>OX344843.2:10141714-15141714 GCA_947037095.2 Nycteola revayana
GGACGGGGTATTTCGCTTAACCCTATTATCTTGTTTGCTAAAACAAAAGCAACAATCGTAGGTTATACTATGTATATGAGTTTGAATACATACAGTACATACTAAGATATCCAAAACTGATACCTATGGTTGTTTCAAATTTTCTTAGAAACTTCTAGAAACTATGATTAGGATAATCAACGTATGTTATTACTATAATGATTATTTATTTATTTCAATAATAAAGTGATATAGTTTAGTTACTATAAATGTTACACAGATTAGGTTATTTTTTTTTAAATGGTATTAATCAAATGATAACGTTTATTTATTAATCATTCAGAAACAATATTGCATAATTAAAACTAAGAATAAAAAGTGGGTAAATTAGAGGGCGTCAGAAAAACGCACCGCATCGATATCCGTCGGAAGAGTGCCAGAAGGCTGGCAGCATTGCCATAAGAAATTATACAAACTGTTATTAATATAATAAAAGGAAAGGAAAAGTTACATTACATACGTAGCCTGTTTTAAGGTCCACAAGTATATCTATCTGTAATCATCAGAAGATATAATTAAAAATTTGTGGCATCAATATAATCAAAAGATGTGCCGCGATAGTCACTACTAAAACGAAATAAACAAGAGATAAAAAATAAACTAGGCTTTATTGCCTCTACACATTTTTTTTATTACAAAATTTAACTCTATTTTAGAATGGTACAATATTTTTATAGGTTTCAACTCAATTCATATTTTATATTGCTCCCAATCAACAACAGTGGATAGCTATGCAAAAGCTAGGGCAATAAATAAGAACAGAAAAAAAATACAGTGGTGGTAAACCTCCGTTAAAATAAAATCAATATGTACCCTTGTTTAATATCATTAATACAAAATCCACGAAGCGGAAGGGTCACCTATTTAATCAATTTAAAAAAGGTTGAGAGACCCATCAATCACAGCATTGTTACGTAATTAAGTAGCTTTCTAACAGATTTAGGAATCTTATGTAATGAAATGCGAATTTATTAAAATTCTCTCAAATTATAATATTACCTACGAGTCAAATATTCTGACACTTCCCTTGGTGTTTTACAACATTTTTTTTCAAAGACACCTTCTTCAGAATTATGAACATAATAAAAAACGAAGCAGCCAAATCGGTCAAGTCGTTCTCAAGTTATGCGGGTATATAATGCAGTCAAATAAAAAATATGTTTTTAGTAATCAATAATACATTTGTTTCATTATTTAGTCTTATATTACCTATAAGCTGATTCCAAAATTTTGGGATCAAGTCAGTGAAGAATTTTTTGTAATTTTTTTTTTATTCGTAACTTTTTATTTGATTTTTTTTTTCTTTTGAATTAAAGTCATCCTCTAATATTGAATGTGCTAGCCGCAACTTCCGGTAGATACGAACTGATAGAAGCCTCATCTCGCGGTTGTCTTGTGTATTTTAATATCAGGTTATTTTGAAAAACATTTTTTTTCTAAAATGAAATCTTGTTTTATAACAATTTTCTTTACTAACTTCACTAATAATATAAACATAATACCATTTAGTGTGAAAGGGATAGCATGGAAGGGGTTTTTATATTATTTTGTATCTAATGAACTCTACTTAAATACTTCTAAGTGTTGAGTGTGTTATACACTAACACACACTACAATATATAGCTATGCAGGTGAAACTGCGAGCTATCTCGTTCTCGTGGGAACTTCATAATTAAATATAGTCTATGTTACTCTTGCTTAAAATAGCTTTCTCAAAATAATGTTTGAAATCGGTACACTAGTACCGGGCCAATGCATTGCAAACAATCATTCAAATCTTTCCTCTTTCTAATATTAATATAGACAAAATAACTGCTTATTTGTCGTGTATTACTTAATTTATTAAACTCATAGATTTTATACATAATCTAATTCAGAAACTGCGCTATAATATCAGGTTCATGTCTTCATAAAATATTAAATTGTGTTTGTCAATTCGGGGCGTTTAATAATGTAGGCGAAGTGTCAAGTGACTGAAACTTGCTGAATTATGTAATGAACTCACTCCGCTAGTTTCATTCATGTTTGTACTTTACGATGGTAGGCTTCATAGAACGCATGCAATATGATGGGCTAGACAATATACGCTGAAAATCCATGAACCTAAAAATGTCTTTGAAGTCATCTTGTTCTGGATTCACCGGGCTCAGGTAACTAGTTCGGTGTTCAACTCAATCAGAGTTCGTGCGCAGTACATTTATAAATATCTCCCGTTCCCATTGGAACTCCGTAATTAAATATAGCCTATGTGTTATTATGATGTATAAGCTATATTATTATAAAGTTTAATTAAAATGCATGCGGTAGTTTTTGCGTTACAGAGTATCAAAAATCCATCCATACATACTTAGTATTGAAATTTGACATTGCTTGTACGGGACTTATCTTACACTTCATTTACTTATATAAAGCTAAGGAGCTCGTTTGCTTGAATGCGCTTATCTCAGGAACTTCTGGTCCAATATCATAAATTATTTCAGTGTTAAATAGCCCATTTATCGTGAAAGCCTAGGTTATATTTTATTACCAGGTTTCTACGGGAACGGGAGATACGCAGGTGTAACAGCGCACGAGAAGCTTACCATCATCATCATCATCACCATCAGCCCGTATAACGTCCACTGCTTCAGCAGTGGACGTTATACGGGCCTCCTCCCGAGGGAGGGTCTTTGCCATAGTTACCACGCTTGGCAGGCGGATTGGTGACCGCAGTGTTATGTTGTAATACACAGGGGAAACGCTGCTGCCCGTTCCCTGGTTCGTTTGTTATAGATGATGCTATAACAATCGGGACCAACGGCTTAACGTACTTTCCGAGGCACGGAGGGGAGTCCCTCAACCAACCAGACCCGGAAAGAAATCTTAGAATTAACACAAAGATTTCTTGTCCAGCGAGGGAATCGAACCCACGACCTCCGAGGTTTTAAAGCGAGCCAAATACCGGTACGCTACGGAGGTTGAATAATAATGTGTACGTGTATTGAAGGACCAGCAATTTTTATAGAGAGATGTTAATTTATAACATCCTAGAGCTCTTATAATAGTGAATACTGAGCAGTTAATATCAAGGAGATGGCTGAACGTCGCGTAAGACAACGTAATTAATAGAGTGTGAACCATTTAGATGTTTATCTTGTATTTCATGGGTAAACAATGTATGTTATGATCCGTATCATAATATCTAAGTAGCTATATATATGATGCGGAGAAATATAAAGGTATGTCCAAAGATTGTCAGAAATATTGTTTAGTAGGATTTTGGCGGAGGGTTTTAAGTTGTTTTTGTGTTATAATATGAAGTGATATACTTACATAAAGATACGTCATCATATTAAAATTTGTATCATCATCATCATTAGTCCGTATAACGTCCACTGCTGAACATGGGCCTCCTCCCGAGTTTGCCATAGTCACGACGTTTGGCAGGCGGGTTGGTGACCGCAGTATTATGTTGTACCACACGAGGAAACGCTGCTGCCCGTTCCATATTATATGATTATTATAGATGATGTTATAATAATCTGGACCAACGGCTTAACGTCCTTTCCGAGGCATGGAGGGTAGTCCCTTAACCAACCAGACCTGGAAAGAAATCTTAGAATTTACACAATGATTTTCTGTCCGATGAGTGGGTATCGAACCCACGACCTCCGAGATTAAAAGCGAGCCAAATACCGCAACGCAACGGAGGTTGTCCGTATATTTGTATCATCATATTTGTATAATAAATACTAAACGGATGCACGTTTGAATCAATCAATCATGGCATAATGAAATTTTGCATCTAGAAATATTAGGTACAGTCTAGATATAAACACAATATTATCTCGGACAAAATACTATTTCCGTAGTAGACAAACAACTTATGACGCGGGCAAAGCGGAAAAAGCTAGAACCTAAGCATATATTAGCTAAATAAACCTGAAATGGCATGTTATAGTATTTTTATGGTAATTTATACTGTGCCAGTTCTCAAAAACATACGTGACTTGGAAATGGAAAAACTTTAAAGTGTTGTTTTATTAGACACGTTTGTTTCCGTTTTTAGTAGTACCGTGTGCATACTAACATATGTAGAATGATATTAAAGAAATGAAATATTATATGAATTGTAATATAAATTTATAAGGTACAGAGGTGAAATTCGACGATCATTAAAAAACAATTTGCTCTCCTTGACTAAACTCCTTGAATTAACTATAAATGTGCAAAATTTCTTACTGCTCCGTCCGCGCAATTTTCGTAAAACGGGTTACAAAGGTTTTGCTTCGTAAATTAATATTTATAAAAATAAAATGCTCAAAAACTGATTCTTTAAAAATAATAGTCATGTTATATTGTTATGACCTACAAAAATCGTATTTCAGTGAACGAGCAGCCCTACCAATCCATAAAACTGTAACTTTTCAAAACCCCTTGTGAGATATTTGACGACGTATGATTGACCTTGCCCGCGATTTCATCCGCGTGGAGTAGTTACTTTGGCCGAGACCAATTTTGGACATTTTCATTAATGCTCCGTTCATTTTGATCTTAGTGTCATGATAAGAGCTATCTAACGTAGTTGCTGAGCTTAGCGCGTTCAAACTAGCAAATAATCAAACTCTTCAGCTTTATGACGTATAGATTTAACATAAAATTCAACGTGATATGTATCTTTAGTTTGTATTAGGTATCTTGCAAAATAAATGGTTTGTGGTACTAAACAGTCGTAAAGATACTGATTCGGCGATGTTAAGCTAAAAAATTGATTTTCGAGTATTTTGGATTGTTAAAATACCGTATGCAGCAACACAGCTGTAGAGAAGTAACATATCATTGTTTTGGCATATGTGACACATTGAATCATACGTAGTCACTTCATACGACCGACCGTCTAAATACTCAGTTTACGAAATATGCTGCATGTTACGGCTAAAAAATTATAATCAGTCCGTCAGATTACTTAAAAATATTGGACACGTATTTTTTCATTAATCAAATCAATAAAAATTTACATAAATACAGAGTAACAACAAAGTATAAAGTTCCGGAGAGGGGGCTTATGACGTCACTACTAGGTAAAATTGTACCTAGCAGTGACGTCACGCGAATTTTTTTGTTTGTTGAACGAAAACAAAAATACGTGTCCAATATTTTTTGGTAACCTAACTGACGGACTATATATATTTTTTTATTTTTCATGCCTATCACCTTAGTTTAAAATCATATTAATACATGTATTGGTCTACAAATCTTTTTGGTATTTTTTTGGTTAAACAACTAAATAGGTATCTCGTGACTTTGTAAGTCGGCCTTGTTGTTGCGTCATACATCACCATTGAGAGCCGCCTAACGCAATTTCCTCCTTTTCCAGCGATTTGCATAAAATGTTACAGTCCGTAAATCCCGTGAGCTTTATTTTGATAAAAGCGCTTCTGTCTTGATTTCCTTTAAGCCTTCATTGGTTCCAGTGTGCCATCATTTAAGAAACTTCATTTATATTCAAAGTAAGCGAATGTTTTAATTTCTCACCATTCGTACCCTTGTCAAAGTTGGCTGGATTTTATTGTTAGTTTTGTATGATTTCGTCTACAGTATTAATGAAAAACTGGATTTTTGGAAGCTGGTGTAAGGGCCATACTGTTACTAAGCAATACTACTACTAGAGACTTTTCAATGAACACTAAATTAACAACAAGATTAGATGTTAGCAAATCTCCGTATCTACTATATCAATAATTAATATTTATCTTATCTTTATATTATTTTAACTCCCTATATTTACCATACCCCTAGGTACTATCTCAAGGGATATATATCTGGAAGAGATCACATTTTATAAGGCAGCCAGTTGTACTATTAAACGTTGTATTCCACTTTTATTCTTGTTTTGTGTAATTTCTTACGTGTACTCTATAGAGTTATCTATCTACTTTCGATAGCCTAGCCAAAACTTTCTGCAAAAATATATAAAATCATTATAAGAAACTTCTAAGCATTTCACAACGTGTTTATTTAATGGATATTTATGCCATATTTACATAAAACTCGAGGGTGTTAAGTTAAGATTTCTAAGACATTTTGCAGACAAATCACGTACTGTTTTTAGAGAAAAAGCAGAATGAAATGTCTACCAAAAATATAAGCTTAATATGTGCTTTTATTAAGGCTCACACGCATTTTAATATACCATAACAGTATACGCGAAATAAGACATTGTTCGGGCATGAATGTGGGCTGCATTGAAGCCGCGATGCTTGTAATTACCTCACCGTACAAATATCGTACGTGCGCCTCGTACAATATACGCTGTTTTGTTTACTATGCGGTTTCATACGGTTTATCCACGTTAAATTACCATAAATACAGGAAAATTGTTTGAAGAAATTTTCAGGCGCCCCAACTAATATAGAAACTGAAGGCATGAATAAATTCTAAACTGGGAATTTATAACTTTCATCGAGATCGAATTTGCAGCTTACATTACAAACAAGGAGTATTATGAATATGAGTGAGATTGAAAGTTCATTTAAAATACTTATTTATGATGTAGGTCATGGCATTTACGTGGTCTTAAGTTTTCCGAATAAAATATCATCAAACCGTCACGTTGTTTCTGATCATCGAATATCATCAAACCCAAAATTCACCAAACCAAATTTAATAATAAATGAAATCAAAGGACGTGATCTCAGACAAGAGATCCTAACCTGGGTTACTTTCAACTTTATCTAGCTTCGTACGAGTAAGTGGCGTTTCTTTCTAAAATAAGTTTTCGATGCCATCATTTTAGCCCTACTACATAATCCACTCAACCTTGTTTCAATGTAAACGAACCGTAACTATGTACAGCTTCTAAAAAGTATATTTCCGTCGCATAAATCTAGAGCAACGATTGCTGTAAACATTTATACTTTGGGAACAATTCACATAACTCTTTGATACGATCATAAAAGTGTTGTATATAGAGAATGAAATTTATAAATGACCATTTTCTTACTATAGCAGTAACAAACGTAACCAGGTCCGGTTTAGGGACCCATATTTATTTCTACCATTAGTTATAGAGAAATAAGAAATTCAATCTTTACGCTTGGCAGATACTGTGTAGTAGGAACGAAGGCTGTTCATCAGTGAACGTATTACGGGTTTATAATTATATAATTGAAAAGTTAATCGTGTTTGTTGAAAATTTGTCCAAGATGGCCGCTGTCACAAAATGTGGAATACATATTTTTACCTCCCACCGCAAAAACGAACGGGTATTATAAGTTTGACGTGTCTGTGTGTCTGTTTGTGGCATCGTTATTTTCGAGAATGTATTAAATAGGTGGTAAAATGGTTGATACACATATATTAGGAAAAATGAGGTATGTTTACAATTTTTACAGGTGGGAGCTTATTCATCGCCTCTTGCTACGGCACTGGTTATAGATAAACACGGTTGTTGTCGAACTATTTCTGTTCAAGGTGAAAATATTATTGTAACTCGTAGGCGTGTTTGCATATCGTACCTTTGTACACGTTACATTGTTGTGTTAGATATATACAATATTTTTCATAAATTTGCGGTGGTTACTAAGTAGATATATCTCTAAATAGATGGCTACATAGTTTTACCCGAGTTACTGCTAACTATGAATTGTGGTGTTGTCTTTGCAAATGTGCAACCTAAATGATTTTAACTACATGTATCGTATTCGACAATCTGGTAATGTAGCACTATAAGGTTTATCTCGGATAAGGTCCAATAGCCATCTCGGACAAAAAATCAAAAGGGTTCTTCCGGTTCTTGTTGGTTAAAGGAATACCTTCTATGCCTCGGAAGCAAGCGACGCCATTAATCCCTATTGTCATAAGATAATTTATGGCAATCATATACCAAGTAACGGGCAGCAGCGTTTATCTTTGTATAGGTATTTATTATAAAAGCGGCTGTAAGCCAATTGCTAGGGCGTCGGACATGCGATCATGTGGTCGCCGGTTCCCTTGCACTATCAGAGTCTTAGCACACAAGTAGTGTGCTAAGACTCTGATACACTATAATATATAGCTACCTATAATATATAATTCTGCAGTCACAAACCCTCCTACCAAGCGCGATGACTTTGACAACACATCCTGCTAGGGAAGTCCATGTTTGGCAATGGACGTTATACAACTTTTGGATGAATGCATAAATTGGCGCATTTAGACAAAAATCAAACCCAATCCTTGTCATATATATCATAATGGTAGGTACCTAAATAAATAATAATAGTCAAATCTAAATAGATAGGTATAAAATAAATAATTAGTGTTCATACTTAAATAATAAACGCTTGCAGCTAATTACTACGAATACAACAGCTCGCTTTTGTTCGCCTCAGTAATTGTATTCCATACAGCGGTGTTATACCAACGTGAAATGAGTATTTTACTAGTTTAATTACACACGCAACATTCCCACAGAGTTATTGGATGTCTTCCTGGTATACAATGTTGTTTTAATGGTTGCTTAAACTTGGCAGAATGAATTGCCATCAGTATTACTATCGAAACGAAAAATTCAAATGACACATGATGCTACCTACATAAATACTCTTTGGTTTGAATATTATCTTTCTATATAATTTGTATTAGTGTTTTGTTTATTTGTCTATTTTATTATTGTAACATTTACTGGAACTGAAAATAAATGAAATATTATTTTCTCAACCGTTGCGTTTTTATTTATTATTATCCATTAAAAACACATCGGGCAACAGTCCGCCATCCAGTCGACAATACATGATTTTTACAAAAAAAAGTTTCCTTCAAGGCATTGATACAATTACATGGCACCTTTGCAAAACAAAACAATCTAGTTTCGAACTAACGAGCGTCGCTAACACATTGTCGAAGTCATTTGATTTAGTATGTAATATTTTAGGTTTATACCCTTAAATGACTGATGGACCGACGACATCATAAAGGCCGCAGGGAGTCAGTGGATGCAGGCCGCTAGCAAGCGTTCCTTTTTTGTTTTCCGGCGGGAAATGCATTGACGCATTCCCACCACCGTTGCAGCGTATTTGCGCGCTGGCGGTGGGATATGTGGGACTCGCCCTCTCCATAGCGTGGTATGCTAAAGTCATACCACGAGGAGAGGACCCTACACCACTAAAACCTCCCGGACACTCCTTCGATCCGCCGTTGGCGGGGGTCGGGTACGCATGAGCAATCCGGCCCCCCGACGGCACCCGCGGCCAATATGGTACCGCGGGATCTCTTACAGTGGCCCATTTACCCAATTATAGGGACGCCCGGAGTGTAGAGGCGTCCCTACTCCTCATGGGTCAGCCTCGAAGGGAGCGGGGCCCATGTTCCCCACTCCCCAAGGCCGAGCCTAGGAGGAAATCAATGGAGGAGGCCTATTCAGGAGTGGACCACAAGTGGCTGATATGATGATACCCTTAAAAACTATATTCATACATCAATTTTACTACCAAGGATAAATCGCAGATAATCATTTCGCTGTGTATTAGCAACGGTTAAAAATATCACTCTGAAGATATACATTCACATATCACTTCGAGAGGTTAAAGGTTAATTGATCTTAGCGACACTATGGAGGATATTGAATTACATACTTTTTGAAACATAAAATTCAATATAAAATAACATCACTCATGGTATCGCAGAACACCTAAAACACTAAAAGTCATAATCCCAATCTCATCGCCAGCCGAGGTTCAAGCCCCACAGGGGGTGCCCTCTTGCACAGGTTGCTTAGTTTCTAGTTTTTGAACCATTTATTAAGGCTGAAAGCTCTGCTCGCCTTTATTTCCAGCTAGGTAGCAAAAGCCTCGTGGCTAACTAAGCATGTCCGTCCGAAAAAAAAACAAAAAAAAAGGTATCGCTTAACTTTATTAGCCTTTCAGCCGTCGATGTAATATAGATATAGGTTGACGCAGGTTCAAGTTCCATACGATTGCCATAGATGCTGTTATAACAACCGGAACCAAATACTTAACGGGCTTTCCGTAGCACAGAGAAAAGTCCCACTACCTATCAGACTCAGGAAGGAATCACCCGGTCGCGGAAATCTAACTTCCCAAGACATAAAACTGAGACTTCCCCTAGGCTAACGCTAGAAGATAATCACAGAACTACGCGATATAAAGTATAGTTTTAGGATTCCGTACAAAAATAAAAAAGAAACTTTTACTCGTGCGTCTGTCTCTCCGTCTGTCACAGTTAATTTGCTCCGAAACTACTGGACATTTGGTCCAGTTGAAATTTGGTAAGGAATATGACCCAACGATTCTATGACCCCAACACAGATGTGCAAAGTAAAGGTTTTTTTCTTTGAATTAGTAAATAATAAACAGTTTTGCAAATATTACTATTTTATATATCAGATGAAAGGGTTCATCTTTTTCACATAACTTGAATTTTGATTCAATTTATCATTATTGGCACTGGTGCTTGAAATTGTTATTCTACGCCAGCATAAATTGCAAATAATATTTCATAGGATGAAAAAAGATACACAGAAGGACGTGCATTAAACAGGAATGTGCTGAACACATCACATTCTGCGGCAGTCTATAGCTGTATAAATATATTCGTCTCGTACACATCACACGGATATGCGTAGCTTTACAGACGATTTATAATGCAAATTTGCTTCAGCTGTTACCAAACTCCGTCACGGCCGGATCGCAGGGAAATTCTAAAGCCAATGATCGACTAAATAGTATAGTATCCGTACCATACAGCTTCACAATCTACTCGGTGTTGTGAAATTCTGCAAGTGCCTTTATTAGGTATGCCTTGTCCATACAAATTACTTAAAAGGCTGTTATTTTCTTCACGTGATACCGATATTTATTCTTTATTATAATTCTTCTGGATATTAACTAGGCACAATGCGGCATGCTAGATCTGAATTGTACAGAAACCTTCATAAATGACTAAAGAGGTTTGGAAGGGCGAAATATTGTGGGATTTTTTGGGAGAATCGGGGACCCGATCTTATCGAATTTATCTCTCATGGATCTTTTATAGAAATCTAAAGTATATCTAAAAGCAAAGTGACGCTGCTCTGGGCTGCTAATTGTTTCTATACCTATAATATAATTAACACCACTAATTATAAACGTGTCACAAGTAAATTACTTTGTTTTCGGTGAAGATTAAATTAAACATTGATCAATCACTTTGGAATTAGCCATTTACCGCGTATTCATGCGTTCACTTGATCGTTTCTATTTTTGACATAATTCAATAATAATAATATAAAAAGCGGCAATGGCTAGGGCGTCGAACTTGTGATCTTATGGTCGCCGGTTCGATCCCCACCCATTGCATTATCGACGTGAATCCACTCGTAACACAAGCATTTTAGCTTAGCACGAAGGGTTTTGCCGTCTACAAGAATACTAGTAGACGGCAAAATCCGTCTAGTAATCTTTAAAAAAATATTAATAATTATTATATTATTACCTTTGCTGGGTCTTGGTGTTGTCCAGTAACGTAGACGGAGGCCCGGCGCCCCAGCAGTGTCCGGCTCACGATAGAGCTACTGCGCCGACCAGACATACGATCCTGAGGCACGGGCAGCATTTTGCTCTCTTTTTCTTATTAAATATATAAGTCGCTCCGAACTAAACACTAATTTTTGCCGCCATGGTGAAACAAATGCACGTCATCACTACACTTTTCATTTAATTAAACTAGTTTTTATTTACATTTGATGTTTATTAATATTTAATTTTTAGACTACTCGCGATATTTAATTTTTAGATTCTATTTTGTGTATTAATTAATTTTCATAACGATACTTTACATTTAATTATATATTTTATAGGCACTATTACAAAAAAAATACCTATAAGTATACAAACTTAATTATTTATAATAGAACTCTTACTACCAACTTCATGTTTAGAATTTTAAGTATATGACGTCACGCGTTATCCACTGGTGATTATACATCTGAAACAAAAAAGTTAATACTGTTAGTTGTTTATGAGCAAAGAATACGATAGACTGACGAGGGTATTTGGACGCGATGGGCGGTGGGCGGCAAAATGATATGGGTTCTTTTAAGAACGTCAGAAACTTTGAATGGATATCAAATGTCTATGAAAACATTATAACTCTACTGGTATCTTCACAATCATCTAACTATACCTATGAGGTTAAGGAAATCTTAACACTTCATACGCTTGGTATATACTGCTGTTATTTACTCACTGTGGCTATTCATGATTTACTTATAGTAATTCCTAATAATTATAATTGACTGCCACATTGGGCTCGCGGTAAAATGTTCGAACGTAACTAGGTCAAGGTTCCAGGGTTGTATCCCGAATTGGGCAAAAAGTTGTGTTAGTAGAAATCATATCCCAATTTATTTGGGTTCGGCGCATCACGTTTTTTTCCATTCTGTTTTGTTAGCCGTCACGCTATCACTTGCTCCCTTTTCCTTCGTATCACTTCTGACACAATCCATGCATATTTTCTTTATCCTCCCTCTTCCATTCCATCCATCTACATCTATTTTGTGTTAGGAGAATTGTTCTCTTAAAGAAAAATCTAACTACCAGCCCGAAGTCAGGAAGTTGGTGGTGTCTAGCTCGTGCCTCAGGGAGCACCTTAAGCTCTCGCTCGGTTCTACACCTGATCTCTCACTGGTTCTAACTAGCTTTCCACGCGCATTTTCACCCACATAGCTCCCGTTCCCGTAAGAACTTGATAATTAAATATAAAATAAAATAAAAAATTTATATACGTAAACCAATTACAGGCACTTATAAATCATCACACATTATTTGAAAATTAATGATTATTTATCTTAAATTACATTTGATGTTTATCTATAAACCTATTATAATTTTTTATAATGAAATTAATTATTATAATTAATGTATATTGTTGCTAGAGACGCAAAATGCTTGTTCTGTCTATGTTATGCCAAAACGATTGTTATTATTTGGGTGGACCATGAGCATATAACGACGGACGCGCTTTAATGCTACCACCGGATCCAATGCGCCCCAACTGAGACGATCCGGCGAAACAAACCACCGGTTTCAACACGGCCCACATGAGGCGGTCCGGCGAAACATACTCAAAAGGGCAATTACGCGGGGTTTAGGTCCAGTTATTTTAATTTATATTTTAGTAGGCATACACATTTATTGCCCAAACGGTTGTCTTGTTAATATTTGTTTATTTTTGCTCAATAAGATTGAATGATGTTGAGACAGAACTAGCGGTATTAGTAGTTAAGTAAAGAAGTCAATTACAGACAGTTCACAGGATAAGACACAGTTCTAGTCACAACTATTGTACTTGGCTATATTATTATGATCTTCAGTGAGGTAGGTGCAAATATGGTACCGAAACCCAAACGTCTTTATCTTCAATATAGTCCTGCATACTATAATAACCTTTTGACATGAGAACAGTTTTAACAAGTGATTTAAATCTTGTATCAGGCAAGTCTGTAATATAATAAGGGAGTTTATTATAGAACTTAATACAATTTCCCATAAATGATTTTTTCGTTTTGCTTACTCTAAATCCTGGAACAGCAAGTTTATGTTTATTTCTAGCTATAACCTATAGCTTTCATCGCGCGCGCGATTTTGTTCCGGAACACATATGGAAGATTATGGGCTGCCTAACATTGAAATAATTTTTCAAATCGAACCAGTAGTTCCTAAGATTGGCGCGTTCAAGCACAAAACTTCAGTAGTTACCTATATATTAAGTATAGGTAGATTATTTCGGAAATGGAAAACATTTCTTAACAAAACTGACACACATGAATATAGGCCAATCCAACTCGAATGACGTGATGCGGCACTCTGAAATCAGCACAAATCAAAATTACTACCATACACACGTTCAGCAAATGTATGCTAACGTAACCCTATACAAGTAGACAAATGCGAATTGAGGAGAGAACTGACTAGGTTACACGAATGTTAACACGTGAGAGTGATGATACATTTCTGCCAAATTATAGAAGGCTGCTGATTTGACATTCACCTAATTTTGCTCAGAGTACCACTAACAATACCTACATATTTTAAAGCATAGTCCCCCGTTGCGTAAATATGTATGTCAGTACACGTTATGTACCTCAATACTTAAAAACAGCTACAACTATAAGTTGTAACACTTAGGGCCTAGACAAGATGCCACTACAGCGGGATGATCGCCAGCAGAAAATCGCTAACGCAAATGTATGGATATTTGATATTAGTCACGTGATTAAACTCTCTACTGTAGTGGTATTTTCTCCCGTCTGATGGGCTAGTTGAGGCACGCCAAGGTTTAATTCCGGGTCTTGTTGGTTGAGGCAATCTCCGTGCCATGTTCAGCACTAGACGTTATATTAGCTGATGATGATGACACTCAAAAAATGTTTCTGTTTATGTACGTTATAGACTTTTACAAAATGGTGTCATTTGAAATGCAATAATGCGAAAATGATATTAGACACATTTTTTTTGTGTTCACATACCATTTTGACAGTACTCATTTATTTTTTAGCGTAGAGAAACAAACACCGGGTATCTACTGGTATCTATCTATCTATAAATATAAGACAGAAACTGACTGACTGATCGATCACCCACTGGCTAGCTGAAACCACTGGGTTTAGAACCATGAAATTTTGCACAATTTTCCTTAAGTGCCGTAGGTGAGCACTATGAAAGGTTTTTTTTTAATTTGTCCTCTAATGGTGTGACAGGATTGGCAACATTATTGTGAAGAAATTGAAATTTATGCGGATGAAATCGCGGGCAACAGTAAGTATATACGTGAAGCAAAACTTTGTAGCCCTTTTTACGAAAATTGCGCGGTCGGAGAGGTATGAAATTTCACTATAAGTGTATACTAGAAAGGAGTGAAAGAGAAGGAGCGTTGAGCTTATATTTAATTATGGTCAAATGTCGAACACTGCGCGACCACTAAAATAAAGTAAAATGGTCATGAGCAATGGTAAGAGGGCGACTAGAGATATTCCCCTCGCTTTGAGTAGGTTAACCCTCTCGAATGCCTATCAACATCTTATTAATACCTTTTTTTATTTTATTTTTTATTAAATAAGTATATGCTTACGTTTGACCATAATCTCGCTTGATGGAAGGCGAAGATAAGGCCTAAGATGATACACGCGTGCCTAGAAAGTGTCTGTTCACTTTAGCTTTTCACTTTACCTGTATGAAATAGGTATGCATTTATAATATACCCTAGCGCCTGCGCGTAGTTTCACGCTAGTAACTCCCGTTCCCGTATGAACTTCATAATTAAATATCTTCTATAGCATTTCTCGATAAATGGGCCATCGAATATTGAAAGAATTTTTCAAATCGGAGCATTAGTTCCTGAGATTAGCACGTTCAAGCAAATAAACAAACTCTTCAGGTTAATATATTAATATAGATTTAGATCTGAATATTAATTTATTGTTCCCATCAATAATGCATTTAGATTTTTTGTGTGGAAATTATCATGGGAGTAATTGGACAGACATGTAGGACTGCGAGGATTAGGTTAATATGTATTAACGAATTGGTAACCAGGGAACAAACTGTATGTTTATTGAAATAAAGATTTAAATAAACATATTTTCATATAATCTCTAATAGCTAAAATGCTTTGTAGTTAATTAATTATGATTTTTGGTAAAAAGTAAGTTTTGTAACGAAAGCTAATTTATTTCTCACAAGTAAGGGATTTTAATCCTTATTTAGCAATAAGCAATAGTTACTAATAGTCGGCCGCGTAACGACTTTTACCAATATTGTACCAATTTCTACGCTTCATAAAACCTTTTGACCTATCCATTATGTACGAGTACGAGTATATGATGTTTTTCTCGCAAATATTTAAAATAAAATACAAGCTTTCCGTGCGGGGTTTTACCCACGTAACTCTAGTTACCTTAGGGAATTTATAATATACCCTTATAGAATTCTCGACAAATGGGCTATCTAACACTAAAAGATGTTTTTAAATCGTACCAATTATTCCTGAGATTAACGCGTTCAAGCAAACAAACTCTTCAGCCTATATTAGTGAAGATTACTATTAGTTTCTATACGAAGGTATTAAACTAGTTCATAATACAGTTTATTAGCATTTGTTTAAGAATGTAAATAAAAGTCAGTACCTACTTAATAATAAACAACTTTTATCTACTGCATTGCTGCCATTTTAGAACCATGCGATAGAAGAAATCTTTGTTCCGGATATAGGATATATTTGATACCTTTGACATGACATCATAATACAGGGCAGCAGTGCGTTCATTTTTCGAGCTCAAATAAATAAAGAGCATTAAAAGGGTTTATATTTTTGCATTGACGGGACATATGCGTGACAGGTGCCCAGTCCATAGAATTTGCGGATTTAATAAATTAATTAAAACATGTGTGCTAACATTTCAAAACCGTTTATTATATTATGTTTGTTTGTTTTTAGAAATTTGGAGTATTGAAGAACTAAGTAAATATATTAATGGATTTCTGTATAAAATCTGTCATCGATATTTCATAACTTGAACTAACTTAAAGAATATAAAATTAAGTTACGAGTCAGTTAGTAATTCTACGCCATTAAGCCATATATCTATATACCCAACCATTTAGTTAAGATACTTCTATTAACCATAGAAAACAATTGACGCACTTTTTCTAAGACGTAATATAAAATTTGTTAACCGCGTAAAATTTACTATTACCTAAAGAAAAACATATATGGCCTGAACAATGCAATATTACGTACATCTAGCTAAGTTAAGTAACTTGTCACAAAACCTGTCAGTCATTCAGCATAAGAAGCCTAATGCTGAATGACTGTCAACTTTTTTTGGGTGTATAACAGTAATCTAACTGTATAACATCAAGTATTCTATGAAATCTAATAACTATTTATGTAATCTGCTGTACAGCTATTTTTAAAAATATTAATTGTTGCCAAATATTGTTATTTATTAACCAAACTATTGTTCGTAATGGTAAACCCATCTGAAACATGAAATACAAGTTCCGCTGGCGTTCATTCGGAAATACCTCTACTACTACATTTTCTCAACGGAAATGGCAGTTTTTCTTCCAGATTTGTGAGACTGTAAATGGCTTTGGAAACTTCCGTATGGCTCCATTTCGTGTGGGGTCTAGGCTCTGGTCGGCGGAAGTAAATGCAAAGCTTCCCACGCAACCAATCAGGCGAAATTAGACCGCACCACCGTTTCGAGTAGCAGATACTCTTGGCTTCTATTTCACGAAGTAGTTTTATGTTTCGTTTGTTTAGGTTTGACGTACTTTTAGTAAGCAGAAGATTGTATAAAGAAGCTATATATGTAGTTGAGGAATACTTACGTATTCTTAAGTTATATTATTTTGGCTGCAATCATATAAGGTATTTTTGCAACTTCAAAAATCCTATAAGAATAGAATAACTACTATATGATTTATTTTTGGTAATAATAAAAAAAATAAAAACAAAACATTGGCATGGCTGGTTATCACTTTACACGAGTACATTTAGTCACTTCACTGGCACTTATTTCATTTGAAAATAAAATATAAAGAATCTGTTCTTCACTGGTAATATCAAACCAGCTCGTTCTCACTTAACCGCCTACTTTGACCGCGAGTTCGCGAATTAAAAGCAATCCGTAAAATACGTGACACACCTACGCACACATGTCTTTTTGTAAACGAAAAACGAAAAAACATACTTTAAGCGAGCTTGATAGGTTTCATCACTCTATCACAAGGTTTCTCAAAGTGGGGTACGCGAACCCCTAGGGGTTCGCCATTCGACGGCAGGGGGTTCGCGACAAGATTTACGTAATGGTGGCTTGATAACTGGCAGGCGTTTTCTTCAACAGTCAATTTTATTATTTTCTCTGGGGGGGGATTTAATTACTTAGGGGTTCGCTGCCACCTGAAAATTTTAACGGGGGTTCGTGGAGCCGAAAGTTTGAGAAACCCTGCTCTATCATATTGAATGTAGTCGAGTGATCAACTGTAGGAACTATTATGTATCTGTGTACTGTATTAGCTGATTTACATCCACAGTTGGAAATAGGCCTGTTAACAGACCTTGTCAAGCCAAGGTTGTTGAGAGATATTGCCATAATCACCACGCTTGGCAAGCAGATTGGTGATCCATCGGAGTAGCAATTCAAGTAAGTGAAACCGCAGAGCCTAGCTTGTATACCTATATGATGAGCCTATGTTGGACTATTTCCTAATCAATTAAAATATAAATAGTCATTGCTAAAACTTAGCGATTTTTTTTTTTGTATAATTTTGCCAAATAAATACCTAGCTTTACAATAGTTAGTATTCTATAAGTAAATTTTAATTTTAGACCAGCTTCCGCGCCCGTTTTCACTCGCGCAATTCCTGTTGCCGTAGGAACTTTATAATTAAATATAGCATAGATTTCCTCGATAAATAGCCTATCTAAGACTAAAATATTTTTTCGAATCGATCCACTAGTTTCTGAGATTAGCACGCAAACGTGTGCGTTTAAATTAACAAACAAACTCTTCAGCTTTACATATAGAAGTTTAGATTGTAATAGTTGTATATATTATTATGTATTATATACTTCTTATTTTCTAAATCGTTGTAGTAGAAAAAAGTAGTTGCGCCTCATGTACCCTTTCAAAGAGTAGAGTCATTAATTAATATTCTTATCTTGTATGAAGTACTGTGTTAGTTATTACACACACCTTAATGTGCCATCACAAACTCATCCGCATATTAATCTTTTATTTTAATAACGCCTGCCTTATTAGAACTTCCTATTATAATAGGTAAGATGTCGATGATTCAATGGCGCTGTATAACGCATAGAACTCTAATTAATTTTGCAAGGACTATTTTTAGAGTGCAACAATAGGTAATCATTACATTACGCCTAGCAATCAATTCGACATATTTAAGAAAATGACGTAAGTAGAATCGTATCAGTCTAACGTGATTGTGGCATATTTGGTATTCAGCTATAAAAAAACTGGCCAAGTGCGAGTCGGACCCGCGCACCGAATCCGTACAAACCTGTTAGTAATAATTCAATTCGTATCCTTAGTAATGTCATTGAATATAATTATAAGCATACATATAATACTTTAAGCAGTTAGGACGTATTTAGGTTATACAGCTACATACACCAACAATTCATAACATCCAGATTGGATGACGATAAGTTAGATATACATAGATATAAATATTGAGGGAACACATATTATACTTAATCGCACATACGTGTTTTGAAAGTTCAAGAAAGAATTCTTTTATGACTGATCTTATATCACAAGATGTCTAGTGTAAGTTACATTGATACCAACTAGATTCTATTAATTTCACTCAAGATAGCAGGCTCGCATTTTAGCCTGGGGGGCCTGATGGTGATTAGAGCATGCAAATGAGTCTGAACCTCTGGCTGAGTATGAGCTTGTATGTTTTTAGTCATATATTATGTGCATTTTAAGTAATATCTTGTCTAATATCCTAGAAATAAAGGATTTAATCTATCGTAATTATTAAATATTTGATACCTAAAAAAACAGTTGGAACTTAGAACGATAAAAAGGCGATATAAAAAACAAAATAAAAAATATAATCTTTTAAAAGTTAAAGTTTTTATGTTACTTACAAATACTCTTCGGGTCAAATCTTTTATATAAATTTGAAAACTTCAAGTTAATGAGCATTTAAACGTTATTTTAAAATGTTTATTAAATTAATAATATTGATTTAGATATAATTAATTTGCCGTGTTAGGCGACTAAGGGATAAGACACTCCCATCTTACTGTGATTACCAATCCACCTGTAAGTAAAATATCATCATCATCGGCCCGTACACAACTTCCACTGCTGAACATGGGCCTCCTCCCGATGTTGGATTTTTGCCATAGTCACCACGCTTGGCAGGTGGGTTGGTGACCGCAGTATTATGTTGTAACATAGCTGCCCGTTCCCTGGTACTCAATTGTTAAAGATTATGTTATAATTTTATTATCGGGACCAACGGCTTAACGTACTTTCCAAGGCACGGATGGTAGTCCCTGAGCCAACCAGACCCGGAAAGAAATCTTAGAATCTTAGAACAAAGATTTCTTGACCAGCATGGGGATTGAACCCACGATCTCTGAGATTTAAAACCTGCCAAATACCGCTACGCTACGGAGGTTGTGTAAAAGTAAAATATAAGACGTTTTAATTTAGGACCGCCAACTTAGTATAGATGTTGAATGTGTCTCCGTGCCAAGTCCAGCTCAGCATTTCGCAAAGTATAGCGATATATCAGTACTAGTAGTAAGCACTGCAATCTGTCTTAGAAAGTATCATAATGTATGTAGACGTAATGTACTTGTCACCATCTTATCTCCTAAAGCTGACAATCAATCACGTAGATTACGTGCTTATTGCCAGTTTTATCTGAATAGGTTAAAATTGTATCGGCAACCCATTGACATATTCGTAACCTGTAAAATATTATCGAGATATATTGTCCATTGGGACTTTTATATCTAGATAGTAAAACATATAACAAATCTTTCTAAGCTAACATTTAAGTAAATATTTCAATGTAACTTGACTATACGTATTGCTGAGCACAGAAAATTCAAAGAAATTTGGTTATGATAGTCGAATTATCAGTTACCAGACTGTGCCCTTGAAAGTACATTTTTTTTCATAAGGACGTTCCCCTTAAAATAGCAAGTATTTCATTGGAGAAAGATGATATACTGATAATAATATATAGCACCATACACATACAATATATTTTTTCTACACAAAATACACCACATCCTACACACTACTCAACATATTATTATCCTTTATACCAGAAATTCAGTGAACACACCACACCCATACCACCAGTTTTTTTTTAGCTAACTGAGAACTTTGAAACGGAAAAGAACTGTGTATGGCTTACACTGTTCTTAGTCTGTTCATTTCCGTATCAAAGCTCTCATTTTACTAAAAAAATACTTTGTATAATAAATCCTATTTTGTCGAAAGCACCTACTACCTACCCACATACATTATGAGGGCATCACTGACTCTCAAGACACAGGCGATTAACCTACTTTGGGAGTCAGAAGTATCTGTGTACATTTTATAATTGTTACATTTGACTGTACTCGTTTGTTACAGGACACAAATAAAATTATTATTATTTATACATGCTTCTATTTTTTCGTAATCATTCGTAATCATCTATGAAGATAAATGAATAACTAACTGTATACTTAAAGGTTAAGTTATATACTACAAGTTAACTAACCTAAATCCGTACGTTGAAATAAAACCACACGTTCTCATTACTGACTGATTAAGTACCAAAGTTGCAACCACCTTCTCGAATCTAAAATAAAACCCAATTCCACAAGGCCGCTTCCATCTGATGTCAACCGCCTACGTAAGTAGCTAGGAATATTTACTCGCCTCGGTTACGTATGTAAGAGTAAGTGAGAGCAGTGGCGGATTTAAGCCTGGGGATGTAACGATGGGCGTGAGGTGCCAAATTTTAGGAGCGCTGAGTTTTTTTTGTTTTTTATTAGTACCGAATGTTCCTAGTCTCTATTCATTAATATAATTTATACTAAGTAGCGTATTGTAATATTTTATGTCCTAAGTAATAAGCAAATCGAGCAATGTATAAAGGAAGCATATAGAGTTCGTGTCGTAAGATATTATGTCAATTTATAGTAGACACGGATCTCGGTAAATTATTATTGCATAATTATTTGTTTGACATTCCATAAGAAACCTACAGAGGTGGCGTAAGGTATATGCCGTGTGGGCTACCGCCGACGACCTCAAGGCCTAACGATCCAACCAGTGACAGCAACTATTCTCCTTTACACAGAGACTACTCTCAATCCGACCTGAGTATATAAAGCCGAAAAAAGAGCATCAAAACGCCTTGAAAAATGTATCTCGCTCACATTCGATTTCAGTCTGGCCCCGTTCCTGGTTAAGATTACTAGATCAGATGCTAAGCTAAAATGCTTGTGTTACGAGTGGCTTCACGTCAGTAGTGGAATGGGTGGGGATTGAACCGGTGACCACATGATAGCAACTCCGACGACCTAGCCATTGGGCTACAGCCGCTTCAAAAAATCATGTGTAATTGTGAAAGCTTAAAACAAAATCGATATGTTCTATCCATATGGCGTATCCGCGTTGACGAGTCTAAATACATTACTGCGAGTGAACTTTGAACCGTAGTGAAGGCTCTGGCACTATTTCGTTTGAGTTCCTTAGCATATTTAACGTATTATAAGGTTAATGGGCAATGATGGCGGGCGTTCGCCTACCGCCGCTATTCATTGCTGTAATTTTCCACCAGTTGTTAGTTAACGAGACGAAGCGCCGTCTACGTAGAAAGGATTTATGCTTCGAGTGCTTTAATATACTCCGATGTAGCAAGTAAGCGTTTAATTAAGAATATTGTGTAAGGGTATTTATAAAGTAGGAGGATAATAATAAAATAATATGGTAAACTAATATTACTAAGTAAACGGATACCAGATAGATGATCATTGATCTTATTACTTTACATGCTTACTTAATCAGCTCATTACCGTTCACCGCTAAACAGGGGCCTCCTCTTTAACAGACCTAGGCAAGACAGGTCGTTGAGGGATATTGCCGTAATCACAACGATGCTTAAGCTGATAGATGCTGTTGCTCATCTATCAGGTGTATGTCCCTTAGTTGTCTCTTACGACACTCGTGGGAAAACATAATGGGGTAGTCTAGTCTAAGTCGGAAACCATATGGCATGGACGGTGGCCTTATTACTGCATAGAATTGTGAGAATCCTTACTAATATCCTTATCCTTATCCTTACTATTACTATATTAATATTATAAATGTGAAAGTAACTCTGTCTGTCTGTCTGTCTGTTACGCAATCACGCCTTAACTACTGAAGCGATTTAAATGACATTTGGTACAGATATAGTCTAGAGCCTGAGAAAGAACATAGGCTCAATTTTATTATGAATTTCCCACGGGAACGGGAGTTACGCGGGTGAAACTACGCGCGGGAAGCTAGTATTTGAATAATTAGATAACCTATATTTGTAACTAGAATTTGTTTCATTTAATGTATATGTTGGGTACATAAAACCAACTGTTAAGAAAATGATTTTATAATAAATAAACGAACTTCTTTGATTTGTGAATTTGTATAGTATTATAAATATATTAGTTTTAGATTCATAAAAAAAATATTTAATTAAAAGTTGTTATTATTGAATAAACTAAAAAACTACAAAAAAAAAACAAATATTCGTTTACCCAAAAAGCATTGTTGGAAGTAACTTAGGCGATATTTTATGAATGTACCTAAATGATAAGCACGGGAACGGATTCTACGACGATGAATAATATAATCGCTCTAAGTCTGGTTTTTGATAATATTCTATTCCCAACGTATATTATACGATGAGGATTTATTAAGGTTAGGGAATCATTGTCAGTAACCGAAGAACTCGCTTTTACGAAGTTTGTTACCCGAACATTAGTAGATTAACGCCTTTCCTAACTTTTTCTCTTGTTAACCTTTACGATAATCGTGGTGTGAATCGTTTATAGTGTAAAGGTGTTCATAGATTATTCATCGATGGATACGAAGAATAAGAAAAAACGCCGTATTTACAGAGTGAATCTAATAATAGTAGTATTTTCTTCTAGACTATAAGCGTAGCACAAACTCGTAGCGCGTAGCATTGCTACGAGAAAACCTTATAGAAACCAGTCCCCACACTAAATGTGGGCATTTAAAGTTAGGCCATTTGGTGTGACTCCAAATTACTTTTGTAAAATGCCTTACGTGTGCCAGTCCATTCTATGTGTTTTGTATGAGAATAATTTAAATAAAATGATAATTTGGAAAAAAACGTGACATTTTCATCTCAAGGTACAAAACCTTATAATATTTTCATCTCGTGGAGCTACGCGTATTAAAACTAGCTGTAAGGTTAATTATGCCAAATAAATCGAGGTGATCGGCAAATCGGAATCAGAAAAACTTGTTATAAAACTTCTATTTTTATTAATATACAAGCGACCCGCCCCGGCTTCGCACGGGTACAATACTGTTACTTATACCACAGAATGTCTTTAAACGTCTTACAAACGGGCGAAATTTGGTCAAAACAAACAAAAACAAATGAATATAGGTACCTACTAAAACTCAGTGAAATAAGTAGGTGGGAATACTTTTATCGTATGAAATACCTATACTCTTCAGGACTAACAATACAACAAACACTAAATAAATAGGTATTCAAGTATCTATCCATCATAGTTACAACGAACTCAAAACAAAAAATTTGCCCTATATTCTTAAGGATCGAGCGCGCATAATCGCATTCGGCCTACCTAAAACACGCGCTGTTATTTTGCGATAACTTCTAAGTTATTCATTTAAAATATATAGTGTAGGGGTAAAATAATCTGCATGGAATGCTTAAGAATATTAACTCATTTAAAATGATAAGGATAAATACTGAATCCGTCTTTATTTTAGCTTTACAATTACCGCATTAGAAATGATCATTTACTAAAAGATATAATGGATATAGCAAGTTAACGTTGAAAGATAGACATATGCTATCGCAGACTTTTTAAGGATCCGTAGCCAAATGGCAAAAATGGAACCCTTATAGATTCGTCATGTCTGTCTGTCTGTCCGTCCGTATGTCACTTTTTTTCCAAAACTATAAGAACTATAATGTTGAAACTTGGTAAATAGATGTATTTTGTGAACCGCATTAAGATTTTCACACCAAAATAGACAAAAAACAATAAATTTTGGGGTTCCCCACAGTTAGAACTGAAACTCAAAAAAAAAATTCATCAGACCCACACGTGTCTGATGAATTCTATCTATGGATAGGTCTTTAAAAATGATATTGAGATGATATGATAATGATAATGATAATATCATATTTTTCTAAGATTAATAGTTTGTGCGAGAGACACTTCCAAAGTGGTAAAATATGTGTCCCCCCCCTGTAACTTTTAAAATAAGAGAATGATAAAACTAAAAAAAATTATGATGTACATAACCATGCAAACTTCCACCGAAAATTTGTTTGAACCAGATCAAGTTAGTAGTTTTTTTTTAATTTACCTTTCATTTAATCAACTATTATTAACATAGATCAAAGTTACAACGAACTACAAGAACTTTTTTGCTATGTTACTTGTTGTATTCTTGATATCAAAAATAGGTAAGCACTTGCAGCTAGTACGGAACCCTTCGTGCGAGAGTCCAACTCGGACTTGGCCGGTTTTTTTGTAGATTTAAAAGAGAAGAATATTTCCGCCAAACATTGTTTTGTTTTATCTCATAGGGTTTAGAAAGCTTTTGTTTTACTTCGTTTTCGTTAAAAGAAAGCTCCCAAATGGCTTAATTTTTTCCGACACCTCTGACAAATATCAATATATATTAGTCAAATGTACAATATAAACTAAACAAATCATATACGTAAACCTTCCGGAAGAATCGTTCTATCGATTGGTAACAACCGCATGAAAATCCATGTAGTCGTTTTTGTGTTTATCGCGAACAGATAGACAGACAGACAGACGCGGCCGGGGACTTTGTTTTATAATATATAGTGATGTAGTGATAGCGGTCGCCCGCGGCTCCGTGCGGATGTCGGTTACCGCTGTAAAAAGCCTGCCCAGGAAAGACACGGTCAGCAAAATGATTCCCAGACACCGACATAAACATCGACGACGCAGTAATTATCCGCAGGCTGCACAAATTGTCTTTCTGTGGATGTTAAAGTTGTTTATGATGAAAATATTTAAATGTAATTAATAGGCATTTTAGGCATTTTCATTGTTCAACAAATATTAATAGCGTGTAATATTCTAGCTCTGAAAAGAACTGTTGTTTAGGCCTGAAAAGAACTGTTGGTTAGCCCTGAAAAGAACTGTTGGTTAGCCCTGAAAAGAACTGTTGGTTAGCCCTGAAAAGAACTGTTGTATAGCTCTGAGAAGAACTGTTGATTAGCTCTGAGAAGAACTTTTGCGTAGGTGTAGTTTTAAGACCGAAATCTAAAAAAAATCACACGAAAATTATTAGACTTCGCAACGGGCCGTGCAGCAGAAATCGTAATATTTTAATTTCGCCATAACTTCAAAACCAAACGTCCAATTTTAATCATTTAAAGACCAAATATTATTTACATAAACTGTACTTAGTGATGAAATTATTATTTTGATAAGGATTAATAGCATGAGTAAAATAAACGCGTTTAAATGTAGTCCAAAAAAATTTCAAGATTTCTAAATAAAAAAATGGTTGTTGTGCCTCACTTGACATAGATAGGTATAGTGTGCGTGGACTTTTTTGTAGATATTTATAAGATCTACAATTAATTAGAACATTTTATGGTTCTATCTTTTATATTTTAGGCAGCGTACGCAAAATAAGTAACTTTTCTGGTTGATATTTTACACCTTGTGTCCGAAAAACCCAAATATCTTACGGAACACTATTTTTTTTTTCAAAATAAAATTTAGCCAATGTTACTGGATAATGTAGCTTTCGAATGGTGAAAGAATTTTCGAAATCGGTCCAGTACTTTTTGAGCCTATTCATTACAACCAAACAAACAAACAAACAAAGTGTTCCTCTTTATAATATTATTATAATATTAGTGTAGATATGTCATTGTATCACATAACATTCATATCGATTCAAAACATTTTAATATTTTTCTGACACAATGTTAGCCCGTCAAAACGAATTAAATAAATGAACGGGATTATTTCGTTTAATTTCAGTTGACATTGTTCAGCACTCTGACACTCATAATCCTAGACTATTGCATTGTCACCTTGTATAGAACAATGAAATATTTAGTTGTACGAAATGTAAAGCCTTTATTTTAACATCTGTCATAATCGTTGACTTTAGCTATTTAGATTGCATTTGGAATTCAAGTTCACGAGGAGTATTGACGCACTGGTGTTACATGAGTATTTTACAAGTACTAAAGGCTTGTCAGTATCTCTTTTATTTTTGATGTTTTACAGCATTTATAGTTTTATTTATTAATCGTAATAGTCCATGGACAGTGTTGTTCGTTCTTAGCCACAGAGAGAACCGGAGTCCTGCTAAAAAAGTCTTCTGGTCATCAACAATGTACAAAATACATTTAGTATGTATAATCTATAATAACACAATATAGAGGTAAAAGTTTTTTTTAATTTTTTTATTTCGAGTGAACTTAAAAACTACCTACTTAACGGATTTCGATAACTCTTTACCTTTAGAATGCCTCATTATCGCTAAAATAGGCTATATTTTTTACTAGAAACAATTAAAGATCCTTACTAAAGCTTCGATAGTGTAAACCAAAGTATGAAAAAAATGCCATAAATTGTCTTTAATCGCATGCTTCCGGAAACTATGAATGAACGAACAAAAATATGTTTTACAATATCATATAAATATCTATAAAAACCTTCACCATACCATTTGTCTAACTATAGTAGTTATGTAACTAAAACTACTGTTTTAATTTTTATTTTTATAAAGCCAGACCATGCCTGATGTACCACATTATTCATATTTTCGTACTAACCCTTATCCAAATAAATTATTTCTCATTTAAGTCTGTTTCAGTACCTGTAGATTACTTTTTAAATGATTAAATCGGCCAATGCATTCAATAATTATTACGAGTTTAAAAATGTGGACCTAAATAAAATATTAATACACTCGGCGTCACAAAATCGCACCTCTTTAAAAGTTCCCTTCAAAGTCATTTTAATTATATTAATCAATGGTAGACATATGACTATAAGGTATCATTGGAAAGGCAATTTATTTACATTTCAGAATAAATCAATGGATATGGTTTTTTGTTTACCAGGGAATAAAAACAGCAAGCTAATGATTAAAAAGTTAAATTTTCTTTATCAGCAAAAATTACAACAAAGTCCTTAAAAACAACTTAAAACCTAGTGTTACCCCCCCTAGCCCTGATCACTGCTTCCATGCGTTCTCTCATGGACCTAATTAATGTGACAACAGTCTCTTGCGGAATGTTGTCCCATTCTGCAACGACGGTATCTTGGAGATCTTGGAGAGTGGCAGGTGCAGGATCACGTGCCCGTACTCGCAGTTTCAGTTCATCCCAAAGGTGCTCAATAGGGTTCAGGTCTGGACTTCGTGCCGGCCAGCGCATAACAGGGATTCCAACTTCTTGCAGGTAGTCTCTTACAATTAAAGCGGTGTGACAGCGGGCGTTATCGTGCATTAACGTGAACCCACTGCCAACAAAAGCCACATAAGGGACAACCTGCTTCTCTAAGATCTCTGCTATGTACCGATCAGCAGTCACCGACCCTTGCCCGCGAGCACTTCCAGTCCGAGAAACACACACAAGGTTCGTTTTGCCGTCGATTGACATGCCGCCCCAGAACATGCACGAGCCACCCCCGTATTCCACTGTCTCTTGAATACAGGCTTGTGCGAATCGTTCCCCTTGCCTTCTATACACTCTTCGACGCCTGTCGTTGCAGAAAAGACACACCCTCGTCTCATCCGAGAAGAGCACAGCCCTCCATTGGTCTATTGTCCAATCCACATGGTCACGGGCAAATTGCAACCGGTCTCTCCTATGCTGTGCAGTCAATTTTGGCCCTGTAGCAGCCCTATGAGCTGCAATTTTCCTCGCCTGTAGTCTTCTTCTAATCGTGGAGACGCTTACAGAAGTTCTGCGAGCTGATCGCAGTTGTTGTTGCAGCTCAATAGCATTGGAGAACCGATTACGTAAAGACGTCGAAACAATGAAGCGATCGTCTCTTTCGGATGTGCACCGTTGTCTTCCAGATCCACGTCTTCGGATATAGCTACCAGTCCCTTGGAAGCGTTGGAACACTAGTCTCTTTAAACTTATTTTCGAAAAGGTGCGATTTTTTTGACGCCGAGTGTATAGCCGTGACACTGCAACAGCAAGACATTTCTTTTTGTAAGATTTTCAATGTGGCTACAAGATTTTTAAGACCGATCAGTTTGAGCCAATCCATGTAGTTAATTCAAAAATATGTAAAATAAAAGTCCACCCGTGCGAAGCCGAGACAGACCGCTTGTAGTTAAATAAATAACTGATTCAAAGAACTGGCTTCCAAAATTGTTTCTCGGAATGTTATATCGAAGGTATTGTATTTGTTCACTATACATCTCCATATTAGATTTTACTCATATGTTAATTGGTTTTGCTCGTAAATGTTATTAATTGTTTTCCGACTGTGATCGAGATTGTGTATGAATAAATACTTTCAATTACTTAGTACAATACATAAATGTTTGGTTAAAGTTAAGTAAGAAATAATATTTTGTGGGAATATCGAAAAGTACGTTCTTCAACTGCGGTAAACGTTCCCAAAACAAAGGGCCTAGAATAACCCGCGGCAATAACTGGGCATCGCTTTGTTTTATCACAAGTTCCGCATTTATAAAATGAATCTTTACACACACGCAATTCACGGACACAAAGTACGGACACGGACCAAACTCAAAACAACTATCCGTGGTTCCCACAAATAATTGTCCCGAGTGGGATCGCACCCAGAACACCAGGTCTCAGAAGAAACTTCCGTAGACACTGAACCACCGGTGCACCGGCCGGTTACACCGAATTAATGCGTTATAAGTTATGAAAGGTAAACCCTCTCCACGAGATATGCGTAGCATACCATTGCAATGAAGAGAAGGAAGTCCCATATAGGTACCCCAACACTACTGCAGAGAGGCCGCGTAATGAAGGAGGAAATCCACGTCCCATAAAATTGCAACTCGACTTCAATTAAATTACAAAAAAAAATTTTTGATTCGTTTATTATATCAGCGTATATAGGTTGAACGTGTAAGACTTAGATATGTTGTTATAGCATCCAGACTAAATGTAAATGCGAGAGAGTATATCGAGGCCTGGAATATAGGCAACCAAGGAAAACGGTCGAGCTACAATCAACATACCATAGAACTACAGCGCAAGCCTCCTACCACCAGTTTGTAGTTTTTATACCATTAAATAAATTGTTGTACAGCTACGTTTATGCTCGATTAAGTAGAAAACGCATTGTTGCCAACGACATACGTCCGTTAAAAAAAGATATCTCACCATAATATCCTATATGATTTACCTAATCATAAAATATACCACTATACCAATATCTATGGTTATTGCCTATATGCTAACATATTACAACTCATTAAAATCCAAAGAAGTCAAAATGTCATTCGATATTATTTCCACAAAAATATTATTTTATATTTAACGTCCCTGTCTTCTATTAAGTAATTGAAACTTATACAATCTCGATTCCAGTGAAAAAACAATTAAGTACATTTACAAGCAAAACCAATTAACAACAAGAGTAAAATCTAATATGGAAATATATAGTGAACAAATACAATCCTTCGATACTAAATTCCGAGAAGTAGCGTTAAGACACTTCTTTGAATCACTGAATTTCTTAGAACTGTGTAATCTTTAAACATGAATTTACGATTAACGATATATGTTAAAAGAAGAACCTACTAAAGCGCTAGTCGCGCTACTGCCAGCGAATGCCTCGCCCGCTCGCTCGCTAGTACTAGTAGCGCGTTCGTAAGTACCATTCTAAGTTCTAACTTAGAACATTTTGTAAAACTATAATTGTATGAATTCATGTTACTAGAAGAAGTATTTGACAGTCTATTGTTATCTTAGGACTTCCATTTGAAGCACAGTATGTCAAAAGATGGTCGTTGCGTACTGTGGTAGATAAGTTCAGGGGCACCTTCATGTTTTTATAATAATCCTACTAATACTATAAACGCGAAAGTTAGTAAGCATGGAAGGATTTATGGATGGTTGTTACTCTTTCACACAAAAACTACTGAATGGATTTGGCTGAAAGTTTGCACGCGGTTAGTTTATAAGATGGATTAATAAATAAACGAAATAAACGATTTTTATTCAGCACTTAGGTATTTACATAAACTTGTACTTGTCAAGAAAATTTACAATGCATATAAAATTAATTATAAATAGGTAACATTTTAAATTATGTTTAATTTACTTCAGGTGTGCTAGAAGTCTGTCAGTCTTGTGTTAGTAAACAAGCTCTTAATATTAACGTTAATATCTATTTACTATATTTATTTTATTCAAACATTTTATGAATAAAAAATATATATATATATATATATATATATAATATTATAACACATTTTAGAGTGCAATGACCGGTCAAGCAAGAAGTAAAGAGAAATATAGAGGACGTGATCACTGGCACAGACTACAGGCACTGGATCACACGACAGGGGCAAGGGTCAACGCGGTCCTCGGTCTGTCCGGCGAGGATCCTAGCCTAGCTAACCTGCAGGTTTCTCTAGCTACCTAAGTGGACGGCCCGGAGAAGAAACTCAGAAAGAAACTCCGGTTTATTCTTTTCCGTCTTCTTTTGTTCTGTATCTTTTTTTTTAATGTATAATTATTTTTAATACAGTTTGCACAGTATGTCGGCTGGGGCACGCCCCTTACAGTTATTTCATAGAATAATAAACAAAAAAGATAATTGTTCTACTCAAGCGGATGAAAACTCTTGCACATTAGGAAAATAATAAAATAACGTCGGTTGCACCCCATCCACATTTACAGTTAAAATAAACAAACCTAAACAATGTCAACCCAGACACTATCAATGTGACAACAAGACTATTAATTAGTTATAACAAGTAAATACCCTCAACTGCAAGCCGACCAGCCACCGCAAGCAGCACCCGTTCACGAGTATGACGTGTGACACAGCCATCGGCTCCCTCGCCATATCAGAGGGAAGGAGGCGACCCGTCCCACATCGCCGCCGCAAGAAATGACTTTTATTGTGAGCATGACGATCTTACAGTTTTGAGTATCAGAATCTAGTATGTAACATCTGGATTGACCATTGTGTAGAATGTTTCAGTAAAATATATAAAAAATAATATGCAATGTCAAATACAAAATGAATCATTTCATTAAATCTTATGATAGATATAATCATACAAAATACGATAGGTACATTAAAATGTCATACAAGCGTTTATTCTTAAAGACTTCAATACATTTTTACGTTTTCCTGGTTAGCCAAGCGACCAAGCGTTATTATCATTTAAATAGTCATTCAGAGCGTAATAAGCCTTTCTCATTAAAATTTTCTTAATTTCCAATTTAAATTTAACAAATGAAAGGTCTTGTAAGTTTTTCGATATTTTATTGTAAATGCGAATAGCCAGACCCACAAAAGAAGAATACACTCTTTGTAAACGATGATATTCGGCACATAATTTATGATTATTTCTAGTGTTTAAATTATGCACGTCGCTTCTTTTTTTAAATGAGTTTATGTTTTGTCTAACATAAAGAATACAAGAGTATATGTATTGGGCAGCGACTGTTAATATATCTAAATCTTTAAACAATTCTCTAAGGGAAAACCTCGCACTTAACTGCTAAATTGATCGAATCGCTCGTTTTTGTAAAATAAATATACTTTTAAAGTCAGCCGCCCTACCCCAGAGCAGGATTCCGTAAGACATGACACTGTGGAAATAGCTGAAGTAAACTAGACGAGCAGTTTCCACATTGGTGAGCTGCCTTACTTTTCTGACAGCGTAGGCAGCGGAGCTTAATTTACCAGTTAAGCTCGATATATGGGAGCCCCATTGTAATTTCTCGTCTAGCGTTATACCCAGAAAGACTGTAGATTTGACGGTCTCTAAAACCTCGTTGTTTATTATTATTTCGGGTCCCTTATTCCTGATATTCGGCGTCGTAAACTTAGCACACTTAGTTTTCTTGGTATTAAGGACCAAATTATTTACCGTAAACCATTCGGTTAATCGTGTAAGAGCACTATTTACTTCGTCAAAATCATGTCTATTTCTATCCACTTTGAAGATAAGTGAAGTGTCATCTGCAAAAAGTACTACATCGCACATATTTTCCAAATAATACGGCAAATCATTAATATAAACTAAGAATAAAAAAGGACCTAAAGTAGATCCCTGCGGAACGCCTAATTTAACGGGTATATCTTGAGATCTTACTCCACCTACATCGACACACTGAACTCTCTGATAAAGATAAAATAAAATAAAATAAAATAAAATAAAAAAAGTTTTTATTCACGTAAACCTATTACAGGCATTTGTAAATAGTCAAAACATATTTGGCTTATTTTCGATTTAATTAATCAATTTTATTTGTTTATTGATACGTATAATAATAGTTTATATAACTTTAGCCTAAAAGCTGTCAGGTATGAAAGTACAATATTATTTTATTATTTTATATCTATGATTAAATCTAAGTTCTGTCCTTTGAGTATGTTATTATTTAGACGGACCATAAGTATCTCGACGAACGCGCTTTAGTGCTACCACCGGATCCAATACGCCCCAACTGAGAAGATCCGGCGAAACAAACTCAGTGGGGTTATCCTACTGCCGGTTTCAGCGCGGCCTCATCGAGACGATCCGGCGAAACATACTCAGATGGGCATGTCCAAGAAGTTTAGGTCCAGTTACTTTTATTATTTAGTTGGCATTCACAATTTACCAATCGGTTGTCTTTATACGAATTTTATTTACATTTTCATTAAAAAACAGATTAAATAATTTATTTAAAGACAGAACTGAATAAATATATTTGGTAGTATTATTTTATTATTACAGATAGTACACAGAATAGCTTTATACAGAATACATTATCTTGGTCTTTCAATGCTTCAACAGCTATAGGGTTACGATCTAGTGCAAGGAGGTATAACTTCCCATACATCTTTATCATCTACATACTCTTTAATACTATAGTAGCCTCTAGTCATTAGGATTCGTTTGACGTGCGCCTTAAATAATGAATCAGGCATGTCAGTAATATAAGAAGGAAGCTTGTTGTAAAATCGAATGCAATTTCCCATGAATGACTTACTAACTTTGCTAACCCTAAAGCACGGCATAGCTAGTTTGTTCTTATTTCTAGTATTTATATTGTGAAAGTCACTTTTCTTACTAAAAGTATCTATATTTTTTCGAACAAATAAAATATTCTGGTAGATATACTCAGATGGCACAGTTAATATATTTATATCTTTAAATAAGGTTCGCAGAGAATCGCGGCTACCTAGTCCATAAATAGCCCTGACCGCTCTCTTTTGTTGAATGAAGATAGTATTAATATCAGCAGCTGACCCCCAGAGCAGGATGCCATAAGACATGATGCTATGGAAGTAAGCAAAGTATACTAACCTAGCCGTGGCTTCATCCGACAATTGTTTTATTTTCCATACGGCATAAGAAGCAGAACTTAATTTACCCGATAATTTCTCAATGTGAGGACCCCACTGTAATTTAGAATCTAATGTTACACCCAAAAATACCGTGGAAGGAACAAGATCCAACGTTTCATTATTGAGTGAAATGGTAGGTGTGACATTATTTACATTTGGAAGTGCAAATTTAACACACTTCGTTTTCCCAGCATTTAACAAAAGGTTATTAGCTGAGAACCAATTCGATATTAAGCTAAGTGTGTTTGTATGTTCAGTATAGTCTTTATCTTTTCTATTTACTTTAAATATCAAGGATGTGTCATCAGCAAAAAGAACTATATTTGATATTTTATCTACTAAATATGGGAGGTCATTTATATATATTAAAAACAAAAACGGACCTAGTATTGAACCCTGGGGTACCCCCATTTTGATGGGGGAAGCTTCCGAAGTTATTCCATTTATGGCTACTACCTGTTCGCGACCAGATAAATAGGATACTACAAGGTCCAAGGATGTACCAGAAATTCCGTAGTATTTTAACTTGACAGCGAGCGTTCTGTGGTCTACACAATCGAATGCCTTGGAAAGATCACAAAAGATTCCCAAAGCATCTTGTGATCCCTCCCAAGCCTCTAGGATGGTCTTGATTAGAGTGCTTCCTGCATCTTGCGTAGAACGGCCCTTAGTAAATCCAAATTGTTTGTCATGTAGTATCCCATTCTTATTGAAGTGCGACAGCATTTGGTTGAGCATAATTTTTTCAAATATTTTACTTAAAGTAGGTAGTATAGATATTGGCCTATAATTTGTAGCATTGTTTGCACAGCCTGATTTAAAAATGGGAACTACCTTACTTATCTTCATTAAATCAGGAAAGACTCCATCAATTGTACAGCCATTGAAGATGGCTGCTAGGATTGGAGCTATATTCTGTATAATTGGTTCAACAGCCTTTACGGACAGTCCCCATAGATCTTCTGTACCTTTGATTTTAATGGTCTTAAAAGCTTTTATTACATCTATATCTGTTATTAATTGAAAACAAAATTTGGGAATTATTGTATTAGTAATGTTTTTCATTAGAAGTCGTTCAGCTTCGTCAGTGGACGATGCAAGACTCTTGGTGGTATCTATGGGAATATTTGAAAAAAAATTGGCAAAATAATTAGCAATGGTAAATTTGTTTGAAACGAGTTCGTCATTAATATTTAAGTGAACTGATCTGTCTGAGATAAGAGGTCAATATATCAAGTGCCACTCCCTCCACACCATAGTGCTGAAGTTTCAGTAAGAGCGTGTCGTGATGGACGCAATCAAATGCCTTCGACAGATCGCAGAATTTTCCGATAGCGTTCTGCGATCTCTCCCACGCATCAAATATGTATTTGATCAATGCAACCCCAGCGTCGGTATATAAGACCCACATTATTAACATATAAGACCCACTGGAGTAGAGTGACGCGGGTAAAACCGCGGGGTGTAGCTAGTATCCTTATAATTATGTTGAACACTAGTTGCGCAATACAGTAAGAAATCCTGATCCTTGTCCAAATTCTTATCTTTATCAAAATACATCAACATTGAGTTGTTTAGGCATCAAGTAAGTAAAAGCGCGATAGAGTTATATGCCCGTTGAAGTAGCCAGTAGGCTAACTACATAGTAGGCTAACTACATAATATGTCCGACAAAAAAAAGCGTATGTTGAAAATTAAGCTTATTATACACTGAAATAAGACGCGTTATTTTAAAACAGTTACTCTCGCATTAACAACATTAAATGGGCTGTTAGGTAAAATATGTATATGCTTACTAGCTATTCGTGCCCGTCCCCCGTCGGCCGTACTGACAGTTTCCGTGGATTACTGTAAATATTGTTTTATACAAACCTTTTCCACATAATGACGAATACAATAAGAAAAAGAAACGAAATTAGTTAAGTCGTTGTCAAGTTATGCGCGTTCATACATTTTGGCGATTTCTTTTAATTTATACAGATAAATTGTATAAATTAAATGCAAATGCACATCTCATCTAGCAACTGTACCGTACCAACAGACTGAACATAACGCCATTCGATGTGAAAACCAATTTACCTCCACTGAATTTATTTAATCCATGCAAATTAAATATGTTTGTAAACATAAATATTACACTATAGTTCACTGTACCTATCCACAGCTGCAGTGGCAGATAAGAACGTTTGAAAAAAAGTAAGTTTGTATTGAATGCATATAGAAAAAGATTTGATACCTATAAAACTAAGCTATCGGCCCTGTGCCTGTTACTCTTAGTTATATCTGTTAAATCGTTGAACAGGAATGTTTTTTTTTTTTTTTTTTTAAAGTTTACTAGCAGTGTTTTGCAGTCTACTAGTATTCTTGTTAACCCCTCGTGCTAAGCTAAAATGCTTGTGTTACGAGTGGGTTCACATCGGTAATGCAATGGGTGGGGATCGAACCGGCGACCTCAAGATCACAAGTCCGACGCCCTAGCGATTGGGCTACGGCCGTAAGAGTAAAGGAGTGGGAAAGAGTGCAATATGACCCCGTAAAGTGCCGCTGCGGAAGCTTGATGTCGGATAAGACTTTCGTTTTTTTATGACTTTCAAATGTTGATTTATTTATTTATTTTTATACCTCTAAACAAGAATTCTCCCGTAATCAATATTTGGGCGCATCGTTACACAACACCCCGCAACCACAGTAACACTACCCTACGGTGATTGATTGCACTAAGCATATACCGATAGGGTCGTTACATCCCAATGCCCTTTTTTATTATACTATCTGTCCATCCTCTGTACGCGCCATTTCTCTCGCGTATTGTAAACATAAATCTTTAGCACAAAATCTTATTATCAATTATTAAAATCAGTGGAAAAACAAATGTACAGAAACTAATGACGATGTTTTTTAATACAGTGGGCCCCCTTGATAATACGATCTATTTCTCTCAGGTTTTAGACGCGTTACTTGTAGGCACTTATATATGATGCTGTCATAATATATATCAATACATATCTATAAAAAGTAATACAATTAGAGTGTCTATTTGTAATATTAAACGCTTTTAACTACATAAAGGTAATATATGCGGTACACACCAAAATAACATTTTTGACAATTTTTGTTTGTCCGCCTGTCTGTTTGTTCCTTTTAATCTTTGGAACAACTGGACCGATTTTGACGGAACTTGCACTGGCAGATAGCTGAAGTAATAAGGAGTAAATTAGGCTTTATTTTATTAGTAAAATAAAATAATATAAATTTTTCAATAAATCTAATACAAAATACTAAAAATAATTTCCACGCGAACGTAGCACAAGTGCCCGCAAGGCACAGCTGATAGTAATACAATAAAGGCTGAACCTAAATTGCGCGTGCGCGTTCCGCGAGTGTGTGAACGACGCGAACGACGCGAGCGCCAAACGCCCACTCCGTCATCCACTTACCCCGCATGTGACACACGCTCGAGGTGCGCGCACGCATCGATTTCGTTCATGAATAGTAAAAATTCGAATAATGAAACAGCTTTTACTGTATTTAGAGGTTAATCTTTTGAACCGTTTAAAGACTAAATTAAGGCTTTACCTATCATGATAATCGTTCATTATGCTAAATCAGTCTACGCTCATTATTCAATTAGGTAGGTTAATGATTAATGGTTGTTCATAGTGTAACGCTATCAACTGTCGCCTGTTTATTAATAGTTTGTAGTCAATTCAACGGCACGGAAGCAATTATGCGGACAAATTGACCTGTACAATAACTTAATTTTAACGTAGTCGGGAAAATGTTATGTAAAAGTAATTTTACAATGAGCAACTAACTAGGGTAGAAAATAAAATTTCCGTGATAAAAGTCTACGTAAACTATAACTTATTGATCTGTGTGCGAATTTTCATAAAAATCCATATCTGAAATTACGTATTATTTTAAATATTAGTATACGAGAATAGATGCAATTAAGATATTTGCTTAAAATATTTAGTCTTAATACTCAACACGGCCTCACGTCCCGATATCATGCCCAGAGTGCTCTGAGTGTGTCTAACCAGCGAACGTACACCTTCACCCGATGTTAGGCAAAACTTGACCTAAATAAACAAGATTACACGTGGATGTGTTATTAAGATACAATTTAAGGTTTAAGGTAATTATAAATGATTGAATAACAGATAGTATGTAACCAACTCAGCTAAATCTTGCCTGTATATGTTTTATCTGTGTTAATCTGGCCTGGCATCGTCATCTCACATAATTATTAGAGTAAAGACCTGTGTTTGTGCACTCGATAAATACTTGTAATACTTTTACTGCGCAGACAGCTAACCTACTTTCTTTATTCAGTGAAATCGGTCAAGAAGGACATCATCCTTGACACTAGCAAAACTGTTATGGCTATGAATTTGGGTCTTACAATAGAACAATATTAATGAAAAAAGTTTGCTCATAACCAACTTATTAATGAGCAGCAATAACAGTTCTGATAGTTTTAACCGGCTATCAGTTGATAGCTATGTTTGTAAGCGAACTAAAGTGGTTTCCTATCTGGTTTTAAGTGACTTCTACAATTTATTTACATATGAACGACTAAAATATATGATATAATCATAAATTTCTGTTTTTTTATATGTGTTTTTATAATTTTGTTAATGTAAAACATTACACTGCTTTATATGTAGATTATTTTTTTAGCCGTGTAGTTTCCGACTTAGCATAAACCACCCCATGGCGACTAAAGGATATTCAGCTGATGATTGGGCAGCAGAATCTATCAGCTCAATGTTAGTTACCATGTTACTACTATGAAGAATCTGCCAAGTACGGTGATTCTGACAATATCCCTTAACGACCTTGCTTGCCTAGTTCTGTTGTCCACTGTCTTCAGCAGAGGACATAAACGGGCTGGTGACATAAAGATTCATTTTGTATATGCCATACTATACAAAATTAATTTATTATTAATAGATAAAAAATCTTTTTTTATTAATAGATAAATTTTAAATTAAAAACGTTTTGCTCCATTCGCAGGTAGAGTGCCCAAAACGACAGCGTTTTAGGCTGGCTTAGAAGCCCTAAACGCCTAATGGAGGTGTTTGGTGACACTCATCAATCAGGTCTACACATCCTTGAAGAAATTTCTGATTGGTTTTTTAGATCAGATATATCTGAGTAAAACGCCAATATCAGAAAATTACGTACGTAAGTCAAAACTACATATATTTATATTCATCTAAAGTAATAATTTTTGCATTGTAACATCGTGCATGTCTGGTTCTCTCTACTAACATTTGATTTAAGACACCACAGTAGCATTTACACGCGCTGGTTGTTTCAACGTGGCAGGTCGGTTTTATGTATATATGCGTGTGTACGTTATGTATAAGCTCCGCTGACTAAAAGTACTTAGGTAACGTCAGCAAAATAAAATTATATCACCACACATTAACTAGATAGATAAGAACAAACATAAAAATTGGATGAATAGACGATTGTTCATGTATTTTCGTTGGTGTTGTTCTACTGACTTATGGTTTAGCTTAACGACATACATATAAGTATTTTCACATCTTTTTAAATTGGTAGCCGTTAAAATCTACAGAATAAAACCAACATTCGCAAAAAAAACATATAAAATCCAAAATTGATACATTTTTGAACTAAAAGTCAAGGATAAAATATCAAACCATGTTCTCCAAAGATCTATAACATAACAAGAAATTTAAATCTTGCACTTCTATCGGTTCATTCCACCTTGAATACCTAGGTTTTCAAAGTGGATCGAACCAGTCTCTTCAAATCACCTGCGAATCAAATCATCCAACTAGTATCACCCAGGTGATCCAAGGAGACAAAATTGGTGTCCCTTGATCACCTAAGTGATCAGCGGAGACCGTTTCTATTATGTGCTGAACCTTATTCACCCACATAAATCCTGCTACAAACAAATATAGCGAAGTATGTCGAACCTATAATTTAGGTGTGACACCCTCATTCCTTCATAATTACAATTACAAAACACTTATGTCGCATTTTCGAACTCTAACGGCAACTCTTTTTGTGATTCACAAAGTTGTTCCAAATCTAATAAGCTTTTTATTCCTGATCTTTGTTTGTAAAGCCTTCGGTACCGCACCGATTTATTTCGCAAGAAAAGGCTTTTGCTTTAACAAAAACATACGTCAAAACGACAAAAACATATCAAGTGAATTTATAACACGGAAATTGAAAAAAGTGTGCTCCGCTTTTAGATGCGTGTCAAAACTGAAACCTTACTGGTGTAGCAATGGAAGAAAATATATACGGCAAGATATTTCATCTCAGAAAGTCGCTATCAATTCAAGAACTTGAGTTATTGGACTTATATGAGCATTCAGTTGGCGACCATTCGTTACTCGTGTAGTAACTAAGGAAGTAACATATAAATATATAGGAAGGATAAGATAGAAAGGTACATATTATATGCAAAGAGACCGAAGTTTGTCTTTTGAATATCCACCATAGAATTAATCTACACTAATATTATAAAGAGGAAAGATTTGTACCTATTTTTGTATGTTTGTATGTTTGTAATGAATAGGCTCAAAAAGTACGGGATAAAATATAATGACCACCAAAAATATATACTTGACACCAGAAAAATAAAGTCTAAAATTATAATAGTACTAGCTATTTTAGTCACGACTGCACTTCAAATTGTATTCGAACACCAAATGTAGTTAATGATCACCAAATCTTAGCGAGCAAATTATTGCGCTATTTCTACCTTAATAAAATCAATGAAAAATGACAATCGGTTAGGTTAGGTTAGAGCTGCGGCCATACAACGCACGAGCCGAGCGAGCGAAGCGAGCGGTGCCGCGGCAGCGGCCGGCGAGTGCCAGAACCGAATAGTAAATTAGTAAAACATTTAGGTACTTTTGGTGATCATTTACTACTTTTGGGTTAACAATGATTTATTTGGAGTCATTTTACTTAAATACGATAGCGAAATGTTAAAACTTTGGTTACAATTTTACATTAAAATGCGGGTTTAATTTTGGTGATCATTTTTACTATATCTGATGGTAAGTTAAACATAAGCCAAAAAGTACTGGGCCGATTTAAAAAATTCTTTCACCAATAGAATGCTACATTTTTCCAATTTGACATAGGCTACATTTCATTTTGAAAAAATTAGGGATCCTTGGTAAAATTTGAACAATGTAACCGAAGGTGTAGAAAAATGAGTCTTAAAATGTCTTTCGTCGAATGCGCTGCCGAAACTATAAGCGATAGAACAAAATAATGTACAACAATATTGAAGAACATCATAATGTCTACAAAAAACTCCGCGGTAGCATATGTCCAACTATTGTAGTTATGTCACTACAACAACTTTTTTCATTTTAAACATTAATGAAAATGCTAACCAAATTCAAACCATGCTATTTGTGTGTTTATATTAATCCTTATCCAAACAAATTATTTTATGGTCAAGACCATTTAACTACCTATAAAATAGTTTTTAAATTATTTAAATTGGACTTTCCATTCAAAAGATATTACGTATTAAAAAATTCAAACAGTAAACAAAACCGCCATAGCGCCGTGGCCGTTGTTTGCGATGCAGTCTGAAAAGCGCGCCGGGCATCGCGGCGGGCGGGGTGGAGGTAATATAACTGTGGGATTTTTTTAAATATATAATTAATAAATAATATTTTTTTAATAAATAAAAATATTTGTGAAAAAAAGTGTTTTATATCCAAATTTCCAAAAATAAATAATTGTCTACCCCGTGCGAAGCCGGGACGGGCTGCTAGTTTATAATATACTAGCTGTTTGCGCCCGTCAAAATATCTGACCTTTCCCGTGGATTTTATCAATATTTTCATTTACATCTTGTCCTGTTAATTAGAAATACATCAAAAATAGCCAAATTGGTCATATTGTTCTCGTTTTATGCGCGTAAATACTTTTAGGTTATTCAATAATCCATTCCTTAAAGATCTTCAACAGCTCCACTAATTTAACTTGTATTATAACCATTAAATAACTTTGTATGTAATACTGGTAACGAATATTTTGTTAAATAACTTGTCTAATACCATCAAAGTTATCCTTCTTGGCGGCTTTTATCATGGCCTTTTAAATTTAGACTCTAACGCTTATCAGTGAAATGTCTCCGAAAATGTACCGGGTAATATTTTAGTTGTATCTTTATCGGACAAGGGAATTCAGACAAAAGTACCTAATAATCCGGATTTACACAGGAATATATATACATTTCTACAACTTGGTATATTTTGCTAAGCTCACGATTAGGAATGAATGTCTATCCCTGTAACATATCAATATAATTAGAAGGAAAACAAAAATAATAAATATGAGAGCCTATATTAAATGTATTGTAGTGTAGTATATACCCCTAAAATAAGTGTCAAGACCTAATTACTTAACAATGACTATAGGAAGTATTCAAGGAGCCGTAATCCGTTAAAAGAATGACATTAAAACACACGGGAAACCGTATAAACAATAAAAGAAAGACAAACAACACAAGATTAAATTAACTTCAGCATTTTCTTTCGCGAAAAATTCAAACCACAATGAGTTTTCCTTTAATTTCTTGTAAACTCATTCCCATAACTTCACTTCAAGTCGTAGATATTTATATCTTGTTTTGTCGGAATGTTTCCGTACCAGCAATAAAACCAAGGTCGAAGTAACATAGTTCAGTAAAGTCAAAGTATCTATATAGTTCCCTATCGCGTCCGCAAATGGCTAATAGTACGGATTACGATGACAATATCCGGACGCCAGTTTTGAGGTACTTATCTGCTATCAATCCAAAATGGGCTCCATCGTCCATACGGTCAATAACGGATACTATCTGTTTACTTTATTATGAGCGTATGTAACAAAAATCTGCAGTCATATGTGTACTAGTGTGGCGTTATGCCACCGAATCACAATATATTTTTTAATTAAAACTATTTGCAGCGTGTAATTCTTGGAGTGGTTACGGTGGCATAGCCACTATGCAAGTGCGGTAATTCCATCATAGTTTTCTTCTTTTTTATCTCATCAAATTTTTTACGATGTTTATAATTCAGAAACTATAAATATTATCGGTATTCATTAAAATAAAATCAGTAAATAAATAATTATAAATAATGAGCACCGTGTTAATTATTCTATCTTCCAGTGCTCCTAATCTAACAGCGATAGGAAGTCCTAATTGCAAGCCAAATTCAGAAAACACAAGCGTTAGAATTAGCCTAGAAGTTTATTTGAATGCCATTTATTAGATTGATAAACAAAAAAATTATTAAAAAGGGAAATACATATATCAAAGACGTAATTAGGTTCCGGCTAAATTGCCGCCAAATGAATTGTGCCATTTTTCCGAGGAGCGCTGTTTAAAAGGTGAGCGCTTGAAGGATCACAAGGTTGTCTGTCTTCTATTCGTCTGAAAATTCAAGACTACTTTTTTCAGTGGAATCTTGCTTGCTGTATCACCCAGTTTATTTGAAAAGTAGCCGTCCCAGGTTGTTTCACCTGAGTAGACCTTGTTCCCGTTGAAACTTTAACTTTAAATATAGCCCATGACACTCACAAATGACGTGACTTTCTATTGGTAAAAGAATTTAAAAAATCAGATTCTGTAGATTCAGAGTTGACCCTTACCACCTCACAAACTTTACACCCTTATAATATTAGTATGAATAAACTTTCAGCTTAGCTAAATAAATTAGTTACTATACCTACTTATAATACCCAAGTACTCTTATAACGTACCCATGTTACTTATTGATGAGAGCATTATTAGCATTACCATTACACAGGTCCACAAATTCAAAGTCACTTAAAGAGCAATGGAGTGAGCTATGCTTGAAATTTCTGTGAAAGATAAACTTTGCAATGAGGTATTCGACATAGAACTAGAGCTACATCATTCAAATTAAGAAAGTTGAAGTGGCAATGGGTTATAGATGGACTGGCAGCAGACAGATCCTAGTGTGGAATCCCCGTCTCGGCAAACGTAAGGTAGCTAGATTAGCCTGGATGCGGAAGGCAAGAAGAAGGACCGGGTGTTAAGGTGCAAATGAGAATTTAATAGCGGACTGAGATATGCTGTTTGATTAATAAATGTTTAAGCATCTCTCTTAAGATATTTTATCTTAATCAATAAAATAAATCACTTTTTCGTATGACTAAAACTAACACATGACTAAACACACGGCAAAATTTTGGACATTTTCAAATTTGCACAATATTCTGAATTTCTTCTGTACTACCTACAGTGTAAATAAAGTAACATCAATAATTCTCCGAATGATCTCTACTCACATTTGTTACACATAGTTTCACAAGATATATATTTTATCGGTTATCAGTGATTGCATGCTCAACGAGTTCGAAACGATAATTCCTAATCCGTGGGCGTTTGTTTGCTATGGGATATATAAAGTTCATGATTTGCTAGTTCAGAGTTTATGCTACGTTTTATATTTATGTAAGCACTATATTTAAGCATAATGTTCTATTACCCGTGGAAATAACGTAGAAGTAAAATAGATTGTCACTTTTATGGGGGCAAGATAGTTTATAGATTACTCTTATAGCTTAGTTAGGATTAGACTACGCCGAATCTTCGGAATTCAAGGATTTCGTTCCATATATTATAAATATGATATCGAATTTCTTTAAATAAAATAGTTTGCGATTTGCAGGTACTAAACCATGGCTTAGATCGGTCGTGTATTCAATTAGTATTATTTTCCTTGGAACAAGCATAAGTCCAAATTTTTATTTTATTTTAATATTTTCTCATTTTGACAATTTTAACTCAGAGTCTCGGAACTAAACCGCGAATGGACAGAGAGCCAGGCGAACTGGCCAGTTTAGGGATATTATATTTATAATAAATACTTTGAAATAGTTATTTATATGCTTCATATTTCTTTACCTTCAGAATATATTCCGCCTACTGCTTCGCGCTACCGTGGCTTACAGAAGAATGAATCTTTTTTATCGATCTCTCCTGCATTCATTTTTCATCACAATAAACCACCACGACCAAACACTGTTCGTGTTGGCATTTAAAGTTATGACAGTTTAAAAAACATACTTTATCACCTTACCTATAACTACTGTATTTTAATACAATATTTTCGTTTAAATTAAATATAGTAAAAATAATTAAAACTAAGTGAAAATACATTCTAACAAATTTTGTAGAATACAAGTTAACATTCTCTAAAATCATAAATTTCTAATTGGATTCTATAGAAAAATCTGGATAACAAAAAGTCCAAGGTAATCCGCTTTTCGTGTATAATGAACGGCTCGACTCAAAAAGTAGGTAAATATTTAAATGACATTCTACGAACTTTTGCTCTTACACCAGTTATAAACTTAATCCGGTACAAAAGATTTGATGAACTTTTCCACGATACACTCAAGCTGAACTGAAATTGCTATATGAGCAGTGAATATATCATTTTCTTCGTTCAATACAACTTAAAGAGTGGTGATTCCATAAAGCGGTCCAACAAAAAGATATTAAACTCACGAGAAGTTTTTCAATCTTTGTCAAGTCTTCGTTTGTATGTGGTAACGTAACAAAGTTTTGTACTTTTGGTTTTGTTCAGACATTGTTGACGCATAATTTCATATGTGATTAAAGAAATCCTTACTAATATTATAAATGTGAAAGTAACTCTGTCTGTCTGTCTGTCTGTCTGTTACGCAATCACGCCTTAACTACTGAAGCGATTTAAATGAAATTTGGTACAGATATAGTCTAGAGCCAGAGAAAGAACATAGGCTATATTTTATTATGAATTTCCCACGGGAACGGGAGTTACGCGGATGAAACCGCGCGCGGGAAGCTAGTATACTATATATTACATAGTAGGTAGTAGATATTAGGTATATATGTTATGACTGCAGATAAGTCTTAATAATCAAGTCATCTTATAAGGAATCACGGCCAATCCCGTTAAAACCCTGAAAAGTCAAACCTGAAAAGACAGACTATTTAATACATATTTTCAAGCATAGATTTACATGACACATTAGAATTCAATAATGTTGCTAACCTACGTGTTATAGCGGTAGAAGTCTCGCTTTAGGGCTCGGAGGTCGTGGGTTCGACGTGTGAAATCATTTTTTTTTTGCCAGGTCTGGAAACAATATATTATAACATCGTAAATAACATTATTTGCAGAAATTCTATAACCGAGAACGGGCAGCAGCGTCTCCCTGTGTGTGATATTACATAACAACGGCCAAGCGTGATGACTATGGTAAAAACCATCGCTCGGGAGAAAGCCCATGTTCAATGGACGTTATACGGACTGATGCTGATCAACAGCCCAGATGATAATGATAAATCCTGCTCGACATGAATATAAATAAGTAGGGCCAGTAATTGTACTATATACATAAACTTTTTTAATGTTTCATTACCAACGTCAGTCTTAGAATATCCTTTGTCTCTGCACTGCCCTATAGTTCACAGAAAGACATTATGTCGTAAAGTTCTGAAACACTGCTCAAGTTTTTAAATAAAAACATCTCACTACATACCTAGTACATAAAGAAGTTATATACCTATATAGCATAAGAAACTGGTATTAATTTTAATATCATAAATCTTATATCAATAGCAGAAACAGGAAAATAGACAATGCAATTCAACGGCTTAGCTTCAATCCGGAATACGAACTCTGGCGTTATTCCAACCCGATATTTCATTATTTTTCATGTTTCAACCATAATTGACTTCGTACTTTCATGAAACCAGAACCATATGAGGAGCTAGTTATCAAACCTTTCCTCAGTGAAGTAATTTTGAAGCTTTGGCATATTTTGTTTTTAAGTTACATAAATTCATTCTATGTAACTCAAGGAATAAAGTATATAATTATTTCCGTTTTTGTTTTTACTGGGCATTTTTAATCTAGTCGGTAGTATGTAGTCCGAAATAAAATAAAATAAAATTTCAAATTCCATATGATGCTACTTTCTTGTTTAAAATAGGATTTTTACTATAATAAAATATACTATGATGAGTTTTTTATATATGCATACTACACAATTCTGTTTATCGTCTAAAAAAACGGAACAATATTTTTATCGTTTAAACAAAAATTCGTGTAGGTCCCGGCTTATAATAGAGTACCCCATAACTTCCTATGGGTGTCGTAAGAGGCAATTAAAGGATATACACCTGGTGGACGGACAGCAGTATCTATCACTTCGAAAGATCTCATCTTGCTATCACCAATCCGCCTGCCAAGCGTATTTCCCACAAAGACCCTAAATTGCCAAGGTCTGTTAAAAAAAATGCCCATGTTCAGCAGTGGATGTAAACCAGCTGATAAAGTAAGACAAAAAATACTGGAACATTTTGAACACAGATATTAAATGAATTGGATTAAAACATGTATTTTTCTTCAGGCTTAATCCCATCAAATCGTAGAAGCAAAAATCTTAACAGAAGTTAAAATAAAATGTATGTTTTAAGATACCGATATCAAAAATTATTCACCGTTAGAAACTTCTGTATCCTCCAGAAAGCTACAAGATTGAGCCGATACTTTTTCCACAGATTTTGAAGATATATTTATTCAACCAGCAACAAAAGGACATACATAAGCTTTTTAAACTTTTTTATCGTTTTGCTCTTTTCTGTACCAGACTGATGTCTGGAACCTGATAGTGTTTCACTCGTGCCTCAGAGAACATCCTCCCGACCCTTAGTTTGCAAAGAACCATCCGATGCCCTCGTAGACCCGAAGTCCGAGAGGCCCGCGAACTGTAAACTGAAAGTAGAGCGACAGTTGCACAAAAATCTCTAAAATACTAAAAGTCATAATCCCTCAATCTCATCGCCAGCGACCGCCCTGAGCCGAGGTCCAAGCCCCACAGGGGGCGCCCTCTTGCGCAGGTTGCTTAGTTTGTAGTTTTTAAACCATTTATTAAGTCGGAGCTCTGATCGCCTTTATGCCCGGTGAATAAGCAAAAGCCTCGGGGCTAAGTAAGTAAGTTGTTCCGAAAAAAAATAAAACTCTTAGAACGCCAACTACGTAAGTTCTTCCGAAAAAAAACTCAAAGAACACGTTAAGCTGTCGAGGTACGGTAGAACCGTCTCACCGAGTTTTGAGAGTAAAGGATTAGGAAGAGCACCTGTGTTTGCGCACACACTTATTCACTACAATTTGTCCTGCGCCGATGACTCATCTTCTTAAAGATGGCCACTGTGTCGGAAAACAATCGGGAAAGGCCAAATCAAGTTAAAAATGTCACAGTTAAAATTTAAAACTACATATTTCTAGAAAAGTAATATCGCACATAAAACATAACATTTTGCAGCATATAAAGTATAAAATAAAATTGTCACTTATAAAAATACTCGACGGTAAATGTCACGATGTAATCCAATCTCCTGTCGACGGGGGATCGATTTATTTTATACACACAGTTTTATGTTTCTACACATAAGTTCTACTTGTAGTAAAGTCGCTTTTATCTGCAATAACAGATATGTCATAGACGCGTTTTCAATTTGTTAAATAATCAGTTTGTAAGTTGATTTTAACTTTTTTTATAATATGGTAGAGGTTTGTGGCTCCTCTACAGAAAATGAAGATCTTCTTGGCCGGGCGAGGTGGTATGCCCGGCGAAGAAGAATAAATAATAATTTCAAATTTAAAACACCTGCAGGATTCAAGCCTACAATATTAATTAAAATGAGCATTTACAATGGTCAAAACATTAGGCGCTAGGGGCTCCCAAGATTCTTCAACAGCCTCAAATCTTTTATTTTACACAAGATTTATTGCCCTAGGGAATGATGATGATGATGATTGGTCACGCAGTGGTCCAAATTCAACCACAATAAAAAAAGCATTCTGCACTCCTTCTCTTATCCTTACTATCGTTACTAATATTATAAATGCGAAAGTAGCTCTGTCTGTCTGTCTGTTACGCAATCACGCCTAAACTACTGAACCGATTAAAATGAAATTTGGTACAGATATAGTCTAGAGCCTGAGAAAGGACATAGGCTACTTTTTCATGCCAAAATAGGGCTATATTTAATTATGAAGTTCCACGGGAACGGGAGTTAATTACTTAACAACTATAAGTTTGCGAAATGTTCGTAATAACGGATACACAATTTTGCTTAACGTATTATTATATAGATTACCTCGCATGTTCTTCCAATTTTTATTGCAGCTTGCAACTACCTGCCTACCAGAAAAGTGCGAGCGGCAGTCACTTGACCTCAAAACCCATATGAATTCGAAGTAAGACACTTAGAACAGCCTCGGATTCAGTTTGGATTCAACAACTTTTAATAAGTTGGAGCTGGGAGCATAATCTGATGTCCCAACTTATCTTCGTGTCCATACAAACTTTTGCTACTGACCACCTTTTCAAATTAACTATTTTATATTCATAATTTGACCATTTATATACGTTATCCGTCTAAAATAAGACAACACCTATCATTTTTAAATGCTCTTTTTCGTGATAATAAGCTAACTATATCAAAACTTACACATCTCCGTTCGGGCATTGAGGGATCCCGAGTTTTTGCTTCACATTTGGCACCTATATAGATTATAAGTCAATTATCGTACCGGAGGTCGTAAAATCGATCCCCACGCCCAGTAATCGTCGTGAAAATTTTAAAATTTCTAGGTCTGGTTAGTATAAGGATTACCCTCCGTGCCTTGGAAAGCACATTTAGCCGTTGGTAAGCCGATACGATTGTTATAGAGGTCTTTTTAACATTTGGAAATGTAAAAAAATCTCTGTAACAATACTAGGGATTGAGCAGCGCTTCCCTGTATGTTACCTACGACACAATACTGCAGTTAATAACCCGCTTGTCAAGCGTGATGACTATAAGGCAAAATCATATTCAGCAGTAAACGCTTTAAGGAACTGATGTTGATTATGATGACATATAATGAAACTGGTGGAGGTCCAATTATGTATATTGAGTAATTTCTCGCGCCCGGTTTCACCCGCGAAGCGAAATTTGGGAACGGGACCCAAATTTATAAAAATGAGTTATATAAATTTTACTAATTAATTAACAACATATCGACACGGTATAGATTAGTGGATAGATAAATATTGCCTTATACAAATAACTGTTAAGTTAATGGAACGCCTCTTCTCCCTTTCTCAGTAGCAAAGTAATCAGCGGATATAACCTCTGACACGTTTCAACGATGAACGCTGTCTAATGTTGGTTGAGACCGACGGCTTAACGTGCCACGACCGGTCATTAATCTAGTTTAAAGTACACCACTTGTCGGGCACACTATGTATACGGGTATAATAACCGTCACATATTTATATGCGGAAGAAAAGCCGTAGAGATAAAACTTGGTTGTTCATCCTTTTGCTGCAATTCAATATTAGTCTTTTCAGTCATTGAGTCTAGCCGTCGGTAAAAATATACAGGAATAAGGAACTATAGTTTTGGTTTAGGTTTTGACTCTCAACAACTAGAACAAAATCCTAAATTTGAAATCAATTATAGGTATATGATTATGGAATATATTTATTTATATAAATCAAGGTGTATAATGTAGAAATTTGACTTCACCACGAAACGTTATCATGAATATAAAAGGCTTACCACGAATGCCATAACTTAAAAAAAATGAAAAAGCATTTACAATAAAGAAAATTAATGAGAAAAATAACATACAAAATGACCAACAATTACTGAGAAATTATTTAAAAAAAACTAATACTACCAACTACGACAAGTAACTATACTATCAATATATTATATTCGGTTCACTATCCATTTGCATAAAATTTTAAGACCTAATAATATAATTTAGCATAATTTTGTTTGGCATAATTATATTTTCGCTTAATACAATTACGCATAACAGCTTACGCATAATTTTTTAAGCATAATTTCTCTAACCATAATAATGATTAAGCATAATATTCTAAAGCATAAATTTATTAAGCATAAAGTTCTAAAGCATAACTTTTTTGAGCATAATATCCTAAAGCATAAATTTATTTACGTATAATGATAGGGAACCATTATATACAGTAATACAACGCTTTAAGCGACCGTACGTATAACGCGGATAACTCGCATTGAATTGGTAGTCCCTCAACCACCCAGACCCGGAAAGAAATTTTAGAATTTACAAAAAGATTTTCTGTATGAAGTGGGGATCGAACCCACGAACTCTTTTTTTTTCTTTTTTTTTACTTACCTATTTACGAAAACAAATGCAATTTTTGTTATTTATATTAATTGTATGCCTAAATATTATTATGTTTATAGTCATTAGGCCTACAAACGTTATGCGAATCAAATTTATGCCAAAACAAATTAGTCTTTAAGATAATGATGCCAAAATAAAATGTATGCCTAAAAAAAATATGCCGAAGTATTATTATGCCAAAACAAATTGTGCCAAAATCGTTATGCCGAAGTATAACGAACATTATGCGAAAAGAAGGGATCCCATAATATTCGACCTATTTTCCATCCTTAAAATAAATAAAAATCATTAACAAACAATGCATTCCTGCATTATGACTACGCGTTCACATTACAGCTTGCCTTATCTTCTTCAGACTAAACTAAGCATATTCATAACTACCCGAAGAACTAAACGTTATAGAAAGATCACTGAATTAAATAATTTGCAATTGAATAAAAAGGAACTTAATTTCCAACTAGTAGTAGAAGTCACCTTGGCAATCAACAGTTAACAATTTTTCGTATCACTAGTTTTCCCTCGTCACTGGCTACAAGTCTTTTTGAACTTTTCTCCTCGGAAAAGCGATCTCGCCAATGCAAGTTGGAACCTACTTTCGTTGTTAGGTAGTTTTCTACTAACTTGCAATTAAACTCGACGCTCCCAGGCCAATTTAGGAGAAGGAAACTGGATGAATTCTTCTTAGATAGCTTCAGCTAAATTTCTTGTAGACTTGCTATCTTGTTAATAGTATTGAATCTAGTTTTTAAACCATTTAATAGGTAGTTATAGTTTTTAAACCATTTAACCCAAGCCTTAATAAATGCCGCCTTTCCGCTGAAGTAGCAAAAAACTAGTATTGAAAATCAGCTTCATAAACCACTGCCGTTGAACATTGAATTAAATTATAATTATGAACTTCACATATAGGTTAAACTTACGGATTATTAAGTTGAGAACCACATTAACTATTCAAGTAACAAAGTGCTTAATAAATGCAGAGTTATAAAATAACATATTTCATCTACTTATATTTTATACACGCTCAAGTAATTATTGCTGTTACGAAAACTTTTCTTAATAGATTAATTAATTAAAGTTGATCTACTTAACGCACAATGTTACAACGAAACCCATTAAAGTATTAGTAAAGAAACATTTTCCTTAGAGTAGATACATTGCGGTTTGTTTTAATGACTTAAAATAAATTTCATGTAAGCAATATGTGTAAGCAAGTTTACTTTTGCCAACCTTCTCATTATGTGTTGCAGATAAAACGGTGAGCAATTTAAGCACTATTCAAAATCTTGACTTGGAAAAGGCTATCAGCGAAATGTGAAGAAAATTCTACCAGCATCGTCTAATACAGCCTTTTATAATCTGTACATAAATGAATAACTCTGCAGAATTGGACCCGAAAGGAAAATTCGGTTTAACATCGACATCTGCACTTCGCATATTAATTTCTAGTTCAGCGGGATTTCAGCAGCGATTTTAGGTGCTATGGTTTTTATGAATGTTTTAATAAATCTCTCGGTTATATTAATCGAACTGAAATGTTCTATATTTAATCATGTACTCTGCTGCTCAAATAATGTAACGTTATATTTTTTGTGAATGTTAGATCAGCTTCAAAATAATAGTAGACCTGTAAGTACTTCGGTCCATTAAAATGCAATCAACTACCCTTAAGATTGATAAACATATATTAATATATAAGTAAACTCAGCTTTAAAATAATTTAGCAAGAAACAAGCTATGATTAACTTCAAACCAAGGGCGTAGCTAGGTAATCTCTAGAAAGGAAAGAGATATTATTTAGTAAATGCTTCTGAAAGAGGATAGTCCCACTGTTAGTTCAATATGTAGTTACCGATATTCTTATGTTTCTTTTGAAATGGTCTTGTTTACTTTTAAAATCAAGCTGACGTAATTCTGCCTGTACCTTCCAACTAACATACTCATCATCAGCCCGTATAACATTCACTGCTGAACATAGGTCTCTTCCTGAGGGAGGGTTCTTGCCATAGTCACCACGCTTGCGAGGCCGGTTAGTAAACTCAGTATTATGTTATAACACACATGGAAACGCATCTGCCCGTTCCCAGGTCTACGCTCTTTATCCGTTGGTCCCGATTGTCATAATATCATTAGATGTTATGACAATCGTGACCAACGGATTAACGTGCTCTCTGAGGTACGAAGTGTAGTCCATCAACTGGTTGGTTAACCTGGATTGAAATTAGGGTTGTCTTTTTTGACGCTAAAATAGTATAATTTCAAAACATTAGAAAAAATATAGTATTATTGGGAAATTCAAGAAAAAAATGGTACACAATTATTTTTTTAGTATGGTTAACTAATTCTGAAATAATATTGTAGTCGTGTCAGCGAGGCCTCTACATATTCTCCCTTTACGCTTTTGGTAACGGAAACTAAGCCCAATACTGCCAAGAAGTTAACGTTTACTTCGTCGTCGCGCGAAAACTTAATTACCGATGAAAATATAGTATTATTCGTAAAAAATATTTTTTCGTACGGCACTATATAATATAGTACGGGTGCAACCCTAATTGAAATCCCAAAACCAACCCACGATCTCCGAAAACTTATACTGCTACGCCACAGAGGTTGTCGCTTACATTATTAAAAGCAAACACCCATCAATTTATCTAACTACCTACTTAGCACCGAACATAAACAGGCAATAAAATATAGTCAAGTTTAAGAGCTCACAATGTATCCTCGCTGTAAGGCGAATCAATAAATAACTACAACTACCACTATCTTACCCTTTAAATGGAAACGGGTGATAATACCTACTGTGATAAAACTATGGAGTTCTGTAGAAACTTCATTTTAGGGGTAACATTTTAAGAGTAAATATTTTTTTTTCGGATTGACTTACGTAGGTAGCCACAAGGCTTTTGCTTCTTCACCGGGCATAATGGCGAGCAGAGCTCCAGCCTTAATAAATGGTTTAAAAACTACAAACTACGCAACCACCTGCGCAAGAGGGCGCCCCCTGTGGGGCTTGGACCTCGGCTCAGGGCGGTCGATGGTGATGAGATTGAGGGATTATGACTTTTAGTATTTTAGGGGAGTTTTGTGCAACTGGCGCTCTACTTTACAGTTCGCGGGCCTCTCGGACTTCGGGTAAAGTAAGTTGGAACGTCTTTATTAGAAACAGTTTTGTGTACCAATGTTCACAGATTTTGTGATGTCAATATGTTACGCCGGACACGGGATTTTTTTTTGTTAGTCATCGTATGACTAACAAAAAAAATCCCGTGTCCGGAAATGGACGTAACGCGGACTGATTAGAATAATGATAATAATTAAACGAGTTAATGGTATGTAAGTACTTTATTATTATTATTTTATAAAAAACAATCGACTTTGCTTTGTATTTTCATGAGGATTCATCTCTTCTCATCGTATGACTAGGTATATTTGAGCGTAATTTAGGACCTAGACAAAGTGCCACTACAGTGAAGCAATGGCTGCGCAAATAAAGGTAAGGTACTTGACATTCGTCACGTAAATAAGCGATTTTTTATAAAGATAAAAAAGGTAGGTAACATCTAAATAAACTTGGATACTCATACTCAATTTCAAATGTGATGTTTCTTTAAAAACATCTGACTATAATATTTAAGTCACCAATATTTTATTTAGGTGCAACACGATAGATTTCCCCAGCGTCCCGCGAAGCATTGCCGATTCGGTCAATTTTTATTTAAAGTTTTCATAGTTTTTAGCATCACATAGCTATAAGATAGACTATTCGATTCGTTTTATATTGAATGGATTAAATATATATATATATATATATGATATACACTTTAAAACTTACGAGTATCATCATTTTAATGCATTATTTGCAGGTATAAACTCGACCACGATCAATGCAACTTCATTCGAATCGTCGCGGTGTCGGGAAATATAAAAAAGGCAATGTTCATTGCGTTAATGCCTACCTGTAAATAATGCATTATAAAAATGATGATGACGGCGTGGCAACATGCATTTGATGTTTGTATATTAATCTGTTTATTTAAGAATACAATACGTATATAATTATATTGCAGTCAAAACTCTTAACCAGTCAAAAGTACTTTTAACTAGCAAAATCAGTCAAAACTAACCTAAAACTACTTTTGACTGATTATGCTAGTTAAAAGTACTTTTTACTGCAACATATTCAACTGAAAGTGGTGGATCTAAACTAAAACTAACTCAAAATATACTAAGTAGTCTAAATCTATGCGTTGCTATGCAAGCAACTTTCCCAGAATGCTTGCAGCGTTGAATGGCAATGCTTGCTTGCTGAATGCTAAGTAAATACCAGCACTATCAGATTAAAGAGAGCCGTTGCGAGGTTTTTAAAAAATAATTTGGCTCCTGATCCACAAAGCCCTTATATTTAAGGATATTCTTAAAATTTAACCTACATATACAGAGGTCTACCCTCAGAAGAAGAAGGACGGACGTACTATATCTTCAGAAGCATTTGGTCGTAAGGTCATGCAACCTTATAATTCTGAGTTCTAGATATATTTTTACTGTATTTTAGAACTTAAAACCTAGTTCATGTTTATCTATTACATCACATTGGCTTATACGGCTGGATCGCGTGCTACTAAAGTAGTTCTTATTATTGTTCAGCTATTTGTCTCTTTCTGCTTTTATCTTACTGAATAGGTAATTATGTCCTAATTGTGGACTTTTTTCCTGCGTGCAAACATTTCGTAACTTTGTAGCTAATGAAATCCTTTTTTATACCTGTCAGGCAGGCAGTTTTGCCATATATACCACGCTGAGATGGGGGATTGGTGACCACACTATTATATTGTAAGGAAACGCTAACTTCTTTGTTATTGTCTAAAGTAAAACATTAATATATTATTTAAATGTTTTGAACTCTTTATGGAAAAGATTACCTTAATATGTATTTCAAAATTTGAGATTAATATTCTCAAATTTTGAAATATAGTATAAGGTAATCTTTTCCATAAAGAGTACAAAACATTTAAATAATGTGAAAAACGGGCGGTGTCATCGTTTAATATTTAATACCAAATTTTAATGTAACTTTGGCGATATTTTTCGAAGTAATGCGAATCATTACCGATAGATGGCACTAACGTCCTCCTTAGAGACGTGTTACAAAGAGATTAATAAATTACGATGACCGGCTGTGGTTCCACCGTAGCCTAATTGGTTAAGGCATTGGGGGCTTTACCCAAAGATGCAGGTTAGAATCCTGCCGGCGGTCGAATTTTATTAATCTCAAATTTTGAAACTTTAATATAGTTATTTTTAAATAATTGTAAAGAACGGACGAAAGTAATAACATAATGTAAAGAAGTATGATTGTCATATAAAATTGTCGAAATTTAATCCGAAATAAAATGTTTTTATGTGTAACCCATACCTTCCATAATTTATTCAAAATTAGTTTATTTTCTATCATTTAAATCAATACAAATCTCGTAATTACTTACGACTGTTTTTTTTATATCTGTTGACACAAATTATCCCTTTAATGGTGTGAGAGTTGGAGTATTAAGTGATGTAGGTACCTACATCTACTACACTGACACTAGCTATTCTTGTATTTGCACTAATATGTTTAGTTCCATTGCACTTGGTAGATGTACAGTCAACAAAAGAGATAGGTTTACACATTGTAAAACGATTTTTTAACTTACATGTCCAGTTTAAGAGAATAGTTCACTGTTATGTTTTTTTTGTACTCAACTTGCAGCGAACTCTTCGTCTATAAAGAATTACTAACTGTCAGCCAGACAAAAACATACTTATTTGCATTAATTGATACAAAAGGTGCAAACCTAACTCTTTTGTCGTCTGAACCTACAGCACTAGCCACTCTTACTCTGCTGGCCCCTTCCCTCCGTAAGCTCTAGCCAAGCAAAACTAGTCAGGTAAAAGTGGTATCCAACCTTTAGCTATGTAGATTATTTCTGTTTCCATATCGTATACATTCGTAATGACTACATTTCCCTATTTACGTCTAAAATGAAATATAACTTCGTATATGGAGACTACAAGGGTATAAATTGAGTCCCTCCTCGCTATTATCCCCAAACTTTATAAAAGTAACGATAAAAGGGACTAGGAACGAATTCAACAACGGGTCCAAAAGGAAATCGCACCCGATTCTAATAAATACCTACTCATAAATGTCGCCTAAACAAGAATCTGTTGGCGTGACTCTTATCACTATATGAGCAGTATATTCGATACCTTACAATGTTGTAGAAGATTAGCCAGCAATAATACCTATATATTTTTGAGCAATACATAACTGTACGCAGCAGTCATTTACAGGCAGCCGTAGCTCAATGGCTAGAGGCATGATCTGTGATCTGGACGCCCGCGACGAACCGCCGGTATGATCATTGCACCACCGACGTGAATCTACTTATAACACAAGCATTATAGCTTAGCACGAGGGGTTAACAAGAATACTAGAAGACTGCAATATTCTGCTAGTAATCTTTAAAAAATGAAAAAGTGGACTTGACACTAACACCTATTCACGATATTTAGAGTATAAATAAAACCAGCTTGTACAAAATATAAAATACTAGCTTCCCGCGCGGTACTCGCGTAACTCCCGTTCCGGAAGGAATTTCATAATAAAAAAAAATAAAAAAAAACAATACAGCCTCCCTCGAAAAATATTTTAATTAACACTAAAATAAATTTCAAGCAAACAAAACTCTTCGGCTTTACATATTAGTATAGATCTGTAAAAATGTTAGTCAATCTAAAACAACTCGCCTTGATAATAATTTAACATGATCAAGTTGCTGTATATGTATACGCCAAGGCACTTGCAGCGCTCTGTCTATAGTTTTTATTTGGTCATGGTAAGTATTATGTATTTTTTACGAATCTTTGTGATTAGTAATCTATTTACAAATTTAGCCCAAACATTCCCAAGAACTATATTTTCCAAAGCATTATCTTCGGACCCAAAACCTCTTTAGAACTAAGCCGTATTTACACGCATTACTTGCCCTATCCCAGGGTAGGTCAATGGACAGATAACAAAACTTCTATTCGTATCTCCTTGAAGATAAATTCGAGGCTTATAGTTTTAACAGTACTCTCTTTTTATGGAGACTTTAAGTGCATTTTACCCTTATCGTACAATTTACTCAAACTCTCAAAGACCGAAATAGAACTCGTATTGTTTGTAAGCTTTAAAATATTCAAAGGTAAAAATGAATTTAGGAGTATTTCGTGGTATCCCTAAACCTAAACCTAAAAATGAATATATATTTCGTGCTATCCTTGAAGTCTTTGTATTACTAGATACCACTAAGACGCGTTTCAAATTAACCATCATCAGCCCGTACAACGTCCACAGTCACTGCTGAACGTGGGCCTCCTCCCGTGAGAGGGTTTTCACCACGCTTGGCAGGCGGATTGGTGACTGCAGTATTATGTTGTAATACACAGGGAAACGCTGCTGCCCTTTGCCTGGTATACGCTTGTTATAGATGATGTTATAACAATCGGGGCCAACGGCTTAACATGCTTTCCGAGGCACGGAGGGTAGTCCCTCAACCAACCAGACCCGGAAAGAAATCTTAGAATTTACACAAAGATTTCTTGTCCAGCGTGGGGATCGAACCCACGACCTCCGAGACTTAAAGCAAGCAAAATACCGCTACGCTACGAAGGTTGTCAAATTAATCAGTTAAATGTTTCTCGGGATCTACAACGAGGATTCAATCAATGAGGATTAATAAAAAATAACTAGGTATTCCTAATAATTGACTATGGTTCTTAATATTTTAACATAATTAATGGCAATCGTATACTAAGAATACGGTAGACATTGTTTAAACGTCTTGATGTCGGTCACCAATCTGCCTGCCATCGTCGTACAAAAAGCTCAACTTGCTAGGATTAGTCATAACAATCAGACGCTCGGGCAGAGAGATAACAATTTTTTTAAATTATGATTTTGTTCCAATTACCGTATAAAAAGATATACTTCAACTTTTCTTATTTGTGTAGATGAAAATAGTCTTCATTTTGGACAAAAATGTCATATAGGAGATTTTAAGTACGTAACGACGACATAATCATTGGAGGAGGCCCATATTTTGTAGTGGTATTATTTATAAAAGCAATTGAATTCAAATGCACTTTAATTTTTTCACGATTGCTCAGCTGTATAATTTACGCTGGGTAGTAAAATTAATAAATGTATAATATAGGTGTTTTTTGTAAGTTTGTATGAATTGATATACATACAGTTCATTCATACTATTTTCTGCGGACTTTTTTGTATATAATATCATAAATTATTATGAATAACGTTCTTAAATATTACATATTATAATTCATTACAAATAACGTACAAGAAGTGCGAATTATTTGTCTACGTTACGAATAAACTATTTAATTTCACTTCATTTCATTTCAAAGCATTAAAATGACTTAATTTAAGTCAAGTTTCTAAGATGCGTCCTTTTTTACTTTATACAAGTTCTGGGCGTGGCATATACGTAAAGACCGTTTTTAATTTTGTTTAAAAAAATACTACCTACTGATTTCGTTAATACACTTATCCAAGCAGATAAAAAGTTTCATTACATCAACTTGCTTCCAGGTGCTGGCTTTGTTGGGAAAAGAAAATTCAATTTCCAAATTTCAAACATATAACTACTGCGGTAAACCGCTTCCTTAAATTTATTGAAATAAAATTACTAGAAATAACGTTTCGGAAAAACTACTTAATAAATGATTTTGTAATTTTCCGTGAATAAAAGAAACTGACGGTCATATATCCAACACTCGCTATTTGTTCATTACGAAATTGCTTATCGTCAATGAGACTGCAATACCGCGTAAGTAACAATAGATAATAGAGTTGAAAATGAAATGTTGCAAATTGGTTAGTGGCCCTTGACAATATCTATAAAGAAAATATTTTTTAACACCGTTGCTCGTAAAGCTGATGTAATTCCACCGGTTTTAAATATGTAAAGCGGGTCATAAAAAACGCGTGTGTTACCAAAGCAAATAGTTAAGTTATAGTCCATACAAATTCCATTACAGTATTATTTGCCATTTCGCGCGCTGTTGCTATTCAAATTTCGAACTAATCGCCGCGCGGCGCCAGTTAGTAGGCAGCGCTAGCGCGCTGTTAAAATGGCGGGAAAGCAACAGTGTGCATTCACAGATTCAGTTTATTTAAAATAAAATAAAAAACAGTTTATTCGGTAATTTAAAAACTTGGCTGCATGCTCTAACGTCTTTGCCAACATTTTCACGCAGCTACGGCAGAAAATAATCCTCGCGCCATTTTTTTCAAATTTTATTTTCTTTGTACTTGTATTGTGAAAAATGTTTTTTTTCTGTTTCCTCGCAAATGTATTAAAAAACGTCGTATGATATACGTGCGTATTGGTTATAACATGCTCGGCTCAATTACGCCCTCGCCTTCGGCTCGGGCTGAAATTCCGCCTCGCATGTTATAACCATCATAACGCACTAATATCGTAATGTACTATATTGACAGATGAAATTACACCTTATTAGCAACTGTCATTTACGCGGTATTCCAGTATCACCAACGTTATGCAAACAGTCCACTTATTATAGTAAATGTTATGTTAGATTGTCACCTTCGACAGCTATGTACCTCGTAAACGATTGCATTATTTGTATGTGTTGTCTTGAAACCGACTGGTATACCTATCGTTTTTTTTAGGGTTCCGTAGCCAAGTGTCAAACACGGAACCCTCATGGATTCGTCATGTCTGTCTGACTGTCTGTCTGTCCATCCGTATGTCACAGCTTTTTTTTCGAAACTTTAAGTGCTATATTGTTGAAACTTGGTAAGTAGATGTATTCTGTGAACCGTATTAAGATTTTCACACAAAAATTGAAAAAAAAAACAATAAATTTAAATAATTAACAGAAGATCAAAAAAAAAATCCATCAAACCCATACCTACGTATCTTTAAATAGGTCTTTAAAAATAATATTAAGGTTTCAAAAATCATTTTTTTCTAAACTGAATATTTTGCGCGAGAGACACTTCCAAAGTGGTAAAATGTGTCCCCCCCTCCCCCTGCATCTTCTAAAATAAGAGAATGATAAAACTAAAAAAAATATATGATGTACATTATGCATACCGCCATGCATTATTGTAAACTTTCACCGAAAATTGGTTTGAATGAGATCTAGTAAGTAGTTATTTTTTTAATACGTTATAAATCGTAAACCGCAATTTACATTTCATTCAATCAACTCAAACATAAAAATAAAAATAAAACTTTTAATTTCATAAACATACTCTTTTTTATTCTTGATATCAAAAATAGGTAGGCACTTGAAACTGGTACGGAACCCTCCGTGCGCGAGTCCGACTCGCACTTGGCCGGTTTTTATTTGTAAGTTTATTTAAATAGTACGTGAGGTGAAATAAAGATTTAATATTATTGTTAGAACAACAATGCAATACTTATTCAATAATAACTGATTGTTAACTGAAAAAGGAAATTGAACATGCTTGCTACGGCTTACGGCCCCCAAAGTTGTAACTACCGCGCATCTTTACGGGGTCGTGACGTAGATAGGTAAAATTTGGTAATATCTAACCTACCAGATAATTCTGGCAGCCTTAACAAACAATAAATTCTTGATAGCAGTAGAATAATTCAATGCAGTGGTGTATGGTAACTCCCGCAGTGAACATTAACAATAAATGTATTTGATATGCTGTCTGTCCATTGTTCCACTGTTTGTTATGCTGCGGCTGTAATCCGACTTTGATTACTACTGTAGTATTCAGCTCCAAGTTTCGCAAACGTCTATTAAAAGAGCCTTTGTTTATTCCTCCACATATTTTTATGAAGCGCAACAGACAATTTGTTTTACGAATTTTGGGTATTTTTGACAAGACAACGTCTAGATCTTTTTTATGGGGATCTTTTACTTAACAGTAACACATAATTTACAGACATAATGCTCATGAGAATGCCAGCGCTGGCACTAGCTTTCCTTATAATTATTTTATCCTGAAAGGTTGATCAACATTGAAGTTACCTAACTAATAAACTGTTAAATATCTTGTTAAATTTCGAATAACTTTCCGAGAAAATGATAAGGATTGGATTATAGTTGTTGGTGACACATTTTGTAACTTTTACTATTATTTACAATTGGGAGTAAGTTTATATCTTTTTAACAAAAACAAACACAGGACACTTTATTATCGTTTATTCTTAAGTGTCCTGAGATTGTTTTTGTTAAATATATATATATATATATATATATATATATATATAGATATACCCATTCGGCAAATGTTGATCAGACGGGTTGTAGCATCAGTTAATTGTTGATCAGTTAGCAATTGTTGATCAAAACAGCTTTTGTTGATCTAATGTATGATTCGGCATACAAATGTGGCTCCAATTTGATCAACAATTGCTGACCCTCTAGCGACACAAATAAGAACTATTCTTGCATTATTTATACAAATCCGCTCCATCTATTGTTGATCTGATTCAAATGGACCAATCAGAGGTAACCTTTGCCATGATTGGTTGGTTTTGTTATGCGCTGTTGCCACTTCGCTTCGCAATCTATACGCTATGATGAAAGCAAGACAGTGTTAAGTTAGGGCATGTAGAATAGGACTTAGGAGCTTGGTTCTCCATAAGATTCGACCTGTAATCAAATCTTGCAAGTTAAATTTGACACACTTTCCGGTTTCCGATTGAGTAAAAATTTTACACGCATAATATGTAAATCGCGTGACAATGCAATATTATGATGACAAGGAGCTGATCTAATGATGGAGCTGGAAGGTGGCCATAGGAACTCCGTTATAATACGACATAACCCTATCGAGTTTGGGCTCGTATGATTCGTCTCGATGAGTACTTTTTTTGTAGATGGTATCCAGGGTCTGATGATGGAGCTGGAAGGTGGCCATAAGAAGTCCGTAATAAAACGACACAATCCCATCGAGTTTGGGCTCGTTTGATTAGTCTTGACGAGTACTTTGGCCCTAAATGGTATCCAGGGTCTGATGATGGAGCTGGAAGGTGGCCATAGAAAGTCTGTAATAAAACGACACAATCCCATCGAGTTTGGGCTCGTTTGATTAGTCTTGTCGAGCACTTTGGTCTTAATGGTATCCAGGGTCTGATGATGGAGCTGTAAGGTGGCCATAGGAAGTCCATAATAAAACGACACAACCCCATCGAGTTTAGACTCGTTTGATTAGTCTTGACAAGTACTTTGGTCCTAAATGGTATCCAGGGTCTGATGATGGAGCTGGAAGGTGGCCATAGGAAGTCCGTAATAAAACGACACAACCCCATCGAGTTTGGACTCGTTTGATTAGTCTTGACGAGTGATTTCGTCCTAGATAATATCCATATGCAACTCTATCAGATTTAATAAAATAAGTTCGTTCCATTTGTTATGACTGATTGTAAATTATATTTGATTAGATGGATGACCCAATGCCAAGGTGAGCACGTGCCGAAAGCTGAATGGTATGAGGGTGTATAAACATGTCATAATATCACTAATGTTGCGCCTCAGGGTACCAGGGCGAACCTCAGGGTACCAGAGGTAGCCCTCTTCCCCCTACAATTGACCTCTGGGGGGAAAATAAAATAAATAAAATAAAAATCATTTTTATTTACGTAAACCTATTAACGGCACTTGCAAATAGTCACAACAATAATTTATTATTAACTAGCGGCCCGCCCCGGCTTCGCACGGGTGGACTTTTATACCCTACCCCTGCCCTACCCCTACCCTACCCCTACCCTACCCCTACCCCTACCCTACCCCTACCCTACCCTACCCCTACCCTACCCTACCCCTACCCCACCCCTACCCCACCCTACCCCTACCCCACCCTACCCCTACCCTACCCTACCCCTACCCTACCCCTACCCTACCCGTACCCTACCCCTACCCTACCCCTACCCTACCCCTACCCTACCCCTACCCTACCCCTACCCTACCCTACCCCTACCCTACCCTACCCTACCCTACCCCTACCCAAAAGTATTTGATTATCTATTAATGTTTTTATACTAATAAAAGAAGCTAATTTGAGACAGAACTAGCGGTCTATTAATGTCACTCATTAGGCCGATTACAGATAGTTCACAGAACATCACACTATTATGCCTACTATTTTACTTAGATACAGGGTCTCTAGGAAGTGTTACGCAGGATGGTTCATGAGATCTAACATCTTTATCCTCAATATAGTCCTTAACGCTATAGTAACCTTTAGATACAAGGACACGTTTTATATATGTTTTAAAAGTTGTATCAGGCAAATCAGTAACACGACTAAGGAGTTTCTTATAAAACCTAATACCATTTCCTACTACTACGCCGTAGTAAATCCCGCATCATAAACACTAAAAAGTAAAGAAACAAAATGTTTTTTTTTATCTCATCTAGCGTCTATCTTTTGTTTCGCTTGCGATGTTGCCGCTCCGCAGCATTGGTGTACATTTCCGCGGCATTTGTTGATCTCCCAACGTTTATATTGATCAACAAAGTCACACAAAGTGTAAAATAAATGGCGGTTATAAAATCAACAATTGCCGTGTGAGTTGGTGACGAGCTAGAGTGTTTGCGGCGTAGTTAGGCTCTGGGTCGCAATGAGGGGAATTCTTATATTCGAAGTATGGCACGATATTATCAAAATTATCGAAGCTACAAGCCTCTAAAGGTGGATCAACATTTAATGCATATTTCGGCCTGATCAACATTTGCCGTAAAGCGGACAATATATATATATATATATATATATATATATGCCTATATACTTTTAAAAAACAATAACAATCTCAATCAAAGTTCTATAACCTGTTTTAATAAATGAATTTTCCTTCTATGGAATTCGATTCAATTGTTTCATTGGTTGATGTTTCACATGTTGCTATGACCATGTGACTACCGTATGACCGGCATTTACATTGTACCTTGCAAACCTAATTACTTGATTAATCGAAGTGATTTTTCCTTCATCAGGGCTGAAAGGGTTGTACAATATACATTTATGGTACGTATATTATCTATATAAGTCACCGACATTAGTTAATGGACCATGATTGCAGCCACGACAGTCGGAAATCATGACATATAGAGTAATTAGCTTTATCGCATTTGGATGTACCTTGCTTTCTTGGATGGTATCCATTATTGAAATAGGCCTTTTGGTTTATCATTGTTTCTATCACATGTTCGAAAGTACAAACTTTTCATTTTAAGCAATGTTATAGTTATAGAAATATTTTACTGATTGCATCGAAAATGTCGTTTGTCATTCGATTCTAAATTTAAAATGTATTTATAGATTAACTAACGCAACTTTAACTGTGGGATAAAAAGGAAATACTGTAATTTCAGTAAATACGAAAGGTGCAGTCTTGACACGGTTTAATTTGTGTTTCTCAATAAATAAAAAATTACAATAAATATCAAGACATTTTTACAATACTAACGGTTTTGAAAATAACTCAAATCTAATCGGACTCTTGGCGTCTAAAGACATCTAGTCATTTTATGTCGAAACTAAGATGCACCAAACCTCATAACATATTTTATTTAAAATAACTAATATTATTATTTGATATAACAACACATATACACAATGTGTATGTGTTGTTATATCAATAGAACAGAACTAAAGCTGTTTAATTATCTCATAAGTAACATATTATAATACAGCTGCCAATTGTAAAAAATAGTAAAAGTTACAAAATGTGTCAATATTTTCAAGTCGCTCAAATTCATGAATAGGTACAAAGTTTTTTTGTATAAATACCTGTTTTTATGTGACACGTTGTATCTACATATGATGTAACGGTAACATATAGGATTTACAACGACGGCGGTTGGGGATTTTGGTAATAGCGCCGGTAACGCGTAGGAGATCCAGTTAAAGCCACATTTTGTTCCCGCTTATCTACGTTTTTTTACGGACAGTGTAAAACCATTTCCTTTATATCAAAACGTAAACGAACTCTTACACGAGTTTCTTTAAGGGAAACATTTATTCAGTTGTAACCATTTCTTATATTGTATTAAATTTCCACATTCATGGATTAGAAAAGTGAGAGCAAGTTTCTATATTTTTAACAAAAACAAACACAGGACACTTTATCGTCGTATCTGCTAAAGGTTCCTGTAAAAGCCACATTACGAATTAGTTGTGAGTTTAGGTGGAAGTTATAAACATATATATACCATAGTATTGATAACCTAAAATGTACCTCCAAAGTACTACAATACAGTCGTTTTAATTGTATCTTTAGGTATATTCTGCCGAAACCTTTTTACGTTTAAAATTAAGTTTTTTAGTATAGAAAACCTAGATATACAAAGCCTCTTAAAATTAATATTTGCGAGAAATGGTAAATGTGAAAGTGATATTGAAAGATGAGTGTGTAAAGGAAATAAGGCGAATAGTGCTTTGCACTCCTTTATAAGCAGCCAAAGCCTGTCCAAAGCTCGCCTAGCTATGCATAGAGGATTGCTTGTACCTTGTACTGTGTATCGTAATATATAAAAGTTAGAGTTGGATATGGTAGAAAAAGCACGAAGGTGAAATAAATGCTTTGAAAATAAGAAAACTGAGGAGCATGATTGGTGTGAAATCGGGAATAGAATTAAGAACAGACTGATTAAGGAACATTCTGGTAAGAAAGTAGATGTAGTTAGCACACAATTGTGCATTAAAATCATATGTCTAATCTCCTTACGGATTGGCTGCCGTGACCCAAATCCACTTTTATTTTTTTCGGACGCACATATGTAGTTAGACCTGAGGCTTTTGCTACTTTACCGGGCATAAAGGCGAGCAGAGCTCCAGCCATTCAATTATGTCTTTTTAACCATACCAGAATATATTTAAAATTAAAGTGTTATTGAAAATAGCTAGCTTTCTTATTACATAGAAAGTTAGTACTGTTAGTTAGTAAAGTTAGTATTGTTCCTTATTACAAAGAAAGAAATACAATTCTAAGTACTGTATTAAAACTTGTACAATTTTCTCCAACATAGAAAGTTTTTTATAGACCAATGACATACATTGTACAATATCATCAGCCCGTATAACATCTAGAATTGAACTTGGCACTCCACGGAGATGGATTTTGCCACACTAAAGTTAAACATATACCTAATATGCGTAAAATATTGAGTACAATCTGATAACAAGGTACTTTTTTATGAGTGCTGTTTTTAAATTAGTTTATTTTAAACTGAATACGAATTTAAATAGAATTGTATTCGGCCGGCTCAAATTTCAGATTAATAAAAGTGTAAACAAAAAATACTTATATATTTTGTAGTTTACATTTTTTTTCTCATTTTAAATTACGTTTCTAGGAGTAAATTACAAGTACAAAAGCAATGTTTCTGTGGAAAGCAGATGGAATAATTTAGATGCTCAGTGTGTCGCTTTGATCAATAAGCTCTTTATTCAATTTCTCATTTGCTCTTTCATTAATTTAAGTAAACCTAAACATAGGATTTACGAAAAAATGGTTACTTCATTCATAACACATAATAGGTGCGTAAATGATTTTCTAATATTTACGAGATTAGCATATAGAAAACTAATATAAAAATTATCGCCAACAAAGCCATTGCATGGTGGATTTTTTTTATTTTTGGTTTTTCTTTACGGAAAAGTTTACCGCATATTAAATTTCTGCCAGAGGTCTAAATTTATAAATCTATTTTTTTTTAATTTTACTGAATGTTATTAATACCTGTTTTGAAATTGTATTAGCTATCGTAACGCGAAGCTACAGCTATTTTATAAAACGGTAAAGTAAAATGACAGTCATCATTCGATAATACTAACTTCATTATAAGCTGACAGACCTAATACTCATTTCCATAAGCTAATTCGAGCAGTAATCGCATTGTCACAGTTCATTAATCATGTTATTACAATGTGACAGGTTCGTAATTTAGGTGCAATAAATAGGAATATTTTACTTCTCGTAATATCGCATTTAATAAGGGCGTCATTCTGGTAAAAAAAATGTAGGTACACTTGTCGTTTTCTTGAACTTATATTTAGCTATCTATAAAACAGTCAAGCTCTAAAATAAATAGAACAGAATTTTAATGGAATAATATATACCAGCACTACTTACATTATATTATGTATGATATACTAAATGTCATATGAGCCACGCCATGTCCAAATTCTTCCAAAAGACAATTAAACATCAAAGATTGCATCCAAACAACAAACGGTGCACGACGATAAACAACATGATTTCTACCTTAAATTATTTGCTCAATCTATTACTAATATATCAAACTGAAGAGTTTTTTATCGTTTGTTTGCTCGAAACCGCTAATCTCAGGAACTTCTGTGCCGATTTGAAAAATTCTTTCAGTGTTAGATAGCCCATTTATAGAGGAAGGTTATATTTAATTATGAAATTCCCATGGAAATGGAACGCTACGCGGGTAATACCGCGCGTGGAAGCTAGTATATCATAATTCTTTGCAAACTTATATTAATAATCCACAAACAAATTGCGTGCAAATACGGGCAGTATGGAAGCGAATTCAAATATTGGCTTAAACTACTGATCGTGACTATATAATATATTGGTGTAGGTATTAAGTATCCTTAACGATTAGTTTATTTGTACCTTATCCCATACCCATCTCATCTATGTAAGCATTACTAACTAGTGCTAATTAATTTAATTGAATTTAATTGCATCACTGAGTAGACTTATGACGTCTAGTAGAATGCGCTCACGTGCATTACGTAATACTTGAAGATTATGTTCAAAAGAGGCTTTAGAAAAGAATCTATCCGTCGACTGATATAGAAATTCCAATGAAATTGCAAGAGCTAGATTGAAACTTATAACTTGACATCATTTAACCGCAACACATTCAACCAAACCCACCTATGTAATTTAGGTTTATATATCCTAAAACCTTATTATTACAGTATTAGTATAAGTAATAATTACTACTACTACTTTAATATAACTATAAAAAGCAATATCATCACAATTTATCTTGAACAAAGTAATAAAAGACCATTGAAAGTATCATAGAACAGAGAAAAGTTCTCTGTTCTGTGGAACGTATCATTCTCAATAAAACAATTTAATCGTGTATGTTTCTATATATATGAATGCATACGTGGGCTTGTTCCTACGCAGTTATACGAATTGTTGCCCTTCAAAAGGAAATTTCATGATGTTTGTTCCTTCACCCCTCGTTAGCGATTGGTAAATAATTCAATTTCTACCTGAGGTGTGGAGGGTACACCAGTGTTATCTAAAACATAAGTAAGCACTTGTTCAAGTCTGAAAGATTGTAGGCACAATTCAAATTGAAAAGAAATAGCTTATACGATTATTTGCTAACGCAAATGAGAACATTGGACTGATTGGACCATACAGCCATCCGTTTTTACCGCAGGATGTTTAATCATAAGACACTTATGGTAGTATGAAAAACTTGTCATAGTTTTGTTCTGATACAATTATCAGTAGAAAGTATAGATATTGTGAAGGTAAACAGACAGAAACAGATGCAGCGCAGACATGTTGTCTTATTCACTTCACTTCAATACCCCGTTATGGATCTCTTCTTAACATTCTTTGGCAATCCAGGTTGTTGAGGTATATTGCCATAATCACCACGCTTGGCAGGCGGATTGATGATCGCAGTAAGATGTTAGGTAACCTTGACCTGATAGATGCTGCTGCCCATCCATCAGCTGTTTGTGCCTTAGTCACGTCCTATCACACCCATGGGAAAATAGTGGGTGGTCTATTCTAAGCCGGACACCACACAGCTTAACAAATTGTCGCCTAAAAATATTTAAATACAAAATGTTCGTAGACGACAAGTCGTGAATTACACACAAGCAGCATGACGCAGGGGTGGTGCAGGCGTCCGTGTCTTATCCGACTTCGCTGCATCTAGGCACGTCTTTGCCTTACGTCGTTTATAATTCACGAAAAACTTGTTCTCATTTGTAGGCAAAAAAAATACCTTACTTGTGTCATATTCAGCAAACACGCTAATGTTTTTAATTAAGTATATTATATTGCAAATAGCGTAGCCCATAAGCGCTTATAATACAAAAGGCATCATTCACTCGTTACTAACCCTAAATAGCCCCATTATAAGGAATATAACATTTATCAATAATTTTATTGGAAAAAAGTATTCTTTAATATAAGTCAACATATGTACATGTAGGTATCTAATGTATCAACTCAAAATTTTCAAGTTACGTTCACAATGTGTCTTCGATATTAGGTATATTATTAGGTATAAATATTACCATAGCATTTTATTTGTTTACTGTTTGTTAAAACAATTGTACCTACTTGTTTCAATGTATTGTACTGATCCGGTAGAATTCACAAAGTGTATTTCTATCTGCGAGTTTTGATACAAGATGCAAATGAGTTCATCACCATCTGGCGCCTTTACTTCTACCTACACAAATTTATCTGTTCCCATACAAATTGTTTCATTTTTATTTAACCTTAATAACTTACTGCCAAATGAACAAATCTACAACTTTGAAATACTGCCTACTTACCTAATGAGCATCTCCCCTATTTTTCTTTTGGACTGTTACAATCAGGTTACTTGAATATTTCAGGAACTTTATTTTTCCGAATCACCTCCGCTTTTAAAAACAAGGAAATACGGAATCAACTCGTTAACCTATTTTTCCTAGTGCTATTGCTACGTCATTTTGTTTGAGATTATATATTGATACGAAAGCACCGAGATGATAAAATTAGGGTTGTGGTAAAGTGTTTGTTTTGTTCTGTCGTGGAAAACCGATGTAAGATATGTTAATGTGACACTCACTTTGGGTTATCTTGTGACGTTTTGGCAACACGCACGGAGACTTGTATAAAACCGCTAGTTATTTAAGGGCCTCGCTCCCGCTTACGTAAGTATTATTCTGTTTAAAATATCGTATTCCCGGAAAGTATGATTTACATAAATATATTCAGTAAACAATGTTTTCTATGAAAAAATATATTTTTGTTTTACGAACAGGATCTGATCAACGTTTTAAAAATAAATTATGGGCGGTATTATACACGGTATCGATTTAATTTAGGCGAGAGCTTTTATATTCGTATGGAATTTTAAGTAATTGAGTGAAATAAACATTATAAAATTGAAAAATTATTAATGATTGTTGATTGTTACCAAACCATGACGGTATGCATGAAATCGTAATAAAAAATATGACGTTACAGCTTATTAAAGTACAGTAGTCATTTAACACCGTCTACATAGCGATAAAACTATAGTCCTAGGTAGTTATAATATATTAGGGTTACACGGGCTCACGGGCCACTGAGCACACTACAAAATGCAGCCACTGGCATCTCTCTAGTATTTTGCATACATTTTATATGGACTCGCTGCATACGATTGACTCCAGTGGCCGCCACAAATCGTCGCTGCTCGTATTTTGTGGCCCTTACCATGTTCTAAACGCCGTCAAACGCCACACACGAATTTGCCCACTCCTCTTTCCCTTACCTTGATTAACCTGTTCTGGTCGAAGGCAACGCAAGTAGTCGGTTCTTTATTGAAATAAATATATATGTATAGAAAACATCGTATAGGTATATACATGAGAGATTCAATCGCGTTCCCGAATTCGAATAATTGTATACCAAATCTCATCAAAATCAGTCCAGCGATATAAGAATGCTCCATTAATTCTTAAAACCTACCTATATTTAAACAAAAAAGTTTGAAACCTTTTTTGTATGATTTATGGGAGTGTCGCAATGATCGTTACGTTTTTTTTAAATGAGATGAAGACATTAAGTAATGTGTTATTTTTTATTATCAGGAACAGTGAAATTCTGAACATCTTCATCAGAGTCTATAAAGATACGCATGGGTTAAAAAAAAGTAGCCACGAACCACAAGTGTCAACCAACGACCAAAAGTGGCTGTACAACGTGTTTCAGCCCTTTTTGTGGCTGGTTCAAGCTTCTTGTGGTGTCGTTTGTGGCTACACTTTAAATTTTGAATGATTCGATAGCATTATTAAATGTTATACCCACCAATTTTCATTTATCCAACACCAAATAAATTTATGAACAACGAATGTTAATGAACTTGAATGATCTAAGCACCTTCACAAAAACCATAATATATTTTGAGCATCGAAAAACTTATGAACGCCGTAAAACTTCGATAAGTCTTTAATTAATAGAGCCAAGCGATTAGTGGAAAGTGAGTACAATTCATTTTTAAGCTTCCAGCTTTAAAGTCTAGCGAAATAAACAACAACCGCCGCTCAATTTGTTACCCAGTTTGCCAATACTTCGCGCAAACCGTGAATACGTTGCCGAGGTCACTGGGAATTTATGTCAATCTTGCACGACTCGCGGCCTTTTCTGAAAACTCGGCAACATTTTAAAAGGTCCACGGGTTTTTGTACGCACGTTTCACTTTGGTGAAAATTAAGCTTGATTTTCAATTGTTTTTTTTTTTCGGGATTAATCTACATCATTTGTTGAACTAAAAAGAACATGTTGAAAATTATATTTCCTATTCTTTATGGGACTCTATATAATAATTTATTAAATACCTATACTTTGTGCAAACCCAATTGGTGTTAACTATGTACAATTAGGCAAACAACAAGATTGCTAAGTTGTTAGATAGACACACAATTATCGCAACGCTTATCATACGGATTGGTGAAACGGTGACCGCGATTGTGTAATGATGCAACCGATCTGCAAGATGCTCAGATTAGAGTTTTTGTTTTATACTATGTAAAAATAAAGATAATTGTATTGGTTAATTAAAATCATATTAAAGAGTATAAGATTAGTAGGTACTATCAAGAAAAAAGTGTGCTCTAACACTGAACACCCCTAAAATTACAAAACGTGCATTTAACATAAATTCTAAGATTAAAGTTTTTTTTAAGACGCAGAGCAATAACACCCTACGTTTTAGAATTAAAACTTTCGTGAGTGGTACACATAGTTTAGAACTAACAACTAACTGTTAGCTGCCCGGCGCCTCGCCGTTGAGTCGACTACTCCTTGAGAATGAACCTCGAGATGGTCTCGAAACTAGTCGGACATATTCGATGATGACAAACCGTGAGTACAACCAGATACCCGGATGATTAATATAAAACACCCTATGCCACTGGAGACTTTACAAACACTCAATTCACGAACACAAAGCACATCCTAACTCAGAACAACTATTAGTGGGTCATACAAATAGTTGTTCCGGGTGGTAATTGAACTCAGAACACCAAGTCTCAGAAGGCATTGCCGTAACCACATATTCAAATAAAATAATAACCCTCCGATGCCCTCGTAGACGCGAAGTCCAAGAGGCCGGCAAACTGTAAAGTTGAGCGACAGTTGCACAAAATTCCACTAAAAATCTAAAAGTTATAATCCCTCAATCTCATCGCCATCGACCGCCCTGAGCCCAAGTCCAAGTCCGCACATTCGTTTGCAGATTTTAAACCACTACGTACGTTTGCGCGACCGAAAATAAAATCAAATGAAATCATCATACACGTAGTAGTTATTTAGTGACGTGTATGTATCTCTGCATTATCGATGTCTCAATTATGAGATACTCATATAACATTAGCTATGTAACTATACTAGTGTTATATATACTACATTTCCTTGATCTGCAAGCCCCGTTGCGCACGGATAAGCCTCTTATTGCCGCAACACTATTTGTCATTTACGCTATCTATCCACATGCGAGTGTATCCGCCGAGTGCTCGGGTAATAGATACTTGTCCGTATAAGTGATTATAGGTACGTAGATTTACTCTAATATAATACTGTAAAGAGGAAAGATGTCATTGTTTGCATTAAATACTGTTCTATATAAGTAATAATAAGTAAATAAAGGCGAATTACTCTTTACTAATACTATAAAGAGGAAAGATTTGATTATTTATGTGTTTGAAATAATATGCTCTACAACAAGTGGACCTCTTACCAAAATTCTGTTGCCATTAGAAAGCGAACAGAGTAACATAGCTATTTTTTATTACTAGTTTCCCGCGCGCGGTTTTTCCCGCATAACTGTCGTCCCCGTAAAAGCTATCTAACACTATTTTTTTTTCAATCTGACCATTTGTTCCTGAGGTTAGCGGGTTCAAGCAAACAATTAAACAAACTCTTCAGCTTCATATATTAGTATATAGATATAGATGAAGCTAGTAAACGCAAACGGGAAGTAGTATTTTATATAAATAAAGGACTTTACTTTTTTAATAATTAGCTTCTTATAATACCATAAGAAGCTAATTAATACATTGCACATTCGGTAACACGGTGGCAAAATTTACTTCTCGCTGAAAATAGTATTCAATTTAAAAAAGAAAATACTTTTTATACGTGCTAAATCCATGCCTAAAATAATTATGACTGTAGGTTTATTTTATAGAACAGGGAATAGAGCAATATATATCATTTAAATACCAAAAAAATGTTTTGTCCTTGTCTTACCGAAAGTTACATGCAGAAATAACACAAAAATATTAATCTGTAGGTATATAAGCCAGTGACTAACGTAACTTTTTGCTATGCCCGACAGGGTCCATGTTGGATCTAAAAAATTGATATTATCTGTAACACCTTATGTAATACCTACTCATGCAATGCATTAAAATATTTGAGTTTGAGTTTGACTTTCGACAAAAATGTCTTTGTCTATTGGGATCGCATATATTGAAAATGTTCTGAATTATCATCATCTTCCTGCCCTGCTCCCATTATTTGAGGTCGGCGCAGTACGTCATCCTCTTCCATTTTCCCTAGTAGACGTCTCTTCCATTCTTACACATGTCATCTTTCAGTCACCCAGTCAGAAAAAGATAGACAGTTCATCACTCATTATCTTTTTCTGGCCTTCCACTTATGAATGGATAATATCCATTATCCATCCATCTCAAATGTTCTGAACATATTTTCTATATTGAATGCATTTTGAAGAAAGTAATTCCTTAATCATGGTACCTAACTGACACCCATAACGAAATACTACATACAACCTACGTGACGGCAAATAAGATAATATTTTCGAAACAAAGTTACATTGAATTTGCCTTTCTATTTCATTATGCATTAAAAATAAGGAATAAAAACTCATTGGCTAAAAACTTTCCGAGAACCTGAGTAGGAACGTGATTTGCCTTTAAAATACTTTGTATCAATGTTATGCTCGTTGGTAGGTAAAAGGCGTTATTATAACGAGTTCGTAGGAAACACCGAGACGGTAATATTATGTAAACTAATATAAAACATAAGTACGTTATTATATTATCTTAAGCTAGCATCCGCGCATGGTTTCACGCGGGTAACTCTTGTTCCCGCTAGTACCGCATAAATAAATACGTAGCCTTTTTTTTTGACGTGAGAACAGTTTTGACATGTGTTTTAAATATTGTATCAGGCAAGTTTGTAATATAATTCGGGATTTTATTATAAAATCTAATACAATTTCGCATAATAGCCTACCTCGATAAATGGGCTATCTTGCACTAAAAACATTTTTGAAATCGGACCAGTAGTTCATGAGATTATCGCGATCAAGCAAACAAACCAATTCTTCAGTTTTATATATTAGTACAAATACATACATTATTTCGAATTATTCCGGTTGGATACCCCGTATTTGATACCCTAGGGGATCCATTTTGTTTTATAATATTTACTATGCCGGTCTGATCCACCGTCCGGGGTATCAAAAATAAATTTAAATATTTTATTCCGGTTGGATACCCTAGTTATCTATTAACAGATTTTTTGTACAGTTATTAACAAAACACATTGCAATGGAAACGTTTTGGCCAAGTCAACCGCAACCGTATTAAACATGTTTTAATATTTTTACCTGAAAAAATATGGGCGTGCATTGTGTTAGGTACATTGATTTCGCTCGGCCTACGATTCCGAAGTAGCCAATCAGTGACAGTGACGAGTGAAGTTTTGTTGACTTGAGAAATAGTCCAGTCAACAAGTGCCTTTTTGGTCAAATTATGATTGAGGTGTCATTCGATTTATAATGGCATCTAGATGATTTTTGAAAAAAATGAAGTTCCGCTTGCAAAAATTGCAAAAGTGATTAACAATTAACTAAAAAAAATGGGAGGTTTGGTTTTTGCAAATATCTCAAAAACCCAAAACGGCGGCTAACAAAAGAAATTGTAACCGATAAGTGGTACCAACATGTAACTGTTCAACTTCCTCCTAGGAAAATTACAGTCGGTCTCTGTCTGGAAAAATTTAGACTATAAGAAAGTTGTCCAAATTAAAGGAGAATATGACGTTATTAGTTATTCGATCAATCTAGTCAATTATTTTATTTGATTATTTTTATTTTATTTGTGTCAAAAATTAAATATAAGAGTTAAATGAAAAACATGACGTGTTTCATTTAACTCTTTATAATATACTAGCTTCCCGCGAGCGGTTTCACCCGCGTAACTCCCGTTCCCGTGGGAAATTCATAATAAAATATAGCCTATGTTCTTTCTCAGGCTCTAGACTATATCTGTACCAAATGTCATTTAAATCGCTTCAGTAGTTAAGGCGTGATTGCGTAACAGACAGACAGACAGACAGAGTTTCTTTCACATTTATAATGTTAGTAAGGATAAATAATTTAATTTAGCTTTACCCTAAATTTTATTTAAAGTTTTTTGTTATCTGTCCAAATCAAAAGAGCCAATGTCGATTGTCTGTGATGATTTTATATCGTAATATTAAGTTCTATTTTAGTTATTTAATTATAATTGTCAAAAACTTTATTTTTTATGGTCTGTCGAAATAAAAAGATCAAATTTCTGATTGTCTGTGATGATTTTCAGTTGTAATTTTAAGTTCTGTTTTTGTTATGTAGTTAATTAAGTTGGTCAAAATCTTTTATAATTATTAAGGTTTGTCCAAGCAGAAAGTCGATAAGTCTGATTATCTGTGATGACTTTAAAATAAAACAAATATTTTTACATCAACAACTGTTTTTCTATTGACTGTACTTGTCTGAAAAAAAGACTAAGGGGATCAGACCGGAATGACAAAGTTTACGGTGGATCAATCAGGAATTAAAACATAATAATAATCGGCAGGGGATCAGATCAGGGGCTCCAACCGGAATAAACCATTATTTCAGTGTTAACCAGTGAATAGCACATTAATATTGTAATATATTTTTATCATTTATCAAATCCTACCAACCTAATCCGGCTTCACACGGGTGATTTTTTTTTTAACCATTACTAGCAGAATTTTACCGTCTGCTAGTATTCTTGTTAACCCCTCATGCTAAGCTAAAATGCTTGTGTTACGAGTAGGTTCACGTCGGTATTGCAATGGGTGGGGTTCGAACCAGCTATCTCAAGATCACAAATCCGACGCCCTAGCCATTGGGCTACGGCCGCATTATACATATAAATTTTACTCTTGAATAACTCTATAAAAAACCGCATCAAAATCCGTTCCCTAGTTTTAAAGATTCAAGCATATATAGGGACAGACAGACAGCGGGAAGCAACTTTTTTATTCATGTAGTGACTGTATGCAGAAAAAGATAGAAAGATTAGATGCACCTCAAAATAGAGGAAAGTTAAATCTTTGGACACCCGAGTTAGAGTAGAGTATAGTAGGAGTTAGTAGGCTTCTCGGATAGGCGTTGTCGGGGGGTCGGATTGCTTATGCGTATCCGGCCTCCGCCAATGGCGGATTGAAGGAGTATCCGGGGGGTTATAGTGGTGTAGGGCCCTCTCCTCGTGGTATGAGTTTAGCATACTACGCTATGGAGAGGGCGAGTCCCACATATCCCACGCTGTAGCGGCGGTGGGAATGCGTAAATGCATTTTCCCCCGGAAAAACGGCCCCTCGGATAAGTTGGATTGAGGTTATTTTATTATAGCCATCCAGAAAGTAAATTACTGCCAAATAAGTGACGCGGACCTGCTATCCGCTATCATTACTAATACCGATTTAGGTATTTCCGTTATTCCAATCCGTAGTTCCAATCCGAGTAAATCAAATTGTGTATTGTAGGTTCTCCAAAGTTAATATTTTTTTCATGGGAACCAACGTGGCCGAATAGTTAAGGCATTAAACCTAAGATGCAGGTTCGAATCCTTTCGGTCGTTTTTATTAATCTCAATTTTAAAATTTAGTTATAGGTTAACTTTCCGAGAAATAATCAAAATTAAAAAAAAAATTGTGTACTGTAAACTTATTACGTAATATCAGGTAATATTGGGTAAAGAGAGCTAATTTTGGGTAGAGACACATTATATTAAATGCGCGTAACTGACCGTGACCTACGCGTTTTCACACACAACGTTCTAATTAATTCTTCATCATCGTCAGCCCGTACAACGTCCTCTGCTGAACAGACCTCCTCCCGAGGGAGGGTTTTGCCATAGTCTCGACGCTTGGCAGGCGGATTGCTGACCGCAGTATTATGTTGTAATACACAGGGAAACGCTGCTGCACGTTCCCTGATATACGCTTGTTAAAGATGATGTTATAAAAATCGGGATCATTGGCTTAACGTGCTTTCCGAGGCACGGAGGGTAGCCCCTCAACCAATCAGACCCGGAAAATAATTTCGACCACGGCGGCCAATCTCTGAGAAGATTAGCCATCTGTTGAGGACATATTGTAGGCACAAATATGTGCCCAAACACAGATGCACTCTCTTTTCCATTACTCACGAAATACAATGGGATGGTTCTAAATACACGACTGGTGACATAACATCGAGCTCAGCAAAACTTTATTTTATCAGACCGTTCAAGTCCACTGCAGAACATGGGCCTCCTCTTAACAGACCTTAGCAAGCAAAAGCTATAGCTCTATAGAGGGATGTTGCCATAATCACCACGCTTGGCAGGCGGAACGGTAATCGCAATAAGATGTTAAGTAACCTAGAACTGATATATGCTCCTTCAGCTGTATATATAAGTATGTTCCTCTCCGAGGCACGGGTATCACCAACGTTCTGACTTATTATATAAAATATATAATTAGTGTATATATTTCGCATAAATTAACATAAGGTATATAATATGATATAATGTAATCTTAGCAGATGAACAGTGAGTAGCTCATAGTTTTAATGTTTCAATAGCAAGTGACAACTTATATAAGATACAAGTTTGATTATAAGTATATATCGAAAACACCCAAGAAACTTTATAATCATGGATGGGTCATGAATTTGTGGGGCCCTGGGCTAATACTGCTAAGGGGCCCACCTAATTACTCAAACAATTGCCATTTTTACAAAAATCGCGCTCAGGTTTAATTTCAAAATATCGCCTATTATTTTCAATAGCGGCCGGGTTTGTTTAAAATTGATAATTTATTGGTCGATAGACTGAAATGTATAATCATTGCAGATTTATAACATATAAAATTAACTACCAAGACATAAATCTCGATGCGCTGAAGAATCAAATCACTTTTTATTCCATTTATTTATGACCTAAGCTCATGCACATCTAAAGTTCTCACAGATATACAGTATAAAGGAACGTTATTTAAAATACGATATGTTGAAATATAAATAAATATACCCCAATCAAGTTGGATTAGATAAGAAAGACAGTGAAATGTGAGTGTAATCATTTTAATATTGATAAGTAGTTCAATGACAACCTTCGTAGCATAGGCTCGTTTTAAATCTCGGAGGTTCGATCCCCGCGCCGGACAAAAAATCTGTGTTCCTAAGATTTCTTTCCGGTTCTGGTTGCCTAAGGGAGTACCCTCCGTGCCTCGGAAAGCTGTTATAACATCATCTATAACAATCGTATAGCAGGGAACGGGCAGCAGCGTTTAAAACATAAAACTGCGTTTACAAACCCGCCTGCCAAGTGTCATGAAAACAACGCATCTTCTATACATATAATTAAACTGATGGAGGAAAAATTTTGGATAGGGATGATTGTAAAAAAAATGGAGGGCAATCTATCATCGACTCTAAAGTGAAAATAAAAGCTGTTTAATTTTTAATTTTTGTTTATAGGTATGTCGCTTGGTTTGTCTGATTTTTTGAAAGCATAGCATAGCATCACGCCGTAACAACTGAATGGATTTTAATAAAACTTGGTATGTTTATTATATATAGTTGAGTTGAGCAGGATCTTATAAACATTTTGCCCCAAAGTATTAAGATCCCATTTATTATAATGCTTAAATCAGCATTATATTTAATTAATAAATGTCGTCGGTTATGTAATTAGGGTTCCGTAGCCAAATGGCAAAAAACGGAACCCTTATAGATTCGTCATGTCTGTCTGTCTGTCTGTCTGTCTGTCTGTCTGTCCGTCCGTATGTCACAGCCACTTTTTTCCGAAACTAAAAGAACTATAATGTTGAAACTTGGCAAGTAGATGTATGTTGTGAACCGCATTAAGATTTTCACACAAAAATAGAAAAAAAACAATAAATTTTGGGGTTCCCGATACATAGAACTGAAACTCAAAAAAAATTTTTTCATCGAACCCATACGTGTGGGGTATCTATGAATAGGTCTTCAAAAATGATGTTGAGGTTTCTAATGTATTTTTTTTCTAAACTGAATAGTTTGCGCGAGACACACTTCCAAAGTGGTAAAATGTGTGTCCCCCCCCCTGTAACTTCTAAAATAAGAGAATGATAAATCTAAAAAAAATATATGATGTACATTACCATGTAAACTTCCACCGAAAATTGGTTTGAACGAGATCTTGTAAGTAGTTTTTTTTAATACGTCAAAAATCGTAAACCGCAATTTAGCTTTCATTCAATCAATTCGAATATAAAAATATAAAATAACATTTCATTTCATAAACATACGCTTTTTTATTTATTCTTGATATCAAAAATAGGTACGCACTTGTAACTGAAACGGAACCCTTCGTGCGCGAGTCCGACTCGCACTTGGCCGGTTTTTTTTTAATTTAGGTACATAAATTATTTTTATATTCGCTGAAAATTGACACATATATGCCAAAAAACGTGGTAACGTTGGTAAACGGCTTAGACAGGTTTCTTCGAAAAGCACCTCTTAGGGGACGAAGCGGGGCTTTAAAGTTTATATTGAGAAACTGATATTTCCGAAGACCAAGTGTCGGGCTAGCTACACAAAGCAGCTAGTTAAATCATCATCATCATAACGTCCACTGCTGAACATGGACCTCCTCCCGAGGGAGGGTTTTTGCCATAGTCACCACGCTTGGCAGGCGGATTGGTGACCGCAGTGTTATGTTGTAATACACAGGGGAAACGCTGCTGCCCGTTCCCTAGTTCGTTTGTTATAGATGATGTTATAACAATCGGGACCAACGGATTAACGTGCTTTCCGAGGCACGGAGGGTGGTCCCTCAACCAACCAGACCCGGAAAGAAATCTTAAAATTAACACAAAGATTTCTTGTCCGGTGTGGGGATCGAACCAACGACTTTCGTGATTTCAAGCGAGCCAATTACTTACAAATACAATTAACAGAGGTTCTCTAGAGCTAGTTAAATAACAAAGAGGAAATAAAAGTATTAATCATCATCCTAATTCAAGGCCACCAAAAAAATAAACCTTTCTCCAACCTAAAAGGTAAAAGTCACGTGCCGACCATATTTTTGCTTTTTGTTAATCTAATCGGCAACTTATGGTTCACGGCTTGTAAATTAAGACCTATAGCAAAATTACAATTTATTTTTCCCATTTCGTATGCTAATGGCGACGTTAGGTTGCCAGTAATTAGAATTAACTGAGACAAAACTTGAATTCATGATCTGAATCATAAACATACATGCGCTTTTTTTCCTAGAAACGAGAGACAAAGTTGACAAAGCTGGTGATATATAATTTTAAACTAATATTGTAAAGTACTGTAGTGAGGTTAAGGTTTTAATCCCTCACTATATGACGTACTTGCTGTATTCGAATAACGAATAAAGAACGTATTTTATATTTAAATAAATTAAAAAAAAAATTAAGACTTCAAGCTTGATATGATTCTAAGTCGAAAGTACGAATGATTGTTATTTTTATAAAAAGTGGAAATAACATTTATATTTTAAACAGAGAGATTTGTGCTGTCGAAGAGTTGGGGCATGAGCCCGTTATTAATTTATTTATAATAAGAAGTGTTTGTGTGTTTATTTGTTCGTGGGTTCAATAATATACTTTTATAAAGTGTTCCATCTTTCATTTTAAAAAAGTGCTAAGTGATAGTGATCCTACCCCTCGCACACCCTTTTCGAGGACTAGCAGTAGTGAATCCTGCTGAGCTACGCACCCCACTCATAGGCGTTACAGTACTATATTGTACATAGAAAATATTTGATTGTTTGTTTGCATTAAAAAGTAAATTTTTGCAACATTAGCTTTTCAAAAATATTCTTTGAGTGACGTAGTTGTGCACTAAGAGAAGACTTTTGACAATTCAACTACAAAGGGGATATAAGAGGTGGTAGGTATAGCTTGTATGGAGAAATCGAAATGTACGCGGACGAAGTAGCGAGCAACAGCTAGTAAATAATAATCAAAAAATATCTTTAAATGGATTTTCACATATAATATATGCACGTATTATAAAGCAACTAAACTTAAAAAAATATTCTATAGGACACTACTATTTGACATGATGAAGATAAAAGGAAATTTTGGTAAATTCGTTAGGTTAACGTCAAATTCATTTATCGGGTACTAAAATGTATTAAAACATTAAGGCATGTGTGTTACCTACCTACATTTTGTCTGCTACAATACTGTCAGATATATTTTTTATCTCAGTCAAAAACATACGAATAACGTTAATCCTATTAGCGTAATCCGTTGTTGGGTTACTTTAAAGGTGGAACTTTTTACGGGACGCGGATTTGGAGAAAAGTGTAATGAGTGCTATAAACCAGAGCTGCGTGAAATTTACCAGATCAAATCACTCTAAACTGTCCAATTTAAATTAAATTAAATATAGTCGTAAGTAACACATTTTATGGAATTAATATAGAATTATTTGGATAGTAGAATTACTGTTAAAGCTTGACTGTACCTACTTTACAATTCACTGTTCTTATGTGGAAGGTCATTGGATCGATTCCCGCATCAAGATCAAAAAATCTTTGTGTAAAATGAAAAAAATCTTGCCGGTTCTAATTGGTTGATGTATTACTCTCCGTGCCTCAAAACGCACGCTAAGCTGTTTGTCTCGATTGTCATAACAAACATCATCTATGACAATATTCACGAAGTCTAAATGGTCTAATGGCCAGCAGTGGACGTTATATGGGCTGATGATGATGCACATATTGTACAGTTGTTTCCATCATAAATGACTGATATTCCAATTAGTATATGAAAGTTCGCTTAATTGGTATATTGATATGAAGCATATGTAAAAATTCTACTTTTTGTATGAAACAAACTAATCCCGTTCGTTTATGTTTGCCTGATGAAAAAATGATCAGAAAACATATTTAAAATCTAAATGACCGGGTTAGATTCTCAGGGAGCCAATGATCGGGAAGAATGCCCAGGAATATCTGTGCTCCTCTAGCCCCACAAATCATGTTTTTCATTTTTGATACATGATAGTGGCCATTTCGGGGGGCATCTATTGAGTCGAAGAGTCATTCCATTCCATTTTATCCTCAATATTATCATAGGTTCAGGCAGGGGCTATAGTTGTAACGAGTTGTAGGATCCGGATTCCCTATCCACTAGCACCTACACTCATAAACCAGCATTGCTTTTTTACCATATCATGCAATAACTTTATACTAAAAATAACCAGGGATTGTTGGATGAATGTCATAGTGTACAGGGATAATCGTCGGTAAGTGTTTAATTATCTGATTAGTAATAAAACTTATTTAATGGGCCTTTGAGTATTGTCTGCCCTGCCTTCCAAAGGTCCGGAGCTCCATAGCTTCGAAATAGTGGTAGGTCAATCGTAATAAAAAATAATCATTATAATGCACGTTTGGATTTTATTAATTTTAAATTACATATTAATTCCATCAGTTACCAAAAGTAAGAATAGTTCCTAAAAGATTGGTTTGAATAAAATTGCTGAATAGCTAGAATAGTGAATAATGCTAGAATTTAAACGTATATAATAAGTTAGCAAAACCTTTTTCTACGTTTAATTGTGTGTATTCTTCCGTTCTGAGGTCAGCATGCGACTGCGGGAAGTCTGTCTCCATATTTTTTTAAAGAACCCTTATCATTTGCCTTAACCACAACTACGGAAGATAATAATTCATAAATTGACATATTATTACAAAAGAACTTATTATTTTCGTAATAACTAAATTTAATGTCTACAATTTCCATTCCAATTTATACTAGTCGCTAATACTTGCCTTGAACAGCACGTCTTAAAGATATTTCCTTGAACAGTGAACTGTCACTAAGATCGAATTGAGTTATGATCGAATGTTAGAAGTTGCGGGAATCGGGCGAGACAGCGGGGACGCGGTGCGGCGACGGCCGACGCTCTCGGACCGCACTCGCTGACTGCCGCCGAGTCATTCTACGACACTCGTAGACGACTCGTAGATACCGAAGCTGTGCTACGGCATATTATATACTAATTATCGGAGCATGTAACACATCCAACCGTTTTTAGCAAACCCTTTTAAATTATTTTTTCATTCTTTCGGAACAATTCAGATTCAACATTCTAAAGTTAGTGTGATTTTTAATATTTTGATGTCATACTTTATACTTTAGGATACAAATTATTATAACGTCATTGCTAACAAATCAGCGTTTTACTATTCAATAATTAATATTTTATGTAGCACATATTGTTCACGCCGCTACAAACCTTTATACTAACACTTTATTTTTCTTGAGACAAAAATAGAACAAAAAACAAAACAGCATAAATTTTCACGGATGTATCTATTTTTGATGTGTTTAAAACATTACTAGTTGAGTTTCCATATGGTTCTTTGTAAATCTATATATCGCACCCCTAGATGAAGACTCTGGCAACTCAAAAAACCTCATTTTTCAGAAATGACGAAAAACTGTTTATAGAGTATTCAAGAAATATATCGAAGCTACTAACTCGAAACTCGTACTTTTTTGAGTTAGCGGAGTCTTCATCTAGGTGTGCGATATATAAAAGAAAGTCGTGTTTGTTACAACACTTATAACTCGAGAACGGCTGGACCGATTGCCATGGTTTTTGATTTGTTGGATTTGTTTCCGTCCCGAATAGCAGAATACATTTTAAAAACAAAAGAAAGTAGTGTTAGTTACACCATTTATAACTCAAGAACGGCTAAACCGATTTGGCTGAAAATTGGTAGGGAGGTAGCTAAGAACTGGGAGAAGGACATAGGATAGGATAGGATTTTGGGTAGGGGTAGGGTAGGGTAGGGTAGGGTAGGGGTAGGGTAGGGGTATAGTAGGGGTAGGGTAGGGGTAGGGTAGGGTAGGGGTAGGGTAGGGTAGGTGTAGGGTAGGGGTAGGGGTAGGGTAGGGGTAGGGTAGGGTAGGGGTAGGGTAGGAGTAGGGTAGGGTTAGGGTAGGGCAGGGGTAGGGTATAAAAGTCCACCCGTGCGAAGCCGGGGCGGGCCGCTAGTTTGAAATAAATTAAATGTTTTTGAAACGAAATTAACATGCTTTTTGTGTTTTTTGATACCTACTCTAATACTTAAGTGTCACATTTTTAAACAGATGTGAATCATCTTTTTGGTGTTTTTGTATTTTAGCGTTATCATGAACCAATTAGTAAAAAAGACTGACATTTAGGTAAGTCAACAGCTCCCGCACTAGGGAAATTAATCACTCGTCGCAGAGACTTTACAAAGACATAATTCACTTACATAAAGTACGCACAGGTTTAGACTCTAGAACAACTATCTCTGGTTTGCATAAATAATTGTTATGGGAGAGAATCAAACGTAAACCAACAGCAGCAGCGACCCAACAGCAGCTGCGACCCAACAGCAGCTGCGACCCAACAGCAGCAGCGACCCAACAGCAGCAGCGACCCATCAACAGCTGCGACCCAACAGCAACAGCAACCCAACAGCAGCAGCGACCCAACAGCAGCAGCGACCCAACAGCAGCAGCGACCCAACAGCAGCAGCGAACCAACTGCAGCAGCGACCCAACAGCAGCAGCGACCCAAAAGCTGGCAGCTGCGACCCTTCAGCTACAGCGACCTAACATGACCACTTGTTCACCAGTGGGGTATTTATTGCCAAAGAATACAAAACCTTGTAACTATCATATTGTTTATTTTCCTTGACGGAACCATAAATAAAGGTGCTAAGTGCATTGTACACTCACAAGTTTCAAAGAAACATTTGACTTCATCAAAATAATGACAAGCACTACTGGGACTTAACTCACCGTCGTATAAAGACAAAATGACGCTAATTATTTATATTTAAACGTTATACAAACACACATCACATATATATAACTAGCTTATGCAATACTACCTTAAAACCCTGTTAGGGAGTGAATTTTGGAAAATCCTTTCTTAATAAATTCCTACGTCATAGTAACTATCTCTGAGACAAATTACAGCACCATCCGATTAGTGGTTTGAGCTGTGTGTTGCTAGATCCCGAATAGTTATCTTTTATAGGTAGCTCCTTAATAAACCAGAACTTAACTTTATTAAGAAAGAAAGAAAAGTATTTATTTCTCGTACACAGATTTTCGAAAAAAAAACATGCTATAAACCTTTAACAGACAGGACATATTAAAGAATATCAGACAAACAAGGACCCTTTATTTAAAAATAATATTTATTTACTTTACATATTAGTATTAAGGTCATAGAATTACACCACCCTATCAAATTTTACCTGATTTGGTCCAGTAGATTCGGAGCAAATTGTCTGAGACAGACAGACGTACGCGTGATTCTATAAGGGTTCCGTTTTCTACTTATTGCTTACAACGTATCTAAAGAGACTATACCTGACGAAGTTATTGAGTGTTAAATGAACTCCCTACAGGTATAACTACTAAGTGTAACATACCTCATTAATACATAGTTGAATAACAAATCATACGATAAAACTTAAAGAACTCGGTTTAACCACATATTTCACTTAAACACAACTGTAAGCAGCTATACGATAGGAATCGAGTAATCCATACCTAAATGGATTCGATTAATGTTCATAGCGCCTTTAACAATAGCTAAACGATATCAGTGATTTGTTGCTTGCTTGCGAATACAAATGTTTAATTAGAAACAGAATGGAAGATTTAATAGGTATTCGAATCGCTGAAGCTGAACTAAGTATTGGCGAACAAATCTATGGATGTTATAGTTATAATATCGAAGAGTTTTGAATTAATATAACATATAATAATAGCTCTGGTTAATTCGAATTAACAACATTGGTAAATTTTATTTAATAATATTATTGTTAAAATGTAAACTAATTTAGTAGTCAAGATTTTTTTTGTCATTATCATTGCATTTGACTTATAATAAGTACGATCGATTTGTCTACACTATCAATAAACGTTTTTATTTTCATTTTAATACCGGAGAATATACTAGTACTGACGCAAAAACGTGCTTAGTTGTCAAATCATTAAAATCTATAGAAATATTATAAAGTGACGATCTACGGAGATTAAAAATAATAAAATATTATGGTACCACAAAACGGTTCATATTACATAGGAAACATTAAGAGAAAGCTGAGTCTACATTAACAAACACACAAACTACATCTTTGTCCACAGATATATAAGAAGTGACAGAATAAATCGCATACAAAACAAGATAACATATATTTTAACAATTATATATGCCCGCACGCAATTTTGTCGTAGAGCTTTCGTTATCTTTAGAACGTCATTGAATAACGCTAATGTTACTGCTGGATATAGCTTTCTAATTGTGAAAGTTTGTCTCAAACCGGACCAGTAGTTCATCATTAGTATAGTTTACATATTTTTTTATACTTTTTGCTTATAATTAAATTTGATTGCTAACATTCGTTAGCTTATTTCCTGAGGAAGGTTATGGGCTATAAAACATAATGCTACGACCCGCTGGAGTAGAGTAGCGTAATATTTATTATCCAAGCATACGATCTTTATTGCATTATTTTAAAAGTTTAAATTTATTTGAAAACATTATCGCCGTTTCCACGAAGTAGTCATTCGTAATAAGGCAAAGAAAATGCACCACAATTAAAAAGCCACACAACGAAATATACATGTATTTTAACTCCAGCGATGGCCATTTCATTTCCTGTACCTGGTTTTCTTTATACTGTTTACTTCCTTTATCCACCGTAACCTACATACATTTACTCCTAAACCAAAGCAAACAAAATATATAATAATACATACTAAATACAGTGTTGCCGAAAATCGGAATACACGAAACAAAATCCATTAGTAACAAATCAATTTTACGCGAATATAAAAAACTGAACCGTTATTAACTTCCCTTAATATTAAACCAAACGGGTCTTCGGTCCCGAAAGAAGCATCGTCATATATTTTTACAGATAAAAGTTTATCCGTGGTTAAAAAAGTCAGTGTCCCATTCAATATTCAGCCAAATCCTTCAAGGACGACGAGCAAAAGCAATTTATGTACCCAAAATCCTTTTCGACTCGTATACCGCGGTAGCCCAAACCCCAAAAGTATTTTATTCAATGACCCTGTGTTAATGACAACCGTGACGACCGATATGAAAAATAAACGTAATCAGTTCGAAACGGATCCTGGTAATGTATAGATTTAATATTTATTTACAAAATTTAGCTTAGATAAATTGGTTGTGCTATTTACGCTTTGAACATTTATACTATTTGAGAACAAACAAGAACAAAATACTAGTGGTCCCTTTTTTATTTTTTCGGACGGTAGATGTAGCGGTACCGGTTGCGGTACCGGGGTCGCCCAGTGGTCGAAATTCGACATTATTTTCATTTTAGCATTCAGCACTTACAATTTATGTAGAGAAATAGTGCCTTCTCTATTAATTGTACTAACTATCATACTCCTCCGTCCGCGCAAGGAAAAAAAAGGTACAAAGGTTTCGTCTCACGTATTATATAGATTATTACAAATATTACTCATTTTTACTTACACATTTTATGAAATGTAGGTCATAATTATGAACCGGGTCTGTGGTTATTGCACTTTAAATTCAAACACCGTACATTTTATGGTATAACACGCGGCCGTACAGTTATAGCAGTTTCAGGAACTTTGAACATTTACATAATAATGCATGTCATATGCACTCAAAACTCATATCAACGTAGCCCACAACTAAAAGCATACCATTGAATCAAAGTTTTAGCTTATTGTTTTAATTAATGCTTGGTTTTATCCGAGGTACTTCCATTCTCTGAATATATCCGTTTATTGACAATAATAGTTAAATATACCAAATTAAATGTATAAAGTTGATAGAGATAGATAGATAGTTGGATTTGTTATTTCACTTATATTTATCAACGAAAAAAAGATCGAAAAATTAGAGTAACTTCTAATTTAAAACGATAAAATTTAACATATTGTAAAATGAATTTAATTCATCTAATTGAAACACGATTATTAATATTTTATATCTACTAATGGTAATTTTTAAAGTTTTGCACTTTGGTATTTTAAAAAGTTGAAAAATTTGTTAAGTAAAAAATATGACTTTAATAAAAAGTGAGAGTTTTATAAAATTGCTATTCATTATATTAATATCAATTATTTTAACAAAATTTGGTTAGATTATTCAATAAAGTTATTTGGATTGAGATACGTTTAAAATAATTTTCAACATAAGGCCTCCAAACGTTTTATAACATCAATATTATAAATAGTTTATAGCTTTGTTAGTATCACATGAATATTGAAACGTTACAGTAATCACTGGCTAGCATTTGTCGAGACTTCGAAGTCAAGTTTCGTCATATCATCTTCAAATATTCCCGACGATGCGACCATAGTAGAAATTACGGTCGCTGAGTAAAGACGTCACCAATAATTACTGAATTTATGAAAGCCCATGTTCAATAAGAGACGATATAAGGGCTGATTATATTGATGATCAAATTGATTCAATGTCGAATGTATTCACACAATGAACAATATAAGTTAGAAGTAAAATTAACTATTTAGGTATTCGCGGGGATGACCACTTATTTGTCTTCAACCGCACACCACATCGTACAATATGAACATGATATTCATATTAATAAGCCTATCCCTGCGGAGCTAGTAAGTAATAAACCTAATTCATATTTCAAACCTTACACCACGTTTAAATTATTATCAAAGTTTGTACTCACAGACATTTACTTAAGTATTTTTATCAACAACTTTTCTTTTGTAATTTTACAACCAACTGACGACCGCTTCCATTAATGAATGCCATTAGGTCCTACACAGATCGAAGTGTAAAATACATTTCCAAGATAATTCGGGCGAAACTTAGTCAAGACTAACTTGTCCTATTAAATTCTTCCTGTAAAGTTATAATATCTTTGTAAAGCTTTTAACGACATTCTGATGATAACTTAGTCACCTACCCTGTTATCTTAGATTTCTGTACAAACTTTGCTCTTTCGTGAGCTTATTGCATCACAAAGTTAAACTTCAAACTGGAGCTGTTGTATGCTCTAGTTAAAAAGTTCAAAGATTTATTGCGTGTACATTAAAAATGGCTGCTGTGGCATTAATGTATTTGGTCCAAGTCGCTGTTTTAAAACAAAAGATGACTTTTGTTCTCATTTAATAACTAATAATATAATAAGTATCATAATGATGATGAAAAATACCCTTCCCAAACACCCAAAATAACGTTTGTCATAGGGTTTGAGCAAAAATATTAAAACGTATTAATTATAGATGACACGATAACCTTCATCAAATTAGCTAATCATACTTCGGAAACTCATTTGAAACTTAGCAAAATTTTGACATCTGATTAGTTAAATTCAACGTTGATTGCACTTTTATCAACAGGGCGTTTGTGTTATGACACAAAATAAAATACTGTTTTGGATTCCTGTACGATCCCGGCCGAGGCCGTGTGGTTTACGGCTTCAAATAGACCACCCCATATCATCCCAGATTTCTTGTCTGACGTGGGGATCGAATCCACGACCTCCGAGATTTTAAAGCGAACCAAGTACCGCTACGGTATGGAGGTTGTACGGAGGTGAAATTACACTAAGTTGTTTCCATATCGCATTATTTATCAATAAATAATAGGTAACTAATGAAAAGCAATCAAGTGTCAAAAATGGATAATAATAAAAAACTTAAAATATATTAAAATGCTGAAGCTTTTCAAATGAAACCTAATTTAGCTTGCGTAGCTTTAGTTATCCTATCAAAATGCAAATGTGGCCTCCGTCAAACTGACGTGTAATATCTAGGTATAAAAAGTAAATTTGCTTGCAAGCTTGCAGCCCTTCATTTAAAATTATAAAGCACATTTGCGCTGACACGATAAAACTTTATATTAATATTAGACGGCCCTTATGTGTTATCTGTGATATTTTGGAATGCTCGGATTAGAAATAAGATCTCAAACATAAATTCGCAAATATAATTGTAAGCTTTCCATTTAATATATAAAAATATTTAAGAGTTCTATAGAAATGTACTGTTTTCGAAACTTGGTCGGAGGACTGAAGTCCTAAAGCAATACTTTTTTATATTTTTAAAAAGACAACTCCCGCTCTTGTTAACTTAATCCCTGTGTTGCAGACAAGTTAACAAACATTCAATTTATGAACATAGCAACAACTAGCTGTGGTTCATAAAAATAGTTGTCCCGGGTTGGAATCGAACCCAGAACACCGGGTAATGCAAAATCAAAAAGAAACGTTTAAGTAACATTTCATTGTTGATACAAACAATTTTTTTTCCATATCTTTTTTTTCATTCCTTAGTAAACCATACTCTGATGCAGGTAGTATGCTATGTTCCTTTAAGTTTAGTTAAGTCATATAATTATCCAAGAATATTTTGTAATGACGATGTCAATTCAGTCATACCATATAAGCATAATTAGTATCGTCATTGTACGAAAACCCTGTTAAATAAACATAGATAAAAAAATGGCGATTAATAAAATTGTTTAATTATTATTTATTTATTATTAAAAAATCATTAGAAATAAGCAGTACCTTTGTACTACCTTTCTTGTATTTTAATATTTTTCTTTTTAATATTAAGTGTGTACATAAAGTAAATAAATAAATAACATTAGGGTTAGCATTTTGGTTAGGTAGGTAGCAACAATTTTACCCACACTACTGCACAAAAACAATGGCTTCAGTGCAATGTTTGACAGCGAACCGTCTTTCTTTATTTTTGGTCTGACAGTAAAATACAGTGTAACATACGATAAGGTACTTCATTTCCAAACACAAATAAACAAAACTGTTAATGTATTGACACAATAAATCATAAAGTCTGTTTTTATTATCTGTATATTTTAAGACACGTTCGAACAATTATTCATAATTATCGCGTAATTCACTCTTATCCTGCAGTAAACTAATGGACGTGACCGTTAAAGATTAACAACCAAAAGCGTTACTTAAATGGATAATTAATTTGGATGCTAAACAAAAATGTATACAAGAAATTATGTAAATATACCATTAAAACTTTGGAGAATCAGAAAATGTTATAAATTTTCTAGAATCGCACGCGCGTTTCCCGTGCGAACTTCATAAAATATTTGTGGATAAATGGGCTATCTAACATTTAAAGTTTTTTTTTTGTTCTACGGACTTCCTGATTTTTGCACGCTTAAGCTAACAAACTTTAGTTTCACCCGCAGAGCTCCCTTGAATCACTCTATCTATTTAAAAAAACACATCAAAGTCCGTCGCATAGTTTTAAAGCTACAGCATACATAGGGACAAACACAACGGGAAGCGACTGTGTTTTATACTATGTAGATAAATATTTATATTTTGACATCGTATATATGTCTGTGCTTACGAGAGGTGGCTTAGACAATAAATTGTTCAGTTGGGACTAATTTTTTTAGTATAAATTTCTATTAGTAACCCAATTGAGGGCAATATAAGGCGCTAATAAGTGTACATAAAGCTCTGCAATACCTCATACACAGTAATTATTATCACGTACCAGAATGAATCATTTATTTTCTAAGACTCATTATATACGAGCCGCTTCAAACATTTGTTTTTATTTGACCGGCCATTTTCATTGCGCTTTTTTTCGGTCGGAAATATGTTTTTAGCCACGACGCTTTTGCAACTTTACCGGATATAAAGGCGAGGCGAGCTCCAGCCTTAATAAATGGTTTAAAATTCCCATATGGAACTTGGACCTCGGATCAGGGCGGTCGCTGGCAGAAAGATAGAGGGATTATGAGTTTTTAGGGGAGCTTTGTGCAACTATCGCTCTGCTTTACAGTTCGCCTCTTAGCCTCTTGGACTTCGGGTCTAAGAGGGCATCGGATTGCATTTATGATTTTGGCATTAAGTACACTTTATAAACATTTAACTTTATTATTAAAGAATTTGAAAATGAACCATCACAGAGCTAGCTACTATTAATTCTGCCAATATATTCTATTTTATTCAGGTTAAGAAAGGGGATCGAACTCATGACCAACACTTAAAGCGAGTTTTTTTTTTCGGACGGACATATATAATTATCCCCGAGGCTTTTGCTACTTCACCGGGCATAACTTAAAGCGAGATATAAACCGCCACGGTGGACAGGAAATATTTCTACTATTTCGTTCTAGCTCTTTTTGGTTGAAAGACTACCCTCCATTCTCCATGTAGCTGTGTCTATTTATATAAAATCGTTTACCAGAGAACGGGCCGCAGCGTTTCCCTGTGTGTTAAAACTATGATCACCAACCCGCCTGACAAGCGTGGTGACCAAACCCCTCCCTTGGGAGGAGGCCCGTGTTCAGCAGAAGACGTTCTAAAGGATAATGATGATTATGAGGATAAGAAAAGGTATATTTTTTATTCATCAAATATATAGTCCTAATTTCATACAAAAACAAAAGACAATGAAAAACATCGCACCATAGTATAAAATAATATATTTCAGCATGCACAATGTCTGGTCTCAAGGGAGAATTTCCCAATTTTCTTGCAGGGAGATCTCATAGTGCGGCAATAGCTATTCGTATCAGCAGGGAAACTACGACATATCATTGTTATCCTAAATGTATGCCGGGAATCAATTTCGGTGAGAATGTTGGCATGCGACGTGTTAAGATACTGTTATGATGCTATATACTTCATAGATAATCCTGTGAAAGCAAGGTTGCTGTTACTTCGTATCATGTGGAGTATTGTGGAGTAACCATATCTAAATATCGGCTCTATACTGTTGCTTTGATGTAGGATAGTGTATGTAAAAATTGCCGTAGTAATAAATAAATTAAGTAATTTGGTAATTGTATACAAATTTCACTGACACATTTTCTGTACTGAAATTATTAAGAGGAAAGATTTTATCGTTTGTTTGCATTTAAGAAGCGAAAATCTGGAAATACGGGACCGATTTCAAAATTTATTTCACCATTTGAAAGTAGCATTATTCAGGAGCAACATAGGTTATATTTAATTACTAGCGGCCCGCCCCGGCTTCGCACGGGTGGACTTTTATACCCTACCCCTGCCCTACCCTACCCCTACCCTAACCCTACCCTAACCCTACCCTACTCCTACCCTACCCCTACCCTACCCCAACCCCTACCCTACCCTACCCCTACCCCTACCCTACACCTACCCTACCTTACCCCTACCCTACCCTACCCCTACCCTACCCCTACCCTACCCCTACCCTACCCCTACCATACCCCTACCCTACCCCTACCCTACCCCTACCCTACCCTACCCCTACCCTACCCCTACCCTATCCCTACCCTACCCTACCCCTTCCCTACCCTACCCCTACCCAAAAGTATCCTATGTCCTTCTCCCAGTTCTTAGCTCCCTACCAATTTTCAGCCAAATCGGTTCAGCCGTTCTTGAGTTATAAATAGTGTAACTAACACGACTTTCTTTTGTTTTTAAAATGTATTCTGCTATTCGGGACGGAAACGAATCCAACAAATCAAAAACCATGGCAGTCGGTCCAGCCGTTCTCGAGTTATAAGTGTTGTAACAAACACGACTTTCTTTTATATGTATAGATGAAATTCCTGCGGGAACTTTAGCTATGCGGGTGAAATCGCGCGCGGGAAGCTAGTGTATCATAAGAACACAATTACTAACAGAAATTATACTTACACGCAAAATTTCCACATGGAGCCTAAACCTATAGTATTTGTAGATTAGAAATGGATTATCTAAAGATCTGGGTAGTAGTATAATACTGGATTGCGATAACATCGTGAGCTGAGCCAAAACTAACTAAACTCTAGTGTTTGTGTAACTGTGTAAATATAATAGCCATAACTCATATTCGTAAATGAATTCGTACAAAACCCACAGACTCAAAAGGGTTAGTTTACCTACGTCTGCGCCGCAATGGCCAAATGGAAATTAATTTTAAATCAGGAACATTAATTGCATTTTTTGTTTATTTGTATCAATATTGTTTAAATAGGATGTTATACAACCTCCGTGGCGTAGGATAATAAGTCTCGGTTTAAGTCTTGGAGGTTGTGGGTTCGATCCCCTCGCCGGCCAAGATAGCTTTGTGTAAATTCTAAGATTTCTGGGTCTGGTTGGTTAGGGGAGTCCGTGCCTTTGAAAGTACCTACGTTAAGCCGTTAGTCCCGATTGTTATAGATGACCCAATCTATAACAAGCGTAGGTATACCAGGAAACGGGCATTAGCGTTTTCGTATGTGTTGCAATATAATACTGCGGTTAACAACCTGCCTGCCAAGACTATGAGTTTACTTGCGAATGTCAGGTGCCACTTTGTTGATTTCTAAAACCATAGTAATAGAGTCTACGGTGGCAGTGAGCCACTACTTACAGTATACTTATAGTATTGTTCTTACATATACCTACCACGTTACGGTGAGAAAAATTTTAGATGTTACAAAAAAAATGCACTTCAACACGTGCCCAATTTTTAAAGTTAGTTATTGTCACCTCTCGTTAACATTCAGATTAAACTGACTTACTTAATGGAGGAATTCATGGTGGTAACCATGTTTAAAATACCCTCCGGGGCAGGTCTATATTTCACATTTAGCTATGGTAAAATTATAATTCATCTAAATCAGTGGTTCCCAACCTTTAAGGCTGAAAGACCATTTTACAAAATGTTTATCTAGTTACGGACCACCTGTTTTGCGTAATCACCCTTAAATGAACACTATTACAATAACTTCTGTGTGTTTGAAAATCTTATGTTCAGTAAACAAATATTTAGCTGCGTCGCAATGTTTTTTGGGCTGCTTCAGGTCCATTTCTAGTGCTTCCAGGGACCACCAGTGGTCCGCGGACCACCGGTTGGGAACCACTGATCTAAATAAACTAAATGTTTTGTATTTTTGATTTAGATTAATATTGATTTCCGCAAAGCAACACCTGATTCTATTAATAAAATTTTAATTTATTTATTTTTTAATGATCCATACAATGCTAATTTAGTAATTAGTGCAACTTTCCGGCAAATAAGAGATAAAATAGCTGTTTTCATCGTTTATACCTCGTTAGAGTATTATGGTAAAGTGTTTACTCACGTGTTAGCTAATTTATCATTTTTAATTAGTCTAATAACTTATAACACCGTGACCCGCACTGCAAGCTACGACCGTCGACTAGCTACCTACTAATTAAAATAGGTTAGTTTTCACTAATGTTTTATAGAGTTAAGATGAAGAGAGTTACATTTTATTATGCTTTAAATGTACATTTAACCTTACAGGTATATTTTATTTTGGTGTTACTATGACAAGACTTTTGACAGATGCAACTGGACTATTAACTTAACGGGCAAAGCGGATATCTATTGACTAAATGATATAGAGCGGATAGAGCTATGTGTTTTATTTTTTAAGGAGTTGTTTTGTTCAATAACCGTGTCTAACTCACATATTTCATAAGGTTGTAATGGCGTATTTTTTTCTTATTATTCCCAAGATGTGTGAGCAGAACTGTTCTTTACTTTTTTTGAACTTTAATACATATTTTTGAAGGGGTCAATTCGCACGCCAACAAATTAATTTTGTGCCAATCGTCTACCAACAAAATAATTAAAAAAAAACAATTCGCCTGTTTCGTGCCCATTCAGTTTGAGCGGATTATCCTATGGTATGATGCAGTATTCGTGACGTCATCTGACGTTTGTACCTACAACATTTTAAACCGGCTGGTTCTTTAATGTCACAGTATAAACGTACACGTAAAGCCTCCAATATTGTGTTTGAGTTTTTTACAATCGGTTTATGAAAATATACCACCTGTACACATATTAAGTAAAAAAATTTTATTAGGATACTACGTTCCGCGCGTGGCTTCACCCGGATAACTCTCGTTCTTTTAGGAACTTCACAATTAAGTAATAACACTGACATAATTTTTCAAATCGGGCAGTGGTTCCTGAGTACAAACACACTCTCCAGCTTCATATATTCTAATCTAAGATCTAAGAAGATTAGACTACTTATATAAGAGTTCATGAAACTAAACATCATGATACAAAAACAAAAATATTTGAAAGCAAATCCAAAAATAAAAACAAAACGTGACAAGCAGGAAAATTATCAATAAATAAATGTTGATAAGTGCAAATACCACGTTTTATATTTTTCATTGGGAACATAAATAAATCATTTACTGTCGGTAACAGTGATTGTGTGGGTGGATATTGACAATGATGATACATTGAAATGTCACGCAGAACGTCAGTTTAAGTTTCGTTTTAATAATCTGTGCTTAAATGATAAAAAAACTAAAGTTATCAAGTTTTTAACCCCTAAAATGTTAGACAGGTTTCCACCAATGTACATATTAATGGAACCACTGTGTTCTAAGGTGTCACCATTAACTCTAAACTACAATGGGTAATGGGGACCACAAATTGAAAAGTTATGTGGCTAAAGTATAAGGCTAAAGTGAACAGACACTTTCTAGGCAAGCGTGTATCATCTTAGGCCTTATCTTCGCCTTCCATCAAGCGAGATTATGGTCTAACGTAAGCCTATATGTATTAAAAAAAAAAAAACTAAGTTCTGCAGCATATGCAGTAAAAACTAAGGCTAACTGATAACTTAGAATTATATACGGCTAGAAAAGTATATTTCAGCTACTTTCATAACATAATTTCATACGGCATTCTTCTTTGGGGTAACTCCGCGGACATAAACAGCATTTTTATATTGTATAAGAGAGCCGTGCTACCTACAAACTGGGTCCCAGAGATAGCTTGAGAGAAAAATTTAAAGAGATAATGAGATTCTAATCGTTGCATCACAATATATTTATGAGAATGTATACATCAAAATATTGACTCATTTTGTAAAAAAAAAGCGACACACATAGTGTAAATACTAGATATAAGCTTAATCTTGTGGTTCATGCAAGCCGTCTCCGCAAAATAAGTAACTCTTTTATGGGGCAATGTATACGGTTCTATAACAAACTTCCCAATAGTATAAGTAAATTGTCTATAAATAAGTTCAAAATGACCATTAAAGCCAAATTGTGCAGCACTACTATAAAATTTCTGATTATCTTTGTGACAAAAATGCTTGGGATTAAATCGCTCCAATAATCTCAATATAAAATAAAGTCTTTTGTAATTAGGATAATTAAATATTGTGATATATTATAATTTTTTAAAAGAGGGTTTTGTGTGTGTTTTTTGCCAGTGTTTCTCAGTAGTCAGCACGTCACGCACTGCACGGTAGGAGAAAAAAATATGACGATTCAATGTGGCTTTTAAGGTCACTGAAAAAATTATTATCACATTTTTTTTTATTAGTATTCAGTATTTAATCAATTGAAGAAGTTGCTGAATTGTCATTAATCAATTGAAGAAGCAATTATTTCTTTAACCTTTTGAAATGTCGAGGTAAACAAATAAAGAGTTTTAAAAAAACTAGCTGCTCAGCGTCTGCGCAGCTTCTACTGGGTAACAGTTCTGGAATTCGTTAAAAGCAACACTTATTGGGTCCGATTGTATGTTACAGCACATTTATAGGTATAAAAACACACACATTTATAGGCATAAATAGACCGATTTTTTTTTCCAAGTAAATATATCCACCTATGAGAAGTTGTATGACACAAACACAAGAATAAACAAAAAAATGTTTAAACCAAATAAATGTTACTGTTGTGTTCTTTATCTTATTGTAATATAATACATTTTTATTTATAATGAAAGTCAGAGACAATAATTTTAAATAAGTGAAGTAACTAACCACAAATGGAAAGTTAAAAACATGTATTCATAAAATATACTTTTTATAAGACGTCGAAGTCAGCTCAACTTAACCTGCCAATCTCCTTATACACTTGAACTCAACACAAACGTAAGTACTTACTTATTTGTAATGCTAACGGAGACCCTTTCGATTGCACTGTTTAAGTACGGCCGACGGTAAACGACTTTATTGCATGGAAAGAAACGTGCTCTACACCCAACATTTCGGCACCCGATTCACATATATTTATTTTATCACTTACGCCCCTTGACCCTTTCAGTCAATTCCAATTGTTTAGTGCTTTTAAAAGCAAAAAGTGTGTGCCCAACTTACACGGACTTCCATAGAGTAGATATACAAGAGTAGTCTGACGAATGCTTTTTATTTAATATTTTTGTCGTGGCTTCAAATTTCGTGCTGAATCTCTGAGACTTAATGTTTTTCAATACTTTACGGAAAAGTTTACCATATACTATGTTTCAAAATTGAGATTAATAAAATTCGACCACCGAGAGGCTGGCTACCTGTTTAAGACATTAGGGGCTTTACCTAAGATGCAGGTTCGAATCCTGCCGGTGGTCGAATTTTATTCATCTCAATTTTGAAACACACAGAGTGTTTCAAAATTAAGATTAATAAAATTGATAGTCCTTACACATACCAAACAAAAACGTAGAATAGTGATTGAAAATATGAAATCCTACTCATACACACTGCAACCTAGCTCAATATTCTCCATTATTCAGTTCCAATTTTAAAAAACACGTTACAGTGTCATAAAAACTCTCGAGAATCCGCGTCAGTCGGTCTACGCCGGCTCACAGTTTTCCTTTAGAGTGATCCGACGGGTATAGCCGCGCCATTCGAATAGAAATAACGACACCAACGAATTAAAATAAAAAGTTATGGCGTTTTAATAAATTGAATTGCACACTGAATCTGATCAATAAAATTGTTTGTTGTAAAGAGTGTGAAAAAATATAGGTAGACTTGTTGTTTTAGTCTAGGAATATGCATGCGTATGCAGATTTAACGAAAAACGTTATATTGACATACGAAAAAGGTGCCAAATAATTGTATACCTATTGTCATCATATTCGATACTACCCCACTTTTTCTTTCTACTTAAGCCTAAGCCGACACCTTAAAGAGGCAACAGCGTCTTTGGCAGTAGGTACCTACTAATGTTATCTAAGAGAGTATAAGTACCTACCGTCCGTATAAAAAAATAAATCCCATGAGAACTGTAAAATCAATTAAGTAAACAGAGAGCTGCTCGCGCAAACTCTTGGGTCTTGTGAAAATGGCCGTAATTTTTCACGCATATATGAAACACTACATTATTTAATTTATTACCTCTATCGATAACACAATAAATTTCTTCAACGCGCCCCACTTAAAAACAAATATTTTCCCAATATCAATCGAGAACAGAATGCTAAAAGAATAAAAAGCAAGCAATATCCAGTTCATTGTATGAATAGAAACGGTAACGAATACTGGTACACGACGACAATCACAGGGACCTGTCAATGATACTCCATGTGTGCCGACCCGACACTAACACAATATATTGAACACGTCGCGCTGAGAAATAATATGGAATATTATGGAACATCGCGACAGAACAACTCGGCATATAATCGCAATATGAAAATTGATATAGGGAATAAAATATTACATTGTTTGACCCTTGGAGGCATATGTTATATTTTATTTGTTATATACCAAAGATTTGTTTTAGTTATTAAGAAACACTCACTCGCAGTACATGCGTGTTGTCTAAATTAAAGTAACATTCAAACGGTTGTCGTCATGATATCTGTATTATGCGTTGGCAGTATTATACATTTTCTTACACATTTCTTAAACTCACAAGAAAATGTACTTATTTTCTTGTGTACTAAAAATACATCAGTACTAAATCTTGAAACTTATACCAAACGTCGACAAAAAAATATTATTTCTAGAGCCATAAAACTCGGACTCGTGAGAAAACCGAGGTGCCGGACCAATTGACATTTCCAATCAGCTTTTTTCAACCCAATTATCGTTGATCGTTTTCTCTCGCAGTCGCTTCCTCCGCCACTGAAGAGGAATAAAAGTAAGCTAATGAAATAATAGGAGCCAGCCGTCCGTGACGAGCCTTGGCACCGTTAATTAATGGGCTTCTCCCCGAGTTTACGTATGCGGGCAATATTCAATTATTGACATTTTTATCACACGCCGCAGCCTTTTGGAAAACCCTCGTGTACAATATTTTAATAGCTTTAGTAGGTTGAGTACAGGGTGATGAATGAAGTAACAGTATATAATTTATTTGAAATAAAAACATTACTTACACTTTCAAATAATTATCAATTTTTGTCTGCGCTGTCACTGGTGCGGAGCTGAGTTTTATTTAATAGAATAACAAACAATAGCTCTCTGTTGCTGTTTTTTGCGACCTCTTCGCCTAGACAACCATAATAGAAATAATACATTTTTTTCATTTGAAATCCTACATTATAAAATTTAATTATTGACAAACAGTAACCGAGTCGAGCTACCGCTAAAAAGATTATGTCATGGTGTCATGATTTCATTTAATTAAAATAATTGAACCAAGTTAAAACAACTCTTGAAACCGAAACATCTACAAAGGAGTAAATATTTTGAGGTCCAATTATTTTATAAAATGAAGTCCAAACAAGGAGTTGGCTTCTTGGCCACCCTATTTAAGCCTCGATGCACTCGCTGTGATTGTTGTGTTGAGTGACACTCGGTTTTTATTAAAAAATAATACTGCAATATGTTTTAATGTTCTCTTTTGTTTCATATGATGTTTAATACTACTTATCGCTAAAGTAATGAAAACGAGACTCGCATACAAATTAAATGCATGCATGACCCACTTAAGCATTATTTAAGGTATTTGCTTCTATTATTTATTTTTATCTATCAAAGAAGAATTCAAGAAATACGTGGTTAAGTAAGAATTATTTAAGCACATATTTAGTTTAAAATATTGACAGAGGTTCTTCTTTTGTTTTATAAAGATTACAAGCAAAGTTTTTGCACATGACCTAGTATTCTTGCTAACCCCTCGTGCTAAGCTAAAGTGCCTATGTTGCGAGTGGGATCACGTCGGTAGATCAATGGGATCGAACTGGCGTCCATGTACTTAGTCGTCAGTTCGACCGCCAGTCCGACGCCCTAAAATATATAGAAGTCCGGTTCTGAATATTAAGTTTATATTTTAAGCCATTGTAGCTTAACATTTCTTATCCAATATGACTCTTGAGACCAGAATTTCGCACCTATAAAATGAATAATACCACTTAGTTCATAGCCAAATAACATTAATTATCATCGAAAATATCTCTTAATTATGTTGTATTTTGTAGGTTCATTGAGTTATAAAACTAGATATATCCGGTCCGGTGACGATGTCTGGTACACATTGATATAAAAAAATCTAGAGCTCAGAAGCATAAGGTCGGATGTGCCATTATACGTTAGAAACATTCGTCGTATGTGCCTTAATCATAAACTGGCACTTACGACCAAATGCTTTCCAAGTATATAGTTCATCCGTCCTTATACTTCTGAAATGTTGTCTATAAATGTTCTACACAAACACTCGTCTCCCTCGAATCCGGGGTAACTTCTCATTCTTACGTAAGAAATATTTTCAATTATTAATATCATTATTTAAGGATAAGTCTCGATAAGTCTCGGAGATCGATGGACAAGAAAACTTTGAGTAAATTCCAAGATTTCTTTCCGGACCTGGTTGGTTGAGGGTCCTCCGTGCATCGGAAAGCGCATTAAGCCGTTGGTTTCGATTTGTATCATCATCTATAGCAATTTTGTGTGTGTGCTACATAATACTGAACCTACTAATCAACCTGCCAAGCGGTGGCTATGGCAATGTGGTGGCTATGGCAAAAATCTTCCCTTGGGAAGAGACCCATGTTCAATAGACGTTATACTGGCTGATGATGATGAAAATTGCAGGAAGCAGGCGTTCCGAAATTCTATAGCGAACGAAGTGACAATATGTAAAATCAAATGTTAGATAGAAAACATCATGGTTATTTCCCCGAGGAGCATTTTTATTAGGCCCGTGTCCACCCAATTTGATCCGAAGCACTCCCCTCAGACCGTCACGCGCGCTATAACTCTATGAATATTACTGCTTTGCAATGTGTCGCAAATGTTCAGGTTCTTAAACTATTTTAAACAGTTTTTACAAAAAGAAAGAAGTTTTTGATTTGGTTTTATTTATTTTTCTAACTTTATAACCAGATTTTCAAAACCTCAAGTATGGATTCATACTAATATGTATATAATTGTTTGATTGAACAGGCTAATGTCAGGAACTACTGGTCCAATTTGAAAAATTCTTTCAATGTTAGAAAGCCCACTTATCGAGAGGCTATTGGCTATATTTTATTTTTTAGTTCCTACGGGAGCCGAAGTTACGCGGGTGAAACCGCGTGCGGGAAGCTAGTTCTGTTATAAATATAATTTTGTTGTCATTATTTTATTTTTCAGTCTATCTTCCATCTTCTGTATATATAATAAGCAATCATTTTGACTGATTCATCAAAATACAGCAGCTCTAACCACGTATAGTAATATTAACGTAGACATCCGCTAAAAAAGGATTTATCAAGGGAGATCCAAAATTTGTATGGATAAATAGAAATCTACCCGGATTTAGTCCACGGCAAAAGCTAGCTTATTACAAAAATAGTACTAAACTAACTCCTGATTAAACTGTTGTCTTAGAGCCCATGACATTAAAATTCTCAAAACAACTTATTGAAATGGAAAATAAGATTGAGATAATATATTACAATTCCTTTTACTCTCTACATTGGACCACCCTCCAGCCATAAAAGTGACCGTAATTCTCGAACATCCTAAGAGTCATTTTTATGGCGATGCGAAGTTCCTCCGAAATTGGCGTGGAATCAATGCGTGTTATCACTTACTATATTATGTATTAAGTACAATGATTTTATGATTATTTCCCTTCCAAGGTACGGGTCATCCAAGTCTTAATAAATGGGACAGTATACTGCGGCTAAAATATTATTGTTTAATAACGCGTTTGTAATTTGTTATTACTCATTAGGATGTAGTATCGGAAATACGGGTGATACTCGTAGTTAGTATGACACTTTACTTATAAGTGAAGCTACATTTTCCGTCCGCCCTATATATTTTACATGAGCCCCTACCACATTTACTGCTGAGAATGGGCCTATTGCAAAGAAAGTGGTGCCATAATCACTACGCTTGGCAGACGGGTTGGTGACCTTAGTATTATTTACAGCACATACACAGGTAAACGTTGCTACCCATTATCATTGTCATAGATGATGTTATGAAAATCGGTAAGAACGGCTTAAGATGCTTTTCGAGGTGCGGAGGGTAGGCATCAACCAACTAGACCCGGAAAGAATTGTAGATTTTAAAAAAGATTTTTTGTCCATAACAGGAATCAAACCCACGACCTTGTGAGCCTTATACACGCGGACGTAGCGTTGCCAGGCGTCCAGTTAAAGTATAGGAAGGATTTTTTAATGCCTGTCAGGCCAAAATAAGCAGTGTCTGGCTAGTCCGGCTTTTAACATTTCATTTGACATATTATAATGTTTTTGTCGTACCTATTAAGGCCTTTTTATCCGAATGTCAGGCCAAACAGGCTAGTCTGTCCGGCTATCAGTGCGTCACAAGAGGTTGTCAAATTAAATAATTCATACTTACTAAATTAATCTCTCTGACCTTAATATATCATACAGTTATTAGCAATATAACGCCCGGACTTCACGTATGTCCTAAAGCTCCGCAACTTTGGTATTTTCGGTTTTTTGCCTAAAAACTATTTATCTTAGTATATCAGTGACAAAACGTTGCCACGAGGCTCGCTCGTTAATCAAACGCCCAGGCTGCCGGGCTGACAAACATTACGGACAAATAGATTTTCTTTACGACACTTTAATAAATGAATGACACATAGCTAAATGATTTTGGCTATCTTTAAATTAGACGTCAACTGTGTTCCTATACTTACTCGTTGAATTAAAACGCAAATATAATTTAAATATTCCTATAATAATATATAAAGCTGAAGAGTTTGTTTGAATGATTGAACGCGCTAATCTCGGGAACTACTGATCCGATTTGAAAAATTATTTCAGTGTTAGATTTATCGAAGACTATAGGCTATATTTTATTATGAAGTTTCTACGGGAACGGGAGCTACGCGGGTAAAATTGCGCGCGGGAAGCTATTGTTTAATATAAAAATGCTGTTCATTATTGACCTAACACGTCTAAATATGCGAGTTATCTCATATATTTACTAAATTTTATTAAAAAATTTTTTACTCAAATCGGACGAACTAATAGGTAGGTAAATAGTAGTGCCGAGATACTACTAAAAATCCGAAAGGAAAAACACTTATTCCGGGCTGCGCAGAAGTACTCACCATATGTTTTAATGTTCGGAACAGGGGTGAGAACAAGCCTCGTAGCAAAGATTCAAGCGCCTCCCAAGTCTCCGGCAGACAATTTGACTTATGTAGCAGAGTACAAGCACGGGACTACTCTGAGTAAGGAGCTTGCCACTATAAAGCAACGTCTAGGTAGCCTTCATTATGAAATTACAATTGACGATAGGCGCATGGATCCGTCATTTGAACCAACTGCTCCGTAGATTCCTGGAAATCATAGCGGAGGCGTGTCATAGCACATGCCTCCGCCTTCATATTATTACAGGCTAGATACCAAGAGATATCTTATCGTTATCTTTGCTATTGTCACTTATATATGTGATATAATAAAAAACGCGTATCTATTTTATTGAATATTATCTGTAACCTTAATTCAAAATACAAAACTTTAAATAATAAAAATTACACTTTATTATTTTAATTTTTTTCTTTTATAATAACACAATGACATTTTCCATTCAAATTGCTTTGAGTGATAATAGAATTACCTTTTAATAACAAAATCATATTGTATAATTTCTGCCCACAAAATATAGAATGACGCAATTTTAACTGGGATTGGAAGAAAAAAACACAATGGTGCTTTAAGAACATTTTCAATCAAGTTTGCTTTGACCGATAGCTAAAATTTTAGGTACCAGTATATTCGGTATTGCAGATGCACTTTCAGAAGGAGTACCCTTATTCACTCCCGCAAAAAACCTGACTTTTATGACGGCACATTTGTCTACTTCTGTGCATCTATCAAGTTTTTCTGCACCACCCTATGGCAGAAAATTCCTCAGACATTAAGTTCATTTTGACGCAAAAGTGTTTATACAAAAATAAAAAAAAGTATTTAATATATATTAGATTCATAGGCCACTTATCTTTTAAAATGCCCTTGTTGTGGTTTTCTCGAAACCTTGGATTAAAATAGAACATCTGAGCTGTCAGCCACAGGGTAAGGTTCTGGCTAAGCAGGTTTTCCGAATAACAAATGAGCCAATTTTATAGAAGGGCCAATTTAAAAATAGTACTTTCAACTACCTCTGGTGATTTACTGGTCTGTTACGTTGTAAAAGCCAAACTAAGCACGTGTTTTACATAATTTGATGACGATCAGCTATTTAGAACGCATGATATTATTAAATGTAATTAAGTATGATACACACATTATAAATTGTATTTTTTGTAACATACTTGGGAGTATTTCGAAAGTGGAATTTAGCAGTTATATAAAAATAAAGGCCAGATTTTAGATTTGAATTCAAAAAGATGTTAAGATAAATTGTATTAATAATATAAAAAGCTTTGCTGAATATTTGTATTATAATATTGTATTAATAATATAATATTGTTGACGGTCACCGTAGCCTAGTTGGTAGTGCTCCTGCCTACGAAGCTGGTGGTCCTGGGTTCGAATCCCGGTAAGTGCAAATATTTGTGTGATGAGCACGAATATTTGTTTCTGAGTCATGGATGTTTTCTATGTATTTAAGTATTTATCTATCTATATAAGTATGTATATCGTCGCCTGGTACCCATAGTACAAGCTTTGCTTAGTTTGGGGCTAGGATGATCTGTGTGACATTGTCCCTAGATTATTATTATATTGGGACCGGCTTAGAATAGGCCACTGCATATCTTCCCATGGGTTCCACAAGGCGACTATGGGACACACAACTGACGGATGGACAGCAGCATCTATCAGCTAAAGGTTACCTACCATCTTACTGCGATCACCAATCCGTCTGCCAAGTGGTAATTATGGCAATATCCCTCAACAATCCCGGCTGACCAAGGTATGTTAAGAGGAGGCCCATATACAGCAGAGGACGTAAACGGGGTGATGAAGATTGAAGATAAGATAAAATCTACCTTACGTCCCAAATTAAGGTAGAATTTACCTTAGTTTTATTATTAATTATTATACATATTTTACATATGGCGACATTATTATACATACTTATGGTATACAATAAATGAATACGAATATGAAACAGACTTCAAATTTTTTGTAGCAAAAAAACAGCTTTCTTTGTCTACTGATGATGACCTTTCTCCACCATCAAATAAACCAAAAATACACAATTAAGTTCATCTAAACGAATACACGAAAAAAAAGCAAATGGGCAGCTTTTCGGCAAATCTCATAACTAACGGCATTTAAGCTCATAGTGCTAAAAGAAATATCAAAAATATTGTAGTAGCCAGCAGGTTTTCATTCCATTTTTGATAGGTTCTTTCCTACGAGCTTTTTTCGAGACGGGTTTCATACAAAATTAAACCACACAACTGCACCGCTTATAAACTTTGCCTGTAAGTAGGGCTACCGTCTTTTCGATAATATCAGAATGGAAATTACATGTTAAACAATATAAGAATAAATGTTTTATTCATTTCAGCTCGTCCCAGCTATTTAACATTAGTAATGTAGAACAGTGACTTTCAAACTAGATGAGACTAAGAGATCACTTTCTAATTAAATTCGTTGGTTTAATAATAATCGACCAAGGCAGTTTAGCTGTTTCTCGGGACTTGGGGAGCCTGGTTGTTCAAATTCAAATTCAAATTCAAATTCAAATTCAAAATTCATTTATTCCGTAAAAATGGTTACATTTGTTTGGAATCGTCATATTTTTTCCCTACCGTGCAGTGTGTGACGTGGCGACTACTGACAAACACTGCCAAAAAACTCAGTAGAACCCTCTTTTTTTAAAAATTATATTATATCACAATATTTTATTAACCTAATTACAATATACTTTATTTTACATTGAGATTAGAGCGATTTAATCCCAAGCATTTTTGTCACAAAGATAATCAGAAAGTTTATAATAAGCCCTGCTGCACAATTTGGCTTTAATAGTCATTTTAAACTTATTTATAGACAATTCTCTTATACTATTGGGAAGTTTGTTGTAGAACCGTATACATTGCCCCATAAAAGAGTTACTTATTTTGCGGAGACGGCTAGCATGAGCCACAAGATTATGCTTATATCTAGTATTTACACTATGTGTGTCGCTTTTTTTACAAAATGAGTCAATATTTTTATGTACATATAACACATTCTCATATATATATTGTGATGCAACGGTTAGAATATTTATTTCTTAAAATTTTTCTCTCAAGCTTTCTCGGGGACCCAGTTTGTAAATAGCCCTTACGGCTCTTTTTTGCAATATGAAAATGCTATTTATATCCGCGCAGTTACCCCAAAGAAGAATCCCGTACGACATAATGCTGTGAAAGTAACTGAAATAAACTATTCTAGCCGTATCAACATCAGTGAGCCGTCTAATTGTTTTTACAGCATATGCTGCAGAACTTAATTTTCCTGACATTTTCTCAATGTGTTGTCCCCATTGCAGTTTGGAGTCAATGGTGATACCTAAGAACACAGTGGTTTCCACAGGGTCCAAGCCATTTCCATTAATATTTACATTGGTGGAAACCTGTCTAACATTGGGTGTTGAAAACTTGATTACTTTAGTTTTCTTATCATTTAAACAGAGATTATTAACATGAAACCAATGAACTACTTTAGAGAGTGCATCGTTAACTTCGTCATAATCATGTACTTTTCTATTAATTTTGAATGTCAAGGAAGTGTCATCCGCGAACAATACAATCTCATGTTTATCCCTTACGTAGTAAGGTAAGTCATTTACGTATATTAAAAACAGAAATGGACCCAGGATTGATCCCTGTGGAACTCCCATTACAACTGGTGATCCCGGAGATAGTTTTCCATTAATATCGACCTTCTGAATTCTATTACCCAGATATGAAGCCAGAAGTTCGAGAGCCTTATTTCTAACGCCATAGTGGTGTAGTTTCCTGACAAGAGTCTCATGGTGCACGCAATCGAATGCTTTGGACAAGTCGCAAAATATTCCTAAGGCATCTTGCGAATCCTTCCAAGCCGCGAATATACTTTTCAGTAAATGTATTCCTGCATCCACAGTTGAGAAACCTCTGGTAAATCCAAACTGCTTTCTGTGAAGTAAATTATGTCTATTAAAATGACTGAGCAACTGGCTAAGCATTATCTTTTCAAATATTTTACTAAGAGTGGGCAGTACTGAAACAGGTCGATAGTTCGAAGGGTCAGAACTATCTCCAGCTTTAAATAACGGTATGATTTTACTATATTTCATCAAGTCAGGAAACTCACCAGATGCGACACAACAATTGAATATGATAGCTAGATGTGGAGCTATAGCAGTAATTATTGAGGATATCGTTTTAACAGATATACCCCATAGATCCTTATTGTTTTTCATATTTATGGATTTAAAGGCGTTCAAAATATCTTTGGTGCTGACTGTAGAGAATTCAAAAATTGTGCCGCATTCTACTACACTCTGCTTGAGGAGCAGCTCAGCAGATACCGAAGAAGACGACAGAGTCTTTGTAGCTATAATCAGAATGTTAGAAAAATATAATTCAAACTCAGTCGCCACCTCTATATCTTTTTTAATGTCTACATTGTTTATTTTTAAGTGAAAGTCACGACTACGTACTTTTGTTCTACCAGTCTCACTATTAATCATATTCCAAGTGGCTTTGATAATATTACTTGAATTTTTTATTTTATTTTTTATGTAAGTAGACCTAGCATCGGAACAGGCTTCTTTAAATAATTTTGAGAATTTTTTGACATACTCTTGAAAAATCGGACAATGGTTATAAGTCTTTTCTTCATAAAGTTCATACAATTTATTCCGACTTTTATAAATATCAGGAGTTGCCCAGTCACTAAACGACACACGGTAACTTATAGATAGAATTTTGGGCGTAAAAATGGATCTAAACTCACTACTAATTAAATTGAATAAAGAGTTGTACATGTGATCCGCAGTGCTGTGATGGGGCAAGAAATCTATTTTTTCTAATATATTCGTTTTAAACCTTTCTAAACGGCTTTCGGAAAATGGTATATAATTTATACTTTTTTTTTGTGTCGCTACTGAATTTGGAAAAGAGACTAACTGACCAGAGTGATCTGACCGAATCTTATTAATTATAGATTGCTGGAAGGGTTTTATAGTGCTAAAGATATTATCAATACAAGTAGCACTTGTAGCTGTAACTCTAGTGGGTTCAGTAAAAATATTATGTAAATTATATGACTTAAACAAATTTAAAAAATTATAACTTATTGAGTTTTTTTCTAATATATTGATGTTAAAGTCTCCACAAATTATAACAGTTTTATGGTTATTGGATAATTTATTCAAGGCATCCTCCATTATATCTGAAAATGCCTCAAATGGCGCGCAAGGAGGTTTGTATAGGCACACAACAATGAATCGCTCCAACTCAATGCATGAAATCTCGACTACTCGCTCAACAGAGAGGCTCACAATGTCATTTCTTATCTTAAATTTCAAATTATTATTTATTAATATTAAAGAGCCACCATGTATATGCTTTTCCCTGATGAACGAGCTTGCAACCTGGTGATTATTGAAGCTGAAAATGAACTGATGGCGCTTTAGCCAGTGCTCAGTTAAACATAAAATATCAATATCACTACAATTCAAGATGTTCATTGTAATTTCTAGTGTGTGCCACTAGAATTTGCAATTGAAAGAAGAAAAATAGCTTTTAAACACACATTAATAGGAATCTATCGATACTTCATAGATATACAAATTTTTTTAGAATGTAATTTTTTTTTTTATGTTAGGTAAGTATTCATTTCAGTGATTCTAGTTTTTAGTTGCTCCAATCGAAAAATCTTTAATGTTATAACATTTGCAGACAATCAACTCGTATGATGGCAACTATATTGCCACTGCCCATTAAAGGGTTAACCCTTTAATGGGCAGTGGCAATATAGTTGCCATCATATTTTAAACTTTATGTACTTGTAATAAAGATCAAAACCAATGAATTCTAATCATACCTACTACCTGTTAAAGGGTTAAGTGAATTTGAAGCCATAAAATATGATCAAAATCTCTAGGTAAAATCTCGAGTTGTGCCAACCTTATTGCTCGGCCTTCCAACAACTTTTTTATTTGATGTAAATCAAAATACACAGTATTTTTGGGGATCATTTATAAAGTGCAAATATTGCATAAAAATATACTTTATAATACTACACTAGTATTATAAAGTATATTTTTATGCAATATTTGCACTTTATCTTGAATAACCTCACATCACACTCTGTATATTCTATTAATTAATTTCCTATAATCAAAGTAGTTTTAATAATTCGGCATAAAATTGATATGACGATCCTACACGCCAACAGCCTTCTCTGTCGGAATGCGGAATTTTAAAAAGAAAAGGTCAAAAGCTTTTCCAGCCAGAACAATAAGAGTGTTGAGTAGAATCTAAAGTATTCAGTTTTTCTTTCATTTACAGTCTTGTGCCTAGGAATGCTAGCAGCGGGAAAGGTACGAAGATTAAATATTTATCTGACATTCTTTGTGTACGTAAATTGCATACAATTGTGAAGTTTCTTTAGAAATTGTTTTTTAAATGGAAACATTGGAATATATATTATTAGATATTTTTGCTGTTCCTACCTTATATCCTTCCTTTTTATTGTTTTTTGTTATATGTGGTCACGAGACTTTTGCTACTTTACCGGGTATAATTTACAAAATAGACATGTAAGCAATCAGGTGCATGAAGTGTACTCTTTTCATGGAAATCTAAAATAGTTTAAATAGCTGCCGTGTTGGTCAAGCGGTAATATGTTCAAGGAAAAATATATTTAGAAATACCTAAGCAGGTAGCAGCCTATAAGTCTGGATGTTTTTCTTATGGAATATATTTGAAATATTGTTCTTATTTAATTATTATGTCAGAAAATTAAATAACAAACTTTTATTTGTATACTAGCTGACCCGACAGACGCTGTCCTGTCCTAACTAAAACTCTAAATTAAATTGAACTTTTAATATTAGGCGTGATAGCTCTGAACCAACCGTGATGAGCGCTAAGAACAGCAGGCATTCTGTCAATTTTATGTCAAACGCCATAAGAGTACAATAAAAAAAGTTTATAGTGTCAAAAACCAGCGTTGCCAGACCGTAACAAAAAGTACGGTTTTCCGTACTGTTCATCACATAACCGTACCACAATCGTACCTCAATGTAGACCGTACCTTTTTCGTACCTTATCTATATTTGTGATTTATTTTGATTCAGTGAATTAAATTTTTGTTGATAAAAAATATCATAGGAATAATGTGATGAGAAAGTTCAGATATGAAGCGATACTATTCTCTATATTTAAAGGAATAAAAACTGTGTTATTTTATTGTTTTTAAACAAGTGTTCACAATTCTATTGTTTACATACCTGTCAGAAACTTGAAAAGAAATTACAATAATTTTGTTTAATTGAATTATAATACCGGTAAAAAAATTTAGATTTGATATTTTTAGATCTAAAAAGACTTTGTAAATCAAATGAATTTAATTTAGAAAAATCTACATTTGTTGATATAAATCTCAATCTATTCAGATAAACTTAGATCTACAATTGACTACAATTTACTTAGATCTGAGTAGATTTAGAAAAATTGAAAAATATCGAAAAGGATCTAATTAGATCTAAAAAAATCCCATAATTGAGATCTAATTAGATCCAAAGCTTCAATTATGTTTACAACAGATTATCAATCTTCATAAATAATTTAAGTAAATTCATACGATTTTCGTTGCTAATTTATAAATTTACTTGAATAATTTCTCTGTTTATGTAAATATCTTTAAATACTCTTCTGATAAAAAAAAATAATTTCAAATCCAAAATGATTCCAAAAGACAACTCCAGCGCGCCCTGTCGAGTACTTTGAATACTGAAATGAGGTTTCTTTATGTTCGATTCCCTATCGCTTTTTTCCAAATTATGGTCGCAGACAGCCAACTCGAAGAAAAAAAAACTGATCTATAGTGCAGTCATTTAAGCGTTATTGGTCCGAATTTTTTAACTATAAACCGATTAGCATGAAATTTCGGAATTAGGCTCATCTTACCCTTAACTACAAAAGTAAAAATGATCTAAACTCCGCACCCACCCTGGGGGGGGGGGGGGGGATAGAAAATAATTTCAAGAATAAATGATCTATAGAGTTTTTTAAAAAACCCAATACTTTTCAAGTAATTGGCAATTAAAAATTCGGAATTTTTTTCTCGTTTTTCATCGGTTTTTTGCAAATATCTCCAAAAATATGCATTTTTACGAAAATTTTATGATTTACAAAATTGTTGCAGGTAAAAAACTGAACAAATCGGTTTTTTATAAAGTGTTCTAAGTGCAATATTAAATTAGATATTAAAGATCAAAGCCGTTTTTTATTTTGTCTGAAATTTAATCGATGTATTTAATGCCCTCTAGCGGCGAGCAGATACATTTTATGCATTCTAATGAAATAGGATTTTGTAGTGCTTGAAATAAGCTTTAAAATGAGCACTGTTAAAAGTCTTTTGCACGTAAAATGAGTGAGCTGTAATGCAAATAAGAGGAACATCTAATGGTTTTATCTTTTAAATCAATGGGTTTCATAAGTGCAATTTCCACCAAAATTAAAATTAATCATATTCCGTCTAGAATTAACTTTAATATAAAGAGTTTGATGGATTCTAGCAGATTAGCTGCTTTAAGACAAATAATAATAAAAAAATCACGATTAAAAAAAAAATAGTTTTCGAACTTTTACAAAAAACCACCTTCTTTTCATAAAATATCTCAAAAATGATGAATGATACGTACAAATGTATAATGATAAAAAATGTAGGTCTTTTTCTGACAAAAATAATTATTTTTTAGTTTTTCTGTCACACAACAATTGACGAAGGTATGATTGTTTAAAGAGCGCGCAATCACAGTCTCTCTCGAGCCCTTTGACCCTTAACCGTTTTAAAATAAAAGGGTTTTCATTATATATTGTTATCTAAAGTTGTAGCTCTTTTAATTACCTTTAAAATGGTTTTTTATACGTTGTGATAGCATCAGAATTGAAGGAGTTATGGTCCAAAAACTAATCGTATTCTAGCGATAAAATGGCTCAATGTCAATTTTTCCAGTAACGGGTTATTTACACCCCTTAAAAATAATAGCGGAGCTCAGATTATTTTCACTTTTGAAGTTAAGGGTAAGATGAGCCTAATTCCAAAATTTCATGCAAATCGCTTCACAGTAAAAAAATTCGGAAGTAAGACCTTATTTTTACCTTCAATGACTGCACTACTAGTTCTTGCAGAAGTATCTCAACCCAACCGTACCTTGAAGTTAAAAACCGTACCTTTTCAGAAAGCCAACCGTCCTTTTTTGGGAAATCATACTGGCAACACTGTCAAAAACGCTAGGTTACATTAGAAAATGTTATATGGTGGTAAAGTATTCTTAATTTTTCTAATTACTCGCGCAATTTTCTTATTTTTTTCTTTCATTAGAAATTCTTTCTCTTGACTATAACAAACACAACAAAAAAAAATTGCGAATTCGGTTCAACTGTTTTCGAGATTTGCGCTTAGCAACACATTCAGCTATTCATTTTTATATTATAGATTATACTAGCCTATTAATGTAACGAAATTGAACTGTTATCCCAAACAAACAAAAAATATGGCCCCTTAAAATTCTAGGCTGCAGAAGAATAAGGATGGACTTATATACTTCACAAGCATTTGGTCGTAAGTGCCAGTTTACGATAAAGGCACATACGACCAATGTTTCTGACGTATAATGGCACATGCGACCTTATGCTTTTGAGCTCTCGAATTATATACCGGTATTGAGGTACGATTATAATGTTCGTAAGTATATAATGTTCCATATTTCACCTTAGCTCTACGTACGCCACAGTAACCGTGTTCAGGCTAAACATTAAACAGGACCTTTAGATATATTATCTTACTATGCAATCAACTTGTTTACGTTGTTACATAATAGCAACATTGTTGTGATGTAGTTAAAATGACCTAAAATATATTATTGGACGTCGGTTAGCTCTGCCAATGAGACACTACGACATGTAAAACGCAGTTTTCATATAAAATCTATATATTTATATAAAAATGAATTCCTATTTCCCTTGGTCATCGCTCGATGGATCAATTTCGCTATTTATTTTTGTTGGGTTTATTATTGCCAGAAGAAGGTTCATATCTAATAATAAAATTGAGCGGAACATTAGAAATTTAAGAACTTGACTACAATATTATTATTCTAATGAAATTGACATTACCTACTGTTATTTGTTCGAAATAAGTGGCAACGATTGACAGAAAGCCACTGCATATTATGTGTGGGAGCCATAAGCTATTTTAAGAAGAGAGTATACTTATAGATATTCGCCATTTATGTTTCACGTTGTATAAATTAGGCGGAAGACATTTATTTGAAAGCATTAAGACTATTTATCGCAAGTGGCAAGCTCTGTTTATGTAGATAGATGCTAAATGAATTGAATTTGTTTTGATTGCATATTCCGTTATTTCTACAAATTGGCAGAATGGATGTTGTCGATTTGAGTAAATATTTATGTTTACGTTAAATATTGCTGATAAATTTAGTCCATGCACTGGTTAGTTTAATGTCTAGGTTCCTAATATTGTAGCAGTATATTTATATTTAATATGTTGATATTTAGAGTTGTTTAACTTAAATTACGCAAATGATCATCACCCAACTATTAATGTGGCCTATCTATGGGTAGCAGTGGTTAGTCGCTCATTGCACATTATTTTTTTATTTTAATACGACTTTAATTAAAGGCTTTGAAAAATTAGGTAGACATCCGTAATAATTCTACTTTAAGTGTGTATTATTAAAAAAATGTAATACCGAACTTAATAGATGAATACCTTATCAAAAATTTAATCTATCTAAACTGAAGAGTTTGTTTCCTTGTACGCGAACTATAGAGGTCCGATTTGAAAAATTATTTCCGTGTTAGATAACCCATTTATCGATGAAGGCTATATAGGCTATATTTATTTATGAAGTTCTTATGGGAACGGGAAGGAATACGGGCTAAGCCACGCCTGGGAAGCTAGTAATTTAAATAGCATATTGATTATTTTTTAGGAACTCATTCACCTTTTATGTTATGGTTATTACTTCCAGTGTAACTGTAATCCAGAACAATTCACAAAGATTTGAAAAAGAGTCGAGATTGATCCTCTTATACTATCTAAATTATTTGACTGAAAACTATCTATAGCTTCATATTACGAAGCTTTCAATAAAAGTATTTCCAATCCTTTATTATTTTATGAAATCATCGTCTAGTCCAAGTTATTTGCAGTAAGTTAAATAAAACTATAGTAGAACAACGTAAAATAAGCGAGGATAACCACATTATTGGGTGTGCAGAGCGCAAATATGATAGCTGTCGTAGTTTTATCCCTTGAGACTAGCGCTAACTAAACTACTCATACTATAGCAGAGGTTCCCAAGCTTTGCTCAGCGCTCTGATTAAATAATCTGTAGGTTTTTTTTCGGAAGGATATATGTATGTAATCAGCCACGAGGTTGGCTACTTCACCGGACTTAAAGGCGAGCAGAGTTTCAGCCTTAATAAATGGTACAAAAATACAAACTAAGCAACCTGCGCAATAGAGCGTCTCCTGTGAGACTCTAGACCTAAGCTCTGGGCGGTCGCTTTTTTTTACCAAATATAATAGCTGACGCTGACGGAGGGAAAGAGGGTTATGACTTTAAGTTGTTAAGGGGGTGTTTGTGCAACTGTTTCTCTTACTTTACGTTACAGTCCGCGGGCCTCGGATCACGGATTTTGAGTTTCAGTTTTTTTAGGGGAGTTTCGTGCAACAGACGCTCTACTTTACAGTTCTCAGACTTCGGGTCTACGAGGGATCGGATAATATGTAGGAACGAATAGTACCCGCTGCGGCTGCGACAAGCTTTGTGAATATCTTATCGTATCGTATTTTATTGCTTGTGCTAATTGCCAAGTCTGATATATATTCATATTATTTTTCGGTGACATATTATATAGGTATATGAATGGTGCTGTGATAACTATATTGAAATTATTAAAAAGTGATTAAATAAAGTTTAATTTCCTATGACACTGCTGTTACGGTATAATATATACGTACCTACGTTAAATATGTGTTGCACTATCCATGATAGGTTAATAACATAAGTACATTTTACATAATCATTGCAGCGATTTCTTTTGATTGTATTGTTAGATCAAAATATTAAATCTGTAACTGCGCCGTGGACCAATAAAGTTTAGGAAACTCTACGGTGTTCATTGAGTTTTTGTTACCGATATAGTTGCGTAGATATATTTAGGGCTGGTACTAACTTTCATATCTATCTATTAATAATACGTGAAGCAGAAACTTAGGATGGGTTTTAAAGAATATTTCGTGCACGGAGAAGAGTGAAATTTAGCAAAATTAAAATACGGCACAGCTTCACGAACAGTTTGTATACAAATTCCTTGATAATTCTAGACTTGATAAGAGTGAATACAATTTTATCCAGTGCCAGTATTGTTTTTACTCATATCGTGTCATCATTTTTTTTTTTTTCTTCTTTAAAAAGACAACTCCCGCACTAGGGAAATAAATCCCTGCGTCGCGGGGGACTTTACAAACATTCATTTCACGGACACAAAGTACACCCAGACTCAGAACAACTATTTGTGGTTCACACAAATAATTGTCCCGGGTGGGAATCGAACCCAGAACACCACGTCTCAGAAGCAACTTCCGTAACCACTGAGCCACCGGTGCAGTCATATCGTGCATCATAATCGACCATATACTAATTTAAAAACAATGTAGTTGACTGAGCATAATTAAAACCCACGATCGAACGCTTTCCACATTCGCTCTAAATAAAAAATAAACAAAAATTGGGCTTAGTCATTGGCTCATAATAAGCAACAAATCAAAGTCGTGTTAACTCTTTAGGATTAACTTGGTGTAATTAACTGTGACAATGTCGCCCAGAGGGACAATACAGTGAATAATTTATGTGCGCGTGCGTGCGCGTGCGTGCGCGTGCGTGCGAAGTCGTTGTATATGTCTAGAGTGAAATTATAGATAAGTATAATTATATTGAGGGGTAAAAGTGTAAACTGCAATATGAGCAATATTATATTTTATACTTTATGGAGGGATTATATAAAACCTATTTTAAAATCGAACACTTGTCGCTTAGCTCAATTAGCCTTTCGCTCGTCGATATTATGTATCATGTCCAGTGCAAGGTAAAAAATATTACCTTCTTAAAATTGTTGATCTGTATGAAAACTAAATATTATTCATTTTACGGATTCAATCTTTGTTACCGTAAGGTATATAAGACTATATTAATACAATGAAAATGTTTAATTAAAATATCATTGACATCAGATTCTACGAAAGAGAACACATTTCATCGAACTTTAAATACGTTGATTTTATCATATCGAATGGAATCGAGTTACGACCATTCAGTAAGATAAAATATTCATACGCCTCAGTTTGTCGTAGATTCCTGAACTTTTGACAACCCTAAATACGCCCTACTTATTTGCGTTGACATAATAACTTAAGTTAATAAATATCTCATTTATTGCTGACTATCGATCTGTTTGGTTAGATAGTGTGTCTAACTGATTTATAGAATCGGTATAGCAGTAACATGTTAATAATAACTACTATTATTATTAATGTTCATATCATATCAAGTTAATTCAATAGAAACTGTATCAAATTAAAGATATTTATACATTTGTAGTTAGGTACCTATGGTGATTAAAATTTGTCTTCATTTCAATATGATTGACTGCACCGTTGGCTCAGAGGTAATAGTAGTAGTTGCTTTTGAGATGTTGGTGTTCGAAGTTCGATTCCCATCTGGAATTTCTGAGTCTAGGTGTACTATGTGACACAGGGATTTTCAACTAGTGAGTGAGTTGTCTTGTTAAAATAAAAAAATAAAACTGTAGAATCTCAATTACTTCTGCCGCAACTAATATTTTAAATTTGGGTAATGATAATACTAACGAAATAAATAACTTATTCCTATATAAACCAAAATAAAAAACCGTATACCTATCATTCAACGTGGATAAGGCCTCATTAATATTGAGACCTTATCCGTTGAATTTTATAATTTATTTTAAGACTTTGACTGAACCTCAAAGAATCCGGATTACACGGATAATCATCTTATTTATTTTTTTCTTAAGGCAATTCCTACACTAAGATACCACAATACAGTTTTGCGGAGATTTAAAATATACCCATCCGTCTGCATTATTTAATTAAATGCCCTAAAAGTTGGTTGATACACATTGTTTTTTGTGTCAGGAACTGGGTGAATTGCCAGGTTCACTAAGCATACTCAATACTTTATTGCAGTGCAATAAATTGAACACTTTTTTTTTAAAGATTACTAGCAGCGCTTTGCAGTCTACTAGTTTTCTTGATAACCCCCCTAGCTAAAATGCATGTGGTACGAGTGGCTTCACGTCGATAGGGCAATGGGTGGGGATCGAATATACTATTCTGATTCTTATCCTTGCCTTATTCCTTTTTAGAATCAATTCACAGAAATCACGTGAAACAGACTTCAATAGTGTCACATATTGCGCCCGATTCCTAAAAGAATATGAAAATTCGCTCAAACGGCGCCACCTCTTCAAAACAGAGGACGGTTGTGAATTGAAGCAACCTTTTACTGACATTTTTAGCCTTCTATTTCACTAAACGACATGTTCTGGTTGCGATACATTCTGCACTTTATCTTTTTTGCAACTTTTGTCCCATTTTACTGAAGCACTATTTTGCCAGTACCTAAGTCCGACCTTGGTCCGCGCAAAATTTATTTCATACTAAGGGTTTGCTAGAAGAAAATATAATCGCATTATTGCATATTAAATTAATTACCCTTAAACCTTTGTGTAAATTAAATTTCTGAATAATGATGTAGATCGTTTTTTATTGTTACGTGTGCATTAAAAAACATAATTGATTTCGATTTTTCCTTACTAGTGTTCCTTCATCATTAGAAAATTAACTAAAATATAAGTATTAGACTAGGAACATTTTGGCCACCCTTTGAGGATATCGACTTGCCCCAAATGCCTTATTAAGGAGAAATAGCAAAATATAACCTATTTTTTAATACCTACTACAGTGGTGTGTTGGAAAGTTTAATTAATTGCATTGCTAATGAACTAGTTCGGTTTTTGCTGAGACCAACACACCTACCTTATTCATATCACCTACCTGGTTATAATCATGACTTAAGCTAAAGCTACATCACTTCAAATAATGGCTTACCATGGTTTGAGCATTATAATCTATTCTAATATTTGTTTGTTTGTTTGCTTGAACGCGCTAATATCAAGATCCGGTAAAAAAAATCTTTGTTTTGTGTTAGATAGTCCAATTATTGAAGAAGGTTATATTTTATATGAAGTTCCCACGGGAACGGGAGGTACGCGAGTGAAACCGCGCGAAGCCAGTTGTATATATTTTGTGATAAAAACACAATTTTCCATTATCAGGAAGACCATTGTCATAGGTCTTAGGAACTCAAAATTCAAACAAGACATCCTAGATGTAGCCAGTATGTCGCGAATAGGCTTACTTCGAAAGATCGTTTCGTACTATAATTTGTTATATTGGTACCGAATTTAATTATAACATCAATATATAAAAGCGTTAACATAACGTAATCTCAAATCTGCGGTACCGAAACATTGACATTAATTATGCCCGCAAGAACTTTATGATGTCTAAATCAATACACCAGCAAAGAAACCTTAAATTACATTTAAATATTTTCCTCAATAATGAACGAATCTCTTATGAATCTCGGTTAGTAATATTTCGATAAAACGACCCAATAATTGCCATTTTCCCATCAAACATTCATTAAAAAGTAATCAACACGTAGCGCCCGACAGCCACGTAGCCGGGGAGCTGGCTCACTAATTTGTTACAACAATACAGGCTCGCCCTTCTTTCTGAATTGCCTTCACAGTACCTACCTACTTTACGTACTACATATATTGCCCCAGCACAAAATATGCAAAAAAAGTTGCTATAATGTTCAGTGACGTAAGTCTGTTATGATACGTCTCACACAGTTAATACTTAGTTTCATAAATGATGTAATTTGTCTCGTCCTCCTGACCCTTAGTTTGCAAAGAACCATCCGATGCCCTCGTAGACCCAACGTCCGAGAAGCCCGCGAACTGTAAAGTAAAGCGACAGTTGCACAAAACTCCCCTAAAATACTAAAAGTCATAATCCCTCAATCTCATCGACTGCCCTGAACCGAGGTCCAAGCCCCACAGGGGGCGCAGGATGCTTAGTTTATTAAGGCTGGCATTTCGCCGGGCATAAAGGCGAGTAGAGCTCCAGCCTAAATAAATGATTTAAAAACTACAAACAAAGCAACCTGCGCAAGAGGGTGCCCTCTATGGGACTTGGGCCTCGGCTCAGGGCGGTCGCTGGCGGAGAGATTGAGGAATCTTCTAAATAATATTCAATCTTTAGTCATCATTTAAGATTTTAGGGGAATTTTGTGCAACTGGCACTCTACTTTATAACGCTAGCGCCCAATGTCGAGTCAGCCTATCTGACAGCGACAGATTCGAGATATAGCACCAAATGTAAAAAAAAAATACAGCGTTTACACCTTTATACCGTTTGTCACCCTCGCCGCGTGAGTTATATGAGTACAATGTGTACTAAAAGAGTAACTTCAATGAGTTTTATGTACAAACTACAGTATTTCTTCCCTTACATAAATAAACAGTTGAACTTTATGGGAAACAACTTCATCGAATAGGCGACGTGAGGACTAAAGGCTCCTCTACAAATGCCTCACAATATTTGCAATATTCTGATCACGTCCCGGTAGGCTTAACTCGACCTCGATTCCACTCAATTTAAACGTCTAACACGATTTTATTTCCTCTAAATGTATCAACGGGTTAGTATGTTTGAATCGTTTGACGGAATCATTTAAAACCTGAACCTTCGCTTTGTAAGTACAAACTTTCAAACAATCCTTGTTCAAAGCTTGCGTAAACTATCCCTTTGTCTCTTGGAGTGCATTTTTCAACTGTTGCAATGTCTCGACCTTAATAAGGGTGGAGCAATTAGCGCAGAGAGAGACAACAGCGCACGATCGCGGGGTTCATTACCGCGCTCTTTCGCCATCCGACAGCTTTAATGATCGCCGCTTGAGAATTATGCATAATACGTTCCTATTACGACAAAAAATTCAGACCAAAGGATTACGAGAAGGTCATCAGTAGCCGAGCTTATTCTTACTTAAGCTATTTATGTGTCAAGGAAACTGATCCAGTGAGACGGAACTTCGCGTCACGTCCCTGAAACATGGCGTAGAAAAAACTTCAATAAAACCAACGTAAACGTCTCTTTGTGCTTTATGGCTTGAAAGTCGTTCGCTTGCTAAAACTACCGTCCCGAAGCGAAGACGTTCGTTAAAATAGCTTTTACGACGCCATTGTTATGATATTGCGTAGGAGAACTGCTTACTGCCTACATTACATGTAGGCAAGTACCTCTTATTAGAATGTACTTACGAAACAATGAAAATTATATGCTATAAAACGAATATTATTGCGTTTAGAAACGATATAATGATGAACCAATTTGATAATATGAATACGTGAGTACTTATTTATTTATGTTAACTACACTTCCGGTAACATTTCCTTAGAAATGCTTAAACTTAGTCTTTGAAATATGATCAGACGCAAGGACACGAGTAACAAAATATTATGATCTGCTTACTTATTCTATTCAGGCTGGGTAAACTACACTAGTGTGAACTGTCAAAAATGTTCGTGCATGTACAGTCGGCTACAGTAATATCTAGCGTGAAATTTCGACAGTTTTTACGATATTATGTTACTTATTCTTAGTTTTCTTATATAATTGATCCTTAATATAATTATTTACTGCGAAAACCACTTGTCTTATTGTTATAGAAAATAATATAAACTCTCACCGATTTATATTATTTTCTATATCACCGATGTTGTCGGTTATTTTTTTTATGACTAAAGTATATATGGTGCATAGTTCATATAGCTACCCTCCCGAGCCTTAGTTTGCAAAGAATTTTCCGATGGCCGAGACACCCGCGAACTGTAACGTAGAGCGATAGTTGCACAGAACTAAACAACTAAAGGTCATAATCCCTCCGTCAGCGACCGCCCTGAGCCGCGGTCTCACAAGGGGCGCCCTCTTGTGCAGGTTGCTTAGTTTATAAACTATTTAATTAGGCTGGAGACCTGCTCACCTTTTTGCCGGTAATGTAGCAAAAGCCTTGTAGCTGACTTCATAAATGTCCGTTCGAAAAAATGGTTAATATCCTTAGAAATTTAACGTCGCGTCGTGGCCAAAGTAGGTCGGGAGAACTATTATTATTATCTGACTATAGAAAGTTTCTGGGTGAAGTGCAAAAGTTTGTTCGAGAAAATCTAGAAGGATTTCCCCGTACATCACAAGATTAGACCTGCCATATAAACTAAACTCTCTCAACCCAAGCTTCAATTGAATGCTTAATTTTATTGTTCCTTCATCTCGGAACTCCGCTTGTCGCCATTTTAAACCTCAGATGAACATGTTCCATTACACGAATGTTGATCTATTACTTACACAACATTTATTCTATATTCAATTTAGTCCATCACTTTATTCTGTATTCAGTTTATTAAATTATTATTTTAAATTGTGTATGATGTAATACATTTGTAAATTATTTTTGTTTTAATTATGTGGACAGTGTATTGCTTGTGGGTAAATATTTCAATAAATACCGAAATTGTTCAATATCTCGTACCTCGATTTTTGACATTTTCATATGGATTATATTAAAGGTCAACGTCTGAATATATAAGGATATGATACAAAATAAATTGATTAACAATTTACAAGACATAACATATTAAATATATTACTTTACGTAGCAGTCGCCAAAAAAATTGCATTCATAATATAAGTAGAACTGGCTTCCTACGCGCGGTTCAACTACGTATCTCCCGCCAGGAACTTAATAATTATTCAATATAATCGTTACTCCTGTATAACCTTGCTTTCTAATGGTGTCAAATGGTACCAGTAGGTCCTGAGATTTGAGTATTTAACCAGCAAACAAACAAAGTCATTAGATTTATAATATTAGTATACATTTTTTATTACTATATCTTTTGACAAAAAAACGGTAGTGTCTGCATGATTACAATGCATGTTATTAGTATATTAAAATCCAATACATTCTATACTCATTTTATATATATATATATATATATATATATATATATATATATATATATATATATAAGCATCTTTATTTTAAACCAGTATTACTTTAAACCAATGAGAAAATAGATTTCTAATCTCGGTAATGCAACGAAGACGATGCATATTTCCAGATGTTATCATTGTCTCATTAGAACTTGTATATTATTACTAAACACCGTAGCATAATGTAAGTACAAAATCATGTCTTTGAATAAACGAAGAAAGACGAGTTGACGAAACGTTTAACTAAATGAGTAAAAAAGTCATAGATTGGTGGACATTAAACGTTCTTCTTTTTTATGCCTGAAACTTCCACGTAAAAAAGTAGACATCTTTCTCACTTGTGTACCTAATTCATTCAGTCGGTCGTATGTTTACCACAAAACGACGTGATTTTGGGGCAGAACGTTGATCTAAGGTGGATGTAACAGTGTGTTTTATTAAAAAAAAACATGGTACAAAACACACCGAGGCGCGCATAGCTCGCTCTTTGAAGAAGGCTCTCGGTTGGAGCCAAAACCGTGGTCAGAAATCGCCATAATAATTTCACGTGAGTCAAACCGGACTTTTTAACATATAAAATAAAGTAAAACCTTTGCCTTATATTATTCAAACGTGAGCTATTGCGAAAGCTGCCAAAATCAAAGTTAGTTCTATATATTTCACGCCCTGCACCCTGCACCCTGCATACTTCATCTATCATAAATAAGTGAATGTATCATATTATTTGACACATTACATTCTACTGCGAACGTGAAATAACTGAATGCAAATGGAAGCTCCACCAAGCTTGTGAAAGCATGATAAGTAGAATCCTGAGAAATGAGCTTCGGAGAGCGTTCGCCAATGTGAAAATTACGCTATACGTTCTTTAAGCATGATTCATCTACTGTGTTTTTCTTTTTATTGTAGCAAGCTTTAGTTTTACGAGCGCGTAATACTTAACTGTCTTTTTATATTCACATGAAGGAATTCTACGTATATCGTTTGAACTTTGTTATCGGAAATTGCTAGATATTCGAAGGATTTAAATTGTAATATTGAAACAATGCTTCAACAGTTTCAATATTATAAGTAAGATATTTGTACTATATTGAAAATTGTATCTATATACTTTCTAAAGGTCAAGTCTATAATAAATTTCATCAAAAGCTGTTCAGCTGTTTAGGTGCGTTACAGATACAATCATTTTCGCATTTATAATATTAACACAAATTAACCCGGGTAGCACATCAATGCTAATGGTAATTTGATGACTCCGTCTCTTGGTTGTTACGACAAACAAATAAACGATGAGTCGAAGTCGAATAAAACGCACAAAACTTCAAGCTATTGACATTCACCTCTGATAGTCGTTATATCGTGTCCCCCAAACATTGTGTTGTGTTTATTTATTTGTCGCTACCATGAGACCGAGTCTAATTTAATCTAGATTATTTATTTTGTACTTTGGTCACAATTAATGCACATAAATCCCTTATCAAAATTGACAGTTCAAAGCAAAGAATACGCTTCTATCGGACTAGCAAACATTTTGTGAGGTAACCTTACTAGGAGATACATTAATTTTATACAAGAAAAATAGACATGTAACTTCGCGGGAAAGCTAGTACCATACTAGGTATATACATATATGACAAAGTTGTTTATATCGTAGAGATTTGCCGCTACGACGTAAAGATAAAACGTGTTCAGTGTAAACTAACCACATCACGTCTACTTACTCCTCGCCTCCTTTTATTTAGTTGTTTAAATGTTTTGTAACTTTGGAGGTTCTTCTGTTTTTGTGTAATATAAGATACGCTAGATTTTGCCAAGGGTAAATTCGCGAGAAAAGTTTATCATCTTTATTTATTTTACTTTGTTTATTAGTTTATTTTTATTCCTCGGTGGTTATTAGCTTCCCGCCTGTGGTTTCGATTGATATTACTTTAAAAAAGGATTTTTAATTTATGGTGTACCTACAAAAATGTTAATTTTCCTAGATGTACCTTGAACACAAAAAGTTTATGGAACACTGTACTAATTCATAGTTTAATGAATGTCCATCCCAAAAGTCAACCGCAACCATAGTTTGGATAGATGGAACAATTGATACGAATTTCCTTCCATCCATTTTTAAATAAAATTGGATATAAGGATTTAATAAAGGTTTAAGAATATTTATTTTATTGCTTATGGTTATTTTGTGAACATGCTAGCTTATCGCTCCGAGAAAGTAGAATACAATAAATAAATAAATTAGACTTTAATGCTAATCCCAAAATGGCCAGAATATGCAACGAGGATTTAGAAAGAGATTTCTCTCGCTTAATCTCAAAGCATATTTTGACTAAAATCTAAATACTTTTTCACTAAACCTAAATTGTTTTTTAAACACAACAAGAGTCCATAAAGTTATTAAAAACTAGCTGTTGCCCGCGTATGATTAGATTTCTTTACTTTTGCGCCATTTTTGATAAATCTTGTATTTCGATTAGATGTCGTATTTACAGCATTAAAGAATGTTACTGTTTCAGTAAAAAAAAATGTCAGCATGTAGCTTATTCGGTAATAGCTGAACAGCTAGAATTTTAGGCATTGTAGGCTTAAAATAAACCACCCTATATCTTCCCATGGGTGTGGTAAGAGGTGACTAAGGGACAGCAGCATATAACTCTAGGATACTTACCATCTTACTGCGATCACCAATCTGCCTAATAAGAGTGGCGATTTTAGCAATATCCTTCAAAGACCTTGGCCTGCCAAAGTTTGTTAAGAGGATGCCCATGTTCAGCAGTGGGCTTAAACATTCGAAAGAAGAAAACAATACATCAAAATTCCATCCATATAAACTCTCAATGTTATAACATTACTAGGTTGTTATTACAGAAGATAACTCCATCATGCATAGAGGAGTATATCTTCAAACAAATCAGCACATCTTAATATAGTCCATAAAATGTTGTAACGTTGATATGCGTTTACAAAAGCGAGATTGTTTTATCGCGTTCTGCGTTCTAAGTGTTGGTTACGCTGAAAGATGTTTGTGTCAAATTATACTTTTTATTTCTCCGGATTTTATTATGGTAATAACGCGAAAAGGCCATGAATAATGTTCTGTCCTGTATTATAAAAACGTCTTGCTAGGGCAACATTTTTAATAAGAGCGAATTATGTAGTTTTTTTTTAAAGAATAATGTTTTTTAATCTGTGTGAACAATTTTGTTTTGATCTCTAGATTTATATTTCATTTCTTAATTGTCGTTTTATATTTTGTTTTTAGTTTACAGTTATGTTTATTAACCTTTTTGGAAACAAATATAATTTCCCCTTTTACTACCTTACGTTTATCGAAATAAGGTATATTAGGTACCTATCAATTTTATAAAACAGTCAGATGAAAAAACGAGCTTTAGAACTCAGTCTAAAAAGGGAAATTTATTTATAAATTTTATGAGAATTTTTATTTTGCTGATATACGGAGTAGAACTGAGTTTTTCTATCATATATGTAAACATCGTCGTCGTACGTCGCTACGTTAATAACTTCGCATAATGCGACTTGATATCGCTACGACACTAAGTTAAGAAAATGTGATGTCGCGACGCTTTAACTTGACAAGGATCCTCTATATATTCTTTCCCCAGTAACAATCCATTTAACATAATAACTACGCCCGTATTTTCTTCCCGAAATAAGGTAGATACTTAAGTACAAAAACATCTCATTACATTAAAATGAAACAATAAAGCTATTCGCGCTATTAAACCGACAACTACCTATAAAGGTATTATTCCTGAGAATCTACATTAACGTACAAAAAAATTTATTCGGAACAAACACCTGAGACGAAACCGCAGAACCGCCACGCATATTATGATACTAGACATTTGTGCTTCAAATAAACTTGGTGAAAATATGGTAAAAGGGATTAGGTATACAAGAACCTTGGTCTTACAATATTACCATAATACATACCTATAGCGCGTTTTCCCGATGGGTTAGGCAGGTATATACACGGGGTACACTTAACAATAAGTATACGGTTGTAGACCGTATACTTCTTGTATTTGTAAAAAGGTATCTAAGTTAAATTAGATACCTCATTATAGTGCGTTTTTAAGAATACTTAATATCTATTAGGTAGGTCGTGCTACATTTAATTTTGCTAGTAAATGTAAGTTAAATCTATTAATATTTCAAGCAAAAACTTTGTCTTTGTCAGAAAATTGCGCGGACAGAGGCGGATGAAATTTCACACACTTATAGTTTTTAAGAGAAGAAATGTAGAATACTAATATAATTTTTAATTATTATTGAATTTCGACCACTGATTGACCACTAGTACTGATAATTACAACAAACTTTACCAAACTTCCTATTAAAATACTTACACAGCAATTTGTAATGTTTTGCAATATTTTGTAATTAAGTTAAAACAATAAAAAATGCACCTACTTAACATGAAGTTACATTTCAATAGAGATAAAAATACTTATTGAAAATAAAAATACATTGGGGACAAACGACGGGTTAATGGGACTTGTGGGTGACCTAATCCGTCCGAGTCGGACTGCTCTGACGGCCTAGACAAAATACTACTACAGGAGAGCGATCGCTTGCATAAAATCGCTAACGCAAATGTATGGTGCTTGACATGATTAAGCGATTCAATTTAAAACATGTTTTAAATTGAACGGGCATTCATTGGTTAATTGTTGGAACTTTCCTTAATTTGATGTGTATCCAGTATTTGAGATCTGCATTATGTTTGTCTTAAAATATCGTCCGTAAATATGATTTTACAGTATTATAACTCTACGCGTGTCAAATGTTTAAACTTCAGTAATCTTTATCTGTAATAATTACTAATAATTTAAGCAATGGCACTATAACATGGTATTTGTGATAAGCACATGTAAATTACCTACATTTTATTGACGGCGTTAGCTGCTTTTTGTATTAAAAAGTCGAATGAAGTGACGAATTATGAGCTACCTACTTGTAAACTTTGTATTCGGGTTACCTCTAATACCTATATCACATTATATATTTAGAATAATTGTATGGAAAGACATTTGCAATTTAAATAAGTAGGTAGGTACACGTTGACGTTACAAGAACCGTTTTGTTCCCAAAAGACAAAGCTATTATTTTTTTGTTTTATTTACATATTTCAGGTATTACATTTTGTAATGCAATTATAGAACAAAGTTTAATACAGTCATTAACTCTATTGGTCCAATATTTTCTAAACAAATGCCGATAATTTTAATTTTCTTTATTCCCTGATAGCTAGTAAATAAAGCTCTTCAATTACCACTTCAAGAGTACCTATTTTAATAACAGTTTTTGAAAATTAGTACTCATTAAATCTTACGCAAATCATGCATAAAATTTTTTTTTTTTCAAATTTTACTTCGATTTTTTCAAAATGTTTTAAGTGCAATAGATCGATTTATAATGTCGCAATATAGTGCAATAGATCGAGTTATTAGAGCTCAATTGTCTTAGGTATACTTTGTTTTACAACCATTGCGGTATAGAAGAATATTGTAATAATTACACTTAGGTCCCACGAATAATTTAAGACCGTAGATTTGAATTCTAATAACAATAGTCTCGATTTTTACACCAATATTTTTGACGAATACTCACCTCAAATTATTCGTGCTACTATTCCATATTTGTGGCCTCGATATCAATATTGTCTCATAATACCTAGGTCCCAATTTTTATAAGCCGTGAAACATGTTGCAAATATCTCAAACTGGAACAGAAGCGTGCCTCAAATGATTATGTGAAATATTCGCGATCGACATCGAAAGGCATTCCAAGTCGTATGACTTTGCAAGTTTTCCACGTTCTTTGTGAAATAACATCGTACGTCATCTTTTGAATAAACTTTGGCTAACGGTCAGATACCTCCAGTTTCTTGGAATAAAATCTTGGCTATTTACCAAAAATACTTCCTAGACTCTACCAACTCTATTACAGTAGGTATGTAATCAATTTCTGTCAATTTCTTATAATATAAGACTATTTGCTAAATAATAGTGTGCGTAGATATACTTAATGGATTTACATTAAGAGGTTATAAAAAAAACTCCGCCTTTCTATAGATATTGTGTCTAAGTGCGCTTGTTCGACGTTTGTAAAAAAAATAGTTCCAATATTAACACTGCAATAATATACGGAATTCTTTGGAAAAATAACTGTATACTAATAAAACTAATATTTTATTTAATGCGATCTAATCACAGCAACATTTATAAAGATTAAACGGAGATCCATAATTTAGTTACCTACGAAATTAGACAAGGCTAAAGGAGATTTCAGCAAGCTGACAATTTAATAGTACCTTTCTTTTGAATCCTTTGTGTTTTATGGGTTGAGAATAAATCTTACAAATAGTTATCTACCGATTTACCACCTTTTCATGGTTGAATACTTTTATATAATCCTTCGGTAGAAATACAGACAAAAAAATCTTTTGTCATATCATTTTTATACGCCTAGTTATCTACCTACTTTTACATATAACCATGTTGTCAGCTATATTTTAAATACAGGTAGGTCTATAACTTATACCGAATCTCCTTTGATATTTATGTGCCGGTAATAAATCATTACCTATGGAATTACCTACGATGTTTTCCACATGGCTAAATTCACCATATTAATTTGTTTTCGGTATTTGCGTATAAAAAGCCTTCAGAATAAAAAAGCAGACTTTATTTTGAAGATAGGTAAGTCAAATCTAGGTACTTTATTATGTTTGAAAAAAAAAAAATTGCGCGTTCCCTCTGTAGGTATTTAACGGACGTAGTTGACAGAAAATGCATTTATTCGTTTTGTGAATTAACATCAAGATGTCAAGATGTGTGATGGATGGAAGATGTTCGGCGAACCAATTCCTTGGAAACGGCAAGCCAAGTACTTAGGCGTAATCCTTGACCGAGAGTTAAACTTTAGAGCGCATGTGGAAGTACGCAGTAAACTATCGCTTAATAGCAAGGTTAGGATTTACACCATGTGTATAACTACGACCGATTATGACGTATTCGTTTATACCGCGTCTAGCAGTTAGTACCGGTTACATAATAGATTCACTCGACGTGCCACCAGGGCATCGTGGTTCATTCCTAATCGCAACTTACGTTATGATCTCCAACTGACTTCCATCAAGCAGTGGATGAAAGAATTCTTCGAATCCGCGGCTCAACACCCAAACCCGTTGGTTGTTGTAGTATCCGACTATAGGCCTTTGCCCACAAAGCGGACGACGAGATAACTTACCAATCAGCAGTAGGTAGATACTAGACCCTCCGATGTCCCAAAGTACTAAAGTTAGAAGACGTGTAAGAAAAAGATAATAAAACGAATGTGTTTACATAATTACTATTACCCTTTAACTGCCAATTTTTACGAGCTCATCTTTATTAATATTCAGTTCATAGCCAACGATATCTTGAGTTACGGTCTGAAAACAGTCATCAAAATTTTATCACTCTTCCTTACTGTGCAAATAGGTAATATAGAAATTACCTACCTACCTAGAAATTGTCGGTAGGTTTCATCGTATTTTGATTCGCTTTGTGATGCGTTTTTTTTGTTATCCGGTGGGAAATGCATTTACGCATTCCCACCGCCGCTGCAGCGTATTCGTGCGCTGGCGGTGGGATATGTGGGACTCGCCCTCTCCATAGCGTGGTATGCTAAACTCATACCACGAGGAGAGGACCCTACATCACTAAAACCCCCCGGACACTCCTTCGATCCGCCGTTGGCGGGGGCCGGGTACGCATAAGCGATCTGACCCCCCGACGGCACATCTCCTGGGCCACACTTACAGTGGCCCATTTGCCCAATTATTGGGACGCCCGGAGTGTAGAGGCGTCCCTGCTCCTCATGGAAGAAAAAAGCCGAAGGCAGGTTTCCCTATTACTATCGCTCGAAGGAGAATCCGGAGAGTGTTCCGAATACTTTCTTATCGTCATATTATTATGATAAGAATATCGACGGGTGAAAGGATAATTGAGCGATACCTTCAGACCAATTAAAAAGTATAGACGGAGCGCTGCGTGTAACACACTGAAGCAGGTAAAAACTCGACCTTGGCGTGTACATACATACACAGGTTACGCACACATGCGTACCAAAACGATGCTTTACCTTGTCAGTCCATATGTCATTCTATCGTAGCATCTATTGCTTGATGTCATAACAAACTTGATTGTTTGATAACAAAAATCCCAATTGTGTATTAAAATGGTGTATAAATCAAAGTTCAACGTTATTTTCATAATAACAATTTTACCCACACTACTGCACAAAAAAATTACTTCTGTGCATTGTTTCTCACACGACACGTCTTGACTTTTTATTTGGTTTGAGGAGGATATTATTATGTTTTATGTACCTAATCGCTTCATCTATACTAATATTAGAAAAAGTAAATTTTGTATTTTTTTTAGGTTTATTTCGAATAAACTCAAAAACTTCTGAGCGGGTTTCGATAATTCTTTCATCATAAGAATGCTACATTATCCCTTAGTAACAAAGGCTAAAAAAGTCTGGCCCATGTAGCGCCTGTGTTCAAACTTTACCCTACCGCCCCCTAAGTCAAAATAGAATGGGTACCTACAAAGTGTGCGGCTTCGTAGCGAGCAGCGCTAGGTGCCCCCTGGGACCGCTGCATCCGTGTGCACAAAGATGCTCTGTTCGTGGTGTCACTTAGGCTCAATAATAATTAGCTTTCTACCCCTGGATATCATTGTTATGGAGCGAGGAGTCCTACATACCAACTGCACCTGTGGCTCAGTTACGGTAGTTGCTTCTGAGACCTGGTGATCTGGGTTCGATTCCTACCCGGAACAATGATTGTATGAACCACAGATAATTGTTCTGAGTCTGGGTGTGCTTTGTGTCCGTTAAAGTGCACTAAGGAAATATCCTAGGATATTCCAGAAGTGCGGGAGGTGTTTAAAAAAAAAGAAAGACATTAAGACATAGGTAACCCGCCAATGAGGACATTTTTTTTTCGGATGGTCATACGTAGTTAACCACGATGCTTTTGCTACTTCACCGGGCATAAAGGCGAGCAGAGCTCCAGCCTTAATAAATGGTTCATAAACTACAAACTACAAAGGGCGCCCGTGTGGCGCTTGGAGCTCGGCTCACTCTTTTCTTCATAGTGGTCAGTAGAATTAACCACCTATTTATTTGCGTGTTTTATGATATAGCGACATCGATTGGTTAATGTTTGTATTAATATGAACGACACCAGCATGTAACATTTGAAAAGTGCCAATTGTCATACTCTGACGGCTAAAAGGGGAACTAAACTATCAAACGAAAACTGGTGAAATTTGAAATTCGTTGTTCTGCAAGTGTTTTGTTTCATTGGTAAGTTAATATTTACAAATATGATTTATTTTTATGCTCAAATTGTTGAAATATGAATAATCTTGTTTAATAAGTATAAATATCACAAATAAACATAAGAGGTTTTTGAAAATTACACCTTATTTAAGGTGGTTAGCAGCGGTTACCACCTTACTGTAAAGGTATAGTTTTTTCTATAACTTAGTTTTATTTCATATTGGTTTTATTTTTGCAGATAATGTAAAGAACGGGTTTATCTCCCCAGGAAATCGAGAATGCTTTATCGGAATATGTCGATATACCTTCTGATGATGACAGTTATGTGGGTGGCGATGGTTCGGATGTCGAAGATGAGCTCATCGTCGAAGGTCCAAGTACGACGACTCAAGAAATTTTACTCGGTGAAGACTTCGAAGGTACTAATCAACCTAACTCTGAATTTGAATCAGAAGATGACACGCCTCTAGCCAGATTATCTTCTTCTCGGCCGTTACCTTCATCATCAGCACCAGCTCCACAACCAGGACCATCTACTGCGCGGGCTGATATACAGGTTCCAAAATGGAAAAAATCCTACTCCATTATACCTCCTGACGATTATGACCCCTCCTCACATCACATACCTACTGACTTTTGCTATTGTCTTGACTTTGAGATGTATACTGGAAAAGTTGGAGATAGAGTGGAGACAGATTTAGGAGGTAAAGTTGTAAGGAAGTTTTGTGACGGCCTGGAAGGAAAACACCACCGCGTGTATTTTGATAACTATTTCAATAGTTAAGCTTTACAAGTATATTTACGAGAGAAACAAGTTTATGCTTGTGGAACTGTCAATGCTTCTCGTAAACACCTGCCGGAATTAAAAGCAGACAATAAACTGCAACGCGGTGATTCTGATTACCGTATCAGTGATAATGAAATGGTGTCGTTTATGAAATGGAAGGACAAGCGGTGTGTTTGTTTGTTGACGAACTTTCATGACCCTAAGATTAACGTTAAAATTACCAGACGCGAAAGAAGTCAATGCATTTCTTTTGTACAAGGACCTTCAAGAAGATCCTAACCCATGTCTCGACAAACTCTGTCTAAAAGATTTTAGACGTAGTGTGTATCAAGATTTGTTGGCGCCTGCATATGTAAGAAATAAAACGCTTATGAAAAACAGGTCTGGAAGCAAGTCAGCCTCACCGAGTTTGGTCTCCATAAAAAAACACAAACCTGAAGTTCCTAGATCTGTTCGCCTAGCTGTCGCAAATCATCAGCCAGTTAGAGGAACTTCCCGGCGGCGTTGCAGTAGATGCAGCACCAAAAAAGAGCCTGTGCGAACAATTTGGGGCTGCAAAATATGCAAAGTTCCCTTATGCTACCGAGAGGGCAAATCTTGTTTTGAGGACCACCACAAACAATAATTTGTGTTTAGAATACTTTGCAATACTCATGTTCTAGTATGTACGCATTTTCTTACTAGATTTGTATTTTATAATAATAAAAAAATCTTACTATATTTAGCTATTTTCTTCACAGTGGTCACCAACAGTAACCACCCCATATCTGACTCCCCCGTCAACCCACATACGAAAAACCGCAAAATCTTCTTAAAAGTAAGCCTGAGTAATACAGAATACACAAAAATATTAGTTTTGCTCTGAATACAAAAATCTGTGCCGCAAAGAGTTAAGACATAGGTAACCCGCCAATGAGGACATTTTTTTTTCGGATGGTCATACGTAGTTAACCACGATGCTTTTGCTACTTCACCGGGCATAAAGGCGAGCAGAGCTCCAGCCTTAATAAATGGTTCATAAACTACAAACTACAAAGGGCGCCCGTGTGGGGCTTGGAGCTCGGCTCAGGGCGGTCGCTGGCGATGAGATTGAGGGATTATGACTTTTAGCCAATGAGGACAGAGAGGAGAAATACATACCTATTTATGATGTTCCCTATGCTTATACAGACCGACCATTTTTTTTTACTAACTTGACCGCTCTATCTTTCTCATTTGCATGCTACACCATAAACAATAGCTAAATCAGTGATTCATCCTTATACAGTACGCGTACCTAAATAAAGCGAAACAATTGCGTTGGTGATTGGGTGATAAACAAATGAACTTGATCGAACATGGTGGCGGTGTGAGTGGCGGCTATTCAATAGTGTGTGACACGTTTTATTGAAAATCTTTTTGTTTTTTTGTAAAATAATTTTAAATGTTATTCTCTATGTCTGCAATGTAAAGTGGCTCCCAAAGAATATGTATTCCATAGAACACAGTTACAGTGGCTACTGTACAGCTACATCAGAAGGAATAGTGATCACGTTAGTGAAGAAATCTTTGAGAATTATATTTGTTTATCTTTTTATACAAATAATATAATGTTTATTAAAATAGATGTGTAGCGACATATAGGTACAGTAACCGCACAAAAACCACAAGATAACTAGCAGCGCCATCTAGCATCTAGCATCCCAACTAACCTGTATCGCGCAATATAATTTCACAATCCAATTCGAACAGCTACAAGTTCTGAATATCAACAATCGGCCTTACCAGGCTTACCAGCTCGCCCGGCAAAGATCTTCATTTTCAGTGGAGGAACAATAAATCAAGTTATCCCCCAATACTTGCCACGTGTATTACGGGATAATGTGGTCAACCTTGTATTGTAATAGATAGATATAATTTCATTGTAAAAATAAATCATTATTTCGATATTTATCATAATTTCTATACTACATTCGGTTCCAAAAATAACGGGTCAGTCACAAAAATTGAAATACCTCCAGAACTGTAAAAGTTAGATCAATGAATAAAGACTTTTTAGTTGCGCTTCTAATAGCATATTATTTAAACTGGTTGATGAAAAAAACTTCAAAAAAACAAAATTTTAAAAAATTACTATTTTTAAAAACAATATTTTTGTTTCATGTCATTATGGATGCTTTCCATTTCTATTCTGTCACAAAAAAAAATATCGTGAACGTCTTCCACGTGCATAATTATTATTCTGTGAGGTGAAGCATGGCAGTCACGCTAGAGGAATGTACCAGAATCCTAACTTTTTTGGAACTTGGGCGGAGCCAGCGTGAAACAGCCAGAAACATTGGTGTATCTTTGTCGACTGTTCAGCGGGTAGTCCAGCGGTACCAAGAGACCGGATCACACCTTAGAAGACCAGGAAATGGCAGACCAAGATGCACAACGGCCAGGGAAGACAGACAACTGGTGGCTCCAATGCTCCGAAATCGTTTTCAAACTGCTGTTGGTCTAAAAACTCACTTTATTCGCTTTGGAGGTGGCAATTTAAGCGCTCAAACAGTCAGAAGACGTCTTTCTGAAGCAAATTTGAAACCATTGAGGCCCGCAAATGGCCCCAAACAGGAACGGGGACATCGAATTGCAAGACAGAGATACGTGCGCGAGCACCTAAACTGGACACTAGACGATTGGTCTAGGGTAATGTTCACGGACGAGTCTAAATTCATGCTTTATAAGCATGATGGTAGGCAGTTGGTGTACAGAAGACCAGGGGAGCGCTTCCATCAAGCGTGTGTAGAGGAAAAAGTGGCGTACGGTGGAGGCTCCGTACAAGTTTGGGCTGGGATTTCTGCGGAGGCCCGCACCGAGCTGGTACTCATTCAAAATGGAACTCTAAATGCAGAGAGGTACGTGGCAGAGATCCTCAATGAACATGTAGGTCCTTTCATGGCCAGGATGGACCGGCATGGCATATTAATGCATGATAATGCGCGTCCCCATACCGCCAGAATTGTACATGACTACCTTGAAGAGGTCGGTATCGAACTCATGCAGTGGCCAGCGCGAAGCCCGGACTTAAACCCCATCGAGCACGCCTGGGACGAGCTTCAGAGATGCGTGAAAGGTCGAAACCCCCCACCAATCACGCTTCCCGAGCTCAAACAAGCACTGGTGGAGGAATGGGAAGGTATTCCTCAGCACCGGCTCCGAAATTTCGTGTACAGCATGCCTAATCGCCTGAAAGCTGTCAGAAGAGCTCGTGGAGGCAATACAAAGTATTAAATGAAGAAAGTGATGAAAAACAGCAAAAAAACAATCATAAAAAAATGTAATCTTAAGAAAAATATGACTACTTTAGTTTTTTTTAAATTTAGAGATTAATATTGTGGGTGCAACTAAGTTTTATTTTATTTTTTATCTGTATAATTAAATTCTCAATTGAACAGTCTTCGTTTCATTAGGATGGCATACGTAGTTCGGGAGATATTCGGGTTTATGTGACTGACCCGTTATTTTTGGAACCGAGTGTATTCTGTATGTATAATACGGATGTACTATACGTACAAAATAGTACCTATCTACTGCTTTAAAGGAATTTTGGAGACTACTTATTCTTCCTTCAGGTCTTTAATCTTTGTCGCAGTCATGTCATTTACTTATGCCAATTTAAGAGATACCTACATATACGAATAGAGTTCAGTTGTGCTTGTTGTGTTGGGAAATCACAAAGGAATTTTTATTTTTGCACGCTTCCCCATGTGGCGCGGGTCAGCGAAAACAATTGGGCGATTGCCTACGAACCAACCACAATGTATTGAGTGCAGCTTTTTTCTTTTTCGGACGAATATTATGTAGTTAGCCAGATTTTTTTACTTCACCAGACATAAAGGCGAGCAGAGCTCCAGCCTCAATAAGATATAATGCAGCAGATGTATGTTGCTCTTGCGATTCCCCGGTCGCATACTTGTACAATAAGCCTTAAGCATTGTTGTCGAACTATCTGTCAAATAGAACTCAATGTGTAAAAATTGGAGAACACCTTAGTGATGCATTAACAATTAATTTCGGGGTGGCACAAGGTAGCATCCTTGGCCCCACATTGTTTCTCTGCTATATCAACGAGTTATGCTCCTTAAATATTTCAAATTGCCGCATATCAGCATATGCCGATGACACTTCACTAACCTGTTTTGCTGACTCATGGAATGAATTGATTCTCACTGCACAAAATGGTTTTAATTCTGTGTGTCACTGGCTATCATCAAATTCATTCACTCTTAATGAAAATACATGGTTTACAATACAAAACAGAGTCCACATACCCGACCATACACTCAATATACTTGCGCATAAATGCAACTTCCTCCCACACGCTGATTGTAGATGTCCTGCACTTTACAAAACAAACTGCATCAAATATCTTGGTATTAAAATAGATTATAAATTAAATTTCTCAAATCACATACAGGCTTTATCCCAAAAGATATGCAAACTTGCTTTTATCTTTAAAGAACTCCGAGATGTCGCCGAGAAACAAATAATGAAAATGGTCTATCGAGTCTTTGGTGCAGTCTATCTTGAATTATTGTATCACTACATGGGGAGGAGCATACAAAACTAACATGCTACAGGTAGAAAGGGCTCAAAGGATGATATTAAAGGTTAGTTTATTAAAACCGCGGTTATTTTCCACAGAGGAGCTTTATATTATTATGGAAAGTGGCGTTCTATCAGTACGCCAGCTATATATAATGTTGACGGTGTTTTATAAACATTCCAACATATGTCATATTGCACAAACCAGAAGAAACCATGCAATATGTAAGAAAACGGTTGCCAATACTTCTTTCGCACAAAGATATTCTTGTCGAGGAAACCATGTATAATCGTCTGAATAAAATAGCTTCAATAGGTAATTACAGCAAGAACGAGTGTAAAAAAATAATACATAAATACTTGACAAACTTAAACTACGCGGAAACCGAAAGCATCTTAAACTTAGTAATGTGATAAAAATAAATAATAAAATACTATTTAATACTTTAAACACATATTTTCAAATTATTTATTATCAAACATGCACATTATTGCACTTTAACATGCTCACATTTAAATTATTTAAATATAATTTAACCCAATTCCCATATATGTTCCTATATTTATATATACATACATACATTCACACACATACATACACACACATACACACACACACACACACTTACAAACATGTGTTTTAATCCACACTTGACAGGAAACCCAAATTCACATTAAAATAACTTGCACTCATGGAAAGGGGGGCCTGGAGATCTAAGATACAGGCCTAGGCTTAGTTTGGACTCCAGATCTAAATAAAATAAAATAAAAATCATTTTTATTTACGTAAACCAATTACAGGCACTTGTAAATAGTCAAACAATTGTCATTATTTGGGTGGACCATGAGCATATAACGACGGACGCGCTTTAATGCTACCACCGGATCCAATGCGCCCCAACTGAGAAGATCCGGCGAAACAAACTCAGTGGGTTACTTTACTACCGGTTTCAACACGGCCCACATGAGACGGTCCGGGGAAACATACTCAAATGGACAAATAGGCGGGGTTTTGGTCCAGTTATTATCATTTATTTTTAGTAGGCATACACATTTATTGCCCAAACGGTTGTCTTGTTATAATTTATTTTAGTTTTACTCAATAAGATTGAATGATATTGAGACAGAACTAGCGGTATTTATAATTAAAGTACACCATGAAATCAATTACAGACAGTTCACAGAATAAGATACAGTTCTAATTACAACTACTGTACTTGGCTGTATGGTCCTCAGGGAGGTAGGTGCAAGATGGTACCGATAGCCAAACGTCTTTATCTTCAATATAATCCTGAATACTATAGTAACCTTTCGATATGAGAACAGTTTTAACATGTGTTTTAAATCTAGTATCAGGCAAGTCTGTGACATAACTAGGGAGTTTATTATAGAACCTTATACCATTTCCCATAAATGTCTTATTAGTTTTGCTAACTCTAAATCCTGGAACAGCAAGTTTGTGCTTATTTCTTGTGTTACTATTATGAATGTCACTTTTTTTACTATATTTATCAATATTTTTTCTAATAAAAATTATATTTTGGTAAATATATTCAGAGGGCACGGTAAGTATATATTTATATTTTTAAAAAGGTTACGTAGGGAGTCGCGACTACCTAATCCATATATGGCCCTGACCGCTCGTTTTTGTAATACGAATATAGTATTTACATCGGCGGCTGACCCCCACAGCAGAATTCCATAAGACATAATGCCATGAAAGTACGCGAAATACACTAGCTTAGCCGTGGCTTCATCGGACAACTGTCTAATTTTCCACACAGCATACGAAGCTGAACTTAATCTACCAGCGAGTTTTTCAATATGAGGGCCCCATTGTAGTTTAAAATCTAAGATAATTCCTAAAAATACGGTGGACGTGACTAATTCTAATGTTTCTCCATTTAATGAAACTTTAGGCGTAGAATTGATGACATAAGGTAGGTAGTACAAATTTAACACATTTGGTTTTTCCCGCATTTAGTAAAAGATTATTTGCGGAAAACCAGTTTGCAATTAAACCGAGTGTTCTATTATGGTCAGTTAAATCGGTAACTTTTCTTTTAACTTTAAAAATCAATGAAGTGTCATCGGCAAACAGAACAATGTCTGATAGTTCATTAATTAGGTATGGGAGATCATTTATATAAACAAGAAACAGGAAAGGACCTAAGATTGATCCCTGGGGCACCCCCATTTTAACAAAATGTCCCTCAGAATTCACGCCGTCTATAGATACTATCTGTTTCCTATCTGATAAATAGGATACTACAAGATCAAGTGATTTATCACAAATACCATAATATTTTAACTTTAGCAAAAGCGGTGCATGATCTACACAATCGAATGCCTTGGAGAGGTCACAGAAGACTCCTAGGGCATCCTGCGATCCCTCCCAAGCCTCCAATATGGACTTAATCAAAACGCATCCCGCATCTTGAGTTGAACGACCCTTTGTGAATCCGAACTGCTTGTCGTGCAATATCCCATTTGTATTAAAATGAGCTAACATTTGGCCGAGCATAATTTTTTCAAAGATTTTGCTCAAAGTTGGTAGTATAGAAATAGGCCTATAATTAGTCGCGTTATTAGAGCTACCCGATTTAAATATAGGAACAATTTTACTTAATTTCATAAGGTCAGGAAAAACTCCATCAGTTATAGACTTATTGAAGATAGCCGCTAGAATTGGAGCAATATTTTGTATAACTGTGTCTATAGCTTTTACTGAGAGTCCCCATAAGTCTTCAGTACCCTTCATTTTAATTGATCCGAAACGCCTTTATGGTGTCTATATCATTAACTTGTTGATAACTGAATTTGGAAATTTTTAAACTAATATTTGTTTTAAGAAGATTTTCAGCATCCTTCGGTGATGATGAAAGATACTTGGTAGTATCTATAGGAATGTCAGTAAAAAAATTAGCGAGGAAATTGGCAACCGTATATCTAGCGTTATTGATCTATCTCTAATTTTATTTTTACCAGTTTCAGTATTTATCATTTGCCACGTAGACTTTATTTTATTATACGATTTTTGTATTTTATCTCTTATATATAGTGACTTAGCCTGTATACATACTTCTTTAAAAATACTTGAATATTTCCTTACATAGTTTGGAAAGTTTTCATCAAGTGTAAAGGACCTTATGTCATATAGTTCATATAAAACATCTCTACTCCGCTTTATGCCTTTAGTCGCCCAAGTATTAAATTTCAACTTATTTGGGTCAATCTCTATATGTTTAATTTTGCAAACCCTCTCAAATTCCTCATGTATACATTGGAATAAGGTATTATACATAATATTACAGCTACTTGAATCTAAAGTAACATTGCATAGTCTTAATTTTAAATTTTTGCTAAACTGGTCTAGATTTTTCTTTGATACTGATCTGAAACGAATTATAGACTTCTCTAATGTAATTTTATTATTTAATTTAACAATTTGACATTTGTGGTCAGAACGAACACCAGATACCAAGCATTTATCAATTACTTCAAAGTTTGTGACTATGTTATCGATGCAGGTAGCTGTTGTCGATGTGACTCTAGTGGGCTCAGAATATAAACAGCTAAGATTAAAAGACCTAAACAGACACAGAAGATTATTTTTATCCTGTGAATCAGATAGTAAATTGATATTGAAATCGCCACATATAATGACTTTTTTATTGCTTTTAACTAACTTTTTAAGAATATCTTCCATAGTTTTAATAAATAGCTGAAAATCTGATGATGGAGGTCTATATACACATATAATATAATAAGACTGTATTTCAGTACAGGCTACCTCGCAAATTCGTTCCACAGATAAATTACTAATATCTTTCCGTTCCTTAAATTTTATACTGTTCCGCATTAGAATGAGTGCACCCCCACCCTCAGCCGAAACTCTATTATAAAAGCTAGCAACTGTATAACCATTTACACTAAAAGCCATTTTGTGTGCCTTCAACCAAGTTTCAGTAAAACATAAAATATCATTATTCACTAAAAAGTTCTATATCTAGTATTTTGCCAGAGAAGCGGTTAATGTTCTGGTGAGATAAGACCAAAAAATTCTCACACTTCTCCATTGTCTCACTTAATGGTTTAAATTACTATCTAAATTAATTTTAGTAACATTACTAAAATATTGTAAAAAAAATGGCTTTGTCATACTATGTATGACTGTGTTAATATGGGTTGCTAATAAAGTAGCAATTACATTTAATGACTTTTTCAGGACATACAATGTATTCCTGGTCACCTTACAACTAATCCTAAAACTATTTATATCAAAAAATATAAATTTGTCACTATAATGACTGACCAAAAATTGTATATGGTTATTCAACATATGAATATAACTATTGGTACTGTCAGTCATATTATTTACATAAGGGAAGGCACACAATATAATCTTAAAACACCAACAAATTGCATACTAGCTTTTAAAATTGTGACAGTATTATGTTTCTAAAATGTTATTTGTGGAGATGAAAATAAAACCTTTTTTATTATTATGTTGGTACATTTCACTGCCACGGACCCATGGGGACCTGGTCATTTGAAAGGCATTCATGGGGCCGAAGCCAACATTGAATAGGCCTTTGGTACCTTTTAATATCAAAGTGAGATGGCTGCATCTATGAAGGTCTAGGTCTCTAATGTTGTAAATAGACAATATTTATTATTATAAATATTGTCTATTTACAACATTGAGATTTTTTTTGTTGTTATCTATACTAATACCTATTATAAAGAGGAACAGGTTGTATTTTTGGACTTTTGTATCGAATAAACTCAAAAAATACTGGACGGATTACGATAATTCTTTCACCATTAGAATGCTTCATTATCCCTGAGTAACAAAGGCTATACTTTTGCTAGAAATGTGCATACGAGCGAAGCCGAGGCAGACCGCTAGTAAAAAATATTCAAGCAAGAATTTAAAATTTATCACTCAAGATACAAAAACGAATCTCACTCAAGATACAAAGATACTACTTAGGTATTTCTACAGAAATCTCTTCCAGTAGACCAATACAACTGTCAAGAACCATGAGAATATTTTTAATGGACTTGTAAAAATAAAACAAATATAGTTTTTAGACAAATAATTTTATTGAAACACATCCCGTTTATTCATTCCTGTATAGTCATATTTTATTATAAAAATATTCATATACATTTGAATAAAGCCGAAGCGCGCCAATAATCCTTTTTAAAGATAAGAAGCCACAATGTACTTATTTGCTATCAAGATACAATGTGTTACAAAATAATATGTAAAGTATTGGCGAAGTAAGAAAAATGCAACTTTCTGAGAAAGTTGTCTCAGAAAACTATTTTATTGACTGATTCAGATTACTTAAGTACCATAGGGTAGTTTCATTCATTTACGTCCGGACGAGGGTCTTTTCTTTCTTTTGTTTAAATACAGTAGCAATTGAACCATTGGTAATATCTTTTCTGGTTTAAATACAACAACACTCTTACTGAAACAAGCACATACTCCAAATTGAATAAAAACATTTACGATTACAGAATAATATCGTCTTTACAGCTATTATATTATATTCTACCAATTGTCACATTTAGATTTAAAAATTGATACTGTTTATAAACAACAACCTATTGTTATTTTGCGACAAGCTTTTTTTTCAAAACAGATTAAATAGCAACATTTAATTATATCGTATGTTATTAATAGGGTCAATACTTGAATAAGTTATCGACGTACGAGTTATACATACATATAAATATAGCACATTTTTTTAAATTTATTTTTTTATTATTTCGAAACGCAAGTTACAAAAATATACATAATATCATCTTCCCGCCAAACTGTTACGTTTAATGGCGGGATAGCACTACTACTTCCTGCCTTCCTGGTTTCACCCGCGCAAATCACTTTACCGTGGGTACTTCAACTTCTAATTAAATATAGGCTATAGCCTTCCTCGGTAAATAGGCTATCTAACACTGAGAAAAATTAAAAAGAATTTCAAATCGGCCCAGTAGTTTCTAGGATTAAGATAAGATTTGTTTTTAACAAAACACCTAACAGTACCTAATTAATAGACACTCTAACAATAATTCATTTGTTGATTAACTGTTCATGAATGGACTGTAATGTTGTAACATTTAGACATTTGAAACTTTATCTAAATTAATTATTTTACTAATTATGATATGATGCATTGATATTTGATGTAAAATTGATGTTGTTCCAAGCAATATAATAATTATAATACTATTTAACATAGTGCCATTTTACGAAGCAGCGGTAACCCAATGGCTAGGGTGTCGGACTTGCGACCATGTGGTCGCCGGTTCGATCCCCACCCATTGCACTACAGACGTGAACCCACTCGTAACACAAGCATTTTAGCTTAGCACGGGGGGTTACATTTGCGACCCTTACTAGTTTTAAATGTTTTTAAACTTTCGCGATTTGTACACATAATTAAAAGCATACGCAGGTTTCAATCGCGGTACGATTTGAAGGCAAATAATTGCCTTTTACTTGTAATCATTGCCATACTAGTTTTATTTGTGTATAAGAACACAGACCATTCATAATAATTATACACAACATTTAATTATATCACGTGTACATTATTAATGCGTCTCCGATAAATAATCGACGTTTGAAAAAGACTTAAATATAAATTAAGACTACATTTTTTTTTAACAACGCGCAAATAAGTCATTCTTGTATTAAATACTCCTTAAAATCAATCAATTTTTGTTTATCTGTGCATGCAATGACTATAACACATAGACAGATATTTAATCATTTAGATGACGAATTATAACTAAACGACTATATTTCCACAAACACATATTATCTTACTCCCGTATACAAGAACAACAATAGACTATAAGTTCACTTCGAAACGTCAGGTGTCACTTTGAATATTTATATTACCATATCAATAAATACTTAAAAGCTAATAATAAGCGGCAGTAACCCAATGGTTACGGGCGTCTGACTAGTGATCTTGTGGTCGCCGGTTCGATCCCCACCCATTGCATTACAGACATGAGCCCACTCGTAACACACGCATTTTAGCTTAGCATGAGGCCGAGGGGTTAAAAAGAATACTAGTAGACTGCAAAACTCTGCTAATATCTTTAAAAAAAAAAGTTAAATAAAATTTATATCCCATCAAGTTTACAATACAGTGTTGCCATGTATACTTTTATATACCAGCTTTTTAAACTTTACGCTTTAATATTTCTTAGTCAATTTAACATATACAGCTTGGCAAAAAAGTCTAGAAACGGAACTAATTTTTTGTCTGTTGGCAACATTCCCAAAATAATGACATTTCATAATAAACAAAGTTAAAATCAATAAGTAGAATTACTGAAAAACTAATACATAAATAAAAAAGGAATAAATATATGTCTAAAAAAACCAGGTAAGTATCAAGATTAGGTTTGTATGCTATTCGGTTGCAACGGGTTGCCACACAAACAACACAGTGGCGCCACCATTATTTTCTACTCTTTTTTGCCAAGCTGTACAAACATTTCGCTTTAACATTTCTAAGACGGTTTTACTCTTAAACCTTCACAAAGATTATAATTATTACAACTATAAGTAATATATCATACCTATAAACTTAGCTTAAAGATACAGTCAGACACATAAGCTCTTCTAGACCCTGCTAGAACAGTCCAATAATTGAGACACATAAAATAAACAATCACAATGGAATTTACGAAGTCCTAACCCTAACCTAACCTAACCTAACTGTGTTACTTTAAATTTTATCATGAGAAAAAATCATTTAACGACCCCAAATCAACGAAGTTGGTGTTTAACATGAAGCTGGTGAGTGTGACGCGTGCCTCGAAAACCACTTTAAGTAGTCAGTCCTTAAGACGCAACGTTCGCACTTTAAGTAATTATCGATGAATATGTCGGAATATGGCATTTTTAACTGTTATACTAAAATATTATAAATATAATTGTTAATAAGCCTTGAAAAGTTCAAATAGCATCAGTAGATCTAGGAATTTCAATACAATGAAACAAGGCTTTTCCTATGTTTTTGGCCTACTGGAAACATAAATAATCTTTAAAAATATCAGATAAGAAATGCCACTTTCCGACAATTTCTCCGTTAAATACCTGAAATTCGAACGTTGCGCCTTAATTTAATCTTATCAGTCGTATCAGTAAAACCGTCGAACTGAATTTTGATTCTGACAGTAAAATAATAATGAGCACCTGTTTGGCTGCCCACAGGAGTATATATAGTATATATTTACGACGTTATACATCAAAACACCGAGCACAATACATTGAATGCTATATTAAAAATTAAGCTAATAACAACTTTCATAGAACGCTTCTAGTACTGCTCTAAAGCCAATTTACATTGGTCAAGGACAGTGAGAAGGGCAAGTGCAAAGGCTAGTGGTGGCTTACAAGGCTGACGCTAATGTTCGGTTTACCCCACAAGTTTTTTTTTTCAGGCGGTAGTCCACGAGCCAGTGAATTAAGGTGAGGTGAGGTGAAGTAGCAAGAGCACGACACCAAACACGAATTTCCGCCCAAACAAAAAAAAATAGTCGGTGTCGTCGTCGTAGTAATAGAACGAGGTTGATATTTTACTAGGAAATTCCCAGTTCCAGTTTCCAGTTCCCAGCAACCTCGACTATGATTGAAAATAATTAAAATTAATAAGTAATATTAAGTGCCAAAGGCCTTCAAATGTTTCGAATTTTCTATTCCCAAACTTATAAGGACTAGTAATACAATTAGGTTTTAAACGATCATTGAAAACAAATAAAAATGAATAAAATGCAAATTTCCAAGAAAAATCGCAAAATAATTAAAATTTTGTCCCTAGAATTTGTATATGAAACGTAAGAGTAAACCGGACAACATGAAAATAAGCGTGTGCAAAGTCGAGACAGACATACGTTCGAGTGTGCCAAATAGGCTTAGTAGTGCCAGTTTTTAAGCCCGGGTATAGCTCGTCTAAGCTGAAATGACGCGCCCCTCTACTTCATTAATTGATTTAGATGTGTGAGTGAAAATATTAATAACGTCACTTCATCCGTTCAATCAATCAGAGTTCTGTGAACTTTGATTTGTATGCGTACACCTCGGTCGACTAGTCGCTTGATAAATCTGACAAAGCTCTCTGTATGGAGCAGCGCTGGCGTATTGTATGAAACAAAACGCCCGCTGGCTCGCGCGTTTAGATAAATTATGCTAATTGGACAATCAATCCAAGAATAAATGACTGAGTTACCTCAGACATTCACCTCAGGTGACAGAATGGAATGACCAATTAACAATTCCATTTTTATGTGCGTTGCGTCAATATTTGAAACTTTATTGTGTACTTAAATGCGATAGTGGGGCGTGTCACTTCAGTTTAGACGAGCTCTACCGTATCCACCTCTTTTTATATATCATCATTGACTTGACCAATATAAAACGGGTTTATAACTAGAAGTATGCACTACTTATTTATGCAGGTCCTATAGAAGCTATTTCGGCTAGTAATCAATCGATGCATTCATCATCAGCCACTTTTTCTTTTTGCTTTGTTTCCAAAGCTAAAGCTTCGGATTGATCAGCCTCCATCGAAAGTGGTTGTATTATTTTTTCTTTTCTTTTAGGTCGTATTCTTTTCTTTGTCCGTCTTTCTTTGGTTTCATGTGCATATTCCATGACGTCATGACTGCTAGGGTCAACCTGAAAGTGTATTAATCTTGTTATTAATTAATCGCTTGAATTGTTCGCAACAGACAGACATCAAAATATTTCTGTAACAGTTTTCACAGTATTCAGTATAAAATCATTAGTTAACAGTGATTTGTATCAAACCTTTCGGGGATTATTTTTATATTAATACGCGAAAGAATTTTTAAATTAATTTTTATCAAATAAACATTCCATGGAAAGAGTAAGGAATTTTGTTTTTTTTTGGGCTTTTAAACGTCGCTGACTTTTGCTTATTCAATTTTATTTTTTAAATAAGCATCCTGCGGGACTTGGATCTTGACTCATGGCGGTCAGAGTGTGGAACGTTAGACGATAGCGAAATCTTAGCATTTCTGGCACTGTTAGTTTATTTCTTGCAAATTTATTAATGACTAGCGGCCCGCCCCGCTATTCCACGGGTGGACTTTTATTTTAAACATTTTGAATAAGCATAACATTTGGATTGGATAAAACTGATCATAGTCTTGAAAATCTTGTAACCACGATTCAAACCGAAATCGACAGAAAGAAAAATTTCTTGCTTTTGCAGTGTCACGGCTTTAATTAATATTGTATTAATATCTTTTGAATGCATTGGCCGATTTTAATGATTCAAAAAGTAATCTACTGAAGCAGTTTTAAATGAGAAATAATTTATTTGGATATAGATTAATACGAAAATATGAGTAACGTGGTACTTTAGGCATGGTGTGGTTTTTGTAAAAAGAAAAATTAAATTTACATAACAACTTTTAGTTAAGAAAGAAAGAAATAAAATACATTTATTTACGGCACATACAAGGAAATAAAAAAATAAATAAAAATGGATTAACAGTAGGTATTACAAGTATACGCATAAATGGGAACTGGCTTCAGCATTAAGCTACGTCAATAATCTGAAAGATCATTGCGCAGCGCTGGTATTCTAGCCAGCCCCAGTTTTGACGCCACGCATGCCAAACGTCAAATAAAAACATATAAAATATAAAAATCGGCAATAATGCTATCAAAAATCATATTTACTTATTATTCCCACTCAATATTACATTCTAATTTCAATTGCAGAGCCAAATAAATAAATAAACAAAGACAGTTAGAAAAATAGTACCGCGGAAGTTTTTATAGATATGTTCTTTAATATTGTAGAACATTTTATTGTCCTATCATTCATAGCTTCCGCAGCGCATGCGATGACAGACAATTTATGGCATTTGTTTTTTCATACTTTGGTTTACATTATCGTAGTTTTAGTAAGGATCCCTAATTTTTTCTAGTAAATAATATAGCCTATGTAACTCGGGGATAATGGGAGATTCTAGTGGTAAAAGAATAATCTAAATCAGTTCAGTCGTTTTTAGTTAATTCGAAACAATCATACAAAAATACATACTTTTCCTCTTAATAATAATAGTATAGATACAGATATAGACAAATAAATGGGAAATTTATTAGTATAATTATTATTATCAGTTTCTTCTCCGAAAATCGATTTCTGTGAATTAAGATATCTGGGATCAAGGGTTTCTATGAATAAAGAATACGGCGAAAATTGCTATCTATAGACAGAGTTCTGTCCACAGTGATTCCTATGGACCGAGATGTCTACGAACAATGTTTCTGTCAACAAAGTTTTCGGCGGAACGTGATGCCTAGGAATATAGATTTCTATTAACTGTGATTTCTGTGTATAGTGTTATCGTACAAGCGTGTTTCTGTCTAACGTTCCACACTTTTCCCGCCCCATGTTAAGATCCAAGTCCTATAGTCTCTACAGTTGGCGGGCCTCTCGGACTTTGGATCTAAGAGGGCATCGAAAGGTTTAGAAATTTGGCACAGTTAGAGGAGCTGTTGTAAAAGAGAGTAGATTAGATCTACGTAAAATTTATCAAAACTAACATGGTAGACACTACAGCATAAATGATACTCACGCACACATTCAACTGTGCAATGTTGAAATAGGTTTAATTTAATGTAAATTATATCTGGCTGACTATTAACGGTTTGGTAGAAATATTTAGTTTGTAATATTTTTAAAAAAGAAAAATCTTCCATGTCACCTTTTTTTGTCAATCCTGTCATGACTACCGTTTTCTTATAATATACATTTCCTATTTATATTTTCCGTATTTTATTATTCTACGTTCTGTGCAATACCCCGCTACACTGGTTATGGGCCCAGGTCGGAGTAGATGAGAAAAATACGGAATTGAAGAAACAGTACGAAAAGAGTACGGACGAGAGGTATGGACAAAATTGGAGTCCACATATGCATCAAAAGGACCTGTGAGAAAGGCTGCCTTACTGAAGCAGCTCACTATACACAAGATGAGCGAAGGCGATGATGTTCAGGAGCATTTATCCAAATTTTTTGATGCAAAGCATAAACTGCACGACATGGGTGTAGAAATATATGACGATCTAGCGTCAATAATGCTGCTCTACAGCTTGCCACAAAGTTTCGAGAACTTCAGATGTGCGATCGAGTCAAGGGATACATTTCCAGACCCCGAGTCTTTGAAGATTTAAATCCTCGATAAAAGCAAATCTAGAAATGCTGGTGGTGAAAACGCTTTAATAGCTGAGAATAAGGGCTACTATAAAAAGCGGAATGCTCGTAGATCTAATTTTACCAAAACGATTGGAGATAATGAAACTGAATCAAGCCAGAAAGTTATAAAATGCTTCAAATGTCACAAAAAATGTCACATAGCTTCGGAGTGTAAAAAGTTCAATAAACAAGGGTTAGTGAAATGTGTGCTAGAAACAAGTGAGACCTATTCTGATTCTAGTTTTGTAACATTTTCCTGTGTTTCAGATGAATGTCATGCTGCAAACTGCGGGAATGGAAACTGGATCATTGATAGTGGTTGTACAAGTCACTTGTGTAGCGATACAAAATATTTTGGAAATACATTACTACCTTCTTGTGGAAAATTGAATTTGGCGACTAATCAAAGCACTGTTGTACAAGGTAAAGGTACGGTTAGATTTTCCGCATGTAATGACGACTCTAAAAGTGTAGTTCAACTTACAGATACATTATATGTTCCTGATTTGCGAACTAACTTGATTTCAGTTGCAAAAATGACCGATAGTGGGCATGTGGTCACATTTAGGGATGATAGGGCTCTAGTGACTGATTGCAAAGGTATCGTTAAGTTAGTAGCTTATCGTAAGGGAAATTTGTATGGTGTAAAGGAACAGTGTGCTCAAGCTTCTGCAATATCAAATGACAATGTTGACATTCAGGTTTGGCATGAGCGTTTAGGTCATCTCAATGCGAAAGATTTAGTAAAACTCATGAAACATTGCTATTTAGATGCGAATATTGATATGACGAACATCAATAGGCTAAATTGTTGCGAAACATGTATTCGTGGTAAGATGAGTTCCATCCCTTTTGTCCGTTCTTATGGACCATGTGATGAGACATTAAAGACAGTGTATTCCGATGTTGTAGGACCTATGAAAAATAGTTTACTTACTGAAATCGGTTTAGAATATTTCGGCAAAATTGTATTGCATGCGGATAATCAGGGAGCGATTGCTTTATCAAAGGATCCAGTTTTTCCATTCTCGCAGCTAGCACATAGATATTACTTATCATTTTCTGCGCGATACTTTGAGAAATAATAAGAATATTGTGTTACGGTATATTTCTACTGATATGATGTTGGGAGATATACTTACCAAACCTTTGCCTAAAGAAAAGCATTATTATTGTATGGAGGGTTTAGGCATTATCTAAATATGAGGGTTTTTAGTTCGTGTGCGAGATATAATTTAAGGGGGCGTGTTGAAATAGGTTTAATTTAATGTAAATTATATCTGGCTGACTATTAACGGTTTGGTAGAAATATATTAGTTTGTAATATTTTTAAAAAAGAAAAATCTTCCATGTCACCTTTTTTTGTCAATCCTGTCATGACTACCGTTTTCTTATAATATACATTTCCTATTTATATTTTCCGTATTTTATTATTCTACGTTCTGTGCAATACCCCGCTACATGCAATATGTATCAGGTCTTTGAATTATATCCAACATTTCTTGTCCAACATTTTTTTCATTCGGTTTATATGATATGATATATATATAAACCCAATAAATTCTAGATTAGAAAGAGAGAGATAGCTAAGTAGCAGGATAGACAAAAAATTTTTTTTGATAATACCTGACGAAAAAAATATATTTTTTAGTCGTCATCCCCTATTATATCCCTCCGAAAAAAACATACCTGCGCTAGTTGTTCTGTATGTGCGGTGTCCATCATACTGCTTCTTGGACTTCTTCTCTTGTTTAATTTCTCTTCCCACTTCTTTGTATATTTTTCTTGAAATAATTCAATAAACATCGCTTGGTACTGGTACGTTGGCGGTTTCTCAGCCATGTAATTTGGATTCACAGTCACATCTAAAAGTAATGATACAATGAATTTACTTTCCACTGTTTACTTTCCAATCACTGGAACGACGGTCAAAGTGACGGTGTCTCTAGTGTGGACTATGGTTAAAAATCTCACTGAAGGGAGGCCTATGTTTAGAAGTGGAAGTTAAACAGGATGATAATGATGATACTCATTTAGTCCGATTATTCCGAATCTTCTCTATACATTGCTTAAATATAAAACTAGGTACTAGGTACACACATCCCAATCAAAATAAAAAACAATATATCACCTGCTCCTAAAACTTCTGGCACCATGTAGGGGTACAGCCAGCCTACTAATGGCGTCTCTCCTGAGACATAATGAGCCTTTTTATGGTAAAACAATAGACCATCCAAACTTAGAGACGAGTCTTCAAACTGTGGGTACTTCATCATGAATCTGCAACAATATTATGCTTATTAAATTGAAAACAAAACGCAGTTAAACAATAACTAAACATTTACGATATATAAATTAGAGTATATTATATACGCAAGCTATAGACCGCGCCTACAGCGTATATTAACTGGAGGTACAGGTAAGGACAACTGTTATGTAGAGACAAAAACAATTTATAAATTATTAGATTATTATTTATTTTTATTAATTTTTTTGACAATTGTTAGTTTTTTTTTATTTAATTACAATTTTATCTGTTGTAAGTCTGTTTCGGTAAATATAATGAAATCTACAGTACCAAGCCGCAAAGTTAATCGAAGCGCAAAAAAAGGCAAATATAAATATATATTTTCTGTCAGTTGTTCGAAATAACCGTCAATGATTGTCAGAAATCGCGCTGCTAATATTGTTTAACATACTCATGGGTTGATGAATAAATAATTAATTTTCAGGGGTATAAGCATGCATTCAACTGTAATTCAATATTATTACGCCGGTAACACCATGAGGGACAACTAGTTCAAGATAAACGAACATACTTACGCATTAAAAGATTCCTTATCACATGGAACTTTAGGGAGAATTTGAAACAGTAGTTTATTTCTCTTATTCAATATAGTTAAACCGGATATTTCGGCAAGTTGGCTCTGTAGCCAGAAATGTCGAAATTCAGTCTAAAAAGAAAATATAAATATTTAATTATTTGTTAAAAAATACATTAGAACAGAACTTTACCATTTAACACATTGAATAACACTTTTTATTAGGTAAAAATATACATAGTATAAATAATTAGTTCTTATTGGCTGGTAAATATTTTAGTTGTAACTTTGAAAGAAAAATCCCAACTAGCAATGACCACTGACGAGCCCATAAACTAAACACGCAATTGGTATAAAAAAGCCATGGGCAAACATGTGTCCATAGGATGCATTGGATAGGTTATAGTTTAATGTACAAGGTAAAATTAAGTGCAGTATTTCGCGCAATGAATGAGTACTTATACTTTAGCCGAGACTTTAGCTGTAGTTAAACCTTTTTTTTTTGTAAACAAATTTATAATACTGTTGGATGTCGTGTGATGTATTGTAACCTATATGTTAATCAAGTCATCTTATAATCCATTCAGTACTTTTTATGTGAAAGAGACACAACATTTTACAATAGAAGTATAAGTAGGGTAACAAGAAAACACATTGCTAATATAATAAATGTCTAGACGGAGTTTCTGCCTGTCTAAAACATTAAAACGAAATAATAATATGTAATCTAAATTTTGATGTTTTATTTATTTGGGTACACACGAGAAATTAAGACTAGAAAAAAAGCAAATACCAATTAAAGGCAATGTAAAGGTACTAATTATTTATTATTAAAGAAATCCCTTCCAGTAGACCTACAAAAGAGTAAAAGGTAAAAGTAAAGAAAAGAGGGTAGGTAGATACATTCATACAATAACTACAAACATACTTAAATACATAGATACAATGATAAATAGTAAAACATACATAGTTACAAATTTACATACATGCAGTATGAATAGCTAAAATAAAGATATTTACCTCTCCATCAGTCATTGGCTGATTATTCCAAGCTAATAGGTCCAGTAAATATACAGTGTTTGTGGCCTCTATGTAGAGGCCATCAAGCACACAGCAACGGTTCTTAATATTTTCACATGGATTACCACCAGGCAGAGATGTACGGCATTCAAACCGAAATTGACCATATTTCGTGTAACATTTGGTAATGCCCTGTAATTTAAATAAGTAAATTATGTTAGTAACATGATAACAAAAAATATTTGTAGTTTTATTTTAGGGCAAAGAACATAATATGTAGGTCTTTTGAAACTTAACATGATTTGTAAAATCAAAATGTAAAATTATTAACTAAATACCAAACATTAATATAATTATACCATTTCTACACATAGTATGTATACTTCTAACTAGTGAATAGAATTATGTAAGTATACATTCCAAAGCAAATATTCCTTGCTTAACCTACAAGAGTACAGCTCTTGTAGGTTGTAACATAATGGTGTCTAGGCTTACCCCAAAGTCCAGAGAGAGGCCCATTAAAGTGGAGCAACAGTTGCATATAAACTCCTTTAAAAAATCTATATTCTGCAATCACCTTTGCAGGTGGATACCCTGAAGGAGGCTCCTTCATGTGCAGGTTGCTTAGTTTGTAGTTATTAAACCATTTAATAATACTGGAGCCTTACTTACCTTTTTTGCCCGGTAATTATTTAATTATTCTAGAATATGTATTGCTAACATGTACTGTAAATAAATTCAAAGTAATTGAAAAGTTACCTGACCAGCAACTAGCAGAACCCTCACTCCTTTAGGACACGGCACCACATACCAGTTCTCACTAAAGTCTTCTGGCTTCTCTATCATCCACTCTGACAACATGAGCACATTTTTGTATGTGACAGAAGTTTTTGTGAATCCTGCTACATATATTTTTGGTCGGTAGTTAACCTGAAATAAGTAATTTAAAACATTTAATTTTGATTAAAATATAATGGGGCGATAGACAAAACATGGGTGGATGATATTGTGGAAGTGGCTGGAAACAAAATGGATGGACAAATCTCATAGCAGAGAAAAGTGGTTCTCTGATCTTCTCTTGTGCTGTATAATTCTGCCTCTGGCGGCGTCTTCCTTCTGGAAAAATGCGTGGACAATGGCAAATTTCTTAGCTTCATGTTCCCACTAGTGATAGATAACATTGATACAATTAACTATCATGTACAGATAAAATCAATATGAGAAAAAAGCTACTCCAGAATTCAAGAAAATTGTTTGTGATGTTCCCATCATGCCTTAAAACCTACATTACATGAAATCCCAACTTTATATAAGTCAAAATAACTGGTCAGTACAAGCTACTTTGCTTATAAAAGCATCGGTATCGCAAGCATTAAACAGGCAAATAAGCAAGAGTATACATAACTATAATATAACTCTAGAGCATGGATATCGCTACGGTTCATTGCATTGCACAGCACTGAAATAAGTAATAGTGAAAATATATGTTTATATTCTTTTATTTTGGTAACGCCAATCACTTTCGTCTTGATATTGTAGATTTCATCATAATTATCAACAGTCCATTAATGTTTACAGCTGATCAGGCCTCCTACAGACCTTGGCCAGCCTTCAGATTGAGGGATATTGCCATGCATATGCTTGGCAGGTGGATTGATGATTGCAATAAGATTATAAGTAACCTTGAACTATTAGCTGCTGCTGCTGATGGTCACTGATGGTTGGCCATCAGCTGTGTGTCAATCGCCTGTTAATTTTAAGTAACCAAATAAATTATATTAAAGTCTAATGTTAAATATAATGTAAATAATTTTAGGCCTCCCTAAGAGGGGATTTCGGAATTTACTAAAGCATGGCAGATTAATACATAGGCCACATAGGGAATACCTTGTACCTGGATAAGTACTTCCACCAAATATGGGCCTCATATTTATATGATCGCTTGTCAAGGATAAAGTATCAGATTAGTAAAAAAAAATTGTTCATCAGAAATTCTCGAGTGCGTCAGATCAAGGTAGGGTATGTAAGTTACATACTAAAACGTGTATATTCCTCTAATCTGACAATTTAAAGGTGACGTAAAGAAGGGGGAGGGGACGTTACTACAAAGTTGAACAAAAAAAAAACGTCATCCCGACACTGTCGAGCGTGGTTAACTTTTATTTGATTTTAAAGGGAATAAATTAAGGATTACGAAAAAATTTTATCTGACGATTTCCACAAGCTAAAAAACAAATTTTAATGTTCATCAATAAAGTTTAAAGTGTGCAGCTACGTGATACCCGGATTCCCCTCTCCGCGTTTCTATTCCTCTCTCACTCTTTCTCTATCTATTACTGTCTCATTCCATCCCCAATCTGGTTTCTGTTGCCATGACAGCTGACCACAGAAACTCGTTTGTGGCATTTCTTGTTAGAGATACGCAATCTGAGGATGAGATCGAGCTAGAGGAAGATGATTATGCAGATGATGACGATAATTAAAAAAAAAATTGGCAAAAAAATAAATAATATAAGTCTATTTTCTTAAAGTGTGTTTTTTCAGTAAAATAATTGTATTTAACAAATATTTTACTGAAAAAAATCCACACTTTTTAATTTAATTGTCAGACTAGGCAAAGGCCGCCAGTTAATTGTCAGATTATGAGACTGCATGTCTAGGGCATAAAGATGAACCATATATATTTCTTAATCTGACTCGCTTGAGTATTTTAAAATGGCGATTTTTTTGCACATAATGGCTGCGAGTTTGCATAACATACAAATTGTCAGATTTTAAATAAGAGCTTTTTTTTAGGTTCACTTAACATGCCCTTAGAAAATCTGAAGTGCTTGATTTTTTTTACATACTTACATTTTTTAAATGACATGGATGCTATCAATATCTGACACACACAAGTATGTCCATGCAACAGTTTTTTTTTACATTTTTCAAAATCTATAACTGCTCCCCCCACTCCAATGAAGATGTATACCTTTATTATATGTCATTTCTTTCTTTTTATTATCTAAGCTTCAGCAACCTAAAAGGTCACTATGACACTCCAGTAAATCCTGATTTTGCATTGTGCGCTCCCCTTCTATTATAATATGTAGTTTCAAGTAGATGTTTTTAACATTTGTATTGTTAATTGTTTTTAGCCCATTTAGGTATTTTAGTATGACATATTGTTGTAGATGGATGGAGAGGGAGAGGAAGGCCAAAGAAAAGATGGATGGATTGTGTGAAGAGTGATATGAAAGAAAAATGAGTTAGTGATAGTGTGATGGGTGATAGGACAGAATGGAAGAAACAAATGTGTTGCACCAACCCCAAGTAATATGGGATAAGGGCAGGAAGAAGAAGAAGTGCAATATCAACTTTATTGACACCCGTTGCCTTATTATCCATATATATGTATATATATATATATATATATTATACTAATTATGACCTATAAAGGTTTAAAAAATAAACACAATACAATACACAAAAGAAATAGAAATCATGGCTGATTTTCTCAAAATATTCTTACTCTGACTGAAATTCTGAAATGAAAACAATATTTATAACATATAGTTATTATAAATAAAGATAGTAGTAAGTATTTACCCTTTGGTTCTGAAAGACTTGATTTTGTTCAACAGATGTAACCAAGTCAACAATGCCTCGGAGATTATCCAATTTGTTGTTTCGATTACTGAAATACAAAGAAGTATAAGTTAACAAGCTTTTACAAGTGTTTTTCTGCAATCTTCCAAAATTAAAGAAGTAAAAATAGTCTTACTATTTTTACTTCTTTAATTTTACTGTAAGTCTTAACTATAACAAAAACATTCTGTCACTCCAGTCAGTCAGATCGCACCGGCCGGTAAGTACAACGGTTGTGGCGACTTGAGCAATACATGTTTTAGTTGGCGACTTTAACAGACGCAAACAAAATCGCAGTTATAATATACGTACTGATTAAAAATACTTACTCTTTCTGCGTTTCTAAAATATCTTTTCGCCTCTGCTCTTGGTTGCCCAATTTCCCCCAATTCTTATACATGCCATCAAAATTTGTTTTATTTTCGTCATTATTGGATGTAATTATTGTGGTTTCTAGTTTCTCTAATACTTCCTCCATGACTCAGAAGTACTTAAACAACAAAGTATTATTTATTTTGTGGACACAATGATTATTAGCAGAACATTTAAAACATATAGTATGTTATATATAATGTTATAAAAATTATAAAATGACTTTGACAATGAATAAATCAATGCTTGCTTTGACACTGACGTCTGACACCAAAACAGAGTGGCTATCTCAAAAAATAATAATGTACTAATTGGTAGCTGAAAATGTTACAAATAAATTAAGGAACATTTGAGATGTTGAAAACTTTTGACTTTGACTCCATTTTAATCAAACTTTGAAGGCCTTCAAGTATACCCTGCAGCTGTATGAACCCAAAATAAGTTTATTAAAATATTTTGAAATCATATTCTTACATGATTTTTTTAATAAACCATTATTTCATTTATTTATCTCAGACAAATTAATGATTTTATTAAGATAAGCCCAATTTACTAAAGTACTTGCAACCATCTACCAAAATGGAAGAAATTTGTAAGATTGGTCACACTAATAACTATCAGGGTCATAGAGGAAGAATATATAGAGGAGTCGTTGTCCCCCACCGCAAATGGTAGAAGCGGTATATACTTATGCTGTTTCCTATAGGAAAGAACAGAATGCAAATAGCGAATCTTGCATCCCACTCCACGTACTTTTTGGTGTAAGTACCAAAATAACTTTCGCAACACAAAGTTTTAGGTTAAGTCAGAAAAAAAATATTGTATATTTACGACATTACTATATTTGTTCTTATAAACCATTGGAAAAGAAAAAATTGGTTTGGTTTACACTGTAAAATAAATTCGTGTCAACACGAAAGTTTGACAGCAAAAGATTAGGGTGGCCAGTGGATGAGTGGAGATAAGTTTTACCTTCCCTATGCACCCATGCATGTTGCATATAAGGGACTAGAGTAAAAGTTATTAGATTTATAGTATGTATAATTTTTTTAACACCACCGCTGTCACCATTTTTTTATAAAAGATGGTCCAATTGACAACTGGTTTATTTCTTAAAATGACGTAACATCCAAACCTTCATTATACTTCAACATCGAGTTTAATTTAGTTAGAATAGAAGACTAGTTCAGAATCAAGAAAGGAAAACTTATTTTATTTAATTTACAAACTAGTTGTAAAGCTTTCCAAAACGTGTGAGTAATAAAAAAATGTATTTTTTTTTTTTATCAAATTTTAATGTCTAATGGATTTTTTGCATTTAAAGGAATTCATTATTTTGGAATATTGGCTGCCGCGACGGCAATGATTATATACTACTTCATTTTTTTGGACGGTATTTATATTTAAATTAATAATAAGTTATAAAATAAAAACCGTAGCTTGAAATTTCCATAAAACTCACAAAAAATCTATACTGTTTATGCTTTCTGCAATACAAAATATGCATGGTCGATTAAGTTAAGGAAAAAGTAAATTTAAATTATTTTGAAAAGTATAATAGCCGAAATAATAAAAAAACGGGGAAAATATTAGGTCTTTACCTATGAAATTGCCGTTCTGCAGTACTGGCCATTTCAAATCAAAATAATTTTTGTTTGGCTAAGAATTCTAATTTCAAATTAATTTTATTTTAAAAACATGACATTTTTTTTCCACCCGTATAGTCATTTTTTTAATGATTAGTATTACATTTTCATCGCATTTCAATCTTTTTCGTCATCATGGATACGTTAAAAATTCGAGTAAATATGGAATATGAGTACCGTCGTGACAGCAACGCGGCACAAGCGGCACGCAACATCAATGACGTTTACGGAGCTAACACTACAAACCAACGCACCACCTGTTATTGGTTTGCTCGCTTCCGTTCTGGAAATTTCGACCTGAAAAATGAACCTCGCGGTCGTCCGAAGACTGGTTGACAATTAAGCGCCATTTACATGATGCAAGTTTCTTGCCTGTTGCTTACAGTAAAATTGAAGCAATAAATTACCTGCATGGTCTAAACAGTACGTAACATTTTGATCTTTTGCGCAAGTTTTGTTTGCCAAAATTTTCTTGGTGTAAACAGCACATACAAAAACTTCTTAGGCGATTCTTGCATTCAATTAGTTTTGACTCATATTTTTTAATAAACAGACTCTTTACAAAACCTTCCAACACTTGAATGAAAAATTTGACAACGCAAATACGTGCAATACTTGAAGCAACCCGCCAATGAATGGTACACGCACATACAACTCTCTATTTAGACAAGTCAAAACTTGAAAGCAATAATCTCCTGAACATTATTGTATTGGTCTAAACAGAAGACATTTGCAACTATTTTTTGTCAAGACTTGCATTCAATAATTGCGTTCAATTTTTTTACTTGTATCCACGTGTAAACAGTTGCGTACAATTCTTGAAGGGCAATTAACGCACTTAATTTATTGCATTCAATAATTGCACTTGAATGTACAAGAAAATTGTATCGTCTAAATCACGCTTTACGAATTAAAGGCGATTGTGGAAGCTGATGATAGGTACACAATCTACGGCTGAATTAGCAGCAGCGTTCGACGTTAGCGTCAAAACAATATTGGTCCATTTGCGTTAAATTGGCAAGGTAAGAAAGCTTGACAAATGGGTGCCCCACGAACTCAATGATCGCCAGGGCGAATTACGCGTCGAGACGTGCCTTGCACGAGCTACGTATGGTATTCCGAAATACCGCTCACCGAAAGGACGGTTTTCCAAAAACACTCTACTCCGACGGTGAGTTGAATGAAAAAATAATTGGCCGATAAAACGTTTCGCCGAAAATATTATTTATCGACGGTTGGTAGTGCGAATGAATCCTTCGCCGATGTAACGGTTCACCGAAAACACCCTTCAACGACGATTGTTTAAACGAACGAATCTTTCGCCGATAGCATTCAGTTTACGCCAGCTATTATATTTTATAATTATGTGCAATGCAGCTAAACAATACTTGAGTCCCATGTTTAATTTTATCAGCATAGATAAATAAATAAATACCGGGAGCTTCCGTATTAAAGATAAGTCCCTAAATGACGCATAATGCACTCATTAACAATGGTACTGAGATTAAACGAGTATTTATTAAACTTGCAATAGGGTGTTGTCAATCTATCTGTCTATCGGCGAAAGATTCGTTCGTTTAACCAATCGTCGTTGAAGGGTGTTTTCGGTGAACCGTTACATCGGCGAAGGATTCATTCGCACTACCAACCGTCGATAAATAATATTTTCGGCGAAACGTTTCATCGGCCAATTATTTTTTCGTTCAACTAACCGTCGGAGTAGAGTGTTATCGGAAAACCGTCCTTTCGGTGAGCGGTATTTCGGAATACCATACGTAGCTCGCCTTGCACTGCTCAACAGTAACACAAATGAAGGAATTTTGAACCGCATTGTTACCTGCGATAAAAAATGGATTCTGTTTGATAACCGCAAACGCTCAGCATGTTGGTTGGATCCTGGTTCAGCACCTAAACAATGCCCTAAACGAAAACTTATCTCTAGAAAAGTGATGGTCACTGTTTGGTGGTCTAGCGCCGCCGGTGTGATTCATCACTGCTTCCTACCAAACGGGGTGAGCATTACTGCAGATGTGTACTGTGAAGAACTGAACACAATGATGAAGAAGCTGGCACATCTCCAACCAGCATTGGTTAATCGCTCGTCTCCGCTGCTCATACACGACAACGCGCGACCTCATACTGCACAGCAGACGGTCTCCAAGTTGCAAGAACTGGGGTTGGAAGCTCTCCGTCATCCACCCTACTCACCAGACCTTGCGCCTACAGACTACTACTTTTTCCAGAATTTGGATAACTTCTTGGCGGGAAAAAAATTCAATACCCGAGAGGCAGTACAAAATGCCTTTGAAGAATTTGTTGCCTCCTGTCCAGCTGGTTTCTTTAAGAAGGGCATCAATAAACTGCCACTGCGTTGGCGAAGATGCATTGATTGCATGGGTGATTACTTCGAGTAATACAAATTAAAAATACATTAAAAAAACTCGTTTCAATTTTTTCATACAAACCGGCAATTTCATAGGTAAAGACCTATTATTATACGCTGGTACCTACCTAGCCCAGCAAAATATATTAACTAGGGTATACGCTACCACCGCTTAGGTATATAAAAATATTATTTATTTAAGTTTATTTACCCGACGACGAGCAGGGTTATGTTCTTCTAGCCTATATATATATACAGGGTGTCCCAAAAGGTTAAGTAGCTGGGAAAGGGGGTGACAGGGGTGGACACAATGGTCACTAGAAAAATAAAAATAAAATGGCATTTTTTTTAAAACTTAAAATTTTACACCTTGTTATTTTTGATGTTGATGTTGATGACCTTGTTGTTATTGAAGATTACATAACAGCATTTTTTTTAAATACAGCCATATTTGTAGGTACAGTTAGCACAAGGTGTAAAATTTTTAGTCTTTTAAAAAATGCCATTTATTTTTTTAAACACCCAGAGGGAATTTTTTATATTTTTCTGGTGACCCTTGTGACCATCCCTATCACCCCCCTTCCCAGCTACGTAATCTTTTGGGACACCCTGTATATATATATATATATATATATATATATATATATATATATATACCTATGTGTATTTTCACCCTTGCTTGAGGTACCTACCCCGTTGTCTTGACGTTTTTTACTCGTATTTGTCAACATGAATTATATTTAATATTTGTATATGCAGGTACGCAGTAGGTACGTACGTACGCATAATAAAAAAAAGATTAATTTGCATCTGGTTGCCGAGAAAAAAAATGTACACCCGCAGTTCTAACCTTAGAATGGCGGGTGTACATACTTAATTATATAACATTTTATCCGAGAAGGTAAATTGAATTTCATTAAAGGTTTACTTAGGTTCCTAAACGCAGTCCTAACGTTAGGATGGCGGGTGTACATATTATACTATATATCTTTTTATCAAAAGAAGTAGGTACACCGGATTTCATTAAGGGTACACTAAGGTACACTGCAGGTACAATCTTTGTGTAAAGGAGCAGTTCACATCTATGATGTACACCCGTGAAAATAATAATAGTTAGCTTATTTTTATTTGGTAAACTTTATTTAGGTACCTACTTTGCATTTCGTTCGTTTTAAAGGCATTGGGAAAAGGCACGTCAGTTTTGTTTTGTTAAATGCCAGTGTTATGTATTTTTTTAATGTAGGTACCTATACCGTAAGGGTATTTTCAAAAAAAGATGCTCCCTCACTTAAGTATAATATACTGTCCCAAGTGTGTGCCGTCTGTCCGTCACTATGTATGCTTAGATCTTTAAAACTACGCAACAGATTTTTATGCCGTTTTTTTTAATAGATAGAATGATTCAAGAGGAATGTATAAACGTATGATACACCAGCATTGCACCCGTGTGAAGACGGGGCGGGTCGCTAGTATATTTATATTTGCTGTGGTAAATAAACCTTGTGTTAATATGTTTAACTCATTGAATAATGGATATTTCAATTTAATAGATAGATAATTTAAAACGAGGCATTTTTCACGTTTACGAACTTTTTTATGCTTGAAAATACTGAATAAAAAATCTTACAAAATCGTTGTCAAGTCTTTTTATATATTTAAGCATTTAAGTATAAAAATACTAGTTAGTATAAAAACGTAGGTAGATGATTAGTTTTTCGTCTCAGTGATATAACATTTTAAATAAAACATGTATACTAGTAACTATTTTAGCAAAATATATTTTTGTAATGTAGGTAGGTAGGTACGGCTTGTCTAATTTGAAATGATGCGCCCCTCTCCCGCATTTTGCAAACATTTTACATTTGCTTATATGCAAACTGGGCGCGTCAATTTATATTAGACAAGACTTACCTACTCAAAACTTGATCACACCTGATATGTCAGAAGACAAGAAGAAGGTAAAGGTATGATTTTCAGACATAGTTAGAACAGAGTAGGTATGTAACAATCTCAATCCAAGTCATGAACATGCCGCAAGATGTCTCGGTATCTCCATGAATTCTAGTCGGGGCTTAAGTAAGTAGGTAGGTATATTATGTGTAGGAAAATGCAGTAGCTACTACTAAAAGTACTATTGGTGACATTAACGGGGAACCATCTAGGTAGGGACGGATGAGAATCGCTTACGCCACGCGACAGCTCGTAAGTTGGTAACCGGCTGCGCAATTGAAAGGATTTACGTAGATAGTAAATGTGTTGTTTGTTGTTGGTGTGAATGTAATAGTCTCTTAAGTTACATAGGTAAGTACCTAGTTACCTGTCGTATGACCTGATTTAAATAAAACTATGGTAAAGTAAATGTAAATGTAATTCGTAATTAAAATAATAGTGTGATATTGCATAAAACCTTTTTAACCTCCGACGCAAAAGAGGGGTGTTGTAAGTTTGACGCTCTGTGTGTGAGGTCTGAAACGGGTTAACCGATTTGGATGCGGTTTTTTTTATTAATAGCTAAATGGATTCTACATTATATTTCAACCGTGCTCGATTGAGTAGATACTAGAAAAAATACTTTATAGGGAAATAATAAGGGTGATATTATTATGCAATATAGGGCTACAAGCAGCAAGTACCTAACTGTTTACCTTGTTAGACACTCATTTTGAAGTAAGAAGAATACATACCTACATAAGTTAGTTAGTAGGCACATTATTTAATTTTTAAACCTAATTTAAATTTCAGCTTAAGGAGATCTATTCCTTTCATTAACAGATAACACTCTGGTATCATTGCATCAAGTTTAAACAAGTGTACCTCAAGTTTATACATACCTATATAGGTACCTATATTAATATTCAAGAAGCCGTCAGTACGGCCGTTGCGCTCAGCGCCCGCAGGCTGAGTGAGCGAGCTCAGTGAACGAACGGCTAAAGGCTACAGGCACAGGCTATAGCGCAGGCTAGCACGACGAAAAGGGAGGAAAGTGGGTGGCAAATCTATTTTGTATTACTAGCTGTATAGCACTCCCCTACATTTATAAACCTTTCAATTGGGAGAGTAGTATGAATCTGCTCATTGCGATGTAGCTAATTAATGGTTTGTTTACTTACCTATATACTTAAGTTAGATCGTACCAACTGAGTTTAGGTAGGTACCTTGTAAATTGATAAGTTTATTGAAATAATGAAATAATGAATTTTATTCAGCACTTAGGTATAAAATTTACATACACTTGCACTTGTCAGAATTACAATGTAAGAAGATAAATTAATTAAAAAAAAAAAAACAAACCTATAACTAACAGATAATTCTTACTCTATAAAATATCCGACTAGGTAACTTACAGTAGTAGGTAGGCAATAGCAAATCTACAGATTGCGTAGTCCGTCCGTCTGTCCTATGACATTTTTTGCAATTAAAAGACCTAATTAAAACCGCATCCAAATTGCAAGTGGTCACATTACATCTAAGTGGCACACACCTGAGGGCACCCTTATGGGGTTTAGGACCACGACCCAGGGTGCCACTGAAGTAAAAAAAAAGGTAGATATAAAGAGGATATGATCAGAGGCACCGACTACAGGCGCTCAATTACAGGGCAGGGTACTACGGGCGCAACGCGGTCCTCGCCGCCGGCGAGAATCCTACCCTAGCTAACCTGCAACCTTTCACTAGCTACCTAAGTGGACGACCCGGAGAAGAAAGGAAGAAAGAAACTCCGGGGTTGTTCTTTTTCGTCATCTTTTGTTGTTTTAGTATATTCCATTTTTTTTTTTTTTTTTTTATCAAACTTGTTAACAAAATCTCATTGAATACATTGCAATTTTACTATGTGCGCTGATGTACGCTCTGAAACGTTTTCATCAGTACCTATAGGCGAAGTATTTACTAGATATCCTCAAGCAAAAGAAAAATAACCTCTTGCACATGAAAACGGAGGAAACATCCACGCACATTTTTAAGGAACAAACTACACGAGGTAAATATCTCGTCATAGAGGACACAAAAACTATCACCTCAAATACATCCATCAGCAAGACGACCAGCCACCGCAAGCAGCACCTGTTCACGAGTATGACGTGTGAGCACACAGCCATCGCCTCCCTCGCCATATTAGAGGGAAGGAGGCGACCCGACTCACATCGCCACCGCAAGTAATGACAAACAAAGGGAGCATGACGAACTCACTGACAGTAGCATTTGTGGAGTCAATAATAATAAAAAATATCTAAACTTTAACTCAGCATAGCATGTTCCAATACAAGTGAGTTTATACAAATTAAAATATGTAACCATTTTATGAATGCTTTTAAAAATACAATGATAGGTACAAGCTATAGGTAATGATAGGTAGGTACTTATTGTGAGAATTATTTTGCTTTACTGCCTGCACCATGCAGTTTTATCATTAATATAGTCATTGATTGTGTAATAACCCTTTTTCATTAGGGTATTCTTAACCTCGATTTTAAATTTATTAAGAGGTAAATCCTGCACATATTCTGGGATCTTATTATATATGCGCACACTAAGCCCCACAAAAGAAGAATGAACTCTCTGTAAACGGTGGTATTCAGCACACAATTTATGTTTATTTCTAGTATGTATTGTGAGCAAAGCACTTCTCTTTTGATATTTATTTAAATTATGTCTAACATGCATTATATTTTCGTAAATGTACTGAGAAGCTACCGTTAATATATTTATATCTTTAAATAAACCTTTTAGAGAGGATCTGGCACTTAGCTGATAAATAGATCTTATTGCCCGTTTTTGTAAGATAAAGATGTTTTGAATATCGGCCGATTTTCCCCAAAGTAGAATTCCGGAAAGAACGCTATGGAAATAACTAAAATAGACCATACGGGCAGTTTCTACGTTAGTGAGTTGTCTCACTTTTCTAACAGCATAAGCAGCAGACGTTAACTTCTCTAACAAGGTTCGATACATGACACATATGAAATGGCACATATGAAAAAATACAAATAATTTACTTATCTGAATTAAAATGATATTATTATAATTCAGGTATCAACATAGGCACAGAATGAATGAAAATACATACATACATACATAAGCTCACGCTTGTTTCCCAGCGGGGTAGGCAGAGACAATAGACCAATGAAAATGTTGCTCATGTTTATGTCATTATAGGTAGGTATATCAAGACTTATTGGTAGGTTAGTAGGTCATACCTACTAAGTATTTAATTGGCATGACTTTTAATAATGGAGTAGATTGATCATATGAAACATTGAAGTAGGTACATATAACGTAAGCAACATTTATGTCATTTTTAACCCTGTCTCTTTCGTGTCAGCAAAACCTAAGCAATACTCTTGCTTCCCTCTTTGTTGCTTACGCAAAATGCATAAGTATATATATATATAATTTCATCTTAGTTTCTTTATCATTTTGTATTTATTATAACATAGAATTTATACAACCGAAACAACATGTACAAAGGCGAGTTTAATTCAATACTAAATTTTCATCCAGCAAACCTTATGAAAGAAGCATTTGATTAAAAGTGCATAGGTAGCTAGTGTACAACGGACGAATCATTATCATCTTTAATTTCATTTTACATGAAAATCAAAAATAGTAAATGTATTGCCGCCCACATGTTATCAGGTTATCACAAATAACCAAAGCAAAATCCCCCACCCACCTTTGATGCTTACGTCATACTGAATTTCCCCGTAACTATCCTTTTATACCTAGTGCGTTGTAAATTTAAACTGCAAGTAACGTAAAACGAAATTGCTAAGTACTTACTTATTTTAGTTTATCTATAATATTCTATAACAACGCAACAAAAATATTTCCTGTACAGATCGACATCTACCTAATTGTATGAATATATAATACCTATATTCATGTATTTATAATTCTACTGTACGTGTGATGCCACTGAACTCCTCCTACACGGCTGGACCGATTTTAATTAATTTTTGTATGCGTTTGGGTGGCGTCCTGGATGGTATAGATTCACAAATCGTATGGGTTAAGAGACATCTCGCCCACGCAAAAAATGATCTGCGGGCCAGACCAGTTTAGTGGAACGGGCCAGATGTCTCCGATTAAAAAGTAAAGGGATATTTCGGCAAAATCGTATATTTTTTATTAAATATCTGATAAATCTGTAAATCATAGCTAAGTACATAATTAGCTGAATGAAATTATTTTCTTTCGAACGAATTAGTGAATGATCTTAATTGTATTACGATTACGCTTAAGATGAAATCTTAAGCATTTACAATCTGGATTAAATGGACCAAAATAGTATATTTTTTTTTAGTTTCAAACAGAAAAAAAATTGCGTGATATTTGCCGAAACCCCCCTCTCTCCAACGTAAGATTAGATGAGATTTTACTCGACCCCCCCCCCCCCTTAAACATCTCACGTAATTTATGGACGCCCCCTTCGATCTGTCGATGTAACAGTCTCCGGAGGAAAACTAACTTATTCATAATTGCGGTTTGCCTTGCCATGGCTGGAGTGGATACCAACAGGAAATGACCCCTTACTTCTCCATAGCGTTTGATTAAAGGTTCTCTTGAGAATATATACCAGAATGTTACTTAACGGACCTCTGATTAGGTTTTGTAAATGCGATTATTTATTTGATTGGATCCACGATACCTACAGTGAATTCACTTGGTCAATGGATTCAATTCAAACCTCCTTGAAAAATTGTATTTACAAGTTTACGACTTGTAAATACAATTTTATAATACTGCGGTCATCAATCGGCCTGCCAAGCGTGGTGACTATGGCAAATCCCTCCCTCGGGAGGAGCCCCATGTTCAGCAGTGGACGTCATACGGGCTGATAATGATGATGATTGTTTCAGAGCAATTCACTCCCAAGCAGTTACGTTTGTTTTATGTAAGATTCATATCACATGGAATATTTTTGTAAGACTAATTATATTATTATTTAGGCATAACATAATTAATTTAATTTTAATTTAACATAGGCGGAATTAGACTTAAAATTAAAAAAGTTACTTATTTTTTAAATATGATTTATATTTAAAAAATAAAGCAACTTTTTTAATTTTTAAGGCAAACTTCGCCTAAAATGTTTAGGCAAAAATATAATAGGCATGAAGACTAAAAAAATTAGTCCGTCAGTAAGATTATCTACCAAAAAATATTGACAGTTGACACATTTTTTTTCGTTCCTCACACAAAATGTGCATAGATACAGCGCATTGAAATTTCATGTGACGTCACGCTTAGAAACAATTTTACCTCTAGTATTGACGTCACAAGCCCCCCTCTCCTAAACTTTATAGTTTGTTGTACCTCTGTATCTTTGTCAATTTTATTGATTTGATACATCAAAAAATACGTGTCCAATATTTTATAGTAATCTATGAATCGAACTGACGGACTAAATATATGTTTTTAGTCTTTATTGCCTATTATGCTAATCTTTGCATTACACATTAGTAAATTGTATTTATTTGGACCAAAGATCTAAAAGTATCTATGTAGGTAGCGTACGAAGTACATACATCTCACTAATTTAGACGTGTATTTTTTTCGAATGTTAATTTTGCCTTCTCGCATATTAAATTCTTTATCCTCGACTTCGCTATTGTTAATGAAAGTTGACTGGTATGGTAGACTTTGAAAGGCTTGACGCTGAAACAATAATCTTTTATTTCAATATCATAATACTTTTATATTTTGCTTTCTAAAACAATGGTTATTTTTTTAATGTGCCAACAATATTTACGGCACAACATTTATGCTTATTGACCTATATTATGCGACTAGCTTCCCGCACGCGGTTTCACCAATAAAAAATCATAGATATATCAAATCAAACAAATATAATCAATACCTACTATTGATTATATTTGTAAAAATTATATAAAAGGGTTATAACCGTTATTACAATATTTAAGAACTTTTACATTAATCATGGTTCTACAAAGTACTGGATGTAAAGGTACAACACCAAATTTGAAAGAGTTTAAGACTCTATTGTAGGGCTCTAATGTGGAGGCCCCGGGGCAGTTGCCCTGGATACCCTCCCTTAAAACCGCTTCCTAGATAAATGGCCTAGCCTTCCTTGATAATTATCTAACACTAAAAGATTTTTTCAAATCGGTCCAGTAGTTACTGAGATTAGCGCGTTCAGTGTTAGATAGCCCATTTATCGAGGAAGGTTAAACTCTATATTTAATAATGATGTACATACGGGAATGGGAGTTACGCGGGTAAAACCAGGAAGCTAGTAACACATAATTCACAGAAAGCATACTCTGTTTCAGAACAACTATCTGTGGTTCACAAGTTGTCCGGTATGGGAATCGAACCGGCCGTTAAGCGGCCGTAGCCTAATGGCTTGGACGTCGCACTTGTGATCTTGAGGTCGCAGGTTCGAACCCCACCCATTGCACTACCGACGTGAACCCACTCGTAACACAAGCAATTTAGCTTAGCACGAGGAGTTAACAAAAATACTAGTAGACTGGAAAACACTGGTAGAAATCTTAAAAAAAAAAAAAACCCGGAACACCAACTCTCATAAGCAACTACCGCTATCACGGTAGTGATATACATACATACCATAAAGTAAACCACCAGTGTAGTTATAATTCTAGACCTCAATAGCATAAGGACGGATTTACTAATAAACTTTAGAAGCATTAAGTCGTAAGTGCCAGTTTACGATAAAGGCACATACGACGAATGTTTCTGACATATTATAATGAAACATCCGACCTTATTACTAAAAAAATCTACTTAGTTCGTCAGTTAGATTACTAAAAAAATATTGGACACGTATTTTTTTATTTCCTAAATCAATAAAAAATTACAAAGATACTGAGCAACAACAAACTAACAAGTTCAGGAGAGACGGGCTTATGACGTCAAATGCAATTTCAACGCGTTTTATCTTCGTCATTTGTAGTTTAAGAAACGAAAAAAAAGTAATTTAACTGACGTACTAAATATAATTTTTGAGTAAAATATAACTTCTTCCGTATTGTTCCATAAATTCTTAAAATTTTGGAAGGTTTATACCTAAGTATATAGGTACCAAATAGCTGTATGAGTGAGTGATGCAGCGTCGCAACGCGTTGCCGAGCGACGCAACGGATGCGCGCGCACGCCGCGGAAGTTGAATGTATCCGACTAAACCCAAGTGCATGTTTGTACTTGGTTTGGAGACTGTAGTAGTTTGTTGATCGTCCCACAATCAAGTATTCCATTTGTTTATTTACCATAAACGTCTTATCTACCAGTTTACTTATCGGCACAGGAGAGTTTGTTTTAAGAGTGAGCGCGCCTTTTTACTTCGACGGGCATGTTCGACCTACACTAATATTATAAAATGATGATGAATTTTTGTATGTAAGTATGTTTGTTACGAATAAACTCAAAAACTACAAGACTGGTTTAGTTACTTCTTTTACCATTAGAATGCTGAGCTAATAGGCTATTTTTAATTAAGAAGGTCCTACGGGAACGGGAGCTACACGGTTGATATTTTATACTAGTATATAAAGCTGAAGAGTTTGTTTGTTTTAACGCGCTAATATCAGAAACTACTAGACCGATTTGAAATTCAGTGTTAGAACGCCCATTTATCGAGAAAAAGCTAAAGGCTATATTTATTAATGTCTTCATAACTGTAACGGGTTATCGTAACGCATTTCCTATATTATTTATGCTACGTTAACTTAATAAATTGACATAATAAAAATATTTTTGAATGTAGCAAGACATTTTTATCACATTCATAATAATAGCGTTACGCGATTAGCTTACTGCTTGTAACATCGATTGTTTTTACTTAACTTAACTTGATATCTCTATGCATTCATAAGATGATTTAAAGTTAACGACATGCTCTTTTTTTTTTCGGGGACAAATCCATTTACGCATTCCCACCGCCGCGCCGCCGCCGCAGCGTATTCGCACGCTGGCGATGGGATATGTGGGACTCGCCTTCTCCCTAGCGTGATATGCTAACTCATACCACGAGGGGAGGACCGTACATCACTTCGATCCTCCGTTAGCGGGGGTCGGGCACGCATAAGCAATCCGGCCCAATTTTTTTTTTTTTTTATTCTTTTTATTTTAATATCTTCCTAGTAGAGTTTTTGCAGTCTACTAGTATTCCCGTTAACCCCTCGTGCTAAGCTAAAATGCTTGTGTTACGAGTGGGTTCACGTCGGTAGTGCAATGGGTGGGGTTCGAACCGGATCCGTCCGACCGACCTCAAGATCAGAGACCGACGTCCAAGCCATTAAGCTACGGCCGCTTAAAGTTACCGACACCCTGAGAGTTAAAGCTGCACCCGCGTGGTTTTATAGACACAAAAGTGCTTCTGACGCATAGACACGCAACGTGTACCTACCTACACATCGCGGGTGACCTGCGACGCAGTTACACATCTTAAAAATTGATGAATACTTACTAATATTATAAATGCGAAAGTAACTCTGTATGTCAGCCCTCACACCAAAACAACTTAACTGATTTAAATGAAATTTGGTAAACAGATAGCGTAGTAGGTACAACTTTATATAGCGAAAAAAAGGGATTTTATTGGTTGAAAGGGGGGATAAAGATTATATGGGAGTATCGCCATTTATAAATCTGGAAGCTTGAATTTTTTTTACTGTTTGTTAGATATAGGTGAATATCCTTACTAATATTGTAAGTGCAAATAAGCCTAAATAATTAAAACTTCTACTTAAATTCACTATTCCACGAGGACGAAGTCGCGGGCACAGCTAGTGTGATTTTATAAAAGGAGTCCACGCTATTTATTCATCATTCTCCTGCCCTTATGGAGCGTTCAAGTATTACGTAACGCAATCTGGGGAGGGAGAAAAACGTTACGATGCGTTAGGGCAAAAATGATCACTTGAGTGTTACGTAACGTTTAGAGAGGGGGAGGGGGGGTCCATAAAAACGTTACGGTGCGTTACAAGTGGGGGAGAGGGGATCAAAAATCTTCAAAAATTGCGTTACGTAATACTTGCACGCTCCCTTATCCCAATTTATTTGGGGTCCAGTTCTAGCTCGCACACCTCAATCTAACTTCTCTCACAATCATATCTCTCTTTTCCCACAGAAGCCGGATACTGCACTGCTGCCCCTGCGCGTCGCCTGTGGGGTACGCCCTAGCCCTATCGTTCATCATATCTTTTTTAATCATCATGTTCATATAGGTTTTGGCAAAGTTTAACAGTCGGCTGCCAGCCTGACACTAACCCTCTTGGGATTGCTTCTGTTGGTAGTTTACCCGCCACCGCGCCGAATTAAATGGATATCCCGTCATTTGTCAATCGTCAGAGCCTCGTTGGTAAACAGCAGGGTGCACCGCGTGTAGGTGAGGTTGACGTTTAGGGAGTCTGGTTGTTGCGCGCTCCCCCTTACACCCCACGGTTACAGTCCACGCTATTTTTTATCATTATAATTATTATACGTCGATTATAAACGTTGTAGGTAGTACATTATTTTATCTTTCTTTCAACCATAGAACCAGTAAAAAATTACGTAGGTAGGTAACTTATAAAAAATAACGGGTGTGCGTTTTATTTTGTCATAAGTGTACGATGCGCAAAGCGATCCCCACTCCCCACTCTTGCGCCGAGCAGTCAAGAACCGTGCCGGTATCTGTATCTTTTAAAAATCACCCGGAAAATTATTCATAGCTGACAATGAGCATTTAATAATCATCTTAACCCGTCATGTTTTGTATACCTCCTGATTCTTGGAGACCCTTATTACAGGACCGCGAACTTTAAAGTACGGCGGTAAATCGACGGTTGTGGGCAAGATGGGCATGCACATAACTCTAGACTTGTGCGTCTTGTCTTGATGCGCGAAAAAGCAAATAATCAAAGCCCGGCCAATGTTGGCCGGTCGTTATGAATCGTACTATAGGTACTTGTGCCTAGAGCTTAGCGAGTCGCCTAGGGTCTCGCAGCCATGCTCGCTACAAAAAACCAAGTTTTTTTACCTACATCAATACATGCTATGCGACTTGTGTTGGATGTAGAACCGCAAGGTACGCCGCTGCCTGTCAGTGCATTCGTAGTTGAACCGATATCCATAATTTATTTTTGGTGTCATTATAATTTGTAAAATAAATTAAACTGAAAAAAAATTAAAAAGTCTAAAATTAAATAATTGTACGCGATGGAATTGACGCAGGGATAATTTAGGTATATAGGAACCCAATAAACCTTACCTACGTTAAATTCATGATAGCTACAAGGTAACATTCAGTGGCGGGTTAAGCTGAAATTGTATGAAAGCGAGATACATTTTGCGAAGCACACTGGGGACATTTTGTTTCGGCCTTAGATACCTACTTGGAGAGTGAGAGAGTGATAGACATATATGTATAATAGAGATAGATAATATATTCTGTTTGTGAAAAGCAGTGTCGTAGCTAGGTCCTTGATCTAGCAGCTACGACACTGCTTTACACAAACACAAACTTGCCCTGAGGCAAAAAAACTGGCTTCTGCCCGTGACTTCGTCCGCGTACTCCATATATATATGTATATGTAAGTACATATTTCAAAATGGCAATAGGGCGATTGCTTATAAAGTTACCACCCCCTCCACCCCCCGGCATGGGATCCCCGGGGCACTGCCCCGTTCAGCCTTTCAGTAACCACGCCGCAGTGGTGAAGAGAGTCCTACTGTTGATGGTTGGTTCGTAAGGTTGGCCTTTGAGTCGCGAGGCCCCTGTGGCCGCGAGGCCGTAGTAGGCGGTGACATTTTTATGTTCACTGGAGTCATAAGTTATAAACATATAATTGTAAATAGTAAAATTTGTTTTTCTATAGAGATAGAGCATAGCCTTGAGGTGAGGCCCTCCTCACCCCGCGATACATAGTGGGGTACTGTGCGCCCAGCACAGTTAGTATTGCGAGAAGAATTGATTTCTAAAGAAATATTTTTTATATTTGGCAAAGAAATCTTAAGGTATCTACTCACATAATCACGATACTATATGCCATTCAAGAGCAAACAAAATTAAATTAAATCATCAAACAAAATGATAACTTATTTTTCTACTTTTTTAAGGTGACCACAGTTGCGCACAGCGCAAGTAATTCCATGAGTGAAAACTTAACGCTTTCCTCTAACTATAGCTCTAACTAAAATTATCCTAAATCTATTTGGTTGGTAAGTACTGAACCCCACATGCGCAAGGCGCGTCACCCAATTTACGCTTTTATTAGGTTTCCGTACCCGAAGGTTAAAAGAGGACCCTATTACTAAGACTTCGCTGCCTGTCTGTCTGTCTGTCACCAGGCTGTATGACAAGAACCACGATAGCTAGACAGTTGAAATTTTCATAATTGATGTATTTCTGTTGCCGCTATAACAACAAATACTAAAAACAAAATAAATAAATATTTAAGGGGGGCTCCCATAAAACAAACATGATTTTTTGCTCGATATCAATTAAGGCAACAGGTAGGCACTTGGAAATGGTACGGAACCCTTCGTGTACTCGCACTTGGCTGGTTTTATTAACCGATAAGCTATTTAATAAATGTCATAACATATGTAATGTCCAAGCATTAAAATTGCTTTCATCATACTAATCTTAATGTGTACAAATAAATTTACTTGTTGGACTTCAGTATACTTCATCATAGAGCATTACTTTCCTGTGCTACGTCTACGTACACAATGTTATAGATACGTAAGTATAATGTTATAATATGTTCCATATTTGAATTTACCGCGAAATTATAAACTATAACTTGAGTGACTAATACATGTACAATAAAGTTAAAGTCACAAGTATTAGTACATTCAAATAAGTAAATAAAATTATAATTAATGGTTCCCCTTATTATATCTTTAATTCAAAGATCTTAAAAATAGATCTCTCGTTTTAATACTAATTATATTTACGTATCACTAAGCAGTGTTGCATAGTAACGGTGGTAACATTTTTACCCCAAAATGAGGGGTGCATCCATTCACCAATAAATGAAGGATGATATAAATGCATTATTTGGTGCTCTATACTTATTGTGTCAATTTATCAGAAATAATACATAAGTGATTATGCAGCTATAATATAGTACGAATGAATTTATTAATGGGACTTGGGAACTAATATTTAATTTCTGTAAATATACATACATTACTGGTATAAAACTCCATTTGAATAAAAAAATCAATAACTAAAATAATAACAAAAAAAGAATGAAAATCAATTTTAAAACATCTTGTTCCTATTAAATTATGATAGATTTATAACTAAGTACCTATTTTGTCATTAATATTGACACTTAATATTATTTTTAAATATTGCAACAATAGGTATGAATGTGTTACACTAGTACAAAATGGCCTTTACTTTTTGGAACTAACAACTAAATAACGGTGATATTGACTACTTTGTGAGGATTATTTTATTCTCCATTCGGATATACGCATGAGGTGCTGCTAGACTGATTTGGATAATTACAGCATGGGATCACTCAAGTTTTATGTAAACACCTAACAGGGTGTAGGGTCTATCCTTTGGTTATTTTTGATTATATATGAGACGGGGAGATATTGATAGTGATAACGTACCTATGCCAAACATTTAACGATGTTTTCTGTGAAATGAAATTTAAGTCAATAACGGACTGAAGATACAGAAAAAAAATATTCCAATGTCTTCGAATGCATGCGTGCGGAAGGGGACAAAAACTTTGTTTATTTCTGCTGACCTGTTGTCTTAAGAAAAAAAGAAACGTTCTTGCTCCTCTCTTGAAGGGGAGAGTTCAAATTTGCGTAATACTTTAACGGTCCCTAAAATTTTTAGGTAGTGAAACCACATAATACTTCTTGCAAAGCCTGCATATGTAAGCTGTAAGAAGCCAATGCCCACTTCAGGATCAGGCGTCCCGGGTGGACACCGTGAGCACTGTGTTCAGCAGTCTATATATACATGTCTATATAAAAAATACTTTAAGTGGCAAACATAGTTCTAATATAGGTAGTTAAAAAAATAATTTGCAGTCTAGAGTGACTAGAGTGACTTGAACAAGATTGCTAAGATTGGCCGATCTATATAAAATCAAGTTAAATTTTTTTTTCCAGTGTTAACAAAATTATTGCCGTACAAAATAGCATAATATATAAAAACAAATCGGCAACAATGGATTCATTCATTGGATTAATAATTTGCACACGACCAGAACATAATAATATGATTAATGAAGATATAATTCATTGAGCAATTTTTTGTTATTATTTGCACATTCATTGTGCTTCAATCAAACCTAGATTTTTGTTTTTTCATTAAATAATCTTTAACGCCATTTTTTACCTTGTACAATATTCCATTTAAATTATTATGTTACTTTGAATAAGGTAAAATGTAAAATTAATTGGCAACATTATATCCCGCGTCGAGGAAAGCCGATTGGATGGCGGAAATATCCGAACGAATGATTAGGTCACGTGGTACTTTTGGAGTCTTCGTGGCGTAGCTTGTTCAGCTGCTCGTCGAAGCGGCTGTCGGACGGTCGCCTCTCAGCGAGTCTGCGTACGATGTAGCGGCCATTTTTGTTCTTAGTTCATAATAGCGTGCGCATATATTAATGTATTTCGAAGGACATATAGGCAATTATCACCATGACTATCATAGTTTTTCTAATAGATACTTCAGCGTCTATGAACCAAAGAGCTTATTTGGGCGGACGCCCAACGTTGCTCGATGTAGCCAAGGGCGCTGTGGAAACGTTCGTAAAGGTACGTGCAGTGTCATCGACTCGTCAACCGCCTCGTTTTTGTGATCGATTTGTTTATCGCGTGTTAGTGTGTGGGACTCATTATATCTTATTTCCTAGGTTCGTCAACGTTCTCCTGAAAGCAGAGGGGACAGGTATATGCTTCTAACTTTCGAAGAACCACCCGCGAACATCAAGGTTAGTATATCATAGTGAACACGTTAACAAATTTTCCTTTTAATTTGTGCATAAATGAGCGTTATTACGCCGGTTTTACAGTGCCTACTTGTAAACCACTGTCATCTGCAAGCCAGAACATGTACATACTTTGAAAGTGCGAATTTTACTGAAATAGACAGCACGACGTAAACAGGACGAACCGCCGCCGTTGCTGCCTCCGCGATAGCGCTCGGTCGCTACTGCGCGCTCATCGCACATTCTCATTGGCCGAGCTCATACACAACGAAATGGCGAATTCGTGGGGGGAAATTTAAACTGAATCACACAGCTGCCAAATAAATTCATATAAGAATTATTTTGCTTTCGATTGTGTAGCATACGTATTGTGTACAAATACTAATCAGTAACAACAATACTTTATCATTTAACCACATTGCAACTTGTGGTTTGTGTTGTTATCAGTTTTGACATATTTTTTCAAGTGCCTGTTATATTAGTGGGATTATTATAAGTAAATTGTAATTTTTCAGGCTGGTTGGAAAGAAAACTTGGCTACATTTATCAATGAGCTGAAGAATTTGCAATGTCTGGGATTGACAACAATGGGTGCAGCCCTGAAGCATGCCTTTGATGTTTTGAACATTAATCGCATGCAGACTGGCATTGACACATATGGCCAAGGTAGATGCCCATTTTATCTGGAGCCTTCTGTTATTGTTGTCATTACCGATGGAGGAAAGCTTTCTAGCAATGCTGGTATTCAGGAAGAAGTGAGTAATAAGATTCTAAGACTATAGATTGTAAGATTTTCATTTATTTTAAACATACAGCAATATTTTTTTCTTTTTAAACATAGGTGGTATAGGTCCATTTAGTTATTATGTGACTAATTATTAATGTATTTTCTTTTTGTTTTTCTGTAAAGTATTTAATTTTAAACATGTATCAAAATAATTTCTGAATATTGTCCTTGATAATTTTGTAGATGCTTTAATACTACTAAAGCAACTTAAGGATAAATAACATGGTTAAGTGCTAATTATGTTATAATCAATACTTAGTCTAAATAATGGACTATTTATTTAAATTCTAATAAGAATTTGTTATAATTTGAGAATTGTGGCAAAGCTGAGCATCATTCTTAATCTTATATATAAAATTCTCGTATGAATATAAATCAAACAAGAATGTTTTATGCTCCAAAAATCTAGTTATTTAGTTAGGTTTACAACTTAGCAGATACTACTAAAAACTGAACATTATGAAAATTAAATATGAATAAATGACATTCTATTTGAGAAGTTTTGTGAAAGAAAGTAAGATCATAAAATATAATAATTCTATAATTATTATTCCTTATATATAAACATTAGATACAGTTGAGGTCACTATCATAAGATATTTATGAGCTCTTTAAAATTAATTACTCTTTGACTGGAGTATTTAACTTAAGTGTTATTTATAAGAATTAAATATGACTGCACCAGTGGCTTATTGATTAGCTCAGTTAAAATAGTTGCTTATGTATCATGGTGTTCTGGGTTTCAATTTCCATCCTGCCAAACTATTCGTGTAAACCACAGCTGTGCATTGTGTTCGTAAAATAATGTATTTTTAAAGTGTGGCAGCAATTTAAATTTCTGTAGTGTGGGAGTAGTGTTAAAGGGAATAAAAAAAGCATCATTCCATAAATGACAACACTGGCGTCTCACTGGCTACTGTATTTGCTATTCAGACCTTTTTTTTTGTTGTCCGGTTGGAAATGCATCGACGCATTCTCACCGCCGCTGCAGCGTATTCGCGCGCTGGCGGCGGTGGGATATGTGGGGCTCGCCCTCTCCATAGCGTGGTATGCTAAACTCATACCACGAGGAATGGACCCTACACCGCTAAAACCCCCCGGACACCCCTTCAATCCGGCCCCCCGACGGCACCCGCGGCCAGTATGGCACCGCGGGATCTCCAGGGCTTGCTATTTAGACCTAGTGTTCTAGGTATGATTCCCACTCAGGACAATTATTTGTGTGAACCACACAATTGTTCTGATTCTGGGTGTGCTTTGTGTCCGCGATTTCAGTGTTTATATAGTCCTATCATATAGAGATTAACGTCCGTAGTGTGGGAGTTGTCTTATAAAAAAACATAAAATATGTCCATTGCTGATATAGGTCCTCAAGAGGGGTTTTGCCATAGTTGATGGCACGTAATTTGGAAACCAATAACATGGTGTTATCTATAGTCAGTTAATTCTGCTGTCTATACCTTTGTATGCATTTGTCTTTGGGTAATATATCATAAAAAATTATATAAAAAATAATCACATTTAACCAGCCCCTTGGTTCCAACCAAGGGCTCTGTCGCAAAATGACCACTTCTCAAAATGACTACAGGTAGCAAAATGTCCCTTTCGCAAAATGTTCCTTTCGCAGAATGTTCCTTTCTCAGAATGTCCCTTTCGCAAAATGTCCCTTTCGCAAAATATCCCTTTCCTCAAACAGGCAGATCTTTGTGTGATGAGTACAATTATTTGTTCTGTCTAAGTGTTTTCTATCTTAATTAAGTATGCATTAAGAAATATATAAGTATGTATATCAGCTGTCTTGTTACCCTATGGTATACAGGCTTTGCCTAGTTTGGGATTAGACAGCAGTGTGTGAGGTGTTTCAGGTTATACCTTACTATACAGTATTTAATATCGTTTGGCTTTCTAGTTTTAACGATAAGTTTTGTAATTATTTTTTCATGTAAATTTTCACAAGTTTTGTATCTCTGTTGCCGCTATAATGGAGGTCATCGCCAACGACCCCCCTGAGCCGAGGCCCACAGGGGCGCCCTCTTGCGCAGGTTGTTTAATTTGTAATTTTAAACCATTTATTAAAGCTGAAGCTCTGCTCGCCTTTATGCCTGGTGAAGTAGCAAAAGCCTCGTGGCTAACTACGTATATATGTCCGAGAAAAATATAATAACAAATACTAAAAATAAAATAAATATTTAAGAGGGGCTCCCATGCAACAAACTTTTTTTTTAACCCTATTTTGCTCGATATCAATAACTGCAACAGGTAGACACTTGAAAATGGTACGGAACTCTTCGTGTGCGAGTCCGACTCGGTTGTTTGAGGAACGGGATATTTTGCGAAAGGGACATTTTACGAAAGGGACATTCTGAGAAAGGAACAGTCTGTGAAAGGGACATTCTGCGAAAGGGACATTTTGCTACCTGTAGTCATTTTGAGAAGTGGTCATTTTGCGACAGAGCCCAACCAAGGGGCTGGTTAAATGTGATTATTTTTTTCCAAACCAATATCAATTCTGAAAATCTTCTTTGATTTTATACACTAAGATCATTAAAATTGTTATTCATTGCAAAAAGTTTGATAAATGACAATAAACAATACATTAAAGCAATTCAACAATTTTACCAGCTGAACCAATAACTAAATATTTTTTTTTTGTTTTTGTTTTAATAAAAGTGTAATCTTTAAAGTTACTTACATTTAGACTTGTCGATTCATTCAATATTTGACACTATAGACATGCTGGATAGTACGGAACCCATCTGGCGTGAGTCCGACTCGCACTTGACCAGTTTTTACTAAATTCGTATGGATTATGCATTTTATTATTGTAAGTACCTAGGTATGTATATGGGGTACTAATAATAAAAGCACAAGTAAAAATAAATGTCGGCAGTCTGTGTGTCTGATTGTTCTGAATATTATGTAACGGCTGGACCGATTTTGTCGGGACTTTCACTGTTTAAACTAATTTTATAAGGTTAAGATAGGGTTCCTTTTTTACCTTTTCTTATTGTATATTCACCTAACCTCCGAAACGGTACTATCGATTTAGGTGGGACTTTCATTGTTAGATCTTACAAAATCCTTATTTTACGCGGAACTAGCCGCAGGCAGCAGCTGGTAGTTGTTTAATAAAAGCAGTTTAATTTGTCATGATACACGTTTTATACTACGCTTTATAAAGATCTCGATGATCTAATTAAATAATGGTGTCTATAGCAACCATTGTCTCACTGCAGTTGACCGAAATTAAGCACTTTATCTCTACTTTAACCTACATTTTAATTTTACTATAGTTTATGAATTTTGGTATCTGTGAGTTACCGTGTTTTGCATTCGGTCGGTCCTTTGTTTGTTGCGAATGATATTCAAATTTCACTTTAATTGGTTTTTCATCTCATTCATTTGTATGCTGTGCTAATACAAGAATTATTTAATATTTTCTGTATTCTTATACCTATGTCTAACCTTACACATATCCAATCCGTAAATCCGGCAACTCAATATTCTGTGTGTATAAGATACTACCGATACCGCGATCGTTGGCCTTTTTGATACCGATGTCCTTCTTATTTCTTGTAGTGTTATTCCTAATTTTAATTTTCCTAATACTAATTTTCCTAATATTAATTTATTAAATCTCTCTACACATATTCCTCACAACTGGCTCAGGTACGCCGATTTCGGCGTAGTATTTTGTGCCGCATTTTTCAAGTACGACGGCGGTATCTAGTCTAGCCCGCAAGACCAATCAATTATCTAAGCGTGTCATATTCTGTTAGCCATCGACGTATAAAAATCTAAGCCTGAAATAAACGTATTGATATAATATGTACTTACTAATTTAGATAACTATTTCGGAGAAATCTCGTTTGTGTGTATCCGTTAACAATATGTTAAAATATATGTAGTTTAATAGTTTTTCATTTAATTGACCTTTAGCCTTTTACCAGTTTGCTTTTGTTTGTTTGTTTGCAGTACAGGTCAAACGTAATAGGATATATATCATTCTCCCTTTAATTTAGGATATTTATAATTCTACTTTCCATCTCTAAAATATGGCAACCCGGACAAGATTTTAGAACCGAAAACCCGGTCAGGTCATAAGGCTTTTCTAAGCATAGTCAGTGTAATAATAAACAGTTGGAAATGTCATAATTTTTTAAACCCACAACAAATTACAAATGAAATTCGGCCCGGACGGTCCCCGGACGCCCTCTAAACTAGGACAACTCCGGGGATACGTATGTTACGGTCATGATATCTGTGTGTATAACAACGGAAAGTATTTTTAAATATTTAATTGAAGTACCGCTGTCCCCGTGACGGGGATATGGCATACAAGGACAACGGGAATAAAGTTATAAAATACCTGCTTTTAAGTTAAATTCTAAAAAATAATATGTTTTTACTAGCTTATGCCCGAAACTTCGTCCGCCTGGAATAGTTAATTTGGGCTAGCCCTGATTTTGAAACATTGATCATTGCTGCTCCGCTCCTATAAGCTAGGTAGCAGGGCGCCCCTAAACTGTTTAGGCTTCATCAATACGGGCCCATGAGTCCTGAAATACAGGCTTAGGTTTAGGTCAGTATCGCCCACAAAATGCAAGTTATGCCAATCTCCTGTCAACTGTAATTTATTACTTGTAAGAATGTCATTTCTTGAGATATGTATATATTTTTTTGGATATACTCATATTTACAAAAAGCAATAAGGGGATCGGGGCCTCGGGGTACTGCCCCGTCCAGCCCTCGGCAGCTACGCCAATGATTCCTATAGCCTACCTCGATAAACGTACGTGTAACACTGTTTTTTTTAAATCCTGTAATTATTAATTTAAACGTATTTAAGCTAACAAACTATTCAGTTTTAAATATTAGTATAGATTAGTAATTCAGTAGATTCGAATAAAATACCTAACACACATGTGAACCTGACTACTTAAATAAGATATTATTAAACTCGACGTTAAGGCAATAGAAGCAGGACAGAAATTAACTACATAGGGGGAATAGAAGCGAGACGAGATTATCGGCTCGACGTAATGAGACTTGACATAAAGGGAATTAACCTTACCAAGTGTGCCTATGTATCAACATTGCAGCAATGTGTTACGTGAATTCTATAATTGCTTAATACATTTCATGTTACGTTTCCCCAACATGTCCGCGCGTCGCGCACCATTATAGTGATTCCTCGTATTTCTCTAGCTGATACGCGGGAGTTTACTAGAATTGTAGCGCTGTATATTACCTATTCAACTTGTGCGTTTTAACTGCGTAGCCTACATGTCCGTGGGAGTCTCATCGTACAACCTATGTTACTTCTGTCTTAACGTTAGTTAGACCGTTTAATGTCCAACACAGAACTTGGACTCCAGAGGGAGGGTTTTTGATTTAGTCACCACGATTTGTAGGCGGGCTGGTGTACCCAGTATTAAGTTTTAACACATAAGTGAAGGCGGATGCCCGTTCCCTGGTATATGATTGTTATAGATGATGTTATAACAATCCGTACCAACGGCTTAATGTGCTTTCTGAGTTACTGAGGTTACAACCTGAATCTACCAGACCCCGAATAGAAACCTATTATTTTACACAAAGATTTCCTGTCCGGCGTCGGGGATCGAACCCACGACCTCCGAGACTGAAAACAAGACTTATAACGCTACGCCAATGATAGTTAAAAATAATCTTTATCTGTTACAAACGAACACTCCAGGCAACGTTAGAGTTTATAAGAGGACTAGCGACGCGCCCCGGCTTCGCACGGGTACAATACTGATACTTATACTGCAGAATGTCTTTAAACCTCTAACAAACGGGCGAAATTTGGTCAAAACAAACAGAAACAAATTAATATAGGTACCTACTAAAACTCAGTGAAATAAGTAGGTGGGTATACTTTTATCATATGAAATACCTATACTCTTTAGGACTAACAATACAACAAACACTAAATAAATAGGTATTCAAGTATCTATCCATCATAGTTACAACGAACACAAAACAAAAAATTTGCCCAATAATTCTTAAGGATCGAGCGCGCATAATCGCATTCGGCCTAACTCACTCGCTGCGCTGCGAAAACACGCGCCGTTATTTTGCGATAACTTCTAAGTTATTCATTTAAAGTATATAGTGTAGGGGTAAAATAATCTGCATGAAATGCTTAAGAATATTAACTCATTTAAAATGATAAGGATAATAATACTGAATCCGTCTAATTAGCTTTACAATAACCGCATTAGAAATGATCATTGTTCTAAAAGATATAATGGATATAGCAAGTTAACCTTGAAAGATAGACATATGCTATCGCAGACTTTTTTGTAGATCTAAAAAAGAAGAATGTTTCCGCCATACATTGTTTTGTTATATCTCATAGGGTTTTCGTTGAAAGCTCCCAAATGGCTTAATTTTTTCCGACACCTCTGACAAATATCAATATATATTAGTCAAATGTACACATAAACTAAACAAATCATATACGTAAACCTTCCGGAAGAATCGTTCTATCGATTGGTAATAACCGCATGAAAATCCATGTAGTAGTTTTTGCGTTTATCACGAACGGACAGACAGACAGACGCGGCCGGGGACTTTGTTTTTTATAATATGTAGTGATGTAGTGATAGCGGTCGCCCGCGGCTCCGTGCGTATGTCGGTTACCGCTGCAAAAAGCCTACCCAGGGAAGACACGGTCAGCAAAATGATTTCCAGGTCAATTCACAGGCACCGACACAAACATCGACGACGCACTCATTATCCGCAGGCTGCACAGATTGTCTTTCTGTGGATGTTAAAGTTGTTAATGATGAAAATATTTAAATGTAATTAATATTCATTTTAGGCATTAGGCATTTTAGGCATTTTCAAATGTTCAAGAAAATATTAATAGCGTGTAATATTCTAGCTCTGAAAAGAACTGTTGTTTAGCCCTGAAAAGAACTGTTGTTTAGCTCTGAGAAGAACTGTTGATTAGCTCTGAGAAGAACTGTTGATTAGCTCTGAGAAGAACTTTTGCGTAGGTGTAGTTTTAAGAACGAAATCTAAAAAAAATCGCACGAAAATTATTAGACTTCGCAACGGGCCGTGCAGCAGAAATCGTAATATTTTAATTTCGCCATAACTTTAAAACCAAACGTCCAATTTTAATCATTCAGAGACCAAATAGTATCTACATAAACTGTAGGTACGTAGTTATGAAATCATTTATTTTGATAAGGATTATTATCATGAGTAAAATTAACGCGTTTAATTGTAGTCCAAAAAAAATTCAAGATTTCTAAATAAAAAAATGGTGGTTGTGCCTCACTCGACATAGATAGGTATAGTGTGTCGCGGACTTTTTTGTAGATATTTATAAGATCTACGATTAATTAGAACATTTTATGGTTCTATCTTTGATAGTTTAGGCAGCGTACGCAAAATAAGTAACTTTTCTGATTGATTTTTTACACCTTGTGTCCGAAAACCCCAAATATCTTACGGAACCCTATTTTTTTCCAAAATAAAATGTAGCCTATGTTACTCGTGGATAATGTAGCTTTCGAATTGTGAAAGAATTTTTGAAATCGGTACAGTACTTTTTGACCCTATTCATTACAACCAAACAAACAAAAAACAAACAAACAAAGTTTTCCTCTTTATAATATTAAACTCAAACTCAAATATTTTAATGTATTCCACGTGTAGGTATTATATAAGGTGTTACAGATAATATCAATTTTTTAGATCCAACATGGACCCTGTCGGGCACAGCAAAAATGGAAGAGAGGAAGTAGGGCCAGCCATTTTAATCATTAATTATTATTATTATATTTATATATATATATATATATATTTTTAATTGTATTGTGTTTATTTTTATTAACATTAACTTAGAAACTAGTTTTTTAAATATATTTAGTATATTATATTTTTAGATATTTATTATTTATATTTTCTATATATATTTATTTATGCTCTATGTTTATTATGTTTTAAATAATATAGATACATTTAAAATTTATAATTAATTATTTGTTTTATCATTGAAGTATTCATTTATAGAGTAATAACATATATTTAATAGGAAATCTTTTAATTTATTAATAAACTTATTTATATTAGCCTCATTTTTTATAATTTTTGGTAATTTATTGTAGATTTTTATGGACATTACCATAGGACTGGATAAGTGTATTTGTAATATGGATTGGGGCAAGTTAAGTCTGTTTTTATGTCTGAAAGTGTATTTTGTTTGTTTCTCTCCTCGTGTGTCATAAAAATTAGAGTAGATTATGAACTTTCATCAAAATGATTGTCCATACATCAAAAAATTCAATCATGGGCTCAATTTAAAAGTGCACCTTGCAGTCGTTCCCGTTGCCGAAATCGTAAAATTATATATTTAATTTGTTAAAAGCAATCTGTGCCAAATATTTTTTATAGCGGTCCCATAGACTTGATGGTTTTTTTTTTATAAAAAAGATTTTATAAAATTAAGCGACCCGGCTTGCACGGCTATTGTACCTACCCGTGCGAGCCGGGTCGCTAGTTATTTGTGCTGATGTAATATACATATAATATACGTTGCGTAGTTTTAAGGACATAAGGTCAGACAGACAGCGGGAAGCTACTTTGTAGAGACAACCCTTTTTTTTTCTAAAGAATGAAGTACACGAAATAAATAAATAATAACTCTAGTTATGTGCAAGAAGAAATATTGAGATTATGAGTTTACTTGGCAATCAGGCAGGTGTCACTTTGATGATTTCTATTACCATAGCAATAAAGAGACTACGACAGTGTGACTACTTACGTTAGTGAATATTTATAGCTAAGTTTTGTTCTTGTAACTCGAGTCTTAATTGAAAAGGAACGTAGTCTCAGTAACATAGTACTTGGATTAAAAGTTTGGTAACTAAAATTTTAGAATTATGTGTTTACATTAGAACCCCCTGAATAAAAAACAGACGGCGATAAGCCATTACCCACTTAACGTAAACAATCAGGGAGATGGAAGATTTAAGTGGGCGGATAACTGTGTTGCTTGTGCCTTACTTATGTTAAAACATGAATTACAATTAGCGTAGTCAAACGTCCGGATTTTGGCGGGACGTCCCGATCTTGGTTTCAAAAGTAATATGACGCTCGGTATGGGCTCAGTCCCGCTTTTCGGGGATAACTTGACCAATTTAGGTGTTAGTTGTATTATAATCCTTATCCTTACTTCCTTACTAATATTATAAATGAGAAAATAACTGTCTGCCTGTCGCCCTTTCACGTCAAAACGATTTAAATGAAATTTGACCCGCTGTCTTACTAGCGTTGGACTGCTACTCTGCTCCAGGGGATCGTAGCGTGATGTTTAATAGTCTTTATGTTAATTAACCTTATAAACCATGCCTGTGTAAAATCATCAGCAAAATCAGTCCGGGAATTTTTAGGTGAAGATGAAAGAAACATCCATACAAACCTATGATATTAGTGAGATGAAAGAGGAGCCTTATTGACCGACCAAATAACATTTTAATGTTTTCTTCTATGTGACTAAGTTATTTGACCGTCTTCTTTCTTATCGCTCCCAGGAATGTCTTCCAGGCGACCTTTTTTATTCTGAGGAATTTTAATAACAGACACTCGCTCACCGTTGTTGCTGTCTCTAGTTACGCACTTAATTGTTATGAAAGCAAAGTGAAAGCTTACACAATCAGATTATTAAATAGTTTAATCTAAATTGATTATATCAATGTAGAATTAATTTAACCCTAGTCGTCAATTATGGTAGGCCTATTTTCTAGAAAGTTGAGATGGTCATTTAAATGATACACGCATGTTCTAACGCTGCTTGGGGCTTGTCATAATACTATGTGTTATTCATTTAAGGTCTGTCTGTTTTTATAATGTAGATCTTGATAGGCATTCAGAAACAACTGAGGGTAGTCAGTTTGTTGACTTAACATTATTTATGTCGCAATATGACCTGATTTATCACCGGGAAATATTTTTTCTGGCGTGAAGTTACTGCCCTCTTAAATATCGTCTCGGGTCATAATTGCGGTAAAATTTAAAAGCAAATCATTAGGTAAGTACCTTCTTATGATTTTTGATAGAAAGAGTCTGGTCGCGACTGGTGTAACCTATGTCGAAATAAATAAAATGGTAATGATTAGCCTTAAATTGTACCGCGATTGAGATCCGAGACACTGGGAGGTATATTTTTAAGAAGGCAAAGATACTTTCTTTCCGACAGCATCTATCCTGAACCAAGGTTAAAATTTTACAAGGGGCGTCCATTTGCGCGGGTTGCTTGGTTTATAGTTAATAAACCATGTAGGTATCTAATAAGGCTGGAGCTCTACTCGCGCTATTTCCGGTAATATAGCAAAAGCCTCGTGGCTGACTAAAAAGAAAGCTACTGAAATAAAAGCTACTTCACGCAAGGAATGTTCGTGCCCGGTGATATATTTGGTCATATTGCGACATAAATTATTTAAAGTCAACAAACTAACCACTCTCAGTTACTTATTATGTGAAGAGATCGCGGAAGTTTGAATACATTAAGGTATCTTATTGTTTGATAATAAATGATAATATCTATAACGCACTTTACAGTTCAATCTGCCTATGAACTGCCCGATTCCTGGCTCTGAATTGACCCGCGAGCCGTTCCGATGGGACCAAAGACTATTTTCCCTGGTGTTGCGGTTAGCTGGCACGCCGGCTGTGGAGAGAGACACGGGCCTGGTACCATCTGATTCGTCGCCGATTGACGCCATGTGTGAAGTTACTGGTGGTAAGTTCATACTTAGTTATTACCTATATATCATATGCATATATCATACGTCTAAAACTTGATCCATGATATTTAGGTTTACTTAACCAGAAGGCTAATTATGCATGATATTGGCATCATAATTCTTGCATGTCCGTTGTTTTTTATTGTGGTTTCAATGGCGGGAGTGAGGGAGGGATCGGTCGTAAACCAAAAAATTACAATCCTTGATTACTTTCTTAATAATATCCGAACTTCATTTAGGTTTTTAGTTGCTATATTGTTGTGGGAAGAGATTTTATGTTTGGATCGGTGTAAAATATATTTTTAAGTAGACAAAATTGGCACATTGTTACTTAATAAACTCGATACCATGACCCAACCAAACATGTAGGTAATGTAACACTGTCTCATAAATCCTGTAAAAATATTATTTAAGTAGATACTGCCCGCCTCTTCAACTTCGTAAAATAAGGATTTTTATAAGATATTTAACAATCAAAATAATCAAACAAACAAACTAAAACTCTATATCATACTTTATAAAATTACCTACCCAGTCTCGTTAAAACAAACAAACAAAAAACAATAATTGAATAGTGTTTTTGTTGTTAGTACCCTTTATATACATACCTAAGAATTAAGTAAAAACCTTTTATTTTTCCATTACAAATAGACATTTCAAATATATTTCTTTCTATAAATTTTCCACGTTAGTAAGTTGTGGAAATTATTTCGCAATGTAAATATAATTAAGCTATGTTTACGACTTTTTATACGCATACGCACCGTTGATTGTTTTCTACTAAAGAATCTTGGTAAACTGGCCCTCCCTTTAATAGTCGTTTATTTTAAACATCGTATGTTTAACTCATTATATGTACCTTTATCAAGTAAACTTGGTGTAGGTAAATGTCAATGTTCTTTATAAGCCATTTGAGTTAACTCAGGTAGATAACATCTCACATAAGCTAAAATATTATATGTTTTTAGTATGATGTAGACATTTTATATTAACAGGGGATAGTAAGCCCTTTAGAAAACCTGTCTGACTAGTTTTTGTCTTGTTCATTTAGAGTCAAGGAGGATATTCAAAGATATGTATATTTATGTTCGTGCCTTTTTATATCATTTAGTACTGATTTCTCACGATTTGTAGACATCTATTTAAAACGTTTTACAATTCGGAACTTATAGGTAGGTATACTAATATTATAAAGAGGAAAAGTTTGTATTTTTGTTTGTTTGTTTTGAATAAACTCGAAACGAACTACTGAACGGATATCGATAACTCTTTCACCATTAAAATGCTACACTATCCCTGATTAACATAGGCTATAAAAGTACACCAGTTCGCACTGGCCAGGGCGGGCTGCTCGTTGATAATAAAAGCAGTTTCAGTGAAGTATTGTTATTATGAAAAACAGCTTAACGCGCGCAGTTTCACCCACTTGGCTCCAGTTCCCGTGGGAACTTCATAATTAAATATAGCCTATATCATCCAGGGATAGTGTAGCCACGAGGCTTTTGCTACTTCACCAGACATAAGAAATAATGAAGACAAAACAAAAGTTATAATTATTTTTGCATTCAAATGAATAGTAAAAGTTTAAGAAAACTGGTTCATTTTGTTATAACACCATGTTACTATAAGTGTTACCATGCTATTACTACACAATATGTTGATAATTACACAGAAGCTATGAATGAACTCACGTTCGTGTTACAGGGCGCTCCTATTGCATTACGTCACACCGTATGTTAATGCAATGCATCGACAGCTTGGTTCAGAAGGTTCAAAGCGGTGTGGTCATCAACTTTGAGAAGATCGGCCCTGACCCGCCGCCTATAGATGGAGTTACTAACAGAGAGGGTGGAGAACCAGGGGATGAGACGACTAGTCACGAAGGCGATAAAGACATTGAAATAGACGGCGATAGAAATGGAGTAAGTAGTGTTTTAATGTTTTTTTTTCTTTATTTTAAGGGTTTTATCGCAAAGCGATAATGTCACCCCATTAAGTAAAATATCTGTTTTTATTAATAATAATAATAATATAATTTTTGGTGTTTTGGTCCTAAATAAAAAAAAAACTGTATATTCTATCTTTAATAAAGATACTTTTTGTATTTTACACAATTAATATGCTCAAAAAATACAGGAGAAATCCAGGAGTAACATAGGATATATTTTATCTTGAGGTAATGAGAGCTAATAATACTTTTCCTAAAAGTAACCGTTAGTTCTACAAACTGTAACAAGTTTCTACAAACCGTGTATTAGACGAAACTTGTTTCGTCAGTTGTAATACACAACTTTTTTATTAAATTGTTGATTGACAGTTATGATTCGGTTGTTATGGTACTATATTGAAGCAAAGGTGTTTTTACAAGTAATTTATTATTATTCATCTTGTGTCTGTCTAATAAGTATAAAAATAGAAATATTTTTATTTTTAGTGTTGTATACCTGTTTAATGTAATAGTAATAAATATGCAAATGAATGGTAGTAGCCATTTATTTGTTTATAATTTTATGTACATTTGTGAACTTTATTGCAATTCACTAGTCAACCTTAAGATGGTGCAGATAAAATGAAATTAATTTGGCATTGATTATAAAATAATATTTCATAGCAAATATAGGTATAAGGCAAATAAGTATATACATAATATGTATTTATAGGATAATGTTGCCGAAAATATGATCTCTTTTTCCTCGTAATAACAGAAAGGAGATATTTGAAGGATGTGAAGTGTAGTACCTATTGTAAATTAAATAATTATTTTAAATGATTTACTTTAAAATTGAAGATACTTGCTACGTAATATATATTTTTTTAAATTAATCTCTATGACAAAATATTAAAAACATAAAAATATGATTACTTCACTAACATCTCTCAATTGAAGTGTCCAAAATTTTGCGTCCAAAAATTTCTCGACGTTTATTTTGATTTTAGCTACAACATTTTAATGAGTAACGGTTCTTACGCAAAATGTATGATAAAAAATCTGGGAAGAAAAATTATGAAAATATTATTGCCTGTTTTCATACTTCCAAAGTCTTAAATTAGATTATGACATGTATTGATACTGAACTGTTAGATTTAGAGCATGCAGAATGATAATATATTTGAAAGTTTTAACTATTGTTATACATGACACATACACTCATAGCTTATTTGCTCAATTTACAGCGTTGGAATAGCGGCCAATACGGCGGTCCGAGTGCCCCTCAAGCTTGGCACTCCTGTCGTCGACTCATCTACGTGCCCCGTACAGTGGCGCAGAAAGGTTTTGCTGTGGGCTTCTGGCCTATACCTGAGTCCTTTCGATCGGACCCTAACGCGCCAACGTTGGTAAGTGTTATATACAGTAATCATCATCTCCCTGCCCTTATCCCATTTTATTTGAGGTCGGCGCAACAAGACGTTTTTCCTTCATAACACTTTTCACACAATCCATGCATCTCTTTAGACTTAATTCCTCATCATCCATCTATATATTATAAATATGATTACGTATTTCTATTGTAGATGTGATTGAACAACATCCGTGGTGTAGTGGCCTAAGTTTTGCAATTTGTCTCGGAGGTGGTGGATTGGATCCCCACGATAAGAAATCTATGTATAAAATCTTACATTTCTTTCAAGGGGGGGGGGGGCATGTTTAGCAGTGTACTTTATATGGGCTGATGAGGATAATACAGATCTGTAGTTGTCAACCACATACGAGAGTTCGTATTTGTTCTTAAAAATTAATGAATCAAATAGGTACATTGTTTTTTACAAGTTTTAGAGCATTGGTTTAATGGCTCCATACTTTAAATGTGTAAAAGTGCTTAGAATCTTCTTACGTATTATTAAATTACAAATGTACAAATTATTAAATCTATTTTTCTGCACTTCCAGCCTCCTCGGTCTGCGCATCCCGTGGTTAAGTTCACCTGTTCGAGCCAAGAGCCGATGGTGATTGACAATCTGCCGTTTGACAAGTACGAATTGGAACCAAGCCCGTTGACGCAGTTTATCTTAGCCAGGAAACAGCCTACCATCTGCTGGCAGGTATGCCTTTTTTCTTATTTAATCTTATTCTAATTGCATAGATATATAGTTTTTTTTTTAAGATAGCTTGTATTCTGGTTAACTCCACGTGCTAAGCTAAAATGCTTGTGTTACGAGAAGGTTCATGTCCGTAGTGTGTTCATATACATGTCTTCCCATGGGTGTCGTAAGAGGTGACAAATTGATTCACAGCTAATGGATTGGCAGCAGCATCTATCAGCTCAAACATACTCACCGTATGCCGTATGCGGTTTCGTGATCGCAAGTAAGATACTTGCGATCACGAAACCGCATACCAAGATTATGATTATGACAATATCCCTTAACGACCGTGGCCTGTAAATAAAAGGCCCATGTTAAGCAGTGGAAGTAAACAGGCTGACATAATATTCAATACAGAGTATCGCCATGAATCCGCTGTAAAATACACAAGTTGTATTGTGTACAACAGTTACATTTAGAACTAACGGTGTTAGGAGTTTAATAGTCATACTCATTAACATACTTACTATAGTTATTAGTTAGATTTGTAAGCCTTAATTAGGGTATTAACCTCTTTTCGTTCGTATTGAATATTGAGATAGTAAAGTCTTAAACCTTTTTAGCTGTAAAAAAGATTTAAATATTTATTTCTACTTATATATAAATCTGAAGATTGTTTGTTTGAACGTGCTAATCTCGGGAACTGCTGGTCTGATGGGAAATTTATTTCAGTGTGAGATAGCCCATTTATTTAGGAAAGCTATTCAAATACAACTAATGGTGTGCAACAAATATATATAAATATTATTTCCAGGTGTTCGTGGCCAACAGTGGCTGCAAAAACTCTGAGATCAATCATCCGTTTGGTTACCTGAAGGCGTCAACTAACCTCACATGTGTCAACTTGTTTGTTCTACCATACAACTACCCGATGCTCTTGCCGCTTCTAGATGATCTGTTTAAAGTGCATCGTTGTAAACCCACGCCCGAGTGGAAACTGGCTTTCCAACATTACCTTGACAGAATGCCTTCATATTATGTGGCAGTAAGTGTGTTTTTATTGGTCTATGAGTCTATTGATTTAGCTACCCAAAAATAACTATTGATTTACCCCCGCTGTGTAATTACGTAATTAGAAACCCATGGCTAAGCAGGGTTTTGTGTTTATTCGTCTATTAGTCTATTTGCTTAGTAATTTTCTCGTAGACCTCTTTAAAAAAAAACCTGGTTTCACAGCTGCTGTGCTGTGCGTGTTCATCCGCGTTGAAATGCTTTCCATCTTCAAACTACCATAGCATCATGTATATAATTACTGTGATTATTAATAATAATGATCACAGTAATTACATACATAATAATGTGTAAAGCATCATATCAGATTAACCAAATCATTATATCAATAAAAAATTACATAAAATGTAGGATCCTAGGAACAAAAGTATTCCAGTTTTTAAATAATTATCACCTTGTTGATATGGATTTCATTGTTTCGTAGGATAAGGAAAACGAACAATAAAACTTGCTTATCAAGCTTCGTAACCAGTACAATGGTTAAATGTTTTATATGTTTATATAGGATTTTTTTATGTAGGTATTATGTGAAGAAAGACGCGAATGACGCAATGTTATGTCAATGTGATTTCTTTTTAGTTTAAATTTTTCTGACTATCTTTCCCTAAATTGTTTTCACTCTTTATAGGAGTCAATAAAGAATCAAGGGCTTCTTTTGAGGGAATACCCCTATGGTCAGTGTTCAGTGGCCAGAATAACCAAATTAATTGATAGTATTTAGAGTGTATAACGTTTTAATTTAGGTTCAAACTGAATATTACGAAATAACCGTAAATTTTGAATATTAACAGAAACTAGAAATAAAATTCATTGCAAATTCCACATATAATGATAAACTATGTTTTCTATCAGCTACATTTATAATATAAAAAATATATTAATATTGCAGCCTCTCCGACGCGCTTTAACAAAGATGGGAGCTTCCGCACAATTGTTACAAAGCTTGATTCCGGACTCGCAAGACAACTCGCTAAGCTTCTCCGTACTCAACTATTTAAAAAGACTGAAAAACCAAGCCAAGGTGGAATTTGAGAAGCTCTGCGCGGACGTTATCAACAAGTCATCAAGCAATAACAGTCAGAAGGTGATATATATAATAATATACTACAATTAATACGACTAAAATAAATAAAAACACTGTAGAATATTCTCCAATAATAAGAAGGTAAAAAAAAACAACAGGATTTTATAGTCTAAGAGCCGTGGAAGATCAACCTTCACCCATCTCATAACCAGATGAGACATACTTTTTGTCAAATATTATTCATTAACAAACATGGCTATGTTAGTTTGCCTATCAAAAAGTGTTCATGGCTAATTTTCATTTAATTAATTTTAATCAATTTAGAGAAAGTAGAGTGTCGGATGTTTGTGTGATAGAACAGAACATAACATATCAGCTGCACTCTGCCTGACCGAGTGTGCATGCTCTTTTATATTTGATTTTAGTGAAAAAGAGGATTTGTTTCCACAACAGTAAATTTAAAACCTTACTTCTATTACTCCTTTTGTATTATTACATTACATCTTATTTACATATTGAGATGAAATTCATTTGTTTATCAAAAGAGTAAATGTGATGAAAGAAAGTTGATTAAAAATAATTCAGAGAGTGTGTTTGTTTATGAATAATGTTTGACAAAAAGTATGTTTCATCTGGTTATCAGATGGGTGAAGATTGATCTTCCATGTCTCTTCTACTATTACATTTAACAATAAATAAGTAATTTAATGTATAATACAGTAACTAGTGTACGCAAGTTTGCAAATGTATTATTTTTAAATGCTACACACATATTAAACCCACAATCTGTTCATATTAAACATTTTTGGAGTTAAAATAATTTTATGTTATTTTAATAAATATTTCAGGTAGCGGAAAGCGTTCGAGTGATGCCTCGGTCGCCCTTGCGAAAGGATCTAACGACACATCCCTGTCTCCAAGACAAATTCACGGCTCTGCGGGATCAACTCAACGAGTTCGGCGGTTTCGTGGTGGGACTCTCCCGGGGAAGACATAAGACTCAAGCACACACTTACAGAAATCCTTTTGATATACAAAGGAGGGATCTATTAGATCAGGTAAAATATATCTATTTTTCATGTGGAACAATGTTTTTTTTTTTTGATAACATTAAAGTTAAAATGTGTAAAGATAGAAGGTACAGACACATGTATACAACTAAAAGTAGCTAATTTAAAATAAATTGAACTTATTAAATAGTACTATTCTAAATCTAAACTACTTGACAAGGTTTCCAGCATGCTGGCAGCGTTGCCCCGTTGAATGGCAATGCTTATTTGCTGTGCAAAATAAATACATATAGCACTAAAGAGGGCCGCTGCAAGGTTTTTATAAATCAATTTGGCTCCATGCCAAAAGGCACTAGCCATTATCAAGGGCCCCACAGTATTTGCGCCTCTTGGGATTCTTCGCGAATTCGGCCGCCATGCTAGCTCAATGTAATTCTAGTCTTCAACAAAGTTCATTCAAAATTAAATAAAGTAGCCATTATCATATATAGAATTGTAATATTAGCATAAACAAAAACAGTTTGAAAAATAGCAAAAAAAGGTCAAGCAACAAAGAATTTTGTCAAAAAGCATAAAAAAATGTATTTTTAATAATCATTTTAAAAGATTTACACAAGAAAATATGTCAATATCAAAATTATCGTTATTGTCAGTATTAATTATCGTTCTTAAAAGTTACCAACTTACTTTACCCTTAATGGAATGATTTTTTTATTAATCAGAATAAGAATATATAGTTATTATTTTATCCCACGGCATTTAAATGAAATGTCACCGTTTGTTTACCTATAAGAATATAATGGTTTTATTATTCCCATAAAATATTTGCATTGTGTACATGGCTTTGCGGCATAATAAGTTATATCATACATTATTTAGGTACCTTGAAGAAGTGCCAAGAATCTTCGTAACGTTATACCACGTAAAGCTACTTTTTTGTATACCATTATCTCATTGTATTGTAATGAGACGCGTATGACTAATTGTTTATTTTCTTTCTCAATGGGTATTGAATACTTGTATTTTTGCTGGGCAATTCACTATTTATAAGACTTGCTAGATTCCCGCGTAACTCTTGTTCCCGTAGGAACTTCATAATTAAATATACATAATAGGCCTTCCTCTATTCTACGGCTAAATATACTGAAAGTTTTTTTAAATCGGACCACTAGTTTCTGAGATAAGCGCATTTAAGCACACGAACACCGTCATCAGCTTTACAATTATATTAGTATAGAAATTATGGTTGAGTAATAAAATAAGATTCATTTCTGACACTACAAAATTAGCTTTTAATTCCTACTAATAAATAAGTACAATTAGTTGAATAAATATTATATTAGAGTCAGTCGGCAGATGAAGGAAAAAAATGTTCAGTATAAAATATAATATTTGTGTCATCATCATCATCATCAACAGCCCGTTTACGTCCACTGCTGAACATGGGCCTCCTCTTAACAGACCTTGGCAAGCCAGGATCGTAGAGGGATATTGCCATAATCACCACGCTTGGCAGACGGATTGGTGATCGCAGTAAGATGTAAACCTTGAGCTAATAGATGCTGCTGCCCATCCATCAGCCATATGTCCCTTAGTCGCCTTTTACGACACCCATGGGAAGACATGGGGGGACAATATTTGAGTGAAGTCGTATAATTGAGGGTTTACTACAAAAGCCAACTAAAGAGTGTTAGAATAGAGACTTTAATTGTGTAATAAATTGGAAATGTCAATTCTTGACTGTTGTAGTCAGTTCCTTAGTATTACGTAGAGTTCAAACATTCGACATACAAATTAGTATAACCACGATAATGATATTCGAGATGCGTTAATGTTTACTCAAACTTGAGATGTTAACGTTTAACTCTGGTTAAATATTGTCAAGTGTTAATACTTAACACTAAGTTTAGCTTAATAGAATTAAAAAATATATAATTGCAATAATGTAGTAGTAGCGACCAAATGCCTACCTACGTAAATGCACCTCGAATGTAGAATTTATTTTATTGTACAAGTGGAAAAAAAACACCTGAACTAAGTTAATAGAAGTCAATTATTATTGTCTAATATATATTCAACTGCACCGTTCTGCAATTTTTTTTTCGGACGGACACTAAGTCTTTTGTTACTTCACCGCGCATGAAGGCGAGTAGAGCTCCAGCCTAAATAAATAGTTTTAAAACTACAAACTAAGTAACCTGCGTAAGAGGTACTTTGGGGGTGGCCTTCTGTGGTAGTTGGATTTCGGGTCAAGGCGTTCCGGTTCTACAATGCATACACATCTAGGTTTATGGATTTCATTTTGCTTTGAAGATAAAATGAATCTGAATGCTCTATAGTAATGTGGAAACCTAATGAACCAAATTCCATTATTTTTTGTTTTTTATTGACATTAAAAACAAATATTTATTTTCAGGTGGTACGAATGCGTGCAAATTTCTTGCAACCATCTTTGGCGCATACACGTTTGGTTGATGAGGACAGCGTGCATTCGATGCCGGTGGCTCAAATGGGCAACTACCAAGAATACCTTAAGAGAATGACGCCTCAACTGCGCGAGATCGAGTCACAACCAGTGCGACAGCATATGTTTGGCAACCCATTCAAGATTGATAAGGTTTGTTTTGTGTTTATCTTTAAAAACACAATTGTTTGGATTTTATACTCACTAGTATGTAAAAATAAAATTCAGTAAAGAAAATGTGTCTATCAATGTTTTAGTGGAATGTTGGTTTTCCTCCACATTATAATGCACATGGCGGGTATTTTAGCTTCCCGAGCGCGGTAGCAAGTCATGTGATAAACAGCAAACGTGTTTAATAATAGTATTTTACTAACTTTACTTACAAATTTGACAGCGTATGATGGTCGACGAGGCTGACGTGGAACCGGTGAGCGCAGTGCGCGGCGCAGGCGGCAGCTCGGGGGGGAAACGTGGTTCGGAAAGTTCTCGTTCCGCGCCGCCCAAGCGTCGAGCCGGGCCTCTGCCGCAACACATCGTGGCGCGCCGCCCCACCGAGCCGCCCGACGAGCCCCCCGCGCCGCCCGCCCCGCCCGCGCCCGCCGTGCCGCTCGCGGCCCCGGCGCGCGCGCCCGACCCGCTCGTGCCCGTGCCGGCAGACGTACCCTCGGGCAGACCACCCGACGTCAGTGTTTTTTTTAAATTTGTATTATTATGCGCCGCGCTATTGTGTGCTGTCGATGATGCAATGGGTGTGACAGTTTTATTTTTATTCGATATTATTTCGGTTACGATTCGGTACCACCTGATAACTCAACGGCACCTACTCCCCTGCACGCTTATAAGAAGCGCGTCTAATCATTATTATTTAACTATTTGACATACGTTCTATATTATGTTTGTCACAACATGAATACCCTTTTAAAATTGTTTATGGGAAGCCATAACTATATACAGGGTTATTTGTAAAACACCGGTAACCTCTCAGGACTATATTACTAACATCCTAAAGAACAACTTTTGTTCTACGACTTTTTACAAAACATAATAGGTACATTTACCAAAAACAAACCTTCATCATTTCGTTGTCCTATCTAACACATCTAAACTCTGTATTCCCCGCTCCCCTCGCTATTGTCGGTACTATCGCTTTCTTTTGCTTCGCATAGACTTCGTAACATTTAGTGCGTAGAATTTAAATATTTTTATTTTTGTGTGTAAATCTGATGAATTAAAATATGATGAATTTTATAAAGTCATAGAACAAAAGTTGTTGATAATGATGTTAGTAACGTAGTCCTGAGAGGTTACCGGTGTTTTACAAATAACCCTGTATATATTATTTTTTTTACAATACCAGGAACCACCAAACTTGGATACTGGGGGTCAACCGAGCGGGCTATTATCTCCCCCTGCGTCACCTCCGGCAGTCACGCCCGCCAACTTGCCGCCTGTCGTCAAACCGTTTCTTAATGGAGGTGCGTATACTAATATTACAATGATTATAAAATTACTGAACTATTAGATTTATATAGAATTTTAAAAATATATTTTGAGACTTAACTACATATATTTTATAAGAAATAATTTTTACATTAATTAGATATTTACTTATTCAACTACACATTTACTTTTCATTCGATTTGTTTCATATAATGTTACTGTATACAATAAAAATAAGTGATATTATCTGATAGGCAAGCAGTATAGCGTATATATATATATATATACAACCTCCGTAGCGTAGCGGTAATTGGCTCGCTTTAAATCTCGGAAGTCGTGGGTTCGATCCCCACACCGGACAAGAAATCTTTGTGTAAATTCTAAGATTTCTTTCCGGGTCTGGTTGGTTGAGGGACTACCTGCCGTGCCTCGGAAAGCACGTTAAGCCGTTGGTCCCGATTGTTATAACATCATCTATAATAATCGTACATCAAGGAACGGGCAGCAGCGTTTCCTTGTGTGGTACAACATAATACCGCGGTCACCAACCCGCCTGCCAAGCGTGGTGACTATGGCAATACCCTCCCTCGGGAGAAGGCCCATGTTCAGCAGTGGACGTTATACGGGCTGATGATGATGAAGCAGTATAACGATAACAATGTTTATGATAACTTGGATATCAAATTTTAATGTTAACATACCAATCAGCCCTTAATATGAGTTGGAACTTGCACCATATGCAGTTCATACCATCTATATATCTATACTAGTATTATAAAGAAAAGATTTGTATTTTTGTGTGTGTGTGTGTATGTTTGTAATAAATAAACTCAAAAACTACTGTGCCGATTTCAAAAATTCTTTCACCATTGGAAAGCTATAAAGATTCTACGGAAACCGAAGCTACGCGGGTGAACCCGCGCGCGGGATTCTAGTTTAATATAAAACCTTCAACCTCCATCTACTAAGATTGCTGGATCCTGACAGCAACAATAACACTTAATATTGACTCTCTCTTCTCTCTTTCTTCCTAATCGTTTCCTCATAATTATGAGGATCGTGAATCATGATCCGATGTCTCCATCGGTGGTGCCCAACTGCTTGGTGAAGTATGGCGTTGACAGATATCTCTAGCTCCTCCGTTATTTTGTCGGACCATTACTTTAGGAGATCTGTATCGTCAATTACGAAATACTAAACTGTCCGAAAAAAAAAACGAAATACTAACCGCGTAACCCCCGTAGTATTCCGGTAGGAACTTCATAATAAAATATAGCCTTTATCGATAAATGGGCAATCTAACATTGTAAGCATTTCTCAAACCGGACCAGTAGTAACTGAGATAAACAAACCAACTCTTCAGCTTTATATACCAACAAATATATATTTTGTTTCCAGATGCATATACGACGATGGGCAGTAAAATATGTCGTTCCCCGTCCCCCCCGCCTGAGCCGGTGGCCCCGCCGCCCGCGCTTCTGCACGACACTCAGGAGTTGCAGATCAACGCCATCCTGCAGGGGGTCGCGGCTGAGAACAACTCCAATGCTCGATGCAAATCTAAGAAGAAACGGAAGGTGAGAACTTTAGAGATAGACATATTTGAATAACTTAGCTGGATAGCTGACACTTCTAACACGAAGAAAGTACTTTTTTGGAAAGTGCTATAAAAATGACAAATAACCTCAATGCAATAAAATAAAACATGATAAATCATATTTTTATATAACTCAATAATATTTCTAAACTATCATTCTCATATTTTTCCTTGTGATCATTATTTTTGTTCAGGAGTACAACATATTATTATGTAAAAGATTACTGACATTTGGCTTACATTGTTACAGAACGACAAACAGGTGTTGCAGTTGACGATGCCACCGCAGCTAACGCGCAAAGAGTTAGCAGATATCAAAAAACATAACCTCGATGTTAGAACGGAAGCTTACCGAGCCGTGCGACGACCAGGAAAAGGTATAATAATGTTATCATTGCTTTTCATTTTATTACAATGATCGTAGTATTGTATTCGTCATAAGGATTAGGTTGGTATGATATACTCGAAAAAAGAAATGTTGCCGAGATTTTAACATAGTTATGAATAATATAAATAACTCTAAAAACTGAACATACCTATCAAATTTAAATAGCCTACAATTAAAACTAACTCAGAATTAAAACAACCTAAAGTAAAAACTATTAATTAATAAAAATAAGAGTGCTAGCCCCGCTGATATTATCAACAATTTCACCCGCATAACTCCCGTTCCCGTGGGAACTTTATAATTAAATATAGCCTATGTCATGCGGGGATAGAGTAGCTGTCCAACGGTGAAAGATGTTTTCAAAGCGGTCCAGTAGTTTCGGAACCTATTCAATACAAAAAAATAAACAAACAATCATATTAAAAATTAGTACACATTAGCAAAGTATAACATTTCATTTCTAAAGAATTGTCATTAATATATTATTTATCTTTGTTTCAGATTACTCAAAGTTATTTGAACACTTAAAAAAATTACAAGGTGGTGTGGACGTTAAAAAGGAAGTGGTACGTGAAGTGATAAATGAATCGTTAAGATTCAAGAGAAAGGCTCTCGCCAAACTTTTGGAAGACTTTTTAGCAGGACTAGAGAAAAACGGAAGCAGTGCCTCACTAAGTATGAAGAAAATCAACAACTCAGTGCTCTATAGCAATAATACTAACAACCACAGCTAGTGTCGGGCGCGAGTTTCATGGACGCTTTTATAGTGAAATAACTGGCCACATTTCTAGACCACACGCATAAGGATGGATGCTATATACTTTAGAAGCATTAAGTCGTAAGTGCCTGTTTACGATAAAGACCCATACGACGAATGTTTCTGACGTATAATGTCACATCCGACCTTATGCTTTTGAGCTCTAGATTTGCTGTTCAAATAAGTCAGAAATGTAGTGCAAGGATTAGGCATCTTAAGAAGCTGCGGTCTCATCTTAATTTCTGTATATAATAATTTATGTTAACAGAGCCAGTTTCTCACATATCGTGATAGTTACTTTTAATCTGTATTCAATAATGTATTGCAATTCCGCCTGGTAACTGGTAAGTAGTCAAATCGTGTACAGTAAAGTAACGAGATACGATATTATTGATCTCACAGTCTCGATAGTTTCAGTGTAATTGTCGTGTTGAACATTTGTTTTGTTTTTTTTAGTATCAAACCGAGTGTATCAGATTAACCGTAGAACTTAACTGTTATGTTAATGGGAGATAAAACCCAAAGTTTTGCGTAGATGGCGCCACAAGCAGAGTCCGTGTATAAAAAACAAAACTGAACGTAATTTTTGAACATCGTTTTTAACATAATTAGGAAATGCATGATTCGCTTTATTCTATTATACGTTGAATACACATTATTGATGCATTATCGTATGCTATTATTTCCCTTTATTCCCGTTGTCCCCGTACGCCGACTCCCCGTCCTACAGGGACAGCGGTACTTCAATTAAATATTTAAAAATACTTTCGGTTGTCCTCGTACACTGTTAAGTAGATCAACTTACTAATTAGTTGATAAACCAAAGAGGTTTCGGGTGATTAAAAAAAAAACTAAAACTAAACCAATGTAGTTCAACCAGACTTATTGAAGTTGAAGTTTTGTTTGGTTAGGTTAGGTCAAGTGTCATAACAATTACGTTAGTAATATAATAATTATGCGCGTTCATTGAAATTGGCAACTAAATTTAACGTTTACTTCCCGTTGTCCCAGTTAGCCGAATATACGTTTAATAGAAGATCCGAACCTACATCGACCTTCACCGAGCTAATAATAGAATGAAACACGTTTTATAATGAATTTAATATCTTAGAAAATATACTAAAAATGGGTTGGCTAAAGTAATCCTGGACAGCCTATTTCTTTTTTATGATTTTTAGACTAGTTATGGGGGTAAATTTAATCACGTCCCGCTGTCCCCTTGACGGGGATATGGCATACGAGGACAACGGGAATAAAGTATTATTTTATGTCATAGAAAATAAAATTGATAACTGAAACCAAAACGTTTTATTACATAACCTAAAATATATTTCATAAACGTATTATGCTAGTGGCGTCTCTAGCGGTGAAACTATGCAGTTTTATCTCGTATTAACAGAAAATGTCATGCCTCATTCACAAATACTTGTCACATTTTTTTATACAGATTGTACATTACAACTGTCGCTGGTTTTAATGTTACTAATAATATTAGTAACATTAAATTTTGATAATTAAATTATGACTTATTACTAGAAAGCAATGTGAACATGGTCGCCCCAAACTAACGATTTTCCTGTCATTTTGAAATTCTATGATTTTTAAATAACAATATATATAAAAAATATTAATTTCTTGTTCTTGTTTTTTTATTATCACGACGTGTCTTTCTCAGAGTGGCAGTAAAATTGTGGGTTTCATTTAATGTTGTAAATAAAGTTGTACATATTATTAGAATGTAATAGTTTTTACCAATGGAATGTATGTGTAGGATGCAAATGCATCGGTCATTACAACTGTTAATGTGGCTGGAAACCTTACAGATAGTTATTAAATGTTAATAATAGATTAATGTATTTCACCAATGCTCATTGTTCATACTAATGTATATGAACTTATGAATTTAATAAAGGCATTTATAAAATATAAGCATTGTGATTTTTAACACCAGTGAAATTTTATAGTTGTGTTATCGTTGTAGGTGACGTTATTGAATATATTAATACACGCTTGCTACCTTCGTCGGTATTTTGTGTAACGATATCGTTCACGCCTACCGAAGTTCTTAGCAAATGTGTAATTTGATGGTCTTTATCAGAAATTAGTATCGTTATATCCAGAAATACTACTGTGATACTCAAAAATTTTAATTATCTAATGATTTTGTTGACCGGCCACATTAAGACGAGTTCGGTCAATTGTAAAGTGTAATATATCATTTTTTGAATAAATTATGATCCTTATTGGGTTTTTATTTAGTGTTTTATTGAATTGGCTTAAGGAAAAACTACGTAGAGTCGAAAAAAGTTTCAATTTTACATCAGATTTGCGTGCCTTCAATTTAGCTCTGCGTACAATCTCAGTAGCTTAATTACGTTAATGAGATTATCCTGAATATTCCTTTCAGGTATTGACAATACCTGACCTAATGGTCAGTTAATGTTAAGAGCGATAGCACACGGTGTATTTTAAACACGCAGACGACGCGCGTTTCAGTAACACGCGTTTTCTGCGCCGTAGATACCGATTTTTGTGTTTTTATAAAATCAAACGCGCGTAAAACGCGATACAAACGTGCATGTGAAGCGCGTTCGAAACACGTTTGAAGCGTGTACAAGGGGTCGGAGTAGGGGTAGACGAGGGGCGCGCGCTCACGCCACTGCACCGTCCGCACCGCAGTTCACGCGTCTGTATCGCCATATCTGCGCGTATACGCGCAGTTGACGCGCGTTTCACGATCGCCTCGTGTGCTTAGGTTACAAGTTTGCGTTCAAATCTCGTTTGAAGCGCGTATACGCGCGTCATCTGCGCGTCGTCTGCGCGTTTAAAATACGCCGTGTGCTAGGGGCCTTAGATCCACGCCTAGAGGCCTAGAGGTCACCGCCACACCAAGAGCAGAGCAGAGCATTTTCTGAGATTATTGAAAAAATATCTTATGATTATTATCATACATCGCAAAATTGAATACACGCCCAAATTTGATACACGACCATGCTCGAGCAAGCCAGCTGGGTGTTCGAGTATGAATTCTACATGCGCGAGTGCGCTCGAGCAGCAGAGCGCCGCTCGCGCCTTCATCAACGTTTGGCATTAAACTGATCAAGCACGCCCGCCGGGCAACCCAGACAATATTTTACAGAGATGGCACGCTCATGGTCGAGCATGCCGCTCGAGCAGTAGAATTTTTGGTCGACCATGCGCGAGTATTTTGCCAGTGGGTGCCGTGGGATTTTTTTTACTTTTTACCCATACACCCACTGCATTTTGGCAGGAATCAAAGTTTTAATACACGTCGATACACTTTCAGAGTCCCTCGGGGAGTTCATATGATGGTAGATACGATAGAAGAGCTTTGTGCCAGGCCCAAGGCTGACGACGAGAGCCTCGCCATCAGGGCCTCTGCCCAGCGTTGAGTCAGGTACGCTAGAAGATCACCAGGCGAACGACCTTGACGGAAACCGTACTGACGGTCATTGAGAGACTGGTGAAACTAGAGGTACTGGAGCAGTCGTCGATTGATGATACGCACCATTGCTTTGCATAGCAAGGAAGAACCCCTATTAGCCTGGTGTTTGCCGGGTCTGATCGGACACCCTTTTTAGGGATAGGGTGATCGTCAGCTTTCTGCGACGAATATGAAATCGTACGCATAATTTAAAAAAAAAATAGGTACTGTATCAATGATTGCTGACTAATTGCTACTTTCATGAATTTAAATTTTGCTAAGCGCCAACTATTTCCATGTAAAATGGGTGTAGTTACTATTATTGCAAACGCCTGCACGATTTGAAAAGTCACCGTCGTAAAAGTACCTATCTGTTGTCTATAGAAATTTAGTAGGCGCTAGTTCGTACAAATTTTAATTAAAGCTTCCATTAATTATATTTTACCTAATGTAGGTGTGTACGAACAAGGCCGGATTTAAGGGAGGGCAACCAGGGCAACTGTCCCGGGCCCTCCACAATAGAGGGCCCCCCACAATAGAGATTAAAATTCTGACAAGTGAACTCAATAACTTTTCTTTTATTAATGTTTTCGGTCTTGTACCTTTAAATACAGTAGGTACCTACTTTGTAGAATCATGATTAACGTAATAGTTCTTAAATATTGTAATAACGGTTATTCATCTGTATATGTTCACTTAAATTAGACCTACATACTTCAAATTTTCTACACATTTAGAGGAAAACTAATTTGTGGCCAGGGGGGCCTCTTCTCCTTAGTTGCCCCGGGGCCTCCGGACTTCTAAATCCGGGCCTGTGTACAAAGCTGAACCAAGAAAGCAGCAGTTAGTAGCCAATTTTGTATGCAATAAATTATGAGGTATTCTACGTCCTTCATGCTATTTAAAATTATAGCGGAAGTATAAAAAAAGGATTTAAATACAAAAATAATCCTTTGTCTCTTCTATTTACTGTCACTGGTCATTTAAACGCTTAATTATTCATGTAATATTGATTAAGTTGTTTCTATATTGCCAGTAAATACACACAAAGCTGCTATTTCTAAATTAAATTATGGTTAAAGATATTTCAAGAAGTAATTGCATGTATATTGTTAGGCTGAGTGGACTGGCGCATCCAATTTTGCGTTTTCATTATCTCTGTTGTTGCAGACTCCTCTCAATCGCCTTCCGAACCAAGTCTATATCTGTAGTAATCCTCAACTTATAATTAATATCTGAGAAGGGAAGTTTAATAGATATCCGCTTCTATTTGTAATATTTAAAATTTACCACGGAATTAATTGTATTTTAATAATATTATAGGCAAGAGTTAGTAGGTATCTACTGATTGATCTGTATGTAGCAAGACACAGCTATAACCACTGATTGTGTTAAAATTTGGCACTGCAGAAACAGAATAACATTAGTTTGAACGAATGTTGCATTCGTTGCACATCTGAAGTGCTGATATTTTGAACAGTTTGTTTTAACTAATGTTATTCTGACTCAATGAAAAGTTAACCCGTGAATTGGCTTCGGATATATTAGGTCTTTACCTATGAAATTGCCGTTCTGCAGTACTGGCCATTTCAAATCAAAATAATTTTTGTTTGGCTAAGATTTCTAATTTCAAATTAATTTTATTTTAAAACATGGAATTTTTTTTCCAAAAATAGTCATTTGTTTATTGATTAGTGTTACATTTTCATCGCATTTCAATCTTTTTCGTCATCATGGATACGTTAAAAATTCGAGTAATTATGGAATATGAGTACCGTCCGTCGTGGCAGCACCGCGGCACAAGCGGCACGCAACATAAACGACGTTTACAGAGCTAACACTACAAATCAACGCACCACCTGTTATTGGTTGGTCGCTTTCGTTCTGGAAATTTCGACCTGAAAAATGAACCTCGCGGTCATCCGAAGACTGGTCGACAATGACGAATTAAAGGCGATTGTGGAAGCTGATGATACACAATCTACGGCTGAATTAGCAGCAGCTTTCGAAGTTAGCGTCAAAACAATATTGGTCCATTTTCGTCAAATTGGCAAGGTAAAAAAGCTTGACAAATGGGTGCCCCACGAACTCCATGATCGCCAGCGCGAAGTACGCGTCGAGACGTGCCTTGCACTGCTCAACAGACACACAAACGAAGGAATTTTGAACCTGCGAATAAAAATGGATTCTGTTTGATAACCGCAAGCGCTCAGCAAGTTGGTTGGATCCTGTTTCAGCACCTAAACAATGCCCTAAACGAAAACTTATCCCTAGAAAAGTGATGGTCACTGTTTGGTGGTCTAGCGCCGGTGTGATTCATCACAGCTTCTTACCAAACGGGGTGAGCATTACTGCAGATGTGTACTGTGAAGAACTGAACACAATGATGGAGAAGCTGGCACATCTCCAACCAGCATTGGTCAATCGCTAGTCTCCGCTGCTCCTGCACGACAACGCGCGACCTCATACTGCACAGCAGACGGTCTCCAAGTTACAAGAATTAGGGTTGGAAGCTCTCCGTCATCCGCCCTTCTCACCAGACCTTGCGCCTACAGACTATTACTTTTTCCAGAATTTGGATAACTTCTTGGCGGGAAAAAAAATCAATACCCGAGAGGCAGTACAAAATGCCTTTGAAGAATTTGTTCCCTCCCGTCCAGCTGATTTCTTTAAGAAGGGCATCAATAAACTGCCATTGCGTTGGCAAAGATGCATTGATTGCATGGGTGATTACTTCGATTGTTACAAATAAAAAATACTGTATGAAAAAAAATCGGCAATTTCATAGGTAAATACCTATTATTTAAAATATTTATTGGTAGACACATAAATGTCGCTCAGTAGTGTTCAACGTCCACGAGTTTTAGTTGTAGTTGTAGTTTAGTTGTAGTTTTAGTTTTGTAAAGAAATAAAACTATATGCCTTTTTATTCTGTGTATTTCACAACAGCTTTTGCTACTTCATCAAGCATAAAGGCAAGCAGGGCTTCAGCCTCCCGCTCTATAGTGAATACCTACTTAGTTACACTAACGAACTACATTTGTACTGCAACATGTAACAGTAATTTTGATATTTATCTACCATTACAAACGACATCATAACATGCTTCTTAGAGTAAGGGTGAGTAGACAAACATTATACAGTTACCTACATAAAATAACCCCTTACCCTGTTATCCAAGATCCGACATAGAAAATACAAAATGTTTGTAGCGAATGTAAATGGTATTCTTTTACCGCCGCGCCGTTTATCTATTTATGGAAATGAAGTAAAAACTGTAGCTAACTTTTGTGTAGGCGTATTTATATTTTATGACCTGCAGTGTAAAGCATTATTTATTTGATCCAAGAGAATTGAATGTTTTACATAGTAGTATTGTTTCTTGTTCCGCAATTCTGATAATTTATAATATATTCATTTAGATAATTTTTCGCAACGGCGGCGTGTCGATAGAATTTTAAGCATCATCATTCATTAACAGCCTGTTTACGTCCACTGCTGAACATGGGCCTCCTCTTAACAAACCTTGGCAAGCCAGGATCGTAGAGGGATATTGCCATAATCACCACGTTTGGCAGACGGATTGGTGATCGCAGTAAGATGTAAACCTTGAGCTGATAGATGCTGCTGCCCATCCATCAGCCATATGTCCCTTAGTCGCCTTTTACGACACCCATGGGAGGACATGGGGTGGTCTATTCTAAGCCGGAAACCACACGGCACGGAATTTTAAGCATCGGCCGGTAAAACATCCATTGCTGAACATAGGCATCGCTCCAAGGCTCTGGTATAGTCACCATGCTTGGCTGGCGGGTTGGTGACTGCGGTATTACCTATACCTATTGTAACACACTGGAAAGTTAATTGCTATGTCGCAACGTTGGCTATGGATAGTAGGTAACTGCTGTGGGTTCAGAACAAAGACGTGTTGTTAAGGCCCAGGTGGAAAGAAATAGTTTACTGTATTCAATAAGTTTATTGTTGATTTCGGGTTGACATACGAGGCTTTTTCTACTTCGCCGGGCATAAAGGCGACCAGAGTTCCAGCCTTAATAAATGGTTTAAAAACTACAAACTAAGCAACCTGCGCAAGAGGGCGCCCCCTGTGGGGCTTGGACCTCGGCTCAGGGCGGTCGGTGGCGATGAGATTGAGGGATTATGACTTTTAGTATTTTAGGGGGGTTTTGTGCAAGTGTCGCTCTACTTTACAGTTTGCGGGCCTCTCGGACTTCGGGTCTACGAGGGCATCGGATGGTTCTTTGCAAACTAAGGGTCAGGAGGACGAGGGAGACCGCGTCGCGTTCGCGGGCGCACTCTTCTCCGGCGGGTCGGATAGAGTGGTCTCTGTGTAGTGGTGCTAGTTTCTTGCAGTCTTTTTACTGCTAGCTGGTAGATTGTTATCTCGTCTTCTGGGTCATCTACGACGCGTCAAGGCCGACGGTGTTTACGACGCTTTGTGGGCAAAAGCCTATAGTCAGATGCTGCAACAACCAACAGGTTTGGATGTTGCACCGCGGATTCAAAGAAGCGTTGCGACGCCTCTTTCATCCACTGCCTGATGGAGATCAGAATGTAAATTGCGATTACGAATGAACCACGGTGCCCCGGTGGCTCGTCGAGTGAATCTACTTTGAACAGTCTGTAAGCGGTTCCAACTGCTAGACGCGGTATGAATTGTTGGTAGTAAATATCTAATCCTTACTAATATTATAAACGCGAAAGTTTGTGAGTATGGATGGATAGATGGATGGAGCAGAGTAACGCGGGTAGCACCGCGGGGCGCAGCTAGTTAATTATAATGTACAAAAAGTGTTACATGCGGTCTTCTTTTATTTACACATGTCCCTGTGTCAGTAACGAAACCTTGCAAGTCAAATTTCCCGGTTTCCGATTAAGCTAAATCTTTCCATGCATTTAGATATCGCGTCATAATGACAAATATGATGGAGCTAATCTGATGCTCTAGCTGACAGATGGCCAGAAGAATTCCGCAATAAACAACAAAACCTCATCGTGTTTGGACACGTTAGAATCGTAATGATGATTACTTTGATCCTATTTAGTAACCAAAAGCCTTTTTTTTCCAATGGATATAAATGTAGTTAGCCCTGAAGCTTTTGCTACTTCACCGGGCATAAAGGCGACCAGCCTTGATAAATGGTTTAAACACTACAAACTAAGCAACCTGCGCAAGAGGGCGTCCCCTGTGAGACTTGGACCTCAGCTCAGGGCGGTCGCTGACGGGGAGATTGAGGGATTATGGCTTTTAGAGTAACCAGAAGGCTAATGACGGAACGATATTACTATGACTTCGATAAAAATGTCTTCGCTATTCAGTGTTTATTACACATGTGAAAAATAATTTCATAACAATTTTTTCAGTTAATGTAGCTTCAATAATACAGTAACAATAACATAGGATATTGCTGGAGTTGGTGGCCATAAGAACTCCGCAAACGAACTACATGATTCCATCGAGTTTGGCTCGTAAAATTACTTTAATCGCTTTATTAACAAGCAAAAGTAAAAACTTTACTTAACTTAATAATAAGTCATTGATAGACCTGAAGTTAATCTATGCTAATATTATAAAGGGTAAAAGTTTGTATTTTTATATTTTTGTATGTTGTTGTCCGAATAAACTCAAAAACTACCGAACGGATTTCGATAAGTCTTTCCCTATTAGAATGCTACCCTATCCCTGAGTAACATAGGCAAAAAGTAAAAGTCCACCCATGCGAAGCCGGGGCGGGTCGCTAGTAAGCAAAATAATAATTAATTTATCTCGTTTCTATATGATTTCATAAAAAATATACGAATGATAAATAATTATAAATAATATTGTCAATTTATTTGGATTGTTGAAGATTAGCGCGATTAACTAAATTGAGTTAGTGCCGGCATTATCATATTATTATACACTACACACAATATCCCAACTGAATTATCCAATAATAATTTACTATTCGACTATAATCAAGCTGCAATGAATTTGCAATTCCCATGCTAGATCACTATTGATATTGCTATTCCCAATTAAAATTATTCCTCCACTGCTGTGCCGCTCGGTTTAATACCTACTAGGCTAAAGGGCAAAGGCAGTGGAGGAACAAAAGTATCCAAATTAATTACGCTTATGAAATCATGTCTGTATATATTTAAATATTTTATTACCTCCATAACACAAATTTCTAATGGTGAAAGAATTTTTGAAATTCATCCAGTACTTTTTGGCTTTATTCGTAACAAATAATATGTATAATGTTACTATAAGTAGATATAGACTTTACAAGTTCTTACTAAATTGAATCATCGCCTCCGGTCCTTCAATTATTTTTGACAAAATTTATTAGACAACAAATCTAAACATATTTTAAACGTGAGAAGTAGTTCGAAATTCTCGATACGTAGGTATACATGATACTGCTTAGTATGTAGTTACGTACTAAAAGTATTTATTGCAGTCGCACGCAGTTGTCACCTGCGTAATGTTTTTGTGAATATTCCTAATGATTTATGGCGGTTATAGTGTAATACCGCGTAAGTTTAAGATGCCAATAAAATCCAATTTCATCCGTCTAGAAATATGTTCTTTATTGTGTTGTTACGGCAAAATATTGATTTGGTACATTTCATCCTAAATCTTATTAGCTATTGCCACTTACTCGGTATTGTTTTTCAAGAAGCGTGCGTGGACACATAACGGCAAACAATTCTTAATTTGATCGCAAGTAATAAGCTCAAAAATCACAGTATTAAATTTGAATCTACGTTAACAAGGTAATCAGGATGTCAATATGTTAAAATAAATATGTTAATAATAAATCCAATTTAAAAAGACAAAATATCTAGTGTTAATTCCGCCCGTGGAATGCCGGCATAGAATGTTACCTCCCCATTTCTACTCGTGGGTGTCGTAAAAGGCGACTAAGAGAAATTCCAGGGAACGGGCAGCAGCGTTTCCTGTGATGATCAAATCAAAAGAACTCCACTGCGCTCGCCAACCCGCCTGCCAAGCGTGGCGAGTATTGGCAAAACACCCCTCATGGTGACACATACCAGGATCAGGCCCCTAGTCCCCGGCCGCTCCGCTAGTCCTGGCCACGGTACCAGCCATGGTAACGGCGGGGCAGGGGGTGCTAAGAATCTCCGGAAGAGATCCGGGTACCACCCCACACGACAACTGGCCCTGGTAACACACAACACACGCACTCTGAGGACAGACGAGAAGATCGTAGAGCTGGAAGAGGAATTGGACAAGTTGCGCTGGGATATAGTGGGTTTGTCAGAAGTCCGAAGAGCGGGACAGGACACGATGACCCTGAATTCCGGCAACTTGTTCTTCTACCGGGAGGGCGAACAGCGGTCCCAAGGTGGTGTAGGGTTTATCGTCCGCAAGTCCCTCATTAACAATTTGGTGGCCGTCGACAGTGTGTCGAGCAGGGTAGCGTACCTTATACTCAGAATATCAAAAATATATTCCATGAAGGTTATACAGGTTTACGCACCGACCTCAACACACTCAGACGAAGAAGTGGAAGCTATGTATGAGGATATTAGTAAAGCCATACATAGCTCCAAGACCCACTACACCGTTGTTATGGGGGATTTCAACGCTAAACTGGGTAAACGAGGCGATGATGAGATGAGAGTGGGGTTGCATGGATATGGGCAACGGAACCGAAGGGGTCAGAGGTTGGCTGATTTCCTGGAGAAAGAGGGACTCTATATGATGAACTCTTTCTTCCAGAAGCCACCTCACAGGAAATGGACCTGGATGGGCCCTGATGGTTCCACAAAAAAATGAGATTGACTTCATCATGACAACCAAAAGACAAATATTTAATGATGTCTCTGTGATTCACAGGGTTAAAACCGGAAGTGATCACCGAATAGTTAGAGGCACGTTAAATATTAATGTCAAATTGGAACGATCCCGTCTGATGAAGTCTACGCTCCGACCTTCAAACGCACACATCCAAAACCCCGAGAGCTTTCAGATCGAACTAAGTAATCGCTTCGAATGTCTAGACAGCTGCGAATCTGTGGACGATCTCAGCAGCGGGCTAGTAGACACTGTGCATACGGTGGGGCTTAAATATTTTAAGCCCCACCCTAGAAATAGACCTCAGAAACTATCCACTAATACCCGGGACCTCATGGCTAAACGACGTACGATGATGCTCCAGACTCCAGACGATGCGGAGTCATTTAGGCAGCTCAATAGACATATCTTAACGTCATTGCGTCACGACATTCGCTCCTATAATACAAAATGTATTAAGGAGACGATAGAGCGAAACCAAGGCTCCAAAGTGTTCGCAAGAGACACCTCTATTGGGCAAAGCCAGTTGACAAAGCTGAAGAAGGAAGATGGGGTAGTGACGTCGAGTAAGCCAGAGGTTTTACGGGAGATAGAGAGGTTCTATAATCAGCTGTATGCCTCAACAGTCAAGCCCGCTAATAGCCAAGCCAAAGACCCCAGAGCAAGGCTCACTCGACACAATACCGAAGATCTCCCGGACATCAGCCTATACGAGATTATGATGGCCCTTAAACAGCTTAAAAACAACAAGGCGCCAGGTGATGACGGAATCACATCTGAGCTTCTGAATGCGGGTGGAACACCGATACTTAAAGTCCTTCAGAAGCTCTTTAACTCCGTCTTACTCGAGGGACAAACGCCAGAATCAAGGAGCAGAGGTGTGGTGGTTCTGTTCTTCAAAAAAGGTGACAAAACCATGTTGAAGAATTACAGACCCATCACATTGCTGAGCCATGTTTATAAGCTGTTCTCGAGGGTCGTCACAAATCGTCTCGAACACAGGCTCGATGACTTCCAGCCTCCCGATCAAGCCGGCTTCCGAAAAGGCTTTAGTACCATAGACCACATACATACGCTGCGGCAGATTATACAGAAGACCGAGGAGTATAATCAGCCCCTATGCTTGGCGTTTGTGGACTATGAAAAAGCCTTTGATTCGGTCGAAATTTGGGCGGTTCTAAGGTCTCTTCAGCGGTGTCGTATCGAGTATCGGTACATTGAAGTGCTGAAGTGCTTGTACAAAAACGCCACCATGTCGGTCCGAGTACAGGGCCAATGTACGAAGGCAATCCCGCTACGGAGAGGCGTAAGACAGGGAGATGTTATATCTCCCAAACTTTTTACGGCTGCTCTGGAGGACGCCTTCAAGCTCCTGGAATGGCAAGGACACGGCATCAACATAAATGGCGAGTACATCACTCACCTTCGATTTGCCGACGACATAGTGATCATGGCAGAATCGCTGGAGGACCTTGGACAGATGCTCAATGACCTCGATGGAGTTTCTCAACTAGTTGGGCTTAGAATGAACATGGGCAAGACGAAAGTCATGCATAACGCCCATGTAGTGCCCAACTCTATAGCCGTTGGAAACTCCATTCTCGAAGTTGTGACCGAATACATATATCTAGGTCAAACGATCCAACTAGGTAGGACCAACTTAGAGAAAGAGGTCAATCGTCGAATCCGACTCGGCTGGGCAGCGTTTGGGAAGCTTCGAGAGATCTTCTCGTCCAAAATACCTCAGTGCCTGAAGACCAAAGTCTTCAATCAATGTGTGTTACCAGTGATGACATATGGATCTGAGACGTGGTCTCTTACTGTGCGCCTCATAAGAAAGCTCAAAGTCGCTCAGCGAGCTATGGAAAGAGCTATGCTCGGCGTTTCTCTGCGTGATCGAATCAGAAATGAAGAGATCCGCAGGAGAACGAAGGTCACTGACATAGCTCAACGGATAAGCAAGCTGAAGTGGCAATGGGCAGGACACATAGCTCGAAGAACTGACGGCCGATGGAGCAAAAAGGTTCTCGAGTGGAGACCACGTACTGGCAAGCGCAGCGTAGGACGACCGCCTGCACGATGGACCGACGACCTTATAAAGGTCGCAGGAAGTCGGTGGATGCAGGCCGCTAGCGATCGTTCCCGCTGGAAATCGATGGGGGAGGCCTATGTTCAGCAGTGGACTACAACAGGCTGGTGATAATGAATTCCGCTAAAAATGTGTCTTATATGCTGTAATGCTATTTTTGCACCGCCCTCCCGCCCGCAAAAATTATGGACATGCAGGAAGGAAAAAATAAAACGTGCAGAAATACAATCACCAGTCGAAGACCCTATACTTTAATATTAATTGGATTAATATGGATTTCCGCAAAGTAACGCCTGATCCAATTAATTATGTTAATAATATGTTAAAATATGATGTAATAATATGTTAAAATATTATGTTATAATATGATAAAATATTATGTAATAATATGATAAAATAAATATGTTAAATTAGTGTGTAATAATATGATAAATTAAGTCAAATTGACGTAATTCCGGCTAGTGGCACGAAGGCAAATCGAAATTTTAAATAACCCTGTGATAATAACTAAAGTTCATTGTTTCTAATTAATAATACTCTATAATATAAAATGTCGTGTATTATCGCGACTACATTTGTCTTTTTCTAGCTTCCTACGGTTTCAATCGCGTAACTCCCGTCCTCGTTCCTTGCTCGATAAATGGGCTAAAACGACGTCGCCGCAGAACAATAAAGAAGAGAGTATACTCTCTCTTTGAGGAACTGAAGAAAACTCCTGAGTCAAGATTACGATAATCTTGACTCAGGCGGCCTTGAAGATAGCGAGAGAATCATTTCAGTAACTCATCAGAGAATTAAGATCGGAAAGGATAGCTAACAGATGATATGACTGACGGTATTAAATCCATAAGAGATGTCCACCAATACCAACACTGTTAGCTTGGCCTCCATTTCTTCTTACCTGCCTTAATGTTGCCAGTCACCTTACCGACTGCAATAGTGGTGCTGTGTGCTGGTTGAAACCCAGAATGGATGATGGTTATGTCTAAATACATAACGTGAAAGCTGTTGATGAACAGACTCAAGTATTTTTGAGAGGAAGGGAAGGATAGAATTTAGACGATAATGAAAGGGTAGTGTCGGATTTGCCGTGGGCATCTGATCCAGTACTTACTATAATAGTCATACATGCATAATAGAGAGACAGACTCAGCGTGTTATATCTCCCTTTTGATCCCGACCCCCTGATCTTTCATTGTAGTTACGTTTTGTCCTCCTCAGGAACTCAATATATGGTATATCATATGTCGTTTATCGCAGCTATTAAAAAATAATGGAATCTGAATCTGAATTTTACCAGATATTTTAGTGTGGGCACGAGGTGCTGGCTACTATTAACCGCTGGAGTTGTCTATGCCTTTGTTATTTATTACTACCACGCGATTTATTAACATTAGCAACTGTTTTTTGATGTACATTAATTATGGTGTTATCGTTGTTTGTGTGTTAAATGTAATTTTTATAGCAGTTATAGTATTAAACGTGTTCTTTTTAGGGTTTCTGACTTATTAAATACTAAAGATTGTTTCTATAAGTAACTCTGTGTAGCTAGAAGAAACAGTAATTTTATTAATACTGCTTATATTATAATATGCCATATATATTTACAATAAATTTTAAAAACTGTTGCCTGTTCTTTGGAAGTACAGAAAGTTGCATAACTTCTATTTATAGTGTACGTATTAATCTACATATTATAAGATTTGATTAACTTTAAATATACTTAAGCGAATAACTTTTTTAATTGTTTTACAAGAAAATTACAATTAATTAATTTGCCTGGTTGTTCGTCTGTGTTCCCGTCAGATCAAATTTTGTCCAAAGTCCAGTCAAGCGAATTATACTCGAACTACCTTTGACGTTACCCAAACTCAACTAAAATAAATACAAAAACACGGTGAGTCACAGATTTAAATGTTATTCAAAATCATCTTTATCTTCTGCCTGGAAAAAAAAGTGTATGTCGTTACGTATCCTACCCCCAGTATATTATCTCGCCAATAATTTATAGAGTATGGGAGGCGTTGAAATTTTATAGCATTTGTTAACTACTCCGGCGAAAATACCAATAAAGATTTTTTGCACCCATTTTAAACCAACAGGGAGTTCATGGCTGTGCGTAAAAAATATTGTTTGCCGCAGAATTCCAGCTTATATATCTTTAAAAGACTAATAAAACTGATTTTGTACCCGCCTACGAGTTTGGAAAATGGAAAGTAATTTTTCAGTGTCGTAGTATACGAATATGAAAGAAATAAAATGTATATTATGAAGTCATATTCATTATTCACAATAATATATTTTATTTCATATCTGCTAACAGAGAAACAAGATACTATGGTTTGATTTTTTAATTAGGTATAAATAGTGCTGCGAAACAATAAAACACTAACAAAAGATATGAAGTTGGTAGTAGCTGTTTGTGCCCGCTATCGCCCCTTAAATTATTCTTTCATTTACTGATTTTTCGGAAATGTTTAAAAATATCTAGTCATCCGGTTCTAAAACTGCTAGGCTATTCTCTCTGATTCTGTCATTATATAATATTTGACACTACGCGTGTGGAGTGGGAGTGCGAGTGATGCACTACAGACCCATCCCATTCCTAGGTCACATCTACAAATTGTTCTTGAACGTTATCACAAACCACCTAAGTAGAGAATTCGATGAGCTCGACATGTATAAATTTGGTAGATTATACAGGAAACCGAAGGGTATAACCAGCCGCTATGCATGGTCCATGAAGGTGAGAAAAAAGTCTTGGACTCCATCGAAACATTAAAGTTCGGGATGCTCTTCAGCGGTGCCGAATTGACTGGAGTTACATTAAATTATTTAGATGCCTGTACGAAAACGCCACAATGACTGTCTGCATACAGGACCATGAGACAGATAACCTTAGATAATTTATCCAGGTTGATAGAAACGACTTCGAGAAAGAGGCAGACAGAAGGATCCTGTTGAATTAGGCAGCATTTATAATTTTTCTGGAGCTTCCTACGAGCGCCAGAGCAGCTGGTATGTCAAAACATCTAGTAATTAATTAATTTGACGATTAACTCTAAATTATTTCCGTTTGCAATGAAATTAGGTAGTTCGTTTATGGCTTCCCTTCTGTAGATGGGTGTTATTTATGTGATTAGGGCCTCCATGGGCTTACAAAATACCCTTTAATTTATATTATAGTTATCTAGCAGCGAGAGTTTAGTTCTTTTTAGCTGTGTACAGCAGGGTCCACCTAGTATGCCATATTGAATCTAGAGAATTCCACGGTATCTGGATTTACGAAGGCGATGCTGGACATAGCTGTTTCTATGTCAATATTGACAGGACAAGGCTGTGATCAAGCAGATAGATTAAATAATTTTCGTTCATGGCTTCCTTTCTGTAAATGAGTGTTATTTATGTAATGAGGCCATCTTTGCGACTTACAAAATACCTTTTATCTTGTCTCACAGACGAGGTTAATAGCGCGCAGCTATAGTTTAATTAATCTGCTTCGTTCGTCTGTACATTTTGACAGTTTATTACTAAAGTTTTTGAGTTTCAAGTTTTTGAGAGATATAAATTTTCTTTTAGGCTCATTCAAACTTATTTTATGTTGAATATTTAAGAACAAAGTTCTAAGTCTTTGAATAGACTTCACCTGTGATCTAGGCTGTGAATAGAGTCGAGCAATAACATATTAAAATTAGTGCTAACTTTAGACTTGTATTCAGACTAGATTTGAGTAGGTACAACGTACCTACTTTAGTTCTATATAAAAAGTAGTTAGTTCTAAATAAACTTTAGTAGTCAATTACTTAAGCTTAATAAGTCGTAGGCTACTTGTTTGTTTTACTACGAAAAGGTTCTCAATTTGCTTTTTGTATATACGTTCGTTATAGGTGCGTTGGAAAGTCTTTGTGCGTGGTATTGTTATGTTATGCGATATATGCACTACATTGAACTAATATATTATGAGTTTAAGTTATTATTTAAACTCATAATATATTGGTTGGTTGTGATATTCGGTATATTAGGGAATTACTATAAGAAGAAATAGAATTAAGGTTCGCGGTATGGACGCTTACATATTGACGTAAGCGCACGTCAAAATGACAATGCGTGCGTTACAATAACTGACGTCTGTATGGGCTACGCTTCTAAACAAATAATAATAATAACAAGTATTTAAAACTGTACTACTGTACTCAAGTACAGTTGTACAGTTTTAAATACTTGTACTAATAAGCAAGCAAGCTTTAATGCTTTTAATACTTTTTACATATACTAACTTTTCCTATAATTTAAGGAAAACATTTCATTCTGATACATAAAACAACATTTAAGAAATCTACGGAATGTGAAAATATGTGTGCGAGCTAGCCGACGACTTAAAAAATTAAGACATATTTTTTAGACATGAGCTGAATTGATAACTTGTGAAAGAACAACTGTTTATTATTAACTGCAACTCGGTAAATATTCCAGCCCGACGGAATGGTTCTGATGCTTCTTACGGCTATTGGTGTCGTGGACGCGTGTCGACACCATCGTGCCCCAGTTCGCGGAGAATCGCAAGAGGCACAGATACAGTACCCTTGATAGTGGTTGTGTCTGAGCCTTTTGGCGTCGAAATATTGGGGCTGTGGGGAACCAGAGCTAAATTAGATACATACCTTATAAGAACATCGTAGCGGCTCACGTTAATCCAGCACATTCCCCGCGTGCTGTTATTTACTTTGCACAGCAGATAAGCATTACCATTCCACGGGGGCAAGCAGCCAGCTATCTGGGAACGTTGTCAATTAGCAAGGAAAATATGTAAGGATAATAAATATTTATACAAGTGCGAGCACGTGTTTAATTATATTAAAGAATATAGTTATATACATACATGAAGATCAGTATAAAATTACAAATATATAAATAAATATATAATATAATAAAATAGTGACAGCTTCAATGGCGAGTTTGAGCAAGGTAAGGTTCTCTTACCATATTTTTAAATATACCTATATACAGATTTCGCCCTCCTGATCTGTAACGGCAGGACATTCCACAGCCGTTAGTTTTAGTTTTATGAGCAGCATGCGACGCTTTATTTATAATATATGAAAATGAGAAACTTTATAGTAATTTTTCCTTATTTTCATAATTTTCGTATTATGACCCGATCTGATACTTCAAAAACAGCAGTGCTATATTTCACGCCTATGGCGGTTAGCCAGCGGTCATCATATATTCATTTTATATTTCGCTATAAAATGTATTAAAATATATTTAAGCGTATGAAACATAATGTGAAAACAAACGCGAAAAAATATCGAGTGTTAAAATATTATAATCGAAGTAGAATATTGGCGTGTCGTTCCCAGATACTGAAACCCCCATGTTTCCATGGATATCGTAAGACGTGACTAAGGGACATACATTTCACCTAATGAGTGGGCAACTGCATCTTTCAGCTCCAGGCTACTTATGTTATTTATTTATATATTATATAACTTTAGCACTACGAAAGTACATGGCGGACTTAATGTCAGAGGCATTCTCTTCCAGTCAACGATAGGGTGGTGCAGAGATAGTGTGGTAGGTGCACCAAAGTAAGGAGAATTATAAAAGAGAAAAAGATAAAGAACTAATATATTACGAAGGCTACTTACGTAGTGAAATTACTGCGATCACAAAGTCCAGCGTGCTGATTATGGCAATTTGCCGACTAAAGGGGATTGGTGTAACCTTGAGTTGATAGACGCTATTCACAGTCAGAATATATAGACGTACATATATCGTTTATCTGTTACTGGTTTTGTTTACTCGGAGGTGATTAAAAAAAAAAAAACTTCCTGCCCTTATCCCATAATGTTTCTTCCATTCTGTCCTGTCACCCGTCACACTCTCACTAGCTCCTTTTTCTTTCATATCACTCTTCACACAATTCATCCATCTTTTCTTTGGCCTTCCTCTCCCTCTCCATCCATCTAAAATATGTATCTTATTAAAATACAAAATACTTTTTATAAGTGATGCGAACATAAACTTTTTTGAGTTTTTAACTATTGTCATTATATTTTGGGTCTTTTTTAAAAATTGTATCGGGAACTATACACAAGTTTACTTTCGCTGCACAATTCCGTAACTTATTCTGTTTACTGAGTGGTAACTCAATTGTTGTTAAAGCACTGCTATAAGCTACAAAGTCGGATTTTAACTTGTAACTTAGTATGCGTTACGAGTCACAATCAGGTTAAGGAAGTATACAGGTTGCCAATGTATTTAGTGAAATGCTTGTAATAGTCTTTCTCTTCATTCAACTAGTGGAACGCCATCGGTTGGGAAGATTTAGGTTATTTTGTCGTGTAATCGATTGACATTTTATAAAATTCTTATAAAAAAATATAAATTTGTAAAAATAAAATATTGCAAATATATTTAAACAATAAAAAAATATTTCAAAATTTCTTTCCACGAAAACTCTTCACGCTGTGCACTTTAGTACCGTGGAAAATGCTCATTCGGTATCGGGAAACATTTATATATATAGTATAGACAACTATTTTACGTTTGATTTTTTCACACCCGATTTTGATTGCGGCACTGAATATACAGTAATACCCCGACTTACGCTTCCCCGTTTTACGCGAATTCGGAGATACGCGGTTTTTATTTTTGATCACCACGCGCATCGGCGTGTTCGGTGTACTGCAAGTTAAACTGCTAACTACTAACCTAACCTAACATGAAACGAAAAACACTGTCTTAAAAGACAGTGTTTGTGAGTGTAAACTAAATTTTATCATTATAAACTTAAGAGGACTTTGAATCTAAAATAAAAAAAGGAATTAGCAGAGATATTTGATCAACCGAAATAATAAGTGAAAATCTTGTCACGGTATTATCGCTTAGGTAGAAGCCATATTAGAATTATAGTGTAGGTAATATTGTGAAGATCATTTATAATTTAACGTATTATTAAACATGTTTCTTCTGATCTTTTGATTTTTTTAGACTGGTTCCGAGTACACAAACATTATAATAATATGTATTAATAGAGTAAGTTGAACCCCGACTTACGCGTATTCGACTAACACGGCTATCCCGTGGTCCAACCTATCGCGTAAGTCCGGGGTATTACTGTACTAGGGTACTCTTCACGTCTCTCATCGACCACGTCTCATATCACGTCAACGACCTCGTGAATAGCACAATGTTGGAGTTTACGCATGTGATAATAAGGGCCGCTACACGCACTGCCTTACAGTAAACGAAAAACCATCCGACACGCCGCCGGGAGAGGACACGCGCGACGCGCATGTCATCTTAAATAATACCCATCCCTTATTGTTTAAATTCCTGCTGTGGCACTATAGTTCTAACTTGGACAACTCAGTCAAATCTTAAAACTGCTCCAAATCCGGTTTAATAACCTGTAAAACGCTTAAAACCTACTATCGCCAATATAATCTAGATCTCAGAAGCACAATGTCGGATGTGGCATTATACGACAGAAACATTAGTCGTATGTGCCTTTATCGTAAAATGGCACTTAGGATCAAATGCTTCTAAAGATACACATACTGGATGGTCTAGTTATAAATTCTGTTTCATTTTCTACCAACTCACACTAAGGAGCCATTCCATAATGTTCTTCATTTATCTTATGGAGCGAATAAAAACTGTAGATTTACTATATGTTTAAGTGGTAATCAAATTCTATTTGCACAATGGAAAAGTTTTTAAATAATACTTAAACTAAATTATAATAAAATCTTATGCTTCAAGCGTTTCTCAGTATACACTCACTTTTATCTTTGTTTAGTGATACTAAAATGCACTAACTATAAAACAAACCAAGGGTCAAGAAACGTATAAGGTGCCATGAAAGCGCAGTAAATTTCAAAGTGCCGAATTTCACGTCTGACTTGATTCGTTGCGGGAATGTCTGCCAGTACCTACTTACGAGCTACTTACAAGCAACTACGTCCTATGTACGGGTAGCAAAACCTTAATTCTATACCTAACTATATGGTTATCTGCAAACCGTATAATGTCGTCCACTTTTGAACAGCCGCCCTCTTCTGAGTGAGGCTTTTTCCTTAATCTACGCTTGGCAGGCGAGTTGGTAACTGCAGTATTATATTGTTACACACTTGGAAACGCTGTTGCCCGTTCCCTAATATACGTATATTGTTATAGATGATATAGAGGCCAACAATTAATTGCCATTTCTTTTAACTTTTAGGTCATCTTTTTTTGGAAAACAGATATTATATCTTTTGTTACGTTTATATAATAAAATTTATGGCAATTATTTTGTCGATGACAAATTAAGGTGAATAAAGAGTAAAAGTGCTAGCCGGTGAAATTAATTGTAGAAGGTAAACCCAACCATACTAAAAATTAAATGTAATGGTTAAAGTTTGTGGTTGTAACCTCTATTGACTCAACTTATGCTAAAAGTCGTACGCGATTATAGTTTATGTAGTCTGATTTAAGGGTCGGAGTAGAATTTAATCTTTGACCTAAGTGCATTGTTACACACCGTCTGGAAATTGTACACGAGAAATTTACTTATTAGATTTTGTAGTTATGATCAGCTAACTACATATATAAATCAGTACAGTGAGTGAGTGTGTGAGTGGCTGACTTATAAAAGCTGTTAGATTTAAACAACTGACGTTTCTAGGATAATAAGGTGCATCCGAAATATATTTATAACATCGCTTCGAAAACATTTTTCAATATTCACACCTGAAGGGATACACAAACAGGAGATCTTTTTTTTCAGTGCATTGGGAAGTTATGCCGTTGGTTTTTATAATAATATAAATATCAATCAATAACAATTGTGTACCAGGAAACGGGCAGCAGCTTTTTCCTCTTCCCAAGCGCAATGACTATGGCAAAACTCTCCCTTGAGAGGAGGCCCACATGTTCACATGTTCAGCAGTGGCCGTTATATGGGCTATTAAAGTACCTAAGTAGGGATTAACATCACAATCATACAATCTTTCTGCATAAACAAGGTTGATTTGCAGTAGGATAGAATGAATACAATTTGCCGACTATTGTATTCACAACCCGTCGTATGTTAAGTCCGTCTCGTCGGTGGATTTGCCAACTCCGCATTTTATGAAAGCTTTTTAGGCTCTTCGGCCTTTAGTGCACTGGAATGTAATTATGTGATAAGTCGGTGTGCAATTATGCCTTTTAGTCCTATCACATTCAACTTCTGTAAAAATATATGTAGATATTGTATTCGATTCTTTAATTTCCATGAATGCCGGTTGACATTTTATCTATCATAAGATTTAATGTAATGATTCATTTTGTATTTAACATTGCATATTATTTTTATATATTTTACTGAAACATTCTACACAATGGTCAATCCAGATGTCACATACTAGATTCTGATACTCAAAACTGTAAGATCGTCATGCTCCCAATGAAAATCATTTCTTGCGCGGCGATGTGGGATGGGTCGCCACCTTCCCTCTAATATGGCGAGGGAGCCGATGGCTGTGTCACACGTCATACTCGTGAACGGGTGCTGCTTGCGGTGGCTGGTCGGCTTGCAGTTGAGGGTATTTACTTGTTATAACTAATTAATTATAACAAGTAAATACCCTAGAAATGCATAAGAAAAGAACCGATCACTCAAAATAGCAAAGCAAGGAATAACCAACAGCAAATCTTGGATTACATGCCTCAAAGACAGCGGAGGTGTGAAACTAAGTAATACAGAAAATGTCCTTGAAATCTGCACGACATTTTATAAATCCCTTTACTCTGATACATCTCACACACAGCCAACATCCAGCTATTCATGCTCTGATAATATATCCCCCATATCGCATTTAGAGGTTCATGATGCACTAGGCAAATTGAAATATAATAGATCTTGTGGCGAAGATGGTGTTAGTACCGAAAGCCTGAAGATAGGTGAACCAACACTTCTCTGTCATCTCATAAAACTATTTAATGATATTCTTCGTAGGTACTGGTAGTATTCCAACAAATTTTTGCCATTCAAACATTATATTACTCCACAAGAAAGGCGATAAATCTGACATAAATAATTATAGACCAATTAGTTTGATTTCTCATATTTACAAAACTTTTATCAAAGTTATTGAAAAACGAATAGCTAACCAATTAGATGAAATGCAAACTCCGGAACAAGCAGGTTTTCGTCGAGGATTTTCCACTACCGACCACTTACACACCATCAACCAAATAATTGAAAAATATAATGAATACAAAGTCCCTCTGTATCTCGCATTTGTCGACTACTCCAAAGCCTTTGACAGCATCACACATACCGCAATATTTAACGCACAAAACAACATATAAAACCGACTTATATACAATTATTGCAAACGATTTACACTCATAGTACAGCCGCCATCAAGTTAGACAGGTTAGGTCCAAAGTTTGATATTCTCAAGGGAGTCAAACAGGGCGACCCGTTGTCTCCAAAATTGTTCACCAGCACCCTGGAAGAAGTCTTCAAGACGCTGTCAGCCAAATGAGAGGAAAGTGGCATTATTATCGGCGAAACGAGACTAACCAACCTACGTTTCGCCGACGATATCGTCCTCTTTTCCCCCTCAGCCACAGGACTAGAGAAGATGCTACAAGATCTCAGTAGTGCAAGCCTTGAGGTTGGACTAAAGATGAACATGTCAAGGACTAAGCTCATGACCAACAGTGCCACAAGAAATATACACGTAGGAGGGGAGAATATACAATATGTCCAGGAATATCTATACTTGGGCCAAGTAGTCTCTTTTCAGGCAAGGCAGGAAAAGGAAATCATACGCCGTATAGAAAATGCCTGGAAGAGCTACTGGTCCATGAAAGAACAATTCAAAGGTACTTTACCTTTGTCACTTAAGCGCAAGCTTATAGACATGTGTATTCTCCCCATCTTGACCTACGGTGCACAAACTTGGTCTTTGACTAACATCCAAAAGTCCAAACTCAAGGTTTGCCAACGTGCTATGGAGCGCAGCATACTTGGCGTTAAACTAACAGATCGCGTTCGAAACACCACCCTGCGCTCCAAAACACAGATCATCGACGTGGCTCAAAAGGCTGCCCAGCTAAAATGGGACTGGGCTGGACACGTCTACCGCATGTCGAACAATCTATGGGCCCGTAGAGCCCAAGATTGGTGTCCCGAAACGGCCAGACGGGGCCGCGGGGACGCGGCAGACCAAGAAGGAGATGCCGGGACGACTTGGTAGGCTTCCTCGAGAATTGGCAAGACTTAGCGAAAAATCGCGAGAAATGGAAGGAATGGAGGGAGGCCTTTGTCCAACAGTGGGACAGCACAGGCTAGTTATAATAATAGTTATAATATAATGACTAATTAATAGTCTTCTTTCACATTGATGGTGTCTGGGTTGACATTGTTTAGTTATGTTTATTTGAACTGTAAATGTGGATGGGGTGTACCCGACGTTATTTTAATTTTTTTCTAATTTGCTAAAGTTTTCATCCGCTTGAGTAGAACATTATCTTTTTTATTTATTATTTTATGAAATAACTGTAAGGGGCGTGGCTGGGGCACGCCCCTTACAGTTATTTCATAAAATAATAAATAACTTATTATATATATATAACATACTTTTGAAACTGTACCAAAAATGATTATACATAAAAAAAAAGATACAGAAGAAAAGAAGACAGAAAAGAATAAACCGAATAAATAATTCTTTCTGAGTTTCTTCTCCGGGCCGTCCACTTAGGTAGCTAGAGAAACCTGCAGGTTAGCTAGGCTAGGATCCTTGCCGGACAGACCGAGGACCGCGTTGATCCCTGCCCCTGTCGTGTGATCCAGTGCCTGTAGTCCGTGCCAGTGATCACTTCCTCTTTACTTCTCCTTACTTCTAGCTTCAGCGGCGCCCTGAGTCGTGGCCCTTATCCTTTAAGGGTGCCCGCAGGCATGTGTCGCTTAAATTTAATGGAATTTGGCTGATGACGTCTGATCTCGCCACTTGACCGGTCATTGCACTCTAAAATATGCTTTAATATTTGTTTTTATTTTTATTCATAAAATATTTGAATGAAATAAATATAGTAAATAGATATTAACGTTGATATTAAGATCTTATTTACTAACACAGGACTGACAGACTTCTAGCACACCTGAAATAAATTTAAACATAATTTAATAGTAAATGTTACCTATTTATAATTAATGTTATATGCATTGTTAATTTTCTTGACAAGTACAAGTGTATGTAAATACCTAAGTGCTGAATAAAAATCGTTTATTTCGTTTTAAATTTTATATTTTAACTAGAAGTTGGTAATGAAATACAAGCAAAAGTTTGTCGAGGACTATGATGTGATAAATAATGTAGCCTTCTTATCCGTATACAGCATCCGACATTCCGATGTTCTAAAGAGAACTCTAAGATTACATGGGCGTCGAACCTATAACCTCCAAGACTTATATCGCTGGAGTTCGCAAGTTGTTGGGACTTAGCATTTGCCTGTTGTAAAAACATGTTAATATTTCAATAAATTATACAAAAAAAAAATAGTCTGAAATAGACTTATAAGTATTTGTACTATGTATGTTATCTATTTTTGTGTGTAGTGAAACTATGGTCTATATATTTAATAAAATGTGGCGTTAATTAGCGAAATATATACTAACCTTTTCAAAACCAAAATATCTAGTGTTAATTCCGCTCAAAAATGTGTCTGAATGCTGGGACGACTTTTTGCATCGTCCTCCCACCCACAAAAATTAAGCACAATATGTAGGAATGAAAATAAAAACATGCAAAATTATAACCTCTATCCGAAGACCCGACTCGTGTTTTGCTTGTTGACGAGTCGAACGCTATTGCGCAAATGACCCGAGTTAATTTAGATAACTATTGTCTTTGTCTTGGTCATTTCCTTGTATAAAAGGGTTCAATTATTGTCAATAAGGAATTCTCAATTGTATTTAATACGGTGTCCGATCATTTGACAAAAAACAAATTTTCATTTGAAAAATAACATTTGACAAAATTATAGGTACTTCATAAATTTATTATTTTACAAACTATTGTTTCATAAACTACTCATTAGACAATATATTTACAAAAATAAATAATTATTATGCTAAAACATTAATTTACGAATTGATTATTTTTAAACATGTTAGTTGGCAAAACAACGTAAAGCATAAATAACGGTAAATATTTTATTTACCAAAATCTACGTTAATACAACTATTTTTCTTACACAGAAGAAGGTATACCATATAATATGTGTAGGGTCAACTGAAACAATGGCTGGTTAGGTTAGGTTAGAACTGCGACCACAACGCTAGAAACGAATTCTACTTAATTCGCTTAATTTAGGCAGTGTGTATTTTTTTTAAAAGACTTAAGTTTCTATGGATTAATACAAAATTATAACTTGCCTATAAATAATCTGTCCAAGATGAAAATTGCCACCATGCAATTTAATATTTTCAAAATTTGATCGCAAGCTTAAGTATTGGTTAGAAATTCGTTATTTTTAAAAACTAATAATTTATCTTCTAACTTTTTGTACAATCACCAATTTGGCAAACGAATTATTTTGTCATGTGATTATTATTAAAATAATATTTTAACAGTTTAATTATTTTCTAAGAAAAACATTTCCGAAACCTGTATTATGTTAAATGATTGTTTTTAAAGTAATATGTTTGCGAAATGACAGTTTGTCAAATGATTAGTTTTTCAAACGTTGTTTGTAAAATGATCTTTTGTCTACGTTTTTTGTTAAACCATTTAATACACTATAGAGTCCCATACAATTTGAAACTTAATCGCAACTCAAAAATAAATGTTACTATTTAAATATATTCAACCTAACGTTTACCCATTGTTTTATATAGTAGGTAAGTATAATTACAAAGCAATACCAAGAGGTCGAATGGTTTATAAAATTTTAGACTGGTAAATTGAATACAAACAGTAATTTAGTTAATTACAGTTGCTATCCAGTATACCCTTTCGAAATTTCTTGTAATTTTCTAACAAACTGCCTCGTTTTGTTATATTTTGCTACAACCTACTTTTATTAAAAAGACAGATAATTATGGTCTGTAATATGAGAGTCAAGAAAGAACAATTATATCGAACCATTATAATATTTATTAACGGCAACTCCGGCGCTAGGGAAATAAATCCCTGTGTCGCGTTAACTTTATAAGCTCTTAATTCACGGAGACCAGACTCAGGACAACTTTGTAGTGTGGCTTCGGATTCGACCATGTCTTCCCATGGGTGTAAGAGGTGACTACTAACTATGCTACTAGCGAAGCGGAATTTTGCTCGCTTTAAATCTCGGAGGTCGTGGGTTCGATCCCTACGTCTTACAGAAAATCTTTGTGTAAATTCTAAGATTTCTTTTCGGGTCTGGTTGGTTGAGGGACTTCCCTCCGTGCCTCGGAAAGTACGTTAAGCCGTTGTTCCCGATGGTTATAACATCATCTATAATAATCGTATATCAAAGAACAGGCAGCAGTGTTTCCTTGTGTGGTAGAACATAATACTGCGGACACCAATCCGCCTGCCAAGCGTGGTGACTATGGCAAATACTCTTCCCCGGGAGGAGGCCCGTGTTCAGCAGTAGACGTTATACGGTCTGATGATGATAACTAACTATCGGTTTTACTACTGCTGTCCCACCGATGGAGTCGAATAAAAAATAAACAATTTAAATTTCGAAGAAAAATCAGAATAGTTTTCATAATATTGACCGCAAGTATGGGTTAGTGTTGGAGACGCTAAGAAAAATACGGACAGTTTAAAGCTATATCTAAATTCCTATGGTAACTTTATATTAGACTCAGTATAAACGGAAAAACAAAAAGGCTTACCTAATAGTACACAGTTATTGTAGATATGGAAGCTTACAACAACAGAACACACGGCGACCCTCTTTCAAGTGAATTCTCTTTGCAGAGAGCTTTGGTGCTAACTTTACGATTCAAAATGAGGGTTTGAGAGCACTGGTCGGTATAAACGTAATACTGAGGTGTTTTCCACCATACACAAAATATTCAGTTATAGCAGTGGTATTTTTAAGTTAATACTCTAAGCACTATGAAAGTGTATGGCACTCTATATGTAAAACAATATGTGTTCGCTCCAGCATTGTACCTTTCCACAAATGATTACGAGACAAAGACAAAAAAATATTTAAAAATTTTTAGGGTCTAACTATCTTTGTCTAAGTGTTTTAGCAGACACGCGTATTTTTACAAAAAGAGCCAACGAATGCCAACATTAGAAAATAATAACATATATACACACAAAAATACATATTATAAAAATTATCACGACCAAGTGAGGGTAGTTGCCGAAACCCGCGCTGTTCGAATACGCCGTTGCTGACACTCATCAGTCTATCAGTGGCCACGACTGGTATAACCCATGTCGAAACGTCGGAATATTAAAAAAGTACTTAATGATTTGCCTTAAAATTATACCGCGATTGAGACCCGCGTCTACTATAATTTATGTGAACAAATCGCGAAAGTTTAAAAACATTTACATACATATTGTTAACCAACATATTATTATTCTTAACTAGCTTACCGCGCGGAGTTTCATCCGCGTAACTCCCGTTCCCGTGGGGATTTCATAATACAATTCCTTAATAATTGGGCTACCTAAAACTGAAAGATTTTTTCTAATCGGACCAGTAAGTAATAAACAAACTCTTCAGCTCTTTATTTAGTACAGATGTCTGCAAACCATCCTCAGAATAACATTTTGTACAGTGAATTTCATTAACAAATATATTTCCTAGTGGATTATCGGCCTTACATCGCATATAGTTTGACAGATACCCTACTTTATCGCCTGCGGGCATCGTTTAACTTTTTTCGCACATCGCTGCAGCTAGAGAATAATGTTTGGTGTTTTTTGTTGAAACTGATGAAACGGTTCTGATATATTTTGGCTAACGATGTTGCAAACGTTGCAGAAAGGAAATATAAGCCTGAAAAGAATTATTTGTCATTCGTTTTACAGTGCACAATTTGTCTGTGTAAGAAGCATGGAAATCCATACATTTCAATGATAAAATATTGACAAGAATTCTGATCTTATGTTTCAATGAAGCTTTTTTTTATAAATTGTCAGCCTCATCATCAGCCCGTATAACGTCTACACTACAGTCTCCGTCCCTTGTCAGGCGAGTTGGTGAACGCAGTTGTAATTATGTTTAAGGAGACATGGAAACACTGCTGCTCATTCCCTAGTTCATGATTGTTATAAATGATGGCGAAATAATAAAGGTAAAAGTAGTCGCTTTAATACACGAAAGTATATCGTATTGTAAATATGATAGGCGAAAATCCTAAAATATACGTTATAAGTGCCGCTATAACAATCGGAATGGCCTAACATGCTTTCAGAGACACCAACCAGACCCGGAGAGAAATCTATGATTTTATGCAAAGATTTCTTGTTTGGTGCGTTCAAATCTAAGACCCTCGATTATGGAAGCGACACTTATACCGCTACGTCACGGCGATCCTATAATAATTAATTTACCTTCATTAAGACCAATCAAAAATGGATGTAGATTAATTCTTCCGTGCCATTGCAAGTCTGTTCAGCAAACACCGCATTACTTACTCGTAGTATTATTATTATTACGAACAATTTATCCTACTTCCAAACATCCTGTTTCTTTATATTGGAGTGGACGATGATGTCGAAACTTTGCACATTATATAGAAAATGTAGCGACTTGAACAAATGGTCAACTCGCTGGATGCTCTCTGGGGACCCAATCAGATTTCTACCCATTCGACAAAAGAAAATTTCACATTTGAGACACCAATTTGAGATTATGAAAAAGTTTTTTGGCAGTTAAAGGGGAGTTAACCTGAAATTTTTGTGAAGAACGAAGTCGTGAAAAATAAAACAAAACTTGTCACTAAGACATAGAAAAATGATTCAAATTAACATTGTTTGTTGGTTACAACTATTCTTCTAGGTATCAAGAAGTTAAGAGATTTGCATTTACATTAATGGATGGATTATTTTATGAAGAGGCCACACGAGGACTAAAACTACGCAAATGTAACGCAGGTAGGAAGGCAAGTATATCCCACCACCAGCGCGCGAATACGCTGCGGCGGCGGCGGTGGGAATGCGTAAATGCATTTCCTCCCGTAAAAAAAAAGTACGAAGGCAAGTATATTAACTTCTTAACTGATTAAGTTTAGAAATGAAAGTATAAGAAAACAGCAAAACTTGTCTTTTTTATTGTATCTTTTTTTAATAAATTTTAATGTCTGGGTTCTACAAGATGGATATTCACGAGAAAAAAGGGAACCACCCGCGTAGCTCCAGTTCTCGTGCGAACTTATCATTAAATGTAGCCTATGTTTTTCCAATCTCATCCCGGTCCATCACCACCTTGAGACCGAAAAACCACATCTGCTGTTCCTCACGGAGACGCAAATCAGATGTCCAGCTGACGCAGCATACTTGCGCTACCCAGGGTACACCCTGGAGCACAATTTTAAGCCACGCGCTGGCACCTGCGTGTATGCTCGCGATGACATCTGTCTTCGACGTCTCCGTAACATTGAGGATTCCAGTTTCTCCGTATTATGGGTTCTGGTGGACACTGGCTTGGAGCAGATACTCTATGCCAGTGTCTATCGGTCGCACACCGACAACATGGAGACAACCAGGTTGTTTCAGTACCTTTCGGACTCGGCTGAATTAGCTCAGCTCAGGTACCCATCGGCGCAGCTAGTTTTTCTGGGGGACTTCAATGCCCACCATCAGGAATGGCTGTACCCATACCAGAACACCGACCATGCTGGGAGATTAGCGTATGCATCTGCACTGACGCTTGGTCTCTCCCAACTGGTAACTGGGCCGACACGGGTGCCTGACATTGATGGCCATACGGCCAATTGCTTAGACCTTCTGCTGACAACCGATCCAGACCGATATGAAGTCGCGGTTTCCTCACCGTTGGGTAGCTCCGACCACTGTCTGGTGAAATCTGTGTCTGTCTACTCGCCACCCGATCCCGATCTCAAGGGGACTAGGCGAGTATGGCGATACAAGTCAGCAGATTGGGATGAGATGCGGCATTTCTTCGCGTCTTACCCTTGGCTGCGCTTATGCTTCTCTTCAGACGACCCGACTCGCTGCGCGGAGGCTGTTTCTGAGGTGATATGTCAGGCTATGGTTATATTTCATTCCATTTTCTGACATCTCACTCCAAGACAAAGCCCGTCCATGGTTCAACGCTGAGTGTGATAGTGCTGAAGCACATAAGCACTCTGCTTACCAAGCGTGGGCGGATGCTCGAGCCCGCAAAGCGCCAAATATTCGGAAACTGAAGAAAGCTTACAATAGTGCTGCCAAGTCTTGCAAACGTGCCCTACGCAAGGCCCGCTTTGACCATATTGGCCGCATTGGAGCCAGACTAGCATCTTACCCATCTGGGAGTAAAGCTTTTTGGTCTCTTGCCAAATCGGTCGAAGCCAATTTCTGTCGGTCCTCTTTGCCGCCAATGCAGAAGCCGAACGGTTCATTAGCTCACACCGCCAAAGAGAAAGCAGACTTGTTTGCGTCTCTATTTGCGAAGAATTCACAACTAGATGCTGCTGGTAAAAGTCCACCCAGGCTACCACATTGCACTTCCACTATGCCTGAGGTGCACATTCGGCAAAAAGTGGTACTTAAAATTCTCAGCACTCTAGATGTGAATAAGGCTAGTGGGCCTGACGGCATTCCTGCCATTGTCTTGCGGTCATGTGCGCCTGAGTTGTCTCCTGTTTTGACTCGCCTCTATCGTTTATCCCTGAAGACTGGTCTAGTTCCAGCATCCTGGAAGATTGCCAACGTTCAACCGATCCCCAAGAAAGGTAGTCGTGCCGACCCTGCCAACTACCGACCAATCGCAATCACCTCCATACTCTGTAAGGTTATGGAGCGTGTTATAAACAACCGTCTCCTGGCATACCTGGCAGACAACGACCTCCTCAGTGACCGTCAATTCGGATTCCGTCGAGGCCGGTCTACTGGGGATCTTCTTGTATATGCTACTCACTTATGGAGCGAAGCCATTGAGAGACACGGTGAGGCTCTTGCCGTGTCTCTTGATATCTCTAAGGCTTTTGACAGGGTTTGGCACGCAAGTCTCATTGGTAAGCTTCCGGTTTACGGTATTGCTCCCGTACTTTGCACCTGGATTCAGGATTTCTTGAGGGGAAGGTCGATTCGGGTTGTCATTGATGGCGCCTCGTCCGATCTTCTTGGTATTAATGCCGGTGTCCCTCAGGGATCTGTTCTCTCCGCGACTCTTTTTTTGCTGCACATAAACGACCTGCTAGTTACTCCCGGTATCTTTGGGTATGCAGACGACAGCACAGTCTCGGTGAGATACTTGTCTGATGCGAAGTCGGGGTCAATGGTCCAGTCGTTCAGGGAGTCGATGATTGAGGGGGTGAACTCGATCTTGGAGGCTGTTTCCTTATGGGGTGATGCCAACCTGGTTGGGTTTAACCCCTCAAAAACACAGGCGTGTCTTTTTTCGGCGAAACGGAGTCCATTCCAACTGACTCCGACTTTCCGGAATGTCTCCGTTCCGATCAGCGACCATCTTGAGCTCCTAGGGCTTGACCTCTCTTCTAATCTAAACTTCGGTCACTACATCGAGTCCATTGCAAAAACTGCAGCCAAAAAACTTGGCATTCTCTCCAAGGTGAGGCGGTACTTCACATCGGAGCAGCTCTTAAGTCTTTACAGAGCTCAAGTTCGCTCCTCAATGGAATACTGTTCTCATCTTTGGGATGGGTCTGCTGGATATCAGCTGGATGCTCTGGACTCATTGGAGCGCCGAGCGAAGAGAGTCATAGGCAATAACTCACTGGTGGAGGCAAGTCTTCAGAGCCTCGAACACCGTAGACGAGTGGCCTGCCTATCAGTTTTTTATCGGTTGCATTTCGGGGAGTGTGCGGAGGTTCTACATAACCTGATACCCCCTTCACCCTTCCATCACCGGACGACTAGGCGCGGCGAGCGGTTTCACCCTTTTGTTGTAGACATTCCTTCAATACGCACGAAGCGATTTGCTTCTTCTTTCATAATGCGGACGGCTAAGGAGTGGAATTCTCTGCCGGCGTCAGTTTTTCCGGAACGCTATAATCTGGACATCTTTAAGGCTAAAGTGAACAGACACTTTCTAGGCAAGCGTATATCATCTTAGGCCTTATCTTCGCCTTCCATCAAGCGAGATTAAGGGCAAACGTAAGCCTATATGCAGTAAAAAAAAAAAAAAAAAAAAAAAAAAAAAAAAAAAAAAAAAATTACTATTGGCTAACGTAGCTGTGTAATATTGATGGCGCCGGTGGTTGCCCCAGAAAGCCATGGGTTGCTGGGACCCTCACCAACGGCGGACGGAGTAGTACCCGGGGTGTTTTAGTGGGTAGGGTCCTCTCCTCGTGGTATGATTAGCATACCACCGCTATGAAGAAGACGTGTATATTTATTCCTTGGGAGGCGCGGGAACACCGCACGGGCGGAGGGGATGCGTAATATATACCTACAGCGTTGCCCCCCGGAAATAATAAAAATAAAAACTTTCTGATAGCGAATGAATTTTAAAAACTGGTAAAGTACTTTCGGATTCTATTGAAATAATGAAATTTATTCAGCACTTTACAAAAGGAATTTACAAACACTTGTACTTGTCAAAATTACACTGCATAAGACTATATTTAACAAAAGTATGACTTAAGTAGCTAAAAACATTGTTAAATTATTTGATCTTACAGAATTTTTAATCAGTCTGTCCGTCTGTCGTGCGATAATTGAAAAATGTACACATAATAGTAAGATGCCTTAAAGGTAACAGGTCAGGGTGCCACTGGCGTAAAGAGTAGATTTACGAACACGTGTGATGATCGCTGGCACGAGATCACAGTCCGGGGAATAGCAACAACGCGGTCCTCGGTCATGCCGTCGATGATCCTACCCTAGCTAACCTGCAACCTTTCACTAGCTACCTAAGTGGACGACCCAGAGAAGAAAGGAAGAAAGAAACTCCGAGACTTCTTTTTTCGTCTCTTTTGCTTCAATGCAAAATATTTTATTAAACTTTTCTCTTTATAATATTAGCATAGATTCCAGTACCTACTTAGTATATATTTGCAAAGATTTGGTTATTTTAAGTTTTGAGGAAAAAACGATACCAACAACGACGGCAAAAGGAGGCCTGTTATTTTCTTCCTTTTCTCAGAAGCTCCGTAATTTCATGTTATCGGTCCTGTAACATTGATACCGAACCTCAACATTACCCGTATTTTGCCTCCATTAGCACTTGTAATGGTATTCCCTGATTTTATCTAGCACCGAAGATACACAGTAATTACATTGCTAATGTGTTTTAAAAGCGATACAAGAGAGTTAACATTTGTAATCAACGTTGTATTGAGAAGCATATTTTTGTTCAGTTTTTCAGCGGTTCTACGACTCATTCCAGCCGTTTGTCCTTATTAATATTATTAACGCGAAAGTTTGTGAGTATGTGTCGATAAATGGATGTATGTTTGTTATTCTTTCACGCAATTTTTAATTTACTTTTCGATTGTAAGTACTATTAAATATAAATTAAGTTATGGTGAAACTATTTTCCAATTATTAACAAGGAGTGATTTAACTTTTACCGAATCTTACAAATTTCGGTTCTTAGCAATCATTTTTTCTACTCTAATTTCCTTCACAGCTTAATTTTACCTAAGACGCGAGCTAAATTTATTCCACATATAGGGGGGAGTAGGAGAATCGGGAACAGCGGGTAATTGAGAACATTTAGGTAACGAATACTTCCACAGGTACTACATCGTCAGTACTAGTCAGTCAGTACTAGTATTGGTGATTTGTCTATTGAAAATGTATGAATTACGCGAACCCAGGATAATTTAAGTAATTTACATTATTAAATGCAAAATCCTAAATCCTATTATAACATAACATGACCAACAGGTACCCATGAATACGGAATCCGATTGAAATCATCCCGATACTTTCATTCTATTGTATTATGCTATAAATCAGATTACAATATCGCGGGTCAAAAGGCCGCGAATAGACATAGAATATCGTCGTGTCATCTGAAATAACAGTACTAAAATACTAGTATCCTTGACGTCGATTTCCTTGGGTAATATCGAATGTAACGGTCAATAAAATTGAAAGATATGATCGCCAAATTTATCAGTGACCCATCAATATAACCCGCAGAGTTTCACGGGCCATTGCCTCCGGGGTAATGTTTGCTTACGAATTGATAGGTGGGTCAACAGTTTTCTGTTGGTATAAAACCTTAATAATAAAGATTTAGTGTGGAATGTATTACTTTTTTTGTTTAGAAGGCTTCGGATTTCTGATAGCTAATACTTTATTCCTTTCACACACATCTTCTAACTTATGATACATCTTCCTGATGATATTCGATAAGTTTTAATGTTGCATTGTATTTATTGTAGTGAAGCAATTAAGACCGCATTCAGGATGGTGAAAAAAAAGGATTAATCTCCCTGGCTATGTATGTAAGATTCTTTAATCTACGAAACATTTTTTTTTTCATTGCCTATGTAGTCTCGCAATGTTGTACTACTGTATCACCGCGTTTACGTCCATTGTGGAACATGGGCCTCCTATTAACAAACCTTGACAGGCCAGAGTTATTGCCATAATCACCACGCTTGGTAGGCGGATTGGTGATTGCATTAAGATTGTGAATAACTTTGAGCTGATAGATACTGCTAGCCATCCATCAGCTGATAGTCCCACAGTCACCTCTTACAACAGCCATGGAAAGATATTAAGTGGTCTGTTCTAAACTCCAAAATTGAGATTAATAAATTTAGACCACCGGCAGGACTCGAACCTGCATCTTAGGTATAGCCCCTAATACCTTCGGTTCGGTTCGGATGATCGGTGGGGTTCTACCGTAGCCGAATTAGTAAAGGCTATATCTAAGATGCAAAAAGATCTTAGATATAGACTTGAACCTGCGTTCGAGTCCTGCCGGTGGTCTAAATATTTAATCTCCATTTTGAAATTTAGTAAGCGGTAAACATTTCCGTAAAGCATGTATTAAAAATATAATTATGATCTGTTCTAAGCAGGAAACCACACTGGATGGAATTGTATACATTTTCTAGGCGCACATATATTTCCTAAGTTTCATACAATTCCGGTATCATCTATAAAGTTTTCTCAGACGCAATACGGGTCTCTGTAATCGAATTTTCAATTAATCCAGCGATAATGGCGCATTGTGTTTTCCTTATATCTGTGGGGTTGCCAATTATATGAGTTTTGTTTTCGATAAAATGTGTCTCGTGTTGCCGTGGAAGTCATTATTTATTTATTGGTTCCTTAATATTTACCTGCCATCTTGATAGAAATAAGCTCTTTTTCTGAGTAAACCGAATTACTTACGTTTTATTTAGGACACGATTACAGATTTGTATAGGTAATGCTCGATTGTGTTTTATGTTACATTAGTATGAAGTTACCTTTTTTATCCTATATTTAATACTAGCGTCCCGCGCGCGTTTTCACCCGCGTAGCTCCCCTTCCCGTGGGAACTTCATAATTTATTATAGCCTTTGGCATCCGGGGTTATTGTAGCATCCCAACGGTGAAATATTTTTTTCAAATCGTTCAAGTAGTTTCGGAGCCTATTTAATACAAACAAACAATAAAATCTTTATAATATTAGTATAGATTCAGAATATTTTTCATCATAATCATCAACTGTTGAATATAGGCCTTCCTCAAAGGAGTGTTGCCGTAGACACCACGCTTGGCAATCGGGTAGTTGTCCGCAGTATAACGTACAGTATAGGCAAAAGCAAACTGTATTGCCCGTTACCAGGGATATGATTGTCATAATTGATGTTATGTCAATCGAGACCAACGGCCTAACGTTCTTTCCGAGACTCGGGTAGTCCTGAACCCTCAACCAACCGAAAATAAATCTTTGATAATTTAGGCAAGGCGAACGCCGCTACGCCGCAAAAGTTGTAAAAACATTCTACCTCGATAAAAAACAGTTAATTTTGGGTAATAAAGGATTGGCAGTAAGAATTAGATAATGCGCGCCCGAGTCACAGTCGTTTTTCACTGACGCATATTATGTAATTGGGCACGAGGCTTTTGCTACTTCACCGGACATATTCCTTGTTGTATCGGTGATAATCTTGTCTTCTATCGTTCTATGTATGTATGTATCCAAATGCACCTGTATTAGTGACGATTACCTATGCGGTAATACGTCTTATTACCGCATAGGTAATACGATACAGCTACAGCGACAATTACCTATACGAGTTATCTTACAGTAACCAAGAGATGACCCAATATCAAACGGAAACAATAATACAAGCTCTCCTTGGCAACGCAACAATATAATTGGTGACAGCAATAGGAATACCCAGTTACTTTGTTGTTGTCATACGTTTCACCAATCACTGCGCTTAATTGAAACCGGGAACCCGAAACACAGTTCAGATTTCAATAGTAGGTACTCTTGTGGTTTGAGTTACCTATAGTATGCGAGTTCCGGAGATAATTGTACTGAGCGTGGCTATACCAAAATTTGTGTTTTAATTTTAGATTAGATCAGCATTTGAAGCTTGAACTATAGAATTTGCGTTGTTAACTACTGAGAGATAAAGCAAGATTTACAGCTTTGTATTTTCCATCGCATTTTTTTTTCGGAAGGTCACATGTTGTTAGCCACAAGGCTTTTGCTACTTCGCCGGGCATAAAGGTGACCAGAGCTTTAATAAAAAGTCTAAACACTACAAACTAAGCAATCTTTGCAAGAGGGCGCCTCTTTGGGACTTTTGGGACTTGGACCTCGGCTCACGGCGATTGATGGTAGAGGACTGATGGCTTCAGATTTTTATGAATTTTGTGTAGTGTGTTGAATGTTACTCTACTTTACAGTTCGCGGCCATCTCGGACTTCGAGTGTTCGACGGCATCGGAAGATTCTTTGCAAACTTAGGGTCTAGAAGGCGAGGGGAGACGCATCGCGATCGCTTCTCCGGCGCGCCGCAACTATCCGACCGCCGCCACTATACAGAGACACTCTATCCGAGTGTCTCTGTATAGTGGTCCAATGTATGTTGAATGGGTTTCGTTATCAAAAGTCACGTGGGGCTACTCTTAGCTATCTGATAGAGTGTAGTATCATAATTATCGTCGTTGTAAATTTGGAATCTCTTATGTGTTTAAATTCTCTTTTAAAACTACGGACTGTCACTCGAGTTTTGTTTTTATTCACTCATACTTAAGCGAAATGTTGATAATATTGAGGTATTCACATGGGAGTTTCTATTAAGAATGAAAATTTACTTTTCGTAATTTATTAAAATTAAAAATGTCAGATAGAAGATTATACATTTTATTAATTTATTTATGTACACACAAGAAATATAGTCACACACACACACAAATAAAAACAAAAGGCAATTATTTAACTTTAAAACAAATATATCTATCTCTTTTAATTATTATTTTTTCACTCATCTAGTTCTTTATTTAAACTAATTTTAATCTTATAGCCTCTGTGTTGCAAGATATACACTAGAACAGAAAACTGCAGCGCTTTCACTAAACAATAAACATACAATTAAATTATTCTATTTAAAAACATGAACATACGCTGGCGAAAAATAAAGACATACGAGATCGCGTTCGTCCACAATTTATGTTTCGTTGCCGTCTAGTGAAAGCCTCCGATGAAAGTTTCATCGTATCTGTGAACTGCAGGCATAAAATAAAATTGAAACGAGCTTTGGGTTTTTGGAAAATAGCTGCTATCGGACCGTGGAAGTATTGTGCCCCTGAATGTTTTTATTTTATAATTACTACTTTGTTCAATACAGAAACCATTCGTTATTTGCAATTTGTGTAATGGAAAATATTGTTTGTATTTATTTATACTGTGAAGTAATTAATTGGTGAGGCTGATGATCTGTATATTTTGGTAGTTAGGGTTCGAAACTCGGTACAAGAAATTATTCAAATTTTGAATAGTTACGTTAAAAAAGTTGGATGATAAATATAAGAATAAAACTATTTTGATTTTATATGAAAACTATACAAATGTGGAAAAGAATATTATTTTGTTCTACATATTATTATCTAATTTAAATTTGTGTTACCTACTGGAACGCCTCCGCGAAACATTTCATGTAGGTAGTTAACACAGTTTTTCCATTACAGTTTTAGTATTTTTTTTTTGTTACTGAGTAAACTTAAGGAACAGTCATATCTTTAACTAGACTATTCTAACAAGAAAATCTATGACAGTGGCAACGGCTGGTCCGAAGCTATTCTAACTTTACATCTTCCAAACTTTGGGAGGTCAGATGACAGTTCCATGCCAATATTCTTAATTGCTCGCATCTGCTAAAATTCACTGCGAGAAATTCTGCAGTAAAATTTGTTCTAGTTGGAGAATTATACGCCGTACTAAGTTATGAGATGACCATGAATAAGATTATGGTGCTGATGATGTTAATATTATTGCGGAAACAAAAGATATACAAACATACATAAATACACGCACGCCTCTCTTATATTGCTAAGTTTACATACCACTTTCGCCTCTTCTACATTAATTAATCTTCTCATGCATGTCTTTTGGTTTAGAGTACCTTTAACCTGGCCTTCTTAGGACGTCCTCGATTTGAATGTAGAACGTCCGCCTTGGTCTTCCCCTTCCAATACTTCCATTCACATTCGCCCTATAAATTCTACGTGTTACTCTCCTTTCATTCAATCTCTCCATATGTCCTAATCAATTCAGTATACCTTTCTCAATCCTTGTTAATATTACAACGTTCCTTATTCACTCGGTTCTTAATTCTTTCACTCAATTTTACTCCAATTATGCTCCTCAGTGCACTGATTTCCACAGCATTTATTCTACTTTCGTACTTCCTCTGCAACACCCAGCCCTCACTTCCATTATTTATTTTACATTAGGGTTAGTCCAAGCACTCCTTTATGCCCAGCCAGACGAGCCTTTTTCGATAGGCTATGGCTGCTCGTTAAGGTATACAAAGCACCGTTCACCATATTTCCCTTACACACAATTGTTTTATATTACTTTCACCTTTACCAAGTCCCGCAAATGTAGATCCTAGATATATAAAATCTTGCATTTGTTCTAATATGTCTGCTTCTATACGTATCTTGCACTCCTTCATATTTTCTACTCTTTCGATTACCATAACTTTCGTTTTCCTCACATTCTTTTTCTTTCAAAATCAACATCTATTGCTGTTACCATCTCCTGCAACTCTTCCACCGAACATTATCACTCTTCGACAAACATTTGACAAGTAACCCATTAATTTTCAATCCATAGGTATTCACTCTCTTTTAAATCACTCAAGCAATTATCCATGAACAGGATGATGCAGTATTCAAAATCTCAACATTTCACAATGTCAGCAGCTCAGAAGTCAACAGTTCACCAGACCAAAGTTTAAAATCTCAACTACCTACTAGTTTTTAGTTTTACATAAAAAAATTGTTTCAGGCATAGTCGCCGTTCTAACCTAACCTTAAGAAAAGGAGGTTACCTTTTCTAGTTGTCGGTCAGGTATACTTTCCAGGTTGAGATTTTAAACTTTGGTCTGGTGAACTGTTGACTTACTAAGCCGCTGACATTCTGAAGTGTTGAGATTTTGAATCGTTGGTCTTATGGTGTTGATGTTTTAACTTCTGATATTATGGCTGTTGATCTTTAGTATGCATCCGGTGATTCCGATGTCCTTCTTATTTCTTGTAGTGTTATTTTTACATAGTTTACAACTAAAACTGGCATATTACTTCGATTATAACCAAACGTTAATAAAACTTTCGACACGTATTCCTCGTACAGAGCGTGACTAGCACAGGTAAGCCGATTTCGGCATACTATTCGTAAAGTACGACGATCGTATCTAGTCGAGCGCGCGAATAATTTATATATAGACTTTTTAGAAGAAAAGTAATAACTTTGGAAGTTAATTACGGATTTTACTTAGAAATGACCTTATACTAAATAAACTAAGTAAATGGGTATTGCTTAAATGGGTAAATGGGTAATGCTTAAATCTCAATAAAATTGAAAAAGCTATACTTTTGATATCGATGGCTAAAATAAATTTTTATGGTCTTAAAGTTGGTTCCATAACTTTAAGAACTTAAAAAATGAATTCGTTTTCAAAAGAACTGATATAGGTAACCGATTTTTTTAAAATTTTAACTTTAATATTGTAAAGTGGTCGTCTCACCAATCTAAATTTGTTACTATTGGACAAAGTATTAAGAACTTTAATACAACCAAATAAATAATTTAGTTTTGTACAAAAAATATAATATAATATATAAAGTGGTTTTATAAAAAAAAGTGGTTAAGAGTCGTTTTATCGCTAAAATAAATGAATAAAATATATTCCTAAAATAGAGTAGTCGTTTCAAGTACCCTATTTTCGGGATATATTCTTAATGACCGCCATGATAAATCGTTAATATTTTATTATAAACATTTATTAAATTTCATTAAAATAGCAGTGTAATTATAGCAGCAGTCAAACCCATAGAATAGAACTATATCAGTGATCAAACCTAATCCTTATCCAAAGTTTGTACTTGTCTGTACTTTGTGACAGCTGTCACAAAGTACCACAACACTACCTGACCTCACAGCATTGTGCCGAATACGATATAACAATCAATACGTCAAAGTGGCAGTCCAGTTGAGACGTGTGTTTGCATAATGTCGTTTGTGAAACATTACATCACTGTCGCAAGACAATTGATTGTTCTAACTGCCAGTGTAGTGCCTGACTGTACAAGGGAGTACATGCGTTGTTTACTGAGAGGACTCATGCGGTTGACGGGACGGAACAAAATACTGTCCGATTGACCGGAATTCGAGTGAATGTAGCTGTTGCTGAGTTTAACCTGATGTTTGAGCGAGTAACAGACAATTAATTTATCTGAATCTACTTATATACATACATAGTATGGATCAGTATTCCTAGTGAGCAACAGTGTACATTTAATTTAAAAAGAAACCGAAAAATATATGTTTTATACAAATAAAACATTTTACTTGTGTCTTTTATTAGGTATACCCAATCGAATTGTTCCTTCAGTATTCGTATATACACAGAGACCACTCTATCCGACCCGCCGGAGAAGAGTGCGTCCGCAAATGCGACGCGTCCCCCCTCGCCCTCCCGATTCTTACTTTGCAAAGAACCTACGAACCGATACCCTCGTAGACCCCATTGTCCGAGAGGCCCGCGAACTGTAACATAGAGCAACAGTTGCACCAAACTCCCCCTAACTACTAAACGTTAAAATCCCTCAATCCACCCGCCAGCGACCGCCCTGAGCTGAGGTCCAATTCCCACAGGGAACACCTAATGAAATGATGAAATTTATTCAGCACTTAGGTAATTACATACACTTGTACTTGTCAAAATAACACTGTAAACTAAATCTAAGCAGCACTTAAGTAGCTAAAAACATTGTTATAATTATTTGATCTTACAGAATTTTTAATCAGTCTGTCCGTCTGTCGTGCGATAAATGACAAATGTACACATTTCACATTATAGTAAGAGGCACCCTCTTGCGCAGTTGGCTTAGTTTGTAGTTTTTAAACAATTTACCTATTTAGGCTGGAGCTCTGCTCGCCTTTATGCCCGGTGAAGTAGCAACAGCCTCGTAGCTAACTACATAATGTCCGTTCGAACAAAAAAGTATTCGTAGAATTTGTCAAGCCGACTTCTGAAAATCGTAACTCAACGTACAATTATAGATGGCGTGTCTGTCCTATCGCAAAAGTATATTGAGCATGTGATTAATAAAATTTCATTGAATTGTTGATTTTAACAAAAACCTGATTTTGTTCGTGTACATTGGATAAGCGTTGGTAAACAGAATTGATATAATAATGTACTTAGCTATGATATTATAATAGCCAATCTGTTTTGATTAATTATACTTTAAAGTGATAATAGCCAATAGCTTTACTAATAATTTAGAAATGATTTAAAATGATATTATTCAGGTCGCTTATAATAAGTTGGTCATTTTTGCATAAGGTAGCCCCTTGATACAACTTGATATTTATAATGATGCGTTGCTATTATTTTGCGAAATGATTTGTTTTTGGTATAACAATCGATCTATGTATATTTCGCAGCTAGATCGTACAATTCGCCGCATTCCATACGGGTACCGTTTTCAAACAGGGCCTTTTTGAAATGCGGTGGTTCAATAATTAGCCGGATTGAATGCGGCTGAATGAATGGCCATACGTTTTGCAACACGACTAGCCGTAAGTAATAAAACTTTTTCATAACATCAAACATTATGGAGATTTTCTCTTTCAGCACCAATTTCTCAAGCACCAGTGGTTTGAGCACCAAAACTATTCATTTTTTAAAATAACTTTGATGGTTAAACCATTCGTGCTCAAAAAATTGCTTGTGCTTGAAGAGGAAATTACATATGAAAATGACTTTGTTCCTGTGTTAGAGATGCCCGTAAAACATAAACTTTTTTGTAGTTAGGCATTACGGAGCTTATAGAAATACTGATCATATGAAAGATCATGTTGTATAAGTTCTCGTTTCGTTACAAAATTACGGAAACGGAGTAATGCGGGCAAAATCACAGCGATTTACCAATATTTTCTACTATTATAAGGCTCTAATATGTGAAAACTCATATATATATCTAAGTATAAATATGTTCAGTTATGAATTTCAAACTTCAAACAAATTCTTCATTTGTATAAATGAAGTGCACAAGATAATAAATGAATGCAAACAAGTCAACATTACGATTCAACCAACATCAGATAGACTCATAAGGGAGAGAAACGAAGTAATGAAATATTCAATAGAATACAATACCCATCAATGTCTCCTTAATACATTTGAGGTCTCAAACATTGTTTTCTAAGTAAAAAAAATGTGTCAGAAAACGAGTCTTTTCGTTTTATCGGAGCTCTTTCAGTCGGGTGAGTAGAGTGAATGCGGTGAATTTATTGCGTTGTACAGTTGTCAGCGGAGCGAGAAGAATTAGCCGCAGTCGACAATCAGCCGGAGGCGCTGTCCTTAGCGAAGCGATTACGCGATCATAGTCGCGAGTATAAATTATACATAAAACATAAAATAAATACGACTAAAATAGCTAATTATACAAAAAAGAAAAAGAGAAAAGTATAATAAAAGTAAGTATAGGGCGTCAAAAATTCCTTCGCATTTCCTTGCTCCTGGACATAGTTTCTAGAAGGCTGGCAACATTGCCTCGATGTATGGGGATGCTTATATTTTGCTCAAAAAAAGCCAGCCCTCTGGCCCTGAGATATTTTTTTGTAAATAAAACAAATATAATTTTAAACTTTAAATGATCGAATACTGATATTACCGCGGTACTGATGTACTATGTACTATCAAGCCGATGAAAGATAAGTATAATGTGCATGCATACCTTCTTCAAATGTATTGACGGTGTCGTATCTACCTTCTTCTGGTTTAAAACAACAAACTAAGCAATCTGGGCAAGAGCGTGTACTCAGTGGGACTTGGACCTCAGCTAAGGTCGCTGGCAAGAGGATAGAGTTATTATGAGTGTTAGTTTTTAGGGGAGCTTTATACATATGTCGTATCCACGTGTCATGTTGATATTGTAGGTTATATTTAATTTTAAAAACTTTTAAGATCGAACTAGATGTATTGGTTTAGGTACCCAAGAAAGTATTTTTTTATATTATAATTCAACAAATTACGCAACAATCAACTTTTACGTCCATTAAAAAAGCCTCCGGTAGTTTTTGGATTTACCGCGTATAAACATTACAGTGTGAAGTCATTAATGTATGTACTAAGACACACATTACAATATTTACTCACGAAATATCAAAATTGGAATTTGAATATAATTTCCAGCTTTAAAATTAATTTTACAACGGTTGAAAATAATATGCTCGTTCTATCGAATAACCAAGAACGCGTAATCGCTTTCAATTAAGACCGCATTAAAGACAGTGTGCGGTATATTGTCGACCTCTACAAATGATTTGTTCTTAGACGGTATTCTTTTACGTCGAGACATAGCTCTTTCTCTCATCAAGCAATATTTATTTGCATAATTTAGTTGAACTTTAAAAAGAATTAGTCTACAACATTTTTAGTACTCAAATAGTTCTTATTTGAGTTAAGACTATATTTTTTAAACACGTGTTTTAAGCCGAGCTTATTCATAAAATACTAACTTCCAACGCCCGGTTTCACCCAAGCCCCTTTCCCGTATAAACTTCATAATTAAGTATATCTTCTTTAGCCTTCTTCGATATGTTATCTATCACTGAAATATTTTTTTTAAATTGGACCAATAGTTCCTGACATTAGCGCGTTCAAGCAAACATACAGAAAAACTCTTTATATTTATATATTAGTAAAGGTATAGATTATTATAGATAACATATATTGTTTAAGTAAGTTGAAGAAAATTTTAATAAATAAAATTAGTTTCTAATAAATCACATAACACAAGAGCGAGAATTGTGTTTAAAAAAAAAGTCGCAGGCAAAACCTATTATTGCTTATCAGAAAAAAAAATTTAAACATTTTAATCGGACTACGGCGGACTACGGAATTAGGCATTTTATGTAAAGGGAAGATAGCTAACTGGGCAGAACCATTTATATATTTATGACGTGATCCATTATATTCTATTTCCATTTTTAAACCAACATTAAATATTAAATGGACGTGTTAAATATTCGTACTCTTTGTATGCGATCGAACTATTTGAAGTATTTCAATCTTCAAAGCCCGATACGATACTCCTATGTGGTTTCAAACGGGGCATGTTTTATTCATATTAGAATTGGGATTCTAGTTTTAAACTGTAACGATTGAAATAAATTTCTTTTTTTCTAAAAAAGACTTGATAATATTACTTTTGTGCCAGAGAAAATGGCTTATATTACCTACTGCAATTTAGAAAGTAGACAGTTTAAATAAAATCACAGTAGGTATATCATGAATTATAAGATATATATCAGACGTCTTATATTAAAACCAAGACTCGTAGCACGTAGCGAAAAAAATCATGTCACTCAGATAAAAAAAAAATTAAGTAGGCACCTACCTGCTAGTTAGTGGAGTTCCACCTGTGCCAGTGAAAGCACGTTAAGCTGTCGGTTCTAAATCCTGATCGATCGCGTTTATAAAACCATCTCACCATGTGCATAGGTAGGTATACCCTGCGCAGATGGTCAATTTCCTTTGCCGCCAAGACCTGTAGCTGTTTATTCAATTAATTGTATGCCATCCTACTAATATTATAAACGCGAAAGTTTGTAAGCATGGATGGATGGATGTTTGTTACGCTTTCATCTTGTTATTGGCTGAAATTTTGCACCGGGATTTGTTATACGCTGGATTAACATATAGGCTACAAGTAAAACATCACGCTCTGACCCACTGGAGCAAAGTAACGCGAGTAAAACCGCGGGGCGCAACTAGTATTTCATAAATCAGGGAACCAATTCCAAGAATTTTAATAACAATTATAATATTAATGCGTTTAAAGCAGTTAAGAGTCTTTTAGTACTATTGATTTGAACGAACTTTTTGAACGATGATTCAAAATACTTCAATGTTTGGATAAAATAGTTAAAAGAGCACTTTATGATGCAGTAGTATTGTTTGTTTCGCTGTGGAGCTTATGGCCTACATATAAACCAGTATACGCCGTGATCAAATTGTCGATTATTAGACATATAAGTGTTTGCATAGAACAATATTTTTGAAAAAGTCAAGCTCAGAAAACGCTTGCGTTTGTAGTTCAGTAGCAACACTAGCGACAGATAAGTCGGTGTTTCCAGTTACGCTTAGTCGCAATTCTCGAGCTTCGGGTCTAAGGAAAACGAAAACAATTTCAAAGCGATCTCACTGCAGATCATTACTGCGATCTTCAACTTCAACGATGTTTTAATATATTTTTTGTGTCTGCTATCAGATGCTGCTCCGAAGAGTAATTTGTAGAGAAACACGTTTTTCTTTAACGGTTTGATGCGAATTAATAAACTGTTGGGTTTCAGCTTTTGTGTTTGTTGTCTTCTTCTATTTGTGGCTCTGTTTCATTTCTTTGGCTAGTTACGAGGTAGAAAGTGTACTAGAAATGTCTAAGTGTTCATTATAAAGAAGTTTTTACTTCGAAATTTAAGACTTAAGTATTACTGAAGCTGTAAAGAAGTTGGATTTTACGCTGGAAGTAATTAAATAAGCTAAGAGGTATATTCTCAAATGTTTTCTTAAGAAAATGAGTGGATAGAGACGACTACTTGCTATTTGTTTTCTATGTGGATTCCACTTTTTGGAGCATGATATTTTTATAGTTTATGCATAATTCCTTTAATTTATCATGAACTAGCTTCCCGTGGACGGTTTCACCCGCGTAGCTCCCGTTTTAATGAGAACTTCATAATTAAATATAGCCTATCTCATCCGGGGACAGTGAAGCTTCTCAACCGTGAAATAATTTTTCAAATCAGTCAATTAGTTTCGGAGCCTATTTAATACAAACAAACAAACAATCAAATCTTTCCTCTTTATAATATGAGTATAGATTAGTTTAGTAGTTTTAGGAGGAGCAATAAACCTGTTTCACACACGTATTTATTTTGATATTTCAATTAATAATTATGACATTATAGGTCTTATATAACATGACCAACAATCTACTTTTACAGGCTGATGATGACGATGACTAAAATAATGATACTTATTAAGTATCAAGCTATTTAACATGTAAGCCTAATAAACAGTCTCTTGAAGTTTTATGGGTATATTTAGTAATCTTAAATTAGTTAAGATTACATTATCTACATTATCTATTAAACTCGAAATGATCTTCGCTACACGTAATAAGAACATCACATTCAATAATGTATTGGTACAAACATCTATAGACTCCAATATATCTTTAAATTCAGATTGACATATGACATTATGACGTCATGAACAAACAGCTCAATCGAAACCTTCTCAAATGAAATTCAGAGCACGCACGTTGGTATACTTCTATAACTTTGATTGACACCCAGTTTACAAGCGCCGACGAAATCAATTATCCATCCACAGTTTCGTGTTGGGCAAAAAAGTCGAAAGCAGGGATTGGAATCCAAAGCTGACTGGCCAAGTGCGGTAATTAATTACCCGCGGTCGTTTTTGCAATGGCCAGACGGAAGAAAACGGCCAAAGATTTATTGTTAGCGCCATTTCACTTCCCCATCTTTCCACGGAGAATTACTAATCTTTTCTTTAATTCTGATCCCTTGTTTTCTTCCGCGTATAATAGAGCCGTAAGCCGGATTAAGGGAAATACTCATTTCAGACTGGTTCATAATACATTGGCTGAGAATATACAAGTAACAATAATCTCTAGGTATATAGTGCTTTCCGTTATAATGTACGCCTAAGATATATATTTATGAACCATTTGCGGTAAAGGGGATTAGTTAATTAATGTTAAATCTAATAATTATAAATCTAACACATGTGTTCTAAAAGTTATATAATATTTCTATAGGTACTAGCTAGTTAATCAACTTTTAACCCCTCGTGCTTAGCTAATATGCTTGTGTTACGAGTGGGTTCACGTCGGTAGTGCAATGGGTGGGGTTCGAACCGGCGACCTCTAGATCACGCCCGTCCGACGCCCTGGCCATTGGGCTACGGCCGCTTCTGAGTTAATTGGTGACCTAAAGACATGTGATAATAACATAAATGCGACTGTGATTCTTTTTATGATTTAACAAACCTCCAAGATGTCAGAAAATAGTAAATTACATAAACGCTCGCTGCTGTCCCATCGGTTGTAAAATAAAAAAGGTTTTTATTCACGTAAACCTAATACAGGTATTTGTAAATAGTCAAAACATATTTTGGTTTTGAAATTTACTATCTTAAATTACATAATTTTATTTGATAATAATAGTTTATATAGCTTTAGCCTAAAAGCTGTCAGGTACGAAAATACGAAACAATATTATTTTATATCTATGATTAAATCTAAGTTCTGTCCTTTGAGTATATTATTATTTAGACGGAACATAAGTATCTCGACGAACGCGCTTTAGTGCTACCACCACCGGATCCAATACGCCCCAACTGAGAAGACCCAGCGAAACATACTCAGATGGGCACGTCCAAAAAGTTTTGGTCCAGTTACTTGTATTATTTAGTTGGCATTCACAATTTACCAATCTGTTGTCTTCATACGAATTTTATTTACGTTTTCATTAAATAACAGATTAAATCATTTATTTTAAGACAGAATATAATTTATGTAGGTATTTATTAGTATTATTTTTAATATTACAGATAGTACAATAAATACATTATAATGGCCTTTCAATGCTTCATCAGCTATAGGGTATCCGATTTAGTGCAAGAAGGTGTAACGTGCCATATATCCTTATCATCTACATACTCTTTGATACTATATATATGTCTTAAATAATGTATCAGGCATGTCAGTAATATTAGAAGGGAGCTTGTTATAAAATCGAATGCAATTTCCCATGAATGATTTACTAACTTTGCTAACCCTAAAGCATGGCATAGCCAGTTTGTCCTTATTCCTAGTATTGATATTGTGAAAGTAACTTTTTTTATTAAATGTATCTATGATTTTTCGAGCAAAACACGGTTGTATTTATAAAGCTTATAAATGACTGGAAACCCAAACCTTGACTGTGTGTGTGGAGCGGTGCAGTCCATGGCTCATTTGGTGTCCTGTTCTGCCTGTCCTGTCACCTGTTCGCAGCAGGACTTGATGGACGCCACAAATAGTGCGGTCGAATTAGCTAAGTTCTGGGCCGGGAAGATTTAATTTGTCATCGGCACGCTAAGAAGATAAAGGACTGAATACCCGCGCGCGGTTTCACCCGGGTAACGCGTTTCCGTGATGTGCGGGACAATATAAACAGTTAGTGTGCTACGATAGTCAATAGACGAAACACTTAGCGTTATAAAGTGTAAAACTTTGTGTTCGATTTCCTGACAATAGTTGTTACTCCTTAAGTGTATTTTTGGTGTTAATCGATTCATTAGTGACTAGAGTATTGAATAAAACTATTAAAAGTAATGTATATAATGGTAAATAATAAGATAAAGACAAAAATAGTGTTTTATAAAATTGTTATAAGTTGTACATAGAAATTTGTAACTCGCGCTATAGTTTTGGTCGTGATAATTGTTTGTTTGTATATTTATATACTTTATTAGTTATTTAATGATTAATTTGTAATTAGTTTATAGTTTTTAAATAAAAACTTATATTATTTGTTAAGGAAACACCATAGGAGATAAGGTGAAATTATCTTAAATCGAGCCTAGGTCTACTTTACGGTAAAGTTTCGACCTAGGATAGTAAAATTCACCTTGTCTCCTATTGGTAGTAATTCCGGCTCTCTGATTGGTCAACCAATCAGAGTTAATTAAGATTTGCCTAATGATTTGTATAAAAGAGGGATGTTCCGAACCGATCGATACAGACGGCGGGCATCCCTACAAATGTAAGAAACTGGAGCAAGAAATAAATAGAAGAAACCCTCTCAAGAAGTTGTTTTTATTTTCCACGAAGAACAAACCTCAAATAGTGAATGTGGTCACACACATTAAATGGTCCTTTGAAGCCGGATAATTCTTCGTGAACAACATGCCAGTCACACGCTCGGAAGGAAAAGGGCGTAAGCAGCGAGTGGAGCCGCGGTCGGGATCAGAAGAAACTACTAGCGCCGAGACGTCCTCCGGTACTACCGCTACGGGAGGTACCACGACGACGGAGGACACAGCTACCTCCGTGGAGTCCTCCGTCGCAACCACAGCCACAGCTCGCCGCACCGCGCCGGCCGCCGCGCCGGCCGCCGCGCCGACCGTCGCCGCCGCTTCTGCCGCCGCGTCTACCGCCGCCAATGCCGCTGCCGCCGCCGATGCGGCCACCCATCCTTCCGAGACGCCCAGCTTCATCGCCTCGTCTGTAACCGCGTCCGCTGCGCCGACTGTACCGGTGGACGCGGTTATGAAACCGCCCGCCGCTGTCAAAAATATCGAAGCATCCGTAGTGAAGAAAATAGTGCAAGGTCCGCCGCTGCCGAGCGGACCTCTAGACCCTCGCCCTCCGAGCAAGAGGGGGGGAGGGGGGATGTCTACAAAATCAAAATCGCATAGAATAGCGAAAGCTAAAGAAGAATTATTAAAATTACAGGTGGAGCTTGCCACTGTACGCCTCGCCGCCCTGGAAACTGAGGACACCGATGAAGATGATGATGTTACAGTTTATTCGAAAAATGAAGAAACAAACCAGAAGGTGGACACCTGGCTGAACAGCCAAACCGACAGACCGGCTCCCGCTAACCGACCGATGGAACAGGCGGGAGATATAATAGAAAATAGAAGTCCACCAACTAAGTTTGTAGAAGAACATCATCAACGGCATCAGCGACCGGCGGGAGAGCGACAGGACTACTCCGCACTGGCTGAAGCCATAGTACGGGCTGTCAACACAGGACAGCGACCACGTGTTATAGAACTACCATTCTTCAATGGGTCACATCAAGAGTGGCTACCTTTCCGCGCCGCATACTACGAAACAGAAGATACGTTCACGGCTATAGAAAACACAAATCGACTGAGAAGAAATCTGAAAGGGAAGGCGAGGGAAGCAGTCGAGGGTCTTCTCATCACCAACACACATCCAGCAGACATCATGAAGACCCTGGAGTCGCGGTTTGGAAGACCAGAATCGATCGCCATGATGGAGATGGAGGCGTTACGATCACTACCTCGCCTCACAGAGTCGCCGCGCGACATTTGTATATTCTCCACCAAGGTCTCCAACATCGTGGCCACACTGAAAACCCTCAGCTGCATCAACTACCTCTACAACCCGGAAGCTACAAAAACAGTGGTAGATAAACTCACACCAACCTTACGTTACAGATTTTACGACTTCTCAGCGACGCAGCCGAGAGAGGATCCGGACCTTCTGAAATTAGAAAAGTTCTTCAGAAGAGAAGCGGAGCTATGCGGACCGTATGCGCTACCCGAGCCGGTGGCAGCATACGCACCAGCCACAACCGTACAGAAGAGGACCCAGAAGATAAACAACGTCATAGAGAAACCGTATACACCGAGGTGTCCAGTATGTGAAGAACTAGGACACATAGCGATCGACTGTGAACAGTTTAAGAAGAAAAATGAAAACGCCAGATGGGATATAGCTAAATCGAAACAGTTATGCTTCAGGTGCCTTCGCTTCAGGAGTAAAGCTCACAACTGCCGAGCCAAGCCGTGCGGTGTCGACGACTGCAAGAACACACACCATAGGATGCTGCACTACAGAAAAATAGAAAAGGCAGAAGAGAAGGAAGCACCAGAAGTAATCAACTCCACCTGGACAATCGAGAAGAAACAATCGTACCTGAAAATCCTTCCTATAAGTGTGGAGGGACCTCGGGGAGCAGTCGACACCTACGCGTTGATGGACGACGGGTCAACAGTGACATTGATAGACAGCGACCTCGTTGACAAGATAGGAGCGACGGGACCGCTAGACCCACTGAAAATAGAAACCATCAACGATATGAAGACATCAGAGTCGACATCGAGAAGAGTCGCAGTGAAGCTGAGGGGACTCACCGGTCAACAGAAGCAAATACAAGCACGAACAGTTAAGAGCCTCCACGTGGCATCGCAGCGGGTTCCTAAGGAGCTAGTGGAACAGTGCGGCCACCTGGCGGACATCAGTCGTCACCTCACCTACGCGAACGCCAAGCCTCAACTACTCATCGGTCAAGACAACTGGCATCTCCTGCTCGCCACAGAAGTGAGAAGGGGGAGCAGAAGTCAACCGGTAGCATCACTAACACCTCTCGGATGGGTACTACATGGCAGCCAGACACGGAGCTTCGGAAGAAACATCGCCTTCGTGTCCCACATAGTCGACCGACCGGAAGACGACCTAGAGAAGTTAGTCAAACAGTATTTCGAAGCGGACGCCTTGTGTATCAACCCCAAGAGGCCGAACACAGATCCCGAGGAACGAGCGCTACGCATCCTACAGAAGACTACAGTTAAAACAGAAGAGGGGACATACCGGACAGGGCTTCTATGGCGAAAAGAAGAAATATCGTTTCCCGACAACTATGAAAATTCATTAAGAAGGCTCTACAGCATAGAGAAGAAAATCGACCGTAGTCCGGAGCTGAAAAGAAAATATAGTGAACAGATGGAAGCTCTCATCACCAAGGGGTACGCGGAGCCAGCTCCAACACAGAAGACTACTAATAAAACGTGGTATTTACCACATTTCGCAGTGATCAACCCCATGAAACCGGACAAGCTAAGGGTAGTTCACGACGCCGCAGCCAAGACCAAGGGGGTCGCCCTCAACGACATGTTGCTGAAGGGACCGGACCTACTACAGTCGCTACCAGGAGTCGTCATGAGGTTCCGACAGCACCGAGTGGCAGTCACCGCCGACATCAAAGAAATGTTCATGCAAGTCAAGCTGCGAACAGAAGACAGAGACGCGCTACGTTACCTGTGGAGAGGTGACAGAAGAGATCAACAGCCTCCGGAAGAGTACAGAATGACGTCACTAATCTTCGGGGCATCGAGTTCACCATCCACAGCAATATATGTGAAGAACCTGAACGCTGAAACGTATGCGAAAACCAACCCAGAAGCAGCAGAAGCTATAATAAAGAAACATTATGTCGACGACTACCTGGACAGCTTTAGAACAATAGAAGACGCGACACGTATCACTAAAGAGGTCCGAGAAGTACACAGTAAAGCTCGCTTCGAACTGAAACAATGGAAGTCTAACTCGCAAGCCCTTCTGAAAACCCTAGGAGAAGACAGTCAAACAGAAGACTTGGAGCTACATAGACACGAAGAGAAGATGGAGAGAGTACTAGGTGTCATATGGAAGACCAACTCCGACGAGTTTACGTTCAACCTCGACATGACACGAATACCTACAGCGCTTGTGGAAGGAAAGAAGCCTACAAAACGCGAAGCTCTCCGCATAGTAATGTCACTATTCGACCCGCTTGGCTTCGCATCACCGGTCACAATCAAAGCGAAACAACTACTCCAGGAAGTATGGCGCAGAGGAACATCATGGGACGATGAAATCGATGAAGACTTGGCGGAGCAGTGGCAGATCTGGATGGCTCACCTAAGAAATCTCAAGAACATAACTATACCAAGATGTTACGTGAGCTACAGCGACGCCGTATCGTTACAACTTCACGTCCTCACCGATGCCAGCGAGTCGGCGTACTCTGCGGTACTATACTGGAGGACAGTAGCACCGAGTGGAGAGGTCAGCTTATCATTCATCATGGCCAAGGCGAAAGTAGCACCGCTCAAGTTGACTTCGATACCACGGTTGGAACTACAAGCAGCGGTCATGGGCACGAGGCTCGCAGAAGCAGTCACAGAAGAACACGAGAGAAAACCGGACAGCAAAACCTTCTGGACCGACAGTAGAACAGTACTCACATGGATAAGGACGGGTTCGCGTTCGTACAAACCCTACGTGGCTCATCGACTAGCGGCGATCGAAGAAAGTTCCAAGGTCAACGAATGGCGATGGGTACCTACGAAGCTGAACGTGGCGGACGACGCTACGAGAGATACCCCACCTACCTTCGACAAAGAACACCGATGGTACAAGGGACCCGACTTCCTATACGCACCCGAAGACACCTGGCCGTCCGAAGCACCATCACCTGTAAAAGAAGAGACCTCAGGTGAAGAAAAGGTACACCACGTGAGCGAGAAAAGAAGACCGAAGCTATCAGAAGCCTTACCTGATCCATCGAGATTCTCGAACTGGAACCGACTTCGTTACTCCACAGCGCGTGTACTTCAATTCATTCGGCTATGTACACCTCAAGAACAAAGTGTACACTACAGAAGAACGAAAAAGAATAAAGAAAATGATCCGAGCTGGAACAATAAAAAAGAAAACACAGCGAACAGAAAGAAAATAGTACAGAAAACACTACAGTTATCAGAACGAAAGTTTATTCCGGTCACCGCGGAAGAATTAAAAATAGCGGAAGAACTACTCATACGGTCGTCACAAGAAGATTCCTTCGCGGACGACATCGAGGTATTGAAACTACAGAAGCAAATACCTAAAGAAAGTCGCCTACATCAGCTGAGCGTCGAGTACGTCGACAACGCCGTGCGCATAAGAAGTAGGATCGGAGCAGTACGGGACATCACAGAAGCTGTAAGAAAACCTATGGTGATCGACGGCGACCACCCGACAGTGAGACTGTGGATACAGTCTATACATCGACAATTACATCACGCCGGAGTGGAAGCTACCATCAACGAGTGTAGACAGCAGTACTGGGTATTGCGTCTACGCCCCACCGCTAGATCACTACTACGAAGGTGCCTGTACTGCAGAATGAAGACACAACAGCCACCGCACCCGAGGACCGGAGACCTACCTGGATGTCGCCTAGCACACCACAGCAGGCCTTTCACCTACACCGGGGTCGACTACTTCGGCCCGCTCTCCGTAACCGTCGGGAGAGCTCGACAGAAGAGATACGTGGCGCTCTTCACGTGTCTCACTACGCGGGCTGTACACCTAGAAATCGCCGGTTCACTTAGTACTGATTCCGCTGTTATGGCACTTCGCAGGATGTTCGCTCGCCGAGGGTGCCCTACCGAAATCTGGTCGGACAACGGCACCAACCTGAGGGCTGCAGACAAGGAGCTGCGGCGCTCCATCGACGAGGCGACGGCTGAGGAGGCAGCGAAGCGGACCATCCGCTGGCGCTACATCCCTCCCGGGGCTCCCTTCATGGGCGGAGCCTGGGAACGCATGGTGCGTTCCGTGAAGACAGCGCTCGCAGCCGCGCTGCACGAGCGCCACCCGACCGAAGAGGTGCTCACCACTCTGCTTACTGAAGCGGAGTACACCGTCAACAGTCGCCCGCTGACGCATGTCTCAGTCAGCGAGGAGGATCCCGAGGCCCTGACTCCCAACCACTTCCTGTTGGGAGGCTCCGGACGCGTGCCACAGCCAGGCACATTCACCGAAGAGGACGCCATCTCCCGATCCAGCTGGCGAGCCGCACAGAGGCTCGCCGACATCTTCTGGGCGCGCTGGGTGAAGGAGTACCTTCCCGAGCTTCAACACCGGCGGGAGCCACACGGTCGAGGCGCGGCGGTGCAGATCGACGACCTCGTACAGATAGTCGACCCCAATCTACCGCGCAACGTGTGGATCCGCGGCCGAATCATCGCTACATACCCCGGCCCAGACAACGTGGTACGCGCCGTGGACGTGCGGACCAAGGGAGGAGTGCTACGTCGGCCTGTAAGGAAGCTGGTGGTCCTGCCTCTACCTACAGATATCGAGCCCGCACCGAGAGAAGATGCGACACGGTCGCACGGCGGGAGTGATGTGCGGGACAATATAAACAGTTAGTGTGCTACGATAGTCAATAGACGAAACACTTAGCGTTATAAAGTGTAAAACTTTGTGTTCGATTTCCTGACAATAGTTGTTACTCCTTAAGTGTATTTTTGGTGTTAATCGATTCATTAGTGACTAGAGTATTGAATAAAACTATTAAAAGTAATGTATATAATGGTAAATAATAAGATAAAGACAAAAATAGTGTTTTATAAAATTGTTATAAGTTGTACATAGAAATTTGTAACTCGCGCTATAGTTTTGGTCGTGATAATTGTTTGTTTGTATATTTATATACTTTATTAGTTATTTAATGATTAATTTGTAATTAGTTTATAGTTTTTAAATAAAAACTTATATTATTTGTTAAGGAAACACCATAGGAGATAAGGTGAAATTATCTTAAATCGAGCCTAGGTCTACTTTACGGTAAAGTTTCGACCTAGGATAGTAAAATTCACCTTGTCTCCTATTGGTAGTAATTCCGGCTCTCTGATTGGTCAACCAATCAGAGTTAATTAAGATTTGCCTAATGATTTGTATAAAAGAGGGATGTTCCGAACCGATCGATACAGACGGCGGGCATCCCTACAAATGTAAGAAACTGGAGCAAGAAATAAATAGAAGAAACCCTCTCAAGAAGTTGTTTTTATTTTCCACGAAGAACAAACCTCAAATAGTGAATGTGGTCACACACACGTGGGCTCTATATAACTTAATATTCCTTCCTCAATAAAACTATCTTACACTGAAAGAATTTTTCAAATCGGACTACGTGACGGTCTTGAGATTAGCGCGCTCAAGCAAACAAACAAACAAACTCTTCAGCTTTGTATATTAGTATAAGATAAGAAAGAAGCGTTTGTCTGTATGCTCCGTGATTTGTAGATGTTACTTTTAATTGGCAAGACGATTTGCCATGAGTATAACAATCGAAACGTTACATTAATACTTTAAAGTAAACATACGGTTTTTATAAAAAAATGTATCCTTTAAAGGGAAGGGCAATGATAAACCTACAATAGCATCAATAATTACAATTTAAATATCTATATATCTAAATTGTAATTATTAATGCTATTGGAAAAGTGTATACAAAGATTGATAGTACTACCAAAAATCATTTCGCTGAGTATTAGTAATGACTACAAATCTCGGTGTAAATAAAATACAACCGTTACTAGCTGATCTGTCAATACACAGCTCTAACTATTGAACGGATTGTGCTGAAATTTGGCACGTAGATAGTTATTATGACGCATGCATCCGATAAGAAAGGATTTTATAGAAAGAAACAGGGGTCCAGAATTTATATGAATAAATTATAATTATTTATACATAAATTTATAAAATAAGCGTTCGAAATTGCGGACTGAAGTTTTACGAGTTTACCATAAATATGCAATAAAATATTTATTTTACAAAAGTATACAGACTTATTTAATCTGAATTAGTTGTCTGTTTTAGTCTATATGGACTAAGAGCTGACAACCGAAAAGGCAAGGTAATTTGATCATTCATAAAAATGATTTATCAGTTTACCTGGAGCATTCTAAGCATAAAGATGTCAACCTGGCAGGATTCGCGTGGTGGATGTGGGAGTTATGGGGTGTGAAATTTTTTTTAAAAAAAGGTAATGTGATCAGGTTTACTTTTTATGCCAATTGGTTTGCCTACCTCCCCAAAGCACACAAAAAAAATCTGGCGTCATTTGGTTGGTGGAAAGGTATCGCCAGGCTTAATTAAAGTGAGGAAAAAAAATATTTTTTTAGGTAATAAGAACAAGGCTGGCTTTTTTTGTGCTTAAAGTTTATTATTCCCAGAGGCTAGGAAAAAAAAGCCAGCCAATAATAGTGGTGGGAACATGTCGAAAAAAATAATTGAAAATTTATATTTTAAATTGTATTTTGCTCGAGAAAGAGCTAAGGGGCATGAAAAAGAGCGCGTGGAGGGGATACACGTGACTACGGCGTCCGTGCTCTCTCGGTAATGTGCCTGTAATTGGTTTACGTAAATAAATATGATTTTTATTTTATTTTATTTTATTTAAACAGAATATAAAAACACGTCCACGCGCTGTAAAATAGACGCTAAACTGAAACAGCTGGCGCTCCGGAAACGTTCGGCTCTTTCCGCTCAACGAGTGCAACGAGACCAGCCAGGCGCGTTCGGTTTACCGAACATGAACGACGCGCCGAGAGAGCACGGACGCCGTCGTCGCGTGTATCCCCTCCACGCGCTCTTTCATGCCCCTTAGCTCTTTCTCGAGCAAAATACAATTTAAAATATAAATTTTCAATTATTTTTTTCGACATGTTCCCACCACTATTATTGGCTGGCTTTTTTTTCCTAGCCTCTGGGAATAATAAACTTTAAGCACAAAAAAAGCCAGCCTTGTTCTTATTACCTAAAAATATTTTTTTTTTCCTCACTTTAATTAAGCCTGGCGCTACCTTTCCACCAACCAAATGACGCCAGATTTTTTTTGTGTGCTTTGGGGAGGTAGGCAAACCATTTGGCATAAAAAGTAATCCTGATCACATTACCTTTTTTTTTTATTTTTTTCCCACCCCATAACTCCCACATCCACCACGCGAATCCTGCCAGGTCGACGTCTTTATGCTTAGAATGCTCCATGTAAGCTGATAAATCATTTTTATGAATGATCAAATTACCTTGCCTTTTCGGTTGTCAGCTCTCCGTCCAATAGCTTTCATAGTCTCGGGCAGCGTTACGTATTTTCTTGTTAACGAAGCACACCTAACAGTTTTATAAATAAGACTAAAAAAAACAATCAATAAATGTGTAGGAACCGAACCCACAACATCAGGTCTCAGAAGCATCTGCAATCACCACTGAGCCAGTAGCGCAATAAAAAGTAGATTTAGTCCTTGTTTTCTAACAAACCGATATATAATAATAATATGTTATACCTACTATATAGTATTAGTATCAAAACAACCCCTGAAACGTAATAACTATTTATTTACGTGTAGTAATAATTTGTTGTTCCAATTATATTCGGTTGGTAATTAAACTTTCCGTTTGAATGACTTAGTAAAATTTCAATGTAACGAAAAGGCCGTGAATTTGTCCTTCCATTTATTATAATGCCCCGAGGACAAATACCCAAATAAACTTGTACACTATCAAATTGGGTTGTTCCCGGTTGGGTTTAACTCGTTATGTGATTGAGTTTGCCAATACATAACACTATTTAACTAAATTATACAATGTATAATGAAATTTGTAATTAATCTGTAGTTAGTGCGTAGATTGTTGGTTCGTGATAAAGATTATTGCTGGAAACGATTTATTTGTAGTATAATATATGATATGGCTTGATATAATGCCTTGAGATTCTTGACTTTTGTTATTGTGAATGCGCCTTGAATCTTTCGATTACCGCTTCATTAGCTACCGGCGTATCAGACATATCAGTGATATGGGGTGATTGACTGCATTGGTCAGTTGGACTAAAAAGGGCGCAAAAATATGTCCTAGAGAGCCTCTTCAACAAGTTTTATACCCGTATAGGGATCGCCACTGTGCTACAGTAAAAAACCTAAAATTCCTTTTTGTTTACTTGTAAGAGCGGATACCCTCCGTTCTTCGGAAAGCACCTTAGGCCTTTGGTCCCGATTGTAATCATTATCCCGGTTGAACGGACAGCAGCGTTTATCTGCGTAATTTAACATGATACTACCAGCCAAAGATTGAGACCGGAACAAATCTAAGAAGATAATTAGTTGCATATATGAGAACTTTTTATTAATAATAGTTTAATAGAAAGTCGAACTTTTCATTAAACTATTAGTACCTCATTTAAAATACAATATTCTTTTGACTATTCTGGTTCTATTTATCAAGTTAACGGACGACCATAAAGTCGTTTACGTCCCGCTTTCATACTAAGTTTTCAAACTGCCAACTTTAAGTAAGTAGAGGTTAACCTATGACGGCTTGGTACGTGTTATGAAGAAAATGTACAATAAAACGTGGTAAGTATGTTATTTGTATAATTAAGTATACATATAGTTTTTTTTAATGGAATAAATGAGGTTTGGGTGAGTGACAATCTACGTAGCGTAGCGGTATTTGGCTCGCCTTAAATCTTGGAGGTCGTGGGTTCGATCCCAACACTGGAAAAGAAATCTTTGTGTAAAGTCTAAGCTTTCTTTCCGGGTCTGGATGGTTGAGGGACTACCCTCTGTGCCTCGGAAAGCACGTAACGCTGTTGGTACCAATTGTTATAACTTCTATCTATCTATAACAATCGTATACCATTGAGTGTTACGTGCTTTTTAAAAAAACTCTGATGAACCCTAAAATACGTGTATCCGTGTCGAAAGCGCGTGCTCAACTGAACGGATATATAGAAAACCAATGATCTCAAAGCGCGCATTGACGTGGCAGCGCGCGTCAATGCGCGCTTTGAGATCATCACATTCAAACGCGCGCAAAAGAGCGGCGTTCAGCACGCGCGTTTCGCGTTTGTTTCTGCGGCATACCCTAATATGATCAAATGTTGCTATTGAAATGTACAATAATTTTAATTATAATAAACGAATTATATAAAACTAACTAAAGTTTTATATTATTCGTTTATTATAATTAAAATTAGTACTATAGTACTTAGTACTATAGTATATTTATATTAAGTGTACTTACTTAAGTATACTTAATATAAATACATTTGTACATTTATGACATATCTTATCTGTAATCTATTGTAAATGAAGCATTAGTGTACCTTCCCTTTTATTCTCAGACTTCAATTAGGCTTAGTATTAGGTAATTTATTATTCAGGAGAATGGTCTAGTTTCTGACTCATATTAAATTATATTTATCTAAATAAATGGATAAGGAGATTTTGTAACATTGTGCACATCATGCACTCTATTTACTTAAAGTTCTTATTGATTTAAACAATACACGCTAGTTACGAGCTAAGCATTTTAATTTAAATGAAAATAAATTTCTTTAAAATAGACTTTCACTTGATATTAAAGTTTGTTGTTTGGTTTGTTTGAGCATTGGAATTAGTAAAGTGAGGTATTTGAGTATCAATCTCCTGTTGCATGGCTGGGGGTCTTGACTAATAAAAAGATATGAAATAAGATGTGACGACTGTATTTAAAATAGGTAGCTGACTATACAGAAAATTATCGCGATGCGTACGGCACATACGTGTGGCGGTAAGACGAATGTGTACGAGAAGTGGGGGTTCGTAGGTGGGTACCGCAGTCGTTGAAACCAATCGGCAGCCTGCGATTAGACGCAGGAACAGAGGGAAAATGTCATAAGCTCAAAAAGTTACGCGGTTTCACCCGCGTAGCTCCCGTTCCCGTGGGAACTTCATTATAAAATATAGCCTTATTCAGGGATAAATAAGCATTCTAATGGTAAAAAAAATGATCAAAATATGGCCATTAGTATTTGAGTTTATTTGTAACAAATCAGCATACAAATATTTCCTACTTATGACAAATGTATATAGACGAATGTACGTGCCGAATGAAAATCCATAATAATTCGTTTACAATATACAATATCTAGTGCTAATTTTGCTCAAACTGAATTTACGTGCAGGGTCAAAGTTTAAATCGAGAGTTAGTACGTCCAGGGGTAGAAGTTATATCATACTATCGTGCTATCTTAGTCTTAGCCGCGTAGTTCTAAATTGAACATCTTAAACTATTGGTAGTCTATTTTGGATAACTCATCCATTTGGACCGATTTGTGAGTCTCAAAAAAAAATCGTAATGGACAACAATCTTTCTTCTTAATTCTTTGTATAGATTATAGTTACGTACAAATATATATAATATACTTTGTTATGATCCAAAGAAGCCTTGTATATATATATATAGATAATTATATAAAAAGTTTATTTCACAAAAATACCGACGGAAAAATAAATTACAAATTTAAGTACAATAATTAATATTCCTTAGATAAACCCTCGTTACAAAATTATTAATAAATTTATTAATCCGACACCGGTAACCAGTTTCGACATAATTTTGCGAACTTTTGCATAACGGCTTATTTTTTATATACAAGAACATTCTCTAATGAGGCATGGCTTTAGGTATTGTTGTTGTTCAAACTTCTGTCGTTAATTAGAGGAGGGCGTGCTGGAGAGTTCATGTCGGTTCCCAGGTGGGATGTTCCTGCGTACACTGTATTTGCATAAAAGTTAGTGCAGTTACAGAGTATAGTACTTCTAGCTTAGTCATTTAATATAATTTACATACATTATATACTCTTGTTTGTAAGTCGACATCTGGAACAGCTTGTTCCCTTAAGACTTTAAAGGAACATCAGATTTGCTGTCTTTAATAACTTTTTTTTTGGGTTACTTAGCACTTGTTTTTTTTCAAAATTTGCTACAAATTTAAAATGTACCTACTAGCTTCCCGCTCTGCACAATTCCCGTTTTCGTGGGAACATTATTATTAGATATAGTCTATGTTATTCCTAGATAATGTAGCTTTCTAATGGTGAAATATTCATGAAATCAGTCAAGTAGTTTCGGAGCCTATTCAATGCGAACAAACAAACAAACAAATCTTTCTCCGTTATAATCTGACGGATCAAGGCGCATCTGAGACCGCTCAACGTAGAGACTTGAAACTTGGACGGTTTATGTTCTATTTAATAGAAATAGAAATAATTTATTCATTTTTAACATTATGCAATTTGAACATTTGCTTTGACATCCACACTAGGCATGAATCGTGGATAACGTTCTATATTCTATATATTCATTGGGATAGCGATCAAACTGGCGATAAAATGATCGCAAATCTGACGTCCTAACCCAATAGTTAGGGCGTCAGATTTGCGATCATTTGCATTTGCATAGGCCGTTGCCCAATGGCAACGGCCACTTATAATTTAAAAATAAATGAACCTTATAATATATTTTATCATTTATAATATACTAGCGGCCCGACCCCTACCCTACCCCTACCCTACCCCTACCCTACCCCTACCCTACCCCTACCCTACCCCTACCCTACCCCTACCCTACCCCTACCCTACCCCTACCCTACCCCTACCCTACCCCTACCCTACCCCTACCCTACCCCTACCCTACCCCTACCCTACCCCTACCCTACCCCTACCCTACCCCTACCCTACCCCTACCCTACCCCTACCCTACCCCTACCCTACCCCTACCCTACCCCTACCCTACCCCTACCCTACCCCTACCCTACCCCTACCCTACCCCTACCCTACCCCTACCCTACCCCTACCCTACCCCTACCCTACCCCTACCCTACCCCTACCCTACCCCTACCCTACCCCTACCCTACCCCTACCCTACCCCTACCCTACCCCTACCCTACCCCTACCCTACCCCTACCCTACCCCTACCCTACCCCTACCCTACCCCTACCCTACCCCTACCCTACCCCTACCCTACCCCTACCCTACCCCTACCCTACCCCTACCCTACCCCTACCCTACCCCTACCCTACCCCTACCCTACCCCTACCCTACCCCTACCCTACCCCTACCCTACCCCTACCCTACCCCTACCCTACCCCTACCCTACCCCTACCCTACCCCTACCCTACCCCTACCCTACCCCTACCCTACCCCTACCCTACCCCTACCCTACCCCTACCCTACCCCTACCCTACCCCTACCCTACCCCTACCCTACCCCTACCCTACCCCTACCCTACCCCTACCCTACCCCTACCCTACCCCTACCCTACCCCTACCCTACCCCTACCCTACCCCTACCCTACCCCTACCCTACCCCTACCCTACCCCTACCCTACCCCTACCCTACCCCTACCCTACCCCTACCCTACCCCTACCCTACCCCTACCCTACCCCTACCCTACCCCTACCCTACCCCTACCCTACCCCTACCCTACCCCTACCCTACCCCTACCCTACCCCTACCCTACCCCTACCCTACCCCTACCCTACCCCTACCCTACCCCTACCCTACCCCTACCCTACCCCTACCCTACCCCTACCCTACCCCTACCCTACCCCTACCCTACCCCTACCCTACCCCTACCCTACCCCTACCCTACCCCTACCCTACCCCTACCCTACCCCTACCCTACCCCTACCCTACCCCTACCCTACCCCTACCCTACCCCTACCCTACCCCTACCCTACCCCTACCCTACCCCTACCCTACCCCTACCCTACCCCTACCCTACCCCTACCCTACCCCTACCCTACCCCTACCCTACCCCTACCCTACCCCTACCCTACCCCTACCCTACCCCTACCCTACCCCTACCCTACCCCTACCCTACCCCTACCCTACCCCTACCCTACCCCTACCCTACCCCTACCCTACCCCTACCCTACCCCTACCCTACCCCTACCCTACCCCTACCCTACCCCTACCCTACCCCTACCCTACCCCTACCCTACCCCTACCCTACCCCTACCCTACCCCTACCCTACCCCTACCCTACCCCTACCCTACCCCTACCCTACCCCTACCCTACCCCTACCCTACCCCTACCCTACCCCTACCCTACCCCTACCCTACCCCTACCCTACCCCTACCCTACCCCTACCCTACCCCTACCCTACCCCTACCCTACCCCTACCCTACCCCTACCCTACCCCTACCCTACCCCTACCCTACCCCTACCCTACCCCTACCCTACCCCTACCCTACCCCTACCCTACCCCTACCCTACCCCTACCCTACCCCTACCCTACGTTAAATTTTAAATTTAGTATACGCGTAACTTTTTTTTTTGCTTTGACACATTTTACGGAAATCGTAAAATGTGTCAAAGCAAAAAAAAAAAACACGGTATCATAGTCGGTACACGGAGTAATGTATGCAGATAGGCAAGCTTTACTCAATAGTACGTTAGGTCTAGTAAAATTATTCTCTCTGTAAATAATTTTGCTTTTCGAAGAAGACAGAAAAAAGGACAAAAAATTTAACAATATAGGTCTTTTCTACGGCTCCGCTCGCGTGTTTATCGAGCCCATGGAAATCGTACACTTAAATTTGTAACAATGAATAATGTAATTGGTACATATGTTATAGAATAAGAAACACGAATCTATCTATGAACGTTTGCATTTCTCATTGAAATTGGTGGTGGTTCATTGGTTGGTGAATTTACTAGCCAATACCTATTTAAATCGTCTTTTTTTTTAATTAGCCATGAAGCTTATGCTACTTATTCGGGCAAACCTTAATAATTTGTTTTAAAAACTACAAACTAAGCAATCTGTGTAAGAAGACATCCCCTGTGGGACTTGAACCTCGATTCAGGGCAGTCGCTGGCGGGAGGATTGACTAATTATAACTTAAATCGTCTAAATCAATAAATATGTATGGAAGCGCTTGCATAGAAATTTACTAAACCATCTTGGTAGATTATTTGTTGTGTTGTGGCAATATTTTGGCAATACAAAACGGGAAATGTCATTTTTCTCCATGGGAGCTGTCAGTCACGAACAGGTAGTTTAAATATAAATTACACAATGTTTTTAATTATACAACCACAATTCCTGTCAAGAAAACTGGAGTATTCTCTGGAGTAGTGTTAAACCAATCTAAGCAAGAAATAGTGAGCAGCAGCAGAGACCGAGTATTGCTACGTTAAGATGATGAAATAAGTATCTACCAATTATTTATAAGTTAATGTAGTATTCTATCCTATATTTTTAGTCATTAATACTCAATACTTTATTGCATTTTACAATTTTACAGTCAAATCTTATAGTTCTCAAATTAGGATCAAAATCTGCGGTCCGGCGCTTCGTGATGTAGCTGTAGTTTTTAAAATTATGTTTTTTTTAAGGTATCATGAAATGCAACAAAAACTGCCTTATAATTATGTAGATCAAACCCCCCAGTCTCGAGTTAACCTAATACAAAGCTAAAATTAGAGCGTCCCCCCCCCTAACTTATGAAATATTAATAAAATAATTCTGAAAAGTAAGTACTTTAAACTAAAACTATAGCGGACTCGGTATCATAGATGGTTATTTTTATAAAGCTCGACCAACTTATGTACTTACAGTCGTCCTAGCAAAATGTATGGAGTCGACCGTAAAATGAAATATCACTTTATTAATTTAAAAATAGGCATTTTAGATATGCACGGCTTCAGAATAATTTCATGTGCGTGCCCGACACGCTCTTGGCCGTTTTTTTTACAGTATCTATGAAGAAATAATGATATGTTGTGTATCCCAACAAAGCTTTCAATAACAGCATAACTATTAAGCTTAAATAGATTTCTCCTTCACAAAACGCGGTCGGGGTTGAATAATATATTCATTAAGAGACGAACAAGACCCAGCTTAATTGAAATCATTTTCAATTCGTGTATTTAGACTTGAACCCGTTATATTGTATTAAATTAAACTTTAAAGAAAATTTATCTTGGAACTGTCGACAATTATCGGATTTACAATTTTCGCTCTTCGAGTGGGAATAGTTGTCTATAGGCCGCAGTGGCGTCTTGCAGATCCCGCAAGCGTCGAATGAGAGCTAATGGCCCGTAAATAACGCCCGCCACTCGGTCTGTTAGCAGCCTTCGCCGCACGAATTACGATCCGGGGCTTTCTAGTAAACTGCCGAGAATAGCACGCTTCACCCTACACGCTAGCACAGAGCCTTAATGAGACGTAGATGCTGAGATCGCTGCGCGGTCATGTAAGCGTGATTAGGTGGCTGCCTCAAACTATTTTTCCTAAAATTATTAAAGTTTACTTAATGACTCGTCAGGAAAATGGAGACTAGGACTAGTTGAATTAAAATAATATGTTTTCTCAAATAAATATTCTTACTGTAATTTAATTCATTACTTATAATTAGATCTACGTCTTATAGAAATGTTATAAGTTGCGGAAAGTTCAATATGAATAAGTGGTGAATAGTAATTCTGGTATTGTTGTCGTAATTAAGTTGGATGTAACACAATGGGTTGTTTGAACTTGGTTGGGGGCAGATGTCTAACGTTCATAACATTTTGACGACGTTATACCGTAATTCAGTCATAGTCTCGCATGACGTCACAATCTGAAAATAGACTAAAAGATAAATTGCTACGGTTCCGCCTGTCGGCGTGATTATTTCGGCGATCCCTTCAATCGGCAGTTTTGTCTTTGTGTGCTGTTTCCTGACCTTCCTCTAACTCCACAGGTTTTACTGTGAGGTAATAATTTTCTTCACTTACGAGGTTCGGCCAAGCGAAAGGAGAAAGATAAAAAAGGTGGTTTCAGCTCTTTTGTCGTTCAACAGTGAGTGGTAGCTCGATGTGTAACAGATATCTATGTAGATTTATGGACGTTGATACTTTTACTCGTATTTTACTAATCACCAATTCCTTTAGAGCTTTGCAATTCCGGAGCCTGAACGTTTATGTCGATTTCGCAAACACATTTTAATTAGAACTCGACGAGTTGTATTAAAAATTTGGAACAGTTATTTTAGCGAGATATTATTATGTGTCAGTGTATAGAAATCACTGTTGAATACATTGGTAAAAGAAAGGTTACATCAACGGTATCTTATCTACAATATGAGACGTCCCATTTAAATATGAATAAAAGGCAAGGGTGTTTCGCCCTTTGTAATAAATTATTTCTCATGTGTTTCTCTCCACCTGTGCGCAGATATGAAGCTATTTTTGACTGTCATTTAACATATATATGAGATTCAAGTAACGTACGGAGAATTAATTTATAAATCTTATTAAATTAGGTCTGTGATCATACTTTTTGTAAACGCGATTTTACTAGTTCCTAAATGTTGTATAATATATGGGATTAAGAAGTTGAAGGTGGAAAAAAATTGAACATTAAGAAGAGCCACCGAGCCATCGTGCACTACTAATTTGTTATAACAGCCATTGCACTGCGGTAGGTTATAATTCTAGTGTTCTAGGGTTGCGCCTGTGGGTTGCGCCTGTGGGTTGCGCATTGCATAGACTCATCACCTGATTACCTAGTCTGGGACTTATAACGGAGACCTATATTTTACAGAGTGAAAAATCTTAGATCTACCAATTTTTGAATGAAACCTTATTCGTGCCTTATATTGTATTGTATTCTTCCAATACAATATTAAAAACTTCCAAATTCTTAGGGTTAACAATAGACCAACGGTTGGACTGGAAAGCACACACAGAAGAATTGGCAAAGCGACTTAGTAAATCGACGTATGCGTTATATAAACTCGCTCCAGTCATAGGAACGGATGCTCTTGTGACAGCATACCATGGAATAGTGGGGTCAATATTAAGATATGGCGTTATGTTTTGGGGAAACTCAACCAATAACGAACTAATATTTAAATGTCAAAAAAAGTGTATTAGGGCGATGTTCGGTTTGAAATGCACAGACACTTGTAAACCATTTTTTATTCGGTATAAAATATTGACACTGCCCTCTCTGTACATATTTGAGGCTGCGGTATTTGTGAAAACCAACTCACAATTATTTCCCAAGGTATCAGACTTAAATAACCGAAGTAGACGACACGCCAATATGTTATGTGCAAGACAGTCTAAGACAGCTATGATGCATAAAAGTGTCTTCTGCATGGCACCAATTATATATGATCACATACCAGAGTCAATTAAAACCTTAAATGTTAATTTGTTTAAAAGCCACCTAAAAAAGTTTCTGATCTGTAAATCATATTATACAATTTCGGAGTTCCTATCGGAAAAAAAACTGTGGGACCTAAATGGGATCTAATATCTATGTTTTTGTCGCAATATTGTAATGGCTTTATGTTAGACTTTTTGGTATTATTTTTGTTATTTATTATTATTTCTGACATGCACATAACAATTAAAATATAAATTGATTGACCAAATGAATTATTTCTTTACTTGTTATTCTTCTTATTTAAATTGACGTGCTTGTATTGACATACTTAATATTGTAACCAGTGACATTTGATGTAATATTTTTGACTTTTTTATTTTTTATTTATTGTGTTTCAAATGTTTTGACATGTAATTTGTAATAATGGATTTTATAATTTTCTAACATATTAATTGTTATCTGAAATGAATTAAATTTAATTGAATATGTTTTGCATGCCCATGTGACGGCAGAACATGGAGAGCTAACTTTTAAGACAACATCTATGTACCAATTTCTACCCATGTTTGCAAACTAATAAATGATTTGATTTGATTTGATTTGACTTCTTTTAAGCCTTTAACGGGCAGAGGGAATATAGAACCCATCATATTTTAAATTCTATTGAATTCTAATAAAGTTTAAAACCAATGATTTTGAAACATACCTACTGATTATAATAAATATAAGCTATGGAGATTTTTCGAGAATCATGTAGAAAAAGACAAAACAAAAACATATAGCTATAATATATAATCTATATTATCTATATATATAAAAGAAAGTCGTGTTTGTTACAACACTTATAATTCGAGAACGGCTGGACCGATTGCCATGGTTTTTGATTTGTTGGATTTGTTTTCGTCCCGAATAGCAGAATACATTTTAAAAACAAAAGAAAGTCGTGTTAGTTACACTATTTATAACTCAAGAACGGCTGAACCGATTTGGCTGAAAATTGGTAGGGAGGTAGCTAAGAACTGGGAGAAGGACATAGGATACTTTTGGGTAGGGGTAGGGTAGGGGTATGGTAGGGGTAGGGTAGGGGTAGGGTAGGGGTAGGGTAGGTGTAGGGTAGAGGTAGGGTAGGGTAGGGGTATGGTAGGGGTAGGGTAGGGGTAGGGTAGGGCAGGGGTAGGGTATAAAAGTCCACCCGTGCGAAGCCGGGGCGGGCCGCTAGTTCTTTATAAAATAAGCTATCTACTAGTGAACGTCCCGTCAAAGTGGGTCTAGCTGTTATCGAGATTAGCCGAAACAAACAGACACACAGATAGGTATGTTTTTAAAATTGTGTTTTTGTTAGTAGTATATATCCATTAAAAACCTTGTTTTTTTTTATTTGTGTTAACGAAGTATTTACAATAATATGTATATACGAGCTTAAGGTTTTCCGGGAAATTTGTGTTGTTGTTGTAGTTGGCTAATGGACTACCGTCCGTAATCCCCCGAAAAGCACGTTTAGGTGTTAGAACCGATGGTTATAACATCACCTTGTGTTACAACATAATACTGCGGTCACCTGGTCCTAACAGCTGCTAAACGTCGCGGATATGGTAAAACCCTCCCTCAGGAGGATGCCCATGTTTATACGAGCTGTTGATGGTGATGTTGAAGATCAAAATAGTTATATTTTAGAATCGTCATTATGATCAAACAGTTTAACTTGACACGGTCTTACCAACAAAACGCTCCTTAATTTTATTGTAGAAAACAGTCTTTGTCCCACTGAACAAATCGCTCAGGGATCGTATTATTTGCGTAGATTTATTGGCGCAAGCGGATCGCGGGCCCTTTTGTTAGGATTTTCCATAAATCTTTCTGCTATTTAAACGGTTATTAGGACAGCAGCGATTGATGTCCAATAGGTATCCTTTGTGAGATCGGGCCCTTAGTTTGCATTTGGTTTCTTGGCGATTTAGGCAAGACAGACAGACAGACAGATATTGTAGTTAAAATAAAATCTTGCTAAAAAGCAAGATTTTATTTTAACTACAATATTGTCAGTTTGTTCTTGACAACCTCCATGGCGTAGCAATATAATTCTCGCTTTGAGTCGCGGAGGTTGTGGTTTCAATGCCTGCGTCGGACATGAAATCTTTGTGGAAATTCTATGATTTATTTCCAGGTCTGGTTGGTTGAGGGACGGTCCATGCCTAGGAAAGCACGTTAAGCTGTTGGTCCCGATTGTTATAACATCATCTTTAACAAGCGTATAATACCTTGTGTGTTACTATATAATACAGCGGTCACCAACACGCCTGCGAAGCGTGTTGAATATGGCAAAAACCCTCCCTCAGGAGGTGGCCCATGATTATTATTCAGCAGTAGGCGTTATACGGGCTGATGATGATGTTTATGACAAACTATGCAACAAAACTAATTACCTATTAATGTAATAACTCTCATTTCCGTGGGAACTTCATAATTAAATATAGCCTATGTCATACAGGGATAGTGTAGCTTTCCAACGGTGAAATAATTTTTCAAATCGGTCCAGTAGTTTCTGAGACTATTTAATACAAACAATCAAATTTTTCCTCTTAATAATATTAGTTTAGATAATATTAGTATATAGATTACACAATGTTAGTCCACACATTATACAACTTACAAATGGAAGTCTTCTTAGCGATTTGCCAATAGAAATCTATTGGCAATCGATTGATATTATATGAGACGTCTGGAATTATTTCTGGATGAATATTAAGAATAGCTTAACCAGTCAGCCTCTTTTCTAACATAAATATTTTAGAAGATTTTCAATTTGACTTGTGCGATTTGTGACCCATTCCGCGCTTGCTTGATTGGCGATGTGGTTAACTAAAAAATGCTAATGAATGCTTGTTTTTGAAAATATTTTCCAACAATAGATTCAAAACATGTATTCGTAAATACGTGTAAATGAGCATGTAAGTTCCCCTAGTATTGTTTTTCCGGCGTTTTGTGTTATGAGGGGGAATATCATGTCACGATGTTTTACTTCCTGACTCAGAGGGGAAACTGAGAGCAGGAATTTCTTTATCATAGAGATCATATTTTATTCTACCCTCGGGTATGAATCACTTTTGTATGTTTTACTTCGGCTATAACGGACCATCTAAATTGATATACTTGTATTTTGAAGTCGTTTATATTTATAAGGCCGTGTTCAAACCAAACTGACTGTCAGCCGCCGAAAGTGAGCGAACGTTACGCAGTTTATTGTATTTCCATACATATTCACTTTTTCGTTCACATCTAACCGACGCGCGACGATACGTTATTACGCTATGCGTAGACGCTGACATTTGGCGGCCGATTAATATAGCGTGTCACTATGCTCCGCGGACGCTGGTTGGCTACGTAGCTAAACGTCAGCGTATTGGATCCAGCTCGGTCGGCGGACTCTATTATATATATACAAGCCGACTGTTTTGTTCACACCATTGGCGTATTGTAAGCTATAGCATATTGTTAGCATACTGTGAACGAAAAATACGGTTTATTTTCATGTTTACACTGGGGCTCACAGTGAGCCTGCTCACATTCGGCGGCTGATAGTCAGTTTGGTTTGAACACGGCCAAAATATTTACAACCCACAACCACCGTAGCGTAGCGGTATTTGGCTTGCTTTAAATCTCGGAGGTCGGTGATCCCTACGCTAGACGAGAAATCCTTATGTGATTTCTAAGATTTATATCCGCGTCTAGTTGGTTGAGAGACTACCCTCCGTGCCTTGGAAAGCACGTTAAGCCGTTGGTCCCGATTGTTATAACATCATCTATAATAATCGTATATCAAGGAACGGGCAGCTGCATTTCATTGTGTGATACAAACCCGCCTGCCAAGCGTGGTGACTATGGCAAATACCCTTCCCAGCGAGGAGGCCCATGTTCAGCAGTGGACGTTATACGGGCTGATGATGATTGTATTGTATTTGTGTTTTACGAGTGTGACATTAAGTTGTTTATCCTTACATTTTATTTCATTCTCTTATATTCTTCATACTGCTGTTTAATCTCTATTATGAAATAGTAAACTTTACAATGAAGAATATTGCCAGTCGGAGTAAGATTGTAAGTAACCTTTTACTGTTAGATGCTGCTGCCTATCCATCAGTTGAACATGTCCCTTAGTCACCTCTTACGATACCCATAGGAAGAAATGGGTGTATTTTAAGCCAAAAACCACACGGTATATGCCAATATCTCCCTACAACTTTGGCTCAGGTCTATAATGAGGAAGCCCATGTTTCAGCAGTAAACGGGTTGATGTAATGTAGTAAAGAAAATTAAGAATACGTTCTAATTTTAGAATGTGTTTAACTAATTAAGGTCAGTTTTGGGTTACTTATAATACCCATAAAATTAAAAGTTTTGAGACTGTGTTGGAAAATATAATATGAAGACATTTCCTACAGTTGCTTGCAAAGCGCGTCTTTGTAAGCGACAAAGACCGGTTTACATCTTTACAATACAATATGCTGAGCAAATTGTCTAGCAAACGAAACGTGTCAAGTTATAATTTGCAAACAATTAACAACACGAGACAAAGAACAAGTACCTGGGTATTCTTTAAGAAAAACTGTCCTGCTGAGAGCACTCTGCTGTAACAAATTCACTCACAATTTATCTTTTTGTGGATTGCTTTGCTTGTAATAGCGGCTGGGGCGTGGGAAATTCGGCAAAAAGCCCACTGCGCTCCCTCTACTTTGCTGAACAGACCCATTACACAAAACATTATTCCAAATTACATTGGGCGCGTTACGATAATGTTTTTGTTCATTTGATAAGAGACGAAATGTTGTTTTTCAATTATTATAAAACAAAATTACGTGGAGTCGTGCCTCTGTCTTCATTGGTCAACGACCCGGCGCCGTTTCAATAAATATTTTCTGTTTCAATTTTCTTTATAATGACTCTTTGTTACTGTTTTATCATTGTAGTTTTTGATTTCACTAGAAATAATAATAAGCAGTGTAATCCGAATCAGTTCTGTCTTGTTTTTGGATACAAAGATTTTTCCATTTTTATTTATAGACATGTACTCATTTGCTGTGGTCTGCTTTGTTTCGTTGTAAGTAGTATCTGCCATTAAAGATTTTATAGCCTTACAACCTGTTACTATATAAATCCCTTGGGGTAGCGTTTGCTGAAATTTATGGATGCATCTCATACTTACAGATTGTACTAACGTGATTTTATGTAAGCACAAAGCGGGCACTGTTATGAGACCACACACACGAAGTTAATTACAGTACTTAGCTGTTTCGTTAAGAATTTTAACGATTTATATGGGCTGGCGGCGTTGTAGTAATAATTTACATATTACGAAATTATTTAAAAAGCCTTACCAAATATCAGTATTTTTTTATGATATCGAAATATATATGTTCTTTCTTTCTTTCATTTACGTCATTTAATTAGAATTAGATAATTATATTGTGCTGATATTCTGAATTTCATGCATTGTGATTTCTGCTTATATTCTGAATTTTCAAACCCAAATTTTTCTTTTGAGTTTTCATTTGTAATTCCTAGAAATCTTACCAATAGTAAGCTTTTGTCCCCAATTCCCAATGCATTTCCAACTCGAAATACAATAAATGAGTTTGACAGCAAATTGATTTATTCAGAGCCGAATTCGGTTCGTGCGTCGATAAGCCATTTATAATTTTGGGAGTAACAGATAGGCATTTCAATAAGATTTCTCTGTACAAATAAAGACGTTCTGGGGAGACTAATGGGGCGTTAATAATTCGCACGAGTCTCTATTCAATGGAGGTTTGCCTGATTTATAACTACAGGATTCTGGCAAGATGCCTCCTGGCAAGCGCTGATTATGCACTTTTTAAACGTTCTTAGATCAAATATGTATTAAATGATTTAAAATGGTCTAGAAAAAATATTTGATAAGTGGCTTTGTGCTTGATAGCATTTTAACGATGGAAGAGGAAAGATATATGGATTAATATAGTAATAGATAAATTTTGGAATCGAAACTTGGTTATTTAAATATTTCTAGACTTTTGTTGCCCGTTTTTACCGTGTTATATGATCATTTTCAATGTTTTCTCAGCTTTAAATACAGTCACTTGACCAAGGTATGCTCAAAAACTAAAATCTTTTTCTAATCGGACAGTCAAAAGCTTTTAAAACCCAGTTTTGAGTCAAAGCTAGTTTATAAAAAGCTCTGTAGTCATTTTGTCCAAAACCTTAACGTAACTCATAAGTTGTGAAAAAAAAAAACAAATTGTAACAGGGTGATTAACTAAGCTACAACTGTACTATCATTTTGATTTATTCTTTGATCTGGTATAGAAAGTTAGGCATTTTTATCAAATTTTGTTGATTTTATTCGCACTTGATAGCCCATTGCTGAACATGGGTCTCTCTTGGAGGGGGTTTGGTCTTTATCACCACGCTTGGCGGTGAGGTTGCTGACCACAATGCCATAAATGATGTTTAGGATATGTATCCTCAACCAAAAGACCCACAAATAAATCTTTGATTTATTTTTTTCTTTTGCGGCACTCAATTGAACTCTAGACTTTAAGGCATGACGTGTACCTTGTTATTGCAATAAATCATCTTAACAATATCACTAAAGACAACATAAATAATTCGTATACAAATGTGTCATTATTCAAAGTACGCAATAATAATACGGTTTCGTATACAAAGGCATACGTTTCATATACGTAGGTAACGTTATGCCTTTGTAGTAAATAGGTTCCCTTGTTATCTGAAGATATCGTGACATAAAAACTTATGTTCAAAGACTTAGCGCAACGGTTCCCAACTTTCTATGGATTACCGCTCCTTTTACAAGGAAAAAAATAAGACGCACCCTTTTACTTAATTATACCTCTTTTATATGTGCGAGTGCACTTTTATATCTATTAGATATTAAAAACTTAAATTTAAATTAATTATTTTCTTTCTCGTGATCGTGACTGAGCTTATTAATTAATTTAAAATATAAACACAAATTATGTTAAATGTCAAGTTAATTCTATCACTTTGTATGGAGTCTGTTGGTATTGAATACTACTACAAACACCTCTACAAAAAGCTCCATTGTATTTTTAGACACTCTAAAAATATTTATAAGAAAGCTGGAAAAAGTTACCTATTTTTAAGCACATGACACGACCACGAAATGTGCGTCTTGCAGAGGCTGCGGTGCGGTCTAAGGCTCCTCGCCCACGGCGACTTTTTGCAGCGATGCAGTCGCTCGTTTCATAAACGCGCAGCAGCATCGCGCTTTCGTTGCATTTGCAACGCGCTATAGAAGCGATGCAAATGCGCTACTAACGCAATACAGCATCGCGACTGTATCGATGGAATCGTGTGACCGTATCGGACGTCCTAGGGAAAAGAACGGAGAGAAGGTATCCCGTCAGTTGAGAAACTAACATCAGAAGCTCGACCGTAGCGCATCGCTACTGCATAGCTGCAAAAAGTCGCCGTGGGCGAGGGGCCTAATACATAGGCTATCCACAGACAACGTACTCAGTTTCATTTCATAAATAAAAAAAACATTGAACCCTTTTTAGGCGCGACATTAAAACGTTTTTTAAACTTACCGCTTATATTCTTGCTTTAGGTACATATTATGAAACTTATTTTATATGTTATATGCTATGGAAACACTTCACATTTTTCCCTTTTTTATCGGACTTTTGCAACTTCACCGGGCATAAAGGCGAACAGGGCTCCAGACACTTATGCCACCATTATGTGTAGTTGCAGTGCAGTTTACAGAGAAAGAAATACCGACTATTGTGATATATTCATTTATATTTATTGAAGAGCCATATAAGCTTTACGTAAGGTGCAGTTAAACTAATTATATGCTTCTTTAGCAGTACTTTGTAACATTTCTTTATGTATGAAACCTAGTTATCTCACGCCCATTTCAATGAAAAAGTTGCACTGAGTTTCGTTTGTGCGTAATTCCCATGAAAGGTCTCAAATTGTTCCTAAATAGAAGACGTTATTTTCAGGAAATTGAAGTATTTAAATCCAATCCATTGGCTGTGAAAGGCAATCCTTCATCTCGAATAAAAATGGTTCGCGAGTATGAAGTCACAGTCTACTTAGTAGCTAGTTATTAACAGTTAATTCGATAAAATTATTAAACGCCATTTGCAATGCAATTAAAATCATCTATTAGGTAATCATTATAAAGTGTCAAAGTGAAAAAAGTGAAAGGTTCCTTCAACTTCATATTTCAACATTAATTAAGTTATCTTGCGAACATATTTTAAATTGAATATGTCATTAACAAGATATTGAGAGAATTGGTTTTAGTGTAGAAACTTAAAAACTTCATATTCTGTTTTCAAACATTTTATAATAGTTATAAATACAATGAAAGTACTTTTATGTGTATTGTTATAATATATGTATAGTGATTTTTTTATAGTTATACTCAGCGAAAGAATTAGATTTGTTAGTACAAAAACTACTTTGTAAATTAGTACTTTGAAAAATTGCATTAAAATGTCTTTGAAGCTGTGTTAGATGCGTTATTACAACCTAAATTATCTTTTATTGCGAGGCACTAGAGCTCGTTTTGCTATGTACATTTATCATTGCCGTCTCGAGCAACTTTTTCTTCATAAAATATTATTATGTCTCTCTATATTTTTTAAGCTCGATTTAGACTATATATATTTGGAATAATACTGATAGCAATTTTAAATACCAATGTTTATTTAACATTCAAAATTCGCATTTTATTTATCTGTATACTGTAAGTAAATCTCATTCATCAAAAAAAGAGTTAAAGATGTTATCTCTTATTTTTGAAAGTAGAGGAAAAACTTAGTTCTATTCTATTAAGCCGCGAAGCTTTTACTACTTCACTGGACGTATATAGAAAGGCATAATATTCTTATACGAACGAACGATAGATAAATGAATGACTCTTGTATTTTAAACTCATTAAACTATGGAACGAATTCGGTAGCGACGGACAGACATATATAAATTTTCATTACCTATATAAATATAAATTTACTATTCCGATAAAGTCAGAAGTGTCATATTAATATTCTGATCCACACACGGATACTAAACGAGTATTAAATATGATACATAATTGTATTTACCTGTAGAAGGCCACATAAATTTCCGTATCGCAGTAACAAAACTTTGGTTTGGTAGAACAGGGTCGTAACATAAAATTTTACAACAACTTTAGACATTACGTTATTATAGCTTTTTGATATCTTGCCATATCTAATATAATGGGTTTATTACTTGTAATTTAAACATTCTGCTGGGTTACCTGTCGTTATTTTTTATTTCTGATTGTTTTTGGTGGTTGGTACAAGCTTTTTAATGAAGCGAATATAAGCTTTTCAAAGGGGATGCTTTCATAGTCATCATGCTTGGCAGGCGGGTTGGTGACCGCAGTATTATGTACAGTAAGTACACAGATAACCGCTGCTGCCTGTTATACGATTGTCATAAATTATGTTATAATAATCGGGACCTACGGCCTTACGTACTTTTCCGACGCGAGTAAGTCTCTCTACTGGTTATTAGAGAGACTACCTTGCCTCGAAAATGTAGATAAGATTAGATTTCTTCTTTGATTTTACACAAAGTTTTACCGGAGTGGGAATCGAATCCACGACCTCGATAATTAAGGCGAGTATTATATCGCTTCGCCACGGAGTTTGTCCTAATGCACAGTACCTATCTATATTCATATAAGCAATATGTATTGCCATGGAACCATTCGATTTACCTCGAGATTATTCACTACAGACAACCAAATAATATCAACACAACATGCATATACTTCAATTACTTTATCTACCCGTTTACGTTCCTTGCTGAACATCCTCTTAACAGACATTGGCAAGCCAGTATCCTTGCTGGATATTGACGTAATAGCCCATTACAGATTGCAGTACGGTGGTCAGTATCATTCAGCTATATTTAGTCCCATTAGTTATATATAGTCGCCTCTCATGACATATATATAGAAATTTTAGTGGTCTATTCTATGCCTGAAACAACACGGCATTTTACTATTCTTCTATTAATTTCGAACTGAACAAATGTTTCATCTGAATAATATAGTCAATTCCCTACACGTATTACTGCTAAGTACCTAGTCCCCGTCTTAAGGAGCTATCCGTATTGTATTCTGTTCTCACGAAACCTAGCTGGTTCACTGAAAGCCTTACACTATTGTGTCGTATTAATAAAATGTCGTACTCGTTTTAATACCGAATAAAATGATATTCAACAGCGATCAGCGTCGTAAGCTGGTCGCAATTTAATTTTAAAGTTTGTAAGTAAGTATCGTCGGAGGGCTCCGGCATTTGCATATTTGTGCGTTCAAGCTGAGCAAGTCCCGGTGGACTCGACTGAGTGATTGAATTATTAACTGACTGTCGGCCCACAGGTACTTTGTTCAGACGTGAGCTGTGTACGAGCCGCGGATTTGCTGCGGCTATCGTAATTGTTATAATTACCTGTCCGCTATCTCGTTTTGTTGATGGTCGCACGTTTACTGTGATAATTCTATTAGAATTGTTACTTCAGAATATCAATAGCGCTGCGAAATTTTAAGCTTGTTTTTATTCGCAACTTGCAGGGCACTAATGGCTGATACTTATTTTTTAATGGATTAAAATTATACATTTCCTTTGAATTTGAAGTCGCCAAACAATTGCACTCGCTTATAAGTGATCCAAGTGCCTTAGGCTTAGCCTTACATACTCGTACATTCAACAATTGATTTTGTTGATACTGATAGCTTTGTAAGTCAAGATTGATAAAAGCTAAATATTGTTTAAGCTAAACATACGCTTTGTTTTGTGTTTGTTTGAATGTAATAAAATAAACCTCCAAATATAAACGTAGCGTAGGAATATTTGTTACTACGTTGCGTCACTACGTCATACCAATAAATTGTCCATTCTTGAAATTTTATTAAATTCAATGTATAAATTAGTGTTATGACCAGAGATGTCCACAGGGAAGTGTCCCGGACTACCTATCAAGCTACTGCCGGTTGATCGTTGTCATGTAGGATTATTTGAAATTAGAAGGTCTGATAAAACCGAATAGCTAATTGAAAGAGGATTTTATCAATCTTTTTGTTAAATTGATACATTTACTAGTTTTGAAAATAGAATTTGACACAAAAGGTTCTGTCACGGGACAAATGATTTAATAAAGGCCTAGTTGCGAACTATTTAGTTTGAAACATATTGCGTTTGTTAAATAGTTTTATTATTGTGCTAGTGGAGGATAGTAGCAAAAAAAAAAAAGATTTCAAATGTGCCATAATTATATTAATATATAAATACATTTAAATTTAGTAAATTTTTCATTACTCTTAACTTTTAAACTGGCCTACGCGTATTGCTGAATAGGTCTTTAATAATATAATCGTTTTTATCAAATGTATTTTATTTATTACGTATTTTCAAATTTATTTTATTAGAACGCATGGTTGTACTTATAACAAAATCTTTTTCGGATAGTCCTATCCACAAAATGAAATACTTACCACGTTCATCAGAGCTATTTTTTTAAGGTGTTACATAGACTACTTTTTGTTTTGTCTGTTTGTATGTTTCTTCGTGTATTCCGCCTAGTCTCCAAAACAGTAGTACCAATAGATGAGACATTCATTGTTAGTCTTAAGAAATCATTATTTTACGCGAACGAAGTAGCATACAGCAGCTAGTTGTAATTTAAATCTATTCTAAATAAATTCAATTACTTATAACTACAAAAATATGAACCGACTCTTTCTAGAAATTTCGAATAATAACTTCATTCTATTTGAACTGGTGATTTAATAATACAAAGCAGTACTATTGTTTCTTATTCAATAAAGTTCCAACTATAATTGGACAGAACAATTGTTCGCATAATTAATTTAAGTTCTGTTTAACTAGTGTAAGAAGTTGTGACGAAATTTTTGGTTGAGACACCGTTAGTATTTAAATTCATGTTATTCCGAGTTTTTGCACTTATTATAATAAAGTAACCTGTTGGATACTTTGTAGTTATAAAGAAGCAAACCAATTAATATAAACTTTAATGAATTTAATTTACAACCTCCGTAGCGTAGCGGTAATTGGCTCGCTTTAAATCTCGGAGGTCGTGGGTTCGATCGTTTCCTTCTGTGTTACAACATAATACTGCGGTCACCAACCCACCTGCCAAGCGTGGTGACTATGGCAATACCCTCCCTCGGGAGGAGGACCATGTACAGCAGTGCAGCAGCAGGGGCTGATGATGATGATGATAAGTCTAGATTTAAGCTATTATAAGAACTAGCTAAGATTTGTATGGCTTATGTTTAACTTACCATCAGATATAGTAACATATAACACCAAAATTAAACCCGCATTTTAATGTAAAATTGTAACCAAAGTTTTAACATTTCGCTATCGTATTTAAGCAAAATGACTCCAAATAAATCATTGTTAACCCAAAAGTAGTAAATGATCACCAAAAGTACCTAAATGTTTTACTAATTTACTATTCCGTTCTGGCCGCAGTATGGCCGCAGCTCTAACCTAACCTAACCGATTGTCATTTTTCATTGATTTTATTAAGGTAGAAATAGCGCAATAATTTGCTCGCTAAGATTTGGTGATCATTAACTACATTTGGTGTTCGAATACAATTTGAAGTGCAGTCGTGACTAAAATAGCTAGTACTATTATAATTTTAGAATTTATTTTTCTGGTGTCAAGTATATATTTTTGGTGGTCATTATATTTTATCCCGATTTGTATTGGCGACTTGGTGTACGGTTAAAATTTGTGTTACCCTTAATATTCAGAACCACTAACCTTTGTAAAAATTATTAAGTGGAAAAAAAAATTCGTTTGGTCGCACCTGAATGTTTAAATTATAAACTATTATAAAAATTATCTCTATCTGTAAGTACCAGATGGATTAAAAATACAGTTTTCTTCACTGGTCGAAGTGATTCGTTAGGAAAGTTACGTTGTATAATTGATTGAGATTTTGTGTAAATTAGCTGAAATATCACGATAGTATTTGAATACTTAACTGGAAAGAATGTAAATAGGCACATACCTCTATGGGCTAATGGGGGCGATCAATTTAAAAGTCTAGACTAGTCTAGACTTCCTCAATAAATGGGCTATGAAAAACAATTTTTTTTTCTAAAATTTGCTCGTTTGTCATCATCACCAGCCCGTTTACATCCACTGCTGAACATGGGCCTCCTCTTAACAGACACCCATGGGAAGATATGGGGATATGGGGGATTCTAAGCCGGAAACCACACGGCAGTAGATTATTGCGTTAGATTTGTTTAAACTCTTCAGCTATTATAATAGTATGAACATTAGGTATTTAGCGAAGATAAAAACAATGAACTGAACTTATAAGTATTTAAATATAAGAAGTAAAGAATAAACAATGTGCATTTTGCATGTTGCACTGTTCCATTATTTCTATATTACCCAAATAAATAATGTGGCCGCATGCCGCTAACAATATTCTGTAATAAATTGGCCTCTTTATATGAGAGTAGGTGTCAAGATCACAATGTAGAGTAGCCGCGATATATCACACATATTATTATGGGCACGGAGGAAAGGGGCAGAGCTATCTTAACGAAAATAATTTCAGTGGAAACATGCTATCATTCGTGCGAGCAAATGTTCATTGGAGTGACAGTTGTGGTGAGCGCTTCGGAAATTGTATATAAGAGTATAGATCATTATATACTGGGTGACTTTTTTATCGTCTTGATAATAATATGGTGTGTTGTGCAAGTGGAATAGAATCTTAAGACCACACTAATACTAGTATTTCGGTAATTGGAGTTTCGAAAATCTCATAAATTACTTAAAATAAATACCTATACTGGGTGACTTTTTTACCGTCTTGAAAATAATAGGGCGTGATATGTATATGAGAAACATATTTTGTATTTTTTCTCTGACTTAGATTGATAATCGTAACGGTAAAAATGCGTACCTAGGTAGGTAGTTACGCTATTTCGCTCACTCTATTCATTCATGTGTGATTGCGGCCAAGGTATTAAGGCACCTATTTTATTAATATGCACGAGCTATGTGGTGTTACATGTTACATTACAAGACGGTAAAAAAGTCACCCAGTATAGGTTATCATTATTATAGCAAAAAGTTGTCGGTAACTTATATCTACCTTATACATAAAGCTGAAGAGTTTGTTTGCTTGAACGAAATATACTCCCTGAAATATTTAGTTGAACTAGTCCAGGCGGTCATCAGACACAATTTACTAATATTTGTCTCCACATCCAGCTCGTCACTTCCTTATCAATATTTGTATACACTTTTCACACTTGGTAGTACACAATACTAATCTAATTTACATTTAAAACTACACAAAAACAATTAATTTAATTTAAAATAAAATCAGCTGGAGTTTAACAAGTCATTCCCCAACGTCAGGGTTGCCAATCTAGGCTAGTTTATCAATATGTTTATTTGTAGGTATTATTTAAAAATATTTTATGAAAATTTATGAGATGATTGAGTCAGGCGCAGATCCAACAATTGGTAATCTTTGTAACGATGAATGTGTATAATTACGAATAGCACCAACTTTAATACTATTTATCAATCCAGTACAGAAACTGGAAAGTTTACCCTCTTTTTAAGGATACAATATTAAATGGAGAGAATTGCATTTGTATTACTTTTTTTTTCAACGTGTATCTGGTAAATAATAGCTTTCTACTAATTAAAATACTTGCGGTTATGTATGTGTAAATACACAAAAATATAGGAAATATACGCAACTTTTTTTTTCAGTCAGCTTATTTAAAGCTACGGCAAAAAACCGTCAAACGCGCGATATGTGCTATGATACTAGGTAGTAGGTATATGATTCCTTTGAGTCGAAACTGAAAGCATCGTTAGGTTTGAGTGAAAGATGAGTGTACCAATGAATGTAACCGACCTAATACTGGTATCGTTACTGCAGTTCTTTTTAAAATAGATTTATTTTGTTTGACGAAGAATGTTCAAAGCAGATTAGTAAATATTTTGTTTAAATAATGAATACCTACTAAACGAAGTTTTAATTAAGATACGAAATTTATTTAAAATACTTAATACATCATCATCATCAGCCCGTATAACGTCCAGTGCTGAACAAGGACCTTCTTCCGAGGGCGTGTTATTGCCAAAGTCACCACGCTTGGCAAGCGGGTTGGTGACCGCAGTATTATGTTGTAACAGATAAGGAAACGCTGCTGCCCATTTCCTGGTATGCGATTGTAATAGATGATGTTATAACAATCGGGACAAACGGCTGAGCGTGTTTTCCGAGGCACGGAGGGTAGTACCTCAGCCAACAAGACTCGAAAATGAATCTTTGAATCTAAATAAAAATAATCTTGTCCGGCGTGGAGATCGAACCCACTACCGCCGAGATTTAAAGCGAGCCGAATACCGCTACGCCAGGGAGGTTGTCTTAAGCTTAATACGAGTACATGCTTGTTGCGAAGTCTTTAGTTTTTCTTTTTTCATAGGATGAATAATCTGTTTACTTGTTTTGACTGGGTCACTAAGAAAAATATCGATTTCACGATAAACTGCCATAAATAAATATTACGACTATCCCATTTATAAAATTAACCAAAAATATATACATATTCTAATAAATGTAAAATGTGAATCAGCTAACCTTAATAAATTCCTAGGTACCATATTAAAATGTTCACTGATAATATACCTATCTAATTAATCCGACGTATTTTATAGGAATTTCAATACCGTAACTAAAATACCGATAATGTCTTAAATTTCAGTAATCCAAAGCTGATTAACCAAATGAAATGTATGCGTACATTAATAATTTATTATTCATAAAGCGGAATTATTCACAAAGTTTCGAATAATAATGTATTCGGAATAAAAATGTCGGCACGCAAAGTCTTTTTATGAAAACCAACCGGTAAATAAGGCGGAGGTCCCGGTAGTATCCTTTTGTCCCCCCGGAACATTCGTGGGAATGGGCAAAAAACAAGTGAAAATAAAGTGAAAACATTGTTATTCTCGTGTGGATTACCTTGCCTCGTGTTATTCCAGTTGCTGTATCCCTGGATAACAAACTATGAACTTTACCACTTCCATACATTTAAATTTAAAAATAATTCTGTGAGTCGTGTTATGTGTGAATCCTAATTGAGTGCATTAAAGTTTTGTTGAGAGAATTATTTTTCTTCATGATTATATTTCCGTAAGCTATCTACTCTCGTAAAAACTCATAAAAAGGGGAGGGTTTTTACTAATTACTTAGGCACATTAATGTGGGTTATTATGGAGATAATGTGAAAAATTATGTTTGTAGTAAATATTTAATTAGCGTATTAAGACCTCTCCTGAAGGACGTTAATTTAATTATACAGTAATTTAAATTGTTTCTTTAAATAAATAAATTTATTTTGTCGTAGAAATATAAATTTGCGTGAAGAAACCACTTTTTAAAAGATTCGTCATATTTAATTAATGATTTCATTAAAGCTGTAGTTTACTTTTTTAAACCTTATTATTTATTTTGGGATATAAGCGTATGTATATTTATTTTAATAGGGTTGTGGAAGTTCATCCCGGCAGAGCCTTCACACTAATGATACCTATTATTATTATGAAAACTAGCTGTTGCCCGTGACTTCGTTCGCGTATATTTAGTTTTGATTCAAATTTGCAACCCCTTTTCAACCCTTAGACCATGAATTTTCAATAATCCTTAATTAATGCACACTTATATCACTTAAGGAATATTTGTGCAAAACTTCATAATTTTAGATCGAGCGGTTTATGCTGTGCGTTGATCGATCAATCAGTCAGTTTCTTTTTATATATACATTAAATAATATATATTATTATAAACGTGTAAGTATTTTTTTTATTGCTCACTACACAAATCTGGATGTTCTTCTATACCTGGGTTGTATACTAAATTAGCTTCAACAAACCTGTTTGCAGCGTATGTATGCAATTTGTCAGTATATTGTAGCGTGTAGTAGGAAAAACGAACTTTCTTTGTCAGGATGTAAAACGTGACCTACATTTAAATACATATTATGAAATACATTCCGACGTTACCTACTTAAAATGTAGTTGCGTAAGTAGAAATATGAAAGCAGTTTTCCTTTGCCTTCTGTTGAAAGGTGCATCTCCGTGAATCACAACTGGTCGCATTCACATCAGATCTGGCTAGTAATGTTGAGGTTACTCGTGTAGAATCGCCATAAAAATTTATAGTAAAATATAGTAGCATCTCTCTTGTGGCATCGATCGCACACAACATAATATGCTATAATGCCCCAATTTATAGCATAGCAGAATTTATACCTTCTGTAAAAATGCAATTTACAGCAAAACGCTTAACTATTACTGATTCCTTAAAGCATCGGCATATACATATTTACAAAGAGTCATCATCACCATCATCATCATCATCAGACCGTATAACGTCCACTGCTGAACATGGGCCTCCTCCTGAGAAAGGGTTTTTGCCATAGTCACCACGCTTGTCAGGTGGGTTGGTGACCGCAGATTATGTTGGAACACACAAGGAAACGCTGCTGCTCGTTCTCTGGTGTGCGATTGTTATAGATGATGTTATAACAATCGGGAAAAACGGCTTAACGTACTTTTCGAGGCACGGAGGGTAGTCCCTCAACCATCCAGACCCGGAAAGAAATCTTTGAATTTACACAAACATTTGACGTGGAGATCGAACCCTCGACCTCCGAGATTTTAAAGCGAACCGAATACCACTACGCTACGGAGGTAATGATTTAAAGAGTATATGAAATTTTTCTGTTTCTATTCGAGTCGGTGAAAAGTTTAAATGAAATTGTACCAAAAATTGGAGACAGCACAATTTTCTTCTTTTGATTGTTTTGAAATACTACTTTAAAAAGATATCGCGGATTTTTTACCATACATCGCACGCAATAGAGATCGGCACTGTGACACCCGGAAGTGTAGCTTAAATTCCCTTTAAAATTTTGTTTACTCAATACGGTTAAAGTCTACTTAGTATATACTAGAGGAAATGCAAATAAATAGAAGTAGATTTCAATTAGCGAGGTGGAGAACAAATTGGTTTGTTAAATTGGGTTGTTTGTTAGTTGTTGCTATAGGGAAGAGCAGAGAGGTTGGAGATGTAGGTTGTCAGTTCATTCGGTTTTATTTGTCAGAAGAACAATGTTGGTAGGAAAATTTGCCTTTTTTGTCAATCTTTGACAATTGATTGACAGGTAAGCTAGTGTTTTTATTTTATCTGTTAGTTTTACACAATCGAAACGGTATTAATTAAAAAAAAAATCATTTTTTTAAACATTTTAACAAGTCTGGAGCCTATGTGTGAAGTAGCAAACTTAAAATTCCCATATAAAAGTAGGTACGGGAGAACGTGAATACGTTCTATTACGGCAGGTTAGTGTCACTGAATGTGAGAATGGGCGTTAACATTGTAAAGGTGATAATGTCCCTTAGTATTTTTAGTCAAACTCGAGAAATGTTTACTTTTATAATACGACGTATTTTCTAGAAAGCACCTTTTTATGAGCATATCTTTACAAGGGGGATATTTTATGTCTACGTACTATGTGTATGTTTTATGTCTACGTGTGTTGTACAATGACATATACTTGTGTTTGATATAGACCAAGTTTGCAACTCGGCCATTCTATGCTTTGACTAGTTTCTGTCGATTGACTAACTGTCTTAGTAAGGGATTTGAAACTATTATGGTTAGCCCTTTGACGAAATTTCAAATAGACATTCAGACAGTTGTAGGAGCCTACTGTCGGAATTTATCTTGATAACATAGAAACAGTAACTGGAAAAATAAAATATTGAAATAAACGACTTTTACTGAGGTTAAAAGTTATGCTTTGAGACTAAGCCATTTAGAAGTGTTGAGCTGAGTTTCTGTCTGTGTTAGAATAAAATTGAAACCCCTTTTTGTATGATTCCGCATGACAAATTATTCTGTATTGATGTACATTCTGTTTTAATCCTTTGACTTATATTATGGAAGAATAAAAAAAGATAAAACATAAAAATTATCAAGTTCTACAGAAGTGAATATAAATAAGCTGAAGAGATTAAAAGTGACAGTAAAAAAAACATTCTCCTAAAACTACTAATTATTGAAAATAAAAATTATGCACTACCCGGTGCGAATAGCTATACACTTTATTAGTATATAGCTATTCACACCGGGTAGTGCATAATTTACACAAAGCCCTGAAATTAAATATATTTGTACCTTTCTTATTAATTAGTAGTTTTCGGAGAATGTTTTTAGGGTTCCGTAGCCAAATGGCAAAAAACGGAACCCTTATAGATTCGTTATGACTGTCTGTCTGTCCGTCCGTATGTCACAGCCACTTTTTTCCGAAACTATAATATTGAAACTTGGTAAGTAGATGTATTTTGTGAACCGCATTAAGAATTTCACACAAAAATAGAAAAAAAAACAATAAATATTATACATAGAACTGAAACTCTTTTTTTTTTTCTTCGAACCCATTTTTGTGGGTTATCAATGGATAGGTCTTTAAAAATGATGTTGAGGTTCCTAATGTCATTTTTTTCTAAACTTAATAGTTTGCGCGAGAGACACTTCCAAAGTGATAAAATGTGTGTGTCCCCTGTAACTTCTAAAATAAGAGAATGATAAAACTAAAAAAAATATATTATGTTACCATGCAAACTTTCACCGAAAATTGGTTTGAACGAGATCTAGTAAGTAGTTTTTTTTAATACGTCATAAATCGTAAATATAAAAATTAAAAAGAAACCATTTAATTTCATAAACATACGCTTTTTTGTTGGCAATTGGCATTTGAAATTGGTACGGAACCCTTCGTGCGCGAGTCAGACTCGCACTTGGCCGGGTAATTTTTTTGTTTTTTTTTTTCGCATGGTCTTACGTAAGCCACGAGGCTTTCGCTACTTCACCGGGCATAAAAGCGAGTAGAGCTTCAGCCTTAATAAATGGTTTAAAAACTACAAACTAAGCAACCTGCGCAAGAGGGCGCCCCCTGTGGGACTTGGACATCGGCTCAGGGCCTCGCTGGCGATAACATTGAAGGATTATGACTTTTAGTATTTTAGGGGAGTTTGTTTTAGTATATGAAGTAATTGTTACTTATTTCATTTGCAAACCGCTTGTCATTTACACGGCATCGAAATATATATAAAAAAAAAATACTGAAATAGCCTTAAATTGAAATGAAATAAAGATGAAATGAAAACGATAATATGTAATGTATGATAATTGATAATGTAGACGAATCAATCGTACTAATAAGTCAAATACAATGATAATATATTAGTTTACATTTCAACAATAATGTTTTTAATAAAAATTTACCAATGTTGTTATGGCATGTGATAGTCTTTATCACTACATAGTATAAAACAAAGTCGCTTTCTCTTTCCCTATATCCTCTATGTATGCTTAAATCTTTAAAACTACGCAGCAGATTTTGATGCGGTATTTTTAATAGATAGAGTGATTCAAGAGGAAGGTTTATATGTATAATACATTAGCATTGCACCCGTGCAGAGCCGGGGCGGGTCGCTAGTTATATTATAAATATAATTACATCTCAGATTCGTACATGTCTGTCCTGGTATTAGATACAAATTACAAATATGACATTGCTCTTACAAATGTTACCATACAATAATAATAATATTCCTAACGTTATCATTAAAACTATGAAACTATCTAACAGTAACTAGAATATTAACCCGCCGAAAACAAATTATTCAGTTGGAGCCAGCTGATATAACGCAACAAAATACAGTAATTTCCCCGTGTTGTTAATTCGCACTATCTCGCGCTGGCGTTAGCATTTATCTTCGGGAAAGGTCGCAAGAGGGGAGGAATGAGAGCACCCAGGATTATCCAGCGGGGACCTCCACCGGCCTGGACGCAATTAACTCTCAACATGTTTCAATTTACACTCGCAAATACGCCGCCCGACAACCTCTCTATTGTATAACGGTATACTGTTGTTGTATATAGGTCAATATAAATATTCAGCCGATACCACCGGAGTTAGAACAACCTGGAACTTTTTTGGCGTTGTGTGTTAAAGGTTTGTTTAATTTTACTGGGAGCTTTCATTTGATTAGAGGCTACGATAATATTGGCTTAATTGTGTAATAACTGGCACGACGCAATAAAAATAAGTTTTCTAACTTATTTATATTTTGAAGACATAATAATATGTAGTATCGAAATTTGGCCACATCATAAGTACATGGATAATATCACTTGGTTAATTTAATATAGTACACATATTAAGTAATTGACAGCCTCCGTAGCGTAGCGGTATTTGGCTGGCTTTAAATCTCGGAGATCGTGGGTTCGATTCCCAGGCCGGATAGGAAATCTTTGTGTAAATTAAAAATTATTTCCGGGTCTGGTTGGTTGAGGGACTACCCTGCGTGCCTCGGAAAGCACGTTAAGTCGTTGGTCCCGATTGTTATAATATCATCTATTAATAATCGTATACCAGGGAATGGGCAGCAGCGTTTCCTTGTGTGCTAAAACATTTTTTTTTTTTTTTTAAACGACAACTCCCGCACTAGGGAAATAAATTCTTGTGTCGCGGGGGACTTTACAAACATACATTTAACGGACACAAAGAACACCCAGACTCAGAACAACTATTTGTGGTTCACACAAATAATTGTCCCGGGTGGGAATCGAACCCAGAACACCAGGTCTCAGAGGCAACTATCGTAACCACTGAGCCACCGGTGCAGTCACCAAACCGCCTGCCAAGCGTGGTGACTATGGCAAATACTCTCCCCCGGGAGGGCTCATGTTTGGCAATGTACGTTATACGGGCTGATGATGATGATGACATAATAAGCCGCAACGATCGCGGTGGATGCAGGTCGCTTTCAACCGTAATAACTGGAGATCTATGTCTAGCTGTGGACATCCTACGGTTGAAATGATGATGTCACAAGATGTCCATCTCCAACATGTTTAGAGGATATCAGACAATATATCCTATCTATACCTTTCTTTAAATTGTTCTACGCATACTGGTTGTTCACGCGCGCACAGCACCGCGCTTGTGTAAAATACATTATGTATGGACACTTATTTAAAAAAAAAATTACTTTATTTGTCTATAGTAAATGTACAACGCATTTTTTAAATTATTCTAAATTTTACCGCCAAAACAAATCCAGTTGTTTTTTCTTTTAAAGTTACCTTTATATTTCCCGTTTACACTCGTTATTATATGGAATTGAACCTACACACGGGAGTCGGTCAGTAACACCCAATGAAACACTTGACTATGGATAAATATGTAGATTTGGTTTTGAAAATTTTATGGAAATTAGGTATATTGAGAAAGGCTTTTGTATTGCTAGCATTAGTATTCTGTGTAGGTATTATCTACTCTATGTTAAACAAAATTTAAATTACCCACTAATTTGATGAACGTAGATTTCTACTGACAATAAGGATTGCATGTTCCTCTTTAAGGATTAAATGGTTTGGATTTGTTGTTTTACTACTAACTGGCTGTTATCATCTCAGTCTTTTTAACTTTATTCTGCAGGCATATTGAAAGCTTTCAGACTTGTTGCATTTATTATCAAAGGAGATTCTCTTTTTGTCTTTGGCCGATAAGCCCTGTAAAAACTGTTGCGTCTATTAATGAATCAATTTGTTACTTAGTCGCACTATATACATCCAGGAAAATTGAGAAAATACTTGAATAGGATGTTTATTGCCCTCAAACGTTTGATGGTTCATATTTTGGTGAACAACATTGATGGATGACAAATACTTAAATCGAGGATAATTAAAAATGTAGACCACCGGCAGGATTTGAACCTGCATCTTAGGTATAGCCTTTTTTTTTTGTTGTCCGGTGGTAAATGCTTTGCCGCATTCCCACCACCGCTGCCGCGTATTCGCGCGCTGGCGGTGGGATATGTGGGACTCGCCCTCTCCATAGCGTGGTATGCTAAAGTCATACCCCGAGGAGAGGACCCTACACCACTAAAACCTCCCGGACACCTTTCGATCCGCCGTTGGCGGGGGTCGGGTACGCATGAGCAATCCGGTCCCCCGACGGCACCCGCGGCCAATATGGTACCGCGGGATCTCCAGGGCCACACTTACAGTGGCCCATTTGCCCAATTATAGGGACGCCCGGAGTGCAGAGGCGCCCCTACTCCTCATTGGTCAGCCTCGAAGGGAACGGGGCCCATGTCCCCCACTCCCCGAGGCCGAGCCTAGGGCGGTAGGCGGCGGGTTTCGGCCCGCCGCCGACGGCCAACACGCAGTCTGCGAAGCGGGTGGGCAGAGGGATCTACTTCCCTCTTCCGCTCCGCGGCCTCCTTCTGTGACATTACTTGTGTACAGAAGGAGGCAACCGCCTCCCACGACCTCTCGCTTTGGACCATCTTCGAAATGATGGTCGGCAGCGAGAGGTCGTCTCCCACCACGCCAACGAGCTCCTCCCGCTCGTTGGCCCACACCGATCTTATGTATAGCCTAACGCAAAGACCATTCGGCCTAGGCATTAGGCGGTAGATCCTAACCAGTCGTTGATATGTATAAATTTCTTTATTATTTCTCTCTAATCTATACATAATATATAAAAATGAATCCCTATTTCCCTTGGTCACGGCATCACGCCTGCGACACGTTCACGACTGGACCGATTTCGCTTATTATTTTTTTTGTTGTGTTCGTTATTGTCAGGAGAAGGTTCTTATGAAAGAAAAAATAAGAAAATTGCACGCAAATTTAGAAAATTTATAAATACTTAACCACTATACAAAATTTTCTAATGTAACATTAGCTCTTTTGACAATATAAACTTTTTAATGTAATCCTATGGCGTTTGACATAACATTGACAGAATGCGTGCTGCTTTTGAATACATCACGGTTAGTTCGGGGCTATTACGCCTAATATTAAAAGTTCAATTAAATTTAGTTATAAGACATGACAATGTCTGGTTTAGCCTTAATATGTTCGACAAGTTACATAGTGCTTGAAAGCCCATTTATCGAGGAAGGCTTTAGGCTATATTTAATCATGAAGTTCCTACGGGAACAGGAGATAAGCGGGTGAAACCGCGCGCGAGATTCTAGTATGATATACGCGCCCATGCGTAGTGAGCCTGAAATCGATGGAGTTTTACTTTGGACGTGGTTGTTAAAAGATGCATCTACGAAAAATTATTTTATGTCTGCTTCTAGCATAGGGTTACCATATGTCCCGGTACGCCGGGACATATCCCGGTTTTGAACATCATGTCCCGGTGTTCCGACCAACAAGGCAATGTCCCGGTGGGCGCGCTAACCAAAAAACATAAGAACCCTGCTTCGTTTGCTAGACGCGCTCCTGTTTGTCTTATCGTCCTGCGTGTGAAATGGGAGAACCCCCTCGGCTTTGTGTGACGTGTTATTGTTTCATCTCCCGGTCAACGCCGAAACATTTATGGCAACCCTATTCTAGAACAACATTTATATCTCAAAGTTATTTTACGATATCGTAACGTTACACAACTTTTAAAAACGTCAACGTGATTATTATTACTTGTCACTCGTACACATGTGACTCAATTACATTGTTGTTTTACACATTTTTATATTAACTGTTTATCATGTTACAAAAATAACTTTTCAGTGTTTGCAACATGAGATGTGGGAATTATATAAGTAGAAATTTAGCTCATTGTCATTTAAATGGTTAGTTTTGAGAGCACTGGTTACGCTTGTAGCTTCACAACTGGTGTTTTGGGTTCTATTTGCACCCAGGACCATTATTTGTGGGAATCACAGTTCTGAATTTGTTTGTATTTTGTATCTGTGGTTTTTATATTACTAGTAGGGTTTTTGTATACTACTAGTATTCTGGTTAACCACTCGTGCTAAGCTAAAGTTACAAGTGGGTTCACGTCAGTAGTGCAATGGGTGGGGAACGGACCGGCAACCACAATTGATCACAAGTCCATCGCCCTAGCCATAGGGCTACGGCCGCTTTTAAATATAATTGCTTTAAAATATAGTAGGTAAACATTAAGATTCTTTCAGCGAGCTTGTGTTTTTTTAGCCACGAGGCTTTAATAGTTCATCGGACAAGAATACGAGCAGCTGCAAGACGATGCCTACGGGCTTGGACGTCGGTTTAGGTCAATCACCCGCGGATTTTTGTGGGATGATGACTTATGGTATTTTGTAGAAGTGTCGCTCTACGTTTTAGTTTTAGCACGGTTCACCAATCAGACTTTAATTTACCGAAGAAATTGAAAAATTTGCTCATGTTACACCTAGAAAGAGTGGTTTTTGCTTGAGTTTTCATTTGCAAAACATGTTATCGCACACGGTGTGCGTTGAATCTGTAGCAAGTCTTCGACGATCAACCTACGATGAACCTTTCAGGTTGAGATTATTTTTTTTTCGTTTTTAAAAAGATGACTAGCAGACTTTTGTTTTTGTCTACTAGAATTCTTGTTAACCCCTCGTACTAAGCTAAATGCTTGTGTTACGAGTGGGTTCACGTCGGTTTTGCATGAAATGGGTTCAGTTTTAGTCAATTGTAAGTTATGTAACATTATGTTTTTAATGTTTCATATCTGACTAATCTGCTAATAGTTTTGTAACATTAAAAAATAAGTCATTGAGAAAAATAATTATTATTTCGAACAAAGGCTTCAAATGTATATATTGGATTCAATATGTTGATATCGAAATCCTTTGTTCTGTAGTTAAAATACCTATACAATTATTTCCATATCGATAAGCGAGTTATCTTGTTCGTATACAACGTGATATGAATGTAGGAATATATTCTGTACTAGATGCTGCCCGCAGTTTCAACCGTGTAAATTAAGGGTTTTATAGCTATCTAGTTTCATAAATGAAAAGATTAGTTACATGGTTAAACAGTCAGACAAAATGAAAAGTAGTAAAATTATAAAGTGGCTATTTACCAGTTAAGGTATTATAAAAATCGGCCGCCGTTACTGTGATTAGCCGGAACAAAGAGACTCAGACAAACAATTTTAACAACATAAATTTTAATAACATTTTTAAATTGTGTTTTTATTATTAGTACACTATACACACTTTAGTTTTATTTATTTGTATAGATTCAAAGGTTGAATAACATTTAATATTTGTTTGTGATAAAACACTAATTCTGAGTAAGTATCTAATACTTTACTTCTTAACAAACGGTGCTGTTTTATACAAAGAATAATAATGAGAAGCTAACAATGCTTAATTAATTATTCCATACAAGAAAAGGCATTCAAATATCTAAACAAAAACATCTGAAGATAGTAAGGATTATTTAAAAGATCTTCATAACAATCGCCTTACTGTGTCAAGCGAGAATAATTAAAATACTAAGTAAGTACATAAAACCTGGTTCTTCCGTTGAAACTAAACTAAAAAATCTCGAGAAAGTTTCCGTAGTGTCTAGAACTTTCGACCATTAGCTGAAGTTTACAATCGTCGCGCCATAATCCCTGTAGAGCTAAGCAGAAGTGCTGGTTCGTCGTTTATTTACCCGACAAAGGTTGCTTGGGAAACTGCCATATTTTTTCATGTTGAATTTTTCTAGAGCATTATTATGGGAAATAATAATAATAATAAATACGTTTAATTTTCCTTTCTCAAATTAGAACTTAAGGCTAGACTTTAACTTTAACTGAGTAAATACTATTTTCATTTGTGAAGGACTGTCGCCTAAAATAGTTTGCGAAAACCTGTGCTATAGGTCACCAGGCCCCCTCTCATGGAAAAGTATGTAGGTACATTGTTACAACTTACAATTACATTTCTAGCGTAAATAATAATGGTAGAAGTATATTCTTTTCATGACGACTTAATTTATTTTTCTGCGTGCTTAATTTCAATAGCTAAATTAACTAGCAATGAAACATTGATTACACAACAAGATTGGTTGAAATAGGGGGAAAATAAAATAACAACGACTGGAATCCACCGTAGCCGAATGGTCGATATATCAGGGGGTATACCTAAGGTGCAGGTTCAAATCTTGCCAGTGCCGCGGTGGTCTAAATGTATTAACTTCAATTTTCCAAATCGATGCATCCGACTTGTGATCTTGTGGACGCCGGTTCGATGGGTGGGGCCATTGCACTGCCGATGTGAACCCACTCGTAACACAAACATTTTAGCTTAGAACTGGGTTAACAAGAAGCCTTGAAAACTCTGCTACTAATCTTTTACAAAAACATGCTCACTTCAGTGATATAACACTTTCCGGTCCGTAAAGTGTTCTCAAATGTAAGAAACTATTTATTCTTTCACCTGTTGACAGTTTATTATAAAACACAATTTATTAATATCTTACGTGGTTCAAAGCAAATATACACTAGGTTGACATATATATCAATATGGACACTTTTACGACTATACTTACAAAATATGTAGCAAGAGCACATCGTCGTAAAAGGTGATACCATCATAAAACTCCTTACTTGTTATTTTCTACAATGACAATGAAATTAGTATCACTTTTTTTTGCGGATGGACATTGTACTGTAGCCACTTTTGCTACTTCACCGGGCATAAAATTAGTATCAATTTTGCTCGAATGATGTTTACTTACCTCACTTGTTCACCAACTACACTGTAAAATATGATAGTACTGCATCAGTGGGTCAGTGGTCACATAAGTTGTTTCTGAGACCTAGGGTTTTGGGGTTGGATTCCCAACTGGGACAATTATTGTGCAATGAAGACAGTTGAAATGAGTCTGGGTGTACTTTGTATCCGTGAATTAACTGTTTCTAAAGTCCCCCGTGATATGGGGATTAATTTCACAATTGCGGGAGTTGGTTTTTCCCACAATCATCTCTTGAACATTTTCTTGTGTATGTGTTTATTTGGTGTACAAGAAGAATATTGTATTATACAACTAGCTGACCCGGCAGACTTCGTACTGCCTCAATCGATACATAAAAGACCTAAACATTTGTATAAAATAAACTGGGCCGTAGAGACTTCGTTTATGCAGTACTCCTACCCCTAAACTACCCCTACCCTACACTACCCCTACCCTACACAACCCCTACCCTACACTACCCCTACCCTACACTACCCCTACCCACACTACCCCTACCCTACACTACCCCTACCCTACACTACCCCTACCCTAAAAAATCTTGGCAAAAAAATTCAAGTTTTTAATTAACAAAATAAAGCTCAAATTGACTCTACATTTTAGTTAGAAAACGTTTGTATGGGAAAAAGAAAAAGGCTGTTTTAAGGGGTTTTCAGGCAATTATTCGATTTTTTCTCGCGGTAAAAACCATCCTTGAACTTCCACGAACATTAAAAAAAAAGAATCAGCAAAATCGGTTCAGCTGTTCTCGAGATTTGCGCTTAGCAACACATTCAGCGATTCATTTTTATATTATATCTTGGCAAAAAAATTCAAGTTTTTAATTAACAAAATAAAGCTCAAATTGACTCTACATTTTAGTTAGAAAACGTTTGTATGGGAAAAAGAAAAAGGCTGTTTTAAGGGGTTTTCAGGCAATTATTCGATTTTTTCTCGCGGTAAAAACCATCCTTGAACTTCCACGAACATTAAAAAAAAAGAATCAGCAAAATCGGTTCAGCTGTTCTCGAGATTTGCGCTTAGCAACACATTCAGCGATTCATTTTTATATTATATCTTGGCAAAAAAATTCAAGTTTTTAATTAACAAAATAAAGCTCAAATTGACTCTACATTTTAGTTAGAAAACGTTTGTATGGGAAAAAGAAAAAGGCTGTTTTAAGGGGTTTTCAGGCAATTATTCGATTTTTTCTCGCCGTAAAAAAAATCCTTGAACTTCCACGAACATTAAAAAAAAAGAATCAGAGAAATCGGTTCAGCTGTTCTCGAGATTTGCGCTTAGCAACACATTCAGCGATTCATTTTTATATTATAGATGAGGTAAATTAAACTCATTATTATGGTTTCTAAATGCTACGTGCCTAAACGGTCACAATAATTCATGATATATCTATTATAGATTACACTAACTGTATATGCCATCATTCTGGGGATCTGGTCATTTTCCTAGCCTAAGAATTAAAAAAAAACCAATACAACCTTCGTCATATATTTTTTCTTTGTATTTAATTTAAAAAGTATATCTTATTGATCACCGTGGATGGATAACACCGATGTACGTGGACCGTAATCCGAACTTAGTAGTTCCTATAGTCCTCAAAATTAATTGTCTATTTAAAATGTAATCTGTGGTAGCCCTATGTAAAGTTTGCTAAGGTCTCGAGTGTCATCGAGTAGTAAAACAAAGGTATCCTTATTACTAGGGGATGCCAAATCACTTGTTCTAACAGTAAATCTACCTTTTTGTCACCTCATTTTGGTTAGTTTGTAAAAAAGTTATACCGATACCGGAGAAAACAATATGAATAATAACAATTATGTGAAGATGTTGTATGTTTCCCATCCCAGTGATTTGCTCTAGGTATGGCAGCTGCTTTTAACCATGTACGAATAAAGAACCAATGATTAAAAACTTTTGTAGGTTTGTATCATTGGTTCATATATCCTACTAATATTATAAACGCGAAAATTTGTAAGTATGGATGGATGTTTGTTATTCTTACACGTCATAACTACTTTATGGAATTGGCTGAAATTTTGTACTGGGATAGGATATACGCTGGATTAACATATAGGCTACAAAACATCACGATCCCCACTGGAGCAGAGTAACGCGGAAAAACCGCGGGGTGCAGCTATTTCTTCATAAACAAGCATAGCAGCATTGCATACTTACAAATAATCAAGTGCGATTGTCACGACATAATACTAGCTGTCCCGAGCAGTCTAATTTGTGTTATGGTTTGTGGAGTGGTCCGTTTAATTTTCCAAAATATAAGCCGTTTACATTATTATGAACTGTACTCTTTAGTTCATTAACGTCTACTGCTGAACATAGGCCTGCTATTAACAAGACCTTGGCAAGCCAGGATCGTTTAGAGATATTGCTATAATCACCACGCATCGCATGCAGACTGGTGATCGCCGTAATATGGTGTGTATCCGCCCTTAGTTACTTCTTTCGACACCGGATTATCGTATCGGTTGTCGTTACTCGTAACAGTCCAACTTGGAAAAGACCTCCCCAAGTCTTCCTTTAAGACATCTATTCTAAGTCGGACATTACACAGCAGTATATTATTATATTACTCGTAAATTAATTTATTTTCTAATGAAATATCCGTCAAAAATGGTTGTTAACTAAAATGAAACCATAGTTTATTATTATTAGGAACAATTGCGTTAAAAAGTTTAAAAAAGAATATTTTTGCTATATATTTTTTGTAATGAAAGAGAAAGGAAAACAGATACTACTGTTTTCTTTTTTGTTTTCAGCAATTGGCAGCACTGCTATTACGAGTCTCGTCATAATTTCAAGTTTATGTGAGTACAGGAACAAGTAACGTCGTAGCTGATTTATGTTTGCCATTTGCTGTGGACTTAGGACTGCCAACGTAGGTGAAGGCTTCAGAACCTTGTTACCGCCAACTCGAAATTAGTAGTTTCGGTGAATCAATATGAAATCTAGTGAATTATTGTTTCATGGTATGGAATATACTTAGGAGTAAGTAGATACCTATGTAACGTTTGTGTAGGTACATGGTTTTATTATTAAACACTCGAGTTTAATTTATCAAATAATTGTAAAACAATTACAACCTCCGTAGCGTAGCGGTATTTGGCTCGCTTTAAATCTCGGAGGTCGTGGGTTCGAATCCCACGCTAGACAGAAAATCTTTGTGTAAATACTCAAATTTCTTTCCTGGTCTGGTTGGTTGAGGGACTACCCTCCGTGCCTCGGAAAGCACGTTAAGCCGTTGGTCCCGATTGTTATAACTTCATCTATAATATCGTACATCGTATATCAAGGAACGGGCAGCAGCGTTTCCTTGTGTGGTACAACATAATACTGCGGTCGCCAATCTGCCTGCCAAGCGTGGTGACTATGGCAAACACCCTCCCCCGGGAGGAGGCCCATGTTCAGCAGTGGACGTTATACGGACTGATGATGTATAACAATAAGCTAACCAGACCTATTGATATTTGTTGTTGACAAATGGTTGCATATTAGAAAATCAAAAAGAACAATAAACGAAATATCAAAATTTAAATGACCATATGTTTTTTTTGAAAAAATTTAAAATCCCAATGTATGTGACATCAAATGAACGACTGATCAAAAGTTGCTAGATGTAATTTTAAAATATCAAAAATATTACCAAGTATATAATGTCATTATGGCATTCTTTAATCAAATGATTTAGCAAACAATCTTCAGACAATAAACGTTTGGTAAAAAAATGTTTAGGTTAGGTTAGGTTAAAACTGTGATCTCCTACCAGAAACGACTTGCATTAATAAAAAAAGAGATTGTTTTTAGTAGGTAACTCGGAACTGAACTATTTAGAGTAGGATAATTAGGTTGCATAATTTGATAATTAATAATTTATCCAGTAATCCATTTTGACCTTTAAACGATTCGTCAATTGTCAATAGTGTAATAAATAATTTAAACATTGATATTTTCTTGATTAAACATTGACTTTGGTCAGCTGAACTTTTGATCAAATGACCATCGTTATTTTAAACTTTGTTGATGTGTACGTTGTTCTTTTGAAATTTGCTCAGGAAAGTTTGATTTTCTAATATGCAACCGTTCAAAATAATAAAGTGATAAACATTCTTTAAGAAACATTCTTTTTTCCTGGTTTGGCAATATAAGTTTTACATTAAGACGAGGGAGATGTAAAATCATAGATTTATTTCCGACTCTATTTGGTCGAGGGATTACTAAGTTTATAAAAGCCTTCCAATACCTGCATTCTATAATCTGCGCTAATCGATCTTTAAAATATCTATTACGAGCACGGCTACGGCCACGGACATCATTCAATTGCAGTTTCTAATGTTCCATTCCAAACATTGGCGTTTTACGGAGAACCGTAGGATATTTAGTGGGAAAGTCCTCTCCTCGTAGTATGAGTTACATTGGAGAGGAGAGACATGTACAGTCAACCAAAGAGATAGGTTTACACCGTCAGTATTAAATAATGTAAATAAATATATTTATGTCAATACAACAGCCGGTAATTATTTTTGGGTAAATATTTCGCTGCTAGCTGTATATAAATGCATGTAATAGTAAACTCTTCTCAAAAACGTAGGTATACATACAAATTAAAAATGCGTTTCACAATGTGTAAACCTATCTTTTTTGTTGACTATATATACTACGTCGCGTCGCCACGGTGCGCGGCGCATGGAATGCATAAAGTTTGCCTAGGGAAAAAAGGAACTACCTATCATCCATACGTCTAAACCGGTTCTTCCATTATACCATCATCATGACAATTATATACCAAAGAACGGGCAGCAATGTTTAACTGTGTGTTAAAAAAAAATCTATGGTTATTAACCCGGCTGGCTATGGTAAAAGTGTCCAGGCTAATGATAATGATGAAAGCTTATACTAAACCATGGGCTGTTAAACATTATTTGTACTATCTACTAGAGCAGAAGATAAACCTCCAAAGTTACCGGGCGCAGCTATTAACAAATAATTGAAATATACGGATTAAATTTAGTTTCAAAGTCTGTTAGTACTTTGAGCTAAAGATAGAAGATTCCTTACAATTCATATCCGCTTCACCGCAATTACGAGTTGCATAAGGCTGCGTTTTCATTGTATCTAAAATACTGAAAGACCGAGGTACTGGCAAAAAATTAATGTACTATTAGGATTTCAAGAAAGAAAGAACAGAACAGAAACCACACGGCAACGGGTACAGGTGTCCCTGTGTGTTCGTAAGACCAGAGCTATTATGAGTAAAGGTCGGTATGTAAGCTAACGAAGCAAGTGACAGACGCGTGTGAGGGATGTATGACCCACCTATACATAGTTATCCTAGCACATCGCAGGTTCTCCGGTTCTCTAACGAAACCTTGCGCATCTCCTATGGAAAATGGCCTTTACTATTAAACGATGCTACCGTTAATACAGCGCAGTCACTTATAGGCATCTTCATCGTTCTTTCAAAAGTTGTCCAACTTCTTGTCGCTACTTCATTCCATTGTTCCTCAAAGCTTGCAACTATTCAAAGCAATTGCAACTATACCAAGTGTCTCAAACGTAAAACTCTATCCAGAATATTAACTGAGGATTTAGTATTTAGCCGAGAGTGGAAATTGAAACATGTCGGGAGTTAATTGTGACTAGGGCCCGCGGTCGCTTCTCTCCGAATTTGGAATTCAGGGCGACACAATGCTAACTTCACTATGTTGTTTTACCAACTCTTTGTCGGTCTTTTTGAATAATGAAAAGGATTCACAGTGACTTTGATGTAATTAAAGTTATTATTAAAATAGTTGAATGAAGAATTAATGAAATTAAGTCCAATCAAAAATCTGAGCGCAAAAGATTTTAAATTAAATTTACGTGCTGTATTTTGTTAGTTATACAGAATATAATAAAATACGATATTCAAATTCATGTTTAATTACGAGTATGTAACTCTAACAAATTTTGAAATTCTGAGTATTTTCTTTCGGCTGTATGTTGAAGTTGAATTATATATAATAAGTATTTTGAAGTAAGGTTATTTGTACTACCTACTTTGTAAGTAAAATTTAATTGTTATAGTTTTCTACGTAATTTTGTAAATACCTAATTGAACCCTTTGCCGGTAGGTACGTGCCCCACATTTTAATACTTATATGTTGTTATGGGATGCCTCCCAAATAATATTTTTCACTTTTAGTGGTGTAACTCGTCATACACATAATTGATATAATATACCTATATAGGGGAGAAGGAGGTAAGACGGGGTACCCAGCGAAATTCACAGTTCAAATTGACCAATCACGCTCGTTCATTCATCGTTAGATGCGCCGACGTGATACTTACCAGTCGCCCGCTGTTTAATGGCTAACAAGTGCGCAGTGTCGAAAAAAAATCAAAAAAAGTGTATTACTGCAAATTGCTTATCATATTTTTTTCTGGTTTGACACGTGACTGTGGTTTGTTTAATAACGTTAGCTGGTTTGGTGTTGCTGTGATTGACGCTTAAAGTAACCTTTAATAAGGTAATCATTTCCTTAAGATTGTGGGCTGTTTTTTTATATTTTTTTTCTATAAAATGGCTTTGCAGGCGAGATGGGGTAACAGTAAAATAGGAACAAAAAAGAGAAAAGATGAATTAAAAAAACAGAAGAAAACTACTACAAAAGCTCACAATAAAAAATGAATAGCCGATCAGCAAAAATAGCAAAACGACGAAGAGTTTTATCATCTGGAGATGAAAGTGAAGAAGAGGAAGACACACCATGTATGTATTGTGAGGAAGTATATTCCGTTTCCATTGAAGGGTTGATATCATGCTCAGTATCTGGAAGATGAGCTCATAATAGTTGCGCAGAAATAGATGATGATGATGATGATGACGAAACCATCCATGTCTGCGAGTTCTGCCATTCAGTTCTGCCATTCAAAATAATCATCTTTCTCTGTGATCATTCTCATCACCCCATCTTACCTCAGGGGGATCTTAACAGCACCATATGGGGCAAGACGGGGCAAAACACCTTTTTTTCTCTTAAATGTGTTACCAAAAGTTCCTAATGACACCAAATATTAGAATAATATGAATTAGTAGTTAATTAAAAAAAGACATGATTGTTTCACTATGTAATTTTTAATTAAAGCTTAAGTATCTTGCCACCCTCTCCCCTAATATTGCAGTATTATAATATAGATGACGGTTTTTTCTTAGTCAACTACCATTGCATTACTACCATCTAATAACAGCACAAATATTGCATAAAAACGTTTATCGGTTGTATGAACTAGTAGGTTCCGCTTTAAATATATTTTTTACGTAGAATATTTCCAGCGGTAGGGTTTTTGGTGGGGACGGACATATGTAGCTACAAGGGTTTATCTTGCTACTTCACCATGCATAAACGGAATTTTCGTACAGCCAGCCAGCGGCAAAAAATGTCTAACGGGTGATATTTTATTGTTTGCCATTTTGCCATTAACTCTTTAACTGTAAAACATAACTATGTAAGACTGAGATACAGAGACAGCGACACGGCAGCGATTTTTCAAACAAATCAATTTTGCTTGTCGTTCCTGGAGTGCGGAGTCCGACATCTATATACAAATTATATAAAGAGGAAAGATTTTATTATTTGTATTGAATAGGCTCTGAAACCACTTGAACGATGTGAAAAATTCTTTCACCTGAGGAAGCTATTCTATTTCCGGATAATATAAACTATATTTAATTATGAAGTTCCTACAAGAACTGGAGCTAAGTGAATAAAACCGTGCGGGAGAAGCTAGTATTTTATAAGTTGGTTGTCACAAAGTCACCGTTGGATCGCAGTCATCTTAGTAGTGCTGCATAGTGTCTGGTACAAGTGCATGCAGTCATACCATCGCTTCGTACATATCTACCTACTAAGCTAATGAGTGAACACGACGATGTGTATTAGCACACGTGTAGTTAATTAGCTACTCTCAGTCAAGATTGGAACCCATATCTACAACTCGACGAGCATAAGGTACTATGACTGTTTCGGTACCTACTCGTACCTGAGTAATAAGAGATGATCGGTACTGGAGTTTCAAATGAAACGGTTAAACAGATCGTTAGTGTATAAAGTGTCGCGGTAAATGAATTGGCATCCGACAGTTTTGTTTGTTTTCACGAACGGGATGACCCTTGACTGTGAACACTCGGGTACCTTTGCATTGAGACTCAGCCGAGCAGACCGAGCCACGAACACTCGAAACCAATTTTAACATTCAATGACTGATAGTTTGGACAGTTAGTATAATAAAATGTTGTGTGTTTTATTTTCAAAATGAGTGCTTTCCTGGCTAGTTAAATAATGAAAATTAAAAAATGGTTCACATTTGCCGACTAATTCCATTTTTGTATCTTTAGTGTCATTGGGCGTTTCGAAAATCAATATCATAATAGAAAAAAATATCTTCAAAAGTTCGAGCTTTAAACTTGTTTTTTGGATTCATTATATTAATTAATAGAATTTATAAATTTATCTGTTTATTCTATTCATGAATGAGCAGATAAATTAATCATATATACAGCTTATGTCTTTGTATATATGATTTACAATATAAAAACAAAAGGTAGCCACAAATCTCGTTAATAAATATAGGCTTTTGTTATTCTGTACAAGCTTAACGATGGTAAAGTACACTGAATAAATAATCATATCAAACACACATACAGAGTATAATCGTAAAAAAACACTTTGAATTCCCATTTCACTATCAACATTAACGTGTTCAAAAATTTACAGATGAAAATTAAACGATGGCTGATATGGCGATAAAAGCAATCATTAAAATTGTTTAATGTGACATAAATTTATCACGGACAAATAATAAAATTTATATATAATTCGATAGTATGGTAGGTAGGTTTTTGGGTGCCTAGACCGGTGCTTGGGCCGGTGCCTTCCACTGTCAAACGGCAGGGTTAGGAACACCCGGGGGATTTTTAGTGGGTATACCCTCTACGCGGCGTAGTCGCGCCACGTATTCGTTTTGATAGGTTAAGTCCCACATACCCCTCGCTGAAGCAGGGTTCACAAATTTAGTGATGCGTAATGCCTTCTAACTCGGTAAACAAAAAAAAAAACAAAAAAGGTAGGTCTTTGGGTCGATCTTCAGGTTAGGTGGTCGGAGGATTGTTTCTCGCGCAATTCAATTTTTCGGTAAAAAGATCTTGTTAATTTACGCGCGGGGGAAAAAAATCAAGCATATAGCTTTGTATTACCGCACCGCCCAACGCCACTTGTGACGCCCTTCGTCTTCCACCCAAAGAGCCACCTTCAGTGATTTGGAATAAAATCACGCACCAGGCTATTGGTTTTTACCAACGTAATGGAGATTGCCATACTGCGAACATTAATGCTGCAGTTAAGTGTAACAAAACAAAGACCTTTGGCTAATAATGATAATGAGACGTAAAGTAATAAAATCAAAATTTTTATTCTAGGGTAGTTTTACTTAATAACGTAGTTTATTCAACTATATACATATATGTATTACGGAGTCCTCAATAAATTGGACAACCTACAGGACAAAAGACTATGATGTTATTATTATTAAACATTTTAATGATTGCGTTGGTATCTACATAAGCCGGAAATTGGTTTTAACTCCAAATATGCTGAAATATTCGGAGTAAAATTTGATAAACAGTGAATAAACTAGGATCAAGATAACGATGAGCATTAATGCACAGCAGTAACCTGCGTCAAGCCACAGATATTACCCAGCAATCAATCTACATAAAACATTCGTAATAAATCAATCCACGCGTGCTATCAATAATTTGTGGTGCTTACCTGTTCCGGTATGTACCAACCTGTTACTAAAGACACATACATAGTCGGTTAAATACGATTAGTTGGGTGGAGATAATTACACATTCCATTTGTCCGGTTAATCCGGGCCTAATCGGATGCCACTTGATAAGGGTCGTCCACCTTAAGCGAGATAGGTACCACCCGACCTACGAACGCTTACTAACATAAATATCACAATTTCACAATTCGACCTCAACATGAATTATCATGATTGAACGTAGATGTACCTCTCTCTCGAAGTCAAATCGTTTATAACATATTACTTTAATAAATAATAATAATATAGTATAGTATATCCATTATGATAATTAAAAGTTAAATCACTCAAAGGCAAAAATAATGTTTTTCAAAGAAAAAGTATTTTTCCATACTAATAATGACATGTGTTATCCTCCACCAACAAGGGTTGTTTCCGAAGGTTTAACACTTCACAAATGCGTTACTGTTTTGCGTAGATTTTGTTCTCCTATTTTCATTTCATCAGCCATCTTTACGTCCACTGCTGAACATGGGTCTCATTTTGACAGACCTTCGCTAGCCATGATCGTTGATAAATATTAAAGTTTACGACGCGCATGGATGACATGAGGTGATCTGTTCTTAGCCGGAAACCACACGGTAGGCGGAAATCAAACGGCACTTAGTTCTTTTACTGTTTTGTGTATTTGCGTACCTATTTAGGCTTACTGCACAACTGCAATATAAATTTTAATAACCTTACTTTGGTAATCAAGTGGAGCGGCAATGGGACTCATACGACCAGTGAATTACCAAGTTCAGATTCGGAACAGACTGGGTAACATTATCCATAAAATTATGATTACTAACTTAATAAAATATTATGTAAATAAATAAAAATAAATCTTTATTCAGAAAACCTTAGTACTAAATAGACAACATAAAATTAAAATCAAATTTTTAGGTAGGTATAAAATTAGATTTCAATTATATATAACAGCACTTTTGCATGAGTTAGGTAACCCTGTGTTTCAGGTAACCATTGACATAATACATAATATAATTGAGTAAAACAATTTTTTCTTCTGCAAATTGGTTTCACGATAATATTTGGAAAGATTAACCTAAGATTTTATTTATTCATAAGGTGGAATATTAAAATGCATATATATGAAAAATATTTTCTGAGAAGAAAATTTTCGATTTGGTATTTGGGTAGCGTTGGCAGAGTTAACTGCAGCACATATTAAAATCGATTCAAATAATCGAATTTGAATCTGTAATGTTTTTAAATGTTTGCGAATATACTCTACTTCAGAATAGTAACGGGATTTAATACAAGTAATATGTAATACTTATATACATATTACTTGTATTAAATCCCGTATCCGTTATACAATATGAAATAGTGTCGAGCAACGTAACTTTATTGCCGCTACCTATATACACCGTATTTTTTATATTCAGAATAATACTTTATTCGTGGTAGCAAAAACGATCTATATTAAAGCGTATATACCTACTACTAAAATAAAAGCCTTACAATTACAGATTAAATTTTTATCGAATCTGTAGCCACTTTTTTATTTTGTATTTTAAGGCACTGCAGTAAATTTTGCAACATTTACCAATCATAGCAATCACCTTAAGAGGTCTTCCTTAAATATAAATGTAAATATGACATGTGAACTTCATATTACTTTCTAGCATCTATTTCCTTTATCTAAGTTTAAAATTAACAGTTATAAATACAAAATTATTAATGGTACTTTTTTATACAAATGAGTTATATAAACTACTAGCTGGCCCGGCAAACTTCGTACCGCCTCAAAATCTACGCGGTGTCCTACATCTACCCTACCCTACCCGTACTCTATCTCTACCCTACCCTACCCCTACCCTACCCCTGCCCTACCCCTTCCCTACCCCTACCCTGCCCCTACTCTACCCCTACTCTACCCCTACCCTACCCCTAACCTACCCCTAACCTACCCCTACCCTACCCCTACCCTACCCCTACCCTACCCCTACCCTACACCTAACCTACCCCTACCCTACCCTCACCCTACCCTACCCTGCCTAAAAAGTATCTTATGTCCTTCTCCCAATTCTTAACTACCTCCTTACCAATTTTCAGCCAAATCGGTTCAGCCGTTCTTGAGTTATAAATAGTGTAACTAACACGACTTTCTTTTATATATATAGATAATGTTAGTGTCTGGCGTCCCGCATAAAAAAAAAACATAAAAATACCTATATAGAATATTCAGATTTAGTGCACCTGGCTGTATATCTTACAAATAGCTGTCCAAAATAGAAATAACACATAGGCAAAGCCAACTGTCACGCCTGTTACCGCTATGCGTGTGACGCGCATAGAAAAGCTCAACTTTTTGCTGGCGAACGCGTTCAAACGCAGTGTAACAGCCACACGGCAAAGGAAATAATAACTCATGTGTAGAGACACAAGAAATGTAATAAAAATATTCAGTGGAGTTGAAAACAAAAATATGGGACGGAAAATGAGAACAAGGAGGAAAATCGCATCAGTTACTCTCACGCAACCTCTGAATATTTTCGAGAGTTTATTGAATAAATATACATAATTTCGCTCTGATACCTCAAAAGTGCTTTGCACTGTGACATGACAGTTCTAATATGCATAAACCACCTGCTTACAGTGAGGATAAATATGCGCATGTATTTTTGAAACATGTAGAATAAGATTGAAATCGCGATAACACGGGTTTACTTTCATAGGAAAGGAAATTTGCGTTCAGCACAGTAGGAATAAATTGACGAGACTTAGTAACCGAATTGGCCGTATAACCTTTGTATCTGCTAGTTGATAAAAAAGTTTTTATGGAGATGTATTTCTGAAAATAAATGTTTCTTGATTTAATGGTTTCAACTTTCAAGTCCAGCTTTTAATATACATTTTGTTTTCTGCTAGAAGGCCAGGTAATAATTAATATAAATAATTATTATAATTGGCCAATTATGACTATGATGATTTTGACATTATTTTATGTAGTCGTATAAATGTAGTGTACGACTACATCTAGGAGTTTTGACGATTCTCGATTTAAAATAAAATATAGTGTTTATTAGTTATTACTAGTTTCAAGAAAACTTTGTCTTGGATGTTATTATTGTAGGTATTATTGAAATCATGTGAAAATTATTGTCGGTCTGAAATCGATTACAACTAAGATACTATTTAGATCGTCAGCTAAACTTCCGTAATGAAATGTACAGCGGTGCTAATAAAATAAATCCTATTTAGTTCCTTCGTAGATACGAGAAAATATAGTTAATACACATAAACATATTTTTTAGATAAAATACCCGCAAAATCAACCATCTTAACACAATCAAGATTTTGATAACCTTTTATTATTTTCATAATTTTCTTAATACAAATAGTGGTGGTAGACCACTCCACGTCTCCGTATGTATGGGTGTCGTAAGTGGCGACTTGGGTACATACACCTATGGATGTGATAAATGGGCAGCAGCATCTATGAGCTCAAAGTTGCTTACCATCTTATTGTGATCTCGAATTTACCTGTCAGGTGTGATGATTGTGGCAATATCCCTCAAGGACCGGGGCTTGCCGAGTCGGTAAGGATAAGGTCATGTTCAGCAGAGAAATGTTGACGTAAACAATACAAATAAACACAAAACAGACCGAAAACTGAACCAAATTTAAAAAATGATTGAATTAATTGTTCCTTCCACTATTTTACTTCAAACATTTAAAGCTAATATTCCAAAAGCAATAAAATAAAACTGACAAAAACAGCTCTCTCATAAAACAAAGCGGAGAGATGAGACAACGGCCCGAGTACCGACGAGTGCAACTTCCGAAGATAAAATTGCTCCAGAATTATTCGTGGCCGCCATCTGTCGCAGCCGCTTCTACCACGTGATACCTGTCCGACTAACCTGTCTAACTATGCTTGTTGCACTGTCAACTACCGCTGATAAAAACAGTAATTTTGTAAGAATAAGGATTCAATTACATTTTGGCTATTAAGTCCATAATGTTTTACTTATTAATTGTTTATTCGTTTCTTTAAAAATATTATATATAAAAAAAATATCTACACTTTATTTTCAATTTTTTCGTTGTTGGGAAAATAATTGATAAACTTCAATCTTTTATACATTGCAACTAATGAGCAAGTCATTAATAGTAATAATTCGAATTAACAATAATGCCATGGTTAGGACTTTGCACTATTGTTGAATTACATAAAAACCGGCCAAGTGCAAGTTGGCCTCGCACACGAAGGGTTCCGTTCCATTTTCAAGTGTCTACCCGTTGCCAAACTTTGCCAACGTTTGTTGTATGGGATATATTTATTTTATTTTGTTCTAAGTATTTGTTGTCATAGCGGCAATAGAAATACAAAATAAGTGAAAATGTCACCTTTCTAGGTATCGCGGTTCTTGAGATACAGCCTGGTGACACACAGACAGCGAAGTGTTAGTAATAGCGTTCCGTTTTGACCCTTCGGGTACGGAACCCTAAAAAAGACAAGGACAAAATAAATTGCAATAATAACATTTAGTACACAGAAACGCACCCATTAACGTACAGGGCGTTTAAGGGTGCTGTGATATACGTGATATTATAGGTATGTATTTTGTGCATTATTATAACACACGTACTAAATAAATAAAAATACATTTTTCATTCTTTCACATGGGCATTGTATACTTTTTACCTATACCTACTTCGCGGGTGGCCGTTAATCATAAAGGCCTCTTACTTCTTACTGTGTGTTGTACTTGTTGAAAAACATAACATTTTTATATGCATAAATGTTTTATTTTATACTTTTAAGTTCTGGATTAATTTAAAATATAATATAATGTATTTATTTTTGAAATACACATTTAATAAAATAAAAAAAATATAGTGGATAATAAAAGGGGATTACTGAAATAGCAGTCAATCGTCGAATCCGACTCGGCTGGGCAGCGTTTGGGAAGCTTCGGGAGATCTTCTCGTCCAAAATACCTCAGTGCCTGAATACCAAAGTCTTCAATCAATGTGTGTGTCACTGGTAAGTGATGACATATGGATCTGAGACGTGGTCTCTTACTATGTGCCTCATAAGAAAGCTCAAAGTCGCTCAGCGAGCTATGGAAATAGCTATGCTCGGCGTTTCCCTGCGTGATCGAATCAGAAATGAAGAGATCCGCAGGAGAACGAAGGTCACTGACATAGCTCAACGGATTAGCAAGCTGAAGTAGCAATAGGCAGGACACATAGCTCGAAGAACGGACGGCCGTTGGAGCAAAAAGGTTCTCGAGTGGAGACCACGAACTGGCAAGCGCAGCGTAGGACCGCCTGCACGATGGTCCGACGACCTCATAAAGGTCTCGGGGAGTCGGTGGATGCAGGCCGCTAGCGATCGTTCTCGCTGGAAATCGATGGGGGAGGCTTATGTTCAGCAGTGGACTATTATAACAGGCTGATAATGATGATGATGACTGAAATAGCGATTTATTTTTAATTAAATATGATAACGATCCCAATCAAAGAAAACCTTATGTGTTATCATCATCATCAGCCTGTTGTGCACTGCTGAACATAGGCATCCCCAATCGATAAATTAAAAAAAAAATATATGATGCTATTGACTTTGCCATCCCTCGGCTACACTACTTTTGCTATTATAGCGTATAATATGCAAGCTTTGTTTGCAACTTTGCTCGTATTAGTTGAAACGTATTCGTATTTGTTACGATAGCAGCTGACTACCTGTCATAATACCTGTCCTTATAAAATTAAACCATATTGGTGCCGTTCACTTATATTATATTTATGTTTAATTTCATAATCACCAGCCTGCAGACTTCAATTGCTAGTAAAAGTCTAGCCACCTGGTTGTCAATATCACTCGGGTTACTAGATCGTGGTACCATCATAAATGGCGTCGGATAATTACCCTTAAGTGGGAAATATTACTTTTTGTAGTATGGTTAGTATATTGATAATTGAATGCTAATAATATGGAGAGGGAAGTCCCAGAGCCGCCGCCGTTTCGTTGATTTACCATCTTACTGCAACCAATCCACCTGCTAAGCGTGGTGAGTATTATTCCTCAATTATACAAGTTTGCGAAGGTCTTTAAAGAGGAGGACTATGTTCAGGAGTGGACGTATACGGGCTGTTGAAGATTGTGCTTTCTAATCAACGCTGTTATGCAATTGCTGGTAGGTAGGTATACAATTGATGTTCGATCTTGTAGGCATTGAGAACCAACTGGAGAAGCTCTCCAGTCAGTTCTATATACTGATGGTGTACCAAGGTTTAAGTAGCTGTTTGAAATTATTTATTGTAAATTTTAAGCCTCGATTCCAAAATGCCCTAACATCAAATTCAATATCGCCTGCGGTTCAATAAATAAAGCGAATTGGGTTCTCTCATTCGCGGTGTATTTGTTATCATAATCCCCTCTGGCCCATATTTGTCATGTGTCGAGGGACTTGCGTTCTTCTACTTTATGAATTATTTCTTTCGCTTCTCAGTCGTCATTTTGTGTTGTGACAGGATTTAGACATCTCAAATCCTTGAAGATAATTGGAATGGAATATTTCCTTTTTATGGACATTACATTTGTTCTGTGTTTTGGATTCCTTGGTGTCACTCGCGTAATCAATGAGATTATTTTATTTTTAGGATTTTGTCTTATGCTGTAAAAGGATTTCCGTATAGTTAGAAATTCTTAAAAAAGTGACGTATTGTTTCCTTAACGAAGTAAAACTTTTATCTTAATGGGTGGTTTACCGCTTCCATATGCATACAAAGTACATGTTAAAAAAGTATATCCAATCCTTACTTTGATTAAAAATTATAGATTCATAAAATAAGTCAAATATAGTATAAGTTGTAAGAGTATAGTTTAAGTTTTAGTAAATTGATGCTTAAAATAGTTGTTGCTGCATGTTTGATATATTATAACGTCTACCTTACCTTAGTTATCTCCCCATTAAAATTGAAAGTATTGTATACAAGCCGATCGAATTCCAGTCCTACCATTTACTAATGTATAAACAATCGATGCCGCGATTGTACAGGATGCTGTAGGTGCTCTCCTGCACTTGGCGCACCAACCAAGTGCCCCTTTTGTGCATTGTGTCGAAGCAATTTAGGCGTGCTTCCGCAAACAGCCGACCGGGCTGCAAGCGTGAGGGACGTCGTTGTAAACGTATTGTTTAACTGGACACAACGACTGTAGGTTTTTTGAATACTGTTTGTTGTTAACAGGTGGTACGTTATGTTGTGCAATTCAAAAAAAAGTTATTTTGTATTGAATGAGTAATGTGCAAGTCACCACGTTCAATCAGTACTACGCTGTTATTTGTTCTTGTTGAAGAGTTCACGTCATATTTATTAAGCTGAAAATAAAGTACGAATACTAATAAAACGTCTTTCAACGAGTCAAAATAATGAATTAACATGAAATTGTTTAAAAAATAGTAAGATTAGGCAATAATTAATGAAAAATTAAATATAATAAATATCCACAACTGCTACTGTTACAGCTGTCGAGTCTGTCACCAAATTTGTGGGTCAATAACTAAACCGCTTCACGGATTTTTTAGATTTAAAGCTGCAATAAATGCAATTGGCTCCGGTTTACGTCTTTAACCTCACAGAAAAATGCAGAAATACCTAACAGTATTAAACCAATTTAAATCAACGAAAGCTTTGGTGATAGAATCGACATCTGTAACCGAGGTCGTTGTGGACATGTATACATTTAATTTTTAATTATTGAGAAACCTTAATTTGATACAACTTAATTTAATCACTGTTCTTGTTAAGAAAGCTTTTAGTAATAATTTAATCAAAAATTAAGGTACCATAAAAAACTTGACAAATTCAAGGATTCGGTTACTATTTTTACACAGTTCGGTACCAAGAAGAAAATCCTACCTAGTGTCAGTATTCATGAAACTGATTAAGCTAAGACAGATTCTGCAATCTAAATAAAGAAACGAGTCTAGTTTACACTTAATGTAATATGCATTGCTTGACAGCAAGCGCCGTGAGCTGCTAATCTAATCCGCGGCTCAACTGAAGAATAATGAAACACATCCTCACGAATACTGAAATAAATTACCCTACTGAAGACTGTTACGGTAAAATTTAATAAAGTAAATAGGAACAACGTAACGGACTGGGATGCTTAAGCATATTTTAGGAGATTTATAAGCGGCGTAACAAAGAGCGTAATTTACAATTAATTTAGAATTATGTACGTAATGAAAAATGATCTTCTCGTGCCTATACGTGTGGTGCTGTCATTTGTGTCTGACAAAGTGGGGGAAGGTAAACGTTTGTCATGTGAACTTTTTGCATAGTTTATTAGATCTTTTGAAGCTGAACATAAATTAATAGGGTTGTAATTGTGAAGAATGATACTAACATTTGATTTATTTCTAGAGCTAAGCATAGGGTTGGATGTGCCATAATACATCAGAAATATACGTCGTATGTACCTTTATCGCAAACTGGCACTTAAGAATAAATGCTTCTGAAGTATAATAGTAGAAGTAGTCTAGATTTATGTTCTGTGATTGATTTTTTGGGACGAGACTAAGTCTGTGAACGCATGTCAAAGTGGGGTCATTGAGTCTGACCCCATTGACTGATGACACTAATCTTAATCTTTTACGGTATATTACAACTTTATCATATAATATTAATTTTTTTTTTCGAGTTAAAAATGAGATTTAAAAATAAAATAAAATACTTAAATTTATCTATATTTACGTACTTACTTTTTATCACTTTATCAGACCGAAGCAGCAGTGCCAACAAGGTGTATGCCAACGCTTATTTATAATGAAGTATTTTGCTATCGTAATATGCTTTTGATGTAGGTCATATTCGATTACATGTATCATTGTGCGAGGGAGCCTCTCTATATTTTGATTATGATCCGTTTTCCTTATTGTTTTTCCTCTTGATGTGGACCGGGGTTACAATGAAAAAATAATTGTTTCAATAAAATGATTTGTGTTCTTATTGAAAAGTGCCACCATTTTTTTTCTGACGGACGACTTACATAGTGTGTAGGTGTATACATACCTAAAATTACTACGTATATATACTAAAATTATTATCCAAAAATATGTTATACTAATTCTGAAAAGGGATAATGTTCTTACACTCTTTTTTTGAAAAGAGAAAGAGAGTTGCAGACTTCTGGTCTACGAGGGCATCGGAAAGTTCTTTGCAAACTAAGGGTCGGGAGGGCGAGGGAGGAACGGAAAATAGTATATGTTACAATCTGTATTTCCGACCAATTTCGCCCTATCTCTAAGGAAATCTACGTAGGACATATAATACACACACTTACTACTTTATTGTATCTTACAATTTGTTATATTACCTTATAGTCCACGACTAGGCGGTGGCAATTGCGACGCGGCTGTTTGGGCACAAAGCCCGCGCAGATCATGCCCTGCTTCAGTAGCGTAGTAAGTATTGGTACTTATATTATATCGTAAAAGATTTCTCTACGTCAATACCTACACATCACACATCGTCGTAATTTTTTATTAATTTGATAAATAAAAAATTACGTGTCCAATGTTTTTCGGTAGGTAATCTAACTGACGGACTAAATATATTTTAGTAGTCTTCATGGCTGTAAGCAGACCAGGAAAGCTATCTTTAGTTTTACACAAAGAGTTCCTCTCCGACGAAAGAATGAAACCCACATAAAATAAATACAAATTTCATACAAAAAACACTTCGTTTCCGCCATCTAATAAGTGTGTTAGTCTCGAATGTACACAATCACGTATTATTAGAGTTCGGAATTGGAATTGTGCGCTTCAACTCTATTAAAAGTTGTTGATGGCAGGCATGGCCCGCGGCAACTTTTTTGTTCAAACGTGAATGTCGCGAACACGCGCGAATACTATACCCAAGTATTTAGTGGCGAATTTTAGTTGGTTAGTTTAGACGCTATTATTTTCGATGTCAATGTAATGTCGATGGAAATAATAGCGTATTAACTACTATACGAATTGATTTACGTGGGTTTCCTTATTTAATATCTACTACGTCTTGAAATTGAGTTCTGCATTTTCAATTTAAATCCCACATTAAAACGTGGAAATTATCATACAAAAACTACAAGCATACCATATTTATACAATCATTATTACGCTTCAGATATCAATATTTATTTGTTCATTAATAGGAAAATGAGAAGGAAGTATTGTATTATAATTGATGGTTTATATAATTAAATTCTGGTCTATAGTAGTAAATCTGAAGAGGATTTTTGTTTGTGTGATTAAACTTAACTCTAGAACGTCTGAATTGATTTGTGTGTAATTTGGGAGAGAGGCCTACCTCTATCGACATCGTCGGACTCTGTAGAGGAACCGGGGTGTTTTAGAGGGTAGACCGTTTCTCCTCGTGGTTTGAACGGCATACCATTGCTAAAAAGCGGGCTGGCCAGCCCCTTGATTTTTTTTATATTAATAGCAGATTTTTTTATTCCGAGGCTAAGCTAAATTGCTTGTGTTACACACGTTATTTTAGCTTAGCATTAGGTTCGCGTCGGTAGTGCATGGTGGGGATCGAACTGGCGACCACATAATGGCAAGTCCGACGCCCTAGCCATTGGGCTATGGCCGCTGTAGAATAGAATTTGTGAAGCATATCATTTGGATGGAGCTGGGAGTCCTACGAGAAAAAAAAAGATATATAGGTTCTTCTGTCGACCCAATGGATCGAAATTAACAGAGTAAATCCGTGTGCAACAGATAGTGATTGATAATACTTAATTGCACATTAACATTTATCCAATCCGAAATGCGACTCTCGTATACTCGTTTATTAATGAGTCATTCATATAAATGAAAGGTCGTTCCTATTTTTTACATTATTCATATTTGTATTTAAAAGTTTTTGTTGGTGGAAATTATACCATGTAAAATTATATGTACATAATATTATGAATAAGAGAATGTGGCCAACACAAATGCGTTGTATCGATAAAAAATCCCTGTTGCGCTGTTTATGTCCAGTTGTGGACTTTATACAGGCTAAAGATATAGTATGGCTGTTTTTATGTATTCATACATTACTAAGACAACAATTAACTAAGAGTGCTTTCAAATTACGGTGGGTTGGTGACAGGCCTTTCACACACTTAAATGCATGAAAAAATTTAGTAGTCTAGACTTAATACACAACTCCCTCTCTTCAAATTTAATCACAATTTACAGACACAAATCCCATTCCATATTCAGAACAACTACTTGTTGTTATTAAAATGCAATATTTAAAGATTTCATACTTAGTTCACCGTTTACATCAATAGATGGCACCTTGCGCTAAGTTATACATATTATTATGTCGCAAGCGTTTCTTTCACCAAATTTAGTAGGGTCTCCAATGATTTTCATAAAATAAAGTAGTTATTTAATATGCAGCAGCCGTACAGACTACAAGAAGACGAGCAGCGCTATCTGGCATTTAGCATCCCATCTAATCTGTATCGCGCTACACAAGTTTGCAAGCCACTTCGAACAGATATATACCACTGGGGGCCCCGGAGACGTACCACCTCGCTCGGCAAAGAAGACCTTCATTTTCTGTGGAGGAATACCACCAATCGTTTCTCTACAGATGGTTTTATTATATATTTTATTATTATTACTTTTTTAATTAAAATGATTACTGGCAGATTTTTGTAGACTACTAGTATTCTTGTTAACAACCCCTTGTGCTAAGCTAAAATGCTTGCGTTACGAGTGGGTTCACGTCGGTAGTGCAATGGATGGGGATCGAACTGGCGACCACAAGATCACAAGTCCGACACCCAAGCCATTGGGCTACGGCCGCTTTTGATCGATTTATCATACGAAAGTATCAACTATTTGTGAGTCACACGGCAATGTGTGACACACAAATAGTTGATTCTGATAGGATTGACTGATTCATCTACCAGTGTAGTCAATTTGTGATGTTATGATAGTATCACTAATATCATGGTTGTTTCCGCCAGATAACACAGCATGGCATGCACCTGCAGTATCTCGCCGCCATTACTAGCATTTTCAGGGTGTTTTAGTGGATAGGCACGTACTATGCGGCACGGAAGTACGGAAAAAGCTATCATACTGTTTACGGGCGGTTTTGGTTTTTTGTTTACTCTTATGTTGTTTTCAACGCGTATGCGTATGGTCTGGTCACAAGTTCGGAAACCAATAGAATCTTATTCAAAAGCGCCCTTAGTGACTAGGTATCTATATCTTATATCAGCTGTATTACTTCGATATTGGCCGCAGATTGACGTAATTATCCACACACTTGGTTACGCTTTCATACAGTTCAATAATTTCAGTCAATGTCTTGATGTTGGTTGGGTTTAGGTATATACCGCGGTATATATTTAGCTGAATTTAGATTAATCCTAAATACTATTACTATTAAAATGTAAATTCTATCTATATGGCATTGGAATATCAAGGTGTAGATGGAAAATTTTAAAATTTTAAAAATTGTTTAAATTAATCTATTCATTCCATTTCATTCCATAATCAGAGGATTGACTGGATATTAAAATGATTAGAGTATAAACTAAATAAATTTCAAAAACTGACGTAATAGATTAAAAAAAACCTGGCGAAGATTGAAAGTTTATACTTTATCCTGGTATAGGAAAATTATTATTTGGAAAAATATCATTCAGACCAGTATCTCTAAACATTCAACATTGTTCCACCTAAGAACAATGTTGAATAATTAGTGAAACAGGTATATGTACAATATACCTAATGGATGTACGCTCAGCTGCATCTCAAATATTCCAACAAACTGTATTCTCATTGGTGTAAATCTAGTTCGAGAATTTAAACTATTGAACCAACTCAGTTTAGTATTTAGTATACAAGTTTAATGTGAGTTAATGCACATTAAACTTATAATATATAATATATTTTGCTGGATAGTAATAGTGCTCCGCGATTTCACTAACGCCCGTTTGTTGCTGTCCTCTGTTTAGACTTACGGTGTTAATATAATGTGGTAAATTAAAAATAGTAAATTCCTTAGTCTTGTGAAGACTAAAAATATTTTAATATGCAATTTCGAAAAGGGCACATCTCATATGGCTTGTCTATTAAAGGAGTGCCCTTTTCGAAATTGGTAATTCATTTAAAGACAGCTTAAATAACATATCAGAATCTGATGTTCTCTGTGCAATTTCCATCCGGTATAACTTTTGTGAACCAAAGATTGTTGTTGAGTCTGGGTATGCTTTGTGTCCGCCAAACAGGCGTTGTTGAGAGCTGTCCCAAAAAAAAAACTTTTTAACCGAAGAGTGCCGCTGTATTCTAATAATAGATTCATATGGACTAAAATGAGGCTGTTGAATCCTGAAGACCGCATCTACCGCTCATTTCATGGGTATCCAAATCAATATAAAAAACACATCCTGTTTATTCAAATAACTCATAAGCAAACACTTAAAACAACGGTTGAAATTTGAACTCAATTAAGTCTCACAATATTTACAAGATGCATCTCATTTATATTTTGTAGTTCTTTCTCATTTAGAATATGAGCAAACCACCGCCGGTGTTTAATTACCGCTGTGGTTGAGGCGGGTAGGGTAGCGAGCTTTTATCGCGAATGATGTAGGACACAAAAAATATAATATAAGATTTTTTGTTATATAATCATGAGACTAATGTGTTCTAGCTATAGCTATAGTATCTGTAGGCTTAACGTCGAAAATATATAGAATACCTGCTTATAAAACGATTTAACTTATTCTAAGTTTTTTACACTATGCATCAATACATAGTATAAAACAAAGTCGCTCCCCGCTGTATGTCTGTACCTATTTATGCTTAAATCTTTAAAACTACGCAACGGATTTTGATGCCGTTTTTTTTAATCGATAGAGTCACTCAAGGTAACGGTTTACATGCATAATATTGTGGAGGAACACTGATAGTTTTGGAGATTTCTAATGTGATGTCGTAAATAAACACTTTTTTTTGTGCTTACATTGCTAACGCTGGCTGAACCCTACGGGATAGATCAAAATAATGTTACAGTATTCTTACATTAAATAGGTCTACATAAAAGTCCCAGATGGTATATGTTTATTAGGGATTACCATTTTCTATCATTTACTTTTTGAAGCGATTTTAAGCAATACAGCATCAATCCTTATCTAATTAAGTACCTTCAAAACATTGTACATTTAATATAGATCTATATGGATCTTTACAGCATGTAATTTTATAATATTTTTTTGAAGATAATACAGATTTAAAATGCAGGGACACTGGACATAGCGGTTGCGGCACCGGTATGTACCGGCCGGCGGTCCGGGGCGTGGCGCTTGCCTATAAATAGCATTGCACCCGTGCGACGCCGGGACGGGTTGCTAGTATTACATATATAAGCGGTTAATGTTGTATGTACATATATAAGAGGTTAGTGTTGTTGTGTATGTAGACTGGCTATTTGATCATTAATCGTACCACTTCACTGAAATGAATTATATTACTAAACTCACTCAGACATTTTTTTATTAATTTTTCAAATGATTGGCTAAAGAATTTATCATAGAAATCGGAAGTAATCAGTTGTAAAAATTATTTCAAATTACTTCGATTTAATTAGTTGTCAAACTCGAAGTAAATTGGTACAAAACTTGAAGCGTTACTTTTTAAATGCCCCAATTTTTCGAATCAAATTCTATTGTTGCCCTTAAGTAATTCCATAAAGATAATTTACCTATGTCGAGCAATGTTGAGTCGACGAAATCTTTATAAGCAAACTTTTAGTATCATAATAATCATCAGACCGTACAACGGCCACTGCTGATAAAGGGCCTCCTCCCGAGGGAGGATTTTTAACATACAAGGAAACGTTGTTGCCCGTTCCCTGGTATACAATTGTTATAGATGATGTTATAACAATCGGGACCAACGGCTTAACGTGCTTTCCGAGGCAAGGAGGGTAGTCCCTCAGCCAACCAGACCCGGAAAGAAATTTAAGAATCTACTAAAATATTTCTTGTTCGGCGTGAAGATCGAACCCATGACCTCCAAGTTTTAAAGCGAGCCAAATACCGCCAAATACGCGACGTAGGTTGTCACTACTTCTAGCATAAGTAGTGAATAAAACAATTTTTCACACTTTAAAGATTATAAAAAGAGAGGAACAATATACGTGTGGTGATTCTTGTCATAAAACACGGGAGAATATTTATCTTGAAAACACCGGAGGCCTGGTCGTACTAAGCTGGGGTAAACGGTAATTGCGGTTCTAACACGAAAACGTTACAACGTTACTTTACCTTTTGCGACCCCACACGATTGTATTTCATTCGACCTTACTAAATACAAGCAAGAAATGCGTGGATTGTCACTCATTCAGTATGCTATTTTATTTAGTTTTAATTGTTGTTTCGTTGAGGAGTTTTACTTTTTTTAAGGCATATGTAACTTGAATTGTCACTACAACTGTGATGTAATTTTCGCCGGCAATATTATTTGTGAAGATTCAAATAATTCGATATTTGAAGGAATAATAGGAGCATAATCATACTTTGGAAAGCATGTTAGATCGATTGATTCCTGTTGTTATAACTATGACAAGCATAAATAACAGGTTGAGCCATTCTGTTTATTCAGATATGTGAACCTGATACTGCGCCACCAACCAATGGGGCATGGGTCCCCAATTTCCCGCAAAAAAATCTCAAAACTCAAGTTGTTTTAAAGTGTTCGTTGTTTATAAATCTTCACGTCGTGTTAGGCCGCGGCTACGCACTTGGTCGACGCCCTGAAGAGGCGAAACATGGCCCTGCTGCGACGTCCGCAGCGGGTCATGGCCATCAGGGCGTCCCGCGCCTACCGCACGGTCGCGTTTGACGCGGCCTGCCTCCTTGCGGGGTCCCCACCGTGGGACCTGGAGGCGGAGATTTTAGCCGCCGCGTACCGGCGGAGTTGTAAGGGGGTGCGTCCTGGCCGCGACCCCTTCCCGGAGGGTGTTGCACGGTGGCGGACTGAGGTCCGTCGCGTAACCCTTTAGAAATGGCAGGAGCGGCTAGAGGTCGCGCCGCGAGGCGATTCGGCCCCATCTAAAAAAGTGGGCCGGTTGCACAGGTAGTAACAGGCCATGGCTGCTTCAGCCACTACCTGTGCAACGTGGCGCAGAGAGAGCCGGACACTCGCTGTCACCACTGTGACTGTGCCGACGATACGGCACAGCACACGGTGGCGGAGTATACGGTAGCGGGAGGAGCTCGTTGGCGTGGTGGGAGACGACCTCTCGCTGCCGACCATCATTTCGAAGATGGTCCAAAGCGAGAGGTCGTGGGAGGCGGTTGCCTCCTTCTGTAGACAAGTAATGACACAGAAGGAAGCCGCGGAGCGGGAGAGGGAAGTAGATCCCTCCGCCCACCCGCTTCGCAGACGGTGTGTTGGCCGTCGGCGCCTACCACCCTAGGCTCAGCCTCGGGGAGTGGGGGACATGGGCCCCGCTCCCTTCGAGGCTGACCCATGAGGAGTAGGGACGCTTCTACACTCCGGGCGTCCCTATAATTGGGCAAATGGGCCACTGTAAGTGTGGCCCTGAAGATTCCACGGTACCATATTGGCCGCGGGTGCTGTCGGGGGGCCGGATTGCTCATGCGTACCCGGGTCCCCGCCAACGGCGGATCGAAGGAGTGTCCGGGAGGTTTTAGTGGTTGGTAGGGTCCTCTCCTCGTGGTATGAATTTAGCATTCCACGCTATGGAGAGGGCGAGTCCCACATATCCCACAGCCACCGCGCGAATACGCTGCAGCGGCGCGGCGGTGGGAATGCGTAAAAGCATTTCCCCCAGGACAAAAAAAAAACCTAAAAGGCCTATAAAGTCACAGGCAGTTTTTATACCCACATTTTCTAAAATATTAACTTCAGTACTAGCCACAATTTATAACTTCACAAAACACCTTTTCCATCATGTAATTTTGTTAGATTACTTGACAGCAAAATAGCCTTTAAAATTTTATTATAGCTATGTCTTGATGTACAAATAATAATAAAACAGCTTATGAGAGGTAATAAAAAAATCATGTAACAAAATATTTTTTCCAATTTATGTTAACAACTTCTTTTTATAACTCAATATCAGAGGCTTTGCTATAACAGATTTACACATCAATTATAACTTTTGCAATCGCTTTCGTACAATACATTTTCATTGGAGTTTAGGATTTTTCTTTGGAGTAGCAATATATTATCGAGTGGATTTAGACTTTGTTGTAATGTTGATATATATTTGATTAAGTTAGTATATGAGTCGAGAGAGCTCGATTAGAAGGAACAATATTTATGTTTGAAGGTTAAATTACTAATAACAATAAACCACGATACAGTAGTAATAGCGATAAATAGACCTCCTTCCCAAAATATTGAGAAATTTCTTGAATCACTTAATTGTCTCTTAAACAAATTAAGATCATTTAAAAATATTATTATAATGGGCGATATCAATATTAACATTGTTTCCGATAGATGCGATACCCATGCACATAATTATTTAAATATTTGTGCTTATCATGGAACGCTTCCTGCACATCATTATTCTACGCACCAAAGTGGCTCTTGTTTGATCTAAACAGGAGCCAGTATTATCATAAAATCGAATAAACCGACTAAAACTTTAGTAACTAATTCCAGTATAACCGATCATCAGTCAGTTTTACTAACATTACAATTAACCGTACCTAGAAATAACTGCGCCAATATAATAAGGTTGACATGACTAACCTCGAGAATGACATACACAGCATTAATTTTGACCCAGTTTTTACGGCAAACGACCCAAACATTGCCTTAAAATTCCCTATTTTATTGAGTCATTGCAATTTTTAATAAAGAAAAATACTATTACAATAATTTTGCCTAGGAAGCATAAAAACATAAAACCTTGGATTACGCCTGGCCTCGTCCGTTGCATAAGACATTTATTTATTTATTTATTTAAACACACATAAAACTATCATTACAGGTACTTAATACCTAATTCAATAGCCTATGTACTTATAAATTAAAACAAAAATGGTAACTCTATAGTAACTTAAACTAAACAAATTGCACAATAAGCGGCCCGTGTGAATTCGCTCAGCGTGCACGAAAAGAGATCAATTCTGTGAGCCAACGTGTTGAGCGCCCGCAGCGCACGCGTGAGCGGCGCGCGTAAGCTTCATGTAAAGTCAAAACGCTCACCACAGAATGAAATATTAGCTATAACTTACAAAAGGTATATAAATTTTTGTAATAATATTTTAAAGAAATTGAAAATTGAGCATGACAAAAATGAATTACAAAAGGCAAGGGCTAACAACAAGTTAGTGTGGAAATTGATAAAAAGAACATATTTCAATCTAAAAATCATGAGCCTTCTCTTAACCTAATAACTACAAATACATGCCCTTTGGAAGTGACGAACGTAGCTAACAACTTTTTTGCTAACATGGGCAAAACCCTAGCAGAAAAAAACTTAATTCTACAAAGTTTTATAGCGCAAAATCTGTTTTCCACTACTCCTGCGTGCACCCTTAATTCATTTGTCTTGTTAGATACCGATGTCGATGAAGTCTTAAGAGCTATTACTAATATGAAAGATGTTTGTGCTGTTGGATGGGATAACATACCCAACAATATACTCAAAAGATTTAAGGTCCAACTTGCTCCAGCATTAACACATATTTTTCAATTGTGTCTAACAAAGGGAATTTTTCCTAAAGTATTAAAAAAAGCGGTCGTCACTCCAATTTTTAAATCTGGAGATAAAAAATTTATTAATAACTATAGGCCTATCGCAATTTTATCAGAACTCTCCAAAATTTTAGAAAAAAATATAAATAATAGATTATTTAAATATCTTGAGGATAAACAGTTACTTTCGGAAGGTCAATTCGGTTTTAGGCCAAAAAAATCCACTGAGCAAGCAGTAAATAACCTGATTGACTATATTACTAACAATTTGGACAGAGGAATGCACTCTATTGGGATCTTCCTGGACCTTGCCAAAGGTTTTGACACAATTCCTTGTTCCATGCTATTGCACAAGCTTGAATCTTTTGGCATACGGGGGACCTAGCTTCAATTAATCTCGGACTATCTTAGCAATCGCCAACAATGTGTGAAAATTGGTCAATACATAAGCTCTGACCTCAAAAATAGTGGTTATGGAATTCCACAGGGAAGCATTTTGGCCCCTACCCTATTTCTTATCTATATTAACGATCTATGCAACTTGAAACTCCATAAGGGTGTCATTATGTCATATGCTGATGATACAGTCTTACTATTCTCAGCTAAAACGCGAGATGAAGTCTACGAATACGCACAAAGCGGCTTAAACATTGTATCTAACTGGCTTTGTAATAATCTACTAACCCTTAATTCGGATAAAACAAAATATATCGTATTTACAATGCGTTACAATAACATTATAGTCACTAACAAAAACATTCACGCACACAACTGCAATCCATTTGCCGATACTGCATGTAATTGTCCAACCTTAACCAAAACAGACAATATAAAATACTTAGGTATTACAATTGACACATCTAAATTTCCGCAAACATATCAATTTGTTATGCACAAGAGTGCGAAAACTTATTTTTATTTTTACAAATTTACGAAATATTGCTGAATATAAATTAATTAAACAGGTTTATTTAGCTTTGTGTCAGTCCATTTTAACCTATTGCATAACTGCATGGGGCGGTGCCTCAAAATCAATTTTATTCCCTCTAGAGCGAGCTCAAAGAGCAATTTTAAAGGTAGCCACTTTTCGCCCGTTTATGTTTCCCACACACCAGCTTTACATGGCAACTAATGTACTAACAGTTCGTCAGTTATTTATATTACATGTCCTACTTAAACAGCACACCGAACTTCCTTTTAACCCTGCACCTACAGACAAGAGAAGGAAAGACTTAGTTTGCATTAAGCCTAAATTAAATCATGCATTCGTAAACAGGTCTTATATTTTCCTAGGACCATATTTGTATAATAAGTTTAATAAGTCTAACAATACATACGTATATTTATTTACTAAATATATTATTAATAAGTAGTTTGTATAAGAATCTTTCGTCGTTAATAATTAGTGTGCACAGTAGAGCGATTGTCTGAAGTACAGGTTCAACCTAGTTCAGGCAAGCTGCAATTTCTTTGAATAATTTGACCTTTCTGTACCTTTTCTTTTTGTGAATATATAATATTTATAATGTTTAAGACATAAATAAGTATAATAAGATATTATTTAAAAAAAATAGTTTAAGAAAGTATTGTTTATATAAGCAATTATTTTGTAACTCTTTCGTTACCTTGAAATAAATGTATTATAAAAGAGGCAGGTTAAAATATTTCGTTGGTAAATACCTTAATCTGTACATTAACGCACTTTTCTTTGACTCTTTTTTTCTCCAAATAAGTACGCAAAATGATTTAACCGATAAGAAATGCTAGTTTTATAGAAAAATATGCATTCCATATTAATGAATATCGTAAATAAATAGCACAACTGACACCAAAAAACATTTCGGCTATCACATTTCAGCGTCAGATATAAACGACGTACATAATTCATCGTTCAAAAATTTTCCAGATACTTGCCAATGGCTTGGGTGGATTATGTACGCGCCATTAGATTCGCGCCTTTGTGAATACTGGCATTCGCTGCCAGTAGTGTCTGCCCTCAGACTATTGTGATTCGACTCGGAAAATCCTGCGACTACGACTCGATTGGGACGAAGCGAGCTAGACTTAATTACACGCGTCTGCATTTTCAGTGCAATGAGAGTGTCAATGACATTGTTTACAGAATTGGATGTTGTCTGAAATCTGTGTACTAGACACATACCACGTGAATTAGATTTGATTACAATGTATTGAGCTTGTTGAAATTTTCTATGTTCTACATAAATAAAATAGTTAAGTAGTTGATTTTCTAAGGCAGAACGTGATTGATAGCACTTGTTATACATCAATAACTTACTAGGTAGCATATTAAGCACATAAGTTATATAAATATACGCAACTTAAGATATACAGTAGGCTATTTAAGAAAATAATACAAAATGATATAAAACTAAATTTAGAAAAAAGAATGAAAAAAGGTTAGTAATATTTATCAAAAGATTACCCGTAGGCGTAGGTAAAAGGTGGTAGGCGTAAATTCCTCCGCATCGCTGCTGGACATAGTTCCCAGAATACTGGGAGCATTGCCTCGCAGCTGTATAGCGATGCTTATTTTATGCGGAAATAAAAACTTTATACGTAATATTTATATATGTTTTTAATACATATATATCATTTATTTTAATTTACAAGAATTTACACAAAAATAATTGTAATGTAAATATTAATTTAGATATAGGTTATCAAAATATTAATATGGAGCCTTGAGAAGGGAATAAGTGTTCTTTCAACATTGAGTTGATACAAAATATGTATAATATTATTATATAATGAATTACGGCATAAAGTATTTTTGCAAAATTAATTTAAGATTAAATGTTATTCTGATAACTTCTGTATGAGTCAATTTAAAAGACATAAGGGTAAGTGTAATATATGTGTGGGTGTGTTGTAATGTTCCGAATTAAAACCATAATTGCAATACAGTTACATCATTATCAGCCCGTACAACGTGCTGCAATATACTTATATAAATAAACCTTGGTGAAATGGTATACGATTGTCATAGATGATGTTATAATAATAGGAACTTTACGTCCATTCCCAGATATAGAATACCTATAGTGCCTAAAGCAATCAGACCCGGAGATAAATCTATGATTTTACACATATATATTTTTGGCCAAACCGGGTATCGAACCCACAATAATTAAAGCGAGCCTTATACCGCTGACGGATATTGCCATAATTGCCACGCTTGGCAGGCGGATTGGTGATCGCAGTAAGATATGGTGAGGATACTTGAGCTGATAGATGCTGCTGCCCATAACTCAACTGTATATCCCTAAGTCACCACTTACTATAACCATGGGAAGACATGAGGTGGGCTATTCTAAGCCGGAAACCACACGATATAGCTGGAAACCATACTCTTCAACGACTCTGGCATACCAAGGTCTGTTAATATGAGGCCAATGGTCTTTACTAACGTGCACCCGGCGGCATTCAAAGGAGCCGCCGGCATGGATACACATACAAATACATGCCGCTCGGCATATAGCCAAACGGGATGTGTGTAGTAGCTATAATATTATAGAGGAAACAAAACAAAGGAATCAAACAATAATCAAATCTGAACGTTTGTTCGGATTGAATAAGCTCCGGAACTACTGGACCTATTTCAAATATTATTTATTTTATTAGTAAGTTACATTGTCCAGGAGTTTTTTTTTTCGTATTGTTGAGCCTTTTGTTACTTCACCGGGCATAAAGGCGAGCAGAGCTTCAGCCTTAATAAATAGTTTAAAAACTACAAACTAAGCAACTTGCGCAAGAGGGCGCCCCCTGTGGGTATTGGACCTCAGCTCAGGGCGGTCGCTGGCGATGAGATTGAGGGATTATAACTTAGTCCAGGAGTAACTTAAGATACTAATAATGAAGTTCTTACGGAAATGGCAGTTACGCGGGTAAAACTCGCTAGTAAAATATATGTTGCTTGAATGTGCAAAACAAAAACGTATCGAACCATATAATCCTAATATCTTTGTAATATATTCAAAATATACTTACGTAACGTCTGCGGATCATCTCTCTTAGACTCAAATGTAACACGAAGTTCCACCGAGTTAAAAGCAAATGTTGAAGAAATGTTATGTTAATGTTGATATAAGAACATTATAGGAACAAGAACCTCTCCACATTGAAATTATTACACCGTTATTCTTTAACATTTATTTATTTTAAAGATTACTTGCAGAGTTTCGTCTTCTAGTATTCTTTTTCATCCCTCGTACTAAGTCAAAATGCTTGTGTTACGAGTGGGTTCACGTCGGGAGTGCAATGGGTGGTTATCGAACGTTCGACTACAAGACGACGACCATCATTCAAATTATAAAAGCAGTCGTAGCCGAAAAGGCCGATGTCAAAAAATAGAGTGTTTTAAGAGAATGGTTTTTTTTTTGTATAATACAGTACAGTATGTATAGTGAATAAAAAAACAACACTACCTTGGTAACATTGATGAGCTGAGTTCCTTACAACACTTAGTTTGCAAAGAACTTTCCGATGCCTTCGTAGACGCGAAGTCCTAAAGGCCCGCAAACTGTAACGTAGAGCGACAGTTGCACCGAATTCCCCTAAAAAACTAAAAGTCATAATCCCTTAATCTCTCTGTTAGCGACCGCCCTGAGACGAGGTGCAAGTCCCACAGGGGGCGTCCTCTTGCGCAGGTTACTTAGTTATGCTGAATCCGTAGCCTTTATGCCCGGTGAAGTAACAATATCCTCGTGGCATGACATGACGACGTGGCGTGGCAAATGTAGGTCCAAAAAAAAAAGATGAGCAAATTGTTATTCGACTGAATTTATTTTATGTCAGTCTAATAAAAACATTATTATGAATATGTATGTGTCATGTGATGTCAATTGTAAGGCTGGATCACTGCTCGCTTTTATGCCTAGTGAAGTAGCAAAAGCCTCGTGGCTAACTACGTATGTTAATCCTATGTGAGTGACCTTTGTTTTCTTGCGTAGTCATCATTTCGGAGTCTAACGAGGAAATAAATTCTTTACATCTTATTGTTTTATATAGTATAATATAAAACTATAATAACTTTAGAAACTCCGCTGTGTAGTTTAATGCAGTATCTTTATTATAAAGATAATACAAGACTCGTTATTAAGCTTATAAAAGCAGCGCTGTCCTCGGACAGGTTTATAATTTCCTGATTAAAAACGCTTTTATCTTCAAAGAGAGTAAGGCAGGACCCACATTGGTCGTGTTCGTGTTCATCGAGCGTGTGTGCAACATGGAGAAAACGGTGGAGATTGAAAAAGAGTGACGGGTTCGGGAGCTTGTCGCCCGCGTCATTCGCAACCTTCCATAGATCTGGCAATCGCTCAAGGAACGCGTACACTCAATGTGTGGTAAGCCTAACAGTCTTTTAAAGGTTCCACACAGATTGTGAATTAAAGAAAAGTTACTGTAGCGCAAGTTTTGAGAGTCGACTGAGAGAACTGGTTGGTACATGCTGCGACTACTGATATGTAACTTGTTCTAAGTACATTGCGATTCTGGATCTAATTCCTATTTAAAACTTTTAGCCTAAGCCATAAGTAAATGCGTTTATTTAAACTTGAACATTAATTTCCACACAAAAGTTACAAACAGTTTTATCAAATGGTTTAAAGGCATCCCTATGTTTAACTATGTTATTACTTAATGAACGGATTTACGAATAATGCAGTGGTGGTGTTGGAGGACTGTCAATTATACTTATATGTGAATCTTATCTTGCTCTCTTACTTCCCTTCTTGTAAAAGATTATATTTTATAAATAATATTACTTCCCAGCAAAATATTTTCATTATTAATTCCCTTTGGAATCCATTGAGTTAAGTATTTATTTATATCTATCTGAAACTTATAGAATGTATTCTCTATATGAAGTAGTTGTTTGCGCTGATCGTATTAAATTTAGTCTAAATCTATACTAATATTATAAAGAGGAAAGATTTGATTGTTTGTTTGTTTCTATTGAATAGGTTCCGAAACTACCTACTGGACCGATTTGAAAAATTCTTTCACCGTTGGAAAGCTACACTATCCCCGGATGACATTGGCTACATTTAATTATGAAGCTAGTTTATAATAAAGAGTTTGTATTGTTGTGGCAAAGTTTGTAAAGAGAAGTCTAAATCTACAAGAACGACCCTTCGCTGGCGCAGGGATCACGCAATAGGGATCCTTGCGCCAGTGAGGGGATGCGTCACGCATATTAAACCCGGTAAACAAAAAAAAAAGGTAGTTCATTGGTTGTGTGTAAATGAAAATACCAAAATAAACAGCGCAATGTATGTATTGAGTTCTTCTACACCTTTCAGAAACTTATAATATCGTTATGGTCGCGGCTTCACGTGTGAACGGCTGGTCCAACTTTTCTTATATTGTGTATTTGTTATTGTAAGGAAAAGGTTCTTATGTAAGAAAAAAGTAAGAAAATGGCGTGGAAAATTTTAGAAAACTAAACAGCATATTTTTTTGTAATGTAGTTGACATTACTGTCAGTTGTTTGAAATAACTGTCAAGGGCCGGATTTTTTATGCGTACCCGGTCCCCGCTAACGGCGGATCGAAGGAGTGTCCGGGGGGTTTTAGTGGTGTAGGGTCCTCTCCTCGTGGTATGACTTTAGCATACCACGCTATGGAGAGGGCGAGTCCCACATATCCCACCGCCAGCGCGCGAATACGCTGCAGCGGTGGTGGGAATGCGTAAATGAATTTCCCCACGAAAAAAAAAAAACTATCAAAGATTGACAGCATGTCACATAATCCCGCTATCCCATTATTCCGTGGGATCTACGCGTGTAAGACTGCTAGTCTTTTACAATTATTTAATGTTAAAGTCGAATTCAAAATTCGAACCAATTTGGTGATATAATAAGTCATAACTTATCTATACCTACTAGACTCTTTTTTTGCATTGAAAAGGCTCTGAAACTACAAGACCGATTAAAAAAAATCTTTAACCATTAGAAAGCTATTTTACTCAGGAGTAACATAGGCTATATTTAATTGTAAAGTTCCTACGGGAACGGGAGCTATGAAATGAAATGAAAACGTGTATTGATGAATGATGAATGTAGACGAATCGATCGTACTTATTATTAGTCAACTACAATGAGAAAAGAAAAAAAAATCTTGACTAATTAATTCTTTTTCTTTTAAAAAAGACAGCTCCCGCACTAGGGAAATAAATCCCTGTGTGCGGGGGACTTTACAAACATTCTTTCACGGACACAAAGTACACCCAGACTGAGAACAACTATTTGTGGTTCACACAAATAATTGTCCCGGGTGGGAATCGAACCCAGAACACCAGGTCTCAGAAGCAACTACCGTAACCACTGAGCCACCGGTGCAGTCAAATAAATATTGTAAGTCAAATTAGTATACATTTCAACAGTAATGTTATTAAATAGTATTTAAATCTACTAATGTGGCATGTGATAGTCGCGTATTATAAATATAATTAGAATCAACCAACGCGTGCTGGGATTAGGTCAAAAGCATAGATCGCGTCGCGAGCCTCGCCTTGCAAGGACGACCGGACCCTATCCTAGCTTCCTACGAGTCTTTCTCTATCTACGAGTACCTACACCAGGTGTGACACCAGGAGCTACATGCTGGTGAAACCGCGCGCGGGAAGTTAGTTCTAGATAATTTACCCTCATGCAATAACTATTCTATGAAAATCGGACTTCGTTATTTTAGAATCGGACAACATACTACATGATAGCATTGCATGCATATAACACAATAGTTCTAAACTAAACATTTTGTCAATTTAATTTTGTGGTCTAACATGTTAACCTGTTTATTTATTCTGAAAATACGTTATCGGATATTTATAAACCAACATCCGGAATGGACCAAATCAATTGGAAGCAATCATATCACAATTGCCACGGTCTAACCACATTTATTTTATCCGATATTCGTGATACGGAAATGTGTAACAAAATTGAAAAATATCTTAATTGCCAATACAAATGGCGGGCATTGTATCGTGTAGCGCGGTTTTATCGAATATAAATTGTACATAAATTATTAGCTAATGACCTAAGGAAGTGTATATATTACTGTTTTTAGTTTTCTTCTTCTTCAGTATTTTTTTTACTCCCGCACTTAGAAAATTAATCCTAGTGTCGTAGGCACTTACATGACAATATAGGTATATCGTCATGTAAGTGACAAAAGCTTATAAGGTAAAAGATCTTGAATGTAGAAAATTGATATTTTGCTCTCTAAGGGCGACTGAAATTATTATACCTAATGAGCAGTCTTAACTTACGGACGATATCTCCCGAAAGAACACCTGATTTTCAGAACAATTGTACATACGTGGTCTAAACAAATGACTGTCGCGGGAGGAAGTGTCCACCACTGAACAGGGCCCTCGTCGCAAAAAACGTCGCTTGGAAAGCGGGTTGGTGACCGCAGTATTGTGTTGTAACACACATGTTATAATTATCAGGACCAAAGGCTTAACGTGCTTTTCGGTAGTCCAACAACCAACTAGACCCGGAAATAAATCTTAAATTTTACACACAGATTTCTTTGCCAGTGTAGGAGGGGGGGATAGTACCTACGACCTCAAAGATTTTAGGATTTTAGGCGAGAGAAACAAAAATGCTTCATGTTGTAAGGAGTCTAACGCGAGTGGGTTGTCCCGCGGTTTCGCAGTAGGTATTTCATAAAGACCTCTCGGGATTTTAAATATATTAATTGTCAATAGCCACTTGTGTTACATGATTGAATATACTATTTCATTTGAAGTAATACGTATTGATATTTACGTACTTTTGTTCCCCAGTCATGTCAATGCCCGCACCATTAGGTACTTTTGATTTTCAATCAGACGGGTATGTTTGAGGGATCGTATCTCCAACAAAGAACTTGACGGAAATTGAATCGACTTTATATTTAGCGGTTCTTATTTTGTTCAGTTTAAAAGCTTAATAAAGATTTTGTTTTCGGATCTCGTATTAATTTATAGAAAAAAGCCATTTTTGTAATTTATATACAACTGAGATCAGTTTAACAATACAGTTTAGTAAAAAAGCTTGCATTGCCGGGAGATGCGAGGCGACGCAATGCGCCCATATGTCAGGGCGTTTGTAGCCGACTTGTTTACTCTATGTATAAATCGTATCATACTATTTATAACTAGCGACCCGTCCCGGCTTCGCACGGGTGCAATGGTATTTATAGGCACGTGCCGCGCACTAGCCTCCTGGCCGGTACCAGTGCCGCAACCGCTATGTCCAGCTATGTCCCTGCAATTTAAATCTGTAATATCTTCGAAAATATTCATCAAAATTACCTGCTGTAAGGGCTCATATTGATCTATATTAAATGCACAATGTATTGAAGGTACTTAATCAGATAAGGATAAATGTAAATAAGCCATTATTTCTCGTAAGAAGTAAAGGATAAAAAATATTGTTTGTGGGTTAGCCATAAGAGAGAGACATATACCATCCCGGACTTTAGTGTAGACCTTTTTAAGGTGTACCATACTGTAGTACATTATTTTGATCTATCTCGTAGGGTTCAGCGTTTGCAATGTAAGCGCAAAAAAGTGTTTATTTACGAAATCACATTAGAATCCTTTAAAATTATAAGTGTTTCTCTACTTTATTATGCATGTTTTATACATATTAAACTATCTCTTGAGTCACTCTATCAGTTTAAAAAAAACTGCATCAAAATACATTGCGTAGTTTTAAATATTTAAGCATACATAGGTACAGACAGACAGCGGGGAGCGACTTTGTTTTATACTATGAATTAATATTTTATTAACGTACAGTAAACAAAGCAGAAAGGTTTATACCAGTAGTATCAAATAATTTAAATAAATATGTGTAAGCCAGTACTAAAGCCGGTAATTCTTTAACAATGTTTTTAGCTACTTAAGTGACACTTTAGTGATTTAGTCTTATACAGTGTAATTTTGACAAGTACAAGTGTATGTAAATACCTAAGTACTGAATAAATTTCATTATTTCATTTATTTCAATGTCTAAACTCTAAACCTATCTCTTTTTCGTCTGTGTGTACAGACGAAAAAGAGATAGGTTTAGAGTTAGAGTTACATATAAAGAAAACTCTGTGTCTCCAAAGATACCAACGTCGTTTCGAAGTCAATTTATAAAGTATTATCGGTATTCCTCAAACTTAAAAGTTTCTTTGTAGTACTTAGTGATCTGAATATTGACAATATTATATTCTCGTGCCTCAGAAAACCCGTAGAACCGAGATTCTTTACCGAATCTCTTTCCAGCCATTGCCTACTGGCTTAGCCTATGACGATATTCGAATAAGGAATGCTATGTGAATGGAATAGTGCATGACAAATAGTGTCATCCAATATATATTATATGCCATCCCTTTAACAGTAGATAGTCAAAAGACTCAAAAGAAGTGATTGCAAAATAATAAAGTAGGATGGGCACTTTTGTATGGCCCTTCCTCCTCCCTTTTATATGATACAGGGTGTATCAAGCTGTGAGATGTGATTTTGAGGTTATAACAAAAGTCTCATATATGACACTAATAATGAAACATCATCATCATCAGCCCGTATAATGTTGTCTTCAGCTGAACATGGGCCTCCTCCCGTGGAAGGGTTTATGCCATGGTCACCACGCTTGGCACGCTTGACCGCAGTATCATGTTGTAAAACACAGGTAAACGAACCAAGTGCAGGGAATTATTTAATAATGTAAAAAAAAATCCTACGGGAACGGGTGCTTCGCAGGTGATACCGCGCACGAATGTAGTATAGATGAGAATATTATAATATGTTCAAACATTCTTAATTCCATTCCATTCTTTAGAAACGTTTTTGAATTAACAGGATCAGGTCATCTCGATTGCCTATCACAATCATTTAATTTTACAGTTAGTAGACACACATTATCATTAACCTCTGTAAACACAAATTAAGTAACTTTATTCAATTAGCAATAACGCATTCCAGTCGGTTAGTTTGATATGTTCCTAATCAGTAACCGGGACGATAGGGATGGTCACGTGACTTACCTGTCTTTCGAGAATGTTAATTATTAGGGACCCACGTATTAACAGGGTGTACCAGAAACCGAGTAGCCGAAATTGTACTGCAAGACGCGCTTGTATTTATTGAAACCTAATAAGTACCTACTATCCAACCTCTGTAATAAAGTTTTGAGTAGTAAGCAATGTATTATCATACAATTCGAGTTCGGCAACTCTAGAGAAATATTGTTAATAACATGTTTTATACCTTTTATTAAGGCTGGAGCTTTGTTCACATTTATTCCCGGTGCAGTCGTAAAAGCCTAGTGAATAAGCCTCCGAAAAATGACAAAAAAAAATGTTTTATATTTGTCTGACATCCTACGCGCGGTTTCATTCGCGAAACTTACGTTCCCGTTAAAACTTCATAAATATAACCTATAACCTTCCCCTATTTTGTAGATAGGCTATCAAACACTAAAAGATTTTTTTGAAACAGACCAGTAGTTCCTGAGGTTAGCGCGTTCAAGCAATCAATCAAACACCTTAATATATCTATTACATACTAATATTATAAAGAGGAAAGATTTGTATTTTTGTATGTTTGTTTCGAATAAAATCAAAAACTATTGGATGGATTTTGATAATTCTTTCACCATTAGAATGCTACATTATCCCCGAGTAACAAAGGCTATATTTTTTACTAGAAATGGCTCATCCCGTCTTCGCATGGATGCACATTTCTAGTGAAAAATTAGCAAGTTAGTATATATTTGAGATAAAAGAATAATTTTAAGACTGGGATACATTAAATATTACTCATCTAAGATGATCAAATGTTACAAGAATATCACGTTACTAGAATGTTTAAGTAATAAGCTTAATATCAATATTCTATTGAATATAAATATTGTTTCTTAAAATTGCTTTTTTGAAAAAGTAACAAATATGAAACCAAGTTCGTCCTCATTTCTTAGTTTCAAAATAAAAACAAATTTTTATATGAGTGTGCTAGAATAAAAATAAATCTGTCCTATTTTCTGTTCACGGCCACCTGACAAACCGGACGTCTCAACTACAAGTTATTTTTATATAAATTGCAATAAAAATGTACTCATATTTACTCATGTATTTTTTTAACTGCATAGTCTGCTGTCTGCTACTATAAGGGCACATAATTAGATGCTCGACTAGGGTAGTACCTCCATCCTAGAGTATATATATAAACAATAGTACAGATTATTAACTAGTTGTGTGAAAAGAAGGTTGTTGGACTTTATGTAGGGCGAAGGATTAGGTTCATATAAATACTGATAGTACAGTCAGCATCAAATAGATAGTAACAGTGGAGATCTCGAAGTATATAGGGTGACTGGTAATTAGTGACCGATACCTAAACACATGATTGTGCTCATGATAACAAACAACTTTTACTATGGCACCAAACCTGAAACCGCGAAAAGAAATCAGCTGTTCCATACATTCATGTTCACATAACTCGTCAACATGGTAGGAAGCAGCTGATTTTTTTTTCGCGATTTCAGGTTTGGTGCCTTAGTAAAAGTTGTTTGTTATCATGAGCACAATCATGTGTTTAGGTATCGGTCACTAATTACCAGTCACCCTATATAGTAATATCCACAATGATCATAAATATTGACGCATCTACAGTGTTCAAATTTATTAGAGCACCCACAAAGTCAAAGTCAAAATTTCTTTATTCATATAGACACCATTCAAAAAATTAAATCATGTTCTTATGATGCGTCCACAACGCCTAATACTCCGTTACACCCAAGTTGCCAATAACATCAATACATCCAGATCGCCATTGGTATCTAAGCATTAAAAGTGTCCAAAATTACGGTACACATTATAAAAGTCAACTTTATTTTAATGACATAGAGTTTTCGTTTACCATCATTATACCCGTATATACTTAGGTACATTGCGCATGGTGTAAGTTGATAATAGGTAATTATAATTGTAAGTACATTATAACCTTTGACACGTATCACTAATGAAGTGAACATCAAAAAATATGATTGTTCATTTTAGATAGAGGTTTACAATCTTTGATGGATTACCGCCTTAAAACAATCCAACAAGTAGCAAAATATCAATAGTTATTTATATATGTATATGATACTTCTTTACGTATGCCAAAAAAATCGTAATCTTATGTGGCACCATGTATATAATTGTATGTGTGGGCCACATGAAGGCCAACTTTCACCCTAACTAACTTGTAGTTTTAATTAAACGTTAGTTAAGATTACGCGGTAAATTGCCGTTTTAATGTAGTTACAGGAAGGTGTAAAACATGCGAGGGACGTGTGTCCGAATCACGTTTCCGTGTTTTCCGTTGGCTATTTTGGGGTTATTCATAATTACCTACCTAAATACATAATAATATGTTATAAGCAAACAATACCAATAACAAAATTGTTCTATGTAAATATAGGAATAAGTTATCGTTTATTTTTTTTATGTAAAAATAAGTTTGACAACGTTTCTTAGGATGGAGAAGTTACTGACGGCTTCATCAAAGTTCCATCAACATTTATTATTATGACTCTTTACTTGGAGTAAAAGAATATCGATGGTCCCCGTTAATAATGATATTTCTGTTGTACTTTGAGTGGAGCAGTTCAAAGTTTGCTTTTACGATAAAAAAATGAAACAAAAGGCACTGGAATCTCAAATTAGCACTGATTATTTTATGTTTTAACAAAGAGATAGAAGATATTAGAACTTCCTGGATCTAATAATTATTTGTTAAGAATGTCTTAACATGGTATCTTGATTTGTATACCGGCAGATTTGGCATTGAGACCTGGCAGATAAGTGGTCCCTAAGTTTCGCGGAGTAAGCCCCGCGCCGCCGCCACCGATTCTTTTGCTACAATACTGTAGCGCTCATCACTTTTTGAATTTTTTTTATTGTTATTATTATTTTTTTATTCAAAACTTCTTGCACAAAGTTGTTCACTAGCGGACTTAATGCCAAATGCCTTAATAGCATTTTCTACCAGTCAACCATTGGGTGATGCAGAGAAAAACCTAACATTTTCTGTAGACAATAGTAGTTTCTTTCAATTCATTTCTTTAAATTTTAGATATTATATATAATTTACCGTTTATAAAACACCTACAGGTTGTTTGTTTGAATTGCCATTTCACTTAAGTAAAAATGTACGTAGTAACACCTTAAGCTATAATAGCATTTGTGCAGAGACTAATTTGGCGCTTTAAATCATCATTGTTATTCTTATATGTTATACTTAACATTGTTATACTTAACCAGCTCCTCAAGCATTTTAATTTAAACAGCCTCTTGCACACGAATCAGTTTGGTTTTACTAAGGGTCGTTCAACTTTAGATCCTGGGGTTGCTCTTATAAAACGCATATATGATGCGTGGGAGCATTCTCAAAATGCCATCGGTGTGTTTTTTGCGATCTTTCAAAAGCTTTTGACTGCGTTCAGCACGACACGCTTTTACTAAAACTACGTCATTATGGCATTGATAATGCAGCACTCGAAATGATATCTTCGTATCTTTCACAGAGACTTCAGTGCGTTGACGTAGGTGACGAAGTCTGATGCCTTACTAGTCAAACTCGGTGTACCACAGGGCTCCATTCTAGGTCCTTTTCTGTTCCTCGTCTACATTAATGATTTACCTTATTATTTGGATAACTTGTGTGGTGTTGCGCTTTTTGCTCATGACACTTCACTTATTTTTAAAGTGGATCGTAATATTGATAATTTTAATTTTATTAATAGTGCACTCACATAGATAACTCATTGGTTTACGGTTAATATTCTAGTTCTTAACGCGAAAAAAACAAAATGTATTAAATTCACTACGCCCAATGTAAGAAATACTGGACCCAATTTGATAATAAATAATGAAGTGCTTGAAACTGTTAACTCCACAGTGTTCCTAGGAATAACATTAGATAACAAATTGAAATGGAATGCTCATGTATCGAACCTTGCTAAGAAGTAAACGTCTGCTGCTTATGCTGTTAGAAAAATGAGATAGCTCACTAACGTAGAAACTGCCCGTATGGTCTATTTTAGTTATTTCCATAGCATTATCTCTTATGGAATTCTACTTTGGGGAAAATCTACCGATATTCAAAACATCTTTATCTTACAAAAACGGGCAATAAGATCTATTTATTAGCTAAGTGCCAGATCCTCTCTAAAAGATTTATTTAAAGGTATAAATATACTAACGGTAGCTTCTCAATACAATTATGAAAATATAATGCATGTTAGACATAATTTAAATATATATCAAAAGAGAAGTACTTTGCACACAATAAATACTAGAAATAAACATAAATTGTGTGCTGAATACCACCGTTTACAGCGAGTTCATTCTTCTTTTGTGGGGCTTAGTGTGCGCATGTATAATAAGATTACAGAATATGTGCATGATTTGCCTCTTAATAAAATTAAAATCGAGGTTAAGAATACCCTAATGAAAAAGGGTTATTACACAATCAATGACTATATTAATGATTAAACTGCATGGTGCAAGCAGTAAAACAAAGTCATTCTCACAATAAGTACCTATCTGTTGTAATTTTATAAGTATGTATTTATAAAATGGTTAAATATTTTAATTTGTATAGACTCACTTGTATTGGAACATGCTATGCTGAGTTAAAGTTTAGATATTTTTTATTATTATTGACTCCACAAATGCAGTCAGTGAGTTCGTCATGCTCCCTTTGTTTGTCATTGCTTGCGGTGGCGATGTGAGTCGGGTCGCCTTCTTCCCTCTAATATTGCGAGGGAGGCGATGGCTGTGTGCTCACACGTCATACTCGTGAACGGGTGCTGCTTGCGGTGGCTGGTCGTCTTGCTGATGGATGTATTTGAGGTGGTAGTTTTTGTGTCCTCTATGACGAGAGATTTACCTCGTGTAGTTTGATCGTTAAAAATGTGCGTGGATGTTTCCTCCGTTTTCATGTGCAAGAGGCTGTTTTTCTTTTGCTTGAGGAAATCCAGTAAATACTTTGCCTATACAAATGAAAATGTTTCAGAGCGTACATCAGCGCACATGGTATAATTGCAATGTATTCAATGAGATTTTGTTAACAAGCTTTTTTGAAAAAAGAAGAGACTAAAAAACAACAAAAGATGACGAAAAAGAACAACCCCGGAGATTCTTTCTTCCTTTCTTCTCTGGGTCGTCCACTTCGGTAGCTAGTGAAAGGTTGCAGGTTAGCTAGGGTAAGATTCTCGCCGGCGAGGACCGCGTTGCGCCCCTACCCCTGCCCTGTGATTGAGCGCCTGTAGTCGGTGCTGGTGATCACATCCTTTTTATATATCTACCTTTTTACTTCAGTGGCACCCTGGGTCGTAGTCCTAAACCCCATAAGGGTGCCCTCAGGTGTGTGCCACTTAGATATAATGTGACCACTTGCAATTTGGATGCGGTTTTAATTTCTTCTTATAATAATAATAATTGGTTAATTGCAAAAAAAATCACAGGACAGACGGACGGACTTTGCAGTCTGTAGATTTGTATGATTTGCTATTGCCTACCTACTACTGTTAATTACTTAGTCGGATATCTTATAGAGTAAGAATTCTCTGTTAGTTATAATTTTTTATTTTCTCTTCTCACACTGTAATTCTGACAAGTTCATATTATACGGTTATTTTTTAGTCGGTGCTAATACTCAGCGTAATCTATTATTTTTGGTAGTAAAATCGTTCTATGTATATGCGGTTCCAATAGCATTAAACAATACAGATTAAAAAACTTCGAAACTGTATTAGGGGCAACTATGTGTTCAACTTAGATTATCTTGTAATGTAAGACACTACATCTAATTTTACTATATACATTTATCGTTGCCGTTTCGCAGAGAGAAAATTGGAAAACATCGGACATTTTTATGTTTCATTTCGGTAATAATACTGACAGAAAAGTCCTTAAATTATAAGCAACGACTAAAAACTCACGGTGTAATAGTAAAGCTGATTAAACAAAAATATAAGTAGGTACTCCAAATAAGGTATTTGATTTTTTTTCTGATTTCTTTGACTCCATATAAGACTGACTGTTCTTAGTGGATTTATTTCTTGTACTTACTACGACTAAAACGCATGTAAACTTTGAGTTAGTAGCAGTGAAATGTACAGGAAATGCAAATTACATTAAAGCGCTTATCACGCCATGACATGCGAAATGCAAATCATCGGTAGTACCTATACAATTGGCCATCATCCCTGTAACAGACACAATCCAAAATTGAAATTGACTCTTTACGAACGATTCGCAAATCCACTAGTTTTAGCCGATTGTTTGACGTGAGTAGTCTAAAGCTGACTTGCGTTACCCACTGTAAATAATGCAGCGGTAAATAGTCGAGAAAGATACAATTACTCACTTCTCTGATTATTGCATTATTACTATTACATAATAAATTACATTTGCTTTGTTTAAGCATTATCGAATTATTCGACTGCTATTCTCTTTTAGTAGGTTGTGGGATGATATGTTGTCAATGTCTATTCTATAGTAACTCTTGTATTATATAATATATCTTATATGCATCCAAATTCCTGAAAATTCACGTAATTATACCTACTGTATGATAGTTTCTCAGGTATATAACCGTAAAAGGGATGATACATACACAATTTTTCCATTTTTTAAAAATTAATAATCATACTTTACTATCTCATGTATCCCGTTGTTATTTATGTTCAATAAACGAGATTTATTAAACATATATATTAACCTTTGCTGGTTTTTTAGTTGGTCTAGTGGGATGTAAGCATTAGTGTATTTTGCATTAAAGGTGTCGGTTGTGCAATTCAGCTTTTCATTCAAATAAAACTATTAATAACACATCAAACATCCAACTTTCTGTCCCTTTTATGCACATGTTTTGAGCGTGTGTATAATAATGTTGTTGAGAATTGCTCCTTGCAAATGTTTTGAATACTACACGTCGAAGGACTACCGATACTCTTGCCTAGTTTTGATTAGATATCATTTGATTTAAAAGTATATCTATGAAGAATGTCGCACTGTTTTGTTGCTTTACCAACATTTATAAGTAAATGTTTGCAACTAAATAACGTAAGATCACAAATTTAATGCCAGCTATCCCTTACTACGATTTCTAGTGTGAGTGCCCCAGTTGACGGCTGTAACCAATTTCAATTGGACGTGATTGAGCTATCAATCCTTTTGAAAAGGCCAGGGAGAGTACGTAGCTTGTAACTGGATTTAGTGCTTCCACAAAATGTTCGGGCGAGTATGTCTACAGTGTTGTATTCTGTGTTAAGTAATTGGTTATGTTCGTAGCTGTATATATGTTTAAGTAATAACAGTACGCTGTAAATCTCACATCATCACATTAACGCTTCGCTCAAGTAAATTTTAAGTGATTAAACTATCACTTCTTTCTCTCGCGTTAGAAACTTCACACTTATAGTAAAGCACCTACTGTTTGTAATATTCGATCATTTCTTGTTCACATTTTTGTATGGAATTTTTCATGTTTGTTCGCTTTTAATTTGCAAAAATGCGTCTTTATGGATCTTTGCTAGTTCTTCTTCAATAGCTCAATGTTGTTAGAATAGTACCTACATCTTTTCGAAACAACTCAAATTATGTTGAGTTTGTTACGCAGGTGTTTAGTTAAGTCGGATACGTTGGGACATTTTCAGTTCACTTCGATTAAAAGTTTGTGAATACGTGTGGAATGGTTGGGTGAAATTTGTTTTAACTTTGTGTATGGCGTTTCCACTGTTGGTACAAACAGAACCGAACTAACTAGAATGAATAACAACGTACAATGTTTTCGTATTAGATTTCACGAGTGTTTTGAGCGATTCCTTTATATGTACTGCCGTGTAGTAGTTTTAGTCTTTAACTAATCAGCATGAAACGTGGTATGTTAAACAATATTAATAAGTAATATTGGCGCAAGTATTGTACGCCAAATGCTTTTAAAGGTATTTGTTTACGGTAAATTATATTTGAGCTTACATGTCTCCTAAAACAAATAAAAATATATATTCGTGAATGCTACATATGATACACATTTTTTATAGCATTAAAAAGTTATCATAACAAATTACATTAGATTAAATAACTTTTAAGTTGTTACACCAATCTTAAGATTTGCAAATTGCATCCTCGTTTTGTTTTGTTCTAGCTTATTAAATATATACATAAGAGACAATGTTTACTCTAATGAATTCTAAAATGGAAAAGCATTTCTTGGACATATTGTATTCCTATCTTATCTTACCGAGGCGGCGGATGCGTCCAGTATAATAAAGATTGTCAAGTATTAAGAAATAGATATCCATTTCTGATAATATTATTTTAAAATATAAAAAACTACCTATTTAATATTTTATAAAGGTAAACTATCACCCAATTTCCAAAACTACTGAGAGAAAGAGAGAGGGAAAGAGAGAAAGAGATTTTTACTTAGAACAAAATAAGGGGTACTTACAATGTTTTTTCTCAAAAGAGTTATTTCTGTTTCTTAAGAGAGTATATAAATCGTGTTAGCGATGAAGCAGCATGACAAGACTTATAAAGTCTTTTTATATTTTTATTTTAAATACTTCATCACTCATACGTACGCAACAGTCTAGTTAAGATATTAAACTTATGAAGTTCTTTTGCAATAGATGTGTAACGTTGATGCTATAGTATATAACGTTGATGAAAGCTTTCTAACCTCACAACAATAAGTCTCCAACCCCATTAAATCATTAAAAATAATTTATCTTTAGATTTGTGAGAGTTCACACTCATTTTTACAGGCTCCCACTCAATAACGTGTAAAAATGAGTCCACTTGATATAACAACAATAATGATGTAGCTCTTGTATAAGTACAGCCACAATATCCACTTGATCTCACAAAACTCTAAATTTTTATATTGAGTCACTTACACGTACACGAATGAACGCTGCTACCCAAAGTACAAGCAATAGCTCAGTTTCGGACACAGAATCAGTATCTAAAACACAATATACTTGTGTTTGTAAATTATACTGTAAAAATAAATTATTACGGTTTTAAATAAAGTGTCGTGCAGTTAGCTATGTAACTATATTTTAAAAATAAAGCGCTTCAGTACGGTGGCTATGCTGAAATCCATAGGATAAAAAACTGGGAACAATAGTGTGCTTGTTGTTTATTTTTCAACCAACTAGCGAAGCACAGACACGGCCCGATAGGCTGCAACGTGTTACGTTTTGACATTGACAAGTGCATTAACCTTCATGCATTCATACACCAGCGTCGATAAAATAACGCCGAAATGCGAATTCCAATATTTTGGCTTGAAGCTATCTTTTAAAGTGTCAGCTGTCTTGCGCTTTTCATCATGGAACTGATCGTTTATTTTATCGTCTAATTCAGTTTTATTTGATGTAACTTATTTTCTGTACAGACATTTTGGTACATTTTCTAAGATTGTTTGGCGAGAAATAAGAGTTCAGACTGGCGAAATGTTTGAAAAGAGTCTACTTACAATTTTATGAAGAAAAAAAATAACTTTTTAACCCCCGACGCAAAAACTACGGGGTGTCATAAGTTTGACGTGTCTGTGTGTGTGTGTGCGTGTGTGCTTGTGTGTGTGTGCCCGTGTGTGTGTGTGCGTGTGTTTCTGCTGTGGCATCGTAGCTACCGAACGGATGAAACGATTTTGATTTTGTTAGGTATATTGGCTTGTGTATGTGTATCCGTCCGTCCGTCGTTCGCAATTTAGATAAAATATTGTTAGTACAAATGATAGAGAGATCCTTAAGGTTCTAGGAAATTTATATTTCAATTTAATATACTGGATATTGAGCAAAGACACTTCAGCTTACTTCCAATCATTTGGTTTAGACTAGTCATTAAACTTGTATTATTTGGTTATTTATTTATTGGTAGCCGAGCGCTGAATACTGAAATGTAATATTAGTGAAGTGCGAGGATTTAGAATTGTCCAAATGAATTAGCTTCCCATATGCGTGAATGTAATATTTATTTTGTATAGCTAACCAATACATTCTGCGTTTGACCTGCCTTTTTAATATGGTTTGAGCCCAACCGATTAGAACAATACAAAAATGTAGATTGTTGACATATGGTTGACACTCGTTACAATTTTAATTAATTTAGTTACAGTTTTAATCTAGCACTGAATTCAATTTACATCATAGTGTGTATCGATCGAACAGTTTCAACTTTCGAGTTTTATTTTAAACTAGCTTTTCCCCGTGACTTTGTCAGCATGGAATAAAAACTTTGGGCGGGATGTTTTTTTTTCTTGATAAAAGAAACCTTTTATATGTTTTTCTATTGATCTTGACTATTTCTGTACCAAATTTTATCGCAACCGGTTTAGAATTTTAGGCGTAAAAGAAAAACAAACATCGGCTTGTTAATACTCAATTGATAGAACGTAACCATCTGGTTTGCCATCCCTCAGGGAATTGAAACTTGCGTTTGTTGATTACTCTAATAGTTTGTCAATCCTTTGTTGTGGTTGAAATGGTTAAATCCTGATTGAAGACTCCATCGACCCGGTATTTGAGTTGTATTGTGTATCTATTACGTCAGTATACTAAGACATCAATAATTCCAAATCAATGAAATTGTAAACATGCAGGTACACTGCACTGGTATCATTTTGATTCATAAATTATTATTATTCGTTATCAACACAACGTCTACGTCTGAACAAGGGCATCCCTGAAGGAGGATTTTGCTTGCAGATGGGTTGGTGACCACAATTGTAATTATGTTGTAAGACGCAGGGGCACAATGCTACTCGTTCTCTGATATAAGATGGTTGAAGATGATGTTATAACAATTAATCGGCACTAGCGGCTTAATATGTTCTCCAAGGCATGGAGGGAAGTGCCTGACCCAACCGTAGCCGTAAGCGGTCGTGGCCCAATGACTACGGGCGTTAGACTTGTGAGCTTGTGGTCGCCGGTTCGATCCCGAACCATTGCACCACCGACGTGAACCCACACGTAACACAAGTAATTTAGCTTAGCACGAGGGGTTAGCAAGATTACTAGTAGACTGTAAAAATCTCCTAGGAATCTTAATTAAAAAAAAACCATACCCGGAAAGAAATTGTATATTTTACACAAAGATTTTTTGTCCAGTGCGAGGTTCGAACCCATAATATTCGAGCTTTTTATTACTACGCCACGGAGGTTGTCACGGATAAATTATTAGCTCGCATGATAATCCGTTGCGTAGTTTTTTAAATTTAAGCATACATAGGTACAGACAGACAGCGGGGAGCGACTTTGTTTTATACTATATAATGATACCAAGTAATGAGTTGTGTATACATAATACTGCATGTAGGTATACCTACAGTACATTGATGGTTGACAACAAAACTAAAATCTAGCACCTAACTTACGTATACTATTTTATAACATTTTAACATACAATTTAACTCAAAGAAGCTTCAACTGCACTTGTAATATCAAACCTCTTTGTGAAGGTAACATAAAATTACTGGAGTGTTTGCTGAATATTACTCATGCACTGCTAATGACTGTTTGATAGAACTGAGGGTAATGTTTCTGTTTTACATAGTTTTACTCCTCACCTGGAATGTATTTTTGCACTTTACCTTCTATAATTATATTATACACAGTCAAATTATTTATTTTTGGTAATACGTTCGATCTATTTGTATACAACCTACAACATCTTATATTGCAAGGCATTTCGGAGGATCTTCTTCCCTCTCCCGCTCCGCGGCCTCCTTCTGTGACATTACTTGTCTACAGAAGGCGGCACCGCCTCCCACGACCTCTCACTTTGGACCATCTTCGAAATTATGGTCGGCAGCGAGAGGACGTCTCCCACCACGCCAACGAGCTCCTCCCGCTATATTGCAAGAACTGTAGCGCTCATTTTGCCATATATTCATGTCTCTTTAGGGCCGAAATTTTGGTAAAAATAGTGTTTATTTTAGATTTTAATACCACGTTTCGTTATAAATGATAGTTAATCATTCTGCCAATTATAGTAAAGTAGCGAATGAAAACAGTTATAATATAAAAACGATAAAAGACACGGTGTAGGTATTACATACAGTAGGTACATTAAATTGGTAACCTTAATACAACTTTTCTGAATCTGAATCTGTTCAAAATATTGTCTTATAATTTTACTAGATTTTGAATGTAAAAGTTTTTTTATCTTCATCTATTATCTATTAGTATATAAACCTAATATCTATCTATTACACTATGTGCACATGTATCTGTATCAAATATATCTATATCTAATCTGGTATCCTCAATTGGCGTCGAGGTATCCGGAAGGTTTAGTGGGTAAGTTATCTCCCAGCAGTAAGTCTTATACTGCGCGTCATGGGGAGGGATAGCCCTCCCCATGACGCGCAGTATAAGACTTGACTGCATATCCCGCCGCCGTTGCGGTGCAATTGCATCCATAATAGATGTTAAAAGACAGAAAAAATACCTGATAATAAATGAGATTGTTAGTGAAAATATAAATGATATAATTCCAATTATAAGGTAGGTCGTATATTAATAAAGGTACACCAGCTCCTCCGAGTTAAGAATTGTATAGAAATCAATTAAAATCTTAACGCTCGGCTTTTGCTAAAAATATACAATAACGGTGAGCGCCAGGTGTCGCAATAATCATGTAAGCGTTAGAGAGTTTATAAAAGATTTATGTGAGGAACAATACAATTCTGTACTAGATATACAGAGTGTGTCATGTGGTTTCTGGTATAGAATAGACACTCGTACTGTCGTAAAAGGCAGCTAAGGATGGATGGGCAGAAACATCTATCGGCCTGTGGGTACTTTCAATTTACTGCATTAATAATTCGCCTGCTATATATGTATATGAAATGAATCCCTATTTCCCTTGGTCACGGCATCACGTGTAAACCCCTAGACCGATTTCGCTAACTCTTTTTTTTGTTTTTTACAGCAGGACATTTTTATGAAAGAAAAAAAATTAAAGAAAAATTTTAAAATTTAAGAATACTTATCCATCTTATTAAAATGTCTAATGTAACCTTAGCGCTTTTGACAATATAGCCTTTTTTAAGGTAATCTTATGTCGTTTGAAATAACATTGACATAATGCTTTTAGTGCATTACACGGTTAGTTCAGAGCTATCAGGACTCATATTAAAAGTTCAATTTGATGTATATTTCGTTAAGAGAGGGGAAAGTATTTTGGGTAATCTAGTCAGACACCATGATCAATGTAATACTACATTGATCATGGTGTCGCTTACCTTAATAATCATTTTACTCCTCGGTCTGATACTATTTTTTTAAACTTTAATTATATCCGTTTTGCACTTCTGCAAAGCCGCGTTATAAAAACAAATCATTATTATAGTATTATTAGGAGCAAAAAGCAATAAATTGTATGCAAAAAATTCATAGAAGTATTATATAAAAACACATTTTGAAATAAATATGATTCTTCCCGAATTTGCAATTGAGTTATATATTTATTTGAATACAATAATTGAAGTCATTATTTATAATACACAGTTCATTATTCATTTGGTTGTTTGATGGCAGTCACGTAAAATACTTGTTACATAAGAAGCTAGCATCAATCAGTTCATTTACGATGTTTGAATTACCCAAATCAAGGCTTCGCTTTGTCTTCAGAAAAATAATGACGATTATTCAACTCTATCGCGAATATTCGGGTGATTTATGTACCACACTAAGAACACCGGTAGCGTAGCGGTATAACGCTCGCCTTAATTATCGGAGTTTGATTCCCGCTTCGTACAAAAACATAGGTGTATTATCAAAAAAAAATACCCGGTGTGGTTTGTTGAGGGTTTTTCCGTGCCTCAAAAAGTGCGTAAAGTCAGATTGTAATTGTAACGGGCAGCAGCGTCACCAACTTACTTGCCAAGCGTGGTAACGATGGCAACAACTATTTTGAGGAAGGCACATGTTCAGCAGTAAACAAGTTAAGTAAATATAATCCCTACTATACTTCTTTATTTTTTTATTCTAATATTATAAAGATCAAAATATTTGTTTTTTTTTTGTATTTTTGTGTGTGTGTATGTTTGTAATGAACAAAACTCTCATATAGGTACCCTGAGCAACATAGAGTATATTTAATTATGAAGTTCCCACGGGAACGGGGAGTTACGCGGGTGAAACCGCGCGCGGGAGGCTAGTAATATAATAAATATGAATGTAAGTTTGTTTGTTACGCTTTCACGCGAAAATTACGTAACTGATCATCATCATGAAACTTTGTAGACATATTCTTTGTGGATATATTATAAGTAACATGGCACATTGGCTTCAATGCAAGCGAAGCCGGCGGTAAAAACTAGTATTTAATGATTAAGTACTCTTGCAATTTATTTTATAAATCCTGATAGTAAGTAAACCTTCGTAATAAATTGTAGCTGCAACGTTCAACGTTCTTCAGAATAATATCAGATAATTAATTGTAAATTCTGACAAGTGCTTCGTTCATTCTTGCATTGGATTAAAATAGGTACCTACAATGGGCATAAAATCTAGAAAAAAACTATTTAGTCCGTCATTTAGATTACTAAAAAATATTGGACACGTATTTTTTTATTTATCAAATCAATCAAAATTGACCAAGATACAGAGCAAAACAAACTATAAAGTTCAGGAGACGCTTGTGACGTCACTATTAGGTAAAATTGTACCTAGAAGTGACGTAATATGAAATTTCAACGCGCTGTATCTTCGTAATTTTTGTGAGAGGAACGAAAAAAACAGACTACATGGTTTTTATTGTCGTCAACCCATTTTTACTTCAAATATGCTAGTTGCAACCATCTACAGATTGCAATTGCGTCGTATTATTAATACAGCCAAGGATACACTAGGGGGCAAATGTCGTGCGACACGTGTCGCCAGCGACATTGGGTGAAGTAGCACGACGTTGCCGTACTTAGGTCGATATCTCTGGCAACATCGCGCGACATCGCTTGGTTATTCTGTGTTGCAGCGTAGCTTTCAGTTTTCTCGGTGGGAGTCATGATATCGACTGCCTTGTGAAACAAAACTTTGTGATGTCACCAGATATGTCCGGCGAAGTTTCGCAAAGTCGCACGACTTCACCTGACGTCGCTACGGACAGAAGTGGCGCGATGTCGCCAGATATGTCAGGCGAAGTTTCGCGAAGTCGCACGACTACGTCTGACGTCGCTGCGGACATAAGTCGCGCGTTGTCGCCATATTTGTCAGGCGAAATCGGCCGGCTTCGCTTGATATGTCGCCGATACATGTCATGGCACATTTGTCCCCTAGTGTTTCCTTGGTTTAATAATTTCAATGTTTATATGATAGTTTTGACTAGAGATGGGTTGGATTAGTTAAAAATGATACCTAATCCACCTAATCCTAGTATTTAAAATACCTGTTCCATTTACCTAATCCTAATATTTATTCAATATAGCTGGCCTGTTACCAATATTATGTAGGTATCGTATGGGGATTACGTAGGAAATATTCAGCATGATCGTTCCTGTTAAGTAATCGGGAAGTTGGCATATGAAAAGTTTATAATATGTTTTCACTCGTACTAATCATAAATTATGGTTGAAATTGAAGTACTTATTAACATCTCTTTTGCCTCTTTTTTGCCTTTGCCTTTGCCTTTTCAATGCAATTAAAATTTAGTTTTTTTTTGTATTCTTAAAAAATATTTCTATTGTTCTTTGAATAGAATGAATATGCGATGCGTTGAACGCTCGATCAAACAAACATTCGATATTTTGATCACACGATGTATTGAGTGTGCGATGTTTTGAATGTTCGATTTAATAACCATTCGATGTTATGAACGTTCGAGTATTTAGTCGTTCGATTTATAGTGGTCGATCAATTGATATTCGATTATTTGGCATTCGATTTGGCGTAGTACACCCAAATTAAAAGCACAATGTTGACTTGAATTTTATTGATATTTTAAGGGAAAGTATAATTTAATTAATTACTAAGATTACATTTTAAAATCGAAGTAATGTGGATCATTACCGATAGACGACACTAACGTTACCCTTAGATACGTGTTAAAAAAGAGATTGATAAATTTCGATGATCGGTAGGTTTCCACCTTAGCCTAATTGGTTAAAGCATTAGGGGCTATACCTAAAAATGCAGGTTTAAGTTACTATGATTACAGTCAACATCATCATCATCAGCCCACCGCTGAACATGATCCTCCTCCCGTGGGAGGGTTTTGCCACAGTCACCTCGCTTGGTCGATTTGTGACCGCGTATTATGTTATACACAGAGAAACGCTGCTGCCCGTTCCTTGTTGTCCAGATTGTTATATAATGATGTTATATAACAATCTGGACCAACGGCGGGCTTTCCGAGGCACGGAAAGTAGTCCATCAGCTGATTTAGAAATCTAAGATTTTAGATCTCTTGTCCGGCGTGGGGATTGAACCCATGTAGCTTCGAGACTTAAAGCAAGACATATACCACCACGGAAAGCACGGAAGCTGTCAATTACAGTAGCAATTTCATATCAGTTAATACTTACGTAGATACAAGGAGTCGCCGTAGTAACAGTTGCTACATCATAGTTGTATTTTACCATTGTTGATATTCTACATCGTAGCAGTTAGGTATTATACCGTAGATTATATGCTATAGTTGCTAAACCACGAATTCCATAATACGTATCACATATAATTTTATAATTAAACTAGCTTCTTTTTGCGCCGTTTTACCCGCGTAGCACCTGTTCCCATGGGAACTTTATAATTAAATATAGCCTATGTTGATTCTGGTGTTTAATCTATATTATTGTAAAGTTTCATTTAAATCCATTCGGTTTTCTATGTAAAAAAATAAAATGTAAGTGCCAGTTTGTAATAGAAACATAACAGGTTTTACTAAATGCTTATGAATGTATATAGGGTACTAGGAAAAAAAAATGTCTGTTCCGATTTATCTCAATAACAAGTAGACCAATTTTTCACAAATTTTATAAGGTATAGGCTTTTTATTTAGTTTGTCTCTTTGTTTTTCTGTGTATTCCGCTTAATCTCCAAAACGGTATTACTGATTTAGACTGGACTTTAATTGTTAGATGGCTTACTTGTTTTATGAGGACGAAGTCGCGGACCGCAGCTTGTATAGAATAAAGTAAAAACGTTGAACCCAAAATTAGTTTAATACATTATTTTAAGCGTTATTCCCTCATAAGTGGGTTATTGTGATTGACAGATTCAGCTTAGCTAATTTTCCGGCCAATTACTTAAGCCGTGATACGGCAGGTTTTGAGCTTAAGAGCAATAAACTAATGACGCTATACTGGTTGGGTGCAATGCGGTTGTGATACATTTAAACAAGTATATTAATATAGGTATACTAATATATAAGAAGAGTTTGTTTGTTTGCTTGATAGCGTTAATAATAATATATTTACTATAAACTTCCCACGAGAACGGGAGCTACGCGATTGAGTAAAAAGTAACCTCCTTGGTGTAGCTGTGATAAGGCTCGCCATAAATTTCGGAGGTCTTGAGTTCAATTCTCGCAACGGAATTAAAATCTTTCTTGTAGGGCTAAGTACCCTTCGTATCTCGGAAAGCACGTTAAGCCATTATCACAACAGAATCTATGATATTCGTACATTAAGTAATGAGCCACAGCGTATATGCTGTTAATAATTCTGGGGTCACCAACCCGTCTGCTAAGCGTGGTGACTATAGCAAAGCCCCCTTCAAAATAAGCCCATGTATCTGTTACGGGTAATGCTTAAAGATGGAGCATACCTAGGTCTACCCGAATTTAATTTAGCCAAGCTTTTTGGGTAAAGTGCGAATAACATTTCAAATTACATTTCAGTTCGAAGATTACCCATACTCATCTAGGTCTATCCAATTCTAGTTGGGTAATGTTAGGTTTTGCGTCATTTTTAACCAGGGACCGTACAACCCCGAATATAAGTTAATTCTTTCGAAAGTGTTACACGTTGTTCGCCTACAGCAACGGAAAATGTTACCTCTTGGTAGTGGTATCCCTTTCATAACACTAACGTTAGGGTAACCCTATCAATAAGTTAACTAGCACAAGGTGTTGCCGGCTCTTGTATGATTTCCAATTGAAGACGATAACCCTTTGAAAGGGTTTGTTGGGGTAATTAAAGGGTTTTAAATCAAATCATTTTAAATTACGTTGGAGTGTAGGAATAGGTATTGACCTTGGAAGTTTGGAATCGTAATAGAATCGTTCATAAGTGTTTCTTACTCGGATTGATAGAACAGTGCTTTATTTTTTAAGTTTTAATAACGTCTGAATATTGAAAATGAACTTACCCGCGGGCACCGGCGTAAGAATGTTGCCCCCCATCTCCACCCGTGGGCGCCGTAGGACCCGGCCAAGGGAAATTCAGAAGACGATCAGCAGCGTATTCTTGGACTAAAACACCTAATACTGCGCTCGCCAACCCGCCTGTCAAGCGTAGCAAGTATTGGCAAAATTCCCCCCATGGAAATTTATATTATTTCCCGGCGGCCCCGCTAGGCCTGGCTACGGTAGCGGTCATGGCATTGGCGGGGCTAGGGGTGCTAAGAATCCCCGGGAGACGAGTGGCTACCAATTTCAAAGGCGAACACTGGCCCTGGCAACACATAACGTGCGCACTTTACGGACCGAGGAAAAGATTGTTGAGCTGGAAGAAGAACTGAGCAGGCTCAGATGGGATATTCTGGGGTTGTCTGTAGTCCGTAGAGAGGGACAGGACACGATGACCCTGAAATCTGGCAACCTGCTCTTCTACTGAGAGGGCGACCAACAGTCCCAAGGTGGTGTCGGGTTTCTCGTTCACAAGTCCCTCATTAACAAAATCATTACCATCGACAGTGTCTCTAGCAGGGTGGCATACCTAACTCTCAGAGTATCTGAAAGATACTTGCTGAAGGTCGTTCAGGTCTATGCACCGACCTCGGCACACCCAGATGAAGAAGTTGAGTGTATGTATGAGGACATCAGTTGGGCCATACATACTCATAGAACTCACTTCAATGTTGTTATTGGGGATTTCAATGCGAAACTGGGCAAGAGAAACGATGAGGACGAGTTGATAGTGGGGAACTTCGGTTATGGGCAACGGAACCTTAGGGGACAGAGGCTGGCCGATTTTCTGGAGAAAAAAGGATTTTATATGATGAATTATTTCTTCCAGAAGCCGCCTCACAGGAAATGGACCTGACTGAGTCCCAATGGTTCCACGAGAAATGAGATCGACTTCATCATGACCGACAAGAAACGGATTTTCAATGATGTCTCTGTGATTCACAGGGTGAAAACCGGTAGTGATAATTTAATAGTAAGAGGCACATTGAATATAAATGTTAAACTTGAACGGTCCCATTTGATAAAGTCTACGCTCCGACCTACTCGCGCTCAGATCGATAACCCCGACAGCTTTCAACTCGAGCTCTCAAATCGATTCGATTGTCTAGATGAAGACGCATCTGTGGACGAGATCAACAACAGGCTCGTAGAAACTGTCCATACGGTAGGGTCTCAGTTCTTCAAGGCTCGCCGTACCAGTAGAACTCAGAAAATTTCTAAAGACACCCTTAACCTATTGGTTGAACGACGCTCGCTAAGACTGCAATCTCCCGATGATGCTTAGTCACATAGGCAGCTTAATAGACGAATTAAAAAATCCCTGCGACACGATATCCGTAGCTTAAAGTAGCTGTAATACGTCGCGTATTAAAGATACGATAGAGCGGAACCAGGGCTCCAAAGTGTTTGCAAGAGATATGTCTATTGGGCAAAGCCAGATGACAAAGCTAAAGGGGGATGATGGCAGTCTTGCGTCGACAAAAGCGGAAGTGTTAAGGGAAGTCGAAAAGTTCTACGGGCAGCTCTACGCTTCTATTACCAAGCCTGATTTTAGTGCGGCTACAGACCCAAGAGCCAAACTGACCCGACACTATACCGAGGATATCCCGGACATCAGCCTGTACGAGATAAGCATGGCCCTGAAACAGCTAAAGAACAACAAGCGCCGGGTGAGGACGGAATCACATCAGAGCTCCTGAAAGCGGGTGGATTACCGGTACTTAAAGTCCTTCAGAAGCTCTTCAATTCCGCCTTGCTCGGAGGCACCACGCCTAAAGCATGGAACAAAAGCGAGGTGGTGCTGTTCTTTAAGAAAGGCGATAACACCTTACTAAGGAACTACAGGCCCATCTCGCTTTTGAGTCATGTCTATAAGCTGTTAGCTCCAGGGTTATTGCGAATCGTCTCGAACGAAGGCTTGATGACTTTCAGCCTCCCGAACAAGCCGGATTCCGAAAAGGTTATAGTACCGTAGACCACATACATCCGCTGCGGCAAGTAATACAGAAGACCGAAGAGTATAACTTGCCGCTCTGTTTAGCGTTTGTGGACTACGAGAAAGCCTTTGATTCGGTCGAAACATGGGCCGTATTTGAGTCTCTCCAGCGATGCCGTATTGACTATCGGTATATCGAAGTGTTAAAATGTTTGTATAGAAACGCCACAATGTCGGTCCGAGTACAAGAACAGAGTACGAAGGCGATTCGACTAAAAACAGGCGTAAGACAGGGAGACGTTATTTCTCCGAAACTGTTTACGACCACTTTGGAAGACACCTTCAAACTTCTAAATTGGAAAGGGCTAGGCATCAACATTAACGGCGAATACATCACTCACCTTCGATTCGCTGATGATATCGTGGTCATGGCGAAGTCGATGGAAGAACTTAGTACAATGCTCGAAGACCTCAACCGAGTCTCCCAACGGGTAGGTCTTAAAATGAACATGGACAAGACGAAAATCATGTCTATCGTCCATGTTGTGCCTACCCCTATGAATGAGAATACGGTTCGTGAAGTTGTTGACGCGTATGTATACCTAGGACAGATAGTCCAATTAGGTAGGTCCAACTTCAAGAAGGAGGTCAATCGCCGAATCCAACTCGGATGGGCAGCGTTCGGGAAACTTCGCAGTGTCTTTTCGTCCAAAATTCCTCAATGCCTAAAGACGAAAGTCTTCAACCAGTGTGTGTTGCCAGTGATGACCTATGGATCCGAAACGTGGTGTATAAATATAACAATATAGATACCAAATGCAGAAATGCAGTCTATGGCTCATTTGGTGTCCTGTCCTGCCTGTCCTGTCACCTGTTCGCAGCAGGACTTAATGGACGCCACAAATAATGCGGTCAAATTAGCTAAGTTCTGGGCCGGGAAGATTTAATTTATCATCGACACGCTAAGAAGAAGAAGATACCAAATCACCAATTTTTGAACATTTTGTCTGTCTGTACATACATTGTCATTACGCAAAAAGTACGCGACGGTGATAGCTTAATATCCTGGTGAACATTTAAGAAAAAAATACATTGAACTTTAAAATCTCTGCAATAATAACTATAAGTCGCTAGGGCCTAGACTGCGTGTTGCGACTTGACGCATACCTACCGAATGCAATCAGTTTAGTATTTTAAAATAAAGTCACGAGAGTTAAAATTACAATACTTGTAGTCCGAATGGGTAACTCTGTTACAGTCGTTGAAGGGGTAACCCGTTCAAAACGTCTTACCATTAAAAAGTATAACCCACCACGAATGGGTTTTTGAATGTACAGGTAATCCAATCGAAAAGGTTTGGAAGAGGTTATCCATTGATGAGGGTTTTCGTAAAAAAGTGTAACAAATATGAAATTGGTTTTAAAACAACACTTTGTCAAAACCCTATCAGAAACCCCTTCAATGGGTAACCAAAATGGTCCCTGTTTTTAACACGTGACACAAAAAGCGTGAACGGCGCGCGCGAGCGGCGGGACCTACCGCTGCGGCATTCGCGTAAAAAAACATATTTTTTACTAACTTTTGCCCCCGTCTTAGTTCACGTGGAATAGTTACTTAGGACCGATAATTTTATCGTAATAACCTATCCCAAGGTCTTGTCTATTTCCGTACCAAATTTCATTAAAATTGGTTCTGTGATTTAAGCATGAAACGAAGTTACGTTCGCAATCATTATAATTCTAGAGCTCAGAAGTATAAGGTAGGGATGTCGATCTGAGATCGATTAATCGAAGAATCGATTTTTGGAGCCAAAAAGATCGATTTTTTTAATCGATATGTAGTACTGAATCGATTCAGTGAACCGATATTTCACCCTTAAAAATCGACATTCGATTTTATGACAGACTGTTGTTTTTAAAAAGTTTAGAAATTAAGCATTGGGAACTATAAGCTACACTATCTATTTTCTTAACTTTGTAAACCAATACATAAAAAAATAAATGTCTTATTTTATACCTGATCTGATCTTTTGATATGGTAATAAAAATATTTTTTATCATCGAATCACCTGATTTTACTGATAAGAGATCGTTAAATTATAATATGTGTCATGTTTTTAATAAAATAGATTTATTTACAAAAAAATAATTTAATTTAACATTATAAACAAAAACTTGAAGAAAAGATCGATTTTTCAGAAATCGATCTTTTTGGCCTCGATTTTTTTGTGGATCGATTCATTAGGTCACGATTCGAATCGATTTAAAAATCGATCTTTTTTGGAAAGAATCGACATCCCTAGTATAAGGTCGAATGTGTCATTATACGTCAGAAACATTGGTCGTATGTGCTTTTATCTTAAACTGGCACTTAAGACTAAATGCTTCTGAAAAGTCGTACCACCATCTTTATGCTTTTGAGGTAATTATTTGTAGAGGTAAAGGATATACGACTATAGAATAAATACGTGTATAGTGAACGTTGGATGATATTATAATAGTTAGCCTAAACCAGAAGTCTCCAGACTACGGCCCGCGGGCCACATCCGGCCCGCAAGTGCCAATAATCCGGCCCGCGACAGCTTAAGACTAGTGTCATCAATCTGGACCGCGACACCCAATGTCTTATTGTTGTTACTATTGCTGTGATAATTTGAAAAAGAAAACACAAAATGATAACTACTCGGTCGCACACTTTGTGACTAGTCTATAAATAAGAGTATAGTTAAGGATAGAAAAATTAAAGCTGTTTTGTCCCTTCGAACATGTTGAAAAAATCATTATGGCCCTAAGGCGTCAAAGTTTGGAGACCCCTGGCCTAAACTATTATAATATCATCCAACGTTCAATAAAATTGAATAACCGAGCTCTGTCAACAGTCAAAACATTTTGTTTCAATTCACAATGTTGAATTTCCCTGATGAAACGTACTGTTTATTTGATACTTAAATTGTATAATTGGATCACATTAATTGATGCATTTTCAGTAGGCACTTTAATTGAATTAATTAGTATGAACGTAATGTAGGTAGTGTTCCGATGGTTCGGTTTGAATATGGTTTAAACTTTTACTGTTCGTCTGAATTTATGTTCAGTAAAATGATAAATTGTAAAATAATTAATTAGTGGATTGATCTTATTATGGAGCTTTAATCCTATTAAAATACATTTGGATGATAAAGCCATATAAGTACATTTCTTTTTGATCGGAAAATAGGTAGAACAAGTTTATTATATGGTATTACCCGCGTAGCTCTGGTTTCCATGGAAACTTCATAATGAAATGTCATCTACGTTACTCCTAGATAAGCTGTAGCTGTCTAATGGAGAAATAACGTTTGAAATCGATCCAGGCCTTTCGAAGTCTATTCAATACAAACAACAATCATATTTTTCGACTTTTTAATATTAGTAGGTATAGACTAAGTGTGCTCCGCGCTATACCTGTAGTAATTCATTACGTTTGTTGAATGGTTTAAGCGCACAGCGGATACATTTGGGTATGCTAAATATACATTATAATAATAATAATTATCATCATCAGCCAGTATACGTCCACTGCTGAACATGAGTCTCCTCCCGGGGGAGGGTATTTGAAATAGTCACCGAACTTGGCAGGCGGGTTGGTGACCGCAGTATTATGTTGTACCAGACAAGGAAACGCTGCTGCCCGTTCCTTGATATACGATTATTATAGATGATGTTATAATAATGGAGGGTAGTCCTTGAACCAGACCCGGAACGAAATCTTTGAATTCGCACAAAGATTTCATGTCTGGGGTAGGGATCGAACCCACGACTTCCGAGATTAAAAGCGAGTCAAATACCGCTATGCTACAGAGGTTGTGAAATAATAATAATAATTTATTTGTCAGAACATGAGTACATTAGTTGTTACAAAAAATATTAATTTAAAAATCATCACATTTTACCGGGGTACCCGGTGTACAAACATTAGGTAGAATTACGAAAGTACAAACTGCACATTACATTGGTTAGTTACAATTACCAATACAAAATTGTCAAATATACCTAATATGGATTTCTGAAAACTTGCACGGACATTATATAAATCGGATGCTAATTGGCGGATGCGGATGCTATCGAGTGCAAAGAGCTGTATTATTGATAGTTATTACAACTACCACCAATCTTTCAATAAGTTCTAATTGGAAGATTAAATTTCTGTTTTTTTTTCGGCCGGACTTTCGTAGTTTTCGTAGTTACTTTCGCAGCCTTAATCAATAGTTTAAAAAATATAAAATACATGTAAAATATGTTAAACATATTTTTTTATTATTTACGTTAGCAAATAAATTATTTAATGTCCAGGTTTATAACACACTCTTAACATAAATATAAGTAAATTTGGGGATATCTGTGAAACATTAAAGATGCCACGATTGAACATTAGATTGTGTGGTACGCTTTACATATTTGATATTAAAAGTGAATAACTTCGCTGTACTAAATGCGCACTGGGGACCGAGTCTGCTATTTTTTTAAGTATTGTGCCACCGTAGTGCCATCATGATAGCATTATGAGCTAATGTCATCGTGGCGTACTAGTGACACCACTAACACGTTATTTGGATTAGTAGATTACCAAATGAAAAAAAAACCGACCATTGAACTGTCATTGACAGTTCATGGACACGCCATTACGATAGTAGACTCGGGGCCCTGGACTCTAATCACGTAAAGAATTAACGATATTACCTATAAATTACACACCTCTGCTTAACTTTCAGTATGCATGCAATAGCCATCAATCAAATTAACCGGGATCTGGCAACTATCTCTGAATGGAGTAAAAGTTTTGGCCTTACTGTAAATCCCACTAAATCTCAAGCCATAATTATTGGTAGCAGCAGATTGAGAGCTAAGGTCAACTGGTCACATGTTCCTAATATAACTTTAAATAACAATATCATTGCAATATGTGACACAGTAAAGAATTTGGGAGTCCATTTCGATAAAAACCTCAACTGGGCCATGCAACTGCAAGAGGTAAGCCGCAAACTTTTTGCTTCTGCAGGTTCCATGCGTCGACTCCGTAACTTTTTACCAGTCGCCACCAAAACTGCGCTAGCTCAATCTCTTCTTCTTCCTATACTTGACTATGCCGATGCCAGCTATCTTGACTTAACAGAGGAACAGCTAGATAAACTTGAGCGACTTCAAAACTTCTGTATTAGATTCATATTTGGTTTGCGTAAATATGATCATGTCTCCGAATTTCGCTCCCAACTCAAGTGGCTTCCCATTCGACATCGCCGGAATTCGCATATTTTGTCCCTTCTTTATAATATTCTGTTCAGTCCTTCCACCCCAATTTATCTTAGAGAACGTTTTCAGTTTTTGTATAACACCCACACAAGATCGCTGAGATCATTGGAAAACCTAAATTTATGTTTGCCAACGCATTCCACACAGTTCTATACTAAATCCTTTACCGTCCAAGCTGCACGTCTTTGGAATGCGTTGCCATTATCCATAAGACGCTCTCAGACCCTTAACATTTTTAAAACCCGCGTTAAAAATTTCTATTTATCACTGTAATTTATACTGAACTTTCACTTGTTATATGTTTTTACTATGTTTTCAAGAGTATGTATTATTATTATTAGTATTTATATTGAAACATATATGTATATATTTTTTAATATTTTTTATTAGAGTATGTATCATTATGTTTATATAATTAAATATGTAATAGTATATAAATAATAGTATTATTTTATTATTTCACTCTTTGCTACTATTTTCCCATCACCTATTGCGTACTACTACCCTTCATGCCTCTTCTTATTCATCTTCATTCCATCCAAAGGTTGTCTGGAAGAGATCGCTGTCTGCGATAAGACCGCCGATTGTACATAACTAACCATTACTTTTTTCTATTTGTGTTTGTGTTGTTATGTTGGTGTGCAATAAAGAGTATCTTATCTTATGCATAACATTTTTAAGTTAATGCAGCTTAAATACAGTAAAAATAATAAAGGAAATGCGTTACAATAACCCTGCAGTTTTTTATCGAAGTCATAGTCGCATTATGATTAGTCTCCAAGTCCTCACTGTAGAACTTTTATTTATATAAAATTAATCCTTAAATTGGAAATTTCATTTTAAATCTAGAAACCTTACGTTTCACTCGGTTTGAGTAAAGTGCCGCAGAAGCCAATTAAGGTAGGTATGATTTTTAGGTATCCTAGTTTTCCTTGGTACGATAAAAGGTATTTGACTACTGCAATAAAGCAAATAGAAATGCAATGGTTTGTTCTTCTTTACCCTGTCTAAATGTTCTTTATCAAACATTATATTTCATTTATATAACCTTACTTTTTTTTTACTTTACCAGGCCGCTTACTTCCAGAACATTGGTTTCCTCTTTGACAGACCTTGGCAAGTAGGGTCGATGAGGGATATTGTAGTAATTACCACGCTTGGCAGGCGGATAGATGATTGCAGTAAGGTAAGAGTATCTTTGAGCTAATAGATGCTCATCAGATGTATGTCACTAACGCACCAATGCATCGATCCTGACACAGCTGCAAATAAGAACTCGCTTATCTACAATGCCAACAACGAATTTTATCATATATTGGACACAAAGTACGTAAAGGAGACGAGAGCCTAGAAAAACTAATGGTAGTTGGAAACACAGAAGGCAAAAGATCACGCGGACGATCGCCAACAAGATGGACCGATCAAGTTAAAGACTCGTCGTCCTTGAAATTCCACACGGTCGTGAGGGACGCGCTGGACAGACACCGGTGGAGACAGATCATCCGCTCCAGGTGCTACCCTGATGCTGACCACTATCCTCAGATATGAGGGACCGACTAAGAAGAAGATGTTTGTCACTAAGACGCGCCATGCGCTTAATATTAACATTTAACGTCGGTCGTATGATGACAAATTTGGATAATAGCCATTCTCTTATATATTTGTCGCTAATAACTGTGTGCCTCGAGCTGGAAATGCAATAGAAAGCATTTTGCTTCCGCTGCTGTATTGTTACATACATAAACTGAAACTTAACACGTTTTAGTTATAATTCGCTATTATACCTTGTTTCTAGTGACCAGATGTTGCCCAACATCAACATCATCATCATCGTCCGGCCAGGCACTGATGAACATTAACATGGTTGCTGAATACTGCTGAACATGTTGCCGTATTCACCACACTTGGCAGACAGATTGGTGATTGCAGTATGTAATTACAAACACAAGGAAACAACCCGTTGCCTGGTATACAGTTGCTATAGATGATGTTATAATTATCGGAACTAAAGACTTAACGTGGTTTCCGAGACACAGGCGTTAGGGGAAGTTCCTAAACTAACCAGACCCGGAAACAAATCTTAAATTTTACACAACAGTTTCTTGTCTGGCGAGGGGACCGAACCCACGATCTTCGGGACTCAAAGCGAGACTTACACCGCTACGCCACGTAGCATCAACAAAAAATATTATTGTAAACTGGACCTTAAATAATATTTACATATTATATGCTGTTAGAATGTAGAAAAATGTAAAAGGTACACTATTTAATTAAAATGTGCGCATCATTCATTTGTTGTCCGATTCTTGTTTATCTCAGCAAAACTGAGATTTAACAAAAATTAACAAAAGTCAAGTAACACAAATTAACATAAGAACGTGTATAACTGCACTGTCAGAATTCGGAAGTTAAATAATAAATTTCATACACTGTAAAGAAACTTCGATTCGAGTTGTATTATAACGAGTTCTACTAAACTATAACTTTTAACAATTGTAACTATTGTATGTGGTATGCATGCATATCGCGACTGTTGAGAACTTATAAAAGAGGGGATTTAAAATATATTGGTTACTAGCTGCAAAAAAATATGCATAGCGTTGTGACTGTGCTAATTTAAATATGAGCGCTGTCAAAAAGCTACGCATTTTTTATATTCTGTGTAAAAGGCGAAAAATAAGAACGAAAAATAAACCAAAACTAGCAATTTTTTTCATAGCAAGTGCTATATACTATAACAACATACATTTAATCACACCGTTGAGTTGCGCGAAATGATGTCATTGTATACTGTGAGATAGAGAAAAAAGTTCAGTGTAAAAAGAAACGGACACGTTACCTGAAACTTTCGGAAATTAATAAGAATCAAGGTAAAAGGTACTGCCCGGTTCTAGCGTAAAGTAGGTAAACTATAGTTTCGCAATATTTGCGAAACTACCTTTATGGTTTATTTTCTCGTTACATCTACAGTATTTTTCGAGGTTATGAATTAAAGAAAAAAAAGGGTTTTTGAACTTGCAGAGAAAAAAATATCACCTGATTTCTCAAAAATTACCCATAGCAACAATCTATTAATTATTTTTATATAGTTGCTAATTTTGCTGCAAATTAAATTCAGTTTTGTAGTAGGTAGGTACGTACATCCAAAATAATATCCTCCATCCTCATTGGATTTGAGGAAAATGTTAATCAGAGTTTGAAACAAACAAGATATTCAAATTGTATTGTCTAATCATAATTAGTAAACTATTTCGACTAAATAAAAGTTTTGACAGCTGATTAATAATAATCATTATGAAACTGCGTATAATCTCTATTCTTACGTAAAATCATTGTTACTAAGCATGTACACTGAATTCCATAATTTTCATTTCACAAAATAATCTAATATTACACACGATACACGATATACACGATATATACACGATAATTTATTAAAGTAAAGATCTGAAGCTTGAAACACAATCAGTATTGTTAAATTAATCTGTAAAACGTATGAATTTTAGTCGGCATAACACAGAATATCATTACCATTTATCACCCCTCTCAGCGCCGTGAAATATTCAATTAGGTATTAAAGTATCTGAGAAAGGAAGGTTTGGGATGAAATTAAGAAACAATATGACATGTCTTTGATTTTATTATTTTTTGTAACGATCAGGATATTAACGTACATTTTCGGAAGAAGTTACATTTATTTATTCGACTACTTTATTTAGATACACGCGGAAATAGCTACAGCTGCAACTTTAAACTGCATTTAATAATAAACATATATTTATTTTAAAATGAAGATTAATTTATTTTCTTAGTACTTAAGTAACTTAATTGATTGAGATACTTCAGCAGTCTCTAAGCTATTTTAATGCGAAGTCTTCTATAAAAGATACACTAGCGTAAAGCCTGGTAACTGAGCCATGCCTTAATCATACCAAAATCCTAGATCCAATTCTCATTTGGAGCATGAATAAGTTGAATAGAATAACTTGAGAGGGAGGAACATAATTTTAACAAGTCTTTGTACAGAAGAAAAGACTATTCTTGCAAGCAAAATCTATTACAAATACCGAGGTCTGGTGCCAAAGTTGCAGCTGAAGAGTAAGCACTGGAAACTGTAACTTTTAAGTTGTACATACTGAGCAACTATTAACTGTTTATATGTCTGAAACAAGTCGTTAAGTAAATATTTCCTCTATCGTTTACCTCATTTTATTTACAGTTTAATTACCATGCCAATAAAAACTTTATATAAACGTCTCTATTCAAGATTAGCAATATACATGGCACATTCATTTATAAATATTCACTTAAATCTTATATAATATCTCGTTAACGTATTTAACAGTATAAGAGATGAATTACTATTTAATTTATATACTTATAAACAGTTTGGATATTTGCCTATTACAAACTATATACATACAACTTTATAAGACTAGTTATTATCACGTTACAATGATCTTAGATTCACAAACTATTGAACCGATATCAATGCTTCTATTACGAAAAAATAACGATGTCTAATAAATAATTACAATACAATGTAATTGTAGGCTGTATCTAATTGTTGTCAATTTTCCTCAATCAATCAAAACTGACGACAAAAATATAAAACGTAAGGCTGTAATGATAATTATAGCAGACTTTTGATAAGATATAATATGTATAGGAAGATAGTTGTCGTTTTGAGGGCGGAGGCATCGTTCGCTGTTGTCACAATGATTTTCCCGTCATTAGAATACCATTTGTTGGCTCTGTCGGGTACTCTATTGCTCTTGATGTCGATGACCTCGTCCTCTTCGTCGTAAGTGTTGGTGCCGTAGTCGTCGTCCGGAGGTATTCGTACGTCGGGATACTGGTATGCGTGACGATCGTTGCCCGGTATCTCTGTCATACGAGCAAATTAATGTTTGTTTAAAACCCGGTCAATGGTTTGTTTGCAGACTGGTGTTAAATAAATAGGTATAGTCGTCATTACGGAAGGTTTAATTTATGTTGGCTCGATAGTTACGTATGGTTGTTGATTTAGTGGTAATAATATGTGCTGATAATAATGGCGAACATATTAATGCTTTTTGATATGTTATCGAATAATTACGTCTCTGATATCATTGGGTGCAGCAAAAGCATTGCGCTTGAGTCTTTAGAAATCTTTTCCTTACTATATAATGTACTTGTTTTTACTTAGTTATAGTATCATTTTGTGTATCGTGAATATTACAACAAATTTTCTTATAAATAGGTGAAATATTACCGTATAATCTAATCTTGCTCTCCACATCCCCCAACGAGTTCTTGGCTACGCACATGTAGCTGCCCAAGTCTTCTCTCCGAATATTCTTGATCGTCATCGTCATCTCAGCTTCGAACATCGACTTCTGCCTCACGGACATCACGTGGTGCTCCGTAGGAATGATCAGCTCACCTGGAGAACAATTTATTACTTAAAACACACTTGTTTTCAAATTCAATATTAGAATTTCATCTCTCCACGGTGGAAGTTTTATGAAAAATGTAAAAACTTCGTGCAGACACCTCGAAGTTTTATGGCTGCCTTATAATTTGTTTCGCTTTTATCGCGGATGGTATACCTGCCAGCTGAGTTAATCAAACGGTATTAAAATTCGAATGTTGGACTTTTAAAGTGTATTAAATTCAATCTGGTTGCGGGGAGATCATTTGAACTTTTACGTTTATGGCAAAAGATAATTTGTTTTGCGGTTGTTTTTATTTGTGGTTAATATCTTGTTTGCGTTTAGGTTTATGTCGGGCAAATAGTTGCTTTGCGTTTGTGGTTGTATATTTAAAAGTAGATTTTAATGGACTTGACTTTAGTTTTGTATCAAGTCACTAAGGTTAAACGTAGGAAAGTAGATCGTTTAGACGCTAACTTCAATCTAAGTAATTGTTACAATGAAAATAAATGTAAGTCAATGAAAATAAAATTGCGCTGAATTACTCAAGTTGATGTTAAAGTAAATAACAATAAGTTTTTTTAAATTAAGTATAAACAACAAATATACAAATTTTAATTATATACGGGGTACAAACGGTACGGTTAAAAACCACCACAAACAACTGTTATTTAATCTGCTTAAATGTGCACTTATGTCAAATTAACTAAATAACTTTTTCGACGTTGGTGGTTGCAGAAAGCAATGCCGTTAATATGTAAAGTGCACAGAAATAACAAAACGAAAACTTACCGGGATCCTTAACCCAATAATTGATGGATTTGGGCGAAGATTCGACGTAACATTCTATGGTAACGTCAGTGCCCAACGGAGCGCCCACCAGCTGGTTAGGCACTTGGATTACCGGGTGAACTGGATGAAGAATAATAAGTTTATGTTATTTCATCATCATATGATGAATATGATGAGGAAGGATGAGGCCTTCTTCATAGAACATCAGAACGAAGGGGAACGATTGCAAGCGGCCTGCACACACTGGCTCCCTTGCGACCTTTATTAGGTCGTCTGTCTATTGTGTAGGCGGTTGTCTCACGCTGTGCTTGCCAGTTCGTAGTGGACACTTGAGAACCTTTCAGCCCGATCAGCTGTGAGGTTTTCGATCTACTTATATGGTCTTACCAGTGCTACTTCAGCTTTCTAGATCAGCAAGATCAAGTATTGAGCTATGTAAGCTATCTTTAACATTATTTAATTTAATATAGAAGTTATATCTAAGAAGTCTTTCTTATTAGCAGTGGCTTCTAATAAATGTTTACGGAACGGATACGCCGCGCGGCGCCACCGCTACAATGCAACTTTGCGTCACGGAAATAGTTAAGTACGAGTAATTAATGTACTATCATTATTACAATAAATTCCACGGAGCGACGGTGAAACAACGCTGCTGAAACAAACGCTGTCGTTTTGCTGATACTCTAGCGTTATGTTAAACAAATTGAAGGGAATTATTAGGTTATACTTAAGTCTTTCTCAATTGGTATCTTATAGAAATTGAAGCGTGGTGATCATAAAATAATGTGTTTAATATTCTTTCTAGGTTTATCTTTAACAGCCCATTCGTTCACTGCTTGAGGGCCATGCTCCTTAAGAGATCTTGACAAGGCAGTATCCTTGAGGGATATTCATAATCACCACGTTTCACAGGTGAATTGTTGATCGCAGAAAGATAGTAAGTATTCTTAAGCTAATAGATGCTACTGCCCATACATGTGCTATATGTCCCTATGTTGTATCTTAAGACATCCATGGAAAGACATAGGATGGTCTGTTCTGAGCCGGAAATGTTATTTATACCTTCATTATTTTGTAACAAACGACAACACAGTACAAAATCACCAACAATATTTTATGCCAGTAAATTTTATATTTTTGTATACTTACGATAAGTACCTACGTGTTATTGAGCGACATCTGATATATTTCTGATGAAATATCTCGTGAGGCTTCATTAGACTTGATTGCGTAGGCAAAGGCACGAAATTGTACGAAAATATAAAAGATTGACTTACAATGTACACTGATGTGGATCCGTTTGCTGACAGTGGGAGGCACTCCATTACCAGCGATACATAAGTATGTGCCCATCTCCGATCGCGATATTTTAGTCAGCTTCAACACTTCGCCTTGATATGTTAATACTGTGGACAATCATATATAAAATAAAATTAATTTAAAAGACATAGTGCGGTTGAAGCGTAATTTGCGAAATAAATGATATGAATGTTCTTTATACTCCACGCAAATACTGTTAAAATGCTGGATTTTGAAGATATTTTGTTATATATAATTTTTAAACGGGTTTTAATAATAATAATGGTTTATTTGTATTAAACATGGTTATTACAATACAGGTTTTCGATTAAAAATGTTTCACATGTTTAACCAAATTTTGGTATACAAATTTTAAGTAAGTAATTATTTTTATTTTTATTTGACTTATACTACTGACTGACTGTACTAAGCTATTAACATATTCTTTGTAATTTATTTCGAAATATTCATTTTAGTAATATAATAGGCAAAGTAGGTAGTAGTTTTAAGTTTATAAGTTGTTATAATTAACTCATTAAGTAAGTACACTAGCATCCCGCGAATGGTTTCACCCGCGTAACTCTCGTTACCGTAAGAACTTCGTAATTAAATATAGCCTTTATCCTCTTTCGATGGATGGGCTATCTAATATTGCATATGACGTTTTTAGAGGTTGCATAAAAATGCAATGCAAAAATGCATCCTATTGCATCAAAAATGTTCTTTATTTACAAAAGTAAATAAAAAACATTTATTTTTTCTATCTTTAAGAACAACATGGCAATATTTTTCGTAATTTTACATAAATGCGCTGAGATATGGGAAGGGATTTTGTCAAAAAATTTAGCCCTACCAAATTTTGTGAAGTTCAAACAAATGTTGTCAGTAAGAGCGGTAATTTTGAATATAAGTGGTCCTTTTTGAAGGGTTAATATACGATTAAAACCAATTAGGTTTTCGTAAAAATATACGTTTCCGGCTTTGTTATAATTTCGAACTAATTTTCTAGTTAGTATATTTTGTGAAATTTGGATCGTTGTATAAATTTCATTCTCTTAATTGAGATATTGTTATTGTGCCTACGTTGAATAAAATATTCGGTTTGTAGCTGTCGTCTAGTGGCATCCGAGATCACAAAAAAATACTTTTTGTGTTTAGTAGTTTCTGTAGCTTTTCGGATCATTGTCATCGGATTTTGAGGGTACAACGAAACATTGCACCTGTGTTTGCGTACACACTTTGTTATTAGTATGAGATTGGCCGCGGTGGGCAAAATTGTTGGGAGTACTAGTTAATTTTATTACTAGTATATTTTATACTAGAGAACTTTTCCAGCATGTTTAATAAAAATCTACTCCACATTAAAAAAAAACAGAATATCGGTTTCGTCTCTCTTAAGTCATGGAAATAGAGATACATCTTTATGTCAGCAATAAATAAAAATAGCATTCTAATAAATGCAACTGGAGAAAATTAGCAGTTTAACAGTAATGAATAATTCCTAATAGTACGTATACTGGATGTTGGTACTCATCAATATATATTTTTATTGTGAATATATAAACCAAGTATTCAAAATATAATACCTATTCAAATTTAAGCATGAAGCAACAGCAACCAACCTACGAGTTGTGACTAAATCATCATCATCATCATCAGCCCGTATAACGTCCACTGCTGAACATGGGCCTCCTCCCAAGGGAGGTTTCAACGAGGGTTGGTCACCGCAGTATTATGTTGTGCCATACAAGGAAACGCTGCTGTCCGTTCCTTGATATACGATTATTATTATAGATGATGTTATAATTATCGGGACCAACGGCTTAACGTGCTTTCCGAGGCACGGAGGGTAGTCCCTCAACCAACCAGAAACTAGGAAAGAAATCTTAGAATTTACACAAAGATTTCCTGTCCGGCGTGGGGATCGAACCTACGACCTCCGCGCGAGCCAAATACTGCTACGCTACGGAGGTTGTCACTACACTTTGTCACGTGACTAAATACTTAATTAAAAATAAAATATTTAATTATTAATTTAAACTACCAAGTAAACTGTTAATAAGAAAACAGAAGCTAATTTTGAATGAAACTTCTCACGGAAATGTTGTCATTAGTGTAAATGGACGCCTCGCTAATGTATGTAATTTAGAATAAAACATAGTTAGCTCTCACTGCTTGTTACTACAGCTTGTTAAGCGAAATGGTTTAATAAATTCTTACGTGGAAATTAATTTAAATCAGTTTTATATTAAAAGCCCTTGATTAAAATTTTACTTTAAAAATCTTAAGAGAGCACCGGGATAAAGGTAATTTTCTACGACATAGTTATTTGCTAATTAATTGATTAGCTGGAACAGACTCGGATATTGACTCTTTTTAGTACACTTATACAGGGTGTCCAAGAACCTGGCGTCCAACTGGATTCCCACGATGCCCCAAGTTCTAACAGTACTCAGAAAAATATTTTAAAAAATCCACCCCATGTACTTACAGAATTATACTGATTTAAAAAAAAAGGGGAAATGAGCACCCTGTGACATACTTTTGAATGCTGTGACTGCTAATGCTGATAATTTCGATATTTCTTGGAGGTTTTGTAATCTAGGGTATTGCTGTGTCTAAATAGAATGTAAAAATAAAGTACTTATTGTACCATTTTAAAATAAAATATTATTTTAACTAAAGGTGATATGGAAAACTATTGAATTTCGCAACTTTGACCGACTGTAGTGTAAAAAAAATGTACCAAAATAGTATGGCAAGTGACGTCAAATTTTGACGCGTTTATTCCTCTTTTTAAAAAGGTATAATACTTACACATTAATTTGAAAAAAAAAATTTGATAATATTTTTACTCAACAACCCAATTTTTACGATGTCTTACAGAATTCTTAGAAAGAAAAATTTACGACGAATTGAATCTAACCTCTAAAGAATTACTATTGTATGCTCATAAAAATAACAACAGGCCTCTCAAAAAACAGGTTAGACCGTAAGGGACGGTATGTGCATGCATCTCACCATAGTGATTCGTTATTACAACAGGAGGGAGCAAGACAGAAACTATCTTTGCGATTTGCTGGTTCTTCTTTATGGTACCCCATTATTCAGGTAAGAGTGAGGGAGAAAAAGGTTAGAGGTGCGAGTGAGATAGATAGTGACGCTATCTGGGATCGTGCTATTTAGGATAACAGTACGGTCAGTACGCGTCACTGCCTCCTGCCGTTACTACGCACCTCTCTCTTATTGTTACCATTGATCACGTACTACGATTTAAAGCTTTGTTTATTGGACTCGATTACTCTTTGTGCTCTGGACTTTGAAACGAACTCTTTACGACGACCTTTGCCTGTGTTTGGACAGTTTGTGTTTTGTGTGTGCTACCATGGCGAACTACACTCCGCAAGAATACGCAAATATGCACTACATTTATGGAGAATGTAGAGGTAATGGACGAGCTGCAGCGAGACTTTACAGAGAAAGGTATCCGAGGGCTACGCGATATCCCGACCATCGAGTTTTCATTAATGTGCACAGATCACTATGTGACGGGCGGTTCCCCAATCAAGTAGCTGGTGAAGGACGACCCGTAAATGACTTCATACGCGATGAAGTTTTAGAGGCGGTGTCGGCAAATCCAAGCATCTCTGTGCGAGGAATAGAAGCTGATACGGGGATACCGAAGAGCACAGCACACAGTATTCTCCAAAAAGAAGAATATCATCCGTACCACGTACAGCGAGTGCAAAGTCTTTTACCTCGAGACTATCCGAGCCGAGTCGCGTTTTGTGAAACAATCCTGCAAAAACATCGAGAAGACGAAAACTTTATCGACAAAATTTTGTGGTCAGATGAATCAACATTTAAGAAGGATGGCTACATGAACCTACACAACTTGCACGAGTGGCATGTGGAAAATCCGCACTTGATGCGAGAAGATAGATCCCAGTACCGGTTCAAAGTGAACATGTGGACCGGTATTCTCTGTGGGAATATTATTGGTCCATTTGAGATGCCCGAGAATTTGACTGGCGAATCATATTTAAATTTTCTTCAAAATGATTTGCCAAACTTACTAGAAGAGACCCCACCAGATATGTGGTTCCAACACGACGGCTGTCCAGCACATTTTCGCGTATCCGTTAGAGAGTTTTTGGACGAGCAATACCCGAACAGGTGGATTGGGCGATCAGGAACAATCCCGTGGCCAGCCCGCTCACCTGACTTAAATCCGCTGGATTTTTTTTTCTGGGGAACTATGAAGGAGCTCGTTTATGCGAAGCCCATTAATGACATCGCTGACCTTCGTGAGAAGATAACACAAGCAGTGCAGGTGATACGTCAAAAAAGTTACTCGCGAAACATAAAGCGGTCCTTTTTAAGGAGAGTGAGAGCTTGTATTGCCGCGGGTGGTCAACATTTTGAACATTTATTGTAATAAAATATCTTTAAACTAACATTCTTTGCTTTTATTCTACTGGGAACCCATCTACCTGTGTGTATTTCCTTCTTGCTCACTCTTGGAACCGAAGTAAATAATAGTAGTAACATAACAGTTTCTAAGATAAGAAAGGGTCCGACAGTTACCGTTAGTAGGTAGGCACTTCGTAAAAATTGGGTTGTTGAGTAAAAATATTATCAAATTTTTTTTTTTCAAATTAATGTGTAAGTATTATACCTTTTTAAAAAGAGGAATAAACGCGTCAAAATTTGACGTCACTTGCCATACTATTTTGGTACATTTTTTTTACACTACAGTCGGTCAAAGTTGCGAAATTCAATAGTTTTCCATATCACCTTTAGTTAAAATAATATTTTATTTTAAAATGGTACAATAAGTACTTTATTTTTACATTCTATTTAGACACAGCAATACCCTAGATTACAAAACCTCCAAGAAATATCGAAATTATCAGCATTAGCAGTCACAGCATTCAAAAGTATGTCACAGGGTGCTCATTTCCCCTTTTTTTTTTAAATCAGTATAATTCTGTAAGTACATGGGGTGGATTTTTTAAAATATTTTTCTGAGTACTGTTAGAACTTGGGGCATCGTGGGAATCCAGTTGGACGCCAGGTTCTTGGACACCCTGTATACTAATTTATAGGTTGGAAATGTATCTAAATGATGTGTGAATAAATAAATACACACACCGGTGTAGGAATTTATTCAGGTTTTATTTTTTATTGATTAAAAAAAAAAACTTAACTATAGATTTTAAAAACTTAACTGAACCATAAACAAAATTTTGTTATGCCCCCAACTATGTTAACCCATAAGAAATATCTGTATCGTAAAACCACGTTAAAGACCTACCAGAAAATAGGTTCCATACCTACGTGGCATGGAACCTATTTTCCGGAAAATTAAACTATAAAGGCGCGATAATGTCTTTTATTTTACGACTACAATAATATTGTCTTAAAATATAATATATTACTTACGTTCCTAGACGGTTTTTAAATTTGTACCGATAATGCTGATATGAGAATCTAAATAGTTATGAGTCACTCATAAGGAACCAGATGTGAATTTATGCATGATTTTAGAATCCCTCAAACAATTAAATATGCAATATGATAACTATGAAAATATTAGGTATATAACTAATAAATACCAAAATATAAAATAGTATCTAGTTAACATTACCTACATTAAATGCATAAAACAATCAACAACAAAATTTTGCATTTAACAAATTGCATACCCTCAGAATATGACACAAAACTTTCAATAAATTATTTAAACATATTCAGCGTTCGTATAATGAGACCTAGAAGTGTATTCAACGGCAAAACTCTACTAATTACGACAAACTTTAAACAATACTGGACGTGAAACTCATCCAGAGAATAGTCGCCGCGCGGCTCATTGTGGCGCCATAAATGCGGTCACACGGACTTTCGTATTATACATATTCAGAAAAACAATAGCGTCCTTGTGCCATTCAAATATACTAAGACAAATGAAATATTTTTGCGGTTATTACTAAAATATGGGATTGTTGTCCTGTTTTATTTGGGTTGTTAGGATTTTGGTTGTAGGTACCTACATGATAATGTAATATTGTAGGTACCTACATGATAATGTTTGTGTGGGTCCATGTAAACTGCTTACTCTTTTATAAAACAAAACACATACAACGGATTTGGAAAACGGATTCCTACAGCAGATTAACAATACGTTTTAAAAAATTGTCTATAGATGTTTTTTGGTGTATTAAAAACGCTCTGTTTATTTCAAAGGAATGTCCAACTCAAATACTTAATTAATACATTTAAATTATGATAAATGCAAACGATCCGCAACAGCTGCAATGCAATAAGAAATTAATGAAACAAGCTTAATAAATAAAAAATTATAATACATTGTACAACTTACTTTTATAAAATAATGTGTCTTAAAAGTTATTGGAAAATAAAAACAGTGACACATCTGAATACATGCTCTAGTCAAAAAACAATCTTTATAAAAAGTTTCTTTACAAAGGCAACAGCGTTATAGGTATGCATGTTGATTCCACAGGGAGCTCATCATATTTTTTTATGAAAAAGTATGGAATCATGCTGGGACTGAAAAAAAATATCATGTTTTTTGTATGCAACATTTTTTTTTTGTAGGATAATTCCGGGAGATGGCCCTGATGTAGGTGAGACGGACCACTTTAAAAAAACTACCAAAAATATTTTATTTCTTTAAAATGGGAATACTGTTAATGCATCTGTCAACCATTCCAACCGTTTGCGTAGAAAAACTATGTGCTTTTCTTATTGCTTTTATTCAAAAAACTAGATGAAAGTTATTGGCAGTTTCTGTTTTTATTAGTGGGAGTTTGTTCCCTCAGGTATGTATTATTATTTATAGTTTTCGACTTTTTTGTGTCGAGACGAGACGAAGACGAGTTTAAAAATGCTGTTCAAGCTCATGCAGACGGCACGGGGGCCAGTGAGGCAGCTAATATTTCTCACATATCAAAGTCCACGTTTAAAATGAATATGAATAAAAACCAGCTTACTATATCAAATGATCTTGGCCCTCCAAGAGTTTACAGAAAACGAAAAAAAAACCGCACACATTTTAAAGCTGAAGAAACAGATGGAAGATGGATGATTCTGTTACCTGAACTGATTCAGAGGTTATTACTCTTCATGACATTTCTGAAATAGAAGATTGGGATGACAACGAATTTGCAGGGTGGGGAGAAAACTATAAAGAAACACTTCGAGTCGTGAAGAAAAGCTGCAATGTACAATTTGCGCATGCTGGTCCCACGAAACTTGCACAAGTCCAAAAATATGTGTGATAGGTGTAAAAATACCATCACCAATTAATAAAAGATGCTGTTTATCCCATAAGACATTTTTCAAATACTAACCTAGTTAGTAATTCATAGACTTTTAGGTCCATCTCTCCTAATCACGTGGTCCGTCTCACCCACACAGTGCGGGATAGATGGACTTCATAGATATTTATAAAATGACCAATAACTAAGGACAATATTTAATTTTTTTTCAAAAAGTGATATTAATATGTGAACTAGTAATACTTAAATTATAAAAAATATAATTTTGACATTTTATTTATATTCTATCAAAAGTTATGGGTCGCCAACAAAATGTGGTCCATCTCTCCCGGAATTACCATATTTATTATAAAGAGGAAATATTTCATTGTTTGTTTGCATTGAATAAACTATGGAATTACTGAACCATTTTCAAAAATTCTTTCACCATTAGAAAGTTACGTCAGCTTGGAATAACATATGCTATATTTAATTATGAAGTTCCCACGGGAATGGCAGCTACGAAGGTCAAAGCACTGGAAGCTAGTTAATAAAAACAATGTTGTTGTTCATTTACAAACCTATATTCACTTACGCATTTTTATAATACTTTATATAACATAGAGGTAGGTATAGTACGTTTTATGTGTATCTTATGTTTAATTATCTAGTTAAGTGTAGTGCTTCTGTGTAATCTAGTTTTGGTTCGTAAACCGCTCTATATCTCCCTAGAGGTGTCATAAAACTTTGCTAAGCGATTGTCTTGGAGAATGAACTGCAGTGTTCAGTAGTAGTCTACAGTAATAACAACTAGATACACTATACCAGTGATTCCCAAAGTGGTCAAAGTTGGACTCCCAGGGGTACACGGGAATATCGATGGAAGGCCACGCAGGTGTAAAAAATCGGGTTCATATGTCGTAAGTGTTATATTATAAGAGAAGCGGCCTTAGCCCAATGGCGTCGTACTTGTGATCTTGTGTTGACGTCGTACTTGCCCAAACTTAACCAAAAAAAAATACAAGAATTTGAGCGTTAAAAAAAAACAAAAAGATAAAATATTAATTTCACTTGACCCCGATCCATTTTTTAAGGGGGTCAACGAAAACAAAGTGGCCTCTGCTATATACTAATAGTATTAAGAGTCAGTGAAGTTGTAGGGTGGGCGCAATTGTTGAATTCTTACCAATAGAATGCCACTTTATTTGTGAGAGTAATGGGCTATATTTTAAGGCGAAGTTCAAGCAGGAACGGTATTGAACGATCTATGCGGGTGAAACAGCACAGGAGGTTAGTATATTATATAACGAATACAGATGTATGTATGTAAAACGATGTCGAACTGCAATGTTGGTGCAGTGGTATCAATAGTTCGTACCGATACCTAGTCCACAATTCTGTACAACTATTTACTATGGTTACTATCTGTTTTGGGTCTGAGAACAATGTGTTTGTAAGTTCTCCCGCAACTTTAATTCACAAGTGCTTAAGTTGTTTTAAAAACTTGAATACACAGAGCAAACTAAAATATAGAATTTGTAGTTTAAAAATGCCTAAATAATATATTTTTCGTACATTGTATTACAACATTTTATTAATTTCATTCCATTATGATTACTTAGATTTTATAATTTCCTTAACAAAACTTTTGCTTAGGGAAATAAATCTCTGTGTTACGGGTGACTTTACAAACACACAATTTGCGAACACAAAGTACACACAGACTCAGATCAACTATTCGTGGTTCACATAAATAATTTGCCTGAGTGGGAATCGAACCCAGAACACCAAGTCTCAAAAATAACTACCGTAACTACTGCGCGACCGGTACATTTCACAAAATTATATTTTTATATAAATAATATATTAAATCAGAAATTGACCCTCTCTTCTTTGAACATAAGACGAACTAAAACGTAAATCACATTCAAGGTGAAAAACAAAAAAAAAATGTAATAAATCACAAATGAGTATGTAATTCTACTTGAAAGATGAATTAAGATGCCTTCAAATATCACAAATTAATCTAAATTGTGTTACTACTAGGTAATTGTTCTCTGTTTGTCAAACAAGACTGGTGATAATGATAAAGCCTTAGTCGGAGAGTACCGGTTTGTTTTGATGGCCCAACAAGAGGCCGCTATTTCGCCCCTCCCGGCTGTTAATGAATGAAAATGAATTTAATTTTAAGACTCCATTAAGAGGAAAATAACATAAATATTATTTCTCTAATCGCATTTTGGACAACAAAAACAATTTTGTTCGTCGGTTAAAGTCACTTTGCTCATCTGTTGTTATGTTTTTCAACAGTTGATTTAGAGGGAGATAATCGTTAGTTTATTTCGGTGTTGTCTTATTTGTGTTGTAAATACTAATATAGTATAAATGGCAGTTTTAATATAAACTACCAAATGCTAAATTTCTACCTATATTAACGTACTGGCCGTACGTAAGTAGGCATCAAGTTTTGTGCTTAATTCTGCGACCATATATTTTCAGGTTTATAAAATACTAACTGTCCCATGTGGCTGCCCGCATAGATCCCGTTCCCTTGGGAGCTCATCTTAAACTACAGCCTATGATATTCACAAATAATATGAATTGTTGTCAATCGTTGAAAGTTATTTTGAAACGTCACAAGTTCACTGATGAATGGAAATAGGGATTCATTTTTTTATATATAGACTTGAAAAAATAATATTGTAATGAAATTTTCTAAAACTTTCTAATGTTCTGACCTAGTTTATTATTTTTTTCTGTGAAACCTTCTACTTAATAATTAACACAACAAAAAAAGAATTTGCGAAATTTGTCCAACAGTTCACGCATGATGCGATGACCAAGTAAAATAGGGATTCATTTATATACATATATTGTATATTATCTATATCTATATATTGTCTTTAGAAAAAAGAAGATCAATCTATAGGTTACGTAATTTTGTTCTGTAGTTATATTATAAAGAGAAAGAATATTTGTATTCGTGCTTGTATTACTAATTTATATTTGCACAAAAACTAAAAGACCGATTTAAAAAAAATTACATAAGAAGCTGCGTTGTCTAAAATTGACGAGGTTACATGAACAGGATTTATGAAGGTAAAACCACGGGGTAAGTGCAGTCCTTAAAAATATTTAAACAACATATTCAAAGATAACATTTAAAGCAGGGCATTATATTATAATTTCTAGGTAAAAATAGCCTATGTTGTTTTTATCGTGCCTACAGTTATTTTGTTGTTTCAAGGGCCGTATTACCTTATTTTATCCTGTACCAGTAATTTGGGAAACAATACCTTGCCCCAGCAACTCACAGAATTTGCTCTAAGCATCGTTATAATAACCAGAATAATAACACTTACAATGAAAGAGATTTTATACCCTTTGTACCAATCTAATCAAGTCTTAAATTTGATCTTAGTTAATTATTTAGTTTAATTGTTCGTGATTATATTTTGAGAAGAGGATTCTCAAAAATAAATGTAGTTTTAAGTAAAATATAAGCTCACTGAAGAATAGGTAGGTACATTTTCATTCGGTTTCCATCTAGGTACTCTGTAATGAAATTTGTCGATTTAAGTTGTCTCGGTATTTTATCAGTGTCCAATTTACTTTTTCGAGACAGAGGCGGCGGTAGAAAATAATTTGGAGTTCAGACGTGTTTTTAGAGACCTACAAAAATATTATTACGAAAACCGGTACTGAATGTATAAATAGGTAGGATAACACTAGAATTTATGCTTAAAGATGCTACTATCAATAGGTACCTACATAGAAAAAAAAATAGTTTGTTTTTGCTTAAGAGTGTTCAAAAGATGTTTTCTTTCTTTTGTTCTATAGTATATGTTAATATTTTGAAATACACGTATATTTCAGTCTTAATAATTATAGCTGAGTTGTATGTAGAATTAAAAAACTAAGCTCTAATATAAATGTATGAATAAGAAAAAACTATAGTTAACTTTAAAACTATGTTTTGAGGGAAATGGAATTGAAATCAGATAGGTGGAAATCAAGAGTCGAGTTTGTGTTTAAACAACTAGATACAGGGGCTCCGTGCCAATCATAGTAATTGCCCCAATACCCTTACACGAATGATGTAACGTTTGGTTTATTCAGTGGGGATATTGTCTGAGTGAACCCTACTGTTTATTTTTTTTTAATTACATGTATTAGTAGAATAAAATCGCATACATTTAAAGTAGTGCAAGTTACATTTACTGCAACTCATTGATTATTATCTGGGGATTTAGGTCAGAAGAAAAAAAACGGCAGGATATTATTTCAAAGAATTCGAGTTATAAAGGAAAACATGTGTGAGTCATTCGATTTTTTTTTTAATTTACTTTTAATGAAGTTATTTTAACTGTTTGAGTTTTTAATAATACAGGACAGATCGTTTTCAGAAAATCTATGAATATACTGTCAGGTCGCATGTTATTTCAAGATGTAAGACACGTTTTAATGTAAGGTACTAACCCTAAAAACAAAGTGCTCTCATATGGTGAGTTGTGGCGGTAGCTGCTTCTACGAACTGGTGTCATTGGCTCGATTCCGGCACTTGATTAAATGTCCCTAAATTGTATGTAAAAGTCATTATTATCTAGTGAAGTGGAAGTTGTCATTTTAAAGGAATCAATCAAATCGCGTTCAAAATCAGTGAACAACTAATTTATGAATCTATAACTAAATAAGGAATCGAATCTATGGCAGAGCTTGTCGCCAATTGTCGGGACCGACCTGACCAAACCATTCAGACTGTTATGAATTCATGATAAAAGTTCGAAGGGTTTAAATTTTGCCTACATTAGCATTGTTTGTAGAATAATACACAAAAACATACAGATAACACTAGTAATAAAATAAATATATCTAAGTATATTCCGGTTAGATAAGTTTGCTATTTCTTTATAGAAAAAACGAACACGATTCTCAATATTTCCTAAAACATACTTATTTTATAAACCTCTTACGTTAATGGTTTTTCGTTTGGGAACATTTTTTTGGAATTCGGGATTCACGTCAGTATACCGATTTTTCCTTTAGCTGTTAGATAAGGCAGCGTTATATTTTATAGTTACGTTAAAAATGTAATAGTAATTTGTGTCAATATATGTATTTGATGTTTTCCAGTGAAAACTACAATAATTTAGGTAGTTGCTAATATTGTTTACAGTGCCAATTTGAACAAAAGCCTAAACCAATATAGTATTTCAGTTACTATTACCGACTTCAGAAATACATTATATTAATAAAACAAACAATAGGAATAACGTACGTTGGACTTGCATCGGTGGCTTAAGTAAATTAATATTTTTATTTTAAATAAAAATACAGACGGTATAACAAGCAACAATACATAAGATATATACTGTTGCTTGTCGAAAACTCAAATGCCGATGTTCTGTTAACATTTATTCGGTCAATAATTAGTAACAATCTTATAAGCTCATCATCAAAATGATGCCATCAATCAATGTTTTCTACGCTGTTCATATTACCTATGTACAGTATTGCTTTGTAATTGCCAAGCTGATATATACAGAATAATATCTATTTTCTGATGTCAGCGTAGCAATTACATTTCTAGTAAGTGGATTGCGTGACTGATGAACAAGGTAACCCCGTATTTATTGCAATTTACACGTTATTATTACGGTCCTATTAGGTAATTTTAGTCGATATTCACTGAAATTTATGTTTGTTAGTTTATTTATACTAGTTTTGATTTTGAATATATTAATAAGGATGTATTTTATTTTTCCGGTAGATATGTTAGATTATACTATCACGGAACTTAGTATAATATTAAGGTACTAGCTGCGCCCCGCGGTTTTACCCGCGTTACTCTGCTCCGGTGGGTCGGAGCGTGATGTTTTGTAGCCTATATGTTAATCCAGCGTATAACCTATCCCGGTGCAAAATTTCAGCCAATTTAGTTCAGTAGTTTTGGCGTGAAAGAGTAACAGACATCCATCCATCCATCCATACTTACAAACTTTCGCGTTTATAATATTAGTAGGATATCATAATGAGAAATAACATTTTTATTTTTTTAATATTTGGTAAAAAAATATGGGATAAATAAGCAAATAAGCATTCCTATTACACGGGACAATGCTACTAGCATTCTAAAAACGTTGCACTGTAGCGTAGATTTAGAATAGTAAGTATTTTATATGTTAATTTTACAAAGTTTAAGTTTTAATTCGCTATTTTAGTTGTATTAATGATAATCTGTTAGTAAAATAGCAAACAAAAATAACTAAGTTAGTTTTTACCTTAGGTTAACATATGAATCTAACGAGTAAACTCATTACGTTTGTAGGTATAATGATAAATGTATTGGCAGACACATAGATTACCATCTATTATTACGACACGTTCTAATTACCTACAGTATTAGTGGTAATTTGTAGTTCAATCGATAAAATGATTAGCTGAAAATATTGTTCGTTATAATCAGCCCATTTCACATTTATGTATTACTTTTAGAACATTAGCCCTGGTTTTTTTAACATTAAGCTGACAAATCTACGTAGTTCATACATTAAAACAAACAGCATTCTAAATATGTATTTAAATCTGAAAGAAAAAATAATCATAAATTAACTAACACAATTATCCGATAATTTGACACTTTATAATAGTTTTGAGTTTTGATTATTCTTACAGAAACTAGAAAAACGAGATAAGAGGTTTGTTTTAGAAAACGGACCCAATTCGAATCCACCCATCTTTTCCCAACAAGAATTAAGAAAAAATACAAACAAATTAAAGAATATAGCCATCAACTATTGCCTAATTTTAATGGCTCAATAAGGACACAAAAAACACCAGGCTCTTGTAATTTTTGAATGAGAAAAACTACTCATTATTATCTACGTCTATTTCGGGCCATAAAAGTAAATTTTATGATCACTTAACGAATTTTATACGTTTTTCACAGTCATAATTTGCATTTCTCCTGGAAAATTTTCATGTATTAAATATTTCCACTAACACACATTGGAGATAGCTTTGAGTAATTACGGTATTAGGATCAAGTCGGGGAATAATTTGCCGCTAAAGCACTCTCATGGAAAATGCAAACTGAACTGTTGCATGTACAGAAAAATGTGTGTGGGATTTGGATGAAGTGAACTATGTTTAGTCGGTATATTGAATTACTATTTTTGAGAAATTTCACTTACTTTTAAGGAAGGTTTAACCACTCACACCTATTTGGAACAGTGTCCATTCAATTTTTTTATGTTATTGTCATTTTATTTATTTATTCGTTATTGCACATAGTACACTTAACATAAAGTTTATAGAACGGAAACAGCATGTATAAAGGCGAGCTTAATTCAATAATTAATTTTCTTCCAGGAAACCTTTCAAAAATGCATTTTTCAGATGCATTTTTATATTTTATCATTGTTTAATTGACAGTTTTTATACAAATAGTTATATGCTCTAGTTCTTCTTAGATCAGCGCTTTTGATTCCAAATACTAGTAAATAATATTAGCGCGTAATGGAAAGGAAGTTTACCTACTATCTAGAAAGCTTCACCTACTCAGTATTATCTAATGTGGAACGTTCTTATTTATTTATTTGAATTGCCGAAACACTATATATACAAATCGCTGTAATATAATACAGTAGTAAAATTAAAGAAACATCCCTTGTGCTCATTCATTTACAAGCAACCACATCGAACTAAACGGTGATTATTACTGTGACATTAGTCACTATATTATAAAACAAAGCCCAAACAAATTCCGTATCTGTTCTCGATAAACCCAAAAACTACAGACTCTATTTGCTTGCCTTTTTCACACATAGATTTGACAGTTTAGATATAATAATTTGGCATGGTTTGTGTATGCTTTACTACCCGTGCAAGAGAAGCCGGAGCGGGTCGCTAGTTAAAAATAACTTACATTTTCGCTTAGTTTATTTACTGAACTACTAATACGTAAGAATAAAGATGTAGGAATATTTTACCAGAAATGTCTATTACATGAAACAATAATTACTTTATAATTAAGTTTTCCAGTACAGGGAGAGCTTAATATTCGTTAACAAGTAGTTAGTAACACTTTCATGTTTAGTTCCACGAATATTACTTTAACCATGTTTCATAGTTCTCTTAAACTCAACCACGGGCCATGAACTCGGATAAGCGACTTTCATTTCTGAGAAAATAACAAGGTTTACTTGAATTTATGTTTAGAATGTAAACGAAAATTCAATAAATCTTGAATCAAGTAAAATGTTTTATTCTTGATTGTCCAACATTGCTTTAATTATGTGGTAGTATGTACAATACCGCCAAGTATCAACTCAAAATGTTTATCATTATTGTTGTAATTTGTAGCAGAATCATGTAATTTAAATACAAATGACAATGAAATTTATTCAGCAATTAGATATTTACATACACTTGTGTTTGTCACAATCACAATGTAAGACTAAATCGAACAGAAGTAACACTTAATAGCTAACAACTATTTTTATATTATTTGTTCGTTAGAAACTCCTCAATCCACAGTCACTTTCATCAAATCAACACCTTAGAGCTAGATTTTTGGAGAATCCTGGTTTAACTGTTAGACTACGTTATAGTAACTAGATAGTTACTTAGATAAATTTAACTGCAATCATATAAAGATGTATAATTTATAAAATTCAAAAACTATATGCCCAAAGACGTTGGAAATTATACTTATTTAGGACCTCCATTAGGTTTATATATAACTAAGTATAGATACGTTTGTAGTGCACGGGATATCTAGCGTATCTATAAAACTGTCAGGTTAATGTAAAGATGTAACACAATTTACACAGACAACATGTACCTATAGTAAATAATAGCAATTCAGTCCAAATTATTAATGTAATTCAATTTGTCTGAAATTGTCTAAGTTGTATTTCTGCACAATTTGGTCTCGACAATTATTTCAACTCGTTTCCTGGTTATTGTCTGACATAATTGTGAAGTTTATTGTGGAAGCGTAAATACTTAGGAAGAAGAGATTATTTCAGATAAAAGTCGACTAAGGACATTCCTTAGTTACAAAAGGACTTACAAACATACAATTTACGGACAAGTGGTTTGAATTTAGGCGTGAAAACCCTAAGAAAAGATACTTGAGTTTCAATATTTTAGAAAATAGTAAGGTCTTAATTGAGTGTAATCTCTTAGTAAGAATTGGGTCACTAGTAAAATAAATATATACTTACTTATATATAGGAATATGTTCATAAAATATTTATATATATAGATGTACACAACACGGAGAGTTTGTGTAGTAGACCGTAAGACGAATTGACAGACGGTAAGAGTCTTAATTATTATTATTATTATCTGGTGTCCCCAATCTGCCTCATCGTGGTCATAAATTCATCAATTTTTTTTGCGTATAGTACTTTATTTGACACTATGACGAGAACCTTACATTTTCGGGATTAAAAATATCCTGTAATTTAATGCAGATATTATGCTACATTTATCTGTGTACATAATTATATGTATATGTTTACTTTCAAGTTATATTAATTATGTGTGATAGCTCTAAACTAACCGTGCAAGAGTAGCACGGATTCTGACAGTGTTATGTTAAACGCCATAAGGTAACTTTAAAATAGTTAATATTGTCAAAATCGCTAAGGTTACATAAGAAAATTTAATGTAATGGTTAAATATTCTTTAATTTTCATTTTTTTTTCATCAAAAGAACCTTCTCCTGACAATATAAAATATGCCGTGACCAAGGGAAATAGGGTGTAATTTTTATATATTTAGATATTACCTTTACTTTTCGCCCCTGTTTGGTCCCGTACAACAATCTCTTGGCCATCTTCTCGTTTCCACATAACCCTCGGAGGCGGCACGCCTCGGGCTTTGCACGAGACACGAGCTGTTCCTCCTTCCGGAACCATCGTGTCGCCCGACGTTTCTTCCGGAATAAAATCCGGCGGTATCACTACATCAAGGAAGCCCATCTGAAATAACGAAAATATCTCAATTAACTTTTTAGGTCTAAGAATAATATTTGAAACTAGCTTAAATTGCTCATCAAAAAAACTGAAATTTTGCGTGGATTTTTCCAAAATTCGTGTCCTGAACGTTCTGTTCGGCTGATTCGTTGAACCTTTACAATAAAGTTCGTTGCGCTTACATATATTTTGAGTTTTAATTTATATTATAATAGATCAAGTAGAATATAGACAGTATAGAATTAGCGATGCAATGCATTGAATTAATTCTGTGTTTTCATAAATTATTGTGGGTTTTCATTCTAATATTGAGACACACACACTGTTCTCGACGCTATGAAATACTGCACAATTGATTTATTATATTTTGTAATATTATTTATTAACTCTCATTATCTTTAAACTTTTCCAATTGCAAATTAACCCGCCATTGGTGTCGTAATATGTCTGTGAGACCGGGTAGTTCAAAAACAAAGAATATTTTTTACACCCTTTATCGAATTGCGTTGCGATTTCGAGTAGCTGCCTGAATGCACGCCCCCTACAATTAGTCCACCCCGCGACCACGACGCGGGCGCACGTTTCTGAGTTTTGGCGCCAACCCGGTGCGTGAGACCGGGGTTACAGACTACGTAAGTCAAATAGTCATAGCTTAATTTTTTGAATTGTGACTTTTTGCTAAGTTTATATATTTATTTTGATATTATAATTATTGTGATTATTATTATTCTGTAATCAGTAAACTTTTTGCATAATTCTATCAATTTTTCACTAAGATACTTAATATTTTTGGAATTTATTTTCTAATTTATAACTTTGTTTTAGCATGTCTTACGAACGTGAAACTCGTCGTCTCGAAGCTCTTATACCTACTAGATGCAGAAAACATGCAGAAAAACGGAAAAACAAGGTATACTAACTAGGGTACCATTGCAGGAAATATTTATGTTTAGAGCATGTAGTGCCAAAATGCACTATAAAGCTGCTTGGCTCTTGAAACAGATACGTTTTTGAGGGGACTTTTTTTGTATTTTTTTGTTGGAAGGAGTTCGTTTTTTGTTTTAATTTTATAGTTCCTATTGTCATAAGACTGCCAAAGGCTGATTTAGACATAAAAAATATATTTTTTATACAATTTCTATATTTTAACGTAAGTCTAGAAAAAAAATCGATTATTTTCAGTGTTATAAGTGTAATACAGTAAAGATTAATAAACGTAATTTTTTTATTATACATCTTTGTTTTATTGATAAAAAAACATGTCTTTTTAATATTTGGCCGAGTAAAAGTAGCATGGAGTATTGCTTATTAAGAAAATCTTAGGTTGAAAAACCCGGTGCGTGGGACCGGCGGCGTCACCAAAGATGTAAGTCAAATTCACGTCACCAGTGGCGGGTTAATGATTTGTTGATTGTTAGGAGTCATTGCATGAAGTGAAAATGGAAGCTATTTTGTTATATTTTTTTCAGATGCACGCTAAGGTTTTTTCTATTCAACCAACCAAAAGATTTTATATCAGAGAAGTTTTGTAGTAAATATTATGATTGGTGTTATTTTAATCAGATTTAATTTTATCACGTTAAAATCATTCTGAAAATAGTTGAACAATATTATGATTTAAAATACCTAGATATGTGCAGGACGTGTGAAATACTGTTATGAAACTTAACGATATATTTAAGATTACCTTTGAATTGTTTTTTGATAAAATAGCGTACTCATTTCTTCTTTGGTTGTTAATATGTTTGATATTACTGCTCGCCGCACTGTACGTAGTCACTGTTTATAGGAGTCAGATCAACCAGACTACTTCGTATATTTTGATTATCTTACCATCTATTGTAAGTCATTTGCTGAGGTATCTGAATCTACTAGATCAATTAATTCAGACACTGTAGCACGATAGCCCACACGTAATACGTTTGATAGGTATTATTCAAATTCTCTCAAAAAACGGCCACTGTTTGTGTCTATATATCTAACTATACCTAAAGGTCTGTTAATTTGTTAAAGTATTTATGAAGTTTAATTAATAAACTGAAACACGACATAAAAAATTAAAATACAAGAGTATGCCTTTGGAGGAAATAATAATATGTTAAGGAAAGTCTTTTGACATAAATATTTTATTAAACAACCATGACATTTGAATATTTTGAAAAAAATCTTACATTTTTTATCGTATTAAAAATATATATATAAATAAAAGAAAAACGATAAATGATCAATGTTATATAATTAATATACACTATAATTTATATACACTTGCTCAAAATATTTATTTAAAAAGCCTAATATATTTTCTTAATAATAATAAAACACAAAACATACTTTTTTATCTGAATAGCTCTAATATCACGTTTTATTTTAATATTTACAGATATCTCAAAATCAGATGAATTTATTCTGGTCGCATTATTTAAGCTAGTACCTACTAAAGTTTAATTTTCATTAAATTTAATAATTAAAACATTACATCGTAGTAGTAGGATATCAAATTTGAAATGAATGCATTCCAAAATTAATTACTTAGGTACGTTAGGTAAGTAATTAAAATTGTATAGTCTGTTTTACAATATTAATTTGAGATAAATCAAAGCTTTTGATTCCATTTCGACAAGTAATTTAATAACGAATTTAGTGATGTTAGCGTGTGATAAATCAAATTATTGGGCTTATCAGCCTTGGGGGTAGTTCTTTTTTACGGATTCTCAATGCTCAATGATAATCGATTATGCGCTTAGTAAAAGATTAAAAACTGCTCAGTCTTGCATTTTCATGCACTTTTAGACACAAGTGAATTAACTTAATTTAGAACTTCGGACCTTTAGTTAAAGATCATACTTTTTTATAGTCTTTAGAAGACACACGAAGTAGGTTGGCACATTTATTTACATAATATTTTATAAAACAAAAATGGATATAAAAACAAGTTATGGTACATATTATACACCATTTATTTTTTTGTGTACCTATCCTGCGTTAAGTTCAACTGAAATTAGGTTTGTGTCTAAACGAAATAAACGAGTTTTATTCAGCACTTAGGAATTTACATACACTTGTACTTGTCAAGAAAAGGGGCAGGGGTCAACGCGGTCCTCGGTCTGTCCGGCGAGGATCATAGCCTAGCTAACCTGCTAGCTAGCGCATATATATTTTTGATATGTCTAATTATGTTATGTATGACAAAATCCCACAATGGGAGATGTAAATAATTTATTGTAGTAATTTTGAAATAAATAATTATCGCGTATGAGAAAAAAACGTTTAGAAAGCAAAGAAATCATAATTTTATTGTATTCTTAGCGTGACTAACAAAAAAATATGCCTAAAATTGCAAATATGTTTGAATAAATTAATCAAATCTCCTATTCGTAATTTCAACAGAATCAAACGCATATTCCAGTTTAAACATGTTCCAATTCAAAATTAATTTCTGTTGACCAAATAAAAAGCATTAACACAACAAACATGAAACTTTAGAACGGATGTGAAGCGTTCAATTTGATAGCTATTGAAAGTGTAAACATTATCTACAATTTAATTATCGGAAACATAACATAGTTTGAAATGCTTATCAAATTAAATCAAAATTGTGTGGTTACAGAATAGGGTACGCGAAAATATTTGCTCCAAATTAAGGAGACGTTTTGTAATTCGCCGAAGTGAAATTAAATCCTTTTCAAATTTATACTATGTAATGAATCGGAAGAGTCGAATGCTAAGCAAAAGTGGCAATTATATTCGGCTCTGACTGAATGCTAACTGCATTCTAATTATGGGTATTTATAGTGACTAGTGATGTTTCATTCTGCTGAGAATTACGAATGCTAAACCATTTACTCAAATTATAAAGTACTAGCCTTCCGCGCGCAGTTTCACCCGCGTAACTCCCGTCCCCGTGGGAACTTCATAATTAAATATAGTCTATGTATTTTGGGTTTAGTGTGGCTTTCCAACGTTGAAAGAATTTTTCAAATTGATCCAGTAGTTTCGGAGCCTATTTAATACAAAAAATCAAATCTTTCTTCTTTATACTAATAGTATTACCTGTTAGTGTAGAAGTATAGATTATTGAAATTGTACTGGTTTGGGTAAAGTCGTCTTTTGGAAATCAGGTCGATAATTATTTTTGTTGAGATTTTAAATTATTTGCCACAATTATTACTGTAGCAGTATCTGCATAATGGAACTTAAACACGTTATTTTACTGATATTGGCCAGAACCGACATCTCTCGAAATTACGGCTTATCACGTAGCGATATGACTATGACTTCGATAAAAATGCCTTCATTACATTTTTCGAGGGTTATTGTAACGCAATTCCTATGTTATTGATAATGTATTATTGAAGCTTTATTATTAATTTAATAAACTTAAAACGTTTTTCGTGAGCATAGTTATAGTTTATTTATGTTTAAATTTATATTACTGGTTCAATGTGAAATTGCTACAAAAAAATCCCTGGAGTAAAACCTCAGTAGGTTTATTGTTTGTTATAGGAATCTAATTATGGTATATAATAATATTTATGGTATGACACAATGACAGCCGAAATATGAATTTGCTACATTTCACATTTGATAGTGGCACAAAACCAAATGAGTTACTTTTTAGTTACGAGTTTTAGGCACTTTGTTTTATAGATCAATTTCCTTTAAATTATAACATTGTTTGTGTCATTATCAAATTAAAGCTGCGATTCGATCATCGACCTTATTAGCTACTGTTTCTAATAATGTTGATGATTCGCAGCTTAGACGCAGTATAGTAGATACTATCACTATCGACGCGCGACGGTTGTATATGTATGTGCGACAGTTGCTCAAAACTCTCCTTAAGAAACTAAAAGCCATAATCCCTCAATCACCCCGTCAGCGACCACCCTGAGCCGAGGTCCAAGTCCCACAGGAGACGCCTCTTGCGCAGGTTGCTTAGTTTGTAGTGTTAAACCATTTATCTAGGCTGGAGCTCCGCTCGTCTTTATGCCCGGTGAAGTAGCAAAAGCCTCAGGAGGCTTTTGCTACTTCACCGGGCATACGAGGACGCACACCTGGCTACATATGTACGTCCGAAAAGAAAAAAATAAAAAAAAAGGTTGTATATGTATGACACATTACATGAAAATAAAAAGTGCCAGTTTGTAATGGAAAAATAGCAAGTCTTAACTAAATGCATATAAATACCTTGGGTATTAATAAAGTAAAAAAAAACACAATAAAAAAACCTTTGTCTATTTCTTCCAGCTAATTTCATCAACCGGACCGATTCTGTCGGGACAAATAAATAGCTAATTTTATAGGGTTTCATAAAGGCTTCTTTTCATTTTGTTTGTGTATTTTCTGCCAAATTATACGCAGATGAATTCGCGAGCAGCAGCTACCATATAACTAAATGACATATTTAAGTTAATAACAGTGTTAACACGGTTAACTAAATCATGTATACACTACATGATTTAGGTAGCCGTTAGCCTATAAATTGTGTAGAATTATTATCACGATGTAACCCTTTCAGTTCAGTGACGTATCAATCATGAGATCAATGCTGGCACTCAGTGAGCGTCACTTCGTGACCAGTCATGCCTAACGAGTAGGGGTCAGGCGACGCAACGCGCGACTTTAAGAATTTTATCAGAAAATATCGACTTTTTCCTCCCGATAGAGCTTTTCCTGTTTACCTTCGATTCTCGTATTAAATTACATGGATTTTTTAGTAACATAATTTTGCCCGATCCGCTATTCGAACCTGGAACCTCACTTATGGTTGAACAAATTATACCGGAATCAATGGCATTGAAACTCATTTTAAACGTCCACACTATAGAGTGTAGACAGTCAAATTTATGAAGATGGCTAAACAAAACGGAGCCCTGAAAGAAAAGTAGTTGTAGGTATCTATTTATTGCTTTTTAGGCAATTCGCATCACATTAAGATACAATCTAAAGTAAATACCTTCTAACTAAAGCATTGCAGATAATTTTGTTATACATGCTTTCCAATGTTCAGACCCTCATGAGAGTATTACAGGCGCGTAAAATGATGTTTATTTTTAAAGAGAAATTACAGGAAAAAACTTAATTGTGATATACTGGGTGCCTTTTTTACCGTCTTGAAAATAATAGGGCGTGATATGTATATGAAATAGACGTCTAAGGCATAGTTATTTTATCTTTTTTTTTACTGGCATAGAGTGAAAATCGTAACCGCAAAAATGCGTATCTACTTAGATACGCATTTTTACGGTTACGATTGAAAGAGTGAGCGAAATAGCGTAATTACCTACTTAGGTAATTACGCTATTTCGCTCACTCTTTCCAAGCATATTTGATTGCGGCCTAGGTATTAGCCACCTATTATAACTAACGTGAAGTAACTACCTAATTAGGTACGTATTTTTATCGTTATGATTTTTACTCTGTCAGTAAAAAAAAAACAAAATGATAAAAAACCTATGCCTTGAACATCTATTTCATGTCCATATCACGCCCTATTATTTTCAAGGTGGTAAGAAAAGTCACCCAGTATAAGTTAATGTGATAGATAAGATAACTATATAAGGATGCTGCCAAAATATATGCCATACCTTGAACAGGAGATAGTGCCTTATAGTGATTAAGTAAATGATTTTATTTTTATTTTTTTTATAAATATTTGAGCGGAATGAATACTTAATATTTTGTGTTTCTTAATGTAGATTAGTGTGGATTTTTGCAAAGTATCGCCTGATTCTATTAAATCATATTGCATCGTCAAATCATTGAATATAATTATATATACGCGTAAAGGTTGTGCTCTGTTTCATTATGCCATTGTGGCCTGATCCTCAACTTTTAGAGAAAATCATATAATTTAACTGTATCGTATAACCAATGATTTGAGTATCTCGATACAATCACAATAAATCGAATCAAATGCAAATCGAAAACCCAGCAGTTCACACTTAGAGAAAATAATTTTATATAATAGACGAATGATTGGTAATAGTTGTTTCAATAACAAATCTTTTGTTATATAATTATTATTATTTTCCTATCTACCATCAAGGTTATGTGGATATTTTGAGATAGTAAGTTGCTACCTCACATTCTTTTAATCTTCTATTAAGTATTTTGTATTTTTTTGTTTTAGTTAAGCATTTTAGAGATTTACAATAAATAACAACAATAAAAAAATACTAAAAATATAGCCAGGTCAAATGACGAGATCAGAGGTCCTCAGTAATTCTATTTAAATTAAACCGACACACGCCTGTTGACAACCTTGAAGGGTAAGGACTACGAGGCACCCGCCACGGTAATCACACAACAAAAGTAAACAAAGAGAACGTAATCACTGGCACGGACTACAAGCCTTGGATCACAAGACGGGCAGGGGCCAACGCGGTCCGCGGCCTGTCCGGCGAGCATCGTAACCTAGCTAACCTAACAATTATTGTAGATCATTCGTTTAGTTTACAACATTATTTAAATTAAGTATGCGATGCTGGGTTCATGTAGGTATTCAGTATCGATTTGCATTAAGTTCGATTTGTTGTGATTGCATTGAGATATTCAGATCGTTGGTTATACGATACAGTTGAATGATGTGATTGTATGTATCGTCGTACTCAATGATGATCACATAGCATAGAATTGATTAAAGCAAGTCCATTAGGATTATAACAGTTAATACCTTTCATTATTTATGTGGTGGTAAATGAAATTGCAATAGAAATATAGTTTTGAATTGAGATTCTAACATGCCTTTGCATTTTGTACCACGACTTGAGTTATTACCTTGTTTAGTTTGCGAGTGAATTTATATTAAGTTTTCATAAAGGTAGATTGGTAATTACATTACCTTCGATTGTGAACAAAATAGTGTAGTCACATGATGCGTAAATATAAGATTCTAAAGACTTACAAGATTTTCTTTACCTTCCTAATACGATTCATTCCTCTTAAAGTGCATGAATGTATTCACAACTAACATGGTATTTTAATGTATCAACAAGTTTCCATACATTGGTTTGGGATTGGAGCCAGTGATCGCCCTGAGCCGAGATCCAAGTCCCACAGGGGGTTCGGAGGTACTTATACTCTCTACCTCGGAAAGCCAGCGTACAAGATTTAAGTGTTGTTTCTGGCTGTTAAAATATCAGGTATAATAATCATCAGGCAGTGATTCTGAGTATGTTACAACATAATACTGCGGTCACCAACCTGCCTGCCAAACTATAATTATGGCATGACCCTCCCTTGGCGGGAGGCCCATGTTCAGGAGATGATGATACTTTGAAATTGTAACATTGAATTGTGTCTCAAACAGAATACGCCAGCGCGGTTGTCATGACAACATTATTTTATTCTTTTATCCCAATTTCACTGACACTTATTTCCTATAATTGGATTTCGACGGTGAGTTAGTACCATAAAACACGTAAACGGTGTATGTAGGGATGTTCATGACAAATATTTTATTCGAAGTGTGTTACTTTGACTAGGAAACAAAACTTAAATCTTGTAATATATATGTTAAACTATGAAGGTGTAGATATTACGAAACACTCCAGATCTTTTTTTTTTTTTTTGTCCGGGCATATGTGCTTTCACGCCACCCACCGCCGCTGCAGCGTATTCGCACGCTGGCGATGGGATATGTGGGACTCGCCCTCTCCATAGCGTAGTATGCTAAACTCATACCACGTGGAGAGGACCCACTAAAACCCCCCGGACACTCCTTCGATCCGCCGTTGGCGAGGGCCGGGTACGCTTGAGCTATCAGGCCCCCCGACGGCACCCGCGGCCAATATAGTACCGCGCGATCTCCTGGGCCACACTTACAGTGGCCCATTTGTCCAGTTATAGGGACGCCCGGAGTGTAGAGGCGTCCCTACTCCTCACGGGTCAGCCTGGTAGCCTGGTAGCCTAGCCGGCGGTAGGCGGCGGGTTTCGGCCCGCCGCCGACGGCCAACACGTCGTCTGCGGAGCGGGTGGGCGGAGGGATCTTCTTCCTTCTCCTGCTCCGCGGACTCCTTCTGTGACATTACTTGTCTACAGAAGGAGGCAACCGCCTCCCACGATCTCTCGCTTTGAACCATCTTCGGAATGATGGTCGGCAGCGAGAGGTCGTCTCCCACCACGTCAACGAGTTCCTCCCGCAACCCTCCCGACCCTAAGCTTGCAAAGTACTTTCCGATTCCGCCAGTCCCGCGAACTGTTACGAACGACAGTTGTACAATACTCCCCTAAAAAAAGTAAAAGTCATAAACCCCTAATCCTTCCGTCAGCCACTGCCTATAGCGTCCTAGTCCCATGGGAGCCCTCTTGCACAGGTTCCTTAGTTTGTAGTTTATAAACCATTTATTAAGGCCTAAGGAGCCCTGCTCGCTTTATGTCCGGTGAAGTAGCATAAGCCTCTTGGCTGATTACATTAATATACATTGGAAGAAAAAAGTATATATATAGATATAGATAGAAATAAAAAGTACAACATGTATCAACGCAGCTGCCTTACTATTGGCATTTCATTTAACGTGCTTTCCGAAGCACGCAGTATAGCCCGTTAACTAACCAGACCCGGAAATAAATTTTTGACTTTATACAAATATGTTTTGTATGGCAAGAGAATCGAACCAATGACGCCCTAAAACGCGTGCCCACGTAGGTGACTTGCTTTGATATTGGATGTAAGTATAAGTACTGAAGTGATTTTGTAGAATCGCGGAAAAATACTTTGAAAAAGTTTGTGAAATTTGGCGAATTAATTATTTTAACACATAAGATATATGTAGTTTCCACACTTCACAATATATGACATGCTGCACTAACAGATGTACGATGTAATTTTGCTCTTATTTTATTAATTTCCTGTACAAAAACATTGTTTTCTTTATGTTTTATAGAACGCTTATAATTGGAAACGTCAATCAAAAATCAGGATTGTTCATGTTAAAATATAAATATTAAACTGACTCAAACGTTATATACCATATAACCTACCTATGTGATATCACGTTACACCATTATAATTTGTGGCAATCAATTTTAAAGTAAAATAAATTAATGTGAAACTTTTATTGTGAATTTATGAGTATATTTGTAGATCAGTTGTAAGAATTTGAAGTTTTTTTTAATAATATACCTCATTATAATATATCTATAGGTTTATGAAATGAAATCGATACCGTTAAACAAGAAAAAAATATTTGGTTGGATTGTAATATCTATATTATAAAATAGTACCTAATTTTGTTTTTTTAAACTTGCACACGTTTTGTATATACCTACAAAAACATCAAAGGCAAGTATGTGTATTTAATGGAGGTCTAAAAATTCGTACACAAAAATAATATATCATATTCATAGACTAGATAGATTGTTTATGATAATATAAGTTAATATACTTACCTGACTTTTCATAGGATCTGTATTGATCTGACACATGTACTGCCCCCGGTCTTCTTCTTGCACGTTTTTAATATGTAAGTACCACGTAGAGTGGTCGCTGTGAGACACGGAGACCCTCGGATTGTGTGTGATCACGTGTTCATGGATCGCTTGAATTGCTTTCGTGTCTGCCTTCACCCAACCAACCTGAAAGTACCAAAATATTAAATCTATACTATATTAGGCCATTAAAGTATAAGTACATATATTTACATATTATTTGTATAAGATACCTATATAAAAATATAGAAAATATTCTATACGTCATTTTAGAATAAAAAGCTTAAATCAAAATCAGAGTATCAATCAAATCTCCGTAAGAAAACTACGTTAACCAAGACTGTACGATAGAACAATGTCCATCTGTTCTCCATGCTATATGACCTGCCCATTGCCACTTCAACGAACTAATCCGTTGGGCTATGTCGGTAGCCCACGTTTTCTACGTATCTCCTCAGTTCCGATTCAATCTCGTAGAGAATCCCCGAGTATAGCCCTCTCCGTAGCTCGTTGAGCGACTCTGAGTCTGTTCATAAGGCCCATAATATATATTTCACTAATTTATTTTAATTACGTTTTATTCTAAGCCCAAAACTCACTAGTTTATTAACGTTAACTAACATAATTAATATTGAAACTTTCCGACTACATTATGTAGTTGGCGGGAGCAAGCTTTTTGTATAACATAATGGATACAATTAATATAAATTGTTAGAAGTAATTGCTTTGGTGGGAATATAAATTATTCTGTTGGCGGAATATAGTCATAGAGAAGTGTTGAATAGATCATTATTAGTAGTAGCCATTAGCCATTTAGTTATGTAGAATTAGACGTCTACTTTATTAATTGAAATTTATACCAGTAGGCATGAAGACTAAAAAATTCTATTTAGTCCCAAAAAATATTGGACGCGTATTTTTTTTTTCGTTCCTCAATCAAAATATGACGTAGATACAGCGCAGCGTGTTGAAATTTCGTGTGACGTCATTTCTAGGTAAAATTTTACCAAATAGTGATGTCACAAATCTCCTGAACTTTATAATATGTTGTTTTTGCTCTGTACCTTTGTCAATTTTTATTGATGTGATAAAAAGTAAATAAATACGTGTCCAATATTTTTTATTAATGTAACTGACGGACTAAATAGATTTTTTAGTCTTTTTTTTTATTTTTTATTAGAAATAGGTTAGCGTTTGACTACACCCTGCCTGATGTTAAGCATCGGAATAGCCTAGGATGGAGCACGCTTACCTAGAAGGAACCGGTTTACTCTTGATTTGAAGAGACCCATATCGTACTTATCGGGAAATATAGACCCCGGCAAGGAGTTCCACATCTTCGCAGTACGTACAAAAAACGTGGACTCGAAGCGCTTCGTACGTATTTTGGGAATATCGACCATGTACTGATGGCGCCTCTCCGAGTGTCTTGTTGTCCGATAGAAGAAAGGGGAAGGCAGAACTAAGTTGTGCAGTTCCTCAGCACACTCTCCGAAATGTATCCGATAAAAAACCGACAAACTGGCAACCCTTCGTCGGTGCGCAAGGCTTTGCAGCTGAGACTCGGCTACGCTGCCTATTAACTTTTTGGCGCGCCTCTCAATCGACTCCAGTGCCTCTAGTTGATACTTGGCGGAACCATCCCAAAGATGAGAACAGTACTCCATACATGCTCTAACTTGGGCTTTGTATAATGTGAGCAGCTGATTTGGTGTGAAGTACTTTCTCACCTTCGAGAGGATGCCAAGCTTTTTGGAGGCTATTTGGGCCTTCGACTCAATATATGAGCCAAAATTTAGAGTCGATGAAAGAGCAACGCCTAACAGCTCAAGCTTGTCAGTTAACTGCACGGATACATCTCGGAAAGAAGGAGACAGTCGAAACGGCCTCTTCTTTGCGGAGAACAAACACGCCTGGGTTTTACTAGCGTTAAACTGAACCAGGTTGGCATCGCCCCAATCGGAGACTGCCTTAAGGGACAAGTTTAAGCGTTCAACCATGGCCTCTCTGAGCAACTCTATATCCGGCCCACTGGCCCGCGCATTGGAAGTGTAGCTCTCCACGACCGTGCTGTCATCTGCATACCCAAAGGTACCGGGCTTCAGCAGATCGTTGATATGCAGCAGAAAAAGCGTCGCAGAGAGTACAGACCCCTGGGGAACACCGGCATTGATAGCCATTTGCTCAGACGAGCAGCCGTCAACGACCACTCGTAATGACCGATCCCTCAGGAAATCCGAAATCCAAGCGCAGAATGCAGCAGGTAGACCGTATGCAGGAAGCTTGCCAATAAGGCTATCGTGCCAAACCCTGTCAAAGGCCTTCGAGATGTCCAGAGAAACGGCAAGCGCTTCCCCGTGTCTCTCGATGGCCTCACTCCAGATGTAGGTAGCGTACGCTAGAAGATTCCCAGTGGACCGGTTTCGGCGGAAACCGTATTGTCGATCGCTGAGGAGGTTGTTAGCTTCTAGGTACGCTAAAAGCCTGGTGTTGATAACACGCTCCATGCTCTTGCAGAGTATGGAGGTGATGGAGATAGGCCTGTAGTTTGAAGGGTCAGCACGACTACCTTTTTTGGGCACGGGTTGCACATTTGCTAGCTTCCAAGACTTCGGCACCAGTCCAGTCTCTAGAGAGAGGCGAAAGAGGCGTGTTAAGACAGGAGTCAATTCGGGTGCACATGTCCTCAACATAATGGCGGATATACCATCAGGGCCACTGGCTTTATTCACGTCAAGATTACGAAGCGTTTTGCGAACTTCCTTTTGGCGAATGTGAATGTCATTCATGACTATCTCGCTTCCTGGAACGTTAGGAGGAATCGCGCTTCCAGCATCTAGTCGTGAAGATTCCGCAAACAGAGAAGCAAACAAGTTGGCTTTCTCTTCAGCAGTGTGAGCCAGTGTTCCATCAGGCTTCTGCAGTGGAGGCAGTGAGGGGCGGCAGAAGTTTGCTTCGACTGATTTAGCTAGGGACCAAAACGCTTTACTACCCGCGGGGTACGAAGCCAGTTTGTTCCCTATTCGGCTAATATGGTCAAAGCGAGCCTTTTGTAGAGCCTTTTTGCAGGACTTGGCAGCCTTGTTAAAAATTCTCTTCTTTGCGTGTATATCCTTTGCCTTGCGCCTACGAGCATCGACCCAAGCCAGGTATGCCTGATGTTTGCGCGCCTCAGCGCGTCCACATTCAGCCCCGAACCATGGGCGATCTCTGCCAGACGACGGTACGTCAGTGAACGGAATAAAATATTCCATCGCTAATCGTAGCACATCGGTCACAGCATTGGCGCAGGTGGTAGGATCACCAGAAGAGAAGCAGACAGGTTGCCAAGGATAAGATGCAAAGAAGGACCGCATCTCATCCCAATCTGCTGACTTGTATCGCCACATCCGCCGAGTGCCTTTTGGGCAGGGATCGGGCGGGGAGTAGACAGATACAGATTTCACCAGACAGTGGTCGGAACTACCTAAAGGTGAAGAGACCGACACTGAGTAGCGGTCTGGATCAGTTGTCAGCAGAAGGTCCAAGCAATAGGCTGTATGCGAGTCAACGTCTGGTATCCGTGTAGCTCCTTGGACCATCTGGGTGAGATTTAACGCTAAAGAAAGCTTACGCGTCTCTCTCCCAGCGTGGTCGGTGTCCCGGTATGGGAACAGCCAATCCTGGTGATGGCCATTAAAATCCCCCAGTAACACCATTTGAGCGGATGGGTACTTTTGTTGAGCTGCGTCTGCCACCTCACAGAGGTATTCAGCGAGCCGAGTTGTCTCCGGATCCCCGGTGTGCGAGCGGTAAACACAGGCATACAGAATCTTATCAATGCCTGTGTCAACCAAAGCCCAGAGTACGGAGAAGGTGGGGTCCTCGAATCGACGGAGACATAGTCATAGTCATCATGCCTATTGAATTTAAAAAATAAATGTGATTGTCCATGTTGTTTAATAGTACCTATAATGAAATAAAATCAAATCTTTATTTTATACCTTGTACTTAGCTAACATGAATCGAAGGCAAAATCTATTGTGCTTAATCTGCGTTAGGCTTCTCCGCCCGTACAGTGGCCGGGTGCGTATTATTCCTCGGATGCTGCCCGGACACACAGAACTGCAGACGCATATATCACAACGTACGTCCAGAGCCCCACTGTTGGTACTGTCGCTGTCACTATACTGTCACGGGCTCTTCTGGGCCCTGTAACGCAGGTGGGACGCACGGAGCACCAGTGCGCCCCTACTCCTAGATTGGTATTTAAGGGGGAGCGTTGTTCCCAGTTGTAGTTGGTACCTACCGTTCAAATCTATCAAAAGTATATGATGGGAACTTTAAGTTAGATAAACAAATGCTACGACAAGAAAGAAATGAACTTACCCGATAGTTTCCAAGATTAACGACTATACATTCGAATGTTGCGTCTCTTCCTAAGGGCACCGTAAGGTTGGTAATCGGCTCTCCGAATTCTGGCACCTCCACACCTCCTGTATGAACAAAACAAAGAATTAACAAATTTTTCTTTATTATTTTATTTTTGATACCTATCAACTGACGAGGTTTTGATTTTAAGAAGATACTTATTATAATATTTATGGTTTAAAGTTCGATAGTAGGTAAATTCCTCGTGTCGGTGCAAGCGCAATGAACATTGCAAAGGCAGCGCGGCGCAGAGAACTCAACAGTAGATATAACTACTTCAAGACGCGTTATAACTTATCTTTTTTTGATCATTGTTCATTGGATTAAATCACGTCCTAAAATACAATCTTGTTTTATTACGCGTCACACGGTAGGATCTCGAACGCTCTGTTTTGTTTTTTGGTAAGTTCATATGTTCGTGGAATAATTTATGTATTAATTTATTTATGTATACATACACAGAACATAGAAATACAACAAGATAGACAAACAGCAATGTACAAAGGTACTACTTATTTCTTAAGAAATCAATTCCAGTAGACCTGCGAGAGGAGGAGACAAAAAAAGAAAAAATTAAAAGCGTCTAGGTAGATACAATAATGTAAATCGTGATTAAATTAATTAACGAAACCTTTCAGGGGCGTAAACTAATAATTTATTTTATTTCTCTTAAGGTAAAGTGCATGGCAAAAAAATATCTTAAATGTAAAAATATATTGGTTTGTTCCTTTTAACCTAACTATTGTTTGAAACGAAAAAAGGTAATTGCTAACACATAAATTGGTTTTGAAGTTTATTACACAAATAATTTATGTAATATTTCGTTATATAATTATTACCAGTCATGTCTTACGATTAGAGTAGGAACCCTGTTACGTAAATGTTACGTGTCAACTTAGTGTTGCTAGTTCGAAATTGTACTACATGGCTTTTATATATTTATAGGTACCGTGAAAGTTGTAAAACACCGCGATAGCTGAAGTAAAAATACTCGTCACGCCACATTACGTAAGACCTCCACGTCACGACTATATCACGACACTCGAGTGATGAGAAAGAGCGACATTAGCGTTAGCGAGCGGTATGCACTGCCTTATCACGAATGTTCAAACTTGCGATACTGTCGGCGACAGTTGGTAGTTGCACCTACCAAGGACCTTGCAACAAAGTGTCAACTAACCATTCCAACTTGTTCCGTTATTCGCGGTTCCAACTTCAGAAATGTGGAGTGACACGAATAACTTTAGCAAGTGATAGTAACTAGGTAGACCGCTGCGCCTGCAATCTTGTTTGCTGCTGACGTATATTCATGCATTAACTACAGAAATAGACTTGCAAATGTCATATTTATTAGTTGGAGACTATATGGAGTTGTAAATTGTATTTCTCAATCGGATGTTACCTACATAAACGAATCTATAATTATATTGTTTTCCTGATAATGTTTTTAGAAGCATTATGTGACCATTGTATGGCAAACTCCATGTTACACAAATGTTATTATTATGAACTTTTACTAAGCACATTTTAATCTACGTTAGTAGTATGAAATGTTGCTTTGTTTAAAACTCTTCTCGTAAAAGCAAACTTATCGATCTCAGTGTTTCAAAGAACTATGACGTTGTAGTTTAGTTTACTTCATCTTAACAAAGGAAATAAAATCTATAGTAAAAGCAGGGCGAGTTAAGATCATCAAAACTAATCTCATTAAAATATCAATCGATCTTGAGTGTAAAAGTCAAAGCGTATTTATACCGCAGCGCTTCGAGGGGCAGTAAAGCGCATCGTATTGCTGCGTTCTCTTGAAAGATGGCGCATCAGAGCGTGTGTTGTGCGGAAACATTATCGTATAACTACGATCTATATACTGCTATTTTAACACTTCGATCGTTATGACCATTTAACTGATTGGAGTTTACGTGTGTCCCAAAAAAAGTTATTAATGATATACGACTTTTGGCACACGATTTTATCATATGCATATGATAAAATGATTTTATTGTTATTGAGCATGAATTATTATTGTTAATGCGTTTAAAAATAAGATTATAAAATAAATATAGTTTTAGTTTAATATATTGTTTGTTTGAAATCATACCTTCTATTGAAGACTTTCTGTATATAGTAAAATATGAAATATTGTTGTTCTTAACTTAAGTAAATATTAAAAGTAATTATCTTAAATGTGTTAATGCATTGTAAATGACGCATATAATTGTAAATTACGTAAGTATAACAAGCGCAAATTATTCGTCTACGTTACTAATAAACTATTTTATTTCATGAAAATCTACGGACCTGTTTTTCTTTAAGACATCAACTCCTCAAATAGATAAAATACACTTATTAAACCATGAACGTAATTGTGACATCAACTAAATACATTTAGATGAACATAAAAAGATGTAGGTAATGCGAGTAGGTAAACACAAACGAACCCTAGAGTAAATATTTTACAGTCTAAGCTTAACACATTTTGAAAATAACCATGGCATCTAAGTAGAAATTTTGCAGTTAGTCCAGAGAAACAGTGCGTTAGAGGGAACTTAAAACGATGTTTTGTCACCTTAACGAGCGGCCAGAGCCAGCGAACTGCAAAAGCTTTCTCTGTTACATTCAAAACATAATTTTGAATTATTCATTGTAACTAGAATTTATTAAGTGAAACCAAAAATACTTAAACCTGAATTTCTTTCTGGAACGTTTTAATAATTTTCCTTGTTCTTTTCAAAAATAACTCGAGATCAAAATGTAAAAGCAGAATTTTTGGTTTTAAATACATTTCTCTGCTTAACGACAAGTACGAGGGATACGTAACCGAACGGTCTGGTGGAAGCAGTAAAAACTGCCATTTTGCAACGACAGCGTCCACAATATCGTCACAGACGGGGACGCAGTAAAATGTTTACAAAATATCCTGCTTTTGTTGTGGGTGCCACTAGAAGTGTTGGATATTGCTTTTGTATTACCGTTTTAGCGTAAACTCAGTCGGCCATTTTCCTGCAGCTGCGGTAATCGCTCTATTTTCGGCAGCACTTGTACATAAAATCTCTATTCATGATTTCTGCCAAATTGAATATAGTATATTATATTTTGAGCTTGTTAATTTTAAACCTCGTATTTATAGTTAAATGTAGGATTACGGCTAAATGTCGGTGGACGTGGGTTCATTCCCGTCATGGATATATTTTTTGTGTAAAATATTTTTTATCCTGGTCTAGTCCGTGAAGAAACTACTCTCCGTACATCAGAAAGGAAAAGTTAAGGGATATTAGCATGTCGCCCTCTTACCTGCCAAGCGTAGTTTCTACGACCTTCAGAGTCACATGTTCAGTTATGGACGTTATTATATGGACTGATGATGAATATTCATATTCATTTTAGACTGGAAAAGTTGGTAACAAAAAGGATTTTATATAATCATAATTATCCGTATGACAATCGGTAAGTTGGCCTGTAAAGTTCCTTTTCGACTCTAAGTTAGTAACATGATGCCGCGAAAGCAACTTTGCGCTTCATTCATATTATACTCATTTGATATTAATAAGTCACTAGTCCCTACTTTACACGTGGCATGTTTCAAAAAGTTTTAAATTAAGTTTACGAACAAAGATTAGCACCAACTTCATATTATCTTAAATGACACTTAAAAGGGGTTTATCAAATTATTTTCGAAACTTTATTTAGCTAGGAATTATAAGCACAATAATTTGTGAAAGCATTTTAAGATACTGAATAATAAATAGTGGCCATGTCTGGGCTTGACAGTCCATGCGCTGTGTAGGATTCAGTAGTTTTCGTTGCATTTTGTGGAATTGGAGAAGTTTATTTTGAATTTGTCACTTTTAAAGCTTACAAGTGGATTATCGTTTTATTCTTACTTCTCTATTATACTCTTCTCTGCAATTTCATTGTATTATCACATATAACATTTTAATCGACAATTTATGTTTATTCTTATGCACTTTACGCACTAGTACCTACAGAAAATATATTCTGGTCAATAAGTAATACGAGTGTGTAGACTTCATGGCGTAGGTACACAAAATCTAAATGTATAAAAACGAGTGTGTAGACTGCATGCCGTAGGTACACAAAATTGTAATGTATAAAAATGAGATTGTAGACTACATGGCGTAGGTAAACAAAAGCGAAATGTAAAAAAACGACAGTGTAGACAACATGGCGTAGGTACACAAAATCGAAATGTATAAAAACGAGTGTGTAGACTACATGGCATAGGTACATAAAATCGAAATGTATAAAATGGGAAAACGGTTTCTTGTCCGCGGCAATCTTTAGCAATCAATGAATTCAGCGAACTACTTAATAGTCAAGTTGTCGTGGAATAGTGCCAAGAAATCAGTAAATACCGATTCTAAGATTACGACAACTTATCACAGACAGGCATTGGAAATAGCTTCGTCTTTAATGAGGTGTTGGAGACGGCGGTACAAAGTCTATTGGGTTTGTACTGCTGGGTATTTCCGATTAGTCGCAGATACAATGCTTTAACTGAGTTCTATCACTGTTTCATTAATAATAACTTACTATTTTTCTTCTTACCCATTTCCCAAGTTATGTGGGGTCGGTTTCACAATAGGTTTTTTTCTTTTACATTATCCTTTGTGAACCATATTATTATCTTCACTCAATTCTTTTTAATTTAAACCTTACTTCACACAATCTGTCCATCTTTTATTTGATCGTTCTCTTCTACTCTATCCGACAACCACTTTTCTTGTCACGTTCCTTTCTTTCCTCCTTAAGAGGTGTTCATACTACACTAAACGGTTGCCTTTAAACTTTCTGTTATTGAGTTCATTTTCAAACACGATTTTATTCATTCTCGTTACGCCATTTATCGATCTCATAATTCTCAACTCAGGTATATGCAGTTTTCAGTCATCAGTCTTTTTTATGTTTATCATTCCGATAAGTTTAATCTCTAATAGATTAAACTTGATCAAAAACTATAATAATTATTAGGTAATTATTAATAACTTAATAATTATTATAGTTATTGATCAAGACTAATAGATTAAACTTTTTAGTGTATATGATTTTGTATGTGAACTTATTCTCATTATACCTATATAGATTAATTTCCTATGACAGCCGTCTCAGAATTATTTCTACATAAAATTAAATATGTATAACATGCAAAGGCGTAAAAAATGCGAGTAAATTTTGTAGAAATAGTAATATACAATAGATACTTAATATATTTGTAGATAAAGAATATAATTCGATATTTAATTAAGAAAAGGTAGGTATCTGATATTTGTTAATTAAATATCGAATTACATTATCTTGTATGATTGGAAAAAGTAAATTGAATCGGATTAATTGAAGGTAATAGGAGTATTGAAGTAAGCCCGTATGTATTTAATTATATCAAACGTGCGTTATCGGGTACCCTTATAAAAAGAAACAAAAATACTAGGGCGAATTCGTAAGGGCGAGGCTAACCCGAGTATTTCTTATCTTCAGAACAACCAATAGGTATCTCACAAATAGAAAGCTTGATTAAAATAGACAGCGATTACGTTAGAAAATAATATGAAATTTAGCTCCACGAATATTTTAGGTATATTATTCAATTTAGATTAATTGACAACATTTTGAGATATCTGAGACCGTTTTAGATATATATACTTTTCGTTTTATTTTATATGACATCATCATCATGATTATCATTATCAGCCCGTATAACGTCCACTGCTGAACATGGGCTTCCTCCCGATAGGAAGGGTATTTGCCAAAGTCACCACGCTTGGCAGGCGGGTTAGTGACCGCTATTATGTTGTAACACACAATGAAACGCGGCTGCCCGTTCCCTGATATACTATTATTATAGATGATGTTGTTAACTTGCTATTAGAGGCACGGAGGGTAGAACCTCAACTAACCAGACCCGGAAAAAAATCTTAGAAATTACGCAAAGATTACTTATCCGATGTGGGGATTAAACCCACAACCTCCTAAACTCAAAGCGTCTTAAAGCGCGACTTATACCGTCAAATGCTAGAAGTTAAGGATATACAAGATAAGTTGCTTATATTGTAACACAACCAGGTCAATTCAACATTTTCTCTCTAACATAGTCATTGAAACGTGCGCCAACCGCACTCTGCACTTTGGCGTATGAATAAAGAATTAGCGCTGGCACAAAAGATACGGAAGAGTAAAAGTGCATATATGTTAGTACATTCGTATAAAATAAAAAACCGAGTTATTCCCAACGCACCAGGAAACTGACTGTACGAGCCAACATTTTAATGCTTGTTTACTCGCAGTAGAATGATTTTGACCTGGTAGTAACAGTACAAGTAACATCGACATGTACATAAAAATTGGCAGAGTTATGGCAGTTTTCATTGCACTTGAAAACTACGCTAGGTGGCATATTTTTGTCTGAATATCACTGATTTTTCTCAACTTGTACAGCGACAAAAATACAAATTAGGTATGGATAAAATTGGCAGGTCCAAGTTATAGCACTGGACTATATTTTGCTTTGCTTTACACTTGTAGGTAATACAGTACATATATACTACCACATAAGTATTACTAATACTTATGTGGGTAAATAATAATGCCTTCTGTCTTAATACAGAAGACATTATTTATATTGCTATGGATTTCAAATTGTTATTGCTGCATCTTCAGGATGAGGATTATTCCGAACTTCTTTCCTTAAACTGGCCCAACTCGTAATTAGAAAACAGGGTCTTATTGGCGGTTTAGATTAACACGCTAGACCAAAAAGGTACTCAAACTTAATATAAACTCAAGATATTACTTACAAGAATAACCATTTTACACTAGCTAGGATATCAGTGTAATATTGTGGCTTTTATTTACAATGATCAGCTTACAAATTGGAGATAAACGATTATTTAATTTATCTCCAATTTGCCATTGTCACCCAGTAATAACTTAAATTATTAGTTACTTCTAACTAAACTAACCAGTCCTATACAAGGACGGTAAACCTTTATTATTTTACTATACTTGGTAACTCGTATTTGAGCCACAATAATATCATTAGTAGTATGAGGTTATGTGTCCCTCGTTTCCATAGAAACTTACGTGGCACGTACCAAGTGTGTACCGAATATAATTTATCTCTAATGTCTGTACGGTGAATAAGGTTAGTGACGTGCATTATTGACGAGATAATAATATAATATATATCGGCGCAACCACATACAATAAGCATAGCAACAACACTTCATTAATGATAAACACATAAATACAATTACTCGTCTCATCAAAATAAATAAATTGTGAATCAATGCATGATTTGATAGAAACACAAATATGTTCATAAAATACTAGACTAATAAATAAGTATTCAGGATCAAATTATGATTTGTAAATCGTTGAAATATTTGTAGAAATAATTATCTGTTCACATAGTTTGAAAATTATCAAACTAAATTGTTTACTGTTTGTGAGCCGCTCGTTTAGTATAAATACGGCCGGCGGACCGATTGCAATTCAGTCTCGCTCGAGCTGCCGAACCGTACGGAGCTCCTCAATTTACTGGAATAAACTTGAAAACCATATTATGGAGTTTTGCTGTTACTATGGATCAACAACCCTCGATAGAGAACCATCCTGATGAATGTGACGTCAGCAATGATGACGTCACACCTTATTAAAAACAACGATGCTCGTCCTTCCTCGTCATCAGAAGTGGGACTCGAAGTGATCCTTGGAACTGCTTCATCACGACCTGTTGCGACTCAACCTTGGCTTCAAGCAATGGGGTCTACGCAACAGGGGCAACAGCCGATGATCAATGTACCTATGCCGAATACGTCCATGGGTGGGACGCCACCTTAATTCTTCATGCACATGATGCAAATGAATCAGCAAATGTTCGAGCGTTTATGCAAGAGTTGTGGGAAGAGGGCGAACATGAAAAGTCGCTCATGATCAAAAAAAAAATGCACCTCTCTAACATCCGAGGTCTGCACTCCGATCTCATACCGGTCCATCACCACCATGAGACCGAAAAACCACATCTGCTGTTCCTCATGGAGACGCAAATCAGATGTCCGGCTGACGCGGCATGCTTGCGCCGCCCGGGGTATACCCTGGAGCACAGTTTTAAGTCACGCGCTGGCGCCTGCGTGTGTGCTCGCGATGACATCTGCTGTCGGCGTCTCCGTAACATTGAGGATTCCAGTTTCTCTGTATTGTGGGTTCTGGTGGACACTGGCTTGGAGCAGATACTCTATGCTGGTGTCTATCGGTCGCACACCGACAACATGGGGACAACCAGGTTGTTTCACTATCTTTCGGACTCGGCTGAACTGGCTCAGCTCAGGTGCCCATCGGCGCAGCTGGTTGTTCTGGGGGACTTCAATGCCCACCACCAGGAGTGGCTGTGCCCATGCCGGAGCACCGGCCATGCTGGGGGATTGGCATGTGCATTCGCACTGACGCTTGGTCTCTCCCAACTGGTGACTGGACTGACACGGGTGCCCGACATTGATGGCCATGCGGCCGGTTGCTTGGACCTTCTGCTGACAACTGATCCAGACCCATGTCAAGTCGCGGTTTCCTCGCCGTTGGGTGGCTCCGACCACTGTCTGGTGAAATCTGTGTCTGTCTGCTCGCCACCAGATCCCGATCTCAAGGGTACTAGGCGAGTATGGCGATACAAGTCAGCAGATTGGGATGGGATGCGGTATTTCTTCGCGTCTTACCCTTGGCTGCGCTTATGCTTCTCTTCAGACAACCCAACTTGCTGCGCGGAGGCTGTTTCTGGGGTGATATGCCAGACTATGGAATATTTCGTTCCATTTTCTGATATCTCACTCCGAGACAAGGCCCGTTCATGGTTCGGCGCTGAGTGTGATAGTACTGAAGCACATAAGCACTCTGCTTGCCGAGCGTGGGCGGATGCTCGAGCCCGCAAAGCGCGAAATGTTCGGGGGCTGAAGAGAGCCTTCAATGGTGCTGCCAAGTCTTGCAAACGTGCGCTACGCAGGGCCCGCTTTGACCATATTGGACGCATTGGAGCCACACTAGCATCTTACCCATCTGGGAGTAAAGCTTTTTGGTTTCTTGCCAAATCGGTCGAAGCCTATTTCTGTCGGTCCTCTTTTCCGCCACTGCAGGAGCCGAACGGTTCATTAGCTCACACCGCCAAGGAGAAAGCAGACTTATTTACATCTCTATTTACTAAGAATTCACAACTAGATGCTGCTGGTAGAAGTCCACCCAGGTTACCTCATTGGACTTCTACATTCGGCAAAAAGTGGTACTTAAACATTCTTTGCACTCTGGATGTGAATGAGGCTGGTGGTCCTGACGGCATTCCTCTCCAGGGTGGGGCGGTACTTCACATCTTTCTATCTATCTTCAGATATTAGCTGGATGCTCTGGATGCATTGGGGCGTCGAGCGAAGAGTCATAGGCAATGGCTCACTTGTGGAGGCAAGTCTTCGGAGCCTCGAGTGGCCTGCCTATCGGTTTTTTATCGGTTACATTTCAGGGAGTGTGCGGAGGTTCTACATAACCTGATGCCCCCTTCACCCTTCCATCACCGGACGACTGGGTGCGGCGAGCGGTTTCACCCTTTTGTTGTTGACATTCCTTCGATACGCACGAGGCGATTTGCTTCCTCTTTCGTGGTGCGGACGGCTGAGGAGTGGAGTTCTCCTGCCGGGGTCAGTTTTTCCGGAGCGCTATGTTCTGGAGGTAAGCCTAAATTTAAACTTCGTCGTGCACCACAACCTGGTGATCAGGTAACCGTATCGGCAGAATATGAGCCACTACCATCACCTGAAATAGATAGAGCCCCGTACCAAGCACATCAAGTGACGGGTTGCCTCAGCAAAAACTACGAGATCAAAGTGAAGAAGATTCATTGCCACAATAAACTGTGAGTTGAACATATTTACAAAATATTACCTTGAATTTAACTCTTTTAGAACCTGTGTATAAACACCTTCAACCTAGTTCCATACTCCCAGTAGAGCCTCTGTGTACCACGGCGAACAGGACCGCCCAGAGCACAGCATCATTACATCCCCTACGAGAATCTCCGAGAACCCTACGAGAACCTCCGAGAACCCTACGAGAACCTCCGAGAACCCTACGAGAACCTCCGAGAACCCTACGAGAACCTCCGAGAACTCTACGAGAACCTCCGAGAACTCGTCGAGAACTTCCAACATCTTACACACCTTATTAGCATTGATATTCCTAGACTAACATAGAAATGCATGTTTTTGCATAACAACTAAATATAAAGCAACGCAAGTTGCTCACAGATACCCAACTCAGAGAAAGTTATTTCTATTATTGCAGATTTCGCGAAGAACCCTACGAGAACCTCCGAGAACCCTACGAGAACCTCCGAGAACTCTACGAGAACCTCCGAGAACTCGTCGAGAACTTCCAACACCTTATTAGCATTGATATTCCTAGACTTACACAGAAATTACTATCTGTAATAATAAAAATAATACTCCCAAATATTTATTCAGTTCTGTCTTTAAATAAATTATTTAATCTGTTTTTTAATGAAAACGTAAATAAAATTCGTATAAAGACAACCGATTGGTAAATTGTGAATGCCAACTAAATAATAAAAGTAACTGGACCAAAACTTCTTGGACATGCCTATCTGAGTATGTTTCGCCGGATCGTCTCGATGAGGCCGCGTTGAAACCGGCAGTAGAATAACTCCACTGAGTTTGTTTCGCCGGATCTTCTCAGTTGGGGCGTATTGGATCCGGTGGTAGCACTAAAGCGCGTTCGTTGAGATACTTATGGTCCGTCTAAATAATAACATACTCAAAGGACAGAACTTAGATTTAATCATAGATGCAAAATAATAAAATAAAATTGTACAATTACGCGACGAGAATCAACGAGGCTGGTGCAGAGCGCGCACCGCCTGTCAGAATGGCCGTATCGGCGCAACCACATACAATAAGCATAGCAACAACACTTCATTAATGATAAACACATAAATACAATTACTCGTCTCATCAAAATAAATAAATTGTGAATCAATGCATGATTTGATAGAAACACAAATATGTTCATAAAATACTAGACTAATAAATAAGTATTCAGGATCAAATTATGATTTGTAAATCGTTGAAATATTTGTAGAAATAATTATCTGTTCACATAGTTTGAAAATTATCAAACTAAATTGTTTACTGTTTGTGAGCCGCTCGTTTAGTATAAATACGGCCGGCGGACCGATTGCAATTCAGTCTCGCTCGAGCTGCCGAACCGTACGGAGCTCCTCAATTTACTGGAATAAACTTGAAAACCATATTATGGAGTTTTGCTGTTACTATGGATCAACAACCCTCGATAGAGAACCATCCTGATGAATGTGACGTCAGCAATGATGACGTCACACCTTATTAAAAACAACGATGCTCGTCCTTCCTCGTCATCAGAAGTGGGACTCGAAGTGATCCTTGGAACTGCTTCATCACGACCTGTTGCGACTCAACCTTGGCTTCAAGCAATGGGGTCTACGCAACAGGGGCAACAGCCGATGATCAATGTACCTATGCCGAATACGTCCATGGGTGGGACGCCACCTTAATTCTTCATGCACATGATGCAAATGAATCAGCAAATGTTCGAGCGTTTATGCAAGAGTTGTGGGAAGAGGGCGAACATGAAAAGTCGCTCATGATCAAAAAAAAAATGCACCTCTCTAACATCCGAGGTCTGCACTCCGATCTCATACCGGTCCATCACCACCATGAGACCGAAAAACCACATCTGCTGTTCCTCATGGAGACGCAAATCAGATGTCCGGCTGACGCGGCATGCTTGCGCCGCCCGGGGTATACCCTGGAGCACAGTTTTAAGTCACGCGCTGGCGCCTGCGTGTGTGCTCGCGATGACATCTGCTGTCGGCGTCTCCGTAACATTGAGGATTCCAGTTTCTCTGTATTGTGGGTTCTGGTGGACACTGGCTTGGAGCAGATACTCTATGCTGGTGTCTATCGGTCGCACACCGACAACATGGGGACAACCAGGTTGTTTCACTATCTTTCGGACTCGGCTGAACTGGCTCAGCTCAGGTGCCCATCGGCGCAGCTGGTTGTTCTGGGGGACTTCAATGCCCACCACCAGGAGTGGCTGTGCCCATGCCGGAGCACCGGCCATGCTGGGGGATTGGCATGTGCATTCGCACTGACGCTTGGTCTCTCCCAACTGGTGACTGGACTGACACGGGTGCCCGACATTGATGGCCATGCGGCCGGTTGCTTGGACCTTCTGCTGACAACTGATCCAGACCCATGTCAAGTCGCGGTTTCCTCGCCGTTGGGTGGCTCCGACCACTGTCTGGTGAAATCTGTGTCTGTCTGCTCGCCACCAGATCCCGATCTCAAGGGTACTAGGCGAGTATGGCGATACAAGTCAGCAGATTGGGATGGGATGCGGTATTTCTTCGCGTCTTACCCTTGGCTGCGCTTATGCTTCTCTTCAGACAACCCAACTTGCTGCGCGGAGGCTGTTTCTGGGGTGATATGCCAGACTATGGAATATTTCGTTCCATTTTCTGATATCTCACTCCGAGACAAGGCCCGTTCATGGTTCGGCGCTGAGTGTGATAGTACTGAAGCACATAAGCACTCTGCTTGCCGAGCGTGGGCGGATGCTCGAGCCCGCAAAGCGCGAAATGTTCGGGGGCTGAAGAGAGCCTTCAATGGTGCTGCCAAGTCTTGCAAACGTGCGCTACGCAGGGCCCGCTTTGACCATATTGGACGCATTGGAGCCACACTAGCATCTTACCCATCTGGGAGTAAAGCTTTTTGGTTTCTTGCCAAATCGGTCGAAGCCTATTTCTGTCGGTCCTCTTTTCCGCCACTGCAGGAGCCGAACGGTTCATTAGCTCACACCGCCAAGGAGAAAGCAGACTTATTTACATCTCTATTTACTAAGAATTCACAACTAGATGCTGCTGGTAGAAGTCCACCCAGGTTACCTCATTGGACTTCTACATTCGGCAAAAAGTGGTACTTAAACATTCTTTGCACTCTGGATGTGAATGAGGCTGGTGGTCCTGACGGCATTCCTCTCCAGGGTGGGGCGGTACTTCACATCTTTCTATCTATCTTCAGATATTAGCTGGATGCTCTGGATGCATTGGGGCGTCGAGCGAAGAGTCATAGGCAATGGCTCACTTGTGGAGGCAAGTCTTCGGAGCCTCGAGTGGCCTGCCTATCGGTTTTTTATCGGTTACATTTCAGGGAGTGTGCGGAGGTTCTACATAACCTGATGCCCCCTTCACCCTTCCATCACCGGACGACTGGGTGCGGCGAGCGGTTTCACCCTTTTGTTGTTGACATTCCTTCGATACGCACGAGGCGATTTGCTTCCTCTTTCGTGGTGCGGACGGCTGAGGAGTGGAGTTCTCCTGCCGGGGTCAGTTTTTCCGGAGCGCTATGTTCTGGAGGTAAGCCTAAATTTAAACTTCGTCGTGCACCACAACCTGGTGATCAGGTAACCGTATCGGCAGAATATGAGCCACTACCATCACCTGAAATAGATAGAGCCCCGTACCAAGCACATCAAGTGACGGGTTGCCTCAGCAAAAACTACGAGATCAAAGTGAAGAAGATTCATTGCCACAATAAACTGTGAGTTGAACATATTTACAAAATATTACCTTGAATTTAACTCTTTTAGAACCTGTGTATAAACACCTTCAACCTAGTTCCATACTCCCAGTAGAGCCTCTGTGTACCACGGCGAACAGGACCGCCCAGAGCACAGCATCATTACATCCCCTACGAGAATCTCCGAGAACCCTACGAGAACCTCCGAGAACCCTACGAGAACCTCCGAGAACCCTACGAGAACCTCCGAGAACCCTACGAGAACCTCCGAGAACTCTACGAGAACCTCCGAGAACTCGTCGAGAACTTCCAACATCTTACACACCTTATTAGCATTGATATTCCTAGACTAACATAGAAATGCATGTTTTTGCATAACAACTAAATATAAAGCAACGCAAGTTGCTCACAGATACCCAACTCAGAGAAAGTTATTTCTATTATTGCAGATTTCGCGAAGAACCCTACGAGAACCTCCGAGAACCCTACGAGAACCTCCGAGAACTCTACGAGAACCTCCGAGAACTCGTCGAGAACTTCCAACACCTTATTAGCATTGATATTCCTAGACTTACACAGAAATTACTATCTGTAATAATAAAAATAATACTCCCAAATATTTATTCAGTTCTGTCTTTAAATAAATTATTTAATCTGTTTTTTAATGAAAACGTAAATAAAATTCGTATAAAGACAACCGATTGGTAAATTGTGAATGCCAACTAAATAATAAAAGTAACTGGACCAAAACTTCTTGGACATGCCTATCTGAGTATGTTTCGCCGGATCGTCTCGATGAGGCCGCGTTGAAACCGGCAGTAGAATAACTCCACTGAGTTTGTTTCGCCGGATCTTCTCAGTTGGGGCGTATTGGATCCGGTGGTAGCACTAAAGCGCGTTCGTTGAGATACTTATGGTCCGTCTAAATAATAACATACTCAAAGGACAGAACTTAGATTTAATCATAGATGCAAAATAATAAAATAAAATTGTACAATTACGCGACGAGAATCAACGAGGCTGGTGCAGAGCGCGCACCGCCTGTCAGAATGGCCGTATCGGCGCAACCACATACAATAAGCATAGCAACAACACTTCATTAATGATAAACACATAAATACAATTACTCGTCTCATCAAAATAAATAAATTGTGAATCAATGCATGATTTGATAGAAACACAAATATGTTCATAAAATACTAGACTAATAAATAAGTATTCAGGATCAAATTATGATTTGTAAATCGTTGAAATATTTGTAGAAATAATTATCTGTTCACATAGTTTGAAAATTATCAAACTAAATTGTTTACTGTTTGTGAGCCGCTCGTTTAGTATAAATACGGCCGGCGGACCGATTGCAATTCAGTCTCGCTCGAGCTGCCGAACCGTACGGAGCTCCTCAATTTACTGGAATAAACTTGAAAACCATATTATGGAGTTTTGCTGTTACTATGGATCAACAACCCTCGATAGAGAACCATCCTGATGAATGTGACGTCAGCAATGATGACGTCACACCTTATTAAAAACAACGATGCTCGTCCTTCCTCGTCATCAGAAGTGGGACTCGAAGTGATCCTTGGAACTGCTTCATCACGACCTGTTGCGACTCAACCTTGGCTTCAAGCAATGGGGTCTACGCAACAGGGGCAACAGCCGATGATCAATGTACCTATGCCGAATACGTCCATGGGTGGGACGCCACCTTAATTCTTCATGCACATGATGCAAATGAATCAGCAAATGTTCGAGCGTTTATGCAAGAGTTGTGGGAAGAGGGCGAACATGAAAAGTCGCTCATGATCAAAAAAAAAATGCACCTCTCTAACATCCGAGGTCTGCACTCCGATCTCATACCGGTCCATCACCACCATGAGACCGAAAAACCACATCTGCTGTTCCTCATGGAGACGCAAATCAGATGTCCGGCTGACGCGGCATGCTTGCGCCGCCCGGGGTATACCCTGGAGCACAGTTTTAAGTCACGCGCTGGCGCCTGCGTGTGTGCTCGCGATGACATCTGCTGTCGGCGTCTCCGTAACATTGAGGATTCCAGTTTCTCTGTATTGTGGGTTCTGGTGGACACTGGCTTGGAGCAGATACTCTATGCTGGTGTCTATCGGTCGCACACCGACAACATGGGGACAACCAGGTTGTTTCACTATCTTTCGGACTCGGCTGAACTGGCTCAGCTCAGGTGCCCATCGGCGCAGCTGGTTGTTCTGGGGGACTTCAATGCCCACCACCAGGAGTGGCTGTGCCCATGCCGGAGCACCGGCCATGCTGGGGGATTGGCATGTGCATTCGCACTGACGCTTGGTCTCTCCCAACTGGTGACTGGACTGACACGGGTGCCCGACATTGATGGCCATGCGGCCGGTTGCTTGGACCTTCTGCTGACAACTGATCCAGACCCATGTCAAGTCGCGGTTTCCTCGCCGTTGGGTGGCTCCGACCACTGTCTGGTGAAATCTGTGTCTGTCTGCTCGCCACCAGATCCCGATCTCAAGGGTACTAGGCGAGTATGGCGATACAAGTCAGCAGATTGGGATGGGATGCGGTATTTCTTCGCGTCTTACCCTTGGCTGCGCTTATGCTTCTCTTCAGACAACCCAACTTGCTGCGCGGAGGCTGTTTCTGGGGTGATATGCCAGACTATGGAATATTTCGTTCCATTTTCTGATATCTCACTCCGAGACAAGGCCCGTTCATGGTTCGGCGCTGAGTGTGATAGTACTGAAGCACATAAGCACTCTGCTTGCCGAGCGTGGGCGGATGCTCGAGCCCGCAAAGCGCGAAATGTTCGGGGGCTGAAGAGAGCCTTCAATGGTGCTGCCAAGTCTTGCAAACGTGCGCTACGCAGGGCCCGCTTTGACCATATTGGACGCATTGGAGCCACACTAGCATCTTACCCATCTGGGAGTAAAGCTTTTTGGTTTCTTGCCAAATCGGTCGAAGCCTATTTCTGTCGGTCCTCTTTTCCGCCACTGCAGGAGCCGAACGGTTCATTAGCTCACACCGCCAAGGAGAAAGCAGACTTATTTACATCTCTATTTACTAAGAATTCACAACTAGATGCTGCTGGTAGAAGTCCACCCAGGTTACCTCATTGGACTTCTACATTCGGCAAAAAGTGGTACTTAAACATTCTTTGCACTCTGGATGTGAATGAGGCTGGTGGTCCTGACGGCATTCCTCTCCAGGGTGGGGCGGTACTTCACATCTTTCTATCTATCTTCAGATATTAGCTGGATGCTCTGGATGCATTGGGGCGTCGAGCGAAGAGTCATAGGCAATGGCTCACTTGTGGAGGCAAGTCTTCGGAGCCTCGAGTGGCCTGCCTATCGGTTTTTTATCGGTTACATTTCAGGGAGTGTGCGGAGGTTCTACATAACCTGATGCCCCCTTCACCCTTCCATCACCGGACGACTGGGTGCGGCGAGCGGTTTCACCCTTTTGTTGTTGACATTCCTTCGATACGCACGAGGCGATTTGCTTCCTCTTTCGTGGTGCGGACGGCTGAGGAGTGGAGTTCTCCTGCCGGGGTCAGTTTTTCCGGAGCGCTATGTTCTGGAGGTAAGCCTAAATTTAAACTTCGTCGTGCACCACAACCTGGTGATCAGGTAACCGTATCGGCAGAATATGAGCCACTACCATCACCTGAAATAGATAGAGCCCCGTACCAAGCACATCAAGTGACGGGTTGCCTCAGCAAAAACTACGAGATCAAAGTGAAGAAGATTCATTGCCACAATAAACTGTGAGTTGAACATATTTACAAAATATTACCTTGAATTTAACTCTTTTAGAACCTGTGTATAAACACCTTCAACCTAGTTCCATACTCCCAGTAGAGCCTCTGTGTACCACGGCGAACAGGACCGCCCAGAGCACAGCATCATTACATCCCCTACGAGAATCTCCGAGAACCCTACGAGAACCTCCGAGAACCCTACGAGAACCTCCGAGAACCCTACGAGAACCTCCGAGAACCCTACGAGAACCTCCGAGAACTCTACGAGAACCTCCGAGAACTCGTCGAGAACTTCCAACATCTTACACACCTTATTAGCATTGATATTCCTAGACTAACATAGAAATGCATGTTTTTGCATAACAACTAAATATAAAGCAACGCAAGTTGCTCACAGATACCCAACTCAGAGAAAGTTATTTCTATTATTGCAGATTTCGCGAAGAACCCTACGAGAACCTCCGAGAACCCTACGAGAACCTCCGAGAACTCTACGAGAACCTCCGAGAACTCGTCGAGAACTTCCAACACCTTATTAGCATTGATATTCCTAGACTTACACAGAAATTACTATCTGTAATAATAAAAATAATACTCCCAAATATTTATTCAGTTCTGTCTTTAAATAAATTATTTAATCTGTTTTTTAATGAAAACGTAAATAAAATTCGTATAAAGACAACCGATTGGTAAATTGTGAATGCCAACTAAATAATAAAAGTAACTGGACCAAAACTTCTTGGACATGCCTATCTGAGTATGTTTCGCCGGATCGTCTCGATGAGGCCGCGTTGAAACCGGCAGTAGAATAACTCCACTGAGTTTGTTTCGCCGGATCTTCTCAGTTGGGGCGTATTGGATCCGGTGGTAGCACTAAAGCGCGTTCGTTGAGATACTTATGGTCCGTCTAAATAATAACATACTCAAAGGACAGAACTTAGATTTAATCATAGATGCAAAATAATAAAATAAAATTGTACAATTACGCGACGAGAATCAACGAGGCTGGTGCAGAGCGCGCACCGCCTGTCAGAATGGCCGTATCGGCGCAACCACATACAATAAGCATAGCAACAACACTTCATTAATGATAAACACATAAATACAATTACTCGTCTCATCAAAATAAATAAATTGTGAATCAATGCATGATTTGATAGAAACACAAATATGTTCATAAAATACTAGACTAATAAATAAGTATTCAGGATCAAATTATGATTTGTAAATCGTTGAAATATTTGTAGAAATAATTATCTGTTCACATAGTTTGAAAATTATCAAACTAAATTGTTTACTGTTTGTGAGCCGCTCGTTTAGTATAAATACGGCCGGCGGACCGATTGCAATTCAGTCTCGCTCGAGCTGCCGAACCGTACGGAGCTCCTCAATTTACTGGAATAAACTTGAAAACCATATTATGGAGTTTTGCTGTTACTATGGATCAACAACCCTCGATAGAGAACCATCCTGATGAATGTGACGTCAGCAATGATGACGTCACACCTTATTAAAAACAACGATGCTCGTCCTTCCTCGTCATATATACTGGGTGGCGCAAAAGTAAAGACTCAATTTGATTCAGTTATAAAAAAAATTCTAAATTAGAAAACTTGATTCAGGTAATTTTAAATGTATATTTGTGCCATTAAATTTCGTACCATTAGGATTTAAAGATGATGTCTTTTAAATGGTGACCTCTAGAGTTGATGACTTACTGAGGGACGCTTTTCCAGGCCGAGTTATCTCTCGTTTTGGCGATTTGCCTTGGCCTGCAAGATCACCCGATCTGACCAGTCCAGACTTCTTTCTTTGGGGTTTTTTGAAATCTCGGGTGTATGTGAACAAGCCACAGACTCTCGCAGCTCTAAAAGAAAACATTTATCAAGAAATAAGGAACATATCGCAGGAAGTGTTACGGCTAGTTATGCAAAATGTCATAAATAGGGCTCAGATGTGCATCAACTCTAGAGGTCACCATTTAAAAGACATCATCTTTAAATCCTAATGGTACGAAATTTAATGGCACAAATATACATTTAAAATTACCTGAATCAAGTTTTCTAATTTAGAATTTTTTTTATAACTGAATCAAATTGAGTCTTTACTTTTGCGCCACCCAGTATAAACTGCTAATAATATTTTCACGTTTTATAACATTTGTGTAATATTTCTAGACAAAAATCAGATGAATTTTCTAAAACTATAGGAGCGTTCCTCCTATAATTTCAGAAAAATCATCTAATATATTGAAACTATAGGAGGAGGATTAAAATAAATAAACATTTTTTTTCTGTAACTCAACACGCTCTGTAGACTGTATAAAATATTATATTTAAGCCGTGATTCTCGGAAAATAAAAGCTTATTAATTGCACTTTTAATAACAATACTTCCATTTTGATGCAATATAAAACAAGTGTTGATTTTCTAGGGAAACTTAAAACCTCTTGAGACAAATACTAGTATCTTCGAGACACGATATCAGGGACGGACAAGCTCAATTTAAATCTAAAGACCAACTTGCTGGCCAATATTCTTTCTACGTCATTTTCTTTGCTTCATTACACATTTTAGTTTGATCTTATTAAATTTAGAGCTTAGTTTTTTACGTATTAAACGCTAATGTCGGAGCAGACTCAACAAGCGCAAGCGTGTTCTATGCGCCAACGACGACTATACCTTTTTTTTGTCCGGGGGGACAAAAAAAAGGTATACGCATACCTATGCATTTGTTACGCATACCCTCCGCCGCTGCAGCGTTCCGCGCTAGCGAAAGGGTATGTGGGGCTCGCCCTATCCATTACGTGGTATGTTAGTCTCATACCACGAGGAGAGGACCCTACACCACTAAAACCCCCCGGACACTCCTCCGTCCGCCGTTGGTGAGGGCCGGGTACGTGAGGCAATCCGGCCCAACGTCGACTTTACCTACTCGACAGTAAACAAGTTAGAAAACAACACAAAATGTATACAAAAAACATGAACATTACTTTTTATGTTATTTATCGATACAACTTAAGAACTGAATCTCTATGTATTCCCGTATTACACAGCAAACAAAAATATATAGGTACCAGTTATTCAAATATTCATGATAAAAAATAACATACAGATTTTGCGGCTTCGCATTTGGATTTGCCGCTTTAGTTATGGCGTGGCGTTTAATAAGTTAACTACATTATACGTAATTCACATTAAGTTAGTTTATTTAGATTTAACAAAGCGAGCTTTCTTAATAATGCCAACATCTGCCGCGTTAATATATTGCTCTATCTCAGAGTTTTGGCAAAGACCATTTGTTTAATTAAGTAGGACCTGTTCACACGTAACTACTGGATATATTACCTCTGGTTGTTTTCTATAAAAGCACAAATCAACAGAAGATATTTAAAACAAAAATATCTACTTCATTAATATTAAAAGATAATAAGAAAACAAAAAAAAACAAAAAAATTGTATGGATACTGACTAATGGCCTATTTTTTATTTTACACTAGTCCAGCTGCCACCGTCCCAGCTGCGCAAGGATCATTTCTAGTACAAAATATAGCCTATGTGACTAAGGGATAATGTAGCATTGTAATGGTGAAAGAATTATCAAAATCCGTTCAGTTCTTTTTAAGTTAATTCGAAACAAACATAGAAAAATATAAACAAACTTTATTATTACTTATAATATTAAATTATATTAATAGCTGCCCCGCGCGGTTTCGCGGTTTCCGTGTAGATCCCGTTCCAGTGGAAACTTTAACTTAAAATATAACCTATAATACTTAATAATTACGTAGCTTTCTATTGGTAAAAGAATTTTGAAAGTCGGTTCACTAGATCCAGAGATTACCCCCTACTACGTCACAAACTTTACCACTTTATAATATTAGTATAGATAAGTATATAAGTATAAGTAATATATGTCTTATTTTTAGGAAATTGTACACCATTATGGTATGATACAGAGGAACTCAGACTAAACTCACTAAGTTACATTAGTATAAAACTTGTTATAAAAATAAATAAATTTGATTGAAAGAATAGTATTAAATATTAGCATTTATACTTTAAAAAAAAAACTTCATATAAAGAAATGCTACCTTACAACACTTGGCTGAAAAGAGATAAACTTACATTGAAATCCGTAACGAACATAAGTTTTAAGTTCCATAATTCAGCCCGTAATTCGTTATGTAAAAGAAGTTTAATTTCCCTCCATAATGATACCTTAATCATTCTCTTGCATATAACACTGTAGTTACCATTAAATACAATGTTTATCACAATTTTACGTCCAAAATTTCAACGTCGCAATATCAACGGTGATACGTTCATAAATTCAATGAAATTACCCATCTTTCTGCGCTTCAAAGAGGTCGTATATTTTCCGTTGGAGACAGCGCCTAGCTATGTCGGCCATCACGCGAATGATAAATCAGTATGGTTCGCAATATCTACCGAAAATATTGTTCTCGTGAATGTTTAATGTTAAAATATTGAAATGGTTCGCGCCTTAAGAAATATGATCGCTGTGAGGTCGTTTACTTGTCTCTGTTGTACCTACTTTAATTAAAGAACATTATTGAAGAAGAAAAGTTTGCAAGGAGTGATTTAAATGTTATAATGTTTTTCTTGATGAATTGTTTGGTTTATTATAAAAGAAGTATATATAAATATGTTCATAGATTTAAATACATCTTTATGTAATATCAAAACAATAGTTTTTTTGTTAAATATATTTTTAAGTATATTTGATGTCTATAATGAAAAGAAGCAATTTGATATTTTCAGTACTTTTTTTTCAATTCTTTTGTAAAAACACTTTTATATAACCTAATCTAGATAGGAATCTACAAATGTAACGAATCCAATGTAACGTAAGCAGTGAAAAAGTAATGAAAATATATAACTTATTAACGCCAAAGTTCGCCATAGGTACTCGATAAGCGCAAGCGTGCGCCAATGTTAGTCATATACGACACGTCACAAAAAACACAATATAAATAATATATAAATAAAATTATGTGTGTAGAATAAAAATATTGTTCTTAATTTTTATGAGTTTAATATACAGCTCAAAAACTGAATGACCAATTATTACCATATGGTACAGCAAATACTAAAGTACCTAACAATATAAACAAAAAAATGCACAAAAGCATTTAACGGTTCATGTAATTTAAATTAAACCCGACAGCAATTCCAATTGAACTAGCTTATATAACGTTGTTTAAATAGATTATATTAAGGCACACGTGCGTACCACTAACGAACATCAAAACTAAGGACAACAATGTTCGTAGCAATACAATTGGTTCGTGTTCACTATGTTTAGTTCGTTTGTGCGTACACGGCTTTAGGGTTCTATAACATCACGATCATGCCTATTAATATACATGCCAAACTTTTTAAACTATCGGCCGTGCGTTGGCAATTAAAAAGAGTTAAACCATGCATTAATTAAAATTAAGTGTCTCATCCAAAATACCTTAGTGCCTTCAGGCAAAAGTCTTGAATCAATGTGTGTTACCAGTGATGACATATGGATATGAGACGTGGTCTCTTACTGTGTGCCTCATAAGAAAGCTCAAATTTGCTCAGCGAGCTAGGGAAAGAGCTATACTCGGCGTTTCCCTGCGTGATCGAATTAGAAATAAAGAGATCCACAGGAGAACGAAGGTCATTGATATAGCTCAACGGATTAGCAAGCTGAAGTGGCAATGGGCAGGACACATAGCTCGAAAAATTTACGGCCGATGGAGCAGAAAGGTTCCTGAGTGGAGACCACGGACTGGCAAGCGCAGCGTGGGACGACCGCCTGCACGATGGACCGACGACCTCATAAAGGTCGCAGGGAGTCAGTGGATGCAGGCCGCTAGCAATCGTTCCCGCTGGAAATGGATGGGGAAGACCTATGTTCAGCAGTGGACGACAACAGGCTGATGATAAAGTTTCTCATAAAAGAGCATAATTATAATTGTAGAATCTAGTAGGTACATATAATAGTTTTTATAACGGCTTCACTAGCGTTTGCCGTAAATTTATGTGTATTTTAATAAGGATAGAAAAAGATAAGGAATGATTTGTATGTTTGTTACGAATACTTAAACTACGAGACGGATTTCAATAATTCTTTCACCATTAGAAAGCTACGTTATCCAGGTGTAATATAGACTATATTTAATTATGAAGTTCCCATGGAAACGTTAGTTCGCTTGCACTTAACATTATGGTTTAGGCAGTGCATTGAATATAAATTAATAAGTTCCACAGATGCGGTACTTTTATGTTATTAGATTACAAATTAAAAAGGTATGGAAAAAGCCATTCAAATCTCTTTGGAATCCTAATTAAAGAAACTTCATCACATACTACGCCACAATCGGATGCTTTATTAGCGTTGGCGTGTATTTCTCGACTCAATGAGCCGATGTTCCGTCGCCTTTATAAATAGCAATCCAATTCCACATTACTTTTTATACGTATGTAACTTTATGAAAAGGATTTACTATTCAATTAGATCATTATTGTTAATGAAAAACAGCGAATGTGTTTTCATATATTTTTATAGATTTTCATTAACTTATTTTTACATTATTAATTTTGTAGGCGCGGTATGAAGCACAATTGAACCATAATTTCTTACCAACTGTATTAGTAATACAGGATAATAATAATTATGAAGGATCCCAAATGCGCATGCTACGAATCTTCATTTGTAGTAGCCTTATTCCACTCGAAAATCAACCTCTCCGCCTTCATGGCAACTGCAGTTTTTTTTGGCGGACATTAAGTAATTAGCCAAGAGGCTTTTTTTACTTCACCGGGCATAAAGGCGAGCAGAGATCCAGCCTAAATAAATGGTTTGAAAACGACAAACTAAGTAACCTGCGCAGAGCGTCCTCTGTAGGACTTGGAGCTCAGCTCAGGGCGGTCGCTGGCTGGGGGAGGAACTGCGGCGTCTTTGTAACTGTGGTGGGGTATGTGGGGTGGGGTACCTCTGCATAGCAATGGTGTGCTAGTCAATCACGAGGAGAGGGACAACTTCGTTGCCTTTTCCCAAATGGTGGAAGCGATCGGGAGAGCTTCATCAGCTAGACGCTTTGACGGTATTGCGGTACAGGGATATTTACACTACATACCTAACCAACTCAACCTCCATGCCGCAGTGGTTTAATACTCGCTTTAAGGCTCGGACTCGTGGGTTCGATCTCCACGCTGGACAAGAAATCTTTGTTTAAATTCTAAGATATCTTTCAATCTCGGAAAGCACGTTAAGCCGTTGGTCCCGATTGGTATAACATCATATATAACAAGCGTATACCAGGGAAAGGGCAGCAACTTGTGTGTTACAACATAATACTACGGTCACCACCCCGCTTGCCAAGCTTAGTGACTATGGCAACCCCTCGGTAGTTACACTGGCTGATGATGATGAACTAACTTTTGGGGTCATGAGTTTACAGTATTAGTACCTACAGTTAATCTCCAATTATCAATTATGCAACATTACATTAATTTATTCAAGCGAAATTAAATATGTAAATAACCAGGTACATTATTAATAAATTGTAAGGTAACCATTAGCATAATAATCTTAATAAATATTAATATGCGAAGAGAAAACTTTCCACTCCTTTTAGGCTTATTATACACATGGATGCGAATGTGATTTGATATAGACAGGAAAAGTTTTTGCAAGGTAAAGGAAGAAAGATAAAAGATAATATGTATTACCATTATTTACCTATATATTATTATATATATATAAGTTACGGCTAAAACCAAAAGTTCGACTACACCTAGTCGTTTGTTGCCGGTTAGAACTAGGTGTAGCCACTAACTCTTTGTTTAAATCTATATTTATCATTATAAATATTCTGTGTGTTTGTGTGTCTGTTTGTTTGTCAGTCTTTCACGGCAAAACTGAGCAAGCAATTGACGTACTTTTTTAAGTGGAGATAGTTGAAGTTAGCGTGGGAAGCTAGTCAATTAATAATAAGTATTATAAAGAGGAAAGATTTGATTGTTTGTTTGTTTGTATTGAATAGGCTCCGAAACTACTGGACCAATTTGAAATTTGAAAGCTACACTATCCCCGAATGACATAGGCTATATTTAATTATGAAGTTCCCACGGGAACGGAAGTTACGCGGGTGAAACCGCGCGCGGGGAGCTTGTCTACTATAAGCCGGTTGTTTTCGGGTGAAACTAGGACTAACTGGTATCCTTTTAGTTAGGACTAGACAAAATCAAACCCTATCCGATATTGTATCGGCTACAACTTTTGCATGAAGCAATCAAACATACATGGACAAGGTTCGTTAAAAAAAAAAAAAAAAACTTGACTGGACTGGTGGCTCAGTGGTAAAGGCAGTTGATTCTGAGACCTGGTGTTCTAGGTTCGATTACCACCCTGAACGATTATTTGTATAAACCACAGATAATTGTTGCAAGTCTTGATGTGCTTTGTGTCCATGAATTAGGTGTTTGTAAAGTCCCCCACAAAAAAAGGGATTAATATTTCTCGTACGGGAGTGGTATTAAAAAAAAACACATGGCAAATGTCGTAAGTTTCGACTGACTACGCCAGAAATGAACAGATAGTTTACAATAAAATGAAATTAAATGTGACTTGTCTTCTACAATTTTTTAATACTCGTTCGTGTTTGAGTAATACGTTTACTCAAGATTTGAGGACGGCTTGATTAAATAGCGGTTCACCACAATGTAGTCACTATAAGCATTCAAACTGGTCAAGTGCGAGTCGGACTCGTGCACGAAGGGTTCCGTACCATTTTCAAGCGTCTACTGTTGCCGTTATCGATATTAACAAAAAAAGGCAAAAAAATGTTTGTTGTATGGGAGTTCCCTTAAATATTTATTTTATTTTATTTTTAGTATTTTTGTTATAGCGGCAATAGAAATACATCATCTGTGAAAATGTCAACTATCTAGCTATCACGGTTCTTGAGATACAGCTTGGTAACAGACATACAGATGGACAGCGAAGTCTTAATAATGGGGTCCCGTTTTTACCCTTCGGGTACCTATAGAACCCTAAAAACGACCAGTAGAAAGCTACGTTATCCAGGAGTAGCATATATTATACAAATCGTTTATACTACGTATAACCTTTTTTTTGTTTTCGGTTTGACATACGTAGGTAGCCACGTGGCTTTTGCTACTTCACCGGGCATACTACTTGTTACCAAAGAAAAAACGCACTACGGGAAAACAACCATTAAATTTTCAGTTCATATGACAAAAGAAAATGCAAAAGTTGACTAACTCATCTACACAACCAGGTCTAGAAGAAACTGAAAAAGGGATTTTCAGCACTTCCCAGAACAGAAAAGGTTTTAAAACTTTTGTAAAAACAAACTTATTTTTGGGACTCACCAACTTTGTATTGATATTTCAGATATAATCGTTTTTTAATAAAATTACTAGCAGAGTTTTGCAGTCTACTAGTATTCTTGTTAACCCCTCGTGCTAAGCTAAAATGCTTGTGTTACGAGTGGGTTCACGTCGGTAGTGCAATGGGTGGGGTTCGAACCGGCGACCTCAAGATCACAAGTCCGACGCCCTAGCCATTGGGCTACGGCCGCTTCTGATTAAGATATAAGGATTAGGAATACACAAAATTAATAATTTTCTAAAGAAGCCTTAAGTAAAGAACATAGTTTTATTCACGCAAACCTATTACAGGTAGTTATTTACTCCGCAAAATCAATTTAAAAATAAAATAAAAATTTGACGTTTCATATGTCTTATTATTTTCACATATACGTATTCGAAATGCAAAAGCGGATGAAAATCGTATGATTCATTATCATTTGATTTTATTTATTTAACTCCGGAAGCACAGTGCGAAAAAGTAACGATCCCTTATAAATAAAGATAATATCATGATGTATCTAATACGTATACACGTGGAAAATAAATAATTTAACATTGAAATACTGGTGAAAAGAGTACACAGAGATTTTTTAAAATTGCTTTATAATATATTACATACCTAGTTTATTATATTTATGTATAATATCTGTGACATTGTAACTCAATTTTTAGATTTAAGAGTTTCTGTGATTAAAGTGTTACCTACTTAATGCTCCATAATTATTATAATTGGCTAAATTCAAAATTATATAAAAGCACTTTTTAAGAAAGAATTCTTTGTTTTTGAAATTTAAATGTTTGAATAATAAAACGTAGTCGTTAAGTTTGGCAATAGATTCGTATTGTTATCTATACGAATATAATAACAAAAGTGTGTTTATGTGTATGTTTGCTTGAAAGCACTAACCTCAGAAACCACTGGTCTGATTTGAAATATTATGTAAGTGTTAAATAGCTTATTTATTGAGTAAGGTTTAAGGCTATATTAAAATCACGCTAACGCTAAAAGGAGCCAAGCACCAATGAAATTTTTCAAATCGGGGTTACATACTTAAACTTATTGCCTGCACTATATTTCTTAAAAAAGTTCGAAATAAAAATGAACATAAAGAAACAAATAGATAGATCTTAAATGAATAAGAGTACTCGTTTGACTCGCTTTAAATCCTAGAGGTCGTGGATTGGATCCTCACACCGGACAAAAAAATCTTTGTGTAAATTCGAAGATTTCTTTTCGGGTCTGGATGGTTGAGGGACTACTCTCCGTGCCTCGGAAAGCACGTTAAGCCGTTGGTCCTGATTGTTATAACATCATCTATAAAAATTATATACCAATGAACGGGCAGCAGCGTTTCCTTGTGTACTACGATATAATACTGCGGTCACAACCCGACTGCCAAGCGTAGTGATATGGCAAAAACCCGCCCTCGGGAGGAGGCCCATGTTCAGCACTGGACGTTGTACGGGCTGATGATGATGTACCTAAACCAAAAATCACAATACGATTTCATAGAGACGAAAGTTATAATAAATAATTTAAATTTCTAATATTGCTTATATTACTCGCTTAAAATCAGAACAATCAAAGGCCCCACAATGACTTTCGGTGGCTTAATTCAAATGGTAAACTAAATGAAAGTTGCAGCCGGTCATTTGTCATTGGGCGTGCGGCCGCTTGCGCCGCGCCGGTTCCGACCGTCCGAGTTCCGGCTGCAAGCTGCTTTTATTAATATTTCCAGCGAATCCACGCTTTATTAGCAAACAGCCGTCATGTGGCTGATAAATTATTAATGTGGTCGCAGCGCAGCTTGTATTTTGCGACCCATTCTTTTTCCACCAGCTTACATATGTTTTCGGCAGAACTAATGTATTAAATTGATACCATGTATACGAAACACATTTCTATATTGCTATGCAATTGTAGTCTGTTACGCAGCGCTTTTTCATTTAAATTATTTGATAAGTATTTTTATCAAAAAATTATCAGTTTTTATACAAATTTATCCTCGTCATAAGTCAATGGCAAAAATGTATCTATACCAATATAAAAAGCAAAAAAGCTTGTCTGTTTGCTTGAATGAACTATTAGTCTAATTTGATAACTACTCTGTGTTAGACAGCCCTTTTATCGAGGAAGACCATAAGTAATATTTATATATGCAGTTCCTCCGGGAACGGGAGATACGCGGGTAAAACCGCACGCGGATAGCAAGTGTATTTTTTTTTTAAGATTTCTTCCAGATTTTTGCAGCCAGTTCTTGTTAACCCCTCGTGCTAAGCTAAAATGCTTGTGTTACGGGTGGATTCACGTCGGTAGTGCAATGGGTGGGGTTCGAACCGGTGACCTCAAGATTACAAGTCCGACGCCCTAGCCATTGGGCTACGGCCGCTTCTCACTATAAAATACTTTTGTATAGAACTAAGTTAAGCGTAAAGTACCTACGTACTTTGATACATCTTTCCTCTTATTGGTGCCTCGCAGATGTTTATAGGAGGTAAAAAGTAACTAAAGGATTGGATAATTTTCACTCAACGGCGCGCCTTGCATCGGATCAAAAAGAATGTTACATTCTTTCAACAACACAAACAGTATTTTAAGTCTGTATTATCAAGCCGCGCAAGGAACTTGACCGCGGCCTCACTTAAGAGAGCAATCACATGTCGTTTTGAGACACACAACTGTAATAATGTATGTTTAAAAATGTATTCTTTTGTACATGTATTTGATATCGGAAATTGTTCATAATAACAGTCACATGCACGTAGTTTTCACTTTGTTACGAGTACTGCAAATTTATAACTAGAGGACAGAATAATTGAACTGCTGTCAATAAATAATTGACGCAAATAAACAATATTCACGCTATACAGTCGTATCTCAATTGAAGTTGAAGTAAATTATGCATTTGTTTTTTATTTTAAGAGTAGACAGAATTGGTTCAAATAATAATAATATTATGTAGCTACTGTGAAAGGTATTTCATAAATAAAATATATAATGTTCAAAAAGATTTTTCAGTTTACCTTATTCCTTTTCAATGAAGAAGGTTGTGTGTTAAGTGCATTTTAAGGTTTCATTACATTGAAAGCAAGTTGCCATCACTAATTTTTCTATAAATAAATCTCGTAATTGAACCAACGGGTTTGTGTGTAGAGCCGCGGATTCGAAGAAGCGTTCCGACGTTACCTTCATGCGTTCATAGAAGGCAGTTGGAGGTCGGAGTAAGGTCGGTAGGTAGGTAAGCGCTTGTTTTAATACTCAAGCATTTATTACATTTTACAGTTTTTAGGTGGTATATTACAAAATCAGCTTAATGTGAATCCTGTCGGGCACAGCAAACGTAGGAGAAAGGGAGGTTTTTAATTACATAACATTTACATCTGCGGTTTACGGTGCCCCTATGGCTAGCGTTGGAATAGTTCTCGGAGGGGTAGGCCGTAGGTAGTGGGTAGGCCTTCTCCTTGTAAATAGTAGTGGTGATTGGCATACCATTACTGTGGTGGTAGGGATAGCTATAGTCAAAAAGCAATGTTCAATTTATGAAGATATACACATCACGAACATTATTAAGATGGATGACTTGCGCTGTCTATAGTTTAACCGTTTGGTACATTTTAAAGACAGTTGGAACAATTTATCATGGACTCGAAATGTCTTCGATGCAATTTTTAGCATTGCAGTATGTTACAGTGCACTTTTGGTTATTGCTATGAATCGCTTATGCACTTTATAAATGTACCTAATATTTTCTGCTCCTACTGCTACTGAATATTTCATTGCAACTTGTTATCATCATCAATCTTACTTTATAAATTAAAATAATGTGCTTTCAAATTGTATGCCATCATTTCAATAGTAAATAATATTATTAGTAGTCATTACGTTAGTGAAACATATTCAGTGAATCAAATCGAATCGCAAATTTATTTTTTGCACACCGTCCAACAATTTTTTTGTATCTTCAAAATAATGAATTGAGCATACGAAAGACGCATTGAACAATGTAAACTTTGCCATCGGAGTGTCAATCACTAGAGATCACTACATAATCACCCCACGGCCGGGACTACAATTTTTGTGAACCTCATATAGTTGTCCTGAGTCTGCATGGGTTTTTTGTCCGTGAAGTATGTGTTACAAACACGTACTTACACGACAGAGGAATGTATCCCTAGTGCGGATATTGTCTATCAAAAGAACGATTAATAGCAACACATTCAGGTTACACACCTTACATTCGGCAATACATGATTAATTATACTTCTAGATTGAATTTAAACTTTAAAGTAAGTATGTTATATTAGGAAAATAGATGGTCTAAAGTGTTTTCAGATCATCAAATACAATGTATTATAACCGCTTGAAGTGGAGTGTACCACTTATAACGATAAAGCTCAATTCATATCAGATTTATGTTATTGCTTGTACAGTGTTTATGTAGTTCCTATATTCCTCGTCTGAACTGGCTAAATAAATAAACATGCTGTCAAAACTTCTTGTATTTCACTTTTATGGCGACACAAAGCAATAATATTCATTGTTCTAAGAACATTAAATGAAAACTTAAAACATGAAACAACTTAAAACACAAATTTTGTTTGTAATGCTACATCTAAAGGTAAAAGGGGTATTTTTATCTACTTGACACCAATTCTCACCTAAATTTGTAGTAATGTTAATTTATGTCACATAATATCACAAATGAAAAATGAAGCGGCCGTAGCCCAATGGCTAAGGGCGTCGGACTTGTGATCTCGAGGTCGCCGGTTCGAACCCCACCCATTGCACTACCGACGTGAACGCACTCGTAACACAAGCATTTTAGCTTAGCACGAGGGGTTAACAAGAATACTAGTAGACCTAAAAACTCTGCTAGTAATATTTATAAAAAAAAAAAACAGACCTGCATATCTGTTTTAAAAGCTCTGTGTGGAGTGGAGTAAATTTAATTTGAGACAAATTTTCCATAAAATATCAGTCTAAATTTAAATTGATTCCACTGATATTATTATAAGAGGATTGCAATTTGCTTGCTTTCCTTAATTTGACCTGCTTCATTTTTTTAAATTTTCTTACCAGATTAATAATATAAATATATCCAAATTTAAAATTACTTCTGCGAGACAGACATAGAAATATTGACTAAATTTGATTTTGATATTTAATTTTAGTGATCGAAAAATTTGCCTTTAAAAACCTAAAGTTTGCAAAATACTTTAGAGGAACACTAAATATAGATTTTTCAAAAGTTTGCGGGTACGTACGCCATTTGACGAACGCGAATTACCTATTTCCTGTTTATTAACTAAATGGAAAAGTGTCACCTATAATGCACAAGAAGTCATGCTTATGCCGATCCCGATGTCCTCTACATTGGCGTTTGAAGAAGCAGCCGGAAGTTTTTGTTGTTAAGCACTGTGCTCGTCGTATGAGTCCCAAATGCCCCACCAATACCGCTGCGGTGGTGGCGATGCGTAATTACCCTTCAGAAAAGAAAACTTTATAGCTCAAAAATTTCAACTGATTGTCACTATATAGGAGAAAACTGTTTTCTAAAAAGCAATAAGAGCTAGCCCATTGGTATTATATCATGGAGCCAAAAAAAATGTTCCAGTACTGGTATATGACCAACTTTCTGGTGCAAGTTATAATTGCTAGTCCTATTTTAAATGTTCTCATACAAAGAGAATCGATTTCATTAAATATATTCGTTTCGTAGTATTGAATTGGTATAATAAATTACTTTGATAATTCGTTAAACAGTTCTAAATTCGATTAAGTCATTATTTATGCTTTCGAATTCAGAACTGTTTTTAATTGTATGTTAATTATAAATAATATTTTATGCCTGCCGCCGCGGCTTCGTAAGAAACTTACGTTGTAAAATTTTGACGAAGTGTCAAATGTAATCTTTTAAATGGGTCCTACTCTTCGGCATATTTTATAAAGATTTAAAGTCAATCCCCTATTTGCAGACATGTGCGTTGGACCTTAAAATAAGAGTTCTATTAATCTTGCTTTGTTGCTAGCCGTTCGTCTATCACTCTTATCTGAGAGCTTTATGTTACTAAGACATGAAAATTTCACAGTTTCAGCTTTTATAACATAATGTTTGATACTTTTTTGTTGAAATTCTTTTGTATCTAAATTCGCATAGGATTTTTTGTTTTTTATGCAAAATTCGGTAGATGATTACAGGGTTCGTTTCTTTTTTAACAAAGAACGTCGTGATAAGTAAATTAATAGCGCTTGAAAATAAATATTTTGAATTTTTGCTGTTTTGATTAGGTACGTTAGAAATTTTATTTTATAACATTTTTGATTAATTTGATTAAAAAATAATATCAAGAAATTATGTGAGGTGGCACAATTAATCTATCTGAATATATACCTAACTTCAGCACCCAAAGTCTTTTGAACAAAATTGAAGTTTTATTTATATATAGTTGTTGCGCGTGAATTCGTTCACGTAAATTTCGTTGCACCATACAAACTTTACCACGACTTTTTATCCTACTACCTACCTTTAACTACCTTTCAAGTTTCAGCCCTCTACAATCAGCGGATTAAGCTTGATCCATCACTTAGTCATTAAGGACTTTTATAACGTTTTATTAAAATGGATTAATAATAATGGAACACGGCTTTGGTCCAATTTGATTATTAAATCATCGAAATTATACCGTAATTATTATGATACTTTGGGATTGATTGAAATAAGGAAAACAGACCGTTTTTTATCAGCTGGCAATTTGCAATAAACTTTATTTGTTTCATTTCAACAGAATATTACATTATATTTAAAATGCATTCAGTTTGCATTAAAAACAAACTTTAACTCACAAAATTGTGGTGTTATTAAAACATTAAACTAAAAATACATCGTTATACCGCCATAAATTATCAAACTGGCACTCTTAAGCGGAGAAATAATAAAGATGGCCATGTATTTTTAAATGTCTTAAACAGGAAGACAAAAATGCCCCGGGAGAATATCATAAATCTTCTATGTACCGCCCATTCTAAACAAGGAAAACAGAGCTATGTATCAACTCAACTGGTAATAAACTCGGGGGGCAATCCTCCTTGGTTCTAGAGGTAGTCATGCCAATTTAGGTTATTTATCCTAGATTAAGAATAAAACTGTTGTCTCTGCCTAGTTTTTCGGTCGCTTATTTACTTAACAAATGTTCTTTTGTTAAGTTTATGTTAGAAAACAACAAAGAATCGATTATATGAATAAGATCTTTTTTTTTTAAATAAAGAACATTGTTACGGATATGGACCAACCTTTTTATTGATACATTTACTGGCTGGTTTTATTTATACGATTTATATTTCAAATGTTTTGATAGATTTTCTTGTCAAGTAATTAAACATAATTATTATGTATTCGAAATGTGTTTTGTTTCGTACTCATTATTCCAGGCTTGGTCCTCAACAAACATTCATTATAAAAAAGCGTTACCTATGTCACGATCTAATGATCAGATCAGAAGATAAGCTTGATCTTATGATGCTTATCTTCGGTTGGTTATGTTGTGTTTATGCTCATTAGGGGATTAGGAAAGTATAATAATACGTAAGGGCAACTTGTGATTCTTACGTTAAAGTTCTTTACTGTTTCAAAATATCAGTAAGAGCCTTTTTTAAACCGATGAATGCAAATATAATTTATAATCGAATGAGTATTACATATAAATCATTTGAAATAAGTTGAAAATAAAGATCGAACGACTCAATATGTACATTTATTTATCACTAACTGATCCAAAATACGTTTTTCTGTCTTCACTAAAATTCTAATAAATTGGAGTTTTAATATTAGGCGTGATAGCTCTGAACTAACCGTGATATGCAAGAAGAGCTGCATGTCTATCAATGTTATGTCAAACGCCAAATGATAACATTTAAAAAGTTTATATTGTCAATAGATCTAATGTTACATTAGAAAATTGAATACGGTGTTTAAGTATTCTTAAATTTTCTAATTTTCCGCACAATTTTTTTTTTTTTTTGCTTTTATATAATAAAAACCTTCTTCTTACAATAACAAACACGAAAAAAGGGAAAAGTGGAATTTTATCCCGTTTTCCCTTTTTTATATATACAAGGTGTAACGGAAAGAAAAGAAAAGTATACACATAGAAAGAGCAAGGCTTCTTTGGATCATAACAAACGATATAGCAAGGGTTTCAACTCAAAATAAAATACTTGGAAAGTCAGTATTATTTTGCAAACATAAAATAAAAATGTGGAACCCTTTATTCAGAAATACCAGGAGTAAGAGGTTTATTTTTACTTGCAAATAGTTCGTTGACATCGATCAGCTGATTGAGTGCTAGTGATGTATTTATTTCAATTTGAAAAGTTTGGTTTCTGGTATCTATGAATTTAAAAAAATCATTACTTCCCGACTTGTAGAGATAGGATTAAATAACCCTTGCCATATCGTTTGTTATCATCCAAAAAAGCCTTGCTCTTTCTATGTATATACCCTTTCCGTTACAAGTTGTATAGATTATTATTGAAGTACCTTATGAGAATATGTTCAACTACTACTCCTATAATACCAAAAGCACAAAATTTCTCAGAATACTCTGGAGTAGTCTAAGAAGTGTTGTATGTTTCAAATTGAGAGCTTGTAGGATAATATGCAATGAATAATAAAGAGATACCCAACATTAATGCAAGGTTATAAAATACGCTTTTAATACTGTGTAAATTAAGCAGATAATAATTAAAACATTAAAGATATTTCTAAAGAGAATTTGGGATAAGTATAATCAACCATCTGGTACTTACATTTTCATATTTTAGTAGCTTCCCGTTTTATTTCGTAATATACAAATTTGAGATTGTGGTACAAAAGATTTTTCCGAAGTAGGTACCTAATACAAAATATCATAAATCTTTTGGAAATATTCTGTAAGCCTCGGATTAAGCTCTTTATGTAAGATGCTCTTAAAATATATGCCTTCCATTTAAAAGCTGTGAGAATAATATCATTCCTTAAAAATATTTACTAACGAATCCACTTCATATCTGCTGCCAGAGGTAAGGCATTTTGGAAGCACCTTCTATAATGTGTTGTATAATATTTATAACCACAAAACAATTATACATTAAAAAGGGTATTAGGACTGCTACAAACCTCACAACAAATTATATTAAGGCGCGAGAGTGCAATTCTTCGTCACGCGATCTCTAATGGTGTAATAAAGTTAGGAGAAAGAAAACTTGGCAGCGGCTCGGCACGGGCCCGCTCTTTTGCGTATTTATTAACTTCGCCACTATAAAAAGAGCCTCGAGCTACATACACAATACTTTTCTTTTGAACAAAACTTGAAAGACGTTGAATCGTTAGAGGCCTGAGGCTGGTGGTCGTGTTGTGAAATCTGTTTGTGCTAAAGTCGTCACGCGCACCCGCTGATGAGCCGTAGACGTGATATCACTCACTCGAACGTGACTCTCGTTTTATTTGACTTGTTACACCTAAACATTAGTTCCCTACAACATATTATCGTAATAAAATCTTCGTCTGCCTCTAAGTAACTGATAACGTCAAACTTAGCATTAATTAATTAACATTCAACTACAAAATGTGTAAACACCCGAGTGCTTTACGTAACTTAGATTACCTTATCAAATATGAAGCTTTTTTCATAACATTCCTCGCTGTCCCAGTTACGGTTTAATTTATCTTTTTACAAGACATTTTAATGTTACTTCGGAAAATTTATTAAGTAGGGTATAATTCCAAACATTTTAGTTTAGACCTTCGGTACTCACTTTTGGATCTTCAATTAGGAGATTTAGAGTAATTAGGAAAATGAGAAATGGGAAAAGTTCAATCTTGTGGCCATCGAGTTTTGGCCAACATTTTTAATAAAGTCCTAAATGAATGCCTCTTATTGTCATGAAAAAATATTTTCGCCTCTTAATTCTAAACACAAAGAGCTTTTTAAATGAAATTGTTAATAAGTGAACATTGTAATTTGGTTAACACAGTATCTAATTTTAAAGAATACATTTTGCAGTAAATGTTCTGTTCGTTCGTTATACATTTTGTGGTTTGATGAATGTAATAAATAAACGACGGTAAGAGGGCCGACGGAATGACTCTGGTGCCCTGGAGGATGGGATGGCCTTTGGTGTGGGACGCTACGTGCGTCGACACCCTCGCACCGTCTCATCTTTCCATGACTCAGAGTAGGGCTGGCATGGCGGCTGAATCCGCGAAGATATCCGCAGAGGCGCAAATACAGTACCCTTGATAGTGGTTATGTATTTATGCCTTTTGGTGTCAAAACATTGGGGCCGTGGGGACCGGGAGCCAAATTAATTTATAAATACCTCGCAGCGGCCCTATTTAGTGCGGCACGTTCTCCGAGTGCTGGTTCTTCACAGCAGGTAAGCATTGCAATTCAGCGGGGTAATGCTGCCATAATTCTGGGAATAATAGCGGTACAATTCTCACTTTAAAACTCGAAGGCCGTGGGTTCGATACCCTTTGTTTTTTTTTCGGTCGGACATATGTAGTTAGCCCCGAAGTTTTTGCTACTTCATCGGGCACAGGTTCGAACTCCACGTCAGAAAAAAGTCTTTGTGTGAATTCTAAAATTTATTTCTAGATCAAATTATATGACATATTGATAAAATGGCGATCTCTTAAACGCGTATTGTACTTGTCTCGTATCGTAATAAAACAACGGATGAAGTTTATAAAACGGCAGTTCGTCTAGCGCTATTATAGAGCTCTAAATTCTGAAAGCTGGACAGTAAAGAAGACATGAAAAACGTAAGTACATTCCAACGAAATGGAGATAGTTTAAAGAGCGGAAAGTTGTTCAAGACTTAAATATCGAAACGTATATTAAATATAAGTAAAGATTTGGATTTTTGTTTGTGATGAAGTACTTAAAAATCTTGTTTAAAAATTCTTTCACCATTAGATCGCTACATTAAGTACATACGTAGGGATGTAAAGCGGTAAAATTACTTTCGTAAAATTTGGTAAAATATGATATTTTACAGTAAAATTACCGTATTTTACCGTACCGGATTGGGTAAAAAACTAATTAAACTACTACTAAGAAAAGTTCCGAGTCCGTGGAACAGATGGAGTCAGTCACTCATTGCGACCGATCATCACCGACCGCGGTTCGCGCGCAGCGAGCGGGCAGTCAGCGTCAGTTGATCGGGTTAGTTCGAGGGAGACAGTCTGTTTGTCGGCAGGGCAGCATATTCAATCTACCTAACCTGAGTTTGTTTGTGTTTAATTAAATAATAGCTACACTATATAAGCTCGCGCGCGCGCAAGCCGTCATCATTCACCATACATAAGTAGCCGGTCATTTTACCGTAATTTATATAAATAACCGTAAAATAACCGTACCTATTTTACCAGCGTTTTCGGTAAAATTACGTAATTTTGCAACCCTATACATACGTTATTAAGTATAAAGAGGAACCCACTGAAACGTGTGATCAGCCGTTGAAATAACGTAAAGTATTTTTTTTAAATTCCGGTATCTTGATTTTGACAGCTCATGTCAGACATGCCTTTAGCGTGCTGACAATCGTTGACAAAAATTGCACTGCGAGATATCTGAAGTTATAAAAATCAATTTTGACAATCTAACCCTGAGTGAAACTGCGGGAGGTTACTAGTAGAAATAAATATCAGAAAACCGCTAATATATGTCGGTCACTTTATAAATTGAAAGAACGCAAATATAGTATTCATCATCATTAACCCGTATAATGTCCACTGCTGAAAATCCTCCCTCGGGAGGAGTCTTGACTCTTCCCGAGGGAGGATTTTGCCATATTATCTACGCTTGGCAGGCGGGTTTATGACCGCAGTATTAGGTTGTAACACTGAGGAAAACGCCGGTGCCCGCACTCTGGCATATGATTGTTATAGATGATGTGCCAACAACAATCGGGACCAACGGCATAATGAGTTAGGCGCGGAGGGTAATAAAAAAAAAAAAATACGTAAACTTATTACAGGCACTTGCAAATAGTCAAAACAATAATAGTATTTAGTATTATTATCTAGAATTATCATATTTTATAAATTTTCAAATTTAACAAGTATTTATATTATTAGTTTAATTAAATTTTAGACTTAACGTCTTAGTTTATTATTTAACTATATTGTATCAAATAGCTTTTTCTGTCTATATTAGATTAGAACAATTGTAATTATTTAGTTGGACCATGAGTATATAACGACGGACGCGCTTTAATGCTACCACCGGATCCAATACGCCCCAACTAAGAAGACCCGGCGAAACAAAGTCAGTGGGTTATTCTACTACCGGTTTTAACACGACCTACCTGAGATGGTCCGGCGAAACATACTCAAATGGGCAAAACGTAGGTTTTGGTCCAGTTACTTTAAATATTTACCGAGACTTAAAACGAAACTTATGCTATGTCACGGAGGCTGGCAATACACAAATATAGTCTTACAAGAAAATATTTTTTTTTTCCTACTTGTCTTGGGCGGGCACTGCCGTGCTCTCAGATATAAACAGATGCATATGTAAAGTATACACATATATCATTCTCTGTGCAACGCTGATTTGAATTCTGTCAAAAACTTATGCATTACGCTAACAACTCCATATTCTGCTGGATATTAGGAATGAAGGCGTTTTAAGTGCGGTTTAGTGTTTTTAAATAAACGAGCACAATAAATGAACATAAGTTAGTTCACAGTTTCTTCAAATTAAAAACAATCCATAATACAATTAGTGTTAGTAACACTCAACTTTATTACGGGAGCAAATCCTGGGTAGGTAGTTTAAAAGGTAAGTTTAATTCAAAATCTATATCTATTCTAATTATAAAGTGGAAAGATTTAATTGTTTGTTTGCATTGAATAGGCGCTAAAACTACTTGACTGATTTGAAATATTCCTTCAGTGTAGGGAAACTACACTATCCCCGTATGACATACCTAGGCTATATTTAATTATGAAGCTCCTACGCGATAGGCGGGTGAAATCGCCCGCGGAAAGCTAGTTATCTATAATATAATCCATCCGTCAATTTCGATTTCAACTTATTTTAAATTATTACACGTTTCCTGAATTCAGTCGCAATAAGCGAACGACAATTTACGGACGTGTCTGAAATGGCTCCTGCATCATCCAAATCCAAAAAATCTGAGTTATTGTTGCCCTAACGGTTGGCTCCATGAGAATTAAAAAAAGAAAAATAAATACATGGTTGAGGGAGTATTTATTGTTGCGCCAAAAGCTGGCCAGCATGACCATTATGAGGGTCTTAGAACCTGACAGTCGTAGGGTATACAGTGGTAGGGAATACGTGCGCCCACGGTGACTGTCGTGCGCTGACTGAGCGTCCTAAATGTGATTACAATCTGCGATTTAGGATGCTTAATCGATTTAAAACGTCGGAAGCCATTCTTCGTTCTAAAAAGTAACCTAAATCGTATCCTAGCTTCTTAAATGCAATTAAACTTCTCTGAGTTATCTTATCCTAAATTTAGTATCCTAAGTTTAGGATGATGGATACCTCTTATACCTTAATGTACCTTTATACGGGCGGTTTCATGTATTTTAGACCTCCGTTTCAGACTGTGCGTTGTCACAATGTGAAACGGAGTCAATCAGTCAGTCATCAGATATGATACGGTTTCAAAAACAAATTAGATACATATGATGGATACTCTGTAGTAATGGAGCAGTTTCTTGAAATAACAAGTGCATTATTGTAAAAAAAAACTTCATATCTCATCGATAAATTCATTATTTTCTTTCGTTAACTAGCGTTCCGCCAACGCTACGCAATATTCCTAAACATTATTCGTGAGTCGTGACTGAGCTAACAAGTGTACAGAAAAACAAACATGACAGTAGTTTTATAATATGTAGATGGAGAAGGGCTGATTTATACATTAATTGATAATTAAATATACAATTATTTTTTTTCTACAAAATTATACATTTAACATTTTAAAAACGATTTTGATATAAAAGTTTATAAGTGTCGCTTTAAGTATCGGGGGCTGTGGGGTTTGATCCCCACGCCGAAAAAGAAAGCTAAGTATTTATATTACCTTAAATCTGCTAATAATGCTTTAATTAATGCTTACCTAATTTACTGTTAAATCATTCTATTGGTTAAAGAAATGATTGTAAAACATATTTCATTATTTTTAAATTCTACGGGTAAATGTTGCAATATTTAATCATACACGTATATTTATTTTATTAACTATCTACAAACAAAACGTCGTCCTCAAACTTTTGAATGCAAAACGCAAGCAATAATGCGCTAATAATACTTTTCAACGTATTGGTGAATAACATCTATTAGTTAAGAATACCTGACTCTAATTGCATGTACATTCAGCAGCGAACTGCCACTAAATTGGACCCATTCACTCTGAATGAGGAGATCAAATGCAGTCAGAACGAGGTATTTTTAGAGCCATTACTCATATAACGAATAATACTATGAATGTCATTTGTATGACTTGAATGTTCTATGACATTTGATACAACGTTGATGATTTGTTTGTTTTTAATTGGTTTTGAAAGAAAGCTTTTTTTTTACTACTGCCATTGGATTTGCTTTTGCTATAGTACTCTAATTTGTTAGGATAGGCTAGGTTAGGTTATGATAAATATTTGTGTAAATTCAGGTCATAACAATCCTGTTTTTGAATTTCATCCCAAATAATTTAATGGTTTATGATTAAGTATCTTCCAGGCTCATAAAAATATAAAAGACAGCACTCTTTTACACATTGTGTTAGGTTTAAAAATGTAAAATAAATGTATTATTTATTCATTCACTATTCACAGTGTTATAAACACTGTCGTTTTTATACAGTTCTAAGTACTCAAATTAATTTCATGTATTTTATTTGATTTAAGTATCAACTGAAAATATTTGATTTAATATATTCGACATTTAATTTTATTTGATAAAAAAAATAAACATTATTCTTATTTATTGAGTTTAAATTGTGTCAAATGGCTTTTGAATTAAAGAAAATAAATGTTGAGAAAGGCTTTATTCTGCCAAATTCCTGGCCGCCTCACCGACGGCGGAGGAGTATCCGGGGGTTTTTAGTGGGTAGGGTCCTTTTCTCGTGGTATGATTAGCATACCACCGCTATGGAGAGGACGAGTCCCACATACCCCTTTGCCGGCTCGGGAAAGCTTCAGTGACGACGCTTTAGCTTTATCCCCGGACCAAAAAAGGCTTTATTCTGTCAAAGCATTGGTAAAACTACTGGATAAGTCGGATACTCTCTCTCTCTCTAGTAACAAAAATCCTTGGTAGTTAAAGTGAATTTAAGAGGTTACGAATAATATATTTTAAGCAGCGGTAAACTTTATGCACCTAAATAAACATGGTACAAATTAACTAAATATGTTTTATCTTTACAAGTAAGTAGAAATAAATAACACTACTTGTATTATTCTTTCCGCAAATACAGCATGAGTCTATTGACATTCTTAGGTAGGTACGTACCTTATTAGTAGAAGAGTATAATAGTGAATACAAAGTGAAATTGCTTAACTTTGTCAAAATTTTATGACTAACGGTTGTGACTGTCCAAGACACAAAGTTAATGACACAGGTCATTAACTTTGACACGGTGTGTTTGCTGTTTGGAGAGAACTAGAAAACATATAAATGTGCTCCAGTGCTCCTCAAGCAGTTGTCCGAAACGCACCGAACCAGCAACTCGCCACAATATTCATCGATCTCCTGCCAGTACGCATAATAAGTAGTAGTAAAAGCATAATATTATACGTAACTATAACATTATTGTGTACATACCATTCATAAAAACAAAACCAAACGAGAAAAGCTTGTCCAAACAGCAACCCAAAATACAGTACCTTCTTGATTTATGTTCAGCAGGAAAATAAAACAAAACAATATCCAAGCAAGCCGTTACTCTTAAATGACAGTTGATTACAACAAGTGATAAGACAAGAGGTACAATACGTCTCAAGATACCGCTGCAATAAAAATGAATAACAGAGAAAGAGAGAGTTTTACAATGAGACAGAGCAATGAGTAGACACGGTGGTGTCAAGTACAGAAAATTATGTCCATTCATCCGACGCTGCGAGGATTATGAAATGGGGTCGCATCTTCAGCATCTGACTTCAGACGACAACTTTAAGCGTTCCAACATGACGTAAGCTCTCTAATTAATGTGCGCTATACTGTTTTAAAATATTCAGATTTCACGCTACTATGAGAAATAAGTCAGAATTGGTTCGTTGAAATTGGTTTAAATTAAATTTTGTGGATAATTGATAAACATCGAATACAAAACACTGACTTTCTTAAAGTTTGAACAACTTGTACACCATCCAGATCACTATTTTCAGACCTCTGAACATATTTGTGGACTTCGATAATTAATATGATTTTTCAGCAATTTTCAAGAAAGATAAGATAAATAAGATTGGTCACACGACAATCTAAACTAACATCTGTTGTTGTGTTGTTGGTTAAACTTTTTAAACATATACTTTATGATACATAAAATAGAATTACCCTATTCCATTATGTTTATATATAAGATCATAATATCGAACCCATCCCTAACAAAAAGGTAGCGGTACAAAATCCGGTCTTAATATTAGATCAACTTTCTCCTGTACATCGATAAGGTACATTGCCCTTCTAACTAAACTTGATAACCAACTTCGGTTTATACATTTTCTTTACGAAATTGGGAACAAAAGATAAGGTAAACATGTGGAGCTTAACAAAATATCCATTGATATAAACTCCGAGAAAAAGTTACTTTTAATTCGCATTAAAATAAAATCGGATAATTTTAAAAGGAGGTAGCTGAATTCAGAATAGAAGAAGAGTCTGGATAATGTCCTCTGGCACTAATTAAAACTTTTGAAAAAGGGTTGAGAAATATCGCATTTGGCAGATAGTAATGGCGCCGTGGTCTTATTTAATTCTCACAATTTTTCTTCCAGCTGCTTCAAATTAGAATATTAAAATCATCTTAGTTTGCCAGATGCGTTATTATAATTCGTAGTTCAGTTATTAATAATGATAAACGAGGCGTTTTTAAATTAAATATATGTGCGAAAACATATATTTTGCACAAAAGTGCACTTTCTTATTCCTTATTTTCAGAGAACATAACTAGTATTGCCAATTGGATCAAGGTACGTACGTATTACCTTGAGCCTGAATAAATAATGCATTGTCACTACATAGTATAAAACAAAGTCGCTTTCTCTGTCCCTATATCCCTATGTGCCTATGTATGCTTAAATCTTAAAAACTACGCAACGGATTTTGATGCGGTTTTTTTTAAATAAATTGAGGGATTCAAGAGGAAGGGTTATATGTATAATACATCAGCATTGTACCCGTGCGGAGCCGGAGCGGGTCGCTAGTGGTTATTAATTTATCATTTTATATACTTTCCAGCATAGAATAGACAACTCCAAGTTTTCCCATGGATGTCGTAAGAAACGACTAATGAACAAACACCTAATGCCAGCAGCATCTATTAGCTCAAAGTTCTTACCATCTTACTGCGATTACCAATACCGTAACGACTGTTAAAGAAAATAAATACATTAAACTAGTGTTGCCCAGCGATTTCTCAAACCATTAGATTAAAAATCAAATAAATTTTTCGATAGGATCAGAATTTGGTTAAAAAGGAAGGATTTTAATTTTTATATTTATTGCCAACTGGATCATTAACCCTTTGATTTAGAGATACCGGTTATATAATAGGCATCCATTAAATTAGATGTAAATAAATTGGTATCATGTAATTTTTAGCTTTTAAACCTGGGATTCAGATTTAAAAAGTAGCAAAAATCATGTGTTAAGATGTTATTATGTTTATTAAAAAAAAAAGTACGGTGTTAGGCATTCGGTCTTTGTAAAAAAAAGCTGTAATACAACAGTACTACTAGCTAACTTTCATAATATCCCTGAAAGTGTTCAATCAAAGTAAAGTAGCGGAATGGTATTCATAACGTGAGCAGCTGATTTTGTTTTTTTCGGAGCACCAAAAGGAAGTGGCGTATTAATTAAATCCCTCATCAATCATTGCCGCTTTCTCTCTAGAACCCAACGTCATTCACATTGTTACAAGTCGACGGGACCACGCATAAATAAAGGAGCCAACTATTTCTGATCTTAGGTTATGTATTTATCATAATATATGCTTAATTTTACTGCTGCAAGTGATGTTATAATAATGTTTTTGGAGCAGCAGTTTGTCAACCAACTAGACAGAAAAAAAAACGCATTCATTTTAAACATGGAAGAAATCGCCGCAAATTTGTTAAATTAATTATAAATAATAATAACATTATATGATAAATGTATAACATAAGATCAGAAATAGTTGGCTACTTTATTCATGCTTTGGGACCATGTATGTACTTTACTATGCATGTACATGTAACTTGTCAGAGAACGAGTATAGCAAATTTATATTTCATGATCAGAGAGAGAGAGAGAGACATACTGTGGTCAACAATATTTCTGCCAATACCGTATCACAACTAGGGCCTTATCCTCCAATCCAGGTTTGGAATATGTCCAGTAGGTCCTAGCTAATGGTTATGGGTTAGGATCACAAATAATGTACTTAATCTAAGCTAGAATTAACAATAATTGTAGAACAGCTTTCAGTATTAAAATGGAGCGATAAAATTATTAAAATAAACTAAGTTTAGTACTAGCATAACACAATTTACATAAATTGTGTTAATCTTGTAATACAGTTTATCTGAAAGGTAGACAAAATGAAACGTTTGCTATTTCATCGCAATCTTTTGACTTCCTGTCGAGTCGCCATCGACGCAATTAAGCACAGGAAAGACCTTAATGACGTATACAGTCCCCAATCTCTTCGTTTACATTTGTTGTCCCGCTGTGCAGTCTTCAACAATACTCGTGATCTTTGTAGATCTATTATTTTCTTTATATTTCTACTAATTGGATCCAAAATAATATTTTATGAGCTACCTTTTTGTTTATTTTCTACATCGTTGTACTTATCTACCTAATTGCTTTCTTTGGGTTACTTAATAAAATTGTTAGGTAAACTGTTTTTGTTTCGCGTAATAGTGTCGTTATTTTTAAGTTAATGAATTTGTAGTTCATTTACATTATTTAACAAACTGATCATACTAAAAGTATTCGCCTATTGGTATATTAACAGTGCAGAAACAAGTTGTTAAGTCTTATACATTGTTCGATTTATTTACCGACTCGCAAATGCAAATGGAACCATTAAAAAATATTACCTATTTGGTTTCAAAAGCTATCCCTTTATAGTGTTTACTAAATCTAAAAAGCTAGGTGATTTTGTATCTTGTGTCAATACAAAGCCCGAGACCGCCGTAAAGTAAACGAAAAAGCAATAAATATGTTCCGTGTTGTTCAATGTTAAATATATCAAGTCTACACTCAAATATCTTCAAGTAAAAATATGGGCGATTTCGGAATCCAGATGAAAAAGTCGATTTTATCTGTAGCCTCAAAGTTGCATAATTAATGATCCGAGATAAATTTCTTAGTCGAGAATTATCTAAAACGCTGAAAGAGTATCCCTATTGTTTTTATTCAGAGAGAATTGGCTTATGAAAGCTATTCAAATTTGCAAGAGATTCAATTTACATAATGAGCGATTTGTACCTTATGGAGATTAAACCTTCTGGCCTCCGTTTTGTTTGAGAATAGCGGCCCCCTTACAGGGATGGCTTCCTTTAGCAAAGCTTTTACCGACATTGTTAATAGTATTTGTTACCTTTGATTGGTATAATTTTATTAGAGTTTATGTAGGGTTTCGTTTTCCTTTTCGAATTAGACGCATTCAAATAAATGGTATAAGTAGATACTTTGATTTTGCTTAGTGATCTAATTGCTCTAATTTTTTGTATGCTTTTTATATAAAAATAATTAATTGCTACGCACGATGTCTTTATTGAGTAAACTCAATAAAGACGAGCTAAAGCTCGGCAAAATTAGGATTTCATTTTGTCCCTTCATTTAGTTGTTTACCTTTCCGAGGCTAAGATCAAATATTCTTAATACTGTAAGTTCATTTATAATTGATAAGGCCGATAAAAACTATTGATAGTTTTTGGAAATTTAATTAAGATGTAAGATTTTGTGGCTATGCTGTAAAAAGTCATCTAATATTAAATCAAATCATATTAACTAGCAATATTAGCTTGCAAAAACAGCATGATGAAAACAATAAGTTGGATAATTTTTTGTTTATTTGTTTTATGATTATAACGAATTTTTCATATGCTTAAACAAACCCACACCACGGATGTAATTTAATTAGCTTTGTAGTAACTGTTCTCATATTTCAACACGTTTGCAAGCTTTTATACTAATTAGTAAATTTATTATTGTTAGGTTAATTCGTACATTTTGTAGCTGTTGTTATTAATGTTTCCACCAGCCTGGAAGTAACGTATTAATTATAAGTACCGTATAGTACGGTACTTATAACTTATTTTTAATTTTAGGTTTAATTAATTACAATTTTGCAATGTTGATTACACCAAGAAAGTAATAATAACTATATAATAACATCTTAGAATATGAGTAAACCTACACCTTATATTTCCTATTCCGTATTCAAAACTTACAATTTAAAGTTGGTATAGGTTTCATGTTTATCATAATATTTAATAATTATCCAGTCCATATGGTCGGACGATGGTCAAAAGATTTGAAAGGTCCTTGAGTCTTTTCAGCTTTCTTCAATGAAGGTTATTTCTAGACGATTTCTCTAGTAGACGTTTTAATCGTTTAGTATGCAGTGACATCCTTTTCAGAGTCCCAGGTCAGAACTTGTTTGTCGGTGATTGTATGTCAAAGTCATCATATTTTTTTAATAAACGCGTCTAATGTATTTTATATTTGCATTAAACATCTATAACAATATATAAGCTTTTTTGGTTGCTTGAACGCCCTAATCTCAGGAACTACTGGTCCGATATGAAAAATTATTTTAGTGTTAGCTGGCACATTTATCGAGGATATGAGCTATATTTAATTATGAATTTCCTACGATAACGGGAGTTAAGTGAGTAAAAGGGAAGCTAGTTAAGTAAAATAGAAATGAATAAACATGGTACATTTAATACAACAAACATCCTTTTAGGATGACTTACACCTAAAGTAACTACATAAAAAAGTTAAGTTTCAATCTTAATAGGTCGAAACAATATTAGTCTAAAAAAGTTTTATATTTTTGAAGGCGTCGGAATCCATTGATGTTATAAGGAAGATTTTTCAATGGCAGTAATAAATGTAAACGAGCCAAGGCAGTGTAATTAAAGTGGAACAGAAGTGGTACAATTCGTCGGGGCCACATCTTGCTTCGAAGCTTAAAGTTTTAATCTGTGTCGAAGATCACCCAGCTTGTATAATATTTTTTATTTCGAATTTGAAGTTTGGCTTATTATTGTATTATGTGCTTATTTTAAATTGGTTTTCTTCATTTATTACGACATCATTATTGATATGATACTTGCTTACATTTTCATTAGGTATATATAAAGATCTAAAGAAGATTTTTTTGTTGACAATTCCGATAACCTAAAACTCTTACTGAGAACATAGAACCATACTTTCAGTAGGCATTATTGACAAAGTAACCAAATACCGTATAAAAACAGCTTTTGGAAGGTTTAAGAATTGATGGCTGGCATGGAATGAAATTTAGATGTCCAGGGACCAGTTTTAGGGTTACATCTTAGAGCCTCTTCCAAGCCTTGGATTACAAGAGTTACAAAGGCGGGAGAGTGAGAGGGGCTAGCCCCTAATAACCCAAATATATCATGAATATTTTAATAGATTATCAAATTATATGCTAATAAACAATAAATAATATGCTACATAAACCTTTAAAAGAACAAAATATTAGAAAGTCTTTAAAATATTTATAGAGTATCTAAGCAAAAAACTAAATTCTGCTAATTAAGACATCTGCCATTCTAATAAAAAAGCTGTGTTTTGTTTATTTTGCAATTATTTAAAAGACTTAATTTCAATTCAATTCCATGAGTATTTCGTATTAATTATTCATTAGATTCCAGGAGGCGGGGTCTTTTTCTTCATTATGCCTTTATTTTTCCTTCTAAGATCAAATTAAAACAGTACTTTTAATTCAGTATCGAAGACTTTAAAACATTTTAATATTTTCTTTTCATTTAAATAACTTCAGGGCTATTTATTTATCTATTCAATGAAGTGGCCATGCTAATTACAAATTTACTGTAAGCTCGAAGTTAACTATTTTTCAATTATATTACGATAACACTCAACAAACAACGACCTATGTATTACTTCATAATAGTGCCCGGCCCGCCTACAAAAAGTCGTGATTGACAAAACTTAATTTGAGAAGAACTACGTTTGTTCATAATTCAGGCTGATGATGACGTTATTGTCAATCTATTGTTATGACTATTTTATTAAATAAGTTTTTTAACCCTTAATTAGGCGCATGGGGTCAGGGCAACTTGAAATTGAAAAAAAATGTTTTACAGTTCTTAGAGGCGCGCTCTAAGCACTGTAAAACATTTTTTTTTTACTTCACTTCACGCTAACGCTTTTCATTTCACGCTCATAGTAGCTTCCTCACTCCCCGCGAGGTAACAAAATTAGACGCGTCCAGAACATCAACGCATGCGCACGTATCGCTGCTGTCTAGAGCGCTGACCCCATGCGACCAGTTACGTTACATCTTTTGGCGGAGGTAAGTTTTTACTTTTGGGTTTTCTATTATTTTATATAAGTTTATTGTTTATGATTTTTTTATCTAATTCTCCAAATGAGATTTTAAAACGTAAAAAACCAAACATAACAACTGACAATTGGTACACAAGTACAAAACTGGCTAAGGAGTTACTAGCACCTGAATATAAATTGACTCTTGTTGGTACATTGAATAAAAGGAAGCCTGATATTCCAACAGAATTTTTACCTTACTAAAATAGACCTGCATATAGTTCAATTTTCGAATTTCATAGTCAAATGACTATAGTCTCATATGTCCCTAAGCCGAAGAAAGCTAGTTTTACTTTACACCATGCACAGTGATAATGCCAACGACGAAACAGCTAGAGCTCAGAAACCAGAAATAATTACTTATTACAATAGTACCAAAGGTGGTGTAGATTGTAATGACCAACTTTGCAGTAATTATAATGTTGGCAGAAGAACAAAAAGAAAAAATACAGCCTGTGGCCACACAGGCTGTATTTTTTCATCTTATAAACATATCTGGCATCAACGCATTTGTCATACACAAAGCGAATACTGATAAGAGTATCACACATACAAGACTGATTTTTTTGAAGAAATGAGCACTTGTGGAAAATAACCAAAAACGTCGCATACAACTTCGTGCTGTACCAACAACAACAAAGAAACATCTCCGTGAAGTTTCTGATGTGGACGAGACGGTCCAGCAATCGACAGCTAAGCGCGGACGCTGTTCATGATGTCTCTGAAAGGACGACAAAAAAGTGCCAAAAAAATGCTTCAAGTGTCGTAAATTTATTTGTCAGCAACACTCGAGGGCTTACTGCGTAGGAAGCAAAACAGAAGAATCCGCTGATGAGACTGATTAAATTTTTTTTGTGAGTTTATTTCGGCTATGCCAAAAAATATTTGTTTAAAGAGAGGTTACGTTTTTTAATTTATTTTTATTAAGTATAATGTTCCAGTTATGTTTTTGTTTCTTAAAGTTAATTATATTAAAGAACTTTATTAATCACTATAAAATACATTAAGTTTTATTTATTTTTGACACTTCTTTACCTTTTTCTTTTTGGGAGTCACTCAATACCCCATGCGCTTAATTGGGTGATTTTTTTGACGCGCCTAGTTAAGGGTTAAACGCAATTTTTCAACAATAAATCTTAATGCTCATATGACACCTTTTTTTTTCGGACGGACATACATAGTTAGCCTTATAGCTTTTGCTTCATCACCGGGAATAAATACGAGCAGTGCAGCCGCTGCAGCCTTATTAAATGGTTTAAAAACTACAAACTAAGCAACCTGCGCAAGCGGGTGCCCCCTATGGGCCTAGGACCTCGGCTCAGGGCGTTTGCTGGCGTTTGATGATTTTAGATTTTTAGGGCAACTTTGTGCAACTGCTCATATGACACGGACATATAGATTTATAATTAAAGACTATAATATGTTACTACAATATAGATCCATGCAGCCCCAATCTGATACCAACGTTTATTTTTTCTTATTTTTTTTTTCAATTGCGTAACTAAATATACTCAGTAGACTTTATTATTTGATACATTAACTCATGAGGTTGTAGCGAAAAAAAGGCTATTATGTCCTGGAAGAAATGAAGAGTACACAGGTATTTGCTACGTAATATTTTCTTGGCACATTTGTCTTCATAAGAGTTCTGACATTATGTCATGACTGTAATCAGTTCAGAAGGCAGTGTAATAGGAGCAGCACCGTATTTACATGCCTTGATGTTGGTAAGATATGTTTTCGAAATAGGTAAAATAATGACTTTGTTTCTGTATGTGCGTATTGTTGAGGTATGTTTTGGAAACTGAAATGTATATTAATAATTATTAAAAAGGGCTAGAATTAACACCAAATGAAAAGTATAAAGGGCAAAGTAATTTCTAAAAGCTTCGTTGTATTTTTTTTTCTACTATAGTCTTTGTTTGTATATATAGACAACCGTTTGAATGCCTGGCCACCGGAAAGGTTAAACTGAAGTATCAAACACTTATAATAGTAAAAAATGTTTTTATACTGATGAAAATATGTTTTGCATGATCTCTCATTCATCTCATCAGTACGGAGCTCTTTTTGAAAACCTTCAGCTTAAAATGAATACAACTTTTACTCGGTTTGTCCTTAAAGGATTTGGATTTTTCAAATACGATAACGCAAAGTATATACGAATAATACTGAAATAAATTGAGATCTTTCCTTTGGTGGATTTTCAATATTTTTGAAAGAATAGCGTCATGAGTATACTATTATACGATTGATGATGATGATGATTTTAGATTAAAGCGAAGAAATAATTTGTTACCGTTATTTATTTATTTATGTACACACAAACAATATGAGACAAGAAAAATAAGGATACAATTGCACATAGGTACAGCTTCTTTCAATAGAAATTTCTTCCAGCTGACCCGCGACAGGAAACATTTAAATGCAGAAGAATATATCGTGTGTAGTTTATATATAAAATATATATATATATATATATATGGACCACAAATACAACATTGTATATAATATACTACATACACTACTATATATTATGTAGGTATTATGTTATGTAGGTATTATGTTACACAATCACTTTTAATATTGTACTTGATGTTATTTTAGGAATCAAATAGAAACAATCATATAAACCGATAAATAAAAAGTATTATTTAAATACCCACACATTCTGTTTTAAAACGCAAATTGTGTTACAAAACCATTTCAAAAGCCTCTGTGTAACTTTAGACAAATTAATTATTGGGCACGCGCACCAAACATTCGAAAAGCGAAAGTAAGTAAGCTGCAAATTCTAGCAATTTGTATTGTAAACTGGTAACAAGATATTGTAAATTTTAAACTATGACAGCGGTTGTCAAATTCAGCTGGGCGGATGGAGTTCCCGCGTCATCGGTTTCTACTAATTGGATGTAACTTTTCAGTGGCGTGTTGCAATGGCCGCAGATGGATGCTGCCGTATCGGCTGCGTTCAGCTGTGTGAATGTTTCGCACTCCGTTGGTTCTCATCGTTCACGCCACGTTCATTGAATATTGTATTAACTTATGTGATGAGCGTACTATTAAAGGTGTTTTTGAGCAGGTATTTATGAAGGGAATGATTTGATAGAAATTTTACTCTTTATTTTACTGAAACGTATGCCAATTCGTATAAAGGAGGCTACTAAATTGACATTGAAAGTTCTATTTACTTATCAGTGTGATTTTTGATATAACGTGACAAAAATTTACTCAATTTGATAAAAATAATTTAAAAACAATCGAAAAAAGAAAAGAAACATTTTTGTTTTAATAAAACTATGTTAGCAGCCTTCCTACTATCATTATCATATTTGCTGCTTCTATCAAGTAAAGAAAAAGAATGCGAGCCGAATGCCATATGGCTGAGCACAAATGCAAACTTAGAGGCATTATTTCAAAAAGGAAAACGAATAACCTTTCCAAACTTTTAGAGCCGTAGATAAAAAGCTCATTTTGCAACTTCGATGACACACTCAATTAATATGTATAATACACGTAACTTTTTAGTATAAATGAATAATTTCGCAAATAAATCAATAATGTTACTTTTGTGGACCATTGTTATAAAATAAGCAATATTTGATCTTTGTTTAATAAATAAATAATAAAGAAAAAAAATGTTACATTGAAAGATAAGTTTTTTTATTATCTAGCTGGATTAACATAAGCGCATTATCTCAGAATCTTATACTAGTTTCCTCTGCGGGAATTTGTCTGCGTAGCTCTCGCTAATACTTATTTAAGTTCTAACTAAACACGTAGTCTCATTTCTAGTACTTCTTGGAAATTAGATTTCTTCAAATTATTGTATTTATAATGGATTGGATACACTATAATTCCTTATAATGGGTACCGGGAACTTCAAATACATGACTATTACGTAGTAGTTCCCGGTGCCCACATTATTGGTGTTTGGAGGAGTACCTACCCGGAGGGTTTTGTACTTAGGCCCTCTCCAGTGTGTTTAGCATGTCATTGCCCTACCGTGGTATGATTAGCATATCGTCGCTATGGGGAGTGGATTCATACATACCTTTCTGCTGCGGCGATTGGGATGCCAAATGAATTTCCCGACGTTAAAAAAAAAGTATAATATGATATGAGACAACAAGCTTTATAGCAGGGTATATTATTCTAATTACTAACCAATATTTGCATTGAAACTGTACTCACATAAAAAGTAACGTCGTTACCCCACAAGTAATTTGCCAAGTGTCAAAAGAGAAAAATGAACCGTTAAAATATTTACGCATTATTACTTCTTATAGAAACGTGGTTACAAAAAGAGTGAGTTATATTATTTTGACAGTTATCACCTGGTACCACTCTTGTGTTAGAATAAGCTCTGCTCGGGGCGCGTTATTTCATAAAGTAAATATTTATGAAGCAAAGGAGTTTTCCTCGCGTCCTCCGGTAAGCTCCTTGATCCGAAAAGACATAAACCTCTAGGGATTCAGTTCTAAGTTCACAAAGGCAATGCTCCGTTAACTCAATGTATTTTTTTTTCTTTTTTATCAAACTGTATATTTCTATCGGCAATTGTTTTAATACTGTGGATTTCATTTGTTTACGATACATCGGTTTTATTTTGTATTTGTTGAGTTACAATTGATTTTATTATTGATCAAGCTTGTGGGTCTTTATGACGTAACTAGCTTCCCGCGCGGTTTCACTCAAGTAAATCCTGTTCCCTTGGGAACTTCATAATTAAATATAGGCTTATAGCCTTTCTCGATAAATTGGCTATCTAACACAGAGTTATTTTTTCAAATCGGATCAGGAGTTCCTGAGATTAGCGCATTCAAGCAAAACACAAAACATTCTTCAGCTTTATATATTAGTAAAGATAACTGGTTTATTGGGATGAAGGCTTAATCAAAACATACGTAATACACACGTATAGAAATAACAAAGAAAATACATTTTGTGAACGTTATTTTTAAAATGTTATAACATCATCATCATCATCAGCCCTTATAACGTCCACCGCTGAACATGGGCCTCCTCCTGAAGGAGGGTATTGCCATAGTCACCACGCTTGGCAGGCGGGTTGGTGACCGCAGTATTATGTTGTAACACACAAGGAAACGTTGCTGCCCGTTCCTTGATATACGATTATTAAAGATAATGTTATAACAATCGGGACCAACGGCTTAACGTCCTTTCCGAGGCACGGAGGGTAGGCCCTCAACCAACCAGACCCGGAAATTTATCTTAGAATTTACACAAAGATATCATGTCTGGTGTGGGGATCGAACCCACGACCTCCGAGATCTAAAGCGAGCCAATTACCGCTACGCTATGGAGGTTATAACATAAATGTAAGGCATTTGTTAATTGAATGAGTACTAAAATGTAATATAATATGTCATATATATAACTAGTCTTATTTAGTTAAATTTGATTTAGTGCCAAGCCATAATAATATATGACACACATTTACTTTTTAACCTATTTAATAAGGACTTAAAACTAAGAACTTACAGCTATTGTGTTCACTTACGTTACGTCCTAATAGAATAAATATTGTGCGAGTATCTATAAAACTTTTTCCACCGTATTCACGCTGACATGATGGCAAGATCTTGTTCAAATCCATTGACTATGTGGATTCACGGTGAAATATCACAATATTGTATTATTTACATAAACAGCAATGTAATATAGAAGGTGACTTTGGAAAAACCGACATGGATTTACTTACTTTACTTTGTTACATACTTACTCTTGCCATAAATATCGTTACATAGTTTTTCTTTTATACGTAACATTTATTGCTATTACAGTGTGTTAGTTTAATAGATTAATATAAAATTATTATAAAATATATCAAGATTATTCGAAATGGTCGCCATTGGCTGCAATACGGTCCTTTAACCGTTAAGGCCAATGCACGCACTCTTTCCATGGGAAAATTCTTCACTGCCAATCGTATGGATTGTTTAAGGGATTCCAAATTATGATGTTGTTTAGAGCAAATCATAATCATAATCTGCTGGGATTAAGATCGGGACTAGATGAAAGCCAGTCTTCAGCTCTGATGAAGTCCGGAACGTTCCTTTCTAACCAAGATTGAGTAGATCGAGCTTTATATTATGACCCGGCGCTGAGCCTTGCTGTAAGGGCCATTCTTGGTATTGAACATGGTGTTTTTAAAGGGCTTTAACTACTCTCAAAAATATGGTATGGCACAAGTGTATCAAGGTATCTTGATACACTTGTGCCGGTGTTTAGATACCTTTTTCACAAAAATATGGCTCAGCCACTCCTTCATAGCTAACACCCCACCTAACCATCACTGAAGTCGGATAATGCCCACGTTGTACTCTGTTGACTAATTGGGAAGCTTCTTTAGAGCTTTGTGGGGCGCAAACCCACGCCTTTAGAGACATAAAACGAGACATATGCCGCCACGCCACGGAAACTGTTTTCTTTCCTACGATAGTGATATTACTCTATGAATCGCTTAATAAGATATTGTTATAAAATGAGTTAGGTAGGAACTCTTGAGTCGCTATAAAAAGGAAAAAGCAAAGAAAAGTGAACAGGGCTTCCCGAGGTTTATGCAAATTTTACGCGAAAATTTTTAACTTACCAAGTCCGCTTTCTTATTATTTGAAAACAACAGCGGCTAAGTCTTAATGTTATTCTGTTTGGCCTTAAAGATGTTTTTGAATAGTATAATCCGAGTTAATACTAACTAAACTTTAGCTATGAAGACGTGATTGTATCAAGAACTTTGTATGTATTTATGAAGATGACGCTTACAGTAACGAGTTTATAATATAGTTTGACACTTGAATAATGATAGCGCTGGTACATGTGACGGTCTTTTAGATAACAATATTGAGGAAATTTGCGTTTAGGTAGTATTAATGTAGGTATATTTGTCTACTACCTCTTCTTATATTACGAAAATTATCATGCCATGTGGGGAAATTTGAATATTTTTACTAACGCTGTAGTACAATAATGTACTTAAAGCAATGTGGAGTATTGTAATAGAAATTAATACGGTTACTATAAATGTGGATAGGAAAATTGTTTCCTGGCTATCTAAAACAACTTAGTTTAACAACACCACTTTTACAGTGACTGTAACAAAAGCATTTTTTATACAGGTGTGTAATAAATGCGGCTATCGGGTATAATATAAGAATCCTTGAGTCAAGAGTGGTAGACCGGGTACAAGATATAATATTATGATGAGTATGGAGGAGGTGTTTCCAAAATACATATTATCCCCTTAACAGTAGATAGTATCATGTGTAATGAAAACGTAATTGAAGACATTTTAGTAAATTAATAACTTTTTATTTTTACAAAGCATTGTATTGTATTCACCCGAAATAAAATTACATAATACAAGCGTGAGGTTAGGCTCTCCTTACCACACGATACACCGAAGGTGCAGCCAATACAACTAGTACGGGGAGACGAAATTATTCAAAAGGATCGTGCGTTTTAATATAATTTCATTTTTTGTTTTGAAGAATACAAAATAAACATTTCACAGAAATGTCTTCACCAATGTCAAGTCACACATGATTTATCGTTAACATTTTTTTCAGATAACTGGCAGACTAAAATTATTGTGTTAAGAGTGGCTTCACGTCGGTAGAACAATAGGTGGAGATCGAACCTGCAACTACATGATCGCATTGCCATTGCCATTGCCATTGGGCCACGGCCGCTTAATCTTCTGTTAAAGGGATTGTTTATATTTTGGAAGCACCTTCATATTTTGTTGTAGGAACTCCGGTCGTATAAACTTACAGTACAGTCAGACTTCAGGCGGGAATAATACTTTTCCCTAAGATGTATCTGGTGTCACTTCACATGACCGTCCGCTGAAAAGTTTATTCATTCCGATGCGCATCTACGGAATCGGTAAAAATATATTTATTCACGGCGTATGGATTTGAAACCTATAAATATTTACGGACGTGAGAAAATTTTAAAGAAAATTGTTTATTCTTCAACATTCCAATAGATATCGCGAATAGAGCGTGTTCTTTCGCTTACCAAACTGAACTCAGGGAAAGTTGCTTAATAGTTATCGAAAGTTAAAGCACAGGAAGCGTTTCGCTTTCATAACGGATACAACAAAACTGTGAAAGTTTGATGCAGTAGTATAACGTTGACCTGAATTTTGATAACGATAAGGGAAAATGTTTTGAAGAAATTGTTCCGTCCTGTTTACATTGGGGGAGACTATGGGTGTACAAAGGGACGACAGGATTATACAGGGTATGCGATGGTAGATTATTCTGCGGGACGAACAGTGGCTTGTGAAATAAAGCTGGTGATTAAGGTGATTGGCTCGTTTATGTGTAAAATGAGGACAGTTCGTTGCGTTATCGGGTGTTTGTTCAGTGTAATTGTCTATCAATGACGAAGTGACTGAAACGTTGATTATCTTTATACATCTTCAGTAATGACGCAACGAAACGTTGATGTTTCAGGAACATCAACGTTTACTGATTAATTAAAACTACTGAATATTGTAAGTGTTGCCTTTGTGTTTCGAATAAGATATATAGTGCTGCCGAAACTTAGCATATTCTACCTATACATATATAATATAATAAAGTGCCGGCAGATTTTCCCGCCACGGCTCCATTAATGACATTATCAAACGGGCGCTTGCCACCATCAATGTTCCATCTATCTTAGAACCCGTAGGCATGGTTCGTGATGATGGCAAGCGTCCGGACGGTCTGACTTTGATCCCCTGGGAACGGGGAAGGGCTCTCGTTTGGGGCGCTACTTGCGTCGAAACGTTGGCCCCTTCTCGTCTCAGCGGATCAGTCTTGAGGGCCGGAGCCGCGGCGGAGGCTGCAGAAGAGGCCAAGCGGCGCAAATACGTGACACAATCTAGTGACTACGTGTTTGTACCGCTTGGCTTCGAAACTTTTGGTCCATGGGGTCCAAGTACAAAAAAGTTTTTTAAACAATTATTCCCTCGGTTGATCGACGCCGCTGGTGACAAGAGGGCCGGCTCATTTATCGCACAGAGAATAGCATTCAACGTGCAATAGCTATTCAACGTGGAAATGCAGCCAGTGTTCTTGGCACCATGCCTCATGGGCACCCACTTTTGTTAGATTTTTAAGTTTTTAGTTTAGTTTTATACTTAGTTTAATTTAATTTGATTATTGTTTTTTAAAGTTATTAAATAAAAGTAACAGGTCTGATGACATATAATAAAGTTGAAGAGATTTTGTTTGTTTGCTAGAACGCGTTAATTTCAGTAAATACTGATCCGATTTTTAAAACACTATTAGAAAGCTATGTTATCCAGGATATTTATATATTTTATATTTAATGATAAAGCTCTAACGGGAACAGGTGTTGCCGTGTGCGGGAAGCTATGTATTAACAGAGCAACATCGGAAAAAGACTCTAGCTACTTACACTGCTACGTTTAATTATCCCACTAAAATTCAGAGCTTCCCAATTCACAAACTCCGAAATCGAATTTAAACGTAATTGGGTTCTAATATCAGATCCAAATAGTTGCCTAGAACGGTTTATCGACCATCTAGGTAACACTGAACCTATTCGGATGGATGATTAATTCTAATTCTAAGGACAATGAGGTCCTAAAAACCTTCAATACTATGTATTCACCAATTCACATTACCCGTTCTCATAGAAAATTTCCAATAAAATCAACAGACCCGTTTCAATGAATAGCAACTTAGTCGGTTCGCAAGTAAATAATCCCGGAATCGAAATTACGTGTTCTATTTACACGAACCCAAGTGTGTCCATGATATTGCCAACGCAAATGTTCTGACATATTAGGCTTCTTGTAAAGTGCAAGAGGCGATAAGCGATTCTGTTCGGTATTTATTTAACATTTCGTTTTTGTTTTCTTTTTTCTTATAGTCTCTTTTATACTTCTAGATGTTTTGGTGCGAAATAGACAGTAAAGAATATATATTTATCATGCTGTATTCAGAATGACTCCTGCAGCGTATAGTGCATTTTACGCGCTAGACTTAATTATAAACATGTAGAACAAAAGTTTAAAATAAATGAAACTGAATGCTATTTTATAAAATATTTAACGCAAATAAAGTAACGCTTTAAATATCTTTAAAGCATGTTTTTGTGTTCAATTCATCTGAAACGTTCTAATATTTTTCATGTAGCAGGATTGGTTGCGGGGATTGAGCGTCCCACAAGACATATTCCAGTCTAATGTAAAAATCGATTAAAGATTATTCTGAACTTTGTATTTTGTTTTTTGCTAAAATGTATAAAAGATTAAGAATATAACAATCCTGGATGGCAATTGAGTCATTTTTATATATGTTATTGAATAAATAGACTAATAGGTTTTTTTTGCAATAAGTATCATATCTAACGCAATACCACTGTGCAGTTTAAAAACCTTAACAGTAAATTTTCTTGAGTTATTTCTTGTATTATACAAAAACAACTCATGTTTTAATTATTTAGGTCTGAGCTAATGAGTAAAATCTTATGAAATTTGCTTTCATTAGTTACAATATTCTTACATTGTTGAGTAAAAAATGAGGTTAACATTAGAGTGTAGATCGTGAATGAAATAATTAAAAAATCAACTTTTAGTTACTCGAAAAATGATTGAAAATTCTTAATTTCTAAGCGCTAACTGGCCTACGACACTCATAGCTTTACTTAACATGGGCAGTAATGTTTAGGTTATGTCAGATAGAGGTAGGTATGTTGCTGACTTGATCTATGAATAAGGATACATGACTATCCGCCTTGTCATAAAATTCTACGAAGCTATTTTATTACTACTGCCTAGACACTGATTCAAAACAAGCCCTTGTCCGCAACTTCTATTGAGGAGATTTGGGAAAAACATTAAGAGTATAATAATAGACAAGTATCCTGGAGGGGATAATCATATTGAATAATCGCCACTGAGATATTTACGTTTGCAACACGTCTACTGTATATATTTTGAAATCGCAGCAAGATAATTGCAAATTAGATGTAATTTTCCTACTAATGAGTTAGGTTATCAATTTTGTCATATCACAAACTAAAAAGTTTAAATAATATAATTAATCTTCTCAATGCTATAAATCGAAAATTTCGCAAGAAAAACTTATATTTTGTTGTGATAGGTACTTGAAAACATAGTTAGTAGTGGAAATAACTTAATTTAATTATGTATAGTTCCGGAAACCCCAAGGAAAATATGAGAGGTATTTTCCTTATAGGCGTTGGTAAACTATATATGTTTATTGGTTTTTTTTATAGTCCATAAGACTACTATTCACATATAATTACATGAAGCGGAAAGATTAGAATACTTAGACCGTGAACACGAACTGCGCGATCGGCGGGGCGGGCTTTGTTTGACAGTCGCACATCGCTCGAGTGGCGCTGTCAAACAATGTCCGCCCCGCCGCCGCGCCGCTGCGCCGTAGAACGCAGAGTTCGTGCCCATATCCTGAGGATTTCGCTGTTCTAACAAGCCTTATGGGTGCGCCATGTCCATTTTTCAGTTATGTTCTATACCATTTCCTACCCGTAAATGGGAAACATTTTTTTTGTTATGATCTCATAATGTGAGGTAGGTATATTTAGATTGTATTGTTGTTGTGAATACTTTCCTTAAATTAAGTGATCCGTTAGAGTATTGTTTTAACACCCAAGTTTTGAAGTAAAAAAAAAGTTAAGAGTTAATAAATTTTACATAAGATAACTTACAATGTTATTATGATGAATTTAGTCGTCAAGGACAAATTTTATTTCGTTCTTCATTTAAGAGTCGCCTAAATGACAAAATATACGTAACTTCTATGTACATTATAAGGTTATTGGACATACATGTTAGTAGAAGATTCGAACCTACATGAACCTTCACCTATCTAATAATAGAATGAAATATGTTTTATAATGAATGTAGTATCTTAGAAAATACTAATACTAAAAATGGGTCGGCTAAAGAAATCCTGGACAGACTCTTTTTTTTATGATTTTTATTTAAATGTTTGCAGCAGTTAATAAGAAATCATAAAAAAAATAAGATAATAAGTAAATTTTGTTGTGACTCAAATTATAAAAAGTTTAGCTGTGGGGTTGGATCTGGACGAACTACAGGGTTGTCACGGAAAAAGGGGTGTAGATGACAGTAACTTTCACGTAATTGGATCATTACAAAATTATAACAACATAAGCGCTGAAGTTTTGCGTTAATTTAATTTAGTCTTTTGAACATTTCATAAAAAACATTATTTAAATAATAATTAAAAAATAGTCTCTTCAAGAATTTTGTAGTCAACCCATTTTTAATATATTTTTTAACACCGTTGCTCGTAAAGCTGATGTAATTCCACCGGTTTTAAATATGTTAAGCGGGTCATAAAAAACGCGTGTGTTACCAAAGCAAATAGTTAAGTTATCGTCCATACAAATTCCATAACAGTATTATTTGCCATTTCGCGCGCTGTTGCTATTCAAATTTCGAACTAATCGCTGCGCGGTGCCAGTCAGTAGGCAGCGCTGGCGCGCTGTTAAAATGGCGGGAAAGCAACAGTGTGCATTCACAGATTCAGTTCGGCTCGGGCTGAAATTCCGCCTCGCATGTTATAACCATCATAACGCACTAATATCGTAATGTACTATTCTAATATACTTAATTTATTATAAAAGATGTTTCATTCTGCATCAGCTCGGTGAAGGTCGATGTAGGTTCGGATCTTAGACTATGTAATTTAAGTATATGATGATAAAATCGTAAAAAAAATCAACAATTTAAAACGAATATTATATTCGTTACATTTTCAAAAACGTTTTCACTTTCCTCTAGACTCTTCCGCTACCGCTATTGATTCTGGTAAGTAGGAGTTACGGTTCACGGGACTACTGTAGAGTTCCACACTCCCACTATTTAAAAAAGATGATAAACATTAGTTAGTGAGTGAACTTACCGTGTTTCCCAGCGCTGGGTGCCGCGAGGGCGGTGCTAAGTATCAAGAGGTGCACCAGCATGCTCCCTCCTCGCGTTCCGGTCGCACATCGAGCCGAACGCAACGCGCCACGGATGTTACTGAAACAAGGTTACATATTTTTAGCATAAAACGTTTTATGAAATTCTAAAAATAACTACGGTTACGTAATTATATATTGTAGTATAGTATTCTAATTTTTTTTATGACATTCCTATGAGGACTGGACTTCAGAAGAAGACACCCCCCTGACCCCCTGACTTATAAATGAAATATGCAAAGATTTTATTAAAAAATAGGATAGTAATAGTATAGTATAGTCTTACGTATAATAGTAATAGTATAGTCTTACGCTTGACCATAATCTCGCTTGATGGAAGGCGAAGATAAGGCCTAAGATGATACACGCTTGCCTAGAAAGTGTCTGTTCACTTTAGCCTTAAAGATGTCCAGATTATAGCGTTCCGAAAAAACTGACCCCGGCAGAGAATTCCACCCCTTAGCCGTCCGAATTATGAAAGAAGAAGCAAATCGTTTCGTGCGTATTGAAGGAACGTCTACAACAAAAGGGTGAAACCGCTTGCTGCGCCTAGTCGTCCGGAGATGGAAGGGTGAAGGGGGTATCAGGTTATGTAAAACCTCCGCATACTCCCCGAAATGTAACCGATAATAATCGGTAAAATGCTAAAATAGTTTATTACCACATAAAAATATCATATTTTTTTCTACTACGAAATGCATGACAAAGCGACTACTAAGAAATGCCAACAGTAACGTCAGTAAAACCATTTTTTGTTTCAAAAATAATAATATTTAACTTTTTTTGTAATTTACATTGAAATTGCTGACTACATCAAAAGCTTTTGCAGCAGCAACATAGTTTGCCGCTGTCATACATATAACGTAAGTTACAATAATAATATGAATGAATCCGATAAGGGAATAAATTATAATCACATAAATCTTCGATGCCATAGCAATACATTATACGGAATGTGATTTTATATGGTTATTACTCCGATAGTCAGTATATTCTTATAAAAACACAATCGGGGTGCCGTTATCTTTACTAGAAAGAAATTTATTTTTCATTGGACGAGTTAACCATGTTACTGGAGATGAATATTACTATATAAAATGTTATATATTGTACGTATAAAATACGGAGGTATATCTTCAAAATAAGGGAAATAAGTATTTTTGTCCCAGGCGACTACACTTATACAATGTATGTATTAATAATTAGCGACCCCACCCCAGCTTCTCTCGGGTGCTGCGCTGATGCACTAGCTTCCCGCGCACGATTTCACCCGAGTAACTTCAGTTCCCGTGGGAACTTCATAATTAAATATAGCCTATATATCTCAGGGTTAATAAAGCTTTCCAATGGTTAAAGCATTTTTAAAATCGACACAGGAGTTTTTTAATTTCACAAAAAAACAAATTAATATTAGTATAGATAATAATATAATACTTCCTCTTGAATCATTCTATCTATTAAAATGTGTTCTTGGGTGTCACCATTGACTCTAAACTACCATGCGGACCACAAATTGAAAAGTTATCTGGAAAACTAAGTTCTGCAGCATATGCAGTAAAAACTATTAGACGGCTAACTGATGTTGATACGGCTAGAACAGTTTATTTCAGCTACTTTCATAGCATAATGTCATACGGCATTCTTCTTTCGGTTCGCTGCGCGGACATTAACAGCATTTTTTATATTACAAAAGAGAGCCGTGAGGGCTATTTACCAACTGGGTCCCAGAGATAGCTTGAGAGAAAAATTTAAAGAAATAAATATTCTAACCGAAATTTATGAAAATGTGTTATATGTGCACAAAAATATTGACTCATTTTGTAAAAAAAGTGACACACATAGTATAAGTACTAGATATAAGCATAATCTTGTGGTTCATGCTAGCCGTCTCCGCAAAATAAGTAACTCTTTTATGGGGCAATGTATACGGTTCTATAATAAACTTTCAATAGTATAAGAGAATTGTCTTTATATAAGATTAAAGCTAAAATTAAAGTGACTATTAAAGCTAAATTGTACAGGCTTATTATAAAATTTCTGATAATCTTTGTGACAAAAATGCTTGGGATTAATTCGCTCTAATCTCAATGTAAAATAAAGTATTTTATTATTAGGTAAATAAAATATTGTGATGTATTATTAGATTTTAAAAGAGGGTTCTACTGAGTATTTGGCAGTGGTTCTCAGTAGTCACCACGTCACGCACTGCACGGTAGGAGAAAAAATATGACGATTCCAAACCAATGTAACCATCAAATTCCGTTACGTACTTTTAAAGTCTAAGCATACATATGGACTAGCAAACAACGGAAACAATTTTTTTAATTCTATGTAGTGAAGAAACATTTTCTCGAAATATTGCACAAATAATTGTTTAATCCGGAGATCGACTCACAATCACTAAGATTGGATAGAAAAAAGCCGACAGTGATTACAAAATAAACGATTGGCGATTGATCGCTTGTTATGCATTATAATATTTGTGTTTTGATTATGGTCGAATTTTGACCACTGAGCGACCACTAGTAAAATGAAAAGTTACATAGCACAGTATGGTGTTCGCCAATATTTTTTGGGATAAAATATAATGACCACCAAAAATATATACTTGACACCAGAAAAATAAAGTCTAAAATTATAATAGTACTAGCTATTTTAGTCACGACTGCACTTCAAATTGTATTCGAACACCAAATGTAGTAAATGATCACCAAATCTTAGCGAGCAAATTATTGCGCTATTTCTACCTTAATAAAATCAATGAAAAATGACAATCGGTTAGGTTAGGTTAGAGCTGCGGCCATACAACGCACGAGCCGAGCGAGCGAAGCGAGCGGTGCCGCGGCAGCGGCCGGCGAGTGCCAGAACCGAATAGTAAATTAGTAAAACATTTACGTACTTTTGGTGATCATTTACTACTTTTGGGTTAACAATGATTTATTTGGAGTCATTTTGCTTAAATACGATAGCGAAATCTTAAAACTTTGGTTACAATTTTACATTAAAATGCGGGTTTAATTTTGGTGATCATTTTTACTATATCTGATGGTAAGTTAAACATAAGCCATATTTTTTTGGTAATGCGGCAAAATATAATATGTAAAGCTGTCTCTTAACGTTAATAACGTTCTAACCAAAATTGTTGCTTGCAACCATTTTAAGACATTATACTTTTTATAATATTTAAAATTTGAAGTCATATTTGTTTTGTTATTCGTCTTTCACTCAAACTCAAAAGATTGTTTGTTGATTTTTTCAATTATTATATTTTAACATTTACTAGTATTTCATTTAATAGGAATTCAGCCCCAGCCCTATACATTTCATATTTTTCAATAATATCGTTTTATATTTGTAAAATTATTTTAACTCTCAAGACATTATAAACTTAAAAAAAACATTATTCCAATACATCATGGTAACCAGACAACGATTTGGGTTAAAGCACTTAGGAGGTATTGGAATTTTGCGGGCAATATGCATCATTTTATTCAATATAAAATATTTTATAGCGAATAAAAGGTTACATGGCTCATTGTGATATTTTGCCAAATTTACTAATATAAAATATTTCCAAAAACTTTTTGGTTTAAAACGCAGCTTTTATTATATAGTAAAAAGAAAATGAATACATAATAATAAACGTACTTTGTATCAATGAATATCAACTAAACTAGGATTATTGGTGGATTATGACTGCATTATTCCACGAAAGTTGAAGAGGTCGTGGAGTACATGCAGGTGAAGACCAACTGGACTTTGAGGGTCGAGATGTTGGAGCCGCGTCACAAAACAAACTTCAAGTCGTTCGTGGTGCGTGTTCCGACGCAGTATCTCGAGAAGGTCCTCAAAGAAGAGTTTTGGCCGAAGGGTGTTATGTTCCGCCGGTTTCGTGGCCAGCTACGTGACACCAGTCAGCGAAACTCGACGCCGACACTTCGTGTACATTAGTATTAAGTTTTTGTTTTTAATATATGTATTAGTTTATTACTGTTTAAGATTATTGTATGTTTTTTATTATATGGGCCTCCGATGCCTGAAATAAAAGAATTATTATTATTATTATTATAACAAATAATATATTGTTCATATTATGTTCTGCTTTATGCTTGTATTTTGTTTAATTTCTTATGTCTATACATAAGAAATTACATTATTAATATTGATACATTAACAAAGAGTTATATATCTATCTACAATTGCATAACTAAATTAAAAACCATGTTTTAATAAACCATATATAATGAAACTACACAGTATATGTATAAGCGGCACAATCCTAAAATAATCTGGAATCTGTGACAAAGAAAATGCAATGTGATTCAGTAATTATTTCCAGCTTGCAAGATTCTGTGCAATAAAACGACTAACGGGATATAATAAAGATCCAGCTTTGCGACATTATGTGAAAATGGAGAGAAAATTTCCTCCCGTAGAATGTAAGTAATGGTGATAATTTTAACTCAAGTCAGTACTAATTTATTGTATTTTTTAAATTTAATTTACTTCTAATGGAATATGTCGGAATTGAAAAAAAAAAGACACTAAATGCCATGTCCGCAAGACTATTATTTTTAATAATGTTAAGAATTTTTCCTTCTTTTAAATCACAAAACTTTTCCATTTCACGCTTTTTGGACCAAAATATATTAATTACAATAGATAGTATCTAAATACAAAGTAAAATAGTTTACGTCCATTTTATCAATATACTTGCGTGCTCAAAAAATAAAAATAAATAGCGTTACAAATTTAGTCATTTTAATTTTAGTAAGTACATAGCAAAATTAAACTTAATAAAATTTTAATTCATTAGGTAATTTGAAAATACTATGACAGCTATTTTATTATCTGAGTCCGTGTTTCACTAACGTAACGGATTTATCCATAATATAAAAGCGTATGCTTCTGACCTAAATGTAACATTTTACTATTTCGCTTTAGCCGCATTTTTTCAGTTATAAAATCACTTAAAAATAAAGTGAAAATATCTAGATGAGCTACATATGTTGTTTAAATAAACAGATCAATACTCACTCAGAAGATTAACTTCAAAAGATTTCGAAGCAAGATCAAAATGATTACGATATCGTCAAAATAATCTTTAATCCACCATTCCAAAACAGCATGAAACTTTATTTCAAACACACAATTGCCGATAAACTCCTACAATTTCCTTACAAGAAATGTAGAAACCGTGGCCAAGCGAAGCGTAAAACAAGTAAGTACCAACAGTGCCAATAAGAGTTTCGTTGTAAAATAAAATATAATTCCATCGGGGAACCGAGAGCGGTTTGAATAACCTCTGTTTAATTGAAAGTTTAGCAATTTGCTCTTACCCTCCGCTTTGGACCCGAAAGAGCGCAGGGCAACTCATCTAGCCCGTTTCAAAATTGGATGTAGGCAGATGCGCTTAATTACTGGTCCAGATGCTGCTGGCCGACGTCTTACCGACGTTTATCTCAAGATGAACCTCCTCTAAGAAGGCCACTGCTAATATTTGCCCGCTAAACTGTGCTTAAATGAGTTTTTTCAGAGCCTCATTGGTATGCCAACAAAGTTGGTAATTAAGAAGTTAATCGGGAATTAAGTAATTAGGAATCGTCACAAATGATTGTACCGTCAGATGAGTATAAGTGGCAATTACGCAGCCTTCATTTGTGGAATACGGATAATAATTAATGGAACATAAACGCTAAACTTTTTACACAACAAATATAAATAATTTCTTTTATTTTTGTCTGTGATTTTTAAATAGCTGTTGCCCGCGACTTTATCCACGTGGTGTTTATTATTCCTTCGGTTTTAACTATCCCACAGGAACTCATTAATTTTTTGTGATTAAAATGTTGACCGAGGATTTTAGGGTCATTTGTCATTTAAATCGGTACACAGTTTCGGAGATTAGCCCATACAAAGAGACAAACAGACAGAGAAACAAAAAAAAATCTGGATGTGTTTTATTTTACTCCTAACATCCCCTGACTCGGTTTTTTTTCTATGTACAGACATCCGACCTCTACAGTTGTATGATATGTATAGATTGAGTGTCAGTGGGTTAGGTCTTAGGTTTAGTTTTTATCTCCAAGTATAAAATAATCTATTAGTACAAAAGCTGTTTTCATTACGGTGCTACAAATATAGTTTTGTTATAATAATATAATATTTGATAACCAGATGAACGAATAGTTTAACCTCATATAATATTAATATCTAGAACTAAAGCATTAATAATTGCAATTTAATGTATAAACCAATGATGTAACAGCACTCCATTTATATACATTCACAATGAATTCACTACAAACTCTAAAGGAGACGTACTCGGAAAAGCTACATTGAATTGAATGAAATTCGATTCCTCCGATTTGATACAAGGTATTGAATACATACTAGGATTGGGGTTTTCCAATAATGTTCCACTAAGTGCCCTATACTTGAAGATATGAATCGTAGTCAAATAGAGATATCTGGATGTAAAGAGGTCGTTATGGAGGCCTAGAGGTGGTCGCTCGTACGTGCGGTGTCACATGAGTACACTGAATCAAATTCTCCTTTACATTTTATCTTACTGCTAGGGCGGTCGAGTTTATGTTGTTCGCCCTACTTGATTTAGTTTTGATGGCGGGAGGGAGCAGCTTTTAGATAAATGATTTCTCCCAGCCTCCTCCGACACGATTTGCTACAATGTTATAGTTTGTAAGTGTAGTTTGCACTTTATGTGGGGCGATATAATGAAGATTATTTATTTTAATCTGCAAAGACCTCCTCGACGATTAAGAACAGTAAGTATTATTCAACGTAAAGGACATGTATTTTTTCTTTTTTTTCTTTTTGTGACTTGGATTATATTTCCTATACATGTGAAACGGTTTCGGTATTTATTTATTCGGTTCATACAACACGGTATTATGGATTTGCTTAAAAATAGTTACAATGATAAAATATATCCCTAACCATTAATCTTTGTAAGTAAATACTGTGGGGTGTTGCGTGAACTTTAATAGTCAGAGGTGGCCGTGCGCGACATCAAACGATTTTCGTCATAACTTTAGTTCATTACTCTTTAAGCACACTAGAAATAAACAAACTTTCTAATAATCTCGCGGTCACAAATAAATCCTCGTTGCACGTCCGTTCACGATTTGAGTTCAAATCAGACTGCCTTAATCGACGTCACCTGCATTTCCGCTTCCTTTAGTGTCATTTTTAGTCAAATTATATTTCAATGATACAAATAAAATAAACCGCTAATAATAAAATTAAATGAACACTGATTCAAGTTAAATCAATTCCGAAATCATAATCAATGGAAACAAAATTAATTATTGACTTTTCTTCTTTTTACCAATTTTACGACTTATTCATAATTAGAATAAAAATGTTGCAGTACACAGTACTTTTTAATTTTAACTTGAATTTTGTTGATTCCAATTCGAATCTTATCTGAAAACAATAACAATTGAAAATGCCTCAATTTTTGACCTTTAGTCAGCTACCACCTGAGGTCCTAGTCCCACAGGGAGCGTACTCTTGAGCAGGCTGCTTAGTTTTCAGTTATTTAACCATTTAATAAGGCTGGTATAAGTCCGGTAAAATAGCAAAAATTTCGTGGCTGACTACATAAATGTCCGTACTAAATATAAAAAAACATATCAGTTAAAAAAATCAAAAAACTCTAATGTTTATAATTATTTCCAGTAAATTAATAAAATTATATTTCAAGATCAAAGTTAGGTAAATCATAAATTTTTATACAAGCTACAATATTTTGTAAGGTCGGTTTATCGATATATTTTATGAAGCCAGAATACATTTTAAATTTATAGACACAAAATAAACGCATAACTATCATACTAATATTTAAAATACAACAAATATGAAATTTTTATTAAATCAAAGTTGTTTAATAAAACCAAATCCCTTTGTCCAGTACATTTTATATTGTGACACAAATAACCTTTCGCATTGTTATTACAAAATAAATACCTACCAGAATTGAGTATTTAATACAAAATACTGCAGATACTTCATTCAAACATAATAATATATTTAATCGAAACAGATATTTTACCTAAATTCTATATTATTTTCTATTTTCAAATGAATAAAGTATTGAACAAGCTATGAGACTAATGATAACTTAAATGATTCAGCTCCGCTTCAATGTTTCACGTGATGTTTTATACCATATGTATTTTTAGTCGTTTTCCAATAGAAGAGTAACTAATATCTTTACGGTTGTAACATCTTTAAAAAACTTAGCAGAAATGGGCTAGTAACGCTTTCTACAAGCAGCTGCAGCGCTGAAAAGTCTAAAGTAAGATGATGTCATGTATCCTAAATCGCGCAATAGGAGTTCGTACGCCAAATAATTGGGACTGCAGTCACCGGGAAACACCTCGTCCAACCATGAAGATCTTTCCTACGTGGAAAACTGCCTCCTGATTGTATTAATATTTATTTTCTATATTCTCTGAGCCATCTATGCGATGGCTAATCTCCTCGGACGAACGCGACGTGGTCTAAATTATTCGGGAGGTCTATACTGCTATATAAGGAACATGTGTATCCACCTCCTTATACCTAAACTACTCGTATAGTATTCAGGTAATGTTGTGTGAATAATACTGTCCGGGCTAGTAAGGAAGGAAAAAATATATTTTAGCCAGCAAGAAGTGTATTTTGGGACCCATGTCACAATAGTATTCGTATAATATTCCTATTAAACATATTTTGTCTATTAATCCATTTGCTAGCGTCAATGTTCCTTATTTTGCAACTGTTTACTACATTTTTTGTGTCAGCTTTGTTACGAGTACTTACTGCAATTGATTACAAACTTATAGCATTTTTATGCAGATACATGTCAAATTTCATGATGTTCCTAATAGATTATGCCATATTATTATACAGCATAGCATATTAACTTATACATTAAAAAAAAAATCTCTGCAATCCACGAATTATTTCTGTGAAGTTATTACTGCAATCTAATGACGTCGATGCTTGACATAGACTTAGAGTTGATAAAATTGGAACAAATAGACCCGTAATACATATATAAGGTTTAAATTCTAATATTATTACATTGTTTGCGCTTACAATAGTGGAGAACGGAGTACAATTAGTTACGACAAAAACGACATTTAATAACGAACTAGAAACATTTTTGGGTATTTTTATTCTTTTAACAAGATTATGTTAGCTTGGCTTATAGTATAATGAATTAACCATTAAACATATCTAGGGAATTTATGTAAGACTACTTATATTAAATTAAACATTTATTAACATTTTACCTTTGAGCTGTTTTGGATGGAGTTTTAATAAAATTGTAAATAAAACAATCTACTAAGATATTTGGAAGCTTTTTAGAATAAATTAATAGGATGAATAAATTTAAGGTCTACTTACTTACTGTTTATTATTAAATAACATTATGCTGAAATCTTCTGATAAGTTTTACATTACTTCTACATTCTTTTTTTAATTTTGAAAATCGAATTCAGAACCTTCCTAATTTTCCAACACGGATTTTACTCAACGTCGATTTTTTTAAATAAGCATTTGTACTCGTTATATTATTTCTAAGACAAGAAGCGCTACATTTTTTTTTCATTCAAATATAATTTAGATATATCATCGCATTCGTAAAGAATCCGATCAGAAATCAACACATAAAAGTATAAGTTATAATGTTAGTAAGATATTTTGATATAATGTTGTCTTTCTACCAAACAAACAATTTAAAGAAAATGTTGTGGTTGTTTAATGTCATTTATATATTGTTTAACATCCAATAACACAGATTATAACCAATTACCTACAATGTGTAACAAATTGCTTCCATAATTTCACCTAGTTATTGTAATCTACGCACAAATCTGTCACGACACGCCCTTTTCACGTAAAAACATCATTTATATTAGTTGGTGACCGTCAAATACATTTTCCTTTTTACATTGTAATTAGGCAGCGATGAACAAAAGGTCTGAATCAATTTTCAAGGTAATTCAAACAATGACCTAGTTGTTTACTCTGGCGTGCACCTCATGCATGTAGGAAAGAAAACAGTCTTTTTGTAATTACTACTGCAGTAAACTTAGCACTTACACTCGGAGTCACTCAACAAAGTAATTTAAGCTTCCCTCGTCTAAATTAAGTTGATTCAATTCCGTCATTAGATACTACGCCGTAGTTTTGTAGCACTTCGTAGAGTTCAGTAGTACTTTGTAGTGTCAGAGTGCGTTACGAGTGGTACGACTCAAATAAATGAAAAATTATATTATTATTACTAAGTCATAATATTATAATGAAATACGATAATCGTGCGATGCATAGAATAGTGTTTATACTCATACAATGATCAAACTATATTTACACTTATTGTTTTTACTATAATTCAATTTAAAACTTTAATCTGTTGTTCTTTGCCTTTGTATAGTTATACAATTAAAAGTAGCTTTCATTATTTCAAATAAAAAAACATTAGATCGTATATGCTTAGACCTCCTACCCTAACCTTATATTTGAGCGTGAGGTATAGGTAGTCAAAAGTTTTAAAACAATTCATTGGTTAAAAAGATACACGGTGAAATATATCAGATGATAGACTTTAGAATTCTTAAAGGTCTGGTCTGGCTTTGCATTATTTAAAAATCCAAGACAATTTTAAACTAGAATTTCAATTTTCAACTTAATCTTGTTGGAGTTTTAAGTTACAGAGTGTAAGAGTGTAATTTAAGAGATAAAAAGACTTACTATTTTTTTTCAATCTGCTTATGCTTAGGTATTTGTAAATTAATTTCGACCAGAATTGAACAGAATTATAATGTCGAGCGCTTGCTGGTTAACCACCCGATTAAGTTAAATACGTCTGCGGTCAGCTTTCCCTCAATGATGTATTAAGAGTATTTAACATGGACTTTTAGGAGTCCGACTCGTCTACGGCCCGTCTAAAAGATGGTTTTATTAGCGTGTCCGTTTAATGAAGTTTGCTATAAAATATAGTTGAGGTAATATTTTTAATTATTGCAATGTTATTTTTTGTCTTTAAAAAAATGTAATTATAGTATACCTAGCACGGGAATTGTCTTTTGTGTAGTGTAACTACTTAATAAATTGTTTTAAAGTGTGTCTACTAAGTTTTGTATAATTAAGGTTCAAAATGAATAAAAAACAACATTTTTACCATGAAAGCTAGGTGTGACAAAATCTTTATATAACGATGCATATTTCCTGTCCATTTAATATTTGCTCTGTAATCAGACGGTCGTATGATTTGTGTGTACAGATAAAAAACATATAATTAAGATCATCAAAAAGATATTTTATTTGGTTCAAATGCCCACGCCCACACCTACCTACGTCTCTACCCACACCCACGCCCTTGCCCGCGCCCACTTTTATATCCATGGTCGTTGTTATTCTCAATAACCGTCCCATCCGCGGTTTCCAGCTCTCTGAAAGTAAGCCTACACGGTTCCATCGTATGTTTTAGCATAATATTACTTCTGGTTAAAATAGCTTAATAATAATAAAATAATTTAAAAATCGGTCCATTAGTTATTAATTTTATTAGTTTTAAACAAAACTAATATTTTTTCTGTTTATATTATTAGAAACAACCTGTCCTTGTGTACGGCTACTACGACTTGTAAAATAAATCAAGATTCTTTGGGAATCCTCCATTTTAAGTAACAAATTACAATTTAAGCGTCGAACTACAAACACATTTACGATAAACAGAACCACAAATACAAGTGTGAAAATGAACTTGTATTAAAAGTGATGTTACTTATAGGTAGTAACTACACGTGTATTTTTTATATTTCCAATTAAGTAGCAAATCAATTAAGTGATAAACATATTTTTGTAAAAACGCACTTAAAACAACATAAACTCTTGTAATACTAGGCTTGTAACATTTAATAATTAGAGCACAGGATCTACCAAGTAGCTGAGAAAAGACCAATTATGCACGATTTCTGCCTCGATAGCACAACCGTTGGAGCGTCAAAGTCTTTTCGCATCTGCGTGCCAATCTTTCGGTTTAAGGCCTCCCTGTTTGACATAGACCCCTGAGTGGACATCATTCCATGTGTTTTTTCTCATTTGTTCGAGAATTTCCCCTAAAAGTTTAGACGCCTTGTTAGTGCGTTTTCCGGGAAACACCATTTGAGTCACGTCCTGTATAGTTTTTAACACTGTGTCGGTTTTAGAACATCGAAACGATTTTTTTGTTCCGATTGGAACTTTTCGGCTAAGGTTATTTGGGCGGCGGGGGAAGGTTTGTGACTTGACTTGATTATTGAAATCACCTTTAGATGTCGGTACAACATTGCACTACTTTGTTTTGTCTTAGCAATATCTCCGTGCATGGCCTCAGCTATCAGTTAGAGTATGTTGATGTCGCCGCTTTCACCTGTACTATATTTAGGAAATATCAGTCGGTAATCTTAGTTATGGGCTATGCTTCCCGTGATAATATACCACTGACTTTTAAAATGCTATTGACGAGATTTTAACTCAACAGAAAATTGACACTACCTTGGAAGGCCGGTCACTTGAGTCAACAGTTATCGTGATCTATTCCTGGTCTTGGGACTTAAAAACTTGAGATAGCCCTAATATATACCTTTTTTTTTGCGACTCATTTTGAGTTTGGTGTTTGGTGGTTTGGTTTCTTCGAGTTTGGTGAGATGTGGTGCAGTTATTATATTATCGTCTATTATACGTTGCCAGGGTCAGTTGATTGTGGCCTTGTACTTGGTGTATAATCATCGTCACCAAAACAAGACTTGAGTGCCAATGTCAATATCAAATAAAATAAAATGGGCTAAAACATTTTTTATAAGAAAAGAAAATCAAAAAATATTGATGAAGTAAGGTAGTTACTATTTGACTTAGAGCCTTGGCTTCAGATTATTTTACAAAAACTTTGCTTCTTTTCGTTTGTTTAGAGAACTTTAAATTGCTTGAAATCATTATTTTGGAACGTAGAAAATTTTATTTTGTTATTAATCTTACTAATGTAATTTTCCGTTATGTTAAGAATAATATAAAAAGTTGTGAAATCATATGTGAAAATATTAATATTAATAAACCATTTTTTAAAGTGTCATTTAAAATTTTGTAGGACGAGTCTTATATTGTATTCCTATATATGTTGAACTTCAAAGACGATCAATTAGGGTATTAAGATCGGCAAATAATAATTTACCTTTTTTAAAGATAATTTATTAATCAAATCAAATGTATCAAAATTTGGCTGCCGCGCTTTTGCAGTGCATCGGGGATGTTCGCGGAGAATGGCGTGCCAGATTTTTACGCACTGATGAGGACACGGATAGCATCCCTGATGCGGCGAGTGCGCGACAGCTCCAACAGCTTGGTGGCTATAGTGGCCGACAGGATGGATAGTCCAATGATGTGGCAATGGATGACCAGTCATCGTGCGTCATTCCAATATTTAAAATAAGTTGTTATGTGTTTTCATGTATGTATTGATGTTTTGTGTATAAAAATGTTTAATGTGTGTTTGTTTATGGACTAATGGTCTGAAATAAATTTTTATTATTATTATTATTATAAAATAGGAATGGAGCACAAATGGGACTATACAAAGTTTATATTTGATATATCAGAACTAAAAAAATATTAACAGGTTCATAAATCCAAATACTTCAATGAAAAATATATTATGTATTTATTTTCCATTGTATAACTAACACGAGAATTTGGGAGGTACGTATTTCAATTTATAAACCTGTGTTTTATGCCGTTTTTTTTGTTAATTAATGAAACCGTGTCATAGATGTTAGTCGGTAACTACTATTTTTTGTCAATAGAAAAAAATATGAGCACTGCATCATGGTATATGGAGTTCCGAATATTGAGTGTATATAGCCATAAGTCTCACATATGCATTTTATATTAAGCTTTAGTTTATTTCCTAAATTATAAACTCAATATAACAATATTAATTAACATTTTCTATATATATTAAACAATCGAATCCGGAAAAGTAAGTTATGGGTAGGTATTATATGAAATAATTAATTCAGCACAAAGGTGTTTAACCTTTACATTCGTACATGTTAATATTTGTAATTCAAAATCAAATAATTTTCAATAGAATACAGTAAAATAAATGTAATCCGGATATATTCCGTGTGCTTTCCGTGTTATATAGTAAATAATAAATCGGATGATAAACTGGTATGTATTAGGAAAAATATACGTATATACAAAGATGTTTCTATTTAAAAGTTACGTAATATATAACGTGATTAAAGTGTCGTGTTACCAGGGCATAAGGTTTAAGTAAGCAATTGGTGGAGAGAGTAGAATGTCTTAATGTTTAGTTCTAATCAAAGAGTCGTTAGCCGCGGGCTTACAAGTCGATTACGACTATTAAGGGTTACAATGGGAACTGCGACACTTCCCCACGATAAGGAACATTTAGTTTCATACACATTTGATGTATTACATTACATCAATATAATAATGGTGACAGAATTGATTTTAAGTTAGTAAAGGTGATTACAATTTAATAAATAGTAATTTTCCCTAATTTAATGTGAAATGATATTGTTTAAATGGTAAATTCTCGTGATTTACCGTTCAAGTTACGTGCTTAAGTGACAAGGTTTTTGTTGTAGTTGAGTGGATCGTCCAGATCTGAAGGAAGTTAACCAACGATAGTGACCATACAACCCTTTATTTTCAGTATCAAAATGCAAATTAATTTAAGAATTTGTACCTGATTGTTTAACACGTGTTGATTCTTTATTCTTATGGGCGTTTGATAAGCTATGTGAGTTGCTTTAGGCTATAATATTAGTTCTAGTGTATTAAATTTAACCCGTTCATTCGACCGTCTATTCTTATTATCATGGCTGAATAATAATCAGTAATATATTGTAATATAATGATATTGTGGGACAAGTAATTGGTTTGTATTATTAAATAAAAAAAATTACTGTATTGAACTTTGCACATTTTGCTTGCCTATTCATAATCATATGATGGAGTGTTAATCTTTTAAATTTCTTAATTAAACATTATGTTAAAATTTAGCTGCTCATACACTTTATATATAATCTTATCATAATGGTCGATCATAATATGTTAATCATTTTATGAACATGGAAATTATTTATTTAATAAATATATCAGGATCATTATAATAAAGGCTTTATAAGAAGTTTTTGCCTGCCACTTTATCCGCGAGGAAAAGTTATTTTTGCGGATTTTTTTTTGTTAAAAGCATTATGATTTTCTAAGGCCTAATTTATCTCTGAATTAATTTCTAAATTTCATCCAAATCGGTTCAGTGGTATAGTCGTGGAAGCATGACAGACACATAAACAGAACAAGTTACTTTCGCACTTATAACACTAGATAGGGATTAAAAAACATCATCCAGAAAATACTGAAACTAACGATTCTCTTAAGAAACTTGTGGGAAAATAGAATCAAAATGAAATTTAAAATGTTGTCAGCTAGTGTGACAGTTTACTATTAACGTGCAACTTTACAAAGAGATAGCTGTAATAGCGACGGACATAAAGACAGTTTATCTTGACACATTATGCGCAAGCTGTGCCGCAGTTGTAAATAGCGGAAAAATATCTTCCTTACTGTACATTATTCACTAGTCAGTACATAGGTATCGTTAATTATACAAAGATTTTGCTAGATAAGTACAATAAAGTAGCTAAATATATTAATTAGTTTTACTTAGTTATTTTATTTAAGAATGATCTCTTTTTAATTTGATATACAGTATAATGTATTTAGTAAGTGAACTATTATAATTATTTATCCTATGTTCCCTTTTCATATTTTTTTTTAAATATTCGAATAAGTTAATAAAATACTTAAATTTGGAAACAAAATTTATTAAATACACATAACAAAGAAAAAAAGTGTATTTATTATAAGTACACACAGGGCCTTAAAGAAGAAAGTACGAGCCTATGTCCGTTCTTTATTTTTTTAGGTATAATGAATTCTATCAACACAATAAAATTAATTATGTAGTACATATTATATTAAACACATAAAAATAAAAAAAAAACTTAACACACCAAATAAATCATTAAATGGTGTAGCAAAAAAAAAAAGTAGTCAATTTTAATTTATTACTCTTAGAAGAGGGTGTTATAATGTGTAAGGGTGCGAATGGATAAGTCCCCTCGATCTGTCTAAACAGTTTTGTCAACATGAGCTGTCTATCGATTTTTCTTAACGACGTGGTAGACATATTTATGAGTGTCCTTTACTTTATACGATTAATACTTTAATAAATTGAGTTTCTTGCGTAGAGTCTATATGTATTCTTATTACACAATATACATACATCTTATATATTTGAGGGTAACTGAATATATAAGACGGTTTGTGATTTTTCTTCATTTAAATAAGTTAAAAAAACACAAAAAGTCACATTTTCCTTTCATATTATTATCAAAGCGGGTTTCCAGATAAAAGCAATAAACACTTCAACTTCACAATCTTATAGATTTATAATTTCTTTGTAGTAACTTATCATTTTCATAGAATTTAATTTAGATTCAACAAATTAAGTTTAGATTATACTTTAAGCTCATTATACTTTAGATTATAATAAGCTAATATTATGAAAATATGATTGGTTCTCTTTAATATACTGACTTACAGTCCAAAAATATATAAAACTAAAAAGTTTGTTTGTATGCTTGAACCCGCTAAGCTCAGGAATGGAACGGAACAGGACTTATCATATTTAAAAAATGATTTCTGTCATAGATAGCCCATTTATCGAGGAAGGCTAATAGGCTATAATTTAATTATATAGTTCTTCCACGAACGGGAATTACGCGGTTGAACCCGCGCGCGGAAAACTAGTAAGTAAAATAAATATTGAATTGATTTTAAACTGTAAAGTTAAATTAAAGATTTTTAGTTTAATGGGCTTGATTTTTTCTCCAACAACGACTAAAGAACAATAATATACGGCTCAATTTAAATTTTGCATGTTTACGGTACTTTGCTACCAACTTTATTAGTTTTAGGTTATTTCTCGCAATTGTCTTACCACAATATTGCTTTTTAGTCGATTGTAAATACCACATGCATATTATAGAGACACGGTAAGTACAAATTAACTAATTTGTAAACTATTCTTCGGTTTTTTAAATAATTACGTTGTGAACTTCACTAGTGTTTTCGATCAGTTTGCTTTTCTTGTGTTTTTAGCAAAAACAAAAAATATATTTTTTACATTTACGGTTAATCTATCATTTCATCATTATAAAATATTATTTAAGTTCCATTGAATTGTAGTCTGCCCGCGACCACAATTCAATGCATCTTGTTTGTTCAAAATTAAAACGGTAGTTAATCTCTTGATTAATCGATAATAATATATAAAGTGCAAATTTTCAATCCTCTGATAAAAATAGTCGGATGAATAATTTTTTATTTAGACAAATTTTCCGGTATACTTTCTTTTTATTTTTTTATTTTCAAAATTTTAATTTATTCATTTAAAAACAAAAAATCTGGAGATTGATATATTATTTCTTATACGAGTTATTGTACTAGTAGTTTACCTTTTTACAGCAATATAATACCTATCCTAAAGATAAATCAAACGTTCTTCTATAAATAAAATATATCAAACCTTATTTAGACAACAAACTGAAAATAAATTCATGTTTCTATTTTTAAATAGCTTTAACATATCACAGACATAAGCTTTAAATTGGATTATGTGTTTTTACTCCACACAAAACAGGTATTTTCAGCTAAAATTTCAAGCGGAATATTATTTCGCTAAGTTTTTCTTGTCACGATACGTTTTTGGTGCGGCGATGTCAAAGGAGAAGGGAAGAGGCAGATTTATGTCTTATCAGCTAGAATCACTCCTGGTAAGTAACTATGTAGGTATTTTAGTTCTATAGGCTGGGAGAAATATAATTTATTTTGAACCTTTTGCACTGCTGCGTTTCTTTGACACTGAAAGCTATCTTTTCAAGTCATGTTTTTGTATAAACATTGACTCTACTATTAGGTTCTAGTCTTTTATAAAAATTGGGTGAAACGGTATAATCATATCCTAATCGTCTAGGCATGTAGTTAAGAATTTTATAAGTCTATACATAATTATTTAATTTAAGCCGAAAAAAAATAGTTAAAATAATATTAAAGTAAAATATTCCTGGCGACAAAAGAGGGTTTAATTTAGTCGCTGGTTTGGGCGCAAAACGTCAGAAACGCAAAATGACAGATTAGAAAAATGACAGGTTCACAAAAAGAAAGATTTGCAAAATGACGGGTTCGCAAAAAGACAAATTAGCAAAATGACAGGTTCGCAATATGTCAGATGCGAAAAACGTCAGAAACGAAACAAAACTAAACAAAACCAAATAAATATCCAATATCCAAAATTACATTTTATACATATCATGATATGCAAAAACTTGAAAATAATTATGAAAATAAAATATTTTTAATAATTTAGTATCAATTCTTAAGCTGACTTGTATTACAGTCTAGCATAACAGAACTTAAAATAACATATCAGAGTCCTTATTGGCATGAACCTTATAGGTTAAACTGGATTAAAAAAAATAGAAATATCTACTTAGGTACTTTAAACGCATCGTGTCTCACTAATTAGTGTAGTACAACGGCAAGGAACAAGACCGAGACAAGAGATACTATTTCTCCATAACGCTTGCATTATCGTAAATCCTACAAGGTAATGTTTCCGTGAACCGTGAAACAACATCTATGCGACAAATGATCACATAAAGCCGGCTTACAACGAGTACCTCATAAGTTAAGCTATCACTATAAAAGTAATGCGGGGTGCATTATACACTACCAAACAAGGTTTACTTCCGCACGAAGCGTACAGTTAGTTGCCACCTTAATAATACAAAGTTACTGCTGAAAGTCCTTATCTCTAAACGCTTTTATAGTACAAAATTATTTTAAATGGTGTTCGCTAATGTTCGCCTGGCTTATTGCCAAAGCACCAATTGTAAAATTAAAGATACCTAAACCTTTTGCGTACTTAACATTCTTATAGCCTAGTTACAAGTGAAGCCTATTTTTATTTCTATTTTGCAAAAAAACACTTTTGTTCAATCTCTATATAACTCAGCCGCTATTCATTCCAGCATATTTTAGGTATGCGGTTAAGTAAGAGTTTAGGTTCCGTACAATATAGGCTTTATTAAAAACAAACATCAGAAAAGTACCTAAGTCTTGAAAATTGAACGTATTTTAATTTCTTTTTAAGGAAGAATGTGATATAAAACACTCCTATAATCTAGTTTTGTACAACTGTACCTGTTTTGTAGCAAAATGCTCCTATTTGTAGTACATTTGATTGAATAAATTTATACAAACTTCTCTTTCCGCACAATCCATGGTTTTCCTCAAATGTTGCAAAAAAATATCTTCCACGGTGTTAACACCTATATGAGTGAGCAAAGTTGATTGGCAAAATTATTTATAAGAGTAGGTACATAAATATGCGATTGGGTCTTCTACGCATGAAGGGTTGTAGATTGGCATGTTAAAATTTATTTAGGGAAACCTGCAGAAAGTAGAATGTTTCACCAATTTCTTACTATTCTCATATCACATTAAACCCTTAACTAGTCGAAAAATAGATAATTAAATCTATACCTACTTCAGTTAATTTGATCTTCCATTTTCCTAATGTTAAATTAAAATTTAACGACTAATTTCAAAATTAAAACTATTTGTTACTCTGCTTCTCATTCGTGCATACTCAACCCACATGGATTAGTACGATATTAAAAGCTCTTTATTTTTTATAACCAAAATGTATGTTCGTTATATCTAGCAATATAAATTATACTAATCCATATTTCGCCGATCAAAGGCGTTTTTCATTTATCTTCATTTGCTTAAACCTAGATCTTTATTTAAACACAGGAACTCCAATAACAAATATCAATTGCTAGTTGCAATTTAAAACGATAGGTAGATAGTGCTTGGCGAGTTTGTGTATTGGTTTACTGAAACGGGTACAAAGACTAAAGACTCTTGAACTACTTGCTTGGAGAGGTGAGTGTAATTTGGTGTTTGGTTGTAAGATCGAACTTTTATTAAGTGAAGTCTCGAATGTCTTTTTGCATCGTTCATGGTATAAAATAAGGTAATATTAGGATTTATTTTAGAATTGCCTCTTGTTTAAGGTATTTGCTAAATATTAAATGTACCTATATTAATTACACCCTAGAAAAAAAAACGCTTGGTTCGCGACCCTCAGAAGTTCATTTTATTTAGATTGCAAGACTTAATTTTTTATAGTATTTTTATTAAAGTCAGCTCGTAGTTAATGTTTCGATTGAATGATGCATGTAATTTCCTCATCCATTTTTATTTTCTAGTTCTAATACAAAAAGTACTCCCATCATAGTATTTAGATGAGGAATAGCACTTTCAAATATCGAACAAGTAACAATTTCATTGTAAATCGAATCCAATTACGATTGAAGTTCGATTAGCCTGGTTGTCTATAATTACGTATCACCCTGTTAGCTGCATTGTTGGCACGCCACCTTCCTGTTTTACACGATTCAATCCTTTTCATACGGCTGATACACTGTATTTGTTTTATTGAACTGGAATAAAAGTTATTTACCTACAATACCTTCACACTTTTACGTTTTAACTACTGGAATGTAGGTTACCTAAGTGATAAAAACTGTTACTTAAAAAATACACATATAAAACTGTATTGACTAATCTATAGGTTAAAGGAAAGTTGACTGCACTAGTGGGAGGTAATTGCTTCTGAAGCTTCGACTCCCACCCATTATTATCAACTAGGACAAATATTTGTGTGAACAACAGATAATTAGAGTCAGGCTATTCCTTGATACCGTTATGCATATGAATTAAACGAATTAAATGATATTTATTCGGCACTTAGCTATTTACGTACTCTTTGACTTGTCAATTATACACAATGAAATATGATTAATATAATTAAATACAAAATATCGCAACTAAAATCTATTGCGGATTAGCGAATAGTCTGTCTGCCAGTCTAGTATCACGTCATATGTATAGTAATAACAATTAATTATATAATTAAAATCTTAATATAATTTAGCTCTATAGAAAGAGGCAATAAAGACAAAGAGGGTCTTTAAACAATATTTTTACGTATAAGCGACACACGCCTGAGGCTATGCTTGTAATATCCCCTGCGATGCAACGATTTAATTCGCTAGGCCCTTTTATTCGTCTTTTAAAAAAAGTTACCTTATTAAACATGTTAGAACACACTAGAAAATCTGCAAATGAAGGTTTAATTATACATTTCAATTAGTTGGGAATTAGCATGTTTACAAGCAGTTTAGTTGCCTCATGCATGGGAAAAGGCCGGGAAGCACATTAAGTCTTGATCCCAGTCGGTTGTAACATGATCAATACTAATTTATAAAGATGAAGAGTTTGTTTATTTGTTTGCTTGAACGTGCTTATTTCAGAAACTACTGGTTCGGTTAGAAAAATCTTTCTTCTTCCAGTGTTGGATAGCCCACTTATCGAAGAAGGCTTTAGGCTAAATTTAACTATAAAGATCCTACGGGAACGGAAGAAACGCGGGTGAAACCGCACGAGGGAAGCTAAACTGTGATAATTATAGACTGCAGAAGGTATGGAGTGAACCATACTATGGGTTTAGTAGGTACGCCTCCTAAGTTTTCCGGCCATGGCGAAAATCCTGAAGAAACCAATGGCAATAAAGGCTCCAATGTTTATTATTGGATTCTATCTATTTCTGGATACAATCTTCATCCGGGAAAATCCATTTACTTATTGATCGATAGTAAATATTCTCTTTATATTATAACGTTTATCCATTTAATTTTTCATGTCATATAGTCAAAGAAGAAATAACTTGTGACCAACTATTACTTGGGTTTAATCCTCATAGATTTGCATCAATAGGTAGTTGGTGCTATCACCTATGTCTATGATTGTGTCTTTTAATTTATTTAGCTTAATTTCCACACAATACCAAGCTTTTTAGATAATTTTAGTAGTATACTATAAATTCTAATAAATATGTATGTCATAAATTCTAATAAAATGTTCCCCCAATTACTATACCAAAATAAAGAATTAGTATCAATTATACCAACTTTGTGAATTAGCAACCCTTGTAACTATGATTACAGTATCGAATCATTGAATTAGATGTAATTATCTCAGCTGTGTCGCATAGCTATCAGTTGAAACATTAACGTAGTGAGTATGGTGTGTAGTGGCGTCGTTGTCAACAATTAATCTTCATTAATGGTTCACTTAAGCTCCGTGTGGTTTACACCAAACTCTCGAGAATACGAGCTGTTCGTGACCTTAGCTCCTTTGTTTTACTTAACTTTAAACTATTTTAATGCCCAAATAAATTGGAGTTGAGGAGAGTCCTAACAGTTTAGTCAGACACTATGAATACGGTAGTATCTAGGTAGGTATATACGTCATTCATAACGAAAGTTGTAGGAACTCTGTATTATAATTCAAGCAACACCTGCCGCTTTATTTAAAATTGCTTGTAACTTTTTAGGAACGAATATTTACAAAAATCTCACTCCCCTTGTGTTTGAGCAATTTGTATATTGTTATTGTACTTAAACTTACAGTCGAGTGCATTTACATTACTATGCATGGATTAATTTATAACTATATTACGAACGCAGGCTTAAAAAACATCCTACGCAATTTACACTCAATCTTGAAGCGAAAAAATAACAACTAACATCCAAGGATCTGTAATGAATGCGAAATTAATGCAAAGTGGTAAGCTATAAATCTCTAGAGCTTTACGGCAATAAAACAAAAAATGTGAATTACCAGTTTGATAAAACAAAAACTTTGTTTGGCAAGTGCCCCACAGGACTTGCCTAAACTCTGCGCGTTCTGCCTACGGCCTCCACCTCTATTTCAATTCTACTTTTTGTGTTTTGTACATGTCCAATGCGGCTTGTTTATTTCAGTTAGTGCTCGCAGCACATACCTAGCCAGCTATGCATTGAATTTAACGATGTAACACAATTCACATTTGAAATAAATGCAAACTATTTTTAATTGTTTCGAATCATCGGATGAATAACATTTGTTGATAAAATCATTTTTATTATGAGGGTCTGGAAACGATTGGTTTTTATCTTTTCTGTTATTGTTGTTTTTTTTTGGTTTACACGCGATTTTACTCATTGCTATTGCCTTTTGATAAAACAATCATTACATTTATTCAAAAAATATAAACAACTCTTTGTTTAATGGCTATATTTGCTGAACTTACCTAGATAACAAAATGAATCGGATAAGGGAATTGGGATAATGAAATTAAAAAGAATGAAAACAAATCTGGTACTGGTTCTGCTGGCTAGGCTACTGTTTCACATTTAGTACCTATCTTAAACCTAAAGCAAAATCTATTTAAGTAGGTGATTAATTTACAACATATTTTTGGAACCCAGTTAGAAAGAAAGTTTACTTAATGAACCTAAATCAAAAAACCAACTGCAAAAACTTGATATATCTATCTTAAATTCTTTCCGTATGGATAGCAACTTAATGATCGTAGCATCCCACTCCCTTGGCAAAAACGGTCCCCATAAAATTTTATGAAGACTACATTTAGTGAAATAAAGTAATACTACGATCCCGCGCTATCCCTTCACACTCGGAATAACGACGTCCTCGGCGTCGACATTGCTAGTTTTGCCGACCACAATATTTCAATTAACATTCATGAAAATGTTATTATCTGTTACTGCTACCATTTTCTTACTGTAACCAAAAAATAAATAAGTATATTTCTTGCTACGTTGAAATAAGTATAGAAAGACATTTTTTTACTCGAAAATCTGAAATATATTTGAATATTTTTAAAAGTTCAATCAAATATAAAATCCGCACAGAACCCCTTAGAACAACACTTGCTTTGAGCAATCGCTATTTTCAATGCCATCTCTCCGAGCCCTTTTAAATATATTGTGTGGAGACACTTGTTTATAATAAGTACGCAGTATTCTAGGGCCATTTGCCCTGCCATAAACATGAATGGTGCCAAAACGTCTCTCTTATCTTGGGCGTTTCAGAGGGGCGGAAGCGGGGCCCTAAAGGCGCCGCACCGTTCTTCAAGTGTGGCCCTAAAGGATCTTGAAATAAGGACCGAGGAGATCCCTTTTACAAAACACTACGTTCTCAGCAAATGGACTGTGATGAAGAAATACACAACCGACTGTGATATTGATTTTTATTTAAGCGATAGCTCTTTTGCAGAAGCTTAATCAGAGTCTAGGGGCGACCAATGAAGGGCGGTGTAAATACAATTAATTCATTCAACTATGTAATGAACCTTTATTTATAGGCTTACAATCAATTATATAAATTAATTCTTTATAAACATTCATATATCTAAAAATAAAGTTTAATGTAGGGTAATGTCAGTAATCAAGCTCATGCGACTTGAACTGAAATATCGCTAACCAAGCATTATTTTTTATCAAATAATATATAGCTACCTATGTAATATTAGTTATGACGAAACACAATTATATTTTAATGTGTTGACTGTTAATTTTAAACACAAAATCACTTAAATTACTTAATTATAATAAACTGCATATTTTTTAACTAAAATAAACTAAGTAGGTATGTTTACATACCAATAAAATACAAAGTATTCAATACATTAAACAAGAAAATCGCAGGTAATAAATATTTAGTGAATTTTAATTTTACTTTTTTGTTTATGAACTAATTTATTATTTGTACGAGTATATATTACGTAATTAGTGTAAAGTATAATTCCTTATGTAATAAGATTTTATGACTTTAAAAAGTATCAAAATTACAGATTACATATTTCCTGTGGTATATTAAAATGCGAGAGAGTTTTTCTATCTTATATCAATACAGATAAGACATACGTTAAATAAACAATTTTTTCAATTTTACTACTAAAGAACGGAGTATGGAGATAAACTCATGTAGCTTATCGAAGTATATTGTTTGTAGTTTCAATGTATGTTTTGAGATTTTTCTTCGGCTGGTGTGAAATTTTGTCTCTAAGCGGGGTAAATTTGTTGGCTAACACAGAGACAGCGTCCGCTTATTACAAGGGCACACTGTAATAAAAACATCGCCTTATTACATTTGGAATATTCAACCCTCAATGGAGCCCTGAATTTCAAATGTAAACATAAACCGTTTTGTTTTTGTTGACGCTATAAAAATAAAATCGGATTTTACAACATGTAATTTAAACAAGCATAATTTATGCACGAATCTGATTACTACACTTTTTCTATTGAATAACTTAGATTTAATAATATAAATGTCAATTAAACTATAGCAATCAACTATTCATTAAACTTGAACTTAAAGTTACTTATCAATATAATCAATATAGATAAGCAATTTTTTAAGCAGATCGATTGCAATTACACCGAAGTTCCTAAGTGAAAATTTAAAAAATTTAAAAGTAGTTTTTTTTGTTTTATTCTACAGTTAAGTTTGACTTTTCTGTGGAATTAATTTAACTGCTCCTTCTTGTCGCAAACTTAAATCCAAATTTAAAATTCTGTCTTATTTAACATTCATGTCCATTCAAAATGACACAATGTCGAATGTCTATATTCTACAGTAATTGCAAAATACATGTAATTACATTTTCTTTTAAATATCCGCTTACTTCTTTTTAATTAAGAATCAAGATAAAAAATAAAGAGTTAACAAGGATGCTACGAAATAATTGGCATAGACGTAATCTGTTTTAAATCTAAGTAGGTTTGTAGAATTTAGTTTAATTTACCACATAACTTTTTTATTATTTTACTTGAATGAAATTTATTTCAACTAGGTACTCGGGGGCGACACGCGAAAGTTTATTCGCGTGGGAAGTGAAAAACACGACCTCAATTTTAACTATGAAATACAGAAACTGTCAAACAATACTGTTTTGCATTTTATAAAGTTGTATCACTAAATTGAAAATAAGCATTTGAAAATTTACTAGGATTTGTGGATCTGTTAGTGTAGATGTCACAAAAATGATTTAAATTGGGCTGGACTTTAATGATGGACTTAGGTATAAGACATTAAATTACATTAAAAATAAATCGACAGCCCCATTTACGTACACTGTTGAATAAAAGCCTCCTATTGGCAAATCAAGGTCGTAGAGGGATCGTAAAACCACGAAATATAACTAGTCTAATACGAAATATTTCAGTGTTTGTAATGACGGTTACATGAATTGCAGTAATTAAATTTATTTATTATACGAACTACCTAATATTACCATACGTGCATACTACAAAACATAACAAATTTAATCAAAAACAGAAACTATATTATTAACTAAAATCTGTTCGTATTATTATAACTTGTATGTTACATGTTCGACAAACTTGTTTGTGAATTGAACTGTTATGTTTTCTAAAAAAAAATAGATATACATACAATAGAGAACATTTTGTGTACCTATTAATTGTTGAACATGTTTGTTTTCGGTTAATTTATTTAGATACTGTTATGTCAAAAGATTGCATGCTATGAAAATAGAAGTTAAAAATGTAAATAAAAGAAGATGCCACCCTTTCTTTTAGGCATAGTTTCACGCGCACTGTATTGTCATTCCGTTCTGACTTAACAGAAAAATTATATTTTTGCTTAGTTTGTTACTTAATAGTTACTTAAATGTAGAACTGTATCGATCTATTTGGATTTCTATTAATGTATTTTAAATAGGATCTGTTAAATCCAAAACGGTAAATTTTATTTCAAATCCGAACAATTCTCAATAAACAAGCGTTCGTCTGTTAAGCCGCCACCTAGTTGGGCTGCCCAAAACATTGAGTATATTACTCCCCTAAATCATCATCATCATAAGCTCCTATAACGTCCACTGCTAAACACGGGCCTCCTCACGAGGGAGAGTTTTTACCATAGTCACCACGCTTAGCAGACTCCCTTGAATAACAACGCTTATTCGTAAATCACTGTGACGAATCTTTCATTATCCGATTATTTCATCAGATATCTGTACAGCTCCGTCAAGAATTTCCGGATGCCAAAAACGGAGGAAAAAATACTTTCCTATACAATATAAAAGGTAGATCAATTTTAGTTAAGATTGACTTTTCTAGCTTATTGTTTGCTCTGTGACTCTGTGTCTAACAAAAGCAGCCCTGTTCTAAATGTATCGAATACACCTATTTAAATAGTACAGTACACTATAGTGCAATAAAAAGAGCTCAGCAATGTTAATTTGCTGATTAACAGATTAAAGGTTAAATTTAACCGGTCGAGTGAATACGATCGTAAACTTCTCTGGTTAAAGGGAATGTTGGATACGTTCTTCAACATGTATATACTTCAACGTATTCTGTTTACAGCGGTTTGTTGAGTTTAGCTTCTCTGTATAAGGAAAATCAAAGGAACGTATTTTTAGCTTTGAATACTACATATGTAAAATAATTGACTATAGAACGATAAGTAATGAAAGTATTGATCTAAAGCTCCTGTTAGCGATTTTGCCTGCGTAAAGCCATCTTACAATTATTAAGTCCCGTCTATATCAGTACTACACTTCAATTTCAATGTATAGATTAAAAGTATAGTTCAGTAATTAAACACATCATCATGATCATATGACGTCTACGAACTTAGGCTTCCTCCGAAGCGACTGTTGAAATAGTCACTACGCTTGGCAAGCGGCTTGGTGATAAAAGAGGTATATTATATTTTTAAATTTACGGCAAAGCGTATGACCAAGTAAATGTAAAATTTGAGATTAATAAATTTAGGCCACCACAACAGCGGCAGGAAACGAAACTGCATCTAAAGTGCCAATGCCTTACACACGGTGGATCCGTGACCATACTAAAAGTCTTAATCCCTCAATCTCATCACCAGCGACCACCCTGAGTCGAGTTTCAAGCCCCACAGAAGGCGCCCTCTTGCGCAGGTTGCTTAGTTTGTAGTTTTTATACCATTTATTAAGGCTAGAGCTCCGCTCGCCTTTATGCCCGGTGATGTAGCAAAAGCCTCGTGGATAACTACGTCCAACCGAAAAAAAAAAAGATCCGTGACCGAATGTTCGGTCGTTGAAATGTATCAATCTCTTTTTAACACAACGGCATATGCGTTCCGCTTAGAGTTGTGGTTTACATTACTCGACAAATATCTCCAAATTTGCATTTGGAAATAAATATTTCCACCGTGGTCGAATATTTTAGGCATCAGGAGCTATTATACTTAAGGCGCAGGTTCGAATTCTGACGGTGGCCTAAATTTAATACTTAATATCAGTTTTGAAATTTAGCATATTGTATTGTTATTCATCGGTTCCTGGAATGCGATTATCATAGGCTTTAAGCTCGTAGCCCCCGTACCCGTAGGAACTTAACATAATTAAGTAGACTTTAGCTTTCCTTGATAATTAAAAAAAATACCTTTACCATTAGTATAAAATTGTTGACATGTATTAAGCTAAGAAATAAACATGTGATTCTTAATTTGTCAATAACTTTCTTACAATTAACATGTTTCTTATGAACCACGCGACTTTGTGTTTATAAATTCATTAAAATTACTCCAGCTATTTAAATATTCAGTATTTCATTACCATTTTATCGCTTTACAAGCTGTATAGATTACTTGTTAAGTAATAAATTAATTTACTCAGACATGAAAGGAGGGTCGGCAATAAATTTGAATTATTTTTGTTTAGAACAAAGCAGATCACCCAGTTGCTGATCAAATAAATGATAGACAGACATTTATCAAGAAAAAATAAGGGTATAAGGGGAAGTGTAATGTTTTCGGATTTAATATAGAAACTAGGTTACCTCATTTTCTTGCCGAGCAGTTCCAATAAAGATTTTCTTTTTTGTAAAAATAAGTTTTTAGTTATTTTACATTTATTGAATAAATATTTTTCTTATTGTTCTTTTAACCTATCATACCATTTATTCATCGTCATTTGTATTTTCTAATTATGTAATATATATAACTCGCGACCCGCCCAGGCTTCGCGTGAGTGATGTACTACATATAAAAACCTTTCCCTTGATCCGCTATATCTATTAAAAAAACCACATCAATATACGTGGCGTAGTTTTAAAGACACTAACAGACACCGGGAAGCAGTTTTGTTTTATACGATATAGTGATATAATATTATTTGGAATGTGAAAATAAAAACAATAAGTAGTAAAAATAAACGATTACTTTATTTGAATTCTATAGGCTAAGTTACCATTATCCCAGAAATCTTTTATTTATTCTACATTACAATGCCATTATGTAGGTATAAGAGCAGAATAAGCTTTTTTGGCGAAAAGTTCTCACTTCTTATCTCTTAAATTAAAAGTTTATTTAATATATTTATATTTAATATCAAAGACGAAAACTTGGCAAAGGCCGTATGAATATCTTCCGTCTAAATATTTACTATTAGCATTTTATAGAAATTTATTTATCTATAACTTCAATAAACTTTAAGAAATTAATGAATATAGACCCGTTATTGTCTTTTACATTCACAAAATAATTAATCTATTCATATAACCGCAAACTAAAAGTGCTAACATTGCACCTTAAATATGGAATTCTTTTCTACGTAGCCAGAAAAATGTACGCTAGCATTGTCACCCATGGAAATCGAATTGTCTCCAAGAGCAGTCAATTCAGGCTGTACGTGTGGAATTAGGACTTCCAATGGCTACAGGTTTACATTCAACGTGTCCATTTTGTATGAAGATTAAGTCCGTACGACTGAACAAAATGATTGCTGCCCAAAGTATGTACAGAAAATCATAGCAACACTTTTTTTTTAGCGTTAGACAGATATGCCATGCAATAACAAATTTGCTGGTGACAGCATTACTGCAGTTTGGGGCAGAATACAATGGAATTAAGTGGCGATTAGGTACGCGGTCACCAACCTATCATGTTTTATAAGCGTTCTAGTAATGAAAGTCCAGTCTAGCCGTAACTGAGGTAAGCTGGCACAAACCAACACACAGACAGTCATACAATTTTATGAATTATGTATTTGTGTTAAGTAAACATTCATGCTGTGTGGTCTCCGGCTTAGAATAGACCACCCATGTCTTCCCATGGATGTCGTAAAAGGCGACTAAGGGACATATGGCTGATGGATGGGCAGCAGCATATATTAGCTCAAGGTTTACATCTTACTGCGATCACCAATCCGTCTGCCAAGCGTGGTGATTATGGCAATATCCCTCTACGATCCTGGCTTGCCAAGGTCTGTTAAGAGGAGGCCCATGTTCAGCAGTGGACGTAAACGGGCTGTTGATGATGAAACATTCATATACATTTAATGAAAAAACTGATATTTTTCACATAGAGCTGTTCTCTGTATAGGTGGAATAGATATTGATACCGATGACACTATAGATATGTACTAAGTTAACACATATTTTAAAATAGTTTCCGCGCGCGGTTTCACCCGCGTAACTCCCGTTCCCAAGGTAACTCCATAATAAAATATAGCCTATAGCCTTCCTCGACACATAGGCTATCTAACACTGAAATAATTTTTCTAATCGGCCCAGTTGTTCAAACAAACAATCGAACAAACAAAACTCTTCGGCTAAATAGATAATACCTATCAAAAAATTATATTCAATATGATTAAGTTACTTAACAGTATAATACCACAATCAATGACACTCTCAATTTCGTGGGCATTGTTATAATAATGCTGAACATCTGAGCTATGTTTCTGAGAATTAAATTTAATGCACAGACGTCGGCAAGAGGTACCAAGCTATTTTCTATAGAAAATAACTTGCTTACCGCAATTTGAAGTCTATATATCCGGCACAGTATTATTCTCAATAGTTTCAACGTAATATCTATGCAATAGAACCGTATCAATTAACATTATTACTTCTTTTATGACGACTACATCCGTGGGGTAGCGTTATAAGACTCTCCTTAAAACTCGGAGAGCGTGGGTCCAATTATCGCTCTGGACAATATTTTTTTAATAAGGTTAAAGATTGGTTGGCAGCACTTTTTTTTAACCTGCCTTCCAAGTATGGTGACTATGGCAAAACTGTCCCTCAGGCGGAGGCCCGCGTTTAGTAGTAAACGTTATACGAGCTGATGATTATGTCGATGATACACGGCTTTACAACGTTTATCCAACATTGATTTTAACTTTTTTTATAATAATTAGAATATAACTTCTAAGTAGTAAAGCTTACAACTAAAAGTATGTAATTTAAACTAAAACTAATATTTAAAATACCAACTATTCTTACTCCATGCTATTTGGCAAGTTTACCAGAATTCTGGTAGCTTTGCTCCATTGAACAATAATGCGTATCTGCAGTGCAAAGTATATTCTAGTACTCGGGGGCAACTTTTATAAATTAATTTAGCTCCCGGTTTCCACGGCCCCAGTATTTTGACCCCTTCTGTGTTAAGAAATGCAAGCTAAAAATCACTATAACATTAGCATCAGCTTCGTTATTCATGATTTTATTACATTAAATCAAAGATACAATTATCTACCGCGATACATTTGCAAAATCCAATCCCTTATAAATATTAAAACTTTCTGACTCGCTATTAATTACCCAGTCAGCTACGGATGAGCCGTTGTATTCATTAGCTAAGCTAATTAGTGCAGAAAACGTGGATCTTGAAGAGAAAGTATGAACTCTTTGTCCAACTGTGATTCAGTATACAGTATCATGCTGTCGCCAAAGAAAATTTGTCTATAACTCTTTTTTTTTTGTAGCAAAGGTAAATCTTTAGCGCACCTTCCTACTATCGCAATCTCCAGTCAGTTTTTCTGCCACCCTGGTTGTTTTTAATTTACCTACAGCTGATTGTCAAGTAGACGTTTACGGAGCGGAAATTTAATTTTGTAGGGAGCAAGTGAAGTTTATTCTTCAAAGTTTCTAATTATTTTAAATGGTTTTGGTGGCGAAGTGAACTTTTATCCTTATAATTCCTAGACGAAATTTACAAAAATAATAAAATTCCATTAAAATACCTGATGAATAAAATCTTAAATTGAGATAATATTTTTCATGGGAAAGTAATTATCCTAAACTTAAAGTAATATATGTATGTATTCGATAATATCGGGGATATAAGTCCGCAACAAGAATAACCTCTTATATTGTAGATGTTTTACTGTCTAATTTACTGCCAGGCATAGCGTAGTATTATCGGCCTATATAATGGTATAAAAGTAATAATATATAAAATTATCTGCATACAGTATATTTATCGACAGACTCTGAAGTGCGAAAATTAGCTTTATATTATTTTTATCTATGAGCCTCTCTCAACGATCGACGCAAATGCCGAGTAGTCAAATGGCAACATCGAGATTAGACGCAACAATCTTCGTATAGTTTGCTCTCTCCCCCCGTTCGTAAGCCTTCCGTAAATAGTCTTTCCTTTGAGATCAGGAAGCAACAGGGGGTTATTTAACCGCGCCCTATGTTGTTTACTATTTCTAGCTAGTAACAGCTTCTATAGTTATAGTCGCCACAACAGTCTCACTTAAAGTATCTATTTATTTAAAGCAAGTGCAAAAAATAATTTCAATTGATCACGAAAAACACACTAAGCCCTTGGTAGTGTTGGTACTGATTGTTATAACATCAAATCTAATTATCATACGTATACCAAAGAGTGGGCAGCAGCGTTTCCTTCTGTATTACAACATAATACTACGATCACCAACCCACCTGCCAAGCGTGGTCACTATGGCAGTAATCCACGATCACGAGAAAGCCCATGTTCAGCAGCCAATAATTAATTTGCAAAACGACAAGTTCAAACAGTTCTTAAATATAATTCTGTCCATTTCATATTCGCCTTCCGTGCTGCTAGCCTTGCACGTGATTCAAGTTATGCAAATAATTGAAAGTATAATATATTATACACACATTATCATAATATAATATATTGAGAATTAAGGTTTTATTCGTTATACATTTTTATAGTTTTATTGTTAGAATTATTTAAATTTGTTATTAATTTAATTGTAAATCAATATCAGGTTATAGTTAGTACTGCTTCTGCTTGATTTGTTTATTTTTATTTTCGACGTGGGTAAAGTTATATATGGAATTATTGGTAACAGCTATTCGCTTCAAAAACATTTGATATTTGGTTTCGGTTCTTACTACTGTGGCACGTTACTGAATGTGTGTGGGTAAGCTAAGCTTACCGTCACATAGTCATCCCATATTGCGTGATGGTATGGTCAATTAGTTATTTAAGTAGAGTTGAAATGTGTTTAATTTGTTATTTGATTACTATACTATGGCAATTAATATCTGTAGTAATAAACTGAGAAGCACATTAAAACATACACATTTTATACATAGGTTCGTTTAGGTTGTAGTTTAAATTAATATTTTTTTCATTATCTTTCACTTTTAGTTACTTAATACTCAATCATTGATTGCATTCCACTGTGTTTTAGTTGTTATATTACAATTTTTGTTCCTTTTGGGCACAGGAAAGTAAAAGTAGGAGAGAGGGAGGTTTTAAATTAAATATAAAATAACATTAAATAAATTAAATTTTTTAAACGTATTTACTATACTATTATTTTTATTATAAAAGATAAAAAAAATGTACGTGAAATATAATAAATTATTATAATTTAAAGCCAGTTACGTATACTTAAGTATCTTGTAATATTTTTTTTGAAATACAAGAACATAATATTAAAAAAAACAATAAAAACTTAATATTGAAGCAGGCAAAGAAACTAATAGCCTGCTTTATTACTTAAGCCACGTTTCTACGAAATATATTGTCTGTAACGAACCATGTTAGCACATAGATATCCCGGAAAATATTTCGGAAGATTGTACGCGCGGCTAAAACATAAATCACAATGTTAGCCATTAGCCTGTGTTCATATAAAAACGTAATTAATAATACCGTCCAATTTTTTGCCATGATTCTATGTAGATATCGAGTAATTAAGCGAACACAAACAGTCGATTTACTGCGTAAACAAGATTCATGAATAAAATAATGAATCTAACACAAGATAAATAATGGTTGGATTATTTTAAACTTGGCTGTTGAGGGCACGGTGTGAACCGTTGTTCAAGATGAACGGACAGTCCAGACACATGGATAAATCGTTACATTTTTTTTAATTATTATTTTATTCTTAAGCTTATCAATTATTATCAATACTAATATTATAAAGCTGCAGAGTTTGTTTGTTTGTTTGAACGCGCTAATCTCAGGAACTAATTGTCCGATTTCAAAAAATCTTTCAGTGTTGGATAGTCCATTTATCGAGGAAGGTTATATGCTATATTTTATTTTCAAAAAACTATTGACGATAGAACCAAATGATGTACTACGGGTTTGTAGGTCTTATTAAGATCTACAAAAAAATCCGCGAGAGCACATATCTAACTATCATAGTTTAGTCACAATATTTACGTTCATAAAACCGCTTTTATGTTCATAAAAATATTAAATCGTCTGAAGAAAGAAACTACGTTAAATGTGTATCGTAATATATCGACACAGAGAAAATACTTAACTGTTTGTCCGTCACCAGGCTGTATCTCAAGAACCGCGATAGCTAGACAGGGGAAATTTTCACAGATGATGTATATCTATTGCCGCTGTAACAAAACATACAAAAAAAAATTAAGGGGTGCTCCCACACATTAAACTTTTTTTTGCCCTTTTTTAGGTAGGCACTTGAAAATGGTACGGAACCCTTCGTGCGCGAGTCCGACATGCACTTCGCCGGTTTTATTTAAGTGTCTCTTTAGAAGACGTCAATAATTATAAATGTACATGGTAAAATGAGTTCTAGTGTATTCCAATACAAGACAAAATAGACTTTTGAACGGACGCCCCTTAAACAACATGGAAGCCATTTTAATATGTAATTTTATTGTTATTGTAAAAATATATCGACTGATTTCACAACAAAATTTAAATCAGCATACTGTGTTAATACACAGTATGGTTCAATCAATCAAGGTTCTAAAAAGTAGCAAATTTAAATTAAAACTATTATAAACCTATACCTCCTATGCCTTTTGGTAACGACGTTCCTAGAATTCTGATAGCATATTTTCTTTGAATGGCAATGCATATCTGTTTTGGAAAGTATTAGTAGCAGTACCAGCAGTTAGTGTAAATATCAGCACTCGGGGAGCGTACCTCGTTAACGAGATCAGCAGCTAGGATTTTATAAATAACTGTCCCTACAGCCCCAATATTACGACGCCAAAAGGGACAAACACATAACCACTATCAAGGGTACTATATTTGTGCCTCTTGAGATTTTCCGCGACATCGGCCGCCATGCTTGCAACAGTCCCATGAGATGACGCGAGTGTATCGAACCACGTAGCAAAGGCCTTCCCATCTTCCAGGGAACAAGATTCATTCTATCGAACCTCTTACCAACGTCGCGCCTAGCGCTGTAAAACGGCAATAACAAAACAGCATATTTGCCAATAGAATGCCGGACGGATAATATCATTGAATAGTGTCATGACGGTATAGACGTCCAACACTACCATATAAGACGTTTGTTGTAATTGATTAACACACGCAGCTGTAAGGAGCACGGCATGGTTCACTTACGCACAACGATATTGCAACACAGAACGTGTTTGCATCTATTATGATTTGGTAACGAGAGATCATGGAGCCACAAGCCTGGCTCCTTGTTTGATTAAATATACATACATGTTCGTCCATCATCGTCATCATTTAGTCTATCCCCCCTTTTCTTTGATTTTATTTTACTTTAATATTACTTATTTTTTGGATTAAGGCAGGTATTACTCGTTCCTCTAAGACGGCGTTCCTATAATAGGAATCAGTGACTCTGATAATACAGTTAACCAAGTTTCAGAGTCAAGGGTACACTATTATTGTGTAATACTCCAGTTTGAGCTGTACAGTGTCATATTATTTATTTTTTTATTTAAAAATCTTGTGCTGGGTTAGGAATAAATGGTGATTATTATATTTACATGATACTTAGTTACTAGTGAGAAAAAAATCGGTCTTCTCAATTGCTTACGATTTTTTTTTATAAATTACTACTATTCTGATAATACCTACCTTAATAAATCTAAAATATTAAGCAAAATCCACTTTTTGTTTTTATTTACTTCTTTATACTTAGTTTTTGTCTATTTAAGCTTTAATTTTTTTATTTCCTATCAAAAATATAAAGTATTTTGTAAGTATTAAATGCTAAATAATAAAATAAAGTTCCAAGTAGAATCACTGCTACAAAATCAGTAGAGCACACCCATTAAAACCGAAGCAAAAAGTGAAAAATTCATATGCTTTATTGTATATTCATACAAGCGATTGCAAGTTAGAAAGATGCCTTAGGGTGTATGCATAACAATGAGCGATTTTCAAACGGCGAGATAAAAATGGGTTTTTAATGTACATATATTTTTGCAGTTTAGTTTTAGTTACTTGTTTTAATACAGTTCCTTCTTTGTGCTGTAAATGAATACATGTGTTCTATGAAATATAATGTTTTTTTTAATATACTTTTAATAAGTTAGAGGCACCAAATAATGTGTGATGTAGGTATGTACACGAGGTTTTCGCTGGCTTCATCGGATATTAAGTCGAGCAGGGCTCCAGCCTTATTAGATACTTTGCAAACTACAAACTAAGCAACCTAAGCGCAAAAAGATGCCCCTAGTGGAACTCAGACCTGACCGGATTAAGGAAATATTGACTTTTAGTGTTTTGTGCAACCGTCACTCTTCTTTACAGTTCGCATGCCTCTCAGACTTTGAGGGCATCAAAAAGTTCTTTGCAAGCTAAGGGTATAAAGGGCCAATGCGGAGTTCAAGTAAAATTTATTTCGTCTTTAAGTACTTAGCGTTTCCTTAAGTTATACATTTGGATTTCTTACATTTGAAAGAAAATATTCAAACGATGATACCACCCTTATTTATCTATAGGTGTTTGAAATTAATTAATCTCAATTAATGAAATGTTGTATAGGAAACGGCAACGTTTCCTATACAGGGTTATTTCTTAAACACATTTTTAAATGTTCTTAAATTTAATATGTCTATCACTACTCTACCGAAAAATTTCAACAAAATTACAGGTAAGCTTTACAAAACAACTTTATACAAAGAATCTGTGTCCATGACTGAGGGAAAAAATAGGTCAGAATCAAAGCACTTACATCAATTACTTTTGGGAAAACCCAATGTTTTGATGAATTTTTCAACACATTGTACAGGTACAGTAAGAATCAATTTAATGTTAATAACAAGTAATAAGTCTATTAATTGTATTTACATTTCGTGACACAGGAATTAATGTAACTAGTGCGAGTTATCTTTTTTGTTATCTTTTCCTGTGGGATCGATGTGGGAATCGAATCCCATAACACCAGGTCTCGACCATCATCAGATTTTCGGCTAGCGATCAGCGATTGTAGAGGCATTTTGTCTTGGGAGTCTTTTTTGTTTGTCAACGATGAGTAAAATTCTTATTATGCTTAGTTGCATTTTTTTGTTTAGAGATTTGATGATAAGACAAATCTGTATTTAATCAAACAAACAATCGTTAATTTTAAAAGGGTAGAAGTATTAAGCTTCAAATGCCATAAATATAATTTTTGTGTTCAAACAAACATAAAATGAAATGGACTAATCTTGTTGTTAAAGGCTCTATGTTCACATTTAATACGTTCAACGTAGTACAGTTCATAATCATACGTAGAACAATGACGTAAAAGTTAACTATGTTGCTTCTTAGAGTGTATCAAATTATTATGTAAGAACATATCTTGATATTTATCGCAAGGCACTAGATCTTATTTTGCCATGTTGATTATCATTACCGTCTCCACGAAGGCTACTCATGCTCATTTTCAAATTTTAATGTTGTGTTTCGATAGTAACACTGGGGGCCTAGACAAAATGCCACTACAACAGAGCGATCGCCGGCATAAAATCGCTAACGCAAATGTACTTGACATTTCTCACGTGACTAAGCGAGCGCGGGAAAAAAAGACGGGTTACACTATCTACCAGGTTTATGAAACCGAAATCCGAACGAACGCATCGCAAAAAAATTTAAATAATGAATGCCCATCATTTTAAAAATAGAATGGCTTAATCACGTGACTAATATAAAGTACCACACTTTTGCGTTAACGATACCTTAGCTGTATATCGTCTAGGCCCTCTGATAAAAAATTGTCCTGCCAATCATTAGCAAACGGTATATATATCACATTAAGGCACTAAAAAATCCAACCCGAGTAAACCCGTTGGCATAAATTAGCATAGAATTTTAGAGTTAACAAATATACAAAAAGGAGTTTGGGAAGCATGATTCCGTTAATAATAATATAATAGAAACTGGTATTTCCAAATAAAATATTTAATTAAATAACTGTATGACATGCCAATTGTGATTCCTCATTTGATCAGAAGTTAAAAAAAACTGCAACGTAACATCTTTTTCAATACTGAAACGTACCCAATCGATTCCCTCTTCAGTTCACTAAACTGACTTTATTCGATCAAGTAACTTCGGAAAAAATGTAATTGAATTAAAGCTTAACGATCGCTAACCTTATCAGCTTTGAAGTTTCATTCAATAACTACATATAGAAGCATGACGTGAGGTCTCCCTCAACATATTCGACTCAAGTAATCTGCCATTAGGGCAAAAAGCTCTTCCCGCTTATCTGCGACATCTGGACCATGTTTATATTTTGAGGGTCTACGACAACCTCTATAACGACTCGTCGCTTATCGTTCTCCGCCTGTCTAGGTAATCTCTTCTACATTCACGCGGCAAATTGTACTCTGTTACCATGAGGAGAAACACTATACTGTATCGAAGAGTCCTCTAAGTACCTGTTTGGATATTCGGCTTTGTTCAACCGATATGAAATCTAAATACGTATACACAGAGTTTATATTTCTGTAATTAGATTATCATTTATAGAGTATACCAATTTTTTTTGTAAAAGTAACTTTAACATTAGAGCCGTAAAGTGTATTTTGGGAGGCTTTGCATGTTTTCGGTAAATAGAAACACGTCAAATGAAGTCATGTTAAATGCGCGTATGTTGGTAGAATTTACAACTTGACCCTTTATTAATGGTACTGAAATTTTATCATGTTCTATCCTAAAATTATGAAATTGATTATACTGGGATAAAACCTTACAATTTATCAAAAAATATTAAAGGATACATTAGGAAGAATATTTTTATACCTGGGGCTTTAGCAAAGCAGAGAAATATTTTGAAGCAAAGTGAGACGTTTTATAAAATAAAAATAAAATAAATGAATAGTACACTGCGCTACTACACTGCACGAAGTGTTATAAAAAAACTAAAGCCATTGTGTTTTTAGTTCGTTCGTCGAGTATCTTGCTGTACATAAAGTGACTAGTCTATTACGAGTTACTATACGTTTTTTAGTCTACTTCTTCGTAATTATTACACAATTAAGATATAGAAAATGTAGAACCATAAACAATTTAGAAAAGTAATGCGATAATCATTTCTCAAATATAATTCCATAATTGTTTTTTTAAATAATGTTTCATGTCATTTATAGTTGTATGTCGCGGTATAGCTTACCGCGATATGTATATCAACAAATTGGTAAGATATATCCTTTTTTTTGTATTCTTTGAAAATACTAAATTAATCAACTTAATTATTGTGCGATCAAGCAAGAACTCTCTTGGCTGATTGATCGAGGCAGTCAGTCGTTTCGCGTTAGTTTGTTTTATATTCATTACAAACCAACAAATATACGAACCCTTTCTGAATATTTTTACAATAATATTAGATTCAATTTAATATTGCAAACAAACTTCAAGCTCAATAACATTTATCTATACATGTTATAGATAATAATTATAGTGGAGCCAATACTTCATTACTGAAGTCCAAGTTAATTTAGTTTAGAACGTGCTGCGGGTAATCTCAGACAATTTATTATCAAGTGCGCTAGCATGGAATGGCAACATTTCTCAACTAAAAAAGCCCTGAGGCCGCGAAACAAAACAAACAAGGAAGTGCATTAGCGATTTTATAGCCGTTGTAGGTTTTATTTGCGTTTGCTATCGCCACAAATGTAAGCTAGATTTCTGTTTTTATAACCTTTTTTAGGAAAATAATGTTGGTAGAAGTAAATAAACTCATTGAACGATATTAAGAACTCACTTGTTGCTTATAATTACCTACTGTAAACAGGATTGAAAATTTAAAGTTCTCCTACAGCGAGAATTAATAAGAAGATAATGTTATTCCATTTGTGACATGAGATTATTTAAAAAATATCAAAATTGTATAACATTTTTATTTATATAATGTTGATTTATAAATAAAAATGTTATATGATTTTTTATGTTTTGTAGAGTGAGAAGCTATCTACTGCCAAACAAACGGCTAGGCATCACCAATGTAACTGTTCAATAGGCAGTAGTTATTATAAGATTATCGTTAAAAAAAATTACACGCTTTCTTCAAAACGATCGTAAAAAAATGCCAATGCATTATTAAGTTTAATTAATTTAACATATTTAAATCAACTGCAAACTTCCTTCACTTGTATTAATAAAGGGATGAATGGAGATTTTCGTACCTATTTTATTTTACGTCGGTATTTCAGAATTGAAGTGTAACAGTGCCTATTGGAGCATTTGAGCGTTCATTAGAGTCAGTCATTCTGAAGTTCACACACTCGGTAGATTGATTTAATTAATTTTGATAACGACGGTTGTTCATGCAACGCAGCCATTTTCACAAGTGGAAAGAGAGCTATGTAGGTAGATTAGTCACTGCATAATGGAAGAGTCAGTTTTTTTTTCTTAAGAATACGTAACGGGGCAAGGGTCACTTATCAAGGGTAAGATGGTTTTTATAATATTATGTTGGTTTATCCTAGAGACCTAAAGTTTAAGTTCGATATTATGAAAACATAAATTCTATTACCGAATGCAGAAGGTTTCGAACCCGCAACTTTTTTAGCACATTTCCAAAGATCACCCTTCAGAATTACCAATTCAATTAAGTTACTATCGTTAATCTTATATTTTTGCGAGCTCTTCTCAGAACTATAATGGAGTTACAAGTTACTACACACGTGCTTATAAGCGCTTTAAATGTTACCAACATTATAAAGATTTTATTTTTGAAAGGAAACTAGTTTTACATTCTATAAGAATATCAATATAGTAAAATAACAATATAGCTAAGCAGTTCAGTGCCTTGATATGATATACAATATGAACCCTATAAAATATTTTCCGCTTTTATATAGTAAGATACTATAACTAATATCATGGTTCATAATACTGAACTAAAGTTTAAGTTCGATATTATGAAAGCATAAATTCTATTAGCGCAGAGGGTTTCGAACCCGCAACTTTCTTAGCACGTCTCTTAAGACTCCCCTACAGAATAACAAATTCAATTAAGATGCTATTAACGGCACTCAATATCGTTAGTTTTATGTTTTTGTGAGCTCTTCAGAACGATAATGGTGTTACAAAATATTGCACACGTGCTCATAACCGCTTCAAAGCTTACATCTATACTAATACTAGCTGCACCCCGCGGTTTTACCCGTTACTCTGCTAGCTCCAGTGGGTCGGAGCGTGAAGTTTTGTAGCCTATATGTTAATCCATAATCGTATAAACTATTCCAGTGCTACATTTCAGACAATTCCGTTAAGTAGTTTTGGCGTGAAAGTGTAACAAACATCCATCCATACTTACAATCTTTCGCGTTTATAATATTAGTAGGAAGTAGGATTATGAAGAGGTAAAATTTGTGAACTTGTGACGTTGTACGGGGTAATCTCTGGATCTTTTTTTTTATTTACGTATTCGCGCGCTGGCGGCAGGATATGTGGGACTCGCCCTCTCCATAGTGTGGTATGCTAAACTCATACCACGAGGAGAGGACTCTACTACCACTAAAACCTCCCGGACACTCTTTCGATCCACCGTTGGCGGGGACCGGGTACGCATGAGTTATCCGGCCCCCCGACGGTACTCGTGGCCGCGGGATCTCCGGGGCGACACTTACAGTGGCCCATTTGCCCAATTATAGGGACGCCCGGAGTGTAGAGGCGTCCCTACTCCTCATGGGTCAGCCTTGAAGGGAGCGGGGCCCATGTCCCCCACTCCCCGAAACCGAGCCTAGGGCGGTAGGCGGCGGGTTTCGGCCCGCCGCCGACGGCCAACACGCCGTCTGCGGAGCGGGTAGTCGGAGGGATCTACTTCCCTCTCCCGCTCCGCGGCCTCCTTCTGTGACATTACTTGTCTACAGAAGGAGGCAACCGCCTCCCACGACCTCTCGCTTTGGACCATCTTCGTAATGAATCTCTGGATCTACCGAACTGATTTAGAAAATTATTTTACAAATAGAAAACCACATCTATGTTAAGTGTCATAGTAACGTATTTTAAGTTAACGTTTCCACGGAAACGGAATATACACGGGTGAAACCGCGTAGGACAGCTAGCAAACTTAGAAAGGCTTTTTATTAATATTATCAAAAGTATAGATAAGAAATATAAAAAAACACAGAAGAGCTAATGCATATTTTACTACACTGCTGGCTTAGGCAAAAAATATATGAAAAACTTCGCGTTCAAAAAACGGCCCCTTTACCTTTACTATTAAATTTATTAAAATTGTTTAGTAAACATTTGACATTAAATATTGCTTCAACATTCCTGTTGTTGGAAGTTACTACGAGTACCTATATTATTATATGACTAATAAAACAACTTGTATCATAAGTAATATTACGACATTGTCGATTGACTAAACATTATTTAAATACAAACTTATGACTTTACTATATATTATGAAAAAATAAAGTAATTTTCCACAACTTGTTAAATGTACAGTCAACAAAAGAGATAGGTTTACACTTAGTGAAACGCATTTTTGTTTTTTGTATACAACTAGCCGCGAACTCTTCGCCCATAAAGAATTACCGGCTGTCGTAGTGTCATAAACATATTTATTTACATTAATAGATACTGACGGTGTAAACCTATCTCTTTTGTTGACTGTACTTATAATTGTATTCAATCTAGAATTATATGCTTTCTGCGGAAAGGGCCTGGCATCTTACAGATTACTGCGAAATTTGGCTATCTGCGTTTCGTGTTGTGATTTAAAACCAAAAATTATTAGGTACCTTATTTTTGTTATAAACTGTCTGTTTTAATAAAGAAATATTAATAATTATTCGTAGAAATATAATATATTGTACTGTATGCTACTGAAGTATAATATTATATTTTAAAATAAATTAGGAACATTCCGGATAAACTACATAACTCAGTACCTAAAGCCCGCGAAAGATAACACAAACTAAAGGTATTTAAAATGGAACATTCATTATTTTTCTAACAATATTTTGTTGTCTTACGACAACAGTGAGTGTTGAAAAAAATATGTTTGAAGAAAATTATTATACGCGCAAGCTTAAAATATGTAACCTGACATACGAGTAGAAAAAAAAAGTATAAATAAATATCAGCGGACATAAAATACCCCATACAAAGCACTTTGTACTGGGAATAGACATTATAAAAACAATTCAGAAACTTCGTCGGCTAATAGAAAACAGTAAACAGTTAATGATCTGTGACGAGCTAAATTAACGATTGCACGTGCTAGGCTATGCGAAACGAGTAAGGCTTCATCTATGAACTTTCCCGGCTTATTTATTCCCAGAGCCTTTCCCAGGGCGGCTTAATGGTGCCTTAAGCGGTAATGTGTGGTCATAAATTAAACGATAATAAGTTCGGACAACAACATCTCCGTTAATGACTGCCAGAGCGCAGATAGTGCCATGAAGTCGCATCGTAGACGGCCCTTCGACACTTTCTTTACTTATCTCGTTGTTGCGAACACACATCCCTTCCGGGTACGTCTAACCCGCCTTTTATGTGCGTTTGGTTCGGCCCTTTAGATGGGTAGTAAGGGGCTTCTTTTTAGAGCCTCTTTGTAATGTATTAAGTCGATTAGATATCAGTACAAACACTTAGAAGTTTTTGAGGTAAAGGTTCTTTGATACTTAACATTTTGCTTGTCTGTGTTATTTAATAATAGATTATTTTTAATACTTTAAGCCTTTCATATACTTTTATCTCATTAAATAATTAGTTTAATGTATTAGGTAGTTCTTAATTGAGTAAACAATTAGTTTCGCATTTTTAAGGGTATTGGGAATCACTAACCTAATAATAATTTATTGGTTTAAAAATTGTAAAACGTTATACCTATTACAAAGGTTGAAAGAAATATGAGCTAAATTTATTAAGGTTCTTAATTTTTAGTAAAACTACATACATCAACGGTATAATAATACGATTGCTGCATTTATGCAGATAAAATGTATTATTTCTACATTTTAATTGCATAATTTTGGTAATTATTTCGATCATCGTTAATCAAAATAATACGCTTAAATGCTTGTACATACCTACTATGTAATTCAATTAAATCAAACCTTAAATTTGAAATTATTATAAAAATATGACGAAACGAACATGACGTTATACCTTTAGATAGAAATCTCAATTCAAAACTGCAACCACAACGTCCACAACCCTTTCAGTATAAACAAATTTTCATACTACCAACTGTTTTCTATTCTTTCTATTAAGCATTTTACCATGATTAACTTACCTACAAAGTTACTTTATACCAAGCTAATCATAAAATATTTATTCTATAAAACTTCTAACTTAAACTCATAACATGCATCTCTAGGTAATATAGTATTCCTTTCTTCCAGCGCATAATAACGAAACATGACCATAGCTTTGTTATTTTATTGACGTAAGTGAAGCCATCTTTGTTTTTGTTTTGTCATTGTCTCTGGTTAGTGTTTACAAAGAAGTACAGTAATTGGTTGGATGGTGCTTGCTTTTAATGAAGACGATATTGTTTTATGAGTTGTTGTTACCGGTTATTAATTTCCTACTTAGCTGCGGTTATAGCGATTATTGTTGAGACCGCTGTGTGTGTCTCAATAAGCTGAGTAATTGCTACTGGGTTATGTATTATTTTGATTTGTATTTTTGCTGTTAGGTTCATAAACAGTGTCCGTAAATAATTTATAAAGAGAGGTAGAACAAAGAGTTAGCTCAATGAGCTTTTCAACTGAGTAAATATGTCCACACGAAACGTTTTTGAAATAAACATTTTTTTTACAATAACAAACTCTCTCTAGGTGGTTGCATTGATAAATTTAAATGGCAAAATAAGCTTAAGTGTACAAAACAAGATAATCTAGGTTTCTAATGCTAAAGTTACAGAAAGTATATACATGGATCGATTTCACTGAGAAGAGTGTATAATTTCATAACCATTAAAAAAATACACAGGGTACATAACAAAATATGTAGGTAAATGATTATTTCAAACGTATTTTTGTTTAAACTGAAACTGAAAACGAAATAATTTTGAGTTTACAAGATGAGATCATTTTATATAAATTACTCTTCATTTGTAAGAGAATACAAGTATCAACAATTTTGATATCTAATATCAATTTATAAATCAGCAATCAAGGGATGAAATACAATACTTACCTATACTAATACTTACTTAATTTATTATTGCAAGAAATAAATGAAAGTATTAGTTATAATTTTATAGAGAACCTTACAGTAATGTCCTATCTATAATTAAAAAGCACGCGGAGGATCAGACAAAGTGAAACATCATTACAAAAAAGCAATTGACAATTTCCAAAGTAAACACGACCTACATTGATTATAAATAGAGTATTCTATGATTGAGTGTAAGTTCTCCTAAGTTCATTTTTTAGTTCAAATCGTAACTGAATGTTTGGGGTGTTTCATATTTGGGATGACGAACAACATTAAAAACATACAATACATTAAAAAATATGAAAATATTAGGTCACAATAATCATGTAAACTGCTGCTAACAAGTTACAGTAGACTTATTATCATATAGTAAAACAGAAACTTAATGCATATTCAATATGCGAGTGATCGACAAAAAAATCTGTCAATTTGTCTGAAAGCTGCTAACTTGATACTGCAGAAAGTATTAGAACGATTTAGGTGTTTACAAAATAAAGTTAAGGTGTAATATAAAAATCCGACTAAGTGCCAGTTGAACTCGCGTGGAGGGTTCTATACAATTCCAAAGTGAAATGTTTTTATTTTTGAAGTATCGGAGACGAAGGGAAGGGAGGAGAGAGATGGTCAATATTCGTCTCATTTCACGAATAAAATCAAAGCTATATATTTTACAATTTAATCCGTGAGTAAAACAGAGCCACCGATGCTTTGCAAAATTATACAACAACGTTTATTTTTACCATTTCATAATAAATAATTTCTATCTAATAGTGACCAAAAAAACATTTGTTCTACAAATAATTTAACCTCCCTTAGCAAGAATTGATCGGCGAGTAATTACTCAGGCTCGACGAGGGTGCGAAGTTTTGGAACACTACAAATAGCGGTTCAGGAATATCGAGGTAAACTTATTCCCAGCAGAGCGTGTGATACTATTTTGGGATGACGGAAACGCAAAATATTTTTGTTTGTTATCACTACATATTATTTAAAAAAAAATGTCTGTCTGTTCGCGATAAACTTATAAAACATATTTTCTCCAATAGATAAATTGATTATTGAGGAAGGTTTAAGTATATCATTATTCAAGTTTTGTGTTCATTAAGCTTTTCTGCCCGTGCTAGTTAAATAAATAAATGTAGGCACATTTATATTATAATGTAATCCTAATCTAAATTTGACAACTATATACAGACATGTTTTTGTAGTCTCCTTTTATGTTTTGTTTAAGTTTGGTCTGATTTGTATCTGGACAAAATGAAAATGATTTGTTAGGTACGGCTTAGAATCGCTCGATAGGGCTCACTAGAAGAAATATGACGCCTTGAAAATGGGCTCCGGAAAGTTTTTTGATTTTTTTAGTATGAATATCTTATGTTCTTTTACTCAAACAAAACTTGATTACTACTACTCATTCTAAAAAAATCAAAAAACTTTCCGTGATCCATTTTCAAGGCGATACATTTATTCTTAAAATGATTCTCGTTATTCATGATTGAAAGAAATGGATGTATCCCAGTATCTTCTGTGTATCTGTTTTTTCTTTATTCTTCTGCTTAATATTAGCATGAGGAGAACACGTTTAGTGCGGTCCATTTTTCAAGATAAACTGTGACCGACCACACGATCGTGATACTTTGCGATGTCGTGTCGCTCGCTCGTCATAGATTCCCACGATACGACGTCGTACCGTGAAACGATGCCGCGTCGTAGCACGATGCGACGTCGTATCTTGTTTATGTGTACGAGCCCATAGACTGTAGGACATTTTGCATGGGCCGAATTGCTCATGCGTACCCGGCCCCCACCAACGGCGGGTCGAAGGAGTGTCCGGGGAGCTTTAGTGGAGTGGGGTCCTCTCCTCGTGGTATGAGTAAGGCCGCGTCCTGGACGCCAGCGGCCGGAGCGGGCGGTGCGGGCGACGGCACGCGCGTCTTTATAAAATTCATAGATTTGTGTGAAGCTGTTTTCGACGACACGCGGTGCGGGCGGCAGGTTTTCCTTAGGCACGGCCGCGCCGCCCGCTCCGCACGCTGGCGTCCAGGACGCGGCCTTAAGCATACCACGCTATAGAGAGGGCGAGTCCCACATATCCCACCGCGCGAATACGCTGCAGCAGCGGTGGAAATGCGTAAATGAACTTCTCCCCCGAAAACAAAAAAAAGGACACTATCGGAGAAGGCTATATACAGGCTTTATTATGAAATTTCCATAGGAGCTACGCGGGTGAAACCGCGCGGTTAATCTGCGCCTAAAATGGGTTAAATTTAACCATATACTGGCTTAAACAACCATTGAATGAAGTGAATTAAGTAACCAAATAAAGCTAATATAAAACTAAATAATCGGTCAATATTAGCGTCTACCTATTGCGCTTATTATATCGCGCAAAAATGGCACCAAAATCACGTTTGTTGTATGGGAGCCCATGTCAAATATTTATTTTATTCTGTTATTAGTATTTGTTTTTATAGCGGCAATAGAAATATATCATTTGTTTTTAACAGTCAAGCTATCACGATTCATGAGATATAACCACGGAATCTTTGTAATAAGGTCCCGTTTTTACCCTTTGAGTACGGAGCTCTAAAAACTATCATGTTACTGCGCTGCTTAAGATGTTCATCAGTTGTGACCTACTCTCCGTTATGAGCGTAACCTTACAAATAGTAGGTATATACATGTTGCTTGTTCTATTAGTTAATGATCGTATAATGCTGAACTAGGAGATTAAGGAATCTAAACTAATATTATAAAGGGGAAAGATTTGATTGCTTCTTTGTTTGCATATTGGACGGATTTAAAAAATTAATTTACCATAAGGAAGGAACGTTACTCAGGAGTAAGAAAGGGCTATATTTAATTATAAAGTTAAAAAATATAAATACAATAATGTTCATTTCAATACAATTTTACAAAATATATGAGTATACACTAAATATATGACAATAAAATTATCTGGCCACTACATTACAATGACCTGTGTCGTGGTGTGCCTGACTCTTTCCAACAGTTCAATCAAAATATCATAATATGTTTGTACGATAGTAAATTATGTAACAAAGTTTAAATAAAGCTAGAAATTATTTAACGGTTTAAATACGAATTAAAATGTCTATAGTAATTTGAATAGAAGCAATTATATAAGGGTTCCCATGGGCTTAAAGGCTAGTATTTAATGATAATCTAGTTTTATTTTAAGTTCATTCATAATCTTGTGTTACTACCCTCTGTGCCTCGAAAAGCACATTAAGCCGTTGGTCCAGATTGTTATAACATCATAGGTATATAATAATCGTATTTCAAGGAACGGAACGAAGGTATACAACATAGTACTGCGGTCACCAACCCGCCTGCCAAGCTATGGCAAAAACCCTCCTTTGGGAGGAGGCCCATGTTCAGTATAACGAACTCTCTAATACGTAAAAAAAAGGACTCAACTATACATTGCTATACTTTTACAGAGGTCGTGATTCCGATTCCCATTCTGTACAAGAAATCTTTGTGTATCTAAAATTTCGTCACCGGTCTGGTTGGTTGTATACCTGAGAACGGGCAGTAAGGCTTTTATGTACATGATACTGCGGTCACCAACGTGCTTGCTAGGAGTGGTGACTACTCTTCTTTCTGTGTTCAGTAGTGGACGTTATACAGGCAGATAATTATGATATTTTTGAAGGAGTAAAACTAAAATGCAGTTTTCAAACATTATCATTTATCTCCATATTTGTTTCGACTAATAATGAAAACAACTGGGTAGATTTATTTCAAAAACAAATTTCTAATGAAAATAATCAACAAACGCTGTATTTTAAATTACATTGCTAAAATTAACTTATTACGCGACTGACACCACTTCGTACAACTAGTCAATATTATGAGTTAAAGTGTTCCTTTCATACGTGAATTTGCTAGCCATTCAATTCTATGCAGTACCACAAATGTGATACGGTAGAAAATTTAGCGCATTTACCGACTCACATCTTCAATCGCTGTGAACTATTCAATATTCTGCAGTACGTAGGCTTTTAGTCATCTGTAGCAATTATGTTCTTCGGATCTTCAGTTAATAGTTGGCTGGACAAGGTATCTAGTGCATTCCCTTTTGTTTAAGCCTTGTCATACGGACTGTGTCTGTGTGTCACTCGCTAGGATTTCTGTATCAGTTAGGATTACTGGAAACTGCATGCCGATTGAGTGCAAGTCTGCATGTTGACTTAAAGTGCAAATAACACTAAAGGTAGGTACTGTATTGTCTACCTGTAGTTTATATACCAATTACATATTATACACCTATTATTTACTTTAACAGCCCATTTATGTCGACTGCTGAACATGGACTTTGGAAAACCTAGATCTTTTAGGAATATTGCCATAAGCACCACACTTTAAATAAATAAAAATCATTTTTATTTACGTAAACCAATTACAGGCACTTGTAAATAGTCAAACATTAATTAGAAAACTTTATTCATTATATTTGTTATTTATTTATATCTATAAAATTAATTATTTTTATATTATCATATATTTATATGTTATTATTATAATTTATTTATTTATATTGGTCTTAGCGACGCAAAATGCTTGTTCTGTCTATATTATGTCAAAACAATACCACCGGATCCATCAACTGAGAAGATCCGGCGAAACAAACTCAGTGGGTTACTTTACTACCAGTTACAACACGGCCCACATGAGACGGTCCGGCGAAACTTACTCAAATGGACAAATACGCGGGGTTTTGGTCCAATTATTATCATTTATTTTTAGTAGGCAAACACATTTATTGTCCAAACTTTAGTACTAACTTTAGTACTTAAGCATAAAACTCTTTGAATATTTCGTAACTGGATATTTTAGGCCTGTATCATTAAACCGCTGTGTATCTCACGGAAGAGAAAGTTTAATAATAGTATGTATCAAAGTGACAGGTAAAGAAGTATTAAAACATAGACAATATAAAAAGATTGCGATCTAGTTACATTGATAAATAACCTAATCAAGTTTATTGCTTCTTTACATATTTTGACTCAAAAGATTCAACAACAAATATGTACTTATCAAAGCTCTCATCCTCACTGCATTCAATTTACCTATTTTCTCTTTTTAGTTAACAAAACTTCTACTTGCACACAACAATGCTCGGTCAGCCAAATCTGTTTTTAAATGAACTCGGAAAAGCAATAAGTATTCCGTTCATCTGTCCTCTAATCACATATCTTCACGGTGTTGTTTATTGGAGGATAATAAGTTAGCTTTTTTTATATCTTTATCATACTTTCTATGGTAAAACATTAAGGTAAAGTTTTATTATGAACTAAGGAAAGTAACAACGAATTGAAAAAAAATGCTTAATAAAATGTATGGAAATAAAGTTTTTTTTAAGTCAATGAATTACCTTCTTTAGTATTTTTTTTAAGGTAAATACGAATGATAACGTTAAAGTTACTAATAATTAGCAGGACGGTTTGCCGTAGTACTTCAATAAAAGATAATCTAAGTTTTATGAACGGGCACCCCGAATGTTATCGAAAAATTATATAGTCATAGGTCAATTGTACTACCAAAAATGAATAATTTCGCTAAATATTTGTAACGATTAAAAATCACGGTGTATTTTTATCAGAGTTGATATATGTACATAGTATTATGTCAAAGTTATCACATGCGCTGGCTGAATCATGTTTGGAAGGTAAATTCAGCGGATCGGTAAGTAGCATAATCCTCCATTGCCATTTAAGCAGAAAAAAAAGGATAAAATCGATACAGAAGTTACAGAAAAATAGATGTAGGTACTTCCATTATGATTCACTATTTATTGAAATATCAACTACTTCATAATTATGCAATTTACCCATTCTATCTTGAATCAAGATAAATAGAAATATACAAAAATTTATACTAATTGGTACCTATCTATTTTCAATTCAATAAACTAGAAATAATGGAGCGAAACTAAATGCGCTATAAATTAAATTATTATGTATCATCTCTTTAATAGAATAAAGTGGTTTATACTGAGCATGGTTCATAAATAATAAAATTGTATATAGCAAGTTAAAATATATAAATGTTTGATTGTTTCTCGTTAAGTATAAATAGGATACCTTTAATATTTATTTAATGAGTATTACATACATATTTATAAATCGGACCCTGAATATGTCCAGAGTCCTCTTTATTCACAGAACTAAGAGAGAATTAATCTAAGGAAGAAAGAAGGATATTCAAAAATATATGCGATACATTTTGCCACGCATTTTCATGATTATACCTATGTACAAGTATTTACCATTTACTAAAACCTATTGTGAAATAGTATGGAGGTGAATTCTGAGATATCTTTACATAGAATAAAACAAAGTCGCTTCCCGCTGCCTGTCTGTACCTATGTATGCTTAGATCTTCAAAACTACGATTTTGATAAGGTTTTTTTAAGTAGATAGAGTGATTCGCGAGGAAGCTTCATATGTATAATACATCACACACGTGCGAAGCAGGGGCGGGTAGCTAGTTTTATATAAGTTAAGCATCCTGCCGGTAGTTTGCGTTTATAAATCTCATTAGAAATCTCTGTTTTGATTAAAAAAAAAACATAAAAAGTGCTATATACTTTATCTATCCTCTGTTAGTTTTGAATAGGTTGTCATATTTAACTCAAATTTTTAATTAATGACATTTCATGTTCTAAAAAAAAAAGATATTCCTAATTTAATACAATGTATCAAGTGCAGATATGGTAATTAATTGTCGAAGACCTTGAATAGCTAGGTCCCGCAACCAACATTTCATCAGCATGTCAATTGGTTAACCAATCAGCAAGAAGATAAAGTGTCGGTTTATCGTGTTAGAAATTCAACCCTGCTAAGCCGATTGGAGATAATAGGAAGTCAGTGTTTCAGGTGCACCCACTCACTGGAACAATTAAATGCATATTTGAACAGCAACTTGGCCGCTCAACGAAAGATGAAGACAAAGTTAATATAGTTGTCATTAGCAGTGCTTATTATTCATTTGAAGTGGTTGCTTTTTGCTTATGTATTTTTTTTTTCTAGGAGTGCATAAACATTAATCGATAAAATTATGTAACCTGTAGTTTCATCATATATCATATACCAGCACGTAATACGTCCACTGTTTAACATGGGGCTCCTGCCAGGGGAGGGTATTTGCCATAGTCACCACGCTTGGCAGGCGGTTTGGTGACTGCAGTATTATTTTGTACCACACAAGGAAACGCTGCTACCGATATACGATTATTACCTATAGATGATGTTATAACAATCGGGGCCAACGGCTTGACGTGCTTTCCGAAGCATGTAGGGTAGTCCCTCAACCAACTAGACCCGGAGAGAAATCTTAGAATTAACACAAAGATTTCCTGTCCGTCGTGGGTATCGAACCCACGACCTCCGAGATTTAACGGAGTTTGTCTGTACTGTACTGTCTAACCTGTAGTTTGCGGTGCGCTAAATACTTTAAAATAATTCTGTCCCTAGCAAAATGTTTAGACTATTAATTAAAGAAGAAGAACCAAAAAATATATGTAAACAAATTATTATGACCAAAATGAATACTTACATTAATAAAATTGCTTTTTAAAACGACAATCAGTAACGCAATACATGGCTCGGGATCAGATTTGATAAATTAGGACATCACGACGACTGTTGGAATAGTTTCTAGTATGATATCTTAGTATTATTATGTATTCTAAGCTTAAAAAAATTACATGCTAGTATTTGACACTCTATACATTTTAAACTGTCATAATTATCTAAATACATTTTGAAATATACAAGGTGTAACGGAAAGGGTATATACATAGAAAGAGCAAGGCTTCTTTGGATCATATCAAACGATATGGCAAGGATTTCAACTCAAAATAAAATAAAAAAGTCAGTATTATTTTGCAAATAAAAAATAAAAATGCGGAACCCTTTATTCAGAAATACCAGGAGGAAGAGGTTTATTTTTACTTGCAAGTAGTTCGTTGACATCGATCCGCTGATTGAGTGCTAGTGATGTATTTATTTCAATTTGACAAGTTTGGTTTCTGGTGTCTATGAATTTAAAAAAATCGTAACTTCCGGACTTGTAGAGATAGGATTAAATAACCCTTGCCATATCATTTGTTATCATCCAAAAATGCCTTGCTCTTTCTATGTATACTTTTTTTCTACCCTTTCCGTTACACCTTGTATATAGAGCTAAAGAGTTTTTTATTTTTCAGTGTTTGCCAGTTTGTTAGCCTATTTATCGAGGAAGGCTATATTATATTATAAAGTTCCCACGGGAACGGGAACTACGCGGGTGAAACCGCATGCGGGAATCTAGTTTATGATAATACTGTATTGATTTTATTACGGTTTAAACATCGGTAATATTTTTACTGTTTTATGTAAAAACTATTTTGTAAAACCTCCTACTACAAATACAGAGATAATAATTTTATTAGGTAACTATCATGAATGCTTTGTTTAGTAGAACAAACGTTTTGAAATTACTTTTTACAAGTAATCTGTACTGCTTTAAATCCGATAAATAGGTATTCTGTTTTTAAAGGACGCTCGTGACAAGTTAATAGCTTGTGATTGTTTATATAATTTAATTAGTTAGATGTTTACTTGATGTTTCTTCAGGCAGTTTCTAAGTAATATTTTTAATTTAAGTTTTTAAAAGTTCTATAAAAGATGAGAATAATTCTTATAAATGAATTAAAGAATTGATTTTAGACTTTGTAAGTTAACAAAACAAATTTCTTTTCTTCTTTAGCAAATTCTTTTATTTAAATATTATTTTTGTAAAATTTTCTAAAAACGAACCACAGAGTACCTCAAATAAAAAAAATAAAATTAATTATTCAAATTTTAAAGACAAGTCCTTGTACAGTAAAAATTTAATATCTGTCGTTTTATATTATTATGCACATATCATTTTTTATTTAAAAAATGTATGGTTTCCGGCTAAGAATAGACCCCATGTCTTCCTATATGAGGTTATATGAGGTGACTAAGGGATATACAGCTGATAGGTAAGCAGCAGCATCTATCAGTTTGAGGTTAGTTACCTTACTGCGATCACCGATCCGCCTGCAGCGTGGAGGTTATGGCAATATCCTTCATAAACCCTGCCTTGCCGAGGTCTGTTGAGAGGAGGCCCATGTTCAGCAGTGGACATAAACGGGCCAATGAAGTGGAATGAAGAAACTAATAATTTTAATGTTACTATAGCATCGTTTCATTACTGTTTTAAAATAGGCCTATATTTTTAGAAAAATATTTTGTATCAAAGGGACTGCAATGATAAATGTACAGGGCAACATGTGTCTTAATGCCATGCAATACAAAATAACCGAGATTTCCACTAACATAGGTTCGATGTTATTTTAATCTGTAATTTTTAATGCTATTGTAAAAGTTTAAACATAGATCGATTGTACTACTGCGTAAAATAAATCGTTGACTATAAGCACCGACTAACGATTCACAGTGTATGAAACACTAGCTTCCCGCGCGCTGTTTCACCAGCGTAACTCCCGTTCCCGTGGAAACTTCATAATTAAATATAACCTATGTCATCCGGGGATAGTGTAGCTTTCCAACGATGAAATAATTTTTCAAATCGGTCCAGTAGTTTTGGAGCCTATTCAATACAATCAAACAATCAAATCTTTCCTCTTTATAACATTAGTATAGATGAAAATCTTAGCTCCAGCTTCTTCTATGATATTACGCATCATGTAATACCTATTTATGTATTTACAATGACTTCCATCGAATACTTATTTCTATAAATATTTGAATGATACATATTTTTATGGACACTCACAGTCACAATGTACATTTTTGACAGTAGTAGAATAGTCGAATACAATATTGGGAAAATACATTTGAGTATTGGTTTCCCCAAACACATTGTATTGAGAGAATATGTAAGGAAAATGTTTGAATCCAATATATAATTATTGTGACAACAAAGAAAATCAATTTGTAGCATAAGTATTCAAAACCTTGCACCCTTTCTAATCAATTTGTCAGATGTTATATCTCTCATCTTATCCAAAGGATTCATTAGAGGTCGCTTCACAAAACCCGGAAAATTGAAAAGATTGTAAAATTGAGGTCCCAGCGTTATTGATGGTGGTAATATATACTTTTTATTTAATTAGGTAGCTACATTTAAAACCAAAACCATAGCGTTACACCATATTATAAAAATCTAGTTGTTATAATGTACTATTATTATTATTCAGTTATAATAAAGAAAATTTCAAGTATTGAACTGAGAATGAAATATCATTTATAGCTCAAGAACAGCTTCACCGATTTTAATGATCTTTGATTAATTGGATTGAGAATTGAGTCTTCTTCGGTCTTTCTTGTTGGCAAAAATAAAATTTAACACAAAAATTGATTTCGTTCAGTATCTAGAGAGATAATACTTGGATTGTAAAAAAAAGAAAACATTTTAAAAATAAGGGTCTTAGGCCCGCTACTCATCAGCCGAGTCTGCAGTTCTGTGATAGAGTATTACAGGAGATGTAGGTGACAAGATTTCAGCTTGTTTCAAATACCTACCCAAAAATTGGTACCAGCTCTCTACAAATACAAATCTTAAAATGTTTCGAGTGTTTAATATTCTATGTACCTACTTATCAAAGCTTTACATCTTAATTCGCCTGTATTAAATACCAAGATACCTTCTAAATTAGAGTACAAGTCAAAGATATTAGTCATAAATAGATAATTATTCTACTAAATTGCTTAATTCCCATAAATTTCTTACATAATTATATTTCCTTGAACTTAACGTACACAGTCTTAACTCTAACTGAATAATAATAGTGTAGATTCAGTTCTACATTCGCAACTGTAACTAACTACAATTCTGTTTATTTTTTAAACAATCACAAAGGTTCGGCACAATAGCTCATACTAATGGAACATGAAACATGGGACATTCATAGGAAATAAATTAAAAACTCACCGTTAGTTATTTATTAAGATATCGGTCATCGCCTTCCGTTTCAGTGAAGTAAATTAAAATGGTTTATTCATTCTCATGTACCAACAAGCATATTTTGATTTGATTAATAATATTTTTCTTTATTATGTTACGTTGGATCGGGGCTATGTTGCTATGGGAGCATGGTTTTCCTATTAATACTAAATACAACATAATTTGAGAGAATTTCCAATATTACTAAATAATAAAATGTACCAAACCTCGGTTTAAAGTCAATATTTTCATTTTAATTAATATTAATAGGCCATCTCAAATATTTGTCACTGTAATTAACACTAGTCTACAAATAAATGATTGTTTGTGGCCATTGGAATGAATCAATAATCAATAAAACTAACAATGCGTTTATGGTTTGCCGTGTTGTCTCTGGCTTAGAATGGACCACCCCATGTCTTCCCATGGGTGTCGTAAAAGGCGACTAAGGGACATATGGCTGATGGATGGGCAGCATCTATTAGCTCAAAGTTTACATTTTACTGCGATCACCAATCCGTCTGCCAAGCGTGGTGATTATGGCAATATCCCTCTGCGATCCTGGCTTGCCAAGGTCTGTAAAGAGGAGGCTCATGTTCAGCAGTGGACGTAAACGGGCTGTTGATGGTGCGTTTATTGACTCAATCGCGGTACTATTTTCATTTGGAAATATTCCCGTGGCCCCAGCTAGTGTAACCCATGTCGAAATTTATATTATACCGCGACTATTATGTGTGCAGTATATTAAAAGGTTACTTACTATTTGCACACATAATATATTGACAATACATAACGTGTACAAATCGTGAATTTGATAACATTAGAATAAATGGTTAAGTTGTTTTCGCATCGACAATTTACCGAGGTAATTGGAATTTGGTCGACTGTCAGATAATACCTACGGCATTAATTGTGTTAAAGTTTAAATGAATATATATATATAAATTTAATGTTTATTCATATTACATAAATTTAATTTTATTCCGGTTCGGGTAAATCCCGTTTTATGGGATCCTTGTTCAAGGATGATTTCACTGTATACGTAGCTAAAAAAGAGAATTATGTTCTCTACATAATTTTATTTATGTACAAACAACACACAACAAATATAATGGAGAAGAAGAACGTATACTTAAATATAATATACAAACGTAATGCTTATTTCACAGAAATATATCTTCGAGCAGACCGGTAAGAGGAGATTTGCAAACAAAAGACGGATAGTGTGCGTAGGGCCAAAATAAAATTATATCACTACATAGTATAAAACAAAGTCGCTGCCCGCTTTCTGTCTGAGCCTATGTATGCTTAGAACTTTAGAACTACGCAACGGATTTTGATGCGGTTTTTTTAATAGATTGAGTGATTCAAGGGGAGGGTCTATATGTATAATAATTAATTAATTCTAATTTAATTAATCAAGCTTCAAAACCCAACTCTACAGATTTATTATTGACGTATAAGGTATCATTTTATAACTGTGTTCGTATGAAGACCTTCAATGTTTTTCTTAATAGCTTTCAAAAGCTACTCATTATTTTTCCTTTCATCTACTAGCTGAATACGTTAAGAAATAGGGTACCTATAAAGAATTACAAATAAATAAATTTGTGTTACAGAAGTCTTATCAACTTTGCCAATATTCATATCTAACACTTGGGGGCATTCTTATGGATGTTAGGGCCATGCGGCTTGATATTACCTCATTATAATTATTTAACTAAAAAATAATGTGTAATCTAATACGTGCTGTACTATGGGACAAATACGGTGATCATAGAACTGGAAGACAATGTGGTTCTTGGTCCACCCGGTGATGACAAGTTTTGACAATTATTTATTATTCGAGTTCGGATGAACATTATGTATTGGTATATTTATCTCCGTCTATCTTTAGCTCATTTGCGCCAAAATCTAGAAACAAACATTATCTTTGCATAATTTCAAATTAAGAAAGGAAGACATCAATCAATTAATCATTTTTCAGTTGATTCAATAAAAAATTGTAAATCTTCTGACGATATTTTTTTCATTTGAAAAATCTCCAGCAGACAAAAAAAATAATAATGTCGTAGTTAAATAATTTGAAAAAGTTATATTATATGATTCATCATGGGCTTGTATGACGTCCACGTTGAAAGCTTGCAACCACATTTTGCAATCGGGTAGGCAAACTCAGTTAAAAGTATGTTGTTAAAACACAGGTGACCGCTGCTATCCGGTCCCTTGTACAGACCTCTATATAAATGTTTTAGACGATGATATAAAATCGAGACTAATGGCTTAACGTGTTTTTTGTCGCACGGTGGTTTTTAACTCACGAGTCTTTGTAAAAAGAACCGGTTCATTTTACATTATAATTTTTTTCCATATTATTATTAAACTAAAATAATTAAAGATGCCTCAAGGCAGACAGGCAGACTTTTATTATTATGTTTTAAATTTATCATCTTTTCTTACATTTTCAAAGTCGGTGGACACGGCAACCATGCTGATTGCGGTAACTTTAATTATTTAACAATATAAAAAAAAAATTGAAATGTTGAAACTGCAATTAGATTAAAAAAAAAGTATACATATAAACATGTTAAAATGATCGAAATATCACCTGTAATATGGTAAAAAATACACACACACCGTTCAAAAATCGTAAAAAATTAAAACCTACGTAAAATGACCTATATAAAATGATAATATAATATCAAAGTAGGTATGAGTTAATAAAATCTATATTAATAATAATGAACATAATTAAAATCACTATATATCATACTTACGAAATTATTAAGAAACTTTCCACTTGCTTGTTTAGTACATTTAAGTTTTTAATTAATACACGTCATAAAAATCCATCCAATCGCAACGTACGTCAGTGTTATTTCAAAGCAGCGAACATTCAAAGTTTACGAAGTAGTGTCGTCTGCTACGAGCGTGCGCAGTTAGCTACGTCGGCGTAGCGTCCGCCCTCGACGAAGGGTCGCGTAGCACTGACGGTGCGCCTCTTGACAAGACAATCTTTCCCCGTTCAGGCCCTCAACACACAACACCAACTTGTAAGCTTTCGCACGGGTAACAGACATAACGGCGCTTTGTCTTTTATCCGCTCTTTTTAACTTTCTCTAGTGTCACACTGTTAATTGGCAGCGTTTGTTCAGTTTTGGCTTTGGTTCAATTATCCCTTTATCTTTTCTTAGTTTTGGCTAAGAAAATAAATTACTATTATATAAACTATGAAAGATATATTCAACTTTGTTCTTATATTTATTTCTTATTACTTTTTTAAGTTCATTTTGAACAGTATTGGTCCCGATATGTCTTTGAGTCAGAAATTACGTTTTATTTGAATCCAATAATATGTTTTCGAAGAAAAGCATATACCTACATGTTCGAGCTAAAAATAAATAATTAGTATTGTTACGTTCATGTACTTTTTTCGATGTCGGCCAAAATTTTAAGTCTTAAATCTTATTAGTTCATTTCTTTGGTAAATTAAATAACATAAGCGTAATAACTAGAAATAAGTTATATTCGCAAACACGTGTCTCAAAGCGCCTGAAAGCCTTAACTAATGTGTAAACCCTGTATTGATATAATAAGTTTATCTTGTATTAACTCCTTCATTAGTCACATATAGAAAGGTATAAGAAAGTAACTTTAATGACAAACGCAATGTCATAGTAATGAATTACAGTACGCTTCAAGAAAACATTTATGTATTTACATATTACATTCTCTCCACAGGAAAAAAAAACCGAAAATGTCATATAACGAACGGAAAAATTTACTCGCAACTCTGTATTCTAAAGGTTTTCGTCTAAAATACGTTTATTTTCGTCGGAGCCGCACATAAAAACAGGCAAATCACAAAACAAGATAACATTTGCTAGGTCTTCCAGTGCGGGAATCTCATTTTCAATATGTTTTTATAACTTTGAGTGAGGAAATGAGGTGGCGGAGTTCGGGCGGCATTGTCATCATAAACCAACCAAGGCCTCCTTCATAAATCCACACAAATGTACCTTTATACGCATTATGGTATAACATGTAACATTCTTTTCGCGCCACAATACTTTGGTGAACGCACCAAACGTATCGTGTTGGTTTTATTTGTTTTGTACGTTGAGAACTGCATTATGCATGTAGTGTGTATATATGTTCATTGTAATGAAAAAATATTATACAAATATACCTACAACGAAAAGTAGCTAACTGAAATTAAAACTCAATAATAAAAATAGAGAAATTTTGTATTTTTTTGCTCATAAAATCGAAATATATTGTATGATATTTTTAATAGTGGTATAACAATATTAAAAAAAAACAACAGTATTACTCAGTACATTATTTATAAAGAACATTTGTATTTTTTTGGTTATGGAAATGTGTAAGAACTCTGAAGTTATTATTCTAATGTTATAAGTGGTGCTGATGTATTGATTTCTTACCATCATTCATTAAATGATCTTCTACAAACATATATTAGGCAATACAACATTTTATGATAAAGGTTGTATGTGTATAGAATAATTAAGATTGAGATTGTAATGTGGGAAACATTACAATCTCAATAGCTTTTCTTATTACTATAATTGCTAAAAATACCAAATTTTAATGTTTGTATTTTTTTTCATCTTCATGTTAAATTATATTGACTGTAAAATAATAAATTATAAGTATTACTATTCAATTAAAAAAAAATCCATGACACCCAACTAAGCAAACAAACGATAAATGCTATATATATATATACCTACATCGCCTTACTATTGGTTTTTTCATTTTATTTTATTAATTTATTGAATAAAAATACTATTACTACTCACTAACTTTAAAAATAACTAATTTAAACTGTTAATAACCTGATTAAAAATAGATGTTTTTTATCGGGTCCAATAAAAAAACACATCGACTTTGATCTGCTCCCTAAGATGAATGAGTAATTGAAGACAATGACTAAAACAACGTCAAATTTTAAATTGCATTTTGTCTACCATTGTCGGTTATATATTTAAGATCAACTATTATGTATAAATTCCTGCTACATTACTACTTAATAGATAACTTATAAATAAAAAAATAAAATAAATAACCCAATAAGTCCCTGCACTTACAGCGCAGCGCTTGACTGGTAAAGCTTTTACATAGCGGCGCGTAAAACATCCTTCCTAGAAAGCCTTAATGCTATCAGTTTTCACTCAATCACATTCAAACCGCAGTGAATCAAAATTTCCGAGATAATAAGAATGCCTTGAACTCTTGTTACGATGTGCGCGTTTTTTTCGGACAAATTAATTTACTAAGTTCTTTTCTACTTCACCGGTAATAAAGGTAAGCATAGCTATGGCCTTATTAAATGGTTTACATTAACAGCCCGCTTACATCCACTGCTGAACATGGGCCAGCTCTGAACAGACCTTGACAAGGTAAGGTTGTTAAGGCATATTGTCACAATCACGACGCTTGGCAGGTGGATTGGTGATTGCAGTAAGATAGTAAGACATTTTGAGCTGATAAATGCTGCTGCCCTTCTATCAGATGTCCCTGTTACAACACCTATAGGAAGATATGGGGTAGTGTTTTCTAAGCCGGAAACCATATGGCGCTGGATCAAAGGCTACAAGCGAAGTAACCTGCACAAGAGAGCGCCCAGTGGTTGCTTAGAACTTAGCTCAGGCCGATCGTTGGCGGTTTTATGATAGTCGAGTGTCGATGACATATCTAGCCACAGATTAATTACAAGCTGTCAGGAAGTATTTGCGCTGACGCTGACTTTTTACTATTAGATAGTTACAATACTTTGATGCATCGACTTTGATCTGCTCCCTAAGAACTAAAATGAAATGTGGAACTTTTGCTGGGACGCGTTGTATGTAAGTCCTGCAATCTTTCTTAATATGTATAATCGATAAACATTAAAATTTTAAATGACATTAGTCTAATAATATGGGATTCCGTCGTTATATGATCATGGTCCACCCAAATAATGACAATTGTTTTGGTATAACATAGACAGAACAAACATTTTGCGTCGCTACCGACACTATACATTAATTATAATAATTAATTTCATTATAAATAATTATAAACGGTTTATAAATAAATAGCAAATGTAATTTAAGACTTACAAGTGCCTGTAATTGGTTTACGTAAATAAAAATGATTTTTATTTTATTTTATTTTAGTTATTTGATTGCAATACTGAAAAATAACCAATTCAAATAAAATTATATATATCTACATAAACCTGTAATTTATCCGTCGACTTAAGAGAACATAGTTTAATTTTAGTTTAGTTTAATTTTGCATTATTTATTAAACCTGTGTTTAATATTAACATGTTATTCAGTTATATAAATGACAGCAATTACTATTGGCTTGGCGAACTGCCAAGTGACATGAAGTAAATTCACAACAATCTTACAGTTACCATATTTTATGACTGTATTTTACCACCCTTATAATTTATGGTATGATGTTAAATTATTATTTGAATTAGTTCATCCGTGAAGCGTTCCAGCCGCCTACAAAAGGATTAAAATTTAAACCAACATTTAATATTAATTTATATTATTACTCCTTCTATTAGCATTGTGTAACATGCCGTGAATTCATAGTGAGGTTCGATGCGGAAGTAAAGTATTTGGTAGAAATACCAAACATAAGTTATGATTATTACACGATCAGAAACACTGCAATACAGGTTACAGCTGTTTGTTTTATAAAAAACAAAAAGAGATATTGTTGCAATATTTAGTCATCACAAGATTTCGTCACATAACTATGAATGATCTATCTTTTTTCATATATTCTAATCTGAATTAATGGAATAATTTATGAATTTGACTTTTGAGTCTGATCAAATTCCTTATAAGAAATCTGGCTTAACTAAACTATCTTATACAAAATGAATTATTTGTTTATATTAAACTATGTCCAGTATCCACATTTCCAACAAATTAAAAGTACAAACAATATTACATAACACAAATAACTTAAAAATAAGAAAATCAAACAATGTTTGCTTAATCGTTACCCGAGCTGAATTTTTTAAAGTGTTCCGTGGCATTGCACAATGCAAAAATCTTTTCCTTGCTCATTTTTTGCCAGTCCCAACATAATAACCTCTTGTTGACTGCTGGCCCCGCGGCCTCAAGCACTTCACAAGCAATAAGACAGTAATAAATGTTCTGATCCAAAGACAAGAACAAAAAGGAATATAATAAGTAGATATTGTGAATCGGTACTTGTGAGAGTTCAATATTATTGCTTCATGATAGAACGCTGCGGACTCGATCCGTTTGCTTTGCCCACTTATCATTATGAGTTCCAATTGTGACTGTGTGCTTTCGTGCTCTGAGTTTTCAAGTACTTTTGCTATTGGTCATGTAGAAGATACGAAGTAGTGCTACGTGTAATATATATTTCTGGCGTATGAGTGATTATTTCTTTGTAGTTGCAAACGTTATTCTATTATATTGTTTATTCAAGTTGTACCTACACTATTCAGGAATAATAATAATGAATAACTACTACGTCTATATAATATTGCCTTTATAGTTTTACTCTCAACGGTGTTCCGGCCCTTCGTAAAATACCGACGTACTCATCCAATCATTTAATTAAATCTCCCTATTCATTTGTCTCGCAGTCAATGTTAATCGAAAGGCAAACAATGGCTTCACTCTTGTACCCTTCGGCTGAAGCGTACTGAACCTCATCATTATTAAAGCATTAATATAACAATATAATCATAGTCATAAACAGGGAAATGAATAAATAATTTTCGAGTCGGATGAACGCCAAAGGATCTCTCGGTAGCTTCATTTCGAGCAGCGTGGATTATCCATATTATCCGAAAATCTCAAAACTCCATCCGCTTTCACAGTACAATCATCGTAGCTCATATAAAATTACTTTAATTTTTAGATCGCTCCTTGGTAATACAAAGTTTAATGTCGATTAATTGCTTCTCAATTCATATTTTTTGCTATCGGCAATTTAGCAAAGTTTCAGTGAAACTTGAATTTTCGATTAAAATAGCCGCGTGCCAGTTCGTTTGCGGTTTTCTCATGTTAATTTTAGCGAAAAATATTTAATCACATCGTCGCATCGATGAAACCTGTATTATATAGTTTCACTTTGGGAAACTTTCTATAACAGAATTAATAAATACATAGAGGATCTATTTCCTAATTTACCACAGATAGATGTGTAACTCTCATTTCAATCTACTTTAGTAAAAACATCGCTCGTTGATCGTTGAATGTTTGTATAAAATTAAAAGGTACTGTCATAATATACTGCTGCATCGATAAGCTTACTGCTAGTCTAAGTGAGGTGTACTGGTGCCAGAAAGGGGTTAAGGTAAAACGTTCAAGGGTTTTTTGTCAGTTAATGGAAGTTCTTTGTACGGATGTTCCGAACGGACGGACGGCCGAGTACGACTTGAAATCGGATTAGCGATATCGGGCATACACCGTGATAGAATCGTCCGAGCATTATCTTTTGGTGCAGACTTTAGTAGTGTTAAAATAGTTATAAAGTTGGATCGAATGTATATACTTATATTATTATGTGTAATAAAGATTCTATTAACTTAAATATGCAACTGTTACATCATATTTAACTAAATACAATATGAACTTATCATATATATAACAGACTCTTTGTATTGATGCTATAATAAACAATAAGAAAAATAACTTTAATATAAAATGTTTCATAAATAACAAAGGTATCGTCTAGGATTATAAGAAAAGAAAATAAGTAGCAGTTTTTATTTCCAATGAAAAGAAAATATATTTTTATCGCAATATTAAAATGTCAAAGATTTAGCCACTAACTCCCTGTTAGTGGCAAACTCTGACTCTGAAAATTTCATGATAATTTAATTATTTTATTGGATAAAATCATCATTTCAGCCGTCCACTGCTGGAGTCCCTCATAAATCTCCAGTACGGTTGGAAGCGGCCTGCATCCACTCCACATCCACACGGCCTTCCGTCCATCTAGTTAGTGGACGTTCGACGCTATGCTCGCCGATCCGCGGTCTCCATTCGAGAACTTTCGGCTCGAACGGCCATCCGTTCTCCATGCTATATGGCCTGCCCACTGGCACTTCATCGAACTAATCTGATGGGCTATGTCGGTAACCCGCGTTTTTCTACGTATTTCCTCATTCGATAGACAAAATGCGATAGACATATTAATCACAACGTTTGCTGAGCTGTCAGATCCAATGCAAGATTGAGACAAGATAAAAAAAAATGAAAAGTCGGCAAGTCACAATGCGTACGAAACATGACGTAAGCATGTTTAGTGTCATCCAAGTATTTTCAGCTTATGTAAAATGAAAGCTATATGACTAAATTTAAAGGATTAAATTCTGTCCATATTTCAACAACTTTCCCGGAAAAAATATGGGTCAAAAAATTGGTAAAAAAGTCAATCATACTAATTATTTAATATTATGTGCCGATCAATAAGGAATAGTATCCTTTTTACTATGGGATTTATTATCTTGGAAATTTTCAAGGATCGTGGGAATGATAGAGAGTAATAATAGAAAATTTGATTTTTGGCAGACTTCGTCATTACATTCTCACTATCGAATCTTAATGAGAATACAAAAAAGATACACTAAACATATTATAGTATTCATCTGTATTAAGCATTGTCGTAATGTAAAATGTAAAAGTCCACTAGAAACAAGTATAAAGACCTATTATGTTACACTTCTTCAGTAGATCGACACCATTTCATAGGTACCACCGCTGCCAATGACCTCATATAAAGATATACTCGTAGTTCGCGTACATTCAAACGATATAGTACATTTGTATGACCTCTTGAAGCATGTATCGACTTAGTTCGCTCACATCGCCGCCCGCATTTAGCAACACATTGGCATCCGCATGCCCGCTGAGATAACGCTGTCCCCGTCAGAATACGCCGGATAAGTGCTGCCGTAGGGTTACCAGAGTTTAAAAGTCGAAAAATAAAATATTGGTTGGTGTTTATGATTCTTTCTATACTAATATATAAAGCTAAAGAGTCTGTATGTTTGCTTGAACGTGCTAACATCGGGAATTAAGAGTATGATATTAAAAAATATTTCTATGTTAGATAGCCTATTCATCAATGAATGTTATAGGCTATATATTTTATTATGATGTCCCTGCAGGAACGGGAGCTACGTGGGTGAAACCAGTAATAGTATATTATTTTTGGACGGCTCAATAATAAAAATATTTAACTTATTTCTATGAAATGACACAAATAAAATATCAGTACCTACATCTTTTATGCGCTACCACGCCAAATCATTGAATAGTATCCTGCGTGCTGTGCTGTTTTTCGTATATGGTCGATCCTGCTGCAATTTATTGTTCCGGAGGTTACAAAAATTAGTAATAAATGTAGTCTAACCGGAATCCGGTATACTCTTCAAATTTGGTATCGGTCGAAGTATTACGGTCAGTTGGTAGCCCTAGAAGCGCTAGATGTTTGGCGTTAACGAACTATGCTTCGCTTGCAATGAATATTCATTGATAAGTTATAACGATTATCTAGGATTGGCTGCTATCTTGGACGTCAAATGAGGATTACGTGGATTACTTGGCGTTACTTCTCCCATTAGCCAAGACATGGGTTTAAAATTAAAATGGCTTCCTTTTTGAGTAATATAGGCATTAATAATATGGTCAGGTTCCAGGTATCCAGGTTGTAGACTTTATAAGGGGAAAAAATAATTAGATACCATATTTCTTGCTTCTTGTGTTATATAAACACGGAAAGACTAAATGTATAAATATATTTATTTTGAAACAACAATGAATCTAAAATCCGCTAATGTTTTCATCACATATTTTCTTTTCGTCATTACACTTAAGCTTTGCATTTTTTTAACGGTTGTTAATACTGAACTATAATAATAAGATATAATTAATATGATTTCGTATTAATTATATCTTTTGTGTATGCATTTTAAAATAATTACAAATGACTGTGAACGGCAATTCGGTAGATTAAGGTTCATAAAATCTAGATAATTTAATATTGCAATAGATCGTATTTTGGAGCATCTTTTTAAGAAAAGTACGTTTGATCTCATATTCATATTCATTTATTGCACTCCGTATAAACAAAACATAAAGACAAAGCCATTACAAAGTATGGACCCTGTCGGTCGGCAAGTTAGAAGATAGGAGGCAGCGATAAATTTAAAATCTAAAATAATAAAATAATGTAATTATAGTAAGTAACTTATTAAGTAAAACGTATAAATATCACTTCTTTATAGTAGTACTGATTGTTTATCGATTGCAACAATTGAAAAATCAAATCATGTTATAACAATGAAGAATTACATAATACAAAATAACAGTGGTACAAAAATATTTAGTTGTCAGTTAATTGAGTCAATTTATTTTGCATAATCTAGACAATATGTTTTGGTTCATTTGTAGTGGATATGTTACTAATTTATCAAGAACCTATGCTATAATTATAAATTTACCTTCTTACAATTACTTATATTTATAGTCCTAATAACTTCTACGAACCGATTTTGGCCACGGCTGCTAAAGTTTTTAGAGATTTCTCATCCGCGCAGGACATATTACAGGGTACAAATGCAAGTACAGGTGCGCTCATTATTATTATATTCTCAAAATCCAGTGGAACTGTTTACGGACATGCCCGGTGAGAGATCAGACTCAGGACCGGCAGCTGAACTTCTCTCCGAGGCACCACTGGTTAGGTTGGTACTTACATTTTTATCCAGAGAATATTAATAGTTAAATTTTTTCAGACACAGGGCTCGAAGCTAGTTATGTATCGGTTGATCATATAGCCTAAATTATTCTGACAAATAGGGCTTATATTTTTAATAATAATCGAACTGAGTAGCACAGAACCTACCTATTAGTTCATCCTACAATCGTATCAGTTGAAGACTTAGCAATGGGTCATCGCTTAATTGCGGGTAACCACGCCCTTCGTATGTTGTGATAGCAGATCCTCATATATATAACCATGATGGCCGCCGTCCACGTCAGGGCCACACGTCACCTCATGTTATTACCATGAGTTTCAACGACATTGACCGACGTGTAATTGTGAATACCTACTATAATATGTACCTATTATTCAGGTGATCTTTCGTTACAAGTGTGTCATCAATTGATGTGACAAATTAATTCAGAATTTGTTTTATTGTGTTACCAGTTTTTTTTAATAAATTTAGTTAATTTTAAACGACAGACGTTGTGCTACAGTTTTGAAATAAAAAAATGACAGTATAAGTCTCGGGGGGTCGTGGGTTGGATCCGCAAGACAAACCGAAAAAAAAATATGTTAAGATTTCTTTCCGGGTACCCTCTTTTCCTCGGAAAGTACGTTAATCCATTGGTCCCGATTGTTGTAACTTCATCGATAGCAATTTTGTACCTAGAACGGGTTCCCTATGTCCACCCTTGGGTAAAGGCCTTTGTTCAGACTTTGTTCAGATAATGATGATAAATTCTGAATATTGCCAGAGAAGAGATAAAATATTTTTTCTTTTTAATGAAATATTTTTAGTTACCTATTACTTCATAATATGTTCATTAACAAAAGAATACATGTAAACGATGCAATTCTAATTCTTTAAAGATTTTTTTTTCTTATTATTGTTATATTATTATGCAAGTTAATCACCAGCATTAATATGAACAAAACAGACTTAGGTGCCTTTATATCCAATCTATTAACCACATTAATCTTACCGCGACGTTTAAGAAATTTAAAATAATAAAGAAAAAATTATACAAGCGCTACGTCAACTCAATTCATTTATGAATGTTGTTATTCTTCTTCTTATCTTTGTTTTTCTTGATCCCGGTAAAAGGAAAAATACCTACCATTAATGAAGCAAATTAAGCTTGGCAGGCGAGTTTAATTTGTTAATTATCTCTCAGCTTCCGTATGTTTAAAGAAACTGAACTTAAGTGATGAGGTAATTTGGTTCGTGGTTCAACAAATTCCTCAAAGTAAGTTTTAAAGTTCGTATCAAAATTGGGCAGGTAGCTGAATTCATACAAACAGTCGACTCACAACGGCAATACTCTGCGAAGGTTTATCCTGATTCTCGCTGGATTTCATAGAAGAAGGTGGATATAAATATACGCGCAAGTTGCCAATTTATTGGACCGCAATCCGTCAAGCGTAAATCCTCACCTAACCGGAAGATTTCCTCGTTTTTCGCTAAAAATACTGCACCCTTCTTCTATACTGGCTACGAGAATTCCGACCTGACTTATCGACGAAAACATTTTACTATGCTATTTGTGTGTAGATTTATACTGACAAACGACTTAAGTAGGTGTACGTGTATGTTTTTGACATCAATGCTAGTTTCTTTTATTCAATAAAATATTATTTTAAATTTTATCAACAGCTTTCTAATATTCAGCTATTCGATTGTTTGTTAAAATCATTTACTTATTATATAATTAGTATTTTCAAATATAAAATGCTGATAGTAAAAATGAAATCTTAGTAATTCAAATGTGATATCAATTCGCACCAGCAAATATATAGAATAAGTTGTCAGCGAGTAGTATATTGTAGTTTCAGTTTGAGATTAAATTTGTTATTTTAAGGTGAATTTATGCTTTGTTGTCCTATGGGGCCGGGTGTCTTGTGGTGCTCGGTTTAGTATAGACCATCCGTTTTTTGACGGGACTTAGGGACATACAGTTGATGCATCATTAAGGCAGCAGTATCGATCATCAGCTAAAGGTTACTTATTTTACCATCTTTCTGCCAAAGTGCTAATACCCGCCTGCCAAGCGTCTTGATTATACCAGGCTTGGTTGTCAACGACTCTTGCCCACCAAAGTTAGCAGAGAACTCTGTTCAGCAGTGGTAATATTTAAATTACTTTACACATACGAATTTAGTTAAATGTAATCATTAAATTTCTTTACGATAGACTATCTTACACCAATGTTCCCTAATTACCGTCTCAAGAAGGTAATAAGTATATAATTTCATATTTTCCAGAGAGGGTTGCAGAGTGGGCATCAGAGATGTGCCTTTTACTCAGTGAACGTTCGAAGAGCACTCAAATTGAGAGCTGTCCGATTTGGGAAATCACGTTACTACCCGCCTCCCTGTCAAGTCGATACTTAGAAATTAATATGGGTATGGTTTTACGTATTTGTAAGTAGATGGATAAGGCAAAGTTAGCAGTTAGTTATGTGTCTTATCAGCCGCATCAAATGCTGTATCAGTGATCGTCAAATACATAGATTTTTTATCTTACTAATACTTAAAATAAATAAAAAAGAATTATACTTTTGTGACCAATCGTGAATTAGTGAAGTGAAGTGGCAATGAGTTTTTCTTGTCTGTAAAAATATCAGAGTGGAAAACCGTAAGGTACGTACCGTACGAACCGTAAGGTAGGACGCCCTCTTGCAAGATAGACCGAAGACGACTTCAGTTCATCCGAATACTGTTTTTGTTTTTTTTTATACGAATAATTACTTTTTCTTTCCAGCGTTACCAGACTTCATGTTAAGATAATAAATTGCAAATAAAGGTACTCTTAAACAAAACAATAATTTTCAAAAAGGTAGTTAATATTAACAACTTCGTCTATAAAAGTTACAATGGCTCAATTAGACCACTATTAACCATAATAGCTTTTGATTGGTAAAGAGGTTTGTTTTACCAAATTTAAATAACCTTTTAAAGTAACTCTGTAACGTTTAAAAAGTAAATATTTGGTTTTTTTTAATATTTATACAATTTTGGTTGCATTTTTTTTTTGTTAATACCTCAATTTGGTAAATAAATACTCTTTTAAAATTACTTTTGACATCTATACATACATATAAAATGTGTGCCTCTTATTAATCTATATAACGCCCACTGCTGAACATGGGCGTAATTCCAAGCTAGGGTTTTGCCTAAGTCACCACACTTGGCAGGCGTGTTGGAGACCACAGTATTATGTTGTGACACACAAGAAAACGCAACTGCCCGTTCCCTGGTCTATGCTTGTTATTGATCATGTTATAACAATTGGGACTAACGGCTAAGTGTGCTTTTCAAAGCATAGGATATAGGATAGTCCCTCAACCAACCAGACCCATTAAAGTTTGTAATTGTCAGGATTAAGTAAGTTAGCCTTTATAAATCCCACAGTCTCCTCGCCCTAGTTTATCGACTCTTCAATTCTAACTCGTATTAATAGTCTTAAGGTACATTTCACTAGCTTTTGGGCGATGAAATATGCAACGGCTCGAGATCTCATAAATGTGTGACTTTTGATGTAGGAATTGAATACTTAGGAATGAACTTATATACAATTTTACACACATAAGAACTAATTTAACACACGTAATCTATTTATTATATTAAAATTTTAATAAACATGAAAAATATTTGTGAAATATATAACATTAAATTGGTTAGTGAGTAGTAGTGCGTATACGTATACCTAGGTCAAACGATCCAACTTGGTAGGACAAACATAGAGAAAGAGGTCAATCGTCGATTCCGACTCGGCTCGATTGGGAAGTTTCGGGAGATTTTCTCGTCAAAAATACCTCAGTAACTGAGGACAAAAGTCTTCAATCAATGTGTGTTACCAGTGATGACATAATGGATCTGAGACGTGGTCTCTTAATGTGTGCCTCAAAAGAAAGCTGAAAGTCGCTCAGCGAGCTATGGAAAGAGCTACGCTCGGCGTTTCCCTGCGTGATCGAATCAGAAATCAAGAGATCCGCAGAACAATGAAGGTCGCTGACATATTATCTCAACGGATAAGCAAAATGAAGTGGCAATGGGTAGGACCCATAGCTCGATGAATTGACGGCCGATGGAGCAGAAAGGTTCTCGAGTGGAGACCACCAACTGGCAAGCGCAGCTTAGGACGACCGCTCGCACGATGGACCGACGCAACTTCATAAAGGTCGCGTTTCCGATGACCAAAACTTCGAAATTGAGATTAATAAACTTAGACCACCGCATTACTGGCAGGGTTCGAACCTTTATCTTAGGTATAGCTCCTAAGGCATTGACTTGTATTAGTAATGTTGGCCGCGACAAGTTGCTTTCTGAATTGTCGACCGACAGCAATCGTAATAAAATGTATGAGATTGGCGTAAGTCACGTGATTAAACGAAACTATTTAAAAAATGTCTGCCCATTCCAATGGGGGTTTATTACATTAGTGCGTGACATGTATTATCAAATATTTAAAAAACCTAATCATACTTATTAAGTAATTATGTATTCAAGTGCCAATACAGTTGTGTTAGTAACACAGAGGACGTTATGAAGTGCACTTAAGCTGCGATGGCGTGATAGCTTTAATCACGATATATCGATTAAATTGGGGCAATTATACATATTGCTTTAGCTTAACCGAAACCCAGTTAAGATTTACTGAGCATATTATGTATCTACTGTCTATAAGTAGTAATGCATAATTTTTGTGTATAAAAATGTGTAGTCTTATCTTCATTTTATTGTTTCTTGCAACATGAACAATTAATAGACAAAATTAAATGTAATTTAATATAAACTTTATATTTCGGCGTTAATATGATTATATTGTTTAAAATACCCATTGTTCTGGTAAGGATAACAACTTATCACATTAGTTATTACGTCACACGACAGGTAACGTATGCAAGTACATCATTTAAAGTTCTTTCTCAAACTGGTATTAAGCTGTAAATCGACTTTTGCCGATTTGTAATTTATAAATATATTTTAAACATTTAAGAAAGAAATACCTTGGTGTTTCGTATAAGTCCTATAAAATAACTGTATTTATTATTAAACTAAACCAAGAATAGCACGTTAAGCAGATGGCCCCTATTGTTATAACATTTTCTAAAACAATCGCATACCTGGGAATAGGCATCAGCGTATCCCCGTGTGTTACGACATAAAACTGTGGTCACCAACCAAGTTAAGCGTGGTGACTGTGGCGAACTGGGAGTAGTCCCATGTTCAGCTGTGGAAATTATACGGGCTGATGAAGATACGACTGTACTGTACTTAAGTAATCTCAATAAATATTTTTTATCGTGTTGAAGGACTTTAATAATCCCTAACTAGAAGCTTCCACTGCTTAAGTAGAACTAGTAGAAAGTTCGTCGTAGGTCGTAAGTTCCAATCTGTACTCCCAACTAATACAATAACTTAGTCTACCTATTTCTAAAATTTACTACTAAAACCAGGTTTATTAGAGACTCTATTAGGTTAATGTTGTAATTTGTTGAACATTTGGTAGGTAGAGAAAAGTTAATATTGAATGAGTAGGGGCATTTTTTATCAAGAACGGCGATTGGGGTCGAATAAATCTGAGACCTAAAAGACTATTACATAGTGCAGTACATTATTTACCGAACATATTTCACGTTCTAATTCTCCAGTAAATTATTTTTAGATTTGTATTTATTGATAAATTTAAAGAACAGCACATAATATTATGTCAACCTATTGCAACTTTCTACCCTTTTCCTTAATTTTAATATAATTGCAAACAGAGAAAAGACCCGTGCATTACATGGATTTGTATTATACCTTAACTACATTAAGACTTCAAAATACGCAGGTGTTATGTATTAGTAACTTCATATTTTATATATTATTCTTAATGGTACTGATATTCTACATTCTTTTCCTTAGAGTCTTCTCTCCGTTCGCAAATATATTAAAACAATAAAAAAGGTGGAAAATAGCATTGAAATTTGAAATACATAGATGATTCTTGACCTCATTGGCAACATTAAACTCCCCTTGAACAAAATTAAAACAAAAGTTCAACGTATAGGATTTAAAAACATCCGATCACTACATTCAATAATCGCTTCTGAAAAGCTCAAACTCAGTTAGGCAAACACTCGAAAAGCCGACAGGATAACAAACTTTTGTTAGGCACTAACGTTCGATACAAATTGGGGAACTCTATTCAAATTCAAATTCAACACACACCGTAACACACAATCGTGACGCTTCCCCGTCGATATTATATTAAGATCCCTCCTTTGTTGGCTGAATACTTGTGGAACATTAAGGTAATAGAGAACTAGCAAATCACGTTACGCCCCAAGCTATTACGGCATCCTCGTCCCTAGCCTAAGTGTATTACGGGCTATTTATCGTGACATTGAGACCATCGTCTCATCACACTCGTGACAACCTGAGAGTGACAGATGATCGCAAATTACTTTCTTAATAGCGTCTTTATTGGTAATCAGCCTTCCGATGTATGGCACATTATGGGTTGCTTATTGTTTTTCACACCTATTTCGCAGTTAATAAGTTGTTCTCTGTCGTTATGAAGAGTAAAAGCTAAACAAATATGACTACAGATTAATTCTGCCCGCTATTAGCAGTTGCTGCCAACAGGAAAATTTTGATTGAACGTTCTAACGTTTTTGTACTGTTCTTATGATATTATCAAATAAACTATTAAGTGCCTAGTAAATATTAAGTGTTATTTTTGGTATAAAATGTTGTATTGAAAAATATAATTTATCATGTCACAAATCTCCACATACTTAATATTCTCAAATCGCTCATTGCTATTAAAGAAAACAAAGAAGAAATTATTAAAGGAGACTCACACGGACAAGGTTGAAGATGCTTAATTAAGTTAGTAAGTTACGGCAGTTAAGATGATGATGGGATTCGCTATGTATAGTATATATATATATATATAGGTATATATATATATATAGGTATATATATATATATATATAGTAGAAGCATCTTATATTGATTGTAAAAGAAAATAACACACTCCTTTTTCAAATAATAATATAAAATGCAGGCTAAAATACATACTTAGTACATCGCGTACAATTACAAGTACAGTATGCGGAATAGAGTAAAGGATTTAGTCGGTATAACAAAGGGCCGTCTTGTATTTACCGAATGCGCTGTACTGCACGCCTTGACAAAGAACGCTAAAGGGGTAGACATTGTGCCATGTTCACTTCTTAGGATAAAGTTACCTACATTATGAAGATATCTGAATTAAAACAAAAACTAAACAGCCTCGGATAACGGGACAGGATAGATAGTTTAATATGGCATCATTGAGAAAATAAGGACGAGTTTGTTTGATTGATAACGGACACGCTGGCAGGTAAACTATCTAACTGTACGCGTTGTAAGCTGTCAATTTATTGTTCATACTAATAAATAAATTATACTTATAAATGGAATAAGTATTTACAGTGTGACAATAGACTTACTTTATAATACTTTATACTTTATGCTAATAGTACGTATTAGTAGTACAGCTAGTAGTATAAGATTAGTAGGACTCATAAAAAATCAGAACTTATCTTGAATATTTATCAAAGCAAATTTAAATTCTTATAAATAAGACAAATCCGTGTATTATAAAACTCAGAGTTATTATATTATTTTAGCTTCCCACGCTCGGTCTCACATGCGTTCCGTAGGTTCCCGTGGATTTTTATAACAAAATATAGCCTGTAGCTTTTCTCAGTAAATGGGCTGTCTATACTAAAATATAATTTCAAATCGGAGCGCTGATTCCTGAATTTCTTGTGCAAACAAACAAAATCTTGTGCTTAATGTATTAGTATTGAGTATAAACAAGTTATATATAATTCAGCCAATAACTTTATCGTATGGCCCAAAATGAGGTAGCAAGATGTCCTCAACGCTTATCAAGAGCACTGGTTCAAGGTGGCGCGGTTCTTTGACCAGCAGTGGGACAGTATAGGCTAAAAGCAATATTGTTAATAAAATGTTTTTTATTGTAAATATATATATATAACACTAGTGGACCCGACAGACTACAGAATATATATATATTATATATGATTTGTGAATCTAAACCATCCAGGGCGCCACCCAAACGCATCCAGCCGTTTAGGAGTTCAGTGACATACACACGTACAGTAGAATTATATATTATAAAGATATACTAACTATCAGTAACTATAATATATCATCTCCGGTATTAGAAATGTTGTTCAAAAATTGCTCAATGTTATTTACTTATAGTACAAATGCTTATATTTATTGACATCCACAGTGTATTGTCGTCTGAACATAATAAATCCTGATATATGTCCACTTCTCGGAAATACGACAGAATTATGAGAACCAAGAACTACGTAAACAGTTAAGGAGTGAATGACCTGCCATGAAGTCAATTCGCTTTTATTATTATAGAGAATGAAGGAAACAGCATAGAAATTATGAGTGTACTTTGACGTTATGAGTTTACTTCGCTTGTACTTAGCTTAGTAGAATAAATAACTATCAGAAAAGATTAAGTTTTGAAATACGTACGCCTAATTTGAAGGAAGTTTTAAAACATTAGCATATTATACTTTTAAATTATATCATTTATGGTCTCTGGTTTTATAATAAAAGTGTTAATGTATTCACAAATATAATTAAAACCTTAAAAATTTAATTCATATATCGGTAGATGACTCAACTAAGTCTATTAAAAAGTATACCAGCGTCTATTGTTAGTTGATAAACTATTTTTCATGTCTCTGTATTAACGAAATAGATGCGTTTGTTTTACCTTTATGCATGTAATTAAATTATACAAAAGCGATAAACATCTTCAATGATTTCTGAAACGAACAGTTGAAGTGATCAGCAATCCAACATTTTGAAAAAGGTTGTGGTATTTTTATCTTTCTACGTGAATAAACCACCCGCGTAGATAGATACCATTCCTGTGGAAACCTTGTCTTTAAATATAGCCTATCACAAATGATGTGGATTTTTATTAGTTAAAGAATTTGCAATATCGAAAACAATTGACAAACTTAACCTCGTTATAATATAAGAGTAGATTACTTGACCCAGAATAATTTAAATGACTAAAAACTAAACCTTTTTAACTGAATTGCATATTTTATTTAGAAAACCAAGCATTGCATTTATATGCTCAAATAACCGCTTGACTAAAGAACTACATCCACCTTACAAAATATCACCGCAAAATAAGATAATAGATGTTGCACTATTTGTCCTCGTATTTTGATCCCTGTGTATTTAGCATTAAGTGGATAACTCTGTATTTAGAATCAAATGAAGATTTGCCTTGTCAGGATAATATATACTATAATATAACAATTAATGTCATATAATCCTATAAAAAAACTTAACTCTTTATAAAGGCTCTTTTTAAAAGCCAATATAAAAGCTCTTAAACAGCTCAGAACTTCACAAGGTGTAACGACCCGTAACTCCTGGGCCTTCAAGACATCTTAAAAAGGAAGATACGGTCCGGAACAAACAAACGTATAGCGATGTCTTCAGAGCAATATATACGTCGGAGTACAAGGTGAATATACCTTAATATTGTCGGTGAGTACAAGTACGGTTTCCTATTATATTCCTGAACAAAGCTTTTGATTATCCTTTAACGTTATATTAAATCACGTAGCAGATTTCATATTTCAGAATACGCATGTCAATATAATGTTCTCTGATCCAACATAAAAAATGGCATTTATAACGCCAGGTAAAATTGTGCATCTAAGCTATCCAGAGATCCACCCTTGAACAATCATAAAAACCGAATAAACAATATTAGTCCCGCCGCATATAAAAATATTTTTTCTTTTTTTTTAAGTTGTTTGTCGTGTTTAATATTTTAATAATATCTTCATGCTTAATTATATTTTTCATTTTAACGCTATCAGCTTAGCTAAAACAATCAAATGCCAAAGGTCCCTTTCCCATTTGTTACTAGATCAAACAAAGTATCCCATTAAATAAACATGTTTAAATATGCTGCCAAATACCAATACCAAACCGGCAAATTTGACGTGGATAGTCAGTCAAGCGACCACTGCAAACAAAACGATTCGAAGAAAAGCCATTCTGTAGAGTGTATTGTTAGCAATTTTCTAAGGTTTAATAGTAGCCCCAGTTTGTTTAGCCGTTCAAACACTGCCGTCGTCGAGTGCAAGCTACTACTCGTAGGAAAGTGCCAAGAATCGGTCGGTTTCTTGTGTGAATTTAAGAAAATAGATACGTACTACATACAACTATGTGCAAGTATGTTCACTTACTGTATAAACATATGATTTAACGGGCATTTGCTTGTAATCAGTAAACGTTTCTTATTACTTTTTAATGTAGAATAAATGTAAATGTTGCTATATCTTACACAGTCATAATATGAGAACGACTAAACAGTTAAAATTGTCACACAGATAATTCGCTGCTTTTATAAGCATGTAGGTTATAAATCACTACACAACGACATAAGAAGGAAACAATCCTACGCGTAAAATACAGTACATGCCTATTTATCGTTAAGCTCATAATATTATTTTAAATAATGAACTAAACTTGAATCTTCTTTGAAAAATACTCCATAAAATGCCAATTAAGAACCCAGTTTCGTGAGAAAGAATCCATAAATTATTAAACAATAGAAAAGGGACCAATCTTGGAAATATTACTCATATTAAAATGGTTTTTGTATGACTTCAACAAACAAACAAAAAATGTTGGTAAAAATGTAGTTGTCGCTGAAACTTTCTTCTTAAGTAGATGTGACGCCAACAGAAACTTAAAGGGTTGGAAGAAATTCCCGTTTAATGTTCCGAACGAGAGCATGTACTTGTATCGTGGATACCAGTGGTTCTTCACTAGTGGTCTTTGGAAGCATCTGAATGAGCCATGAGGTTAACTAATTTATAAAATATAAAACAAACTTTATTTTGTAAGAACACCTCACTTTATCAAGCACAAATAAAAATAGTGTTAAAATATTTTTAAATTGATAAATGGCAAAATTATTTCCGAAGTTGTACAGTTTAATGTATACTTTTTCTAAAAATATTCGGCGGTTTTTTAATGTTAAAAATACGTTATGTTAATTTTTAGTAAACCAGACTTTTTTTTTTTTCCGGGGTGAAATTCATTGACTCATTCCCACCGCCTCTGCAGCGTATTCGCGCGCTGGCGGCGGGATACGTGGGACTCGCCCTCTCCATAGCGTGGTATGCTTAACTTACCACGAGGAGAGGACCCTACGCCACTAAAACCTCCCGGGCACTCCTTCGATCCGCCGTTGGCGGGGGCCGGGTACGCATGAGCAATCCGGCCCTAGTAAACCAGACCTATTGTCTGAGTGTTTAGATGAAATAGAACCTAGGAAAAAAGTGGTAAAGGATACTGTTTGTTCTTGGATTATATTTTTTTATTGTGAACGGTCACATCGACAACGGTTTTACGCCGAACAACACCTCTTTCCCCCATAATTTTCCGTAAATACCAGACTTTTATAGTCTACCCGCAAAACTTACCTCTCAACCGATCTCAGTTTTTATATACCTTACAAAAATTGATGTTTTGACTAAGGGTTAAGTTATCAAAAAGTTAAGAACCACTGGTACCTATATACCGATATTTTTGCGTTAAATAATCGAGTTTCTCGTCAATTGTATCAGCATTATGTAACAGGCGTCTAGTCAATGTTGCTGGCAGCCCTTGTTTAACGAGATAAATGTACTGATACATCAGAATGACAGCTCTGTCTGTTGGGTACGGTATTTTCGCAATATTTATTTTCGTGGTAATAAAAACAATACACAAGTTATAACGTATTTTTGAGTTATATCTTACGGTTATTTTTAATTCAATTAATTAACCATAATTTGTATAAGTTCATATGTTGGACATTGGCCAGCCCCTATGTAGGGAATACAGAGGAACATTAAAACATTTGGTGCAAATGCAATTTATTTTTACAGGGCGAGATGGTATGATTTGTTACCGCAACCAATTTATTAATGAGGAGAATTTGTACACGTAAATGATAAGTTTGAATTGTTGTGCAAACTACTTGGTTCTCAAGTGGAGACGAACGGGATTGCGCAGCGTAAGATGATCTTATTCACGATTAACCTACGACCTAATGAAGATCGCAGTGATCCAGTGGACGCAGGCCGCTGAAAATCGATGAAGGATACTTTACCTTCCTAACCGCATGTAGACTCGAGCCTAAATAAATGCACTCACTGCATTAGTTCCGCAATGGTGGAGCGACAGCAATATGATGGCAAGACTCTGCAAGCCTTGCTAAATGACATTATGGGAAAATTCTATCTCCACATATAAAATACAAATTTCTTCATTTAAATATCTATCTACAATGCACATTTATTTTATTCTCAAAGAATTGTCAAGTTATTTTTAGGGTTCCGTATCAGAAGGGTAAAAACGGGACCCTATTACTAAGACTTCGTTGTCTGTATGTCTGTCACCAGGCTGTATCTCAATAACCGCAATAGCTTGACAGTTGAAATTTTCACAGATGATATATCTCTATTGCCGCTATAACAACGTAATATACTAAAAATAAAATAAAATAAATAATATTAAAGGGGGGCTCCCGTACAACTAACGTTTTTTTTGCCCTTTATTGCTCGATTTCAAAATCAATAACCCTTCGTACGCGAGTTCGACTCGCACATGACCAGTTTTTTTATAAAACCAATACAATCTTTTTTTATTTGTATATTAAAAAAAGCATGACATTTATTTAATTTGCAAAATGTAATTTCAGCAATTACATGACGTTAACTTGTCACAATCAGAACATAAAAAGCATCTAAAGAATTGACTACCAAAGTAGCGAACAATGATATGAATGCGAATTTTTAAGAATAAATTAATCCGTCTCTGTTAGGCGAATTTTATTGTAGCTATACAATACAGTTTGTCATTCGTTGTTACAAATTTAACCACAAAAGCAAGTGACATTAATTTTAATCCTATCCTACTAATATTATAAATGAAAACCGAAGGACATACATGAGGAGATTAATACATACAGTTAATATAGATGGATGGACGTGCAGATAATTGATTACTCTTTCACGCAAAACTACTGAAAGGATTTGCCGCTGCATGGAGATTCTAAGTGAGTTGGAGATTATAAGCTTGATTGACTTATGCTAAAACTAAATTCATCATGCTTCGACCCACTAGAGCATAGTAGCAGATCAACGCGGATCAAACCGCTTGGTGTATGTCACATTATTATTTTAAATATGTAAATTGCAATAAAAATAAATATCCTAGATAAGGAACTTTTCGGGCTCCTTTGTCGTGCAATTCAAAGTCTAAATTTATGTTTATAGCTGAAAAAAAATTGCAGCTGCAGCAAGGTATTAACTTAATTTTTGCTTTATTAAATAATAAATAGACTAACGATATAAGTACCTACATATTTGAGGTCTTAACTGTGCAAAGGTTAGCTAAGAAACTACACTACAAACTACTACTAAAAAGTTCAGAAATGTCTTGCAATTTTGTTATCACCCTACCTCTTGCAAAAAATTATTGTAAAATAATATTATACATCTTAATATGATAATGATTCAGTAATAAAATAGTACTTATTTTTACATAAATCATTGCATTTAAATATCAATGGATAAAGCGCATGCTATTAAAATTTCGAATGATTAATGAAAATCCAAATACTATATTTTATTTTGACATTATATAGTATATGCATTATTAAATATTAGCTGCGCCCCGCGGTTTTACCCGCGTTACTTTGCTCCAGTGGGTCGGAGCGTGATATTTTGTAGGCTATATGTTAATCCAGCTTTTAAGCTGACCGCGTGCAAACTTTCAGATAATTCCGTTCAGTCGTTTTGGCGTGAAAGAGTAATAAACATCCATCCATCCATACTTACAAACTTTCGCGTTTATAATATTAGTAGGAATTTATAATGCATATAATGTATTACTCTCATTTGTATTACCAATCCACTCTTATATTTACATCAAAACATAATATTTTCACAACCTTAATAACAATTTACATATTCAATAAGACGCTTTCATTCATAGGTATTTTTTTCTTTTAATAGAGAGTAAAATAAATAACAATAAGTCTCCGTTAGCTCATATATCAGCAATTTTCACCATTAGCTACATCTTTTACGTATATAAGAGTATTGCAGCAATGAAAATACCACTTATGGAGCAATATTCCGTATGCGGCTCCGATAGTTCGCTAACTCTACTGCCCAGCTGGATGGTATTAAACCAATAAATATTCATTATGAACTTGCTTAATTTCGTACAACACTATTTTACTATATCACTTATTTCAGCTTAACGAGAATAGTACGGCTGAATATTTAGTATTTGATTTTGGATGATGCAGCGTTCGTTGTTGATATATAATTGTTTATTTTGTCTGTGAACTTGATTTCAGTCTAGTAATAGATTTAAAAATAATATAGTCTAGCTATTAGTATTTAATTAGGTACTTAAAGAAAATTATTATTAGCTTATTAATATATGTATCAAAGTATTTCGGAATAAAGCTATAAATTCCCGTAAATGAATTTGGAATCAATTTTAGGTGTCTTATATTTTACCAATGACAAAACTTATCTACGATTTTAATTACTCGTTAATTTTAAGCGTAAATATAAAAAAGGAACACACACATTACTTATATATTTATCCGTTTATCTAAACTATCTGTGCCCCGCGGTTTTGCCCGCGTTTCTCTGCTGCAGTGGGTCGGAGCGTCATGTTTTGTAGCCTATATGTTAATCCAGCGTATAACCTATCCCGGTGCAAAATTTCAGCCAATTCCGTTCAGAATTTTTGGCGTGAAAGAGTAACAAACATCCATCCATCCATACTTACAAATTTTCGCGTTTATAATATTAGTGGGATATCGGCCTGTCCAGGCCTCATATGGATGCACATTTCTAAAAAAAATATAGCTTATGTTACTCAGGGATAATGAAGGATTCTAATAGTGAAAGAATTATTGAATCCGTCCAGTAGTTTTTGAGTTTATTAGAAACGTTATTTTTGTATCATTAATTTAGTAGACATAAATAGGCACAGGTAGGTACAGTAAGAATAGGCTATGTGTACTCGTTATCACTCAAATTTTCATATAACAATATATGCCAATAACCATTATTAATACAACGAAAAATTTACTGTAAACAATATCCATTAAGTATTTAAATATCGAATATTCCATAGTATTTTGAATAATTTCAAAAAACTGTCATCGTAATTATCTACTGTGCTGTAAATTATTAGCCATTAAATTTAATTGATATCATAACCGACCATCAGTGCAAAATGGGCTCACATATGAGTGTGTCATATCTCTCAATGTGTTTATTATCTTTGTAGAGTACATTGTGTAAGTAAAAAAATATTCGTTCACAAGGAAAGTGTTTGGCCCGGAAAGGAAATTGAAAATCCGGTTCGCAACATTCTGTTTCGTTTTTCATCACTACAGAATATCATAAGTGTAAAATACAAAACGTTTTTTTCTGAAGCGTTTCGTCTGGTTTTTGGTTTCATTCGATCAGATAAGTCTGTATGTGAATATAACATTGAAAATATTGGAATATTTGAGTTCTTAGCGTAGGTACAACAAAAGCAGCTTATATATAAGATATACATTTAAATGTTTTCCTAGTTTACGAAAGCTTTCAGAATTTAACGCTACACAATTACATATTTGATGTTTAATTTCGGACGGACATTTATGTAGCCACGAAGCTTTTGCTACCTCACCGGGCATAAAGGCGAGCAGAGCTCCAGCCTTATTCTATGGGCTATAAACTACAAACTAAGTAATCGGCGTAAGAGGGCGCCTCCTGTGGGATTGGACCTCAGCTCATGTGGTAATAGTATATTATATAAAACCTTGTTAAAGCTTTATAATACGATATGCATTCTGATTTTCTTTAAAATAAATGTTGCCTATCATGACAGGTCCTCGTCTTTGACCTCCAGTTATATATCATAATAAGTAATTAATAGCATAACATCTTGTAATTAATATTGATATTGCATACCGGAATGTACACTACGTATGTGTTGATAAGCTTTATAACTATATTAATACCCAGAGGGAATTTGAATGTAATACCTTGTTTAACAGTATAAAAACGTATGGGGCCTGCTAGTCCTTAACGCTTGGCAACTGATAACTTATATAGTTATTTGTCGTGATTTGTTGTTACACATGAATGAAAAAAGTATTTGGTTTAGATTGGTTGAAGAACTAATCACGTGTCTTAGAAGGCAATGGGGGCGGTGTGAGGTAGGAAGTTTTCGTGGTCCAGAGGAATGACTTTCATCTTTTCGTATATATATAAGGTATCTTAGATACATAAGATATCTTTGTCAATATCAGTTTATATGAACAAACAAAGACTTGTGTTAATTATATATTTAACTATAACTTAGTTATATTTTAATGTACCGTTCCTACTAAAATTCTTCTGAAACCGCCTAGAAAATGAACTCGAAAATAAGTAGGCTTAAGGAACTTTATAAATCAGATTTTGCTTTATCTAAAACGGTTACACGCAGTCGTCTCCCAAAATAAGTTTCTGTACAATCGACTTACCGGGATTATTGAAAGTTTGCAATAGTTCAGAAATCTTTTGCTACTCGAATCGTACGTGGCTTCCGGCAAACTTTTCTGCTTTTGTAACAAACTTCCTCATGACGGCTATTAGCGGGTAGGATCATTTATTTCATGAGCAACCTCATAATTTATACGACGTATTTTTTATTTAGGTGAGCTTATTAAGTGAAATATTACAGTTTTTAACTGTATAAAGCTTTTATAATAATACTTATAAAACAATGCTTAATTTTCACACTGGGTATTAAGTTTGAAATCTTTGTAAAATTAAATGCAATAATTATAATTTATAATACACAGGTATTCATCTCATCATCATTTCAGCCGTAGTACGTCCACTGCTGGACATAGGCCTCCCTCATAGATCTCCAGTTGTTGCGATTAGAAGCGGCCTGCATCCACCGTGATCCCGCGGCCTTAGCAAGATCATCCGGCCCTCCAGTAGATGGACGTCATACGCTACGCTTGCCGATCCGCGGTCTCCATTCGAGAACTTTTCGGCCTCAACGGCCATCTCTGTTCTCCCCCTCCCGACCCTTAGTTTGCTAAGAACCTTCCGATGCCCTCGTAGACCCGAAGTCCGAGAGGCCCGCGAACTGTAAAATAGAGCGACAGTTGCACAAAACTCCCCTAAACTAAAAGCCATAATCCCTCAATCTCCCCGTCAGCGACCGCCCTGAGCCGAGGTCCAAGTCTCACAGGGGACGCCCTCTTGCGCAGGTTGCTTAGTTTGTAGTGTTTTAACCATTTATCTAGGCTGGAGCTCTGCTCGCCTTTGTGCCCGGTGAAGTATCAAAAGCCTCAGGGCTAACTATATATGTCCGTCAGAAAAAAAAGGCCATCTGTTCTCCGTGCTATATGGCCTACCCATTGCCACTTCAACGAACTAATCCGTTGGGCTATGTCGGTAACCCGCGTTCTTCTACGTATCTCTTCATTTTTAGTAACAAACAAACTTACATTCACATTACTAATATTAGGAGCGATAAAGTATAGAAGAGTGTAAGAATCTTAAGATTTTTTCCGAAAAGTGTAGATTCTAAGATTTCTAACTAGAGGGAATACCTGACGTGCACTTTATTGTCGTCTTGTCGTTGGTCCCGATTGTTATAAAAATATATATGAAAATCTGATACCAGGGAACAAGCAAAACTATTTATTTGTAGGTTACAACATCATCACAATTGCGGTCACCTACCCGCCTGCCAAGCGTGGTGGCCATTGAGAAACCCATCTTCAGCTGTGGACATTATAAGGGCTGATATCTTACACTATACGAGAAGGATGATGGTATTTCAATTAAAATAACATTGCTTATCGCAAACTTAGCTTGAAATTGTTACTAAAGATAAAAATATTAATATTGGTTGCATCCGATGCAATGTGTAAGCAAACATCTGAATTCAGAAATGTATTTACAAATGTAGGTATTTTATAAGCCTTTAATACCGCCACGCAATAATTTTTACTTAAAAGTTTAATGGAATTTATGGAATACATGAGAATTTATCGCATAAGCCCCTGGCAACCAATTTTGTAGCACCGACCGTTTTACTTGATTGCTGTTTTAGAGAGTTTTTTCATTCCCAATTCAAATAGAAAATATTATGATACAGTTTTTATGTCTGGTACTTAAAATTATTGACGTAAGAAGTAATAAGGTCCGTAATAAATATCTTGATCACCATCATAAGCCCGTATAATGTCCGCAGTTGTACATAAGCCTCCTTCCGAGGCAGGGTTTATGCTATAGACCTGCAGTGGTGGCCAACCGATCGATCGTGATTGACCGGTCGAACCCGGCAGAATATTACAGTCGATCCACTTTTAATATTATAAAATGATATTTTGGTCCATGTTAAAATAAGTGCCACAGTGGCACAAGGTTTGTGTTCGTCGTATATTAATCTGAAAAAATACTTATTCATCATTCGATTGATTACGCATGTTGACCGCAGTATGTAATAACAAACACAGCGACACGCTGCTGCCCGTTAGTATACAATTACTTTAGACGATGTAATAATATGGAGAGGGAATATGTACTCTACTCTTTATAGCGATGGACTTCGCCACCACGGCGGCATTTTCCTCGGAAGAAATAAAGCGAACCTTGTTTTGTGATTTATGCTACTCATAATGTTTATACATGGTTACTTTGCTTTTTCAGATACAATAACTACAAATTTTTAATCACTGTGTCGCAAGAACTTTTTAAACACTCAAGGCATGCACACAAAGCACACCAAGACTTACAATAACTATCTGTGGTTTACACAATTAATTGTCCCGGTAGCGAATCGAACCTAGAACACCAGGTTTCAGAAGTAACTACTGAGCCACTGGTGAATTAAGACGGTAACTGTTTTTTTATTGTCAAACTGTAATGCATAACCCCGAAATTACCTAAATGTTTATCAAAATGTCATCCACCTTTATTGTAAAACAAAATTAAATTAAACATAGAAAAACATTTGTATAACAATTCATTTACAATAATCTCAAACAGCTCTTCTAAATACGTAAAAAAAAATATCTTCCAATATCACCTCAAAATAACATACATTTCCCACCATTCCATCCCAAACCAAATAAAATAGCTGAATACTACGCAATCCAAACGTTATAATTGAAACCCGTCGAGTCTTTGATGTTATAGAATAGATGACTGTCTTTGTCTATCTGATGGACAGATATGTCAGTGCTTCGTACATGTCCATCGGCGTCATGTCAACCAGTGTCCATATTCGATAGTTCGCATTCAATTTCCGTTGGCGTTCGTACGAATACCGTGTGCTGACAGCTGCGTATTACGTAGTGTGAAAACCTATGAAGATAAATTTGATACAGAACAATTTTTGACTGGTATATGCATATTTTTCACTGATAAGAATGGCTTGGTTATTTTATCAAATCAAAGGTGAATCTAAAGTACGTAGACTCAAACGGAATACTCATTATTTCTCGCTAATATGTGGCGACTACAGAGAAAACTTGTGTCAAAAAAAAATTACAATATTTAGTCGAATTGAGAACATTATTTGTTTATTAAAATCGGTATGTCAAAATAAGTAATATGTATGTATAAAAAGGTAAAACTACGCTTAATTTTGTTTTACTAGCAGTACAATAAATTAACTGCTGGTTATTTAAATTAGTGTCTTTCATTAAACAATTACGCTATTTTCCGTAGATTCAAAAATACGTACTACAAGACCAGAAAACAGCTCAATGGTTACATTAGGTTGTTACTGATACCGGGCGGGAAATCGGTCCATTACTTTTTGAGCCAATTCGTTACAAACATACTTACATACAAATCTTTCCTCTTTACAATATTAGTATAGATGTACAATACACTGTGTTTTGTAGTTGTTGATATTTGGTGGGACGATTTACCTTCAGTATTGCTACTTAAACGTAACATTTTTAAGTAGGCATATGGATTTTACAAAAAAAGTATCTCTAAATGATAAATATCCATAGTTAAATGAACTCCTTGAATGAATTATAATGCCTTGCAATACAAGAGAATCTAGGTTGTACGAACGGGCGCTTCAAACACAGGCTCGATGACATTTTAATCTGTTTCTTTTTATGCTATAGACAAAGTATTTACATGAAAAAAAAAGAAAAAAAAGCACGGTGTATGTTATATCCCCGCGACATATTGATTTATTTCTCAAGTGTAGGAGTTGTCTTGAAGCCCTGTCAGTCTATGCGTGGTGTGAGTCTTATCGGTGACCACGACTGGTGTGAGTCTATCGGTGACCACGACTGATCTATGTCGAAATGTTTATTTATTTATTTAATGAGGCCAACAACAATAATATTTTTTACACATAACATTGTCAGGAAACATTGACATAATTTGGTTAGTGCACAATTAATTGAATATGAACATTACATATACCTATAAATGGTAATGGTTAAACAAATAATAATGGTTAGTTAGTATTGTTAACATACAACATTCCAAAAAGATTCAGAGATAATCATTGTAACCTGAATGTGTGTAACAAATGTAGACGAAGAGTGTTGGTTTAATAAAAAGGTAATGATTTTCATTAAAACTGAATTGCGATTGAGACCCGTGTCTACTATAAATTATGGGATGAAATCGCGAATATTTAAAAACATTAGCATTATTGATAAAAGTTCTAAGTCAAACTTACAAAGTTACCTACCTACATTATCAAATCTTATTCTATGCACTAACATACAAAAGCATTGTGTCGTAGAAGCTGTATCACAATCTGGCTCGTTCCTAGATTCAATTTTAAAAATTTGCTCCACTCGACGCTCGCACCCTGAATATCAATGGACCAGAGTTATGAGTATTAGGAATACTGTTTGCCGAGCATTGTTCTGCGTTGTTTAATCTATGATGTCAGTTTATTAAATTTGTTGCAGATTTTATTTTGATTGTTTACTAGCCGTCTTGTGTATTTTTAGACGTTTACGTATAGATTTGTGGGAATATGTTGATATGGTATAATCTTCTGGGTGTGTGTAACCGTACGGATGGTTTAAGTGAGTAGGCCCTCTCCTCATGAGAGGAAATTAGCATACCATTGCTGAATGAGAGGGAATTTCTTAGAGTATATAATCCTCCACTGACGCGGGGACGCTACGCCTCTCCGTGGCTCCGGAGACAAAAAGTGTGAGTGTCCCTCTCTACCTAGACAGGTAATCAAATTGTCTTCATTATAAATAAAAAGTTTCAACACTAAAAAACGTTTAGTCAACTCAAACCAGCCATTTTCATGTTTATACATTGGATGATTTCGAATTTACTAAATTACTTAATATAAACTGGTGTTACTTATATTGAACTGTTCTTGATTTTGTTGTTAATATGATTCCATTTATGTTGTTAAGTAACTTAACAAACCATGACTTTTAATGTGACATTAATTATACTATTTGACACTAGCTTTGAATATACCTATGATGACTCCATACAATACAAATTTATATGAACCATTAATTAAGAAGCAATTTCCAATATCAAAATTGTTATACAATAAACAAAACAAAAATATCCATCGCAAACAAGAATACTAAATTCGTAGTAACGCGATATTATTCAATCGACGATATAATTAATTCAACCAATTGTTGTTGTACATACTTTAACAATTTTCACTTAATTACGAGCGTCTTATTACTTTGCTGGACTCGACGCAACCAGACACCGATCAACAATTACCGAAACAAGGATGTACGCCAAAAAGAGAGTATTTCAGATGATAAATAATTAACAACACGTGTATGACTTAGGTTTATGTTAATTTTTGATCACCTTATAAATACGCCTGTTTAGCAGTATTCCTAAAAGGCTCGCTTTAAATCTCAGAGGTCGTGGTTTCGATCCCCATCCGGACAAGTCAACGAACTATATGTAATAACGTTACATATACCGCACGATCATGAAGATTACTTGTCCCAACAAGTAATCTTTGTGTAAATTCGATTTCTTTCCGAGTCTAATTCATTGAGGGGCTATCCTCTGTGTCTCGGAAAGCACGTTAAGCCGTAGGTTTCGATAGTTATAATCAATAACAATCATATATCAAGGAACTGGCAGCAGTGTTTCCTTGTGTGTTATAACATAATTCTGCGGTCACTAACTTGCTGCCAAGCGTGGTGACTACGGCAAAGCCCTCCCTTGGGAGGAGGCCCTAGTACTGCAGTGAACGTTGTAGGCGCTGTTGATGATGAAGACGAATCATTTTAAGAGTATTAGGGTACTCACCATTCATTATGTAAATTATGTTGAAGAATGTCTATAGCGACTTTAAACATTTTTAGTAACGCCATCAGTGGCATCAAACCGATACAATCTGTACTACACATAGCACAATCAATATACATGAACGCATTATAATTATGAGCATACCTCGTAGGCAGACACGGGGCCTCCTGATTCATTTACTTCTCTCATTACTCCATGACGTAAACGATTTAATGTCTTAATTTACTGCACAAAGAGAAATTAAAGAGCCTGCTAAAAGCGTGACATGACAAAGTGCTCTTTCTATTATAACTTTTAAGACCATAAGCTCACGTACGTGTTGTAATTTTCCTAATTACTTTCGTCGTTTAGTGTCATGTAATTAAAATTTGCTAGGCATTTATAGTGCGAAGAAAACCTTGTAAAGTTTTGAATGGGTTCGACAAATAATGTTACAATACCGCCGTGATGCCGACGGGCTATTGAATAGAATTAATTTGTTCGCCGTCAACAAAATGCCACGATATTTCCTTTTGGCTGATGTTTATTCATTTCAACATTTCATAAGTACTATTTTAATAGGTACTTATGTTTTTGATTGGTTTGTATTATAGTTAAGTTTAAGATGTAAAGTTTACTTAAATTGGATATTTAGATATAACACCATTTAATTGATTCTACTCGTAGGTATATAAAAACAAATTGAAAAGATACTAGATGCTGCTGGTTAAAGCCCACCCAGGCTAACTCACTGCACTTCCACTATGCCTGAGGTACACATTCGGCAAAAAGTGGTACTTAAAATTCTTAGCACTCTATATGTGAATAAGGCTAGTGGGTCTGACGGCATTCCTGCCATTGTCTTGCGGTCATGTGCGCCTGAGTTGTCTCCTGTTTTGACTCGCCTCTATCGTTTATCCCTGAAGACTGGTCTTGTTCCAGCATCCTGGAAGATTGCCAATGTTCAACCGGTCCCCAAGAAAGGTAGTCGTGCCGACCCTACCAACTACCGACCAATTGCAATCACCTCCATACTCTGTAAGGTTATGGAGCGTGTTTTAAACAACCGTCTCCTAGCATACCTGGAAGACAACGACCTCCTCAGTGACCGTCAATTCGGATTCCATCGAGGTCGGTCTACTGGGGATCTTCTTGTTTATGCTACTCACCTCTGGAGCGAAGCCATCGAGAGACACGGTGAGGCTCTTGCCGTGTCTCTTGATATCTCTAAGGCTTTTGACAGGGTTTGGCACGCAAGTCTCATTGGTAAGCTTCCGGCTTACGGTATTGCTCCCGGACTTTGTACCTGGGTTCAGGATTTCTTGAGGGGAAGGTCGATTCAAGTTGTCATTGATGGCGCCTCATCCGATCTTCTGGGTATTAATGCCGGTGTCCCTCAGAGATCTGTTCTCTCCGCGACTCTTTTTTTGCTGCACATCAACGACCTGCTACTTACTCCCGGTATCTTTGGGTATGCAGACGACAGCACAGTCTCGGTGAGATACTTGTCTGATGCAAAGTCTGGGTCAAAGGTCCAGTCGTTCAGGAAATCGATGATGGAGGGGGTGAACTCGACCTTGGAGGCTGTCTCCTTATGGGGTGATGCCAACCTGGTTGGGTATAACCCCTCTAAAACACAAGCGTGTCTTTTTTCGGCGAAACGGAGTCCATTCCAACTGACTCCAACTTTCCGTAATGTTTCCGTTCCGATCAGCGACCATCTTGAGCTCTTAGGGCTTTATCTCTCTTCTAACCTAAACTTCGGTCACTACATCGAGTCCATTGCAAACACTGCAGCCAAAAAACTTGGTATTCTGTGCAAAGTGAGGCGGTACTTCACATCGGAGCAGCTCTTAAGCCTTTACAGAGCTCAAGTTCGCTCCTCAATGGAATACTGTTCTCATCTTTGGGATGGGTCTGCTAGATATCAGCTGGATGCTCTGGACTCATTGGAGCGCCGAGCGTAGAGAGTCATAGGCAATAACTCACTTGTGGAGGCAAGTCTTCAGAGCCTCGAACACCGTAGACGAGTAGCCTGCCTATCGGTTTTTTATCGGCTTCATTTCGGGGAGTGTGCGGAGGTTCTGCATAACCTGATACCCCCTTCACATTTCCATCACCGGACGACTAGGCGCGGCGAGCGATTTCACCCTTTTGTTGTAGACATTCCTTCAATACGCACGAAGCGATTTGCCTCTTCTGTTATAATGCGTACGGCTAAGGAGTGGAATTCTCTGCCGGGGTCAGTTTTTCCGGAACGCTATAATCTGGACTTCTTTAAAACTAAAGTGAACGGCACTTTCTAGGCAAGCGTGTATCATCTTAGGCCTTATCATCGCCTTCCATCAAGCGAGATTAAGGTCAAACGTAAGTCTATACTTAGAAAAAAAAAAAAAAAACTAGTTCCCGTGCGGTTTAACGTATTGCATTTAAACGTTCCTCTTTAATATGAATACCCGTACTGTACTTTTAAGATTACCGCTTTCAGATATACAAACAGACAGAGACGGCGACGGGCTTATCTATCAAGACTATAGTTATTATTGTTTTAATACAATAAGTATAAATATTGACAGCAAATTGATGGTAACATTAGTCAAAGGTAAATTGTCTGAGGTAAAATGTCTCTTTGAACTGTATCTATAATATTACTAAATCTAAAAGCTACGACTTTTTATGGACATAATTACTAATATTATTTCTGACATATATATTCATCCGTGTAGTTCCCATTAACGTAAAAATTCTATATCTGTAGGGTGTGGACTGTATATTAAGGTTTTGAAATTAAATTCTTGGTTGTTTCTTCAAGACGTTCGTTTATTACAGCTCTCCAAATCAGAATAAAAATACAATAAAATCGACCTATATTTATACCTCCGCGAGCCGCCCGCAATCGGTGGTGGTTTGCGTGCGCTTGCGGTTATACGTTAACAAATCATATTTATTTACAATTTATACATTTCTACAAGTCCTAACTTGTCCGCATGTGAGTCGTACTTCACAATATCTATACATATAGTAAAACGAATCATATATCATGTACATAGAAAAAAAACGCTAAAAACTAAGTCAGACGGATGTTAAAAGTAAAATAGAACTCATCCAGATTTTTTTTGATTCTTTGTCTGTTTGTACGAGCTAATATCCAAAACTGAACTACTTTACAAAAAAGCACAAAAAATTAATGAGTTCCCGAGGGATAGTTAAATACCCCAAAGAATAATAAATACCATAATATTTAAAAAAAATCACAGTTGGCCAGCTCTACAAAGTAACAAAGTATCCGGGTACACCCCGGACCATAGGAATTGGGAGATGGCCAGCATTTAATTCTAATCTTTTCTTTATCTTTGGATCAATAATATGACGTAAAATTATAGTTTTTACTTTATCATTTGGAGTGCAATTTTCATGGATGAAATGGATAATGAAGAGCTGACACACGACACACTGAATTTTTTACAGCACTAATTGCTGATTTCAATTATTCATCAGACCAACTCCCACGCAAAACGATTGGTTTTCTTTTATTAGGCATCTGAAAGAAATGTAGAAATGAGTTAACTAATATAATAAGGTCATATCTTAATAAAATATATAAGACGGTTACTAAATCTAGTAAGATGGAAATATGGCCATCATACTCTGACTAAACATGGCCCTCTCTTCTAATATTGCGCATGAGTTGGCCATGCCTATAATTCAAACAAATAAAAACTACGCGTGCATAATTTTAAAGTCATAATAATAAAGCATTGCTCGTACAAAATGCAAAAATCACATCATTTGCCACTTTTATCACAAAGTAATATCACTGTGTTAAATGTATAAACATAAAAAAAAAATTACTATATTCAAATAAATTATGGCAGATTTTACTCACTGTCATTATTTTCTTCGCCAAAACTTTCGTCGTACACTTGCACAGCGCACTGAAGCGATGCGAATTAAATGTCTACAAGTGACATCTAGCAAATGTTTCAGCAAATATCAATGTTGGCCATCTCTAAAGTATGTCCAACTTCCCCGGAATTACCCTATATCATTACATAGCATAAAACAAAGTCTCTTCCCGCTGTCTGTCTGTGCGTATGTATGCTTATCTTTAAAACTACGCAATGGATTTTGATACGGTTTAGTAGATAGAGTGATTCACCAGAAAGATTTATATGTATAATACATCAGTATTACAACCGTGCGAAGCATATTTATTTATATTTTTTACACACTTTGCCTAGTTACCTATACAATCATCTCAATAGTACTTTTTGTACAATATTAAGAACACACGTATCTTACAGTTCTCACGTTTCACCCCGGGGACTAGGGGTCAAGTAATATGCGGGCATTTTGTACGGCCTACTGTGTAAATAAAGTAGGTATTTTGTTGTATATATAAAAGAACTCTGCGAATAGTCAACAAAAATGTGTAATATGTGTAATGGCTTCTAATATGTGTGTGGTTAAATTGTTATTATGAAATAGTACTGCTTTATTTTATAACTATCTGAACCCCGCGGTTTTACCCGCGTTGCTCTGCTCCAGTGGGTCGGAGTGTGATTTTTTGTAGCCTACATGTTAATCGAGCTTATTAACTATCCCTGTGCAAATGATGATTTTCAGCCAAATCCATTCAGTAGATACATCTATACATTCTTACAAAACTTTAGTATTTATAATATTAGTAGGATAACAATTTATTAAGAAACATCTGCCATAAATACCTAAAATGAATTAAAAATTCAATCAGAAATATCAAATATAAAAAAAAAACATTTACTATAAATATATGTATAAAGATGTAGGTGAATATAAATGTAGGTCAGCTAGGACCGTGCGATCTGAATTGCACTTAATTGTATCGCAACAAGAGAGTCCCTATTTCTTTAATTTCTGTTGCGGAGTTTATTTTCTGTTGTACTTTATTTATTCTGTCACATAATAAACTTATATATGTATTTATAATAATAATTGGTGACTAACTTTTATAAAACATTAAAATAATTTTAATGTCATGTAATGTTACTGTACACACCGATGGCCGTTGGGGCCGAAAAGTTCTCGAATGGAGACCGTGGCCGTCCACCAACAAGATGGACGGATGACCTGGTAAAGGCCACGGGATCACGGTAGATGCAGACCGCCTCCAACCGTAGCAACTGGAAATCTATGAAGGAGGCCTATGTCCATCAGTGGACGTCCTATGGCTGAAATGATGATGATGAATGTTTATGTAATGTGTAATATTACCTATGGTCGCCTTTTCAAGGATAATTTACTAATCGTATGCTGATTTTGAAATCAAAAAATTCGAACTTACTTTTCTTATATTTTAGGATTGAATTAATTGATTAAATTAAAATTTATCATTTAATTTCGCGTCGTATCATTAAATTGCCAGAACAGCAATTTTCGTGCACATTTCAAGCATATAACAAGCTTTTAATGTTGCGTATAATACGGTCTCTATTCATTATGTTTATAATCACACTTTTATACATGTGCCTACAATAAACCTAAACTTAGATAAAATAATTATATCAAAGAAATATAAAACTCTAATCAGACTGTAAGAGCATGCTTCTTGTAATGAAATTCTCAGTAGCATTTATGAATTGGAAACCAAAGTTCAGTTTGAAATAAGCCAGTGTGCTAGTGTTTATAATTTCGGCGCACGAACGTGCATGCCCGTTGAATATCAATTTGTTACATACGGCCGCTGTTTGTGGTTAGATTCTAAGCTGTAATGTTATATGGAGAATTTACTTGATATTTACAATTGAGCTTAGTTGGATGGATTTTGCTTTAGGTGCAGAGCGTTTAGCAGATTTATGTATATGTTTCAAAACTGTATTTATCCCATATATATAGGAAAAAAGATCAATACTGAAGAAACTACTTACATACTTGCATACACGCCTCTTTCCCATAGGGGAAGCAGATACCACTTCCTTCCACTTGCTACCATCTTGACATACAACTTTTGCCTCTTCTACATTTATTAATCTCCTAAGCATGTCCTTCGGTTTTGGGTACTGAACGAACTAATCTGCTGTCAAAGCATGATAAGCTAATTTGATTTAACAACGAAGGTATAACAGACATGTGACTTGATTTTTACGATTGATAATTATTTTTAATGATTGATATCTTATTTATTATTTATAGTTATTCATAGTTTTTATGTTTATTAAAAGTAATACTGAGCTGAGAGTAATAATTTATCTCATACTTACACAATAATAATAAATTTATTTATTTCATACCGCAATACAATATACCACTACAATACAATAAATTTTATGACCAATAATATAAATAAAATAATATAATATTCAATTTGTTTAATAATGTTTTTGTTGCTCTATAAACTGAAAAAGATGAACTATATTCATAAAATATCTATAAACTATGAAACTTTAGTATCGTTTTGTTTAAAAGTCTTTCTACGAGTTTTATTTTGTTTAGGTAACAAAGTCGGTTATTTAATGTTATATCGTAATACGAAAATTGGTCAAACAATGAAGTTTTTTACATATTTTTTTGTTGTATTGAAACCTGACAACCTTTACTTGTTCTATTTACATCTTTTAAATCTCATTAGACATTCATCATCTATAAGACTTTTTTATAAAAAAATATCGTTTACCGAAACGAACGAAAAAAGTGCGTATGAAATTGCATTTTGTCTGGCTCCATATTGTATATCTTATGACTGCATCGTTGGTCTAGCCGTAATATTTTAAACTTAATTAGGAAGGTCCCTGCTTCAATCCCGGTCATCATCCAAAATTGTTTTTACTTTATGAAACCAATCACGAAATTAATGTGTGATTCGTTTTTATTTCTCGAGAAAAATCTACCAACCCGAAGTTGCGAAGATGGTGATACTTCACCAGTGCCTTGGAGAGTATGTGAGACTGTCGGTCCTGCGTCAGATCTTTCACCAGTCATGCCGGTAAAACTGTTCTATTTTAAGAGTAAAGGAATAGAGTGCTCACTTGCGCACTATAATATGTCATAATCTCCTAAGAGATTCGCCGTGACCGAGATCGGTTGGGAGGTCTATTATTAAATTAGTATCTATTAATAACGTAGCTAAAAACAATAAGCTAATAATGAAAGAATGTTTGCAATCGTTCCAATAGTTTAAATTCGAGTTCTGTCTATAGTATTTAGTCAAACAGGCATCTTAGAGGGTTTCTGTTAAATTTCCAAGAAGACATCTATGTTAATTATGATCGTTTCGTGGTCAAATTGAACTGAATTGCTGTATTAATTCGATTCTGTCCGTTTGCTTGTCCAGGTGGGTATTGCAAATATACGAGTGATTTCACTAGTGAACGGTATACAAACTAGTTACATTTCATTATACTAAAACTTATTACATAGATACTAACATCATCATCATCATCAGCCCGCATGACGTCCACTGCTGAACATGGGCCTCCTCCTGAGCGAGGGTTAGGTTAGGTTAGGTTAGATACTAACACTTATTGCAAACCTATAAAGTGTTACTATCCTAATAAGCATTAAACAAATAATGCTTTAATATTGACTTATATATTACTCCGATATTTTGAATTAATTCATTCGAACATCAAATTTCCCGTTTATTGGTTGAATTAAGTGCTCATAACCATTATCACCTTATAGGTAAAGTAGCATTACCCACTCATAGAACTTAGGTATCACTACCATTATTCCCAGGGGTATAAAATAGGTATCCCGTACTTCTACCAAGCGATCCAGTAGTATCACGGGAAGATTTTTTTACCCAATTTACCCTCAGTTCAGTTCTTCAGATGCGGCCTTCGTGGAGATGCTACAACAATTTTACGACATTTCGTAATTTGACATCTGTCACTGTAACATTTGTCACTTGTTCTGCTGTAAAGAGAAATTCAAGAGATCAGACACATAAGGTCGGTTGTGCCATTATACGTCAAAAACATTCGTCGTATATACCTTTAACGCAAACTAGCACTTACGACCAAATGCGTCACATCCATCCTTACGGTTCTGAGGTCTAGAACTGTAAACACACACCAATATGGTAACAACTATGCACGCTCAAAAAATAAGGTTAACTTTATTAAAGTTTCAGAGACGCAAACACTAACGTTATAGATAAGTGGGATCGCGGACATCAATAAGCTCTAAGGCTATGTCAGAAGTTTCATATCTTTGGTTGAATGCAGAGATTTGCTTGCACAGCCACGATGCGCTCGACTATTGCCTTCATATATTAAGAACTAGAAGTTTGCATGTGCCTCTCGAACAATTTTCAGTGTTCTACTAACACATTATTTAGTTATCGACCTTTTTATTTTCTTCCGCAGCTTATGAACACTATAGTTCATTGTGTTTTTGTAACTTAAAGTTGGTAGAAATTTAGTGTTGTATAAAAAGGTTGCCAATCTCAAATCAATTTATGAAATAGGTACTAGCAGCCCGTCCCGGCTCCACATTTCGTGTAAAAATATAGCCTATGTTACAGGGATAATGTAGCATTCTAATGGTGAAGCGTGAAAGAATTATCGAAATCCTTTCAGTAGTTTTTGTGTTCATTCGAATCAAACATATAAAAATAAAAACTTTTCTTCTTTATAATATAAGTACAGATCAATTAGATAATAGTAATCAACTCTGTGGCGTCTCGTTTTAAGTTTCAGAGGTCGTGGGTCCAATATTCACAGAAATCTTTGTGTAAAATCTGAGTTTCTTTCCAGGTCTGGTTGCTCCGTGCTGGAAAAGCGCGTTAAGTCGTTAGTGCCTATTGTTATAACATGATCTATAGAAATTGTATACCAGGAAAGGCCTAACAGTGATCCCTGTATGTGTTATTACATAATAATGCGGTCACCACCCCATCTGCTAAGCGTGGTGACTATGGCAAAACCTTTCTTCGGGAGGAAGCAATAGGTGTTATACCTTCTGAGGAATATCAATAGAAGGTAACAATGAACACAACAACACTTCTGAGAGTATAGTTATGTCTTAATATCATATGTACCTATGTATAATATTGACTGACTAAATTATCACCTTCCGATACCCTTGTAGACCCGAAGTTCGAGAGGCCCGCCAACTGTAAAGTAGAACGACAGTTGCACAAAACTCCCCTAAAGAAACTAAAAGCCATAATCCCTCAATCTCCCCGTCAGCGACCGCCCTGAGCCGAGTTCCAAGTCCCACAGGGAACGCCCTCTTGCGCAGGTTGCAACCATTTAATTAGGCTGGAGCTCTGCTCGCCTTTATGCCCAGTGAAGTAGCAAAACCCTCAGGGCTAACTACATAATAATATGTCCGTCCGAAAAAAAAGACGAAATTATATTAAAGATTTCTATAAAATAATTCCCGTTCCCATGGCAACTTCACCATTACATATAGCCTACGCTAGACCTGGATAACGTAGCTTTCTAATGGTGCAATAATCTTTGAAATCAGTCCAGTATAGTTCGTCTCTCTAATATTTGTATAGATAATTTTAAGTCTTTACACTGACTTTTTATGTACTTTTTTCCTTCGCTTTTTTTTTTCATGTTTGTTGTTTCATATGAATAGCGTCCGTGTGTATCCTTATTATATTATTGTTATTATTTAATTAATCTTCTTATTTCCTACTTTTGTCATTATTATTTTATGTTTTTTATTATTATTTTATGTTTATTACTGTTGTGTGGTCAATAAATGATTTTTGCTTTCTTTTCTTTCAATCTTTCTTGCATTATAAATTTACGAGTTTATCATAGTCATTCCAGAATCTAACCGTTTACTTTTTGCCATGATTGCATATACCTTCCTTGAATTTCGAAAACAATAAGTTTAAGAAAAATGTCAGTCTAAGAGCCGCAAGGCCTACCAACCTGCATAGTTTATTAAATTGCACGCTTTGAACAATTTTACTAGTGCAGTTGAAGAGATAATACTCAGAAAATTATTTCGCATAGTTTGCTAAGAACGTACCATTATTTAGGACAAGATGTGACTTATTCAGAAGCTTAATAATTATGAATTATATATGTTTATTGAAAAAAAAATATTTGTGGTAGTGTCTAAAAAAAAAAAAAAGAATTATATTGCAAAGCTTTTGAAGAAACGCGATTAAAGTTTAACCAAGTTTATATTCAATAATCTTTTATTTATTTATAAACTAGCGGCCCGCCCCGGCTTCACACGGGTGGACTTTTATACCCTACCCCTGCCCTACCCCTACCCTACCCTACCCCTACCCTACCCCTACCCCTACCCTACCCCTACCCTACACCTACCCTACACCTAGGTACCCTACCCTACCCCTACCCTACCCTACCCCTACCCTACCCCTACCATACCCCTACCCTACCCTACCCTACCCTACCCCTACCCAAAAGTATCCTATGTCCTTCTCCCAGTTCTTAGCTACCTCCCTACCAATTTTCAGCCAAATCGGTTCAGCCATTCTTGAGTTATAAATAGTGAAACTAACACGACTTTATTTTGTTTTTAAAATGTATTCTGCTATTCGGGACGGAAACAAATCCAACAAATTAAAAACCATGGCAATCGGTCCAGCCGTTCTCGAGTTATAAGTGTTGTAACAAACACGACTTTCTTTTATATATAGACTAGCGGCCCGCCCCGGCTTCGCACGGGTGGACTTTTATACCCTACCCCTGCCCTACCCTACCCCTACCCTAACCCTACCCTACTCCTACCCTACCTCTACCCTACCTCTACCCTACCCTACCCCTACCCTACCCTACACCTACCCTACCCTACCCTACCCTACCCTACCCCTACCCTACCCCTACCATACCCCTACCCTACCCCTACTCTACCCTACCCCTACCCTACCCCTACCTTACCCCTACCATACCCCTACCCTACCCCTACCCTATCCTACCCCTACCCTACCCCTACCCTACCCCTACCCTATCCCTACCCTACCCTACCCGACCCTACCCTACCCCTACCCAAAAGTATCCTATGTCCTTCTCCCAGTTCTTAGCTACCTCCCTATCAATTTTCAGCCAAATCGGTTCAGCCGTTCTTGAGTTATAAATAAGTTGAGTGTAACTAACACGACTTTCTTTTGTTTTTAAAATGTATTCTGCTATTCGGGACGGAAACAAATCCAACAAATCAAAAACCATGGCAATCGGTCCAGCCGTTCTCGAGTTATAAGTGTTGTAACAAACACGACTTTCTTTTATATATATAGATATAAAAAAAAAACATTTAAACTACCTTTCACTTTCCCTTAGAAATGTTGAATAATTATGAAAGGTTAGACCTAATCTGCCGGTGATGATTTGATTTGTCATTTTGTGGGTTCAATCCCCACGCTAGACAATAATTATTTGTGTAAAATCAAAAATTTCTTCCCACTCCATTCCATTCACCATGGTTGAGGGTCACGGTAAGCCGTTGATCCCAATTGTTATAGCGTCGTGTATAAAAATTGTATGCAAGGGAACGGATATGAGTGATTCCATGTGTTATTAGATAATATTGCCCTCACCAACCCATCCCCTGAGGTAGGTGACTACCTATAGCAAAATCCACGCTAGCCCTATGATCAGCAGTGGACGTTATACGGGTTAATCATAATGACACAATTGTATCGTACCAATATATTATTTACCGAACGCACAATAGGCATAATCTCGTAGTACTGACTCTGATCCTCGGATTAATAATAGTCTATTAATTTAGTGCAACGAAGGTCTCAGATGGCCTGCGCCGGTCGTCCATTACGACACAAAGCTGAGGATAACTCTGTAATAATGCAACACATTGCGGAATAATGCACTGCATATTACTTGTCATTAGGCACAATCTAGGTAGATCCAGTAATTAGTTAGTCCGATGAGGATATAATTGTCGTTATTATAAGCTATTAGCTATAAAATAGAGAGGTGATAATTGTTTATTACCGTAGCCGATTTAAGTGCGATGTTCATTTGGGTATAACTACGACCGTATGATATGGATTAGAGGATGATCACTTAATGTGAAATTGACTGTCCATTATATTATTTTCATATAATGAAAGCCTGTTAATACTTTCATATTTATGAATAAATATGAGACGATGAAAAGTTCTTATTAAATCAATGTTTATGTTTTAAGTTTATCCTATACTAGCGACCCGCCCGGTTTCGCACGAGTGCAATGCTGATGAGAGGCGCAAATATCAAGAGGAAGGTTTATATATATTATCATACATATAAACCTTCCTCTTGAATCACTCTATTCTCACTTGAACTACTCTAAGCGATATTATATTTGCGCCTCTTTGGCTTACTTCATTTATATATAATGCATGCTTTAGATTCGCGGTAAAGAAATACCCGCCTAGCTGTTTTTGAGACGCAATTATAACAGTTCCGTTTTAACCTTAAATTAATGTATACTAGATACTTACTACTCCATAAAACTTCAATGCGTTCAAATACATTTTTTATGAACTCACTTAGGGCTATAGCTCTCTTCAAACTTCAGAACTATAACAATGAACTCGGTCAAGAATTAAGAAAAAATCTGGACAAGTTTTCCATATAAAATGTGCGCTCGTAAGTAACATATCAAATCAGAGACATAAAGTATAAAGTTTGCCTACGTTTCACCGCACTGCAGTCCGGAAAAATAAGTATCCACCGCAGCTGAAGCTTTACTTCCGTTTCGTATAACTATTTGTTTAGTTACAGATTTCAGTTTTAGTAAAATAGAAAACCAGCGATGGTATCTACTTTGTTTATTTTTGGAAAACGTATATCTGTATTTGTGCTGTTGAATCAATAGCGTAGATGGATTATTTAATTTTTATGCAAGAATAAGGCCGACTTAAAATTCTATTTGGTCGGTCGGTACCAAAAATATTGGACTCTTATTTCTTTTACGCTCCGTAAAAAAAATGACGAAGATACAGCGCGTGGAAATTTTATGTAACGTCACTTCTAGATATAATTTTACCTAGAAGTGACGTCGCAAGGGGGGGTGAACTCCTGAACTTTTTTGTTCTGTATCTTATAATTTTTTCTTGGTTTGATAAATGAAAAAAACGTGTCTTGTCATTTTTTTATATTCGTCACCCCTATTATCCCACCATATTATTATAATTACTACATCTACATGATACTTATTCCGTTAAGAGCAGATATGCTCTTTACGGAAATGCATATATTTTGGAAGTGGAGAGCAAGTTAAGCTGTCGGTACTGCGCCTGATGTCTTACTGGTCGTGTCGGTAATATTCTTATATTACCGACACGACCAGTAAGACATCTGAATCTGAAATAAAGAAATATGAATCACACTTTTGCATGTAAAGTTTGTCCTGTGCCAAGAGGACCAGATGGCCAATCTCCTTTGATTTTGGCCACTGTGGCTAAAATTATTAGTTGGCAAAACAAGAGTGCACCGATACACATTTTCATATTGATATTACAAAAATATAAAAGCAGTTTTTTACTCAGAAGTTTTACGCCACATCAGTATTCTGAACACCGTTCAGTGGGAGGAAACAAATTCTCAAAATTGAATTTAAGGAAACGAGTTGAATGCGACACGGCTGGTGTATACAAACTTCTAAAAACGAAACGAGATTTTTATCATTTTAACAATGACTTTTATTATTGTTTTATGGAAAACCGCGATTGGAACTTGGTGGGGCCTCGTTACCGTTTCTGCAAAAAATATATTATTATAGAAAGTGAAAATCTGATAATGAAGCCTCAATCAATAATATCTTATTTGTTCTGATTTATGTTTCTTTGTTTTGATTTCTTTTTTAAAATTATATATACTTTGGGTGAGTTTTTTACTGTCTTGAAAATAATAGGGCGTGATATGTTTATGACATACTTAGATGTCTAAGCCTGTGTAGTACAACACATCGTCTGTTGGAGGTTTTCTTGTGGGAAATAAAAACAGCTTCTTGAGAGGATGTATTTTATTTATTTCTTGCACCAGGTTCTTTCATTTGTAGGGGTGCCCGCTGTCATGAGGAGTAGGGACGCCTCTACACTCCGGGCGTCCCTATAATTGGGCAAATGGGCCACTGTAAGTGTGGCCCTGGAGATCCCGCGGTACCATATTGGCCGCGGGTGCCGTCGGGGGGACGGATTGCTCATGTCCACCCGACCCCCGCCAACGGCGGATCGAAGGAGTGTCCGGGAGGTTTTAGTGGTGTGGGGTCCTCTCCTCGTGGTATGACTTTAGCATACCACGCTATGGAGAGGGCGAGTCCCACATATCCCACCGCCAGCGCGCGAATACGTTGCAGCGGTGGTGGGAATGCGTCAATGCATTTTTCCCCCCGGACAACAACAAAAAAAAAAAAAAAAGGAATGCCCGCTGTCCGTATAGATCGGTTCGAAACATCCCTCTTTTATACAAGTCATTATTTTTGCCTAACTGACTAATCTTATCTACTTCTGTATTAGATTCATATTTGGTTTGCGTAAATATGATCATGTCTCCGAATTTCGCTCCCAACTCAAGTGGCTTCCCATTCGACATCGCCGGAATTCGCATATTTTGTCCCTTCTTTATAATATTCTGTTCAGTCCTTCCACCCCAATTTATCTTAGAGAACGTTTTCAGTTTTTGTATAACTCCCACACAAGATCGCTGAGATCATTGGAAAACCTAAATTTATGTTTGCCAACGCATTCCACACAGTTCTATGCTAAATCCTTTACTGTCCAAGCTGCACGTCTTTGGAATGCGTTGCCATTATCCATAAGACGCTCTCAGACCCTTAACATTTTTAAAACCCGCGTTAAAAATTTCTATTTATCACTGTAATTTTTACTGAACTTTCACTTGTTATATGTTTTTACTATGTTTTTACTATGTTTTCAAGAGTATGTATTATTATTATTAGTATTTATATTGAAACATATATGTATATATTTTTTAATACTTTTTATTAGAGTATGTATCCATTATGTTTATATAATTAAATATGTAATAGTATATAAATAATAGTATTATTTTATTATTTCACTCTTTGCTACTATTTTCCCATCACCTATTGCGTACTACTACCCTTCATGCCTCTTCTTATTCATCTTCATTCCATCCAAAGGTTGTCTGGAAGAGATCGCTGTCTGCGATAAGACCGCTGATTGTACATAACTAACCATTACTTTTTTCTATTTGTGTTTGTGTTGTTATGTTGGTGTGCAATAAAGAGTATCTTATCTTATCAGAGTAGTCGACATCCCAGTTAATAAAATTCTAAAATCATAATAACGTAGGTACTGTCACGTAAAAGCTACCTGAAAATTTTATTCAGTTTTTTCTCGTCCTTATCTTTTTTTTCAATCCATTTGTAAGAACAAAAGATAAGAAGATTTGTCTACGTAGACTTACCTACTGTCTACACACTTGACTGTCCCGCTCTGTTGGGAAATCAGGTTTGCATAGTATAAAGTTGATGTACGCGTAAACGCTGTCTGTTCACATTGACCATCAAATGACATTTTTGTTGTCCTCTAGGGAAAGCAGTGGGACGACGCCGCTGGATAGTACTTAAGTGGCTCACCTACTGTAATAAATTTAGTTGGAGGTACATTTGATCGAATCGCTAAGATATGTAGAGATTAACATGGAAATTGTTTATTGATTATATATTTTATTATTATTATTTATTACTTTACCAGTAAGCAAGCTGTCCTAGCGCAGTTCATTTCAATAAAATATATTTTATGTTAATAATAGTTATGTAACTAGTTACTATACATTACTTATTACTATAATGGTAAAGTTGGTACCAATAGAAAACCAGTGATTTGATGAATTTTTTTAACTATATACATTTCTATGACTGATTTCTATGTAGTCGGAGACATTAACCTATATAGATTTTTTATTCTGTTCTTCATCATTACATTTATAAAAAAAAAAAAACATTTATCAAACTTTTTGTTTTGTATGAACCTCATTTTTATTTTTGTTTCAAAAGATAACGTCCACACCAGCGAAATAAATCTTTGTGTCGCAACAAACTTTACAACCGTTTGTAGGTACTATTTGCGGACAGAGACGTACAAAAATACACTCAGTTTTAATAAAGGGAAATTTGGTGGCTTAGAATAAAAGCACTGTAATTTCATATTACTTAACATTTTGTAAAACTTATTAAAATGATTTTGTTATTTGATAGTTTGATACTTACACTACTTTAATTACTATCATAGCAAAATCTTACATAATAGCAATAAGTACCTAATAAAGAGTTTAGTACCTATCATGTACTAAACTCTTTATTACTTATTGCTATTATGTAAGATTTTATATTTGTAAGGAAACAAAACTTAAATAACTATTATTTAAATTATATCTTTCAAAAATCGTATCTTTTTTCTTCTAAGTAGGAAATGTTTAAATAAAATAAATGTCATAGTTGGCACTAGTTTAATGTTATAGATAACTTTAGCCTCGCAAAACTTCTAACTGTTGCCTTCTCATTTTTATCCCTTTTAGCAAAGTAAAATGGGATGTGTAGTCAACCGGGGCCGCTGAAACTAATCCCGCGGGATCAGTTGACCTAATGAATGTTTAGAATCAGGCAGCAGATCCCATTGAAGCATTTTATAAATTTATAAAGCAGTTGACCTAGCAAAAATAACAAAATACACTATTATAAAAAATCATCCCGCGAGATAAGTTTGGGGCGAAATTAAATTATTGGTATATGTATTTTTTTAAGTCAATTATGTTTCAGTGGATTCAGTATTTTGTTCGTGGGAATACATTTATAATCAATTCAACATGATGCTCAGTAGTTCATTACTTAAAATTCTTACTGAACTTCATAGTTGGTACCTACACAATAAATCACGCAATATGTTTTACACAATGCAATTTAATCTGTACTATCGTACCAATACATTTCGATAAATATAACTAGAAATAAGAGTTTCATCTTATGTAAGTATTTAATATCCAATATATTTTTACTACGAGTATGTAGCAATGTCAGAACACTCAAGGGACGAGGTCCAGTTCATATTTGCAGATAGTTCACAAGTTAAACCGAACAATTGCAACGTACGAGACGAGGAATTCTTGTACTTTTATAACGCAATAACGTTACGTACTACGACACTCAGGATACTGCTGTTTTCAACTTTTACTGGACTATGTACTTTATGTTACATTGAATTGTTAATAAAATGTTCTAATGCTGTTGTCTTGTTGACGCATTTTATAAAACGGAAATGGGTTTCTTGAGTATGTTTTGTGTTTGGTTATAATAAAAGTATATAAAATTACTAAACAGATATAATGTTGTTTGAAAATAATATTTTAAAAGCTGCTAGAATTTATAACTTTAATGCCACTATTATTTTTTTATTCTTAACCAGGCTAATTACATCGGACGTAAAGTGGCATAGGGGTCCGAATACACGGCTAGCTAGTGCTAGTGGATATAATACTAGTCACCCTTACCTTGCCGGCTCTTTCACCATCCTCGCCGCTTTAGCATCCTTATATTTTATTAAAGTGGGTACATTACAAAAAATATGAATAATGTGAAATATGGTTGTTAAATGTTCATTTAAAATATCAAGGTATTAAGTGTAATTCTTAAACATAATTACACTTAATACCTTGATATTTTATTTTATCTTGGTTTTGAACTAATAATAAAAATACTTGAATGAATTTAAATTAAATATATTATCATAATATACAAAATGCAACTTTTAAAAGCAGATATTGACGTCGAACCATAATATAAGCTACCTATCCAAAATACCCTACCCATCCAAATAAAATGTTTTTCTTACATCAACGGGAACATCACTAAGGACTTCTTTCGGCGCGGCACACGAAAGTTTCTCTTTAAAAAGTTTCCAAAACTGCACACCTTTCTGGACGTCAATGGACTTTCCCATCGCAAGATGTCTATAGAAGTGTTTCAGTTTCTACGCTGGGGAGTTATTACCCGGGCCATTGTTCGTTGTACTGCAGCATAAGTTTTACAGCGCACCATTTACAACAGATATCTAACTATAGAATTCTCTTTTTTTAAATTTTGCACTCACAAATATTTTAGGCGTTATTTGAAATAACAACAGTTCCAATTTTCATTATTTATTTGAATTCAAAGATAACATTTTGTTTTTCCACCACAAAGCAATTTCGAAGGTTGGTATACCGCAGTTACCGTTGCCGCCATTACTGCTGTTCGAAGCAGCACCCGGGGAGTTTTAGTTAGTAGATCTTCTCCTCGCACTTTGAATTGAAAACTATTTATGGAGAGGGTAATCCTACATACCTAGATGATGATGCCTTTTGTATTTTCTCGCAGAAAAAAGTAAATGTATCAGATATTAACCAGCAGGCCAATTATATAACTTACCACCATAGCAGCGTGAAAAACATCTGCTGTTTTTATAATCTTGCAGATTAATTGCAAAAATCGTTAGAAACACTTTGAATAGCTACAACAATTGGCTAAATGTCAACTAATGTTATTACAACTAACTTAAATATGTCGTTAGTGCCTATAAAAGTTTTGCCATGATAATGCGTCATTTTGTTGACGTATTCGCTGTCGCATTTTGAACCAAATTAGCCTGTCGTAGACGAAATGATACAGGTATATAAATATATGGGTGCCCCCGACAATCGGTGACCGACTTTTTGTAGGAAAAAATAGAACGTACTGATTGCAATAGAATAACGCACGCGTCCTACTAAAAGTCGGTCAGAAACAAAGTCGGTGCATTCTGACCGATCCGATTGTCGGTGCAAATGGAACGTCCGGAAATGTAGGCGTTAACGCGCACTGCTCACCGGCAGTCGGCCACTTGCACTTAAGGACGTGTGTAAACTGAATATTTTTATTATACACACCGGTAGTCTGAACACCTCCACAGAGGAAAAATCTGCCCGATTATCGGCCCTACAAAAAGTATGCCGTGGGTGGGCACGCTAATACGGTTTGTAGCTGTATTTTTAATTATGACCTTTCTTGCTAACATTTATGTGTACGAGATTTTAAAATAGTCTAAAGCGGTTATGCCTAAATACTGTTCAGAAGAGATAAGAGAGAAATAACTGAGAACGGAACTGGGCGTAAAGAAGTTCCGTTTATTCGATAACTTACTTCGAAACAATATTGCTTGAAACTTGTATTCCATTTATTGGAAACAACGATAAATCTATTTTTAAGTAATTCTTAACTGTAACAGTTTATTTTCATTACAATTTAAAAGTTATTTTTTTACGCATATTTATATTTTTGGCCTACGTTTTTAACAACACGAATTGTTTAGGTTTATTAATTCAAGTCATCTGGGAATCGTGTAGCTTCCCGTCGAAATATGTTTTCAAATTGGTCAAGTAGTTTCGGAGCCTATTCAATATAAACAAATAAACAATCAAATCTTTCCTTTTTATAATATAAGTGTAAATATAGATATGGCGACAGTAGGGACCTGTGACACCCACGTATTGGTCAGTAAGGTTACCTATTGTTTCTTTTTACTTGTAAGAAGATCCTAAGGTTTAATTATTTTCGATAGTGTTTCATTAACCGTAAAATAAAGTTTAGACTCAAAATTTTCATTGTTTTAAGAGTCATTTCCAAAGAGCAAAGTTGTTTTTACTATATATTCTAAATTTTTTATTTTAATCGAAAAACACGAGCTAAACGTATATATAAGATCACTAGATTTCCGCACGCGGTTTAACCCGCATAGCACCCGTCCCGTAAGAACTAAATCATTAAATAAAACTTATGTTACTCCTGGATAATGTTGCTTTGTAATTGTGAAAGATTGTTTTAATTATTATTGTTCCTGAGATTAGTGCATTGAAGCAAACGAACAAACTTTTCTCATTTGTAATATTTGTATGTAAAGATAGCAGGAATAATAAAGAAAAGGTTTATAACAAGCATGTGTGGTTTCACGAGCAATGCTGAGCAAACAACTGATACTTAAAAATGAACTGGTTTACTGAATAAAAAAATAGTAATATGTTATTATTCAGTACATAATATTGCATAAGGTATAAAATATGGTTATTCCATTGATTTTGCTGACAAATTATTAGAGCTCGCCCAGCCACCTCTGCATATAGAACGGCTTACCAAAACATTTGTCTGTCATATTCTGTATCTGTATATACCGCACATGTTTATTTATGTATATTGCTACACCGATATTTATGCATGCACACAACGAGCCAACATAAATTACAAAGTAAGTGCACAAGACGCCGGGAGTCTGAAGTCAGCAACAGTACGTCAACAGTATCTATTCATGAAGGCAAAGGTTATACGGGGAGTCTACTACAGAACACACAATTAAACCACGTTTACGTTTACACATAGTCTGACATATGTGTAAACGTAAACATGATTGTTATAGGTTTTGTTTTGGTAAATGACTCGATTGGTTAGCGATTTCATACATACCTCAATTACCGCGTATAACAACCACTGTGAACGTGGGCCTTCTCTCTAGATAGGGTTTTTTCCATAGCCAACGCTTGACCGTTCGCTGGTATACGATTGTTATCATCATGTTACAACAAACAAACGAGGCATGGAGGGTAGACCCTTAAGCAACCAGAGCCGGAAAGAAATCTTAGAATCCACACAAAGTTTTTTGTCAGGATCAATAACACACCTAATTCATCAATAATATAGTTTAATAAGGTATAGGTACGGGCTTTTCTGAGATGAGAAAATTATTTGTAAAATAAATTTTGGTTTTTTGTGTAATCTCTTCCTCGATATTTTAAGAATATTGTTCCAGATGTTTTATCTTAAGCTTCTCAGCTCTCTCACTACTTGTAGTGACGTCAGCGATCCTAAGTTTAACCCATTCATTGATCTAAAATTATATTTCTGCCTTGAAGATAAGGTATTATTGCCAATAATCAATAAGATACATCATTTTACGGAAAATATAAGTATACAATGAAAACTTTAACCAGTAGTTTGATGCAGTCTTTTTTGTTATTTAAGAAACGGTACTTTCGATGAAAGATGATGAGATGAGATAAAAATTTCTTTGGTCAATACAATCATAACAAAATTCTTAAGACAGATCACAGACGATTTTTTGAATTAAAGAAAGTCTCAGTATTATTTTAGGTGGTGTAACGGTACAACTCTCCCTTACTTTAAAAAATCGGTTTCGATTCCTACTCCAGACAAAGACACGCATCGTTTTGTTAAGTCAAATATTTATTTTCAAGTCTGGCTGGTTGAGGGACTGTCCTCTGGGTGTTGGAACTTACGTCGAACCGTTAGTCATAATTCTAAGAATATCAATTATTCGTATACCTGGTAACAGGCAGTCGCTTTTACCTGTGCTATTTCAATATAATACTGCGGTGACCGTCGCACCTGCTAACTATGGCAAGACATCATCTCGAATGATGTCTTGCCATAGTTAGCAGAGGCCCACCTTCAACAGTTACTGTGGACGTTAAACGAGGAGTGGAGCTGATGATGATTATATTACTTAAACTGTATTTAGATCTGGTCGGGACCTACAATACCACAAGATAAAATTTCACGTAAAATGTATAAAATCTCTTTACAGTGTGAGTTACAATGCAAATATAAGAAGCTACATTTATTCTCGCTACAAAAATAATCTTTTACATAAAACATTCTTGCTTAACATTTAACTCACTGCGTTTCTTAAGTAGGTGTATGGTTTTCATCTAACTACTTTACTCAATTACATATGCTTTATCGTAGCTTTCTAAAACAAACAATACAACGAACGGCATTGGAATAGAAAAGAATTGCGTTAATTGTTTTTTTTTACATGTTGTAAACTAGTATTTTAATTTATCAACCACTACTGAGTAGGTAGTGTATTCTTTTTATAATAAAAATAATAATACGCGAATTGGTTCAACGCGTTCCTTCGCGTTCCGGTGGGAACTCTCTCATAAAATAACGCATAAGTTATACAACACGATAACTATTTTATGGTGAAAGAATTTCGAATCAAATATATTGCGATGCGTCTAGTAGACGCTTCCCGTGACCAGAAGGCTGGCCTTAATTTAGGACAACGCATAGGACAGCATTGCCATCCAGCGTGGCAATGCTGCCAGTCTTTTGGGGACGTTCCCCGCAGCGGACTCGGATGTGGAGGAATTCTTTGACGCCTAGGCCATTAGGTGGAGTAGTCGTTTTTGTAGGTATAGCTTATTTTAATTTTTTATCCCATAGCTTTTTTTCTTTTCTTAGTTATTAGTTTTAATTTTTAGTTTAATTTAAAATGTTAAAATTAAGCATTTTCACTGAATAAATATATTAATATCAAAAGTCATTTAGAATGGGAAGATTTTCTTGGATTTGATTTGACAGTTGGTTTAAAACTAACTAAATACGCTCGTAGGTAGTTAACAAATTGTTGAACACATGGACTCCAAAATATCGGGTCAAATACATCATCTCTGTAGCAAAGGTTCCATTCCTGTGCAAGTGGAAGTGCTCAGTTGCTAACTATTATTAAGATGTATAGTTAAATATGGACGTAGCTTTACACACCTGTATCAATTATTTAGAATTATATTTATTGGTTTAATTAAACTAGTAAATACAATATTTTTATCGGGATTTATTTATGAGCGTTGAGTTATAAAGTACGGAAAAGTACGGAACTTTTGACACTAACGTAATAAATATACTAGATTCCGCGCGCGGTTTCATCCGCGTACCTAACTTCAAATTTAAATATAGCCTATAGGCTATAGTCTTACTCGTTAAATGGAATGTCTATCACTGAATTGACGTTTTCAATCGGATTTTTCAGTTGTTCCTGAAACAAACTCTTTAGCTTCACATATTAGTATAGATAAAAAATAATTTCAATGTATAAAATAGGTAAAAAAGCAAATATGTACCTAACATATTATTAAAAAGAGAAAGGCTATTCTGACAAGGATTTCACAATCGTAATACTATTTAAATTGAAATTAATAAACATTAACTAAAATAATGAGACTCGTTGAAAAATGGATAAGCGTTACTTAGTATGAGACATCTTGTTCATTTCATTAATTATTATTACTACACCGATTTTAAGTAATACAATTTGTGTTTTTCTTCAATTATTAATGCCGTATGTACTCTTAGTCCGAGTTTAGATGAAAAGTTTTATTAATTTAACATAAGAAATCTTCTATGTACGTAATACAGAGTATTTTATTGTATAAACATTAAAATCTTTAAATATCTAGTACGCAAAACTAGTATCAATATCGGTATAATTAAATCGACTGCACCGGTGGCTCAGTGGTTACGGAAGTTGCTTCTGAGACCTGGTGTTCTGGGTTCGATTCCCACACGGGACAATTATTTGTGTGAACCACAAATAGTTGTTCTGAGTCTGGGTGTTCATTGTGTCCGTGAAATGAATGTCTGTAAAGTCCCCCGCGACACAGGGATTTATTTCCCTAGTGCGGGAGATGTTTCTTAAAGAGAAAAAAAAAATAGATTGTTAACAACACTAAAGGAAGAAAATGTATAGGTACACCTAGGTACATTGTAGAAACTCGAAAATATACCATTTGTCATCCGTTTTTCTTGTCCGAATGCTTTAATGTTACGCATCCCTTCCGCCGCCGCAGCCTTCCCGCGCCGGCGAAGGGGTATGTGGGACTTGTCCTCTCCATAGCGATGGTGTGCTAGTCATACCACGAGGTGAAACCCTATCCAACAAAACATCCCATGGCTTTCTGGGACCGCATTTGTCATCCTGCATTTTAAACATACATTTTTACAGTCCTTTTCTTATATTACTCAATCATTATTCAGTTACATCATTTACTCACGACATCGTTTAAGAGTTTAAAACGGTTTGTAAAAATGTAGGTGTTTTATTTATTTAAAGATTTTATTTCATTATCTAATAAAATTATTATTTCTAACAATTTATCGGTGAAAGGCGTGAAAACTGTAGCACATTTTATACTAGCACGGTCATCATCGCATTCTCTTATCACATTTAAAACTCTTCTTTTTTATATCGAGTGAAAACTATTCTATTCTATTTTTATTGCTTTATTTATATCCAGTTCAAATCCAATCAATGATACCGCATCTAACACAAACTGCCCGTAAATTCCGGGCCATGATGCAAGCCGTAAACTACAATGTACACCCGCACTAATCACTGAAGAGAGCGATGCAGCTGACAGCACTGAAACTCGGAGGAGCTTCGAGATTACCACTCCAGCTAATGCCTGGTTCACATTATTACAGTTCAGTAATCCAGTGAGTAAAACTTTTTTTTATTATTTTTATATGGTATTCTTAACCATATAAAAATAATTTAAAAAAAAAGTGTCAACTAGCCTAATACTCGCTGGATTACTTAACTGTATTTATGTATAATGGTTTTACTAATCCAAGAAGAAGAAAATATATTTCATTCTAATTCACTGTTTTGGCATCGAACCCCGTGGTGACTGAGAGAATTAATTTTATAAAAACAGTGGCTCTCTTTATTGAGGCACGTTCTCCGCGTGCTTGTATTTACTATGCATTGCCGTTCAACGGGGTTATGCTGCCAGAATTCCGGGAACCTTGCAAAGTAACATAGATTTACAATAGTTAGTATTCTATAAGTTGGTTTTAATTTAAATTGGCTACTTTTAGTTGTATATAGTTATGTATTTGATACATGTTTTAAGTAGTTCAGTTTTATCCATTATTGGTGATGGTATTCCAGTGAATTTTCACTGGAATACCATACCAGGGTGACCATGAATGCATTGAAAGGGTGCACAATTTCTTTTTCTTTAATGATTTTAGTGATATTACACAGAATTCGATGGATAGAGAAAAAAATCTTGATCTTCAACTATGACTTCTATAGGTAAGTCTTAGTCGTATATTGTCTTCATTGTTGTACTTTTTCTATATTATTGATATTATATTATTAAAGCTACATTTACGTAGTAAACTGGTGTATTTAAATATTTTTTGCATGCATAGTTAAACTGTTAAGTGAAATATCGAAATTTTGAACAACTACGGTATTTATGAACTAGATGAAATCGAATTACGCGAGTTTGAAAGTATGTTAGGTTAGGTTAGAATTATTCTATCCAAAATCTACGTAATCTCGATGAACGAAATTTAAAAGTTTGCTAGTAAGAATTACTTAAGGTTGAGTTTTCATAACAACAATGCATGATACTGCGCTATGATAGTAGTAAATACATACATACATTTTATCGAAGTCATAACTACATATATGCGTTATGTTATAACCCTCCTGGTATATAATAGTACTGGAATAACGTGTCTCGAGCTTCAATTTCTTAGGGCTTTATGATACAAGCTTGTGCTGATGTACATTGATTGTACCTCTAATTGTTCTTGACGTGTTACGTACAAGATAACGTTACAATCAAGTCAAATTAATCGATGCGATGTGCAATGCAATGGAACGATCGGAAAAATAAAGTATGTAATAATAAAGTTTGATAAATCATGTAAGATAGATAAATTGTGATCTTTTAAGTGTGTTGTATAGTCAGAATATTTTATCAATCGTCTGCAATCTTAACTCAAACGCCCAATGAGACTTAGCACGAAAATAAATGCAAAGATAAAAGTTAGTTTTAATGTAGTTAATATAAATGAACTTGAAGGACATATAAAACAACGTTCTTAGAATACTCTATTGAATAGCAATGCTTTAATAAAATATTCATTTTACTAAATCCAAACCAATTTTGTCATTCAAAGACTCGAAAACATGAATCAAAATACTTATTTTTTGTGAATATTAAAACACTAAATGCAAATGACGGTTTTCAGCGTCTGGATAAAAAGTGAAACGCATAGATGGTGCACTCTGTCTGCAAAGTTTGTCTTTGAATAAGTTTTGAACAACGCACCTGTCTACGTCAATGAGCACTCAAAAGAGCCGATCTTTTGCTATAGTCTGGAATAAATGGCTGTTAACTTCTATAAAAAGTACAGGATTTACATTGTTTGTACACATTTTTGTATTGCTTTCGAAGTCGAAATGTTGGAAGGAATTTATACCTGCAGGTATAAGCAACTTGAAATAAAACTTAATACGATGAATATTTTTAAAATTTTACTGCATATTAAAATGTACGAACATAATTGTAATGTAAATTTTGACATATATCTATAGGTATTGAATCAAATGGAATACTGCGGGTATTACGAAAGCTTATCCTAGACTTATAGAGGAAAGATTTGATTGTTTGTTTGTATTGAATAGGCTCCGAAACTACTTGACCGATTTGAAAAATTATTTCACTGTTGGGAAGCTACACTATCCCCGATTGACATAGGCTATATTTAATTATTAGGTTTTCACGGAAACGGGAGCTATGTGGGCGAAACCGCGCGCGGGAAGCTAGTCTGGAATCTTTATCCACTAAACTATTCTACCTACTATAATGTATTTAAGGTGCTTCCAAAATATATTCCATACAGTTTTTAGTGTGAAAAGTACTAAAAACAAAAAATAAAATAATCTTATTATAATAATAATTTAATGTATTTATTTTATAAATAATTTACATGGTGTGAATAGGTAAATAGTATGAGCATTTAATTAGTCAGCAGTAGGTATATAGCATTTAAAAAGTTATCTCTTAGTTGTTGTCCATCTGTTTATCTCTTCCACGCCTATCCTCAAGCACTGGTCTCAACAACTTTAAGGTATTAAATTATTATATGCTATAAATAAATATATACATACATATTGATGTATGTTTATATTTATTTCTTGTTTATAAATTTATAGTAGATATCTATGTATAATATATATTTACCACAGCGGTATCTTTTCTCCATACCAATTTCAACTACCTTAGTGCACGGTCTACCACACTCTGCATCATTCCAATGGTAGACTGGGAGAAAATGTGACAGGCATTAAGTCCAACTAAATTGTGCTAAAGTTATAAATAAATAAATGGAAGACATAAGACACTGCGCATTTAATTTAAATAGAGTATTAACCTGTTCACATTTAAAAAGCTATAGTTTAACGTTCTCATGTCAACATACCAGTTTCAAAACCAAAACACCCTGAAAATAGTTTTAACAACGAATATCAATGCCGGAAGACAGAAGCAGCAGAGTTTTCTTTGCTTTTACACCTGATTCCTTCAAGTAGTAAGTAAAGAAGGCAATATGCGTTGTCTGACACAAACATACATAAAGCTTAGAAAGAAATCATTTAATCATGCTCATGCTAAGCTATGAGTGGGTTCACGTCATACAATGACTGGGGATTGAACCAACGACGACATGATCGCAAGTCTGACTTTATTTTTCTTAATATTTCTAAATATATATTATATTATAAATAAGTAATATTTAACAAGCCCCATATATAAAATCAACCAAATCATTTGAAGCATATTAATATGCACAGAAATATCGATGGAAAGGAATCAATTGAAGTACCTAGTTAAAATGAAAATGTCTGAAAGAAGTATGTTTATGTATCACGCGCTATTTAGTTTAGACGTTATTGTGTAAAGCAAGATTTACGGAACAAGGGTACAACATTTATGCTGTGCCCGGATTCCGTAAATCTTCTTTCGCTATAAAATTCAGCGACATAAATATAATACTAGTAACGTACGTTGGAAAATATATTATTATACTAGCTGACTTTGAACTTAAATATCAACTCATATTCCAAACTTAAGTATTCTATCATAATCATTACCTCACTATAAACATAAGTTTAATAGTGTATTTTAATTACGAAAATTATATATCTACTAGCGGCCCGCCCCGGCTTCGCACGGGTGGACTTTTATACCCTACCCCTGCCCTACCCTACCCTACCCTACTCCTACCCTACCCCTACCCTACCCCTACCCCTACCCTTACCCTACCCCTACCCTACACCTACCCTACCCTACCCTACCCCTACCATACCCCTACCCTACCCCTACCCTACCCTACCCCTACCCTACCCCTACCCTACCCCTACCCTACCCCTACCCTACCCCTACCCTACCCCTACCCTACCCCTACCCTACCCCTACCCTACCCCTACCCTACCCCTACCCTACCCCTACCCTACCCCTACCCTACCCCTACCCTACCCCTACCCTACCCCTACCCTACCCCTACCCTACCCCTACCCTACCCCTACCCTACCCCTACCCTACCCCTACCCTACCCCTACCCTACCCCTACCCTACCCCTACCCTACCCCTACCCTACCCCTACCCTACCCTACCCCTAACCTACCCTACCCTACCCTACCCCTACCCAAAAGTATACTATGTCCTTTTCCCAGTTCTTATCTACCTCCCTACCAATTTTCAGCCAAATCGGTTCAGCCGTTCTTGAGTTATAAATAGTGTAACTAACACGACTTTCTTTTGTTTTTAAAATGTATTCTGCTATTCGGGACAGAAACAAATCCAACAAATCAAAAACCATGGCAATCGGTCCAGCCGTTCTCGAGTTATAAGTGTTGTAACAAACACGACTTTCTTTTATATATATAGATATCTACTTATTATATTAATAAAACTGTAGAGGACGAATGTTTGTACATAGAAAAAAAACGCAAATAACCGAGTCTGGGGATGTTAGAAGTATTATAAACACATTCAGTTTTTTTTTCTCTTTTTGTTTGTACCTACGTGCTAATCTCTGAAACTGTTGCACCGATTGAAATGAAATTTTTCATGGCGTTTTAATCACAGAAAATTATTGAGTCCCCGCAGGAGAGTTATAAACCGAAGGAATAACAAACACCACGCGGACGAAGTCGCGGTCATCAGCTAGTTGATTATAATTGTACAACAATTGTCTGTATGGTTTGACTATCAAATCATATTAGAAATCACATCGTGTGATAATGCCGCCCATGGTACAAGGATAAACATTTTAGTTAATTTAATGCATTATGGTGAATAAAAAGTTGATCCAACTTTCAAAAAAAAATCAGGCGTTATTAACAAAATTAATAAATGCATAATAAATAAGAGTAAAATTATGAAAACTAAAAAGACCTTTTCATTATCTTATATGAAAACTAACCGTTCTAACCGTAACAACTGGAGATCTATGAGGGAGGCCTATGTCCAGCAGTGGACAGTGGACAGTCCTACGGCTGAAATGATGATGATTATCTTATATGTATTTTTTTATACATAATTTAAATATAAAGCATCCGGTTTAATCACGGAGCTTCCAAATTCCAACGATTTCAAAAATATTCCAATATTTAATATATCAATAAAAGTTAATGGCTTTTTTCAGTGTTATTTTAAGTTGAAATTAAATTGATAGTGCTACATACTGTATTGTCATTACTCTTGTTTTTACTTTCATCAAAAAGAGTGAATAAAATTGTTATAATTTTACGTTTAAAATCCCTATGGGACAAATCAGTTATGTAGTAAAACAAATTGTACTCTAGTCACAACTTAAAATGGATTTGTTAAATTTCTATCGTACTCGCAATAAAGCGTTTATTTAAAATTTATTTCACAATTTTAAACTTAAAAAATTTTAAGTTAATTTAGGCTATATAATCGTTCATGGGGGATTTGTGGAATTTGTAGACGTTGATCATGAATTGTATTGTTTTTGCTTTTAGCATTATACTTGTAACACTTTATGATTTGTTAGTTTTATTTTAAAACTTCTTAAGACGATTTTCAAAGCACAATAAGTGATATTTTTATTTAAGGGAAAAGTAACTTTATCCTTCTAAATACTTATTACATTTTCAATGGTGTTCCCCATGATAAGACCCCGGATAAACGGGACCTTAGAAAATTCTTTAGATTTCCTAGTTGATATTAAGGTTTCGGCAGTGACTATAATAATAAAAGCAATAGTTATAATAATACTTCATAATAATGATGTTTGTTATATTATTTCAAATAATAATAACAACCACAGTATTCATAATAATCATCAAGAACTGGCCACATTTATTAAATGGTGCGAAAAAAAAACATAATAAGCAGTCATTTAACAACGAAAATTATGTTATAATTTATCCATATTGAAAGATAAATAGTATCATCTATAAGTAGAGTACTAATACCAGAAATTTTTCATCTTACACCATTAGCGCTTAATGTACTAATTACAATTTAAATACACAAAAATGAGAAATGAAAAACAGAATTATACTTGACTAACGGAACATTAAAAGTACGAGGCCGTCTCGGAATGTTGCTAAATCTCCCAAGACGTGCTATAGGAAATGTTCGCTTTATCTTACACCATCCTGCTTCCGAAGGCGTACCTTCCGCTCCCCATTCCGCCTCGCCGCACCACACACCGGAACTGACGGGGATTTATTTAGAATAAAACATGCTACATTTTTATAGCACATTAAAATATATGAAAATTCCATATAAAAGAATTCGCTTCTACGATTTTGAAAAGCTCAAAACTATAAGTTAAACCCTAAGTCGATCTCACCAAAACTTAAAAATATAAACAAACACTTCTCTTCTAATCAATGCCAATATCTCAATAGCGGGTTAGCGTTTGTATATGGCAAGGAAAATTGATAGGAACAATCGATGTTCGGAGGAAAAATCTATGGGGATGAATGGCGGGAAACGACGAGTGCACTGTTTTGTCGCTAGGACAGATGTGCTGAGTATTATAATCAATCACCAACTGAAAATTGTACTAGCCTTTTGAAATTCACGCAGTGCCGTTTGTATGCTACCCCAGTCATAGTCATGGAGCTGAATTGTAGCACTTCTCCCAAAAGAAGACATATTTTCTGAGACTAATTATAATTACTTAGCGGTTAATGAACAATATTACATAAACACGTTCTTTATTTTTCCGTACCAATAATTATTATATATATTAAGAAACTTTTCGTTCAGTAGATAATATAAGATAAAGCTTCAAGGGCAAAATGTTTTGTCTTTTAAGCTTCCGATTTGTGCACAAAAAATGATAATAATTGCACATTTAAAGAAGATAGTGCTGCAATGCCAAACACCCAGAAAGCATTGAACTTTTTAAAAGACAAACAATTTACTTCGAAAGACAAAACAGGGTCTTCAATATATGCAGACGAGGTGCTGCTTTGCGCTTGGCCTATCAGGATTAGAAGGCATTAGTTGAATCGAATTCCGTGCTAAGCGCTCTGCAGACCAATGTGTTACAGTACGTAAGGCCGCATCCCTTAGCTGGATCCAAATAGCCTGTTCTACACCGAAGGAATTAATTATTGATTTATCTCACTTTCGATATAAATCGTGCGTTAAGTAAATTTTAATTAAAACTTTGCCAATTTTCGTATCTTGCTGAATTGCTAAATCGTTTGCAACGAAGATTGCTGTTCTGGGTAAGACGTAAGGACTATTAACTTATTTTTATCGTTCTGTTGGACGTGATCACGAGCGCGGTAGGGTTGTATAGTTCTTACAAGACAACTTTATAGCAGATTAAATGATAATCGACGTGATTCTGTTGATATACTTTTTTTATAACTGTGGAATAGAATTGTAATCTGAGAATTATTGAACATATATTATAGAAGCGACTGTTGTTTCATATTTTTTTTTACTAACAGATTGAATAATGATATTAAAAACAAATATTAAATACGTTCAATTAAGAGAACGTATTTAATATTTGTTTTTAATATCATTAATCAATCTGTTAGTAAAAAAATTGAATTGGAAAAAAGTGAGACGGCATTAAAGTATCCACCAATCACATTTCTAACTTAACGTAACGTAGCGTAGCATTTACGTAGCGTAAAGTTACAGTCAAAACTGTAACTGTAACAGTTAAAACTGTAACTTTAGGCATTATAACTACACTGTTATATACTAATATATATGTCGGCGAGGCATTATCAGCAAAGCCATTGCCATTAACATCTAGCTGTCAGTTGAATTGTTTGACGTCTGGACGGAGGTGTCAAAGTCAATATCGGGCGGAGGACGCAGTACGCACTTTTGCTCGAGCCATCGTCAAGAGAACACGACATCTTCTTAACGGAAACGATATCTTGTGTAATTAATTAAGTGTTGGTGATTGTTATTATAAACAACATTTAAAATATTGATGTGTGTATTTCTTTCAAATTTTACCATAATGAACGATAACGGTACTATTCCGGAGCTTGTTGAAAACCCTTCTCCGACATATAGTTATATCGTAAATTATTAAATATGTTATAATATTCAGTTTCTTTGTTCAAACTGAGAAGTATTTTTATACAATGCCTTGACTCCTTGACAATGGCAAGTCAAGTTTAAACGACATAATAATTCTAATTTACTCCAAATCAAGAATAAGCCCGTTATGACTGCATGAGTCAACGAACCTGAATATTATACTGCCTGTATATTTAAATCAATCACATTTTTACACAAAAAAAAATATTACTCTACTAAAAAATTAGATGTAGTATTTGTTAAATACATCGTAACGTCTTGCACAGTTTGTATGCTATAGGTACTCATAAAAATATATTTATTTAAATTAATGATTTTTTTTTGCATATCCAAAATGTTATTTAGTTTTTTTCATTGTCAGGCAGTCTTATACTTAAAAATGTAGTTTAATCGGTCTGTTAATCCGTTTGTACGTCCGATTCTTTAAATTCGTACCACGTCAAAAATACTGAATCGTTTTTTATGTAATTTGGTGTGATTGCAGTGTATGCTTTGGATTTAGAATTTAAGGATGTAATTAAAATTTTAGGATGAACCTTCTTAACGCATAGTCTCATACGTCGTTACATTAATTAAAACTAATCCACACGGGTGACATCGTGAACAAAAGCTAATTAGTAATACATGTGTATGTTTTACCTGTATTCATTCGAAGCCCAGTTATATCTAATTACATAATACAACACGACTAGTACTAAGCACACATATCTTGCTTACTTAACGAAGCAACAAATAACTTAAACAACAGTTGCAAACTATACCAAATAAATATAACGCTTGTTTGCAAAACATTGTTCGTTCAAATTAGGGAAAGCACTCTATACAATTAAAGCCGGTCACAGTTCATTCGAGTCTTCTTTAATTACAGTTCCTTATGCAAGTAGCTCGCTTAGATCCGGAGTTCCAAAACTATTTGTGGCACTAAATCCATTTGCCAGTACAGTACTATCTAGTAGAGAAACATGCATACCCATGTAAATTTCAAGCGGAGCCGGCCTCGTTAATTTGGCCTTGTCACGGGGCACATCCCTTTCTTAGTAACTCTGAACCCTGCGCTATGCTTTCACCAGCTAACGGCTCCTTGGCTGCTCGAAATTGCCTCGGTTTATCTTCGTTCTATCGACCCTGAACACATTTTGAATAAATGTTTCACAAATTCTCCTTCTCGTAGCGATAAATGCTTACTTTGTGTTTACGATTGTGTGGTCATTTATAGTGATTTTAATACGATGTTTCACACTCCAAGTGGTTTTACTGGGCTGTACATTATTGTTACTAATTAGATTAGTTACTTACAACTCAGATGTTCAACTGACTTCACATATAACTTATGTACATACCTTTACAAACGAACTCTTCAGATTTTTATATAAGTATAAATGTTTTCTTTTTAAATAACTGTGTATATAATACCTCAATAGTATTTCATAATATAATTAAATAGCAATTATTATCTAATCCGTGATTATTTTAAAGATGATAAGTGGTCAAGGGCAAAATGTTGAAAACAATTCACTGTCGCTCTGGTAATAAATAGCAGATTAGATCTAATAAAGCCACGTTTTACATAGATAACTATATCAATGTACACCATGACCTCATTTTGTAGGTATTCTAACCAATTTATGACATTATAGTACATAATATTAAAAGGGAAAAGATTTGATTGTTCGTGTGTTAGGATGTAAAATCGGTACAGCAATTCCGGAGCCAATTAATTTAGGGAACTAATTTTTAAAAATAATTTTATGATCAGAACGCTATGAAACGCTATCGGTGATAGGAAAAAAAATAGACGCATTATAATAACATGGTTAAAAACATTTGCATTGTACCGATATGAACAAAGAAATGTTCACTTTTACTTTGCTACGTTATTCAGGAGTAACATAGGCTATATTTAATGATGAAGTATCCACGGGAAAGGAAACGATGAGGTTAAGGGACTAAATACACTTATTCAGCTCAATTCAGCTTATGTCCATAGAAAACGCCAGTTTTGTAGGGGATGCGTACGTCAGCTGAACAGACGCGTACGCATCCCCTACAAAACTGGCGTTTTCCATGGATATAAGCTGAATTAAGCTGAATAAGTGTATTCAGTCCCTAAGACCGCGCGCGGAAAGCTATAGTATATAAGTATACCAAGGACATAGTTTCACACACTGTCGCCAACTGAAAACCAGCGCTAGGTATCACCTAGCCTATGCTGAGGTGACGACTTTTTCGGAAGAACATGCAAGGCGTCTTATTGTTTAGTACATTTAACGAAATATTTACTGTATGTTGTGCTGAATTGAATGTATTTTTTAATAATCTTTAATGAACCTGTTTATGGGCAGAGTTCAATGTCGATCTAGACAAATATAACTCCTAGCTCTTAAAATCTAGCGACAATTTTACCAACACAAAGATATTTAGATTCACTAATACAGAATATGTAAACCTATAACGTTCTTCGACTCTAAAAATAAAAAGTATTATTCCACGGTCGTGATAAAACCTGCATGTACTATGTAATTTGTATACAAATTCACGTTCTCTAGTCAGTTTAAATCCAAGGGATTGTTCGGATAAGCAGTGTGACGCCTCGGCGTGTCGTAGTCGCTGTGTTTCGGTACAGTCGAAGAAGATATTGTCGCTTAATAAGTTCTAACACCACGTATATCAGAAATAGTATCTTATCAGTTATATGACAATAATAAATAACTTCAGATAAATCACAAATTTTTACCTTATTCCATTGGATAATAGCCAAAACAACTAACAACTCTTCCAATTTTATCTATCGCCGGGTAACGTATCTTTCAAATGGCATCAAAACCACCAATAACCAAAAGAATCGACAAATGTCACCGTAGTCATGGTGGAGATTTATCAGATATTATTTTTCGCCAACACTTATTTTTATAATTAACTTGTGCCCGCTACTTCGTCCGCGTGGAATAGTTACTTTGGGCTTACCCCGATTTTGAAATATTCTTCATAGGTTCTCTGCTTCTATTAGTATTTGCGTGATATATAGCCTTCCTCAATAAATTTGCTATCCAACACTAAAAGAATTTTGCAAGTCGGACAAGTAGTTCTTGAGATTAGGGCGTTCAAGCAAATAAACAACATACAATATAAGGAATTACTGACTACATTATAGCTTGACCATAAACAGTACATGTGAACAATATAACTGTAATTATTATAAATAATTTAGCATTTTCATCACAGTTAGACTATAAGACAATAAGAGCCAATAACGTTAAAATGTTAAGTAACAAAAGCTTTGAAAGAAAAATAATTATGACACATTTATTTTGGATTCAAAGAATTAAAAAAAAACAACCTGAGAGGCAGAATTGTAATAACCATGACGTATTTTCTTTTGAGCACAGTTTTGGCTAATGAAAAAAAATAAGTACCAAATAATAATAAGATTCTAATTTTAGACATCGCAGTAAGAATTCTGAGTCAGTTTAAATAATAAATGATGGAATTGTGTCTACAAGTGTCACATTGCGTACATATACACACACGTTACATAGCTGCTGAAAAGAAGTTACTTCTGATATTTAGCCGATAGTATGCTGAAGAGAACAGATTTACAGATCTACACTTTGATCTTAGCCAAAAGGCCGAGAAGTGAACAGATATTTACCAAGGTTATGTTAGTTTGAACTAGTTTTACGTGTAATTTTTATCTTAAGTAAATTACTACCAAAGTGAAACACAAATAAGTGATAGTGGAAATCAAATTGATAGGAGGAAAGCCCTATTAGAAATTCCATAACATTGAATAATGAACTATTTGAATGGGTTTTTAACGACCTCTTTCATATCAATGTAGATACTTACTGTATGGATGTTTGAAACAGATGCATTTGTTTTTAAACAAACAGCCGAGAAACCGGGGCATCGTTAATATTCCGATTGATAACAGAGTTATTGCATACAAACATACTTAATATTCATATTACGAGTTTGTTTACTTTTTACGTTAAGAGTAAATACTGGCTTAAGTTTTATTAAAACAATAGCTTGTGTCCGCGACTTCATCCGCGTGGAGTAGTTACTTTGAGTTAACCCAAACATTCTTTGCTATTGAAATAGAAACATTCTTCATTATAGCTCCGCTCCTTACTGGTCTTAATGTGATAATAGAATTTTATTTTATTGATTAATAGGCTATCTTACTGATGAAATAATGTCAAATCGGACCAGCAGTACCTATAGTTTTTTTTTTGTCCTGGTAGCAATGTATTTACGCATTCCCACCTTCCCACCGCCGCTGCAGCGTATTCGCGCGCTGGCGGTGGGATATGTGGGAATCGCCCTCTCCATAGCGTGGTATATTAGCTTATATCACGAGGAGAGGACCCTACACCACTAAAACCCCCGGATACTCCTTCGATCCGCCGTTGGTGGGAGCCGGGTAAGCATAGGCAATCCGACCCCCCGACGGCACCCGCGGCCAATGTGGCACCGCGGGATCTCCTGGGCCACACTTAAAGTGGCCTATTTGCCCAATTACCTGAGATTAGCGTTTAAGCCAACAAACAAATAAACAAATGTTTCAGATTTATAATATTAGTATAGATTTTATTCTATATTAGGGAATGACTGAATTTTGCACGAATCTCACTTACAATTTTGGGATATTCCTTACCAGCCATTGTGAGTTGCTATAACTTCGTCATCATCCATTTGTATAATTATTGCAAAACAAAAGCCTCCCTCAAAGAGGATTTTGAAATAGTTACCTTGCTTGTTAGGCGGATTGGCCACTGCATCATGTCGTAGTACACAAGTAAACGCTGATGCCCATTTTCTGATAAATGATAATCATAAACCATCACCGCTCAGGATAAACGAACATCTTTTAATGAGAGTCCCACAAGCAACATAGATAACATAGATGTGGCATAAAATCTATATAAATAATTTTACACACAAGTTTATTGACTGGCTCATGCGTTGGACTCTCCACCAATAATTAAGGCGTGACTTATATTGATTCTCCCGATTCCCTCGTAGACCCGAAGTCCGCGAGGCCCGCGAACTGTAAGTAGAGACTCTTGCACAAAACTCACCTAAAAAAAAAACTAAAAGCCTTAATCCCTCAAACTTAGCGACCGCCCCGAGCCAGAGGTCCAACTACCACAGGGGAGTTCCGCCCTCTTGCGCAGGTTGCTTAGTTTGTAGTGTTTAAACCATTTATCTAGGCTGGAGCTCTGCTCGTCTTTATGCCCGGTGAAGTAGCAAAAACCTCGGGCTAACTATATACGTCCGTGTGAAAAAAAAACTTATATCTGTTACCTAAACCTTAACATAATATGTATATTCTTTATACTTTACTAAAATGAAAGAGAGAGCGATTAAAGAACGCCCATTTGAAGTTCAAATCTTGCTTTGGTTTTACATGATTGGGTTTCACAAATATGGCAAACATTGTGCATGGCAAGACCAGAAACAGTTACAAAAAGTCAATTTCTATCGAATACCCTGATCGCGTACATCAACAATTTTATTTATGTATAATACATTCCTCAGAAACGTCAACCGCATTCTTCGGAATATTCGACAGGTTTTTGTATTCAGTGTATTCACTTCATTGTTCTTGAATGCTAATACAACCCACTTACATAACTATTGTAGGCCATAAGAAAGGAATCTGCATAAACGATGAATAAGTTCTTACTTACTCGTTACAAGTCATGGGGTAAAAAGCGAGCGGCAAACTTAATTTAATCAATTGGTTTAAATAGAGGTTTACTGATTAAATTGTAACCCTTTCTTTGCACAAACATGTATACCCCTGTACTATAGCCTATACGTACGCGCATACGAGCCTTAATACTTATTTAATACGATTTAATTTAGAAACTTAATCTTATCTTATACCAGCGACCGAACGGGCGCAATACTATTTATAGGCACGCGCCGCGCCGCCACGCCCCGGCCCTCCAGCCTCGTACCGGTGCCCCAACCGCTATGTCCAGCTATGTGCCTGTATTTTAAATCTGTTATATCTTCGAAAATATTCATCAAAGTTACATGCTGTAAAGGGCCATATTGATCTTTATTCAATGCACAATGTATTGAAGATGCATATTTTATTATTGATGGTAATATATGATAATAATTATCATATCAATGATATGATGATATTACATATTATCAAATTATTGACGATAATATGTAAAACTGAAGCGTTTGTTTGCTTGAACGTGCTAATCTCAGAAACTACTAAACCGATTAAAAATATATATTTCAGTGTTAGATAGCCCATTTATCGAAAAAGGCTATATGCTTTATTTAATTCAAGAGTTCTTATGGGGAGTTACGCGAGTGAAACCGCGGGATGCTAGAGCTAATATATAAAGCTGAACCGTTTGTTTGTTTGTTCGCTTGAACGCGCTAATCTCAGGAACTTCTAGACCGATTTTAAAAATATTTCAGTGTTATATAGCTCATTTATCGAGAAAGGCTATATTTAATTATGTAGTTCCCAAGGTAACGGGAGTCACACAGGTGAAACCGCGCGCGGGAAGCTATTAACTTAATAAACAACATCTACTAACCAACTTCTTAAGCATATCCGTATATTAATTGCAGCATAGTCTTATTAATAACATACCTACATTTATGATCGTTCGAATTCAATTAACCTTAAATCTTACTTTAGAAGTAGGATATAACAGACATCGTCAAATGCACTATAAATTAATGTTTATTTTTAAATGAAGAATTTACTACCAACAATAACTATGTATTTGTAGAGAGATAATTATCTTAGAACCTCCGTTTATAAGGATTTTTGAATTGTCCAATCAACACAAACTTAAGTTTTCCTATTTTATAAGTAGGTACAGAATAGCGTTAGTGCACTTAATGAGCTATTTGATTTTGAAAAAGTACCCACCCATTTCAACCACGGCGGTCGTCTCTTACTCACAAAGGTCGATTCTCTATTTCTTAACTCTGAAAATCCAGTTCGACAATTTTATGCACACAACTGGTGAGAGATTAGGCGTAGGACCGACAGCTTAACGTGCTCTCGAAGGCACGGGTGAAACATTCTTTTATTCTGCCTGCTAAAAAGGCTTAAGCTAAAAAGTAACAAGAAACAGACAACTTTTTGCCTGACCCGAGACCCTGGGACCTCGTTTGTTACTAACGAACATATTACCGTAAGCCCGACGAGGCAGACCTTTTGAAATACCTACTACAAAAAAATATGTTTTTAGTATGCCTTGTGCGTGAATTGGTATGCCACGTTCTGAGGATATTGAGTTGAGCATGCAGAGTGATTTACATCAGAATCTAATGCACAAACAGAAGCAGTCCTGCAAATTTGACTCCTCTGCCAACCACCTACATCAAAAAATTGTTTCATTATTGCACATGGTGTAAAACTGTGTCTATTTAGAATTTCCGTGATTATTTATAAAGAAGATTGTTTATGATAAGTATCTCATTAGTTGCTCATTCATTAGAAATCATGAAAAGTCAAAGTATAAAATGATAGGACATGATACTATTATTGCTATAATGACTTAGCTAGTTAATATCCGTGAATTCACTTGCGAACAATCTTATTCATACGACAACCTGATTCCTGCGCAACATTTACAACATTGTAATTTTTTATTTATTTATTCACTAACCCATTTTTTTAAGACAACTGACTAAAGGATAGTTCCCGCAAAACGAAAGATAAATTCCAGTATCATAAGGGCTTTACTCAACATTCACGGACAACGAAGCTACTCCGTGGTTCAACCAAAATGTTTGCGACCACCAAGTCTCAAAAGCAACTAACCACGGAATCACCTGTCCAGCATATTTACCATGTCTTATATTTTTTTAAGCTTATGTTTGACAATAATCTCGTTTGATGGAAGGCGAAGATAAGGCTTAAGATGATAAACGCTTGCCTAGAAAGTGTCCACTTTAGTTTTATTATATGTCCAGATTATAGTGTGCCGGAAAAACTGACCCCGGCAGAGAATTGCACTCCTTAGCAGTCCGCATTATGAAAGAAGAAGCAAATAGCTTCGTGCGTATTGAAGGAATGTCTACAACAAACGGGTGAAACCGCTCGCCGCGCCTAATCGTCCGGTGATGGAAAGGTGAAGGGGGTATCAGTTGTCATAATAGAACAGTAAACATTTTGAATTCCACTACTATACAATATATCAATATAAGATATAAATTTGCAAACGCACTAAGAACGAAATGAACCATATTCGAATCACCCCATCTCGCTTCAAATTGAATTTGACGTCTCGGTTGAATCCAGTATGATTTGACAGAGATCATGTCAATCACGTACAAAGGCAATGTATCAGCATATGGTATTATGTGTCCGCCGTTACGCTAACAAGGTATATTTTGTTCATATTATATTGAAACTCGAAGTGTAGAGGATTACGTTGTGCCTTTGTCAGTCACCGTTAGTCAATAAAGCCTGGTTTACTATTCCAACTAAGGATAATTTTGCATACGATTGTTTCCGATAAGTAGGTAAAATTAAAATATTAGCATTGCCATTCAACGGCACAATGCTGCCAACATTCTAAAAACCTTGCTGAGTAATTATAATAGGTATTTCGTATTTCATAAGTTATCTTCTTTTAATTGAAATTTGCGAGTTTTAGTTATATACATATATTCTTATAGACATGAGTGGGAGAAAAACAAAAATCTATACAAGTTTTTCATGAATATATAGATAATATTGAACAGATATAAGTTGAAGTTTAAATTAAATATTTAAATTGCATCCACATTGAATTGTTCGTATTTCTACAAATGAGTTATAGATAAGTGATGTTGTTCAATAGAAAGTCGGATGAGCTGTTTTATAACATATATATACAGATTATAACAGTTTATTTATGATTTATAGTATCAGCCTCGACCAAAGTATCTAATCATTTTGCTGAAGTGTGTTCAAATGAGAAAATAATTGCAGTGATTCAAACAGAGTAGTCAATTTATCAACAAAGGAAGATATGACTCCACGTGGGTGTATACATTGTAGTATATCTAACAATAATATGTACAAGTACCTTTTGCAGATATTAATTTAATTGCAGTGTTATTGAAACGAAATCTTATATGAATAAATATTCAAAAATAAATATTGGTTGCTTTTTTATAAATAAAATCATACTACCAATCAGACAAAAGTAAATTTAATTTAAAATACAAAAAATATGTTGATACGTATTTATTACGAGAGACACTGATAACGCTAAGTCAATTTAAAAAAAAACATTAACCAATGGAGATCACCAGGACTTATTGAAGTTGGAGTTTTATTGTTTTGTTACATCAGTAACATAGACTCGGTTGGTTAGGTTAGGTCAAGTGTGAAAAAGGCTAATTAAGTAAATAATATAATAATAATGCGCGTTCACTAAAACTGGCAACTAAATATAACAAAATTTAAGTAGAGCAGTAGCAGTATATAAGTGGCATAATTTATAAACTTTCGATTCATATTAAGAAGTCGGGTTAATTAGGTACACCATTTATGTAAGATATTGAGAACGGATGAAACGATGATTAGATGTTTTGAATTGTCTTCGCCCGGTATATCCTAAAGCCTATTCAAAACCAGTATCCGCGACCTATGAAGGGTCCTCACGAAACGGAGTTCACGGGAACAGCTAGATAATTTTTTTCAGTAGTTTGGTTGTTTTTTTTTGGACTATAAATCCTGTCTACATTGCTGTCACTACAACTCCTGTAAACCAGGATCAACCGTCAAACCAACCACGCACTGGATACGGCAATGACCACCGAGGCACTAAGATCCAGGAAAAAAGTTAAACTGCCTTGGGACACGCAACGAATTTAATCAGAATGAGAATAGAAGGAGTAAGCAGGTCTTTTGTTTCCACTTCCCCGGCTAGTTTCAGTTTGGTGGATAATTATTTCATTGCGTGAATCTTTAAACTTTCAGGAATGTTAAATTATAGACTTCGATTGCTGATGGTACAACGATACATATTTAACAGGCATCTTAATCTGTTCACGAGCTTAGGTGCATCCAACAACGTGTACTAAATAATCATAAGATATAATGACACTTAACGTTCAGGTGATAATCTAGTAAGTACCTAAAAAGAAGACATTTTATCATACCATAATGATAAATCAGCTTACTATCGTCGTAAGATAGATAGTATTATTATTATTTGGAATTATTCCATTCAAATAATCCATATAATTCATTTAACTTCTTTGGTCACACTCTGCGACTTAGAAAAATTCCATACTGTCTTAAACAATTAAAATATTTAAAATACGGTGAAACCTGGATAGTTGGGATCTCAAGGGATTTTGTACCATTCAAAGAGGTTTTCATTTATCAAGTTTTCCTATTAGACAGGCTTAAAAATGTGTTGTCTCATTTACAGAGGTCAAAATTTAAGATAGTACTGACAAACAAAGCATGTGCGTAAGATATTCAATCAGTATCTATCGACTAAAGGATATTCACCATCTTACTGCGACCACCAATCAGATTGCCAAGCGTGCCAAGTCTGTTATGAGAAGGTTTATGTTTAGCAGTGTAAGTAAAAGTAATATTATTCAATCGATCTCGAAATACAAAATGTATTTGATTATTGTAATAAGCGGAATAGACATACTTTACCATTTAAATCCTAACATGTTATACGTACTTTTCGTTTCAATCACCTTGATCTTCATTGCGTAACCATTTATCGATAAAGATTTATAACACATGTCCTATTATCGACCGTACTCAAATATAATTATCATATTTTACGTCGGAATAGGTACATTCCGAATCGTTGCTGAATAGCTTATACGTATTTATTCAGAATTGCAAACAATGAACACAATATTGAATGTCGTTTAGTTCAACGATTTTTTTACACTTAGCAACATCTTTCAATGCACTTGAAATTAACTATTAGGTATCTACATAAGGTGCTTTTAAAATATATGCCATCCGTTTAACATGAGATTAGCGTGTTAGCAAAATATGGATAACTTAGACAGCATTTTTCGGAATTCACCAATCTTTTTTTCGGAGATTTTTACTTTGCTTTGCTTTGCTTCAAATAATTTAAATGTAAAAATAACAATTACGTATTTTTTAACAAAAATCACAAAGTTCTCGTTAAAAACAAAATGGTGCAAAGTTCTAAAATTGCAATATTTGTGGTTTCGTGTGGACGAGAGTTAAAGAGCAGTCATCTAAATCTGAAGTGAAACTTATTTATTAAATAATTAACTATTTAACTTACGTACTAAGTACACCTTCCTCAGAAAAAACAAATACTTTGTTTTTTTTTGCTTAAAATTTACTTAAAAAGGAATTAAACCTAAAAATTTCTTTAAAATATATATTTTTCCGTAGGAATAATATATAATGATATTAGAATAAATGTTTCTTTTGAATAATGACTCAAGAAGTAAAGTTAGAGAAGCCTCTCATTTTATTGTTAGATAGGAATAATTGCTAGGTAAAATTTATAATTTCACCTACATTTATTCACTCACGAAATCAATACAAATGATAAAGGAATGTTAATAATAATAAACTGTTAAAGAAATGGCATATACTTTGAATGCACCTTATATTTATAAGTACCTGAGTTATTTAGAGGTGTACGTTACCCCAGCAAGAAAGTATCTCCTAGAGTTATATGAGTAGAATGTATAGTTGGTGCCTTGTCTGCTGTAAATGTGCCCCCACATAAAAAATGTGTGCCCCCTGTCGTTTTGAAAAAAAATCGGAAAAACGATTCTTGCTGGGGTAACGTTTTTCTAGCAGGAAAATTCTAAACGTATGATAGGAGAGAGAAAAACTGTGCATGGCCAGAGAGCTTATATGTGTGCCAAAATGTGCCCCCAAAAATAAAATCTGTGCCCCTTCAGATTTTCGAGATATTGCATTTCCTGCTGGAGTAACGTTTTGATGAATCGTATATCTTTAAAACCATTGTATGTGCCCCTGTAGAATAAACAAACACCAGTAGCTCTTAATGTGTGCCCCTTAGTGCCCCAATTAGATTTAAGAAAATATTCATAGTTTTCAAATTATCGCGGTTTTATAAAAACCCGAAAAAACATCGCAGCGCCTATATGAGACAAGGCATAAGTTCGCTGAAAACTGTATTCGGTTCTTCTTGACGCTAATCATAACCATACAAAGTTTCAAAACTGTTCATGCATGCGTTTTTGAATAATCTTGCTAAAAGTCAAAACGTTGGTATCATAACTTTGACGGCAAAATACAAGGAACTGGCTCAATCCCAGATGTGTAGGTGTAAACCAAAATCTTGTGCCTTTAGTCAAAAATATATGGTGAAAATATTGAGTTTGGAATGTTTCGCATTAAGTAAATATAAACAAAAAACCAAAATATGTATACAACGGCTGGTTATCCGACCAAATCTGAATGACTACTAAAAAGCGACGGATACATACATACATATGCAATGGTTTTAAAGATATACGATTCATCAAAACGTTACTCCAGCAGGAAATGCAATATCTCGAAAATCTGAAGGGGCACAGATTTTATTTTTGGGGCCACATTTTGGCACACATATAAGCTCTCTGGCCATGCACAGTTTTTCTCTCTCCGATCATACGTTTAGAATTTTCCTGCTAGAAAAACGTTACCCCAGCAAGAATCGTTTTTCCGATTTTTTTTCAAAGCGACAGGGGGCACACATTTTTTATGTGGGGGCACATTTACAGCAGACAAGGCACCAACTATACATTCTACTCATATAACTCTAGGAGATACTTTCTTGCTGGGGTAACGTACACTATTTAGAGACAAGCATCAATTAAATAATTATTAGTTTCAGATTAGAAACTTAATTAATATTTATAATATGTCCTGCTTTCATTTAAATACAAGACTATCTTTTACCCGTGGCTTCGCTCGCATTGAAACTAATTAAAAAATTAATTATTAAAAATATTTTATTGACACAAATATGACACATACAGTTAAAGAAATCCCTGACTCCTACACTAGTATATACTGTATCGCAGGAGCCAGTTTGTTCCCCTTGTTTAAGATCACAGTCTTTATGCCTTTGAGAATACAATAACAAAAAATTTAAATAACTAAAATTAAATATAAATAAAAAAGACAAAATTAATTAAAAAGAAAACAAAAATTTACATCTTATTCATATACCTACTCGTATCTATTGTGTAGTGTAGTGTATGTGTTTTGTGTAGTGTTAGTGTATTGTGTGTTTTGTGTTGTATCACAGTTTTTGTCAAATATTGGCATGTGGTATTTCACTACTTGTTCACCCTTTAATTATTTGTTCTACATCATCATAGTCCAGTTCTTGCAGCCATTCCAATATACATTTTTTTAATTGGCTTCTGTTTAATTTTCTTATTTTGTATTTTTTGTCCAGAATGTTGTAAACACGGGGAGCTATAACCCTGTAATGTTTTTGGGCAAACGTAGTTTTGACGCGGGGGACTGGATAGCGGCATACTCGTTTGGACGGACCAGGTATTTGCATCAGCGCTGTTCTAATATGATATCTTCTAAGTATTTCAGATATGTACAGCTTTCTGATAGATAATACGTTGGCCTTTTTATAAACGAGAATGGTCGGATGTCTAAAAGGCAGGTACAATAGGACTTTTAATACTGCACGTTGTGCTCTTTCAGCGGCGATGAGATATGTTTTTCCCGCACTGCCCCAAGCACATATACAGTATCTAATAATACACTCACATAGTCCCCGGTATGTTTGTATTAGGAGATTTTGATCAGCCACTGGACGAAGATTTTTAAAAACATAAATCATTTTTCTAATTCTAGCCACTAGGGATGATATATGAGAGCTCCAAGAAAGTTTTTCATCGATAGCCACTCCAAGATATTTTATAGTGTTAACTCGTGATAGTACATCACAGCTGCAATTAACTGGAATCATTACACGATTGCAAGGAAACGTATGTATTTTAAGATGGGTCTGCTGCGGAGGACAACCCGCGGTGGTCTTGCTAAAACAGATGTATTTAGTTTTGCTTATGTTTAGAGACAAGAGGCTATTTTCCAACCATTCTGTGATCTTCGCCAAGCCATTTTCGGCCATCTCAAAAACCAGTTCCCAAGTTTTTGCGTGAAAAAGTAGTACGGTATCATCAGCAAACATATATACATCCATGCCGGGTACGGCCACATTGCACAAATTGTTTATATATATTAGGAATAGGGTTGGTCCCAGTGTGCTCCCTTGTGGAACCCCGTAGCCCGCACATGCTGCATCGTCACTATGATGGTTATTTATTCGTACTTTTTGCACCCTCCCTGACAGATAGTCTCTGAACCACTCCAGCATTAGACCTCTTATTCCGGCGTTTTCCAAACGGGCAAGTAGAATTGGTATAGAAACAGTATCAAATGCTTTCTGGAGGTCCAGAAAAACTCCTGCACATTTAGCACCTTGGTCTAGGTAAATGGTGATAGATGTTGTCAGCGCAAGAACTGCATCTTCCGTCGATTTACCGTGACGAAAACCAAATTGATTTTTTGCAAAGAGATTATTTTTCTCAGCAAAACCCACCAGTCTCTTGTTAACCACTTTTTCCAATATTTTTGATAATGTTGATAGGAGGGATATAGGCCTATAGTTCGTAGGATTACATTTCTTACCCGATTTAAATATAGGACACACCACAGTTTTCTTGAACAAATCAGGGAAAGTACCAGTTTCAAGACTTAAATTACACAAGTGGCTTATGAGAGGTGCAAGCACTGCGATGTTTTGCTTAAGTAGTATTGTTGGTAAGCTATCCCATCCCGGAGCACTATGCGATTTAAGTCCGTATACAATATTTCTAATCTCATGTGGATCGGTTGGTGTGAAAGATAATGAAGATGCTGGCCCGTCTAAAGTTTTTTCTCGATTTACTATAACATCCTCAGTGGTGTTCATTCGGCTTAGAATTTGACTAGCAAGTTCACCTCCTATAGATGTAAAGTATCGGTTCACTCTGTTCAAAGACTCTGTTTGCGACTCTTGAATGTTAAGAAGTTCCTCTGAAGATTCTTTTTTGATATTCATGTTACAAACTTCTTTAATTATTTTCCAGGTTTCTTTAGTGTCACCATTTGCATTCGATATTTTTTCCCGGTAATATTTATGTTTCAAGTTTTTTACTATAAAGTTACATGTATTTCTATATTTGATATATTTAACTTGCAGGTCTTGGTCGTTGGGGGACTTCTTTACCCTTTTGTGCAATCGATCTCGTTTCCTTATACATCGGACTATTCCTTTAGTTATCCACGGCTTAAGCGGCAATAATCGTTTGGAATTTTGTATAACTCTGCTATTATTTGCGATAATAGCTGCAAGAGTCGACATCAGAAGTCTAGATGCATTATTGGGATCTGTGGTACGTAAATAAATCTCCCAATTTTCAGTAGAGAGTTGTTCTTTTATGGCTTCATAATTAATCTTACTTTTCTGCGAAATAGCATTGGTTTTTTTTACTTTGGTGTTATTGATATATAATAGTATTGGTTGATGATCAGTTAATTGTTGTTCAAAAACCACAGTCTTCCATTTCTTGCAGCATTTAACCATAAAATGGTCAATACAAGCGTTCAACCTAGTAGGTTTAGTGACTCCTTGCTTAAGTCCATGCATAGCCAAAACGTTTAGGTAATCATTTTCAGAGCATGTAATGCTGTCTGGGAGGATATCTATGTTCATATCTCCGGCCAAAATTACGTTTTGTGTTTTTATTGTTCTTAGGACCGATTCAAGGGAATCGAGATAGGTGGAAATATTCTTGAAGCTCGGCGGGCGATAAGAACACAGAAACGTCAATTCTGAATTAATTGTTATAACCAAACAGTTACCTTCCGAGAATGCTGGCTCTTGACATGACACTTTAAAAAGTTCACTTACGTAAACAACGACACCATCATTCTGGTTCAGAGTATTTTTAGTCCAAAACATATTATAGTTCTCCATGTCGGGTGGTGGATTATTGACATTTGTCCAGCACTCTGTTAAAATGATAATATCAATTGTTATATTAATAGCAGATAAAAAGGCTAGGAGAAGGTCAAAGTTACAGTTTATGCTTCGTATATTAACAGCGATTGCACATAAAGAATTTTTACCGGTTTCGTTATAGTTTAGAGCGTGTGCACATTGATTTGAGTCGTCTATAGAAATACACTCGACTTTCAGCAATCCTTCTACTTCATTAGAAATAAATTGATTTTGATCGAATTTGGATTTTTTTTTATAGGCTCAGTTGAATAAACTTTATATACGTCATATGAGCGAATATATTTTATACAAACCGATGCGAGCAAATGATTGTGTTTCGCTTTGGTACTTATAAGAGTTGCTGTAATAAGAGTGCATATTGACATTATATTAGGTGTTTGTTTACATTGTTGTTTGTTATTATAGATATAGAGAGGTGTTTGGGTGGAGTTTTTAGATGAAAAGCTGTTTGTGTAATTGTGTTTAAATATGTTGTGGATTAGGATGCTGTGAAAATTGAAGTTGTTTGTAATACAGTGATTAGCGATGTTTTTAGTAAAATTATTATAAAGAAATGCCAGGGTATATAATAATAAATCGTATGTTAAAGTCTTAAATTTCAATGTACATAAGGAAAAATAGTAATAATTAAATCTAGGCATTGTAAAAACTGATGTGCAAGACGCTAGTCATTGTTGTTGTCTCAGTTTATCTAGATTCGCCTCTTCGTTAATTCTTATAGATCTTTCTCCTTCTTTATTTCGTATAAATATTGTTCCACGAGACGTCCAACAAAAATCATAGTTGTTTTCCTTTGTAAACTCTCGTGCTTGATGGAACAATTTTTTGTTTTTATTGGTGAGACTTTCAGCAATATAAATTGGTGAATTTCCTTCTATTTGTATGTGAGCACAGTTGAATTTATTATTTTTATTGTCTTTGTTATACTTTTTTAACCTCGTAATAAGTGTGTCCTTTAATAACATGCTATTAAACTCAACTATAACTGGTCCTCTCTGCTCAGGTTTCTTGCTGGGAACTCGGAAAACCTCCCTTAAGTCTGATGCTTCAATTTGTGTTTTCATTGCCTGTCCAATATTTTTTACGACACCGACCAGGTCCTCCCTATTTTCGACTTGTTTCTTAGGCAAGTTCCTGATTTCAATACTAGTCGCATTCAATGATTTTTCAAGACTGTCTACTCTATTCTCTAATGAGTTAATGTATGCATTATTGGTTTTACGTTCAGATTCTAATGTATTAATTTTTGCCAACAGTTCATCGTATTTGTCGCTAATGAATTGAACATCAGAGCGCAGGTCTGTGTTTTGCTTTTTTATTTCCTCTAAGTCATTTTGTAAACTACAAAACTTAATGCTCTGTTCTTTACTAAGCTTTTCGAACATTAACATCATATCTTGACGGAGTCCTTGTATTTCTTCCTTCGACTCAGTGTCATGTTTGCGCTTACGGAAAGTAATGGTATCGTCAGATGAACACCTCATTGATGCAGCTAGGTTGGGCTCCGACGTGCAGTGAGGGACGGAAACGTCACTTGTTATTACTTTTGGTGGCGTTCGTCGCAAAGGCATGTCAATATTTTAATACGTTTGTTGTGTGATAAAATACAACAAAGCAATCTATCAAGCAATATTTCATATGCCGATTGTGTACCTATAGTTTTAGTTATGCGCACGGTAATGCGTCATTCAAACCAAACCACACTTAGATAATACTGTCCGAAACGCGTTCGCATTCGCGATGAACGTATGTCGTTAGTCGCGACAGGTAACCTGTTCTCGCTGGGCGAACCGAACCGATGCGCGATGACGAACGTACTCCTCGGCGGCGCTCCGATGTTTACCGAATGCGCTTCGCTGTGTGGATGCGTCGTCGCTTTGTCTTTTCTTTCCCATGAGAATGAGGTGTGTTCATTATTTGAACAATGGCTAAAATTTGATAAATTACTGTCACTATTTAAATTTTAAAATAGACGTAAACCATATACCTATCACAGTAAAAGATACCTAATAGTACAATGTAAATAAAATACAATGTAAACAAACTATTGAAATTTTAGGTTAGGTGTTGCAATTTCTGGAATCGGATAATGTCCCTATGTTACTTATAATACCTCCGAGAATATGTGTACAAAGTTTCATGATTATCGGTTAAGCAGTTTTCGCGTAAAAGCGTAACACACCTTACATTTATGTATTATGTTCGCAGATAAAAATTGATTTAAAATATCATCATCATCATCATCAACAGCCCGTTTACATCCACTGCTGAACATGGGCCTCCTCTTAACAGACCTTGGTAAGCCAGGATCGTAGAGGGATATTGCCATAATCACCACGCTTGGCAGACGGATTGGTGATCGCAGTAAGATGTAAACCTTGAGCTAATAGATGCTGCTGCTCATTCATCAGCCATAATGTCCCTTAGTCGCCTTTTACGACACCCATGGGAAGATATGGGGTGGTCTATTCTAAGCCGGAGATCACACGGCAAGCCGGAGACCACACGGCAAAAATATGACTGTTTTGAATGAAAACAAAACAAGTATTATATGTTGGAGAAAACACAGCAATGATATGAAGAAGCATACCTTATGATCCTTTGGAATTACGAGAATATCCTCGCTAATCGATAAAGAATCGAGAATATCATCCTCTTTATTTCTGGCACCTGAGGCCGCCTTACTACCTTACCGCCGATATAGCTGTCAAGTGTCATTGCAATCTTCATAATCAGCAAGCACCTTGTCTTATTGCTGTGTTTTCTCCAACATATAATACTTGTTTTGTTTTAATGCAAAACAGTCATATTATATGTCTTCGAAAACACAGCAATAATATGAAGATCTGTTTGCTATCTGCTGGTGATCAGAAATAATTATATGTACACAAGAATGCAATGTGAATTAAAGCAATAAATAAATCAACATCCTTCTCTATTTAAACTATTTTAAATCTATAACAATCACATAATGATTTTATTCTATTACTAATAACAAATTGAAGCCTCTGCTTTTATTAAAAACAACTACAACACATAATTTTAACTTGAGATTAATAAATTTAGACCACCGGTAGGACCCAAAACTGTATTCTAGGTATAGCCATTAATGCCTCAACCAATTAGGCTACTGTGGAACCTTTCCAATCAACAAAACCATCATTCCTTTATATCACGTCTCTAACGGGGATGTTAGTAAGTCGTCAGTTATAACCTTATAACACAGCTAGACTGCTCATAATTAACAATAGAAAACTGATAAATATGCAAAATTAAAGTAATTCTAGTTTAAACAGTTTAATACAGATGAACATAAACAACTACTGGTTTAGATTCATATAAACATAATAATTTTCATTTAATTAAATTGACAATCAGATCAACATTAATCCCATTATTAAACAAATTAAACTATTTGAAAGTTATTGTAGAGGGATATCTTTGCAGATGTGCCCACATTTACAAGTTAATGTACTTCTTAACAAAAATGTTTTGAAGTAGGTTACATATCCAATTTCCTCTCTATACAATCTGCTAAAAGGTAGCTCAGGGCTTCTAGGCTTGCGAGTCCTGTGATATAAATAGAGACTCAATTATCATTCATAGATTTTTCTAAAAATGTATTACTTATTTATTTAAATCTAAATATGCACTATGAAAAGATGCTCTGCTATTGTTTAGTAGATATATTATTCTATTCAATACTGCAAAAAGCAATAAAAATATGTTATTAAACATAATTATAAAAGATCAATACATTTTACTTTATTTTGATATCCTAATCCACATCTTTTTATTTATTTTATTTAACCTCTAATTAAAAAGGTGGCAACCCTAACCTCATCCTGAGCAAGCCTATTCTGTCAACTCAAAAATACTTCTTAACATGAGTGACCTGGCATATCCTGGGGTCTTGATGATTTATAAAATGCTAGCCCTATGTCTATGCATCCCAGTGTCCGTCTTAGAGCTAAACCCAGGCCAAAATGTCACAGAATCATGTGACATTGGTGACTTACTACAAACCAAGTGAGGTTGTGCAGTCTTCTTTCTGATGCTAATAAAAGAATGACTGCAGCATACTTTGGTCCAATAATGAGTTTGAAGATGTAGTTGACTTTAACCAATCTAATAAAATATTTAGATTCCATATACTTAGGAGGTTTAGCAGCATAGGAAATTGCTTTTAAAAAGTTATTAACTTATGGTATATTTATTTAAAGGGTTGTACTGTATGCAAAATAATTTTGCAAATATAAGTTGGCCAAAACATCTTGCCAAATGCCCTTGGATTATTAGTACTGACACTTTGAGATCCAGCCCATTTTAATCATCAGTCATAATTTTAATGGGGCATTGTAAGTGCTCAATGCAGAGGGACTCCTGAATAGAAGCTTACCTTCAGGAGTTGTATTTTATCTGAACTCCACTTTATCACCTGGTTCCCCCCCCCTAACTTTTTCGACCTGAAGCATTAGCTTTTATACTTGAGGGGTCTGACCTGTTGTGTATTCACTAGGACTTCTGTCAGATTTTCTATCTGAAAAAGGGGCGCCAATGCACACGCCTGAAAGTTCGGGAACCCAAAATAACCACTGGTTCCAACTGGATGCCATCACCCTGGGGATCAAGCTTAAAAGAGGGAATACCCACACCCTTTGAGACTTTGGGAGTAGTGGTCGCAAAAAAGAGCCATATCATCTTTTGAATCTCATGTCACATACTCTGGGACGCAGTCTACTCTCTTGACACCAAGAGATTTTACCTGTGATACTTCCAATTGATGGAATATAGCCTTTGTGACTGGTGATAGTAGATGTCACTCAGGCACTAGCTTTCCCCTTGAAAGGCAATGCAGTGGTATGCCACCAGGGTTCTGTTGTTTGATTGTACCAATATGTAAGCATTTTGTAAATCTGTCCACTCTGGGACCTGATTACTGCCAACTAGCACTTACAGTTGTTTGACAACTTTCCTTAAATGAATTGACTGTTTAGACTTGCTCCCCAGCTCGCATCCGCTGCGTCTGTGGTCAAGAAATGAGTTATTTCCATTTCTTGAAGTGGGGCTGGACTGCCTTCAAACGCATCTAGCCACCACTGCAGATCCTCTGTCTCCTTGGGCCTAATTACAACTTTTGGCCTCTGGAATTTTATACCTTTAGCAGAAGTGCTTTGCGACAGTGGAGGCATCCTTGAGGGACAAAATTCATCTTGCCCAATAAAGTCTGCAGTTCGCTTAAGAAACATCTGCTTTGACTTAGCAACACCTAAGAGAGTTTTTAATACTCTGAATTTTCTGGATGAGCCATTTATCTGGTTCTCAGAGTCCCAGATTGATATGCTACCCCAACCTTTCCAAGAAGGCCAGCGTTTCCGCAACCTGAGCCGTCAACTTGGATTTGTCCTGGCAACACAGGAGGAAGTTGTCTAGGTAGACTAAAAGGCATATGCTCTGTGCCCTTAGCACTCTGGCTACCAAGTTTGAAACTATGGCAAATGTTTAGGGAGCCAAGGACTCCCCAAATGGAAAAACATGACAGTTAGGATTTCTACACTATAGACAGCCCTTAACAACCTCCTGGGTGTCTCCGCGACACTCAGGTAAAAATAGGTTTAGTGAAGGTCTATCTTCACTAATCAGTCATTGACTGAAAAAAAGTTTATTATAGGTATCTACCTAATTAAAGATATTAGATAACAAATTTTGTTTGCTAAATAAAAATTCTGAGCTTTGAGGTCGGCTTTATCATTAGTGTCATCACACTTTGGTGAACAAACAAGTTAAAAAAGCCTTATGTTGGGGCCTCATGTGGGGCTTTTTTGTTGAAAGAAGTTGGTAATTCATTATTAAATTTAAGATATGAGCATTAGCTCTAACCTTACCTAACTTATTCACCTTAATTTTACCCAGATACCTTCTATGATGAAAACTGTTTCTAATCTCTGAGACCTTTTCCTCTCTCTCTCGGTTAAAATTTTGTAGATTAGTGCTAGTCTACTCAACAATACTAAAACAACATGTTTCATCATTAATATTAAGCGCTGTAAAACCTGGAGTGGCCAAGCACTCTGGCAGAACCCCTTTGTATCAAATGCCCTTCCATGATTGAGAATCATATCTGTTTATATCACTAACTGGAATAATTTTATTGTTATCAATATCATCAATATCACTGTTAGGGTCACCAACTAACTATTATAAACAGTATTATACCGTTTTTTACTACATTATACTTTTTACTGTTGAACAAAAATAAAGTATACAAATTACTGTTTTAGCCTTGAAATGCTTAACACTTGCTTAGCACAATTGGATTTAGACGCTGGCCCAAATGTTTTTTGTCAAATGTTCAAAACATCAAGTATGACATGTACATGAACTACACTTTGTACTGTTCATTATTTTTAACAGACTTAAATATTCTTTTTTCTTGAAATAAGAAGTCTGCAACTCTAATTACTGTTCAAAGAACCCAAATTCAATGAAAGATTCTCAGTTCTCAGGCTGAGAAGGTGTGAACCTGCTTCAGACAGTTGTGAATTAATATTATCTTGTGTTGTTTCATTTATTTACAACATTATGAATTGATGTAATATAAGATTGTAAATATCTTAGATTTCATGAATAAAATACATAATATACAACTAAAAGTAGCTAATTTTATTATAAAATAAGGGGTACTGATATAAACAATTGGACAAATACGACATTTGCGACTGTAAAATATCAAACCGCCCGCGTATCGGTACTGTCGAGACTTGTACTTACGTGATCGTGTTGAAGTACCTTTTATTATTTTAACACTGCTGTGTCTCCAATCGAGAAAAAACATTAAACACGCACTCACACACGGATTTTTAACTTTTCTCACTTAAAAACAAAACTTTTTCTACAAAACTAAAAGTTTTGAAAAATTTGAATCTTATTCGTAAGAATCACAAGAATGCAATGACACTTGACAGCTATATTGGCGGTAAGGTAGTAAGGCGCCCTCTGGTGCCAGAAATAAAGAGGATGATATTCTCGATTCTTTATCGATTAGATTAGATATTCTCGTAATTCCAAAGGATCATAAGGTATGCTTCTTCATATCATTGCTGTGTTTTCGAAGACATATAATATATTTGACTATATTCATCTGAAAAGAAAGTATAATTCGATATTATGGTTTTAAAAATGTATACCTACAGTGTTACGCTACTTTACAATTTGCAAGGAAAATTAACTGTTAAATAATAAGAAGCAAAAAATGTTATAAAAATAACAGTTACTGCCTAGTTCTCACAAGCGCTCTTGGACTAATTTGGACGTTTTTGTATAATTTTAGTGGAATCAGTGAAGTATGTCTACTTTTTGTTGAGTTTTAAAATAACAGTTCATTCGCGTACCTTTGTGTGAATGTTTCGTTTGACGGTTATCGGTACGATCTGGCTACTGTGCTAAATACCTAATTACAGTGCAAAATTCACGATACAGTGCATAAATTATTTTAAATATTAATATTTATTAAACACTGTAGTTTAACAATAACAGTTTAACCATGCTTAAAAGTGAAAAGTGGTTCTGGGCCAAAACTTAAGCATTTGTTTTATAATATTCTGTAAGTAAATATAAGTTTATTACATTTAAAAATAAATAAAATCAGCTGATTAGATCAATTTATTCTATGCCACAGACTTACATGCGGACTTCTCCAAATTAATCCAAAAGTTTATATTACACGTATAATTAAAACACATACCTACATAATATTAATACTACTAACGCTATTGTTTTTTTTATGATAAATTTCATAAGCTTTTCAGCTAAATAGCAGTCTTTGAACTCTTTGAAACTACGGGGCCAAACTAGAATTAATAAAAACTAGAGACCCGCCCCTGCTTCGCACGGGTCTAATACATATGAAAAAAAAACTGCATCAAAATCCGTTACGCAGTTTGAAAGATCTAAGCATACATAGGTACAGGTATAGGTTTGTTTTATACTATGTAATGATAATAATATACTCACATTTGAGTAGCACACTGGTGCTACTCAAATGTGAGTTGAGTTGATAGTTGACTATCTGTAGATGACAATAACTCTAGTTGTGGCTTTGCTAAAAAATACACACAAAACCTGTTTCGCCTATAATAAACTGTTGCACCAATCGTTTTGTTTATGAATTCAAAGTTATTTATGGATATCTTGGGTAGGTATTATAAACTAGTAGGGTAATATTTGTGATTTTACAAATCATATGCTAAGCTATATCTTAATGTTATGTGCAAAACTTTATGAAAAGTTTGCCATGTACTATGCATACTAACATCTTGTATGTACACCACGTATCATTAATATAATAGAATAGAATAAGGTTCTATTCTATGTTATTCATGGTATCGGAGGCTACACCGGCCATACAAGACGGGAAGTCAAATGTCCATATTTCATCATATTATCAACATCCCTATCTATATCACTACATAGTATAAAACAAAGTCGCTTTTTCTGTCCCTATATCCCTATGTCCCTATGTAACTGTATGTCCCTTTAAAACTACGCAACGGATTATGATGCAGTTTTTTTAATAGATAGAGGGATTCAAGAAGAAGGTTTATATGTATAATACTTCAGCATTGTACCCGTGCGGAGCCGGGGCGGGTCGCTAGTAATATTATAAATGTGTTTCTTTGTAACACTTTCACGCAAAAACTAGGTACTTAATTGACATCATGAAACTTTGTACATTTATGTTTAGAAGTACCTATTAGAAGTAACATAGGGACATTGGCTGAGCGAATTCGCGGATAAAAGGTAGTTGTAAAATAATTTTAAAATGGATTTACCAAATTTGATTTGATAAGTAAATTAATAATGCATTCAACTTTGATACCTATGAAAATATTATTTGCACATTTGCAGCAGTACTGATAATGCAATTACCTACTCTTTTGTCTGCAAATTAACGATGACGACTGGTTTTCAATTCGTTCTCTCGATTGCTTTTTGTTGCTACGTGAGTTTTAGTTCAAGCTATTTTCGTCGACAAACAAAATCTGATGTTTAATAAAAAGCACAAAATTTACGATTTTTAGTAAAGTGTTACAATTTATATCAAAACTAATAAAATATGCGTAAAATAAGGATTTTTATCTAACAATTAAAGTCTCATCTCAATCGGTACTACCGTTTTGAAGATTAGGTGTCATACATGGACAAACAAACAGAAAGACATTTTGTAATTGTTAGGTGTTAGTATTAATATTATATAGGTATAGATTATATAAGATACCTAATATTAACTTTCTGTTTGTGAAAGTTAACATCGGTCCAATCATTACTGAGATTACCCGGGACAACAACTTTTTTTATATAATACTTTAATAATCTTTTGTAACCTGTTATTTTTCTATTAGATTATTCATATTAATTTTCAATATAATTTATGTGTAGTAGGAATTACCATTCGTACTACACACAAATTAAATTGAAGTGTTATTCATTATTTTGACTATACTACCATATAGGTACTCAAAATAATTAATAATAATTTAGAACTATTTTTATGTCAGCTGGGTTTCGCTATGTTCACGAGTTCCTTTATCCACCTTCCATTTTGTTCCTTAATTCCAAATTATAATTACTAACTAGCGTTACTAATTAGGTATAATTTATATTATACATTTTTTTTAAAGTTACTTATATATACTAAAATTCTTTGTTGTAAAATCAATCTTTGTATACGCTGTTTTAATAACATTAAAAATACATTAATTTCACTGCGAATCTGCATTAGGAATGGTCATTCGTACAACGTAGATTATCTTGTATTGTAAGGCAATACAGCACATTTTGCGATGTACCTAGTTTAATTGAGTAAGTTTATTTTAACAAAAAAAAAGTGATGTACATTTAAAAAGCGTTTTTATAGTAAATACAAACCAACAATTAAAACGTCGCGATTTATACCAGTACCTATGTAAAGTGAATAAACTGAGTTCAAACTCGGGTAATAATGTTAAACAATATTATTCAGCACATTAAATGCCGGAGAAAGAAATTCTTAATAACTCAGAACTAGATATATTTATTTTCTTACAGCACCGGGCCGCTTCAGATTTTCCTTATATTGTAGCGGTGGGATTAAAAATATGTTAGTCTTTCCCATTGAAAATTTAACAGACAACCAAAACAATTTTTCTAGGTTCATTAAGACTGCCCTGGGAGACACTTATTTAGAACCCATTTCCCACAGTGTTAATATGGTAATCGTACCGCGAGGTAAGGTAACGTATTTCCCAAATAAACCTCTAAGATGTTCCTCCGAACATCAGTAATGACACCGGAAAAAGCAGATACATAGCATCAGGCATACGTACCTAATATTTCATCTACCTAAATACTGTGTTGGTGACACCTATCCTTACTAATATTATAAATGCGAAAGTAACTGTATGTCTGTCTGTCGGCCTTTCTCGCCGAAACTACTGAACCGACCGACTTACTTACTTAACAGTTAAACAGATAGTTTAGAACCTGTGAAAGGGCATAGGCTACTTTTTATAGCAAAAAAAAGATGTATAGGGTTGAAAGGGGCGGATGAAGATTGTATGAAAGTGTCGTACCTAAATAATTAAAGCTGTTACTCAAAGTCACTATTCCACGCGGACGAAGTCGCGGCAGCTATTCCACTATATATACTTAACTAAAGAGTGAAGTTGTTGACTTGTATTCATTATTTTTCACAAGTTATGATAATATCATAAAACGTTACATTCTCTGACGCGCTCACACAAAAAACAAGAACTGTGTCATTACTCAAATGTGATAATTGTTGATATGAGTATTACTTCATATTGAACATTATTTCATTATGAATTCCAGTAACTAAGTATATATATTATTTATATATAGCACAGCTGTTTTTTAGTACGTAGGTAATATCTTTTATTTTATACTCACAGAGTAGGTACCTATTTGGTATACATATAAGTCTACTCATATACACACACTAAGTTGTGATCGGCAAGATAATTATATGACTGACAAAATTACTAACCAATTTGATTATATCAATTTAGCGATCTAATTAAACTAGCTTCACGCGTGCGGTTTACCCGCGTATCTCTCAAGCCCATGCGAACTTCATAAGCCTATAACCGAGGTGTAACGGAAAGGGTATATACATAGAAAGAGCAAGGCTTCTTTGGATCATAACAAATAATATGGCAAGGGTTATTTAATCCTATCTCTACAAGTCCGGAAGTAATGATTTTTTTAAATTCATAGATACCAGAAACCAAACTTTTCAAATTGAAATAAATACATAATTAGCACTCAATCAGCTGATCGATGTCAACGAACTATTTGCAAGTAAAAATAAACCTCTTACTCCTGGTATTTCTGAATAAAGGGAATTTAGGAAACATATGAAACCGAGAATTTGGTATCAATTCTTAGATTATTTTATTTTGAGTTGAAACCCATGCCATATCTTTTGTTATGATCCAAAGAAGCCTTGCTCTTTCTATGTATATACCCTTTCCGTTACACCTCGTATATAGGCTTATGAAGTTCGCATGGGCTTGAGAGATACGCGGGTAAACCGCGCGCGTGAAGCTAGTTTAATTAGATCGCTAAATTGCTGTCGAGATAAAACTTAAGTTTTCGTTTAGTAGCTATAATAATTTATTTAACAATACGTAGGTACGTACCTATTTTAGTAAAACTAAGATATTGTGTATTTTAAATTTAACAGTTCTTACTAACATGTACACGTTTCAGTGGCCGCATGATAGGCGACATTTCGACGGTGTTCGTCGTCGCGTGTTGCTTGCTTTTGACACCTCAATGGTACGTCGACAGCTGTCATCGACACACTAGGCGTTAAATCCGCTAACGTCATACGTAGATTCGATTAAATGTCAGCGTGTAAATAAATTATACTACAAACCAAAATAAATAAGATCCATTTAAGTACGTAAATTAATTTTTAATTTTTCAATATCCTACCTATATGCTTTCTTCAATTTTTGTAGCAATTAAAGCGTTCATTTAGGTTTTACCTCCAATTCTCAGTAGGTATAAATATAAACGAAAAATATGTATCTTCTTACGCGGGAGCGCTTCTTCACCCTGAAATTAATTTCTGTGAACAATAAGAACATCTGATAAAGTTACACCTACGTAACAATGGGATAACATAACCAAATATATACCTATTAGAATTATTACAATTTAAAAAATTAAACAAATTAATTCGGTAGGTGTCATATTTGTAAAGATGTAGATAATTGAGTGGAGGTCTGCGTATTTAACGTATTTTATATAAGATTTTATATATATTTGCCGTAGTAAATGAAATAGAAATGTTATTACAAATTAAGATTGTTCGGCTTAGGCGTATAACTTTAAAATTGTATAATCACCTTTTTCACATACCTAATTAAAATCGGCGAAAACATTTATGGCCCGTTTAATTTTAAGTGGTTGCCATATATAAACGCTTACAATTCAAGAAGTTCATACATGCCTTGCCCGACCTAAATACCACCACCCATTTGAGCTCTGGTGATATCCCCATTACTCACGCATAACATGGTATTTGGCAAGGTCTCCATTACCTTGCAAAATCTACTTCCCCAGTTGAGCAGTCAATTATTGTTTTATAAATAAAATATCAATCAAAGAATAATGAATATCACAATATATTATTTTCTTTTTTTTTATTGGAAGCAAATCTTTATCTATGGTAGTTTAATATGCAATCACAAACTTTTAAAAAAAGTAAACAGATGCGCCAAAAACGTTTTTGTTTATGGTCGAAACTAAAAGAACCTGAAGAAGTTGATTTCAATTGCGTTTCTCTGAAAATCAATTTATTAAATCACTCCCAGTTATTTGCCCGTACCCTTCATTTGTACTGTACCTGTACGTATACTTTGCGAACCTACATTATAATTTGTTGTCTTTTGCTAAATGCTTAGTAACAAGTAACAGCTAACGGGACTTAATCACTGAGACAGCAGGTAGCAATTGAAATGTATTTTTGCGTCACTCAAGTAATAAAACACGATATCACTCATTGATGTGTGTGGAACCACAGTGGACGGTTGTTTAAATAAAAACTCCGACTGATACTTATGATAACTGAAGTGACGTAAATCTATTGATTAGTTACTCGAAAAAATAAATTGAACAACGAATTTTTTGTGAGAATCGGTGAGCGTTGTTTTTTTTTATTATCTGACATTATGCATTGGTCATATTTATTACTAAATGTGTAACGATGTTGGTTTTAAAATGACATATATTCATAAAAATAAATAAATTCATAAAGATTAAGAGTAATATTTAATTTAATTACATATGTTGATCATTAAAAAAAATATTTTTTAAAATGTAATTTTGCTTCGCGTCTTAAAAAATACTTTAATTAATAACAATCAATATAGTATGGTTCAGCTTATTGTTTATACTATATTATACTAACAATATCAATTAATGCTTTAAAATAAATTACCATGCAACCTCAAATAACCTTCGGAATTATTCTTAAACGGTTCAAGTATTTGAGAATAGTGTTGTGTTATAGGAATAATTACTATTACAATTCATCAACCCATATGTTTTGTAGAAATTAACAATTATAATAATAAACGGGAAGAAAAAATGCCTATTAGTGAAATCAATTATATATATTTATTCAGCATATATGTATATGAAAATACATTTGTACTTGTCAGACATTCCGCAAAACGAATAATTTAATACATAAATTTAAAATAGGTATCAAGGACAAAGCAGAAATTAATGATCAATTCAGCTGATTTCCATCATAAAAGTAAAAGTCGCAATCAATTAACATAGTATTAACATTTAAACACACCTCATGTGTTAAGGAATTTCTTATCAAATATGTTTAAAAATGATGTATTTTTTGAAAAAGGAACTTATTCATACCTATACGATTTTACAGACTCTCAAAGTATACTGATCAAGACAACGTTCTATGGACTGTATTTAATGATAAATGTATGTCTTAAATGATAAACAATGAACAAAACGGAGAATTTTCAAATATTCATGACTAGTTAATTTACCATTTTTATTTCTAGAGTATAATAAGGTTTTTTTGTAAACGTTTTTGGAATTTTAAACATCTTAATTACAACTTGAAGCACAGAATTCGATGAAAATAATAAACTTAAGCCCGACTGATTTAGCTGTATTTTGTGTTTGTCTGACATTGGTATATCGATGATACTGCAATTCCACTTGAGTGACAATAATTAATAAGGTTGGACATTAAATGTAGCAAATTGTTTTCTTTTTTCTTTATACCATATACAAAGCTAATATTTCTTGATAGATGAACTTACAGCTTATTAGCAATTGTATCACCGACGACTTGACGGCTAACATTCAACCGTTTATTTAAAACCAATTACAGTAGTTATTGAAATAATAATAATATCAAATTCTTTTTATTTCATAATTTAAAAATAATTTTCGTCCCTTCTTCTTATCGGATTACGGGCAATTACCGGTTCTTATCTTTTTAATCGTAGTTAAGAAGATGCGATTGTGCAATCAGATACCTAATCAGTATTTAATATTTATGCAGTCTAAAAGGTAAATATCGTGTCACCATGCGATTGTCACAATTGCATGTAATGCATGCATTGCAAGCGATTATTATCTATTTGACATTTTTGTTTTCGGATTAGATAGACCATCATATATCTACTAAGATAGCCTCCGTAGCGAAGCGGTATTTGGCTGACTTTAAATCTCGGAGGTCGTGGGTTCGATCCCCACGCCGGGCAGGAAATCTTTGTATTAATTCTAAGATTTCTATCCAGGTCTGGTTGGTTGAGGGACTACCCTCCGAGAGAGCACGTTAAGCCGTTAATCATGAGTATATAAAAAAAACATCATCTATAATAATCGTATATCAAGGAATGCTGCTGCCCGCAGCGTTTCCTTGTGTACAATATAATACTGCGGTCACCAACCCGCCTGATAACCTCCTCCGGGAGGAAGCCCATGTTCAGCAGTGGACGTTATACGAGCTGATGATGAAGATAAGTGTCGGTGAATATGAATGTATATAATTGAATATATGAATGAATACTTAGGTATATGCCTGTGTATAGATAATTTCTACTTCACATGCCATTATGTATTTTTGGTTTGTGGTTTCATATTATACAGGTTCCGCGCGCGCCCCCCAACTAACTCCCGTAGGAACTTCATAAATGAAATGAAATTGCCTGTAGCCTTTCTCGGTAAATGGGCTATCCAACATTGAACGATTTTTTCAAATCAGACCAGTAGTTCCCGAGTTTATCGCGTTCAAGCAAACTTACTCTTCAGCTTTAAATTTAAAACTGTAAGACTAAGTTATTTAAGTTACCTATACTACTTACATAGTCTTTTTGTATGTCTAGATTATTTGAGTACCAAGAGGAAAAAATATGGTTTTTACTTTATAAAATCTTCCACTTATTTGAATCGGTTTCTTAAAAAAAGGGGCATTGACCTTAAACGGACGATGTAAGATTGATGCTTTTTATTTGACTTAGCACCATGTTTTTTATATTCAATTATATGCAAAAGCAATAACTTACGCAAGTAGTGTAGATTTATGATGGTTTTTCCTAGAAAACGGTATACCTACGGTTGGTTTGATTAGATCTCATTTAATTACTGTAATGGTTCAACTGTTACGCCTCTATCTGCCTTTTCGTTTTTTATCATTCCTGTCCATTGTAAAACATTGAAGCTAACGATAAGACCGCCATTGTACATTTTTTATCACCATTTGTATGTTTTCTTCGTTTATATTATTTTTTGTGTACAATAAAGAATATTGTAATGTATTTCAATAAACAATTATTTTATAGTTATCTGTATCTGGTTTAAATATGTGAAAAAAAATAACATAGGAGTTTTCAGGGACGTACGTTTATGCTTTTATTTAAATTATTTTTATGTAGCCAGTATGTGCCTATTTTTAGTATTTCTTTTTGATATACAAAAAGAAATACTAAAAATATACTTATCCGAACTGATCTCTCCTTGTCAAATGTTTCGTTATTTTTTTTATATATAAGAAATAACGACGAGCTATTTGGTATTTATTTACATCGTATACCTACTAATAAATTTATGATATCGGTATTATATTCATGTAAAAACAGTATACTATTTTGATTACAAAATGATCCTATCATAGTTACGTCAAACATATGTGCTACAAAATTAAACAAACAGAACAAATAGAAGTGAAAATAGTAACTTCACGATTTTTAACATGACAATGTTGTATGAAAAATCGTAAGCTAATAAAGTAATTAAGGCCAAGTCAACGTTAGGAACTACGGTCTGTTAGCTTCTATTCTCGTAGTGAGATCATCTCGGGTACAATTAGACAACTAATGACGATGTCCGCCACACTAGAAGCGGAAGGGACAAACAGTGTTTAGCTACAAAACAATACTGAACAACGGAAGCTGGACACAATTATTGTTTCATGAACGAGCTCCATTGACCCCCTATGGGGCCCCATGATTACCTTTCATACTTATATCTGTTTTTTTTATTATTTTGATTACAAACTAGCTATCCCACGTAGTTTTGCACAGATTCCGTCCCTGTAAGTACACGTGTACTTATAATAATAATAATAATTTGTTTGAGTATTGAACATTTTATAATCCGTCTGACTATTCTGTAATTGCTTTGACCGGATAAAATACAATTTCTTCATACAATCACCTCTTTTCACCTTTTGAAATTTATAAAAATCCTTTCTTGTCGGAAGTTTTCGTCATATAGAGAATACATTCCCCAAGTTTTAGGTTTATACGAGCCCGCTGGTCGTATAAACCTAAATACAAACCTTAAGGTTGTGCATTCGTCATCCGTCAGTCAGTCAGTAATTCAGGACGAAGCGTTTTATTAATATGGATAGATAAATGTATAACTTATTTTACCTACATAAAATGATCAAAACATACTATTAGTAGTGTTATATTACATTATCATGAAATGCTTCAAGGGACCCGGTCTAAGACGTGAATTATGTAGAAACAATATAAGACAAAGACCTGGTACAGACGCAGCGCAGACATGATGTCGTTTCATCGCGTTTTCAAGTCGCATCTTTACAAGCGACGCGCATTTTTACTCGATACCAATAACGACAACAAGTAGGCACTTGAAAATGGAACCCTACGCGCGAGTCCGACTCGCACTTGGCCGGTTTTTTACAATAATATAATATCATTAAAAACTTTAAGGTGTTAAGGTAAAACGTTAAGGTATCACACCTATTGCTGTTATCCCTAGACTATGGCTACATTTAATATAATTATGTTAGTTACATATTCACATGACACATGTTTATAACGAGTTTTTTTTGAAGGTCATAATTACAATTAAACAGTTTTTTCTAGCCATTAGTTTACAATGCTAGATGAAAATGAAATTATATTTTATTTTTTTGTTTTTTTTTTGTCGTGATGTTCAAATTAAATACAAAGTACCTACAGTTTTTATCATAATCTTTTTTTTATTTCAAATATATTAATGTTGGACGTGACGTAAATCTATATATCTATACATATAAAAATGAATTCCTATTTCCCTTGGTGACGGCATCACGTGTGAACAGCTGGGCCGATTTCGCTTAGGTATCCTTTTTTTGTTGTGTTTGTTATTACAAGGAGAAGGGTCCTATTAAAGGAAAAGATAAGAAATTTGTGGAAACTTAGAAAATTTAAGAACACTTAAGCACTATATTGAATTTTCTAACGTAACCTTAACGCTTTTGACAATATAAACTTTTTAATGTAATCTTATGGCGTTTGACATAACATTGACAAAATGCGCGCTACTCTTAGTGCACATCACGGTAAGTTCAGAGCTATCATGCCTAATTTAGTTTTAGTTAAGACAGGACAATGTCTGTCGGGTCAACTAGTAATGAAATAAAATTGAAGTGCTGTTTGTATTAGAAAAATAACAGATTAATAAAAGTAAAAAAAAAAATATATATATTATGGGTCTATCTATCTGTATGTTTATTTGTCCATTATAATTACATTCCGTGTATTCTCCAAAACGGTGTTACCAATTTCCCAAGCCGGGACTTTCATCATTAGATAGCAAGTCGCTAGTTCTAAATATAATACCTAAATACTGCCTTGTTAATCTTTTAGCGTAACATTGAAACACAGAAACAACAAAAGTCGGATAACCTTAAAAGACTGACACATTCTTAAATAATGTATATAATAAACTTTCACCAACATAAATAGTAGTGTACTTATAACTTGGACACTATAATAAACCCATGTACTGAAAATGTATTTCAGTTTATCTTTCATGAATTTTAAAAGTTTCTTACCGTTTTCAGCGTAAAACATTTAAGATAGGTATTAGGTACATTTAGAAGTTACCAGGCTGAGCCCTTATGCCCGGTGAAGTAGCAAAAGCCTCGTGGCTTACTACGTAAGTGCTTCCGAAAAAAGGCTGAGCCCATTATAATGTAATATTATTTGTGTGAACCACTAATAGTTTTGTAAAGTCACAAATATATTATTTGTTTTGTAATGTGGGAGCTACCTCCTTTAAAATTAAATCGAACCTTTATTTTGTTATCTTTAAGCTTTCGTAACAGATACAAGAAATTATCAAAAAACATTTGTTACCTACACACACTGTTACTAAACCTACATACACCTACCTACATCATTATCAATAAAGTGTGTCGTTGCAGATATTAGATTAACACAAAAACACTTTAGAATTTTTTATTATCTAAACAATAATAGGTGCATTTTTAAAATAGTATAAAAAATGAATAATATTCTTCACTTTATGAACTACGATTTGGAATAATGAAGTGGATTCTTAATATTGAACACATATAGAATTTGATTAAATATAAGGTATATTTAATCAAATTCTAAGTAAAACAACTCATATTTTTACTAAAGCTTCTTAAAAAATAAGGTATAAATTTATATTTAAATTAAAATAAGAAGTACATACCTACGTTTAAAATAAATCACTAAAGCATTGGAGAACTTTTCTGAAGTTTATTTTGTAAAGCCTTATTTATATTTACGATCAACTCGTAAGTATTCTTAAATTGAAAGTTAAAAAAATATTATAATATGATTTTATTTAAATGTAAAAATATTTACGTTATAGGACCAACATGAAAAAGTCAACTCCATAGTAACTCACGATAAAATCCGTTCGTCTTTCTTGAGGCTTGAGTGACTACTTATCAGGGTTTTGAAACGTAGGTTAGGTTACTGCGCTGCACTGGTCATAGACATTTGTACTGACATCATCGACAATTATATTATAGTTAATTGTTAAAAATAATGTTTAACATTGCACCAAAATGGGGTCACAAATCGATGGTGTACCTAATTCGACATATAGTTCTATTTTCGGACAGACATTTCAAGTTAGCACACAATCTATCAGCAGATAGTAAGATATTGCAACACAATAAAAGAATCACCTTAGTTTTTTTTTTTTTTTCTTAGTCATTGCTGTTGACACTTTTGGAAGTAAATAATTAGAATCGTGAGAAAGTTGTTATATTGAGTACTTAAAAAAATAAACTATAAATTGTTACTATACAGTGAATCTGTTTGTTGTATTTTGAATATTATTTCATCAGTATGTCATTTAATGAACTTTTTTTTATAATTATCTTCATGAAATAATATTCAAATAATATACTTATCTACCTACTAAAATATTTATTAGCATACCATTCCGCATAATACTTATTAATAGTAAGCCGTACAGCAAAGTTACTCCTCTGAAAACTTTATTTTTGCTTTAAAATCGTTTTCTAACAAACAAGTTATGACATAACATTATTTTATCTCTAAAGATAGAAACATACTAACATATTTTTTTGTTATTGAAACAAAAATCAGTCATCAATCACAATTATATTACGATAATAACAAATATTTTAATTTAATAATGTGTATAGATAAGGGTTGCCAACAAAAAAAACATTTCGCAAATGAATCTACACGCGAAGCCTACATAGGTACATTACCTATAAACGTAATTAAAACGCGAATTATACTTATTGTTATAGTGATTACAATCGCTCTCTAACAATCAGTTACCATAGAGTAAAGTGCAATTCGTTTCCTTGTGATAGCAGTATAGATAGGTCGTTGATATCGATGTCACAGTAAAAACTACTCATTACAAAATGCGGGTATTTCCACTTTTATCCCAGATTAGAAACCGATTTAAGACCCTCGAGAAAAAATTAATAATAATAATTGTCCTATCTTCTGTGTTATAAGGTTGGATGTAAAATATTTTGATATGGTACTGGCCGTATTGCCGTTTAAAATGTTATTACTGACCGATTTTCAACAATAAAAAATTGACATTTATTATATTAACATTGTTACCAGACAAAAAATACAAGTACAAATCAATTAATGGTTTTTATCTGATTATTAGCCCAAACAATAATAATTCCACTTTCTACTTACATTAAAAATTGATTCCTTTTTTATCCCACAAGACAGTTATACTTCTATCTACGTAGACATATGTAGGAATATTAGTTATGTAAGGTCAGCAAAGAAAACTTATTTTGTTCGTAAAATATGTGCGTGAGGGCCACTTTGTTAAAACTCTTTGAAAATGTGCTTAGGATTTAGTGAACATTCCCAAATAATTGTGAAAGTTGGAATCAGATTTTGCGAAACTCAAATAACCGAGTTATGGACAGTACAGTTGGGCGCTCAATTCTCATATAGAGGATTGAGAGCCCACCTGAATCTGATGAACTATGGACACTACAGATAAAGTCTTTATTCCAAAATCTAAGCTAATGCCAAACAAAATTTGTGATCACAAGATATTATCGCAAAACACTGTACTACTTTGTATATCTTCGTACAAAATGGACCATCAATTCTCACACACGTCAAAGTTTATTACGCAAATAAAATGAAAACATTAACTTACAGCTACTGTTTGAAATCCTATAAGATGCTTAATAAAGTGAAAATTTATTAAAGCAAGAACAGGTCATCACTTCTTGTTGTTTGAAAGTTATGACCTTGATAAAATTCGGACCCTTAGTCATCCCATTTATTTTGCTTTCGTTTTATTACGCGTAATGTATGAAAGATAAGACAAATACAAAATTGTCTCTTTTTGTAAAAAAAATTGTGCTACAAATTGGTGTCATATGTTACATAAGAATGATGATAAAACTACAAATCTTGTCATGTCCACATTGTCTACAAGCAACTTTCCAGTATGGACAGTTGCTTGTAGACCCACACGGCAATTTGCAGTTCTTAGTCTTCACTCGAGAACCTTTCAGCCCCATGGGCCATCAATTCTTCGAGCTCTGCACATAGCCATTTCAGCTTGCTAATCCATTGAGCTATGCCAGCAACATTCGTTATCTTGTAGATCTCTTCATTTCTGATTTGAATGCGCAGGGAAATTCCGAGCTCTTTCTATAGCTTGTTAAGTAACTTTGAGCTTTCTGATGAGAGACCGGTAATACACATTGGTTAAAGATTTTCGTCTTAAATCACTGAAGTATCTTTTCCCTACTCTCATTCTAAATGCGAAAGTTTATAAGGAATCAAAGATGAACTGTGTTAGGCCCAAAAAAATGGAGCAAACATAGTTAATTACATTAAATTATATTTTATGAAAATTTGTACGTATATTTATCAAAGGAATATATACCGTAAACCATGACTCCAAATATAATAGAGTATCAGTGCAGCACCCATAAAATCGCGATGGGATTTTTCGGACCGATGTGTGTAAAGCCAAAAGGCTTTTGTTAGCTCAGCGTTTGTGAAGGCTCCAGCCTTATTCAATGGTTCAAAAGCTTCATACTATGCAACCTGAGCAAGCCAACACACCTATGGGGCTTGGACCGAGTCTTGTGCAACAATCGTTTTACTTTTCAGTTCGCGTGCCATATGGACTTCGGATCTCCGAGGGCATCGGAAGGTTCATACCTAAAGTTTAGGATAGATAAAACCACTGGAACAGTATATTGTTTAGTAACATGTACTGTAGTAAACAAAATACATACATTATATAATTATTACATCATAGCTAATTCAAATAACAAAATGTGAACTTTAATATTTTGTCTTATAGATATGTATATTAATTACGAATTAATTTATATTAACACTAGCTTTTACCCGCAGCTTCGCTCGCATTGAAGCACCCTATGTTACTTTTAATACCTTCAAGAATATGCGTATGCAAAGTTTCATAATTATAGGTTAACTAGATTTCGCGTGAAAACGTAAGAAACAAACTTAAATTCACATTTATAATATTAGTAGGATATCATTCATGTAATATTGTGTAATTTACATAACACTATGGCACATAATTACGTACACATGCACTGCTGACGTGAACCCACTCGTAACACAACCATTTTAGCTTAGCACGAGGGGTTAACAAGAATACTAGTAGACTGCAAAACTCTGTAAGTAATTGTTAACAAAAAAAAAGATGCCGTCTATACAGAATACCTGAATATATAATTATAATGAAGCGGCCCAATGGCTAGGGCGTCGGACTTGTGATCTTGTGGCCGGTTCGATCCCCACCCATGGCACTACCGACGTGAACCCACTTGTAACACAAGCATTTAAGCTTAGTACGAGGGGTTAACAAGAATACTAGTAGACCGATATTTCTGCTAGTGATCTTTTAAATAAAATAAAAAAACAAAAATATAAATATAAAAATAAATATTATGTGACAGTTTTGATGTATATTACTAATTACCAAAACAAATATTTTTTGACAATAATGAGCTAAATATGTGAACTTGTTTGAAATTGTTAGTAAACATTTTAAATATGAAATGAAATAAATAATCACGTAACATTTATGCATAATATTTTATTTATTCACAACATAGGGTATTTTTAAACCTGATAAAGACCATTAACAATTTTATCAATTAAAATTTTATAATTAAAAAAAAATATAAGATTCTTAGTCCTGTTGTGTAACAGTCAACGTCAGAACATTACACTGATTGATCCGATACGAATTTTGATGACATATAAGTAATTCGTTTATTTACTGAAGTGAATATTTGTGTCGGAGCCTAAAAGTATTTATGGTTTGAAATACTCTTCGTATTGAGCTCTGCTCAATACTACCTACCTACAATTCAAATGAGTAAAAACCAAAATCCACCGAAAAAAGGAATATATTTGTTAGGATTGTACCTTTTATACATAAGCGAAGGTTCCTTATTGAAAATATATAAATACAAAGTTATTAATAAGCTAAACAATAGATTATGAAATCTAATTATACTATTGAAACACTTTACTCGTAAACATACGAGGTTAAAAAACTGTATTATTCCGTTATTAGTCTTGACTTTAGATACAAAAGGTCAATAGTGTTGAGCTCATTTGTTATCAATATTGTGAACACACCCACAAATAAAACGCGTAACACACTTTATAGGCGATAGGCGATATTTGCGTCAACATACCTATGAAGAAAAACCTACGTTCCGTTTCGTTGGTAACCTATATTAATATTTTAATACATTTACAATATAAAAAACATTAATTGATAAATTTAGAATTTTGTGTTGGTAATGGTTGCATTAGACTTTTGCATTAATCAAACTAAGGTTAATGAATACCCAAGTTAGAGATTAATCATAAACATTAAACCATTAACTAATTTTGTTACAGGTATGAAGTAGATGCAAATTTAAAAAAACTCAAAGACGAACTATGTTATCTAATTTATGAGAAGAAAAAAAGTAAATAAAAATGTCTGCAAAGAACTCATTGGTGCCATCGCAAAGGACACAGAAAGTAATCAAATTAATACCCCCAGACGGAGGATGGGGCTGGATGGTTACCTTAGGAACAGCTCTGTGTAACGTAAGTATTTTAAGATTATTGCTTTGATTTGCCTCTATCGACTATCTACGACATCGTAAAATGGTTTAATCTCAATTTGTGAGACAACATTCTAAGTAATAGAAAAGTTAGAGCATTTTTTGGGTTGGGAGGGTAAAAACGGGACCCTATTACTAAGACTTCGCTGTCTGAACTAGCTAGACAGTTGACATTTTCACAGATGATGTATTTATAGTGTCGCCATCACAACAAATACTTCAAATTAAATTAAATAAATATTTAAGGACTTGTAACACAAGCATTTAAGCTTAGTACGAGGGGTTAACAAGAATACTAGTAGACCGATATTTCTGCTAGTGATCTTTTAAATAAAATAAAAAAACAAAAATATAAATATAAAAATAAATATTATGTGAAAGTTTTATGTGAAATATTAAGGGCCCCCATAATTTTTTGTTTATTTTTTTCCCTTTTTTGCTCAATATCCAAAACGGCAACAGGTGGACGCTTGTAAATGGTACGGAACCCTTATGCACGAGTCCGACTCGCACTATACCAGTTTTTTTTTGTTAACGTCAAAATGTCTAAATAACCGAACCTACATTGAGCTTCAATAAGCTGATAATAGAATTAAACATGTTTTATAATGAATTTTGTATCTTAGAAAATTCACTAAAAATGGGTTGGCTAAAGAAATCCTGGACAGACTTTTTATTTAAAAAATGATTAAGAAGGGAATAATTGATTAATAATAATTTTTCATTTAAACTTTAAAACCTTTCTAGGCAAGCGTGTATCATCTTAGGCCTTATCTTCGCCTTCCATCAAGCGAGATTATGGTCAAACGTAAGCCTATATGTAGTAAAAAAAAAATCAAAAAAGAACTAAATTAAAAAAAACTGAAATTACTTAACTTAAATAAAAAACTTGAATGTTTACATACAGGTACACAGAAAAAGTCATTGTAAACAATTCGCTAATACCTAGGTCAAAGTACATTGTTGATTCAAATTGTGTTGTACATGAGTAAGATAGCCATTTGATTAACGATTGATTATTGGTACCGGCTGCTTAGGTTGGTAACTGTGAAACTGAGCGTTGTTTAAATAAGAAAAAAACTAAATAAGCTAAAACTTTTCACTGGTTCAATTACTCGTATGTCCAAACGCGGTAATGGTCCGTGGAAAACAAACATAGAAAAACGAAAACTTTTAGTTGGTTAGTTTGATTGTCGTGAAATTGAAAAAGAGTGAATAATATATTTAGATATACAGTGGACCAAAAGTCTTTTTATGTTTCAAACGATGATGAAAAACGAATCATATGACTTTAAATCTATATATTATAATAAATAGAATCAGGCGTTACTTTGCGGGAATCGGTAAAAAAATGCACAATATGCATAGGAAGGAAAATAAAAACATGTTAAAATACTATTTCGACACGTGTTTCGCTCCTCAACGGAGCATCATCAAGGTTGAGTTGACGAGTCGATTCCTATTACGCTCGCCTCGTCACAAAACACATGTAATTTAGTGATAGAGATTTCACACTCCAAACTGCTGCAGTGTCAGCGTAATCAAGGATCACATGTGGATGATGTAATAAATTTTCCTTTTCGTGTACTTTCATTATTAAAAGTCGGTTTTTTAATGTTATGCTAGCTTTCGTGTGCGGTTTCATCCTTGTATCAGCCGTTCCGGTAAAAATTTCTTAATGGAATCCTTACCCTTCCTTGATAAATTGGCTAACTAACACTGACATAATCATTTAAATCAGACCAAAAGTTTCTGTGATTAGCGAACAACCAAACAAACAATCAAACTTTTTAGCTATATACGAGTATAGTAGTATGACTTTTTTATCATCTTTTGATATATAAAAAGACTAAATTGTAATATGTACTTGGTCCATAAATAGATAACAATCTAAAATTTCAGAATTTTTAAATCTTTTACTGTTCCCAGAATCGTGATATTAAATTTTAATGTGCATTAGCTTTATTCTAAAATGTCCGATTACAAAATTAGGGTTACAAAAACCGGATATAAATTGTTTCTGAATTGATAATAATAATAATAATACCGATCTAAAGGTCGATGATGTAAGTGCGTAGGTATATTTCATTTTAGAAGTATCGTTTTATCGTGAAAACGATATCGATACGATAAGTGTTGGATAAAGTAGATTAAGTACCTACCCAAACGAAATTTGTTTGTTGATTGTCAATAGCACGTTGGTATAAGTGAAACAGAAAAATAACAACATGTTATGTTTATTTTTTAGATTTTCAATCAATCTTTGCTGTCGCTATTCAGTTTACTTTACGGAGATGCATTGGAATCGATGGGTCATTCAACGCAAGGGGCTGCAGTCGTTCTCAGTACCATGTTATTCGTCCAAAATTTCGGTGGTCCTATTGCCGGGGCCATAGTTAAATTAACATCAACACGATTTGTAGCGGTGCTCGGAGCAGTCTTCTGTACGGTTGGAATTTTCTTCAGTGGATTTTCGACCAATATTTGGCATTTGGCGCTAACTTACGGTGTTCTTTTAGGTAAGAGTATATCAATTTTGTTCTTCATCATTATTATATTTATAAATTAGGTTATTAGTAGGTACACTTTAAGTAACTTATAGTCAAAGCTCAAATGCAGATTGGAGAAAAGTGATAAAAACTCGTCAAAGTTAAAAACAGAAATAGAAACAGCCTGTAAATATTAACATTCACGTAGACCAATAAAGTCTTTAGCAAATAAAGTTTTGTACCTTTACTTGCATGGGAATAATATAATATTCCTGTACAGTTCCAAAGTTTCAAAACAAACAAAACTGCGCTCGTATTTTGAAATTCTCTTTGCGTAATATTTCGAATGACCCACGGTCAACCGCACTTATTGGAATCGCACACTTAATGCGAATAGTTGGGCAATTCAAGTAATCCATTATGTTTATTTTAGGCTTGGGTTTGGGTTTCATCCAAAACTCGTCATTTGTGGCTATAAATAGCTACTTCAAGGCAAAGAAGAGCCGTGCAGTGGGTCTGGCGAACGTTGGCACAGGTGTTGGACAAACCTTAATGCCACACTTAGTGAGATATCTACTGGATAATTACGGTTTCCGTGGCGCATGCTTGCTGTTGTCCGGTCTCAGTTTACACGGGGTAAATACTTGCTGAAGTATTTGTTTACATTGTGAAATGTGACTTAACATCATACTGTCTTTGTTTACAAAAAATGCGTTCTTTGTTTTTATGAACAATTCGTTCCTGAGTCAGTACTAGTTGTATAAATGACAACATTACTGCCGTGATATATCTATAATGCCGTTATCTACCTCTACGGGTTTGGTAGATAACGGCATTATAGATATATCACGGCAGATTAGGAGATGGCGGGATGCATTTAAAGTTATGCCCTATTTACTATTTGGTTTTACTTACTATTTAATAATGCCGTTCATTAAGGAGCAAAGGAATAAGGACTTTTAGAAGGATTACTTTTCTTACAATTTGACTGCATTAAAGGTAAATTAACGATTACTTAGGGCAAAACATGCATCTACAAATAACTGGCATTATTTTGTAACTACATTACGTAGTAAGTCGAATACGTTTGCCGGCGGCAAATATTGGGCATATTGTATGTTATTTAAAAATGTGAAAACGGGCGGTGTCATCGTTTAATATTTAATTCCAAATGTAACTTTGGAGATATTTATCGAAGTAATGCGAATCATTACCGATAGATGGCACTACCGTCCCCGTTAGAGACGTGTTACAAAGAGATTAATAAATTTCGATGATCGGTAGGGTTCTACCGTAGCCTAATTGGCTAAGGCATTGGGGGCTTTACCCAAAGATGCAGGTTCGAATCCTGCCGGTGGTCGAATTTTATTAATCTCAATTTTGAAATATTGTATGTTACCTTTGATTATGAGTATATATTAAGATTGTTCCATTTTTTAATTCTATGATAACCTTGTGATAAAATTGAGAATAATGATATTGATGAAACTCATTAATGTTTTAGATTGCGGGTACAATGTTAATTCAACCAGTAGAATGGCATATGAAGAAAGTCGAAGAAGAAGTGGTAATAGATGAAACACTACAACTATTACCTGAAAAACGTAAGGATACCAATGGAAAAATATCAGTATCAAATGCTGAAAATGGCGATTTAGGAAATGGAAAAGAAAAAACATGGGGTAGCCATAATAAAGCATTAAATGGAGAAGACTTAAAGAAAGCTGAAGCAAATGGTCAAAATGGTAAAATATATTTTATTTAATTCATGTTATCCATAATGAAAATATAGGGTATGGGAGATGGCCACCTTAATTTTGAGAATGCATTAATAGCTATGTAAGCAAGTGTTGCCAGATAATATGGTAACACCTAATTATGACATCAGGTGCATCTTATACAACCAAAAGGAAAACCAGGTACTAGGTTTCTCAGTGAATTGTTGCCTAACATATGAGAAAGCGAAAATAAAAATACTATCAAGTCACTTTGAAACATAGTACTAGGGGTAATTATTATTTGTGTGAACCACAAATAGTTGTTCTGAGTCTGAATGTACTTTGTGGCCTTGTGCGGGAGATCTCTTAAAAAAAAACGCAGAACTTGAATTACCAATATCGAATGGCCAAGTCTCCCGAACAGCCACTCCAGCTTACCCGATACCAAAATAACAGCAATAAATTAATATTCATTTGAATCATAATTTAATGTTACCATTAGTAAATTAGATATTTAGAAATATATCAACATTTGAAGTTCTAACCTGAATTTTAAATATGATAGTATTTCTAAGAACTTTATAAAAGTTTTTTTTCAAATGTACCGTAATTTTATTCAAATTTAGGTTCAAATTGTGAAAAGTCCTCTAGTATTAAACTAGTAACTAGTACTAGTATTAAAACTACTTTTATTATTTTGTTAAAATATATTCGTATAATTTTAAATGGGAATTACTATAAAAACTTTATAAATGTTCAGTTTTAAACAAGTTTACAACATAAAGATGGCAATGTCATAGTTTTTCTATTACTATAATAGATATTTAAAGAATATTGTTAAAAAGTCCGAAGCCATTGGGCTACGGCCGCATATTATATTATACAGCATAAATAAAGGCGAAAACACATTATTAAAACGCCACGCCACGCCACGCCACGTGAAATCAATCAAAATTGACGTGTCGGGTGTTCATAGTGTGTTTCTGGTCTATAGAAAACAATACATTTGATTCGACTCAACACGCGTGGCGTGTCGTCGGGTGGCGTGGCGTTTTAATAATATGTTTCCGCCTTAATATGCCGCATTTTGCCTTTTTAATTATTTGAGAATATTAAATAAGTAACTTTATTAGTGCACTTGTGGCTAACTGATAGAAATTGCTGAGATCTAGTGTTTTGGGTTTGATTCCCAATCAGGACAACTGTAAGAATGAACGTCATAAGTTGTTCTCTATTTAGGTGTGATTTATGTCCGTAAATGAAGTGTGTGTTAAGTTCCATTAGCATATATTTCCCTCGCTCGGGGCGTGATTCATTTAAAAGATAAGTAACAATTTTGTATTGACTATCTCATTTTTCGCATTTTCAGGTATCACCCATCGTAGGTCTGTGTCAGCTCAAACAAATAATTTATTCAGAAAATTATACGACCTCTTCGGTATTGTGTTACTGGGAGATGTCCGGTTCTTGAACATAGTAATTGGTACCGCATTGGCGGTTACTTCTATACAGAACTTTAGTATGCTGTATCCATTCTTCCTACAGGTAATATATATTTTTGATTTATTTACTAGAGGTAAACGTTTAATACTGTTGAAATCTTTACAGTGAATACTAATAAGCATTCGAATTATTAATTTAACTGGGAAAGCTGCGCAAAAGTTTAGATTTAGAATAGTTTTTATTTTATAAGTTACTTTTAGTTATAATGTCAAAACTAGCTTCACGCGCCTGGTTAACTAACTCCTGTCCCCGTAGGAACTTCAGAATTAAATGAGAGGAGATAAGCGCGTCGAAGCAAACAAACAAACTCTACAGCTTTATATATTAGTATAAATAGCATGTTTCTTTCTATAAGTTGTTTGTATGTCTAATATATGGCTGGTGAATGAATCATAGTAGTAAAATCAATCGATTTATATATACTTTGATATGAATTAGAAATAACAGATTTAAACTACTTCGAACCTATGTTCCGGCCGCCCGTTCGTACAACCTTGCATTGTAATGCGCAAGAACTCAATTGCAGTCAGCTTGAGGGTTTTTTAGGAAATAAACACGTCATGCTTATTTTAGATAAATGTCCGTTCTTACGTTTTGATAATGACATTGCATAAATTATCTTAACAAGTATTAGCAACCATTAAAAAATCACAGTGTATTTAAAGTTGTATCATTTTTATTCATTTTATGTCTTCAATGATTGTGAAGTTTTTCAATTGTAATGTGTGTGTGTTACTTATTTGGCTTTTATAACGCCGATGTCTATGATTAATGAGTAAACCTCATTATTTGTACTTTGAAATTGATTTTCTGGAAATACGGGGTACGAATCATACATTATTTTTTTATTCATTCCTCAAACAGGTAACAGGCGCGGTAAAAAATCACGTGACGTCTCTTTTAGGTACAATTTTACCTAGTAGTGACGTCACAAGCCCTTCTCCCCAGGACTTTATAGTTTGTTGTTGCTCTGCATTTTTGTTAATTTTTATTGATTTGATAAATAAAACAAATATGTGTCCAATATTTTTAGTAATCTAATTGTCGGACAGCGGACTAAATATATTTACTATTTATGCCTATTATCATAATCGAAATCAAATAACTAGCTGATCCATTCTGAATAAAGCTTTTTCTTCGATGAAATTATATACAAAAGGCACTATGCTTCAATAAATAGATGATAGAAACAAAACAGACCAACCGGATAAGTACAAAGTACTCTTGTTAGAAGGTATTAGCACTAATCTTGTTTGTTTCAATATTTTATCAATGTTTATTAACTACTCTATATGCCTATCGTAAGTGTTAATATGTAGGTAATATTTAGTGAATTGTTGAAAAACAATAGATAGATGATTTCTATGTTGATTGATTTTGAAATCATGCGTGTGTTTTAATCACGACAGGATCATGATTAGACATATTCTGAATTTAACTATGATGTTGTATTATAAATTTAAACTTTTTTTGTACGGATATTCCAATGCGAGCAGTGTTTCCACCTTATTAAATAGTAAAAATTGCATCATAATCATCAGCCCGTATAACGTCCACTGCTGAACATGGGCCGAGGGAGGTTATTAGCCATAGTCACCACGCTGGGCAGACGGGTTGGTGACTGCAGTATTATGTTGTACCACACAAGGAAACGCAGCTGCCCGTTCCTTTATTTACAATTATTATAGATGATGTGATAACAATCGGGACCAACGGCTTAACGTGCTTTCCGAGGCACGGAGTATAGTCCCTCAACCAACCAGACCCTGAAAAAAATCTTAGAATTTAGACAAAGATTTCCAGGAGTCCGGCGTGGGGATCGAACCGACGACCTCCGAGATTTTAAAGCGAGCCAAATACCGCCGCGCTACGGAGGTTTGCCAACAATTGGATAGTAATGAGCATTTCTCGGGAAGTTTGGTGTAACTTTTGTTCTTTTAATTTCCTCTACTTTACATTTGTATCTAAATAATGTCATTTGTCAATGATTGTTACGATGGGGTTCCCCTAACCAGTACCTAAAATGTATTTCTGAGAAACTGTAAGAATGAAATAACCATTAACGTGTTCACAAAAAGCGGGCAATATCACTCGGTGTGCCGTCCACTCCCTTTATGAGTTTTGTTTTGATAGTATGTGTTATTCATTGAGTAAACATTTGTTATTTACAGAAAGTGGCCTCAATGGACAAACAACAAACTGCAAATTGTATGTCAGCAGTAGCCTTGGCTGATATTGCAGGTCGTCTTATCTTGCCAGTATTCCAAGACAAATATAAAATCAAAGCAAGGTGGATGCTCATCATGACTTCCATCTGGTTAATCATTGTAAGACAAAGTAAGTATGATATCTATATTTTTAATTTTGTTTTCAGTACTTAGAACCTTCTTTGGTTGTAATAATAATGTACCGGGAGGGCATCTAACTTAAAAGACTAAGAGGGTAATTACAAAGCGATATGACTATGACTTCGATAAAAATGTCTTCGTTATTTTAATATATTTGCTATGTTATTGTTACTGTATTATTTAAGCTACATGAATTCAATATATTGGCATATTACAATTTTTTATCGAAGTCATAGTATTTTAGTTACTTTATTAGCCTTAAAGTCTCAAAGGCAACTAGCATAACCACTATTCAATTAAATTTTAATACCAACGTATCCATAAAAGATACCCAATAAAGTATTCTTTAATAATAAGTATGCTTATCGTTAAGAATTTTCACCAAATTATATTTATAAAATATGTTTCAAAATTGAGATGAATAAAATTCGACCACCGGCGGGACTCGAACCGCATCTTAGGTTAAGCCCCTCATGCCTTAACCAGTTAGGCTACGGTGGTCGAATTTTATTAATCTCAATTTTGTCACATACTATATGGTAAACTTTTCCAAAAGTATTCAAAAACATTAAAAATATGTTTATAACTACCTACTGATTTCAATCTCATTTGATAGTAAGTAAGCCCTTAATAATATATTTATCTTTTCAGTTCTGGTTTACCAAACGGATATGACAGTGTTGCTTGCCATGTCCTGCATTTACGGGTTCGGCAGGAGTATGATCATTGTTGCGAGAAATATCGCGATATCCGAAAACTGCAGGATAGATCAGGTTCCCGCAGCTGTCGGTCTAGGAATGTTAACAATGGGCATTATTGTTCCACCAGCTGGATACTTCCTTGGATGGATAAGGGATTATACAGGAAGCTACGTAGCTTGCGTGACTGCACAAAATGCCCTATTAGTAATCCTACTCGTTACTTGGATACCAGATATGATATATTTAATGCTTAGAGACAAGCGAAACAAGAAAAAGGATCCAGAACCGTCACAAATATCTTAACCAAAGATCACAGTAAGAAAAAAGATGTAACATGGAAATTTTTCGTGCAGTGCACAATCACGATAAAGAACAAACCGAGACAAAAATAAGTTCCTTGATTAGAGGACTATAGAAAATGGCAAAAGAAAACCTTAGTCTTGAGGTAATGGAAAGTAATAAAAATAAAAAAACATTGTCTCGAAAGATAAAAATATCTGAGTCAGGGTTCGGAGACAGTGTCAGCTTACTTTGCAAATAATTTCTGTGAAACAGATTGCAGTATTGTGTGTTTGTCAAGATATAAAACAATGAACTAAAATATAAAAAGGTTGCAAGAACAATTATAAGTGTATTCCAATGAAAAAACGACTGATCCAGTGGTTTTTAAGCGTAGAATTATTATATTGAATGATATATGAAGAATGATGATTATGTGGCGCGGCTGTGAATAGTTTTTAGTCAGTAAATATGAATGATCAGGATTTTTAGTGTTTATATATGTATTTACAACAAAAACGGTACGGTGCAACAAATATGCTGTGATGTGATTAGTGAAATTTGTTGAACAATTAATAGTAATATAGTTTTAAAAATAATCACATAAGATAAATTTAAAAATACGTTTCTAGTCTAATAAATGAATAATTAAGTTGTTTTTTTTTTGTTTTATTTGCGAATGTTTAGCAATAATATTATTTAAAAACTTTTAAGTCACATTTACTGACAGATAGTCGTGAAAGATATCATCAGCCCGTATGACGTACACTGCTGAACATGGCCCTTCTCCCGAGAGAGGGTAGTTGCCATAGTCACCACGCTTGGTGGGTTGGTGACCGCAGTATTATGTTGTACCACACAAGGAAACGCTGCTGCCCGTTCCTTGATATACGACTATTATAGATGATGTTATAACAATCGGGACTAACGGCTTAACGTGTTTTCCGAGACACGGAGGCTAGTCCCTCAACCAACCAGACCCGGAAAGAAATCTTAGAATTTACTCAAAGATTTTCTGTCCGACTTGGGGATCGAACCCACGACCTCCAAGATTTAAAGCGAGCCAAATACCTATACCACCAAATACCAAATACCTAATGACTAAAACGGAGGTAAAGTATAATTAGTGTTATTAAAAAAATACTCTTAAGAAGTTAATGTTAATGCCAAGTAAGTACAATTTGTGTATTTGTAATAGTATACATGATCATAAAAATCGCATATAAGTTTGCAAATTAATAAATTAAACATAATTGGTCTAATTTATGAAGTTCAAAATTCATTTGTGGTATACACACTTAATAGTTTATGTTAGTTGTTTTTATTATAATAATTGTAACAAGTTATTATAATAAAATCATTCCTTGTGGTATTATATTTATATATACAAATTACAAACTTTACCTTTTTATAATATTTGTATTACAAATATTATAAAAAGGTAAAGTTTGTGAATTTTTTGTGAGGTTGTATGGGATAATCTCTGGATCTTCTGAACTGATTTTGCAAATGCTTTTAACAATAGAAAGTCACATTATTTGTGAGTGACATAGGCTATATTTAAAGTCAAGTTTTCCACGGGAAAGAGATCTACTCGGGTGCAATCGTATGAAACAGCTAGTTATTAATAAAATTGAACATATCACCTTTTGGCATTCATAACCATCAGGGGATTGAAATTGTACAGACTGGCATTTCAGGACTCTTTTAAAAATCTCTCAGATTCAGCGACTGAAAAAATAATATCGATACCTTTGGGTAGAAAGGTCGTATAAACCATTTTGGCCACATTGAGTTATATATACCAATTTTCTCAGATTTTTTTTCTCTATCGATCTGTATATACGAAATGCTGAAATTCGCTAAAAATGGTTAATACGACCCAGAAATTTTCGGTCATAGCCATTTAAAAAAGGTAAAATTTCAATGTAAAAGCCGAATGTTTTATTTTTGTAGTTTTGTTATGTTGTAATGACCATAATTTATATCAAATCATGGCGTAAAAATATTCGGTAATTGTAAATGGTTTATACGCCCTAAAAAAATATGACTTGATCGTTTTTTTAATTATTATACATATTTAAATGTACTTAATTTAATTAATTATTGAATTAAGCCTATACGTAGTAGCCTATAAATTATTTTAAAACGAATTATGAATTGAGAAATACAATAAAAAATAAATTTAGGTGACAAAGAATACAATCATTTAGTATGTGAAATTACACATTTCGTTCGTTAGCAAAATAATTGTATTCACCTAAATTTATTTTTTATTGTGTTTCTCAATTCATAATTCGTTTTAAAATAATTTATAATAATAATTTAAACTAACAATTCATAAATAATTTTAAACTAATTATGAATAGAAATTTATATCATAAATAAGTTACTTTTTAGTACATAAGTTAGTTACGTTTAGTGCTTGACCGTTTTTATTTTTTTTAATTTAGTAGCAATTCAATAGATTACTTAGCAAGTAAGCCTTAGTACAAAGGCTTAATTCAATAATTTATTAAATTAAGTACATTTAAATATGTACAATAATTAAAAAAACGATCAAGTCGTAATTTTATAAATGATTAAAATACAATCAGGTATTTTAATCATTTATAAAATTACGACTTTAATTTAGAAGAAGTTTAAAGATTTTTTGTTTTTTCATGACTAAGTAGATTTTTTTATTTCACTTTTCAGTTTATGTTCTTATAATTATTTTTTCAATTTAAAATTGTTATACCTTTTAGGTATGTTTTACCATTATTGAAATAATAGTAAATGTTGATTTCGTATTTCAGGTAGTTTTATTTTATTTGAATCAACCATTATAGGGTATAATATATAAATAGAATAATAATAATTGAGTTCCTACTAATTCTGAGAGTAACAGGATTGTTTATTAGTCAGAATTCAATTGATCTATGATTATAAAAGGTTTTTAATACAAAAAAAACTACATATATGGGTTTTTACCGCAGTAAATGTAACCATAAGCTTACCAAAAATGGATATACGACCTATACAGTTTTTAAAGTACATTTTTCATGGGGTGTATTAACCAAGAATTGATTTTTTCATAGACGTAAATCCAAGCTAACTTTAAAACGAAAGAAGATAGATAGGTTTTGATGATTTAACCTTTTTCATTTGCAAATTGTAAGAACCTTTCTCATTGATCATTTTTTTATAACTTCAAAAACAAAAAAGTTATTAATTTTTATGTAAAAAAAAAATAGTTTTTCTGCTCTCCTGAAAAGTCGGGTTTTGGTTTATACGACCTTTCTACCCAAAGGTATCGATATTAAAGATTAAAAAATGATTAAGCGATAACAACTTCAACAACTTTTCAAATATCGACGACTTCACTTAACAATAAGTTTTTGATTGGGTTATTTATATTTTAGTACAAAAAAAATATTTATTTTCGCAAAATATGTAAAAAATATACGAGACAAAGAGAAGTAGCTAATAACGCTAAAGGTATAGCGATCGTGTCAACAAAAACCTCATGCATAATTCAAACTTACGACACCGTGTCGCCGGCAGATGGTCACCGCACGCATACCAGATGAAAAGATTTGTTGCGGACATCTCTGAATTGTAGGTGATATTAAATTTATAGCTTAATATATAGAGAAATTTGTAATAATCTTATTTATAATATAATAATGAAATCTTAAGCGGCCAAAGCCCCATGGCTAGGGCATCGCTGGTTCGATTCTCACACATTGCACTTCTGACGTAAACCCACTCGTAACACATGCATTTTGGCTTAGCACGAGGGGTTAGCAAAAATTCTAGTTGTGCGCAAAAACTCTGCTAGTAAACCCTATATCTTATATAAAGAGTTAAAAAAATAAAGCTTTTATTTTAACTACATCACACAACACGGATTAAAAGTAATTTTAGTATCTAAATGAAGATATTTAAGGTACGATACTTTTTACTTTAAAACCATGTGAGAATTACACGAACTGAGCACATTAACTGTGTATATGGGTAACGTCAGCTAGTTAACTAATAGAATGAACTTAATTACCTGTTTAAATGCCCTTTAAACTGAAGATACTTTTTCTTTAAAAAGAGATCTCACGCACTACAAACACGAAATTTGCAAACGCGAAGCACACTAAAACACAGCTATAATTAGCCTTGATTGCAAATATAGTTGTCCTGTTGATATATGGTGTTCAGGGTTCTGAAATCGGACCCTGACCCTGATCTCAGGAGCTAATATTGTATCCACTGACCCACACCAGTTGGCTCAATTAGTTCCTGTTTCCGTGAATCCTTCTTCATGAATTATTCCAAATGTGACTCTGGACGTAGTGTTTTAATGAAGCTTTCTAATGAATTTAATATGTTAAACTTCTATTTTTGGACTAATCAAAAGCTGAAGAGTAAACACGATTTATCGGTTGTGAAGGAATTATATACAACTCCAGGTTATTGTGTCGCTAAAGTTTTTAATACTTAGCCAAACATCATCATTTCAGCCGTAGGACGTCCACTGCTGGAAATAGGCCTCCCTCATAGATCTCCAGTTGTTACCGTTAGAAGCGGCCTGCATCCACCGTGATCCCGCGGCCTTAACCAGATCATCCGTCCATCTTGTAGATGGACGTCCTACGCTACGCTTGCCAATCCGCGGTCTCCATTCGAGAACTTTTCGGCCCCGACGGCCATCTGTTCTCCGTACTATGAGCCAAACATCAGCGTAATGTAAACTATATTATCGTAATAAAGGTCGAACCAATTAATTCCAATCATATGTAAGTACCTACTGCCTTATTAATGGTTTGAACTAATTTTAAAAATACAGTTTGGTGAAAGTATTTATTATGACACAAAACAACTAAATGTACTAAGACCACAACAATATACCTAATATGTAATATTTACTGTGCAATATGCGACATACCACTTTACACAGAGGTATGTATCGCAAACGCCGATTTGAGCGATATTCGAGTCGAGTATTGTAATATTATCCACATTTCTTCTGGACACTCGGAATAAAATATTGAATAAAATAGAAAACATGTATTCCTCGGTATCAAATAAGGCAGATTTGTAGACAGCCATCATATTGTTTTCTATTTAGATAATGTAATAATGTTATGCAGGTTGAAGTTAAAGCAGACTTATAAATAAGAGGGAATTTCTGAGAAGAATATTATAAACAGGCATTTGATTGAGAGATTGAAAAAAAGCGTTTGTACTAAGTGTTTTGACTAGGGAAGTATAGGCAGAATACTACAGTCACAAAAATGATGTTATCGATTAATGTTGTGATCCTGGGCGTTAGTAGGGTCACTAGGCCTCGATGGCACTAGCTATCATATAAGGGATCTTTTTTTAACCCTAATCCTAAATATGGGTTGCAAGTTTGTATGGAAAAATCTTTGAAGAAGCAAGGATTTTAATAAAACTTGAGATTCTTTAAAACATTTATTGAATACGTGTGTCATGGTTTATTGGAATTCACCTCCAAAGGGTGCAAAATAGTTGTTGAAAGTTGAATATTTTTAATCTGCTCCATTTCTATGAAATTTATCATCCGAGTTACAAATATAAATAACACAGAACAAGTGTTCCAGTTTTTTGAAAAAAATCCCCATGGGTAGTAAAATAGCAGTTCATATTTTATGTATAACATTCAAAAATCTTAAATTATTAGAAAGCTGCGATATCCAATAGGCTATATATAATTATAAAGTTTTCACGGAAACGTTCTATTTGGGTGCTAATTTATTTATGATATAGAAAATCTTACACGGGGTATTTGAAAGATCATTCAACTATCACATCTGTAAATTTGACATCGCTATGAAATTAAATTCAGTTTCTGAAACATTGACGACAAAATGATTCTCTTCATTGGTGGCACAGGGGTTACGGTTACTGTTTAAAAAAAATATATATTCCCGTAAATTATGCATTTGTAAATAGTCAAAAGATATTTCGGCTTATTAATAAAGTTTATGTAATTAATTAAATGTATGTGTTTTTTTTTTAATTGATGCTTATTATTTATTGCTTAACCTATCAGGTAGTATAGAAATCATTTTTTTTTTTTCATTTTTAATGTCCTCAGTTCTATCCTTTAAGTATGTTATTATTTAGAAGGACCATAAGTATATCGATGGACGCGCTTAAGTGCTAACACCGGATCCAAGACGGATCCGGTCTTGTATCGGGTGAACTGAGAAGCCCCGATGAAACCGGCAGTAGAATAGCCCACTGAGTTTCAGTGCGCTATTCTACTAACGTTGTCAGGGCGGCCTAATGGAGACAATTCGGCGAAACATTCTCACATGGACATGTCCAAAGTTTCTGTAACCAGGTGGTCTGGGGTCAATTCCCACCTGGAACAACTATTTTTTTAAACCACAGATAGTTATTCTGAGTCTGTGTGTGCTTTGTGTCCATGAATTATGTGTTTGTGAATTGTCCGGCGATACAGAGAAATATTTCCCTAGTGCGGAAGTTTTGTTGCATAACATATAACTAGTTATTCTTAACAGAAATGTTTATCATAGATTAACTAACATGTTAAGCAAATATTATCAGCGATCAAAGTTTCGGAATGTCATTCGTCAATAAAAATAATTTTGACAACTGATTAAATAATTTCAACACTAAAGTTGAAATTATATCATACTTTCAAAAACTGGGTGTTATTAAATATAATGTGTAGAACATAAATTATATGCATTCTCATATGTTATTATATCTCGACTAGGTAATTCTATATCCACACACTAAAAGTAAAGGCTTTACATCTACCGTACGTAAGTGCAAACAAAATGGAAACTATGCAAACAAACTCGTACTGCAATGCTATTAAAACTAATTGTTTATTCGTTATATTAAAATCCAAACAGTTGGTAGCGAACAGTGTATTTGAGATAATTTAGGAAATCTGCCATGTTGGAGGAATTTATTCATTTGATTCCGTATTATTTTCTTAGTATATATGCCATATATCGAGTTAAAAAAAAGATTGACTACTATTAAAAAAACGGTTCATTATTTCTACCGTAGAGCAAGCAGATTTTAAGCGCATTGAGGTATTTTAAATATGGTGTTATCATCAAATGTTGCCGCACTGGATGCACTGGACACACAGTTCTTTAAATACTGGAGGAGCTGAACATTGACGACCGCGGTTTTTGGACACATAGCACGACGGGATCCTGTTATGTACATAAGTTAATTTTGTTTTGAAAGTGGAAGGGATTCGTCCACGTGGTGGAGACTAGCTACACGGGCTGATCGGATTGCCGAGCTTTTAAAAATGCCGATTTACCTAGCAATATTTAGAACAGAAGATCGGGAAGCTTGGGGAAGTTTAATAAAAGAACAGACCAAGTGAAGCGGTTATGTTCAGGACTAAAGAAATTAATGAGAAAGAGGAGGTATTGCTTTATGAAACATAAAGGCGTTTGCAATAATTTTTGAAATTTGTAATGATTAAGGAATTTGTTAATATGATTCCCCATTGTCTTTTTAGTCTATTACATTGATGGTGAGGTAAACGTTACTAAAATAGACTCATTAGATACTCCTTATTACTTCATCAAAATGTTTTAAGAAATAAGAAGTTACATTTTACTACTGGTTCATAAAGGAATGATGAGAAATTATAAACTTATTCAAAATAAATAATTAAATCCAATTATTTTTACTTGCTAAAAAGAAATCCAATTATTTTTACTTTCTAAAGAGTTAAGTAATTTAATTTATTAATTTTATTCAAATAATATTGATTTCATATAATCTTTCCTAATAAAATAATTAATAAAATGATGTTCTATTAATTATAAGAAAACAAAAAGTATATAAGAAAACTTAACTTACTACAAAACATTTAACTTGTAGTGTACCTACTATACTAATAAAAACAAAACAGAGTTGTTGTAACGCATGCATTAATATGCATGCATACACTGCATTAAACTCGGTAAAGTTTAATGCAGTGTACGCATGCATATTAAAGTCACATACATGATGAATACCAAACTTTCGAAATATTTCGTTTGATATTAAATGAAACAAAATATTTACCAAATAAAACTTCATCGCTGACAGGTAATTTGATAAACAACTACCTAACCATAGTTGAGGTTTACAACTCCATCCCTGTACATAAAATAACAGTTTTTTTGGCAGACATGTGTAGTTAAGGCCTTTCCGGACATAAAGGTAAGCAGGGCTGCTGCAGCTTTAATAAATGATTTAAAAACTGCAAACTAAGTAGTCTGGGCGCCTGCTGTGGGATTAGGACCTCGGGTTAGGCGGGCCACTGGAGTAATTTCCAGTTGGCGGACAGTAGAATTTTATTCTGATATTTATTCTGATGTTTTTACCCACTTTTATTAAAAAATAACATTTAATTTAATTATGTGAAGTCATATCAACAAAACATTTGTGACAGATTCCTATTTTCTTACTTGACCTGACAATGATAATTCTGTCCAGAAACGCTTAACTAATATTGCGTTTCGTTACTTAATAATTAGGTAACGAAACGAAATATTGATTATTATTGTGCTACGCTACCAAAGCGATCATTTTAATGCTTCTTGATACCTTCGGACATATATATGTATATATATCATATTCTTTTATTGTACTTCTTTGTGAATGTTTCGTATTTATGTACCTACCTGTTGCTGTTTATTTGTCTGTCTATTGGTTTTTTATGTCCGTAGTATTAAGTATTAATTGTTTATTTAACTACATGATAAAATATTTTCTATGTTAATTAATTGAATTGTATCATTTCTTTTAAAAAATATTAATGTTCTTTATCTTCAATTTGAAATCTTTTCCATTTTACTATCGAGGCAGTGTGTTTCGTAACTGTATTATTATTTTTAAGTTATATATTTTGGTATTAGATAAGTATTTTACTATTTAAACTTTATATTATTTTATTATATATTTATTTGTCTATAATTAATGGATTATGTAACCAATCATGATGATAGCTTTATTTCGTGTTCTTCTCCTTCTAGTTATGTTAGTGCGGATGAGTCTATTCCTTCACTGGCCTTAAAAGATCAAATTTCATCTTGCCTATCCAATCACCCCTACAACCTTAACATTGTCCACATCAATGCACAGAGCATTCCTGGTCATTATTCTGATCTTTTAGCATCTTTTTGCAGCAGTACTATTGATGCTTTATTGATTTCCGAATCCTTTTTAAAACCCTCACTTATATCGTCGTATTTTGCCATTCCTGGTTTTATTGCAATTCGAAATGATCGCATTAATAAAGGTGGCGGTGGTGTAGCGATTTACCTGAGGGCCGAAATCCCTTACAAAATAATCAGTGCATCTCCTTCTCCGTTCACTGGGTCCGCCGAACATCTGTTCGTCGAAATAACAGTTCGCCATTCCAAGCTACTCCTTGGTGTGTTCTACAGCCCCAACCTGAGAATAGATTATTTTAATTCATTAGACATTCTTCTCAACAACCACTGTCCAAACTACAACCACGTAGTCCTAATGGGTGATTTTAACACCTGTCTGATCAAGAATGATCACCGTACATCCAAACTACTCTCTCTTGTCTCTTCTATAAATCTTCATATTCTTCCTTTACAAGATACTCACCATTCCCCTAACTGCAACCCATCTCTATTAGACCTTATAATTGTTTCTCGTCCAGAGCTTGTTACAGCCCATGGCCAATTAATTCCTTCTTTTTCCTACCATGATTTAATTTATCTCTCTTATAATATTCGTCCCCCTAAACGTAAACAACAATTTCTTCTTCTTCGCAATTTCAAAGGTATTTATTTGTTTGGAGAAATTGCAGCGCGATGCTTCGAGTGTGGAGTGGTCGGTCATTTACGAGGCCCCACACATTGATGAAAAGGTACAAATTTTTAACAATAATATCTCAGCTTGTACGATCGTCATGCTCCCAAGCGACGAGTGAAAGTCGGGCACTCTCCTGCTCCTTGGCTTAATCAGGATATCAAAGACGCCATGAGTCGCAGGGACAAAGAAAAGCGTAGATTTAGGTTAAATTCTACGGAAGGGAACATATCTCGCTTTAAACTTCTTCGTAATCGTTGTAACCGTCTGTGTCGAGATGCCAAGAAACGTCACTTTTACAATTCCCTTGATAATCGCGATTCATCCACTGTCTGGAAATTCTTTAAATCCCAAGGTATAGGTAAATCCCCCACTACTATCAGTAATGACATTGATTTGAATGCTCTCAACGCTCACTTCTCTGATGCAGTTTCAGTTGTGAACACACATATTAAATCTGCTACATTGCGCGATCTGGCTAGTATACCATTACCTCAATGTACTGCTTTTGATTTATCGGCAGTTACTGAGGAGGATGTCAAAAAATCTCTTCTTTCTATCTCCTCTTCTGCTTCCGGTAATGACTGTATATGTTCAAGAATGATTATTCCCATTCTCTCCACCATACTTCCAGTCCTCACGCATATTTTTAATTATTCATTATATTATTCTACTTTCCCTTCTGCCTGGAAACTTGCTCGTATAATTCCTTTGCCTAAAGTTCGTTCTCCTTCTTCAATATTCCAATTTCGCCCCATTTCAATTCTTCCCTATCTGTCAAAAGTTCTTGAACATATAGTCCATCATCAACTATCTTCTTATCTTACTAAGAATGACCTCCTTAGCCCATATCAGTCTGGATTCATCTCTGGTCATAGCACAGTCACTGCTCTTCTCAGAGTCACTGATGATATTCGTTGGGCTATGAAGAACAAATCACTTACTCTCCTTATATTATTAGATTTTAGTAGCGCCTTCAACTCTGTTGACTTTGACATCCTCCTTGGTATTTTATCATCTCTTAATTGCTCCCCCAGCTCTATCTCCTGGTTTAATTCATATCTTCGGGGACGTTCGCAGTGTGTCCACCATGGCGATTCTTACTCTGATTGGTCGTCACTATTTGCGGGCGTGCCTCAAGGTGGCGTTCTTTCTCCCTTACTTTTTTCCGTTTTTATCAACTCAGTTACCAGAGTTATATCCTCGCACTTCCATCTCTATGCAGACGATTTACACCTTTATAGATCCTTTAACCGCGATGATATTGCATCTGCCATTGCTGATATGAATAATGACCTGAGTTCAATCAGCCTTTGGGCTAGTTCTTTTAGTTTGAAGCTAAATCCTGCCAAATCACAGGCCATTATTATAGGTAGCAAGTTTATGACAAACCAACTCAACAGTGCACACATTCCAGGAGTGATTTTAGATGATGTTACCATTGAGTTTATGAATACTGTAAAAAATCAGGGCGTTACCCTGGACTCCAATCTCTCCTGGAAAGCTCATGTCGCGGAAGTTAGCAAGAAGATCTATTTTACGTTGCACTTACTGAAATGTCTCCAAAACTTTTTACCTCTGAATACGAAAATCTCACTCGCTCAAACTCTCATACAACCCATTTTGGACTACGCTGACTGCTGCTACTTGGATGCTACGGAGGAGCTATTAAATAAACTTGAGCGCTTGCAAAATTTATGCATCCGTTTCATTTTTGATCTTAAGAAATATGACCACGTCTCCAACTTCCGCAAGGATCTCAAGTGGCTCCCTATCCGCCTTCGCAGGAATACTCGTATATTGTGTCTCCTTTTCAACATCCTCTACAATCCCAATTATCCCTCTTATCTACAGGAGTGTTTCTCCTTTATGCACATGTTAAAATTAAAGGAAATATATCTTATTTAATTATATTTATTTAATACATATATGTCAACGGTCGGACACAGAATGAATCATATCTTCCGATTCCATCGCCTTTTATACTGTGTAACAAACAAGTCTGGCGGTCACGTGTTTATAGAAGAAATGATTCAGAGCTTCTTATTATTGCTGAGAGTGTTGTTAAATCATTATTCATTTATTCTTCATTTTAAAACATGTTAATAAGCCTAAAATTAAACTTATTATTGTACCTGAAACTAAAAATATAAAATAACGTAATAAGATGTAAATGATATTTAAACAATTAAAATCCATGATATAAAATCCAACTAGATTTATGAATCAATCTGTTATTTGTACTATAGCCGGAATAAATAAATACTTATAAATGAGACACACACACATTCAACGATATTTGTTTGAATAATTATATAATATATTTCCAATAATCTATCACACACATCTGATGCTCCTTGTAACATCTCATCTCCGGTCACTCCTTAAATTCCCTCCTCACAAAACAGACTTCTTTTCCTACTCCTTTACAGTTCACGCTGTAAGGCTATGGAATTTACTTCCGCCTAACATACGTACTTCTAAAACTATTCTCATGTTCAAGAAACGTGTAAAAGAACACTATCTTTCCTTACCTTAAGTATATATTTATGTATGTATATGTGTATATATTCAAAATATAGTAGTGTATGTAGTATTAGGTATATATAATGTTATTGTAATGTATTTGTGGTCCGTATAAATGTATATAAACTACACACTATAATATGTAAGCGAAGGATGGTTCTTCATTAGAATCTGTCATAGTTGGTCAGGCGTGGATACTTGGGCAGGGGATCGTTATTTTAATTAACACTCGAGTTTTGAACAAAGTCACTATAATTCGCGTTAACAAAGATTGATTCACAAAATAACTGTTCTATATTCTAGCTAAAGTCAATTAGTAATCAAATTCACTATTATAATTGCATTTCACACTAGGATGACACAAAATATCAGCGATTCGTCTAGCGCGTGGTGCACGATCCGCTCCCGTTCAAACAGTGAAGTTTCAACATGGCCGCCGTGCTCCCACCTGCCCGACGCTCCGCTAGAGTGACGGCTGTCACTCTTATTCTGACGTCTGACATTGACACCTGACGTTAACTGTCACCAATCAGTAGAAGCTGTCATCGATGACAGCTGACAGTAGCCGTTTAAATACGACATATTAGCGATGCGCCGTCAAATATATTCTTCTGCATTTTAATGTTTCCTGTCGCGGGTCAGCTGGAAGAAATTTCTATTGAAATAAGCTGTGCCTATGTGCAATTGTATCCTTATTTTTCTTGTCTCATATTGTTTGTGTGTACATAAATTATTAAATAAATAAATAAATAGAACAATAATTAAGAATGTTATTTTTAGCTTGTATTATGAGTGGGTTCAATTGGTAAAAGGTAAGTTACAAACTCACGACTTTTTAATCGAAGGTCCGATTAGGCAAAAAATTAAGGGACAGTTTGTCCTATGCTAACAATTGTTACTTTACTTATTTACATGTCCACACTATTCACATGTGGAGACAAACTCATTCAAATTTATATTTGCAAAAGTTGGCATTTCGTCGAACGATAAATTTTCCCAGAGTTACTTTACCTATAACAGAAAAGTTCAAATACTTCAAAATAATTAATGTTATCCATTAACATTAATAATTTTTAGATATAACTAATTTCCGAATAAACTCTGATAAAACAATGAACACCGGTTAGTAATTGTCCTTTTTTAATTCTTATTTGAAGCCAGGAAAATCCATTAAATTTTATAAAACTATTCAGTTTCGTACTATACGAGATTATATTATTGTGGTAAATGTAAAAATCTTTGCGTTTCCACAAGTTTTTTCCGGCGGCCTCACAATATTTTTATTGTTAGCTCGGTCCGCAGTTAGGCGCCTGTCGTGGTGCGAAAAGCAAAAAAATATTTAATATTAACACAGTCATGGAAATATTAACTTCACTCGGTGAAACTGCGATACAATAGTTTTCAAAAATGAACTGCATTCATATCCTCTGGTTATTCAACTTTTATATACTTTTTGTTGGTTTACGCAATAAATGTTTTTTCCCTGTTTTGTAGTTTCTTTTGTTGCTGAGTTTTCTGGAGTGTGTTGGTTAAGAGCCTTCAAGTTTTATTTAATTCTAACTAAAGCATATTAAAATCGTCACTGTACGATTTTTTAAAAAGTTTATGGTGTATACTGAGACAATACAATGTATTTGACGGCTTATTAGCAGTCTCAGCATGATTCGTTGATTCATCATTTCATTCATCTTTTTACGTAGGTTGCTTACTTTATAGTTTTGAAACCGTGTATAAGGTCCTGCTTGCCTTTATGCTCTGTGTAAAATCATAAGCCTAGTATCTTACTTCTAAAATAATACGTTCGTTCGAAAAAAACTTAGGTATGGCCCATACAAAAGTGTGTCGTCGTCATGCATTTAATTGCATGACGACGACAAACTTTTCGCTATAAAAGTGAATTCCAAATTTAACTAAAGATTTCCTTCCAGAAAACAAAGCAACATACAACCATATTCTACTAAACAAAACGCTAACAATCTCAACATCTTAAAATATCGCAACTAGTGTCCTCACGTGGCCTCCATCTCGCCAAAAAATAAGAGCATAGTCAAAAAAACATCAAAATCTCATTAGTTCCATTTTACGCCGCGACGACACTACGGAAACAGTATAACTAATGTACAGTAATAAACAGAGACGGAGAATGTCGTATTTCTTTTTATAACTTCACTGTACCATTTTGTGGTTTAAAAGGTGGTACTGAGTAGCGACGTGAAAACAGTTGGTATTACTCGATGTTAGTACAAAGCATAAAATACAGCGAGTTACAACCGAACAGAAAGAGATACTGAACGACGTATTCCACTCTCAACATTATGGAGGTAAACTCTTTTTCGTTGATGTTTTGTTTTTGGATGCTTTGTACTGTGTACGTACGAGTAGATATTTGTGTTTTGTTTCAGTAGGTTGTTGAATGTATGCGGCAATGTAACTACTACTTATCATTAGCCTTGAATCGAGGAATTGGGCCTAATTGACTGCGATGGGATGGAGCAGTGGTTAATGTGGTCACCTTAGTAGGTAGCGCCTAAGTGTTGTGGTTTTGATCCTCACTTATGGCCATTAATTGGGTAGCCCACATATAATTTTTCCAAGTATCTGATTTACGTTCGACTGTAAATAATTAACTACTTCTTCAAAGTTAATTCGAAATCTTTATTATATGAAATAAATTAATAATACGTAATCACATAATTATAATCACAATAAAAGAAAGATTATCTATTTAAAAATACATAATTAAATTTTTATATAGATAATAATATGTTTTGATATAAATATAAACTATTTTTAATAATAATAGTTTTCTTAGTAAAATGCACTCTTTCCACTACATTTCTAGAACAAATTTCACCGTTTTGTGCACGTTAAATTAGATGTTGTTTAAGACCCGCTAGAACGTTTGTTCGTAACTAATTTGCTTTTATACATATTTTTCTTCTTATTAATTATAAAGAGAAAATATTTGTTAGTTTGTGAAAAGCTTTTATTTGTAAAAAGCGGAAAGTATTAATAGGTATCGATGACTATATCTTATGAAAAAAAAAATGACGAGAACGAAATTACGCAGAATTCTCGCGGGCTAGAACGGTACCTATTTAAAATAAATCCAAAACCTAGTGTAAATGCAGTATTCAAAAATATTTAACCTCAAATTAATTTATTAAGTAGGTAAGTAACTATGTAAGTAGTGTAAGTACTTATACATTTTCACCACAGTTATTTTTCTTAAAACTTCATTTACCTACATTTTTAAATTTTATTTGATGATTGGCAAATGTAATTTAGATATTCTCTGATACCAATGTTATATACTTTCTTAAAGAAATGAAATGGGCGTTGGATTGTTTTGAGCTTATATCTAGATTCAAATTGATGTTGATGAATAGCTTTGTTAATGAATCAATAATAAGATCACTGCCTATTTTAAAAGGGACTATTCTGCTATTTGTTATTTTTTTAATTCATTAGGAACTTTGAAACATTGTTTTAAGCCGAAAAAAATGGCTTTATCGTAGAACAGTCAATATTTATCTATCTATACCAATATATAAAGCTGATGAGTTTGTTTGCTTGAATTAAGTACTACTTGTAAAAATATTTCAGCGTTTTATAGCCCATTTATCGAGGAAGGCTATAATAGGTTATATTTTATTATTAAATTACGAACAAGAGCAAGCGGATAAAAACACGCGCGGAAGGTAGCAAGTTATACAATACTGAGATTAGCGCGTTCAAGCAAACGAAGAAACTCTTCAGTTTTATTTATTAGTAGGTATATATAGATTTAACTTAAACCACGAAAGAAAAAAACATGTAGGTATGTAGTTTTTACTCTGTGTCAATATTATAGTCTACATTTATATCGATGTAACTGAAACCACAAAAGAAAAATACACGAAGTCTTTATTCTATACATTACAGTACGTACTTTGTGGATAAGACTTGGCCGAATCGACCAGGTAAATGGAATTCTCGTGCTCTAGCCGCTTCGGCTATCCAGCGTGTCTGTTTAAATTTGTACAGGCGAAACATTGGCCGTTCCAAACTTTTCTCTTCTTTCGACATTCAATAGCACTTGATTTCTAATACGACTATGTTAGTTTCATACAGATATATTGTAAAAGGCTTAAGAAAATGAAATAAATAAATGTAGCAAACAATGAACTTGCATTGTTTGTAAGCTTTGTTTGTTAGGCTGACCCCACATTAGGGGACGACGGCAGGAGTACAGGTCAGGTTCAGGTTTGAATTTTAAGATTTCTCTTGGGGCCTGGTTGATTGAGGGACTACCCTCCATGCCTCGGAAAGCACGTTAAGTCGTCGGTACCGATTATTATAACAATCGTATACCACGGAACGGGCAGTAGCGTTTCCTTGTATGTTACTTTATAATACTAACCCACCTGCCAAAAATGGTGGCTAAAACCCTCCCTCGGGAGGAGGCCCATGTTCAGCATTGAACGTTATACAGGCTGATAATGATGACGCGATGATGTTTTTATTACCATCTAGATAAATTTTACTTATTAACTACCACTTAAATATAGTAGTAGTTACATTCTAAATTTCGATTGTAATCTTTCTAATATATTATTGCGTAGCTTAAATTACACATATTAGCACGTTATACCGCATAGAATAAAAATATACATATTTTTCATTAAATTCTACTTAAGATCGGACTCATTAAAAAACAGTTACATTATACCTACGGTTAAAATGATCATCAATACTAGGTTCCTATTAAATTCAATGACAAGGCATTTCAATATCACCAATTATAAAAAATGATGATCTCTGTTACAAAAATCTTGTAAAAATAAAAAAAGAATCGCTAAACTTAATTAATACAATTACTCAGTCGTCAACGACAAGAGAAATGTTTTATCTTTTGTCAAAGTAAGTAGTGAATTGTGATTATTTTCCCTGGCTGGTTGTGTCTGAAAGAATGCCTTTAGGATTAATTACCTGAAATGGCTTTGTAACTCCTTTGTCTAAACGAGGGGCATTCCTAAAAGAACCTTTCAAGATTTAATTGAAATGCTTTGATGGAATTTTTGAGGATGGACATTCGAACGGCATGGAAAGGCCTCGTTTGTGTGTTGGCACTACATATTATTTTAATTGGACAAAGTATTTTTGGTTTAATTTATTTAGGTCTGATTGATATCAGTGTATAGTGTATTTATAAAGTAAGTGGCGTAAGTAGGCGGTGTCATCGTTTAATATTTAATACCAAATGCAACTTTGGAGAGTTTGAGTTGAAGTAATGCGGATGATTACCGATAGATGGCACTAACGTCCCCCTTAGAGACCTGTTATAAAAGAGATTGGAAATTTCGACGACAAGTAGGGTTCCACCGTAGCCTAATTGGTTAAGGCATTAGAGGCTTAACCTAAGATGCAGGTTCAAGTCGAGTTTAAAAAGGGAAATTACTAGATTTCTTTATATGTACCCGCTACATAGCAAATACTATCAAAAATTGAAGAGGCAATAATACTTTACAAGATACTTAAATACACTTATAGCAAATACACTACACGAAATGTCATAACATTCATTTCAGACTATCAGAATCATTAATTCCTAATTTTAAACAATAATTATAAATAAGAAAACCTATAAAAAAAACTTAAAGAAACCCTACTCATTTATTGAAACACTATTCGACAATTAACAACACAAACACATACAACAGGCAAAAGAAAGGCGGAAATTCAGCTTGGTCTTAAATAAATGAATGCTTAAACGAGAAACAAATGAAAAGGAGGGAAATAAAAGAGTTGCATATTGTGAAATGCTCACAGTCAATGGTTAACCGTAGTGTTTTACTGAAAATGAGGATTCGCCATTGGAACTCAGATGCTCCTGAATGGAAAACGAAACAAATCCAATCAGCCGCAAACATTCTAGTTTCTACAGAAAATGTTGTTACAATTTAAAATTTGAACTGCATTTCGAACATTTTAAGTAATTGGTAATTTATTAAAATAGTAAGTTATAAAGTACAATATTACCATTTGCATCATAGTGTGCCTGATAGTTATTTAGTATTGAAATATGCAATAACGGAAGGGAAACTCTATTCAAATAAATAAAATTGACATGTTTGTTCGTTATGGTAAAATAATAGGTTTTAACTACATGCATATGAATGTATGAAGGGTACTTATAACAAAAACATAATTTAAAAAATGTGTATTTCTATCTGTGTGTTTGTGTTCCAACTAATCTCAATAACGGCTGGACCAATTTTAAAGAGACTTTCACGGGTAGATTTTATTGTGTCTGTCGGTTTGTTTGTCGATGTATTCCAATTATTCTTTAAAACTTTTTTTTTTATCTGGAATGTTTGCAGTGTTATGGAGTGACTGGAGCTTTTTTTTTAATCTGTTTTTTCTTCCGAAAACCACTGTTTCCCTATTTTACGTGGATAAAAAGGATTTTTTAAAAGTATTTCTTTCACAGAAAATTGTTCACAACACAAAGCATTAATTTAGAGTATCTGCAGATACATCTAAGACTTGATGTTTTAGGTTCGATTTCCACAAGGGACAAGTGTTTGTACGAATCGCGGTAGTTCTTCGTAATCTGTATTTTGCTTTGTGTTTGCTAAGTCCCGCGACACAAAGATTTATTTCCGTAGAACGGGAGTCGAAATAAAATAAAAATTTAAGAAATATGTAGGTAGGTACGTAAAAGAAGAGATGGTTCTTCCAGCTTTGTACACTTTATTGTACAAAGCTCGAAGAAGCATCTTACTACGGATTTCTTGGATGGGAGAGACAAATTCTGCATTGACAACTGTTTCCATTCCTATACTTTATTGTTACTAAACATTTAGATGGACTTAGATCACTCTGTTTCATCATACATTACCACATAAAACCCAAACAAGTCTGTCTTTAGCTCTATACTTTTCAGCAATTATTGATGTATCTGTACTAATCAAGTTTGCTTGAGCGTTAGTGCGTTCAAGCAAACAAACTCAAGAACGACTGGTCTGATGAAAATCTAACACCATTAAAAATCTACGTTATCCAGAAGTGACATAGGTTATACTTAATAGTATAAATGTGAATGTAAGCTTGTTTGTTACGTTTTCACGCGAATACTCCTAGTTCTTGAAGGTATTATAAGTAACATAGGGACATAGGTGCGAGAGAAGCCGCGAGTAAAAGCCAGTAGGCTATATTTATTAATAAATATATACGATATATTCATTAATAAAATATTTAATAATTAAGTCCCCACAGGAACGGGCCTTACGCTGGTGAAACCGAAGCACCGCATATTCAAAACTTACGTACCTATTTGCAACAATAAATCCACAACACCATCTCCAAATTCAATTACGTCCTCCGTAACATATACATCCAAAGAAAACAGAATAAAAACGGGTCGACTGTCGCATTTGGAATCTTTTTCGTCACGTTCTATGCAGATAAAGTTTAAAATAAGGCCCATTTAGATCCCTTTAAAACTCGTGAAAAGTTTCTTGTAGGAGCGCTCGCGGGCGATACCGGTGCAAATTTAAAGTATGTATTACTTGCGCCGCAAAACCGTGAGCGGGGCGAGCATGAGAATTCCATTACTGGTGTCGAACTGACACGTTCGCGGGCTAACCCCGTCGACGCTGTACCGAATAGCTTTATTGCGTAACTCACGACTGTGATTTGCGATCGTTGTATTATGTGAACGATATTGTTGAGGACGTTGCTATTTTTTGGTTCGTGTTTAATGGGACTGTTATAAGTGAAACATTAATTTGGTTCATTCTGATACTGGTGATTTAAAAGTTTATGGACGCAGTACTTATTGCTTATTAAATGACTTCGTTCCCGTGGGAACTTCATAATCAAATAAAGCCTATATTAATCAGTGATAATGTAGCATTCAAATGGTGAAAGAATTTTTAAAATCGGTCCAGTACTTTTTGAGCCTATTCGTTACAAACATACTTACATACAAATCTTTCCTCTTTATAATATAAGAATAGATAAGCAATAAGTGTTGCGACCGTAAACTTTTGGAAAAGTTGAGAAAGTTTAAAGTTGCATAATAATATAAATTCAATAAAAAATAAAATACAGTTGTGGAATATATTTATGTGTATGATTAATTCTGATTCCGATTAAAAAATATAATATTAGTATAGACATATTTTATACAGCTGAAGAGTTTGTTTGTTTGATTACTTGAACGCACCAATCTCAGAAACTACTAGTCCGATTTAAAAATAAGGTCAGTTTTATAGAGACCATTTACCAAGGAAGTTATATTAATTATTGAAGTTCCTGCGGGAACGGAACTTACGCTGGTGGAACCGCGTTTAGGAAGCTAGTCCCTTATAACATGGCGAGAACGTTTTAGTGAGAGGTCTAATTTTCTGTTTCTATATTCGACCTAAGTTTCTTCAGGAATACAATTCTGGACTTTTATGAAACACAAAGTATATAATATAATTGTTTCGAAACCGTTTCAGTTATTCTAAGAAACTATATTTCAAAACAGCATAATGAATTCTACAAATTGCTTCGATACCACATTGCATGATAACACATTTTTGGCCAAAAGCTGTTAATATATATATATTTTATATATATATATAATATTTAATTTTAGCACTTTTTTGTCAGTGAATTGCACAATAATAATAAAATATTTAAACTAGCAAAGCAAGTTACATTATAACGCTACTAGTGAACGATAATTAGCTATCTATGAATTAAATCGTCCATGGACATTATTCATTTACACAGAGAATTACTGCTTTTTTTCACTATCACCAGTACAGGTATGGACTTCATCGAAATGCAAGTACGCAAAATAGACAAGTGAGCTTTTGTATTAAAAGTAAATACGATTTTTTGAAGTATGTAGGTAATTTATTGGTGACATTTTTGGAAGATTTCAGTAAATATGTTTCGTCCCTTTAAAAGAAGTTTATATATATACTGATCTAATTAGTGAAGACTGTATTTTAATATCAATTTATACTATGTTATCGGAAAAAGACATGTGTTATTACACAGAAATTTGTTCACTAACGTTATCTTGATATATAAGGTATTAAGCTATCCTTTCGTTTTTAAAATATGAAGTATGGATTAACATTTAAATTATCATACATAATATAAAATAATTACTATTATCACTTATTCAGAACTTTTCCAAAAAATCAGAGATTAATCATTTAACGACGCAGACAAAATATATTTTTTTTAAGATTACAACCAGAGTTTTGCTGTCTACTAGTATTCTTGTTAACCTCTCGTGCTAAGCTAAAATGCTTGCGTTACGTGGGTTCACGTCGGTAGTGCAATGGGTGGGGTTCGAACCGGCGACCTCAAGATCACAAGTCCGACGCCCTAGCTATTGGGCTACGGTCGTTTAAATATAAATTAATGTACATTCCAATTGAAAGTGTTCGAATTTAATTTCAGTAAATGAACAAAATAAACCTTCACCGAGTACGACTAAAACAAAGTCATCAAAACATTTTCGTTACACCACCGCGTTCATGCATAAATACCAAAAAAATAACAATATGAAAAAAAAATAACAACAGCGAAAACTCATTAAGCTTTTTAATTAAATAACTGTGTCCGTATGACGAAGAGTCGGAATGCAGAACATAGGTAAGTGAATTTACCCGACAACCTGCATGTCAGACACAGGATAATGTATAGGGTGAACACGTTAACTGGTAAACATAACCAGGATATTATAGGTACCTAATTATACTACGATACAGCAAAAAGAAAAATTGAATGTAATTAATTACAATTTGTTTTATTTCTATGGAAGTGGTTTTGTACAAGTTAAAGCAAAGAATATATAAGTAGTAAACAATGATGTTAATAAAATATATAGATACGTCATGCTCGTGTTTTGTTAAGACAGTATTTTTCCCTAGAGAGTTAACACGATAGCATGAAAATTTACGTGTGCACAAGAAAGACATAAAGTCAAAGTCAAAGTCAAATATCATTTATTCCGTAAAAATGGTTACATTTATTTGGAATCGTCATATTTTTTTTCCCTACCGTGCAGTGCGCGACGTGGAGACTACTGAGAAACACTGCCAAAAAACTCAGTAGAACCCTCTTTTTTAGGGTTCCGTAGCCAAATGGCAAAAAACGGAACCCTTATAGATTCGTCATGTCTGTCTGTCTGTCTGTCTGTCTGTCTGTCTGTCTGTCTGTCCGTCCGTATGTCACAGACACTTTTTTCCGAAACTATATGAACTATAATGGTGAAACTTGGTTAGTAGATGTATTTTGTGAACCGCATTAAGATTTTCACACAAAAATAGAAAAAAAACAATAAAGTTTGGGGTTCCCCATACATAGAACTGAAACTCAAAAAAAAATTTTTCATCGAACCCATACGTGTCCCATCTATGAATAGGTCTTCAAAAATGATGTCGAGGTTTCTAATGTCATTTTTTTCTTAACTGAATAGTTTGCGCGATAGACACTTCCAAAGTGGAAAAATGTGTGTCCCCCCCCCTGTATCTTCTAAAATAAGAAAATGATAAATCTAAAAAAAATATATGATATTAATAGCCATGCAAACTTCCACCGAAAATTGGTTTGAACAAGATCAAGTAAGTAGTTTTTTTTTTAATACGTCATAAACCGTAAACTGCAATTTACCTTTCATTCAATCAACTATTATTAACATCGATCACAGTTACAACGAGCTACAAGAACGTTTATACTATGTTACTTGTTGTATTCTTGATATCAAAAATAGGTAGGCACTTGCAACTAGTAGGTACGGAATCCTTCGTGCGAGAGTCCGACTCGCACTTGGCCGGTTTTTTATAATAATATTTTATTAAATTTATACATAATTTTCTATTTTACATTGTAATTGGAGCGACTCAATACCAAGCATTTTTGTCACTAATATAATCAGATATTTTATAATAAGCCCTGCTACACAATTTGGCTTTTATAGTTGTTTTAAATGTATTTATTGACAATATTATGAGGAAGTTTATTGTAGAACCGTATACACAGCCCCATAAAAGAGTTACCTACTTATTTTGCGGAGATGACTAGCATGTACCACAAGATTATTCTTATATCTAGTATTAATGTTGTGTGTATCACTTTTTTTACTAAATAAATATTTTTTTTATGTACATTATAATAAATTTTCGCAAAATATATTGCGATGCAACGGTTAGAATATTTATTTCTTTAAATTTTTCTTTCAAGCTCTCACGGGGACCAAGGTTATAAATAGCCCTCACGGCTCTCTTTTGCAAAATAAAAATGCTGTTAATATCCGCGGAGCTACCCCAAAGAAGAATCCCGTACGACATTATGCTGTGAAAGTAACTGAAATAAACTATTCTAGCCGTATCAACATCAGTGAGCCGTCTAATTGTTTTTACAGCATATGCTGCAGAACTTAATTGACAATTTCTCAATGTGTGGTCCCCATTGCAGTTTGGAGTCAATGGTGACACCTAAGAACACAGTGGTTTCCACAGGGTCTAAGCCATTTCCATTAATATTTACATTGGTGGAAACCTGTCTAACATTAGGTGTAGAAAACTTGAACACTTTAGTTTTTTTATCGTTTAAACACAGGTTATTGACACTAAACCAATGAACTACTTTTGAGAGTGTATCATTAACTTCGTCATAATCACGTAATTGTCTATAAATTTTGAACGTCAAGGAATTGTCATCCGCGAACAATGCAATCTCATGTTTATCCCTTACGTAGTAAGGTAAGTCATTAACGTATATTAAAAACAGAAATGGACCCAGGATTGATCCCTGTGGAACTCCCATAACAACTGGTGATCCCGAAGACAATTTACCATTAACATCGACCTTCTGAATTCTATTGCCCAGATAAGTGGTCAGAAGTTCGAGAGCCTTATTCCTAACGCCATAGTGATGTAGTTTCCTGACAAAAGTCTCATGGTTCACGCAATCGAATGCCTTGGACAAAGCGCAGAAAATTCCTAAAGCATCCTGCGATTCCTCCCAAGCCGCGAATATACTTTTCAATAAATCTATTCCCGCATCTATAGTTGAGCATCCCTTCGTAAATCCAAATTGCTTCTTGTGAAGCAAATTATGTCTATTAAAATGACTGAGCAACTGGCATTGGTTATAAATAATAATGTTGCTATTCTTCATAAAATTTTAGTACTGCTTGACATGTTTTGTTTTGTAACGAGAAAACTCAGTAATAAAAAATCCAATTATTGTTATCAATATTTTTTGGAATATAACAAACGGCAAGATTTAATTTTTCCAGAACTCACGTTTTCAAAGATTTATGATGTTCATTAAAATCAGGCCTGTAAATAACAAAAATAATTAATCTTTTATATTTGACAATTCTAAATTATATCAAATACAAAGGTTTGACTTATTGTAGACCCAAAAAGAAAAAAACAACTTATGGTTTGCTATTTATTTAGTGCAACTGTTGAAATTTGATTTTACATTTAAGTATTATTTAATCAATGAACAATTAAGATACTTTAGTTTCTTGTCCCACACTATGTAATTATAGGTCATCATCATCAGCCCGAACAACGTCCACTGCTGAACATGGGCCTCCTCCCAGGGAGGGTATTTTCCATAGTCACCAAACTTGGCAGGCGGGTTTGTGACCGCAGTATTATGTAATACACAAGGAATCGCTGCTGCCCATTCCCTAGTATACAGTCGTTAAAGATGATGTTATAACAAACGGGACCGCTGACGTAACGTACTTTTCAAGGCACGAAGTACCTCAACCATCCAGACCCGGAAATAAATCTTAAAATTTACACAAAGATTTCTTGCCCGGCGTTGGGATCGAACCCATGACCTCTGCACTAATATAATATTGTAATATACTACCTAGAAATAATAAAAAGGCAGTGGTCTTGGTTAGGTTTTCTTATATTTACTTTGACAAAGAAAATCAAACAAAAAAGTATAAAATATGACAAGTACACTAAAATTTAGAATAGACAATATGTTCCTAATAGGTTCGATTCGTTACAACCTCCGAGATTTAAAGCGAACCAAAAACCGCTACGCTACGGAAGTTATACACCTCCGTACGAATTATATGTTAGGTACATAATATTATCTTCTATGAAGAAAGCATTTAGTATCAGTACATATTGTGCGTATAATATATTTTTTACCGTTTTTACATAAACATTAAATACATATTACTGGCATTAAAGTATTCGCCTGCAATAACAGACATCATGTTTGACGATTCTTAAAAAAAATGCAATTGTAAGAAATTTATGAATATGATAAGATTTCAATGTATTCGTTATCTATGAGTACCTCATTAATAACGCTATACTAATCTATATCTAGAAACATAAGGTCGGATGTGTCAATATACGAAAGAAACATTCGTCGTATCCGCATTTACCGTCAACTGGCACTTACGACCAAATGCTTCTGATGATAATAGTACATCCTGAGGTCTAGAATATTATGATGCAATTTTATAGAGATTTGGGAGACACGTTGTTTTAGGCAATTAGGAACAGACAGCACATGTTCTATAGAAAACACACATCTCCAATTTTACTTTTGTTTCATCAGTACGTTTATGTCCACTATTGAACATTGCCCCCCCCCCCCCCCCCTTTACAGACCTTGGCAAAACCTGGATCTTTGAGGGATATTCCCACAATCACAGACGTATTGGTGATATAATGGCACCTCTGACCTTATGCTTTTGAGCTCTAGATATAAAAACCTCTACATACTCTCCTCCTCTGAATTAAGTGGTAGTACAACTTAAACGACAAATATCCTCGATCAAACAGCTCATTGGGCGTATCAACACTATGTTCAACCTCTCTAACCAATATAATACGCTACTTACGTGTGAAAATACAATGTTCGTACAAATTGAAGGGGAGTATGTTCCTCCTCAATAACAGAGAATTACAATTACTGGCGCTAATTGGTAACGTGATAAATGATGGAAGATTTAGTTTTAGGTACATGATTTGATAATAATATTATAATTCTCCGTATAATCTCCGTCCGGACAACCTCCGTAGCGTAGCGGTATTTGGCTCGCTTTAAATCTCGAAGATCATGGGTTCGATCTCACGCCGGACAAAATTCTAAGATTTCATTCCGGGTCTGGTTGGTTGAGGGACTACCCTCCGTGCCTCGTAAAGCACGTTAAGCCGTTGATCCCGATAGACGGGCAGCAGCGTTATCTTGGGTGGTACAACATTACCCTGCGGTCACCAATCCACCTGCCAAGCGTGGTGACTATGGCAAATACCCTCACACGGAAGGAGGCCCATGTTCAGCAGTGGACATTATATGGGCTGATGATGAATTTAATGAATTATAATTCTGCATATAACATTTTCTTTTCTGTTTTATACATATATCCCTGTGTCGCAGGGGACTTTACAAACACATAATTGACGGACAAACACAGATCAGCAATCAGTGATTCATACAAACAGTTGACCCGGGAATCAAACCATGAACACCAGGTTTCAAAAACAACAACCGTATCCATTCAGCTACCGGCGCAGTACTATAGAACTTACGTACATACCTCATTATAAAGTATTTGGTAAGCTGTTGAGTATATACGCAACTAGCGTCTCTCCCCGGCTTCACACGGTTGCAATGCTGATGTAATAGACTTATTTTAAAAACCTTGCTTTTGAATCATTCTGTCTATTAAAAAAAACCGCATCAGAATCCGTTGCATAGTTTTAAAGATCTAAGCATACATAGGGACAGACAGACAGCGGGAAGCGACATTGTTTTATACTATGTAGTTAAAGGTTTTCTTAGATGGCTGTCTCCGTATAGATAAGTAAGTCTAGAAAGAACAAATTAACCAGTGGCCATATTCGTACCCTCAGTGGTAAAGTATAAAATAACGTTAGTAACAATCAAATGCTAAACAAAAGACGAGATAATTGGTTTTCTGTACAAACCAACGTAGTAGTACATTCGCTCTTCCCGCACAGAAACGACGTGCCGAGCTCATAAAACCTTATCTGTACCCCTTGGAGGAGCGTTGCTACTGATTTTGCAACTTGCTATTATTTGATTTGTGGGGCGAGTAGCTTATTGATTTTATATTTATTTTCCCAAATATCTATTGTATGTTGTACTCGAAAAATAGTTAAGTTTCAGCACAGAAATCTAGAATAGAAATTGTAAGTAGAACGTGAGTGTTATAATTTTGTCATTTCTTTTTCTTTTTTAAGATTATAGATAGCCTTATTTACGTTGACAATATAATTTTGTTACCGTTTCTTAGTAGTCAAAGAGTTACAGTTTTACAAACATGATTGAATTCAGAAGTATTACCGAAGGCTTAATTTATGCTAATCATACGACAAAAACAATAAAATGGCGACATTAAGTACGTTTTCATTAGAATGAAAGATTTTAGCGTTATTATTTATATTTTTTATAACCTTCGTGTTGATTTAAATGTGACACGTAATGTGATGTGTCAGTGATAGTTATATTTAAAAACACTAATTTAAAAAATAAAAATGCTGGAAATTATTTAAAAAACGATATTATTCATGTCTTTCTGTAAAAAAAATATTGCTACTTAAAATATAAGTAAAGTTATAAAAATCAGAATTTTTTTAAGTTGACGAGTACGTAGGTATTTGGATTATTTTTGTTTTGTATATATTTGTTTTGTATATATTTATTTTCGATTGAACCCAATATATTGTGATAGAAGAACAAGAATATAAATAGTCATTCAACCTTATTTGTAATAGCCTTTAAAATCATCATCAGTGTCATAATTCTAACTGAATTAAATTTTAATATCATGAAATCGTATTTCAGTATAACTTTAACTTACATAAAATATTATAAATGTTACTATAAGGATATTAAATATGTTACGTATACTGTATATATGAAAGTTAAAACGTATTCTATTATTTGAAATAAAGTTTTATTATTGGAATACACATGATGCTTAAGATTACAATCAATATTCATTGCAAAAAGGACAAACCAATATGTAAAAATACCTGAACATTGTAGTAGCTTATTAGACTCCAATCTTATATTATCTATACATACACATATCACGTAATCAGACATTTAATATACTATTATTTTTCTCCTCTACGAGTAACATGCACTCGCGCAAGTCGACTCGCCGATACCAACGCGTCAACGCGTCGGGGATTGAAGTACCAGCAACAATGACGGTCTTTGGCTTTTGTAATACTTTATTATGTGCCGGCAAAGATCCCCTGACAAAACTTTATTGGAACATCGAGTATGAACACTCCTGATATGACACACTAGTTATAATGGACTGACATAATGCGATAGATTTTCATGAGAAGTCTTATAGGCGCGTAGCTTGTGAGAGTTGGTTTGGTTATTTCCGTACGTTGTTTTTGTAATCCTTTTTTTCAGACATATTTTTTGCTACTTTATTGAACTTAAAGCCGAGCAGGGTTCCAGCTTTGGGCCGGATTGCTCATGCGTACCCGGCCCCCCCCCCAACGGCGGATCGAAGGAGTGTCCGGGAGGCATAGCATTACCATACTATGAAACGATATTTATCATAGCACGCTATGGAGAGGGCGAGTCCCACATATCCCACCGCCAGCGCGAATACGCTGCAGCGGCAGTGGGAATGCGACAATGCATTCCCATGGTTTCACCCCAGACAAAAAAAAAAAAGAAAAAAGGGCTCCACCTTTATAAAATGATTTAAAAACTACAAACCAAGCAATGTGCTCACGAGAGTTCCCTGACAACATCAACTTAGAACGGTCACTCGAGGATTAGAGAATTATGACTTGATGAATATAAAAGCTGGTCAGAGTACCAGCAATGCGATCAATATTTGTTTCTACTAATATTTGTTATATTATTGTTAAAACCTTATACTTATTTATGTGATAGTAAGTAAAAACATATAAATAAAAATAATATGTTGGCCTTAGTGTTCTGAATCGTAAATTTAAATAAACGTTAAAGAGTCCGCATAATTTTTATAATTTTTTACATTTCTATACGTCAACTTTAAACATTTTTGTGTGAATAGAATAAGCCTTTAGATGCAATATTAATAAATAAACTGTATTTCACTTTGGTTGTTTAAATATAAAATAAATAAACACTTAAGAAACTGACATCGGGTATTGCTCTTAAACCATAAATATTTATATCACTAGTAAAAGGGAAATCAATTTGTCATCTTGTTTCTGTTGAAGGAGAGGTCTGACCAAATTACTCAATGTCGAAAGCTTTTTATATTATTACTAGCTTAACCCCGCGGTTCCACCCGCGTTGTGTTTATTTTTTATTTGTGTTTTGTACGGAACCTGTATATTTAGTATGTAGTTATGGGTATTTTTCAGAATTTTAGTGATCTCCAAATGTCATTAGATAAGGAGATATATAAGGTATAGGTAATGTAGGCTACTTTTTATTTAGTCTGTCTGTTTGTTTGTTCGTGCATTCTGACTTAATTTAACAAAACGATAGAAGGTATATACTTAATCATCATCATCATCAGCCCGTATAACGTCCACTGCTGAACACGTGCCTCTCCAGGGTATTTTGCCATAGTCACCACGCTTAGTAGGCGGGTTGGTGACCGCAGTATAATGTTGTAAAACACAAGGAAACGCTGCTGCCCGTTCCTTGATATAAAATTATTATAAATCGACACCAGCAATTTATACTACGCCAACTCTTAAAACCCTACTTTACAGTAGAAGCTTACAAAGGGAAAAATGTGATTATGATTACATTAATTAAGATACTACTTTGAAATTTGGTACACTGTATAATACATGTATTTATTACAATTCCCCATATTTACTTTTTCTTAATTATTTATGTTTTTGGATTTAGCGTTAGTTAGCCGTATATGCACGTAATTGCCGAATAAAATTCCACATATAACACTCCGCTAACTAATGTTAGCGTAGTACATTACGGAGAAACATAATGCTCAATAAAGTTATTTCTATTGCGTTGGAATTATATTTCTTAAATATTTTTCAGCTGAATATATTTATTAGGTTTATACGATTATACATGAAATATAATATCGGTAAGTATTTCCCTAAATTCTAAGTTTTTAAAGTTAGCGTTGTTTAACAGGTAAGTGCGTGACAGGCGGATATCGTTTTAAAGGCCTTTGAATCATAGATAGCCTACTATAGATTGACCTTTGCTACTAATTAGCGCATCATTTAACTTCAATCCTACTAAAAGGATGAAGTCGAAAGTTTATTCATGAATTACTGATTGGTTACTGACTCAAAAACTACTGAACGGAGTTCGATGAAATTTGGCACATAGATTATTTAGTATCAAGTTAGTGTAAGTATCTAAGGCAAGGACTTAAGATAGTTTTTTTATCAAAGAAATAGCATCATCCCTAAAGGGGTCTACTGTTGAAGTATAATTAAAACGATTACAGCAAACAATTAAATTGTTTATTAAAACTTAAGTAACTACTTATTTATTAAGTGATCAGATCAAATCACAGACATCGTGAGTAAATTATAGGTATTTAAATCAAAATTGTATATAATATTACAAAAACAAATACCACATCATTTTCGAAATTGGCTATAGGGGTGAAATACATTTACGCATTCCCACCGCCGTTGCAGCGTATTCGCGAGCTGGCGGTGGGATACCTATATGGGACTCGCCCTCTCTATAGCGTGGTATGCTAAACTCATACTACGAGGAGAGGACCCTACACCACTAAAATCCCCCGGACACTCCTTCGATCCGCCATTGGCGGGGGCCAGGTACGCATAAGCAATCCGGCCCCCCGACGGCACACACTTACAGTGGCCCATTTGCCCAATTATAGGAACGCCTGGAGTGTAGAGGCGTCCCTACTCCTCATGGGTCAGCCTCGAAGGGAGCGGGGCCCATGTGCTCCACTCCCCGAAGCCGAGCCTAGGGCGGTAGGCGGCGGGTTTCGGCCTGCCGCCGACGGCCAACACGCCATCTGCGGAGCGGGTGGGCGGAGGGATCTTCTTCTCTCTCCCGCTCCGCGGCCTCCTTCTGTGACATAACTTGTCTACAGAAGGAGGCAACCGATGGTCGGCACCGAGAGGTCGTCTCCCACCACGCCAACGAACTCCTCCCGCTCGTTGCCCCACGCCGGACACTTCACCACCGTGTGCTGTGCCGTATCGTCGGCACAGTCACAGTGGCGACAGCGAGTGTCCGGCTCTCTCTGCGCCACGTTTCCCAGGTAGTGGCCGAAGCAGCCATGTCCTGTTACTATCTGTGCAACGTGGTAGGTGACGTCGCCGTGACGGCGACCGGCCCACCCTTTTATATGAGGCCGAATCGCCTTCACCGTACGCAACCTGCTCCGCGGCGCGGCCTCTAGCCGCTCCTGCCATTTCCGGAGCGTTTGGCGACGGACCTCAGTCCACCACCGTGCAACACCCTCCGGAAAGGGGTCGCGGCCAGAACGCGCCTCCTCACACCTCCGCCAGTACGCGGCGGCCTAAACCTCCGCCTTAAGGACCCACGGAGGGGACCCCGCAAGGAGACAGGCCGCGTCAAACGCGACCGTAAGGTAGGCGCGGGATACCTTCTCTTATAAATTTATATTTTTACCATTAATTATTATTTATCAAGAGATAAGTTGCAGCTAGAAATGCGGGTAGGTACACGGTAATCGCCTCGCCCTATAACCGAAGTAGGTACGTATGTTTAGGCTACAGGCAATAGATTATAATTTACTAGCGACCCGCCCCGGCTCGGCCTGGGTACAATGCTGATGTATTATACATATAAACCTTGCTCTTGAATCCCTCTATCTATTAAAAACAAACCGCATCAAAATCCGTTGCGTAGTTTTAAAGATTTAAGCATACATAGGGATATAGGGACAGAGAAAGCGACTTTGTTTTATACTATGTAGTGATGATAACAAAAAAAACCGACTACATGCAAAATTAAGACTTATATGGTTCTCATAGAAGTAATTGTCAGAACTGGATCTAATTGAAATGGGACCACACGGGAAACACCAGCTGTCAAATAAAATTAAATCATCAAAGTCGGTTCACCCAGTCGAAAGTTCTGAGGTAGCAAACATAAAAAAATACAGTCGAATTAAGAATCTCCTCCTTTTTAGAAGTCGGTTAAAAAGAGATTAAACCGGCCCGGGATTCGAACCCTACCTGGCCCAAACCACTAGACCAATAGACAAATTTTAATTAAGCTAAGTAATACATTAACGGACAAACAAGGAATACACGACCGCTTATATACTACGCTAACTGTGAGTTAGCGTAGTATTAAGTTTTCTAAAAAGGATGTAAAGTATGTAGCATTACTATTATACATATAATTTTGTAACATAATATACATTTAAATACATTTCAATCTTTTAAAACATTAAACTAACCTCTCTCGACAAATGAAAGTGGAATTTTATTATTGTTGTTATTATACTCCACCAGGAATTTTCGTCGGTTTTTGCTAATTCCACTAAATATTATGCCCGTTTTCTTGACATTTTTGTTATAATTTAAGTTAACTATCAGGGTCTATAAAATAAGCAGTAGCTGGATACCATAACCTATTATTTTCTTATATAAAAATATAAATTCGCGCAATCACGCGCAATACAGCGACAAGTGTCGTTGGAGTTATGTAAACAAACAAGCGGCGCGTCCCACCCCCCGCGCATACGGCGCTAACAATACTTGGCGTAATGTAGATCGATCGATTTTCAAAATTATGTTTAGTTAGCGCTGTATACCATTTTTAACTTTTTAGTTTTTATTTTTTCTTCACATTTTTTTTATGCCACAGATAAAACACAATATTTTAAACAACTTTGCATTAAAAACATAATTTACCTAAATTTCGAGTTAGCGTAGTATAAATTGCTGGTGTCGAAATGATGTTATAACAATCATGACCAACGGATTAACGTGCTTTCCGAGGCACGGAGGGTAGACCCTCAAACAACCAGATCCGGAATGAAATCTTAGATTTTACACAAAGATTTCCTGTCCAGCGCAGCCTGGCGATCGAACCCACGACCTCGACCACCTGAAGCGAGCCAAATACCGCTACGCTACGGAGGTTGTTGTAAAATACTTATAAAATATTACGCGGACAAAACGTAATTTATTTTTCACGGGCAGTATTTTTACAATAAACAAACATACAAAAATATAATTCTTCTCTCTTTATAGTATAAGTATTAAAATACAGATGAAAAGAGAATATTTTGACGTTGTCTATTTGAGCGCACTTCCGAGAATTTGACCTGTTAGTTAAGGTTCAATACATCGGAACAAACCATACTATGTGATTTTTCGTCGATATTTATCTTTCATATTTATATAACAGAAATGGATTTGCCGATTGAACGTTTTAAATATATTGAACATCAATTATACCAATTATACGTTACAAAATTTTGCCCCAATGGTTTCCGGCTTTAAATAGACCACCCCATATCTTCCAACAGAGGCGACCAAGGAACGTACAGGTGATGGATGGGCAGCTGTATCTACCAGCTCAGGGTTACCTACCATCTTACTGCGATCACCATTCAATCTGCCAAGCGGCGTGGCGGATGGCGATTATGGCAATATTCCTGTAACAACCCTGGCTTGCTAAAGTCTGTTCAGAGAAGACCCATGTTCAGCAGTGGGCGTAAACGTGTTGTTAAAGTGAAAGAAGAAGAACATTTATCCCACGAAGTCGTCCGTTTAGAATAGTTATTTGGGCAGTTTCTGCAATAACAGGGAGACTATGTCCTTTCCCAAGGTCTATCTACCTTTATAGGTACCAAAATTGGTTCTGAAGCTCAGGCAGGAAAGTAGACTGATCTACATTAGTTAGCGAAAACATCAAAGTAATATTAAATTGGTCTCTGGTCTAAATTAATTATTCCCAATTTATATATTTTTTTTTATGTTCCATTAACTCTTCCAAAAAAGGAATAGGTACCCAATTTTAAATATGGATTTGACGAAATCTATTTAAAATTACTCTGACATAAAACTTTTGAACAAATTTTATAACATGTTCAAATTACCGTACAGAGGTAAAAAAAATAAAAAACATGTTCAGTAAAATTTCAATCCGTGTGTTAGAAAGCATGAGTTCGTGTATCACTACCACCATTGAGTGGTCGTTCCACCTCGCTGCCGCCATCCAGTCTAGTCACAAACTATATAATATCACACCCCGATGCTATCGAGGTAATCACACATCTTAATACCGCTGTGTTCTGCTCATTGAACTCTGAAATGCATGAATAGTTAATAACTCGAGGTGTAAAATATGAAGTAACTAGGTTCTCGCGCGCGGTTTCACCCGCGTAACTCCCGTTCCCGTAGGAGCTTTATTATCAAATGCCCCCTTTCACCCCCTTAGGGGTAACATTTTACAAAATCCTTTCTTAGTGGACCTATACGTCACAAAAGGAAGGTAGGACGGTTCAAATATCACGGGGGTTGATGAATCAGTCGGCCAGGTCATGTTACTTTGGGCTGGATTGCCTCGCGTACCCGGCCCTCGCCAACGGCGGAAAGAGGAGTGTCCGGGGGTAACGGGCAGCTGCGTATAGTTGAGTTTATAGTACCAACTAATAACACTTCGGTTACTAACCCTGCCAAAACCCTGCGTTGGCCGATGATGATGAGACATCCAAAGCTATTTCATCTGCATCAGTCAGAATAAGAAACTCTTTATAAAATGCAAATATAATGGGTTTTTTCCGGCTTAGAATAGACTACCTTATGTGTTACAATGGGTGTGGTAGGAGGTAAATAAGGGGATTTACAACTCAAGGCTTGTTATTTTACTGTGTTCACCAACCAACTGACGACGTTGGCTTGCTAAGGTCTGTTAAGAGGATTCTCAGGCTTAGCAGTAGACGTAAACGGACTAATACGTTCCTTTTTAGTATAGATACCTAAAGTAGTAGGTAGGGGGTTTTTCATGAATAAAAACTTTGTATGCTACCTACTATGTCATGCATTTTTTTAACGTGAGTGGCATCCATTCCAAAACTTGGATCGAACGTGTGCAAATATGGAAATGGCCACTTGTCATATTTCGTTGTTTGGAATTGGTTATTTTTGATAGAACAGGGCATTGCGAGCGTGTGTACATTCATGTATCTTGTTTTACTACTCGCATATATCATAGACTGGCCGAAGGTGAAATGATTAAAAGAGACTGGAAAAAAAGTGGAAATGTAAGCATCACCAGTGCCGCAGTGCAGTGTCGGGTACGTGGAATTCCCCTCTCCATCACTATAGTATACTACTCGTAAATTTTACGGGGAGAGGTTGTCCACTAAAATCCCCGGTTGCTTCTGATATCGCCAGTGCTGGAAACACAGGAAACTGCAACATACATATGGCAAATAAAAATATAAGCATCAACTGTGCCGCAGTGCAGTACCGGGTACGTGGAATTCCCCTTTCTAGCACTATAGTACATTACTCGTAAATTCTACGGGGAGAGATTGTCCACTAAAATCCCCGGTTGCTTCTTCAATCGCCAGTGCTAGAGACTCCGGAAACTGCATCATACATATGGCATCCGGTGCACTAAGATTATATCAACTATTTTTATAGTAATAGTTTTTTCCATTGATTTTGGCGGCCAATGTCTAGGGAGATTAGCCATCTGCACAGGACATATTATAGTGCACAGGTGTGTGCGCAATCACAAGTGCACCCTCTAAGCATTTCTTTACTCACATAAACTGATTCTAAGAGCTGAGACAGAGAGGACTAAGCGGACGTGCCAGACAATTAAACGACTTTCCTGATTTTTACACATGATAACGGAATTGCAAAACTAATTTATTTTGTAACTTGCTTCATCATCATCATCATCAACAGCCCATTTATGTTCACTGCTGAACATGGGCCTCCTCTTAACAGACTTCGCACGCCAGGATCGTAGAGGGATATTGCCATAATCACCATGCTTGGCAGACGGATTGGTGATCGCAGTAAGATTTAAACGTTGAGCTAATAGATGCTGCTGCCCATCCATCAGCTATATGCCCCTTAGTCGCCTTTTACGACACCCATGGGAAGATATGGGGTGGTCTATTCTAATCCGGAAACCACACGGCAACTTGCTTAAATAATAATAATATACTGGTGGACAAAAACGCCATAAGCCACTCCCATTTGTATGATTTATTTATTGTGTAGGTACGTCATGTATATATTTTTTACGTTTCTTTTCAATCTTTGTAAAAGGTATATTGGTGAAATAATCAATTGTAAATGTATAAAAGTTATTTAATCGGAAAAAACTTTTAAAATCTCGATGTGTTTGTAACGTGGCCTAATTTTAATTTCCACCATTATATATTATTTTATTCGCAATCTATTTAAGGCATCAAATAATTACTTAGTTACAAATATTATCAAGCACACCCAAGACGACATTCAGCGAGATGTACGGGTCCCATTTGTCACACAAAAGGTAGTCCGATGAGTAATCAGAGGGTATCAATAATCACAAGTGCGGTAACAATCCTCGTCTGTCATTCAGCTCTTTACATAAGGTCTTTTGTACTTTGTAGTCTTGTAAATTGATCAGTTGATAATGTAAGTATAAATTTTACATGTTAGAAATTGAAGAAGAATAAAACAAATGGTGTATTGATATCAAAAAGGGATGTATGTTAGCTTATCACACTAGATATAATAATATAATATAAACTAGCTTTCCGCGCGCGGTTTCACCCGCGTAACTCCCGTTCCCATAAAAACTTTGTAATAAAATATAGCCTCGATAAATGGGCTATCTAACATTGAAAGAATTTTTCAAATCGGACCAGTTATAGTTGCTGAGATTAGCGCGTTCAAGCAAACAAACTCTTCAGCTTTATCTATTACGGCAAATAACTCTTTATTAGGTACCAATTCCTTGCGTTTTTATATTCGTGATAATTTCTCAATGAAATGTCCCATTGGAATAAAACAAAAAGTATTTTACTTCTACATAAATACCCTTAATAACATTATGCTTAATTTGGATAAGGATTAATATAACGATATACATTTAACGTAGTTTCTTTCTTCAGACGATTTAATATTTTTTTATGAACATAAAAGCGGTTATTGTGACTAAACTATGATAGTTAGATATATGCTTTCGCGGACTTTTTTGTAGATCTTAATAAGACCTACAAACCCGTAGTACATCATTTTGTTCTATTGTCAGTAGTTTTTGCAGCGCACGCATAAATAGGTTTTCGCTTTTACACCTTGGGTTACAAAAACGCAATTTTCTTACGGATCCCCAACTTTTTTGAAAATAAAATATAGCCTATAACCTTCCTCGATAAATGGACTATCCAACACTGAAAGAATTTTTTAAATCGGACCAGTAGTCCCTGAGATTAGCGCGTTCAAACAAACAAACAAACAAACAAACTCTGCAGCTTTATAATATTAGTATAGATGAACAGATAAGGATTAAATCTTGTTTAGTGATAGATTATAGTCAGGAATATGGTTCCCGTGGGATTAATAAACATTTTTTCACCCGAGTGAAATTCGTCGAAGCCGCAGAGCAACATGGAAATTAACAAAATTTTAATGCGATTCAATCATCAAAATGCAATGTTATTAAAGCAAAGAAATGAAAACTTCAAAGAGACATTCTAAAGTAATATAGGCTCACTAATGGGGTCGTGGGGCTTTTTGGACCGGGACCGCGGTCCCGGATTCCACCTATAAACGAAATATTTATTTTTCAGTAGTATTTTGGGACCACAATTAAAAAAAGTTAAGTATGTCTTACAAAAATACGGTCAACCAAAAAACTTTGAAATAAGTATGGATAAAACTATTTTTAGGTAGGAAATTGTTATGTGCAATTGCGTAGATGTAAGTCATAAAAACATAAATATTTTTAATTGAACTGCTATATTTAATTTTTAAACATATTATCATATTAATATAGTATAGTAATTATATTTCTTAATAAGTACCTACATATTTTTTTATTCCAATAGAAAGCTATAATAGAAAATAAAACACAATATATAATTTAATAAAAATAGTTTTATTTATATTCAAATTTTTTTGGTTGACCGTAATTTCGTAAGACATACTTTACTTTTTTTATTTGTGGTCCTAAAATACTACTGAAAAATAAATATTTCATTTATAGGTGGAATCCGGGAACGCGGTCTCGGTCCCAAAAGTCCCACGACCCCACTAATGACTAGTTAAGAAGACGAAATAAAAAGGTGTATTTAGTTACTGTCATGGCACTTATTTTTTATTTAATTGCTTAATGTTAATTGAAGTAAAACTAAATCTTCATTTCAAAGCGAGATGACAACGAAATATGAGCAATGCTAGTCTCAGCTAAATTATATTAAAAATGCGAGTAAATGGACTGATGTGTGCTGAGTTTTACAGCCATAATAACTCATAAGTCATGGACGTAATGTGCGTGAAATAGATTCTGTGCGCCCTCCTACTAGATATCAGTGCTTGCCAAACTTTGACCAGAGGTTCTACGTAATCAATATGCCACAACTGACAGCGTATGTTCTCTTAAGGATTGTAAAAGGCAAAAACAATTTTTAGAATATAAATGAGTACTATATTGAAAAACATACTCAAGATAATATTATTAGTTTAGGTAAATTTATTTTTAGTATAGGTTTACTTCTATATATATATTTTCTTGGATCCATTGTAATTGTTTGGACTACAGGTACACAGTTTCTTATAATATCTGCAAACAGTAAAATATTGAATCCGTCCCATATTAAAAGACATGTCATCAAATGTGTTATAACTTTTCAGACCTATATCAAGCTACTTTGAGTAACACTGTACCAGAAGAAAATGTTAAAATTCAGCCTGACTCGACCCGCTGGCTCGGAACTCTAAATTAGCCTGCCAGACTGTTGTTTGATATATTATGTGAAATGATATGCGTATCAACTGTACCATTATGATAGCACGGTTTTATTTGAATTTCTTATATTGTACAAAGAAATCATATTCATTTCTCGTCTTCTAAATATGCTCTATACTAATGTTGAAATTCGTGGTCAAGTATGCAATTATGCATTATTATTAATAATAAATTAAGAATCAAAGAATAGTTCATGCTGCATAGTAGCGTAAGTACATAATAATATTTGTGGACGAATATCTTAGGTAGGGATTTAAAAGGTTACATTATGTAATTATTAACGTTGTAACGTCTATAGCATAATATTAGTGACGTGGCGTAATGCATCAACTCCTCACAGCAGTGTTAATAAATAAGGTAATTAAAAAAATATGATATCAAATATATTTCTTGGTCAAATTGGTGTATATATATTTTGTCAATGTTTAAATTCAGCGTTTTATCTTACTCCCCTATTTTCATGTAGGTAATTTCTATTTTGCAGGAGTTTTATGTTATACAATAAACAATGTATAGGTATACTTATACTTTTTAAATAGGTACTTTTAACAATATAGTATTACAATGAGCTCTATTTTGGTAAAAAGGTATTGAGTAAATTGGTACCAACAACGTTGAATTTCACTTCAGAATCAATTCGTGGATGTTTAAAAACCACAACAAAATGAAACACGCCGAACGCTACAGAGCTCGCATTATTATTAATTAATTAAACTACGGTAGGCGTATAACCTTTACCGTTTTCATCTGTTTCGAAATATAACAGTATATTACAAAAGGTTATTTGTGTAAAAATATTCTTTAATATTAACAATAACATTTCATTTTATGTTAAACACGTGTTTTGAAATATAACAGTTTATGAATTAAAAAAAAAATATTCTTTAATTCAAATACTTTAAATGTATATTATGTTAAACATCTCTTCTAATTATCCTCTTATAATAGCATCACGACGCAACGCGTATAACCACATTACTTAACTTAATCTAAAATATTACTCAAAGAAAAATCTGAGCTAAAACAATTTTCAATACCACCATTAAGCCCGAATCATGACCGAAGAAGTTGATATATATCAGAAAAGTTAAATCGGGCTAAAAGTCCGGGAGCGATCATAAAAAAAACCGTGCCGGAATAACGGGGCAACGCGACGAAGCGTTGGTTCTGAAGCGGCTATGAATAATCCTTGCGTCAGCACCACGCAAGCTCACTGCCCAATTAAAAACGTACTCTTTCCACAATTTTTAGCTTAGAATATTGTATAATAAGCCAATAAAATACCCCACTTAACGCCCTGTGAGCGGCCCGCTGTTATGAAATATGCACTTCTCGCCCTCATTATGGCAAGTAGAAATTAAATGCAAGAACTACGGCTTCCACGTCGCTTACAACTTAACTAATTGAAATTTAACGTTTTAATTTTAATATATATAATGGATTGTTGGTAATAGATGTGGTTGATTAAGTTTAGGTGGACAACTGTTGCTTATTTTAGATGATCAGAAGATGTTTTTGGAGATTTTTTTATAGTAACAATAAATTTTATTAGCAAAATATTGTTTACAAAATACTTAATTGTTTTAAGTCAAAACATAATATTGCAGAGCTAAAATTAAATCCTACTAATATTATAAACGCGAAAGTTTGTAAGTGTGGATGGATGGATGTTTGTTACTCTTTCACGCCAAATCTACTGACCGGTATTAAAATTGAAATTTAGCACCGGAATAGGTTATACGGTGGATATAACATATAGGCTGCAAATCATCGTGCTCCGACCCACTGGAGCAGAGTAACGTGGGTAAAACCGGGGGGCGCAGCTAGTTTGAAATATAATTTACATGTATCAATTAAAGAATTAAGTATTTAACGTTAGGTATAAATATGAATGTTGTGTATGAAAAGGATAAACCCAAAGCAAGACCTTGTGTTCTAGGTTCGATTACTGGTGGTAATCGAACTATAAATTAATATTTATAGTTACCAAGGAGAGTTATTCTGAATTCGGCTGTGCTTTTCGTTAATTATATGTTCCTAAAGTCTCAGCCATAAGTAGGTACTATTTTAAAAGTGCGGGAAATAATTTCTTAAAAATAAAATTGTATTATATATGGGTAATTAAAAATTCTGGTGAATCATCGCAACTGATGTAAATCTCAAGAAATAAATAAGAGCAAGTATTAGACACATTCATTTGAAAAAAAAAATTGTGTTCTAGCAGATCATCGCGGTGTTACCCGCGTTGGGATGCTACGCAATGGTAATCCAGCTTATAATTATAATTAATTATTAATGATGCCTGTGCAAAACATCGGCAATTGGATATTGGTTGATAAAATAACATCCTTGCAAATTTCACGTTTATAATATTATAGTAGGAAGTATAAAAATAAACCAATTAATCATAATACCTTGGCTTATCTTCGCCTTGTTTCCTCATTCTGTAGATGAACCATATCATTGCCAATTTCAACGTATTCACATTACGCTCTATGCACTGTTTAATCTGTATTTGGTGACGAGCCTGGCTTTGACGTCGTTGAAGTGATTCAAGCATGAACATGTATGATGCTTTGCTAAATCTACTTACTTGATACAATTACACTAATGTAAGATGTTATTGAGTATATGTTGCTTAATTTAAAATAATCTAGATTAAAGAGAAGAAACAAAATTACATTTACTGAGGAGATTCAATAACATTTATTGTTGTCTAAAGTTTTACAGGGTTTAATTTAATTTTTTGTGCCAAATAAAACTATTTGTGATTAAGTTTCGGGTTCTGTTGACATCTTAAATACAGTAATAAGTAATACCTCCTTTGAAGGAGGGAGTGATGAAGTCATGAAATTGAACTACATATTTTACTTTAAAAAGCACGAAGGAGTTTAACCTTCGTGCAGACTAATACCTTAGGATGAATTATAGAAGTAGGTACACTCCATGTCAAAATTCTCAATCTGTTGTTTTCGGATGTCATACTATAAGTTTGTCAAAACTAAGAAGGCGCATTATCTTTACCTAAACCTAACCTAACCTAAATCTAAGAAAATTGTTTTACCAAATCTTACTTTTTAACTAACTTGTTGACTAGCTTTAATTTCAAACTCACTGACCAACGTCTTGTCACCTGTATTTATGTTTTTAAAACCTTACTTCTTAAAATCATTACTAACAATAATTCGCGAAGTTTAAAAAAATATATTAAGATCAACTAGCGCGGGCTGGGATCAGTTCTAAAGTAGATATCAAGTCGTGAACCTCGAATATCGAAGACCACCGACTCTATCCTAGTTTCCCATTAGTCTTTTTCTACGGTGTAACATATAAAGAAGACTATAAGAAAACTCTAGAATTATGCAATTTTTTACATTTGCATTTCGTTTTATCGACAAAAACCAGTCGCTGAAGGTAAAATCCAATAACTACAAAATGGCTAGATTCAAAACATTATTCTATAGCCCTTTGTGTTACTGCAGTCAATAAATTCGTTGGAACTTCAAAGCCTAACTCACTGCAAAGTCATATACGCGCCTGACGTGCAATTTATCTTTCAAAAAGCGTATAAAATACACAATATGGTATACACACAAACTCATAACTTTTTTGAATTTCTATCAATTTCATAGTTTATTGTGTTTTATGATTCAAATTAGCATTCAACCATGATATTGCCTGCTATCAATCAAGGGCGTTTACAATCCGATGCGTTTCTATTTTGTATTGACATATTTTATATGAAAACAAATCTTAAAAATGAAGCAACTATTAATATTACGAATGAGCATGTCTCTCTCATCTTATATATATATAGATATACCCATTCGGCAAATGTTGATCAGACGGGTTGTAGCATTAGTTAATTGTTGATCAGTTAGCAATTGTTGATCAAAACAGTTTTTGTTGATCTAATGTATGATTCGGCATACAAATGTGGCTCCAATTTGATCAACAATTGCTGACCCTCTAGCGACACAAATAAGAACTATTCACTGCATTATTTATACAAATCCGCTCCATCTATTGTTGATCTGATTCAAATGGACCAATCAGAGGTCACCTTTGCCATGATTGGTTGGTTTTGTTATGCGCTGTTGCCACTTCGCTTCGCAATCTATACGCTATGATGAAAGCAAGACAGCGTTAAGTAAGGGCATGTAGAGTAGGACTTAGGAGGTTGGTTCTCCATAAGATTCGACAACTTTTTTTTATTACAACCTTTTATTTTTTTCTTTCACCTGTCCCATTGTCTGTAATCAAATCTTGCAAGTTAAATTTGACACACTTTACGGTTTCCGATTGAGTAAAAATTTTGCACGCATAATATGTATATCGCGTGACAATGCAATATTATGATGACATGGAGCTGATCTAATGATGGAGCTGGAAGGTGGCCATAGGAACTCAGTTATAGTACGACATAACCCTATCGAGTTTGGGCTCGTATGATTCGTCTTGATGAGTACTTTGTCTGTAGATGGTATCCAGGGTCTGATGATGGAGCTGGAAGGTGGCCATAGGAAGTCCGTAATTAAACGACACACACCCATCGAGTTTGGGCTCGTTTGATTAGTCTTGACGAGTACTTTGGTCCTAAATGGTATCCAGGGTCTGATGATGGAGCTGGAAAGTGGCCGTAGGAATTCCGTAATAAAACGACACAATCCCATCAAGTTTGGGCTCGTTGATTAGTCTTGACGAGTACTTTGGTCCTAAATGGTATCCAGGGTCTGATGATGGAGCTGGAAGGTGGCCGTAGGAAGTCCTTAATAAAACGACACAATCCCATCGATTTTGGGCTCGTTTGATTAGTCTTGACGAGTACTTTGGTCCTAAATGGTATCCAAGGTCTGATGATGAAGCTGGAAGGTGGCCATAGGAAGTCCGTAATAAAACAACACAACCCCATCGAGTTTGGGCTCGTTTGATTAGTCTTGATGAGTACTTTCGTCCTAGATAATATCCATATGCAACTCCATCAGATTTAATAAAATAAGTTCGTTCCATTTGTTATGACTGAATGTTTAAGGCTCGAGCACACCGAATGCGTATGCGTTACTACGGCGTAATCACGCCGTAGACACGCGCGGAGTTATGGCGTAACCCGAGGTCACACCGGGTTACGCATACGCTTACGCATCCGAGCCGAGTACGCAACGCACATGGCCTATTGCGTACCCGGCTGCGGCAGCCATATTTTATTCTGTTTTCGAAGGTTGTGTTGTGCACGATGTCTGACATGACGAGGAAGAAGCAATATTAATACTTTTGTGCCAGAATAATCCTGCGGAATATATATATTTATACGATGCATTTTTGTAGAATTTACTTTTTGGATTGTAGATACATTCATAAATAAGCACAATTTCAATAAGTTTTTCTATTCATTATAAAAACAATACGAAACACCACTACGTGCCAGTATATTTGTAAAAAAATACAACTGACTGCAAGTTACGCGCGTAGGGCTACGCACAGCAAAGGTACGTGCGTGTACACGCACGTACCTTTGCTGCTCGGTGTGTCGTCCAATAAGGCGCGCCATTGAATACAACGTCATCATGCAACGTTGCCGCTCTGCTCTGCGTAAGGTACGGCGTAGGTCACGCAGTCAGTTTGTGCCTTGGGAGCTGCATTGCGTAGGGCTATGCATTACGTCTACGCGCACGTCTACGTTACGCAAGCGGTGTGTCCTGTTTCGTACGGTTCCATACATTACAACTCAGCGGTACGTGCACGTCTACGCTTACGTCTACGCATACGCATCCGGTGTGCTCAAGGCATTATATTTGATTAGATGGATGACCCAGTGCCAAGGTGAGCATGTGCCGAAAGCTGAATGGTATGAGGGTGTATAAACATGTCATAATATCACTAATGTTGCGCCTCAGGGTTCCAGGGCGAACCCTCTTTCCCCTACAATGGACCTCTGGGGGGTACTACGCCGTAGTAAATCCCGAATCATAAATACTAAAAAGTAAAGAAACAAAATATATATTTTTTTAAATTAGAAAGAAAGAAAGAAAAAATTTAATGAACACCCAAAACGAATACAAAATAGTAATTACAGTCATATCAAAATAAAAAATAAATAAAAGAAGTACATAGGTAAGGACAACACTTGAGGCCCGGACGCCATACATATAAAACACAAACATGGATAAAGACATAGAGAAAAAAAAATACAATTAAACGTACACAATAAACATTAACAACAGTAGTAGGCAGCGAGGTGCGGGGCGGAGCGCGAACGAGAGTCATTATAACATCGTATATTATATTATATCATATCAGTACGCAGACCGCTCGCGCGCCGGCCGTAGGTTCGCCAGAAGTGCTATTTACCTAAATTAGCTTTTATTACTTGTTCATAAAAGTAACTAAAAGGTTAAAAATAATTAAATTCTGATGATAAATATGAGTATTATATTTTATAGATACATTATAACCAAATTTATTTTTTAATTGAAGCGTGTTATATAGATATTTTGAGGGCAAGAGAAATAATAAAGAAGGTGTAACGTCGCGATCTAGCGTCTATCTCATCTAGCGTCTGTCTTTTGTTTCGCTTGCGATGTTGCCGCTCCGCAGCATTGGTGTTCATTTCTGCGGCATTTGTTGATCTCCCAACGTTTATATTGATCAACAAAGTCACACAAAGTGTAAAATAAATGGCGGTTATAAAATCAACAATTGCCGTGTGAATTGGTGACGAGCTAGAGTGTTTGCGACGTAGTTAGGCACTGGGTCGCAATGAGGGGAATTCTTATATTCGAAGTTTGACACGATATTATCAAAATTATCAAAGCTACAAGCCTCTAAAGGTGGATCAACATTTAATGCATATTTCGGTCTGATCAACTTTTGCCGTAAAGCGGACAATATATATATATATATATATATATATATATATATATTATATATATTATATATATATATATATCTATATATATAAAAGAAAGTCGTGTTTGTTACAACACTTATAACTCGAGAACGGCTGGACCGATTGCCATGGTTTTTGATTTGTTGGATTTGTTTCCGTCCCGAATAGCAGAATACATTTTAAAAACAAAAGAAAGTCGTGTTAGTTACACTATTTATAACTCAAGAACGGCTGAACCGATTTGGCTGAAAATTGGTAGGGAGGTAGCTAAGAACTGGGAGAAGGACATAGGATACTTTTGGGTAGGGGTAGGGTAGGGTAGGGTAGGGTAGGGTAGGGTAGGGGTAGGGTAGGGGTAGGGTAGGGTAGGGGTAGGGTAGGGGTAGGGGTAGGGTAGGGGTAGGGTAGGGTAGGGGTAGGGTAGGGGTAGGGTAGGGTAGGTGTAGGGTAGGGTAGGGTAGGGGTAGGGTAGGGTAGGGTAGGGGAGTGGAGGGTAGGGATAGGGTAGGGGTAGGGTAGGGCAGGGATAGGGTATGAAAGTCCACCCGTGCGTGCATGTTTTTTAATTTCGACATCATGTAATGTGTTTTAATTTTACGGCATTCATAAATAGGTTATAATCTAAATAAAGACCTTTATCAAGATATTAACAGTGTATGTTTATGTTTTGGCATGACTAGTCTCTGGATCTAGGAAGATCTCGATAAGAGGTAATTATTTTTGTATTAGCAGATAGTTAATCTTTGACGAAGACATCACTCATACTACCCATGGATGCATAATAGACACGCCGTATATTAAAAATACCTTATCAACTATATAGACTGCACCGGTGGCTCAGTGGTTACGGTAGTTGCTTCTGGGACCTGGTGTTCTGGGTTCGATTCCCACCCGGGACAATTATTTGTGTGAACCACAAATAATTGTTCTGAGTCTGGGTGTACTTTGTGTCCGTGAAATGTATGTTTGTAAAGTCCCCCGCGACACAGGGATTTATTTCGCTAGTGCGGGAGTGGTCTTTTTAAAAAAAAAAAAAAACTATGTATACAAATAACGTATTCTTCAATTTTACCAATATCAGGTATCAGTCTTCAGATAATAGACAATTCACTATGAATCATAGGGGCATAAGAGTGAGGAATTAATAATTGTTGAAGAGCAAATAATATCACGATCTTGAATCAAGGCATTTTTGATCTCTGATAGTTCTTTTAACGATCATAAAAGTGACACATAGCAATCTCAAGTACCTACCTAACTTCTTAGGCCAGAGGAGGATTAAACGTTGTGAGCGCCGTATGCAAGCATTTCATCGGCGTTTAATAATAATAATCATTCATAATAAATAATTAGTACTAGTAAAACTTTTATCACTGTAGTTGGGGCATTACTATATGTGTGGTAGAGGTTACTCCAATTTGGAGCTGGCATTTCTTTATTCTGACTTGTAGTAGGTAGCGTCTATTCCGCCCGCGCGCCCCTTTGTAACTTCGCGCTCCTAGGCACGTGCCTAATTTGCCTTATAGATAATCTGCCTCTGTCTTGGCTAAGATTTGTTTGTATATAGGTACGATAAGGGGCGTAGCTACTGCCATATAAATGATTCGGGGCCAGGTCCTAGAATGCTTCTCCAACAAGTATTGGTACGGGACCTTTTTTTTTTTTTTTTTTTTATATTTTTTTTGTTGTCCGGGGGGAAATGCATTTACGCATTCCCACCGCCGCTGCAGCGTATTCGAGCGCTGGCGGTGGGATATGTGGGACTCGCCCTCTCCATAGCGTGGTATGCTAAACTCATACCACGAGGAGAGGACCCTACCAACCACTAAAACCTCCCGGACACTCCTTCGATCCGCCGTTGGTGGGGGCCGGGTACGCATGAGCAATCCGGCCCCCCGACGGCACCCACGGCCAGTATACCGCGGCATCTCCAGGGCCACACTTACAGTGGCCCATTTGCCCAATTATAGGAACGCCCGGAGTGTAGAGGCGTCCCTACTCCTCATGGGTTAGCCTCGAAGGGAGCGGGGCCCATGTCCCCCACTCCCCGAGGCCGAGCCTATGGTGGTAGGCGGCGGGTTTCAGCCCGCCGCCGACGGCCAACACGCCGTCTGCGAAGCGGGTGGGCGGAGGGATCTACTTCCCTCTCCCGCTCCGCGGCCTCCTTCTGTGACATTACTTGTCTACAGAAGGAGGCGAAATGATGGTCGGCATTGGTACGGGACCTGCTTGCTATTGAAGAATTTGTAGGTAATAAAATATTGGCAAAAATACATTATTTTATTTAAAAGTTATAAATACGTTATACGTTATAGGTACAGCAATTAAAAAGTGAATTGCTAGAAATCATAATAATATTATTCAAAATAGACTTTAAGAAAAATGTACACTTATAAAAAAAGAAATAAATCAAACCAATAACTTTATCAACACGTTATACTACAAAATGGATTGATACCCAAAAAATGTATTAAAACTAACATATCAAACATGCGTGTGAAACTGTTTACACTTTTGCCGTCGAGTGAATGGCCTTATGTAAACAAAGCCGAGTATAACAAAGTATGTTTGTTCAAATCACCGGGTAACCGAGGTAATATAAACAAAAACTGTAACACATTGTGGTCACGTGATGTACTAATCGTAACTAGTGAGAAATTTTTTTCGTTGAATAACGTCTTTTTTTTTGTTTTTGTGTGTGTTAGTGTGATATTATGGGCTGTCAACTTTGTATTAACATTTTTTTCTTAGTGGTAAACAATTAAACATGGCTCAATTTTGAAAGATTTTGAATGTTGTTCCACCTATTTTGAAATATAATATTTATTTGACAAAACGTACCGCGTTACTATAAATTGGGCGTTAATACCAATGAGGATTAAAATAATTGTGGTAATTAAATATTTCATTTTTGTCATATGCCTTTATAATACCTTTCATAAAGCCCAGTACTAACCTAAGTATTGTTAGCATAATATATTCATTTCAAAATATGTGAAATAAGCAAAATCATCAAAATAACGAATATTGCTAAAATCTTTTCCTTTTTAAACAAGCAGACAGTTTTATTATTAATTTGCACAGCATTTTGTTATTCGAAATACCTAAAATATTCCTTAAGAAATAAAATATTATTTCTAAAACACTAAAATAACTTTGAATGTTCGCTAAACCATGATTACGAAGCAAACTTAGTCTATTATTCAGGCCATTAAACGAATACAATGATCTCATTAAAAATTACGTGGCTATTACAAAATTAGATAAACCAAGGTACCTAGGTTGGATTTAGCAAAAACCCGTGACGACAAGCTATTTAAAAGCCCTTAATATCTTTTTAAGAGTTCTTATCGCTAAAGGGGTTCTAAACAAGGCGAGTCGCGAACATTATTTAAAAAAATAAAGGAAACCGCAAGGAGTTTACTTGTTTCGAAAAGGCGGGTCGTTGTGGCATCAGATAACGGCAGATTTGCGGCCGCCCCATTAACAAATTACCTACCTGCTTAAAGCCCTCTTTAAAATAAATGTTTAGAATCCTTTCGTATATTATAGAGGAATTTTATTTTCACATATGCTGTGGCGTGATTACGTGAGATAAAGAAAAATAAATACTAACAAAATGTTTACTAACTGAGTTGTGCAGAGAAAAACACTAACAATAAATATTGTGGTCTTCCTTTCCTTTAAACAGAGATAGTCACGGTCAGACTAAGGGTAATATTTTCATTTAACGTCCTGAAATAGTTAGAAAACTTTTTAAGAACGTTGTGCAGTAAAAAAGTTAATATATTGCTTTAAAATTGTATTTTTGTGTATACAAAATACTCCCACCACGGAACGCCTTTTATAATACACTCATGGACAAATTTAAAGGAACACAAAAAAAGTTCGATTATGTTCATTATATACTCCTTACGCACTGGCCACCTATAACAGCATTTATGTTATTTAAAGAAAAATATTTTCCTGTATTTTGTTTCAGAGTTTCATTTGTTTTTGTTTTCTCTACGTGGTTATTTAATAAATGCGTGTTATAAGAGAACAATTAGAGCTTATTGTATTTGAACATTTTTGTAGGAGGTTTATTTTTCACAAAAAATATTCATCACGGTATTTTTTGGAGACTTTTTCAAAATATTGAAGTGATAATGCCGGATCTCAGCGTAGCTCAAGTGTTTTAGTTTACCCAAAATCTCTTAAAATAGTGGTTATTTTAATGATTACAATAATTATGTTACTAAATTTCTTTTAGGTATTGGTACTGTGGCCGCCGGGTTTAGAGTTGATTTTATATTGAAAAACTTTTTACATAACTCTTAGAGACTTAGAGATATTCAAGGAGAGTAGCCATAAGCGCAATTTTTTTTAAAACATAGATTCACCGTGTAGTCCATTACTATCCAAATCTTGTCGGATGGTGACATGACCAGTGAGAGATCAAGCACAAAGCCGACAGCTTAACGTTCTTTCAAAGGTACGGCTGAAGTACCACCGATTTCCAGACTTCTGGCAGGTACGGGTTGAACTAAGCTAATCATGACATATTTCTTGTGCTTAAGTAAGTACGTCTTGAGTAAGTACGCTTGCCAAGCGTGGTGACTATGAAAAACCCTTCCCTCTACGTTCAGCAGTGGACTTTTTACGGGCTAGTTATGATCATGATGATGAAAACTTTTTCAAATCAGAAAGTTGGTGTTATTTCTGCCGTGCCTCTGCGCACATATTAATCTATCAGTTCCGCGTCAAAACTCTCACCGTACGTGTCGTATTTTGGAAGTAAAAGAACTGAGAGCGTAACTATGTTAGTGTATACAGTTATGCACTATAATGTGCAGATGTCCATTCACCTCAAAGTGTGGTTGGCATGGCTAATGGATCAGGAAAACTATAATAAAGTTTAATCGTTTTTCAAATCTTGAGAAATACGTAAGTCAAAACTAAGAATAAAATGAGTGTGAGAGACTGGTGCCAAAATGTTTCTTATTATATTGTAAGTAAAATGTAACAGCTACTGGTTGTCCTTAAATAAATAAATAAAATCATATTGATTTATTTTGCTCAAATGTATAAAAATTTATGCAAATATAAGCACTTCCTAGGACCTAGGAATAAATTAAATAGGGAGTAAATTTTAAATTGACATAATGGAAAGTAAATTGACAACCTCCGTAGCGTAGCGGTATTTGGCTCGCCTTGAATCTCGGCGGTCGTGGGTTCGATCCCCACACCGGACATGAAATCTTTGTGTAATTTCTAAGATTTCTTTCCGGGTCTGGTTGGTTGAGGGACTACCCTCCGTGCCTCGGAAAGCACGTTAAGCCGTTGGTCCCGATTGTTATAACATCATCTATAACAACCGTATATCAAGGTATGGGCAGCAGCGTTGTCTTGTGTGGTACAACATTACAGTAAGTTTATTAAAGTAAGTTAACTATCGTCTACTCCCAAATTGTTAAACACAATAAATTACATATTGTAGCCACCGATACTTCAACAATTTGTGGTTCATTTTTATGAGTCTTATTTTTATCAAAAAGTACTTATACCAACATACAGTTAGATTAGGTTGGTACACAATTAATTAGTAAGTAACACTAATAAACAAAATTTTAATTAATTCTTAACTTATATGACATAGTGGAGGGCACACCATAAACCTCCTGACTTTGGACTAATACATCGATTTTTCTTGTACAAAAAATTCTAGTAGCACTCCTTGTTCCTTTACTCTCAAAATCCGGTGGGATGGTTCTACCGGTGAGGGAACAAGGGAGGACCGAAAACTTAACATGCTGATTGTACTTGTAGTTAGTTAATATACGTATGGCTTTTATAAATTTGTTCTGAAACTGTCTGTAGTTAGATCCTATTTTAATAAGATACAGCATACCTACTTGTGCTAAATTATATTAACTTAAAACCAATATCAGTAACATATGTGACAACTATATAAATGTTATCAACCAAAGGAAATGTCATAGAGGTATAGTAAATTTTATATTAAAGTGTAAAGACGTAGAAAACACTTTCGAAGCTCATAACAAAATGGCAGTGAAAGATCGAACAAATATAGCTGATAATATGGGCCTTGTAAATGTGATGAAAAGGTTTGTAACTAAATAATGTAAATCTAAATGACGTCATAAATAAAAAGTCTTAGTAAAGCCAAGAAGGAAATAAAGCAGTAGACTGTTTAGACAGGTTACCAGTGGTAATTATCCCATCCAGGGGTTTCCAAAGTGTGCACCGTTGCAAGTAAAGAAGGGCGCCGTGAGTCGATTATATCATTATCCAAAACCACAAATATTCGCACTTTTTTTAGCGATAGCATCGGTAAAGAAAAATGACGAAAAATTTCACGACCTATTGTCCATGTAAAGAATCTTATCCTTTTCATGAATTTATATCTGTGGATATCACTAAGCATACCCGCGTTACGCATTTGACTGAGTAACACAATAAAAATGTTTTTGTATTTATGTTCCTATCTAACTAACCTAACTACTGTAAGTTGTTGTAAGTACCTATTTCTTCTAAGAGTATATTTTTCAAATACGAAATTTGTAACTGCGCCGCGGACTGAAAAAGGTTGGGAATCTAAGATTGGGATCTTTTCCTTATATTTATTAACAATATTATTATTGTGAAAATTTGATTTGATTTTTTATTATCATTATTACAAATATGTATAAAAAATTAGATTTTAATACATTGCTATAAATCACAGAGATTTTAAAGACACTCATTTACTTTACGAATTAATTCAAACTCATATAAAAAGTTAATAAAATAAACTAAACTCGCAATTGTACAATATCTTTAGAGGTTATTCTTTCACACCTGACACTCATCTGTATAAAAGAGAATAAATAAAATAAAAATTGGGCTATATAAAAAAGTAGACTAGACGTTAACCTCCTTGGGTAAATGGGCTATCTAACAATCAAAGAATTTTTCAAATTAGACCAGTAGTAACTAAGATTAGCGCGTTCAAGCAACTTTTAACAGATTTTAGCTTTTATTAGATATCAACGCATGCGTTGGTTAGGACATCATACCTATATCTTCTCAATACATGTCTGTATACTTTATAAAGCCGTGAAATGTCCTCGTTTACCTGGCATATAAGACTGTGTTTTATAACCTTTCCAAGTTGTAACCCGTTTTTCAGTTGACATTTACAACTGGACTGTGAAAAACTGTTCGCACTGAGCACGTGTCATAAAATTAAAACAATAAAATTGAGTCTTAGGTATATACATACTAACTGCTGCTCAAGACTTTGTTCGCGTAAAATAAGAAAATGTTATTTTTTTATTCTAAAGTAGCTTTCGTGAGTATTGTTCATATTTTTTATATATTACAGTGACACGCGCCGTCACCGCGGCGCGAGCAGCTCGCTCCTTGAAAAAAGCTCTCGGTTGGAGCCGAAACCGTAGTCAAGAAATCGGTAAAACAACTACACGTGAGTCCAACCGGACTTTAATATATAAATAATAAGAAAATGTTGTTGTAGAAGGCTGAGTGACTCCTTGTAATATCAGCGTTCTACCAGTGAAGTCCCATCTAAATACTACTATTTGGAGATAAGGTTGAACACACGGACAAACAAACATATAGACACAATAAAATCTACCAGTAGATGTCCCCTCAAAATCACTTTTACCGTGACTGAAATTAGCCAGGATAAACAAATAAACACACAGGCAGATAGACATACATACATTTTTTAATGTTTTTATTTTTGTTATCAGTACCTTACCTATATGCATTAAATAAATTTGTTATTTTTCCACTACAGACACTTCAATTTTATTTATTTGTATACAAATTTTAATGGGATAGAATTTTAATGATGCTGAGTATCATTAAAATGTAATATTACAATATAATATAAGAACCTGTTACTATGTTTGATGGTTATTTATGCTGAAAAAAAAATCTTTACAATAAGTATGAATAGAGAGCTACTGTATAGAAAAATTTAACAGGAAGTATATATCATAGCTGTCGAGTTTTTCAAATTTCGAGATAGAAATATTTAACAATAAATCACTTTGTTAAAACGAGAAAAGGGCTGGCAATAATTTACAATCTCGTGCCATGGCTCGTATAATATCTCAAAAAAAGAACTCAATTTAAATCATTCTTTCTTTTTACATAAAAATTATAAAAACGAAATAGCATTTAAAAAGGTTAAATAGGTTCTTCAGTGTAGCTGTGAGATGTGAAGGATTCCTAGCGTTTACATTTTAGTTAAATGAAATGAGCATAGCGTGGAAGAAGTTAATATAATAATTCTAAAAGCAAGGTTTGTGCAATTTTAATATTTTTAAGAACACGTCCGCTTAGATTAGAGTGGGTAAGGTCGAGATCGTACCCACAAACCTGCGGCCGGAAAGCAAGATTTACCCAAATTTCGAGCTACGTTGAACACTCAGTCTAATTTTTAAATATTCAAATTTATGGACCTTCTGTGTATTTTGAAATCGAGGATCTTGGTTTAGGTTAAGTAATCTTGTAGCCATTTCATTCATATTTAAAAAAAGGGTTCTAATAAAGCATTGTTTGTTGATAGTTTAGTTAAATAACTGATTTCGAGAAGGGCATAACTTCAAAGGACAAGCCATATAAGATGTGCCGTTTTTGAAATTGCATATTTAGTTAGTTTAGAAATACTTGTCGGTCTATTATATTTGCGGGCAGTATGTTTTCTTTAATTATTTTTTTTTGTTTATTACAACATAAGCTAAGGAAGTGTAAACACATTGTATAGTAGTAATACCGTAGTAGTTAAAAATGACGGATCGAGTCGTATGCTAGGGTTTGCTAAATTGATTTCCATGAGGAGTTTTTCAAATGATAGGGACATGTAATATTCGATGACACACAGTCGACATCACGATTAAAAAAAATATGGCAGATATTTTTTAAGCAAATATTTCTATGTTGGCAACTGAAGTTTGTTTGCCGAGCATAACGAATTTTGATCAAAAAATCACAACCTTCGTGACGTGTATCGCCTTAAATCTCGAAAAAATATTTGTATAAAATCAAAAAATCCTTTCCGGGAGTGGTTTAACCACTACCCCACCCGTCGTTTGGGGCACACTAAGCCGTAGGTGCCGATTGTATCTAACGGACATAGCTTTTACCTATGCATATTATGTTGGACATAATGTTCCAGTCACTAACCCAGGTGGGTTAAGAAAAGCTTAGGGACTATGGCAACACTCCCTCCTAGGAAGACCCATGTACAGTGCACGTTCAGGGCTACCTTTATGTCTAATGATGTTGAATTTCTTTTTAGGACTTGAACGTTTTAGGACGTCCAATTACAGCTACGAGATAATTTCGGTAGTTTTTATTTTAAATGGGGCACTAGTCGGAAGTGACATGCCGTGACGTCACATCCGGGCGTTGTTACGCACAGCGCAGGCGCAGAGTTGCCACCGGAAGCCGGAAGTTGTGGTGTTGCGGCGCACAATCTGGAGTTGGACGGCGGGAAACACTGAATCAAGTGCCGGCTGAGCTTTCTGTTTTATGTATGAGACTGTAAAAGATATATGGCAACATTTTCATTTGATATCATCCGTACCCGAGGTAATTCACATTGTTAGATTAATTGGTCTTGCATGCGTGTGTCCGTTGTTGTTCGTTTTTTTTTTGCAATTACATACCTACATAGGGGACGGCGGTAATATAACTGATGCTTTGAATCGAAACTATATTTGCGTTAAAAGTGTTATTCAAATGAGTAATATGTGGAAACTAACTGTGTAGCTGTGTATGAATCGAAGACCTAATAAAGGTCGCAAGAAGTTAGTGGATGCAGGCTTCTAGCAATCGTTCCCGCGGGAAATCAATGAGGGTGGACTATGTTCAGGAGTGGATGACAACAGGCTCATATGATCATGATGATGAACTATTCATTCCGGTTAGTCATCGTCCTTATATTCAAGTATTCCAGGCATATAAATGTAACAAACCTATTTTTTTTCGAAATTTATATTATTATATATTATGTGACTGAGGCGTAGTGTAAGTTGGATGATGACCCCAATTTGGGCCAATGACCGAGTTATTCATTATTGAAAATACGCCTTTAAGATTCATCAACTGGTTTACTGGTTTCATAGAAAGATCTTCAACACCTAATTCGTCTCAGCTGACATAGATGACATTTCCTTATATTATATAAATTAATTATAAAGGTAAATAATTATTCCATTTTGATCAATGTACGGTGTAAAGCTTCAGATTAAATTTGATAGTCACCCGCTACGACCACCGTCATCGTCTACAATAGTCTACAGAGACACGCTCGAGAAATACGCACGCGCAATGTGGGATAAACAATGATGTACTAGGCGTACCTACTACATGATGCGTCGGACTAGTGTGGTGCAAAAATGATTAGCAAAGCGACAGTTTATAACATACTAGTTGTTTGTATGCAACGTCACTCTCAAACCAATGTTCAGTGGATTTTGATCATCATGAACACATTGATAAAGGTGCCAAGGGAAGACAAAGTCCGTCACTATCCGAATCCATTTATTACTTTTTGCGTGAAAGCGTACCAAACATACATCCTTCAGAAACAATATAAGTAGGCCTCACACAAAGTTTACAACCGAATACATAATTCCACTCGAAAATCTTATCTTGATAATACGATTCAAAATTTCAAAATTTATTTGTAGATATGTAGCGAGGATCGGGAGTCTTGCGGGACATATGTCGGAACTTCTCGAAACTTCTACGGAACAGAGCGCGGGCCTTGTTCGTAACGTACAGTCTACGGTTTTATATCTTCATAATTTAATAAAACAAGTAATTTGAGAGCTTTGATCATAATTAACGTACTTACCGCTTGGGAAGTGCTCGCATACTTGCTGTCGGAATTTTTAAATAAATTTCTGAAGAGTGGGTGTTACGTATGTCATGCTAATTAGTGCAGTTTCTTATTTTTATTAACTAAGAATTGTATGATGAATAAAAGTATAATCATCGTCATCATCATCAGTCCGTATAACGTCCACTGCTGAACTTGGCCCTCTTCCCAAGTAAAGGTTTTTGCCATAGTCACTACGCTTGGCGGGCGGGTTGGTGACCGCAGTATTATGATGGGAACACAGGGAAACGCTGCTAAGATTTTTCTGGTATACGCTTGTTATAAATGATGTTATAATAATCGGGAACAACGGCGTAACGTGCTTTCCGAGGCACAGAGGGTAGTCCTTCAACAAACCAGACCCGGAAATAAATCTTAGAATTGACACAAAGATTTCTTGTCCGGCGTGGGAATCGAACCCACGATCTGCGAGATATAAAGCTATATACTGCTACGCTACGGAGGTTGTTTTTTAACTTTTAATATCATAATACTGCCAATTTTATCACCAAGCAACGCCAAAACAAATTTAGTTTTTTCTTTTGGATGGACATTTATGTAGTCAGACACGAGGCTTTTGCTGTTCATCGAGCATAGGCGTGCAGGGCTCCAGCCTTATTATATAGTAACCAGTATTAACTGGTTTATAAAATACAAACTCAACATCCTGCGCAAGAGGGCGCCCCTTGTGGGACTCTGACCTCAGGCGGTCGCTGGTCGGAATTTTTACTTTCAGTAATTTTTGGGGAGTTTTGTACAATTTAATATGCATATCCAAATTGTATTTTTTCTACCTTTTCTCATTGCTCGTTGCCGAGAAAAGTTGAAAAAGATTGTAAATTAACTTTACTAACATTTCTATTTGTAGCGCGATATTTTTTTGTTTGTTACCAATTTAGTAAATTTTGCAATACTATTTTGTATTAACATTTATTTTTAAAACACTGCTTTGCTAACTCTTATCATAAATTTCAATGAAAATACATTATTCTAAGGAAATTAAAGGAAAGGAATGAGTTTTATCTCAACTATAAAATTGAAAATAAAAACAAACCATAAACATCAAATAAACCGGAGAAAAAATTGGTGACATTTTGTTTGTCATGTCAAAACTGTTGTTCGTGTATACTGTGATTACTTTTCCATAATATTAATAAATAACATTGTTCTTTTATAAATACAAAAAATCCAAAACTCAACTTAATTCCTTTAAATTGTAATGAATTCTGTACTGTCATATATCAGGAGAAGCAGCTTAGCATTTCTTCCAAAACTTAAATTCCACACCACGACTTTCCTATGGGATGACACAGCTGTCCAAGGAAATGATTCAAAATCTGACCCACATAAAATAGAACCCATAGAATACGAAAGTCATACATTACGAAAACATGACAATTGCAAACGTCAAAATCTCTACGAATTTGGGTTATACGTTGGAGCGTGTCTACCTAAATATGTTCAGAAAGTTCAAATGCAGCACACTGATGAACTAGAAATTTTGGTAGCTCCTGAGGGTATGTTCCAAGTTTTGAGTTTTATGGCACATCACCAACACGCCTGTTTCAATCAGTGTACTGCTGCCACCGCTATAGACGTTCCGAGTAGAGTCTACCGATTTGAAGTTGCTTATATGCTTCTAAGTTTAAGATATGGTGTTCGCGCCCGAGTCAAAACTTACACTGATGAATTGACACCTTTAAAATCTGCGTTCTCCATATGGCAAGCTTGCCAATGGTTTGAAAGAGAAATCTATGATATGTTTGGCATAGTTTTTACTCATCATCCAGATTTGAGAAGAATCCTTACAGATTATGGTTTTACCGGACATCCTCTGAGAAAAGATTTTCCTTTGGTGGGATACATTGAAGTCCGTTACGATGATGATGTGAAAAAGTTAGTTTATGAACCAGTTGAATTTGCTCAAGAAATGCGTGAGTATCAAGTGGAGTCACCGTGGAATTATTTGAATAATTTCCACGAAGGATACAATACTCCTCTACCGCCTAAAGATAAAGAGGATTCTAAATAAATGTATTATTAATTACACCTTATTTATTTTTACGACAATACTTGTATTCAAACACATTTTTCATATAAATTCTATTTTAAAGGAATAAATAAAAGGAATCAATAATATTATGTTATCTCTCACTCTTTTATTCATAAAATGTAGGATAAATTGTTGAAAGTTAGTTTAATTGCAAAGAAAACAACAATAATTTCAGGCATTGAAAGAAAGCGTTTTGTCGGCAGTCCATAATCTCAATAAAATTACTCAAAATGTATCTTGAATCAAGGAATAATTGCTTTAATTAAACAGTCGACTCTATAATTAAAACCATATTTGTTCATTGAATTAAAGCGAAAAGACTCGTATCATACCTACAAAAATATAAAGACAAAAGAAATTCATGGTTCTTATTGACAAACACTCTTATTAATTTATTGATTTCAAAAATGTTTTAATCTACAGAAAGCTTTCAAGGTTTAAAGGTTCACCTTTATTTTGTAATATAAAGGTAAATCAAGTGAGTTTAGCGATATTCGACTAACAAGGTCTCGGGTCCGGCAAAAAATTGTTTAAATTACTAGAAATTTTCTATTTAGAAAATTTTAAGACAACGAGCCTAAAGACTGGGAGTTGCTTGAAAAGTAAGTTGAGCTCTCGGTCCTGTGCCTGATCCCTCACCAATGTCGATAGAACCAACCCATGTACATAGCACCGGATATTAAAAAAAAGGAATAGAGAGCACCAACCTGTATTTGCGCATTTGCGTGCAATGGCTTATCTCTTAAAAGATTGGCCGCCCTCGCCAAAATAATTAGGGAAGACTGTATCCATAACCGAGTTTAACCGATATAACATAAGCGAGTATCATAGACCATATTTTATGAGAAATTTCTAGTAGTGCATCAGCTACGCGAGTGAAATCGATTTGGGAAGCCTAGTTCAAAATAAGGTGAAATAATAGTCATCAGCATCAGGGCCGACGCCCAGACGCCCATATTCAGCAGTGGACGTTATCCTGATGATAACGTCCACTGCTGAACATGGGCGTCTTCTCTCGGGCAGATTTTTGCTATACACCACGCTCGGAAGTTAGGTTGGTGTTCGCAGTATTATGAAGGTAATAATACATACAAGGAAACGCCGCTACCTGTACCTTGGTATACAACCGCCATAAGTAATAAATCGAGACCAACGACTTAACGAAGTTTCCACGGCACGGAGAGTAATCATATGTATAGTCTAAATACTTAATTAAAATATACCTAATACCTACAAGCCGTAAACCTTTACTTCCAGTCTTGTTTGAATCCAGCAAAATCACTAATGATCTTTTGTCTGAGCACAATAGGGCTCGGGAGAGCGAAGCATACATAGCTCAAGATAGCAACTCCAAGCACAGATGACGACCCTTTCTAACGTCTCAATTAATAACTTGGAAATTAGCAGAAAGTGCCTAATTATTCTAACCCGTTTCATTAAGTGGCCTCCAAAATCCTAGATCATTACTTTTGTGCACATTATATTTAAAAATCTGTTTGTTAACCGTATCTAAGTTAACTTGATATGTTTAAATTATTTTTTCTCAATGAAATAATATGCGGAGTGGCTTTTAATTAAATTTTGGCATGTATAAATTATTGTATACTAACTTTATGTGCATGGTGTTGCCCGTTAAATATTCTGACATTTCCAACATTATTTTAAACAACCTTGTCTTCAGAATTATCAGCTTAATCAAAAACGAATCAGCCATATTCGTCAAACCAATTTCAAAACTGAGATACGATACGATACGATTATTGCAGAATAATTGACATGAAGAATAATTTCTTAATCAAGAATTTCCAAGAAGAAGTATTTGATTTGACACAAAAAATAACAAATTGAGAGTGTTCATTGTTATTGTATCATCAGATTTATACTACATATTAAACTACACCGGTAAATGCAAACTCATGGTTACAGATACAGTTCAACTGGTTGTAGGTTAGTCAAATTGGATTTCGATTCTTCATTAAAATGCAGTTAAAGGATTTTAAATTGGTTTAATCTTCTGAAGAAGTTTCAGGTTGAATTATATTATCCAGTTACGGTTTAATGTAGATAATTAAAAGCTAATAGGAATAATATCTTCATAAAAATTAAATAGCTAAAGAAAACATAAATTTACCTACAGTTAAAATAGGATATAGCTTTATAATTCCAGTTCTCCGCTCCGTAGACCATGATTTGGCTGGGGGCGTGAGACCCTGTGGAGCCGAGGGCCACACTCATGTGTAGGTCGCGGACGTTTTTGTGTTCGGGCGTCCCTGTAGATGTAGGAATGGGCACCTAAGCAGCTATGGCTAATAAGCAGCGATGGCTGATAAGCAGCCGCAAGAGCCCAGGGGAGGTTTTATCTGGGCGAGGGTGCAGACAAAGGCCGAGACCGGTGCTCGGGTCCCCCACTGCCGAACGGTAGGGGAAGGAACACCCGGGGGATTTTTAGTGGGTATTCTTTCTCCGTGTATTCTTTTTGAGAGGTTAAGTCCCACATACATCTTCATCCTCTTGAATCACAAATTCTGTGATCGCTGCTGAAGCGAGGGGATGCGGAAAGCATTTTACCCCAGAAAACAAAAAAAAGGGTATAGCTTTATCTATGTATGCACTCGTATATTGTGTATGAATCTTTTAATTGTTTAATTATATGTTTTGCTATTAAGACAGACTGTATTCAATAAATCTTATATAAAATACAAATTGTAAATACATATTATGTACCTAAATTGCATTTTTTATTTTGCTCGATCTGTTTGTTAATAATCAGTATACCTACCTATTACTATTTACAAGTAATTAATATCTACATTTCAAATGAAATACAAATATGTATTTAAAACATATTATTAAACTGTAACATAAAGAGAAGTACTAATAATAATCAATTCCCGAAAAAAAAACATAATCAATGTTTTCTTTCTAGTCCGACAAAGCCGAGTAGAAGTAAAAATAAGTAAAATAAAATAAATTTTAGACTCCACAAGTCCCCAGAGTAAAGTTGGATTGTTGATTCGCAATATTGAAATGGACCATTCCATATCAATCTTTAAAACTGGTGGGCGCCAACATTTATTACACTCGAGAGGCGTTAAGGCGTAATGCTTTTCACTTTTGCGGTGGATACACTTGGCTTCATATTCATCTATATACGGACATCTGCGTAAGAATAACGACGGAGTAGAGGGCTGAATGAACAATTGGTTCAGTGTGTGGCAACGCTCCCGTCGTGCGCACGGCCGCATTGCTACTCCCCCGGGACCGCCTAAACTTCTGACGCGCTCGAAAAACTTTGGCCGAATAATGCCCGATACAAAACCTGATACGTTTTCTTTATAATTGCAAACTTTTGATTGACTTCTGATTGTTGATTGAGTGAAGGATAAAGGTAAGAGTGTTGTTGTTTTTTATTTTGTTTTTGTTATTAGTGGATTTTATTTTAGCATGTTTTTTGTGTAAGTGTAACGCGTAGTGGTCGATTTTGGGTTTGAGTAAATTTATTGTTAAAAAAGCTTTATATTTACTGGATAACTAATGAAAACAATGCTTTGGCAATTTAGTAATTTAGTATTCGCACAAAAATGTACTTTAACATAAAATTTTAACAATATTCACAGGAAATATGTTTCATAATGAGATAAAAATAATACTAACCAAAATTTTCCAGCAATCGTACTTGAAAGTGTCTATTTACAAATTATTCCTTTGTGGATACTTAATTAGCAGCCACTTTGCTGAGTGCATTTGTTCTTCTCAACTTTAAATATTCATTTCCTGTGGAATTGGGAGAATTTTACACTTTTGATATAACATTCAAACAATTTTCCGTGTACTTTGAAGGTTTACAATTGTAATCAGTTGTTACTGCCGTAGAAGTATTTTATGTTAGACGAAGCAAGATGATAAGAAATTTATTATTGAAGATTACTGATATGTTTTAAATATTTAATATCTACTTTGGTTAGAAAATAATACAAAAAGAAATGATTAGATTGGTCTAAAATATAATAATTACTAGTGTGCTACAATAGAACATTATGAAATTAAATTTTCATAACCAATTAGGAAAGATTTAATAGGTATTATATCAAATTAGGTATATCACTAACATCGGAATAAATGTAAGATAACATTAATTAATTTAAATAATGTTATCTTTATTTATTAATATAAATAGAGATAATATTAGTAACGCTTCGTTGACGGTGTAGATAATATTAATTACAACCAAAAACAAAAAAAAAACAAAATATATTTGTCAATTTAGTATCCGCATTGCTCATATCGGCACTGCCACCAGAAACAAAATATTTAATATACGTTTGACAAATGGCACCCAGTTAGGCACTTAATCTCTTACAAAAACTTTTTATTGACTAAAGTACAATATACACATAATGTAGACTGCTAGCTTGACTGTAATATTTGGTGGTTACCGCATTTAATATACCGCAGAAGTAATTTTGGATTTACGTGGTTTTAAAGTCGTGAAAATTCATTCAATTTACGACTATGAACGTATGTTTTGGATACTTTTATGGACGTTGGTTATAAAATCAGATAGGAAGTAAAAGTTTATAACTGTAGTAACAGTTCAGTGATAAAATACAATATTTTTCCTTGTCTATATTCCCTTCACGTGGAATCGATTCTTGACCTAATCTCGATCGACGAATAGATGCTCCACCATCGATAATTAAACTTTTCAACGTATATATTTAGCATAATTATATTTTTGAAGCAATCTCTGGTTCACAATGTTTAATTTAAAGCCTTTGAATTATCATAAAGTTTAAATTATTATTTTTTATTGAAACAAAAGGCACATATAATTAATTGCTTTAAGTATATGGGAATCGGATTCCTGTTTTTTTGTTAAATGTTTTAGTGATATCAACATGATGTGTAGTGAATACTACTGCTGTCACAAGTTCTTAAAGTTTTTGTGTAAAAATATAGTTTCATTGCCTTTATGTTAAGAATAAACTACAAAAAGCAAATCGATCTACCGCGGTATAATACGTCCGATGCCCGCGTAGAATAGAAGACTGAGAGGCTCGCAAACTATAGACAACAGCGACAGTGGCACTTAAACATCCCAAAATATGTAAACGTTCATTTCTCAATTATCATCTTCACCAACTGCATTGAGCTTAGAACAAGCTTCACGTGAGATGCCCAAATGGGCAGTTTCCATATTTTGTAGTTTTTAAACCATTTAATAATAAGGGAGACCTGTTCGTCTATATTGCTCGGTGGAGTAACAAAAGCCTCGTGACCAAATACTGAGGTGCATTCGTATAAAAAAAATTTAAACTATTTGATGAATGAATGAATGAGTTTTCCATTTTCAGTACTCGATTAATCGTAACTTTAGAATTGAGCTTTAACGAACACTTAGTATTTTTTAACAAATAAATCTTACTGAGGAGTTACTAACGTTTTCAGTATAAACGCATATAAGTTACATTAGTCATTGTCAAGATAAGCACAATTATATACCACATACGGTTAATAACTTGTAAACTGTATGTAAGTACTTCAGCTTTAAGTCGGTCACAAAAGCGAATACTGCCTTTACTTTGGGGGCTGTATTTTTTTTATTTTAAACAATGATTAACACAAATTGATATTGCGCCAATTAAATTTAATTAAAGTCTCAATTGCAATGTAATTACAATTTGATTTAATTTAATAGTGATTCTCATTCATTGTAACGTAAATGTTCTACGTTAAGAGTGATGATACATTGAGTTTGTGTTGAAAAATACGTTGATGAATCAGTAGGTTACTTTAATAGAAAGAATATATATTCAGTTAATAGGTAATGTAGGCGCTAATAATGTCACTCATGTAGTTGTACCTACCAATTGTTTTCTCTAGCAGCATCTAAGTACGCCAAGGAATGGGTACATGTAAGTCTCGTAATTATTCATTAATATTGGTAATATAAATAATGATTTTATAAATTAATTTAAAGTTCTATATATCATTTTAATGTAAAATTTTTGCGTACTGTAAATAGCACCTATTAATTCGTTTTTATTATTCCTTGCATTTTGATTGTCATAAATAACTGTTTCTAAAATATTTAATCGCTTCCAAGTGTTTTTTTTGTAGCTAATAGCCACAAGTTAAATAATATTTAATTCAATATTGTGACTAAATAGTGTGTGATACAAAATATGCTAGATATAATTAGCTCATTACAGTGTAATTCAATCCTGTTTTCATTTCGTTTCTTGTTTAGATCATACCATGTTACAAAAAGCGCAGCAAAAGTTAAAATCATGCTATTAAATTTTCGAGATTCTGCTGTGAGGTTCTAAATTTAATCCCTGATGTATTCAAATGAAATCAAAACTAAGCTCACTAAATTCAAACCCAATTATTTCACAAAGCTCGTTCTCTCGTATGCGCTCAGGATACCTGAACATTAGCAAGCAAAATTTCAAGTTACGCGTATTATAAATCTACTTAGTATAAATGTTTAGGGTAGACTCGAGTTTGCCGGCCGCTGGTATGAAATTTCCGACAACGTTTGCAAAGTTTGTTGGCAAGTTGGAAGCGCGACCAGTCTGAGACAGGTCGTCCAAGACAATGCACATCAAAACAAGGCCTACAACTAGTATAGAATTATGCGTATAAATTATAATATACAGTGTTTCTTTTTTTCTTTTATAGAACGACATATAAAATGTTTGTTGCATTCATTTTCTCTTGTTAGTCGGACACTCTTGACAAAGTAGTCGTGGTCCGTCATATCGATGATACATGGTAACAATGGGTGCCAATTCGTCCATTACATTCCTGTTGACTGTGGCGCGTCTAGATATTCTCCTCAATCGTTGGTGATTAGAAGCAATGCGAGTACACTGTACAACGGTGCTATCTTTTTGATATAATAATTTATTTTATTCGTAATAACAAATAATTGTTTTGGCTGACTATTTTAAAAAATGGCCAGCTATATCACTATTGTCCAAACTTCATCATCATTAAACCTGTAAAATGTCACCTTGTGAAATTGGCCAAGGGTTTGTCTGTAGTTTCCACATTTCACTTCATGCTGGCTTTCGCTGGTTGTTTACTTTTATGGTAGAATTATAATAATATATTGTTATGTAAGGAGTTTTAGGGTCAATTATAAGATCTGGCTACAAAGACCTACAAATAAATGTAGTTAATATGGAAAACACGGTAGTTATTAATTTACTTTGTAGCAAAAATATATCTGGTGGATGAAAGATATTTGCAAAGCATAACTAAACAAATAAAAATCACCATTTTTGTGTACGATTGCCTCCATAGCGTACCGGTATTTGGCTAGCTTTAAGTCGCGGAGGCCGTGGCGTGGATTCATTCCCCACACCGGACAAGAAATCTTTATGTAAATTCTAAGATTTCTTTCCGGGTCTGGTTGGTTGAGGGACTACCCTCCGTGCCTCGGAAACCACGTAAAGCCGTTGGTCCCGATTGTTATAACATCATCTATTACAAGCGTTGATATCAGCGAACGGACAGCAGCGTTTCCCTGTCTATTACAACATAATACTGCGGTCACCAATCCGCCTGCCAAGCGTGGTGAATATGGCGAAACCCACCCCCGGGAGGAGGCCCATGTTCAGCAGTGGACGTTAAACGGGCTGATGATGATGATGGTGTTGATGATGATGATGATGATTGTGTACGATTTTCGCCATATTCACATACATACACATTGGCTTTTATTAGCTCACGAATGGCTTTTAATAACACGAGTTCATATTACGATGTATATTACGATGTTGAAAATGAATAAGCCTTTAAATGGATTAGCAGATTAAGAGATTCGGGCATTGATTGCGTTCACGATGTAACCGTTACGCAGGTGGACGTTAGTCCATCATGTGACATAATCCTTTAGTCGCCTCTAATGACACTTATGGGATGCAGTGGGCCTGCTGCTTTATGCGGTAACAATATGTTACTGCGTACAGGGATAACTTATTGATAAGTGGTATAGCTTGCAATTGTGTATTGATTACGATTGATATTGTTCCATTGTGGTATGTAACTGGTGTTGGTATGATTTCCCGGTTAGTTAGATATTTTTGTTTTTGTTTATTAATTAGATGATTTATATGGGTATAGGTACCTATTTTTAAATTGACATACAACCATGTTAAGGTGTTATGCGGTTAAACTTAGATCAACCTGAATAAGTCCCATAGCAAATTAAAATAAAATGAAACTGTATTTACTTTCCCACCAAATAAACGTGTTGCTGATAAACTCAATTCTAAACAGCCCAGCAAGGCTCAGTGAAACAATTCAGCGTTTGTTTATTATTTATTTTGCTACGAAAAACCCAAATCCATCGACCTTACACAGTATTACTGTTGGACAAAACATTGGCATAACGTGTTGCCAATAATTGAGACCCGGATTATTCTTCAACATAGAAGCTCTGACCCGCTTGTCATGGTGCGCAATATTACCTTATTTATAAATATTTTGAGTTTCATTACGTTTTCTGATTAAAAACGGTTTTAATTGTTGGCTGTTAAATTTTGTTGATTAAATCTAATGGAACAATGTGACTCGTTACCAGACTTTTGTACCTGGTTGGATATTAATATTTCCAAATTGAAACGTATTTTGTTAACTGGAAGTTTTATGGATTACATAGGTATTATAATCATCCACTGCTGAACATGGGCCTCCTCCCGAGGGAGGGTATTTGCCATAGTCATAACGCTTGGCAGGCGGGTTAGTGACCGCAGTATTATGTTGAACTACGTAAGAAAATGCGTGCCCGTGCTTTGATATACGATTATAATAGATGATGATATAACAATCGCGACCAATGGCTTAACGTGCTTTCCGGGGCACGGAGGGTAGTCCCTCAACCAACTAGACCCGGAAATAAATCTTAGAATTTACACAAAGATTTCCTGTCCGGCGTGGGGATTGAATCCACGACCTCCAAGATTTCAAGCAATCCAAATACCACTACGCTTCGGAGGTTGTCCTCCGGTATTATAATATCTAAATGATTTATATTTTCGAAACATACTGTTTAAATAACTAAAGGTCGTTTGAAAGACTATGTGATCTTTTGAATTTTCAATTGAGTTATTCTAGGTTATAATATAATGAGAGTTTATTCAACTAATATAAGTATATTCGTGCTGAATTCTACCTATTTTGTAACTAATTGGTAAGGCTTGCTAAGAACTGTGACCATAGCACCAGATCCAAATTTAACCTCGGAATCTGAACGGAATGAAATAAGACGGTACTCTCCAAGGTACAAGTGAAACTCCACTTATAACTTCCTGACTTCGGGCTGTTACTTAGATTTTTCTAAACATCTTAATAGTAAGACTTAAGTTATCTTAATAGTAATACTAAGTTACTACCTAATTATTTACTTTGTACCTAATTGATCATCGTATGAAAGCAAAAAATAAATATATATATTAATATAACACGTACCTTATATAAACCCGATTACCGCCACAATACAAATCTAGCTAATTCTCTCAGATATATTAGGTATCAAGAGTACCAAACTCATAACGCAACTATAACAGTGACCAGATACTTACTCAAATAAAAATAAATTATTCTCCAAATGTTTGCTGAGTTTGAAACAACGACGAATCTTTTTTCACTCCATAACACTTCTACCGAAAAAATCAACTCATATATTTTTATCTGAACGCACACAGATAATAGCAGTCTTTCATATCAATACGAGCGTGTGAGCAGCCTGATTTTTTTGCACAAACATTATATCTTCGCGGAAAAGTAGTTACCGGTGTGCGATCGCTTCCGTGCTCATTTGACACGTTCATGTATTCGTTGATCGCTCGAGCGCCTTCGATGTAGAGAAATAGTCGTAACATCGTATCATTATTGTATGATCAAGGTCGCGGAAGGGATAGAAAGCTTTCCTATGTTGTGTCAACTTATGTCAGACATGTAATTGCGGCGGGCATGTCGTCTGGAGCTCGCGAATAGAGTGACAATGCCCTATCAAAATGTTATTACTCGTATGTACCCGTTGTGGTTTTATGTTGATGCGATGTATCGTAACGACATCTTTAGCATCGTATGTTTATGGAGCGAAATTTTTAGATGTACGCCGATGTTTCATAGTAAATGGCATCGTCAACATATTAATAGGGGCAGTAAAAGTGCATGTTTATATTAGAAATCAATAGGGGTGCTAAGAATTAGTACAAAGAAAGCCTTTATGTTAAGAAATATTTCACTTTATTTTATTTCTTTGGTTGTGAATTTCGCGGGTCCGGCTTTTTAAAAAGCAGTAAACGTACTTACTCCGTCAGTGCCAGAAATATGGCGGAGATGAATTATAGGAATATCTCCAGCAGTTTGAGTACAATTACCTATACTGTATTATTTAAATTGTTGGTAACCACCCCTGGTTTATAAGATATGTGGTGTATTAAATTAAAGTACTTGAATGCATTAGTAGTTTGAATAGAGACCAGCTAGCTACACACACGCTCAAATTTCACGTCGAACCGGCAGTATAAAATGTATCCCTAATTAAGTAATTCAGTCTTTATTGATTCGTGTGTTTGCATTAATTAGTTACATACTATCTACTTATGTTCATTTAGTCAATCAAAATTTTGTATCTACAAAGTCATGAAATTATCACACATACATACTAATTAACTCTATGCCTAATGCATACTTTTAAGTAGAATGATCAGTCATCTTTAATTACTATCTATGAGCGTAATTTATATAGGCACTAGCTGATATATATTTTTTTGTTCACAGCGCAATTTCCAGCTATGGCCTTTAGTGAATGTGGTGTGCAGTGGTGACAGAAAATATGCGGCAACCCTGGTCTATACCCTTACTGGTTATTTTCATGTTGGGCCTGGACTCCAAGCTTGTTGGTAGTATTATTTTTTACTATTGGCATTAAATATATTTTTTATTGTATGTATAATATAATGTTTAAATTCACAAGTGCAGACATTGTCTTAAAAAAGTGTCAGATGGTCTGATATATTTAATTTTTTAATCATCATTTATGTAGTTAGCAACACTGCTTTTGCTCCTTTATCCGGTATACCTTAGTTAAATATTTCAGTTACAGTGTTTCGTAACAGGCTGTCGATATTCCACATAGCTAAACTAAAGTAGGTAATTGATATTATTACATAATATTGTACTTGTTCAATATAGAGCAGACCACAAAATATGAATTTTGGATAAATAACTATTTTAAAACGCTGCGGTAACCGCAAGCCGCAAAGCGTCAAAACTGTCCATCAGCGTTTAACCAATTAAAAACCAATTTTGTGGCAAAATTTTCAGATCATGACGTAATTATGACGTATATTTTTGATTCATCATCATCAGCCCGTATAATGTCCACTGCTGAACATGGGCCTCCTTCCAAGGCAGGGTATTTGCCGTAGTCACCACGCTTAGTAGGCGGGTTACAGACCGCACAACCACACAAGGAAACGCTGCGGCCCGTATTTTGATAAACGATTAATATATAATAATATGATGTTATAACAATCGGGACCAACGGCTTAACGTGCTTTCCGAGGCACTGAGAAAGTCCCTCAACCAACCAGACCCGGAAAGAAATCATAGAATTTACACAAAGATTTCCTGTCTGGCGTGAGGATCGAACCCACGACCTCCAAGATTTAAAAGCGAGCCAAATACTGCTACGCTACGGAGGTTGTATATTTTTGATTATTATAATGCCTTTTGAGAAAGAAACAAAATGTATCCGTTTTTTTTAATAGTTTACGCTATTATATGCACCCTAAAGTCAAATAAAAAAAAATGTTTTAAGATATAAGTTTTAGTAACTTAATACTATTACTAATAATTTCAAAGTTATTAAAATAATTTAGCTCTTCATAAACATGTTATTTTAAAACTTTAGGTGTTTAATGACTATAACTATTGTAACTTATAAGTTACACTATAACTATAACAGAACCCTATAACGGGGTATACCCCGTTATAGGGTTCTGTTATATAAATGAATACTGTTGTAACAAAAGTTTGACGAGCAGATGTTAGTAGGTAATTATGTTTGATGAGGCGTTTGTTGAGCTTTAACCTGCTCGGGGATACTCACCATCTTACTGCGATCACTCTCAACGACAATATTTCTCAACGACCCTGGTCAGTTAGGAAACCCATGTTCAGCAGTGGAAATGGACCTATACGCTACAACCTTCCTAGTAGAGTTGCCCAACTATCGATAGTTTCGCTATCGATAGATGACCTCGAAAAATAGTAACAATATCGATAGTGCTATCGATAGTATCGATAATATTGATACTATCGATATCACAAATTAACTAATACTATTGATTGGAAGCAATAGTATCGATAGTATCGATACTATTACATTATAATACTATCGATAGTATCGATATTTTTAAAGTAATACTATCGATATTATCGATAGTATCGTTGCATTCAATGATTAAAACTATCAATACTATCGATACTATCGATAGTATTGCTCCTAAACACACATTTGTCCTCGATAGTATCGATACTATCACTAATATCGATACTATTGATATGACGTCAACTATCGATAGTATATCGATAGTCGACTATTGATAGGCAACACTACTTCCTAGTCCTAGTATATTCTCAAGACACGAACAGTGCATTAATCCCAATAATTTGTGTTTCGAGGAGTGATTTCTGAAATCAAGTCTAAGTTATTACTTAGACTTGATTTGACTATTGTCAGATAACTTTAAAATTTAGTAGAATGTCATAATACGATTATTCAGTTATTGTTTTCCCTATAGTTAATTACGTTATTATATGAGCAGTAAGCATTCATTCAGCCATTAATGTCATTATAACCGAGAATCAGAACAACGTTTAATAATATAATTATAATCATTGACAGGCCAAGCCTTCCAGCCGGAATTCGCTGAGCCGTTAATGAATCTGACAGTACCAATTGGCCGAGACGCAACATTTAGATGTCTAGTACAAAATTTGGGTGGATACAGGGTAAGTTATATTGTACATGTTATAATAGTTCTGTAATTACATTGATGTTTATGAACTACTTTCCCACACGCGGTTTGCCCCGCGTAACTCAATCCCGGTAGTAATTCACAACTACAATGTATGTTTTCTCTGTTCCTGAATAGCGTGGTGAAATAAGTTTTCAAATCGGACCAGTAGTTCCTGCGATTAGCGCGTTCAAGCAAACAAACTATCTTATAATATTAGTATATGGGTACCAATATTATTAAAGGAAAGGTTTGAATTGAGTATTTTTAAAAAGAGTCAATAGCTCCCAGATAAAAATTAAAGTTACTGTTGCATTATCCAATACTTGCGTAGGTTATATTATTATTTACTATATAATATATTTCCATGAGTGAAATAAAAGTTATACCCCGTGGTACTCACTTTAAACTCACTCAATTTAGTTATCAATGTTGCCACACAATTTGTAGTGGCAAGTGAATTAATAGTAATACAAAAAAACTCACTCAATTGAATACGTGCGCTAAGTTACGAATAAAATATTTTAATTCTCAAAACATAAACTACACTCTCTTTTTGTTTTCGTTATGTCTTGGACCGTTTTAAATAGACTTAATTGTTCAAGACTAACACATACTCAGTTGGTTATCTTGCGTCCAAATGTGAAGCAGTTTAAGCTAGTTCTACAAAGGCACTTTAACGTTCTGTAAACTACCTTCCTGGCTTTTATTCCTTTCTCCAATGAGTTGTGATTATCATAATGACATATAAAATCTCATATAATATAGAGTAGAGCAGATTAATCGGCAAATTATCAGTGTTTAGCAAAATATTTTTCACTGTTAGGTATTTGAACTATGTTTATCACTTAGTAATAAAGTTCCAAACAAATATTAAGCATAACTTCTATTCAGAAAAGAGTTAAAAATCCGTTTCAGTTACTATAGCCACAACAATCATTCATAACCACGTACACTAAATCACGCACCTATATATTTGTTTATTAGATTAGTTCGATTCTTCTTTAATTCATTAAATATTTCGCCAAAAATCACTACAGTTGGTTTTACCAATAAATTGAGATGTTTACGATACCGTAGTCCTGAGTATTATACGCATACTATAATTTACAGAATCTTTATCTATGGATATACGATTGTATCACGAAATCTCGGAAACTACAATAAGTGCTACTTCAAACTTTGCATGGTAGTTCCTCTAAGGACCTTTAAATGTCGACTAAGTTTTAAAATGATTTAAAAGGGGGCAAGCATAGGCGTTGGAATGGCAACCTAATTTAAGCTGTAGTAGGGAAGGGGCGTGGGCACGAAACATGGTAGGTGCGCTGCAGTTTAGAAAAGATAAAAGAATAATTTAACTATTAATTGATAAATTCTAAGAAAGCATATATATACAGCTATAACATATATAATAACATATATACACGTATACATATTTATATACACTCTAATAATAAATGCATATATACTTATAATATATATCATAAAATTAATAAATTATACACTGATGAGAATCTACCCTAGCTCTTGAGAAGATGTTGTTTCGCTTTCGCTTCGCTTTAAGTATTAACAATTCATCTTAATATTATACGTAATTTCACATTCGGCATAAACAAGGTAAACTTTTTAATTATTCTGAAGAACGTGTAATAAGTGTATTGATTTCATTACGTACATTATGTTTCTTGTTGTATTATACCTCATTTATCGTTCACAGGTGGGCTGGGTAAAAGCTGATACCAAAGCGATTCAAGCTATCCACGTACATGTGATCACTAATAACCACCGAGTAGGAGTATCACATAACGGACAGACGGTTTGGAACCTACACATTAAGAACGTGCAAGAAGATGATCGGGGTCAATACATGTGCCAAATCAATACAGACCCAATGCAGAGTCAGGTAACTTATAGAATAAAGCTTTCTTTTTTCATTTTATTAGAAGTTGACTCTCATAATAGGATGTAGAATGCCAGTGACGTGGTGGTCTATACAAATACATAATTCGCCGACACAAAGCATTCTTAGAATACTCTTTCGATTCTCTCGTAGACCCGATGTCCGAGAGGCTCGCGAACTGCAAAGTAGGGCGACTGATCGGCTTGAATCGAAATCCAGGTTCCTCAGGGGGAAGTTTGCAGGTTTATAGCGTTTATTACGACAATAACACTGCTCATATTTATGCCTGGTAAAGTAGCAAAAGCCTCGTGACTAAACATTATGTCCGTCCGAAAAATATAATAATACTCAGAAAACTATCGGGGTTTTACACGAATACTTTTCCCAAGTGGGAATTGAAGCCAGAAAACTGGTGTTAACTCAATAGCCTAACCGTAATCACTTAGTCACTCATGCAATTACCATTTCGCAAAAATAGCATCATGCAAATTTTGCGAAATGAGGAGGAAGTTATAAGCAACTCGACCCATATCATGCACGGCAATACTATGCAGTACACACTTCTACGACGGTCTTTTTATTTTGATTTATTAGGTCTTTACCTATGAAATTGCAGTTCTGCAGTACCTGGCCATTTCAAATCAAAGTAATTTTTGTTTGGCTAAGAATTCTAATTTCAAATTTATTTTATTTTAAAAGCATGGATTTTTTTTTCCAAATGTTGTCATTTGTTTATTAATTAGTGTTACATTTTCATCGCATTTCAATATTTTTCGTCATCATGGATACGTTAAAAATTCGAGTAATTATGGAATATGAGTACCGTCGTGGCAGCAACGCGGCACTAGCGGCACGCAACATCAACGACGTTTACGGAGCTAACACTACAAACCAACGCACCACCTGTTATTGGTTTGCTCGCTTCCGTTCTGGAAATTTCGACCTGAAAAATGAACCTCGCGGTCGTCCGAAGACTTTGGTCGACAATGACGAATTATAGGCGATTGTGGAAGCTGGTGATACACAATCTATGGCTGAATTAGCAACAGCTTTCGACGTTAGCGTCAAAACAATATTGGTCCATTTTCATCAAATTGCGGTAAAAAAAGCTTGACAAATGGGTGCCCCACGAACTCAATGATCGCCAGCGCGAAGTACACGTCGAGACATGCCTTGCACTGCTCAACAGACACACAAATGAAGGAATTTTGAACCGCATTGCTACCTGCGATGAATTATGGATTCTGTTTGATAACCGCAAGCGCTCAGCAAGTTGGTTGGATCCTGGTTCAACACCTAAACAATGCCCAAAACGAAAACTTACCCCTAGAAAAGTGATGGTCACTGTTTGGTGGTCTAGCGCCGGTGTGATTCATTACAGCTTCTTACCAAACGGGGTGAGCATTACTGCAGATGTATACTGTGAAGAACCGAACACAATGATGGAGAAGCTGGCACATCTCCAACCAGCATTGGTCAATCGCTCGTCTCCGCTGCTCCTGCACGACAACGCGCGACCTCATACTGCTCAGCAGACGGTCTCCAAGTGGCAAGAACTGGGGTTGGAAGCTCTCCGTCATTCGCCCCACTCACCAGACCTTGCGCCTACAGACTACTACTTTTTTCAGAATTTGGATAACTTCTTGGCGGGAAAAAAAATAATTACCCGAGAGGCAGCAAAAAATGCCTTTGAAGAATTTGTTGCCTCCCGTCCAGCTGATTTCTTTAAGAAGGGCATCAATAAACTGCCACTGCGTTGGCAAAGATGCATTGATTGCATGGGTGATTACTTCGATTAATACAATTAAAAATACATTAAAAAAAACGTTTCAATTTTTTCATACAAAACGGAAATTTCATAGGTTTCTTTTATAAATCAGAAAGTTTGTGAATATATTAGTACTTTGTCGGGATTTTGACGAAATTTAGAACATCAATCTTAGTAATCTGTATTTTTATCCAGATCAAGAGCAATCAATATGTATTAATAATTAAAAGTATACAATAATGGTACGACAATATCGGAAAAAATATAATGCCACTCGTAAATAACATTTATTTATTTTAAAAGGTTTCGATAATCATTATAATTTTAATATTTTAAGGCTATTTTAGGATTTCTAACTGTCCAGGGATGTATGCGATATTACATCCTCTATGGGTCCCGTCTCTTTGTTTTTTGAATTACATGTAGGTTTTCTGGTGTAATATCCTTTTGTGCGCACTTGTCTATACAAAAATTCTCTCGTCATTATTTCAGGCACGAACATTTTTCTACTTCGAGATAAGATATTGTCTTGCGGACCCCAATCCCTCTTAGGTAAAAATAATTTGCGTAACTTGCGACGCCAACAGTGGCATATTAATTCTTTTGTAATGCCAACGAAAATTATGATAAAATATATACCTGTTAAAACATGTATTAAAAGCAAATCAACAGTCATAGAAATCGATTCTATATAGTATGAATCTTTGTATTCATCGATAGTAAGTAGTGACCACCTTACATAAATTGAAACAAATATTACAATTGGATTAACGATCCACGCAATTTTCCAAAAATAATTGGCTTTTATACCAATCATAAATATAATATCAACACTGTGATTTTGGATTCCATATACCCAATATAAAGATATGGAAAATAGGAATGTACTGACCGATTGTAACATCTCTGTCGTATTCATAAGCGTACCAGTTAGATCAGAACATAAAAAAGGCATTGAACATGTCATTATAAAAATTAACAATAACATACTAGTTGTATTTAAATATTTTCCCGCTATGGGGTGTTTCAAAATTAAATCTCTTAGAAACAAAAAAAGGGTCCAAAAATTAACATATAAACAAATAAAGTTCAGAGAAAACCATAAAAACGACCATATAGAAATTGGATCAAAGTAACTCATTATTTCAGATATAGATGCAAATGGTTGGAAAAATATGTTTGAACCAACTTCAATGACGTTTTCTTCCTCTCCATGATAATAACACATATTTTCTATACCAGCATATGCTATGAGTGCTAACATAGATGACGCAAATACTGAAAATAAAGATGTTGATATAGCAGTCATAGTAGCAGGACTACGAAACTTCACATCGGCACTTAAGTAAACTATGATACCAGACCCTATACCTAAAGAATAGTAGCCTCTACTCAGAGTGCATAAAATATTGAAGGCATTATAATCACTCCAATTTATAGAACTTTTAACTGAGTGCCAAATACCATTTGTAGACAATGCTACGCAACACAAAACTAAAATAGCACCACCGACATAAAATGTTATGATATGAATAATGTTTTGTATAAACTTTTCTTTCTTAATCGAGAATATGAACACTGATAAACATATGCCACTGATTGCTATTAACATTTTCCATGGGTAAAAACATTCTTTTGATTTGATAGTACAATTGGAACTGATTTCACGTTCGAAGAAACAGTAACTTGCTGTTTTTATACCACAATCGGATTCAAATATGTATTGAGTTTCTAGACAGTGTTGGAAAACTGAAACGTTTATACGTTTCACCATACATTTAGTATTATCAAATTCATCACATGTAGTCCACGGTGGTTTTTCCATTGCTGAATAAATTGCATAAATTGAATACCACGACGATAAAATCAGTAAATAAATCGTCTTCAACACAATCAGATAAAGTGTGCCGTAACCAGTATTCTGTAGAAGAGGAAAGAAGTGCCACATAGTAAAAATGTCACAGTTAGTATATTGGGCCAAACATATCTCTGAGTATACGAGGGGTATCCCCACAAATATTACTGCAAAAAAATGCAATGCTACACATCCATAGAATCCATTGTGTGACGTTATAGATGGGGCGAACACTATTGAAAGTTCGTTCATCATCCACATCCAGAGTAACAATCTGTATTTGTTGTAATTCTTCCATCGACTGTTTATCTTTGGACAGTAATGACCATCAATTTCCACTATTTCCTTGTCACTCATATTCTATTAATAGATACCTACTGGCTTAACAAATAGCAGTTCCAATAGACACAACGGATCGCGACCATTACGTACATGGCCGTATAGATTTTTTATATCTAATCTGTTTTTGAGCATCGCATGACAGTGCTGTCCTTAACCATATTAATAGCAACACTGTATTATAGAAAATTAAATAGCAGTAACATAAAATACACATTGGGAGATAAAGTGAATTAAGCTCCACAAACGGGAGCTGGGGCGAGGGCACAGCGGGTAATGATTCGTGCATGGTGCACCTAAATTATTGCACTGCGCTGTAATTTATACCCGGTCTGATAACGACATAAATCGCCAGCGGCGACAGCTCTCGAGGTTTTGACTGCGACGTTGACGTGCCATGACGCCACTTGGACGCACTTTCGATAATTGTTTTACAGGTTCGTGTGTAACATATTTTCATTCTCTATTTACTTTAGGAGATAATATAGATTTAAATGTCGGTTATTGATGACTTCCTTTCTTTCGGACGGACAGTAGTTAGTAACTAGGCTTTTGCTACTTCACGAAACATAAAGGTGAGCAGGGCTCCAGCCCTATGAAAGGGCTTAAAAACTACAAACTAAATAATACTGTGGGGCTTTCTTGGACCTTGGCTCAGGGCGTTCGCTGGCGTTCTTTAACTTTTCGGTTTTTTTTTTGCTGTATTTTACAGTTCGCGAGCCTCTCGGACTTCGGATCTACCAGGGCATCAGAAGGTTCTCTATAAACTTATGGTCAAGAGGTTCGATAAATTGATTAAACTATCGATCTATTGTTAAATTGATTTTCTTATTTTCGAATTTCATAAATATTCTTAATCAGCAAAAATGTTAAAGCATTAAGTCTTGGTTGAGCTTGCCTTTGAAAATAGTAATATACTTTAACTTTATAACAATAAACTGCGCGTATGTATGGATGTGCATGTGTATGGATATACAGTCGACAAAAGGGATATGTTTACACATTGTGAAACGCGTTTTAAATTTATATGTCCACGTTTATGAGAATAGTTTACTGTAATGAATATTTGTATACAGGTGATATGTCTACGGATAAAGAATTACCGGCTGTCGTATTTATATAAACATACTTACTTACATAAGGTGTAAACCTATTTCTTTGGTCGGATTGTAAATAAATAAAAAAAGAACGCAAAGAGCGCATGATGATACAATTTATTTTTTCCACTTGTACGGAATATACGACTGTACTTAACTTGTTATTTTTAGATGGGTTACCTCGAGGTAGTCGTACCCCCAGATTTTATACCAGAGGACACTTCAGGAGATATAATGGTCCCTGAAGGAGGAACTGCAAGAGTTTCATGTCGAGCTAGAGGCATGCCAGAACCTCGAGTACTTTGGAGGCGAGAGGACGGTGCTGATATAGTTATTAGATATCATAACGGGACTAAAACTAAAGGTGATTAGTCTTATACAGTATTTGTATAATATGTATCTCATTATACTTCTTTGGACGATAACAATTACATAAAAGGTGTGAACTTCATAGCTTATATTACGCTGAACTATCAGCATACATTGTACAAATGTAATACTTAGGCATTTCTTAAGAAACCTGACATCTCCTCTCGCAGGTACCTATACTGAAATAAATTTCTACAGAAATATGTAGTACATTTGAACATAGCAGGCTGTTTATCTGTCTTATGTTATTTTCAAATACATCCAGTGTACAATAACAAATAATCGCTTCATTCATTTCAGCCGTAGGCCGTCCACTGCTGGATATAAGCCTCCCTCATAGATTTCCAGTTGTTGCGGAGATCTATGAGGGAGGCCAACATCTCCGCAACAACTGGAGATCTATTAGGGAGGCCTATGTCCAACAGTGGACGTCCTACGGCTGAAATGAATGAATGAATGAAGCGATTATTTGTATAATCGCTTCATAAGATTTTATTTGTTACTCTTTACAATAAATAAACACTTCTAACATAGTAAGAAGCCACCAATATAACTATGTAAAGACAAATCGATTTTAAGAAATTGCTTTGCGTATGTTTAATATTTAAAAATACTTTCTCTCACAGTCACTGTGTACGACAAGGAGGTATTGACTCTTAATAAAATATCGCGTTCGGATATGGGAGCATATCTATGCATCGCAAGTAATGGCGTACCCCCAACCGTGAGCAAGAGGATCGCTATCAGCGTACACTGTAAGTACCGTCTGTGGAGAATAAATCCCACTAATATTATAAATTTGAAAATTTGTAAAACATTATTTTATTATTATTTTCTTCCGAGACACAAAGGTAAGTCCCTCAACCAACCAGACCCATGTAAACATTGATTTTACAGTAAGAATTTCTGTTCGACGTAAGAATCGAACCAACGATCTCCGAACTTTAATACAAAAGTTATAACGTTTCTAACTGTTTTGCCTAAACCTTTTTAAACATAACGTTATTTTGGCACTTAATAGGTCTTCCAAATTCTTAGTGTTTATCTTTAAGATGTGCCTTGTTATTTATTAATGGTGTTATTTAATGTCAACGAGTAGTAGCTTGTAATTATTTTCTGGCTGTAAGGACTGTTTGTGTTTTCGCGTCAACTGAAGCGGACATTTCGCTTTTATGCAAGATTTAACTTTATATTATTAGTCTACTTTTCTGAAATAATACTCTGCCTCTATTTTGTCTGGTGTATAAGATTGCAGCATAAAATTAGTGGGTTGAAAACATTTTGTATGTAAGTATGTAGGTATACATTTTAATATATGTACCTAATTTATGATTACATATTAAATAAGGTAAATAAAATAATCTAAGGGTAGTATAAAATCTATCGACAACCTCCACAGCGTACCGGTATTTGGCTCGCTTTAAATCTCGGAGGTCGTGGGTTCGATCCCCACGCCGGGCAAAAAATCTTTGTGTTAATTCTAAGATTTCTTACCGGATCTGGTTGGCTGAGGCACTACCCTCGGACTTCACGTTCGGAATGCGCGATAAGCCGTTGTTATAACATTATCTATATCAATCGTATACAAGGAAATGGACAGCACCGTATCCTTGTGTGTTACAACTACAACATAATACTGCGGTCACCAACCCGCCCGCCGAGCGTGGTGACTATGGCAAAACCCTCCCTCGGTAGGAGGCCCATGTTCAGCAATGGTCGTTATACGGGCTGATGATGATAATATCTATAATGACCCCATTTCACCGCATCAAGTATGAAATGTTATTTTTATTTTCTTACTAGCGGCCCGCCCCGGTTTCGCACGGGTGGACTTTTATACCCTACCCTACCCTACCCCTACCGCTACCCCTACCCTACCCCTACCCTACCCCTACCCTACCCTACTCTACCCTACCCTACCCCTACCCTACCCTACTCCTACCCTACTCCTACCCCTACCCTATCCCTACCCCTACCCCTACCCTACCCTACCCTACCCCTACCCTAATTATTCCATGTCAGTTGCGTTTTGTTATACCACGTTTTATGTCACGTCACACGGGAACGACAGGAACGTCATATCCTATGTCCTTCTCCCAGTTCTTAGCTACCTCCCTACCAATTTTCAGCCAAATCGGTTCAGCCGTTCTTGAGTTATAAATAGTGTAACTAACACGACTTTCTTTTATATATAGATATAGATATAGATACCTATAGATAGATGAAATGTTATATTGACATTTTACGACGAAATTGAGAAGAATAAAAACAAAACGAGCAAGAATTCCATCTATTGTACAGGGTTATTTGTAAAACACCGGTAACCTCTTAGGACTACGTTACTAACATCATAATCAACAACTTTTGTTCTATGACTTTTTTTAAATCATCATATTTGAATTCATCAGATTTACATACAAAAATAAAAATATTTAAGTTCAACGCTCTAAATGTTACGAAGTCTATGCGAAGCAAAAGAAAGCGATAGTACCGACAATAGCGAGGGGAGCGGGGAATACAGATTTGAAATGTGTTAGATAGGACAACGAAATATTGAAGGTTTGTTTTTGGTAAAAGTATTATGTTTTGTAAAAAGTCGTAGAACAAAAGTTGTTGTTTATGATGTTAGTAATATAGTCCTGAGAGGTTACCGGTGTTTTACAAATAACCCTGTATATTTTATGTAATATGACATTTTTTTTCTTTGCAGTTCATCCGGTGATCCAAGTTCCAAACCAGCTAGTGGGTGCTCCTCTAGGCACTGATGTTACTATCGAGTGCTACGTCGAGTCATCTCCAAAATCCATCAACTACTGGGTCAGAGACTCTAGTAAGTGTTTGAATGTTTTTTTTTATTAAACAGTTACTAAATGGTTCTACTTATTATATGTCTATGATGAAGCTTCTTAAATTCAAAAACCCTGGATTTATTTCATTATAATAATTTAGACGGTTGGTACATTTCACATTGTGATAAAGCAGTTTTCAAATATTTTTTCATAAAAATTACGTATACTTTAACTCAGATCATATCATATAGATGTAACATTTACTTGGATAGCCGGCTAGATGTAAAACTAACAGATATAACAATTTGCAAAAAAATATTAACGTTTAATATCAGGTCATAATACGTTGAGACAAATAACCTTCAATCCTTTAGTGCTAGACTTTGTAAAATAAGTCAAATTTAAATACTAAATTCTAACAGATATATATTTACAACTCAGCAAAATTGTTAGAACCAAAACGAAGGTAGTGAAAATTTACTATGCAATTAACAAATTTCAGTTTTATTTAATTTTCAAAATGTTTTACGGGTTTCTTTAACCGGAATGATAATTGTATAATTCAAACAAATGAGAAGGGCTTTAGATAAATATTATTTCCAAAAATGTTGAACTCAAAAAACGGTGACAAGTAAAATGTAAACTTTGAAATTAAGTAAGTTTAAGAAAATAAGTTATAATTTTTATTTCAATTGCATTCACGTTGAAGCTGGTAAATGAATTTCGTTGAGCTGGCTACATTATACAGCCGTCTACATTACGATACAATAATTGCCGATATTTTTTTTAGTTTAGTTCGAGTTGTTTCGTGATGGGCACATATAATAATAATATATTACTTTGGAATACAATTCCACTTATTTAAATACTCATTAGATTTAACGTTTCATTTCAATGAAATTTGAACTCAACAAAAGCAGAAGTATACGTACATTTTATTCAACCTAACCGTAAAATTAACACGTCATTAAACGAAAATGACTGCGAGAATAACAAAAGCCGCCGAAAAGTGAAACGGAAAAGCGCAATAAGATTGATATAGGGCACAGTGCTAACAAAAATAACTAGAAAACCCGACTTGAAGTAAAGAAATTCTGTGTGTAATTGGAGTTTTTTGGCACGAGTGAAACCTTGGGCGGAGTTACGCTTGCAAGTAATGAGATATTAAGATTTAATTTACGAGAGCGTCGGGTTTAAATCTTAAGAAAAGTGACCTATTGTGGTGAATTAAGACAATGGTCATTAGTTCCGTTTCAGTAGATGGGAAACGTTTACGGCTCCTCTACGCTATCTAACGTCCGAAAATGCCTTAATAAATTATCACTTGAGAATGTGCGATATTACTACGCTTAATATCCAGTCAAAAGTATCTCCTGATTTTGATTATCAGTCGCTTTGGAAATCTATCAAATCAGTGACTTTATTATATCTATTTCAAACTTGAAATTTTATTTCATACAAACATTGTTTTTAGAATTATCACCGCAATAAAAAACGAAACAGCCAAATCGGTTTATTCGTTCTCAAGTTATGCGCATACATACATTTTGGTAATCTATTTTTATTTATAAAGATAAATATTGTGGTTAAAGCATTATTTTATTAACATGTATGTAATCCGCGTAGTCCGCGACTTTCGTAGATTTCAATTTCACCATACAAAGTTTGCCCCCTTTTCAATTTTCTAAGGGTATTATTTTTTTCCTTTCTTATCCGTCATATAGAGATTAACCCCACCACAATAGAGGTCTCTAAGATCAGTAGTTTATTTTGTTTTCTTTTTACATATTTTTAAATTGATCATAGAATCTATGTTCAGCGGTGGACAAAAATAGGCTGTTAAAAAATGCAAGAATTCCTCTTGATTTGAAAATCTTATAGAATCATACGTACCAAAAGCAGTATTAATGTCCTTCTAACTTGAGTTGCTCACTTGTTATAAATTCACTAATTGAATACCACATATTTACGTCCAAGAGTGAATAGACACCTACCTACATATCTATATGCGCGATCCATTAGTTTGCTCTTGATCCAATCATGTCACATAATATCAAGCCACTCAAGTATGTTTCTCAAATCGTTCGTACTAACATAATCTGCCTTAGCACCAGTGAAGCTTATCTTAGCCAGATCCAAGTTAACTGCCGGAGTAAACATTCCAACTGCAGTCAAGCTTCTGATTCGGTAAGTTTCTGCTTAAACGACCAAACCGACCGACGACTAGGCAAATTCATCGCTACAAATACTGGATATTGCGAGCTGGAATTGTATATGAACGGTCTTTATATTATTATTATTATGTATTCATTTCTGCATGCAATAATATAATTTCACTTACATTTATAACAAATGTGTACTTAACATATAAATTGTTACCAAAAGATATAACTACAACAGAAGATAAATATTTTTTTCATCAAAACTAAACAAATTGGAAGAGAATAGTACTAAAGGACATGAAGGATTGCATTGTCTCTGAAGACGATGTCAATAATAGAACAGAGTGGAGCAGGCAAATAGGGAAGGCCCCACTACCATACGGGTTGCATAGCCAGGATAGAGTTTTCATTAAAATTTCATAGTGATAACGAAAACTCAGTACCATGATAAAGATTTCGTTTAAAGATTTCTTTTATTTTGTACATGGGTTTATTCAAAGTGTGTTTTAATACTCAACGCTTTATCGTTTAGTCTTAAATATGCGAGGTGATTTAATAGACATAAGTTTTGTTTTGCTGTGATAACATTAAAAAAAAATGTCTAATACTATATTTCTGCCTATTTTAATGTGTCATCAGAACATAAGTTATGATTTTAAAGGACTACTTCACTACCTTTCACATCTTAACCTTCATTTGAGCTACTCGAAAAACAAAACGAAATATCTTATTTTTGTGTTACATATTTGCGTTTGTATCTAATAAAACTATTAATCTTCAATTCAAATATTATATGCTTACACATCGTAATAATAAAAGTATATAAGCATTACCACGCAGATATGTCAATATATTCTCCACGATATTTGATGAAATTCAGGAGATCATTACACACTCCGTGCGAACAAGATTATTCAGGCGCAAAATGTTCGTTTATTCAACTGATGAATCCATATTTTATTCATATTACCATTCATGAGGTGTGAGAACCTTCCGTCAACTTACATTAGATTTGCGTACAAAAATCTCTACATATACAAGGCATTATTTGAATACTTTTATGATATATCTTCGTCGAATGACTCAAGTGACTCAAAGAAAGTACGGTTTGGATAGGAAAATTTTAATATTAGTAATTTTTATAATGATTATTATTAATTGCTTTAAATAGTATCGGGTTTATAAGATACTAAATCTTATTTGAATCACGCATTTCTTTTTTTGAGTGGACTTGTTTGCCACTAGACTACAGGAGCATCTAAGCGTCAAGGCAAAAAACACCAGCTTACAAATATGCTTGTTTAAATGAAAAAAAAAGACCGGGATACTTCCCGAGTAAGCATTTTGTCTAATTTTACAACAAATAATGTTTCTTTCTCATGGAAGTATATTTTGTAATAACTTAAACGTACCTACTCGTATCTAGAAACCCCATACAAATTTAGTAACAAAAATCTTGTATTTTGTGACAATTGTGAGTAAGTACCCACTATTCGATTTTACTTAGTTTTCCCTCGAGCAGTGCATTAAAATTAATTATAAGTATATTGTATTTTCCATGTGGGAAACCCTAGTAACAGCTTTATGTTTGGATGTTTTGGTCTAGTATTTGATATTTTTGTCGGTAGCTTTATCCAAATATGGATGTAAATAAATGAAGTTAGTAAACAGTTATAAAAGCGAGCATATGCACCACTTTTCCATTCGCATAGCCGTTTCGCCATCAATTCCCACAAACAAAACAAACCGAGGTAACAAATACACGTGAGCTGTCTCTAATGTCAACATCTGGCAGATCCATGTTATACAACCTCCAAGTCGGCATTATAATTCTCGCACAACCCGAAAACGATGACATAAGAAATGTGGATTACGTGACGTCATGTTATATTCAGTCGTCACTCGACACGTAACCGTCCCCCGACATATTGCTTTATAACAAAACTCAGTTCAATAATATCATCATTTAAATCACATTTTCCAAACCAAAATATTTTAGATCCAGTTTCAATAATCGACTTGATCACGCAACGGTCCGATCGTAATACAGTCGTATAAAGCCAAATGTGTTCCAATAACATTGAAAAGTAGAAACATTACCAATGGAATCATAATAAAAACTCACGTGATATCCGCTGTGAAAAATCCATTAACACTTATCCGAGCGTAAAATAAACCAAAGTAACTTAGGTCCGTAATAAAACAATAAATTCTTCGGTGGTTCTTTCTGGTAATAAGATACCTGCTACTGAGAGTGTAATAGGAAAGAATCCGAAATCATAATATTAAATCACAAAAATCACTCATTGTAATCTAAATCTATAGGTAGGTACTAGTATATAAAACTGAAGAATTTGTTTGCTTGAACGCCCTAATCCTGAGATTAGGGCGTTCAAGCAAACAAACTCTTTTGAGGTTTTCACTTTCCAGTTTTTGAGGCTATAGACAAGTTGGCCGGATTGCTCATGCCTACCCGGCCCCCGTCAACGGCGGATCGAAGGAGTGTCCGGGGGGTTTTAGTGGTGTAGGGTCCTCTCCTCGTGGTATGAGTTTAGCCTATGGAGAGGGCGAGTCCCACATATCCCACCGCCAGCGCAAATACGCTGCAGCGGCGGTGAGAATGCGTAAATGCATTTACCCCAGGACAAAAAAAAATTGTAGTTGCTACGGAAAAAAGAGTTGCGTAGGTGAAATCGCGCGCGGGAACTTAGTTAAATTGTATGATTTCGGACTCTTATAAGATATAGAAATATCTCTCTGTGTGATTTTCATAAGCGGATTTCGGTCTATTTCATATGACTGCAATTATGTTGTGTTACTGTTGCTTAAGTAATACTTATTATTAAATTACCGTTATTAAATAAAAAAGCTTAAGTTGAAGTTGAATTTTTGTATTATAGTTATTATTTTAATTTTAACATAGAGTGTTTTTGACAGCTTCGACACATTGCAAGCCCAAAATTCTATTTTTGTTCATTGTTTCTGCGCTAAAGCGCTCTTATACTTAGTTACTCTAGCAATTTACCAGTACCCGCACAGATCGCTATGGATCACTGAATATTGATCGTAGACAGTAACCACTTCATCGTTAACTAATAGTTTAGGGGAGGGCCCCAAAACTAATAAAAGCCCGAATAATGTTCTAGCCAATTGCGCACATGGAGTTTGTTTATAACGCGATACAATCCCGCAGCGCTGTCGCCAATATTGAAACCGATCCATTATGTGAATCGTAATACAAGTAAACATTAATTTACTGTAGATAAAAATATATTAACAACTAGCTGCCCGCGTGGTTTCACCCTCGTAGATCCCGTTACCGTGGAAACTTTAACTTAAAATATAGCCTATGTCACTCACAAATGACGTGGCTTTCTATAGGTAAAACAATTTTCAAAATTGGTTCAGAAGACTGGATCTTCTGAACCAATTTTGAAAATTGTCCCTTACAATGTCACAAACTCACAAACATTAGGGCCTAAGCACACCACGTTTTTTAAACGCGCCGTCGGCGCGCGTTTTGAAACCTAGTACTGACTTGCGTGCGTATCGGTACAAAAGTCAGTACTTTGTGTCTAAAACGCGCGTCGACGGCGCGTTAAAAAACGTGGTGTGCTTAGGCCCTAACCTCATTATAATATTAGTTTTTTTTTAACAAGATTACTAGCCGAATTCTTGCAGTCTACTAGTATTCTTGTTAAGCTAAAATATATTCATTTAATAAATTACGAGTTCGCGTCGGTAGAGCAATGTCATGTGGTGGGATCGAACCGGCGATCACAAGATAGCCGTCGGGCTACGGCCGCTTCAAAGTATAGATTGTAACTCAGGTTGGTATTGCAGCTGTGCCGTATCAAAATCAGTGCCCATTCAAAGTTGGAGTAGTGAGCTGTGAGCTGGCTGTTACTTACGCCGCCGGAGCCTTCGGCGGTTTTGCAAAGTTCTCTATTCGGCACTTGTCGCGTGAAATTTACGGGTTAATTTTCAATGGGACCCGGTTTGAGATCCCGGAATTTTAAGTTCTATATTATGCTTGGCTCTCATCCGCGGGAGTGTATGGCGTAATAACGAAACGAGGTTTTTTATGAGGATAGAATGTTGGTTAAGAGTATTTTCATGTTTTAATTGAAATAGCTTTGTTTTGCAAATGATTAATGACAGTACAAGATATATGTTATCTTTGTACTCGATAAATATACCTGGTAAAGAGATTTGATTATGATGGCGTGTGATCTTTAGATTTAAAACGTTTCCTACAAAATACGCAAATGAAAATTTATACCTATAAATCTAAATATATAACTCGTGCGAATTAACATGATATCTGATCGAATGACTTTAATTTTAAATGTTTTTTTTTGTCTTTGTACGGAATAACAGTAATAAGTTGACAAAAAATCGATAACAGTAACAAATTACTCCGGATTGCATGCTAACTAGGTACTAAAGGACAAGAGTTGTAGGCTAATAACGTAACAGCGTTTACTATGCGTGCAAAAATGTTTTAAATGTGTCAATTTATTAAATTTAATGTATGTACACAGTAATGAAGACATTTTTAACAAAATCATTGTTATATCGATATGTGGTCCTGAGTTTTGCGGAAAGAGGGTGATTTTCGAGTCAAGTGTCATGTTGATACGTACTATAATAATAAGATAAGATAATAAGATATAATAATGTTATGCTTATATTGTCAATAGTTACCATAATTATCATATACTACTATTTTTTTAATTATATCTAGTTGATATTGCAAATATTATTATTACAAAACGCTTTACTCGTACTCGTACTCGTGATTCACACATTTGTTGCGGTCGCAACGTGATAAAGATTTTATGGGAATCCAAGAGTAGGTACTAATATTGGGTACGGATGATGCTTCGAAAGAAAAAGAAATAACATGAACGTGACGTAATTTTTGAAAATATACCTTCATCAGCCCGTATTTAGTCCACTGCTGTACATGGGACTCTTCCCGACGGAGGATTTTTCCATAGTCACTAAAATTGGCAGACGGGTTGGTAACCGCAGTTTGTTATTATGTTGTAACACATATGGAAACGCTGCTGCGTTCCATATGTGTTATTGCATATGGCATTGTATTGTGGCAAGCTGCCCGTTCCTGGTATATGCTTGTTATAGATATAACAATCGGAACCGACGGCTCAACGTGCTATCCGAGGCATTTATCTTTTCCGGCGTGGGGATCGAACCCATGACCTCCGAGACTTATACCGCCACGCCACGAAAGCCAATCAAATAATATTATTGTACTTAAATGTTACATTTTTGCAAAAAAAAAAAATATATATTGTAACTAAATTGATTTACAACAATCCGCAAGGATTATTAAAAAACAGACCACGGTGTTTAACTTTACTAATATAATTTACCTATCTAATAAACCTATCAGACCTACAGTTGCAGTCAAAGCCAAATGCGCGTATAATAAATCATTCTCGTGTCGTGATTAGCTTTAACAAACATTACGTTACACCAAAATGAGTAAATAGCCTGTATGTTACATGTTATTTAATTATCAAGGACGGTTTGTGGTTGCTTTTAGAGCGCGAGAGCTTTGTTCACTTAGTCCATTACATAGTTCCGTTCACAGCGAACAGAGAACCTCGGGGGAGGTCAGTAACAGTCATAATAACTTCTGTTGAATGTTCGATAGAGTCGCTCTTTGCCATTTACACAACTCAATATTATCTGGCAAGTGCTACTTTAACAAGCATACTCTAGCCGTGGATAATACTACATTGTTGTATATTTCTTTGAAAGTTATGCTATAAATCAAAAATATATAATAGAAACAAACAGATATGCACTCGTAAATACAGTATATACCAATTTATTGATAATGCAATCACTGCCTCGGTGCAAAAAATATATCTATTAATTTATAGCAGTGTCTATATTTCCCATACAATATTTTAACCGCAATCCCAAAGAGTGTATTATTATTTTTAATTGATATGTGATAAACAACATTTTGCTTTGATCTGCTTACAAATAATTTTTTTTGCCTATTTAGTGACTAAGTCTGAACTAACGAACGAACGCAAATTACGGCGATTTTGAATTTTCAGTAGAAATTTAAATCTGGTTTCTACGGTAAAACTGGCAATGCAAGTTTCATTTTATCAAGCAATTAATGTGCCAAAATATATTACAGTGAAAATGCATTTGTCTTATTATACGTCTGGAAGTATTTGATATCTGTGTGGTGGCCCGAGTTTAGTTAGCTCTCAGCGAGAGCAGAAACGACGATATTTGAGCAATTTGAGGGTAGTTCTGCATAAATTATAGATCCAAAAATATGCAAGCTGAGAGAATATATGTATAAAACACTAAACTATGGCTTAGTGTTGTTAAACCTGTATATTCACTAAGAACCTATATTCCAACAGTTACATTTTAAAATAGGATAATGCCCTACTTTTACAATAATTCGTTGAAAATTTTAAGTTATGTAAAATTGATAACGAAAAAGGCGTGATACGTGTTTTGTTAAAATGTCAGTAGTTCAGTAAAATTTGTACTCATAAACCATTATTTATATTTCAGGCTTATAACGGCTTATTATTAAAACGCATTAAGGTCACAAGTTGTTTTACATCTGTGTTATGATCCATGGGGTATTGTCGGCGTATACAGCCCTTTGTTAGCGCGAACTTGCTCCGAGTGACTGGCGCTTTTGCGAAAACCAGCCCGAAAGGGTAACACTACAGGATCGTCATTTTCGTTTGTCATCAATCTATGTTAGGGCGGCTGACATGTAAGTGTTAATTAAGCAGGCCTCACTCGAGCGTAATTAAGAGTGTTACAATGTTATTTTAGACATTAATTGAGATGAAATTTTCTTGTTATAATAAGACGAACAAGACATGAGTTTAGCCTAATAATTTCGCTTGAAGGCCATTCGCGTTTCGCATCGTAAAGTCAAAACAGTTGAAAGTAAACAAACCGAAGTTTCGATCGGAACGAAGATTAAGAAAGGCATTACGGGTGTTATCGTTTCCTTATAAAGTTCATAGCGTCGAGGCTTAAATTAATGCCTTTTTAAATGGATGTGATGTTCAACGTTGTGGGAGTATATAAATATTTTGGACAACGCGAAGCGTAAATAGTGTAAGGAATGTTTTATTGGTTCTAATAAAACTGCAGTTGAATGGAGTGTTTAACAAGGCGGGTGGTGCAGTATTTTCGAAAGAAAGCTAGTCGCTTTATCATTTGCGGACAACAGGCGGTAGGGGCTTACTGCGGCTCGGCGCCAACGACATAATACTTACATACCGCAATGTAGGGATTGTTAGGGCTACGTCTCGAAAGGGGTCTAAGAGGAAATTTCAGTGATTTGGAGCTTCTTGAAAAATATCGTGTCGCCTTTATACGAATATTTTTAGGAACAACCAAGAGATTGTTGACGAGACCTTATCTTGTAAGCGTGTTTGAATTGGATTCAGTAGGTATAACACAAACAAATATCGCATAAGTGTCCTATGGAAATAAATTAAACTCGTTTACAATAAATATATATAGTAGGTACCTAATATCAAATTATTATGGATATTGTTATAATAGTATTTTACGAAATTAATATTTGATAATAATAAACTGATGCGAGAACGCTGTTATAAGTATTCTATTATTTACTTACCTTGGTCTGCTCCATAACTCGCGAGGTTTCCTGTAAAGAAAAAATATATCTATTAGAAATTGCAATCAAATTCAAATTGCATCAATTTGAATAAAGCTTATAATCATCAGCCCGTACAACTTCCACAGCTAAACATGGGCCTCCGGCATAGTATTGTGTACCAACAGCATAAAATATAGGTTTGAAGGTAAACGCTGCTACCCGTTACCTAGTATACGATTATCTCAGATGATGTTATGAAAATCAGGACCAACAGCTTACTGCTTTCTTGGACACGGATATTTTACTCAATATTTTTGTCCGGAGTAAGAATCGATCCCTCGACCTCTAAGATGTAATTCAAACCTTATACCGTTCACCATGGAGACGATTTATATCAAGGCCTATATAACCTGCCACAGTTAGGTTTCACGATGATAATACCTACATTAGGTTTTAACTGTAAAAACATAATGTAAAATGTTATTTACTTATACCAGCAGATATCAATTCTATAAAATAAATAAGAATTCATTTTAGATTATATTAACATTATGATACATTTTATATTCGTCTGAAGTTTTAAATTAAAAGAAACAAATATAAGCAATTTACTTCGTTATAATTCATGAATAAGTTTTCTTTTGATTATACTAGTTTATTTGCATATGTTTTGGAGCTAAAATAAAGATTTTTTTTCTTATTTATTTAAATTTTAACACAACTTAATAATAATGTATATTTTATACCAAACTGATATTGTTTCGCTAGTTTTCTTTCGCTATTACTAGGTATTACAAAATTATACGAAAAATAAATGTAAGACGTGGCAATATTACTGCACTATTTACAATATTAAGACCTTACATCTTACTTATGTAGTTATTTTAGTCATTTTATTCTACATCATCATCAACCCATATAACGTCCAGTGCTGAATGGCCTATGTTCTCGCAGAGGTGGGTTTTTGCTATTGTCACCACGTAATAGAGAAAAGCTGCTGCCTATTACCTGATATACCATTGTTATAGATGATGTTATATCAATCGTGGCACGGAGGATAGTCCGTCAACCAACCAGACCTGGGAAAGCATAGATTTTTGCTAAAGAAAACAGTCTAAGCCTTTTTTTTTTTCTTGTCCGGGGGAATTTCTTTTACGAATTCCCACCGGCGCTTCAGCGTATTCGCGCTCTGGCGGTGGGAAATGTGGAACTCGCCGTCTCCATAGCGTGGTATGCTAAACTCATACCACGAGGAGAGAACCCAACACCACTAAATCCCACCGGACATTCCTTAGATCCGCCGTTGGCGGGGGCCGGGTACGCATAAGCAATCCAACCCAAAACAGTCAAGCCTACGATCGCCGAGACTGAATGCGAGACTTTTTAATTTGTGTTTTCAAAATTAAGAATTACCATCCATACCATACATCTGATCTAACGTACAGCGAATATCTTTCATAAGCAAAGAAAGCTAATATTCTGTACATTAAGAGCATTCGAGCCGCCATCATTGTTTTCAACCGGTCTACTACTGTAATAAAATGACTATAATTCAGTTTTGAAAAAAGGTAAATTAAATTTGACTGCAATTATTTTGGCAATTGCCAATTTTTTTTTACCGATCTCTAATTTACCAATTACAGCAGACATTATTCGAAGCTTTTTCTATGTACATTTTACTCAACATTGAATTCCAATCTTATCGTTGATTTTCTTTGTCAGATGAGATGGTGATATCATCAAGCAAGTATGAAGTGGTTAACACTATGATGAGCTCATTCGAGAGTCGCATGACGCTGACGGTCCGAAGACTGACAGCAGCTGACGTCGGCGGCTACAGATGTGTAGCAAAGAACTCCCTAGGAGAAGTTGATAGTGTCATCAGATTATACGGTGAGTTAAAAAAATATGAAGGAATAAATATTGTTTAATGACTACTAGATACTTTTAATATCGGTAATAGCTGAGTATAGAGAACATTGAAAATGCACACCAACGTAGAAGTTGATCATCCTTATTTACCACCTACGCTACTACGGTAAAAACATTTACACAATTTTAGGTAAATAAGGACCACAACAAAGTTACAACGAAAAAGTAGTCACTCAATTTCAATATAATTATAGGTGCCTTTATAATATGTGAAAACATGAAAAAATTTATAACTGAAAAAGAAAGGTTCATTTTGAACTTATTCGTGTTCTTTCTTGCAAAATGATTCCACGTGTGAATATTATATCTTAAACATCAAATAACATTGTTTAAGCCCAAGATATACATATTTGAAACACTAATAAAACTAATATTCTTTGACAGAAATTCCGGGGCCAACTGTAAAAAGCACGAGTCCAAGTAACAAAAGAGACGAATACAAGTATTCAACGCCCATAGAGGGACCTGACAATCAATTTGGTTCAGCTGACAGTTCGGATGATGAAGACGAACGAGAACCCGCCACAGACCTAACGGATAAACATTCAAATGCATACAAACACGAAAACATAACTCGAAACAGAACAAACCATTATTCACCGACACCGGAACAAAAGCTTAGCAATAAAGTTCGCAAAATTATTAACAAATTCGAAATAGACGAGTTTGGTAGCAGCAGATGTTGTGTGCATCCGCCGTTTGTGGTTATTTGTATTCTTTCTATAGCCATTAATGTAGTTCTAGATTATACGTAGGGAACATTTATTTGTATTCGATGTTTTTATATATGAATGTATAACAAATAATGTTTATAATGTTACAATAAGTAATAATATCCACTTAGGTATTCATTCCATAATATTGTAAGTTAAATAATTATATTCTAAATGCGAAAAGATTTTACCGCCTATAAACGTAACCAATTAATTAAACGTTTTGAAGTGGATGGAAAATTGATATTGATGGTAAGAGTACCGCGGCTATGAAAATTAATATTCTATTGACGTGATATCGCTGCCACATTACATTATAACGCGTAAAATTGGATAGGTATTTATAAAGGGTTTGATCACAATGGAGTTTATTGTATGGGTCTAGGTTTATTATACGAGTTGCTATGAAAGCTGTGTAGATAAACAGTTCATCGGCTGTGGTTAAAATGTATTGTTTAATGATTTAAAAAATATATATCAATTATAAATAGACTGACTTGATATTTTAAACTGCTTCGGGGGGTAAATGCGCATCGTACATGATCTCACGACCTTGCTTGAAATCACGGTCCAATTTCCGTTTCAATTTGTGATGGGTAATAACAATGAAATTTTCAATTTCGAGATGGATTCAAAATGTTTAAAAAATATAATGCAATGTGGTGACTATTGTTGATATAAATATTTTAAATAATCAAAAAAAATATATATAAAAAAAATCCATACGATACAGCCCTCATGCAGTCAGTAAGCGGCCATAGTACTTACTTATATTCTTAATAATAAATTATATGTAGCTAAATGAAACCTTATTAATGCGGAATAAAATAATAATTACAAACGTTTATGTATAAGTTTGCCCATGTACCTACCTACGGCAAAATCTAGCCAACAATAAAATTATTTTGAATAGTGTTCTGTCTCTAATATTACCTGTACTATTAGCTTGCAGTACGAAAGCTAATACGATCAAAGCGATGGAAACTGTACAAAACAACTAAATAATATCAAAATTGTTGGATTTTGAGTTCTAATAGAGGTTATTATCTATTTTCAAGTAAACAGGAAGGTAAAGTCAAGTCACTGCCTTTGCGACTGTGTAAAGCAAAACTTAACGACAACGACGCATGAAATACAATGATATGACATATTACAACGTCCACGCAACGTTGCTAGATACGTTTGAGCGACGCACAAAATTCATCAAAAATTACACCGCAAATTTCAGAGTTGCGTAATTGCAACGCAGTGTTGTGGTCACGGCGTAAATGGATACAATATTATGACGGGATTTTTAATCTGTTGTAGGAAATATTTGTTGTAGTATCTATGGATTGACAATCTTTTACCTATTTGAAAAAATATGTATACAATCATGTTCAGATTTTTCCTATTCTATTTTAACATTGTTAATGTGGTCTAATCAGAGCATAATACTTAAAAACTATCGCATGATACCGAGATAATCTTGATTATGTGTTGATTACAATGAATGTCTCACTTGAATACAATGAAAATATATGGAATATATTTTACAATAAAATGTTAATTTTACAACAAATTTTGGATATATCTGTACAATTATGAACATGTAAACAAAATTATAATATCCGTCATCAAGTTTCGGAAGTGTCTAATTTTACCTAATTATTGTTCATATTTTGATAAGTTCTAGAAAATATGAATATGTAACATAATTAATTAATTAATATAATAAAGTCACTACGTGGAATAGAAATTTTACCAACACCTATCTTTTTTTTAATATTTCATATTCGTTATTTATAGTGTATATTGAAACAAAGAGGCATTTAGCATGTATAATAAAAATACTCCTATTAAATTATTATTTATCCTATTTTAAACTTTTTAAACCTGATTAATGTGCTTTTCACGTATTGCTCTGAATAAAAAAAACATGTATGTATATTAAAACTTGTTGTATATCGATTATAATTTGTTAGAAATTACTTAGAGACTTTAATATTACTAAAGAGGTCGCTAATATGTATATATAAACGTAATCTATATTAAACATTTTGTGATTTTTGAAACAGAGTGGCTAGATAGAATATTGCATAATAAATCAATTACAATTCTTAAATGACTTTTTTATTGCTTATATTATTTATCCCTTTAAGTTTGTATTGTATAAAAATGTTTTTTTTTAATAATTAAGATTGGTTCGATAATCGAAAGTAATTCAAAACGTATTGTAGGTGCAAAACTTTGAATTATTTCTTCAATCAAGTTCAGATTTTCATCATATCTAGGTAGGTATTGTAAAATTGAAAAAGCATTTAAAACAAATAAGTAAATGAAAAGGTATATACAGTATGTTAAATAACAGAGGGCGTTCCCTTAAACTCCATAATCTATATCATTAATAGATTAAAACAAAAATATCAGCATAGAAAAATAAGCATAAAATAATCCGAATTCTAAAAAATAATTAATTGGCAATAAATTCGAAACCTCCTGTTTAAAATCAAAATAGTAGCGCGGAATAGTACCTAAGTACCTAACGTAGTACTAGCATTGCCCAAACCGGCAACGTCGCATGCGCACCATGCCGAGCGGGTTGTACCATACTGTTGCAGGTTAACGGGAACGCCCTCTGTTAGTTAACATACTGTATAAGAGTTGTAGTAATTTTAGTGGTATTAATTAAGTAATATATGTAGTTTATCAGTCTGTTTACATTGATGAACATAGCCTCCCTTAATAGACCTTGATAAGCCAGGGTAATTAAAGGAAAGTGCCATAATCACCATGGCTGGTGATCGCTATAAGATGGAAAGTGTCCTTGAGCTAATAGCGTCCACCATCACCTGTATGTACCTCCCTTAGTCACCTCTTACAACACCTATTGGAAGATATGAGTAACCACATATCTTAACATGTTTCAGCATAAATAGATACTTCTCTTGTCAGCAAATCAAGTAAGTAAGTATATATATAAATGCTCTACCTAATGGTATTTGCATAATTAAATCGCTTAAAACAATATTAAGATATCACTTACTTTTCAAAATAAATTACAAATGATTACACTATAAACATATCAGTATAGACAAACTAGTCCAATAATAGTACATATCACGTCTGAAAAATAAGTAGCTACTCGAATAAGTCAAGTTGGAGTGTGGCCGACTGCGGCTCGTACGAAGTTTCGTTTCAATGTGCCGGATTACCTCGCCTTCGCTTCATTATACAGAAGGAACTTTGCCATTTTCACGAGCCTGCCCCTTTAAGACGTATTGTGTTGTTATATATGGAACTGAAAGAAATTGCTTACGAACTTCTTAATCAGCAGTGTTATTATAAAATAGATTTTATTGGTTGGTTTTCCCGCAGCGGAATGATTTATGCGAGTTGGTACCTAGTAAAATCGAAGTGTATATATTTTGTATTAAAATATAATACAGAGTTTATTTTACGTAAACAGAAATGGAAAACGGAGTTACTCACTATGCACATTTTTTCTGAACATAGTGAATTGTTATCATTTTGTATATCTGATATGGGAGTCATTACTACCTCCTGCAGTATTAACTTAATGATGACCTAGGAAATTACCTAATTACTATAGGGTTTTATAATATATATATATATATTTTAATTATAAAAAAATATGAAAATAATTTAGGCAACAGTACTTTTGTGATTAATTGACAAAAAATATAATTTTAACCAAGGAGTTAGAATTATAATTTTGACAGGAGACAGCTGCATTCCAACAATTATGCCATGCTAAATGTAAGACTGATCTTATGAAGAAGAGTTTCTTCGGTATTGCACCCCCGGTCTACAATAAAATACTATAAAACAATTACCGTTCCAAAACTCAAAACGAATCTTAATGACTTATTACTTTTAAAGTGCTATTATTCATTAGAGCAATTCATTAGAAAAATTTAAATGACACAACTTTATTAAGATATTTGTTTGTTTCCTTCATTTCTTTTTTTCCTACTTGTAATGTTAAATTAAAAACTGTAATACTTTTACGACAATACTGTAATACTTTAAAAATACTTTTTTGTGATAAACTATTTTAATGTTGAAATTTAAATAATATGTATATATAAAAAGGGGCAGGCTCGCGATGTGTGTACGTTATTATTGGCAAAACAAAGTGAACCAATACAATTATATTTATAACACCAAACAAGTAACCTATGTTTTATAAATTAATAAATTTTTTTGATTTTATAGTTTTCAGTATAAAACAAATTAATTCTTGATTATTTCGTTCGTAATATATTACTATCATAAAATAAAAGGCTGACCCATAACAGTTAAGAAAGTAAGTCTTAGATACCTTAAGCCTATTTATGCTAAACAGCCGCGTTAACTTCACAAACAAATAAACTTTTCGGTTGTACAGAGACGTTAGCTTAATATGTGTGTGGTTACGTTACTTAATATTGTTCAAACCGTACGAGTTTATTGAAGGATTATTTTATTTGCGAATACGCCATATGACATTTTTAGAAAGGAAATAATATGATTTTTGAAGAGCAGGCAGCTAAGCAACTTATATTATAAAGCAGAAGAGTTTGTTGTTTGTTTGCTCGAATGCGCTCATGTAAGAAACTTTAATCTACTTATTGAGGAAGGCTGTTTAGGTTATATATCATCACACATATTTCATGCGGATGAAATCCCAGGCACAAGCTAGTAAGAGATATTTGTACTTGTTAAAATTTACATTAATACATTTAAAAGACCGATAGGTTCCACAATTCAACCTTAGGTAAAATCTCTAATATCTAGATCATTCGGTCACGGTGACTTTCTACTGTAAAAATTTATCAATCTTTTCTTAACATGTCTCTAAGACGTGAATTATAGAGAAACGACTAAAAGACTTTTACTTACGTTGTCTACGTAGTATGATGTCGCGTCAAAACGTATAGACGGAAAGTAATGATATATAACCCACCGATTTCAAAAATTCTTTAAACATGAGCTATCGAGGAGTAACATAGGGTATATTTAACTATTAAAATCTAGCCAGCACAAAACAATTTATGAAAAAGGTTCATATAAAACAGGTACGTTTATAAAAAGGTTTGAATATAAAATATATTCTCTGAAATTCGCATATTTCCTAATTTAATGTTACTTTATTAGTCACGTCGCGACGTAGCGTCGGTTTGAAATAGTTGAATCATGATTAGTTACTGACTTAAATAAACATGCCGAATTTACGTTTGCGTAAGTCAATTATGTTCATATAATACGGGTACATTTATAAATAGAGTAACACTAATCAGTGGCAATCACCCTTGGTTTTATTTTGTGATAAGTACGTAATATAGTCTCGTATTCGCCACAGCGGCCAATTTCTATAAAGATTATTTATCTGCGCAGGACTTATTATAATGAAAACATCGAAACATGGTAATCTTATGTGACAATTATGTTGTGAAGAACTAAAGATTATTATTTCAGCTCCTCTCTATCTGCCTACTTTTGGAATAAATTATAAAATAAAACTTATTTGATAGTCACATTACAGAAAAAAAATGCATACGGTTTTTTTCGTAGAAAACAAAATATTATTTGAATGAAAATTTATTAACTGACTAGCTTGTGCGCGTGGAATCTTATTAGTCTTAGCGTGGTGCAAGCCTATAAGCCGTCCTAGTTAAATTGGCAACTTTACATTGCAAAAAAAAAATCCTGAGATTAGGACCTTCAAGCAAATAAACAAACAAAGTTTTCAGCTTTATAATCTTGAGGGGTTCTTGTGACGTCACACCTAAATAAAATTGTTCCTACAAGTGACGTCTCATGAAATTTCAACGCACTTTATATTCGTCATGTTTGGTTCACAGAACAAAAAAAAAACATTTTCCATGGTTTTTAGCTAACTGACGGATTTAATATTTTTTTTTTGTGTTTATCCCTATATATTTATTACAGTTAATGGTATTTTAGCTTATCCAGGAAATATAATTCGTCGCTATGCTTGCTTTGCTCTTCTCTGTATTAGTAAATACGGACAGCTTTTTAATAATAGTCACGTTGACTAATAAAATTACCCTATTTTTTTATCGAGAGAAAATAAGATATTGGGGCGGTATAAATTTATAAATAAAATGATGTGTATTTTGTTCCCACATTATAAATGCCAAAAACATTAACATGATTTCTTACTCGTTTCAGAATCCGAATCAGAATTCTACGTGCAACTAATATTCAGACGCGAATTACTCTGTTTTCCTCCTACCAATCCATTGTACGGTTAATTAAAACTCCGCTGAATTCCCGGTTGTAAATTTTACGTTTTTGAGTTTTTTTTACCGAACTTTTCGACAGAGCATCCAGTTTTGTTTATTTATGAGCTTTGGCCACTGCGGACGGACGTTTCGCTTCGCCAACAATATTTTCACATTATGTTTAATGCTTTTTGTATTACTGATTTTAGGACTAACACATTGCTGGGCCGGTTTTAGGGACGTCTTTAAAAAAATAGATTTTACGGTGTGAATATTCATATGTTCTGAGGAAGAACGTTGTCAGACTATAGCAGGCAGTAGGCACCTATTATGTTTTGATAATAATTCTGAACCTACATTTATCTATGTCACAGTAATTAGGTAATAACTTATAAGCCCGTCATCGTCCACTGCTGAACATGGGTCTCCTCTTAACAGACTTTACCAAGCCATGGTCATTGATCGATTTTGTCATAATCACCATTCTTGGCAGGCGGATTGCTGATGGGCCGGATTGCTTATTTATGCGTGCGGATCGAAGGAGTGTCCGGGGGGCTTTAGTGGTGTAGGGTCCTCTCCTCGTGGTATGAGTTTAGCATACCACGCTATGGAGTGGGCGAACCCCACATATCCCACCGCCAGCGCGCGAATACGCTGCAGCGGCGGTGGGTATGCGTCAATGCGGGAAACGCATTGACGCATTCTCAAAAAAATAACCATCAGCTGTATATTCCTTAGTCACCTCTTACGACACCCATGGGAACCATCCGATGCGCTCGAAGACCTGAAGTCCGAGAGGCCCGCGAACTGTAAAGTAGAGTGACAGATGCACAAAACTCCCCTAAAATACTAAAAGTCATAATCCCTCAATCTCATCGCCAGCGACCGCCCTAAGCCGAGGTCCAAGCCCCATAGGGGGCGCCCTCTTGCGCAGGTTGCTTAGTTTGTAGTTTTTAAACCATTTAATGAGGCTGGAGCTCTGCTCGCCTTTATGCCCGGTGAAGAAGCAAACGCTTCGTGGCTACCTACGTATGTCCATCCGAAAAAATAACCATGGGAAGACATGAGACCACCTCATTTCTAAGTATTTTAAGCTGGAAACCACACGGCATAGGTGATTCGGTACTATGGCCGAAATAAAATTATGAGAATTTTTATTATTTCTTTCATTGTATATCAAAACATTTATAAATAATGATAAATTGAGAAATTCTTATATTTTATTCCTTATAATGGTTTACTTTATACACCCACTTCTAAAATAATTTTTTTGTAGCGCTGCAATTTTTTTTATTGTGTAAATAAAAGGAACTCATTATCACTAATAATTATTTTTGGCTAATTATTTGGCGACTTACTATTATTAAATATTTTGAGCACAATTACCTACAAAAGGCAAGGATCTATAAAAACTAAATAATAGCTGCTACTATAAGTTAGCAAATATATTAAACAGGGCCAATAAAATAATAGGTGAGATATTAAAGATAATGACTCGGCGGCTAATACTAACCCACTAACAACAGTGGGATATCAATCATTGTATTATTGGCAACTATTAGTTAGGTTAGGTTAATTTTATAAACAAATTCACCGTCAAGTTGTCGTCTAACAATAAATTCACTGGCCACACTAAAAAATCACTGGTAATTTAAATTTAAACTAAGCTTACAACTCAAAATAAAGCTGCTACTTTATACTTAAAAACTACTCCACTACAGCTGCCAACTTACTATTTTTGCTACACATTTTAATTATTTTTAAACCCCTAAATCAGATTAGTTTGACGCCGCGTTAATTACATGCCATTATTTTTAAAAGATGTACAATTTATAAATATGTGATGATGACAAACCGATTGCTAATTGAAGAAAATAATGTAGGTATATCTAATTAAAAGAAGATATTATAATATATTTCTGAATTCAATAAAAGAAAATTAGTGTGTCTACTTATTTTTCTGAACCAATTACAACGTTGCCAATCTATAGAATACCTAGGTAATTCATATGAAGGTATCTATCTAAGTATACCTCCAGGTAAATTTAGGTGCTGTCATTGTACAAAAATAAGAAAAAGAATCTAGTAACAACAAAATAATCAATCTCCTCAGTCTTGGAAGCAATCAACGGTCCGTTATTGCGTCCGTCCAATCCGATAAAAGAACCGATATATCAAAGACGTCTCCGGTTCAATTACTGACCACTGGCTATCTTTTAGACGCAGCAAATGGAAAATGAAAATACTGTCCAGTGCAGGCCTACGACATTGCACAGAACGAGATGGAGTGTCAACAGCAGAGTCTAAGGAAATCAATAGACACTATTGGCTGAACTTTATAACTTCCTTTGAAAAGAAACATACATATTGTTACTGGAGTTGTAAAAATTTAATGCCTCAGTGTGTATAAAACTGTTGATTTTAACTTAATATTCTTGAACCTATGGTGATAGAAAGTCGTTTGCACGAAATCAGATCAACCGAATATAAACTAATCGTGAGTCAAATAACAGATCATGTCAAAATATACACACATATTATACATATTATCTTGCATACATCAACATATTAGCTTAACTGATTTCTAGTGTATTATTTTTATCATTTGAAGTTTTGCTACTTTTAAATTTTATTTCCAATCAATAAATTGAAGAACAGAATACGTCCTTAATATTTTTTATCCAAATTAAATTAGAATCAACGCATTAGAAACAAAGTTCAAAATTTCCGGTTATTCGTTGAATAGCGGAAACAAAGGAATTAAATGAGATGCCATACATGAAAAAATAGAATACACTAGTAGTAATGAAGCGAATATTAAAAAATTTCGTCTTGGAAATTTCAGGAAAAAGAAAGTAATATAATCATATAAGCAAATATCTTTATTCAAAAAAGGGAACGTTAGACAATAATAGAGGTACTAATAAATAAATATTGATAGTTTTAATGGAGTAGTGGATTCACATTCAATCAGTCTTTACTCCATGCAGTCCGCGTGGAGTAAAGATGGATTTCCAAGTCAAGAGTTAAGAAATTTTATATCAAAGATTAACAAACCAGATTAACCTGGGACATGAACAGAGATTTACCCCCTATTACAATGAAAATAAAATTAGCAAAGATCAATTACTTCTGCTTATATTCTAAGAGAAAAAGCTTGAAGCTATGTGTAATGTAGACACATGTAAAAACAGCGCCAAAAGAAGTATATTCAACTAAAGAGGTGTGGGCTCATCCAATTTCGGTGGTGTCGTACGTCGGGAGATATTAACGCAATTACGTGTTAAAAGCCTCGTCTAGTGCCCCAGGCGCTTCTCTCAAAGCAAGGATACACCTATTGAACAGAACTGTACGTACTCGTATGTGTGCGCGGTGAACAACGCGTTTGCATATTGCGGTGTTTTGCTTTCACCGAACATCAGTTTTGTCTTGTCAATTTACTAGGAATTCGTAATAAAGGAAACGTGTTTCGTATGTGGCTGATAGAATTCTGTAATTCTCTTTGTTTGCGGTAAGGCATTCATTATACTTTCCATTTCTTTAAAGTTCGAATTAATTCCGACGTGGGTAGAACTGGGAGACGTAGCAAATCAATTAAAAAGAACGTTACTCATAAATAATATTGTAATTAAAGAAATTTTTTGTTACTATACTCCGATTAAAATGTCCAATTACATTATTTATCAAACGAATGTAAATCAATTTGTGTATAGCTACTTAATTACGTTCTTTCTAGTCTATCTGAAGTAATTTATTCTAGATGAAATATTAATTTAACACACTTAAACTTTATTTGATTCCGTAGGTACGTACATATTTTTACGAAACGCGGGAAGTTACTTAAAGATTCATTCAAAAATTAAACGAAATATATTCCCTTTTAGTCGCTGTAGATTAAACCTTCTAATAAGGTTGCCGCGTTCATACCAAATTGTTTTAGTGTGTTTAACGGCCAATTTGAGCAAGTTCGAGCTCATTTTGTATACATAAAGAGAAATTAGGTAATTTGTTTCTTGTCCCTTTTTATGCGAGTCTTTGTTGGCGAATATTTACTAAACGTTTGTAAGGCGATTTATTAACTGAATCGTAGATAGATTAGAAGAATTACGGAGCATTGTTCGTTAACAATTCATATCATTTGTGATAATCTGCTTACTAATACAGCTTGTTGAGCATGTACTTATTATGTTGGAATTAATTTGGCACATATTTTATAGAGAATGACGACATACATAAATTTGATATCTTGTGGTGAAACGTATTGACAACGTTAGGATGTTTATCGTATTAAATTATGAACTTTTAACTTGTATTATATATTAAATATAAGAAGCTGAGATTTACTGGTATTATTAATGAAAGTGTGGAAAATTTTAATTTAGTCACTCAAAAATTGCGGTAGTCATAAGAATGCAATTAAGTGGACGTTACCGATACCTTAGGAATTTGTAAGCGTTTTTTTTTTTGTTGAAGATTAAGTGGTCTTACTACGTTCCAGTAATTAAAACTCGTCTTTCCCTTAATATTTAAGAACCTGGTGACAAGAACTGCAAATCAACGCGTCGAGTACGTCAATGGCAGTCTAATAAGAAGTGATACTAAACAAGCTATAAGTGTATTTCTGCGACGAAAACTTCAGATGCCCGTTTAATTTTCTTTATATATAAGTATACGGTATTAATAGCTTACGCAACTTATCTCCATTACGATTGGATCTCAAATATAAACGATTTCAAATACTGAAATATGTCCAAGCGCAAAATTCACTTAACAACAATGCAATATACCTACTTCACTATATTTCATTTTAGCTCTTTATTCCAAACATAAGCAATTTAGAAACTGCTCCCAGCTTGCGTCGTTTACATAAATACGTCACAGTACAATCAATTCCCAACAATTTGAACGTAGAATACGAATCCTAACAATTTGGAGTGCACAACTTAGAACGTTACAATGCAGCAGGCTTTAACAAAATTCTGTATAGATGTGTACACTGATGGAGCCATTCCCCACTACGCCTCACTTAATTTTACTGAAACTGACTGAACCTGAACTGTAACTTAATTTTATACTATATACATCCTACTAATGTCATAAATAGGAAAAGATATTATTAGTAATATTAAAGTACCTTTTACAAATAGGCTCTTTAAAAGTAACTCGAATTCCATAATTTAACGGAAACTTAATTGTAACTGGCCACGTAACAACGTATATTATCGGATAAATCGTATTTCAAGAATAACCAAGGCATAGGCAAAAAAATTCATAAAAATTTTGCTTTGTAGTTTAACCATAACAATAAATAAACGAAAGATTTATTTTAAAGCTCCGCTCATTTAACCGATGTAATACAGTTTTTTAATTGCAAGAATTGCCTTATTCTAAGCCTATCATTAATTGTAAATACTATTGTCTCTTAAATTAGGTTAATAAATAGTTAACTGATGTATACGCCACAACGGCAGAACTAAGGTGGGAACAACTATTACTCTAGACTATAGGAATTGCTTTATTATTTATTTATTTTACACGGAAAACATACGAACAAAGCTGATTTATCTATACCTGATTATTTAGAATTTATGTATATTTACTTTACATTACATTTCATAAATCTCAGGTCGGTCTTTGTGTCAATAAATTGATTTTATGGCATTAATGTTACGCGTGTTAAAGAATTAACCAAAAAAAAAATATAATAATAACGCATATAGTTGAGTAGAGTTGTAACAGCAAATGGGCTAGCTTTAGTCGTTGAGTAAGTTTTCTTACGTTTGTATAGTACCTACGTGAACAAAAAAGAACATTAAAAGTGAATGCTACTGTAGACTTACTCCAAGTGCTCCAATTCATCGGGTTTGAACTAATGTGAGGAACAGAGCGGATCTAGGTACTGTAGGAAACGGGGCGATTGTTTGCCTAAATCTGACAGCTGGCTACTGTGCTAAAGGGACTTAAGTGCTCTAAGCTTCAAGGGGAAACTGAGACGGATAGTTTAATGTAAACTAATATTTAGTTAAAATTAAGTGGTTCAAATTTACCTAGTGTAAACAATTTGACAGACATAAAACCGAGAATGCGTTTGTTATGATGTCAATGTTGTGAAGCTCGTCTTTATTACTCTAAAAAAAATTTAATCTATCGCAAAATTTAGTACATTTTTAAAAGACTACATTGAAATATTTAGTGAAATTTGTTAAAATTAGCATTACATAGATCAAGAATAGCATCACGTTATATGCGCAATCAAGCATTAAGTTTTCATATGAATGACAAGTCAAGACATCTTTCAAATAATAATAATATAACAAGTGTAATTAAAATTAAAAAAATAGTACACCGTATTTATTTCTATAATAACAACAACTGACGCATTCCAGAAAACGCAACCTTGCTCCTTTAAACAAACGGACAAAGAAAATAAAATAACTCATTCGAGTACAAACAACGAATAAGCATGTGTGTCATATCGAGAGCAATATCTGTTAACAGTGGTGAAGTCGATCGCTAGCGAAACGTGCCAAAAAGCCAAAGAGAGCATCCATCGTTTCACACCCATGTCTGTTCATGCTATTGCGCCTGACAATATTTTATAGGGCTGTGAAAATTGCAACCGCTCTCCAACTTTAACAATTTACACGCTCGTGCTGTCGTTGCTTGCATATTGCTCTTAAGTAAGGTCTTTTACATAGTGAATACTATTGATCCTTATGCGATTTATGTCGTTTCTAACTAAAACTGATGCGATGATGACATTGACAACCAACAATGGACCAACAGCTTTCCTCAACTAACCGACCCGGAGATAAATTTTAGATTTTTTTACGGGCAATTTGGTAAGTCCGGGCACTATTAATAATAGCTGTGGTCTGTATTCATAATACCCGACTCAATTGGGCAATGTGATTAAAACAGCATGATTAATCGCTTTTTCCGGCCCACCCTATCATGTGTACAGTAATAAAATAGGTGAACTGTAGTGTTTTTTGTTTATTAAATGAAATTAAACTCATAAAATTTACAAAATTTTATATGAGAAGCGCAAAAGGTGTTTGGGTGGTAAAAAAAAATAACCTAAACCTAAAGCAATTTATCAAATTGCCCAGCTACAAGTAGGGAATTATTCATACTGCCCGGTCCAAGTGATAAATTCAAAATATTTCAAACACTGACTTATTACATGGACCACGGGCCATCGGGCATTATTAATAATGGCCGGTCAAAGTGATAAATTAATCACTTTGCCCATCGCTCTTAAGCATTATTAATAATGGCCGGTCCTTATTAATAATGCCCAGTGATTAACGTGATTAACGTTGCCCGTTACATATATTTGAGTACGTTAACAAGTATTGAGTACAACGAAGTGCATTAAAACTTGCCTTTACAAACTTCGTTTAGCAGTCCTTACATTCTGTATTTAATTCCAAAGCAATAAAGACTATAATTTGCTGAAGCAATTATGCAGTTACCAACAAGATATAGTGCAAGTAAGGTATTCAGAATTAAATAAAATTCAGCGCATGTTTTTTGGCACCATAAATAGGGAAGGGATTTTTTAAATAAAGGATACTTATTTAATCAAAATGAAGATACACTGCATGCTATCTTTTATGTTAATTATTCCGAATAAATGTGTGTTCAGCTTGCATCTTCTAATTTTAACCTAATTTGCAAAGTTTTTAATAATTTAATAAAACTTGTCAATTACCAATCTCGCTATTACAACGTATATTGTTATCATATCGTTTGTTATTAAATTTGGCAGATAAAACCGTTTATTGTTTTTGACCATCAGGAAAGACATCGCTATTTGAGGGTACTTTGCTCTTTTCATCCAATTCATAGGACGCCTAGTGCACCAAGACGCCCCAACTTTTCACGGATACTCGTTTTGCCCTACTTCCCGAGGCCCATCATAGGGCGGAGAGCATCTTAGCCCACCGTCTACGGCAAACACGCCGTATAAGGAGGGATCATCTTTCCTCACCCGCTGTGCGGCTTCCTTCTAGGATGATTCAGTCGCCTTCTTCTGCGAGTGACTCATGTTCGCAGGTGGAGGCGACCGCTTCACGACTTCTCGGTTTCGGTTCTTTGAGATAATGGTCGGCAGCGAGAGATCAGGATACTAATCTAGTAACGAAATGACTATGATGTCGATAAAAATGTCTTCATTACTGTAGGGTTATTGTGACGCATTTCCTATGTTATTGTATTATTTAAGCATTATTAACTTAATGTTACTTATTTCATATATTTTTGCATACATACTAAACGCTAACTAGCCAAGACATTTTTATCAAAGTCATAGTATTATCGTTACGTTATAAGCCTCCAGATACCACCTAAAGGACAGTTCAAACGTGAATTAACTCAAATAAAAATATACGAAATAATGAAGTGGCATTATGTTATGGCAAAGCATCTATTAAAAGCTAGTAAAATCCTGAGGTGAGGCTTTTTTTTAATTGTTAATATTAATAAAATACATTGAGCGCAACAGCTGAGCTTAATTGATATACCCTTTAAATATAGGTATTCGTTTTGTTAATACCCTAAAACTAAATTTATAAAGACTCTATCAATATATAATAAACTGATTTGAACACCAATATATTATATTTGATATCAAGTTTGCTAACATAAGCGGTATATTGATATCGGTACAAATGTATTGGTTGGCTTATATTAGCTTATTTGGACTTGACGCACGTGTTTCTCGCTCGCGACAGTGTGACACTGAATTTATTTGCTGTTCGAGAGAAATGGGTACAGAGCAAACACTAAAGTGGCGAAAATCTTTTTAATTTCTTCGGGTGCAAGAGATGGTCAGAAGGCGTAAAAAATTATTTAAAACCTACTAAGTATTTTTATTTTCTACTATTATTAATTAAAAAAAGAATTGGAAACAAATGATTGTTCACGTGAATCACAATCATGTAACAATATTTAATTACCATCAGTCCGTAAAAGATCTTTGCTGAACATAGACGTCACAACAAGATGGCGACGGCAGTTCAATTTTGAATACATAAACACTGCTCGTTCCTTCTTTATAAGATTATCATAGATTAGACAAACATATTTTTATAAACCACGATCTCTGAAACTTATAGCGAAGCTTAAAATCTTTTACCGCTAGGCTATAGAGTTCGTCCAAGTGATTTCAATTAAAAAAAATACAAAATCTCTAGTGTTAATTCCATTTAAAAATATGTCTAAAGGCTGAGATGTAGATACTGTTTAGACCGCCCTCCCGACCGTAAAGATGCAATCACCAGCTGAAGAGCCGACACAGAGGGTGGTCTTGACGAATCGAACGCTACTGCGCAAACACCGTTCGACTCGGGGGCGGTGCAGAAAGTGCATTCCAGAATTTAGACATTCTAGAGCGTAATTAACACTAGATATTATAAGTTTTTTAATTTAAATCAGCAAGGCTTTCCTTAAGTACCTGATTGTATTAAATATTTTGTCCAAGTAACATTGTTACATTACATTTATATTTCACCTCCAGACCAGATCGAAGATATTAATAACTAAAGCAGAATAGGCTGATATACGTAGGTATATCAGGTACGATATACGAGTAGTCGTATTTTTCTTTTTTTTTTTTTTTTTTACTACCTATATGCTTACGTTTGACCTTAATTTCGCTTGATGGAAGGCGAAGATAAGGCCTAAGATGATACACGCTTGCCTAGAAAGTGTCTGTTCACTTTAGCCTTAAAGATGTCCAGATTATAGCGTTCCGGAAAAACTGACGCCGGCAGAGAATTCCACTCCTTAGCCGTCCGCATTATGTAAGAAGACGCAAATCGCTTCGTGCGTATTAAAGGAATGTCTACAACAAAAGGGTGAAACCGCTCGCCGCGCCTAGTCGTCCGGTGATGGAAGGGTGACGGGGGTATCAGGTTATGTAGAACCTCCGCACACTCCCCGAAATGCAACCGATAAAAAACTGATAGGCAGGCCACTCGTCTACGGTGTTCGAGGCTCTGAAGACTTGCCTCCACCAGTAAGTTATTGCCTATGACTCTCTTCGCTCGGCGCTCCAATGAGTCCAGAGCATCCAGCTGATATCCAGCAGACCCATCCCAAAGATGAGAACAGTATTCCATTGAGGAGCGAACTTGAGCTCTTTAAAGACTTAAGAGCTGCTCCGATGTGACCGCCTCACCTTGGAGGGAATGCCAAGTTTTTTGGCTGCAGTGTTTGCAATGGACTCGATGTAGTGACCGAAGTTTAGATTAGAAGAGAGGTCAAGCCCCAGGAGCTCAAGATGGTCGCTGATCGGAACGGAGACATTCCGGAAAGTCGGAGTCAGTTGGAATGGACTCCGTTTCGCCGAAAAAAGACACGCCTGTGTTTTTGAGGGGTTAAACCCAACCAGGTTGGCATCAGCCCATAAGGAAACAGCCTCCAAGATCGAGTTCACCCCCTCAATCATCGACTCCCTGAACGACTGGACCATTGACCCCGACTTCGCATCAGACAAGTATCTCACCGAGACTGTGCTGTCGTCTGCATACCCAAAGATACCGGGAGTAACTAGCAGGTCGTTTATGTGCAGCAAAAAAAGAGTCGCGGAGAGAACAGATCCCTGAGGGACACCGGCAATAATACCAAGAAGATCGGACGAGGCGCCATCAATGACAACTCGAATCGACCTTCCCCTCTAAAAATCCTGAATCCAGGTACAAAGTACGGGAGCAATACCGTAAACCGGAAGCTTACCAATGAGACTTGCGTGCCAAACCCTGTCAAAAGCCTTAGAGATATCAAGAGACACGGCAAGAGCCTCACCGTGTCTCTCAATGGCTTCGCTCCATAAGTGAGTAGCATATACAAGAAGATAGTATACAGTAGACCGGCCTCGACGGAATCCGAATTGACGGTCACTGAGGAGATCGTTGTCTTCCAGGTATGCCAGGAGACGGTTGTTTAAAACACGCTCCATAACCTTACAGAGTATGGAGGTGATTGCGATTGGTCGGTAGTTGGCAGGGTCGGCACGACTACCTTTCTTGGGGATCGGTTGAACATTGGCAATCTTCCAGATGCCGGAACTAGACCAGTCTTCAGGGATAAACGATAGAGGCAAGTCAAAACAGGAGACAACTCAGGCGCACATGACCGCAAGACAATGGCAGGAATGCCGTCAGGCCCACTAGCCTTATTCACATCTAGAGTGCTGAGAATTTTAAGTACCACTTTTTGCCGAATGTGCACCTCAGGCATAGTGGAAGTGCTATGTGGTAGCCTGGGTGGACTTTTACCAGCAGCATCTAGTTGTGAATTCTTCGCAAACAGAGACGCAAACAAGTCTGCTTTCTCTTTGGCGGTGTGAGCTAATGAACCGTTCGGCTTCTGCAGTGGCGGCAAAGAGGACCGACAGAAATTGGCTTCGACCGATTTGGCAAGAGACCAAAAAGCTTTACTCCCAGATGGGTAAGATGCTAGTCTGGCTCCAATGCGGCCAATATGGTCAAAGCGGGCCTTGCGTAGGGCACGTTTGCAAGACTTGGCAGCACTATTGTAAGCTTTCTTCAGTTTCCGAATATTTGGCGCTTTGCGGGCTCGAGCATCCGCCCACGCTTGGTAAGCAGAGTGCTTATGTGCTTCAGCACTATCACACTCAGCGTTGAACTATGGACGGGCTTTGTCTTGGAGTGAGATGTCAGAAAATGGAATGAAATATTCCATAGCCTGACATATCACCTCAGAAACAGCCTCCGCGCAGCGAGTCGGGTCGTCTGAAGAGAAGCATAAGCGCAGCCAAGGGTAAGACGCGAAGAAATGCCGCATCTCATCCCAATCTGCTGACTTGTATCGCCATACTCGCCTAGTCCCCTTGAGATCGGGATCGGGTGGCGAGTAGACAGACACAGATTTCACCAGACAGTGGTCGGAGCTACCCAACGGTGAGGAAACCGCGACTTGATATCGGTCTGGATCGGTTGTCAGCAGAAGGTCTAAGCAATTGGCCGTATGGCCATCAATGTCAGGCACCCGAGTCGGCCCAGTCACCAGTTGGGAGAGACCAAGCGTCAGTGCAGATGCATACGCTAATCTCCCAGCATGGTCGGTGTTCTGGTATGGGTACAGCCACTCCTGGTGGTGGGCATTGAAGTCCCCCAGAAAAACTAGCTGCGCCGATGGGTACCTGAGCTGAGCTAATTCAGCTGAGTCCGAAAGGTACTGAAACAACCTGGTTGTCTTCATGTTGTCGGTGTGCGACCGATAGACACTGGCATAGAGTATCTGCTCCAAGCCAGTGTCCACCAGAACCCATAATACGGAGAAACTGGAATCCTCAATGTTACGGAGACGTCGAAAACAGATGTCATCGCGAGCATACACGCAGGTGCCAGCGCGTGGCTTAAAATTGTGCTCCAGGGTGTACCCTGGGTAGCGCAAGTATGCTGCGTCAGCTGGACATCTGATTTGCGTCTCCGTGAGGAACAGCAGATGTGGTTTTTCGGTCTCAAGGTGGTGATGGACCGGGATGAGATTGGAGTGCAGACCTCGGATGTTAGAGAGGTGCACTTTTAGTGCGAGGGAGTGCAACCGCTGTTTTACCAGTTTCCTATTCTTTTTATTCATTTAATTTTTGATGGCGAACAGACAAGCAGGAAAGGGACAGTTGGGCGAGGTATGGCAAGAGCGAGTACCGCGCAATACATTCGTAATGCTGCACCGACGGGAGACTGATCTGGAGCGCGCGGGGACGCCCTAACCCCCCCAGAGATATTCACCGGGCCCTCGCATCCGGTCGCCAACCGGCACGGTGACGCATCCTGGGATTTTTCGCTAGTTGGCGGGGCAGCCTTTCATAGGTGGCTTTCCTACTAATTGGGCCCCCTACTACCTGCGGTCGGCCAGCGGAAGACCGTGCTTAGGATCCCGCTACCCTCCGCGAACAGTCACCCAGCACAGACACCACGCAGCACCGGAACCGGTTCGCAATACCACACAACTGCCCAGACTCCCCTTCCACGATGGCTACTCAAGGCAACATGCCGGAACGCGACAAAAATCACTTGGCGGCATGGCTTTGCCTTGAGGGTGGTGACAAACCGCGGTCGAAACCTACCACCAGATGTGCTGTTCATTTGGCGCTACCCAGGGGACACGTGTGGGTGACTAGAGCTAAAGCCCACGGACGCGAACAGCATTATCCCCCATATATCAGGTTATTTATGTAATAACTGTACATCTTATTAGATCTTAGTATATTGTCACGTATTCTTTACAATACACAATATTACCGATCTAATCAAAGTTTCCGAAAGTTAACATAACCTGTTAGCATATAAGTATATCATATGAGATAACAAAGTCACTGGAGCTTGAACGAAGGAAATGACATAATACATACATTACTTCCAAATAAGTTTATTTAGATATGTTTATTTGTATCGAAGAAATAGGATCGAGAATATATCTTAGAACTTACAAAGCAATGTATTATTGTTATCATTAGTCAGTATATGAGCAGTGTTTTTCCTATGATGGTAATACACATGTAGCGAGCGGTATAGCTATATAAACATTTAAACTGTCGCGTTTCATAATTATAATGTATAGCACAGAGGTATTAACGCGATAAAATAAACTTTTTATATTACCCGACGTTTGTGTCTGCTCGCGACCACGATCAATGTAACTTGATCGAAACGTCGGGTAATATAAAAAGTTATTTTTTATCGCGTTAATACCTGTGTGCTATAAATTTATAGCTAGAGTTTGAATCTCTATAATACTTTGGTAAACGCTGCTGCTCGTATTATCTGGTATATAACTTCCCCTAAATAAGGTTTAATATATTGCAATTGTAATTAACGGTATTACCAAGACGCATGGTTTAATTTTAATCCCAGGTCAATACTTTCTTGTTTGTGTATTGTATCAACTTTCATCCATGTATTCATCAACCCGGCGTATGAGGCACTAAGTAGTTATGTGGTTTATTCAAACATGATATATATAATAATGGTGAATTATTTTACTCAAGTAACGGCTTTGAGTAGTACATAGTTTCTTTACACAAAATAGCATTAGCTATTACGATTGATATGTTAGGGTACCACATGGAACACATAAAATCAATTTGCAAATTAAGGCATTGCCAGCAACATTTGATAACGCATTGACTGGAATAGCTAAACAGACAATCTCATGTATACGTGTTGAGTCTAGAATGAGAATAAAGCAGAAAACACAGACAGAATCTGTCCTACGTAAGCTGACATTACTCTTTTCTTGAGACGATGTCTTTACTAGGAATGTGATTTGCAATTTTATGAGGTTATTTGTAAGTGCACTAAAGTGATTTGTCTGCAGCCATTCAGCTTGAAAAATGCTGATAGCTTTGTACTTTTAAATGCACCTATTTGTTAGACAGCTAACTGACCATTCTCGTTTCTATTTGAAGATAATACCTACACTGAACTATAAGAGCTACAGATTTAAAACAGAGCACAGTCGAAGCAATACGGAATTTTCATGGATTAACTTAATAAAGTAACTGAATATAGTTGGTTTAATCGGTAAATATAGTCGCGTATATTTCTATTTGAACCCTACAATTCAAATTGAATTGATAAATTGTAATCATACATGAATTGATATCACAACAAAACGTATAGAAATAGACATAACAGTATTTTCGAAATGTTATAGGTACCCATTATTTTTGTTTATATCAAGTAAATCTTGCATAATAATTTAGTTTAATTTAATATTATACAATATTCAATTTGTGTTAATGTAATTATATTTTTGGAAACACCATTTTTACATTCCAAAACAATAACATTTTAAGCTTTATCTGACATAGCCCAGCATATATTTAACAATATCAGTTGTGTACATAAGAAACGTCGAGAGAAAGCAACAATTGCTTTTGAAAATGTTCGCGGTGCAAAAACAAAGGTAATTTTATATGTTAAATATACAAACGGAGGACATTTTTTGGTGTAGGTACGCTAATCCGGACAGTCCTCACGTACCTACGTTATTAGCATTCGCAGAAACAAATCCAATCTGCCAAACGCGTGGTGGTAACAAGACGCGAGAACTTTACGGAACTCGGCACGTATACTAGGAAGGAGAGCGTGTATGAGATACATACAAACTTTTGTGTATAGCTGAATACATCCTTATTGCTAAAACTTAGAGTTGTTATTCCTTTGATTCAACTGTGAAATAAAGAAAGTACAAATAGGTGTTTCAGTTCAGCTAGGAGTATTTCTATTCTCTACAGACATGAATCACTTGTGAAGTAATACACGCTCGATGCCATTGTCGTTTATGTAATATAATATTTAAGGATATAAAATATTCTGGGAATAGAAATTTGTATCTTTATTTTGCACGCTTTTAACAATTTATAAGGAAATAGAAACGGTATGTCTAAATTAATTAATATTAAAGATTTTTTAACAAAACTACTTCTGTCACCTAGCGGCATGAATCTATATTTAGGTCTCGAAAGTCTTGGCTTCAATTCCGAAATAATGTTGTGTAAAAATTAAATAAAAAATAAATGACAACATAATTTTTTTTAACAAGTATTTTTTAATTTTTTTATGAAACTAGATCAAAATTAAGGAATCCATATTTTTTAGGGTTCCGTAGCCAAATGGCAAAAAACGGAACCCTTATAGATTTTTAGGGTTCCGTAGCCAAATGGCAAAAAACGGAACCCTTATAGATTTGTCATGTCTGTCTGTCTGTCTGTCTGTCTGTCTGTCTGTCTGTCCGTCCGTATGTCACAGCCACTTTTTTCCGAAACTATAAGAACTATAATGTTGAAACTTGGCAAGTAGATGTATGTTGTGAACCGCATTAAGATTTTCACACAAAAATAGAAAAAATACAATAAATTTTGGGGTTCCCCATACATAGAACTGAAACTCAAAAAAAAATTTTTCGTCGAACCCATACGTGTGGGGTTATCTATGAATAGGTCTTCAAAAATGATGTTGAGGTTTCTAATGTAATTTTTTTCTAAACTGAATAGTTTGCGCGAGAGACACTTCCAAAGTGGTAAAATGTGTGTCCCCCCCCCTGTAACTTCTAAAATAAGAGAATGATAAATCTAAAAAAAATATATAATGTACATTACCATGCAAACTTTCACCGAAAATTGGTTTGAACGAGATCTTGTAAGTCGTTTTTTTTAATACGTCAAAAATCGTAAACCGCAATTTAGCTTTCATTCAATGAACTCGAATATAAAATAACATTTCATTTAATAAACATACGCTTTTTTATTTATTCTTGATATCAAAAATAGGTACGCACTTGTAACTGAAACGGAACCCTTCGTGCGCGAGTCCGACTCGCACTTGGCCGGTTTTTTATTATTTGGAAATTCAAAGTTTTTAATTTGTACCGCATATTATTATAATTATAATTTTTATTAAGTAACTAACTAAACCTGACTGGTGGACTCTTTAGCAATAGATACTGTATTTTATATTTATTTAATTTAACGTTATGATTTTCTTCATGTATGCTATTCTTGCTAAGTGCTATATAAAACATATAATTGATTAAATTTATGTTAATTTAAATTATAGCAACTCATTTCGACAATTGCGCGTGCCTAGCATCGGCTGTCTGATTGGAATTACTCGTAGATTTAATTTTTTTAATAATAGAAATTATATATTTTAACTCGTTCTGAAGTTATATAACTTTCATATAATAAACTATAGCTTTCATACAATTTGGTAATGCATTTCCATATTTCAGAAAAAAAATAGTTTAAAAGCATCGTTATACAATAACAACATAATATATATTCTATGAAGAAGTTCCAATGGGACTATGAAATATTGATGACGATGTAACCAGGACTATTACAATATTGTAGCAAATACACTTTGATTTAATTGAGCGCGCTCTATATTAAAGTTACCAAACTACGAGATTATTGTCATTAGAGGAGGTTAATAATTTCAACTACTTCTCCGTTTCTGCAACAGATGGCCATTTACAATAACGCCATCTGTTGAAAATTAGCTGAACCGATAGTCGTTCTACGTAGCCGCGTAGTCACTACTACAGTTTCGTAGCACCGACGAGTCACCGGTTTTACCTAAGCCGATACGATATCAGACTGTTATATTTATGTTGAATTAATTTCTTACTGTACATAAAAGCATATCATGCCTATGTTCAAGCAAACAAACTCTTCAGTATATTAGTATAGATTTACTATAAATTCTACGCAAGCAACGCCATCTCTGAGAAATGTTATTTAACTCTTCATACGAAAAGCTCGTAGCGCCACGTAACACAATTTTATGAATTACTTTTAGTATGACAGTATTTTCAGGGGTTTTAAACAGATGGCACCCTTTTAACAACTACACTTTTTATACCAAAAAAATATTTCGTGCTAAAATAAGATAACTATTATTGTTAGCTAACAAATGTACAGAAGCTATCATTTTGGTAAAGTAGCAAAATCCCTGTGACTTACTCATATAAAAAGGGTATATTATGTCTTAACTACAGTCATTTGCATAGATATATTAGGTGAGTACTTCGAAAAAAAATTATAACTTTTAAAGCCAACATCATTGCTTAGCAAAAGTCATCGCTCAAGTAGAAAATTTCCGGTTTCTACTTTTAAATGTCTTTGGATAGAACTTTTTAAACCGCGGAATAGTAACAGCACTCAAATAATTTCGATACCAATAATGTTCTTATCGAACCATGCTATATTCACATTTCTGACTGCCCATTTATTTTTTAAACCTATATATATATAGCAACCGCCACAAATAAACCTCAATGGCATCCCTTTCACCGCTGCGGCGATCCCGCGCCAGTGAAGGGGTATGTGGGCTTCGTCCTCTCCATAGCGGTGGTATGCTAATCATACCACGAAGAGAGGACTCTACCCGCTAAATACCCCCGGGTAATCCTCCGGCGGCCGTTGTTGAGGGGTCCAGGAACATATCTATATATAACTATACATTTTTTTTTTTTGACCGGGGTGAATTCACCCACCTCCGTTATGAAACCGGCGGTGGGATATGTGGGGACTCGCCCTCTCCAGTGCGTGATATGCTGCTCATACCACGAGGAGAGGACCCTACCGCCACTAAAACCCCCCGGGTACTCCTTCTTCCGCCATGAGTTCACAGAAGGAGGCAACCGCCGCCCAAGACCCCTCACTCCCGACCATCTTAGAGATGATGGCCGACCATCTTAGAGATGATGGCCGGTAGCGAGAGGCCGGAACTCACGACTCCGATGAGCTCGGCGCGCTCATCGGACCACGCCGGACACACCTCGATAGTGTGTTGCGTATCGTCGGTGCCAGCGCAGTGGTGGCACCGAGTGTCCGGCTCCCTCTGTGCCACATTGCACAGGTAGTGACCAAAACAACCATGGCTCCCCCAACTCCGCCTGTGTTACGTCAGGCGGAGTCTCTTCTCCGTCTTCGTCGTCGGCGTCGCCCCGCCCGGCACCAGCTGGCCCGGCCATAGATGGCGGCGAAAACTCCCCTTGGCTGGGGAACAACTCCTCCACGACTGACTGGAGGAGCTCCGGCTGGAGGCTCTCCGTTACTGGAGGCGCCCAGGGGCGCAGTTTACGGCGCACCCCTTTGTAAGGACGCCCCCACGGATCCCTGTCGATAGCCTCCAGCGTGCCCGCCCAGCCATCATCCTTTGCCTGAATATTTACCTATCCTTTTTTGTTTTTTTTTTGTTGACCGGGGTAAAAATGCTTGGTCGCACTTCCTCGCTGGCGCAAGGATCACTATTATGTGATCCTTGCGTCAGCGAGGGGCATGTGGGGCTCTTCCTCTATAGAACGCGGTGCGCTGTCGCACCGCAGAGAGGACATACCCACTAAAAAAGCCCCCGGGCGTTCCTCCGTCTGCCGTATAGTGTGAGGGGACCCAAGAACCATATGGGCCTTTGGTCATCCCCCCACGGCAGAGTTCTTCAACAAACTCTCGCCCCGGTAAAAGGGCGAGAGTTTCCCTCCCCCTTGGCCCCATCGCGAGTGTTAAGCACCCGCGATGGGTACCGTCCTACTCCTACAGGGGCGCCCGGACGCAAAGGCGCTCCCCGACCTACTCATGAATGTGACCCTAGGAAGCAAAGTCATGCACTCTGCTCCCCAGGGTCACCCCTTATGGCGGGAGACGGCGGTGTTATATATACCTATCATTTTTTTTTTTTTTTTTTGTTTACCGGGGGGAAATGCATTTACGCATTCAACCACCGCCGTTGTGAAAACAACGGCGGTGGGATATGTGGGGACTCGCCCTATCCAGTGCGTGGTATGCTGCTCATACCACGAGGAGAGGACCCTACCGCCACTAAAACCCCCCGGGTACTCCTTCTACCGCCATGAGTGTGAGGGCCACCGGGTATCGCTGAGAAGCGCTTGCATTTCCGGTGAACCCCCACGGCGGCCGTCCGCAGTTTGGATGGTGCCGCGGACTCTCCGGGGCCACTTTGTATGTGGCCCGTATAACCAGTAACGGGACGCCCGGAGTACTCAGGCGTCCCTCCTCCGCACGGGTCAGCCTCTATAAGGAGCAGGGCCCATGTTCCCTACTCCCCGAGGCCGAGCCTAAGGCGGCATGCGACGGGTCTCAGCCCGCCGCCTGCAGCCAACACGCCGCCTGCGAAGCGGGTGTGCACCGGGATCTTCCTCCCTTGCCCGCTCCGCAACCTCCTTCTGCGACATGACACGTCCATAGAAGGAGGCAACCGCCGCCCACGACCCCTCACTTTCGACCATCTTAGAGATGATGGTCGGCAGCGAGAGGTCGGAACCCACAACTCCGATGAGCTCAGTACGCTCATCGGACCACCCCGGACACACCTCGACGGTGTGTTGCGCCGTATCGTCGGTGCCCCCGCAGTGGTGGCACCGAGTGTCCGGCTCCCTCTGTGCCACATTGCACAGGTAGTGACCAAAACAGCCATGGCCTGATACCACCTGTGCAATGTGGTAGGTCACATCACCCCATTTGCGACCAGCCCACTTTAAAAGGTGGGGCCGGATCGCCTCAATGACGCGTGATCCGCTCCCAGACGCGGCTTCCAGCCGCTCTTGCCAACTCCGGAGGGTCTGGCGACGGACTTCACTCCGCCACCGTGCTCCGGGAAGGGGTCGCGGCCAGAACGCGCCCCCTCACACCTCCGCCGGTACGCGGCGGCCATATATACCTATCCTACCCTATCTTAGCCTAACTAGTATCTTAGGCGACTTTCGATTAATAATTATGTTAATTTATTGTCTAGGGAGTCTTTATTTATCTTTACATATATTTTAAACAGCCTAAACATTCTGGTCTTACATTGATTTTTTTTTTTTAACGATTACTAGCAGAATTTTGCTGTCTACTAGTATTCTTGTTAACCCCTCATGCTAAGCTAAATTTCTTGTGTTACGAGTGGGTTCACGTCGTCGGTAGTAGGGTTCGAACCTGCGACCACTAGATCACAAGTCCGACGCCCTAGCCATTGGGCTACGGCCGCTTTAAATAGTAGTTCGCTTATATTTTTGGGAAACGTATTAAATATTTTGATAGCCATACAGTTTGCGGTTTTTTGACTCTCTTCAGTCTTTTTAAATTTGCTAAAACACGATATTCACTTACACTTAGATGATACCAAAGTTTTAAACTATGATAACACTAAAATTACATATTCACTAAAAATTTATGAAAAAGGATTTTTTTTTTGTTCTTCTTGATTAACTACAATCTGTCTCCATTTTGGGACATTCAGCAGTATGTTGGTCGGTGCTAAAGCTGACGTGCTTGGTATGTGACCTATGTCACATCCTCATCGTTTAAACAGTAGCTATCTCCTTATTTCTACTGTTGTTGGACTAAATCTTGGGGTATTTTACGCCTTAGTTGTCGTGTTTTGTTGTGGTTTTCCATTAAGGATCGAGCCAGGACGTTTGGATGATGTTCGAGGCGTTCTTTAAAGGACTTAGTATGACGCAGAATTTCTTGCTTCACTATGGGCATTCGTAGGTCGTGATGTAATCGTTGGTTGGGTACGAACCAGGGAGCGTTGGTAATCATACGCATTGCTTTATTTTGGAACCTTTGTATGATTACTATGTTTGAGTGTGAGGCAGTACCCCATTGTTGGATCCCTTTTCTAACAATTCCAGTAGAGGTTGGATATTTTTGACTCCATCTATGAACAGAGGAGGAGGTCTTATTGGTTTTGGTGTTTGTATTTCAGGCTCTTCTGCTGCCGCTATGTCGTCAAGCCCTGTGAAGCTATTAGATGTTGGTACTGCTGGTGATGCAAGCCAGTAATTCAATTTTGTTTGTTTTTGGCGCCGCATTACTGCGTCGGGACTAGGTCTTTGTCTTTTACCATAGTGCACTTCTGTAAACTCCTGTTGTGTTGATTCCTTGTCTGTTTATCCGTCTGCTCAATGTTCTCTTTGCCGTTGCTAGATGTTCCGCTAAAGGAACTTGATCTTGGCCTATTCATAAACATTTCTGTGTGAAAGAGTTGTTGAGTTTATATTTTTGGGTTATTCTTATCTAAATTACAAACTACATTTTGGGGTTTAGGGTTGCTCATTTTGTTCCCACGAGTAGGGACGATATAATACGTCGCAGGAGGGGTGACGCCCATCCCCTCGAGAAGGCAATATACAACGACGTTTGCCGGGTCCGTCGAGGTTGGCGCTTAAGACTTGCCTCCTGCAAGCCATGCATCCTGTCCTTACGATTAGGGTAACTTTTTAAAGAGGTATTCTACCTCTTGGTCATGACGTTTAAGCCAAGGCCCTCGATTCTGTGAGTAGCTATATACACAGAGTTGCGAGTTGTGGAGGTCATTTCCTACCTCCAGCAGATCCGGCTTGTTAGGCCTGGATTGTTCGGGTTAATTACCGTCGCCCAAAACTCGACGTTGATTTTTTACGGCTGGTTAGATCTTCCCTCAGCCAACCGTCCTCCTTTCTCATACGGGCTTGGGACCGTCAAAGGCAGAGTTTGAAAAAGGAATTTGACTATCTTTAAATATTTATTTTATATTAAAATGAAAATTATTCACAAAGTGACAAATAGTATAAATAAATTTGATAACTAGTAAAGTATCTATGTGATAATCAATATCAGATGAGAATAATTATTTTCAGTGAAAAATAATATTCAGTTACTGATTTAAATCCATATTCAAATTTAATAACGTAAAGGAATGAAGTGGTAATAAAATAAAGAAACTTAGTGGACGTTCGATAAGGCCCTAACAAGTAGAGTTCAAGATAAAGGAAAGTATTAAAATTCTCAATGCATTCGACCAAATGAACCAAGTTTTTACAGATGTTTAAAAGGAAAATCTATGGAGTAGATATAATTGAATATTTCCTTTAAACTAATAAATTCTATAGCTTTAAATAAATTTATCAATATTAATTCCCATTTAAATTATGACAATATTCTTATCCTTATTTCCTTAGTATAAATGCGAAAGTAACTGTGTCTAGCTGTTAGTCGGTCTGACTGTCTGTTACCTGTTTGCTGTTGTTGATTTAAATGAAATTTGGTACACGGATAGCGTATAGCCTGAGAAAGGACATGGACATTTACTTTTCATAGCAAAAGAAGGGTTGTAGGGGGTTGAAAGGGGGGGATGAAGATTGTCAAAGTCGCTATTCTACGCGGACGAGGTCGCGGGCACTAAACTAAACTTAACTTATATGGTAACTTATATGTGCAAAATTCAATAAAATAATTTCGCTAATCTATTATAAATTTGAGTTGAGTCAACGGTAAAAGGCCCTAAGAACTGACTCTCATTCTCTGAAAGATGGGAAAGAATTGGATGTGTACATGGACACCCGCGCGCCGTCTCGTCTTTCCGGAATTAAAGTATGGGCTGGCATGGTAAGTTCCCCGAGTATTGACATTTACTGTACTCAGCAGATAAGCATTGCCATGTAACGGGCCAATGCTGTCCGGATTCTGGGAACGTTTTCAAACGTAGTTTCAGATTTTAGTTGTGTATACGTCAATTTATTTCCGGCTTGCGAATTTAACCCAAGATAGCCAAAAGCATTATTAGGTATACCTTCTTTGAAAATCCAAGAGAAAAAAGAAAATAAAAATGAAAAATATCTTTAAATATAAAAATAAATCTAATTAATTCAAAAAATAACCCTATTGTTACTCGGAACGACAACAGTCCATAAGCAATTAATAGTCTCACCATACCTTTCAAATGAAAAATCATACGTGCATTCATGTCATAAATGTATCATCTCTATAATTCAGGAATACTTCTCCATTGTTTGAAGAACTTAGTTAAACACACATAGGTATCATGAAATAACACGGGTTGTTTGTCGCAAATATTTTTGTAATTTCATTTTCTCCATACATCTTTTGTTATCGCTCCCGATCGAAAACAAGAGCACCTATTGAACTTACTAGTGATTAGGTTTGTGTTTTATTTTATTTTGGTTTTCATTGCGAACAGTTATTTGAAGTCAAGTTAATTACAATAAATAAAACTTCATTATAATTTTGTACATAAAATAAAAAGTGTAAATATTTTCCTAAGTTTAAATCAGAGTAACGTCTTAATACTACACTTAGGTATTATTTAAGAAAATAATATTAGACTGTGGTTATTTTTTCGGATCTGACGCTAAAATATCATTTTTGTAATAACATCAGCGTAATTTCTAATGCATCAACTACAACTTTCTTCTCTTTACTTCAACCACCAAATTACAGATTCCAGCCTCCTCTTTAGGCCTTGGTAAAGCAGAGTCCTTGTTGGATATTGTTATAATCACCACGCTTGCTAGACGGATTTTTGATCGCCGTTAAAGCTGTGAGACGATAGATGCTGCTGCCCAACCATCATGTGCCTTCTTCATGCCCCTTTGTCGCCTTTTACGACACCCATGAGAAAATAAATGGCGGTCTTTTTTAAACTGGACACACATTAAACACACAATACTTCTCACAAAAAAAAAAATATGACATGATTTCTTTAAATAACCTCTTTAGTTGTGCGTTCATGACGATGTTAGCATCGTAAGCTGCATAGCTGTTGTAACGTTCAGCTTAATAACAGCGACAAAACGTCCCGCTGCAATTATTGCAACATCCTAAACGTCTTTAGTGTGGACAATACAAGTTAGTTTCATATCGATAACTAAATAGAACTTATGGTTAAATTATTATTGATGTACATGAGATTTGAGTCTTTCCTTTACTGACTTAAATGTATTGGTTGTCTGATAATATATCTGGTGTTGAACTCGTAAAATCATTTCAAACTTTACTAAATTGATGTATGCTTAAATTACCTTCAATAAATCCACCTAATTTGTACATTAGATACGTCAATCAAGCACAACTCACAACAACAACAGTTGCACTCATTACGCCGCATACTAATCCTATAAATCGAACACAAACGCAGTTCGCAACTCGACTGCAAATCATTCGAAGCGTAAGTACTCCAGTGTACTATTTCGCACCGAATTCAACTTCAAATTTACTGAGGCTGATATATCGAGACATCGATACCTTCGGGCAAAGATGAGAACATCACTACTTCAAGTGACTTATGTTCTCCTAGTGTTAATTTCACGACGTCGTCTGACAAATTCGCTCGAGGCGTTGCGCGCACTCTCACACCTTTTTAATGGCCCTCCAAACCACCCCTGTACCCGCCAAAGGCTTTCTTTCGTCGAAATTAGTTCATAATGGCGCGTGGTTAAGTTACTTTGTCACTGGAAGAACTGTTTATCATTTGGTATGATAGTAGATTTATTTTAAGTAGAAATACGTATGGGAAGTGTTTATTTTAATAGTCTATTTTTATTATTACTAGATGTTAACAACAGAATTTTAATTACATAATTAAAAAAGGAACTTCTTACATCTTAAATACCTCAAGCTGCTAAAAATTCAGTGAACTCAAAGATGTTGATTTAATTTTACTGGATTTATCTTTTATTGGCTTTAAAACTTACTTAATTTATTACGTTATTCACCAATTCATACTCGTTATTGTTGCCGCGTTTGACATTATATCTTAATTAGTATTACAAAGAAGAAAGATTTGATTGCTTGTTCGTTTGCATTGAATAGGCTCGCTACTATTGGATCAATTTCAAACATTCTTTCATCATCAGAAAGCTACGATATCGAGGAGTAACAAAGGCTTTATTTGATTTTATTTATGAAACCGCACGCGGGAAGATAGTTTTAATTAATATCAGAATATGGATAAACAAGTCAAATAATTGTTCTTGAAAATGTCATGTAAACATTTATCCAGGAGATACTTTTCACGCTTTAATTTACAAAAAAATAAAGTTCAAAATTGAATGGCAAATATAAACAGTAACTGATGGTGGAACAAGAATTTTTAAAGTGAAGTCGCGTGTTCTCTGGGCGTAGTAACCGTAGCACTGAATAAGTAAACGCCTGGAATAAATCAAGTTAATTGCGCGGAGCACCTCCTCGTATGAGCCACCAGCCCTCAAGTGCAGTTTTCGATAGATAGTATACCGCTTCCATCCGGAACCTCTCTATTTTATATAGTTTACGATCAATTTATACGCAAAATAATGCAACAATGCAGTCAATAATTATGAAAAATATATATTTTCAGTGTATGCTACCAAACTTGAACTAATTTTTAAACATTAGTTTAATTAAAGTAGGTACCTTCTTTCGTGAGTAATTAGAAATTATTATTGTAGTACGTTTGGTCTGCTTCATTACTGCTGGACTTTAAATGGCTTAATGTGTCTACTGAATTTAGAGAACAAAGTAAAAGCTAGTAATTTTCATCTTTCAAATTCTTTGGGATTTTTCTTTTTAGGTTTAGCGTTGTTAACTTTAACTGCTGTACCTACTAAGATCGTGGAGTGTAACTTAAATTTGCAAAAGTACAAGTTTAAAAGAAAACTTTGTTCTTTATTGGTAAGCCAGGTTATAAGAAGAAATCTTTAAATGTATGTACAATACAAATACAAATATTTTATTGGAACCAAAAACAGATAATTTACAAAATTGTGTGTTCGTTAGCAGCTACATTAGTTTAGGAAAACTGTGTCGCAGCTGTTAGCGCCCACCTCCGAGGTAGACAACAGTGTTCCATAATTAGGTAATAATTAACAATAACAGTGGTATATTAAACATTAAGAAAAAATAAAAGGAAAATCTTATGAACTAATCAGATCACTTTGAGTGTGTGTATGTGCGTGTGTGAGTGTATGTGTGTGTGTATTTTGAATGAGGGATTGTGTGTGTTTATAGAGTGTAAGGTTTGTAAAAAGAGTATATATTAATATTAGTAATAAGAAATTTGAAATTTAGAAGGAATTTAAATGGGTGTATTGGATGTTAAGACTCTACGAGACTCTCCAACTCCTCATTACTTAGATTACTCAGCCATTCGTGCACACAATTTTTGCATTTCCGTAGGGTCATAGGATATATATCTAATGTCTTGTTTATTTTATTATAAAGGTAAGGGCTCATGAAGTGGTATTATCGACAATTGTACATTTTAGAATGTGCTAAATTTGGCAAAGAACATGAAAAATTGTTCTCAAAAGCTAATGAGACATTTCCAAGGTGTACCAGGAATCGTAATAGAATCGTTTTGCCGAAAATTCCAAAGACGACATTATATTATAAAAGTAGCTTTGTTAGCTGTGGACGTGTATTTAATGCTCTACCTAGCGATATTAAAGACCTACCCTACCAGAAATTTGTCAAGACCTTGAAAGCCTGGTTGGGGGAAATAAATTTTTATTCATTAAATGAATTCATAAATAATAAATTAAAATGAAATAATTGTATTAAAAACATAATTTAATATTTGCATGTCCCTTCTATGACTAAGTGTTAAGGATCTACGCATTTAATTAAGACCGAAGTGTACCAACACTTAATGTAAATAAATATATTCATAAATTCATTCAAATAAATAGTTGTTTTTTTTTTGTTGGACGGATAATGTATTTAGCCCCGAGGCTTTTGCTACTTCCCCAGGCATAATAAAAGGTTGTTCGTAGCTATCACGACGAAAAAAATAATAATAGGTACCTATATCTAATTTGTTTAATGAAGATTTTAGTAGAGAGACCCGTTTTGAGAAATTTATTTTTAATAATATGTTTATTTTCTAACTTCCCGCGGTTTTACCCGCGTTACTCTGCTCCAGTGAGTCAGACTGTAATGTTTTATAGCCTTTACGTGAATCCAGCTTCTAAACTATTCGCATGCAAACTTTCATTAAAATCCATTCAGTAGTTTTTGCGTGAATGAGTAACAAATATGCATCCATACACTCTTAAAAATTTTCGTGTTTACGTTATAAGCAGGATAGACGAGCTTATAACGCATGATCACAAGCAAAATATGATATGCTTGTGAAAATGATTTTATATAGTATTTTATGATTACAGCAGAATGTTGCAGTCTACTAGAATTCTTGTTTGCCCCCCGTGCTAAGCTAAAATGAAAAAGTGTTACGAGTGGATTCACGTCGGTAGTGCAATGGGTGGGGATCGAACCGGCGACCACAAGATCACAAGGCCGACGCCCTAGCCATTGAGCTTAGGCCGCTTTGTCATTTATATACATACATATTATTATATTTGTTATATTTGTCGGTACGGAATGTTCTTTTGTATTGATCAAAAACAATCGACTGGCTGCATAACCAATACAAATTCCTGGGAGTTCATATGACAAGTCTATATTGTGCATGAGTGTTCAAAATCAACATTTTGTTTTTCAACGAATACTTTCATAACTATATGTCTATAGTATTCAGCTTACTTTTAATAACTTCATTCTGACATGTCCGTAGAGCGTGTCGCATTTTTTAAATTGATATTTATGCACGCAATCAGAATAAAAGAAATATTTATTTATTTAAAACTTTACGCTCGTATAATCCAAGTATACAAAGCCGGACTTTATGTGAATGGCCTTTATTAATGGATAATGATATCTGATAAATGGTGAACACGACCACGGTTACAGATGTCGTCAGATCAAAGTAATAAAAAAAGTAAATGTATATATATATATTATTTATGTACACACAAATTTCTTCCAGCAGACCCGCGATAGGACAAAAAAAATGGAACAAGAATAGTTAATATTTGAAAGTATTGGCATATGTAGTCGTGGTCGTGGTTGACATTCTGATATCATTATTCCATTCATAATAGCCTAATCTTCCATTTCTAATTACCGGCGGTAGAATAACCCACTGAGTTTGTTTCGCTGGGTCTTCTCAGTTGGGGTATTGGATCCAGTGGTAGCATTAAAACGCATCCGTCCTTATATACTCATGGTCCACCTAAATAATGATAATTGTTCTAACCTAATATAGACAGAACAAGCTATTGGGCACAAAAGAGTTAAACAATAAACTAAGACTATAATATAATTATAAATAATAGCTTAAATACCTGCTTAATTTGCAAATTTATAAAATGTGATCATTATAGATTAATAATAATTATTACTAAATAATTGTTATGACTATTTGCAAGTGCCTGCAATAGGTTTACGTAAATAAAAATGATTTATTAAACAAAGTTCTTGTTAAAATATTATATACCAGTCATAGGTACAAATACTATACCAAATATAATAAGATACCAAACAATATTGTATAGGTACCTACTCTAATAAATACTTCAAATGTCTTATACATAAAATTAAATATAGTTTCAGATCAAAATTATACTGCACATGCACAAGTGTAGTATAAAACAGCCCCCCCCCTAACTGATATGAATAATGAACTGATAACATACATGCAAAGATGACTAAGCTTCCAATAAATTTTTAATATCTCGGATCAACATAATGCAATGAAACCAATATAAACAACTTCTCAACTTTTGATTAAATTCAATTTATATTACATTAGATTTTCGCGGTGGTTACCAAAAGTTAAACATCAAACGAATAAATACTTGAACAAAATAATAACTTTTAATTAATCGCAAAAGTAGCAAACCTCTAAACCGTTGAACAAGAAAGGAATGATTGTCTACTATAGGAAATGGTTCAGGACTAATAGAAATGGTTCAGGGCGTACATCAGCGCACATGGTATAATTGCAATGTAATCAATGAGATTTTGTTAACAAGCTTTTTAAAAAAAAGAAGAGACTAAAACACAACAAAAGATGACGAAAAAGAACAACCCCGGAGTTTCTTTCTTCCTTTCTTCTCCGGGTCGTCCACTTAGGTAGCTAGTGAAAGGTTGCAGGTTAGCTAGGGTAGGATTCTCGCCGGCGAGGACCGCGTTGCGCCCCTACCCCTGCCCTGTGATTGAGCGCCTGTAGTCGGTGCTGGTGATCACATCCTCTTTATATATCTACCTTTTTACTTCAGTGGCACCCTGGGTCGTGGTCCTAAACCCCATAAGGGTGCCCTTAGGTGTGTGCCACTTAGATATAATGTGACCACTTGCAATTTGGATGCGGTTTTAATTTCTTCTTATAATAATAATAATAGTGATATTTATTGCAATTAACCAATAATTGCAATAAATATCACAGGACAGACGGACGGACTTTGCAGTCTGTAGATTTGTATGATTTGCTACTACTGTTAATTACTTAGTCGGATATCTTATAGAGTAAGAATTATTTGTTAGTTATAATTTTTTATTATTTATTATTTTATCTTCTTACATTGTAATTCTGACAAGTACAAGTGTATGTAAATACCTAAGTGCTGAAAAAAAATTTATTATTTCATTATTAAATCATGAATGACGACCGCCTGCACGATGGACCGACGACCTCATAAAGGGTGCAGGGAGTCAGTGGTTGCAGCCTAGCGATTGTTGCCCGCTGGAAATCGATGGGGAAGGCTTATGTTCAGCAGTGGACTACAACAGGCTGATGATGATGAAATCATGAATTATGGTATAGTAGCTACAATCTGTACTATTATCTCGTGGATTTTATGCCTATAAGTACTGAACGAACGTTAAGAATGCACTACAACGTTTCCTACAGCATTTCCCAGTGCCCCCATTTCAGGCATCAGGAGGAGGGTCTGTGTTTTAGTGGTAAACCCTATCCTTGTAGTATAATACTGAGAATATTTTCAATTTGGAAAAGAAAGATCTACATAGCCCGCCGTTATGGCGTTAATGAAGCTATAAAGATTTCTTACCAAAAAAAATTGATTGGTTTTTTTATATTCATCATCATCATCATGAGCCCGTATAACGTCCACTGCTGAACATGGGCCTCCTCCCGAGAGGGAGGGTATTTGCCATAGTCACCACGCTTGGCAGGCGGGTTGGTGACCGCAGTATTATGTTGTACCACACAAGGAAACGCTGCTGCCCGTTCCTTGACATACGATTATTATAGATGATGTTATAACAATCGGGACCAACGGCTTAACGTGCTTTCCTAGGCACGGAGGGTAGTCCCTCAACCAACGAGACCCGGAAAGAAATCTTAGAATTTACACAAAGATGTTCTGTCCGGTGTGGGGATCGAACCCACGACCTCCGAGATTCAAGGCGAGCCAAATACCGCTACGCTACGGAGGTTGTCGGAGAATATGAATTAATTTAAAGTATTCTGTGTATTGATTGTTCTATGAAACAATTATATGAAACGAGTTTCTTTAAAACAACGTATGTCCACGAGTAAATGCTTAAGTTCCTCGGTACACAGTGGTTTATATTTTCTTGATTTAGATGTTATGCTGTGTTAAAAACAGTCAAATCTATCTTTATATATAAAAATGAATCCCTATTTCCCTTGGTGACGGCATGATGCGTGAACAGGTGGACTGATTTCTCAATTATTATTATTGTCAGGAAATGGTTCTTATGATCAAAACAATTAAGAAAATTGCGCAGAAATTTAGAAAATTAAGAATATTGACCACTATATTAAAAATTCTGATGTAACCTTAGCGCTTTGAAAATATAACCTTTTTGCCAGAAGCATGCATTCTGTCAGTGTTCTGTCTAACCATGTACTCTTAGTACACGTCACGGTTAGCTTATTTTAAAAGTTCAATTTAATATACAGTTGAAGTTAAGACAGGCCAATGCCTGTCGGGTCAGCTTGTTGGTATATAAATAAAATCAATACAAACAAACATAAACACTTCAACAAAAACTATTATATAGCTTATATATAGTATGGATTTAATTTAAAGCAAGCTTAACTCCGAAAATGCTAAACTCGTAAAGTTGAAAACTAATAATGCAAGTTGCGTAACAGTTAAGAGTAGGAGGTCCGAACAAAAACTAAAGCTTTGAACTACGCCAGACATTCTTCTACTGATATTAATACATTATTGGAAGATTACGGCGAACAAAATATTGGATGCGGGAGAAATTCTGAATTGAAGACTTACAGGGTATAATTTTATGAACGACGACTTAAGTAGGTACGTGAATATTGCAAAATGAAGTTAACTTTTGTATTATCTACTTGACAACTACTTACTTGAACCTAAATTATTGAAAGATTACGGCCAACGAAATATTGAATGCGGGAGAAATTCTGATTTTATGCTTACTTACATACAGCGTATAATTTTATGAACGACGTAAGTAAGTGAATACCTAAAGTTAACTTTTGTATTTTGACAACTACTGAATAGCGTATTATTAGGCTAGTTGACACATTTTATAAATTATTTTTATATGGTTAAGAATGGTTTTACTAGAACAAGAAAAAAATATAGCATTTATTTTAGATCCAAAAAGCACTAAAATAAATATTTAAAAATTGGCTTCACATTTAGAGATGAAAACGATGTCAGCCATGTTGATCTATATACATTATGTGTGTTAAGATAGATGAAGTCATGACACTTGATACTGAACACAGTATCAAGTAGGTATCGTGAATTATTATATGTATTATATTATGACATTCCACGGAAAACCCCTATGAAAGACTAGTAAAAAAGTATAGTATTAAATATATATTTAATACTATACTTTTTTACTAGTTACTAGTACTACAGTACATATGTACTGTAGGTAATACCAATGAAAAAATGGAAAATATTCGTTTGTTTCCATACAAAAAACTCGTAGGTTAGAGGTAATATTTTTCAGATTTTGTTGCTCGAATACAGTTCTAAAAAACTCAGTAATATAGTAATTTGAATGGAAATCTATTACCTCAAATACTTCCCGATAATTTTCCATTTCAATACACCCACACCGATACCGTTATCTAATCTAGACTTATCATTAGGTATATGGATATAAATGCTATTCTGTTTATTGTTGGACCTGTATACATAGGTGTAAAACGCTACCTATATCTTATCATGTGTTTCAACACGGAAATAATATTTTTAAGATAGTAGTTGGCTATTAAAATAAACAAAACTCTTCTAAAGACTAAAAGATCCCGATATCCCCTTACCCGCTACCGGCCTCCTGCTTCGTCTCCTGTAAAACTAAAAATGTCCGTCCGGAAAAAAGGAAGTAGGTACTAAAGAAGTTCATGGTATTCCTAAACTGATGAATTAAATACTTTATTATTTATAAACTAGCGACCCGCTCCGGTTTCGTACGGGTGCAATGCTGATGTATTATACATATGAACTTTCCTCTTGAATCACTGTATCATTAAAAAATCGCATCAAAATCCGTTGCGTAGTTTCAAAGATTTAAACATACATAGGTACAGACAGACAGCGGGAAGCGACTTTGCTTTATATTGCTGATATTAAATAGGTTAGATAAAGATTTAAATGTGTTTATTTCAAATGAGACATAAATAACTTTATACAATAAAACACGGGCTCCTTAACTATATTACCAAACAAAGGCGAAAATAGAATGTTTAACAAATAAGAATTCCAACGAAGCGCATTTTGCTACCAGCAAATAAAATTATGAGACGAATGAGAGCAAAACGCAAGTTGATTTTAATATATGTACGTATTCGCGAGGATCGCAATTCCGTTTAAAAATGCTGGCATGCTCCCCCAAGCTTGAAATTACATTCAAAAGGAAAGCAATACATTTTTTATTCTATTATATGTGTTTTATTTGAACTATGAGAGAGCTTATACTTCGGTGTTCGATTCACAAGTTAATATTTATGAGAATGTATGACCAGTTTTTATTATGCTATGACTGTACCTTATTTATGAATGAGAAAATATTCTAGACTGTTATATTTTTAAGGAACCTATACAATACTAGATGTGCCTCTCGATTCTAGCATTTGCAATGCTGTTCCACTTAGGTAAGGTTATGTGTATATTATTTAAGGTTGTGTGACAAAATTTCAACAACATCAGTAGCTAAAATATTTTTTTCAATAAAGTGATTTGAATAATTCAGTAAACGAAGGAGTAACCACAACTTTAGTAGGTAGGTACAACCTCCGTAGCGTAGTGGTATATAGCTAGCTTTAAACCTTGGAGGTCGTGGGTTCGATCTCCACGCCGGACAGGAAATCTTTAGATAAATTCTAAGATTTCTTTCCGGGTCTGTTTAGTTGAGGGACTACCCTCCGTGCCTCGGAAAGCACGTTAAGCCGTTGGTCCCGATTGTTATAACATCATCTATAACAATCGTATATCAAGGAACGGGCAGCAGCGTTTCCTTGTGTGGTACAACATAATACTGCGGTCACCAACCCTCCTGCCAAGCGTGGTGACTATGGCAAATACCCTCCCCCGGGGGGAGGCCCATGTTCAGCAGTGAACCTTATAAGGGCTGATGATGATGATGATGATGAATGCTTCAGTCGGCTAGTATAAGTGGCTATTGTTAGGCTTAACAAGCTCAGGGGACGACGCCACGTTTATACACAGCTGTGTTTTATAGTAATTTTGGCTGTACCTTAATAGGTATTATAATTCTATGTAGTCACTATAACAGGAATAAAAATTAAAAGAGAACCTTGTGTGGTCACCACGTACTTTGTCGGAACGTGTTTCTTGTAAAGAGTAAAGAAACTATTTCTGTCCTCGTGCAACTTTGTCTTTTCAGTTATTTAGATTTTTTCGGTTTTGAAGTTACCATACTTTTCTTTTTATAATAAATACCTACTAAGATTTACCAGCTTAAGCGTTTATCACGCGTTTATAAGTATATTGAATCATAAAATCTCGTAACAAAAAACAAAGCGCTGCTTAAAATAACAAAAAAGAATTATTCATATACTCTTTCATTAGGTACCCTAGAAAAAAAGATTTTATGATATGATAGTATTGTTTAAATAATCACTTAAAAGAGTCCACAGATAATAGAAAGGTCGCTTTTAAAATATTTAAGCGCCATATTTATAACCTCGTGATAAATCACGATGATTTATTACGCTATGCGATGACACGTATGATCTATTGGTTGAAATATTCTCAAAATCTCACTATTTTTTTTCTAAATTAACCTAGTACAACTTAACTTACCCTAAGTAAGTGAAAAGTTCATAATGATTTTATAGACCTTTCTCATATTTAGATACAAGAAAAAATGATAAGTGTGAAAAAATAGTTCTATAGATATATCAATTAATTGTGGAGGAACATTAACTTTCCATCCATTGCTTTCATTTACTGACATTCTTTTTCATAAAGCAAAGAAATCCATAAAAAAAAAATTCTTAGTTTCGGACTTTAAACAGAATATTAAACCTACAAACTGTAACATAACATAACAGTTAAGTAATTAAATTTGATCCGCTATTCGGTACACCAAACCTATTTCTCACTGATTGATACAATCAAATAAAACAAATGAACGCAAAACATGTATTATCAAATTAACTATCGTAAACGCAGAACAACTGTATTAATAATTTAATGCGTGAAAGATAATTAGCGCAAATCAAACACAGTAACATCAATTATCACAAAATGGCAAACAATCGTTTAATTACCCAGTGGTATGGAAACCGCTAAATTAAGCGTCAACCGACCCTGTGTCGTAAATATGTTGCAGAGTATAATTAACTTTATATGCACGCTCCTGCTATCAAGTAATAATAATAATGCCTGCAAGCCGCCGTGAAAATTGCAGCGTAGGTAAGATATTATCAGATATACAGTTCATTATGACGGTATATTGATTCCATTAAAATTTATTCAAATAATTAATTATTTCATTTCAATATGTGAAATCGCGTATGTATCATAAATGGCAGGAAGATTTGCCATCAGTTTGACATTACCTACTATCGAAACTTAACATTAACATACTAAAATGGACATAATATGTTTTTTTACAAAAAAAGTTTCCCTCAAGAAGACCGTCATGATACATGTGCCTTACAATACAAGATAATCTCCGTTTTAGTAACTGGCACCCTTAACATAGGTTCGAAGTAATTTTTAATCTGTAACTGTTTTTAACGCTACTGCCAAAGTACACACATATATCGATTGAACTACCAAAAGCAAATTATTTCTCTGTTTCTCTTAGTAGTTGCTTCTGAGACATGGTGTTCTAATTTCAATTCCTACCTTGGACTGTATATCACGCTAAGGCCAATAGGAGCGGAGCACCAATGAACAATATTGCAAAATCGAGATTACCCCACAGTAACTATTCCACGCGGATAAAGGACGACGACACATTATTACACATTTTCACTTATCTAAATGAGACTGCAACAAATTTTGGTAATTTGACATTAAAACTCATTTAATGTTTACTTAACTTAGTGCATCTTTATATACTATGAAAGTTTTATACCCAATTAAAATAATAATCTGCCAAAATAAAACTCAAGGAAATGATATTGTAGCCTGATTGATATGAAAATAATTAAACACAACATAATATTTTGTAGGTGGCAAGTTTTGACAATTTGAAATACAACCAAGATAAACAAAATAGCATTCTGCTCTCCGTCTATACATTAACTATAAGTATGCGACATTTAATACTCCTCCTTCAAACCTTCAAAGAGGTACAAAGTTTTTCTTCACGTATTAATATATATATACCACAGTGTAATAAACAAAAGGATTATAGTCATACATTATCTCAAGCGATAAAAATATTTCAATAAGTCAGTAAGTAATAAAGGGTTTTACTTGGTTAAATGTAATCCTTCTAAGACATTGTATATGTTACATCTTATCTTCATGATTAAAATTTCTACAAATATTGTTATGACTACATAATTAAACTCAGAAGCTTACTCAGCTGAAAAGATAAGGGAAAACTGGTAATAATAGGTACATGATACACGCATTATTATTTTAATTTCCACCCACAAGTGGAGTTCGTACGCATAGATAACGCAAAATACTGAGACCGCATATTCCTTAAACAATGAAATCTGAAGACGATGAAACGTCCCGATCTCTATTGTTTAAGAAACACCATGTGACAATGTAAAACATTGAAAGTTCGCGTATAACGTAGTTTTTAGAGAAAGTTATATGCAGTGTTTAGCGAAAATCTACACTAATTTATAAGCTGAAGAGTTTATTTGGGTACAGGTCCGATTTGAAAATGTCTAGTATTTTATATATTTTGGTTAGCAGTGCGAGAATAACAAATTCAATGATGACCGTCACAAAATACTGTTTTGTTTTTTAATTTAAATCTCTACTGTCCCACTGCTGGGCAAATATCTCCCCCAATTCCTTCCAAGTATCCCTTTTAATAGCATGTTGTGGCGAATCCTGCAGAATGTGTCTAGGAGTAGTCTAGGTCATCACGCCAACGCTTCCGTGGATGGCCTCGGCAACGACTGCCACAGTGAGAAGATACTAGCCCACCTGTCCGGATGCATTCTGCATATATAGCCCGCTAGAGATTGCAGTACAGCAAAGTGGGATCCCGAAATCCAGCGGGGTCCAGAATCATTTTAGACCTTGCGGGTTCCCGCAATACTTTGGAGATCCGCAAGCATCAGACGGTGTAAAATTATTAAAATTGATTAATAAGGTATTACAATAAATTAAAAACATTTTATACGCAGTCATTAAAGACGACCCTGTGAACATGAAACTTGTAGATGACGTAGACGTTAATGCAAGTAATATCCAACATTGTCAAAAATAATTTTACTTTCCAAGAGGAATTGGAAATACAGCTTAAATGGCAGCATAGACGAACAAGATTACGTACACAGACACAGACAGACAGAAACTATAATACAGATAAAAACTTTACGAAAGAAATTGCAGCAATTGAACCATAGGTTTCAATTGCTGCAATTTCTTTCGTGACAGACAGTATTTGGTTTTGTTACGCGATAATTTCTCAACTATCACAAGCCGACAAGTGCAGTGACAGTAAGAGCCTTGTCGGCCACTAGCTACATATTATGTAGTTCTATGAGAAGTTGGTTGGGAGTTAAAACCATTGACGCCATGTGTATTTTAAGTTATATTTTTAAAAAGAGAAGTGACACATTATTTACTATTTCTATTGTTACAATTGATTATTCAGTAAAAAAAATAAAAAGACTTAGTAAACTATGTTTATATTATGTTATTTGTGAATATGTTTTGATTAGAATTAATATGTTTAGTTAACTAGTAGAGTACAAAACTACTAAGTTCTACCATATATTGTTTTTTTTTTCCTTTTTTACCTATTATTAAAACATGCTAAGTACGTATGTATAAACAATAAGTAGGTGCAGAAAGACTAAAAAATGTTAAACAATTAATATTAAGTAAGACGTTGTTGACTTTTGTATTATTAACAGAACGTATTTTTGAATTCCATAAAATTATAAATGATGCGGGATTCCGCTGTAACAAATTTAATTTAGTAGGATTGGAAAAAGTGCGGATTGCAATCAATTAAATAAAAAAAATACACGATTCTACTTTGAACCTGCTATAAAGCGCCAAAACAATTTCGAATATGTTATAGTTCTGAATGTTCCAACCACCATTTATTTTAGGTTATGAAAACATTTGTTTGTAAATAACTATATACGAATTTAAAACTTAAATCCTTATTTCATAAAAGGAAAAGTTACTTACTATATAGAGGTCTCTTTGAATTAAAAGCCTACGAATGACGACGTTCTCTGAAGCGATATAGCGTCAACGACTCTTCAAACCATAACATTGACCACGGGGCATATAACAAATATACAACTGATTCTTAACTTATATGTATGTATATAAAATAAAGCTAAAGAGTTTGTTGCTTTGCTTAAAAGCGCTAATTTCAGAAACTACTAGTCGGATTTGAAAATTGATTTCAGTGTTAGATAGCCCATGTATCGTAGGTATTGCACAAATGCCGACGAGATATTTCATTGTATAGAAAACAAAAATTTCAATATATAGGTCGGTTTGGCCATTAATATTGGAGTCAGAACAGATAGAACAAATGAAAAATAACGTTAATTTGTATGAAACGAAACTTGTATTTGTTCGCGCCATTCATCATTCTGTAAAATCTATAGGGAGGTCAGACTGAACATAAAACAGGAATTAAATTAATTTTCTTTTTATATAAATACTGTTTATTAAAATGATCGAAAACGAGAAGAAATAATATATTAAGGTCGTTGATATAATTTAAGTTTATTTTGGAGAACTTTCAAGTTTAAGTACCTAAATGAAATAAAACTGACTAAATGAAAATATAAAAATACTCACTATCCCACGCGGTTTGACCCGCGTAGATCCCGTTTTCATGGAAACCTTGACTCAAAATATAGCCTATGGCTTTCTATTGGTAGAAGAATTTAGTAGATCCAGAAATCCCCTTCAACTTCACAAACTTTAGCTCTTTATAGTAATAGAACCGATCAGAAACACAGAGTCTGTGTTCTTTGGTCTACGTTAGCTTTGGACTGACGCGTAATATTCAGGATAATAAAGTTTATGTCGATGAACATAATAGGTTGGGGAAAAAGTTTCTTCACATTTTTTAAGAAAATTCAAACCATTTTTAAATATAGTTTACTTACATTTAACTAAAGTATGTAGGGACCACTTTGTTCGATAACTTTTTGCCATCTTGTAGATAGGGACATGATCCCATTGCTATAGAATTTTTGAGACTTCTGATCAAAATACCGCGACAAGTGGTTTTGGCAGTCCTCTCGTCATGTTAACCTGACACTGCCTAAAGAATTCTGAAGGGACCGAAACAGGTGGAAATCTGAACGTGCAAGGTCAGGACTATACGGCGGATGCATTAACACCTCCCAGCCTAACTCTCTTAAATTTTGCTGAGTGGCTAAAGATGTGTGAGGCCTAGCGTTATCATGATGAAAAACCACACCCCTTTTGTTGATTAATTCCGGCCGCTTTCTCTCAACTTCTTGCTTTAATCTTCAGTTGTTCGCAGTAGAGTTCAGAATCGATGGTCCTGCCTGGTGGTAACAGCTCATAATAAATAATGCCCTTCCAAACCCACCACACACACACAGCATCACCTTGTTGCGAGTTAACCCGAGTTTCGTCACAGTCTGTGAAACCTGACCGGCCTTTGACCACGACCATTTTCGCACGTTATTGTCGTACGTGATCCACTTTTCATCACCAGTTATCAGCTTCTTCAAAAATGGTTCGGTTTCATTACGTCGTAATAAATAATCACAAATGAGTACACGGTTCATTAGGTTTCTTTCAGTGAACTCGTGAGGTACCCAAATATCGATCTTTTTGTGTACCCAGTTTTTTTCAAATACGCCAAAACTGTTTTGTGGTCAATTTCCAGTTCTGCAGCTACGTCGTAACTACTGATATGCCGTTTTTGCTCCACTTTTAAAAAACGCTTAAACTAAATTTGTGCTACTCTCACAGACACTGCACTAGGTCCATAAACATCGCAAATGTTTTTCGCGGCTTGCTTTGCATTTTTACCTCTTTTGTAATAAAAATTTTAAATAGACAGTAGGTACGAAAAACAAATGAACATCACACATTTTCCTAATTTGAATTTGGAATAATGTTCTTTAAAATTTAAACTTTCAATAATACCAAAACCAGCCAGATACAAACCCCCACGAATTTGAACCTGATTCTTATGTAGCCCCTAATGCCTTCTTAGAGACGTGTTATAAAGAAATTGATACATTTCGATGACCAGTTGGTATACGTCGAGTCCGAATGGTCTAGGAAATAAATGCTATATTTACTTAAGATGCACGTTTAAATTTTGCCCGTGGTCTAAATTATAATCTCAATTATAAGAACATCTTAAATATATTTATAGACCTATATAATTCAACGTCCAATACATAATCAGAGCATTTTTATAGTAACAAAGTATAAAATATTAAATTGAACTGCATCACAATCAATAAACAAGTTTGACGAAGTGTTTCTCACAGTTGCATTATCGAAATAGTAACAAAGCTCCATTCCGAATCCCTCCAGAGTTGACTTAATCATAAGAACGGCCCGCGAAATCGCTCCGGCTCAAACGAGCCTCTAGGGACAAGCAGACTATCGGCCTTCTTTTGCTTCCTTTACACATAGACAAGCCTTCCGTAACGAAAAAGTTTCGTGATGTGAGATAAAATTGAAAGGCACAATACGAAGGAATCAGTATGGTCGATTTAAATGATTTGATGCTACAACTACTAAAGTAATTTGACTAAAACATGTGTTGAGAAATTCATGTTAAATATGGTAAACTATACTTAAATCTGGTTTACCGGTTGTCTGCTCAAGTAATGTTCTTTTTTTGAACCGATAATAAAAATATAGAAAGCGCTGGTGTATAGGGCAATGGCGTGCAAGCACTACGGTATCATAACATAAACTGACATAAAAATCACAACGACACTTGAGTTTTAAATAAGTACTTTTTTTAAAAGAATAAAAAATGTATAGGTTTAAAAATTAAAATGATCTTGTTTAACAGTCTTATCCTTACTATATTAATATTATAAATGTGAAAGTAACTCTGTCTGTCTGTCTGTTACGCAATCACGCCTTAACTACTGAAGCGATTTAAATGAAATTTGGTACAGATATAGTCTAGAGCCTGAGAAAGAACATAGGCTATATTTTATTATGAATTTCCCACGGGAACGGGAGTTACGCGGGTGAAACCGCGCGCGGGAAGCTAGTTCTGTATAAAGTATTGACCGATACTATTGACCAATATATTATACCAATAATGGTTTATACAATATAATATATTATTGTACACACGTACACAGTTGCTTTCAAAAAATATGCCAATTCTTTTAATACGATATTACCTGAACATTTTTGTATCGATTAATAAAATGTATTAGGTATTTCACATATTTTTTTCCATAATAAAAACAGTATAGGAACATAACACTATCTCATGTTAAAGAGATTGCATACATTTTGGAAAAACTTATATGTTTTTCTTTTTACTGAAGGAAAGCCTTGCGAGATCTCGGCCTACTGCCTCTTTTACTCGAGATCTAAACTCAGTAGGATTACAACCTACTTACCTCCTCTCACGCCTGTATGAAAAACTTGAGCCGTTAAAGTGTTGTTGCATTTTTTGTTAAGCTTTAAACGTTAGCATGATTTTTAAACTAGCTCAGTTTAAGAACTGCACTTTCACGTTGGATATTGTTTATTTTTATTGGTTTTCTTTGCAAGTTGTTGGTTACCTATTAATGTTAGCTCAAAAGATTTATGAGAGAAACGTTAATAGATTTATTAAGTACCTGAGCCAACGGGTTCAACGCAATGGAGATTATTTATTTTGCCTTCCAAAAGATTGACTCCACTCAGTACTAGGTCCATATTATTGTAAGATGTAAATTTTATTAAAAAATCTTTGGTTGTGTGGTAACCAGCTTAGAAAAGACTACCCCATATCTTCCCATGGGTGTCGTAAGAACCGACTAAGGGAAATTTATCTGATGGATGGCCAGCAGTATCTATCAGCTTGAGGCTTTAGGTTAGGTTAGGCCTTTTTTTTTTTTTTTGTCTGGGCGTACATGCATTGGCGCATTCCCACCACCGCTGCAGCGTATTCGCGCGCAGGCGGTGGGATATGTGGGACTTGCCCTCTCCATAGCGTGGTATGCTAAAGTCATACCACGAGGAGAGGACCCTACACCATTAAAACCTCCCGGACACTCCTTTGATCCGCCGTTGGCGGGGGTCGGGTACGCATGAGCAATCCGGCCCAGGTTAGGTTAGGCCTGCCAAACGTGGTGATTACGACAATAACCCTCAACATTCATGGCTTTCCAAGTTATGTAAAGAGGAAGCCCATATGCAGCAGTGACATGAAATGAATGCTTATTTAAGTAAAATAATTAAATGTGCTTTACAATAATTTCCTATTGAAATTATTAATAGTTTCTAATACCAATACATAAAATGCAGTAAAAAAATTGCCATCTTTTTAACAAGAGACAATATCATGTACCTATATTAAGTGAGCGTATAATTATTTGCCTTATTTTTATAAAAATATAAAGATTTTTAAGATAGATCATGATCATTATATCAGCAGGCAGGTCCACTGCTGAAAATAGGCCTCCTGCATTGATTTCCAGTGACTACGATTGCTCACTGCATCCACTAACTCCCTGTGATCTTTATGAGGCCGTCAGCCGACCCATGCTGCGTTGCCAGTTCGTGGTCTTTACTCGAGAACCTTTTTGCTCATTGTTTGAAAGATTGGTCTCGCTAGTACGACGGCGGTATCTAGCCGCCATTGTACTTGACAAATGTGAAAAAAACAGTACGCCAAAATCGGTGTACCCGAGCCAGTCACGCTCTGGGGGAGGAATACGTGTCAAATATTTTAATAAATATTGGTTATAATCGAATTAATATGCCAGTTTGCAACTCAAAACTGTGTAAAAGTAATACTACAAGAAATAAGAAGGACATCGGGCTCGCATACTACGGCGCTTTCTTATTCCACAGAGCTGTTTGTTGTAGTTTGTATTGATACACACGCGCGTTAGCATCGCGTTTGTATCGATTCAAACGCGCGACACTAGTGCGTCGCTAGTGCGCGCTCCTTCCCTACAGGCAGGGTTTCGCCCGCAACGAGGGAGGTGTGAATCTACGTTAGTGCAGGTGTGCAAAGGTCTAGAGGCTGCGACTACCTCGCGTGCGTATCGCGTCTGAATCGCTACAAAAGCGCTTCAACGGCGCGTTTAAAAAACGTGGTGTGCATAGGCCCTAAGAATCCAATTTTATATCTTCTAATATTATTTATGAACTGCAAGGAAGTGGATAAAGTTAGAAACCTAATGTTTGATTGAATATTTTATTTATAAATGAAATACAAGTGGTACAATACTAAGAACCCTCATCATCTCTCCGTCTGTATCCTGAGTCAGAAATACAATACCGGCTTTGCACCCCAACTATTTGTGTGGACCACCTATAGTAATTCAGTAGTTGGCAAGTATTCACAGAAAACATGTAGCTATGAAATAAATTGTATAATTTGTATGTATGTGAGAATAAATTTCCCATTAAAGGTCTTAGGTAAATAGATACACAAACTTGTATAGCTTTTTGTATGTGAATATTAGGTACTATTAGTCCGATTTGATAAATAATTTCATTGTAAGATAGCCCTTTTTTTTCGGACGGTCATGTGTAGTTAGCCCCGAGGCTTTTGCTACTTCACCGGGCATAAAGGCGAGCAGAGCTCCAGCCAAGATAAATGGTTTAACAACGACAAACTAAGTAACCTGCGCAAGAGGGCGCCCTCTGTGGGGCTTGGACCTCGACTCAGGGCGGTCGCTGGCGATGAGATTGAGGGATTATAACTTTTAGTATTTTAGGGGAGTTTTGTGCAACTGTCGCTCTACTTTACAGTTCGCGGGCCTCTCGGACTTCAGGTCTACGAGGGCATCGGATGGTACCATTTATCGAGGAAGGCTATATTTGATTATGAAGTTCCCGCCGGAAGGGAAGCTACATGCTATAAGTAATTGTAATGTTATCAAATGATAAATAAAGCATTAATATCTGATATATTTTTCCGGATCTGGTTGGTTGAGAAACAACCGTCCATGCCTCGGAGAGCACGCTAAGTCGTTGGTGCCGATAGTTATAACATCGACCACGAGTATAATAATCGTATACCACGGATCTAGCAGCAGCGTTTCCCTGCGTGTTACAACAATAGACAATGCGTGTAATAACAATAATTATAACCTAGGTTACCATCCCATCTATTTTCAGGAGAAGATGTTTATCGGGCTGATGATGATGATAATGAAAAAGCTTATGGTATACAGAGTCATAATAAACCTGTGTTAAGTTTGCTCTTGTTGAATGATTGTGCCATAAAGTGTTAATATCATATAACGTAATTTAATTTATAGATGTCAGTCATCATTAGGATCCCGTTACATACGACACTAAACAAATAGGTCTGCACTTAATAATGATTGAGGGTGCAAATAAAAGCTTATGTTAATTTAAATGAGATATTCAAATGAAGACTGTATTGACACAGAGATAAGGTAGTCATTTCATTGCTTTCCTACTTAAAATTTGATACGGTAAATAGGAGCTTCAGTGTGCGCGGTATTAGAGCTGGCTTATGGCAGTGTATTAATTTTGAACCGTAGTAAGTTAGGTGGTGACAGAACTAAGACACCGACGCATAATTCACTTTGTAACGCAAATGAAACTAGCGCTTAATTTACTGTTATAATTTAGTGAATTCCTTTACAGTCCAAAGCGTTGCGAGGAACTTAGCCTCAGCGTCTTGTCGGGCTTTTGTCGGTTCTAGGAATTTATACGATATTGCTTCAATAAATTATTTTATTCTTATCCGTGTCAAAGCTGTGTAGATTTAACTCAAATTAAAATATTTGTCACTCCTTTGATAATAATTACAATTTAATTTAAATATAACGATAACGTTCCTTTACTTGTAAAAGAGGTTGGTATTCATTAATTACAGCATACCTAATAATATGAGATTGACTAACCGAAAAAAATACTGTTATAGAATTCAAAGATGTACACCTATTTATTAAGAAAATCAATATTCAAGTGGTACAGGGGTAGGTGGTAGTATATTTTTACTAGCAACCACATATAATTGGTTCCTAAGATTTTTGAGAGTTAATAAATATATTATATACATAGGCTACGTAAAAATTATGTTCCAAGTTGTATAAGCCCTGTTGATTCCCTTTAGTGCCAAGCTCATCATAGCACGTGTGTTTCATCCTATAAAGTAGTCCCATTTTAATATTATTCTTGTACGTATGAACAAGCAACAGCACGTGAAATTGCCAACAAAAAAGAAAAGGGAAAATCACACGGAGCGTAGCATCACGGGCCGACTCGGTTCGCGAACTACATTACAGTTTACATAAAAACATCGTGTTGAACGACAACGGGGCATCAACTTTCCCAGCGAAGACATAAGCGAAATTGAATTACACATATTGAAAAAGAAATGTGTAGCTCCTTGGTAGGCGTGGTTTTGGAGGAAGACTCCTCCTACCCAGTGATCCGCGCATGAATCGCAACGGGATCGCTCTCAAGTCGCGCTGTCGCTCCGTGTGTCGCACGGAACTAAGTCAGTGCGAACCGGACCACGCGATAGGGCTGTGCCGCGCTAACGCACAACTTACCACTCGACACGACGACATCGAGTTTACTTCCCGTTTGTGTTGTTACGCGAATATCCACCAAACTTTTCTATTTAACTTTCCTAAAATTTAATATAACTTTAGCGGATCAACAAGAAAAGTGAGACGGAGCAAAGTAATGACCATAAACAAATATTTTGTTAATTAAACCGACAGGCTTTGAGTGGAATTCTTGTTCAGTGACTGTGGCGAGGATGACAAACCGCACACCTATTTATTACTCTTCTGTTTCATGAACCATGAATAATTATAAACTTTTCTCTAGAATATTAAAATAAAATTGGTAAGTATTCATTTCTGTTTACTTCACAGTACCTAATTATTCGTGAGTTTGTACTTATCCGCATGGGATTGGTTTATTTATAATTTCGAAAAAGTAATTTATATCGATACTCCTTTCTCTGAAAAGTTACTGCATACCAAGTTATTCTAGATCCGTAAAGAGTAAAGATAGGCAGGTTTTTTAATTAGTGCAGTATGTTAAAATCATGATTAAGTTCAAACCGTATTATTATTGAAAAAATATAGTAATTACCTAGGTATATTAATATATTGAAGTTTTAAAATAATCATAATAAGACACATTCATTAAATACTCTGCAATAGTATGAAAGTAAATCAAGTTACAGATACAACAACGATTTAAAAGAAAATTTTAAACAGGTTCACATTTTAAACCTGTCGGTATAAAGACAAATAACCGAACATTAGATTTAATCTTGTAGCCGAAGGCAAATAAAATTGTAGGAAATATTTGCGGCAGGAACTCATTCTGATATTTTTTTCTAAATTCACCCCTTAAGTAGGGTAAAAGGGATAAAGTATGATTCCACGGGCAGCGCCGCGGGCCAAACGGCTAGCAATAAATAAAGTGCCAATTGCTTTTGCAATGAAACGCGAATTTCACAACCAGAAATGGGTTGAATTTAACATTTATAAATCAATAAATCGACCTTGTTGTACAAGCGTAGAGTGAGTTGGAATTTAATATATTTGTAGAGTTATGTATTTTTAAATATAAACTCTTTTGTTAATCGAATCGAAGAACAAAAGCAAATTCAGCTTTATTTATGGTATGATTGTATGGAAAATTCCAAATTTTCACTCTCAACGAATCAACCCTTTATTATCATTTATTGAAAAATTGCTGTGTGGTTTCCAGTTTAGAATAGACCACCCCTTGTCTACCCATGGGTGTCGTAAAAGGCGACTAAGGGACATATCGCTGATGGATGGGCAGCAGCGTCTATTAGCCCAAGGTTAACATATTACTGCGATCACCAATCCGTCTGCCAAGCGTGGTGATTATGGCAAAATCCCTCAACGATCCTGGCTTGCCAAGCTCTGTTAAGAGGAGGCCCATGTTTAGTAGTGGACGTAAACGGGCTGTTGATGATGATGATGATGATTGAAAAATTCATTATTTATAATTATGAATTAACTAAAGGAATTTGAAATTAAATAAATGTGTGTATAAATAAACCATGAAGGTATTTATTTAAGATATTTATGTAATTTACACAGCTTTGTCATCATATTTTATAAATGACATCCGAATTAATATTATATTCACAATTATTTATGGAAATTCTTTTATTTGTAGATATAGCTATAGTTGTTAAAGTAATTGTTTTTTATGCTCCCATTGGCTTAGAATTTCATGGTTTATAGCACGGATACTTAACTCTTCAAAGATAAAATTATTGATGAAGAGATCTTAGAAATGCGTGGGCGCATTTAAAGTGGCGTTGTAGATTAGAAATGACTAATTATGGCCATTTAAAATTAATTTGTGATTCAGCTTGACGTCCAAAAAAAACTTTATTAGTTGAAGTTATCCCAAATATTGATAAAACTTTTCTTTTCACACTGGCTTTTGTCAATAGCACCAAATATAAAAAAAAATGAGTAGGGTTGGGCTTTCATTTTCCAATATATTTAATATTCCCTAATAATTTCTGTTTCTTTCATAATAATGATCACCAACTGATAGGAAAATGTTTTTATTACCGTTGAAACAAAACTATTGATATTTCAATTAAATAATAATAAATTTAATTAATTAATTCGGGCAGTCTATGTAATCTTTAACAATAAATTGCTTATATAAATGAATTGTAAATATGTGCATACAGCGCATAACTTAGAACAACATACCACCTGACCAACTTGACCTTTTGTTTTTACTGTGTTCGTAATGATTGGGACGAGGCTCTTTGAATCTTTCTAAGACCTATGAAAGAAAATATTGGAAAATTCACTGGAAATGACAGTTTTTGACGGACACCTAAAGAAAATATTTATATATTATACGACAACCTCTGTGGCGAAGCGGTATTTGGCTCGCTTTCTATCTCGGAGGTCCTGGGTTCGATCCCCACGCCGGACAAGAAATCTTAGTGTAGATTCTAAGACTTCTTTCCGGGTCTTGTTGGCTGAGGGTCTACTCTCCGTGCCTCGGAAAGCGCGTTAAGCCGTTGGTCCCGATTGTTATAATATCATCTATAACAAGCGTATATCAGGGAACGGGCAGCAGCGATCCTGCAAATGTATTTAAAATCCTGTATATTGCTGCAAATAAATGATAATATTATAGTTAAGTTTAATGTACAGTTACGTATCTGATGGTTTAATAGAATGGATTGAAGAATCGGCCCTTAGGTCATAATCTTAATATTGTATTACCCGACTTGTATATTACTGTTCTTGTTATCAAATGATTACTTAATAGGTAACACAAAAACCACAGTATAAAGAGTCAATATAGATTTTTAATAAGTTGTTCATTAACTTAAAAGCTTCTTGAAAGCTTAACAAGAAGCTTCGTCAGTTTTACAAAATGCGGACCAACATAATTTAATATTCTATTCATTTTCTGTATGAATTCCTGTGTACGGAATTTTTAGGAGCTTTGAGAAAAACGTCGGGTTTTTTTTCCTATATACCAAAAATTTGCGCCTTTTCTGGGTGTCATTGCCATTTGTTAACGTCATTGTAAGAAATTATGTAATGATAACGATATATTTTTTCTGAGGTATTAAATTTTAATGAGATGTGTGTGTTGATTTTTTATACTTTTTAACCAAATTAATGAGAGAAGTAAATGAACTGCGAACACTGTTTGTATATGTTTAAAAATTATGAAATACTATACAGCTTTGACAACCAATAAATGCGCGTAGCATTTTTTTTAACCTTATTTTTTTAGAGATAATGTGAGGTGCAATCAGCATAGCTTTTTGATGGAAACGTAATAAGTATTTTTTAACCATTTTAAATAAAAAACTAGTGAAAATAAAATTTATTATTTTACAAAAATAATCAGCCATGTAATCACTATAATATGTTACAGTTCCTACAGTTAAAGGGATGGCATACATGTTGGTAGGACCAGATAAATCGATTTGCTTTGAGTTACAAAGAGGCAAGCTTTAATCAGTTTCAACAAAATAAAAGCACATATAGTAACCATCGATACTTAACAGTCATCGATGCATTTGATCTGATTGTTTCTGAAATAAATCAGCTCACATTTTCCCTTTTTTTTTAATACAACTCTCGCACTATGTTAATTATTCCCTGTATTATTTTTTGAATAATAAAACGCTGGTTTAACAATGGCGTAGATTGGTATCAAAAAGTAAAACTGGTATGAAATTATAAAAATCGCAATGAAACTAGAATGTTGAATCTGAATAGTTCCGAAAGAATTAAAAATATTATAAAAAGATTTCCTTAAAAGGTTGGATGTGGAACACATTGTGTAGCGGGGACTTAAAAATCACAAAATTCACCTACACAAAACGATCTAGACTCAGAAAAACTATCTGTGGTTCACAGCACACACGAATACATAGTTGTCTCAAGTGGGAAACATCAGATATCAAAAGCAATTTCAATAACCACTAAGCCACTGGTGTAGTCATCATCAAAACATTAGTATTTTTCAGATCAAAGTCAACACATGTTCTAATTACGAATTCTATTTAACTTTTACAGTTTAATACAAAATAAATATATTTGAATAATGTTTTCGAAATGAATATAACTAAAAAAATACAATTTTTTAATGTTTAACAATTGCAATTTGTTAAATGTAATTCGTATTACATTTACCTAACAAATGATATTAATTATATTTTATCATGTTGGTTTTTTATCTTTAATGTAGAAGTTATATAAATATTGTCTATCTTAAATAAATAATACTTATTATGCCTACCATTACATAAAAATGCATAACCACCGAGCCGATATTGTAGAAATTTGGTAGAGCGTTAAGTAAGTAGCAGTAGTTAAGTAGACTTTAAGCTACATTTTATCTTAGTAAAACACTGCCCAAATGAACTATTTTATGTTAATAAAAGCGCTGGTAATAGCTAGCCTAAATTAAATTCCAAATTAAAACTGGTAAATTAATTCTATATTTAACACTTATGAAAAACGAACTAAGCGCGCTTACTTGAAATCAATTATTATTCAAAGCGTGATTTTTATTAGCATCGCTTATCTAAATAGTGTGAGAAGTACACTTAAGTGGATTTGTAGTCACGAGTGAAGCTCTGTTTCCTGAACACTGAGTAATTTAAAGACGGCAGCGCCTGATATCTGCGGCCGCGTCCATTACCCTCCAAAGGGGTAGAAATGTAACATAAATTATATGGAAGAATACTTATTCGCTGATTTATATTGAGCTGTAAATTTTCTATCCTATATAGTATTTAGACACGTTTACTGCCGGCAGCCGTTATTTATAATGGTTGAAGCCTTGGGCATGGGCATATGTGGACGGGAACTCAATTAACGTTGTTGATGGTGTAAAGTAGACTTTAAAGAAACTACAAAGGATTTGTTGACACGTTTTGAAAATAAAAAAGCTATAAACACGACTGTAATAGACTGTTTTATTTTTATAACCACTCACGCACTTTTAATGCAATGCATTTCAAAGATATAAATAACATTTTTAATTTGATCTGTGTTACAAATTCTTATATAACTTATATAAAATATACTAAGTATGTTATTTTCATTATTATTATTCATTTAATGTTATCAAAAATAAAGATTGTTCAAATAAGAAATGATATAAATATATATGTATGTAATAAAGTTAGCTAATTTACTCACAAACTTACAAAAATACCAATATGAAAGTAAGCAGTAAGTAGTTGAATAATTAAATATATCAATTTATATTACAAGTGTCAATTCATAAATTGTAGTATGAAATATGAATAAAGTTGCCAATCATTTGAAAGGTTCATAAGTCATTGTAACTGCGTTGCAAAGATAAAATATTGGCTTTTTATATTTATTAATGCCGATTGAAATTCAATACTTTTTCTTTCTTTTCTTTTTACTATTAGCCCTGAAAATGATAACATAAGTTCGCAGTTTTTTTTTTTGAGGTTTTGAACCCACACAGCCCTTGCGTTTTCCTTCACAGCACAGACCTTAAGTTTTACTTATTTATTTACTTATTAAACAAAGATAAATTATTGCTAATTTTATTACAATGGTCCACAAAACTGTTTTAAACAGTTTAAATGTAGACTCAGTTGAGTTTAATGAAAATCTATGCACATTGCACACATATATATACACACACACATGCATTATACACACATTCATATGTCACATAAACAAATACATATAATTTTTCTCTAATTTTAGTATAAATGATAAATATTATAATATATATTATATTTGTTCTAGGAGGTACTTTTTCAGCTTTTTTTTTATATATTTTTATTTGGTTCTCGTCTGATATCCACAGGCAAACTATTTAGTACATATGATAGGCGTTTACTTAATGTTCTATCACCATAATAATTAAAGATTATTTCTAAACTGGTAGAAAAAAAATGGTTTAATATATAATACAGCTTCCTTAAAAATACAACTGAGACTTTGTTTCCCTTTTTTAGGGTTCCGTAGCCAAATGGCAAAAAACGGAACCCTTATAGATTCGTCATGTCTATCTGTCTGTCTGTCTGTCTGTCCGTCCGTATGTCACAGCCACTTTTTTCCGAAACTATAAGAACTATAATTTTGAAACTTGGCAAGTAGATGTATGTTGTGAACCGCATTAAGATTTTCACACAAAAATAGAAAAAATACAATAAATTTTGGGTTTCCCCATACAAAGAACTGAAACTCAAAAAAAATTTTTCGTCGAACCCATACGTGTCTATGTCTATGAATAGGTCTTCAAAAATGATGTTGAGGTTTCTAATGTAATTTTTTTCTAAACTGAATAGTTTGCGCGAGAGACACTTCCAAAGTGGTAAAATGTGTGTCCCCCCCCCCCTGTAACTTCTAAAATAAGAGAATGATAAATCTAAAAAAAATATATAATGTACATTACCATGCAAACTTCCACCGAAAATTGGTTTGAACGAGATCTTGTAAGTAGTTTTTTTTTAATACGTCAAAAATCGTAAACCGCAATTTACCTTTAATTCAATGAACTCGAATATAAAAATATAAAATAACATTTCATTTCATAAACATACGCTTTTTTATTTATTCTTGATATCAAAAATAGGTACGCACTTATAACTGAAACGGAACCCTTCGTGCGCGAGTCCGACTCGCTCTTGGCCGGTTTTATAGAATACTAGCTCCCGCGCGCACTTTCAGCCGCGTTACTCCCGTTTCCGTTAAAACTTCTTGATTTATTATATATCTACAAATGATAGCCCATTTGTAGAGAAAGGCTATATAGGCTATAACGATGAAAGATATTTTTAATCGGATCAAACAAACAGAATCTTCAGCTTTATATGAATGAGCATCGATTTAAGCAAGTTTGGTAGAAGCGTATTCAAGCATAGTAAATACGGGTTCAAGGGCCGAATCGAAATGTGATTCTTACTAAGAATTTTCTGACGAAAAAAAATATTTCGGGGAAATGTTAAATCGAGAAGTAAAACATGAATAATATTATTCCGAATAAAATCATTTTGTCCAATTCACGGTCAATGATTAGATGAGATGTTGAGTAAAAACATGATTGATTTGAATTATCTGCAAATCGTCCTAAATGGGCTGGACAGGTGACAAATGGTCACCTGTACCTACCTGAAATACTTGGCGATATCAATTTCATAATGCTAAGGTTATTAAGACAGCTTATATCCTAACCGGGATAATCATAACAAAATCTCAAAACATAGTTCAAAACACACAAATAAGTTCAAAATAAACTTTATTTTGTATTACATTTGTATAGAGAATATTACTGTTGCCAGTCCCTTAATACGCCTATTTAATTTAAAATCATGGGTGGTCTACCCTATCGGCCGTCCTGTAAAAGGGCAATATTTGCTTTCGCGGTTACCCTGACTACCTTTGCAGGGTTCCCGGCTTGTGGTTTTTGAACAAGCAAACTTGGCAAGGTGGAAGATAAACGGGCTGTCATTACTTTGAAATTACAGTGAGTTGATTAAAATAATCATGTTATGGATGTCGTTAAATTATTAGGTAAAATAGTTAATGGTTATATAGTTTTGTACTTGTAACTTATAGGTAAGTTGGATACGTTTGGTATATAAACTTAAATTAACTTGAAGACCTCTAGTTTCTCATGTGTAATCTTTTAGTTATAAATTAGGCCCATATTTTTGTTTGTGTATGTGTGTGTGAGTGTGTGTGCTTTTTATAGTTGGTGGTCGATGCCTGATGTTAAGTAACTTATGATAGTGCAGTCATTGAAGCGAAAAATTAGGTATTACCTCCGATTTTTTTTACTGTGAACCTTTACCCTTAACTTCAAAAGTGAAAATGATCTGAGCTCCGCCTATTATTTTTAAGGGGTGTAAACAACCCGTTAGTGGAAAAATTTACAATGAGCCATTTTATCGCTAGAATACGATTACATTTTGCACCATAACTTCTTCAATTCTGATGCTATCACAACTTATAAAATTTTAAAGGTAATTAAAAGAGCTACAACTTTAGATTTCACCATATATAGTTTAAAACCTTTTATTTTAAAACGGTGAAGGGTCACGGGGCTCGACAGAGACTGTGATTGCGCTGCCGCGCGCTCTTTAAACAATCATATCTCCGTCAATTTTTGTGAGAAAGAAAAAAGAAAAAAAATGTTTTTTTCACAGAATAAGACCTACATTTCATAACATTATACTTTTATACGTATCATTCATCATTTTTGAGATATTAAGAAAAGAAGGTGGTTTTTGTAAAATTTCGAAAATTATTTTTTCTTTTAAAACGTGATTTTTTTGAAAAATATGTGTCCTAAAGCAGCCAAACTGCTAGAATCCATCAAACTCTTTATATTTAAGTTAATTCTAGACGGAATACGATTAATTTTAATTTTGGTGGAAATGGCACTTATGAAACCCATTGATTTAAAAGAAAAAATCATTAGATGTTCCTTTTATTTGCATTACAGCTCACTCATTTTACGTGCAAAAGTCTTTTAGCAGTGCTCATTTTAAAGCTTATTTTAAGCACTACAAACCCCTATTTCATTAGAATGCATAAAATGTATCTGCTCGCCGCTAGATAGCATTGAATAAATTTCAGACAAAATAAAAAACGGCTTTGATCTTTAATATCTAGCTTAATATTGCATTAAGAACACTTTATAAAAAACCGATTTATTCAGTTTGTTACCTGCTACAATTTTGTTCCTAATAAAATTTTAGTTAAAATGCATATTTGCAAAAAACCGATGAAAAACGTGAAAAAAATCCGAATTTTCAATTGCCACCACCGAGAAGGGGTGGACCCCCCCCCCCCCTCCAGGGTGAGTGCGGAGTTCAGATCATTTTCACTTTTGAAGTTAAGGGTAAGATGAGCCTAATTCCAAAATTTCATGCGAATCGGTTCACAGTAAAAAAAATCGGACCTATAACGCTTCAATAACTGCACTATGATCAGAAGGATCAATAACAATTGATCTTTTCCACATTACCCTTGCTGTACCTTAATACCATCAAAGTAAAAATCGCACTCGTACAGTCCGATTAAAATTCAAACTGTATGAGTCCGATTTGTTCTCGACGGTCTTCTTTATTTAGACGTTTTGAAGAAGGTGTAATGATCACAAAACTCGAAAATAAAACAAAAGAAATTTTATTATTTTAGCCTATTAAAATCAAAAGTAACCGATTATTATCATCAGCCCACAGCATACGTCAACTGCTGCTACTACGAACATGGGCCTCCTGCCAAGGGAGGCTTTGGCCATAGTCCACATACGCCATGCTTGGCAGGACTTTTAGTGACTGCAGTATTATGTTGTAACATGAAAATGCTGTTGCTCGTACCTAGTTATAACAATCGGGACCGACCGGCTTAACGTCCTTTCCGAGGCTCGGAGAGTAGTCTCTCAGCTAACCAGACCCGGAAAGAAATCTTTGGATTTTAACAAAAAAATCTTGTCAGGCGTTGGAATTGAACTGCTAAGCATATGCACTGTAAAATATAATAGTAAAAATTAATTTAGAAATGTCAAATCAAAAGTTCTCATACTTAAATTTATTTTCAACCGAATCATTAATAAAAAGAGTTCTTTCTAACAAGCATTGGCGTTTTATCTCTACAGAAAAAAGACGAACAGAATTTAATGCCAACTATTCAGCTGGTCTCCAGGGAATCTGCCCTGGTACCTACGGAATGAAATATTATCTGATCCTTCTTTGTGACTCGTTTCTGTCACGGGTTTAATATAATTTTATCAACGCTTTTATAAATGAACTACCGTCGTGCCCTCCATTTCTTCCGTAAGCATTTGCTTAGTTTAAATGTTGTCCCCGTCTACGGTAGACACTTTTATTCATTTGTAGGTTAGCAATTTATACATCAATGAGACTGAATCAAAACATCTTGATTCTAGTAAAATTAGTAAAAGAAAAATAAAAACGAAGAAAAACATCTGTTATTTAGTCCATTGTAAAAATTATAGAGGCATTTCTGTAAAATAGGCCTTCTGGGAAAAAAACCCAAATTTGTTTTTATAAGAACTTACATGAGATCACGATTGTAATATCAATCGTGATCTGATCTAGTCAGGGTAACCAATGAAAGATCAAACGTCAGAATATTAACTAAATTCTATCTGAAAAAAGAAAACTTACGGCAAACAATTTAATATATAATTATTAATACCTACCAACTAATTATCTCTTTTCTAAACAAATACTTTATTTAAGTTTCTTTGAAACTTCAATCACTATAGCCTAAACCACTATACGCGTAAAATTCATGGCATTCATTGAAATTCTGGTAACTGCTATATTTTTAAAAAAGCTCGCATTTTGTTGTAATAAAAATAAATGTTCTTCGTGGATAAATTTGCAGCGTTCGGTCACTGTCGGTCCAAAATCAATAACCAGCCAATATGTACCCATCATTTTGACATCTAGAATTTCATACGTAGCTTATGGCAACTCGGTTAAGTGACAGTCGAAGTGAAAGCGAAGAGCGATATAGAGAATTTAAATAAAAAGAAAAACAAGCGATATATAGACAAAAACATGTCTCAAACAAAGAATAAACAATTCTTTGATAATTAAAAAATGAATGAACTGTGTTGAGTTAACTATGACACATAAGGCGAGTTTGATACCATTTTTGTTAAAAATCTACAATTTTATTATATCACAAATATACTGAAAACATTATAGTAATACGAAGTTTTCAATATCCTTGTGTATCTAATTTTGATATGTTGGTAGGAATAAGATGATAACCATCATCATCAGTGTTTAGGTGCTCTTAATTTTATCGTTTACCCGTTCATTTCTCATCATTATCTCTACAAAGCTCAAGTTCGATCCTCAATCGAATACTGTTCTCAACTTTGGGATGAGTCTGCTAGATATCAGCTGGATGCTCTGGACTCATTGGAGCGCCGAGCGAAGAGTCATAGGCAATAACTCACTTGTGGAGGCAAGTCTTCAGAGCCTCTAACACCATAGACGAGCAGCCTGCCTATCGGTTTTTTATCGGTTACATTTCGGGGAGTGTTCGGAGGTTCTACATAACCTGATACCCCCTTCACTCTTCCATCACCGGACGACTAGGCACGGCGAGCGGTTTCACCCTTTTGTTGTAGACATTCCTTCAATACGCACATCTTTAAGGCTAAAGTGAACAGACACTTTCTAGGCACGCGTGTATCATCTTAGGCAAAGATGGAAGGCAAAGATAAGTATTTGCCTTCCATCAAGTGAGATTATGGTCAAACGTAAGCCTATATTTCATAAAAAAATGTTTTTAAAATTTACTTTACCAGTGTTTTGTTATATTACGAAAATATTTAACCATTACGAAATGAATCTTTCAAAAATTGTTTTACTCAGTTAACATTTTTTTAAATCACGTTTTTTGGATAAAACATATTCCAATTTTGAAAAGCTGACTATTCAAATTTGGAACCATTCGTGGTGCACGTTCCAAATTTGAAAACGCCGAGTATATCGTTCGCTCGCATTCCCGCCTCTGCCTTATCGGTTGATATTCGCCACGTGTTGTATGACGGCCAGTTTTTGTGCGACACGTTACACCCGCTATTCATTAGGCCGCTGTCCATGTCCGCATTAATTACAGGACGCTTCTGACGAATGACACGCAAATACTCCACGGATAAGGCAATAAACATTGTCAGACCCAACCGTGTTCATTCGCCAAATTGATGACAAATGCATTGAAATGATACCACTGGCAATTTTATTGGTTATCATTAAAAAAAAAAACTTAGAAAGGTTGATATTAGGGGAAGCAATTAAGTATTAATAAGTCTTAGATAGAATGATTGATGTACAACATAAGTAGAATAAGTATCTTCTACATAGTTTTTCTTTTATATACATACATATTTTAGCTTTAATTCAGTCAGCCTCTAAGCTCGATCTAAGCCTATGCCTGCGTAGACCCGAATTCCGAGAAGCCCTTAGTGGGCCTTTCGAAAATCTAGTTTCTCGATTTTCATCGTCTATAGCAGTCGTATTCTAGAAAATCTTAATAGAGAAAAGCGTTTTAGTTATAGTTACGTTTTACAACGAAACTATTACTGCGTGATGGACGTTATACGGGTTGTTGATGATTATGTTTTTTGGAAACAAAATAAAATAAATGATGATGTGTGATGAATAAATAAAAAAATGTAATGTCTTTTACTATACAATACATTTATTAAATCTCGATTCTCAAAAAATGTTTTGTTCATTACTTTACAGTCGATTAAACGTACGTCGTTCACTGTAAAAATATCCATTAAAACCAGTTGAATTTCTTCCTTTAGCTTATACTCCAAATTATGTACATACCTAGAACCTTTTTTTAGCAACTGTAACTTTCCCAAATTTATCTAATTTAATTATTGAGGTGTAAACTTGGACTCATTCATGTTAGCTGTCCGAATTATTCCATTGAATGCAACAGGCTAATTGATAGCACAGCTACGGGGTCTCAACCTTCATAAATTGATTGCATAACCTAGCTAACATTACCTTTGTAAGCGTTTAATATACCTACATCCAAGTAACGTGTATGTCTATTATTAGGTGTTCACTGAATTATCAGAATTTGCAATGGTAGCACTTAAGTACCTACTGGTTATTGAGCAAGCAAAGGGTCTTTGTGTGTTTGCTCATCAGTAACCTCAATTTGAAATTTGCTCGTTATGTTATGGACATTTTCAGGCAATATAGATAGTTTATCGATGCGACTTTTTAAATGGTAAAATCTATAATCAGCAGCAATAAGATACTATACTTTTTCATTGATTTGCTCCTTTTATGATATGGTTTGCTTTTGAATTAAAGGAATAGTAATATTATTTACTATAGAACCTACAATTTACAAAAATTGAATCTAAAAATTTAAATGAAAATTTCGTTATTGTCTTTACGTAAATGTTGGGAAGGAACCTACTTATCGTATTTTTACGTAGGTATTTATCTCTGAAAACGATCTATTTCAATATGATTTTATAAAGAAACAAAAATAGACAGAGTCGTTAATCTTTTGACTTTATAATTTCTTGTGATTAAAATCATGCCACCATATATTTACATTTACCTACAGTAGGTACATTATTTATTTAGATTAGTTTTTTTTAAGAGTAGGATTTATATTATAATTTTCTAACTACACCTAGATGATAGATTTATTTTTAAACAACTGAACAGAACAATAACCTTTGTATCGACATCACCATTCACAATCGGAGTCAAATCATCAATTCATCATATCATGATTGTATTGAAATCTACAACTCAGAAGCCTATTGCGAGGAGATTCCTTATAGAATGGATACTATGCATACGTATTGTCTCAAAAACGAAAACAAATAATAACTATATGCAATATAAAAAAAATGCTTAGCTTTATCTTTATTTATCATACATATAAGCAAACATTTTCATACGTTTTGAAGCTATAATAAACATGCAGATATTTTATGCGATACCTATCAGAGTTTGTAATTTAGAATGAAACCAATACAACTGTCAAAACCACATCCAATTTCGTGAGGTGAGATTCCATTTGTTAGTCAATTGAACTCATACGAAATGTAGCACAGATATACCGTCACACTTATACGAGTACTATAGGGTTGTTATTGGATTGAAATAACTACATACAACTAGTTATTTATCATCCTCTTTGTGTGCTTTAAAGAAAGATAGAAAGAAAATAAATCTATGATTTTACACAAACATTTAAGGTCAGACTTATATGGCTAGATCAAGGAGTTTATTTATCCGATCACCTTTGAAGTAAAATAAATGTTATAGTTACTAATTTTATACAGATAAAACATATTATTTGAGTTGTTAGTTGTAATGAAAAAACAGCATATAAGTACTGCGCCAATCATTAGCATTCCTCCTTAGAAAACTACGGCATCCAGGACTTACATTGGGTATATTTTAAAATACTTAACAAGGCCTCTTATAAAAGATACAAATAAAAAAATTAAGTCTTAGTTTCTATAAGATTATATGTTTGAATACCGATATGCTTATGAAGACATAAGCTAAGAAGAAGGAAAGAAAATAAAACTAAGAAGTTTTATTTCCTTTTTGCCGTCTCGCACTTTCTAATGGAGGGAATATAATACATACGACTTTCTTACTCCTTCTAAACTCTTCCTGATTAAATTCGTTGGGGGTCCCAGGGCAGTTCAACTACCTACCACGTTGCACAGGTAGTAACAGACCATGGCTGCTTCGGCCACTACCTGTGCAACGTGGCGCAGAGAGAGCCGGATACTCGCTGTCACCATTGTGACTATGCCGACGATACGGCACAGCACACGGTGGTGGAGTGTCCGGCGTGGGCCAACGAGCGGGAGGAGCTCGTTGGCGTGGTGGGAGACGACCTCTCGCTGCCGGACATAATTTCGAAGATGGTCCAAAGCGAGAGGTCGTGGGAGGCGGTTGCCTCCTTCTGTAGACAAGTAATGTCACAGAAGGAGGCCGCGGAGCGGGAGAGGGAAGTAGATCCCTCCGCCCACCCGCTTCGCAGACGGCGTGTTGGCCGTCGGCGGGCTGAAACCCGCCGCCTACCGCCCTAGGCTCGGCCTCGGGGAGTGGGCGACATGGGCCCCGCTCCCTTCGAGGCTGACCCATGAGGAGTAGGGACGCCTCTACACTCCGGGCGACCCTATAATTGGGCAAATGGGCCACTGTAAGTGTGGCCCTGGAGATCTCGCGGCACCATATTGGCCGCGGGTGCCGTTGGGGGGCCGGATTGCTCATGCGTACCCGGCCCCCGCCAGCGGCGGATCGAAGGAGTGTCCGGGAGGTTTAAGTGGTTGTAGGGTCCTCTCCTCGTGGTATGACTTTAGCATACCACGCTATGGAGAGGGCGAGTCCCACATATCCCACCGCCAGCGCGCGAATACGCTGCGGCGGCGGTGGGAATGCGTAAAAGCATTTCCCCCCGGATAACAAAAAAAAAGGCAGATTAACTGCAACTCTTTTCTCCAGAATTTGGTGGATCTCGGTGCTCATTTCCATTCCCAGTGTGGTTTAGAGAAGTTTAAGTGGTGGTAATGGTAATGTGATGGGATAACTAAATGTTTGAATGACAACGTAGTGAACGTAATGTAGGTCTCAATTATTACAAATGATCAAAATAGTTGTACACAGGTGGCTTATTTTTATCACGTTGACTTTAAAATAACACGCATCGCTGTTTTAGAGCAGATCTTTCACTCATCACTAGTGAAATAGCAGAGTATAATATGGACCTTCACTCGAAGAGTGTAAAGTTAAAAGTTTTAGTAAAAAATACTTTTATAACAAATTCGGTAACCGATCCTTTTATCGAAAAATGGTTTGTCACAAACCTGAAATATTTTTAGCGGCCTTTGCGACACTCCACATGAAAAAATGAATGAAAGTTATCACCTCTTGGTGTTCTGGGGAAAAATACGAAAAACCTTTTTTCAATATGTTTTTTCAGTACCTAATACTTTATGGGCAAGATTCATTTAGTCGTTCTTAATAAATAAGTATTTCTAGTACTGTGTGCCTCTAAGCTAGGACGGAGATATAAGGCGATATGGGAAAATGTTGAAAAAAAGCCAAAATTTGAATGGCTAATAGCTAACTAGGTCGAACTTAAAATTGACACACCAGCTAGTAAGTTCTTTAAATTGTAATATTACTTAATTAAATAAAATACTGAACCTACAAAGTTCCATTGTTGGACAGATAAATTTAAAAACGATAGTTAATGCACTGATATTTTTTTTAAATAATTATAAAGTACTTCGTTTTAAACCACACATTACTAAATCACACATATATTAATTTTCAAACAACACATGTTTCGTCGAGTCAGAGACTGCGGCCGCACGAACACAGAGTACGCGAATTTATAATTGTCTTTACAAATGAGCTGAAACTGCCAATTCATCGGAAGCAAAATGTGTTTTCCGCTGACCGTTCATTAAGTAATTTGTGTATATTGTGTCAATTCTCACACATTCGTGTCTCATTAAATAGAACTGTGGACGTGTGTGTTTTACTATTATGTGTTTCGTCAGTATTAGTAACCGCGTGTTGTATTTTAACCGGTTTGAATACATTTTGGCTATAGGTACATGCATAATAAGGTTGTTTGTTAAACGGGTTAGTCAGTTACAACCTTTGTATTGGCATGCGTTCATTGGCTGCGGTAACCGCTTACCATACGGCGATCTATATGCTGCGTATGATAATGTTGATTCTGTAAATTCTTGACCTTACTTCTACTTTAACAACCCGTCCACGTCCATTTGAACAAGACAGACCTAGGTAATCCGGGGCGTTGTGTGATATTGTCATAATAATGACGCTTGGTAGGCGGATTGTTTAACGCTGTAAGATGGTAAGTAACTTTGAGTTGACAGATGCTACTGCTCATCCATCAGCTGTATGTCTTTTAGGCGCCTTTTACGACACCTATGGAATGACATGGGATGATCTTGATCTTACAATTTTTCATATAAAAAAAATCTAGCAGAGGTTCTGCACACTACTAATATTCTTGTAAACCCCTCGTGCTTAGCTAAAATGTTTGTGTTACAAGCAGGATTAGGTCGGTAGTGCAATGGGTGCATCGAACCGGCAACCACATGATCGTTGGCCATTGGGGGGTATATTAGTAATTGTAATTGTGTAAATGTATGTTATTAGCGATGTAAAGTATATAAGAGAAGTTCTTTGATGTTAAACAACAAAACACTTGAAAATATTCTGATTGATGTAAAGTATATTATTAACATTACTTAGAAACGATAAAATTACTCTACTGAACAATTTGACCCTTTAACTTTTTTATTGCTTTTACAACTTCACAAAAACTAATCACGTTAAGCAATCTCTAAGTTGGCAAGTTAACAAGAATTTTAAACATACGCTGAAGAAGAAGTAAATTTGAAATGATTCCCATTGCTCAACTTTTCAGAAATGAAGCATTTTCTAGAAGAATAAGTAGTAGGAAACTATTGGATCTTCCATAACTGCGTACTTATAGAATAATGCGATTAATAGTAGATATTATTCGTGCTCGATTTTTGAAATTAAGTCAATCCGAAAATATTGCAGAATAGAATAAAATAGCATAATCAAAGTTTTTGCCGTATTGGACTGTTAGATACTCTATTTAACCTTCCTTACGAAATCAATGCAAAGTATAAAACGCTCCCCGCTGTCCGTCTGTACCTTTGTATGCTTAAATCTTTAAAAATACGCAACGGATTTCGATGCTGTTTTTTAATAATCGATAGAGTGACTCAAGAGAAACTTATATATGTATAATACATACATAAAAGTCCACCCGTGCGAAGCCGGGGTGGGCCGCTAGTTAAGTATAATCAAAAACGATCCAACCAGTAGGTTAGTTTTATTTATTTGTAATTAGCGGGTTCACACCCATAAATTCGCTGACTCCGTTTGACTAGGAGTTAGGGTACTTGTATTATTTCCTAGTTTCAACTTATTTTTTAGATGGGCATATGAACTCAGCCTTTTACTACTTCACCATACAAGCATAAAAACAAGCAGGCCTTCAGCCCTATTAAATGGTTTGCAAACTCTCCCTATGGAACTTGAATCTCGGCACACGGCGATTTCTTTGGGAGATTAAGTTACTATAACTTTATGATTTTAAGAGAGTTTTGTGTAACTGTCGCTACTTTTTTACAATTTGTGTGTCTCACGGATTTCGAGTCTACGAAAGTATTAAAAGGTTCTTTGCAAACTAAAATTCAAAGGACGCGTCGCACTCTCCTCCAGACAGTCGTAGACGTAGAGGAGCCTGCAAGTTTAATTTGGGTTGTATTTCATATGTTTCCAAATGTTCACTTTTGTCTTATTGATAACTTTTAATTATAAAAGTTTATAATCTTAAAGATTCTCAATACCTACATCATAATCCATAAAGATTTGTAACACACATTAATGTTACATAAGCAAAATCGTATCATACATACTCTTTCCCATAAAAATATGGAGTAAGCTTACGAGAACAGCAGCGGAGTCCACTCACCTATTTTACCTTCATTACGACCGTTTAGTCTTAAGAATCCTTAAGTATGAACAAGTACCTACTCTTATTTTCTCGGAATATGACATACAGAAGGAAATAGTCAACTTAAACTATTTATTGTTTCCAGCTGTAGTTCGTGGATGTAGTTAAAATCTGTTTTAATATTTGATTTAGTAAATGTATTGTATCAGCCCATTTACGTCCCCTGCATGCTTAAAGTTTACGGCCTTCTCTTAACAGACTATGACAATTCAAGGTCATTGAGTGATATTTCGGCCACGTGTGGCTGGCGGATTAGTGAACGCAATAAGGTGGTGAGTATCCTTGTGATGATCGGTACTGCTGCCAATCCGCATATGTCCCTTAGTTGCCGATTATGACACCCATCGGAAGTTATGAGTTGGTCTATTCTAAGCCACATATCAAACACCTTAGGACATATTTTATAAAATTGACATGTCATCTGAATTGAAATCCGTTTTTAAAATATTCGTGAACGAATTTACCGACGGCCAAATAGACACAAAGACCGAGAAATTCTAGTATTAATCCAACAGTTGAACGTGCATTGCGATACAAAAAAGACTGTTCGTCCATATAAAGAAATATTTTTCCCCCAATCCATAAACTCTGGTGCATTAAAGCTTGACCTGACGTCTGTACTACATGGATAAAATTACTTCACTGCTTTATTGGGTGTCAACCTCCGTGGCGGTATAAGTCTCGTTTTAACATTCGATGTCACTCGATCTCCACGTTGGACAAGACATATTTTTGTAAAATCTAAGATTTCTTCCCGGGTCTGGTTGATTGAGTGACTGTCTTCCGTGCTTACGAAAATACGTTAAGCCGCTGGTTCAGATTGTTGTAGCATTATCTATAACAATAAACAAGTACACAAGGGGACGGAACGCGTATCGCTGTGTGTTACAAAATATAATACTGCGGTCACCAACCCACCTGCCAAGCCTGGTGACTACGGTATAACCCTACCTCGGGAAGAGGTCCGATATTCAGCCGTGAATGTTATACAAGCCGATGAGGATGATATAGTATTAGAATATTAACTATTTTTAAACTTCCGGATTTCAAATTAGTAAGAAAATAAAATTAAATATTGCACAAACACACATGGTTCACCATACAACAGGGCATTAAGGAAACGCATAACCCGCTCGCATTAATTACGAGTTCCGTGCGAATCGAGCGTTATCGCGGCTCAAACGCGGCGTTTTCCGGCGATTTGTCATTGCCAACCAGGTTTATCGCGTCAATTATGGCTCGAAGCTTCCTAGGGCTTCCTAGTGTAATTTTTTAAACTTTTAATGTTTATGTTATATGCTAAATGCTGAATATATTTTTCAGTTATGTGTTACAACTTTTTTCTTTTTCTATACGACCAATAAAGCAACTTGATAAACAAAGGTACCTATATATTTATCAGGAAACAATAGAAAAACACGTTATGCAGTCACGTTAGGTCTGTTTTCTACTTATATGTGCATGTATGGAACAATACTGTGACAAACTGACTTATAGACAACGCAGACACACCTTATAATTATCGTACTATAGTTTATTTTTTTATCTGGACATCTATCAGTTTTTACATTATAAACATCTACTAGATCTAAAAAAATATTTAATGCAAACCACTCAAAGGAAAAATGAAAACCAACCAATCGCATTGAATATTAGGGTGCAACGTGCGTACTTTAGGTACCTATTTAACGGGAAAAATTCCAAGAAAATGTTCTATTAATAGATTATTTATTTTGCCAAAATAAAGTGTTTTTCCAAGTCTAATGATGACTAATCATTGATATATTATTGCTTTTACATTCGCAAAATAAATAATCTATACATTGGACAGTAAATCCTTTTTTTGTCTGTTTTAAACAGATAATTTGACCGATTATAGATTTTACTATATCCAAAATAAACACATTATTTAGTATGGGTTTGAAGAAAATTAATCCACTCATGCTTATGTTACCAAAAACTTATACGCAGACTTTTCAAACTAAAGTTTCAAGAAAAATTGGATAATTTTTCATTATAAACATACACATAGTTACATAAGACAAATTTAACTGTAAATACGAATAATAATTAATACGTATTTTCTCACTCCAGCGGCTACAATGTTATCACTAGACCAGAATCCAGAATTAATGGTGCGGCGTGTTCCAACAATAACGAATATGACAGTTGCGTAAACCTATACTCACCAAATTCTGGTACGGGTTTCGATGCAGATACAAGTTACAGCGATTGTAATCCAACAAGTTAACACAAAACACAAATAATAACAGCACACATAGAATGTTTAGAATCCAAAGGTCCACATTAAGAATTTTTGTATGCCCGATAAAGTAACAGAAGACTCCTACGAAATGTCCGAAAGAGTAGGGACAAACAACTTAAGGACAAAAGTAACATTATTTAGATGTATTATGTAAAATGCAGTAGTGCATGAGTATCTCTGTATGAGCGCGTCTCACAAATATCAAAGCTTGTATACAAAAAAAAAACAACTAAAAACTGACAAAATTAAATGTTACAATTATAAACGCGATAAAAAACTATATTTTTTTATAACAAGAGACCAAAATTCAACCACTGCTGTACTAACTTTGACATACTATAATTTAATAAACACATTATCACAATAAAAGCGTGTGAAGCTGATAGAAATATTCCATTAACTTAATGTATGACGTAATGCACATTTTATTTCCTAACCGGATCAGCGGCCAAAAGACACCGCATCCATTTTGTGATTATGTTACGTATGTTACCACTACATTAGATAGATACATGTACTGGAAGAGGCTGAATATATTTTTGATTATTCTTAACCAGTAAAGCAAAGAAAATAAATACATTCAGATTGTGACTAGCCAATGCGAGTCGGGTCATAATCAACTTATATATCGTAGGTTTGTCGTAGTGTACAAACTTGTAAGTTCGTACAGTTGCTTCCAATTTTACTAATCTGAAGAATCTAAATTTATAACTTCAGAATTGTACTTAATTTATTTCTTGAGAGTTATAGTTTATTTATGAACTTGTTAAGTTTGCAGAGCCGTCTATCAGGTGATATATAATATACTTAAAATTTTAAGTTATTATACAGAGTGAACTTAAAGTTTTTTTAATATTTCAAACTCCTATAAAAATGAACTAGTATGAGATAAAAAATATTTGTTCAATGGGTATATAAAGAACTGCATCGGCTGTTAAAAGATGTGACGTATTTCCAGAGTGCAGGTGTATACTTTGCTCAACAAATAAGCCTTTTTAAGTTTACCGTGGCAATACTGCCAGCATTCTGGGAACGCTGCCTAGTTGCGCCATTTTAGTGTAGGTTTTGATTAGTTAGTTTTTACTTTTGGTAGTTTTAATACTTACCTATTTAATTTTAATAATAGGCCATTTTAATTTGGTTGGTATGTTTAATTTATAGAACTATTTATTTTGTAGTTATATGATTGAAAAATTATATAAATTAATTAAAAAAATGTTGATGGTACACAAAAATGGAATTTGTTTCATATCAATCACTATCTCACAAGTGTTTTGTGAAATTATCATATATAATAAAAAAAAAGATTTGACTCTGCATTTCGCCAACGACGATGGTTTATGTTAATAAATATAAAAAGACTAGTGTTTTAATCACTTGTTAAACTACAGATGGGGTGGAAGATCCAAATAGGCACTTTTTTCTATACCTCCCCATGAAAAATTGCAGTATTCAGTTATTGTAATTGCAAAGAAACTCAGAGTGAATTAAGCCGCGGAATTACAGTTGAGCCTGCACATAGCCAACATATAGCCAATAATATTTTCTTTTAATCAAAAATATTTTCATGAATTTTATAGTATGTATTCATAGTTAAAAAATAAACGGAAAATCTGCCTCCTCATAAAAATACACAATATTATAAATGCAAATTCCGATCCTGCTAAGTTATACTCGTTATTTGCACAGGCTTCGAGTGGTGTTCTATATTCACACAATTTTTCATTCACAATGGCTCTTCCATAAGTGAGCTTTAATTTCCCGACGCGGGGCAACCAGGTCCGCGTTTGCCGCGAGCGAATCTTTGATATCAAATTCTTTTAGAAGCTACGGCACGTAGCCTCACATTCACTCATATTTTAGATAACGTTCGACTGTTTCTGTTCTCCTCCCACCGAATGTGAATAAAAATACGAATATTTTACCGTTCTTGCGAGTTCGTGCATAGATACTGGAATTTATTGTTGAGATAGGTTCTATTTTTGATAAAATATAGCGTTGATAGTTCATAGATCGATGCAGTGAATGGACATCTTCTATTTACCTTTGAATATATTCTTATTCTATTTTATTATTTACAAAATATTTTGATCTCAGAGTACTTAGAGATGATAAATATCTTAGTGTTGATAAGGGAGTAATACAACTACAAGAAAGGTAGAGTGCGACTAAGTTAGAGTAAGCACGGCTTTAAAAACCACCGCGGTGTCTTGACAAAAGCTATAAAAATGTAAATATTTATCATTGCCGTCTCTTTAAAAAAAACCTTTGTATAAACGTATGATATATTTTATGTTACATAATATCGTAATAGTAATACAGCAAATCGCCTTGCCAATTATTTGCAATGATTAAAAAATTACAGTACTTTTACTTATGTACTCTCAGGATTTAACTTATTGAATACCTGGCTCTTCATCAATTTCAACTCATTTATCACAGATATAAAGTTACATATATTTTGTCATACAGTTACGATTTACAGCTGCCTTAATATTATATTAGTCACCAAAACCGATAAATTTCTTGCAGAACTATTCTTTGAATAACACTAAAGTAAAGTAAAAAATATGCTATTCAAAATATTGTAACTTTTATCCCACAAATAACACGATATTGTTCAAGCTTTTCACTTTTAATGTAATCGTAATCTAATAATGATTCCGAACGACCAATTTCCAACATTTATTTAACGTTTCAGGAAATCTCTTGAGATGAAAGAACAATGATAACGATAAAAGCCGTTGTTTAATATTTAATATCAACGGGTCCGAACTGGCTGGAGTAAAAAAAACCGGCCAAGTGCGACTCGGACTATTTGCAAGTGCCTACCTATTTTTGATATCAAGAATACAACAAGTAACATAGTATAAAAGTTCTTGTAGTTCGTTGTAACTTTGATCGATGTTAATAATAGTTGATTGGATGAAAGGTAAATTGCGATTTACGGTTTATGACGTATTAAAAAAAAACTACTTACTTGATCTCGTTCAAACGAATTTTCGGTGGAAGTTTGCATGATTATGTACATCATATTATATTTTTTTTAGTTTTATCATTCTCTTATTTTAGAAGTTACAGGGGGACACACACATTTTACACCATGGGAAGTGTCTCTCGCGCAAACTATTCAGTTTAGAAAAAAAATACATTAGAAACCTCAATATCATTTTTGAAGACCTATCCATAGATATAACACGTATGGATTTGATGAAACAAATTTTTTTGAGTTTCAGTTCTAAGTTTGGGGAACCCCAATTTTTTTTGTTTTTTTTTCTATTTTTGTGTGAAAACATACATCTACTTGCCAAGTTTTAACATTGTAGTTCTTATAGTTTCGGAAAAAAGTGGCTGTGACATACGGACGGACAGACAGACATGACGAATCTATAAGGGTTCCGTTTTTTGCCATTTGGCTACGGAACCCTAAAAAGTATTTGATTATGAAGTGAAATATCTTTTCTGCGTGCCTTATATCTTGTTTTTGTGGTTGGTGGTTATGACCACCAACCCATAACTATCTACTTATGAAGCATTACAGCATATACAAATACCTACTTATATCATAAAGAGGAAAGATTTTATTGTTTGCATTGAATACGCTCCGGAACTACATGACCGATTTCAACAATTTTTAAATATTAGAAAGCTACGTTATCCAGGAGTAACATAAGCTATATTTAGTTTTGTAAACGAAAGTTATTAAAAAAAATGATACAGAAACTGTGATACAAAAGATGACGAAAAAGAAAAAGCCTGGAGTTTCTTTCTTCCTTTCTTCTCCGGGTCGTCCACCTAGGTAGCTAGTGAACGGTTGCAGGTTAGCTAGGGTAGGATTCTCGCCGGCGAGGACCGCGTTGCACTCCTAACCCTGCCCTGTGATCCAGGGGCCAGTGTGCCAGCGATCACTTATGTTCATAAATCTGACTTTTATATTAGTAGTACCAACGTGGGTCGTGGTCCTAAGGATGCCAGGTGTGTGTCACTTAATTGTATGTTTTTACCAAACTTTTCTATATTGATCCACTAAAACCTATAATAATTAATGTAAACTTAAAATTGTTAAGTATCTAGTTTATTTCATAGAATAAGAATAATTGTGTAACATTGTGATTCTTACAAGTACAAGTGTAAGTAAATACCTAAGTGCTAAATAAATTCATTATTTCTGAATTGCCCACGAAAGCATGAGCTACGCGGTTGAAATATCGCGCTAGCATCTAGTTTGAATATACCAGATATTTATTTCAAAAAATCTTCCTTTATTTGGTTTTTGGTTGGTGTTCATAGCACATAATACTTATGGGCAGAAAGTAGCGTACAGGTATATAAATCAAATTAATCCGCGGGCCACACCTACCAAGGTACATACAATTAATCATACATAATCAGGTTGTAGTTAGTCAGAGTACAATTATTATGTGTACTGTAACATTAGAGGCTGATACATTCGCATGTAAATTTATGAGACACTATCTCGGTGGCCTAACCACGCTTTGTGAACCACTAATCTCGGTATAAACTCGTCCTTTGCTGCAAATCCTTTTGAAACGTTTACCAACTTTGAAATAGTACTAAAAATATATTTTAAATGGAATAGTAAATATATAAAACACAAAGAATGTTTGTTCTATTTTAGACGTTTTTTCAAATTATTGTTACCATTTAGATTTTTTATAAGGTACCTACACAATTCTGATATCGAAGCTTGAATGGTTTGTCTGTCAGATATACCTTGTAACTTTACAGGAGAGTGAAATAACTGAAGAATTTACATAGACACTAGAGCAATACGAGTTGAGTTTGTTTTGCGAGGAGTTTCTATTGGTCGTGTGTATGTGTGTTTTTAATTAGTGAAACGACCTGTATTGACATTCCCTATCTGATGGTATCAAAATGTCAAAAGATTTCATATTAGATCTTTTGTAGATCCATGCGGAAATAGTTACCTTACTTTACCTATACAATGCATATTGATGACGTATTTGGCAAACTCAAATCAAAACTAATAACAATTAATAAACACTTAGTAAAAACATGCTATATTTTATACATTACTTATTGACTTTCATTAAGTCCATATTTCGTTTTAGGTAGTAAACTACAATAGACAACTGCTCTTCTGAATTATAGCTTCCCACGCGTGGTTTCATCCGCGTAACTCTCGTTCTCGTGGGAACTTCATAATTAAATATAGCCTATGTCATCCGGAGATAGTGTAGCTATCCAACGGGGTAAGAATTTTTCAAATCGGTGCAGTAGTTTCGGAGCCTATTCAATACAAACAAACAAACAATCAAACCTTTATAATATTACTATAGACATATTTTTATTAACTAGGAAAAAACCTGTTAAATCATTTTTATGTACTACCTTGTAATACCAAGGCATAACAAAGCAAGTAGGTATATTTTAGTAAATTTATTTGTTTTTTCAGATACGCGGTTCCTCAAATCAAATGATATAAATCTAAAGCAATGAGGAGACTAAGGTGGGAGTTGGCGAAGAGCGGTTGTAGATGGCAGCACAGGAAGGTAACACGTTGAAGCAGGATGGCGACGTACGCGCAGGGTGGCAGCAGTCCCCTCGCGCGAATCCTTGTACTAGCCGTACTACATGTAAATTTTATAGGTAAGTACATTTTCGAGCTATAGCGTAATAATACGAAATAATCACCTGCGTCTTTCAAAAAGACAACAGCACGGCACTCTTTAATTTATTAAAGTAAAAAGTTTTCAACCTTGATACCCTTTCGTTTTGCGAATGTCCGTAGGCTATGTATGTACCTACGTGAAATAAATATCAAAAATTATAATAACTTTTCGGATGGTCATGATAATTATCTAGTTAGCCACGTAGCTTTTGTTTCTACACCAGGCATAAACTTATTCACTATAGTATATGGTTGCGTTAATCGTAATAATTGTAGGTACTCTAAATTCATAGCAACATTGGGAATCAATTAAATTCCCGCTTTGTATCGAATCCTATCCCAAATTCCTTTCCCGCCACACACTTATAAAGGATGATTAGTGCACGAAACAACGCAGCGATACCCATCATCGTCGTGTCTTATTATCTATTCTGAACTATTGTAAATAACCTTTAAGAATCAACTACGACTTTTTTGTCGTGTTGTGCGGTGTTGTTGTTATCGAACTACGGAATTATTCGTGGACACTGAAAGTACTTTTCATTCCTTTTCTTTTATACGACTGCATTGATTCTCTCTATCTAGCTGCAGCCATCATTCCTTCCATACTGTTAACCTTAACATAGTTATGTACCTAATAATCGAAATATCGATTACGATAAAACCAATTTATTATTAGATGACATATCATTAGATTGTATCAAAACAATTATGAAATGATGATTTTTTTTATTTCTCGTTTTCTCCAAGTAATGTACAGTAAATAGGGATAAAAGAATATGCTTAGTGGTATTTCATAAAGCTATGAACAGCAACTACAATTTGTTGCATTCGTTTCTATTGTTAATTCGATTTATAATCTTAGTTTCGATTGTTTATAAGTTTGTTTTCTGACTATTCTTCGGTCTTCTGAGGACCTAAACAATGTCGGCTGTACGGACTTGTCTGTTTAACGGAATATAAAAGCACAAACGAACTGTATTTTATAATTAGTATTGAAATTACTATGATTATCAATACATGTAAGAGATGAACCGATAGCCAATGCAGAACCCAAAATTAATTTTCTCTGGTAAGGAAATATTTAAGCAATCAACAAAAACTAAGATAAAAAACTTAAAATAACTCAAAAATATAAATATTCATAAATCTCATCAGGTCACAAATTAAAAACAATACAATCTGACCTACTACTTCTGTAAGCCTATTTGAAAACTTACAAAGAAGTACAAAACAACCGATTTCCTTTTAGGTAGCTTGCAAACCGCGGGGCTTAAGCCAACTGACTAGAGATAAGTATCTGGAACATTACATTCTCTTCTTGGAATATAAACTTGTTACAGCCGACCGACAGGACTCACTCGCATTGTGTTGCTTTTCTGCAGCAGTTGGTATTTTTTTAAGTGCTACGCGCATTCGTTACTCTACCCGATATGAAGACAAGCAAGACTCCATTGTAAAAAGGTTTAAAAATAACAAACTAAGGAAACTAAGGAAGAAATGCATCCCACCTGGGGTTTGGGCATCAACTCATTGCGGTAGCTAGTGGGAAGAAATGGGTTTAAAGTGATATTTAAGGCTTAGTAAGGCCATCTGTCTATATCCAGGCTGTATTTTATGAACTGCGATACAGAAGAATTATCTTTACCTCTAAGTAACAACCAAAAATGAAGATAATTAATGTAATGAAAATCATTATTTATGTTATACTAGCTGCGCCCCGCGGTTTTACCCGCGTTACTCTGCTCCAGCGGGTCGGAGCGTGGTGTTTTGTAGCCTATATGTTAATCCAGCGTAAAACCTATCTCGGTGCAAAATTTCAGCCAATTCCGTTGAGTAGTTTTGGCGTGAAAGAGTAACAAACATCCATCCATCCATCTATACTTACAAACTTTCGCGGTTTATAAGGATCATATTTTCAAAATAATACTCATATTTATCACGACCAGTATGGACAGAAAAATAATGCTTTGAATTGTAGAATATTGACATTTTAATGAAAGGCTTAAAATTTTTATTTATAACGATACAATTAATGAACACGTGAAGAGCTTTTTTAGTAAATTAATTACTAGGTACCTTTTAGTTCAAAGGGTTGTGCGTTGCTTTATAGCCAATAGTCTTAAAAAATTTAGTTTCACTTTTTTTTCTCATAATTATTATCTTTTTATGGAACAATCAATACTAAATTTAAATTTATTTCAACTGACGATGATCTCATCAATAGAAAAACAAATCAATTCAATTTCTAAATAATACTAACACATCAAACAAATAACCTGCGTCAGAAAATAATTTTACTATTTATAAAAATATTCAATTATTAATTTTTTAATTGTATGGAGTTCTAAATTTATTGAATTATTTTTCCGTAAATATCTTTAAAGATAATTATAGTAGTTTTTTAACAATAATTTTTGCAAAATTTTATATAAAACATTGTCTGCGAAAAAAATCTTTGTTATTGAATCTGTCTGCCAAGGAAGAAGACGTATACCGGGTTCGCAGACATAACTTGCTGATTTAGGGAAATCGAATGAGTCAATGTGCCGATAAATTTGTTAGTGTTGCAAGGAAATTCTACTTTCTACACGATAAAGTACATGAATTCATTGACATTCAATAAACAGACATATTTCCTGTTAAATTTTATTTACATGGTATTACTATTACCATAGTATTAAAGCTCAACGTTGCCCGTCAAAATGTTGGCATTTAACGATCATCTTACCAACATGTTCTTTCATCAACTTTACTATCAATAACAAATACAACAGCAAAAAACCGTTGCCTGTTCTAGGTTTTTGGTCTAGGTTCTAGGTCATTTTCATCGATCATGTACTCCGTAGTTTCAACATGTTAACATGCCAAACATTCTCTCACTATTCATATTTGAAAGTATGATAAATTCTTGCCTACAATTATCTTAATTATAATAATATAACAATAATTTTTATGTTTTCGTACTCACTGTTCTTTTGTGTATGCTATTTCAGAAGATCCTTCCAAATTTTTACGCTCGTGTTGTCTGCTCGTAATATTAAGTAAATTGAGGTAAGGGCAACTGTTTGTCTAGGATATTGTGTGTTGTCAAAGCCTAAACTCGACAGACATACTTACTTTAGGGCTGGCGTCTACTCTAGTAGTAACGTAAAATATGTATTTCAACTAGTACAAAACAATGATTGTTTATCTGATACGAAGCTAAAATTTAGAATAACTTTTACCTACGAATGATACAGTATTAGGGTTTAACGAACAATATATTTTATAAATGGATTTTTACGGTGACGGGAGGTTTATCGGTGAAACCGCAACATATAGTACGCTTTTAACTAAAAATAGGCTGTTAAGTACGTATTTTTCCCGCGTTTTATTTCCATCATTTTAAAATTTCAGCGGTCACAAACCACGTAAAAAATATCCTTTTTTTTACTGTGTTTCCTGTTTTTTCAACTACATTTTGTTATAAATACTGGTAGGTTAAACATAAAAACAAAGCGTTATTATCAGTAAAATCACGCCTCTAAAACGTGCGACCGAGCCCGGTCGCTAGCCGGTTGAAGGGCAAAAGGCTTATAAAGATGATTAAATAATAAACCATACGGTTAGTACAAATACGATGCCTTCTGTAAGTTCCATCTCTTTTAGTTGAGGTAAATAGGTACTACAGTCTATTATTTGGAAGATTTTTCACAGATTAAATCAATCGTGAATCTAAAAGAACTAATAAAATTGTGCAAGACTCGGATACAGCGTAAATGGAGTGAAACCTTTCAAAACTCAATTTACTAGTGAAAACTTAACCACTTGTAGACCTACAGTTTGCAAATAACGCAGAATTTTTTTAAATCTTATACCTTTTCGCCGAAGCATTTTGCATGCGAATTTAAACTAATAATTTAGGGCACCGTCCGTGTCGTAGCGGTATGAGGCTCTTTTTAACTTTAGGTGGATTCCCCTATACCCGCTTTGGACAAGAAATCTTTGTGCAACATCAAAGATTTCTTGCCGGATCCGGTTGATCGACGGACAACCCTCCATGCCTCGGCAAGCACGTTAAGTCTGGTTACGTTGGTCTTGATTGCCATAACCTAATCTGGGACAATCATATACCAGGTAACGGACAGCAGCGTTTATCTGTGTATATGTCGCAGCCAGATCGTGCAATCCGCTGCATTAAATTACGGCCAGCCGTTTTTTATAACGGGGGATTTATCGGTAAAAAAAAATAACCTAAACCTATGCAACGCGGCAATTTACTCGCTGTATCGCATTACGGCTAGCCCTGTTGAAAAACGTATAAGGTCAAATGCGTTCCGGCGTATTTTCATTCAGCGTAATTTTACACGGTGGACTATAGGATCCGGCAACCGTATATACTGTAATACTGCGTCCAACAACCCGCCTTGCCAAGCAACACCCCGTCCAAAGGAAGCCCATATTCAGCAGTCTAGCGGCTGATGGTGTTAATGACGATTTAGGTTGTAAAAAAACATAAATAAAACGAATTAAATACGCCCTTCGGCAGTAAGACGAGTTGGATGTATTTAGATGAATACTGTTGCTGTTTTTATTGTTATTTACTGGAAAAAGTACAAAATCGAATTAGTGGAAAGTTTATAAATCTAACTAATTATACCTACGATTGGAATTTTCTACGTTACTAAGAATTATAGCTAAGAAAAAATAATTATTTATATCTTAATATATAGCTTGTACTGGTAAAGACTTATACACAATACATCTACACGGTGCCTATCTCCGCATAGGGACGCTATGCCTAACATTTACAACATTTGGGGCCGCGTCCGCTTTGTTTTGCATTCGCTCTCATTTCACAAAGTGCAAGCTTTCGCTTCGTTTGCGGAACGTTCCACAACACTTAAACATCACAATACTTTACAAACCATTATGGTAACGTAATTCAGTGCTTATCAAATGTACTAACGCACAGATAAATATTTAATTGTAGGTACACTCGTAACATGTAAAAATCTTAATTATGACATCTGAATTTTGTTGTTATCCCGGTGTAGGTAATTATTTTCGTTTTACTTACTTACATATTTACAACATATTATTATTTATGTATTGCCCTCAAAATATTTGATTGACGTTATCATACATAAAATGAGCAAATTTGCTCATTTTATGTATGATACGTATTTATACGTAAAATATACGAACACTAATCATTGACGTAATATTCCATTTGTACAACAATTGTGTGGTTTTGTGACCTTTGTAGATTTTTGTAAGCATTCCAAAATCAAAAGGAAATATTAATCAATTACATCATAGCGGTCCCTTTATACCTTTAAAGTGCCTAACATAAAAAGAGTATTTAATGTTTGCGGAGAATAAATTCAACAGGACTTTCTGCAAATGGATTTTTTGTAGTCACATTTAAAACGATCCATTCGACGTTGATAAAATTGTAAAAGCAATGTTGAGTAGCGTGGATCACCCTTTCAGGGTTAAAACGATGCTGGGAATCTCATTGAAAAATGGTTCAGAGGTCAAAATACATATTTTTTATGTACACAATCATATATAAGTATTAAGGTGACTTACTATATCTCAAAATAGATATCGATGAACTTTTGAGTCCTATTAATATTTATTTTTCCCATAATAATTAAGATTAGGTAAATATCACAATTATTGAATGTAATTATTTGACTTTTATCCGAGAATCACAAAGTGCAAGACTATATATTTCTTTAAACCAAAACCGATATATACCTGATTACAAAAATTTATGGGTTCCGTTACCCAGAAGTGTATATTTTTACCCTTTGGACAAGGGGTAAAAACGGGAGCCTGTCACTCCTATATCCATCTGTTTGTGTGTCCGTCCGCCCGTCTGCCTGTCACCAGGCTGTATCTCATGAACCATGATACCTAGGATAGTTGAAATGTTCTTAAATTATGTATTTCTGTTGACCCTATAACAAAAAAGAAAATAAATACAACAACAATCGTGATTTTTCTGCTCGATATGAATTATGCAATTGCACTGGTACCACACTTGAAATAATGTAGTGTATAGTATCTATATCTAAATATGTATAGATAATGGTACGGGAACCTTCGTATGCAAGTCCTATTCGCACTTGGTCGGTTTCTTTCAATATTAGCAACATTAATTTATATTTACTGTTTAGCCTCATCGCTATGTTTATCAATATTTCTTGAGTTAAATTGAATTATTAATGTTGAATAATGCTTAAAGCGAGTTGAAACAGCATTTTATAAAATACAACACTTTAGAAGTAAAGTGTCCTATATTTAACGAACTTAGCTCCACTCTAACAAAATGTAATAGTTAATCTCCAAACTAAAGTGAAGCGAGATACTTGTCTGCGCCACCCACATCTCGGCACCTCTCGCGTCGGGATTGAATTAATCTCGTTCTAAAATTTTCACTTGCCACCTTATCTCCTGTCGTATTGTCGTTTTATTGTGCCTACCCTGGAACCATTAGCGAAAATGTCACAGCGCCGGCATTGTAATCGCACGCCCGCGGCCTGCCCGCACAATGATGCGGCCATTCGACCCCGCCCGTCTACACTCGCCTTTTACCTTTACGCTATCATACAAATTTGAGTTTCTATAATAAATGAGGATGGCCCCACTGCTCGCATTATTTACGAAATAGACGCTGTTTTGCTTTTCCGCAACCCGAACCGAATTCCAGACATACCCGCCGATTGACGCCCTAACGAAAAGCTTAGCTCGGAGACATATGAATGAGTAAACACTTTTACGAATTGTGTCGTCTGCGATTCACCTCTCGAATTCTTCGCATAGCAAATCTCGTGTGGTGATTCTCGTCACGTTGCGAGCGAGTGGCCGACAAAGGAAAGAGGGCTTGCATACCTTATTACCACCTTTTTGCCAAATCCCCACTTATATGAAACACGACGCACTCGCGTAGGCAACTCGAAATGACAACTACGTGGTAACGCAAAATGATGTAGTCACTAGGTGTAATAACATTTATGTTTCGTGTACAGACACTTTTTTAATGTCGTTCAGAATTCATATCTCATCCATTACAGAATATATAAGAACTTATTACCAGAATATTTGATGTTGTGTTACGTTATTAAATAAGAAATAAAAAATTATGTTTCAAATGTATTTAACACTAGCTGTCCCGTGCGGTTTCACCCACGTAGATCCCGTCCCCGTGGAAACTTTTACTTAAAATATAGGTAATGGTATAAGAATTTTCATATCATCGGTTCAGTAGATCCAGAGATTAACCCCAGCAACGTAGTATAGATTGTAACAAAACATTTCCATAAATAAAAAAAGCTATAAAAGTAAATATTCATATGGTTTTTTATAGGATATTATAGGCTTATGCACTGGTAGACAACATTCAAAACAGCGGAAATCTTCAAAAATATGAGGTCATTTCAGTGTCTATTCATTAGGTCGTAATGTTTATGCCTTATTTATTTCTTTGCATATTTTCCTACATCAGAATGTCACCGCGACTCTCCTAGCAATTAATCAGAAAGTCAATGAGCCGTTTTGTTTGGACATCGCCGATGAGTAATCCTTCCCTTGTGTTTTAGTGACGGACCCTAAATATCCCTGAAATAGCATTTATGAAAACTTACAATAGAAAAGCCTTTTTAAAATGTGACGACTGCAGGCACCCGCCGTATTTTTTATTACCTTTTATATTATACATATATCTACTTTTATTTACATTTTACATTTATTTAACCTCCGTGGCGTAGCGGTATAAATCTCGCTTTAAGTCTCGGAGGTCGTGGGTACGATCGCCACGCCGTACTAGAAATCTTTGTAAAAAATCTAAAGTTCATTTCCGGGTCTGGTTGGTTGAGGGAATACTCCCCGTACCTCAGAAAGCACGTTAGGCCATTGGTTCTGATTGGTGTAACATCATCTGTAACAATTTTATACCAGGGAACAGGCAAGAATGTTTTCCTATGTATGTAAAATGACTAAGTGTATGTACTTAATAACTAGAATAAGATTCGAGCAATTTAATTGATCTTTTTTTTTTTAATTGTATACATAAATAAATTATGTATTTTATTGTCAAAATAATAATATTTTTAACGGTTGATGCGAGGCACCAACAGCTTATCTATACTTATTACATATTATTCAGAGGGCTTTTGGAGTTTTGTTTGTAACGAATAAACTCATAAACAAACTAATGGATCGATTGAAAAAAAAATCACATAATATACATAATACTCGACATAACAATGCGGTCACCGACCCGACTGCGAAAGGTTTAGACTATGGCAAAACCCTCCCTCAGATGGAGGTCGATGTTAAGTAGTGGATTTTATACGGGCTGATGATGAATGATATATTCATAAAACAAAGATATCTAGGTACAATTATAATACCACACTACCTATCATCGTGATCAGCAGCAGAATGTTATACAGATTATTCTTAAAATTAGCAGACTGCATTGTCATGATAAAATACCCGACCGCAGTTGGCCAGATTTGTAACAGGCCAATTGCGGTCAGAGTTTACACAACAAGGTAAAAAATAAAATTATAGCATTACCTACAGTGTTTTACGAGATTATACCTACGTAGTTTTAGATCCCTTGGAACTATCTTAATGAATTATTAATATTAGACAAGATTTAAGACCTATGTTTATTGTGTAAGCTTTGAAAGTTTGTATAATTCAGTTCAACAGTTTCGAAGTAAAATTAAATTAGACATTTAATATTTTTCATTCATAATATCATAATATATTTTAAATGATTAAACTCTACATTAATATATACACTTATGCTCATTCGTCTCACTTCTAATTTATAGACGCGCCAAATTTACTAAGCCGGCGTAAACAAAACGCGAAAAGCCCGACTTATATTTATTGCTAGTATCTTATTTGCATACAATTCTGTATATTACTGTCCCCAGCATACACCATAAGCCGTACTGACATCCGACTTGCTTATAGAATATTAGAATATTCCCTCATAAACATGCAGATTGCGGATGAGCCGTGTTTTTATGTTAAATTGGGGAAAGGGGACTTGTTTTATTTATTACCCTCTTGACATCGCGCCGCGTCACTACTGACGGAGTGTTCGAGAAAGAAATTGCGTGTAGTTCATATCGAGATTGAGTGAATGTACTGTAAACGTGAATATTCTGTGTGCCATCTAATTTTTACCAAGAGAAATGGAACGTATCGCGCTGTATTGGCTTAATAGGCAGGAAGAGATATGCATAATATGATTATGTTTACCTCTACTTTATACAGATATTTCTGATGTGCGTATAAAGCTTTTCGAAAATTCTACTACAAAGACATCCTCTATTCTTATATTTTCGAGCAAATTATCATAAATTGATAATTTGCTCGAAATTACAATACGTTAACTACATAATATTATCAGGATCAATGAATGGATGTTAAAACGGATTTTGATGAAATTTAACCTTAATCCCAGGGACGTGATAATGGGAAAGCCAAACAGGCTAAATGCCACGGGCTCCGGCCTGTTTAAGGCTCCACAATGTAAGAGACCAGAACACATACTTAGATATTAAAATATAGTTATTATATTTCTGAAAGATCAAACAATATATTTTATAGATTTTATTTTTATTCCCTTCCGTCATTGGACGTAATTGAGTGTGGACGTGTTGAAGATATTTTTGAGTTTTTAATTTTATAAATTAATATATTGTTGGGAGCGCTCGGCCTTCGCCCGCTGTGATCATCGGAGTGCGCCGAAGCCCTGCATTATAGTGAATAAATAGAAAAAATTTTCGAGCGTTGCGGGGTTCGAACCAGGATTCGGTGAGTGTTGGGGCGAGCTCCTTATCCTCTGCGCTACGGACACTTGAACTCCGCGGCCGAAATTATTAAGTACATGACACATATACTTACCGCTACCACTGTACTCAACGATAAACGATATCGACAGTTTTTGCATTTTGACGAGTTTCGTGGTATAAGTCATCACAAACAAGTACAAGTATGTATTGCGCCGCTTGCCGGGGAGCCGTCGAGGAAACCGACAGTGTTAATTGTCTGAACTGTACGCGTTGTAACGCTATTTACCATAAACTATGCATTAATATCGCCGCTGGTAACCTATCAAAAGCCTATGTGAAAAGTTGGATTTGCCCGGACTGCCTAAGCAAACAACCAAAGTCTGGTAATTCTAATACTCCGGTGAGGGCCGCGACTGCACCGGCTCAGTCTTCCAACGTGACGCAGCGAGGTAAACCAGGAACCAAAAAACTACAGAGTGTAAAGTCACCTATAAGTTGTGAGGTAAATACTCCCGTCCCGGCAGACGACGCGGATAACCCCGTAAGGACGATGATTCGCGAAGAAATTCAGCGAGCTATGAAGGATTGCATGAAGGAAATGGGCTCCAGAATTGATCGAAAATTGCAAGCGCTTTGTGACCAAGTTAATGATTTCAAAGAATCTTTATCATTTTTTAACGACCGGTTCGAAAGTTTAACATCTGAAATTTCCGGTTACAAGTCAGATATAAGTTCGCTAAAGAAGGAAAACGAATCACTTCGTGCGCAATTCTCATCCCTTATGGCTAATCATAACAAGCTAGATCTTATATCTCGTGCGAACAATTTGGAGCTGCAGTGTGTACCAGAGAGAAGATCAGAAAATGTAGTCGACTTGGTGAAAAACTTAGGAAAGACTATTAATCATCCAATAGTGGACGCAGATATTTTCTATTGTTCTCGCATATCTAAAATAAACACGCAATCATCAAGACCCCGATCAATTCTTGTAAAGTTCAGTCATCCACGCGTAAGGGACGCCGTCTTAGCTGCCTCTATAAAATATAATAAGAATCATGCAGACGAGAAGTTGAATGCCAGTCACCTCGGCATCACCTGTGATAACAAGTCGGCTATATTCGTTGTCGAAAACCTATCTCCCGAAAAGAAGGTGTTACATGCCGCAGCGCGATCCCGGGCTAAAGTACTTCAATATAAGTTTGTATGGACAAAAAACGGTCACATATTTATGAGGAAGACTGAATCATCGGAACATATCTACGTCCGTGACCAAGACACTTTAAGCCGCCTCGAATGAGCTTCAAACAACGAGTAATTTTCATTTTCATCTTTCTTTAATATAACTTTATAATTTTAACAGAACTTGATTCAAAAATTAATTTATACTTTCAAAATGTTAGAGGTTTACGTACAAAAACTAATGAAGTTTTTAAAAATGTAGCTTCTTGTGACTTTGATATAATAATTCTTATTGAGACATGGCTGAATAGTAGTGTGCATGATGGTGAATTGTTCATGGATAACTATGTTGTTTATAGGAGAGACCGAGAAAGTAGCGGTTTTCATAATAAAAGAGACGGCGGTGGAGTATTAATAGCTGTGCATAAAAGAATTAATTCAGAGAGAATTTTTAGCTTTGAAAGCAGTTGCGAGGATCTGTGGATATCCGTCGACATAACGTTAAGTAATAAAAAAGACAAAATCTACATTTGCGCAGCATATCTTCCGCCGCCTGTTCAATTGAGCATGTTGGAGCACTTTACCGATAATGTTAGCCGAATACTTCTTTTGCAAAAATTCACAGTAATAACGGGAGATTTTAATCAAAGTAGCATAGATTGGGACTCAAACTTTGTCTCTCCACCATGTTCGAATACTGCTTTAGGTAGTAGCTTTCTAGATTTTGTGACATTAAATAACCTGCGTCAGTGGAACGGCGTCGAAAACCATAAGAATAAAATCTTAGACCTTGTGCTTACTTCGGACGTCACTGTTGGCGACTTATCGTGTAGTTCTTCGCCACTGTGTAACATAGATTCTTATCACCCACCTTTGGAATTCTCATTGACCGTACCCATTAGCTGTAAAAACCTGCCTGAAAACCGCTTACCTAAATTCAACTTTTTTAAAGCCGACTATGACACTATAAATAAAGATTTGGCCGCGATTTGCTGGGATGATAAATTTAAGTTCTGCCATACAGTCGATCAAATGGTTGAGATATTCTATACAGTTCTTAAACTCCTGATTAAAAAATATGTTCCTTATACCGCGCATAAATCGAATAGCTACCCTTTGTGGTACACTAAAGAACTTAAACGCATGTTACGCGAAAAGCATAGAGCCAGGATGCGTTTCCGGAAATACAAAAACCCTTTGGACGGCATAACCCTTTCCACGTTAAAACAAAGATGCGAAGCCCAAATTAGTTTGTGTTACAAAAACTACGTTAAACTCGTAGAGCAATCCATCGCTTCAAACCCTAAGTTCTTTTGGACTTACATTAAACAAAAAAAACAAAGTAGTAATAGTTACCCAACCACGATGACATATCTTACTAAATCGGCAGACAACGGTCCTGATGTAACAAATCTATTCGCAGAATACTTCTCCTCTGTATACGATGACTGTCACACTGTTTTTGCGCCTGACCTCATGGACAATAATGGTGATATCACATCTAATATCATTCCATCTCCCTGTTTTACTTCGACAGAGATATTTAATACACTTAAAGTCCTTTCGCAGGACAAGGGAGCAGGTGCAGATGGGATACCACCAAGATTCGTTGTGAGATGCGCTGAGAGTCTCTCTTACCCTCTATCTATTATTTTTAATAAGTCGTTCGCTTGTGGGGTTTACCCTGAACTTTGGAAAGAAGCTCGCATTGTTCCCATTCACAAATCAGGTGATAAGTCTGAGATCTCTAACTACAGACCAATTTCCATTTTACCAGTATTTGGGAAAGTTCTTGAGTCACTTTTCTGTCAGGCATTGAGTTGGCATGTAAAAAATATTATATCCAATGACCAGCATGGCTTTTTATCTGGCCGCTCTACGGCTACAAACCTGGTGTCTTTTTTGGATGAGGCAATTGACGCTGTTGACTCTCGCACTTGTGTCGACGTAGTATACACCGACTTTAGCAAAGCCTTTGACAAGGTCGACCACCATGTCCTATTGTATAAACTTTCTCACTACGGAATTGCCACAAATCTCTTGTCATGGTGTGAGTCTTACCTCAAGGGTCGCATTTCAAGGGTGGTGCTCAATGGTTTCAGCTCTGAGCCGTTTTTAGCTACGTCGGGGGTGCCTCAGGGATCGCACGTTGGCCCTATGTTTTTCAATATTTTTATAAATGACATCGAGACCTGCTTTAAGCACTCAAAAATATTTTTATACGCTGACGACTTAAAAATTATGAAAGTAGTTAAAACTTCCGAAGACGCTTTATTGTTGCAAGGGGATTTGGATAGATTATCGGAGTGGTGTTTGAAAAATCGTATGACCCTCAACATCGGTAAATGCTGTCATATAACCTTTACTAGAAAGAAGTCTAGATCCAATACCTCCTTCAAAATAAACAACACCTCATTTGAAGAGGTTACTGTAATTAAAGATCTTGGGGTCTATATGGATGCTAAGCTTCAGTTTAACGTCCATATCGATAAAATAGTCAACAAAAGTTTTAGGCGCCTCGGTTTCATACTAAGGAACACAAAAGACTTTAAAAATCCATCCACAGTTATAACTATCTACAATAGTCTTGTCCGGTCTGCGCTTGAATACTGCAGTGTTATATGGTCCCCTCAATACGACGTTCACATTAAACGACTTGAAAGCGTGCAGAAACGGTTCTTATGGCACTTGAGTTATCGTAACTTTCTCGCAAAGACTCTTGGATCTTATGAAAGCCGCCTTGAGTACTTTAAGATGGATAGTCTGAGAGATAGAAGACTTATTTATGACACCATGTTTCTGTATAAATTGTTAAATGGTGGCCTAGATTGCCCTGATCTGCTTAAGAAAATCAAATTCAGTACACCAAAAAAATTGCCTCGGGTTAGCAGATACAACATGTTTGCACCAAAATCTGTCAAGAGCAATCTGGGTTGCCATTCCACATTGAATAGGATCCAGAAACAATATAACACTCTCTCACGCCCAAATAGTTTAGGCGACTTGGACATCTTTCACCTCAGCCCACGAAAATATAAAGCTACCGTTAAACTCATTAGTAGTAACGTAAACCTCCACTAAACTTATATCTATTAATCACTTTTTTGTTTTTTTTTTTTTTTTAAATTAAAGCATTTATTGTTACATTTCAAAACTGAATTTAGCATAAATTTCTATCGATAAAATTTTCAAGTCCATAATGCATGTCGTGGCTGTCTGTAAGTATAAACTGTACTTAAATTAATGTTTGTTTTCTCGAGTTTAATGTCTTTGTTAGTATAAGTTTATGTTGACTGCCCTATAAAATAAATAAATAAAATAAATAAATAAATTTTATATCATCAGTATACACAGTTGACTGCACCAGTGGCTCAGTGGTTATAATAATAGATACCTAGCGTTTTGGGTTCGATTCCCATCCGAGACAATTATTTATGTAAACCATTAATAGTTGATCTAAGTCTATTTTTTATTTAGTTCCCGCACTAAAGAAATTAACCCCTTTATCGTAGAAGATTTTACAATGAATTAATTCACGTCAACAAAGTGAACCCAGACTCAGAACTCTGTGATTCACACAAATAATTATACCGGGGTAAAATTATGTTTTTTTAAATCCTCAGCAACACGAGCATTTATTTATATAGTGCTCGAGTTTTCCTTTAAAAAAAATAAAAGTATTGAATGATTTATTTTATTAAATTTATTGACCTGCATTAAGTATAATCATAACACTTTCAATATTTTCTTTCTGTGACAATAAACTCTCACGTAATTGAATTCCGATACTTATGTAAAATTATCAATTAAACTCCTAATAACCGTAGGTACCTACTAGGTACTAGCAAACTATTTGTAAACAATCCCCTTAGTCCGATAATTTCTAAGAGCCAACATTGTCTATATCCTATAATATGTTCCCAGGGTACTGTTTTCAGTCTAGAACTCATTTGGTCGTACGATTATCGGCTTTGCAACAGATGAGGCAACCGTCGCGTTGGTACCACATTATCCTATTATGTTCTCCTATTGTCGAATAAACGGCTAGCTAGGCTGTCAACTAGACTATAATAACGATAGCTTGAAATTATTATTTTGTTAGTATGATAGTAATTGCATTATGTACTACGCATAATCTATACTACATAAAGCTGAAGTCTTTGATTTTTTTTACTCGAACACGCTTACCTCGTGAACTACTGGAACTCCGATTTGAAAAAATATTCCAGTGTTATATTAAATAGCCTATTTATTGAGGAAGGTTATATTTTTATTATGAAGTTTCCACGGGAACGGGTGGTACAGTCAGCATCAAAAGTTGATGACCACATTTAGATTTCCAAAACCGCTGAACACCGTATTATACCTAAATCGCTCAACATGACAAGCGCCAGAAATGAATGATTATCATAAAAGGCCATAAGTAGGTGACCATCACTTTTCAAAAGTCGCTAAACAAAATTATAGTAAAAATAGCATAACATTCTTCGTCTCTAAAGTCTCTGAACAACTTTTTGACAAAAATAATATACCATCGTTTATCTCATAAGTCCCTGAACAAAATGAAAAAAAAAATGGGTTTAATATGTGTGTGTATTTTACAAGCTTTTATTTAACTTGCAATGTATGTATGTAATTTTTTCGGGTGGAATCTTGCAAGCATATGTATATTGCTTGACAATGCAATAATATGGTACCTTGAGCTTATCTGATGATGGAGTCGGAAGGTGGTCATAGGAACTCACTTCTGTACTGAATAAAATAGTCCAGTTTGGGCTCGTTTGTTTTTGTTTATGAGTACCTACTTTCCATTGCATATGATGACCGGATGGCATCGACCGTGCGTGACCCGCTGTAAATAGGGTTACAAGCTTAAGTCTAAAAAGTCAACAATTTAATAAAAATTAAAAAAAAAAATTTAAAACAGGCTTTTATTAAAAAATTATGTGTACTCATAGTACAATTTCAAATATCAAAATATATTAAATGTAATAGCTTGAGGCACTGAAATATAGTAATGAACGCCTCAAGCTTTTATAATTTATATATATCTATACATATAATAAAACAGTAAAAAACTGTGTCTATACATTGAATATATTAAAAAAATAATAATTGAGGGGGGTTTAAAAAAAGTAATTGAGCACGAATCCAAAAAAAAAAAAACTGTCTGTTTGTCTGTTTGTTTGTACACGCTAATCTTCGGAACTACTCGACGGATTTGAATGATTTTTTTGTTGTATAGGTATTAATTCTGGGTAACATATGGGCTATAATTTATCTTGGAAACTTGAACACCTGATGCAGAACCGCAACTGACCAGCCAAACTATATGAGATACAAAAATGGTACATAGCAAAAAGCATTTTCTGCTGAGACAATAAATTTGAAGATCTGGCACACCTGATGTGGAACTCCAAGCCCCAAGAGTCCAGCTACACTATAACATACATAGGAATGACGTCTTTGCAAGAGTTGTTCAGACTGATGAGCATTCTCTGTTGACGTATTCGAATTGAAGATCTGGAACACTTGCTGTGGAACTCCAAGAGCCCAGCTACACTATAACATATATAGGAATGACGTCTTAGCAAGTTGTCTAGCATTTTTTTTTGTTATCCGTTGGATGTGCATTTACGCATATCACATACACTATAAAACATATAGGAATGACGTCTTAGCAAAAGTTTTTTGGTCTGTTGGGCATTTCCTGTTGACTTATAAAAATCGAAGATCAAAAACATCTGATTTGGAAATCAAAGCTATCACTAATTTCACTATATAATTATAAAATAACATAAGCTGGGTGTACGTCCACGCGGTGATAGTTTAGGACTAATTTTCGATGAAAATGAATCAATGAAAACTATACTGGCCAAAACTCACATTTTTTTTAATCGAATAAATATGCCTTCGGACTTATGTGTTTAATTTCCTTTTCCATTTATCTTAGTGACACGCACATCTTAGTAAAGCACTTAAGCTCAGTCAACTACATTGTCTTCTAAATTCACGCAGCAAACTTTCACATGATAACAAGGTTAAGATTTACACCACGTGTGTACGACCGATTACGACGTACGCAAGCCCAAGTGGTAAAGTGCCTGCTCCTCATTAGACCCCCCTCATCATGTGCAATGGACAATATTCACTAACACAAAACAAACGATCCTGAACTCGACTATCTTAGCGCTTGCATTAAGGGTGTACCAGTGGTAATGTTCCTGCTCCTCATCAGACCCTCTTCATCATGTGCAATGGAAAGTACTCCTAAACACAAAACAAACGAGCCCAAACTCGACTATCTTAGCGCTTGCATTAAGGGCGTACCAGTGGTGATGTTCCTGCTCCTCATCAAACCCCCGTCATCATGTGCAATGGAAATACTCACTAACTCAAAACAAACGAGCCCAAACTCGAACATCTTAGCGCTTGCATTAAGGGCGTACCAGTGGTAATGTTCCTGCTCCTCATCAGACCCTCGTCATCATGTGCAATGGAAAGTGCTCATAAACCCAAAACAAACGAGCCCAAACTAGACTATCTTAGCGCTTGCATTAAGGGCGTACCAGTGGTGATGTTCCTGCTCTTCATCAAACCCCCGTCATCATGTGCAATGGAAAATACTCACTAACTCAAAACAAACGAGCCCAAACTCGAACATCTTAGCGCTTGCATTAAGGGCGTACCAGTGGTAATGTTCCTGCTCCTCATCAGACCCTCTTCATCATGTGCAATGGAAAGTGCTCATAAACCCAAAACAAACGAGCCCAAACTCGACTATCTTATTCAGTAGGTACAGGAGTTCCTATGGCCACCTTCCGACTCCATCATCAGATCAGCTCCATGGTACTATTGCATTGTCACGCGATATACATATGCTTGCAAAACTTCAGCTCAATCGGTTGAGGGTATGTGCTTCAAAATTTAGTTGCAAGATTCCAACCGAACAAATTACATACAAAGCAAGTTAAATAAAAAATTTCAGTAACTTTTGTTATTTTATTATGTTAAGTTATTTTTGGACATTGCCGTGATTATACTAGATAACTAAAACAAGCATTTTATATTGTTCAGTGACTTTTGTAAAACTGAATGTTATGATATTTTCGGGTATTATAACGATCAGCGATTTTTGACAAAATGGTGTTCAGTGACCTTTGACGAGTAGTGTTCAGTAAATTTTGAACTTTAATGATGTTCATTCAATACTGGCGCCTATTTCGTTCAGCGATTTATGGGTGTAAAGTGTTCAGCGGTTTTGGAAATCTAAACGTGGTCATCAACTTTTGATGCTGACTGTACGCGATTGAAACCGCGCGCGGGAAGCTAGTATTAAAAATAATATTGAAATTATTGACCGAATAATATTTTACTAGAGTTGATTTTTTTATCATGAGATCGTTGTTCTTTTTAGGGTTCCGTAGCCAAATGGCAAAAAACGGAACCCTTATAGATTCGTCATGTCTGTCTGTCTGTCTGTCTGTCTGTCCGTCCGTATGTCACAGCCACTTTTTTCCGAAACTATAAGAACTATAATGTTGAAACTTGGCAAGTAGATGTATGTTGTGAACCGCATTAAAATTTTCACACAAAAAAAGAAAAAAAACAATAAATTTTGGGGTTCCCCATACATAGAACTGAAACTCAAAAAGTTTTTTTTTATCGTACCCATACGTTTGGGGTATCTATGAATAGGTCTTCAAAAATGATGTTGAGGTTTCTAATGTAATTTTTTTCTAAACTTAATAGTTTGCGCGAGAGACACTTCCAAAGTGGTAAAATGTGTGTCCCCCCCCCCCTGTAACTTCTAAAATAAGAGAATGATAAATCTAAAAAAAATATATGATGTACATTACCATGCAAACTTCCACCGAAAATTGGTTTGAACGAGATCTTGTAAGTAGTTTCTTTTAAATACGTCATAAATTGAAACCGCAATTTACCTTTCATTCAATCAACTCGAATATAAAAATATAAAATAACATTTCATTTCATAAACATACGCTTTTTAATTCTTGATATCAAAAATAGGTACGCACTTGTAACTGATACGGAACCCTTCGTGCGCGAGTCCGACTCGCACTTGGCCGGTTTTTACAGTTGTGATTGTGTGAAGTTGCGATAATGCAGTCATACAATTTTTACCTATTTTAAAATTAAAACGTTCAAACTTAAACGTCTATTGTTATTAAATGTAACGTTTTAAGGGTATACAGCTTCAAGTTTGCCAATATTATATAAAAAAATCATTGCTTTTTCTATTAATCACCAAATAATATCGTCCTATACGATAATTATTGTACATTTTTTGGCAAATCAATTTAAAACAAGAAAAAATTAATACAATACAAAATAATAACTGAAGATGACTTCCGTATTTTAACTTATTTAATAAGTTTTAACAGATATATCGCGGAAGTTAGGCGCCTACACAAATTTTGTTCTAAACTGCTAAAGCGAAAGCAGTTTCCTACCTCGCCGTCACATATTTCCAACAAGCTTACTTTTGTAATTCTGTTTATGGTAGTCGATAGAATAAGTTGTTGTTGTATTTCTTTTTCTGAATTTGCTCTAAAACTTGTTTTTAAAATAAAATTGATACCTATCATATCAAAATAGTTGGCACCGTAGGCACTAAACAAGCAGGAGTTATTATTTTTCAATAGATGTAGTCAATATTAATTGTTTAATTCATTTTTATTTACCTATTTACAAGAATACTAACAATAATTCATTTTTTATTGAACATCTTTGATGTGAATGAACAAATTAATGATCCAGAAAATAAAGTTCTTAATTCAATCTCAAGGTTCAACATTCAGGTGCGGGTCTCAATGTACAACATTAGAAAATTACACATTTGGATAATTTTAGAAATAAAACTTTAGTGAGTTGTACACATATAAAAATTAACTAACCGGTTGTACTCACGATTTGTCATCATCGGATATGTCCGACTAGTTTCGAGACCATCCCAAGGTCCATCCCGAGGCCGAGGACGGCGCCGCGCCGTCGAGTCGACTATTCCTTGAGAATGGACCTCGGGATGGTCTCGAAATTAGTCGGACATATCCGATGATGACAAATGACATAACATACCTATAACAATTAATATGCTACTGTTAGAGCGGTTTCGCACTACGTCCGATCCGAATCCGATCCGAACCCGTGCAAATATGGTCCGTAGTAGCCGTAGAACTATTTCTATGGTAATTTACGCACTAGAATAAGGAACATAAGAGACTACGAGTTATCTTCTTTATCTTATGCAATTTTAACTTAGACATATTATAAAGAGGAAAGATTTGTTTGTAAGTATGTTTGTAACGTATAGGCTCAAAAAGTACTGGACCGATTTAAAAAATTCTTTCACCATTTTAATGCTACATTATCACTAATTAATATAGGCTATATTTAATTATGAAGTTCCCACGGGAACGGGAGCTATGCGGGTGAAACCGCGCGCGGGAAGCTAGTACATTATAAAAAACAATAGAAATATATACTAATATTTTTTTATATTTCAATTAAATATGAAATACTCGTAGGTAGGTATTGCAGTCATATATCCTAGTAGTTACGGTAGTTACCTCTGAGACCTGGGTTCGATTCCCACCCGAGACAATTATTTGTGTGCTGTAACAATACTTGTTTTGTGTCTGGGTGTTTTGCGTCAGTGAACTATCTATGTACCTATCTGTAAAGACCGTCGCGACAAAGATTTATTTCCCTTGCACTATAGTTACCGATTAGAAAAAAATAACTACTACGGGAATATATTTCTTAAGAAGTAAGTGGTACCTTTGTACACACACAGAATACATAATAAGACAACGTTGTTTCCTTTAGTCGTGTTTCATGTAGGTACCTACATATATTGTGTGTAAACATAAATAAATAAAAAAACCACACTCATTAACTTCCAAAGTCAAATAGGAATCTAACTTCAATACAAACGAGTGAAATATGAAATGAATATACCGTAAATTACAGTAAATCTTATGGCTTAACAAAAATTAGGCGCGGCTCAATGAACAAGCCAACAAGTATACATTTGGATGGAAGTTCGCCTGACACGTTACGGATGAGCTTCGGGTAATTAAAAACGTGACCGTCGTCACTTGTCGTCCGGCGCCCATAAGGGTTTTATCTACTTGGTAACACCCTCTGTGTTTTGTTTATTTATTATAGCGGAACTTTTATCGGATTGCTTGAGTGTGATTGTTAGTTAATGACAACGATGATTTGCGTCCGTGGGAATTTATGGTGATGCTGTTAGAATTCACATAAAAATATTTCTCAAATATTAAGAAATATATAATTACAAAATAGATAGAGTTACTTAGTACTTAGTCCTAAGAGTATGTATATGACTAACTTCCCACGCGCGGTTACACCACAAGAACTTCATAATGAAATATAGCACATGCTATTATAGCCTTCCTCGATAAATCGGCTATCAAACATGGAAAAAAAATCAAATCTGTCCAAGCAGTTTTATCAGAAATTTTATAATAAGCTTTTTTATATAATTTATCTTTGTCATATCGTTTATACCTGTTTGTAGAAAGATCTCTTACATTATTAAGAAGTTTGTTGAGAAGAATATACATTTCCTCATAAAATAATTGCTAATTTTGTGGTAGTAGGTATGTATATGTAAAACGACATAACGCTTAGTTCTAGTGTTAAGGTTATGAGTGTCGCTTTTTTTCTTAAAACTATAAATATTCTTATGAACATATAAAAGGTTTTCATAGACATAATATTATGATGCGACTGTAAGAATATTGGTCTCCTTGAATTTCTCCCGTAGGGTAACTCGCGGACCAAGTTGATATATGGACCTTACAGCTCGTTTCGGTAGTACAAAAATGGTGTCAATGTCCGCATAGTTTCCCCAGAGAAGAATCCCATAAGACACGCTATGAAAATATCTAAAGTATACCATCCTAGCAGTATCCACATCAGTGAGTTGTCTCATAGTTCTACTAGAACTTCACACTGTCTTAATCCAGCCTGGTATCATATTTGACTGCACATTACTTTTATAATAACAACTATACTGCAGAATATAAGTAAAGAATTTATGTCATGTAAAATGTTATGTTTGAGGGTGATTGGGTCACGCACGAGGGTTCTTTGGACGTCTACGGTTTTTATTAACTGTTTGTATGTCTTGTCATCGTAAAACTAGAATGGATGCCTACGACCTATTGGATTTAGTGGCGATTTTTATATGTTGTTAAGAGAAAGGAGAGCGAAGTGCAAATGGTACTTGTGTAATCAGTGTTTTGCTACATTAAAATTTATTTTATAGGTATTGGAAAAGTTATTTTATATTAGTACTAAATTCTGCGAGCGATTTCACCCGGGCGACTCCCGTAACCGTAGGAATTTCAAAATAAAATATAGCATATAGCCTTCCTCTATAAACAGGCTATCTAACAATGACATATTTTTTTTAAATCGGGCCTTTAATTCCTGCGATTAGCGCGTTCAAGCAAACAAAACCAACTCTTCAGATTTTTATATAAGTACCTATAAGATAAAGTATGGAATTAAACTGATACAAAAATTACAGATTAATAATTTGGTCAACCTGAGCATAGATTTACAAGCCTCGCTTTTAGGTTCGGAGATCGTGAGTTCGATCCCCACGCCGAACAATAATCTTTGTGTAAAATCCAAGATTTCTTTCTCTGGTGGTGAGTTGAGAAACCACCCTCTCAGCCTCGGAAAGCACTTTGAGCCGTTGGATTGATATAACATAATATATAACGATAAACTGACAGCAGTGCGCAATAAAGCTAATACTGCGTCACCAACCTTCCTCCAAAGCATGGTGACGATGGAAAAAACCCATCCACGCGACGACGCGATATTCAACAGTGGATGATATACGAATATACGCCGATGAATAGTTGAGTAGTTAAGTAGGTACGTTTTATATTTATGAATTACAAACATTTATACAAATAAATAAAATTGCAGTGTCTGTTTTTAATATTAAAATAACCGCTTTTTACTAGATGCATGAAATTAAATACGGTACATTTACCAAAATTAAATTTTTGTCAGTCTGTCTGTTTGTTCCGGCTAATCTCTGCAACGGCTGCACTGATATTGACGGGACTTTCACTGGCAGATAAATGATGTAATAAGGAGTGACGTAAATTACTTTTATTGTGAAATTCCTCGCGGACTCTAGGGCTTCAGTGAAATGGTGCAACTATATAACGTCTTCCAAATTATAATACTACCTATAATTTTAATCCAACATAAGGCAAAACTACGCGCCGTTATTTTCCTTAGATTCTTTAACACCATTTCTTCCAATTAACTGCACAAGTTCAAATGACGTACGTTTTTCAAAGCTTTGTCTAAGTTACCCGGCATTTTGGACGTCAAACTTTCAGTTGACGAAATTTATTCATGACGTGATCCCTCGTAAATACATTTGGGACTTTATTGTCGTAATGAATTTGATATGGCTTATGAAAACAGACTTATCTTTTACTTTATATTGTTAGCTCATTTTTGAAAATTATTTTTTATTGTGCTCGTTTTGTTTCATATTTTAATTTGAATAATAGTCATTCTTTGATGTAATAAATGTTTATTACTAACATAAACGTGAACCTAAGGGTATTTTGGATACCAGCATTCAGATAAGACATAAGCGCACAAAAGAAAAATATATAACACTCTTACCGCGCGCGGTTTCTCCCGCGTAACTCCATAAAATGTTTACGATAACCATAATCGAGAATCAATCTTTCCGTCGGTGAAAACAGTATGAAAATAGATGCAGTGGTTTTTGAGTTTATTGCGAACAAACACACCGAAGATCACGCGGCGGAAGATTATGTTTTATAAATGTAGTAGGTAAATAACTTATTAATTTTTTAGACAACACAGTAATTACAAACAATATGGCCGGACTTACTATTTTTGTTGAATTTGTATATAACGGGTTGGTATCCCTGCCGCAAAGTGATTTATTATATAAAGCACTACCTATTTTATCCACTCTTTTCACTCTCAACAATACTCTTTAAATAACGCAGCCAACTAGCTTTTTTAAAATACCAAACGATTCTTTGTCGAACTCGGTTTCAGATTAAATCCCATTCTATTGTCTACTGCACTCCAGGTGAAAAGCTGCAAGTGGGACATTTATCTTCACGGTTATTTCGCCTAGTGGCTTTATACAAAATTGATACGATAAATCGGGAAGTTAACTCACTCGCCGGCAGCTGTACTTACACGCAGATCTCTGCCGTTCTTATTTCCATGTGGCCGGATTCCATGATCAAATTGAAAATTCCAACGGAATATTTGTACTAGGTACTTTGTGTGATTCTTACAGATAAATTGTCTTGTTTAGATTAGGTTAAGGCTTGTTTTACTTTGTCAAATAATATTTTGAATTGTTTTTCTTTTTCTTCTTTGCCAAGGAAAACAGTACAAATAAACATAACCCGACCTGTTTTAATTTATAATATGTTTAGTTATTGATCAAAATTAAGCAGGTTAATTGTGATTGTGATCAATATCAGGTTATAAGCTCACTTAAAGCGTTTATCACCTTTGAATATTAACAAACGAAATGGTGATGTCAATACTCAAAGTTGAATTAACGTTTCACGACAAGAAAAAAATACAATGTCTATGTCAACATGCACTAAAATAAATAAATAAAATAGAAATATTTGATAAGTACTGACAAGTATATGCCATGTACTTATGAAATCTTATTTAAATTGCACCATACTGAATTAAAGTATTATAAATGATTTTGACTATTTTATCCATTTGAAAATGCTATATTCGATATATTAAAATTGCTACATCCAAACATTCATATCGACAGTATAGATTGTAAAACTGACATAAATCAGAGATAAATCAAATGCGATTAGAATCTTTACTATCAGCTCTTATTGCTCCAATGTGAAAAGCGACATCACAAATACCCACTCATATATTCAATATACAGTGCAGTCCAAAATGTACTTAAATAAAAAAAAACCATGTTTGAATGACTTCTTGCTTTTTTTAATTTTGTAAAGCTTCCTAATATCTGAAACTCAGAAGCTTAAGTTCGGACGTGCTATTTTATGTCAGAAACATTCGTCGTATGTGCCTTTATCGTAAACTGGCACTTACGACCAAATGCTTCTGAAGATAATAGTATCTTGAGCTTCTGAGCTCTAGATATAATCATTATAAGGAAGCTTAAAATGACATGTCTGAGGTGACATGAAATGATTTCATTGGTACGTCATTGATGTATTGGTATCATAATATCACATATCTATTTCAAACAAAACTACATTCTCATTTTTTATGTGAAATTATACCAACAGCAATTAAATTAAGTTTTAAATTTAAAGTCAACGATCTATTTTTATTGATTTGATTTTTAATTCAGATATAGGTATTAAGAATAATACAAATTGCTTTTTTAATCGCATACATATTTAAAACATACATATTTAATTAAAACTTATATTTAACTAGTGACCCGCCCCGGCGCCGCACGGGTTCAATGCTGATGTATTATACATATAAACCTTCCTCTTGATTCCTTCTATCTATTAAAAAAACAGCATCAAAATCCGTTGCGTAGTTTTAAAGATTTAAGCATACACAGGGACATAGGGATATAGGGACATAGAAAGCGACTTTGTTTTATACTATGTAGTGATTTAACTTTTAATATTAGGCGTGATAGCTCTGATCTAACCGTGATGTGCACTAAGAGCAGCACGCATTCTGTCAATGTTATGTCAAACGCAATAAGATTACATTAAAAGTTAATATTGTCAGAAGTGCTAAGGTTACATTGGCAAATTTAATATGGTGGTTAAGTATTTATTATTATATATACCTATTGATTTAGAATATGTGTCTATGAAATTCAATTTCCCGACGCGCGGCCCTGAATACAACCACAAATTGATAATAAATAAAACCGCTTAAAACTTTTAATATGTGGAAAGAAATTTATTCACGGAGAACATGTCCTATCAAAATATCTCGGGCCACACGTTATGTCGGCACATTCTTCTCCTAAATTGAAATTCTCGAACGCTCTCCCTTCAGTAGCGGGATGGGGTCAGAGCTAAAAGACAAATACTTTGAATGTTCGATTAATGTGATCAAATATCATCTTTTCTTCAACGGTTCATTTTATTAGATTGTTCGGTGATATTTGTGTGGTTCAACTCAATATAAAAGGAATGTTTACATCCCATTGGGAGGTCACTTAATCTATTTCGTAATAAAGAAATATTTGTCTACAACTTATTATAATGAAATAGCAAAAATATTTGACTCAACTATTTATTATATGAAAGTGGGGTAGTTAATGTCTTCATAAATTTTGTCTTGGCCTACCTTACTATGAACAACGTGCATAAAACGCAGGCTGTATTACAGACAGTGTAAAATATTGGTATGCTGGCATATTATTGTTCTTGAGAAAACTTAAGTTATAAAACTATTATTTAAAATTTTATAATTTATTTTTGTTTATAAAATGAAACTGATGTTATTCCATACTATTGTTTATCTGGACTATTATAAGTTATCAACACAAAGATAGTAAAACAGAGTGGTGCTAAATAGAGTACGTTATTGCTACTAAATAGAGATGTCGTAGGCTAATAATTTTGAACCAACCATCCTCTTTAAGATTTTCTACTTCACTTCATAACAACAGATATTCATATATATACCTAGATAACACAAGTATCACGATCTGTATGAAAACCAAGCGTGCCATTTTTTGAATACCTATTATGACGTCACAACCACTATTTAGTGATGGGAAAATCAAATCGATTCAAAGACGCCGCCACGTAAGGCGGCGTCTTTGAATCGATTTGCGTACTCAATTTTGAATAAAGTTCGCCTTTGTATATATACCAATTCTCAATTACTATACGAATACTATTTACTGCACGGATATACATTTATTGAGTAATTGTGTACAGTAAAGAATTATTAAGAATCGTTCAAATCGATTTATGTATCGATTTTATGACAGAGTAATACCTTAACTATTAATACCGCTAGTTCTGTCTCAATATCATTCAATCTTATTGAGCAAAAATAAACAAATAATAACAAGACAACCGTTTGGGCAATAAATGTGTGTGCCTATTAAAATATAAATTAAAATAACTGGACCTAAACCCCGCGTAATTGCCCATTTGAGTATGTTTCGCCGGACCGCCATATGTGGGCCGTGTTGAAACCGGTGGTAGAGTAACCCACTGAGTTTGTTTCGCCGGATCTTCTCAGTTGGGGCACATAAGATCCGGTGGTAGCATTAAAGCGCGTCCGTCGTTATATGCTCATGGTCCACCAAAATAATGACAATTGTTTTGGCATAACATAGACAGAACAAGCATTTTGCCTCCTAGCGACAATATACATTAATTATAATAATTAATTTAATTATAAATAAGTTATTTGAATAGGTTTATAAATAAACCAAGTCGTGTGTGTGTAGGATTTTGCGGCGGTTTGGTTCCTTCAAAAAAAAAATTGTTTTGTCTAATTCAATATTTGTTGCTTTTTCTCATCAACAAAGCTTGCTTCCTCAAAATGCATCGATCAAATAGTGCTATGCTTTGTGCGGAACCAATATTTGTTTTCCGTCGCCTTAATCCATTTTTGTTTTAAATTCGTGACTTTTTTAGTTATCCCCATGAACCCCATGGGGAAAACTAAAAAAGTCATGAAACGGTACGATTATTTATTTAAATTGTCTACATAATAAGTACTAATATAATACAAAATCATTCCTGTTTCCGAAATCGATTCTCGAAAATCGATCTGTGTTGCATATGATGAACAGCACTCATCGCCAAAATTGACAGAAAAATGATAAAAGTCCCTGTACTACAAAACCGAAGCGATATACGATAGTATCGCTTGTTTCGATATTCATCACTTGGTAAAACAAAACGTCTCATCAAACGCTCCAAGTAAAAGCCGCAATGTAATACCTACAAATGTTTTGTTTTTCTCAGATTTAGTATTACCAGGTATAACTGAGGGTATTAGGACTATTAGTTTAAAAATAATTGTTTTTTAAATTAATTACGCGTAATATTAATTACAAAATGACTTAACGATGGAAGGAAACGTTAACTTTATTTTTTCTCCTCACATTTGTTCACTTTTTACAATTTATAACAGCACAATTAACCATTTTAATATTTTAAACTAACGTCCGACTAGCGCTGTACACCGATGCAGACTAAACGCGAAAGTGGCCACTTACGATTTTTGTACGTAAGCTAGGCACGCGAAGTGCTTAGTTACTCTTGTGTTATCTAGGTCTATCTATATCCGTGGGAATCATCTTAATAGACCTTAGCACGGCAGGGTTTTCGAGAGATTTTGCCGTAATCACTACGTTTGGCAGCTGGATTGCTGTTCGCAGTAAGATGGTAGGCAACCTTGAGCTGATAGATGCTGCTGCCCATCCATTAGGACAACCTCTGTAGCGTAGCGGTATCTGGCTCGCTTTAAATCTCGGAGGTCCTAGGTTCGATTCCCACGCTGGACAGGTAATCTTTGTGTAAATACTAAACTTTCCGGGTCTGGTTGTTTGAGGGACTACCCTCCGTGCCTCGGAAAGCACGTTAAGTCGTTGGTCCCGATTGTTATAACATCATCTATAATAATCGTATATCAACGAACGGGCAGCAACGTTTCCTTGTACAACATAATACTGCGGTCACCAATCCGCCTGCCAAGCGTGGGGACTATGGCAAATACCCTCCCCGGGAGGAGGCCCATGTTCAGCAGTGGAAGTTATACGGGCTGATGATGATGATGATGATGATCCAGCCGAGAACACGTCACGTCTATTTAACAGTCAAGAACTGTACGAACTGTAAAGTTTTACGCTTGACAAATTGTCTGACCATTCGTAGATAAATAGTTTTGTAAGGCGACTTAAATATCAGTACTACGGTCACGTAACATCTCGTATTTTAATAAAAAAAAAAAAACGTACAAATTTATTTAACTACTAAGATTAAATATTTCCACTGCGAGAAAACTACCATTAAAATTTCAGCCTGATTTGCCCGCGACGACCAAACTGCAAGGTGATTCATTAAATAATAATGAAAATTAGGTAATATGATTGCAATAATTTAAAAGTAATTAGAAGTAATAAAATAAATTGTTTATTTTCGTTGACATATGTTTTGAATCGGAAATTTATTAGGACTTATATTTTTAAATCTAATCTTAAAATGCGATAATTGCAAATAATGTTTACATAATATTATTTTTATTAAGTATCAAAGTACATGTCACTAAAGTTTAAAATGATATCACGTTTTCTAATTTAGCCTGCCCATTTTACTAGGTAAACTCGAACAGCAAGCAATAAAATAACGAGCTACTTAACTTATTCACAGACCCGCTACACTTATCTAAATCTTTAATCTCGAATACATTACCTATCGCACGAAGCATGGAAGTACTCTTGCAACAGTTAGTCTGAACTAAAGCACCGCATTCACATAGAAATAAAGTAAAAATCTATTCAGCGTTAAAATCGATACCGCTATCAAAATGCACCCGAGCTACGGTTCAAAGGCTCGTCCGCCCGACCGCCTCAAAGGATGTTCGTACGAAACAAGCCGTACGTTCCCACTCAGATCAATGTACAAGGGTATAAGAGAGCTCCTCTTTCCTACCATCATGAGCACTTGGTGCAAAACACATCCTTTCTTATTCTTATATATGGACGTTTATCGGATGTTTTTCCGCGGATCTCAATGGAATTGTTTTTGATATTGCGTGGAATTTGAGATTGCCTTATTTGCCTTTTTAATGCATGCTGTTGTTATTCAATATAACTGTGCCAGCAATAGTTTTCATGAATTTATTACCCGCTATATAAATTATTGGTATATTGCCTTAATCCTAGACTTTGTAAACGTCAACAGGCAAACTATGCTACAATATCCAATGACGTATGAAGAGCCGCATGAAGTTGCATTCGAATTAAAACGTTGTTTTTAACTTATGCTTTCGAGTTCCAAAGCCAATTATTTAGGTTACATAGCTACTGACTTCTGTCATGATTCTGGAATACATTATGGTAATGATTGCGAGCTTTATCTTAATCAACTACTAACTACACCGTAAACCTGTTTGGTTTTTATACTATTTATTTTCCCGTAAGGTTTAAGTAAAATCTTGTTATCTTACCTTTTATCGTAGATGAAGAAGAAAGTAATTGTACTTCCCTCTTCAGCTTTGATCAAAAGAAGTTTTTTTCTGAAATAACTATGAAACTTTTCGCCACAGCTATAAAACTATACGTTTGTATATAAATACTAGCGGCCCGCCCCGGCTTCGCACGGGTGGACTTTTATACCCTACCCCTGCCCTACCCTACCCCTACCCTACCCCTACCCTACCCCTACCCTACCCCTACCCTACCCTACCCCTACCCTACCCCTACCCCTACCCCTACCCTACCCCTACCCTACCCCTACCCCTACCCTACCCCTACCCTACCCCTACCCCTACCCTACCCCTACCCTACCCTACCCCTACCCTACCCCTACCCCTACCCCTACCCCTACCCCTACCCTACCCTACCCCTACCCTACCCTACCCCTACCCCTACCCAAAAGTATCCTATGTCCTTCTCCCAGTTCTTAGCTACCTCCCTACCAATTTTCAGCCAAATCGGTTCAGCCGTTCTTGAGTTATAAATAGTGTAACTAACAAGACTTTCTTTTGTTTTTAAAATGTATTCTGCTTTTCAGGGCGGAGTCAAATCCAACGAAACAAAAACCATGAAAATTGATCCAGCCGATCTCGAGTTATAAGTGTTGTAACAAACCCGTCTTTGTTTTATATATATAAAAATAATATGAATATTTTAATTCGTAATATCTTTTGAATGGAAAGTCCAATTTAAATAATTTAAAAACTATTTTATAGGTAGTTAAATGGTCTTGACCATAAAATAATTTATTTGGATAAGGATTAATATAAACACATAAATAGCATGGTTTGAATTTGGTTAGCATTTTCATTAATGTTTAAAATGAAAAAAGTTGTTGTAGTGACATAACTACAATAGTTGGACATATGCTACCGCGGAGTTTTTTGTAGACATTATGATGTTCTTCAATATTGTTGTACATTATTTTGTTCTATCGCTAATAGTTTCGGCAGCGCATTCGACGAAAGACATTTTAAGACTCATTTTTCTACACCTTCGGTTACATTGTTCAAATTTTACCCCTAATTTTTTTCAAAATGAAATGTAGCCTATGTCAAATTGGAAAAATGTAGCATTCTATTGGTGAAAGAATTTTTTAAATCGGCCCAGTACTTTTTGAGCCTATTCATTACAAACATACAAACATACAAAAATAGGTACTTACAAATCTTTCCTCTTTATAATATTAGTGTAGATATATGTACTATTTACCTATATATGTGTGTCTTATAAGCCGTTTATCGAATACAACACACAGTAAATTTAGCATAACATTTTAAAATATCCCATCCAAGACTATATTCACCGTTTATTTGTCTACTTTACGCGCCGTATTTGGGGCACAAAAATTTATGTTCCGACAAAATTTAACATTATGGGTTCAGTAGGTTCAAAGCCAATCAGCTGTGACAATCATACTACACGAATGATCCTATTGGTGGTTGAGATTTTAATAAAAAACAGATTATGTAAAGCGATGGCACGCTGAAAAATTAAACCTACAAATATATATCGGTAACCAATTATATTTTATGGATACGGTGAATTTAAGTAATTTTTGTTTTTTGTATTAAAACTGCTGGTTGAAGATCCGGAGTTTAAATGAGAATTTGATTTTACTTTTACTTATTCATTGATATCTACTTACACGCATATAATAATTAATGCCCCCACCTCGTACTAATTACGTTGAAAATATAACCATAATGTAACATACATCCATTGTTATTATTTCCAACGTATTAAAATAAAATACCCGGTCCCGAACCGTTTACGTAATTAAAATTATAACGGGAGCCAATTATTTTACTTGTTGTTACTGCCTGTGATTTTGAGAGCTATCAATTAAAATATTCGCGAGTCAGCTCTGAGCAAAGTGATAAATAGCATTTTTATATTTTATTATAAAAGGCTGACTAACTAATGTTATATACCTACTAAACACTTAAAACTACTATGCCCCTGTAGTGTATGGTATGTGTCGTCAACTACCCTCATACAGACCAACACGGTCTCGTGCGTACCACGCCATTTACACGAGAGACATCGGTGAGTGTGTGCGTGTCGGCTGTCTTTCCGTTAAGTGCGTGTGATATCTTTCCCCAAATAGCCCAAGAGGATCGGCTCTACAGCTCCCCACTAAATAACAGTTCTTAATGTTCACTGCTTAACATAGCTCTCCACCGAAGCGTGTTTTGCTATCAACAATGCGCTTTGCGGGTGGGTCGAGGACAGTTGCACAAAACATTTCAAAAATACCTCAAAATCAACCTGCTATCGTCAGCGACCGCCCTGAGCCGGACCCCGGCAGGGGATCGCTCTGGTTGTTTAGTTAGAAGTTTTTAAATAAGGCTGGCACTCTGCTTACCTTCTTGCCTGGAGTACAAAGGCGTCCTCGACGCGACGACGAACTTTTACACTTGTCTGTACATAAAAAGGGTGGGTTAGTCAGCAGTAAAAGACACCGCGATTTTTTATTTGTTGAAAATACTTGGCAGGACGATATGCCAACAATAATAGTAACGAAACGAACATAACCAATTTAAAATAGACATTATGTTTAAAAAAACGGTAGCCCTCAAGGAGACGGCAGTGATGAATCTACATTGCAAAATGAACACATGATTTGCAACAAAAGATAACCTAGGTTGTATTAACGAGCATCTCAAACGCAGGTTCGCAGTCAATTAAATCTGTTAATTTTAGTGCTATTTAAAAACATATTTATACAAAGTTCGATTGTATTACAATAAAATAATTATTTCGCCGAGTATTTGCATCAACTTTAAAATCACGTCAAATATGTCAACAAGCGTGTGAACCGTCAGTTAAGGACATCAGTTGAGGACAAACGTCTCGCGGTATTTTCCAGTTTCCCTGCTGTAACTACAACCGGTGGTTTGACACTTTTAGACCTTGCCGCTTAATGGATTTCTACCCGTAAGTTGATGACCGAAACAGCCAGCGCCGATAGAGAACACCACGCACGATCAACCGCACAGCGATAAGGAAACTTAACCGTATTACTAAAAAACCTGATTGGTAGTTACCTATTCAGTAGTTAATGGATGAATTGAATTAGTAGCAATAATGCAAATAAACAGTTGGTTTAATTAACTGATTGCTCCGTAGACTAACTGTTGACATATTGACATGTTGCGTGGATTTTGCAGAGACATTTGCGATTTGAGATCAAGTGCGCTGTAGCCCAATGGCTAGGGTCCTGTGGTCGCCGGTTCGATCCCCACTACCGACATTATTACATTAACGACATTAACTCACTCGTAAAATTTTAGCTTAGCACGAGGAGCTAACAAGAATTCTACAAGTGTGCTAAAACTTTGCTAGTAATCTTTTATAAAAAAACATGACGTTGCTTATCTTTTTCAATCAGGTATATGCACTATAAACTAAGACCAATTCTGAGAAAAACAATTGTGATAATACTCTACCAACACCTAATATAATCTCCCAAACATATATATAACTGTACCGGAGGTACGGCGAACTAAAGCTTATTTTTCCGTATTTCGGACAAATATTGCCCACAAAGGTGTTCAAATGGTCGTATCACCTCTTTTGGGTCTGCCCAAGTTACAATAACTCTTTTACCCTTCCCTACCGTAGAGATACTCAGAAGGTGTTGAAACCAAAAAGGATGTTTACTTTTCGAAAATAAGTACCAACTAAATAAATAAGTACCTACTTAAACTATGAGGAATATTAGTAGATAATATCTGGCAAATCGATGTGTGTTATAATTTTAAACAGTACCGAATAAACGTATACTTATGCTTGACTTCAGAATTCCTTCTATTATAATCTTCAACTTGTTGTTTTGCGACTGAGTGATCCTCCTAACAAATACAACATCATACAATAAAGACGAAGACTATGAATATATATAACATTATAAATAATGTATAAGATTAAATACAAGGGGAAGATAATTCAACATTTTGAAAAACAGTTTTATGATACACAGTACAATGATAAACAGTAAAATATAAACTTGAATAGCTACATATAACATGTTAATAACATTAACATGTAATATGTGGTTTCTGACTAAGAATAGACACATGTCATCTCATAGGTATCATAGGAGACAAAGAGACAAATAGCTAATAGATCAGCATCATTCAAGGTTACTTACCATCTTACCATCGGTTAATGACCAATCCGGTTGCCAATCGTTGTGGTGGTATCCCTTAATAACTCACATGACTAGGACTATAATGAGGATGTCCATTATCAACTATGTACGTTAACGGGCTGTTGAATCAACAGCAAACATGCAAATGTTAAGCTTGTAAACAAATAAAACAAAACAACTCGAATAATGTCTTAAAACTTACAGCAACACAAATCATATAAAATCACCCTTCAACATAACTCTCATCCTGCCCAGCGGGGTGACTATAAAGCAACACCATTATTTATCTCTCTTTCAACTTTTAATAAAAATTACCAAATACAAGTTAACGGAAAGCTATAAATAATAACACAGCTTCCGCACAGTCGAACCGGCGAACTAGACTTAAAAATGAGATTCACGAATAAATTTACATTCGATTTTTTCGTGCAGTCGGACTGTTAAATTTTGAAGAGAACTTTGCGATGTTGGAGATATTTCAAAAATACGAGTAGGAAGATGAAGCAATTATTCAGCTTAGTCATGCATTGTATTTCCGCTCATTAGGTGAATATTTATTTAATTTACAACGGCTGGGGGCCGGCGATAAGCTATGAAGCGTGCGCCTCTGTGACTTCGTCGACTGAATAACAATGCAAACGGACGTCTAAAATGCTGCTTTTCGCTAAAACGAAATGTGACGCCAATTGTATTATCGGCTTGTATTATAACTTAAGCTGTAGAACTGTTATAATTATAGAATTTAGTCAGTAATATAAAATAAATATACCAAATTGAATTTTCTGTTTATAATAATATAAATTAACAACAAATTTTTAGGTACCTGATTTTTTGAATTCGAGAATCTACCTAATGTCTGCATTAATTGAAGTAGGTTCAACAAAAAACTACTTAATAATAAAACGCGCAAACAGCTGATATAAAATAAGATATTTTGAATTTACTAATACTTGTCTACTATAAATTAAACTTAAAATACACGTAACATCCAAACGTTCCTGTCTCAACAAGTTGGGTAGTCCTGTACCGTAACAAATACAATTAAGTCAAATTTAAAGCGCTTTGTTAATTAACAGAAGTGTTGTAACAACGTTAATCTCAAAAACAATGAGATTATGAGAATATTTTTCAAACAATTCAGGGTTGTACCTAACTTTTTTGTTGCCGCTACTGTGCATACCAAAATAATGTGCGACGAAGTAGAGGCCAGCAGTCGTGAAGGGGGGTTGGTTTCATTTTATTTTATTTATTAATGTTCATAATTAAAAACCAGTTTAATTTAGAAATAGATATTGTGTTTGTTTTCTTTCTCTATAGGCACGTGTATTATAATTCAGTTCTATCAATAGGGTGGAGAGAATAAGTTTCACACTTTATTTTTACATAGACCATGAGAATGAAATAAATTGAAAACGTTTATTGAGAATGTAGACGAATCGATCGTTCTTATTATAAGTCCAATACAATGATAAAAAGATACAAAGATGAAAAAAAAAACTTGAATAATTAATTAATTTACATTTCAACAATAATGTGACGGCTAAATGGTAAATATAGTATTTTAGCAAATAATATATATTATGAAATTTAATACGATATTACTACATACTTCAACAATATTCCATACTACCAAAATCATTACACTTGAAACAAAACTTTATATTAATGTGACTATGGACACTAAATTCGTTTCAAATAGTGTAAACCCATGTTGTACGTCATGTCGGTTGACCCACGTCAGGGAAGCGCAAAGTGCTTCGATAACCGGCGAAACCGCAGCCTATCGCTTTTTGATAGCATCACTTTGCCCAACTTGCCATCTGTCGGCCATTAGGTTCGGGATATTGAAAAAGTGAGCCGATAGCCACCGCTGTGTACGTATTTGTAACGTAATATATTTCAGCACTTATATCGCGATAACATGTTTCTATTGGTTTTGGAATTTCTTTGGATTGATAGTGTGGTTAATAAATCTTTCTTTTTAAGAAAGCAAAGTGGTGTCATTGTTCAGTAAAAGTCATTTTAGTTACTTTAGTTTATTTGTCAGTGAAAATTAAAGAAGGTTTACAATGTGTTCGACCAAAATACATATTTTAAACTGAAAACAAACAACAATGATTTATGTTTCATTCTTATTCATTACGTGCGAAAATAGCTTAAACTAAGGTATCTAAAGCTTAAGCATCGCAGAAGTTTAAGCGGTGAATATTTTTAGAAACTTTTTGAAGTTTAAGCGTGAAGTGCCATTTTGGACTTAAAGTACCACTTCAAAGGCCTAACATAAACTTACTTACCTATTAGATCCTAAAGCGTGACTAAATTAAGCTTACTTTATACCTACTTATGAAATATGAAATTTATTCAATGTGACTATCTACAAACTTAATTAAAATATTCAACATTTTTGAATATATTTAAAACGGGTTGGTATGAGCTTGTAGTCAAAACACCAAGTTCTCTTTACATATATTTTTTATAGAAACGTATAAAACCCATAGTCAAAACTTATATAATTAATCTTTTATGTTGTTATTAATGATTTAATTAAAAGTTAATCTAATGCGCTGTCCATTTACATTAGAGTTGGGTGATAAATAAAGTCATAGTAAAAAAATCACTGTGATCCGCTGACAAAAATGATCACTGTGATCTTTTAAAAAGAAACTACGTTCCAAAGTAACGTGTGTCGTTCCGTGTCACAGCAATTGCGCGGCAAGTCTCCCTTCCTTTAGTATCTTGTATTTAGACTTTTAAGACAAAAGAAAAGTGCAATCGTGATCGAAATGACAACTGTGACGATAATTACCTAAATGAGAGGAACTTGTAACCTCGGAAGCATGTATTTGTGATGAGAGTGACCGATGTGACAAAGTCACGATTACTTTTAACGGTTACTTTTGAGTCACTGTAACGACGGTCACGGTGACGGAAAAGTAACAACTTTACTCTAATTTACATAATAGTAAAGTCATTAACATTTATTGCCTCAATATTTTACACTATTAATGTAAAGCATAAGAGATTTTATCGGATGTGACTTTAATGTAATGCCTGGCAATTGTACTCAGCTCGATTGCACTTTGGTCATGTCAACGGAGATTAATAGGAATGCGGAATCATTTAAAATATTATTTTCCCTAAGGGTATATTAATCAATTAATGCCTCGTTTTATAGCGTAGTGGTAATTTGACTTTTCCCTCACACTCCCACAGTGCCTTATATGAAAATCAGGCGACCTGATGTGCGTGAGGAATTACAATCACCCCTTTCAATCAATCACTTTAACTAATGGACCCGACGGCGTACTGTTGTACTTAAAAAGTGTACAGCAAAGTTTTAACCCATACTAACACGCTTATACCAACTTTTCCGTTCTTTGGGACATGTTGGACAACAGATTTCGAGAGAGTTTTGCTTGCAAAAAATACGTGAAAAGAGCATCTTTTTTACACATCGAATTGCCATTCTATATCTATCAACTTTGTATTATTCAAGATAGAATCTTACATACAATTATTTTTTTCGGATGGACTTATTTCGGTATCCACGAGGCTTTCGGTATTCCCGGTGAAATAGCAAACTATTTCACCGGGAATACTAAGCAACCTGCGCAAGAGAGGCCCTGTGGGGCTTGGACCGCGGCACTGTAGAAAATAATGGTCTGTTTCTGATTAAAAATCAATAACTTCTTTATTTCTGAATATTATGTTCTAAAATTTTGCACAAATATAGAATAGTGTATATGGCTTCAAATAGAATGTAATTTATTATGATTAAATTTAAAATAATAAATTAAAAAATAAAACAAATTCAAAATTATAAAAAATCTCCAATGTTTATTTCTTAACAATGAATACTATTATTTTAATGTTTACAAAAACCAAATATCATATAGTACATCAAAATAAAAATCAAATAAAATAAAAAAAGCATTTTTTTAAAGATTAAAATCGAACACAGATTAATTAATTAATTGTACTGTTTACTAAATGTTATGTTATTTATACTTGATGAACTTCGGGATCTAAAATTAATTCGTTCACTTTCAAAAGATCTAAGGTGTCTTCATCAAGTTCCTTCACGTTTTTAGTATACGGTTTTCTAATGCTGGTAATGTAAGGATCTGAAGTATAAAGAAGAGTATGAAATACATCTTCGTTTGTAGCGGATCTTGAGCATTTTCTAGCATGATGAAGACGAATTTTTTTATAATCCTTATTGCGAGATTCTTGTGCATCTTCCGAAAGTTGACCAATAGGAAGTACTGCAAAACGCTTTATAACACTTTCTCCATGAATCAAAATTTGTGAACTGAAGATGGCATGTAATACCATTCATAATTGCTCACATAGATCCTAGCAGTCTCCATCATTACACCCGATGAAAGAGCTTGCAGAATTATGTAAAGTCGTTTAATCAAATTTATATCCACTCCTGTAATTTCAGCAGAGCAGCTTGTATTGTGAAAAAATCTTCTGGCAGTATTACCGTCATTAGAATTACCACTTACTTGTCTTGGTTTGTCGATGATCAATCCTAGCTCTTCACGGAAACGCCTTTGTACCAGGGTTTTCTTCTCTTGCTTTAGTCGTTTCTTTTCTTCACTTGTGGCTGACCATGTTTGGAAAGACAGATTATAGGAAATATGTAAAATCATTTCCATACAACGAATCCAGGCATGCAAAGTAGACAGTCCGTATTGATAAGAATCTTCATTTTCAGGCCTAGCTGTCACTTTTGTCAAATCGTTCATTTGGCGTGGAGTAGCTCCACATATTGTACATGTGGAACCCGAAGGCGTATCTGTTAATACCTGAGCTACTTTACCATCTATCATTGTAAGGAAGAGATCATGCTTCACTTGCACTCCCTCACCTTCTTTGTTAATTAATGATGGACTCAAGGAATTTATTTGACCCTTTATTTCATTAACAACGGCTTTAGTTTTCTCGGCTGTTTCTTTACAAAATTCTATTAATATAGACCGGCAAAAACGAACAGATGAAGGTACCGGATTTTGCCAACATCACCTGTTAGCTCGTTAATTAACTTAATAGGCACCAAAGAAGTGATAAATAAATTCGAATCAGAAATAAGTTCAGACTCTTCTGGCAGTTTCTGTTTGTACTGGCTTTGACCGAATGAGCCATCACAGCCCCATTTACTATACAGAAGTAAGTTATTCAATCCATTCCTATAGACTGAATCTATTGTCAATATTCTAGCTGCAGTGTGATCTAATAAATCTTGAAGTCTTACTATTTTTGCACTTGTGTCTGTAATTTCTATGGCTGAAGACGGTGGATAGTAAGTAGATTTAACTTCTTGCACTTTGTAATATGGCGGAAGCACAAAACATTTTCGTTCATTCGTTAAATTTCTCAAGTACAAATATTGTGCTTTCGTTAAATCCAAGTCAATAAATACGCTCAATGCTTCTTCATCCGTTAACATTTTGGTCTGCCTTGCGTCTTCTATGAGACTCGAAAATAAGGTCTTATTTTCACTGTCAGCAAACCTTAATGTTTCCACAAGTTTAGCTTCTGTTCCTTCTCCTATCGAACGTAACCCTTGAAAATATGCATTATAGACGTGTTCAAATCCATATTCATTAAGTAACATTGTATTTTTTCTTCTTTTACTGGATTCTGACAAGTCTGGATAAGATACGCACGGTCTTCCACGTTTCCCAGAAGAAGTAGATGGTGTGGAGATGGTTGTAACGTCTTCAGAGTCCGGTTAAAGTTATTGAATATTCTGATTCCAACCAATTACTGTTTGTACTTCATTAAAAATGTATCCTTGTTCCGTGAAGCTTCGTTCCAGCGTTTATTAAAAGCGGGAATAATATGTCTTTGAAAATCACTGAGGATGAAACATAAGTTGTCTTCAGACACATGATATTTTTCTTGCAAATTGTTGATAATGCTTCCAACGATTTTCCTCCTTCGATATACGAAAGTATTATTTCACGTTTAGAACACTTGAAAGTAGACATTTTGAAGAGTCAACAAATGTAATTACACTTCTGTTAATTCACCACTAATTTGTTATTTACAATGGAATGAAACCACTGTTTATATACTATTTGAAATATGAGGGTAGTGTGCATTTTGTTGATTAATATTTTCACACGCAACATGAGTGCAAAAAAGATAAATGCCCTAATATCAATGATAAATTACTAAACTTACCGCAAACTATTGATGTAAACAGCAACATTTCAAACCGCAATAGATAGCGAGCGGTTTTCCGATTTCTGACTCTTATCACATTTTTATTAATTACTCCGAAAACCCGCAAATATTCGCAGCTGTTATTATTTGATTATTTTAATGGATAGTTAGGCTACAAATCAACATTAAATGTAAAGCAGGGGTAAACGTGGGTAACTGTCAAAAGTCTCGTTGAACTTTAAAAAAACTTTTTTTTCACCATATTTTTTTTTGCAATTATTTTAAGATGAACCTTAACATAACATTAAATACATATTAGCTGTTTCATATTCTTCAAAAGACGAGGTTTCCAGAAATATATAATACATTATACCTTTTCCTGTAACGTATAACAATAAAATCAATTTAAAAGTGAACGGGCCTGACATGGACGTCCGTCAAAACTATAAAGTTTGTGGTGTTGTAAAAAAATAATTTCATTTAATATTTATAATTTTTTGATATTATAGTCTAGTTTGGTCCTTAAACTATTGAGTAAAATAAAAAAAGCATGCCAGTAGCGACATTGACAAAAACCATTTTTAATCAGCAGTTGTTCTACGATTTTCCATAGTGCGCGGCTCAGGGCGGTCGCTGGCCACGAGTTTGAGGGATTATGACTTTTGTATTTTAGGGTGTTTTGTGCATCTGTCGCTCTACTTTACAGTTCGCGGACTTCTCGGACTTCGGGTCTACGAGGGCATCTGATGGTTCTTTGCAAACTTAGGGTCAGGAGGACGAGGGGGTGTACTCTTCCCCGGCGGGTCGGATAGAGTGGTCTCTGTGTAGTGGTGCTAGTTTCTTGCAGTCTTTTTACTGCTAGTTGCTAAGATGTTATCTCGTCTTCCGGATGCCCCGAAGCCGACGGTGTTGACGCTTTGTAGTTAAAGGCCTATAGTTGGATGCTGCAAAAACCAACGGGATTGGGTGGTGCGCCGCGTATTCGAAGAAGCGTTCCGACGCCTCTTTCATCCACTGCTTGATGGAAGGCAGTTGGAGGTCAGAATGTATACATACATATGTTTTAACTCATATGTATTTATAATGAAATAAACTAATATTGTCACGCACTGATACACTTAAATATATCAGTGCTAAAAATGACGTACCTACAATTTGGTTTTGTATATCAATAAAATGATGCCTTTAATTATTATGTGTATTAGATTACTACATGGATGGCATTGGAAATTACATTTGACACAATATTAGTGGTTACAAAGCTATTATATAGTTAATTTCTTTCTTCCCGCCCTTAAAATAGGTTGGATAGGCACTACATGTCTTCTTCCTCCCTCGCCTCTATCAGCCGTCATTTCAATACTCACTTCTTATATACACATTTCATTTTTACGCAATCCATCCACACCTTCTTGTGTTGCTGTGTGGTGTCCGGCTTAGAATATACCACCTCAACATGTGCTTCTATGTGTCGTAAGAGGCGTCTAAAGGACATACAGCTGATAGATGGGAAGCAGCATCTGCTTATCATCTTACTGCGATCGCCAATCCGCCTGCCAAGCGAGTTGATTATGGCAATATCCCTCCACGGGGCTTATCATGGTTTGTTAAGAAGAGGCCCATGTTCAGCAGTGGACGTAAACGGGCTGGTACAATACAGTTTATACTTGTTGTATAGTGCTTGCAGACATTTATTGTAAAAAAAAAGTCCGATGTTAACCTCAGAGATGGATCTGCCAACAACTTATTCTAGGCTTTGAATCCATAACGATGTCATGCAACCCGCATTAATGGCTAAAGGAAGATTACTTACACTCTAAAACCCCACAACTGCCACAATATATAGCTTCAGCACATTTTATCAATGCATCACGATGATTCACTCCGATTTCCGATTTTCCGATGGGCGAAAAGGGAACCTCTATTTTTAAAATTCACATTTACAGACTGTCATTTAATTATGAATATAATGAATTTTATTCAGCACTTACGTATTAACATACACTTGTACTTGTCAGAATTACAATGTAAGAAGATTAAATAATAAATAATTATAACTAGCAAATAATTCTTACTCTATAAGATATCCGACTAAGTAATTAACAGTAGTAGCAAATCATACAAATCTACAGACTGCAAAGTCCGTCCGTCTGTCCTGTGATATTTATTGCAATTAACCAATTATTATTATTATTATAATAAGAAATTAAAACCGCATCCAAATTGCAAGTGGTCACATTATATCTAAGTGGCACACACCTGAGGGCACCCTTATGGGGTTTAGGACCACGACCCAGGGTGCCACTGAAGTAAAATGGTAGATATATAAAGAGGATGTGATCACCAGCACCGACTACAGGCGCTCAATCACAGGGCAGGGGTAGGGGCGCAACGCGGTCCTCGCCGGCGAGAATCCTACCCTAGCTAACCTGCAACCTTTCACTAGCTACCTAAGTGGACGACCCGGAGAAGAAAGGAAGAAAGAAACTCCGGGGTTGTTCTTTTTCGTCATCTTTTGTTGTGTTTTAGTCTCTTCTTTTTTTAAAAAAGCTTGTTAACAAAATCTCATTGATCACATTGCAATTATACCATGTGCGCTGATGTACGCCCTGAAACATTTCCATTAGTGTAGGCGAAGTATTTACTGGATTTCCTCAAGCAAAAGAAAAACAGCCTCTTGCACATGAAAACGGAGGAAACATCCACGCACATTTTTAAGGAACAAACTACACGAGCTAGATCTCTCGTCATAGAGGACACAAAACTACCACCTCAAATACATCCATCAGCAAGACGACCAGCCACCGCAAGCAGCACCCGTTCACGAGTATGACGTGTGAGCACACAGCCATCGCCTCCCTCGCCATATTAGAGGGAAGGAGGCGACCCGAATCACATCGCCACCGCAAGCAATGACAAACAAAGGGAGCATGACGAACTCACTGACAGTAGCATTTGTGGAGTCAATAATAATAAAAAATATCTAAACTTTAACTCAGCATAGCATGTTCCAATACAAGTGAGTCTATACAAATTAAAATATTTAACCATTTTATAAATACATACTTATAAAATTACAACAGATAGGTACTTATTGTGAGAATGACTTTGTTTTACTGCTTGCACCATGCAGTTTTATCATTAATATAGTCATTGATTGTGTAATAACCCTTTTTCATTAGGGTATTCTTAACCTCGATTTTAAATTTATTAAGAGGTAAATCATGCACATATTCTGGAATCTTATAATACATGCGCACACTAAGCCCCACAAAAGAAGAATGAACTCGCTGTAAACGGTGGTATTCAGCACACAATTTATGTTTATTTCTAGTATTTATTGTGTGCAAAGCACTTCTCTTTTGATGTATATTTAAATTATGTCTTACATGCATTATATTTTCATAAATGTATTAAGAAGCTACCGTTAGTATATTTATATCTTTAAATAAACCTTTTAGAGAGGTTCTGGCACTTAGCTGATAAATAGATCTTATTGCCCGTTTTTGTAAGATAAAGATGTTTTGAATATCGGCTGATTTTCCCCAAAGTAGAATTCCATAAGAAAGAATGCTATGGAAATAACTAAAATAGACCATACGGGCAGTTTCTACGTTAGTGAGCTGTCTCACTTTTCTGACAGCATAAGCAGCAGACGTTAACTTCTTAGCAAGGTTCAATACATGAGCATTCCATTTCAATTTGTTATCTAATGTTATTCCTAGGAACACTGTGGAGTTAACAGTTTCAAGCACTTCATTATTTATTATCAAATTGGGTCCAGTATTTCTTACATTGGGCGTAGTGAATTTAATACATTTTGTTTTTTTCGCGTTAAGAACTAAATTATTAACCGTAAACCAATGAGTTATCTGTGTGAGTGGACTATTAATAAAATTAAAATTATCAATATTACGATCCACTTTAAAAATAAGTAAAGTGTCATCAGCAAAAAGCACAACATCACACAAGTTATCCAAATAATAAGGAAATCATTAATGTAGACGAGGAACAGAAAAGGACATAGAATGGAGCCCTGTGGTACACCAAGTTTGACTGGTAAGGTATCAGAGACTTCGCCACCTACGTCAACGCACTGAAGTCTTTGTGAAAGATACGAAGATATCATTTCGAGTGCTGCATTATCAATGCCATAATGACGTAGTTTTAGTAAAAGCGTGTCGTGCTGAACGCAGTCAAAAGCTTTTGAAAGATCGCAAAACACACCGATGGCATTTTGAGAATGCTCCCACGCATCATATATGCGTTTTATAAGAGCAACCCCAGCATCTAAAGTTGAACGACCCTTAGTAAAACCAAACTGACTCGTGTGCAAGAGGCTATTTAAATTAAAATGCTTGAGGAGCTGGTTAAGTATAATTTTTTCAAATATTTTACTGAACACTGGTAAAATAGAAATGGGTCTAAAATTGGCTGGGTCGTCTTTTGAGCCAGATTTCAATAAAGGTATGATCCTACTACATTTCATTTTGTTAGGAAAAGTACCTGTATCTACACATTCATTAAAAATTACCATTAGATAAGGTGCTACGATATCAATTATTTCTTTAAGGATTTTTACCGATATTCCCCATAAATCACCGGTATTTTTCGAATCAAAAGATTTGACAACATTTATTATTTCCGTTGTTGTAACATGTTTGAATTCGAAAGAAGATTTGCATTCAGGCACGGTCGTACGTAAAAGTATCGCAGCCTCACTGGCTGAAGAGTTTAGGGAGCGCGTAGTGGCTACTGGAATGTCCGCAAAAAAATTATTGAATGTCTGGGCTACATCAGCTTTATTAGTAATAATTATATCAGTCACTTTTAATTCTAAGCGTTTATCGTGATTACAAGTCTTGCCGCTTTCTTTGTTTATTATTCCCCAGGTAGTTTTAATTTTGTTAGTGGAGTTTTCTATTTTATGTCGAATGTGATTGGCTCTAGCAATGCTACAAACTATTTTAAAAGTCTTAGAGTATTTTCGAACCTTCTCTATAAACTCAGTATCTGATCTATACGTTTTCATACCATATAGCTCATACAACCTAGATCGACTTTTATAAATTCCCGGAGTGGCCCATTCATTAAACTTACAATAATATTTACTATCGAAAGTTTTCGTTTTAAGCGTTGTTCTAAATTCAGACTCTACAACATTAAATACGGTTTCATAATTGATATTCGGATTTCGTGGTAACAAAAAACAAGGATCTAACTTTGCAACTATGTTTTCCTTCAAAATATTTACTCGCTTAGTTGTAATAGGTCGGTACGTTATCTTAGTTGTTGTCCTATTTTTAGTGCCTTGAAATACTGCCAACTGACCACAGTGGTCCGAAGTGAGATTATTTAAAATCTGAGAATTTCCTGTTTCACAATTTGAAAATATATTATCAAGACAAGTGGACGAATGTGCTGTGATTCTAGTTGGTTCGTTAAAAATATGTTTTAAATTAAATAATTTAAATAAATTAATGAGTCTGTCACTAGCAGATGAAGCTTCAAGTATATTAACATTGAAGTCTCCACACACTATTATCCCCTTCCCCGAACAACTAATCTTCGTTAGGGCATCATCAATGACTGCTTCAAATAAATCAAAGTTACTGAGTGGTGGACGGTACACACATATGACTACATGGCGCTGCAGTTCCACACAAGACAACTCAACAGTGCGCTCAACAGAAAGATTTACAATATCTTGTCGTGGTTTACTTTTGATTTTGGATGAAACTATTATTAATGAACCACCATGAATGGCCTGTTTTCTAACAAGTGCACTTTGTACCATATAATTATCATTATTTGTATAATCTAATTGGAAATCTTTTAACCAGTGTTCAGTTAAACATAAAATGTGAACATTAAAGTTTTCCATAAATAAACTTAATTCTAGTTCTTTGCCAGATAGACCTTGCATGTTTTGATGCACTACATTTATATCCTGCAGGCCTACTGTTGTCCCTAAATCTAGTTTAAAATATTGGAGTTAGTAGACATACTAACTTTAAGTTTCGATCCATACTTGGAAATGTCTGGGTCCTTGTTTCTATAGTCCACAAAACTTAGAGTAGTTAAGGTGCTACTCTGTGATAATAAATTATCTGAGTCAATAAAAAAATTAAATGCTAACAATTTAGCAAGCTGCTTCTTTAAAAAATATGGTAGGTACATTGTACCATTTGTCAAATAAAATTTTTTTTAAACAATATTTACATCAAAGTAACATAAGAACTGGTTACAATTAGATATGTTATATAGCAACATATTTAGATCATAAATATGTTTATATTGTTCCTGGGTCAAATTATTATAATAAGGCAGTGCACATAATATAAACTGACTGTTAAATTTAGAATTTAAATATTTCATTTTATGTACTAGGTCCAAAATGTCCTTTTTACAAACAGATAAACTATCACCATATAAAATAATGAATCTTTTATATTCAGTTTTTAAACAAATTGATTCTAATTTTTGGGTTAAACCACTATAATGAACACCGGGTAAACATAAATTAAAAATGGATTGTGGGGACTGTTGATTTATATATCTACTAAGATTCCTTCCTAATGTGTCTGAAAGAATACAAGTTTTAACACATCCCGCCTCTTTGCTCCATATACTAGTTCTACAATACTTAATTTGATTGCTATTACATGAATCAGACACTATGTTATTAGAACTATTATAAGAATTGCCAACCTGTTCTATGGTAATTTCATTAATATTTCATTAATTTGATCCTATAATCTATATTTTCCAATTTCAGATTCCGCTCAGCTAGAATTTAAAATTTGTAGCTTTTCATCTTCTTAAAAATACTTATGTTAGCCTGGTGGTATAAGTATACAACTAAATTACAAGTGTATTATTAAGAATGTTCGAAGGAAATATTAATATAATAAATAAGGAAATGTATAGAACAGTAGGTAAACTTGTATTAATTCCATAATTGTTGATAACCTAAGAAGAATCTGGCTAAGAATAAAAGTTAACACAATAACAGAAGGAAAATTGCTTGTTTTCGATAAGTATGTGCCAAACACGCATCACGTATCCTCACACATTCTCTTTGTAGGTCGATTAACTAATAATCTATTATGAAGGTTGATTTATTTTATTACAGAACAGATTATGTATAATATAGTTATCGACAATTCTCTTTTGTATCGATTAATAAATATAAGAACCTATTTTTTATTATAATTTTCGAAAAACATTAAAATAAATAAATAAAACTGACGTGTCCGAACCAGTTTCTCAAATATACGCATTATTAATTAATTTTAACATGTTTTTTTACAATGACGAGCAACATGTTGGTTTGCTTTATGAGTACATCCAAAGATCCTGATCCCACAATTATTACATTAAAGCTGGCCAAGTGCGAATCGGATTTGCGTACAAAGGATTATCTAAGGGTTATCTTTACAACATTATGAAAGTGAATAAACCACGAAATATTCTATGAATATTTAAACATATTGCCGTAATATAGAGCAAAAAACTTTGTTGTATGTGAGCCCCGCTTGAATAATTATTTTATTCTGTTTTTAGTATGTGTTGTAACAGCAGCAACAAAAATACATTATCATCAACTATCACAGTTCATGAGTTACAAAAGCCTGGTGAAAGACAGACGAACAGCAGAATCTTATTAAAGGGTCCCGTTTTTACCCCTACAGAACGCAACCCTAAAAACCGAATAGCAAATATTTTACAAATAGAAGTGTGTATAGTTATACATTTGTAATATATTTTGCACAAGCGTTCAATATATTTTAATCGCATATTACGATGTATGGACTCAACGCCCCACGAATACGAATTAGTTCTATATCAAGATTCAGTTTTGAAGAAAGTATAGACTATCACTTTGAGTTATAGTGCTTATTACTTACTTAATAAAATATGTTGCAATTGATATATATATATATATTGGCAAAATTTTCATACGATAAGCTAGAAAGCTATAATTACCAATATTTGTGTTAAATCTATGATTTACTCTTTTGGCCAAATGATACCATTTGGTTCAGATTATTTTCTCTATCAATCTGTAAGTTCAAAATGTTCTAATTCGCAGAAAAAATATTGCCTTTATCAATCTGTATACTTATTCGAAATACTCAAATTCGCAGAAAACATTTTGCCTTTATCAATCTATATTTGGAATGGTCAAATTCGCAAAAAAAGTGTTTTCTCTGTGGATTTGTGTATTCAAAAAGCTCAAGTTCTCCCTTTTTTAGGGTTCCGTAGCCAAATGGCAAAAAACGGAACCCTTATAGATTCGTCATGTCTGTCTGTCTGTCTGTCCGTCCGTATGTCACATCCACTTTTTTCCGAAACTATAAGAACTATAATGTTGAAACTTGGTAAGTAGATGTATTTTGTGAACCGCATTAAAATTTTCACACAAAAATAGAAAAAAAAACAATAAATTTTGGGGTTCCCCATACATAGAACTGAAACTCAAAAAAATTTTTTCATCGAATCCATACGTGTCTCATCTATTCAAAAATGATGTTGAGGTTTCTAATGTAATTTTTTTCTAAACTGAATAGTTTGCGCGAGAGACACTTCCAAAGTGGTAAAATGTGTCCCCCCCCCCCCTGTAACTTCTAAAATAAGTGAATGATAAATCTAAAAAAAATATATGATGTACATTACCATGCAAACTTCTACCGAAAATTGGTTTGAACGAGATCTTGTAAGTAGTTTTTTTTTAATACGTCATAAATCGAAAACCGCAATTTACCTTTCATTCAATCAAATCGAATATAAAAATATAAAATAACATTTCATTTCATAAACATACGCTTTTTTATTCTTGATATCAAAAATAGGTACGCACTTGTAACTGATACGGAACCCTTCGTGCGCGAGTCCGACTCGCACTTGGCCGGTTTTTTTTGTTTTTTCTATCGATATGTACATTCAAATTGCTAAAATTCGCAAAACAGGTGTTTTACGACCAAAAGAATTGGAATCACGTCTCAAAAAAATAAATTATAAATAAAAGACCAGAATGATTTATATTGTAAGTTTTGTTATGTATTACTACCAAAATTGTTATTTACCGGTATGATTTTAACTTATAGAAATGGTTTTCAGGCAATGACGTGTTAAATATATTAATTAAACTTACTTTAAATGAACGTCGTAAATTCCACCATTAAAATAACATTATGAATATGGTTTACACACCAATAAACCATATTTATAGACCTTCCGTGCCTCGGTAATTCTTATAACATCACCCATAACAATCGTATATGAAAAGGAAAAGTAATATATATCTATAAGGAAAAGTTTCTCTGTGTATACCAATATACTACTGCGGTCACCATTGTCCGGGGGTAAATGCATTGACGCATTCCCACCGCCGCTGCAGCGTATTCGCGCGCTGGCGGTGGGATATGTGGGACTCGCCCTATCCATAGCGTGGTATGCTAAACTCATACCACGAGGAGAGTACCCTACACCACTAATACCCCCCGGACACTCCCTCGATCCGGGGGCCGGGTACGCATAAGCAATCTGACCGGTCACCAACCCTCCTGCCAAACGTCGTGGCTATGGCATAATCCTCCCTCTTGAGAAGGTCCATGTTCAGTAGTGGACATTGATGGTCGTTGCAAAAACTACCTTATGATCTAAATATAAGACTCACAACTAAAACTTACAGCGCAAAAGTCAGCGGCCCATAGATCTACGGTCAAAATATTCTGGATCTCTTTTTTTTTAATTTGAACAGTCTTCTGGCTTTGCTAGTACTTACCTACCAGTAAAGATGGATAGGCTATTTGTATATACAAGCATACTATTTTAATATTATGCAGTGTTACTACATTGTCAAACAATTTGAACGGATAACTTGTTAATTGCTCTTGTTAGGGCAAGCAATCTTCGTATAACGGTTATTTGATAAACCACAAACGGACATCCACCAACGATTAACAACAAGTTTTTATATCTTCTCGCTTTAATTATTATACGGTTTTCACAGCAGTTTATTTTATTTATATAGAGCAGGTAATTCGTTTACCCGTGAGAATAGTTTCAACACGTGCCTGCGTCTAGACGAATTGACTGTAATGGACTTTGTGCCCGCACCGCCCCGACTCCGGGCGTATCCGTGTTTACACAAAGCGGGAAATATTTATCGAGAGAGGTTAGAGTTGAAATAGGTTTCGCTTTTTTATTTTGTCAAAGTTTAGTTTTACGTGGGTTAGTAGTGTGGTTTATGTCAAAATCAGAGCTCCGTTTTTAATCACTTTTCAAAATGCACTGTGGAATTTGAGTTTTTATGGAAATAGTTGTTCAATCATTTATTTACCAATAATATGTTTCCACAATGTTCACAGCTACAAGCATAATTTTGGTTAACCTACATTAACATAACTGTCGAAATATTATTGAAAGGATAAAAGAAATAGCGACCGAAGTTAATTAAAATTTTTTTTTACAAAATATGTAATAGTATGTGTATTTTATTTTACTCAACATACCCCGTCATTTTCTACTCTATGTTGCTCACAACTAATTGAAAATTTACTCGCTCAAAATTTCAAAAAATTATATAATTTGAGGATTTTATATGAGAGGTAAGAAGTAAGGAAGTAATTTAAGTATGAATTTAACTCTTAATATGAGTTACATTCATTCTTACTATTTAAGCATATACAACGTTGATATGACAGAGGTGCATTAAATTACGCTACGTTTACTATACGTGTTTTTTATTAATCCGATACGGTATAAAAATAAAAAGCAACCAAATTGAGATTTTTTTTTCTTTCAAACAAACTAAATAGCTTACAAATCAGAGTAAAACGTAACCACCCTTTGTAAATAAATTTCACTGACCTAGCAAAGCGGCAACGTCGCGCGCGCGCCGCCGGTGCGCTGCTTGTGTTATCTTGTGTCAAGGCGGGCGGCCGGTGGTGGCGCGGGCGGGCGCTTAGGCCTCCGCTCGCGCCGGCTTTTATGATAGGTAAGTTTTTGAAGTAGGTACGCACACAACAACAATCACAACAAAAACACTAAATTTATAAATTCTCGATGTGTCCACCATTCACATTAATGCACAAATTATACCGACGGAGAATATTGTTATTTATTTTTCTAATTAAATCACTGTTGTAATTACGTCCTATCACAATAAAAAAACAGTCGATCACAATAAAAACACTAACACTATAATAATAATCCCAAGTTACGTGTCCTGTCAAAATAAAAAAAGAAATAATGTCTTAAACTTATTTAGTGTCCTATCACAATAACAAAACAAAATCACAATTGTCTGCGCGCGAGTTCAGCGTTCGGCGGCGCGTACGTAACACGTACGTTCCAAAAGGATAGCATCGGCGCACTGAGGCGCCCCACTTACCGATCGCAAGGATCTAGAAATGTCTAGAATGCAATAACAACACACTGACCTATTTTCATCTCTTTTACGCACGGGATGTTTTGCAATGATTTGCGTCAGAGCGGCAACAACGCATTGTCGATTATACTCAGATTTATCGTTTTTAATTAGCTGTTAGTTAAAAAATACATCGTGTTCAAACGGCGCAAAAACTTAAAAAATCATTTGCGACTAAACTACTGCTTCTATTTAATTGATTTTTGGTACAGAGCTTGGAAATGGTATCTAGTATAGGCAGTTTAAAGGAAAGCCCCTCTGTCGTATCAACGTTGTATATACCTACTATTAAACATCTAGTGACACAGGTTATGACTACCGTTGTCTGAAAAAGAGTGGTTTACTGCAATTAATAATAATTTTACACAATACCAGGGAAATAGTCTAATGATTTTGTTTATCTTATTTGATTTCCATTATCACAATCACTTATACATTATTATTACAATATACTTGCCAAAATAAGTATCTAGAAGTTTTAATTAAAATACAAATAAAATATAAAGGCGTAAAGTAAAAAAAATGTTTTAAAACGTTCACCAGTCAAAATTGAGTAAACGAACGCGGCATCTTAACAATTTGTTACTATAGACATAATATAGAAGTCGAATAACTCGTCCGTTTCAAAGAACATTTCCTAAGATCCAAGATCATTAATTAACAATGACCGTATTTAATATACCGTAGAACCTAAGGTTCATGCCTTATACTAACCACAATCACTGTTATACGAAAACCACAAGGGAACAGAGCTTCCTCAATAATTCCTTTGGGCATCGCATAGGTTACTCGGCAGCACATCTCCGTAGTAGAACATCATATTCTGAACCCCGTACCTAAACAGATTATGCTATCATTTCTGTGTGTGTTCATTAAGATCTTTCAATGAAACCCCCTGTGAAAAGGGGTAACTATTAGTATAAGTAACTATTTTGAATTAGAACGGTATAATGCTGCCAAACATAGTTTCAAATGACATCGACGGATGCTCAAAGCTAATGATAAGAATGGCTATGGAGAATTAAACGATATTTATTCAGCACGTACATAAAATTGTACTTGTCGATTATGTACAATGAAATAACATTTATACAATTAAATACAAAATATGGCAACCAAAATCTGTGGCGAATTAGCTAATCATCTGTCTGTTAGTCTAGTATTACGGCATAGGTTAACAAGAATAATTAATTCGATGATTTAAATCTTAATATAATTTAGCTCTATAGATAGGAAACGAAGCGATACAGGCCTGAGGGCACCCTTAATGGGCTACAACCACGGCTCAGTGCATCGCTAAAGCTATGAGAAATATTACTGTAACAATATTTATATAAAAAAACAGGTCGTGATCACTGGCACGGTTTACAGCAGCCTATCTAGCCTGCAGGTTTCTCTAGCTGCCTAAGTGGATGGCCCGGAGAAGAAACTCCGAAATATTATAGTTTGATAGTCACTATATTCGTTAACATTTCTCTGAATTGCGAGAGTGTACTACATTCCAACGACCACTTGACTCTATTCGTCACTTGTGTACGCTTGTCAGAACTCACGCTCGCGTCCTAATCGAATTAGCCAACTTGGCTAAGCAAACGTTGACGTAATTCATCGTGCGTGTTGATATTTAGATTGAATATACTATTTAGGACATCATGTTACCTTCAATCAAATCTTGAAAATCGATTTACGGTTAGTTAGAAACTTTGCAAGTGGATGCCATTTTGATGACAATACAATAATTTCGTATCTTCAATTTGGTCCGATGTCTAAACCAGGAGATGCAAAGTAGAACTTTGAGAGAACTCAATGAGTCTCGGCTCCTTTAATTTGTTAGACAAACCAAACGCGACAAATATCTAAATATTTAAATTTTATAGTTAATATGAAGTTGGTGCTAAATACATATACCATTATTCTCGAATGAACTCATACATCGTTTTAATATCGAACAGAAATGGTTTAAGAACCAAGAAAATGTTAAGAACCTAGTTCGTTAACTCAGATAATTATAATGTTTATTTGATTAAAAATAAAAACGCTATTTAGTGAAATCGGTATTCTTAAATTATGTCTTCAGAAATGTTCTCCTCATATTTATAAAATTACTATGTTGCTATTTACAATTTTTTTTTCCAATATATGTATGTAATTTTTTTTATAAAAACATATACTGTTTTTATTTGCACCAAATATAAAATGAAAGCAATGATTTATTATGTATCGTACACTCAATTTAGTTATCAAAATAACCGAACAATAAGATTAACACTACATTTTTTTACAACGAACTCCAGCATTTGACCACAAGAACGTAATAACGGAAAATTTAATATATACAACGGCACAGAACAAGAGAAATCTGTTCACATCAAAACTTGGTAGACAAGCGATCTCAGCAATTAAGTCACTCGAAATATTTAATGAACAGTGCTAGTTCTGCGGCGGAAATGACACTTAATCGGCTTAACTTTGCCTCAAAACTTACCCCAGAGGGTACCGCCCCCACCCGAACCACCCCGGGCCATACCTACGCTGCATCAAAGAAGTTAGAGAATGTGCAATTATGAGATTGTTTTAATTTAGAAACAATGTTGTTGAAGAATTTTCTTACTTCAAATGAGCTCTCTCAAACCCCAAACCAGAATTCTTGGTTTCCTTGTACATTGTTTTCACGTTATTGCTTGCTGTCGATCTTTCATTTATTTTTGTGTTAACATTTTCTTTGCCTATTTTTGTACGTTTTTCGTTTTCATATCGCGTTTACGTTTTCATATTATCTATTTGTAATGTCTTAATTTTAAGGTTGTTTACAATCAATCTTATACTATTATATAAAGCTAAAGAGTTTGTTTGCTTGAACGTGCTATTCTAAGAGGGGCTATATTTTATTATGAAGTTCCCTCGGGAACGGGAAATACGTGTGAAAACTGCGCGCGTAAGTTAGTTTAACAATAAAGATTATAGGTCTCCTAACTAGCTTTCGAATAATATATTATCTGTGAGGATTGATAAGCCAAACTGAAAATTATATTTTAATTCCACTGTGAAAATTCAGGTTACAATTTACTTTCTAGTAATAATCTGTACTAATATATAAATCTGAAGAGTTTGATTGTTTGCACGAAAAAGTATTTCAGTGTAAGACAACCCATTTATCGAGTAAGGCTATTGGCTATTTATTATTTTATTATTCATTACCGACCCTATGGAACGGGAGTGAAACTACGCGGGTGAAACCACGTGGGGGGCTTGTATTATAATAATACACAATTAAGACAGGTAATCTAACAGTGTACCTGTTCTGGCAACTTGTGTCAACTGTCTTTACAATTAATGTTTTTTAACAGCGCCCTGTTTCGTTTCTTCAGTAGAGCGATTACTGTCTTATGAATATGATTAACACATTAAGGTATAACATGATTTTTACGTTATACTTTGTGACAAATACAAAATTGATGGTACTACATATTAATACCATCTAATAATTTTATATTTACACTTTCAAAAGACATCCTTAAAAAGAAGAAATCAACATTTCTTTGCGAACCTCCGCGTAAAATTTTAAACTTCTTACTCAAGTCATTTAATAAAAAAACATACTGCAACTGTCTGTATAAATAAAAAGTTTTATGCTTCTGCTTTTAAAAATTTTGAATTTGTTCAGTACTCGTTTTATTACCAAATATTTATTTATTATTAGATACTTGATTTAATTACAAAATAAAGCAAATTAGGTATACGTACAACTAACTGTCAATATATTTGAAACAGCAATAGTTAATTATTATTGAACTGACCAATAAAATAAAAATACATCCAAGTGAAATACAGTAATAATAATATATTTCAAAATTCTCCGGCAGGACTCGAACCTGGATCTTAGGTTAAGCCACTAATGCCAATTAGGCTACGGTGGAATCCTACCGGTTCCTATCATCGCCTCATAAGGTCCGTAGATGTCCTGTAACCATATATGCTACTAGCGGCCCGGCTTCGCACGGGTGGACTTTTATAGCCTTTGTTACTCAGGGTTATTGTAGCATTCTAATGGTGAAAGAATTATCGAAATCCGTTCAGTAGTTTTTGAGTTTATTCAAAAGAAAAAACTATCAAAATACAAAAATAGAAACTTTCTTTATAATATTAATGTAGATATAGATTTTACGAATCCATTTTACGAATAGGTCTTATACTAAACGGTTTTAACCACCCCGAATGAGCTGTCTTGCACCGGTTGAATGTTGCGGCTGGCCGCTCGCCGCGCAGACCACGTGGCATCAGTAAACGCCAATTTGTCGTTAAAGCAATATGTGGTTATAGAATATCTATACTAATATTGAAGATAAAATTTGTGCAAATTAAAAAGTGGTTTAACCATTTGATCAGCTATGCGAGCATTAATCAGTATTCACGGGAACGAAGATAGTACAGGATAAAAGATAGACATTAGGCAATGTTATGTATCATACAGATTTAATTTACCAGGATTAGGTGGCCATTATTTGCCATGTAACATTCAACATTTTTGCCGTGTGGTTTCCGGCTAACAATATACCGCTCCATATCTTCCCATAGGTGTCGTATGAGGTGACTAAAGGACATTTACCTAATGGATGAGCAGCAGCGTCTATGCTCAAAGATACTCCCATGTTACTGCGATCACCAATCCGCCTGCCAAGCGTGGTGATTTTGGCAATGTCCTTCAACGACCCTGGCTTGCTAAGGTTTGTTAAAGGTTAAGGAGGAGGATGTTCAGCCGTGGACGTAAAAGGACAGATAAAATAAAAGTAAAGTAATCATTCTTGCATTTGGGCATTATTCAACATTTACAAATAAACTGTGAACTCTTTGGTTGGTTAGGTTTTTTTTTTAATTAATTACTCATATTGTTTGTACTCTTTAGTTATTACTTATTTTAGTCTTCCTGTAATTATATTTAATTAGATGTTAATATTATCTGCATATTTTCTACTTTTGCATATTATAACAGTTACTACCTTTAGCTAAGTTTTAAACAAACTCAGAAGCACTTATTTAAAGCCAATTCAAAAATTCAAACATCTCGAATCCTGCAAAATTAATTTCTAAATCTGTTGTACGAGCGAAAGGTATTATTCTCAAGGGTCAACTTACTCCTAACTAGCAAGTAGATACACATAGTATAAGTAGGTATATGAATAATAAATAAGCCAGACGAACGTTTGTTTGGTACCTTCCTCGTCGGAGACGTTCGACCTCTCTAAATACACTCAAACAACAATAACAAGGGTACAGCATCTCTGAGACTTCGACGTCCGAAATAAAGTTTGGACCAACATTTAACTAGTTGGAGCAAACAAATCCGGAGTGCGAGTGTAGTGGCGTGAACTGCACTCGGGCCGTGGACCGTCCCGTCTAACTTGTTCGTAACGACTTCAAAAACGTCTAGGAAAATATTTGTTTTGCAAACTGAGGTGAACTATATAAGATATGAACCACGCCTCGCCTATTGTTTTGTTCGTGTTTGACATTTCGCATAAGTTTTATTCGGAATGCTGGCGAAAAATTTGAAAATCGTTCTAGGAATAGAACGATGCTTTTAAATCTTTTTGTTCTCATATAAAATAATGCTAATAATATAGAAATATATACATCTAAATTTAGTTCGCACTATTAATTATATTATTACTTAAAATAGTATCTACATCATAACATGAACAAGATTTTAAAAAAAACTTACTATCATAATGTCAAGCTATTTTCATACCTAGGTTTACTAGAAGACGAAATATTATAAATAGTTAACACTAAATAGAAATTATAAAACTGAAATCGAAACTGTTCATAATACTTTCCACAAGAACTGGAATTTTGTTGTCTGTACTTACAAATCGTGAGATAACATCTGATTGGGATCGGGAGGCACTTGTAAATGGTGGGAATCGGATCCGCTCTCGACGACAATGGCCGATTTACTGACTGATCCCCTCTACACCATAAGTAGATTTGTTGACTTTGTTGAATTGCAACAAGTGATATATATTCGAAAGTTTGTAACTCAATTGTATATTTATTATTCCATATATTTAAAATAAATATTTTGCTAGAAACTTAGTCTAAATGGAATACCTACTTACTTTGGAGGGGTTTATTTGTTATGATAAAAGGTAGTGTATGTCTAGTTGTCGTAACTTAACATGTAATAACAGAGACATGTTAACTTAACAATTAATGTTAAGTTAACATGTAACATGTCTTTTATGTATATATGCATTTAACAATCATTATTTAGGTATATGTATCCAAAAAAGATTCTATTTTTTTTTCAACCCACACTGTCTCACTTCTTGTCAATCGTCTCTCTTCAGGCATCTCATTCAATAGTACCTATGTTGTATTGTGATATCTAGATCATCACGCCAACGGTTCCGTGGACGGCCTCGGCACCGAGTGCCGTCCATCGGATGCCACTGTGTGCCGATTCTTTTCCACCTCTTTAGGTACATATATGGCCGGCCCAGTCCCACTTCAGTCTAGCGGCTTACAAATTACAGCCCACCATCAGAGATGCCGTTCGTTTTAGTTAATCTGAAATAAAGAAACTAATTGTCTTTACCATGAACCATATCTTTGACATGATCATTGCTAGAGATCGGATAATCAAGTGCACATTTACCTAAACTTTGAGGAATCATGTAATAAAAGTGGATGACACCACCTCGAAAATAGCGGTACATACGAATTTTAATACCGGTTTTAAAAAAAATTGTATTATTATTGAATTTTCTAGAAATATATAAATACATTAATACTTCACTCTATTTTACATTCATGTTTCCTCAAAGTTAAGGTAAATGTCACCGAACCAACCACAATCACAACTCATATCATATTTGTAAGAATATAAATTATAGGTAGGTAGATAAGTAGTCAAATTTAATTACCTATACGTCAAGTTATGAACATTGTTTAAATAAAACACGTAATATCATGTAAGTATTATAAAGGTAAACTAACAAAGTACAGCAATTTGATTTGACTGGATCATAAATAACGGTTGTAACAAATCGAACCTATTGCAACAGTATATTCAAAATTTCGTTTCGTTGCGGTATTTGGCTCGCTTTAAATCTAGGAGGTCATGGGTTCGATCCCCACGCCGGACAAGAAATCGCCTTAGTATACCGGATCAAATTAAATTAGGTAAACAATATTTGAAAAATATTTATAAATAAATGTACCTATGGTATAAAAACAGCCAAAAAATGAACAACAACTTTTGACTCTTCGGAACGTTTATGTTTGGCGTCCGACTTTCTTTATTCTTGTTTCTTAAACTAGCTTTTCTGTTATCAATAAAAAGTTCAGATTTCTAGCATTGAGCAACCACTAGTTTATGTTAAAGGACATCGAATATTCAACAATGCAATGCATCCTTTGGCATTGGAACAATAGGCATAATTCAGGCCCCGTTCATTGGAGAGCTGCAACGAAATCACTGAACCAAATTGCAAATGAAGCTCCCGTCTGTAATGCTGTATATCACATCTTATACCAGTGTTGCTCTGTGCTACGTGTTTGCTCACCTAAGTGATTAATATTCGACTTCATTGAACATTCAGATGCAAACGAGAGGACGTTATAAATTCTATCTTTACTTAACGTTCAGTATGTTTAATTTAATGTACAGACTGGACCAGTTTAAGTTTACTTATCTGATATTAATTGTAAAATTTTGTTAATTGTAATAAAATGGCACTTAAAAAAAATACTTATTTAATTAAATGTTTTTATTTACGTAAACCTATTACAGGCATTTTCAAATAGTCATAACGTATTTTGGCTTATTAATATATTATATTAAATTAATTAATTTAGTTTAGTTATTGAAGTTATAATAAATAGCTTGTATTTTATATTTATTTTTATGATTATGATTACAGACAGTACACAGAATACACTATTATGATTTTTCAATGTCAATGCTTCATGAGGTATAGGGTCACTTAAGAACAGTTACCCCTGTTTTAAGATACACGATAAGTATATATATCGAATAAATAGTTCTTTTAAATAATATATACACTATATCTCAAGTAATCTCTAAACTTTAAACTAAGCGGCCTTAGTCATTTCTGCATTTACAACAACAATTCCTGAACAAAACAATAATAAACATTGAATGTTTGAAGAAAACGATTGACCCATATAATTTATTTACAGAGAAAGTACAAATAAGAGATCCGGTACGATTGTCCACATCCTCACACGGGAATAGAATACACTAATGGAAAATGTATATTCATTTCAGGGTCAATATTTATTTTTAGACTTGAATCTGAGTTGACTTGAAATATCGTTAAAGACTGAAATAAATAACATATTTATTTCAGTAAACGACATTTTTATTTACATAATAATTATAATTATATTCGTATGTTTTTCTAAACAAATTATAAAAAGATATGATTCAATCTTAATTTATTTATAAGAACATGAGTAAACGGGAAGACTTTTTAGCTTATTTCACAATAATTTTGTAACAACATAGTATAAACGTAATACAATCGAATTTAAAAATCTATATATCTAATAAAAAACTAAGTATTAAATCGTTATATAATTTATTCGATTTAGTTTAAAACTTCTTTTTTTGTAAACTAAATCGAATAAGAAATATTTTGAGATCAGATGAAATTTATAACTTTTTTTTTATGAAATACTACCAAATCCCATAAATACAATACTGGTAGTAAACATTATAATAATGTTAGTCTTGATGCACATGACCAATAACGTCATGCATAGAATTTGCCATAGATTGGCTATGGCAAATGCTATATATTTAGGCCTTTAATGTACCAATATCTAGTGATTTGAATGAACCATTACCATTTAAGCATATCATAGCAAATTAGCTAAATCTCCAACGCAAAACTTACTCGCGGAAACTACTAATTGCCAGCAACTTTGATGTATGTAAGTTTTAAATCAAACATGCATTTAGAAAATAGTCCAATTAAGCCGTAGGACTTTCAGCAAAGACTTGTTAGGAGTGCTAACTTTGAATCTCTACGAAAGTACGAAACCGTGTCAGCTAATTGAGCAAAGTTTTACATTGAATCGAATATTTCGTTTGCCAAAAATACATACTAATCCAAATTCAAATTAATAATAATAATAACTACACAGTCATGTTATAATTGTACAAAATTAAATGTCGACAACGTTTCGTTTGTAGATATTACTCTAAGGGTCTTTTACACCCTATTCATGTGAACATAACAACCGAACAACCTTCTATTGTTTTGGAATTTATTTCTACCGTTTGAATGGGCAATGAGATTAGGATCGCAGTCGGATTACCATGGAATTTACAAATATCAGCTGATCGAGCTGGTGCTTACAATTTGGTATAACTAAAAGTTTAGCTAGCTACACTGCTGGTTAAATAATATAATAGTTAGCTACTGTATTGTAAACTATATGAATACATATTGCATGATTTAATCAAAAGAATTTATATATACAACAGGCTACGATTAACAGTTCAGCACGGTATTAATCGACAGATATTATTTATTTTATTTTATTAGATACTAGGTCCAGCACGCGGTTTCACCCGCGTAACTCCCGTTCCCGTAGGAATTTCATAAATAAATATAGGCTATCTAACACCGAAATAATTTTTCAAATTGGACCAGTAGTTTATTATGTTTGCGCGTTCCAGCAAACAAACAAACTAATTAACAAACAAACTATTCAGCCTTGTATATAAGTAAGTATGGAAGTTTAAAATTGTAAAGTAATTTTAAACTTCCATACTTAGTTATATACAAGGCTGAATAGTTTGTTTTATTTTTTACAAATTGATTACTTAATTACTTTTTGACAATAAGTCAGTTTTCAATTTAATAAAAATCAGATAAAACGTATGTCCGATAAACTGATCTCGCTCTGAATACATTAAATCATATTAAATTGTACGATTACCGCCTACAGTTGTACATGCCCTCGCTTTTCGCAGTTAATTATATTTTAATTGGCAATGAATATTTGAAAATTTAAATGCGGAATGTTAACACGACAGAGAAGCTACACCACTACGCTGACATTTTGTATGTAGCTGGTATAAAACGGGAAACGCTTGTATTGAAGGCATTTAGCCTGGCGACATTTGCTCTGGTGGCCCAATTGACCCATTCCGTTTGCCACACATGGACGTGTACAAATAAACTCCGAAATGAATTTAACTTCGTTATATATTGAAATTTATTGAACGGCCGATATGCTAGCGATGTGTTAAATTTAAATTAAAAGAAAACATTGACTAGGTGTAGCTGTACTAACTACTTACGTTACGTTTACTTGAGTAAGTAGGTACTGGTTTTCGTTAGTGAGCATTTATTACAATAAGTAGTTTCCCGCGGGTGGTTTCACCCGCGTATATCCCGTCCCCGTAAGAATTACATAATTAAATATAGCCTTTCTCAATAAATGGGCTTTCTAACACTGAAAGAGTTTTTCATCGATCCTGAGATTAGCGTAGTAAGAATTTGCGTTAGTTTTTAGTTCGAAATCTCTTTGAAAATGTTAAATTACTTAATTTCAATGCTAGTTATATGAGATTTGTTTTATCTTTTATATCTTGACAAAGCTTATTAGGCCGTGTTGATTGCCGATGCGATGACATAATTAGGGGACTTTCATAAATCAGGCGATTGCCAACAGCATTTATGAATGACAAAAATTTGTAGGTATCCCATTAACATTGAAATAATATTTTATATAAAAATATGTTATGTAATGGACCTAATGCTACACTGTATTTTCTGATAGATACATCAAAACATAGGCTTTTTGTGCTTTTAGTAATACGGTAATAGCGCTATCGTGTAAAATCATGCAGAACAACACGAAGTTTTGTATACATTGTCTCAAAAGGTACAATTTACAAAATCTTTAACAAAATTGTTACCCAAAACGTCCTTACAGCAAAGACAACAATACACACCAGCAAAATCCTGTCACCCGTTTCAAAGTCACCACAAAAATGCCACTTCACTTTAATAAGACCAACGTTACCTTCTCCAAACTTAATGGAAAATATGAACGGCTCGAATGCACTGTGTAATCCGGTTCCTGTCGTAGACACGAATAATTCAGCAGCGCGATCGCCATTCTATGGGCAAACAGATAGTCGTCACTTCCGACATATGTTTCCGTACACGACACAAGTAACTGGTCACGTAGAATATTGACGCCTCCAGCCATCCATTCGGACAATGCCTACGGAGCTAAGGGAGAGACATTTTTATACTCAACTTACGTACATTGTAAACGTTTGAAAAATGGAGTGCTTGCTTTTAAAAATTCGGTACCGTTGGGAATGAAAGTGCGTTGTTGTGTAGGATGTATGGAGAGAGAAGTTAGAAAGATTTGCACAGCAGACTTCCAGAAGTGTTGCATAAATGTCTTAAAATTATCATTCATACCGGTTTCAAGTTAAATTATTTAGACAAAGTTTTAAGTGTCACTTACAATTCGGAAAATAAATGAAAAAATTAATGACACGTTTACTGGTTGGAATATTGTCATTTGTAAGTGATTCCAATCAATACATGTTCATTAACATCCCCTATAGACCGCTTTTGCCTTAACTATTTTAATAATAATAATATACGACAAGTCCTTAATAAATAGAGTAGCTACGCACCTCAGCTTTACACGGGTAGTACCTACAAGTAGACCACAATTTGCAAAAAACCTTGCCAAACAAATGATATAATTAAACCTTCACCGTAAATCTATCTATTCGTTAAATCTACATAAAGTTTTCTTCAGTCGTTTTTGAGATTATCGGAAAGAGACAGACGCAACTAAGTGTTATAGTATTTTGTTATTAACCTTTCCTAATAATATAGTATAGTAATTTAATAAATATTTAACAAAAATGTAACTTAATTTTGCTTTCTTTACTAATAATGTTAGGTTGGTAGTTAAAGTTTAGAAGAGGCCAAAAGCCATTATAATATATCTGTTTGGGTAAATATATATTTTTTAATTTCAAAATAATTACTCCAGAGCCTAAATCTTAAAAAACGAAAGTGAAAGAAAGATTACCTATACAAATAAATGATAACTGTTTGCCGCTATATAGAGTTCTAATAACAAAAACACAATAATAAAATGCATGTCTATCCTGTGTGTCTGTTGGATCAGGCTTATCTCAGTAACGGTTAGACCGCTATTGACGGGACTTTCACTGGTTGATAGCTTATTCTGTAAGGTATATTAAAAGCTATGGGCTGTGTACCCGAAGGATAAAATCGGGACCCTATTACTAAGACTTCGCTGTATGTCTGTCACCAGGCTGTATCTCAAGAGCGGTTCTTGAGATACAGCCTGGTGTCATGGCTAGACAGTTGAAATTTTCACAAATGAACTATTTCTGGTGCCGCTATAACAACGAATACTACTTACTTCAAAACTGTAGTACCGATTTACACGGGATTTAATTTGTAGCTACTCAGGTATATAAAATGCACCGAGTTTTTACTTTATACGTATGACACTAACCAGATTTTATAAAGGTTATAATTTTAATTAAAAAAAACATTTTTTAAAGCACAGATCTTTAACCCTTTTTCTGTACTGACCATCAAATATTCTTCCAAAGGAATATCGGACCACATGACGTAAATAGTGAACGTAGTGGAAACATCGATCTATGAACGGAACTGAGGCGAGTACGTGAATTCAAAAAGCATTTCTTTTATTGCATTGCCCATTTGACGCATGCACGCTATTGATTCACGACTGGCTATATCAATCGCATTGATGAATAGTGTTTTATCTAAATGGAAAGGATATATACAGTTATTTTTTTTTAAATTCCCGAGCTTGTTTACCTGAGTAGTTCGTTCCCGTGGGAATTTCATCATTTCATATAACCTAATTTATACCTGTATAACGCAGTACCGGAGCCTTTTTTAATTAATTTTTTTATTTAAATATATGTCTTACTTTTGACCATAATCTCGCTTGATGGAAGGCGAAGATAAGGCCTAAGATGATACACGCTTGCCTAGAAAGTGTCTGTTCACTATTATAGCGTATTCAATGCGAACAATATTATATTACAGATTAATTGTAACTTTTACGGACGGACGTTTTCTATTCTATTATTTTACCTTCTTTTTACATACTTAGTTTTATTTTCTAAATACTAGTGATGTTGTGATTTTGACGACTCTTGTTTATTGCTATAACGGTTTTTGTAGCGATTGATGTAAATGAAGTAAATTTATATCCTACTGATAGATATTACATATTGTTATAAAAGTTTATATGTTTGGGTATTTCTGAAATACGTGTACCTGGCAGCGAGGCATACTTTAGCAATAGGCAACATTTAAAAAAAATTGATTAATGTGTGTTACTATAATAAAAACTTTGTACATAAGCAAAATAGTTATTATATAATTTAATATTAAATTAACAATTCTAACAAAGCCGCTCTTAAAAAAGTCATAGTAAAAGGCAATTCATCCAGAATTTTGCAGCTACTGGTATCAAAATAAATTTACGAAATTCCAATATAATAGAGCAGTAAAGCTAAAACTAAGAAATAATGTAGTAGAGGAGCCCGTTGAAAATCAGCGCAGTAAATCTGAGGTTAGCTTAATCTCTAGAGAAACGACTCGGCAGCGAGCTTATAACTTCTTTGCAGTAAAAACGATAAACCTATTTGCTTCAGAACTTGCAGAATTTTCTCCTCTACGTAGTTCTAATCGACGTCAAAGTCGGAAGAAATATGAATTTGATTTTAGAAATATATGACGCTTCTTATTTTAATTCGAAGTATTGGATGCTTTGTTGTTGACATTCGGTCACCATTCTATATTGTTTAGAAGTTTGGACATAGGAAAGGCATTTTTGATCATCTATGAGAATTCAATGGTCTTCAAATAAAATAAAATAGATGTATAGTTGGCAACTATGCGACTTTGCGTTTTTAACTACAATGTTTTAGTATAGTTTAACGTATACCTATGTTGATAAAATAAAAACGGTTGATATAAAAAATAATTGTTATACATTTAATATTCTCTTAGTTTACAATGAACTTTCAGAATGTATATCCTAAGTCTGAGAGCCGAGCTACAAAGTATAGCGGCAGTTACACAAAATGCCTCCTATAAAAATCGAAAAGTCCGTCCAGCCGAAGTCCAAACCCTACATTTTGCTTAGTTTGTATTATTCAACTATATAATAAGGCAGGAAGCCCTGCTTGTCTTTATGTCACCCTGGTGAAGTAGTAAAACCGTTATGTATAACAATTATGTCCATCCGAAAAAAATGCATATGATATTAATTCTCAACTTTAAACAAGAAATGTGTTGTTGTTTTTTGTTTGTTCTATTTTCTTTCACTACAAAACAGCGGACAACAACTATAAATCTTAACTCATATAAAATTTACTTACAAATCTTACACACCTCACGGCGCGGTACAAAGTGAACTCTTTTCTCAGTTAATACAAAGTACTTATATATTTATTTACCTTATTTTTTATGTTCCTAATGAAGTAATGACCAGGGAATAAATACTTGTTTTAATGACGTAAGGCGATTATAGATTTAAACACATCACAGAAATGATTCTGAAAAACCAATATAATACTAAGTTTATCTGTTTACATAGATACCATATAAACAAAATAAGAATACGTTTGAGAGAAATACAAAATGGAAAAAGTATCGTATATTTTTTTTTACTCTGCTCGCAAATAACATTTAGTATTTATCTACTTTCTTTCGTGTACTTTTCGCAGCCGAGCAAACTTTAAACAAGACTCAAAGAAGGTAGAAATAAGAATGAAATAACAATCGTCTTAGAAGAGTTGAGGCTTTTATGGAATTATAAAACATAATTTTTAATTTCGTAGAAAGTTTTATGGTTAGAACGTGGAATAGACTGACTTTAACAAAAAAATAAATAAATATTTATATTAGTTAGGTATATGTTTTTATTATATTATTTTCTCTTTTATATAAATTATAGACAGACAAACGTATTAAACGTACCTATATCTTTAAAATTGAGGTTTATTTAGTATTCAACAACATGCTAAGTCAAATTAAATTTTTGCCACAATAAGGTATTCGAAAAGAAAAAAATAGCAAATACAGGCATCACATAGATATTTACTTCCTACTTAACTGCAACCTCGGAGATATTTGTCGAGTAATGTTAACCATTATTAACAGATGGCACCTACGTTAGGTTACACTTGGAGACGTGTAGAAAAGAGATTGATACATTTTGGGAGCCGATTGGGACTCACCGTGGCTCATTCAGCCAGTGTAATTTTATTTTAAGGCATTTAGTGCTTACCTAAAACTCAGGTTGAAATCCTACCGGTGGTCTATGCGTATTAAGCTCAATAATGAATTACTAAATCTTCATTGGAAATTGTTATGTATGTTACTGGCCGCTTAGCGTTACAGGCAGCTTTAAAACCATAGTTACATGATTTAAAAAATTGAACACTAATGGAATGACAGATGTAGATTGACGAATTAAATATAAAACAGTGTGCTTTAGAGCTTTGGCGGTTTTATTCGATTCCTAATACCTACATAATAGAAATAATATGTTTAAATATTTTGTAATGTAATAAACATTTTTCTTTTCAGCATTAGGTCTGGAGCCCGACTTCCTGTATCCCTTGGAGAACGTGACGATCGCTCAGGGCCGGGACGCGATGTTTACCTGTGTGGTCAATAACCTTGGTGGTTACAGGGTGAGTGGCGACTCCGCCACGGCCAGGGTGTGTATCAAACTGACTCATTACAGCTAGTCTAGAGGAGCACCGTCACAGCACTTCAATGAGATCTATAATTTAAAATTGGAAATACATTGAAACTATTTAAATAAAAATAAAAAAACATTTTTTAAATTAATTAACAGCTTTATATTCAAAGTAGTAGCAAATATTAAAAAGCATGTTTTAATAAGTAACAAATAATAATTTTAAGATTAGATATTTGCTTGTCATTCACATTAATCTACTTACTAGAAATTTAACTAAATGCATTAGATGTCTGTTTTAGACATTATTTGAATGTTATCAACATAGTATTTAGATATATGAGATTATTAACTTACTTAATTAAGTCTTATATAAAATTATAGATCTCATGAACTAGACTTTTGCACCACTTCTACACTTCTTTAGCACACTGACTTCAATGCACTTTCTTAAGCACTCTTCGCGACTCACAGCACTATATAGGCCTATCTCTTTCTTCACACTGATACCGTAATTGCACATGTCAGTAAGTTAGTCCACTATAGATGTAGTGAACGCACACTAAGCACAATTGCATTAGACACTTCTACACTTGCACATAGAACTAAAATCCAAGAATTAAAAAAAAACACAATTAATCCGTATCTACAAATCTCTATCTACAAATATTCTTGGGTTTTAAAACCGATGCACAATTCAGATTAATTCTTATTAAAACTTGCAGCATGTTTTTATCCCATGCACTTTCAACCTGAAATTTTAGTTGTTTTAGTTTAAAAAAAAATGATAGGATCGCATCCATCAATTTTGTGTTTCTCGATCATCTGAACAAAAAGTGGGCGTCCTCTATGATGAGAGCGGTTTAGTTCGAGGTGGTATTACGTTGAAAACAGTCACTTTAGGAAATTAAAATAAAGCCGGGACAAACCCCCTCGGTCCCCGTTCAATCATTTCGAGAGGCGTTGCTCTCAAACTGTCCCGGGAGTTAATCTCGTACACTATCATTATAACATTCGGAAATATATCGTGTAGGTGCGATATATTGTCCATTGGTTTGAATATCTTTCATTTGCCAAATTGAAATAAAAGTTCATAATTAGTATCGTGTTTCGCATAAAACTTTTAGCTGAGCTGTAATGTGATGAATGTCTATTACTTTTAACTTCCTTTCCCATAGGAAGTACATAATTAAATATAGCCTTAATACTTCCTCGATAAATGGACTATCTAACACTGACAAATTTTCTCATATCGGACTAGTAGTTACTGAGATAAGCTCGTACAAGCCTACAAACTCTTCAGCTTTATATATTAGTATAGAAGTATAGATTGATTAATACCGTTCATCTCGTGATACGAATTAAAAACTTTATAATTATCATGTGCTCAATAAAAAGCATTAATTTACTCACAAAAATAAAATTATAAGTACAAAAACATACACTGCACGTATCTATAGCTACTAAAACAAAACGATCGTGCAATAAAACGTCAAATAAATAGTTATTCTCCAATCCTTCCCGTGAAACCAGATTCGATAATAGTCTCTCTGGGGCCGTTAACTCAGGTCACTTGATTTCCACACTATACCATCGATTCCACCGTATCAATACATATTTGCTTTCAGACATCTATCGCGTAAGTAATTACACAAGACTAATAACATCTTCGCGTGTGCTTCTAGACAATCCCCTCGTGGATATATCGAAAGGTAAATCGTATCAACAAGATAGTTATAACCCACAGAGAAACATGAGCAAATTGAGTTGTGGAAATCAAACTTATTCGCAGTAATAATATAAGCAAGAACTAATTGAATCGAAATATTTTAATTAAGTTGTAGATAGTTTTAGTTTTAGTTCTCTCATAAAATACTAGGACATTATATTAACCATATCGCCCATCAGTACTTCTCAAGTCATCTCCCTAGAATAAAAACATTTCATATATTTAGTTAACCAGTATCTAAAAGACAAATATTAGCTTAATTGTGTATGTAATTATAGTAATGAACTAATGAATAAATGAGTGACTTTCTGATACTCGGCCCCAGTACTTTACTAACAGACTGACTAGAGTTATGTATATTTACATCAGCATCTTTTAATTGCAAACTAAGAACTATGAAAATATTTGACACACAAAGGCACGGAGCAATGTGCTACATTCTATAAATCTTCTGTGTAGAGTACACATAAAATGTAATTAGCATAAGCCACACCAAAACCAATACATGATACCACACATATAAATTTAATCAAAAATTTTAAACACAACTCCGATATGCACCGCTGGTATGGATGAGTTCGGAACTTGGTAAATATGTATGTTTTATTATTTCCCACCTTTTATTTCTACATTGTGTGTTACGAGCGTAGCAATTTCTAAAGCTTCTGAATGAAATTGCATCGCTCAACAGCTTCGCAATCCTTTCTTCGCTCATTTGAATAATGCAGATAAAGCAAAAGCAAGGAAGAAAAGCGGGAAAGCAATTGTAACGCTGTTACAGACATTAACGTTTATTAAGCACTCAAATAATTTAGTTATAATTTTCTTAATTTTATATTGTCAACCTTTAGTTTTTAGGCACCTAATTAGAAAAATGATTAGAGATGCACAAGCACAATTAACTAATGTAGTCCACTTCTAAGCCGCACCTCTATTAGTGCACTTCTTCTTGCACTTTCTCTATTCACTTACATTTACGTGTAAGAAATTAAAGTCAGTTTCGTAAAGAGAAAATAACGTTACACTGAATACACTAGGTGGTTCAAAAGATATTCCATTAAGGTACATCGTAGCTAAAAGTCAAATGCTACGAACGAAATACCTGCATTAATCATTCAACGAATACGTTGCAGAGTAATGTAGGTTACCATGCAGTGAAATAATGAAAAAAAAAAATACCGAATATTATTTTCTATAATAAAGTAATGATACCGAGACCGGAGCGTAGCCTACACAAGTATGAACCGTATTTCTGTTGGTGTTTTTTTGTTACGCGCTATGCAGGAAATTAGCTTCTATTGCGATGTCGACGCTTTTGGTAAAGCGGGTGAAACGAGGGCGTTTTCTGTGCGCCCGCAGCTCGACTCATACCGGCGACCAGACGAAAATGTAATTAAAAATTCCGAGAGCATTTTGCGCGCCGCGCGCCGCTCAACAAGATAGTGTTGCCGGCTCGAGGATCGTTGTCATGACTGCCTCTTGGGAAGCATTCGTTTGTAATTAGACTTGTTCGTTAAAAGTCTGTATCGTTTATAAAAGAAATGTCATGCGTAAATAGATACACTTGACAATGATGTAAAGATGTTATAATATTTATTGTATTGTACTTATCAAGTTTGTATGTTTTTTGTTTTTTACTCTATGCACGCATTGGACGTATATTTCTACTGCTGACGAAATTGGACTGTACCGTGGACAGGTAGCGTGGATCAAAGCAGACACAAAGGCAATCCTGGCTATACACGAACATGTGATAACAAACAATGCGAGGTTAAGCGTCACACATAACGACTACAATACGTGGACGCTCCACATTAGAGGCGTTAAGCGAGAGGACAGAGGACAATATATGTGCCAAGTTAACACTGACCCAATGAAAATGCAGGTAATGTGCTGCTAATTACAACCTATTAACGCTCCCTTGTGGTTGTTGTGAAATTTAATGAAATCCGTAGTATCAGCAGTGTAAAGTTGTAGTGAAATAGGAGGCGGAAGTGGTTTTGCTTATTTTTCATGGTATGGCTTGTACAGTTTGTGCAGGCTTATCAGTTCGCCCGTATAACGATGTCACTGCTCTGAAAGCAATATCGATTGCATTGCGAAACAAGATAGGTAAGACTTTCAAAGCATACCGAAGTTAACTAACAATCCGTTAAAAGCATTTCAATTAATAATAAACTAACATTTAAACAAATAATTTTACCAATTTTTGTATGTCATTGGGACATTACAGTTTTTATTATGTGAAGAATTGGGAGTAGGTAATATTTTTTTAATTTCTCAAATGGGTAGATTATTTTCAAATTTATTTTATGGTATGCAATAATCTAAAATCTTTTCAACAGTTACGTCAATTTTTATAAATTTCGGTTTTTAAAAACAAGTAGCATTTTACCCAAAATATCATTTCTTTTTAATTCTAGTACCCGTTGCGGCACAGTTAACCACACTAAATTTTAAAATTTATATTAACAAATTTATTTCTTATATTAGTTATAACTAATAATAGTTGAAAGAAAATGTGTTAACAAAATATAAAAAATAATAATATTATTATCTTATTCTAGACGGCATTTTTGGAAGTAGTAATACCGCCCGACATTATTTACGAAGAGACGTCTGGTGACATGATGGTGCCTGAAGGTGGTTCGGCAAAGCTGGTGTGTAAAGCGAGGGGTTATCCTCCGCCAAAAATTGTATGGCGTCGAGAAGACGGAGGCGATCTCATATCTAGAGGAGGCCCTCAAGGAAAAACAAAAGGTTAGTTATCATTCATTAATACCCTTTTTTATGAAATTAGCGTAGAGGAGTTTGAAATTTCGCACACACTTATAGTTTACTAGCTGCGCCCCGCGGTTTTAATTGCTGTACTCTGCTCCAGTAAGTCGGAGCTTGATGTTTTGTAGCCGATATGTTAATCCAGCTTAAAACCTATTCTCGTACAAAATTTCAGACAAATCCGATCAGTAGTTTTAGCCTAAAAGAATAACAAACTTATATCCATACATTATTACAAACTTTCGCGTTTATAATATTAGTAGGATATAGAGAAGAAGTGGTGAGTTGCAGTTTGATTTTTCTTTTTTTATTTTGATTATGGTCGAATTTCGCCCAATGGTCGTCATATGCTGCCGTCATACTAAACAAACCATTTAAATGATTTTGTACTAAGGTATCTTTTATTAAAATAGCTTCAAAGTTTAAAAATATTAAAAATAAGAATCTTTTAAAAAGTTGCAACAGAGTTTCTATATAAATTTGAAGCACAGTTTTACACACACTTCAAAACGTGTTCAATTGTATTTTTGGCGGTAGTTAACGAACACACGAGGCTCTCAATTTGGGTAATAAGTTAGTTAGGTAAAATTAACTCTTAAAAAGCTAACACCTCTATTTTACCAGCCGAGTAAAGACTGAATCAGCTGAGCGGATTTTTCGGAAAATCTTTTGGAAATAGTTCGTTTTTAAAATACTTACTAGCTTCGGTGCCGTGCGAACTTCATTATTAAATATAACCCTTGTTACTCCTGGATAACTAAGCATTATAAAGTTGAAATAATTATGGAAATCGGTCAAGTAGTTTTGGAGTTTATTCGTAACAAACATACATACGAAAAAACAAATCTAGACTATTCTCGCATTCTCCCGTTATTGATGTTCCTACACTACAAACACAAATTATAGTAATTATTGCTTCACTTACAAAAAGCTCATTTTTTGGCTTTTGCTACATCGCTGTGCAAAACAAAATATGCAACTCAAGAAATATGCGTTGCTTATACAAATAGTTGTCCACGGCCGAAATCGAAGCTACAACAGCAGATCAGAATCAGATCAGATTAGCTTTGGTGGGTAAAAAGACAGATAAAAAAAATTACTCGAATAATTTGTCGAAACTTTGCAATACAATAATAATATATTTTTAGATTCATTACCAAGTAAGAAACTGCAATTGTATCGAATCTACATGAATAATTCAAGTAATAAACTTATAATAAATAATTCATAGTTCATAAAAAAATAACAAATGTATTTCACATTTCACGAAGCATATATTAAAAGTATGTTTAACTGTAAATTGTATACATACCACACTATCCAGCTATGCGTTTTTAACCACATAATTCAAGATCTACAATTCTGGATAAGATATCATTTTAACGAAATTAAACAATTTTTTTTTTGTTAGAAATTTGCTACAGAATAAATCAATTGCAAACTATGTTTTATGGTTCTGTACCCAAAGGGTAAAATCACTATCCTATTAATTAACTGTAAAAATAATTGTATTTCTGTGGCGTAAAAAACGTACGTATCCCCGGGCCAGTACAACAAACGTGTTTTTCCGTTTTATGCTTGAAATGGCTCTTCATTTTTAAATCTTAAAACAATATATTGTCTAATGTTGTAAAGATGATGATACGAAACCCTTCGTGCGTGTGTCGCATTTGGCTGGTTTGCTGTATTAATATTACATTAGTTTTAAGGTAACGACGTGTAGATGGACGATGCAATGAATTATATTATACAAAGCAATGATCAACAATCGGTCTAACAGAGTTATATTCAACAAATTATATATGTATACCAATAGTCCTGACTAACAGCTATAATCGCGTTCTACCAATTAATATTCGTAACTCGAAATACCTAATTACATATAAATTAACTGTCACCTCGTTTGAACGTTCGGAACGATTATTAAACTATGATTATTCTATTACTAGTCACTGTTATTCCAAAACAAACATTCATTTATGGAGTCATGCGAAATTCATGTTACATTTTAGTCAGTAAAAGTGTTTGCTGCAATTTATTACATTTGCAATCCTGCAGCAATTATGCTTTCTGTGTAATTTCGGGGTTTTATCGCGTTTCTAATTAAATGTGCTTTGTCTTAATAAGTGTTACTACGTATGTTATCTACCTATTTTTTTGTTTACCTAACATAAATAAAGCCTGCATAAGGGCTTAGAAAAGTTTCTACCGTATCTGATAATATTCCATTAAATAACGTCATTGAAATACGTAGTCATTTCCAGGATTAAGTACTGCACTAACAATTGAGTATCTATAAAAAATAACTATAATATGGACCTGCCATACAAAATATCCCCGATAACATTTTTTTTCGGAGACACATTTGTAGACGAGGCTTTTGCGACTTCACCGGGCATATAGGCGAGCTGAGCTCCAGTCTTAATAAATGGTTTAGAAGCTACAAACTATACAACCTTAGTTTTTTTAAAAGAGTTTTGAGCACCGGTCCCCGCTAAGTCGCCACATGCATTTGTATGAGGAAATTACTTTTTTCGAATTCTGTACTCGAAAGTGTCCTATCGTAAATTATGACTACTTACATTTTAATTTTATACTCAGTAATACTATCGTAATGATAATATTTTTCAACCGGATTCTACGTTTATTAATATCTTTATTATTTACTACGTCCATCAGTAAAACATAGTAAGTCAACCACCACCTTAATGCTATGTCGGCGTTAGATTGCGTGCTAGAAGCGTATCATTTACTTCTATGAGGCAAAACTTAGAGCTCTTTAACACGATAACTTCTAACTAATCTTGGAACTCACTCTTTAAGAATAGGCCGTTGTATTTATGTGAGAATCACTTTTAGATTGCGGTTAATTTTAATTAACGAGATAAGAATAAAGTAGGGGGAAGAGTTATGGTAAGGGTTAAAGTTTCTGTTGATTTAAATCACTTCACACATAAATACATCTACACGTGGTCATTAACAGCATTTTATCAAAGAAAACGGAAGTACGATGGAAAAATAAGTTTGTATTTTTGTATGTTTATTCGAATAAACTCAAAAAGTACTGAACGGATTTTGATAGTTATTTCATTAGAATGCTACATTATCCCTCAGTAACATAGTGCACCCGTGCGAAGTCAGGACGGGCTAGTACTCACTTTGTTGATTTGCATTATACAGTTAAACGGTTGACTATTTCATACTATTATTAAGACCACGCTGTCCCAGCCTTTATTAACTTACATTTTATATATAAAACGCTACTAGCTAAAATCTACTTTTATTATTCCCGATTGATTTCGATCAAGTAACATCGCTCGTAGTCACTGCTGATAATCACATATTACAATTAATGAACCCTGTTAGCTTGAACGGTTATTCTGTTTAGTGCTATATATCTGACAAACATACTTAATTAAGCTGTCGCCAAAAACTTAAAACCAGACTTCTCTTTACAACAGCTTTTTAATCGTTCATTCACCAGCTATTTTGACATGGAAAAATAATAATAATATAATAATAATCAGTTTATTTCAGACCAAATTACAAGATCCATATATTGTTAGTAAAAGTTTTAACCTAGTGTTAGTAAAAGACACTCTTATTTACAACTTGAAACGACTGACACCTACGTGTGCAGCCGCATCCAGTGAGCCAGCATGGGGCTGTCCCATCTATCACACAATACACTCAGGATGCTGTAAGGAGCTAGCACGTATTCTACCGAGAATAGAAGCGCACCGTTTCCGTATAATTGCATGGAAACCATCAACCCTGGCCTCGGTGAACATCCCGGAAGCGCTAATAAAGCGTGGTAGACCCAACAGCATCCTGAATACATTGTTATACTGGACACGCAGGGCGTTGTATGCCCTCAGCGTATACCTGACCCACAGACTGCACGTGTAAAAAGTCTGGCAGTATGCTCTGAAAAGGGTTATTTTGACTTGCGTCGTACAACGTGCAAATCTGCGGATCAGCATATTACCTCGGACAGCCATCGCCCTGCGTTCCCTTTCGATGTCCAGGTCATCATTCAGGTCATGCGTGACCCAGTGGCCCAGGTATTTAAATTTTGTTACTCTGATTATCGGAGTATTATTTATGATGATATCTGGCACGTTAGTGTAACATTTGGTGCCTGCCTTGAATACTAGTAATTCGCATTTTTTTACATTGTACCTGAGTCCCTGAGTGACCACATAGTCTTCACACATCTTAACAAGACGCCTGAGTGCGCTTATTGATGGACTCAGCAGCACCATGTCGTCAGCGTAACTTATATTGTTGATACAAACGCCGTCAATGTGACGCAAAATCGGAATATGAACCGAAAAAGCATTCTCGGTTCATATTCCGATTAAAACTATTATGCATGAAAATGCAGACTAAGTAGTGACTACAAGGGCTCATATAACTAGTAGAGGCCAACCCTCGAACTGCGGATTGTGAAACCAGACAGAGCTTACCCTAACCCAGTTTTAGTATTATCCACCTCTAAACTATTTCAGCTTACAATGTCATTAAGCATATTAGTTTTGGGAGCATTCCTTGTTAATATAATGACAGGCATTAAAGTTTGTGCTTTAATGTTCTGTACTTATTAGGTTGTCTTTCGAATGTTGGTGACAATGGTGACTTTAGACGGAAACTGGTCATAAGCAAAGAATAAATTACAGTCCGCAAACACACTAAGTATCCTTCTTTCAAGGTACTCTTTCTCTACTCTAATATTTTCGCCTTTTTTTAACAGCACGGTTGATACTACAGAAATTCATCTCTGTGTCGCGGGGGACTTTTAAACACAATTGTAAATACGTGTTCTTTGTGCTCATGAACTGGACTGCATGGAATGCATGTACACCAATACCACTCAGACTTAGAAAAACTATCCATGGTTCACAAACATAGTGGGCATGAAGATAAAAAAATATCTATTTAGTCTGTCAGTTAGATTATTGAAAAATATTGGTCACGTATTTTTCTATTTATCAAATCAATAAAAAATTACGAAGATACAGTGCAAAAACAAACTATAAAGATCAGGAAAGGGGGGCTTGTGACGTCACTATTAGGTAAAATTTTAGCTGAAAGTGACGTCACACGAAATGTCAACGCGCTGTATGTTCGTCATTTTTTGTTTGAGGAACGAAAAAAAAATACGTGTTCAATATTTTTTGGTAAAATAACTGACGGACTATAGTTTATTTTTGTCTTCATTCCCATTGTCTCAGGGGATAATCTAGTCTCTGAAGCGGCTACGATAACCACAAAGCCATCGGAGCAATCAACTCTCATATTCCGCTAACTGGCCTAAGAATGAAAATGTGAAACTATACAAATAAAGGAAATGGCCAAACTATATGTAAGTTACGAGCATAGCTCGAAAATTATTTGTCCAATTTGGCTGATTATTTTTTTATTGTCTTTTTAATTCTAAGGAAAACATTAGTATAAAATAAAATTTTGGAAAACGTTCATGTGACGAACGCAATATCTAATATTTTTTAACGGGCGAGATCTCAAATTGAATCTCCAAAGATTAGTAATATTTAACACTAGTTTTCAATACCACAAACAGAACATTTAAGCAATCTTGTACAACTTAAGAAACGACTTACAAATAAATCAGAGCTTAAAATATTCACTATTGAATCTTAGCAGTAAATCACACCGCAGTACCTCAGAAACTCCTATTACCATTCACACCGCCCTTCCTAATCCCACCGGATTACAATCTCGAGACGGTCCGGGAATAATTACTTACCTACTCATCTCTGCACTTGGTCCAATGAAAGCTGTATAAAGGGTTAACCCTGAACCCAAATTAACCAGCTCAATTTAAAAAGAAGGCCAATAAATCGCTCTTCCGTTTTGAGAGTTTACGTTCGATTGGTTCGTTTATTGGACAGTCAAAAAGCGAAGAAGACTTTTAGCGTTATAATTTATAATAATACAATACATTTATAGATATATTTTTAGATTTGTAAGATCATTACCCTTACGTCATTTATTTGAGGTAATTTACATTTTCAAATTGACAGACTACACTGTGTCATCAACAGTTTAATGGGTTCCATGTCAAAGAAAATATGATATACTGTATCTCAATTGTTTTAAGTTTTAAATAAAAATAGTCAAGTTAGGTTCGTTTTATACCCGAATAAACATTTTACGCATACAAAGCGTATCCCAAATATTGATACAGTTTATATGGCCAACCACAATTCATCTACCATTTAAAAAATTCAAGCGCAGTAATGAATATAGTATTGAAATTCATTGGACTACACAAAAGCTGGTACAAAAATTATGCGCTCAAAAGGGATTCGTGATGAGTGGCAATTGGAAACAGTACTGACAGGGTGATTAATCAGCAGGTCTCACTTAACCCTACCACTGTTCAGACGTACTCTTGCCATCAGTCAATTCATTAAGCTAACAAAGTAGTACCGGTAATGACTTTCACAACGAACAGCGCACTTCAATACTACAGCTGAGACTTGTACACACTAACATACTTTTAATTCGACATAATATCCAAAGAACCTAATCACAATATAAATTTACACAAACATATTGTACAATAACAAACATAATATGTTTATTACACGCTCGTGATATCTCCAACAAATTTTGTACAAACCATAAATAAATATATACTATTAGTCTTTCATATACAGGGTGTTAGGGTAGACACCGTTATCCTTGAAACCAGAGGTTTGGTTTCACTTACAGAACGCAAATACAATGAAAAAAAACAAACAATTATCACATTTTTGCCGGCACGGTGAACTGACCTGAACTGGTGTAGGTACGTAACCTTGGAGTAGCCGCCACCATCGTTTCTCGGTTTGGCACAGGTTTTCCAGGGAATAACTCTGCGTACATTCTTCGAGCCTCGTTCAGGTTATCACCAGCCGCGGCGTAAACCCGAACCATATCGGTCCACTGTACGTTTGTGTACGACATAATCACTACACACTACTGAGCGACACGAGACTGAGGGCGTCTGAGTGGTCGGGACGGCGTGGAAGGGGCTGGCGCGCGCGGCTTGCGTTCGCGCGCTCCGTCCTCTTTGCCAATGCGTATAGGGTGACATAATTTTGAGGAAAAATGGAGTGACATATTTTTTTTTTATTGAATTTGCGTTCTTTTTGTTAAACCAAACCACTGGTTTCAAGGATAACGGTGTTCACCCTAACACCCTGTATAGAGTAAGATGTCAAGTCGGTTATTGACGCGACTAAATTTACCTTATTATATATATTTTATTACAATCAAGTCTAAAAAAGAGTGAAAATATTTATATGGTTTGTACAAATTTTGTAGGAGAAATAATTACGCACTTACTTTCATTGAGCGTCGTTACTGGTTACAAAAATACATATTATTATAAAAGGCTTAAAAGCATACTCGTATTATAGTCATGTCTTTCTAAATAATTTTCTCGTTCAGTAAACCCTAAATTTTAAAACATAATTACAAGAAATAATTACACCCAAAACTATGCCAACACATTCCCCAAACAAAGTTAATCATCAATTTCCCAAATTATTGTAATAGGAAGCAAGGTGAAACTCGCCTACCAATTCGAAATTAACTAACATCAATAACAATCATCAATTTGAGTGAAGAAGTCTAATTAAAGAAGCCGTTACAAGTTACCTCCATAAATCTGAACAGGCAACAATACAAGCTATCCATTACGTAGGCCGATATTTCTTCAGCAATATTCCAATGAGCAAAGTTGGGGCCCGTCCGACTCGCCAAATATAGTTTTTTAATTACTGCTCAAACCATCACAGATTTGTTATTTTGAGACTTACTCTAAGCTTTGAGTTGTAAATGTTTACTGCTCTGTTATTATTGGTATCTAGAACAAGATACCGCTACGTGATATAGGCAACTAGTATATTATGCAAATTTAAATTAGTTTTGTCTGTGCTGAGATTATGAAAATTAAATTTAACATTATACTTTAGAAAATAACTTTATACTTGATTATCCATTTGAATATAAAAATTCTATTACATTTCGTATTCAGTTTCTTATTCTAAATTCGTTTTGATTTTATTTCATTACCTTTGTATTTCTTTGAAATGTTCCACGACTACCTACATTTTTGTAAATCTCATAACCGTTAAATACATTAGCTGTTCGCTTTTGTTTGAAATGTAAATCGAAACAACTTGGGAAAAACTGAACCGAATATTTTTGGTGATATATAATGTAATAATAATAATTATTAAAGCGACATACGACAGAAAACAGTGTCGGAACAAAGGGGTATTATTCAAAATTTGGCCTTTATTGTTTCGCATAAAACATGTTGGCTGACAACAGGGTGTCGCATGCCTATTTGTTTCATGTTCTACACCAAATTATGCAGATAAGCGCGTGAATGGTGGAAACTTAGTTGTAGATTGATGCAAATTAACTTCTCCATCCTTCCATTCGACGCTTTTCATCAGTTCTACGAAGTTTGTAACTGATACGACTACGTATTGCTTTACTCAGAATTGTTAATCCCAATTAACAAGTTACTTGCTCAACAATCATGTTCTACATCCAAATCATTGTTTGTGGATGTCATGCGAAGTTTTTTGCTATCTTAAATTTCGTTATTTTGGGGATTGGAGATGGATGGATTTTAATCAATTTTACAACAACGCCCGCTTATTTAGATTAAGATTGAATTAGACATTTTTTTCTGATCAATAGAAAGCCGTTTACCAAAGACAGTATAGAGTAGACGACTTCATAAGATGAATGCTGACTAATGCGGTCTCAGATTATAAACCAAAGTTGGCCTGTCAAAAAATCAGGTCGCGGAAAAGCTTCCCTGATAAAACATACTATTTTACTTCAATTTGACAAAGTTACTGCAGAATATAAAAACAAAAGAAAAATACTTTATAAAAAATCCATTCGATGACAATAGGGTTAGTTAATATATTATCACCGAACCCCCCTTAAATTAAATAAATAATTACCCACTTGCTAAAATCGCTTCAAATTCATAATTAAAATTATAACTTTGGAACAAAGAGTGATGAGAAAATGTTGATTTTCCACTTTATTCGAGGGCACTTAACCAAAGTACCTACTGGACTTTTGTCGCCTTCTCGTACACTTTGGTGGTTACGATCTATATTAATTTTATTAAGCAACTTTGGACAATACCACTCTAATTTATGAATTCAGGACAGGTAAGGTACAAAAATTAAGCTATTTTATACTTTTACCTTAGTTTAATTTTGTTTTATAAATTTCTGAGTTTAAATCTAAAAGCACACAATAGAAATAAATTTTGTTGCTAAGCTGCGAAACTCTTTAAACATAAACATTTGATTTTGATTTAAAATAAATTGGAACATCAGTAAATAATGTTATATCCTAGATGCATTCATATAAAACAAGATTTTATGGATATTAGAAGTATCCTATCAATAGGAAATACGGGAAGTTTCGATATTGGCAACTATCTTCCTTAACTATATATGCATCTTACAAATAAATATATAAAGCGAAAAATGCTTCGTATAAAAAAATATGCCCGTCTAAAAGTTATAGCAAAAAAAATATGGCAAAATTGCGTCGCTCCGCAAGCAGTGGGGTCTGTAGAACTGAAGCGTCACTTGACTTATGACACATCGACAGGCTAAGTTTATTCAACGGGCGCTTCCAAGACACTGGCTAGCACTATGGAGTAGTGTTCAATCATTATTTTTTTAGTAATCATTTTTAGTTCATTAAAAATATAACTAGAAAAAAGTAGTTTAACAATCTAAAAAGTCTTTTTGTTTGTATATACTACAAATAATATACAGTATACATACAAATAGCTGTGTCTATATTATAGTATATTAGTAGATTAAAATATTAAAAATTCAAATACACTGCTAGTTATTAAAAAAAAACAATTTAGTTTTTTTGCCGGCTAGATCTGTGTTTAAATATATTTTTAATTTTAGTAAGGAACATGAGTTTTATTTAATGACAAGGTGATTACAGCGAAACTCAGGTAAAACTGGGACGCTACACAGGCTACACTACATTTTCTTAATAATGTATGCACAATTATTAAATAAAATAACGATACACGAAACACAATTCTGAAGAACTATTAAAAAATCACGTAACATCGAAAAATAAACCCAATACACACAATTACAAATCTTTTAATAACGTAAAAACACAGCAATGATGGTACTAAAGCGACTCAACTGGCTTTATGTCTTTCGGCATTGTTTGCTAACGAAGCGACGCCCGCCGCGGCGAGGGCTCTACACTTTAAACCATCAACGGTGTACAGCTCCTTCAGAAAATATTGCCCTAGCTTTTTATCCTCTTGTTTGAATAATGGCTGTAAACGTACTTGGACGCCATTTGAGCAAGGTGTCAGGAAAACAGCTCGAGTTCGAACCACTAACGGGACTTGTTTACACAACCCGTCAACTTTTGGCGGTTCACAAGTGTTTTCCAAGTTACTGGCGAAATGTAATGTAAGCACTTCGACGAATAGTGTTCAAAATCGTTTTCTTGGCCTTTACTAAGCAATTTTGATGTGAAGGAGCTTCTTTGGGAACTTTTGAGAGCAAAGTGTAAACATTGTACCTTTAATAATACTTTTCCTGTTGAATAAATTGCAAAGTATTTTCATACTAAAATAGAACTGGGTCAACTAACACTACAATATGAGTTTGAGAGTAAAGAAGAAATGTTTAAGTTAACTTAAAACTTGTTCCATATATTCTTTTCATTTTTTTTATGAAGATTAAAAAATCAGCCCTTAATTAATTATTTAAAATTGGAATAAATCAAAAAAGTTGGACCCGGTATGACCGCGGTGCAACGTAATACAACGTACCGCGATGCTATAGATGCTGGCAGTGTGAGAATATGAGTATAGCAACATTTTAGAATTTCACCCTAAATTGTCGCAACGTCTCGATATAACATTATCGTTAGTAATATTTTAATTACGATAAGGTAATTGTCGCCTTACGATAAACGTTATCGCTATAAACCTAATAAGAGAGCATGCCAATATTTTATACTTTGGTGCATTTAAATTTAAATGTTTTATTTTTGCCTGCAGTCATATCGTTGGAAGGCGAGATAGTGAATCTGACTAAGGTGACGAGGTCAGAAATGGGCGCGTACCTATGCATCGCAGCCAATGGCGTGCCCCCCTCGGTTAGCAAGCGGATAATGCTACACGTCCATTGTAAGTATTAAAATGTTAAATATCATATATTCTTAAATTCTGTTGCAAATTTATGTCGGAGCATGATGCTGAAAGGTTGGAATGAATTTTCCAATTTGCTATTTATGTTGATTATATTTGGAAAGATAAGTTTTGCATTAATGGAAATTTGTAGGTATATGCGACACCGCCGGACATGAGTAGTAGATAAATAAAAATGTATATAAAAAAAAAACTACAGGCATTATGTGTGAATACTTAGTGACTTTAAAGGTAGGCTATAACAGTTCGCATGCGCTCGCGTTCCTAACTCATACTCCTACTATTCCAATAGCGATTCCACCAACGGAAACTTATATTCTTAAAGGAAATCAAATCTTGAACCAAGACATTCTAATTTTATCAACACAAATTGTTAACCAGCTATGAACTATTTGGAATTCTATTTCTATATTAAAATACCGGTGTGGTAGCAATAAGTATAGCCTCAAACAGCAAACGATCGGAGGGTCTGGTTCAAATCTCTGAAATTCCCAGTTACAGAACCGGATTGGAATTGCGCCCGATAAATTGCGGGTGCCTATCAACTCCGGTATGATAAAGTTTGAGAACTGTTGTATATGATAGCTTGATAATCCACTTCGAAATTCAAATAGCACGTGAATAGAAGCCACCTAGTTTAATTACCATACGAAATAAAGGAGGAAGACTATTTAAACTTGTTTGTCTATCTATAATCTATAATCACTACTTAGAATAAAACAAAGTAGCTTTCCCTGTCCCTATATCCCTATGTATGCTTAAATCTTTAAAACTACGCAACAGATTTTGATGAGATTTTAATAGATAGAGTGAATCAAGAGGAAGGTTTATATGTATGATACATCAGCATTGCACCCGAGCGGAGCCGGGGCGGGTCGCTTGTAATATTATAAAGAGAAAAGATTTGTATGTTTGTGTGTGTGTACGTTTGTAATGAATAAATTAAAAAACTACTGTGCCGATTTCATAAATTCTGTCCCCACTGGAAATTACATTCACCCTGATTGACATAGGCTATATTTATTGCTAGAAAAGATAAGGGATCCTTCCTAATTTTTTTTTGCCCTAAAACGTCTTCCGTCGCATGCGCTGCGGAAACTATTGTAGTAATGATTATAGAACAAAGTATGTTCTACAATATTAAAGAACATATCAATATCTACAAAAAACTTCACGGTACCATTTGTCTAACTATGTAAGTATGTAACTATAACTACTTTTTTTTACAAAAACCGGACCATTCCTAAAGTACCACGTTATTCATATTTTCGTATTTATCCTTATCCAAATAAATAATTTTTCATTTAAGACGTTTTAATATCTCTAGATGCCTTTTTAAATTATTAAAATCGGCCAATGCATTCAAAAGATATTACAAGTTTAAAAATGTGAACCTAAATAAAATATTAATATGAGCCGTGACATTGCAACAGCAAGACATTTCTTTCTATAAGATTTTCGATTTCGGGTTGGATCGTGGCTACATGATTTTCAAACCTAATATTAGTTTGAACCAATCCATATATCCATTCCAAAATGTTTAAAATAAAAATTCACCCGTGCGAGCCGGGGCGGGCCGCTAGTTAGAAATAATTTTATTAGTGTATATTTCAGTAAAGAAAAATAATAATTTAAAAAGTTGAATACTTAACGGTAAGGTTTACTCTTGAGTTCTAAATTTCGATTAAAATATGAGATTAATAAATTTAGACCACCCGCAGCTGCTCACGTTTGCATTATATGCATCTTAGGTTTAAATCGCAAAGCCCATTTTTGTATTTTTTATTAATAAATATATCACAAAACTACTACACGCTAACAAATACCGATTGATTTAATAAAAAAGATTTTCTTTTACCGACTAAATGCAGTAAATTAACATATCCTATTCATTTGAATGTATTATGTAGATTATGACTGTGATTGGGAACGGGAAATTAAAATCATTGGTAGGTACTGCTCGAAAAAAAGTCTAGGCGACAGCTCTCTGGCCGTTTTCCAAATCGCTCTATCTAAAGCATAATGTTCTCATGTGTCCATATGGTAGCAGTACAGTCAGCATCACATAGATAGTGACAGTAAATATCTCCAAATATTAGGCAACACCTAAAATGATTATAAATACTGACGAATCTATAGTGACCCAGAACACCATTGATATCGATCGATATCAGAACACTTTTATTTAAATATGATTTGGGGACATCAATTCAAATGCAATACATTTGTATTTGAAGTCTACGTCATTAAAAATAAAGTTGACTGTTCTACTGTATCCCGTAATTTTAGATACTTTGGATGCTAAGATATTATATTGTTATATATTGTTAGCAAAAACAAGTTTGGAATAAAACTATCCACAATATTGTTCAACGTAATTACCAATATAACACGTGATTTGCACCTAATTACACGTGACGACATTTTCTATACTTTTTAATACCTACGACGGTAACACTATGAAACCGTACCATATACCTACTTGAGATTATCTCAAGATGCATATACTCTATCAAGACCAAGTACCTACAAGTATTAGGATGTTCTACATTTTTCATCAAAATTAATACATTACGCAACGCATTGTGAAGTTAGAAGAAAATCAAAACATTTTTGTTCATTTACGGGGACCTACACTGAAGCTGACGATATATATTATAACACGCTTATTTTACAAGAATATAATAAGGTGTATTATGTCGAATATATTGAATCCTACACGACTGGGCTTACACGTCACATATGGGTGTAGATAATGAAAATAAAATAATATTTTAGTGTATTCAAGTCTTAAAATTGCCCAATATTTATTTTCATCATTATCCTAATACTGGGCGTATTTTGACTTTTTCTAATCAAATTCAATAGTAATATTGAAACTCATTGCTTAATCTATAAAACTAAGCTCACAGAAATGTAGGCAACAATTTACAGATATTGCCTAAGTTTTGAAACTTGAAATACTTTTCATATATTTATACGTATTTTTCTATACAATTCAAGGTCATTAATATTGATGGACAAAGATACTCTGAGCCACAAAAACAAAATTCAATTTACCAAACCAGCGACACATAATTACGAATTCACGACATGTTTCATTCAATCATCGATAAAGTCTCCTCACCTGAGTAAAGCAAGAGCAAAAAGCGAACTCACTTATCTGCCGATCGCGCCTAATTTATAACCAAGAGTTATTCAATGCTCGGTTAGTCGGCCAAGTCGAACACGGCCCTCAACGGGAACACGTAAGCAATTGGGAGATTTTCCTGTTATCACGTATCATCTTCGGTGCGTGGCTTGCATTCGAATTATGTAGGTGCGGGGGTACAAAGTTACTGCCTCGTTGACTATTGAAATTTAGTTTTAGTACCGCTTTCAATTAAAGATCAAATCGCCCTGATAATTTTGAATTACATTATTTTGAACACGAGTTCTTACATGCGTTTTAAAGCTGTATCTATAGAATAATTTACAATGTCATGTTATGACTCAAACTACTACGCTTCGTAACCTAAATTTTTTATCAGGTTGCGACTCGAACTACTACGCTTCGTAACCGCTACGCGACGACTTATCATCTCCTACGGCGTAGCAGACTTATGACAACTATGCCACGGAAACTTGTCACGTACTAGTTTTCGGTTGATACAAGATTAAGCTTGATAGTTTTACCTAAGGTTCAGATTCAAGCAATAGATAGAAATAAGAAGTCATATGAAATATATGAAGCGTAGATAATTTCGATTCGGTTGCATTTAAATATATTATGCAATTATACTGAAGGTTTTCAGTCAGATTTTTAGCACAGCGTAACATAAGGTGTACGTAGAAATGTTGGTATAGATTAAAACATTCTGCACTTTTTCCCTTTTTGCCAAAAGGGAAGCTCTAAAATGTTGGATTTATATACCAATATATATATATATAAAAATATTAACAGTAATGGAAATTGACACAACATTAGTGCATTCGTCGACAAATCAACACAATGCATAAAAAACTTTCTGGTTAGCTCGGGCCAGCACTCAGACAAATTAATCTCCTATCTGTTTGGATCAACCGCTCGCATTCGCACGCAGATCGCAAAATCAGTGCTGAAATTATAGAGGCTCACAGGTGCATACGCCCATTTCCATTTGCATGGATAGTGTTATGCTACTGGGAATTGTACTGATCAGTCCATGAATCTCAAAATCGACAACTGTGTTAACTATCTTGTGTATAGAAACATTCAGTGTATTATAACTAAGAACGGCACAGTGTAAAATGCTATACTGCATACACTCTATTGAAAAAGTGAACTATCTAGGATTTATATATATTTTTTGTAGCGTTATTGCGGTATTTAGAAAATCTAAATATGACATATGTTTTTTCTTAGTAAATATAACTGCCGCCTTAGGTATATATACAGGGTTATTTTTAAAACACCAACAACCTTTTGGGGAATAGAAGTATTCATGATTATGAACAACTTTTAGTATATGACCAACCCTGAAATCGCGAAAAAAAATCAGCTTTTTCATACATTTATGTTTACTTACCTCAACAAAATGTATGGAACAGCTGATTTTATTTTCGCGATTTCAGGGTTAGTCCCATAGTAAAAGTTGTTTACAATCATCAGTACTTTCACCCTCTAAAAGGTTATTGGTGGAAAAATAACCCTGTATAATATATATATCCCTTTCTCACCAAGGACTTTTTAAATACTTAGTTCAATACACAACGCACACCAAGGCTCAGTACAATTATCCCTGATTCACACAAGTAGCGGTCCCGTGCACAAATCGAACCCAGAGCATCAGGTCTATATAATAAATACTGTAATCGCCGAGCCACCCGCGCAGTTATAACATTTATTTAGTAAATGTGTTGTTTAATTTAAATAAGTTACATGCAAAACGACTTGCAAACACAAATAATGAAAGTTCATTTTTTAACTTGTAATTTAAAAAATGGAACCTCAAAAATATCTACGAATATTATTTAAAGCATTCCAGGCCTTTGTTTTTGTCACGAAATGTTATGTCATGTACAAATACACAATATTATTTCGATATAATACTGTAATAATTGTGTCAAATCGAATCATGCTGTTTCTGCGGCGAATTGGATGGTTTCGAATACATTTGTATGCAAATAATGTTTGTATTGCGTACTGTAAAACAATAGTGCAGTTTAAAGAAGACATAAATATATACAACACAAACAATTCAAGGGAACAGGCAAGCGCCTTCCAAGGCCCATCCCTGTATACAGACGGAGCAAAATAGAGGGCAAAGTCGGAGGAGCCGTCTTTATTTGACAAGACGGCGTGGAGACTACCCACACCGGCTTCAGCCTGGTGGCATACTGCACTGTTTTTCAGGCTGGACTGGTCGCCATTGTAAAGGCACTGCATCTTGCACAGAACGTCGGCTACATAGGCTACGTCAATGTCATCAGTAACTCGAGTTCGAGGCCATTGCGTCCCCTAAAGGTGCTTATCCCCTGACGCAGGAGACCCGGGAGCAGCTACAACGGCTGGAAGCGGCAGAAGTTAAGGTCAGGTTTCACTGGATAATGGCTCATGCTGGCATACAGGGCAATGAGAGGGAAGACCAGCTGGCCAAGCGGGCAGCGCTAACGCAGAAAACCAGATCCACGCGGTACCCATCTCCCACCTCAAGAAGATCCTGAGGAAGAAGACCGTCCAAAAGTGGAAGACTCGATATGGCGCCGTCACAGGACGACAGATAACAAAGATCTTCCTGCCGGACGTTAGGGATGCGTATAAGGTGGTAAGGAATTCACATATGACTAAACTCACGACCCAGCTACTCACGGGTCACGGTGACTTCTCAGCTTACGTCCACCGATTCAGGCTCAAGGAAAACCCAGCCTGCAAGTGCGACCCCGGGGAAGAAGAAGACATACCCCACCTACTGCTGGTCTGCCCCCGGTTTGGTGACAAACGTAGAGAGGCCGAGACGAGGCTCGACAGGGCACTAAACAGGGATAGCCTTGCCGCACTATTCGATAAGAAAGACACTAGGGAGCTGGTGTGCCGGTTCGCAAAACATATTATTAAGAAGAACGGTAGCACCCCGGTCGGGTAGGCCCCCGCCTGGCGGTACTGGCGGGGGCTGCCGAAACGCCAAGGTAGGCGGAGCGGTGCCATGAGCATGCTCTCTTCTTTTTATTTCCTCTTCCATACCCTCTCCTTCTCTCTCTCTTTCTCTTCTTGCTCTGTTCTGCAACTCGGATTGCCCCTACCCGAAATTCACTGCTACACGTCTCCCCCCTCAGTCGCTAACCCCACCCTGGCTTTAATCTATATATCATTTAATAAATATACATAATTTTAATCAATTTTTAATTATACACCAATGTAATATAATAGTCGTGTTATACAGGGTTATTTGTAAAACACCGGTAACCTCTCAGGACTATATTACTAACATCATAAACAACAACTTTTGTTCTACGACTTTTTACAAAACATAATACATTTACCAAAAACAAACCTTCAATATTTCGTTGTCCTATCTAACACATTTCAACTCTGTATTCCCCGCTCCCCTCGCTATTGTCGGTACTATCGCTTCCTTTTGCTTCGCATAGACTTCGTAACATTTAGAGCGTTGAATTTAAATATTTTTATTTTTGTGTGTAAATCTGATGAATTAAAATATGATGAATTTTTAAAAGTCAGAACAAAAGTTGTTGATTATGATGTTAGTAACGTAGTCCTGAGAGGTTACCGGTGTTTTACAAATAACCCTGTATAGTCCTCTAATTTTATGTTATTGTGCAATCAATTATACAAAATTTGATTCAATTTTCAATTATTACATTTTATTCAGTTTACAATTATACAAATTACATCAATTATACATTAAATAACAAATATACATAATTTTAATAAATTGTCACGAATTTTATATTATATAGTCATCTAATTTTATATTATTCTACAATCAATTGTGCAATAATTTTATTCAATGTTCAATTATACAAGTTTACCCAATTTACTATTATACAATTAAACAGGAATCAATCGCCAGTCATTGTAAATACTTATAACTCTGAGCCATGTAGCAACAATTATTTCTAAGCGTCTTTAAATCTAGCCAATATCAGTTAAATGCGTGTAAAATTTTCTATTTAATTTTGAGTATTATGTAAGTACACCACATTGTATGTTTTAAAATAATTGTATATAATATTGTAAATAAATTGCATGTCAAACAACATAATAAGATTAAACCCCTATCGGTTTGGGTGGGAGGTGGGACTAATTAAAGATAGACGAGTATTGGACAATTTGTAAAGATGCCTGGGAGAAACATAATACAATACAATATTAAAAAAAGCGCAGAAGGCATGCGTATATAAAAAATTAAAAAAGGGAAAAAATATAATTAATAAATAATCATTAATAAATAAGTAGTCTATATACTAAGTCACAAACAAAGAAATCCAGGCATTTTTATGCACATCTATATAAACTATAGTATGTAGAAGTTAAGAACAAGGAATTATAACTAAGGCTGAACTAGGTATAAGAATGCTAGAATTAAATGAATTGAATAATAAGTATACAAACCGAAGAAAGAGAATATAGATGCAATACCCGCGTAACTCCCGTTCCCATGGGAACTTCATAATTAAATATAGCCAGTAGATCAGTGATAATGTACATTCAAATGGTGAAAGAATTTTTAAAATCGGTCCAGTTCTTTTTGAGACAATTCGTTACAAAGATAATTACATACAAATCTTTTCTCTTTATAATATTAGTAAAGATAATACTATGAGATATATTTTACATAGAACTGTAAAATTATAAGGATACGCAAAACATAACAATTTAAATAAAAAACTAGGCTTCAAAAATTTGCATTCAATAGCAACGGTACCTTACAGTATACAAATAAAAAAAATATATAAAAAACACAAACAATTCACTTGTCTTAGCGTTACCGCAAAATACTTAATTAGTATACCTACATTCGATTATAATATTATCGCTTAAGTTTAAAATTAAATACCTGCCCAACACAGTACCTAACTATGTTTTTCAATATATAGTCTATACTAATATATAAATCCGAAGAGTTTGTTTGCTTGAACGCGCCAATCTCAGGAACTACTGGTCCGATTTGAAAATTTATTTCAGTGTTATGTAGCACGTTTATTCGAAGAAGGCTATATGCTATATTTAATTATGAATTTACGCGGATGACACCGCGCGCGGACGCTAGTTTATTATAAGCTAACTTTTCCTGCCAGAAGTAGTCCATGTTTCATAATAACAATACCTGTGGCTTTTATAAAAAAAAAACTCCTACAAATCTCATTATTATGAAAACAATACAAAAAAAAACGCGTTACATTTTGGCGATAAATTTTTATTTATACGTTCATATCATGTTGTTGCGTGATTTTTATTAGGTAAATTTATTCAAAAACATATTTTAAAACAATAAAATATGTTTTTGAATAAATTGATCCTCCCAAAGTTTTTGCACAATGAATATTCATCACACCATGTTCGATCTCACATGTCAATAAACCATCAATTTGTTTTGGAACGTGGTGTAACTTTAATCAGGACAAAAACAACATAAAAATCAATACAAAATGCGGACGGTAAGTAAAAAAATATAATTCAGCCATTTCCAACGTCGATCCATCAATGTACGTATTGTCACTAAAATTTTATAAAAGGGTTTTTAACACAATAATCAGAACAGGCTTTCGATCCCTCGCCTCTTCCAATTAAAATTCTACATGATAATGTATTTATTATCATGTACAATTTTATGAGATACATAGAATGAAATTAATATATATTTGCTGGAAAACGTGTTTTGTATTAAAACAACAAAATATATTCATAGGGTTTAACTGACTATTTTTAAAACAGTATTAATACCTTTCATGAACTGAAGGCTACATTTAAACCAGCGTTTTAATCCAATCTTGGACTTCTTAAGTAGGTACTCGTTCGTAAACGAGATCTTAAGATGATTCCACTTAATGAACAAATTATACTTTTATAGTAATACTTAGACAACTTTGTTAATAGTTTTTCTATTTTTTTACAAATTAGCGGCCCGCCCTTTCTTCGCTCGGGTGAATTTTTATAGCCTATGTTACTCAGGGATAATGTAGCAATCTAACGGTGAAAGAATTATCGAAATCCGTTCAGTAGTTTTTGAGTTTATTCGAAACAAAAATACAAAATTTTCCTCTTTATAATATTGGTAATGATATAGATTGGGCGTTCTATGCAATTCCCCAGAGCCTCAGGGTGCCCTAAAATTACATTTGCGAAGTTTCCAGCCCCAAATTTTAAAAACATACTTATTAATTACAATTATTTTATAATTTAATTAGGTACCTACAAAAAAATATATAATTTGGTGCTTGACTACACACTAAGCCCGGACCTAAGGCACAGATCACAGGCCACTTGATACTTTGTGTGAGTTAAACGTTAAAGACGGTCCTGTTAATAGCAATAGATCCACTTATTTCATATGCAACATTGAAAACAAATAATAAAGTATGTTTAATGTATTGTGTGTTATTCCCATGGTTTACTTGGGAAAATACAGTGTAAGCCTATATAAGGTTTTGTTACTAGCGGACTGCAGGCGCTCCAACACATTGTACTAGATATTTGCATTCCGTTATTGGTAGTTCGGATGTAAACAGTTGTCTGATTGAATACTGACAATATTTATTTATTAAAATATGTCCATCAATGTACAAATCACAGTCTGTACATCTCAAAGCTTGTAGGTGAGTGATTGAATCTCATGTTCATATACCGTTATCGAGAAATGTTTATCATTTACTTGGTTATCGTAACTTTGATACTGATATTTGACTTTTGCCTAAGTAAACTCTGTATTGACATTTTTTTGGAGGTACAGATAGAACTCGCACGGTTTAAGATTAATATGCTGCAAGGTTTGCTTCTAAAAGCGGCAACGGAGCAACTATAAAGATATATGCTCGAATAGAGAGCAGCACTAAATTTACTCATGAGGAACACTCAACTAATATTAATTAGATTGGCTCCTGTACCATAAATAGATATGTGTTCTAGATACTTGACATTTCATATCTCGCATCTTTAAAACAAATAAGGCCGTCGCGTCGTCGTTCTTGACGACAACCAAGAGAAATTCACTTCATAGGAAACGCAATTTCAAGCGAACAAACAAACTACTGCCGTCTGAAACCCTTCCACTCAGTTTAATTACTTCACAAAGAATGCGTCGCGTTCGCTCGATGAGGAGACAAAATTAACGCTCTCAAATATTTAATTTAAATTTCCTTCCTCCGAAAACGAATGATAACAGCGGCCGGGATGGACTTGCGGCTGCGGCACTACATAAAATACTTTTTTACAGCGACAGGAGTGAAGAAATTCATTTGTAGCAATAAGTGCTTCGTAATGCGATGAGCTTCTTTTAGTTGATTCACTGGAGCCAGCGACGGTAAATTGAGTTTAGAGAAAAAGAAACACGCTAAACGAAGTGAACAAATCGCGATCAATTTGCTAAGGAAATGCTGCATTTAAGGATAATTAATTTTAGGGCATGTTTTATCTTGCTGGTGTATCTAATGTACTACATTAGTACAGTACGTATTACTGCTAGATATTGCTAGCTTATATTATTTTTCTACCGACTCTCAGAATGTTACTTTCTATGTAGTACTAGTTTATAAGAATTGCAAAAAATATTAATAATTTAATATAACTGTAAATTTGTAGTCCGTCCATTATCCCAGCTAGCTTAACGCACTTAAAAGTCGGTTAAAAGAACTTTTTTAACTTTTAATCCCTTTACAATCGTACCGCAATCGAGACACAAGCCAACTTGAAATAAAGTGTAAAAACTTTTTATAACTTACAACTTCGGTAAATAGAGATATAAAACAAAAGAATTATTACAAAAATAAATAGCTCACGGTAGTTGTTCATCTGATAAAGTATATTTTTTTATAGTGATCAGATGATTACAGCTGAGCCATTTAGGTGTAGGTTAAGTATAAGTTATAGGTAAAGTGTTTTGAAGATTCCACATAATACTTACAAACTGTATTATTATGTAACAAACGTTTCTATAATATTGATTATATGTGCTTTAAGTATTGAGGTATTGCTAAACCTGCAACTAACAAAAATACCGAAGTCAACTAAAATAGGTAATAGCTGCAAAATGCCAAGAAATCCGAAAACGGCGAAAGCGTGTGCGCCGCTCGGTTAATCAAACTGTCACTTCAAGAATTCCGCGCGGAATCCTACCAGAGAAAACTTCCCTAACTTTTGATTGCTACGAGAATTCCTATCTACTTATACAGTTAGAGATTGCTTAATCACGTTCTTTAAGTTATTATAGTTATGTACCTACCTATATTTTTAAGTCAATACATTTTACCACTTTTAATCCTATTTGATTAATTTGATATGCTCGATCACCCTAAATCAATCTGAATAAAGTAAAACTGGATAAAACACAATTGCAATTAGATTAACATCTCGTCGGTTAATTATTCTGCTTTATTTAATAAGCAAAGGCTACCCTCGTAGCCCGTCGGAGTTATTAATTAGAATAAAAATTCTGATCGTTCAGATTTTGTTCAGTAAATTGGCCACTCAAACTCGTAAAAGCCGTCTAAAGGAACTTAACGACGGTCAAAGAGAATAACCGCAAATAAGCTCCGATCTAAGGTCGTAGAAGAAAATTCCGTTTTCCTTAATTCACCCTAAATAGACTTTTGGGATGCTGGTGCGATTGTTTACATTTGTGAAATAATCCGTTCGGTTTAAGAATGACTTGACGGACGCTTCCATTACTTTAGACCTCTCAGCGATGCGGGAATCACGATTTTTGTTAATAAATTGTAAGACAATGTTGACGCTTTACATGGCATTTTAATGAGTAAAACAAATATAGCTTTAGGCATTATTAAAAAAAGTGGAAGTGTGAAATCCAATAGATGTGTAACATTTATTTTTTGCGATGTGTTTTCCCGTGATATTTGTAAAATATAAACCAACAGAGCGATCTCTATTAAATTTTACCAGAATTATATTACATATTCTACTAATATTATAAATGCGAAAGTTTGTATGTGTGGATGTATGTATGTTTGTTACTCTTTCACGCAAAAAACACTCCATGGATTTGGCTAAAACTTTGCACGGGAATAGTTAATAAGCTTGATTAACATATAAGCTACAAAAAGTCACGCTCCGACCTACTGGAGCACAGTAACGCGGGTAAACCCGCGAGGCGCAGCTATATGAAATAATTATAATTTCGAACACAGTGTTAGAAGTTTCGAAAATACCTTTTCATTTTTACAAAGTTACGGGTTAATTACTACGTAATCATGGGTTATCTTTAACTGTAATTGTATTTTTTTTCTTGTAATTAAAATAAATTATTACTTATACGAAATATGCAGACAGATGTTTAGCTAATCCGCAATAGATTTTAGTTACCATATTTTGTATTTATTTATATAAATCTTATTACATTGTGTGTAATTGACAAGTACAAGTGTATGTAAACACCTAAGTGCTGAATAAATATTGTTTAATCGTGTATGCAAGGATCTTATAGCATTTTTTATGAAATAATTCGAATACAAACAACTTTATAGATTTCAGCAACATGACAGCTGAATATGCGTCATATATTCATATTTAATTGCACGCAAACATCTACACCGTTAAATAGTTAATACAAATAAGAGTAATGCAGCAAGCCGGGATGATATTCTATGTAAACAACTGGCAGTTGCAGCAAATTTTACCAAAGTGGCGGAGCGAGGACTGCGCAAACAAGATGCGCGAGAGACGTTACTCCTACAGCACCTACCGTCAACAAAGTGCCAACTTGCTGATAATTTGAGGAAATAAGTTTTTAAAGTGTACACACGATTCCAGAAACGGTTTTACGAAGTTGCCGTGACATTTAAACTTTAAAGGTTCCATCAAAGAAGGTTTTATTTTTATAACAACATTTAAAAAAATAGTAATATATTATTGAACCGCAAAACTAAAAATGAAGCTGCTTATGTAATTTTGGTAGACAGTTGTCGTAACTCGCACAGAAAATTATGTTATGTACTGCATAAAGTAGAAACGTTAAAATTAGTTCACAGCGTAGCTCCTTTTGCACCTACCATCAACAAAGTGCCAACTCGCTGATAATTTGAGGAAATAAGTTTATAAACTGTACACACGATTTCACAAACGATTATATAAGTTTATTTATATTTATTTTTTAACTTTTCTTATTTGTTAGTTACATTGTTTAATTTTTATGCAAAAGATCCTACTTATATTATAATTGTGAATGTTTGTATAGTCACAAAACATGACAGCTTGCATAAAACATATATTTTGTAAAAAAAAAAATGCGTATCTATGGCAACGCGAGAACGCGAGAGAGAAGAAGACTTCTTCTCTCGCTAACACTTAGTGTTAGTTATAATTCACTAGCCACCAACGAGTGACAAGCAATTTTGTGACTTCGCAATTGATCGCTCGGTTGCTGCGGATTTTAATGAAATATAGCAAAGAGATACACAGAATAATGTAAAGACCAAGCAAATACGGATATTTAGTTATCGTCAGATACACTGAAAATATAGTACTGAAAACAACTAAAACATTTTGATAAATAGTTACAAGGTGGGCAGTAGGTATTAACAAAGTTCCAACTTGCTGATAAATTGAGAAAATAAGTTTTTAAAAGTGTATATGTTACGGCTAAAGATAGGTGTGAACATAAACTTAAGATTAGCCGGCTAAACTTAGGTTTAGCCGACCACATGCGGTTAAACTTAGGTTAAGGTAATACAACAATAAGTCCCTGTTCAACTCTAAATTAAACAATACCTATGCATGGCACAAAAAGAAGTCGGGGTGATTAAAAAAAAAAACCTAAACCAATGGAGTTGAACAGGGACTTATTCAGGTTGATCTAAGGTTAAACCGCATGTGGTCGGCTAAACCTAAGTTTAGCCGGCTAATCTTAAGTTTATGTTCACACCTATCTTTAGCCGTAACATATACACTGTTCCACTAACAGTTTTTTGAGGAAACTCTGCTATCGAGTTGTTCGTTTACTTAATCATTGCTTTTTATACTAAGGCTACTTTTACAAAGTTTTTAATTTCATTTTTTTTTTGAAAATGTGTTGTAATTAATAGGAACGTTTAAGTATGCGCAGTTTATTCTTATGTATAAGCTGCTAAACCAGATACTAATATAATAAATAGAAACACTGTAACTGATGCAGAGTAATAAATAACTCTGGGAGGTGGAGCAAGTGTTAACATTCGGAGATTTTTTTAAATATTAGTCTTATTTGCGTAACAATGTGTCAAATAACAGAGAGAGAAAGGAAATTAGTTATTATCGTGTAATTTCTTACGTGCTTTACCATTGCGTTGTTTGTTCAACTCAGTTGTTTTCTCCTAAGTTAGTCATTTTTATACTAGAACTAACTGGAACTACCAGAAATATTTGAAAAAAAATATACTTTTCATACATATAATTTGTCTAAGTTTGAGGGTACAGTTTTACTGTGTACCGTAGAAACATACTCAAATGTTAATTTGTGTAACAGGTATAGCCTTTATACATTATTGAGATGTGTGACCTACGCCTTTTTTTACTTTGACATTGACATACCTACCGTTTAAAAAAATAATTAGAAGAATAATAGTCTTTCTCAATAGTATGGCCACTAATTATGTAATATCTTAAGTAACCGAAATCGGTGCGAAATAAGCGTTGAGAAAACATTCTGTACTTATAATATAATAATATGCATAACTGAACGTTAACTTTAATTTGAGCTCCCGATTAGTATTGAGCACATTAATTGGTGAAACAACAACAACAAAGTTACCCTTCGTGGTAAAGGCAGGTAAGTATAATAGACTAGCAGTACCAGCTATCATCGATTTTAGTATTCTGTTCTCTTGTATTGAAGATCGCAGTATGATCGTCGGGCCATTTGTGCTAACCAACTAACGCGCGATAGGATATTTTATTCAAATGCCAATTCATTCAGTTATTTTGTGAAAAAAAGACCTTACTAATATTAGCGATTTAGATTGCGATTGTGTAAAAAAGCAATACAACAAAATCTATAAAAAATTTGTACAAATTTCTCGTAACTATGGCAACGCGACTACAGAAGTAATAAATAGCGTACTACCTACATGCGACAAGCATTTTTGGACGTTTTTAAACTAAACGCTCAGTAGCTGCTCCGTAAGCGCTATCGCGATTCTTTAAGCAATCTCAATACGGATTAAAATATAACATACGAAAGAGATATACAGAAAAATGTACAGGCTATGTAATATTACAACTCACTTCAAGCAAAGTAGCGACTAGTAGTTATTAGCTTATATAGGTGCCAAATTTTATCCATCTCTGCTTGATGTAGAAGTAACAACCATTAATACTACAAATATCACCTAATAGCAGACGGGTGATATATGCTAAACACAAAGTGACATGACATTTTCGGCAAAACCACAGCACATTACCGTTACAGAGTAGTCCGTATCGTGTAATACGGCCGCTTACACATTAAAAGTTTATTTTACAAGCCCGGGTGGTTTTAGCTAGTAGCCTCTTTTTATTATGAAACATCACGCTACGACTCATTGTAGCAACGTAGCATTCTAACGAGTATATAATATGCTATTTGTGCTAAATGTAATCTCAATTCATCACCACATAATTAAGTAACATTTATCGAAATGTTCACGAATGTGAATGTTATACATGTTTTTTGTAATTTGTATGACACAGTCAATTAAAATACAATTGAGTTTTGTAAGATTGTAAATTTAAAAAAAAACCGTTTGTTTTGTGTAAGAAAATATTAATTTTTTAACGTAACTTATTTGAACACAACAATCATTTACACGAACGGAACCCACTGACCAAGAAACGAAATTTTATGGTATCAATTGAAATGCCAATTCTTAGAACACAAATCAATAGAAATTATTATTAGAATTATCAGAATCTTTTCAGTATAATATTTTTAAAAGTCTTTGGAGATCCAAAGAGTTTATAATTTCATACATAATACTACGACGATAGATAATAAAATATGTAGTATCATATCAAATTATTTTAGAGAAAACTATATTTTTATTCACAAATATATTAGGAGACGTATGATATGTGCTAAACACGGCACATTACCTACAAATTAAAAGCTCATTATGCATATCATTTCATTTTATTTTATTTATTTATTTATTGAAATTTTCAGATTAATAATACATTTATAATATATTGCCTGATGTTATGCATTACGCATTCTCTCTGCCGTCGTGGGGAGAGTAGCGTCTCCACAACGGGCGTCGGCTACGTATGTTTGGGCACTGGGACTGAACTTTTGTATTACCAATGGTATACTATTCATGCCACGATGAGAAAGCCTGCCCACAAAACACGCGGGTGTTTCTTCAACACCATTTGGGAGGGTACCTGCCGGGAACTGCATCAGCAGCCACCCAATTTTTTGAGGTAAAAGTTTTGGGTACCGCACCTGAAACTTTTACTTTATCAGCCCGTTTGGCTCTCCTCTAACAGACCTTGGCAAGCCAGGGTGGTTGAGGGATATTGCCATAATCACCAAACTTCTCAGACGTATTGGTGATAGCAGTAAGATAATGAATATTCTTGAGCTAAAAGATACTACTGGCCATTTATCAGCTGTATTTCCCTTAGTCGACTATTATACCATGGAAAGACATGGGGTGGTCTATTCCAAGACTGACTTTTTTTTTCGCACTGACGTCTGTATTTATCCACGAGGCTTTTGCTACTTCACCTGGCATATCTAAGCCTGAACCCACCGTTAGCTACACCTAATAGAAAACGTGTGATATGTATATGCTAAACATAAATGGACATAACATTTTAGGCTGTAAAGGCACATCTCATTATCGTCACAGATACCTCTGTATCGTGTATTATGTCCGCTCCTGTGGACATTAAAAGTTTATTTTGCAAAGCTACTAACCGGTACTCAATTCACCTCGTAATAAATTAACGTCATTCCGTGATTAATATGACGTTTACCGCAACTAATAAACCGTTTTGATGAAGTTGACTAATGGTAGGTACGTGTAGAATTTATTAATAGAAATGTATAAGATTGTGAATAAAATGTTGGTACTACCAAAAGTTATTTCCAGATAACTATACCTATATATAATAAATAAGTCTACCTATAGTGTCAACATTATTTTTGTAACCACAACTTATCCCAATTATTGTGTATATCTCTCAGACAGTTATAACATCTGTAATAATGTAACTTCTCATAGTTTAGTAATCAATTTATGTTAATTCTTTTATTTGAATCTTATTTGAGTCTTGAAATTATTTCTTTACGATTATTCAAATTCTTACGCGGCGCGCTTATTTTTAAGGTTGCGTAAGGTTGTACTGCCTAGGCCGCAGCGAGATATGTAGATCTCTCTCCATAGCGATGATAGTCTAATTATACCCTGCGGTCTACCAACTTATACCCCCCTGGTGCTCCTCCAAAAGAGGCTATACTACTAAATTATCTATTATTCATAAGTATTATTTTTTCAGTCCATCCACTGGTACAAGTGCCGAACCAGCTGGTGGGTGCGCCTACAGGAACAGACGTCACCCTGCAATGTCACGTGGAAGCGTCACCCAAAGCTATCAACTATTGGACCAGAGAAAATGGTAAGGTCATCTACTAATAATATTGTTCCATTACAACCATGATTATAAAGTTTTACTGCTTCAAGTACATTAATATACAATGGTAATATGAAGTGCTTCCAATTCGGAGGGTAGTCTTTCAACCAACCAGCCCCGGAAATAAATCTTAGAAATTAGACAACGATTGTTTAAGTCAAGCTAAAAACGTTTGTTGATAGCCACGACACAAGCTAGACATGCCCAGTGTGACTTTCACCGTAAAATGTATTAAGTGTGTAAATTTCCTTAAATGTATTTATTATTATCATGTTTTATCCAGACCGCCGAGACTTATTTCGTGTACTATACCTACTTATCAAATTAAAATAGTTACTAATATCGACGACCCACAAGTAAATGTAACTCAATACATTAATTAGGGAATGCTACTTTACTTTGTCTAATACTGAACTATATTCATGGTGTCTTAGTAAAAAGTTAAAAAATAAAGACAGTTTGATATTGCAAAAAATGCACTTGTACGAGTATATTACGCACGAAAGCTTATTCTGCTCTGAATTTTGTACCCAACTATATTTTGTATGTCGCATATTCGAACGATATCTGTTTTAAAAATACACACAGAGACAATATTAACTTTGTTATTTACCTTATACATTGTACATCTATAAAGCTTAAAGATTTTATAAAATGTTAAGTTCTGTCTGAAAGTAGTCTAACACTCACCAAAGACAAGATTGTAGATAAATCTCTGGTCGCAGTCACTAAGTTAGGTTGTGTCCGAACTTGGACTAACACCAAAAGTCTAAGAACAAAGCTATGAACTACGAAGAAGAAATAAGTGTATCTGTATGTTTAACATTAGTCTCCAACTTAGTGCGATGTATGGTTTTACTTAAGACTAGAAATATGGTGGTCGGAAATTGGCCAGCGTTTAGAGGGAAATGGAAAAAAATAAAAGGCTAATCTCTATGAAGGTTAGCCATCTGCGCAGGACATTTATGGTGTATTTCTTTCTATAGACTTAATTACACTCAGCCAGAGCTTAACGTGCTTTCCTAGGCACGAGGGAAACCCCACCAACTTCCTGTCTTCTTCTAGAGAGAAAATACTTAAAACATTTTTTTCCCGGAGATCCTGGTGAACCCGGAGATCGAACCCGGGACCACAATATATCAGTTATGGTCGAACATATTACCGCTAGACGAACGAGTCAGTCAAAAAATAATTTTACCGTTTTATGAACTATTATGTATGTAGTATGTTGTGAAATAATCAAAGCTAAATTATGAGTTGAGGTATTTAAAAGTGCAGTAGCCTTCCTGCCGGGCTTGGTAATTATGGAAAACTTTCTGAAACGGAGGTCCATGTTCAGCAGTCGATGTTATACGGGCTGATGATGTTAATGTTTAAAAAAATACTATTGGTTTGGACTGAAACAAAGTATTTGTGATTAGTATCATGATTTGACACAAAACAAAATAAAAAAGTTGCTTAATAAAAACATATTTTATATTGTTTAATATATTTTTCTTATTTCACAAAAATAACATTACCGTGGTAGTTAAAGAAAGTAACAATTTGGTTGTTTTATTTCTGTTTATATTTATTTTCTGATAAAATAAAAAAAGGGAACATATTATTGTCTACTTTCTTTTGAATACTTTAAGAGTACGTAGAAGAAAATCTAGATACTTTTTTTATATAAACTGTCTCAGTTATTCATTACTTCGATATTACAAAAAATAGAAACTACTAACACGTATTTCAACATTGCTATCATTCTTCAGATAAGCTATAAATTGTTCCGTCTACGATTAGCATACCGTCAGATTGTTCCACAGATGATTATTACCGGGCGCTACTCATAAACTCTATTAAGTACTTAACACGAACCTCAAGAACGGAATAAGCAACTTATTTCATTATTCATAAAGCACATTGAAAGCGTTAAGGCAGTCATTAAACGGGCCGTTATTCATGTTTCTACTATCCTCTTTGACAGGCCACGGGGGCTAGTGCTTGCTTACAAGTTATTGCCTTTTTATGGTCGTATTTAAAAGGAAAAAATATGCGGTTATTTCATGCCCGTTTTTCATTTCGCAAAGATTTATTCTTACTTTGATTATATAGCGCCTATGTTACGGCTTATTAACGACCTCATAATTATAGCAATGATGACAACTTAAAATATAGCTATCACTGAAATTAATAAATGAACACTATTTATTATCTGGGTAAAATTATGTGTTGTTTTATTCTATACTTGGGTATATTTCCAAAATATTTATTTTGACATACCATTAAATACAGAAATAATATATAATAAAAAATCTAAATATCTGATTAAAATACACGTTTATTATTTAATGAAAGAGTCAATTATGAGTAGGTATATACCTACTAATAAGATAATTTTAGACCAACAATCGTTTGAAGCCTTTAGTAATATAATTAACCCTCCAGTTAACACAAATAGGCGGCTGTCAAAAGACTAACTAAATTGGACATTGTGAAATATAAACCTTGAAAGCACCGACAAAAGCACAGCGCATATACCTACTGGTAACTAATACAAATAAGGTGCTTAACCTAACAAAACATCAGAGAGGTCGGGAACTTCATTATTTCTCATTAAAATGACACCCTCAGGACGAAAATTGCTTATTTAGCGTTCACATGACAGATGGACAAAAGTACTCTACAGAGGACGATGTGACAGATATAAACGTAATATTTATTTTACTACGTACGCGTATGTAGATGTAGGAAATAAAGATCAAAAGCGAGAGATTACTGAAGCTGTAACGAAACTGACCCAACACTCCCGCATACTCATAAATCCAGCTATTCATAAAACTGACAATGCAGTGCTCGCATTTGTATAATTTCGCAATGATGTGAAATAGAAACGCAGTGAATTGACATTATTAACAAACTATATCTACATGTGTGCAAAATTTGGAATACATAATTTTTCCATTTTGATGCGTTAGATATATCTACTGAAATGTTATCGGGAGGACACTTGTCACAATAATTTTCAGTCGAAGCACCAATTTTCAGGTTGATAATGCCTTGTAACAAAAGCTGGGGCATGGTCGGTCGACAACGGCCGGCCACTAAAGTCGAGTTAGGAATAGATTTACGGGCTATGAGCCGTCCAACCGCGTCCAATGCCGTTCACAGCCGTCCACTCTGCCGCTGCACCGCACGCCACGCCACGACATGTGTGAACGGTCCTCCACCGAAGCTCGACAAAGTGAACAAAAGTTTTTCGCAATGCGGTTTTTAAACTTATATTTTTGTCGGTCTAATCGAACAGTTTATGCGGTCGAATGCGAGTCCAGCTCGAGTTTGAAAAAGTTAGATGCATTTGAATGGAAATTTCGCTGCAGCAATTAAGATATTTCCGGGTATACTCGTGGATATTGAGACGGAATCTTTACTGCTGGTGGTCTTGCTGTTGATACAATTGAAAGCTGGCCCAAAAGGCCCACTTGTGTGTATATAGGCTATCATTTATTTTGACCCGGCGCGCCGCCTGTCAATTCACATCCAGTTTTTCCGACTTGGCAAAATATTTCTTATTCTGAGGATATCATTTTAACTAAATGCTTTTAGCTCCATGTGCGTGTAACAAGGATTTAATATATATTTTTAGGGGTCCGTATCCGAAGGGTAAAAACGGGACCATATTATTTATTTATTTATTTATTTATGTACACATACACACAGAAGATATAGATACAACAAGACAGACAAACAGCAATGTACAAAGGTACTACTTATTTCTTAAGAAATCTCTTCCAGTAGACCTGCGAGAGGAGAAGTCAGAAGTAGAAAAATTTAAAAGCGTGTAGGTAGATACACATACATATAATAACTACATATATACATAGATACATACATACAATATAATCATAAACTACATACTATAGGTATATGAATACATACATACATACATATATTCATATATATGATGTTACGAAGAGGAGAGATTTCGCTGTCTGTCTGTGTATTTCTGTTGCCGCTATAACAACAAATACTAAAAACTAAATAAAATAAATATTAAAGGGGGGCTCCCATACAGAAAAAGTGTACAACAACACGGCAACAGGTAGGCACTTGAAATAATCAAAAAATACAAGTTGTATATTTTCTTTAATAATAAATAATTTGATTAAAATAAAATAAATATTTAGGAAGGGCCCTTAACCAAAGGTTATATATAGTTTAATGTTGTTAACCTAGTCAATGGAAGGTAACCTTCGTGCGCGAGTCCGACTCGCATTTGGCCGTTTTTTTTTAAATATGTGTAGTAAAATAATTACATATTATGTTATATTATTACATTAATATATTATTTGGTTAAAAACAGAGCCCTTGTAAGTATAACAAATTCACTAAACTGACCAACATGCTAGTTCTTATGCTCATCATCATCAGTCCGTATAACGTCTACTGCTGAACATGGGCCTCCTCCTCCTCCAGAGAGGTTATTTGCCATAGTCAGAATAGTCACCACGCTTGGCAAGCGGATGGGTGACCGCAGTATTATGTTGTAACCCACAAGGAAACGCTGCTGCCCGTTCCCTGATATAGTATTATTATAGATGATGTCCTCCGAGATTTAAAGCGAACCAAATACGAGATTTAATGCGAGCCAAATACCGCTACGTTACGGAGATTTGTCAAAAGACTTATCAAAAGAATTTCAGTTTCGATAAACCATAAATAGATTCAATTGAAGTTAGACGGTACTAGCATCAGTATAAGTTTATATCCTACATCTTACTTCACAAAAGAAAGAAAACAATTTCAAACCATTTTTTTAAGCATACAAACAATAAAATATAATGGATGTTTTGTGCACTGTACATCAAGTATCGTACCTTTGTGTAAATTCTAAGATTTCTTCTCGGGTCTGGTTGGTTGAGGGACTACCCTCCGTGCCTCGGAAAGCACGTTAAAGCGTTGGTCCCGATTGTTATAACATCATCTATTATAATCGTATGTCATGGAACGGGCAGGAGCGTTTCCTTGTGTGGTACAACATAATACTGCGGTCACCAATCCGCCTGCCAAGCGTGGTGACTATGGCAAATACCCTCCCTCGGGAGGAGGCCCATGTTCAGTAGTGGACGTTATACGGGCTGATGATGATGATGACATCAAGTTTGTTTTATGTAAATACATAAATTACATAAATAACCTCATTTTTTATAACAATAGTTTTTCTCCGTCCATTAAAATTGCATTATATGGTAGTTAACCTCATGTTTAAAAAATATATATTTTACGGCGTACCACAAATATACATGACATCAGTAATCAAATCACATACCAATATGTTTATTCTAAATTTCTATACGGTCCTTACAAAGAATAGCCAATAGATTTTTATTTTTGGATGTAGCTAAGTGATATTAAAAAAGTACAAATAAACATTATTTAGTTATATTTTTTAAGATTAAAACGTAATGAACCTAAACTATATGTTAAAGACTGAAATAATTTTATTTTGGTTAGTCTATTTCTAATTAAGTTATTTTCGTTGCTTGGTTTATAAGCTTCACATGCCTTCATACCTACTATTAAATTTAATAATATTTTTTTAATCTATATATACAGGGTGTCCCAAAAGGTTAAGTAGCTGGGAAAGGGGGTGACAGAGGTGGACACAATGGTCACTAGAAAAATAAAAAAAAAATCCACTCTGGGTATTTAAAAAAAAATGGCATTTTTTTAAAAACTTAAAATTTTCCACCTTGTTATTTTTGATGTTGATGTTGATGACCTTGTTGTTATTGAAGATTACATAACAGCATTTTTTTTTAAATACAGCCATATTTGTAGGTACAGGTAGCACAAGATGTAAAATTTTTAGTCTTTTAAAAAATGCCATTTATTTTTTTAAACACCCAGAGGGAATTTTTTATATTTTTCTGGTGACCCTTGTGACCATCCCTATCACCCCCCTTCCCAGCTACGTAATCTTTTGGGACACCCTGTATAAAAGAAAGTCGTGTTTGTTACAACACTTATAACTCGAGAACGGCTAGACCGATTGCCATGGTTTTTGATTTGTTGGATTTGTTTCCGTCCCGAATAGCAGAATACATTTTAAAAACCAAAGAAAGTCGTGTTAGTTACACTATTTATAACTCAAGAACGGCTGAACCGATTTGGCTGAAAATTGGTAGGGAGGTAGCTAAGAACTGGGAGAAGGACATAGGATACTTTTGGGTAGGGGTAGGGTAGGGTAGGGTAGGGTATGGTAGGGGTGGGGTAGGGTAGGGGTAGGGTAGGGGTAGGGTAGGGGTAGGGTAGGGTAGGGGTAGGGTAGGGGTAGGGGTAGGGTAGGGATAGGGTAGGGGTAGGGGTAGGGGTAGGGTAGGGGTAGGGTAGGGCAGGGGTAGGGTATAAAAGTCCACCCGTGCGAAGCCGGGGCGGGCCGCTAGTGAACTAAATATATTTTGTATTAATTATTAGCGGCGACACATTAGTTATTTCGATTTACATTTAGCTTAGAGGTATTCTAATGTAATAAATAACACTCATTTGTATAAACAAACCATAACCGTTACATTAAAGATCCAATCTGCTCTAAAATCCAAATCCTGTAGTGATAATAATTTGGGCGCTGAATAATTGGTTATACCCTAACCAGGCAGACGCATAGTGCAGGCAGATTTAGATGCAGTTACAAAGGCAACCGAGCTCGCTATTACGCGGTTGGAGCGACCAACCGCGCAAAAAGCGGACCAAATTCTATTACCGCCCGATATGCAACAAAGACCGCTGGCCCGCCCGCTTCAAATTGCTTTAGGCTACAGTCACAATATTTACTCTCACGTACGTACCACAATATTCGTACGAATCTAAATTCAATTTCAAATATTACTAGGCAAAACTAAAACCCGTCGTGTTTTACACGGAAACAACGGGCTTATACAGTTTTACTTTTTCATTTCTGGCTAAACGAAAACACGAACAGAATTAAAATTCATATTTCAAAGGGCAGAGCAAACAATATATAGCTGAAATATAATTTATGTCTAAAGCAGAGATGTTAAGATAATCTTACTTTTTCAGAATATATTGATAAAGATCGGGTTTTCATTTTAGTCTCTTGCTTGTCGTCTTCGTTAAAAGAGGAGTATGACATAATATTTTTCACTCCCGAAAAATAATATAGATTACCCAAATATATATAAACAACATATAGTTACTAACCTAACCTACACCAAACCCAATGTAGTGCTACCTACACTCAAACTCAAAATGTACCTAATCTAGTGCCAATACATTTTAACAAAATCATAAATTCATTAATAATACATACGTACGTTATACCTATCACAAATATTTAAATGATTTATTTGTCCAAATATTTTTACCAATAATTCTACTGTCACAAACCCATTCATTTGCCACTATATTTTTTTAGCAATTAACAATCAAATGGCAGTGACGTACAGCACATGTGTCTGGACCATAGCTAACAAACAGAGAGGGTAGACGGCTCTTCTGCGGCCCATAAATTGCGGGGACTACAAATTAAATTAGGTAATACACGGGCGTGACGAGATGGGACAAGCGGCGTGCCAGCGGTACCGGACATGGAATGGGAGTGTCCGCCATCGCATCCAGGCCTCCCGACAACTTTTTGTTGTAATTTCAATCGGGTTTCATTTAAATAAAATTGCTTACTTTATCGTTCCGATGTTTTTGATGATACATCACGAACGCACAGTAAAATATTTAGATAGCCATTTTAAAAACAATACCTTGAGCAACGGGAATTTTAATTAGCAATGGGTCCTGGCGTCTCGTCGGCTTTATTTGCTGAGAATTTTCTACCAAATAAAGAGACGGTTTGCAAGTTGAAAAAACAGGAAATTAAACGATATTTTGCCCACAGAGTAAACATATACTTATAAATATTATTACGTAATCAAAAATAGTAAAAAAATTGTCTGATTTGATGTTTTAATAAATAGAGTTACAGAACTATTAATCTTCGATTCGATTTCCAAGCGTCATCTAGCACCATTGATTACGTCCGATAATACAATGGAATGCCTGAAATTGATAATTAATTAATGATAAAGTGAACAATAAACAAAAGGGGGTGTGATCGTGGCGGGCCGTCGAGGTGTCAGTAGCATCAAACACACCGCAGATTTGTGGTCAGCGGGTCGACCACCAAAGCTACGACTCTTGACACCATGTCTTTACGTGACCACGGTTATTAATTAAGAATTATTATTGTTCAATAACTCAATCCTCATATACATTAAAATGGATTTCGTTTTGACATAATATATGATGGTATTAACGTGTAACTTTAAAGGCTACACGCTAGCGTAAATATGAATTGTAAACTGGAAGTGTTGGAAAATATAAAACTTTAACGGGTGTGGTTTAATTTCAATAAATTTAAGGTACGTTTTGTGGCGTAAATTATAATAAACATGCACATCATAAATTTGGAGCAGTTTACGCCTAAGATTACTCTAGTGCACCAACCGGCAATAACATATGATGTTTTGCTGCCATTTGCTCAGCAAACTCAGTTGAATTCTGTGATATATGAGATACTATAACTTGACCATATAGTTCCATTAAACGTGCTGTTGGTTTGTGAAACCCTTATGCTTTTATGCTGATATCAGGACAAAATGTCATTCTATGTTATTTAATATTGTTGTATCTGGCAAACAAATCAAACTTCATGTTAAAAATTAAGTACCTTCGACGATGGACATCCATGAAAGTATGTTTATTTCTGTATATATTAAAGCCGTAGTTTTCTATACATGTAATCGATAATATGAATTTGTACCATTCGTAAAAATTGCTCGATCAACGAGTGCGTGTCATGACATTTTCAATTCTCTTCTTTCGTGATCATTCGCTAGTCACAAAATTGGCGGCGCTGATCGCGCAATCATATTGAATACAGATTCTAAATTTACTTACCATCATGTACAAGTGTGGTCCGAGAGACCTGACATCAATAATAACATATAAAAAAGCCAGCATATACAAGAACAAAAAAGTCATGTAAAACATTAAGCGTCTCTTGCACTTTGAGCGCAAACGAAACTAGAATAAAATAGAATACCAAAGTCGCTAGCTACTGAAAAACATTCACAGATGTTCTCGGTTGGCAGTGTGGCTTTGTTTGTTCTTTGAAAAAGAACCCAACTGAATCTAGCCACACTCTAGCGTGTAACCGGATGATTTATATAAGTTATGAGTGTAAGATCACTCTGAGGGTTATTAACTGATATTCTGCCCTGGCAGTCAGTACCTACTTTTAGCGTAAAATCATCACTACATAGTAGAAAACAAAGTCGCTTCCCGTTGTCTGTCTGTACCTATGTATGCTAACATCTTTAGAACTACGCAACGGATTTTGATACGGATGTTTTTTAATAGATTGACAGGAAAGTTTATATGTATAATACGTCATCATTACACCCGAGCGACGCCGGGGCGGGTCGCTAGTAACAAATAAATAACCTTCCTCAGTTCACTTAATATACCAATGTTATATTTTAACATATGTGTGAGTGAATTTGTGATACTTAATCATTATCATCCCGTATAACGTATACTGCTGAACATGGGCCCCGAGGGAAGTTTTGCCATACTCACCACGCTTGGCAAGTGAGTTAGTGACCGCAGTTATGATTATGTTGTAACACCCAGAGAAACACTGCTTCTCGTTCTCTAGTAAACGATTGTTATATATTACAACAATCCAGACCAACGGCTTACAGACTTTCCGAGGCATGGACGGTAGTCGGTCAACCAACCAGACCCGAAGAAATCTAAGATTTTGCACAAAAATGTATGGTCCTTCGCGGGGATAGGACCCCCGACCTCCGAGACTTAAAGCGAACTTTTTATCGCTACGCCACATGGGTCGTACTTTGTTGCATTATTCTTTCATCCGCATTATCCGGCTGCAAATTATATGTAGAACTATGTCCACCCAAACGTTTTCGCGTGATAAAGTCACAAAAAATATTTTTTTTATGATAACCTATTTCAAAATAATAAAAATAATAAATTCATATCCAGAAGGATTAATTAAAATCGCCAAACAATTCTTCGTATTTACCAGTAAACCTGATAAAAACAACAGCGTATTCTAAAATTAAAATGTCCATAGCCGAAATTCGAAATTTTAATTTCAGTCAGTAAACCATGGTCACTGGCTGACAATAAAAAATAAAACATGCGCCCACAATATAAAACGAAGCAAGAAGAATGCAAGCAATTTTTAATGTAGAACGAGGCACAACGCAGCCCGGTCACAGTAATAATGTAGCTAACGACAAATATTCAACGGAACGCTTGTAACCAGGATCCGCTTACACATTTTGAACACTTTCTTTTAATAAAAATGTTTTTCCTTAACCTTACAATATACAGGTAGCTTCTATTTTGTAACGATTAGTAGGTACCTTTATCATTTTTAGGGTTCCGTAGCCAAATGGCAAAAAACGGAACCCTTATAGATTCGTCATGTCTGTCTGTCTGTCTGTCTGTCTGTCTGTCTGTCCGTCCGTATGTCACAGCCACTTTTTTCCGAAACTATAAGAACTATAATGTTGAAACTTGGCAAGTAGATGTATTTTGTGAACCGCATTAAGATTTTCACACAAAAATAGAAAAAAAACAATAAATTTTGGGGTTCCCCATACATAGAACTGAATCTCAAAAATTTTTTTTTCATCGAACCCATACGTGTGGGGTTTCTATGAATAGGTCTTCAAAAATGATGTTGAGGTTTCTAATGTAATTTTTTTCTAAACTGAATAGTTTGCGCGAGAGACACTTCCAAAGTGGTAAAATGTGTGTCCCCCCCCCCTGTAACTTCTAAAATAAGAGAATGATAAATCTAAAAAAAAAATATGATGTACATTACCATGTAAACTTCCACCGAAAATTGGTTTGAACGAGATCTTGTAAGTAGTTTTTTTTTAATACGTCAAAAATGGTAAACCGCAATTGAGCTTTCATTCAATCAACTCGAATATAAAAATATAAAATAACATTTCATTTCATAAACATACGCTTTTTTATTTATTCTTGATATCAAAAATAGGTACGCACTTGTAACTGAAACGGAACCCTTCGTGCGCGAGTCCGACTCGCACTTGGCCGGTTTTTTTAAAATATATGTAACAAAAGTCTATCTTATTAAAAGAAAATCTTTTGTGTGCCTAAATGTTAAAGGCATGTTTTTTTTGTACTAATAAAAAATATATGTAGAATTCTTTCTGCTAACGTTTTTAAAGATTAAGTTGGTAGTTTGTAAATAATTGTTTTGAGTCTGAATGTACTCTGTGCCCGTAAATTGTTTTTTGTGAAGTCCCCCGCGACTCGAAATTATTTCCCTTGTGCGGGAGTTGTCTTAAAAAAATGTGAAGAAATATATTATGGGCTTCAAATATCCAACATGAACCACTGACCAATATTCAATACTGCAGCTGCAGTCATTGAGGTATTGGGAGATATAAGATTATAAGATTTTTTGAGAAAAGTAAAATGGGGCATTTCCCCAGCAAAGCCAAAGCCAGCACTCGAAATATCTCAAAAATGTGCGTCGAACCTTTGCTCCACTTCGACATGAAAAACACAAACAATCATAAATCGAATAGGGTATACAGTAAAAGCTCCTTATTCGCGCTTCCTTCATTCGCGTTTTCACTATTCGCGGATTAAAAAATTGCGACCCAATTCCTGTATTCGCGGCAAAAAAATCCCATATTCGCGGAACTTATCGGTACATCACTACATACATATATATTAATAGAAAGGATTCGGGTTCCTTTATAAACGTGTCGGTAATTGGACTAAGAAATGAAGATTATAGTGATATTACGACTACGCCTTAAGTTGTTGTTTAATGCTGCCACATATTAGACGTTCTGTGCTTTATAATGTCGACTAAAAATAATTGTTTCGACACGAAAAATATCTGTGGTGGAACAAACACTGGAAACGTGACATTTTTTTATGAAAATTGATCCATCTACTGTCTCCTAGGAACGTATCCCCTATAATCCTATATAAATTACCATTCCATATTCACGGTTTCTGTATTCGCGGTATATTTACGGAACGTATACCCCGCGAATAGAGAGCTTTTACTGTATTCACATTTACTAATTACTGTAAAAGTGATAGTTCATTTCAAATATATACTGGTGGACAAACACATGGGCCACCCCCATTCAAATGATTTATTGATTAATTAGACTCCCGCGTGGGGATTTACTCGCGAAACTCCCGTTTCCGTAGGAACTTCATAATTAAATATAGCCTATAGCCTTCTGACAACCTGTTTAACACTGAACAAATTTTGCAAATCGAAGCACGTTATTGTGTTCAAGCAAACAAAGAAACTCTTCAGATTTATATATCAATATAGCTTGATTCATTACGTTCTGTTTAAAATTATAATAAAAATACTTTTTTTACGTTCCATTTCAATCTTATTACTAGATATATTGATAAAATGATCAATTTTAAATTATTCAATCATAAAAATCTTTTTAAATTACGACTTCATATTGGTATGAGGCCTAATTTTATTGTCCATTAAATGAAGCCTAAACCTGTAGGCTTCCTCGATAAATGGGCTATCTAACAATGAAAGAATTAAAAAAAATCGGTCCAGTAGTTTCTGAGATTAGATTATTCAAGCAAACAAACTCTTCAGCTTTATATATTAGTAAAGATCTATATTTAGAAACACTAAAGTTATTTATTCAATCCAAATTTAGTCGTACAAAGTTCCGTTAAACACAGATAACTAAATTGGTAACGGCTTCAATGGAATTAATCGCGTCGAAACATCATTATAATAGTAACAAGCCAATGCATCCATAACTAGGCACCATATTTTGATTCACAAACTACATAATCTCACGTCAAACATGATACAGTGACTATACACACTACTATTAATGGATTAACAATTGCAAAACTGTATTTATCGTTGTAATTACTATTGTTTTGTGAAGCACATTAAGCTTTCCCACTGACAAATTGAACACGAACGAATAATGTTAACACTTGGCCCCAAAATCAACATTTGCTTGTTGACATTGCAGCATGGGATGAAATTGAATATTATTTTAACTGAATGTATGTGTGCTCTTAGTACTGGAAAGTAGATATGTGAGCTTATAGTGTATTGTACCGTACGACATGCCGAAACAATATTTCAATTCGATATCGGGCGGACAATGGTAGGAAGTGGCCGAATATAAATGGGCGGAAAGGCTTGTGCCTATCGAATAAAGGGCGACGAAACAAATGACTGTATCAACTGAAACCAAACACTTCGCATTTTGTTCGAAAATAAAATTACGAGTAATACTTTATCACAATAACATTGACTTTAAGTATCTATTCATTATCAACTGTCGTATTTCGTACAATTAAAAAATACCTGTATTAGGACACAATCTTTCTTAAGTCTACCTTATTTCAACTAAACCATTCCAAAATGTTATTTTTCTCTTAGAATAGTACCTTCTTCATCATCTTTTAGTCGCAATAAAATCTATTATAAAATTAGGTGTGTTCATTATAATCAGCAGGACATACACAAAATAAGCTGGCCGCCTTAAATAACAATCCGCTAATTGTTTCATTATCTGTACCTAGCTGTAACTGCTAGAATCTCCTGGGGTTAACAATAATTGTTTTCAATGGGATACGCCCTTGAATTATCGATGTAAATTCTTTACTCTATGTACTAACGACAATTGCACTAAACTCCCGTAAAATCTTAAGCGTCATAACTCCACATCCCTCGCGCTAGCGGCCGCTGAGCCGGTTTAAACCCCACACGAATTTTAAAACTTTTAATTAAGACCAGAGCCCTGCCTTTACGTCCAATGAAGTAGCAAAATTCTCGCAGCCAACTAAATATGTATATTAAATTTAAATGTGTAATTTTAGTTTATAAATAACGCACTAAACTTTGACTACAAACATTTACCGCCGTCCGAAAGGCCTAAGCTTTCGCAATACAGGGAATCCTAGTGCCAGATCTAGACCAAGGCTGACCAGTGGATTTTCTAGATAGGCATTTTTTTAAGGTCATACTTTTCGCCGGGCCTCTATTTGTAGAAGTATTTTACAAAAAAAAAGTTAAAAACGGGGACATTCAAATGCCTTGGCGGGCCACTTCTAGGCCCGGGCGCCTGGGTTTGGCGGACCTTGGTCCAGACAATCATATGTAATTTTGTTTCCGAAATAAAGTTATTATATTTCTTATGTCTGTCCAGAAAAAAAGTACTAACAAATATTTATTGTTACAGGTGAAATGATAATATCAAATGACAAATATCAGATGACAGAGATAAATAGTTCTGCGTACAGCGTACAAATGCGTCTGGTGATCCGAAATATACAGAGAAGTGACCTCGGGGGCTACAAATGCATATCTAAGAACTCTATAGGCGACGCTGAAGGCAATATTAGGTTGTATGGTAAGTGAACTTGGCTCAGATTCAATAGGATTGGGTAACAATGACAAGGATGAGAAACAAGGGAAGCTAGGACTTCAGGATGAACTCGTGTTTGTTGGGTTTCTATTCAATGTTTTGTAGCATAGACGGACTTATCCCGGTTCTCTGAAATATTTTAGTTTGAATCTGTATTTTGCGTCGAAATTTAGAAAGCGTTAGAGAAGACATTTAGCGTATGCAGTATTATATAGAAATGTGTGTATTTGTTAGTAACTGTGATTGGAAATTTTGTAATATTCTCAAATTTGTTATTTCATAAGTATAATACTTATGACTAATGATCTCTATGTTGATTAGTAAAATCGTAATACTAAATAGACGATTGACATAACCCAAGGTATTTCTCTCTCCAAAAATCTTTTACTATGATTTTTTTACCTATACCGGATGGTATTTCGATTTTTTATATTTGCAGCATCCAAACAATATTAACTTAGTATTAAGTTTCAGCTTTAGTATTTTTTTTTATTAATATACATATACATACTCATACCAAACTACTTTTGTATCCAATCCTTTTATTCAAAATATACGTTCTATTATAACTGGACCGTGGTTTTGTGATTGTCAAAAACGCTATTTATTTACTTCAATGAATTAGGAGTCAACAGTATTTGCAGTTTAAACAATTCTTTTTCAATTTATAAAAAAAAATACGACCAAAGAATCGAAAAGAAATAAGTTCTTTAGGATATATCTCATATTAAGAACAATAGTTAGTTATTTTTTATCGATATCGTAACATGACAGTATCTTTATATCAGTATATTAATACCTACTGCCGTTCTATAGTTTTACATTTCCATATCTTTATTCCACCTTTGCATTTTAATGGTGAAATTATTTAGGTTGTTACATACCTAAATAATTTATTTAAATTAAATCGCAACTTTCGTCCACTTATGAATATAAGACTATATATTCAACTAGACGTCGTCACAACAACTGTCATTGTTGCAGAAATGGAGTTACCGAACCGTAAGTCGCGAGACGAAGATGAACGGGACTATAGCCACGAAGAGACGAACGACGTCCGCTCCAGCCTCCAAGGTCCACTCCGGGAAGGAGGGCCCCGGGAGGAAGACGCTGGATTCCTCGGTGGAGGGGCCCCTCCCTCCGCCTCAGCACACTCCGTCACACCTCACGCAACCTTTTTAATATCGGCCTTACTCCTCGCGGCGTGCTAAACTTTTTCCTTAAAGCCATATACAAAATTAAGACGGCCCCAAATAATACTTACGAAGTTTAAATTTACCTTCGCAAATAATATAATAAAATTTAATACAGTAATATTGGGATGCGATGGCAGTTTTCACCTTTGTGAAATTTAATATCTGGTGGAGCAAGTATCTTGTTTTCAATTAGTTACTAGAAGTCTAACAAACAAATAATGTGACCTATGCGACTTTTCATAGTTACATTATAAGTAACTTCATTTGTAGATCTTTTGCTCTTTTTATATATAACAAATGTAAAAGCATTTTTATAAATATACAAAATCATTAAATCATATTGCAAACAACTCAATAGCATAAAGTCATTCTTACATAAAACATAGAATTAATCTGTGACAATAAGTAAAAACTAACAACAAAACATTCTAGATTGCCATGATATACACATTTTTACAATATTTACTCTTTCCAAAAATTCGCTCTTGTCACTTATTTAAAACTATGCAATCGTTTTCTATGATAATGAAACTATGTCTTCCTTTGTTGGTTTGTCTTAAAATTGTGTATGGCTTGAACTGTACGGCAATTAGAACACGTCTGTTTCTTCGTAATTGGACGTTAGACTCTAATGCTGCGTCTATCGTTTAGAGTAAGGACTGCGGTAATATATAAAATAGAAAAACAGTGTAAAGAACTTGAATAAGTGATTGTAATATTACGTAATAGTCGTTAGCATTTCATGAGATGTCAGCTTGTATTAACAATGTAAATGCAATTATATAGCAATAAACATAATTGACTACCATTAAGTAAAATAATATTGGATATTTTAGCATACCTATACAAGTTCCATATCTATTATCTACTTGGTTCTGTGACAATTTTGAAACTTACGTTCGTTTATCTAAATCGCGAAGTAAAAAGCTGGTGTACAATATTTCTACTAAAATACGGATTTGGATCGTAATAAAGGGTGTTTACTCATCGTATAAAAGCTTTAATCTCAATATCTTTTACTAATAAAGAAGTAACCCACATAGAAATATACAATTTAAAAAATTAAAACTAAAATTATAACACGGAGGCTGCACACGAAGTATGTTAACGTTATATAAATATGCTAGAATTGACCATTAGTGCAATCCAATTAGGAAAAACCGAAGTTTTTATTTTTTAAATTAAAGAATTCTATGTAGCTCTATTACATTTCCATGACTAACTAAAACACTCTGTATTAATGAATAATTGAGTATAATTACTTTGTTTAACGTCGTCATCGTATACAAGTACAGTTAGGGACATTATTGTTGAGCTACAATAAAACCTGTCAAAGTTATAAACTAAGATCGCATCACACCATAATACAAATAATTAGGACCTCTCCCGAATAAAACTTATAAATATCCTTATAGATCATATTGATAGATGGATGTTTGTTACTCTTTCACGCAAAAACTACATAAAGGATTTCGCTGTAAGTTTGCACTGATTTGACTGCAAAACTGGAGCAGAATAATGCGAGTAAAACCACGGGGCACAGCAACTCTGATATAATACAACCGTGACCGTTAAAGTGCAAGTAAACCAAAACTATCCCATTAGCGCTATGGAATTGCGCTCGACTACGGTGCTTGAAGTAAGGGTTTGATCTACGAGTCGAGTCAATAATAGCTATAAAGTAACCACATCATCATCATCAACCCGTATTACGTTCTCTGGTAAACATGGACCTCTTTCCGAGGGAGAGATTTTGCCATAGTCTCCACCGTAGTAAGCGGGTTTGCTTGGCAAGCGGGTTGGTGATTGCAGTTTTAGGTTGTAACACAATAGGAAATGGCTCAGCTCAATCTAACAGGAGGTCTGTTATATTTTTTTTCGAAAGGACTTTACGTAATTAACCACGAGACTTTTGCTACTTCACCGGGCATACGGAGGTTTGTTAGATCGAGCCTGACGTTACGTGGTTGTCAAAATAAAGTCATACGTTGTATGTTTATTAGAAAATAAATAATATATGTTAATTATGATTGGGTTTTATTGTATCTAAGCAACGCAATTCCTTAAGTGTATCTATCGTGTCATTATAATACGATTATAATTGTAACTAAATTATAAACTGTTAATGTATGTGTACATAAATATGACGTAGCTATGCTGTTATTAACATTTATATAATAATTTGCTCATTTATATAATTTGTTACTTTAATTCATTAAAGCGGATAGCTATATTATTAAAATGTATGTAAATCTAAAATGCTATAAAAATATATATAGGGGAAAATTTGTAAATTGTTAACGTTTTTAATATTGTTGAATTTATGAGAAATAATTTGTAAACTGTATCTAAAACTAATGAATGGAAGTTTCGTAGAAATATTTTACCAAATGTGTTTGTGTAATATTTATAGATCAATATGGTTTTACGTAAACTGGTCATGATTTGTGTATTTTTAGGTAACAATCAGTATTTATTTACTTGTCGGCCTTATATGAATGTATAATATTGCCTGCGAAACGAATATAAACGAAGTAAAACATTCGTGTTGGTTTTTATTGAACAAGGTTTTTTTTTATTCGTTTATTTAAAACAACACTCTACTATCATTACAGTTTTATTACCTAATATAATAGAGTGTTTTAAATGATTATCTTATTGTATATAAATGACACGTATGTGCTTAATACAGGCACTTAAAAATAAGTAGTGTGATTGCACAATATATATAGGTACTAATTTAAAAGATATTATATCAAAAGTGTCCGATCGGAAATGCCGCTGCGGCGTTTCCACGCCGGCGAGAGGGTATGTGGGACGCTCCATAGCGGTGTTATGCTAGTCATACCGCGAGCAGAGAACCCTACCCACTAAAACTCTCCGGGTACTCATCCGTCCACCGTTGGTGAGGGGCCTAGGACGGTGGCGCGGCCTTAATGTATCACACTAACTCATGGCTTTCTGCACCTTAAGGCGGCATTCCTTGTAAATTCATTCAGAGAGCTGTTAGACAAATTAGTATGTTGCGACAACGCGCTGAGCGCACGAAGCACGCGCGTCTGCGGCGCGTTCTTTTGCAGATTTGTACGCGCGAAGCACTGACAACAATTACGGCGGTCGCAGTCTCCTTCCCACGTACTCATCAGGCACAACCTTACCAGTTCTAATCTTAGAATCGTGTTAAAATAAATAAATGGATACTCCCCTTTTTACCTCAGGTTAACGATGATCTAGAAGATTTTATTCTTTTATTTGCATTTAGTTTTTTTCAAGCCTCTCTGCCCAAAGTTTGTTTCTAATCTAACCTAATCTAAGAAGGCCGCCTTTCTCTTGCATTCATGTTCGCTTTTATCTGGTCAGTCCACCTTATAGGCGAACTTCCTCGTGGCCTGGTACCATCTCCCCTCGGCCTTCGATATCGCCCTTCTAATAAATACAAATTCGTTAATAATTTATATTGATTTTAAATAGTTTATAGATAGAAACTTAAAATTGGTATTTTTATTATACAAGGTACGCAATGAGCACTTGCTCTGTCTGATAGCAAACGTTTACATAGTACATCCATACAAATATTACAAATGGGAAAGTATGTGTGTGTTTGTTTGTTTGTCCATCTTTCATGCAAAAACGACTGAATGGATTTGGCTGAAACTACTTTGCGCGGGGATGGTTAATAAGCTCGATTAAGATATAGGCTACAAAAAGTCACGCTCCGACCCACTGGAGCAGAGTAACGCGGGTAAAACCACGGGGCGCAGCTAGTGGTTTATAAAAGTAGGTAGAGTCTAAAGTGCTTTTCTGAAACTATGTTGCAGATAATATTATACATTAAAATATTTTTTGGATTTATGAGAGTGAACACACAGAAAACACATATTTTATTTTATTTATTTACATCCAACGTATTTAGTAAAAAAACCCCCCATGACAGACAGATTTAGTATTAGAAACTAAAGTAACTTAGCATGGGAAGTAATCCAACACGCGTACAATGTAATAAAATAAATTTTTATGAACTTTAGGTTATATTCACCTACGGATAAAGTTGAGAGAATTGTTTTTTCGTCTACCCCTTCTTATGTGCTACTGTTGCATATCTCAAAAGTATTTAGTAGACATTTTATAACCATTTGACGCTCCATTTACAAAATATGAAAATTTAAAACTCATTTTATTGTTAGAGCCATGTCCCCTTTTATGGCAGCAATGCAATTTAAGTGTAGTGTTGTAACTACTAAATATTCATCGCACTAATAAAACGATTGTAAGATAAACAAAATCAATAGATAACCAACCGTTAAACCGTACTCTGCACGATTTATTGCAAAATGGTGTATCTAGTATACACAAACCTATTTTCCTTACCTACCTATTTTTTCATTAACTATAATAACTGGTTTTAATATGGGCAAAATTGAGTATTTTACTCAACTCGGTTTCTCCTTATTAATTCTACAATTAATATATGATCCCACAAAACCACTATATCTTCGACCATTCCATCACATCCTACGACAACCGCCTTAATATTAACACTTAGTCAAAATATAGCGAGAAGGTCTGACAATACCTCGTATGTCGACCCTCTTAATAGGTACCTTCAGGCGAAGCTTCTGTAAGTGCGAAGTAGATAGGGTGTAACCACTTGCATTAGCAAAATTACCTGAGGCTTTGTTATTTTCATTGAGACAACCTTAGTGAATATCTCCCTAACTGTATATAAGCGAAATGGGAACTTGGCTAGAACCCAATGCTCTCATAGTCACGTCATATGCGACTAACAATAGAATGAAGGAAGCTGAAGGGTATCTTAAAACGTGTGTAATAATAGTGTCATTGTACTTACAAACCGAGTCACTTTTACACTTGTATGGGTATTAAAAATTCTGAATTAAAAGCAAGTTGCAGTAATATTAGGTACGTCACTTCGGATTTACTGAGAAAAGACCCTGCCACAATATGAAAGTATTGGATACTGCTTACTTCAGGAATCCTTATGTTGGAAGGATTTTTCGTAAATATAGTTGGTCAAAGAATTATTATCGAAAAATCTGAAACAGTTCTAATGTGTTCCTTTAACAATCTGACCATACCTTTAAAGCCTACCTAGACAGCACTATGTAAAACCTTTAACTAGGTGATCACGGGGAAAAAGAAAACCAATTATACTACCTAAGTGAATAACGTTCCACAAAAAAAAAAAGTTTTCCTACCTTATTTTTTCCACTCCAATCAATTTCACAACCTAAGCCCGTAATTTTCTATAAAACCAGTACTGACATCTGTAAAAAAAGTTGTAGTTAATATAACATTTCGTTTCTAATAATTAATTTGACTTTTTTTATTCTTAACACTACCGTATTTACAAAGTTTTGCACATATTTCCGCAGAAAAAAACATAAAACAATCATATTTCTCGACACGACGGGCAATGAGTATCAAGTTTCATAGAGGAGACCATTGACGTGACGATATTATGTCCAATATGGTTCATTACAATTGAATTAATAAAAAAAAACTATAATTTATGCTAAACCATCTGTTCTCTGGAAAATACCTTAATATTATAATAATCTTAGTAACTTTATGAAAGAGCTTTTTTTTACAAGATTATGTTCATAAATGTATCGGTCTAGTACCAATTAAAATTATTTTTACATTCGCTAATATAGTTAATTCTAAAAACTTAAGATCAAACTTACTAAAATTTATATAGCAGTCGCCATGCACCATTTCTCTTCGACCATTACCTTTTTATCACTGGTCATTCAATATGCTGGTACATCAATGGTCCTAAAAGAATAAAAGGGACGTAAAAACCACATGAAAAGTCGCCAAAGCATTTTATTAATGGCGGTTCCTTCGCTATGGTTCCTTCCCTTTGAAGTCTTTGTCCAGACTGTCAAAGCGAAGGTTTAGGCTTTACACACGGGTGATATTCAGTCATCTTTGTTCCGTGTAGGACGCGCTAACACAATATCGGTTCTGTGCATTTGAGAAATTCCCCCGTGTGTTACGGTTTGAATGTCATTGTTTACATCTTAAGTGCGGGAACACCACTGTTCGGAGTTAAAGGAACAGCCTAACGCAGGATCACTTTATCTGTTCAAGAAAATTAGTTATATGTAAATACTAGCTACCGCGCTCGGTTTCACCCGTTCCCATAGGAAATTTATATTAAAATATATTTTATATATCGCACCCCTAGATGAACACTCCGGCAACTCAAAAAAACCTCATTTTTCAGAAATGATGAAAAACAGTTTTTAGAGTATATAAGAAATATATCAAAGCTACTAACTCAAAACTCGTAATTTTTGAGTTAGCGGAGTCTTCATCTAGGTGTGCGATATATGTTTTTTTTTTTTTCTTTTTATTCATATCTGGATTCAAAGTATTATTGTATGATATTTTGTAATTTATTTTTGAGCTTTTATGAACACTTTTAATCATTATATTTATAAAAACAACCTCCGTAGCGTAGCAGTATTTGGCTCGCTTTAAATCTCGGAGGACGTGGGTTCGATCTCCACTCCGGACAGGAAATCTTTTTGTAAATTCTAAGATTTCTTTCCGGGTCTGGTTGGTTGATGGACTACCCTCCGTGCCTCGGAAAGTACGTTAAGCTGTTGGTCCAACACGTCTGCCAAGCGTGGTGACTATGACAAATACACTCTCTCGGGAGGATCCCATGTTCAGCAATGGACGTTATACGGGCTGATGATGATGATTTATAAGAAAATATTTCTCTTGATTTTCAATTATATTTTTGTCCTGCCTCTACATTCGTTTGACATCAGTTTGCGGTATTCTATCCTTAACAACATACAGTTACGTTCGGAGGGCATTATAACAGATGAGAATAAGCTCTTTTTGTGACGTTTTTGCGTTCCCTCTGGGACAGAAGTAGTTGTACTCAGGTAAATAATGCGTGAGTTACAAAAGGGTACACGCTAGTTTTACGATAGATATTTTTCTCTTTTTAGTGAAAGGTTTTCTTTCAAGGTTGTAAGAAACAACCAATTGTTGAAAGTCTGTGATTGAAGTATGAATAAATTATGTATAAACTAAACTAACGTAGTCTTATGGTATCAATGCCAAGAAAGTCGCTCTGATTCTATTCCCGCGTAAGTAAAATGAAGCAATTAAAGATTAAGCAATTAAGAATCGAAAACCCTAAATCTCGTAACTTTGCCATCAAGCATGATGTAAAAATAGAAATTATTTAAATAAATAAAAAAAGTATTCTCCCAAATTGTGAGATATACCTTTATAGTTATGCATTATATTGAATTATGATTACTGAATTCCTATTTTTTTTATCTGAGAAAAATCTCATTTCGCGGAAAATGTGTGCGATGAATGTATTTAATTCGTCGATACATATTTTATACATCACGCTTGCTACTATTAACCATAATTAATTACAAAGTTTAAAACTGTCTTAAAATAAGTAAAAGTTTCATTACTATTATTTAATTCAATTTACTATTGAGTATTTAATAGAAAACGTAACTATGACACCAAGCAAATAAATATTTATAATCAGCCAAAATTGCGTACAATAGTTTTCTAAAAACAAAAGCGAAACGCGTAGGCGTGCAACAAAGGATTATCCAACAACGATAACGCTAAGGAACTATCCAGAACAATTTACCTGAAAACATTACCGACACGATATACATCCTGTAAGTACATTTGTTTGCTGCATCTCATATCAGAGGTCGTTGCTATACGTCCGGCACAATCTGCATAACAATGCTTCATACTCGCGCTCTACAGATGGATGCTAATGCCTGTCTATTCATAATTCATGTCTTAATGAAGTGGACCAACAAGCCTTAGCCATAAGATGTAACAAGCCTTTGTACGACACCAGTTAATATAATATACTAATCAGATTTATCTATGAAGTTACCACATTTGGATCGGGCGTAATATTATTATGGATATGTGTCTTCACGTGTTAAGGAGAAATGCCTTCAACCTTTTCACCTAAGAAATATTTTTTTCTTTAGATTTTCTCATGTTATGAAATACCTACTACCGATTGATTTTTTTAGAATACAATTTTTGATAATTTTTTTTGTTTAAGAATAACTTTATTTCTCACAAACAATCCATGAATTATATTATTGTGATACATTTAATACGTAATGTTTATTATTAAATAAAAACTTATTATTAAAGCCAAATTAATTTATAAAAACCTCGCAGCGGCCCTCTTAAGTGTGGCACGTTCTCCGAGTGCTGGTTTTTACTTTGTACATTAGGTAAGCATTGCCATTCAACGGGGTAACGCTGCCAGTATTCTGGTAACCTTGCCAAGTAGAATAGATTTAGAATAGTAGTATTTTATAAGATATTTTTATTTGAAATCAGCTACATTTAATAACAAGGAAATTAATGTAGTCCTTTTTAAAATGACTGTTTCTGTAATATCTAGTTCTGCTTGTCTGCTTGCTGGTAAAATATCCAGGTCCAACAAGTCAAAATTTTGGATCAATATTCTCCATCTCATTTTATTTCACAGAAAACATGTCATATTTAATGTATCCTCTATTCACAATGTTGTGTTTTATTATAACCATAACACGACATTTTTTACAGGTCGATGCATCTAAAAACAGACTATTAATTAATGAAATAACCTGAAATTATTTGCATCCAATCCAATCAAAGCACGACTCATAAGCGGATTGAAATGTGAGTAGAAGCTCAATTATAATAGGTAGGGAGCTACAAACGATTGATCGAGGACGTCAAAGGCCGAGTTGGTTTCTATATAGTGACCGGCGGACGGCCGATGCTCTTTACATATTGAGGCCTGTACTCTCTACCAAGAGAGTTTACGTTAAGCCACCAGTCAACCGAAATAACGAAGGTATTCCGCAACCATAAACCTATATACCTTCAAACCACAAAACTTTGTTCTGGTCTTAATACACCGCGATTTTTATTCGTTGCTAATACTCAGCGAAATGATTTATTTTTGGTAGAACAATCAAATCAAAAAAGCAGAAGACTTAAACATACCTTAAGAAATAAAACGTCCCACACTAGAGCGTACAGTAATAGTGTTTTCTGTATGAGCACAAAGATTTATAACAAGCTACCTATGGACATTAAGATTATAAATTCAATTATTATTTTTAAAAGAATGCTGAAAATTTTCTTAATTAAAAAGGCCTATTACTCAATAGCAGAATTTCTTGAGGAAAAATAATTTTGTTCAATAAAGTACCTATCACTAAAGTGAATATAATTCAGTAAAATATTTTTAAAAGGATTATGATAATTAATATTAAATGATTACAATACTGTGACATAATTGAACTAATGAATAATGATAATTTTTAAATCAGGTAACTCATGACATGTGTATTTTTATTTAGGTATGACTTTAATAATTTATAATTAATATGATGTAACTGATATAATTATATAATGTAATTAAAACGATGTCCTATATAAAATTTAATATTTATAACTTTTTCTTTTTAATTAATGAATATAAATAATGCATGTTCAACTGTTACTGTTACAATTATAGCATATATGCATGATGAAATTGCAATGCCCTAACAGGGCCACTATGTTCTAAGAACTGATATCCTCTATTAAGAACTTTATTTATGTACACATAGTTAGCAATAAAGAATTTGAATAAAGAATAAAGAATTTGAATCAATCTTTGTTTAAATTTTTTCAATATCCGACAAAAACTATAAATTAAACCGACTTCAAGCCTGTTCCAGGCAGTAAGGGGTGCCCATTCGTACAATGTAGATTATCTTTCATTGAATGGTACCAGAACCATCCGATGCCCTCGTAGACCCGAAGTCCGAGAGGTCCGCGAACTGTAAAGTAGAGCGACAGTTGCACAAAACTACTAAACGTCATAATCCCTCAATCTCATCGCCAGCGACCGCCCTGAGCCGAGGTCCAAGCCCCACAGGGGGCGCCCTCTTGCGCAGGTTGCTTAGTTTGTAGTTTTTAAACTATTTATTAAGGCTGGAGCTTTGCTTGCCTTTATGCCCGGTGAAGTAGCAAAAGCCTCGTGGCTAACTATGTATGTCAAAAGGTACTAGAGCTCGTTTTGTCACATGTACATTTATCATTTTTATGTCACACCGTAGGTACATAGAGGAAGACTCGTAGGAAGCTAGGATAGGATCCGGTCGTCCTCGCAAGGCGAGGGTCGCGACGCGTTCTATGCTTCAGACCCGATCCCAGCCCGCGCTGATTGATCTTAATTATTATTTATAATATAATTAGCGACTTCAATAACATTATTGTTGAAATGTAAACTAATTTTATTTGTCAAGATTGTTTTTTTTTTGTTTTCATTATCATTGTATTTGACTTATAATAAGTACGATCGATTCTTCTACATTATTAATAAACGTTTTCATTTCATTTCATTACCGTCCACTTGAGCGACGCGTTTTTTTTTTCAAATGTATGTGTCTATTTTAAAGTTTTGATGTTACGTTTCGATATTAATACTGATGGCAAATTGACTTGCCAATTAAAAGCAACAACTAAAAACTCACGGCGGCGGAACTATTGGGTATTTATTTACTCATTTCTCTCATAAAAATATCACAGGAAAAATCTTAATAGAGTTTCTATATATAATGTCGCGGGTCAGCTGGAAGAAATTTCTATTGAAATAAGCTGTGCCTATGTGCAATTGTATCCCTATTTTTCTTGTCTCATATTGTTTGTGTGTACATAAATTATTAAATAAATAAAATAAAAATAAATAATTGTTAAATTTAAAATTGACTGCTCTGATTTTTTTTATCTGACAGAAGACAGAATCAGGCGTTATTTTGCGGTAATCTATATAATAATCTAAATCAATTTGTGTTTATACAAAAAATATGTAGTGATAATCGCCGCTCAAAAATATTACGTTTACTTAGTTAATATACCTACACAGGTAAACACAGCTGCCCGTCACCTAGTATACGATGATATATGTTATGATACACGAAGAGTAGTCCCTCAACCAACCAGACCCGGAAAAAAATCTTTGATTTTACTCATGCGTGAATGGAACACACGACATCTAAAATTTAAGATGAGACTTATAGCTTAGGTTATTCGCTTATATTGCTAGACTGCGGAGGTTGTCTTACAGTGAATTTATTTTGTAAAGTACTAAGGCGTGGCAACATACACATATACAGCTCAAAAATTCAACGATCACGTACCGCCGGTATTCTGATGTGTTTCCAATAGGTGGTAAAGTGCCCGATTACCTTTTGTTTTCCGCTTCAACTCTATCGGAAAGTAAGGCGGATTTCACCAAGTTTCGCTAAGTAGTAAAACTGAGGCGTAGTGACTTAGAAATCATTGCGCAGCGCCACGATTGAGTTACCTTGATCTGAAATAGGCTTAAATGTCTTGATTTTTAGCTGTTTTTGAACATGAATAAATTTAAAGTAGAATTCGTTTTTGGGAAAAGATGTTATAACGCTTTACGAAAACTTATTTACTTTATTAAAATTACGCCAGTAGCAAATTACTTAACTAAATATGTTGGGAGCGTGTTGCATATTATTTAAGAAATATGCGTTTTTAATTTATATACACGCTGAAATTTAAATGGTTGTTTTCCCGCAGCGAAAAGGTTTGGTCTTAGTTAAACATTCAATTTATACAATTTATACAAAACTAAATATTATAAACCAAAAATGGCCGATTAACAATCGTGAAAAACCGAACTCGAAAGTGACATCGAACCGATAGTAATACCTCGCGATACCTACCTAGCGCTCGCGTCGTTCGGTCGCGCGTTCGTTGACCCGGGTGTTAGTCAATCAGCTGATACCTACACCTTAGGTAATGTAACACAGTACCCAATCATAATAATAAGCTTTATCTAATACCTTTTTAGCTATAACTTAAGAAAACGTAACTTAAAACAAGTTTATTATTTAAGAACAATAATTTTTTGAATTAGATACCTAATAAAGTATTTAAGGCGTATGTAACAAAGATGAAAAATTAAATGAACTCCGCGGAAATGATATGGATGCAGTCCTTGTGAGTTGAGTAGTTTCCAGACGTAGTTAGTATTGGCTTACGCCAAACTTAGCTGCCGCCATTCGCGTACTTCGGCGAGGATCGCGTTCGAAGTACTCGATGATCTCCTCGTCGAGCTCTGGCGAAAGAACGGCCGATCGACCTCTGCCCTGTGCATGTGTTGGCACTTGGAACTGCCCATGATCGAGTAGCCGTCGCCGCTACGATCGTCCGGTCCTGTATGACTTGAGGGTTCAGAACTCCGCGAAGACGGAGTGACGCCAAGTGTTGCAGCTCGGCGTAAAGACGCCAGGCAGTATGGGAATTATAATTAGCCCTAGCGTACAGTTGCACCATAGCGACGTACTCTAAATTACTAAAACTGTAATGTCGATCCATAATACTAATAAATGAATAAGATAACGCGTGCTGCGCTTCCGACGTTCACGGGACAACTAAGGAAGGAGGGAGTCGGAGAGCGCGGGGCGTTCCGGCGTCGGCGCCGCGCGGTGAATTACAAAAGAAGCCGGCTCGTTTGTGATTCTTGCGTGCAGGCTATTTTATGCCGTATAACTACCATTGAGCTCTTATTTTGCTTTGAACGTTTATGGATCGTTCTTTACTTTGTCAGCAGCGCGTGCGATTCGAGTAGTACCTACAAGGTCCGTTCACTCCGTCTAGTGTTACTACTGTTTATCACGCTTTCGAGTTGTCTAATATTTTTTTTAATAATTTTAAATTCAAAACATGTCTAAAAAAAAAAAAAAAATATGTTTCGATAGTACTACCGACGGCAAGTTGTTCTGCTTCGGGAAAACAACCATTAAAATTTCACGGTGTATATTATATGATATAATTCCTAATTGATACACGTGGCATCGTCAATTTATTTATTAAAACTTTATTGCTCACACTTAAAAACAAGTGACAATACATTTTAGACAAAGAAACAACATGCATAAAAGAGAGTTTAATTCAATCATAAATTTTCTTTCAGCAAATCATGATCGTCAATTTATATGTATAAAAACTGTAAAGGAAAACTAAAGAGTTCGCAACATCCAAAACAGTGCTGCATATTTTTTACGAATACTATATGAGTACAAGTAGAAAAACACATTCCTTTTTACACTGATATTTTACCTTTTCTTATTATAGATAAGATCCAGATGCTATTATAGACACAGCCCCTTGCCTGACTACTGATAGTGACTTATAATCCTCATCATCAGCCTGTGGTCGTCTACTGCTGAACATAGGCCTCCCCCATCGATTGTGTGTTCCAGCGGGAACGATTGCTAGCGGCCTGCATCCACTGACTCCCTGCGACCTTTATGAGGTCGTCGGTCTATCGTATAGACGGTCGTCCCACGCTGAGTTTGCCCTTTATTTATTTATTTAAACTTTAGCACAAAATGAAACATGCCAAGGCGGACTTAATGCCATAGGCATTATCTACCAGTCGACCTTAGGGTAGTGCAGAGACGATGTGGTAGGTGCTTTGCAAAAATGAGTAGCCAGAGAGATAATTTCACTACATACCTAAATTATAATATATACACATCTAAATATATATAAATGTACATACCTTTGAATAAATACTTTATATATATATACCTAATAGTAAGAAGCACATTGAGTATGAATGTTAAACGTAAACGGTCCCATTTGATGAAGGCTATGCTCCGACCTACTCGCGCTCAGATTGATAACCCCGAGAGATTTCAACTCGAGCTCTTAAATCGTTTCGATTGCCTAGATGAGAACGCATCAGTGGATGAGATCAATAACAGGTTGGTAGAGACTGTCCATACGGAAAGTTCACAGACAGTCTCAGTTCTTTAAGACTCGACGTACCAGTAGAACCCAGAAGCTCTCCGAATACACCCTTAACATTATAGCTGAACGTCGCTCGCTAAGACTGCAATCTCCCGATGACGCTGAGTCACATAGGCAGCTTAATAGACCAATAAAAACATCCTTGCGGCACGATATTCATAGCTTTAATACGATAAAGCGGAACCAGGGCTCCAAAGTGTTTGCAAGAGATATGTCTATTGGGCAAACCCAGATGACAAAGCTGAAGAGGGATCATGGAAATCTTGCGTCGACAAGAGCGGAAGTGTTAAGGGAAGTGGAAAAGTTCTATGGGCAGCTCTACGCTTCAGTCAGCAAGCCTGTTACCAGTGCGGCTACAGACCCAAGAGCCAAACTGACCCGACACTATGCAGAGGAAATACCGAACATCAGCCTACACGAGATAAGCATGGCCCTGAAACAGCTAAAGAACAACAAGGCGCCGGGTGAGGATGGAATCACATCAGAGCTCCTGAAAGCGGGTGGATCACCGGTACTCAAAGTCCTTCAGAAGCTCTTCAATTCCACCTTGCTCGGAGGTAGCACACCTGAAGCATGGAACAAGAGTGAAGTGGTGTTGTTCTTTAAGAAAGGTGATAGCACTTTATTAAGGAACTACAGGCCCATCTCACTTTTGAGCCATACTTATAAAACTGTTCTCCAGGGTTATTGAAAATCGCCTCAAACGACGGTTTGATGACTTCCAACCTCCCGAACAAGCCGGGTTCTGAAAATACCTATGGCTATAGTACCGTGGACCACATAAATACGCTGCGGCAAGTTATGCAGAAGACCGAAGAGTATAACATGCCGCTCTGTTTAGCGTTTGTGGACTACGAGAAAGCCTTTGATTCGGTCGAAACATGGGCCGTACTTGAGTCTCTCCAGCGGTGCCGTATTGACTATCGATATATCGAAGTGTTGAAGTACTTGTATAGAAACGCCAAAATGTCGGTCCGAGTACAAGAACAGAATACGAAGGCGATTACACTGAAAAGAGGCGTAAGACAAGAAGACGTAATCTCTCCGAAACTGTTTACGACCACTTTAGAAGACACCTTCAAACTTCTAAATTGGAAAGGACTAGGCATCAACATCAACGGCGAATACATCACTCACCTTCGATTCGCTGATGATATCGTGGTCATGGCAAAGTCGATGGAAGAACTCAGTTCAATGCTCGAAGACCTCAACCGAGTCTCCCAACGGGTAGGTCTTAAAATGAATATGGACAAGACGAAAATCATGTCTAACATTCATGTTGTGCCTACCCCAATAATGGTTGAGAATACGGTTCTGGAAGTTGTTGACGCGTATGTATACCTAGGGCAGACAGTCCAATTAGGTAGGTCCAACTTCGAGAAGGAGATCAATCGCCGAATCCAACTCGGATGGACAGCATTCGGGAAACTTCGCAGCGTCTTTTCGTCCAAAATTCCTCAATGCCTAAAGACGAAAGTCTTCAACCAGTGTGTGTTGCCAGTGATGACTTATGGATCTGAAACGTGGTGCTTCACTATAGGCCTAATGAACAGGCTCAGAGTCGCTCAACGAGCTATGGAGAGGGCTATGCTCTGGGTTTCTCTACGAGATCTAATCAGAAATGAGGAGATACGTAGAAGAACGCGGGTTACCGACATAGCCCAACGGATTAGTTCATTGAAGTGGCAATGGGGAGGCCAGCACGGAGAACAGGTGGCCGTTGGGGCCGAAAAGTTCTCGAATGGAGACCGCGGATCGGCAAACGAAGCGTAGGACGTCCACCTACTAGATGGACGGACGATCTGGTTAAGTCCGCAGGATCACGATGGATGCAGGCCGCTTCTAACCGCAACAACTGGAGATCTATGAGGGAGGCCTATGTCCAACAGTGGACGTCCTACGGCTGAAATGATGAATGATGATATATATGTTACGGCTAATAGCCGAAGTGCGGCTACACCTAGTTTTAGCCGGCTACAACTAGGTGCAGTCGGCCACATGCGTTTATAAGTCCCTGTTCGACTCCATTGGTTTAGGTTTAGGTTATTTTTTTTTTTAACCTCCCCAACACCTTTTTGTCCCTTGCATAGGTATTGTTTAATTTAGAGTTAACTTAGAGGAACTTATAGGAACTTATTAAGGTAGACCTAAGTTTAACCGCAAGTTGTCGGCTGCACCTAGTTGTAGCCGGCTAAAACTAGGTGTAGCCGCACTTCGGCTATTAGCCGTAACATATACATATATATAAATGCATAAACTATATACACAAATACGAAACATTACCGATGAGATGAATCCGATAGCAATATATTGTCAAGCATGCGAGCTTTGACTTTTCTTTTGAAGGAAAAGCGACTCTTTGCCATCCTTATTTCAGGGGGCAAGGCATTCCATAAAAGAATAGCCTGAACGAAGAATGAAGAATGAAGAAAGTTAGTGCGATAAGAAGGACACTGAAGGAGACGGTTGTGAGATGAGCGAAGATTTTTTGCATGGTTTGTACATACAAACTGAAAGTGAGATATTAGATAGGAAGGAGGAGAAAAAGAATCAAGCAGAGAGAACAAAGTGGTTGGGGCCCTTAAAGACCCTTTCGTGGTCTCCACTCGAGAACTTTTCTGCTCCATCGGCCGTCAGTTCTTCGGGCTATGTGTCCTGCCCATTGCCACTTCAGCTTGCGAATCCGTTGAACTAGAGTGACTTATAATGATATGCCTTATTTATTATTTGACGCTGCCATCAAGAAAACATTAAAAAATACCACATAAATACGACACATACAATTTGCGAGACAAAAATAAACAGCAGTCTACAATAACAATCTAAATAATCCCATAATATACCTTCTATTCTCATGATAATAATTTAAGAAAAACTCGAAAGAAAAAAATATACTTTCCTCAAAAAAATACACGTAAAATTGGCCATTTTTTGTTTTCTTTTTCTTTACCTATCCGACCCGATAGCATTACACAATTCAGGTTTTTTCTAGTAAAAAGTGGTTTATTGTGTTCTTAAATAAAGTTATTCAGTTTACTTCGCGAGGGTATTGTGTAGGACCATTGTTGAAGACCCCAGGTGCGGCCGCCCTTATACATTCTGTTACAATAACGTTATGAATGTCAAAAACATGTTATTTTTATTTACCTAAAACGATGAAATTGCGTTGTTATTGTCGATAAAGTGGTAATTGATATTGCGAAGGCCTCAATTTGGGTATGGAAGTGAATTGAAATGCTAATTTATAAATCTGATGAGTTTCGAAAAGCAATGATGTTGAGGAAAAATTTGTAGGCTTATACCTACGCGATTGCAGGACCAATAAAATATTAAGTATTAAATATTAATATGTTTGTATTGTTTGAATGGATTTGACACTTTTTAAAGCGACCGTATCCCAATGGCTGGGACGTCGGATTTGCGATCAATTGGTCGCCGGTTCGATCCACACCCATTGCACTACCGACGTGAACCCTATAAGTGGGTTAACGTCGGTAGTGCAATGGGTGGGAATCGAACACAAGCATTTTAGCTTAGCATTAGGGGTTACGAATAATACAAAAACTTTACTAGTACTTTTTTTATAAAGAAAAAAACTTTAAAGTACTCAGTGTTATGTTTGTTTTTAAATTTTAATGTGAAACACAAGAAATCTGTTGATCTTAAATTTATTTTTTTATAAATAATACGTATACTTCATACACGAATAAATTTAATAGGATTTGTAATTGAATAAAATAGACCTTCTGTAATGTATTTATTCCACAGAAAACAACCGTAATGAAATTTTAAAGTACCATGACCGTATTGTAAAACTCTTTTTGTTTCAAATTGAAAGGTGGGACCTTAAAAACATTGATAACGACTTTTTTGGGGATGTCACGAATTCCTAAGAACAAATTAAACTTGGCCACCCTCCCTAAACTAATTAACTTCTTGAACCGCACTTTAAATAAACAACCTGTTGGGTCTGTTTGTAATTTATACCATTTCTATCAAAAACAAGATTTTTTAAAGCCGTTTACTAAACATTGACGTAGATTTGTTGGAATGATGAATGGGAAACATGAATTATAACGCTCTTCTTTGCTTTTGTATGATTATTAATTTTCGTCTTGGCTGGAAGAGCATCAATCAACGGGACAGAACATATGTCTCAGTGGTAATGTAAGCTGCTAAAGGGGGCTCCCATACAACAAACGTGATTTTTTTGCTTGATATCAATAACGGCAACACTTAGACACTTGAAAATGGTACGGAACCCTTCGTGCGCAAGTCCAAATCGCACTTGGCCGGTTTTTAAACTTTTTTAAATTCTTAATTAGCCACTTACGTAGCACTTAGTGATTGTTAAAGCGTATGTAGTTATAAAATATGTGTATAATATTACTTATACATTTGAACACAGATAGAATACATATTGAGTTAGCATAATGAGTTTATCTCGCTATAACATAATGCATCACTTCCCATACATTTGAATTTCAATACATATATTTCTAACTAACTTTCCGCGCGCAGTTTCCCGCGTAACTCCCGTTCTCGTTGGAACTTCATAATAAGATAAAGCATTTAGCATTCCTCGATTAATTGGCTATCGAAAATTGAAAAAATTCTTCAAATCGGGCCATTAGTTCCTAAGATTAGCGCGTTCAAGCAAACAAACAGCAAACTCTTCAGCTTTATAGATTAGTTTATTTACTTTACATCATGAGCAATTGAGCATATATTTTATAAAAATCATTATGATTATCAATCGTATAATCATTATATTATAACCTCAGTTTGTTCTATTCACATCATTAATCGTTTAACTAACTATTGTAACGTATGGAATCGAAACGAATCCTTTATAAGCCTCTAATTTAGGAACTAATATATACAACAATCATGACTACAAAAGCCCAAAACCCCCACGGTAAATGTCATCCACAGAAAGCAATTTGGCTTACTATTCTCAGAAAATATAAATTTATATTAACTACATAATTATGTCATTAATGATAGAAATAAATGTCTAACAATTGGTTAGCAAATCGGGTCAACATTAAAGCTTAGGTATATTATTTTAAGTACCTTATTGTTTATTTCATCGGTGTTTTAATATATTTATTGCTGTGTCATATATAGTAATTTTATAGTGTTAAGTGTATAAGTGTATTAGATATTTATAGTGTACAAGTATATCGTCGTTATGGAGAGAATATTCCTAAATATCCGGCCCTACAGCGGTGGAAATACCTAAGAATTTAGCCATGGAAAAAAGGATCTCATTCTTAAATATAAACTTTTACGTTTAATTGTAAATTAAGACGAGATAAATAAGCAGATGGAAAAAAGATTTTTGGAAAACAGGAATACCATCACATAGAATTAACTTGTCACTAAAATTGCTAAAAAGCCGACGACATGTTGTAAGCGCGCTTGTAACAACCCTATAACTCGACACACAGTCGATGCGCTGTAATCTAAAGGAACGATCGCTTACAGCACGCCGCCGACTGCTAGATCGCGCAATGTAAACTGTGACACAAAGGCAAGCCCGGCCGGCGAGGAGACTCCAAGTCTCCTCACCGGCCGGGCTTGCACCTCGCAAGCGGCGCGTGGAGTGCATATTGGTATCCTCATTTTCAGCCTATGCCGTGTTTATACTGTGTAATTGACCATTCAGTCAAAACAGTCAAAATATTTAAATAAAACACATTAGGACAATTAAAATATCCAAACCAAATAAAGGCTAAAAGGTAATAAATAGGTCGAAATCGGAGAGTTCATTCCTATTTACCTCGATAATACCTATAATAGCATTACCTACTGCATCATAAAACATGCACTCTGCGATTTGAATCAATTTTTCCGCCAATTACCCAAGCTTTGTCTGCATCAGGTATTCCAATATACACTTTTGACAAATTCGAGTACCTATTTCAACAGTAGGTATACCAATTAGAAGTTTAAAAGCGTTATTATCTGACGTCGAAGGCTACATACCGCAACGCATTTGTGTAATTAACCACATATTGTTTACATCACATAGGGACCCAAAATTATAAGGAGTTATTGGATGTTAAAATCGTAAATTTAATGCCATAATAATTAAAATTTGATGCGCGTTAATAGCTTACATGAAAATATGCATTACTCGGTTTTAATTAAGCAAGACCACCAATTATGAAAAGTCCATTTAAATTGATTTCCAGCATGTCATAAGAGGACATAATTCATTTTAAGTTTGAGTATAACAGTTTGAACACATACGTATTATTCATTAAGCACATGACTGTGCTATGTGCTGTAAAATACTTGAACGTATGATTATAATACATAAATAAATATTAACTAGCAAATAACGAAATGCAATTCAATATTAATTTATGATTAATGATTTTTCCTATTAATGTTTTACTATTTCAGGTGCCTGTGCATGGGCTTAAGTAAATAAAAAATATTTTTATTTTATTTTTAAAGCCTACATTACGAATATAATCAATTTAAACAAATAAATATCTTTTAATTAAAGGTAAGTGTTTTGCTGTAAAACACTGTAACTGTACAAACTTAGTATTAAAATTTTATAAATAAATCTAATTAAAAAAATGTATAGGGCACAAAAATAAACATCCACGTAGTAGTCCACGACACTTTGTTATACGTGGACTACATAGTATCACTACCTGCAATTACCGCTAAAATAATAAAAATACCAAATAACATATTCTTGACGACGTAACTGGCATACCGAAGCGCTGGCAGACATACGTATGCGGTGCGACGCGACGTCGCGCAATGCAATACGATATAGGTAAGCAACACACTACTGGCTTCACTTGAAAAAATCCATGCACTTAGCGCTGAAAATAAGCGCGGCTTTCGACCGCATTCACTTTTAGCGATGTAGTTTTTCTCCTTTTACACCCTCCACACCCATTCTCCCATCTAACATCCCCCATCTCACTCCAACTTCGCATCTCTTCAACTATACTCGGTTCGTTTTAGCGTTCGTGACACAAAGCAATATGTGAGTTAACTTCAGTGTAACGGTTCTTGTTTGAGTTGCGATTTAATGCCTCCTTAAACTGAGATGGTTTACGGGTTAACCGGGTTGAAAAGGATAAAAGTATCCGCAGTTGTTTACTTTTTGGATATACGCCATTTCAATAAAAACTTTGAATCCGTTAAAGGCAATCGAGCACTTTAGACATATGCCTACGCTATTATATTGAGATTTAAGCTGAAAAACTTTTTACGCCGCTGAAAATAGAATATTGATCCGCTGTTCTGAGACGTAAAGTTGAATGAGAAAACACTATATTGTTTTGAAGCACGAGAAATACCAAAACGATCAAGTAGAGTCCAAAAGCATTATTTTAAGATTTTCGTGGCGCGTTGGTCATATGAATTAAACCCTTTACCCATGTTTGAATGAGAGCGAACCTCCAATTGGCATCAGTGGCAGGCTCACGTTACCAAGTACTTATTACAAAAGCTACTTGAGCCGAACGACCCTCTTAGAACCGGACCTTTGATTATCTGAAAACAATTTTGTGCAAGAATCGATCAGATCAAGTACTAATCTATATTTAGCAATGAAACAAACACCAATGTAAGCCGGAACTTGTCCAATTTACATGACGAAGGTGGCAATATCGCAAAAGAAAGTTTTCAACGACTTTTATCAGATTCCAGCCCTCTGTGCCTGATGAGTTGTCATAGAACTTTATTTATTGATACGAAGATTCCATTTAATGGAGGTAGAATTCATAAAAAAATAATTATTATATTCATATACGGGTATATTAAAAAATAATTTTAAATAAGTATATTCTAGCATAAAATTTTAAACACGATTATTCAACACACGTTAAAATGCACCACTATGAACTACAGAAAAAATATGCCTAAAGCAGAAGTTTTGTGAGTTTGAATGAGGTCTAAAACTCTTAATTAGTCAGCTTCAAAAATGTACGCAGGCGTTTAAAGCATTTGCATAGCAAATATAAATAATCTTACTCCACATTACACGAGCCGTGAGCTACGCTTGCTCGGAGGGTCTGGGATTAGGCACTGCCTACAGTCGACTACGTATTAGACGAAGAGATTTAAACTGAATTAACCGTTCGATCGTAAAATTGGAATGCCACACAGATAATTACCTGACACTCACAGAAAAGGAAGTCACTTAGAAAGGGGATTCAAATAAGCGTGTTCGATTCGAAAGACCAAGTGAGACCGCCCACCACGAACGGGCCGATATCCAATCGAGAAAAATAACTGATACTGCGCTATCAGAAAGCGATCGAGTGAAACGAGATTCAATTGACCCGAAGTTCTTATGAATTCTAACAAAAGTTTCGTTTCTATGTAAATATGTGATTGTTTAAGCGAATAAGATTCTTTCAAAGGAATATAAAGATACAATTCAAATTAGAATTTGCATTTTTGGGTATTTTGTATTTTAACAATTCTTGCAATGAACCACTAAATCATAAATATTTACCAAATTACAGTTAACAGTAATATAGACACCAATTATATTAAAATATTTTGTATCAGCTACAAAATATTTTAGGTTTTTTTATTTATACTGTGTGTGTATATCTTCTGTCCTCGTTATAGATAAATAACATTGTCGTACTTTAATAATGTTGTTGTATTTATATATATTACAATTGCTACCCAACAAATACCCCCTTATTTGTTGGGTAGTTTTGAGCTAGTGCGCATTTGTGTCTGTACTCGTACCTGACACCAGTTCAATATACGCTTGGTTCGAACGCACGTCTTTTATTTAGCAGTGGCGAGGATAAAGATACAATTAAATATATATACAGATTATATAGAAGGTCGAGTGTTGAGGTTATCCAGTCTAATCTTTTATAATGGATCGAAAGAAATTTTGTTAGGATCATCTTCCTAGTTACACTTGTACTCACTGGCCATATGTGTTGTGGCCACTGCATGTGCATCGTAGCAATTTGAAAGCCAGACACTCGATGTCACAACATGCCACCGTCGTCGATTCCAAGATGGTCGAAAGCAAGAAGTCGCGGGACGTTGTGGATATGGCATGTCCAAGAAGGAGGCCGATTTCAAAAACAATAATTCCTCTCACCTCCGCCGACGGCTGTTAGACCGTATAGAATGAGTTAAGACGAGCCGCATGCTGAATCCTGCCCAAACTTGGCATTGGGGAGTGGAAAACATGGGCTCTCTCTTAAATTGTATAAGGACGAGGTATGGGTAGTTCACTGAAGAGCATGCATCGCACTGAAGAACATAGGATGTCATACAATTGCAGTTCCCGTTCGTAGTACTGGGAGACCAGGAGAATATTAGTAGGTAACCGTCCCGGAAAAGAGGGAATTATAGTTTAAATTAAATACAATCATATAATAAATCCTAGCAATCCTTTACTCAGGTATCTTACGTGGAAACGGTATGTGTCCTATCAATGCAGACAAGGTTTAGCTTACAAACCAGGACAATATATCTTCAAAGACTTTTGATCGAGCAATCTGAGAAACTGCGTATTTTCACGTTTGTTTACAACGAGACACGACCGAAACTCTATTCAGCTCGAGGAAAATACAAAGATGCAGTTGCGAAATAAAATCCACAGGATATGGCATTTAGAGTTATATCTTGTTTATAACTATGCTATTGGCCAATTATTATTTTTAATAAGTATATATATATATATATATATATAAATAAATAAATATATATATATATTTATTTATTTATTTATTTTATTTCAATAAATACCTAATCTATTTTTTTAAATAACTTTTAGATCAGGACTATATTAAGACTACAGCCTAAATTACCAACCTCTAATTATAAATGTGAACGATTTTTACTCAATTTTGCAAATACTACCGAACTGATATGGACGAATATACATTTTTGACATTAGCGTATCACAATCGTAATTATAATTTATCATACAAAAAACCGCCATTTATACAACAAAGTTTCGATTCAATATTCAAACCCGCAACTACAATTCAAAGCAATTTATTAGAAATATTATCTATATTAGGTATCATTATCGGGTGCTTCCTCAGATTGCCTCAGACTTCATCCACATTCATAAGAATGTCGATGAAGTTTGAGGAAGAGCAACAAAATATCTCACTAACCACGTTGGGGCAGTCGAACCAACAGCTGGTGAAACTGTGGAGCAGGTACGTTATCTTTCAGTTTAGTCCTAAATCATTCCATATCAAGTGTACAGAATCGTCAACGTCAAACTACAGGTGTACTTGAGATAGCATAATGGCCCGTATTAGTGACGTCACGAGCCGATCTCTACGGTTCTGTGACCGACAGACTGACGTATGACGATAATTCACAACAAGCAATACATTTAAAACCAGTGATGCGCGTACCTCGATGTATTGCGACTTTGTCGATTACAGACACAAATTGAATGAAGCTAATAGGCGTGAAATATTCGCATTGTGTTTTGTATGTTTCGTATTTAGCATGGATTATGATATCGGATTATCAATGTTTTGATAAACCGATAATGGAATGTAACCAGAGGTTAAACTGAATGTTGATATCGTAATTTAAAATATAAGCATTTTATTGTTTCTTTTATTTCACTTTGGCACAGAAATAAATAATAATCCCTAATAGGTATGTGTACCTAATTCGTGTACTTGTTTGATAACTTAATGTTATGGCAACAAAACATTAAGTTATGTTCAACAAAGGATGTTTGCTTAGAACAGAAAGATGTCGTCAGTCACAGAAACATATCTGTGTAATATCTATACTTTTCACATATTTTATGGTTACAGTGTTTGATATACACGTAGTATCTATTTGACAATAATACCTTGTTTGCATATATAGTATATTTGATAAGTTCGGTACTATAATTGATAAGTTCGGAACACACTAAGGCCTCATTTACCTGCATGGCGAGTCGCGCGTAGTTTTGGGCGGCGCGGCAGGCACTAAATTCAAACACTTGGCGTTGTATGCGTGTGTTTACGGATAAGCATTTTTATATTGATTAAAAATTCAGATGCGGGCGGCGCCTTTTAATACCAGCATGAATCATTAAGCAACGGTTACTCAAAGTGTGCGCCGTAAGTTTGCGCCGCTCCTCTATAACGAATGAATGTGAAATGTCTGTTAGTCCTATATTTCTAGAATAGTTTATAAACATTTAAAAAAATAACAAAATAACTGAAAATTTAAACCTGTAAGTGCACCACGGAATGACTTTATTAACTAGTTCATATTAAGTTATAAGGTACACCTCAACAATTAAGGTAGTTATCAAGTAGCTACTTGAGTAGAATAAGGATGTCCGCTCCTCGCTTGAGGCCACTTCCGGATATTGTTTCAAACAAATGAAGGGTTGCCATTAACAAAACTTGCCACATGTAATGTACTTGCTCCTTGTAACTTATGCAACAAGTTTATAATAATACAGTAGTATAGAATTGTATTTATGAACTAGATTTCCCGGCAGTTTTACACGAGTTATGTTATTATTTTAATGTCGGAACCGAAGATGACTGTCGTCGCGCTTCTCGCGGAGTAGCGTGGCCGCATCTGAATTTTATCCTTACTATTATTTATTATAAATGAAAATGTATTTGTTTTTAAAGCTTTTACGTGAAAGCTACTTAGCCGATCATCATGAAACTTTGTTCACCTATTCTTGGAGGTATTAGAAGTAACATAGGGATATGAAAATAAAATCACTTCTTTGTAAACACACTCATACATATGCTTGAATTTAGTGCGGACCACAACGTCGTGAATGAAACCTTATCTTTTTCTACAATAAAAGTAGTTCAAGATATTAGTCGTCATTTTAGGTAGGGCCTCACTCACGAAATTTGCTTAAAATAGTTACTTTGACTTCAATTTGTTAATTTTGAAAGAGGCAAAGTTTCAAACAACTTCATAAAAACGTATGTTTTTTACTATTACTCTCATAATTTTAGACTGCTTTTTCTTTAACGGCATAGATAAAAAGAGAGTCTGAGAGATCAGGACGACGAAATTGCAACTAACCAACTGTCAGTATAGAGTCTGGAAGAAACTAAGATCATTACACCAAAACCGCTCTATCCGACCAATAGAAAAATGCACCCGGGAAAGTGACACATCGCCCCTCATAATATCCACCTGACTATTAGTTTGCAAAGGACTATTCGATATCCTTGTAGACTCCAAGTTTGATAGGCCTGCAAAGTGTTTACTAGTGTAACCACTGTACAAATTTCCTAAAAATCTTCAAGTCATAATTGCTCTATCCCCACTCGCGACTTTGGTGCAGGTTGCTTAGTTTGTGGTTTTTAAATAAAATTTTATGAGGCTGGAGCACTGCCAGCTTTTAAGTCAGGTGATGTAGCAAAAGCTGGCTAACTCTAAAGGACCGTCCCAAAGAAAACACTACTTTCATCTGGTCTGGTCATAAAAAAAATCCCGAAACGAAACTTAAGTATATAGGGTGACTAGTAATTAGTGACCGATACCTAAACACATGATTGTGCTCATGATAACAAACAACTTTTACTATGGCACCAAAGCTGAAATCGCGAAAAAAAAAATCAGCTGCTCCCTACCATGTTGACGAGTTATGTGAACATGAATGTATGGAACAGCTGATTTCTTTTCGCGATTTCAAGTCACCCTATATAAGAGGCTAGAACTAGTCACATATTCATGGCTAACTGACCTATCTAGAATAGCACATAAACGAAACATATAATATCTACATACTGCTTTATAAAATCTGTCCGTCCGAACGCAATAAACAGCTTATATGTGAGAGCTTAACGGCTTTGGAGTTAAATTTTATTTGATTGCAACCCCGTGACGTAGACAAGGCTGATTGATGTATTGCCGCGTCCGCTACCACGGCCAAAGATTACTTAATTGATGCATTGTGTTTGTAGATATATCATAATAGGTAGCTCAATCTGTATTTTATTTAATTGGACTACAATATTAGAGAGACAGCATGCAAGTGCTAATACCGTGGTAAATTTAGCTTGCAGTCATAACACAGCCGTCCTGATGGAATTATTCTTAGTATTAGTAAATTTAACTGACAGAAGTTTGGTTATTTAGGAAGTAACGGTATTAAGTTGTTTGTTAAAGTCCGCGTAATTTATTTAATAGCATTTGAATATTTTAAACGCATATACTTTGAAAAATATATTAAGAAATGACTTAATTTGATAGGTAGTTCAATATTATCATTAAAAAAATAATTTTGATAGCAAAAATCAATAAATTACCCTCTCGCATTTAATAAATATATTATTAGAGATCTGATAATAAGTAAAAATATCATAAACTATGAATTTCGCTCCGCTCCACTTATTATTATCTATAAAAGATTTATTTAACTTAAATAAATTTAACATTAAAACACAGATAGTTGTCAAAGACCGTGTTAGCTTCTCTCCTAAACTGTTCCAACACACCATTTTAAGAGATTTTATGCTTGAAAAAAAACAACCTGAGAAATACCATGAACTAAGGTCGTGACCACGAACTTTGCGTTCTGCGGAGCGGCAGCGAGTGCGATGCGGGAAGCATGCGGCAACGCTGTCCCGCAATGGAATTAATATAGATATCTGCACACGGAGTTTTTTATATTATCAACATAACGAGTGGATCATGCGAAATACGCATTGAAATAAGTGCCATCGTGACTATGTGATCGGAAGTTTGCCTGCAAAACATAGGTACGTAACTCCCCCATCGGACACGGTACCAGAGCGCACACAACGAGCGGCGCTAAAGCGGCGCGGGTATTGTTGTATCAATGCCCATCCCTCGTGCGACGCTATGGTTGTGCCCGGTTTTATTTAAAACTATTCATATTAAAACACACCGATGCTGCTTACATTTTATTTACCCGTACTAAATATCCCCTCAACTATCAGGGCCCGGTCGCGCGTTTTGTGTCGTGTTTCACTAATAATGACACGTTTATATACGTTTTGTTTAAAATGTATTTTTTTTAATAATATAACAATGTATGTTCAGAAAAAATACATATGATAAAGTATATACTATACAATTTGTTGGCCTGGAGGCTCGTCAGACGTCAGATAAGTAACGATATCAATTATCACTATGACTTTGACAGACAAGTCTTCGCTGCTCAGCGTTTACTATGAATGCAAAAAATATTTTAAATACATCAATTTATTAAATTAATGTCGCTTCAAAATTAAAGTAACAATAACATAGGAAATTGTAATGACCCTACAGTAATACACACATTATCAAAGTTATAGCCATATCGTTACGTGATTAGCCTTCTGCTCTACTCTCTCTGTAGTAACAAAACCACACTTATGAAAGATGCACATATCACCTTTGGGTCTGACCACGAACTGTAACAGTAAGTGTAGCTATAGATAACACAATAAGCATTCGTCAATGACTCTAGGCTGCCCAGCCTGTTCCTGACAACACCACTAATGTTTATTGAGCCTCCACATAGTTCTGCAACCGCTATGATTTATATTAGCAAAGTTTATGTTTAATTGTATACGTACAAATATGAGCTTAGACCGCTGTGAAGACGCTTTTCGAGATATATCGCTATAATTACACACTTCGCTGCATTAGGAAGCTTTAGTGGAATTCTTATGAACGCGAGGTTTATATAAGATAACATTACTATAATTTGTCATATTACGCATTTATAATACGCTTTTTTGTGTTCGCAGTTCGCAGTACCTACGTTAATATCCACGCGCACGGCATTTTACCTATTTATTGAAGCGCCGTATATATTGGTCACCAATCCGCTAGTCAATTGTTGTAGCTTATCGTAAAATCGTAGTGAAATAAAACAAAAAAGTTTTTTACGTATAATAATCTATGGGCTTATAAGCAGCACTTATTATAATAGTTAATTGTGTTTACTTTAGTCAAAAAACATTCATGTATGAAAAAACTCTATTTTGCTATGATTTAATAGACTAGTTATGTCGCTTGAGTATGTCACTATTTAGACGGAGCACAAGTATATCGAGGGACGCCCTTAAATGTATCCACCGGATCCAATACGCACCAACTAAGTAGGTCCGGCGAAACATCAGATGGGCTTGTCCAAACTTTTATTTAATTGGCAATTTAACAACCAGTTGGCTTCATACAATTTTATTTACATTTTCACGTAACTCCGCTTCCAACAACAACAATACGACAATATAATGATATAATATGGTAGCATTATATATTTAGAAATAAGTATAGGTGGATTAGACGCCGATTCCTACGGCACGTAAAGTGCCATTAAAAATTATAATGTACACACACGTCGTCACGCCTTTCTCCCATAGGGGTAGACAAAGACAAGGAAATCCAACCTGTCTCCATCTTGGCACACTTATATTGCTTCCATATCCATCAGTCTCTTCATGCATGCTCGCCGGTTACAGGTTCTTTTTATTTGGCCCTTTTTAAATCTCTTCGTTTAGATTATGGAGGTAGCATTATGCTGAAACCAACACCAATTTATGGCACATTTATCTATCTAATTGTTGTAGAATTTTTATCATTGTACCTATATTGTGCTGTAAATAAATGACTTTTCTTTCTTTCTTCTTTCAAATACGTCGCCAATTTGGTCGACATATATTATGTGCCTTGGGCGTCCTCCTACAGCGTCTCCGTTCACACTCATTCGATATACTTAATTCTTAACTAAAACTTTTTGCTGTGAATAAATGCTTTTACGTTCTTTTTTATCGCAACATATATTTCTTTCTCAATCTCAAAAACATAGCTAACTAGCTGCGCCCCGCGGTTTTATCTGCGTCAATCAATTCCATTGGGTCGGCGCGTGATATTTTGTAGCTTATATGTTAATCCAGCTAATAAACTATCTGTGTGCAAACTTTCAGCCAAATCCATTCAGTAGTTTTTACGTGAAAGAGTAACAAACATCCATCCATCCATCCATTCATACTTACGAACTTTCGCGTTTATAATATTAGTAGGATATTCTTCCAAAATAAAATAGGTCATTTGATGTCATTCCAATATAGGTTCGTTTGTCGTTAAAATTGTTTAACTGTAAATCCTTAAACACAATATCCATTGCGTAATAGATCAAAAGTCACATATAATCCCACTAATCATTACACACGGTTGGCCCGACACACGAATCCGCGATTGAGATAAAGCAATAGCGCCCCTTTCATACGACATTAGCTGCGTTAGTTACGCCACATTTCCTAACAATCTGCACCGTAGCTCATTCGCGTGTGAATCCTAAGATACAGACTCTCATTTCCTCCTACATTCGCGGGTTAAACATTGTACGCGAACGCTACGAATTTGGTTATGGAGTTATTAATTTATACTAATATTATAGAGCGAAAAGATTTGATTGTTTATTTGTTTATTTGTATTGATTAGGCTCCGGAACTACAGGACCGTTTTCTAAAAATATTTCACCATTAGAAAGCTACGCTATAATATATACCCTATTTCCCTTGGTCACGGCATCATGCGTGAACGGCTGAACCGATTCCCCTTATTCTTTTGTAGCGACTTCAGACAGTAGCCACGAAAAAAAAACTATAAGACGACGAGTAGCGCCATCTAACACATAACATCCGAACTAACCTGTATCGCGCAATACAAGTTCGCAAGCCAATTCGATCATATACAAGTTCCGAACAGTAACAAATGACCGTCGGCCGCCGGGCACACCACCTCGCCCGGCAAAGAATATCTTCATTTTCTGTGGTGGAACACCACCAACCGTTCCTCTACACTTTTTTGTTGGGTTTGTCATTGTTAGGTGAAGGTTTTTATTAAAGAAAAAATTAAGAAATTTTTAGAATACTTAACTACCATTTAAAATTTTCTAATGTAACCTTAGCTCTTTTGACAATATAAACTTTTTAATGTAACCTTATGGAGTTTGACATAACATTGACAGAATGCGTGCTGTGCTTAGTGCACATCACCGTTAGTTCTGAGCTATCATGCCTCATATTAAAAAATCAATTTAATATAGAGTTTTAGTTAAGACAGGACAACGTCTATGAAGTTCGCACAGAAACAAGAGTTACTCAGATGAAACCGAGCGCGAAAATCTTGTATTGAATCTAGTATACCAATACTAATAACAAATACGATACAATTTTCATTACTGAACGCTTTAAATAGCAACGTTCGTATTGAATTTTCGATAAATCAAAAACAATACATCAACAACGCCTTATTGTCTAATATGACTAATTCTGTTCATGAATGTGCGAATAAACATTATAGACTTATAAAATATTAGTAGCATTTACCTAAAATAACGCGATAGGTACCATATTGGTTGTATGAATTAACTAACAAAGACTGGAAACAACAGAATTCATGGATAAATAGGTAAACACTTTTGTGTGTTATCGTAACGCTTGCTAGCTGCATTTATTTATGATTCTGGCTAGATAGGTTTAATACGATTCTTTGTTTATGATATTTTGTTTGTTTTTTTTATATTAATAACTGAGATACCAGCTAATGTTATTTGACTATTAAAATGGCTTAAATATTAAAATTTACCGCCTACCCGTATGTCCAAAGTTTTGTAATTTCGCTCTTTTACTAACTGTTATAAATAATTGTAATTTAAATAAACAGATTTTGGGTGACTCAAGTTATATGAGTCTTAAGTTTTGATTTAGCATTTTTGTACCTAGTTATATAATTACTGCTATTGAATCTGCGTCTTACCGACCGTTTTTGCGATCTGACCTGCGCAAGACTTATAAGATTACACAAGTGTGTCCGCAAACACTGCACTCTTTACTTACTCTTGATCCGGTGGAACAGCTCTACCGACAAGACCGGTGATAAATCAGGTTGGCAAAACCGACAACTTAATTTGTTAAATAATTGTTTTAAATAAAAATAATCTACTAATACATTTATTTACCAACACAGGGATCCAATTCCCAACCTCTCCAATTATGGTCGAATACATAACCGCTATACCAAAGAAGCAGCTAACGAATGAGCCAGCCGCGTTCTATTAAATTACCTACTTATCTCACAAATCAGGTTTTGAGATACACAATTATGTGTGTTGATACAATTTACTCATTTCATTTATGTTTTAAACTCAATATGAAATATACTTTTTTTTGACAACATGTAAAAAAATATTTGTAAAAGGACATTGCAAAACTAAACCTTGTGAATATTGTTTTTTATGCGTCAATCAATCTTCCAGTATTCGTTGTGAAGCCGAAATTACTCTGCAATGCGTTAAAATATTAAAAAAACACCACAAATATTTTGTAGTGAAACATTTTAAGTCGTAACGTTTAAATATTTACATTAAAACATATTTTATTTCGCAAACCGTATATGACAATAAAATAACAATATCAATTTCATCATCAGCCCGAATAACGTCCACTGCTGAACATGGGCCTTATTATGTTGTGATACACAGGGGAAACGCTGCTGCCCGTTTCCTATTTCGCTTGTTATAGATGATGTTATAACAATCGGGACCAACGGCTAAACGTGGTTTCCGAGGCACGGAGGGTAGTCCCTCAACCAACCAGACCCGGAAAGAAATCTTAGAATTGACACAAAGATTTCTTGACCGGTGTGGGGATCGAACCCACGACCTCCGAGATTTAAAGCGAGCCAATTACCGCTACGCTACTGAGGTTGTCAGTATCAATAAGTAGTATAAAATGCTGCAAGTCTCAAAGAGTCCCAAAGACCATTTTAACAAAAGTTTGGTCTTGGATTACATTAATGTATTATGGAACGAGTGTATTTTACTAAGCACGATTTCCGCTCGCGGTTTCACCCGCTTAACCCGTTCCCGTAGGAAGCTTCATCCGAAACTGAAAGTTTTTTTCAATTCGGACTAGAAGTTGCTGAGATTAGCACAATCAGCAAACAAACAAGCTTTATATTATTAATATGAGTTTAAAAAAATCGATCAAAGCGATCACCACGTCTGGCACGCGGTTTGGTGACTGTAGTAAGATGACAAGTCACCTTGAGCTGATAGATGGTGCTACCATCACTTGTATGTCCCTTAGTCGCCTTCTACAACACCCATCGCAGGATTTGGGGTGACCTATTCTAAGCCGGCAAAATTAAATCCGACGGTAGGTAAGAGAAACCGAACTAAAACTTACTCCTCAATCACAAGTCACCCGTACTACGTATGTTCGATCGACAACTCATAAAAGTATAGTTTCGAGTGCACCTGACTCACATGAGACTCTCATAAATTCCATATTTTGTTTCCATGTACAGTGTCGTAAGCGCTTGGTGTCAAAGAAGTCATTTTGTAAAGCATCTCGTTCGCCCGATACGATAGTTATTGCAGAACGTTTGTGCGGCTCTAACGTGTGTGAATTCCGTGAAAATTTTAAGGAAAGTAATAAAATTTCATAGCTTTACTCTACGGGAGTGACAATAAAACTGCATCTCGATTCTGATCACACTCGTTTCAATATGTAGATGCGGCCCAACACCTGAGACGCCTCGCTTGAAAAATGCTTATTACCTACATTGCTTTCTCGTAAATAAGCGAGCATATACCTGTTTGTTTTGAGGAAAAGAAACGACCCAATTATCATTAATTGCGCAGTTTCGCGCGAGGAGCACGTAACAGTTTTAGGTTGACTATTTCTACTGGTGCTGTGCTCGCACCTAGAATAATAGTAGGTACCTATCTAGTTGTAGATAGTCGGTGATACTGCGAAGCCGCGAGAGTGACAGTTGCTAATAAGGTGTAATTTCATCGGTCTAGAAAATTTTTCGTTACATTTCTTTTGAAAGCAAGAAATCAATTTCACCATCATCAGCCCGTATATCATCCACTGCTGAACATGGGCCTAGGCGGGTTGTGTGTCTGTGACCGCAGTATAATGTTGTAACACACAAGGAAACGCTGCTGCCCGTTCCTTGATATACGATTATTATAGATGATATTATAATAATCGGGACCAACGATTTAACGTGTTTTCCAAGCCACGGAGGATAGTCCCTCAACTAACCAGACCCGGAAAGAAATCTTAGAATTTAACAACCCCTGGAGGGGGACCATGTTCAGCAGTGGACGTTATACGGGCTGATATTAATGATAATTATTACTGCATGTCGTACTGCATGTTCCCATGGTGGGATGTTTAATATTAACTGACCTAAAAAATGAGCTATCAAAAGCAAAAAACATATCCATGCCATCTTAGTTAAACAAAATACCTAATTTTCCTGTTATATGTTATGTTTATACACCTTTTCGATAGGTATGGTCTTCCACAAGATTCTTTGCTACATGCATAATAAATTTCACTGTACCGCATCAATGTAGTGTCTTCAACGAAAAATACCTACACAAGACGTTAGGTCGATCATTAAATTTATCCGCTCCTCATAAAACGGGGATGTGTCGCGAAGCCTCAATCATGTGACTTTGTCACGTTACAGCGCTGGTATTGACAGGGTTTTGTAGTTTTTAATCTCCTGCTTTATTATGCATTCCGTACACGCCTATTCCTTGTTGGCCTCGGTGCGTTCCACTTGACTCGCTTCGCGTAAGCTGAAAGCAAAGCTGAACTTTTCCAGCTGAACTAAGTTTTGGATTTTTATTGCTTTTAAACAACGTGATACGAAATAATATTCCTTAAATTTCAAATATATATGGCGTTTGGAATCGGTTGCTAAATGGTTTATCGTTTCCTTTTAAATATCGAATATAGTGAAGTATTAAAAAAAACATATATTCATTAATTGTTTACATAAATATACATTGTAAATCAAGGTAAACTCAAATGTAATGAAATTGGGGATGTATAAAACCAGCTTCAATTAAATCCCATTTTCACCCTGACAAGATAAACGCTTTTTCAAATCCTGTAAACATTGTCGTTTTCCGAAATCCACGTCGCAAGATCATTCGTCTCTCGCAATCCGTCTGCTCAGGACGTGCGTCGCACTTCCGCTAAATATGCAAATTGTGCGTCGAAGTGACACCACGCCCAAGCTTCAGCATTGGCAGGGTGAGCTACAATTTTTCTTCAAACAAAAATGAACAGATACACCACTTGAACCTGTTGGGAATTAAACTTATTAGGGAAGATTATCTCATCCAAACTTATTATCCAACATAAGTGTGTCATGCACATATGACGCTAATGTTGATTATATTGCATCTTTAAACAATTAAATATGCGAAAGTTTGTATGTGTACAAAAACTACTGAATGGATTTGGCTGAAAGTATGTATGCGGATAGTTTATGAGCTGGATTAACATATAGGCTACAAAATATTACGATCCGACCCACTGTAGCAAAGTGGGGTAAAAACAGCTAGTTTATAATATTAGTAGGATTATATGTTTATGCCTAGAATCGCTTAGCAAAAGTTTAGACATTTCTCGTGGATTTTGCCAAAGTATTATTTCCTACAAATCCTTATAGAACAAACACTTTAAACTATAAGGCACATTGTTTTCAAGTAATGCATACATTTAAGTGATTCATTTCTATTAATGTATAGACAGACAGTTAATGCGAATAAATATAAATCTTCGCAGGCTACTGGTATAAATCAATGGGCTAAACATGCCTACAGAAAGGCTGAAAGCCGTTGGAGCGTCCTATAGTGGAAAAAGTAGGACGTACTCCACCAAGATGAACCAATTACTTAAAACTGGTAGCCGGAGTAGAATGGATGGGTAAGGAGGAGGACCGAGTACTATGGTGCAAAGGAGGCCTATGTCCAACAGTGGGCATTAATTATTCTGTTGTGTGTTGTGACTGTTGGATAAGATTCAGCTTCTCTATACATTTCTTTAGTATTTCTGTTTTAGAATATTTTATTTAATATCCTATTTATTTTGAAACAAAACAATCTTGCAACATTTATAATGCAGCAACAGCATACATTATATATAATTATTTCAGACCCAAATTATGTATGCTTTTACAGTTCTCAAAATTGGTCCACTCTCTACTGTGCCCCATATTAATTACAATAATACAAAGTAATTTTACTTGTTTATAGAATTTAAATGTTAATTTTCTAAGCTATTAACACATTAGGAGTGCACAACGGACGCTATCGTAAATCACGAGCGCAAACAGTGTATTAATTACAAATGCAAACAGCGAGCGTGGTCCGCCGCAGCCGTCTCTATCCTGCTAATGATTTGCTGTAGCATCGGCCCTGCACATACCAAATGCTAGACACCATTTAAAATATGTCCTAGATACTATATTACAATATGTAGGAAGTAATAAAATAAAATAATAACCATATTTTTTAATGTAAACAATAAATTGTAGTTTTAGTGTAGCAAATGCATTGTTTTGTTGTACATAATCTTAGTGCCCGTTAGAAAAGAACTAACTTGAAAATAATGGACTAAGACCATACCTACTTTAGGTAACTACTTATTTTCACTTACTGTGCTATGTAATCCTTATGTATATAATTATGTCGCATTGGACTGCGACACTATTGCTGTAACTTGTTTTATTTGGTTATTATAAGTCTATCTTGTAAACGATAAGTTCATCTAAATATATTCTGAAGTTTTTACCTTAAAGACAATCCATATCCATACGTCATCACAAAATTTTCCATTACAAATATTAGTAGAATAAGACTAAATAAGTTAACTTTATCATAAAAGCTTTAATCAAAATGCATTCATCGAGATTACCGGCTGACTGGTTTGCCAGCGTTTCTTCATTTCCGAGTTTTTATCTACTTACATTGTGTTTGTGACAAGCTGAAGTCTTATTATAATAAACTAATGCTTTTTTATCATATCTATAATTTATAAGTTCACATACTTACTTGTGGACTATGAGTCATCTTTCGTTCTTTACATATGTTTACAGACAACATCCGCACTATAAAAGTGTCGCGGAAATCTTCTCAAGACTTATAAAAACTGATCGTGGTTCACATAAATAATTGTCTTGGATAGGAATCGAACCCAGAATACCACATTTTATAAGCTACTATCGTCGCCACGGAGTACCCTTCACTATACTATATATACTTATGAAATGTTGTATTTCTAAATTTTAATAAAAAATATAATTATAGTATAGTTTACCAATACAAACTGTGTTTTATACAAGTTCATATAAATAGATTACAGTCTAACTTCGAAAACCTACATAAATATAAGTACAGCGTCAATAGTGTAAGTCTGTTTAATCTGTGGCGCATGAGAAAATATCCCCTTAGTTTAAGCTCCAACTAGCATTCTGCTGTGTTCCTTTAATCTGCATACATTGGCACATTACGTATACTGCGGTATTAATACGCTGGTCCGCACTGCAATTCTAAGAGAAAAATATACGGACAGAAATATATGTACACTAGAGAAATTTAACGAACTTTTTTCTTTTTTAGTTTTTACTGGACCAGTTTTTACACGCGGTTTTATGCATGTTGATAGTGTTCTATTATAGATAATTTAATTCTATCATAAAGAACAGTAGTTTTCTGAGATGAGTACCTTTTATCTCAGAAAACTACTTGTAAGTGTACAAAAAAAATCTTTAGTAGAACAAAATAAGTCAACTCAGTCAGTCTCTAAACATAACTGCATGATCTTTATGACACACTAGCGGCCCGTGCCGGCGTTGCATGTGTGCACATTTCTAGTAAAAAATATAGCCTATGTTACTCAGGGATAATGTAGCATTCTTATGGTGAAAGAATTATCGAAATCCGTTCTGTACTTTTTGAGTTTATTCGAAACAAAAATACAAACTTTTCCTCTTTATAATATTATTATTAATACTAGCTGCTGCCCGCGACTTTGTTCGCGTGGTGTTTATTATTCCGTTTCGGTTATTTTTAACCATCCCACGGGAACTCATAAATTTTCTGTGACTAGAAGTATTTAAAATGTTGACCGGAGATGTAAGGTACCCCCATGCAAAATTCCATTTAAATCGGTGCAACAGTTTCGAAGATTAGTCCGTACGAAGAGACAAAAAGACAGAGAAATAGAAAAATCTGGATGTGTTCTATTTTACTTCTAACATCCTCCTGACTGAGTTTTTAGCGTTGTTTTTCTATGTACAGACATTCGACCTCTACAGTGTTATTATATGTATAGATGTGTAGATATAGATTATATTATCACTTAACCTGACAAAATAAACATTGTTACGCTACCTTCAAACTGAGCTTATCAGCAATGCAAGCAAGCAAGTAAAATTGCATGATGCCCCTAGTAACTCATCCTAAAATATTTTCAAACATTTGTCCTCAAAAGTTTTGTTCGCAATATTCATTTCCAAGATTGAAAACCACAAAAAGAATATACTCAACAAATTGTGTAGTGCTCTACCGTGACAGAGCGATACAAAATAAAAACAAAACGCCCCACTAAAAGCTTCATTTTAATTTCATCACCATAACTCAAGCGTGTAAAGATACGCTTTTGCATGAAAACTCGAATAAAAAGGTGCAGGTACGACGTCGAAACAATAATGTACGATTGTAGTTGGTTTTACAATGGTAGTCGCAGACATGCGGGCTGTGTACCCCACAGAGCGACGTAAAGTGAAATCGGTCCTTTCAAAACATTTACTGTGGAGCTTGAAAAATAAAACGCTGAAGCACTATTCAACTACCCACAGTGGTCGTGACTAAAGTGTCCGCGATAAAGGGCCTTACACAAAAAACGGTGTAAAACGAGCCTACAGCACGGTAATCAACTTTATACCTACGCGCTTGTGTTTGGGGAAATAGATTGTACCAACGTGGGTGGCGAATCTATAGTGGTTATTTAGTGCGTCCGTTGTTTGATGGGTTATGGCCTGCGATGGATTTCTATTAAATCTGGATGATGTTAACCTGGTGATTTATTGTTACGTTGGCTCTCTGTTTATTACAAAGTTATATTTCAGCACAAGCACTAGGTACACATGTAATATAATGATATATTATGATGCACTGCATTTGATACTTAATATATTCTCAATGAGCATGAAGTTTTATAACCTTCCATCGACACAACCAAACTACTCAGAACCCTTTAGATTCTACCTTAAAATATTTCAAATTCATACGAATTTGAAATATTTTAAGGTAGAATCTGAATCGTCATGTTAGTTGGTAATATTTTTAGACAATAATAGATATAATTTAAATAGTAATTTCGATCATGTATACTTTGGCGGTGAATATATGACTACCAATACTTTAATGCATCGTGCATTTGTCACATTTCATATGCAAAGCGAGGTAACTTTAGCAAAAACCCTTCAAGGGAGGCCCATGTTCAACGGTGGACTTTGTACGGGCTGACGAAGATAATGATGACAGTTTCATCTCATAAAACACAAACACACAACAGTTAACAGCCTTATTCAATTGCGTTCCATTATGTATTTTCAAACAGACAGACAGGTGGCATTAGTTTGGTTCTGCCTACCCCTACGGGAGAAAGGTGTGATGATATGTATGTTTCTTTAAAAAATATTTCTCAACATCCATAACCAAAAGCTACGTATAACTCTGAACCAGTTTAAAAATACGCTCAACCCACTTGCCAGAACTAAGCTGTATAATATCTACGAATCACCGAATTCCAAAATCGAGTTGGAAGTCGCGCAAAGGAGCCGGGGTCGCATCGCTGAGTCTCGCGAATATTCGATTCAATCGTCCCCGCCTCACCTCGTCTTAAGTGTGAGAGAACTATTTTCGTTTCGGTATGCCAGCGACACACTGGATGAAAGGAAATGCGAAGAAAATAGGGTTTGTACGATAACATGTAGTTTAAAGTAATACTGATAAACTATTGGGTCACACAAAGCAAAAAAAAAGTTGAACTTCTTCCTTAGACCTTCGTTCTCCAGCGGATTGCTTCATTTCTGATACGATAGTATCAGGTAATGCCAAACTCAGCTCTTTTCATAGCTTTAAACTTTGTTATGTGGCACACAGTGAGAAACTTCGTATCTCAGATCCATACGTGTACGTCATCACTGATTGAAAACTTTCATCTTAAAGCTCTGAGAAGATCTCTCATATCTCGAAGATTCCTTCAATGTTTCCATCAATATTAAAATTTTTGCAAAAAATTTAAAAAATATATGTAATATTTGTTATATACCCATATAATGTAAAGTGAAAATTACCCTCAAAGCAAATTAAGCACTATACGCGACAACTCTGAACTAGGTTAGAAGTTTTGTTTCAGATTAAGAACGACAAAAGAGGTATAATTTTTTTTTTCTTTTTATGAGTAAATTATATTTTTGTTGATTAAACATTGAACATACACACGTTAAATGTTCATAGTTTACTCAATAAGAAATGATTGAACATATTATTTAGATATTTTGGTATACGTAGATTATAACCAAGATTGGCTACTAGGCTATATCATATCTATTAGTAGCAGAGTAGCAATTGAATGTGGGTGAAACCGCGAAAAGTAAATAGGTGAATTTAAATCTATTATAATATAATATATTATATTTGCTTTTGTTTAACTAACATCTTATAAGGAGTCAACGAGTCATCTCTATTTTCAAATCTGGAACAAAGGAAGTAACAATGCGGAATATTAATATACTTATTATTTAAATAGCGTTACTGAGTTTTACGAGAATTTTATCATAATTCAAATCACATTATGCCACAGCTGGGTTTTGTTCCTTGTGTTTGCTTTTACAACGGTTAGAAATAATAAAAGCAAACATTTCTACGTTTGCTCTCAATAAAAAAAATGACTTTTGACCAAATTATTTTATTCAAAGCAGTAAACGAACTAGCAGGAGTTTTTTTTATTGCCCTCGGTGGCAAAATAGCTAGCCGCTCACCTGTTGGTAAGTGATATCGCTGCTCATGGACTTTAGCAGTGCCAAGGGTATACCTACACAGCCTACAGGGACATACACCTAATGTATGGGCAGTAGCATCTATCACAGGTATCCGTAGATACCCAAAATATTAGGCTCAAGTGGGGCTAGTTGCCGAAATTGCGCTATTCGATAACTATCTATGCTTTGAATAGCGCGCTTCATCAGTCTATCCGTGATAAAAATTAATCATTTACCTTAAAATTCTACCGTGATTGAGACCTGTGTCTATTGTAAGCTAGTTTGCACATAAAGTTAAAGCTTTATATGTAATGTTACTATAGAAAATACCATATCTAGACCGATATAATTGTAAAACAATTATTTGAACAAATAAAATGTAATTCATTCATAATAATGCATTGCTGATATTCATCTGTGGTACGTACGGTACTCACTAATTTAATTTGGCACGAGTCTATCTAGATTGTGAGCGTCTCTCGCACAGGCGAGGTCCAAGTGTGCCTCAAACATACTACGTAACTTGGCTACCGAAGTGGCTTTTCTGTTTGTGAGCTGCATCTGATCTATTTTTATCTCGAAAAAGTAATTGTGTTATCTTTTAAAACTATCTACGGCACACATTGCGAACATTTTAAATATAAATCTCCCGGTAGTTTTACGGTACGAAACTTTTAGTGTCATCCATATATGTAGCGTGTTACGAACTCTTTAGTTTAGTATTTCCTTTTTTTTATTTCCTTTTTGTAAATACATTGATGTTTTGATAGATTAATATTTTATTACTTTTTGACTGTGTCATCAAAAAAACAACAATTAGTTCTAACTAGCTTCCCGGTTTCACCCGGGTGGGAGATTCGTAATTAAATATAGCCTATAACCTTCCTCGATAAAAAGGGATATCTAACACTGAAGAGTTTTCAAATCAGACCAGTAGTTCCTGAGTTTAGCGCATTGAAGGTTGGTTGGTTGGTTTATATATTAGTAGAGACTATAGATAGATTTCAAATAAATAATTAAATATCATCATTCTTATCAACTCCTCAACACGTATCTGTTATATTCCACCGCTGCGCTAGTTTTAAAATACTCCTGGCGGAAAATTGTGATTTTTAGTGGGTATAACCGTTTCCTCGTGGTACAACTTAGCATGTTATCGCTTATCGCCAGGAGATAAAAAATAGTAGTATTGTGTAATAAGACCAATTTGTAGAATATGTCTACAAAAATATGTCAAGGAGGCACATATATTATCTTCTTTGAGAATAATGCCTTGGCGTATATAAGAATGTACTGCGTGAGTGTGGCTTGCGTGTAACTAGCGAACCACAATACTTCCTCTTGAGAGGTACGCTGAAATATGTACGACTGGTTCAAAAAACTATGATGGAATACTATTTACCACTATTCTATTTTTTTCCCCTAAAAAAATAAGTATTGTTTTTCATATTATTTTATTTTATGTGTGTTGTGTTACCCGATATGACATATAGGTCTGAGACGTCGTTTCTCACTTTGTGCCTCGTAAGAAAGCTCAAACTTAAATAGCGAGCTATGGAAAGATGCCGCAGGAGAACGAAGATCGCCGACAAAGCTCAATGGATTAGTAAACTGTATAATAATTATGTTATAATGCTTAATAAAGGTCGCAGAGAGCTAGTGGATGCTGGCCGCTACCAATCATTCCCAGTCGAACCACGAGGACGTAGGCCTATGTTCACCAGTGGAGGACAACAAACTGTTATGACGGTGACGATGATACTAATAGATCGTTTTATATGTACCGAAAAAATTAAACTATATGAGTCCCTCAGCAAAAATGCTTGTGTTACGAGTGGGTTCATGTCGGTAGGGATTTATTCGGCGACCAAATCGCAACTCCGACGCCCCAGCCCCCAGCAGCTAGGGCTGCTTTAATTTCATGATTATGTACATTAAAACAAAACAAACTATAAATGGAGTCGCGGATAAAAGCAAGCAGTCAATATCATCGTATTTTCAATATAATCGATCATCCTCGCCACCCGGGAGCACAATATTGTTTCGTCCAATAACATTCAAAAACATATTCGGGTAAGTGCTCGATATGAAATTGCATTTAAGCCAATAGGTGCAAGTATTCATCGTCCGTCATATTATTTGTCACGGACGTCATCGCCAGGCGCGCGCCGTCGAGTGGGAGCGACGCATAGCGTATATCCAATTACCCATTCGCAATATTTTCTATGCGATGACGCATGTGGGAAATGCAATCAATCTACAATGCCAATATAGTCTAAAATTGTGGAACATGAAAGTTAGTCAGGTAAGTGGGAGCTATCACAACAGGTGCGAACAAGCCTTTTGTTATTTATATACCCTGTAACGAACCACCTATCTATATCAGTATACCGCATCCGTGCCCCAAAAAAACCTTTTTCCATGAGGATATCTATGATGATTGCTAAGAATATGGTAGGCTAACTAACCGAATCTGGTATTGTAAAGTCTAGTTTAAGTAAATCTTTGTCAAACTACTGAAACTTCAATGTGAAGTTCATAATTTTATAATAAATATATTTCTATGTTTTAAAATGACATACTTTCTTAATCTGAAACTTTATAAGTTTACCTAGTGCAATTATGCTATGCAGTAGAACCACAAGTTCATATCGTAGTTACACTATGCTAAATAGCTAAGATAAGAAAGCTACAACACGTAAGCGTAAGAGCGTAAGAGAAAGTTGCTAACACATTCAATTGCCACATTTGATTTTCTACTTTATAAGATATATGTTCATCGAATGTTGTTACTTAAGTTTTATAGTTTAATAACGTAATGTCTATGTAGGGAAACTAAACTTAGTCAGTTTGTTTACCATTCCCCAGTTTCGCTTTGCTCATTTGAGCTAGCCATTCACATTCCAATTCTCTTTACACTAATCATTTTACAGCTAAATGGACTGTGACTGCATTAGGTTACGTTATTAGAGGGCCGCATTACAAGCTGTGTTCAGCGTCGAATTCGCATAATCGGAGCAATCAGTAAGCCGGTATTGTTTCCCTCTCGTCCAAACGCAACTAATGAAATCGTAAATCAACGTTCATACATTGACAGATTTTCAGTGTGCAAATATTTTGCTTTTCAACATAACTCTCGACTCGTCTGACGCCTTGTTAATTAATAGAATTAAAACCAGACTTGATGAACAGCTCAACGACGTGCCAATTAAGCGCGGCATATTTTTATCTCTCTTTAATCTAAGTTGAAAAAGTACGCAAGTTCGAAAGTCAAACAAATGACGCGTCTATTTTTGTGCTGTATAGTGGAAAACAAAACAATCTTTTAATTCGTTTTAAGAATGTTTTAAAAATGTAATGTAAGTTTTACAGTTTTTATGTAAGGAAGACCTTTACTTATCATTTTATTTAGTTTCCTGTCTGTTCTGCTTACAATAATAAAAAAACTAAACAACTGGATTAAATTTATAGCTTGTTATATTATTATAATAAGATTAACTTTCGGGTTTTAACGCGATTACATTTACGTAGTTATATATTGTTGATTCATTGGGGTAGTAGCATGTAGTATTTCTTTTATTTATTTTTTTGATAAAGATTACTAGCAGAGTTTTGCAGTCTACTAGTATTCTTGTTAACCCCTCGTGCTAAGCTAAAATGCTTGAGTTACAAGAGGGTTCACGTCGGTAGTGCAATGGGTGGGGTTCGAACCGGCGACCTCAAGATCACAAGTCCGACGCCCTAACCATTGGGCTACGGCCGCTTCAAAAAGTATGTTTATAATACATGTAGCAATTTTTGAAAACGTACAAAAAGCTAGAACAAATATGTAACCAAGACGAAGTAGAAGCAGCAACACAAGTGAGTAAAATAAATACACCCATGTTTGCTTTACAAAAGGAACTAACTTAAATTCAAATAACTTACGACGTGGAAACCGTTTATAACTTGGTAAGAATTTTGGCAAAGCAACGGAAACTGCAATGAATGTAAACTTACTAAATGGCAGAGAAAAAAAACAATGCAATTCAGCGCAAGTAAAAAAATATGCCAAGAAACGAATACGGTTTCAGAAAGAAAAATGCGGTACATTAGAACAGAATAAGTACGCAGATAAATTATACATGTTCTTCCTTTCTGTAGTAACATTATGTCTGTCAATAATAATTATATCACAATTGGTAGAGTATATTGTCCACTAGTTCACCATCATCACCCCGTATGGAGTCTACTTCTGAACATGGCCCTCCTACGGTATTGTCATAGTCACCACGTTTGGCAGGCGGGTGGTTGAGAATATTGCATATAAAAATATTGGTAAACCCGTTAACTATTATGCGATTGTAATAGATTATGTTACGAAACACGGGACCAACTTAAAGTGTTTTCCAATACATGAATGGTAGTCTCATTAGCTAGAACTGGAAATAAATCTTTGACTATACACGGTGTTTTCAAATGAAACACCATTACGTGGGTAAAACTGCTCGGCAATGGGTACTGTACCGCAGATAACGTAAACTTCGTAACCAGCAATCCGATCACAATTTGATATATGCGCACCATCCAACGGGTTTTTATATTCTTAATACAACAAGTGAAGCATGTAAAGGACGCATTCAACAACGTGCAATTGACACTTTCCGATTGCTGGTCGCTAAATATACATGTGGATTCCAGGTTAGAATTGACTAGATGGGTAGACACCCATAGATGGGCAGTAGCGTCTACCAGCTTACTTACTACTTACCATCTTTCTTTGATCAACAATCCGCCTGCCAAGCGCAGTGATTACGGCAATGTTTCTCAACGACCCTGGCTTACCAAGGTTTGTTAAAGAGGAGGCCCATATTCAGCAGAGGACGTAAACAAGCTGTCAAAATCCTGTTATTTTATTTGGATTGATTAGACCCCACTCATACATGATCATCAAAGCTCAAGGACATCCTAAATAAGTGATTATTTCAATGGCTGGAGTCCTCACATAATATGTGAAAACCTATTTAACTTAATGTTCCTGTAGTGTAGGTATAAGTGATTATTTAGCTTTGACGCTGTTTATTTATTAAACATAGTCACTGAGGCGTAGCTATTGAATGTTTAAATGGATGAATGAGTTATTTCGAAGTGATGATCAAGAGGGATAGCAAAGAGTTATTAAGCTCATCATAATTTATCTGGTTACTTAATTTCTTGGTTACTTAATTTTTTGTGGTCTAAACCTCTTCATGACTTCTCCTTCACATGGTATGCTACTCCTTCTCATACCACGAGGAGTAAAACTATCCACTAAAACTCCCTCGACGCCATTTCAGAGGATTCCGGGATCTGCATCAGCATAATGTACTAGACTCAACACATTTTTTGTCGGACGGACCAGATTATACACACTAGTCCACAAATTAAACGTAATTACCGGTACAGGATGTCAGAGTAACGAACATGAATGATAAGTAAGGTATACATCTCCTGTATACCATTAATGAAAATTAACTAATTAAAACGGTTAGATTGTAGTCACTCTGCGGCCCAGCACTCAAATTCGTTTGAATTTAAATCAATCCCTATACAGTATTAATCTTGTGGATTATTTGTATAAGGTCTAACAAAACAGAATGCAAACATTTTTTAGATTGTTATGTTATTATATACGGAGATATTTTAATCGTTGCTAATAATAGTTGCTGCCATACACTTACACTCACACACACTATATACAATCAAACTTACTTGTAGACTTGACTATGTATGCATGTAACTTTGTTTAATTCAATCTGCAAAATACTAGGCTTAAGATAATCGTTTTGTTGATAGCCACGACACAGGCTGTGCCTAGTGTGGTTTTCACCGTAAATATCAAAAGTGGAAATTTCCTTTAAATACAACTTTGGATTTTCTGTGTATTTGTTTATTATTATTATAATTAGCAGGACAATTCGCTATCAATATTACTTTCAAAACGTAACATTAAAATTTTGACATAGACATGTTTTTTAAAAGCTTTCTCAGTTACCTATATAAAGAGTTATGCTCAACATTTCCCTGCGTGACCGAATTAGAAATGAAGAGATCGGCAGGAGAACTTAGATCGCTGACAAAGCTCATAGGATTAGCAAGCTAAAATGAAAATGGCAATGGGCAGGACACATAGCTCGACCCACTGGAAATTGATGGTGGAGGCCTATGTTCAGCAGTGCACGACAGTATCCTGATATGATCATGTTTTTTTTCAAAAAAAAGTTCACTTCAAGGAAACGGCAATGATAAATGCATCCTCTATCCCCTTGCAATACTAGATTATCTAGGTAATACAAACGGGCTTCGCTCACACAGGTTCTTAGTCTTTTCTTGGATTTATAATGCTATTGAAACATTTTGAAACATAAATCATGCCGCTGAGTAGGACCTATTAGCAACAACAAAAAAATTATCATAGAAACGCACAAATAAAACAATAACTTTTTTAAATTAATTTAAATAATATGCTTTAAATAATATATGTCGCTATGCATACAGTTTTCATGAATCCCATTTTGATTTACCACCTTAAAAGTCCTAACTTTTACACGTACATAAAGCAAACAGGATCACAGTTAGTTATGTTATGCGATACATAGCTACTCATACTAGGCTGTCTGTCGGCACTCGGCCACTACATCAAAAACGGTGCACTCCAACTAATTGCATTTACTATTGATACGGCCCTATAGCTAGTAAATAGTGAATATCTAGCCCCGACCATCATCGCATGTGAGCTATTATATATATAATTTCAGGCTATTTACGATATTTCGTGCAAAATAGAGGAAAGCATTTCCTTTGATTCGATTTTATGCGTTATAAACGCAATGCGTCATTAGCGAAATTAATTGATATTCGTGTGTACGTAGGTAATGTTTGTATTTTGGCATTATTTGTATCAGATGTCAAAGGATATTTTAAATAGCTGTAATCAGTTCACGAAGCCTTTACACGTCTAAATAACCTTTCTCTTCTTCTTGTAGTTGATTCCTCAGTGGTTGAAGATCGTGAACGACGTTTTTGTTTCCCAGTCGTAACTGTCTTGACCTAGTCGGTATGTTTCTTGAAACGTCATCTATAATATCTTCTGAAGTAAATTGGATGAATATAAAAAAAATATGGCAATGAATTTATACCAACACAATAACTCGACCGTTTTTTAAAAATAACTTTGACTAGAAGTGATTTTAATGCTGGCAAACATTTATTTATATATAAAGTAAAGTAATTTTATTTAATATAAATTTCTTTCTTTTCCTACTTCCAGCCAGTTATTTTGTACCACCAAATTTTTTATCAGTTACGCAGCTGATGTAATTATCAAGTGCGTGTCAGACTGAAAAATATGATTTCCATAAAAAGGACTTTAGAATCGATTTTATCTACTTTAGCCATGAGTTGTTGCCATGTCGAGTAAAAAGCTTTTTTTCATAATTGTTATTAATTAACACAACTACAAAAAATTTTGAAACTGCTATTCTCGTCGTAGCCTCCATAATCGTCACTAGCGTACATATTGAGTTCAATGCTGAACTTAGGCTTCTCATGCAGGAATGATTAAGCCAATGTCACCTCACTTAGCAGCGGATTTGGAACGCAAAACCTAACACATAAAATGGTTATTTTAAGTCATAGATGTTGTTATGACACCTGAAATTAACACTGAATGTATACTTAACTTCAAATACCAGCCAAATAAATATTTAATAGCATAATTTGGTATCTTAAATTAGTAGCTACGAATAAATTCTGTTCAAAGTTGTCAAAAAAATGTAAGGCTAACTATTTAGTACATAGTGGGAAAATTAAAAGGAATTTTTTCCGCTCAGGTGCTTCTCTCCGCGAATGTGTCTCATTCTACGTGTTAACTAATTTTCAAAGACATAATAGAATAAAGTTCGTTCAATAAAAAAAATCATACAAGTTACTTAAATTCTACGTTTTTAACGTATACTCGTTATACAAGAACTTGTAATTACAATTATTAGCAAGGATCTAAACTGGATTTTTCTTTAGTTACCTTTAGTATTCATTTTATTCAGAAAATTCATTAATATACTTGTATATTCAGAATGCAGAAAGCTTTCTCACAGTACTAAACATATTAACCGTTTTCCACCTAATGCATTTATGAGACATAGTTGTCCCGCGATTCCGTTCTCGTAGATACTTTAACTTGATATAGCTTATAACACTCACAAATAACGTGAGAGAGTCACGTTATTTGTGAGTGTTGGTAAAAGAATTTTCTAAGCCGGTTCAGTAGATTCAGAGACTACCCCCTACAACGTCACAAACCCACAAATGTTACCTATTTATAATATTAGTATAGATTTGAATTTTGGAACAATCTTTTAAAAAAATATATTTTTCAAAACACTATCTGTTAAACAGTGATACGGTACAAAGCATGGCTATTTCAAGTAACACTGCACAGTTAGAAATGGCCGTGTTATTGTGCAAAAGATAATTTCGCAACATGGAAAATGTTAGTACAAGCACCGTTAACTTACCTCGCAAAGACGTTATTTTTAATTTTCTATTTATACAAGCTAAGGAAAATTGCTTAGATACTGCCCTTTGGTGGTTGTGTAGGTATATTTTACATATAATAATATGAAAATATTTTTGATGTTTAATTATAATATTTTATAGTCGATGGTGCACAATAACAATGTACGGTATTTCTTAAATTTTTGTTAATGGTTCGATTTAGAGTGACCGGTTCTCATCGGCCCGGGTCGGAAAAAAGACAGCAGATTAAGAAGTGTAAGCATTAAGTAGGTACCTACAGTAATTTGTTTGCATGTTTCATATTCCTGTCTCGCATTCCGTTGGAAGCCGTTCGGAGCCGTACTGAATGTGACAAAATTATAATGATTATGAACTTTTATTGAACGATTCAATATCCTTTACCGTATTGTAACATGCCGTCAAAATTGTAGCGAATGCTAAAATTGTATACATATAAGTAGGTCCATACTAAATGCTACCCTTCTATAATTTCTCACATTAAACCTTATTGCTGTTGGTTCTTTTTGGATTTTAGATCTTATTCTAAAATCCATATAAAAGCTACAGTAATACCAGTCCTACGGCACACTAATATCGCTTTAATATTGAAACATAAAAGGTCTGCTAAACGTGCCGCAATTCGTACCTACCTGCCCCTCAAATTACTTAGTTAATGCTTATTCAACAACCTATAAAAACAAAGAGGCGGCCACGACACAAGGAGGGTCAGAAACTCTATTGTGTATTAATGTAAGCGCCGCCATTCTCTCGCTAGTTTTGGCAAAGATGCAATTTCATTTGAATATTGTGCAAGTCGACTGTTATACTGCGTTATAGCCGTAGCTGAAGTGCTTTAAATACAAAGTGCTCATAAAAGTACTGCGTAAGTATTAAGTTCGAATAGCGTTAATTGACATCGGAGTACATAAATAGGATGCTAAGGAGTCAGTGAGACGGTGGTAGATATCTAATAGGGAGGATGTCGTACATTCAGTTAGACAATTAAAAGGAAATTTTAGCGCTCAGGCGCTTCTCACCGTGGATGTGTCTCATTCCGCGTGTAAGTGCGCCGTCGCTCGTCACGGTGTCTCCACGATTTATGCCAGTCGTATTACACGCCATTCGACACGTTGCCACGAGTGCCACGGACTTAGAAGAAGGGAAATGTAATGAGCTCACCCGAAAAAAGGATATGATGTCCTTTTTGCTGTCGATGTCTTATACATGTCACAGTCGAATAACGCGCTAACTCATGTACGAATGTAAAAAATCACATAAATTGATCACATCATAATTAATTTACAAAAAAACTTGGAAACGGCTCTCACCTATAATTCTCGAGTGCTGGTATTTACTAGCACAGTAGTTTTTTTTTTTTTGTTTTTGAACAACTACTTATCTCCATAATGTAGTTAGCCCCGAGGCTTTTGCTACTTCACCGGGCATAGCACAGTAGATAAGCGTTGCTATTCAACGGGGTAATGCTTAATGTATATTCTGAGGTAATGCTGCCAGCATTCTCGGAAAGTTGGCTACTAGTATGTTGTTGGTTAGTATTAAATAAGTTATTACCGTTGGAGACAAGTTATAAAGAGACTGATAAATTAATATCCTCGACCGGTTAAAATCCTGCGGTTGTCTGAATGTATTAATCTCAATTTAGAAATGTTGGAAGTTTGTTTAAGTTGAGATTAGCTACTTTTAACTGTATAAATATGTATTTATATAATATGTTTTGCTTGTAATATGTTTAAATAAATTCATTGTTTTTAAATCATTGGTGTTAATGGTTATATGTCGGTGTCTCTGTTGGCCTACCATAGACTAATTTCTACTATTACCATACCATACATTAGTTTCAGATTGATTAATTTATTTATAACTTAAGCACTATGATAGTACCCGGTGGACTCAATGCCTGAGGCATTTTCTCCTAGTCTACCATTGGGTGATGCAGATATAATGTGGTAGGTAGCACTGAGGTGGAAGAAATTTGTATAGAGAATGATTGATTGCTGTAGCTTATCAAGTTTCTTCCTCATCAATATTTAATAGAAAGGAACGCATATATCGTTGTGCCTCAATTACAGATGTTTATTAATAATGAATATTATTGAGTTTTTCGGTGCCATACATAATATCTGCTATGTAAGGAAATACTTTATGACTAATTTAGAAAAATACACAAAAAATGTTTTCACTCGAAGATTTGATGGATCGAATGAATGGATTGTAATATTTTAATAAGTCACTTATGTACTTATTAATTATAACTGATAGTTTTATTGATCGTCATTATAAAAAGCTTCATGCGTTCCCTAATTCAAGACAGTAATTATATACCTATCAGTAAGCCATCTGTACATTCCCACTCTACTTACAATAACTTAATAAATAAAACCACGTAATTTGGAATTGATACACAAATTGCTTGTTTACCCTGTTTTAGGCTTAGCACGCACTACACTACTCGAACCACCACCACAAGTGCACGTATTAGCGACGTTTTTCAGACTAATTTTTAAAATGTAACTTGTGACATTTGGGTCACGGTTTACAAACGCGGGTTATTTTGTATCCTATAGTAATAGGCTATTACTATATGATAGAGGTACTATTTGATAAATAAAAAAATAGGTGTCCTATATTTTTTAAGTCCGTCAGTTAGATTACCAAAAAATATAGGACACGTATTTTTTTATTTATCAAATCAATAAAAATTTACAAAGATACAGAGCAACAACAAACTATTAAGTTCAGGAGAGGGGGTGTGTGACGTCTCTACTAGGTAAAATTGTACCTAGATGTATCTTCATATGAAATTTAAATGCGCTGTGTAATTTTTGTTTGAGGAACGAAAAAAAAATACGTGTCCAATATTTTCTGGTAATCTGACTGACGGACTTAATAGAATTTTTAGTCTTCATGCCTATTATATAGTACCTATATGCCAAGAATCAGGAAAACTGGTGACTAATTACTGTATACATGGCGCCAGTTTTACACAAATAATAGAAAAAATTATGAAGGGTACCTACCAACCCAATACAACATTAATTATTTTTATTGGGAGACTAGGGAAATTAAATAAACATTCTTTTATTAAATATTTTGAATTGCTCAGTAAATTAGAAGTAGAAAACATTTACATATTTACTTTTCCTTATAGTAAATTGTTGCCCGAGACGGAAAATATTTATAGATTTAAGTTAAATAATATGTTACATACAATGACATTGTATAATGACAAATTTAAATTAATTGACATAAACGTATTCAATGATAATCATTATTATGAGTTGACAGACAATAACTATTGTCTTAGTAATTTTTATAAGAGACAGATAGCAAATTCGCTATCATATTGTTTTTATAAATCAGCCAAAATATTGGCTAACGGCACTGCTTCTATTGAGCAGTTAAATAATAATTTGAAATTATGTAATGACACCTTGGAAGTTATTCCAAATTCTTTAAATTAGAGTCTAAGACAAAAGAGTATATCTCTGGCAATGTAAATAGTAGCATATTGTTATATAATGGTCATACATCCCCATCAACTGTAACTTCTCTTAATTGTAAAAATAATAATTGTATCAACCTGGTGCATCAAAACATACAGGGGATGTTAGGTAAAGAGTTAGAATTGGAACTGTTTTTGAACTGTCACAATATAGATATTTTATGTATTACTGAGTCATGGCTCAAAAGCCATCAGGTCATTTTCAGTTCCAATAATCACCAGGTTGCTAGCTCATTCAGCAGAGTTCGTATGATACGAGGTGGCTCCTTAATCATTGTAAAGAAATGTTTAAAATTTAAAGAAAGAACTGACATTGTGACTCTCTCTGTGGAAAGGGTTTTAGAGATAGCATGTATTGAATTGGAGCAACTGTATGTTTTGAGTGTGTACAGACCTCCATCTGCGCCTTATGAAACTTCTATTAAAATAATGGAGGATGCCCTGTTCAAATTAGCGAATAGTCATAAAACAATTGTTGTTTGTGGAGACTTTAATATAAATATTTTGGAAAAGAATACATTAACCTGTAACTTCTTGAATTTGTTTAAATCTTTCAATTTGTATAATTTATTTATTGAGCCTACGAGGATTATTGCCTCTAGTGCTACTTGTATAGATTATATATTTTCTAACTTAAAACCTATTCATAAATTTGTAATTAATATGTTACAGTCGGACCATTGTGGACAGTTAGTATCTTTTCCCAAGAAAATCAATAAAATCCGAAGTAAAAAAATTAGTTTTGTACCCATTAGCGAAAGTCGTATAGAGGCATTTCAATTTAACTTGTCATACAAATTATCAGGTTTGCCAATTCACAATAACCCAAATCAGCAGTATAATTTATTTTTTAATATGGTTATTGCTGAATATAATACAATATTTACATCTAAAACAAAGTTGATCAGTAACGGTAAGTTAAGTTTCAGTGAATGGGCAACTCCTGGTATTTACAAAAGTCGTAATAAATTGTATGAATTGTATTATGAGAAGACTTTTGATAAAAGTACGAATTTTAAAAACCAGGTAGCTAGATATTCCAAAGTATTTAAAGAAGCCTGCTCCACTGCCAAATCAATGTATATAAATAATAAAATTAAAAACTCATCCAATAAAATAAAAGAAATATGGAATATTATTAATAACGAAACAGGTAGAGATTTTAATCTAAAAATAAAAAATGGTAATATTTCAGCAGATATGGAAGTTGCAACTGAATTTGAGAATTTCTTCACTAACGTACCTTTAATAACAACTAAAACTCTAAATTCATCTTCAATATCTGCTGAGGCGCTATTAAAAGAAAGTGTTTCTGCTTGTGTTACCGATTTTACTTTTACTTTAATAGACTATAAAGATGTAATTAATGCTTTCAATACCATAGAGAAGAAAAAAACTAAAGACCTATGGGGTCATTCTGTTAAATTTATATCTAATATTATTGAAATAATAGCGCCTTACCTAGCAAACATATTTAATAGTTGTGTTTATTCTGGTGTATTTCCTGACTTGATGAAACATAGTAAGGTTATACCATTATTTAAATCTGGTGATAGTACTTTCTGTGTTCTGTCTAAGGCATTTGATTGCGTTCACCATGACACTCTGGTCAGGAAATTACACCGGTATGGCATTAGGAACCAGGCTCTCAATCTTCTGATTTCTTACATGGGCAGTAGAATTCAGAAGGTTGATATAAACGGTAAAATATCATCAGGCTCTGTTGTATCCATGGGCGTCCCGCAAGGCTCAATCCTGGGGCCATTTTTGTTTTTGGTGTATATAAATGACTTACCTTACTATGTAGGAAATAATCATGAGATAGTATTGTTTGCTGACGATACCTCCCTAACTTTTAAAATAAATAGACAGTTACGCAACTATGACGAAGTAAACAATGCAATCTCGAAGGTAGTCCATTGGTTTAATGTTAATAATTTACTTTTAAATGAAAACAAAACCAAAGTCATTAAATTTTCTACACCTAATGTAAAACAAATTGACACGAATGTAAAAATAAATGGTATTCGGTTGGAGCCAGTGGAGTCAACTGTTTTTTTGGGAATAACTATTGACTCCAAATTACAATGGGGCCCACATATTGCGAAACTGTCAGGGAAACTTAGCTCTGCGGCCTATGCTGTTAAAACAATGAGACGACTCACTGATGTGGATACTGCTAGAATGGTTTACTTTAGTTATTTTCATAGTGTAATGTCTTATGGGATTCTTCTATGGGGAAACTGTGCGGACATTGACACCATTTTTGTACTACAGAAAAGAGCCAAAACTTGGTCCGCGAGTTTCCCTACGGGAAAAATTCAAAGAGACTAATATTCTTACAGTCGCATCACAATATGTATATGAAAACCTTTTATATGTTCATAAGAATATTGATAGTTTTAAGAAAAAAAGCGACACTCATAATGTTAATACTAGAACTAAGCATAATCTTGTTTTACATGCTACACGTCTCCACAAAATAAGCAATTCTTTTATGGGGCAATGTATACGCTTCTACAACAAACTTCCTAGTAATGTTAGAGATCTGTCTATAAACAAGTTTAAACGATATGTGAAAGATAAATTATGTAAAAAAGCTTATTACAAAATTTCAGATTATGTCAATGACAAAACAGCTTGGAAATAGTTGGGAGTGAGTTGCTCTAAAACAATACTGCTTTATTAATAATTGTAAAATCAAATTTATTTAAAAAAGGATTCCTCTGAGTTTCTTGCCAGTTCTTCTCAGAGTAGCCACGTCCAGAACTGGTGGTAGTAAAATAAAGGGACGCATCATAAGAACATGATTTAAAATATTTTAAATGTGTCTATATGAATAAAGAATTTTTGACTTTGACTTTGACTATATCTGTATATGTTTTTTATTTTAAAATCAAAGACACGACACATGCTGCTCGTCAGAAATCCATGGTTGAACTGCAAAAAAATTAAGTAAAACGTCAACCGCAGTGCGAGTTTGTATGCGTTTTTGCCTTTTTAGCTATTCTTAAGCCGCTTCCGTTGAATCGTATTGGTGCTCAGCTTTACAGTTAAGAAATCATACAAATTCGAAAGTTGGACAAAAACATGTGTAATTTTTACAGATTGTCTTTCTGCTCCTATTTATATTTCTTCATAACAAAGTTGTATGAAAAAATTCGTTGTCTGCCAATTATTTATTTTGAAAATATGGTATAATAATAACATGTGTTTTAAACATCCTTAGAAAAAAAAGAAATACGATCTCATTACGATCTTATACTTATAAATATACTAGCTTCTACCCGCAAAGGACATCGTCGTCTATACATAGCTCGCCTAGATATTTAGATAATGTATATATTCGATTGAACCTTAATTAAAACAACGGACACTTATGAGAATTCGGAAAAAATCAAAACACTTTCGGATTTTGAGGTTATAATTATATCACGCAAACGCAGATCGAGCACAGAATGCGCGCGCCAAGTGACATTACTACCAAATGTCAAATATTGCCATCTGTCAATTCATCAACTTTCAGTGTCGATATTATTGCTCGTTTCAAACAGCGCTTTCTCAATCGAGTTTATTTATAAGCCGTATTATGGTTCCGCGACATCATATCGGACTGTTTGTAACTAAAAATCATTATCGTATATCAAGTGTTGAGAATACTGACGCTTGTCTGTGTCAAACTCTTATTAAGAGTGCTGTTACACAGACTTGGCTGTATGAGCTATAATACCTTTGCCTAATAAAAACCTCAAATTGAACCAAAAAATAATAACACCGAGGATTATGACGGAAGTGAATACTTTTTAAAATGTTTTAGAAATTAAAAAGTGATGATTCTATTGAAATATTTGTAATGTATATTATTAAAAGAACTAGTTATAATAGTAAATGTTTCATGCGTGTTGGTTCATAGGCCATTTTTTTCAATGTCCTTTGTAGTGTCCACAAAAAACAGTTATCTTTGTAACTCCCGTCACCGAAGAAAATGCATAATTCAATATAATCTTTATAAATAGGCAATCTACAACTGAAATAATTTTTCAAATCGGACCAGTAGTAGTTACTTAGATGATCGCGTTCAAACCAACTCTTCTGCTTTATATTCGTATAGATTAAGGAATCTAAGAAAGGTAGGTATTAGAAACATGTTAGTATTCTACAAGATATTAAATATACCACATCCATACAAAGCACAATCGTACTCTAGTCCTGCCACCTCTGGGATGATTGTGTCGCTTGTCTAATTGTTTCTTGCAACGCTGGTATATTAAGCAGTGAGATGCCAGCATCTTTATGACTTCTTGAATGAGTCATTAACATGTCGAATCAATTCGTCTTCGGCCTCAGTATAATTTCGGGGAGATGAGGGTGGTATGGAATGCGTACCGCAGTAATTTTACAACTACAGTTACAAGTTATGTTGTTAAATTTGGTACGTGTAGTAACGACGATGAGGGTTTCGATGTACCTGGATTTACTTATAAGGGCGAAGACTAGATAACCCACATGTGTTTAATATATTTGGTCATGTTCTAAGAGTGTATTAACCTACAGGGTTATTTATAAAACACCAACAACATTTTAAGAGGTCATTGTACTCATCATTATAAACAACTTTTACTATGGGAACAAATCTAAAATCACGAAAAAAAAATCTGCTGTTCCCTGCATTTGACGAGTTAAACGAACATAAATGGAACAGCTGATTCTTATTTCGCGATTTCAGATACTGTCCTTAGTAAAAGTTGTTCGTAATTATGTGTACAATGGCCTCATAAGAGGTTGCTGGTGTTTTACAAATAATCCTGTATAAATGAGATATTATATTCTCACTCATATACTCAAAATAAATTTGTTCTAAATGATATACTTAACTAATGTTAGACTCATTTGAAAACATCTCACAGATTTCATAAAAGGTTTCTTCTTAGGCCAGTTACGCCTAATAGACGCATGTCATTTTGATATAGATAATACACTTTTTATTGTCAATACTTAGTATTTTGATAAGCATATATACCTAATTTTAGAAAATTTTACTGTTTAATCACACGAAATCCTCATTAGGTACATATATAACTTCGGTTACGGTTTTCTAGACTTTGTAGACTTTATATCTAAAAAGTAAATTTTATGCAAGAATCAGTCAGGCTTTTCCGAACAAACCTTTTGAAATACATTAAGCTCTTGACCCTCATTCGTAAACAAATTAATAATTATCTCCCCAAAAAAGGATGGAATTGGTTTTTTTCATTGAATGGCTTTTGCGGCCATTAACAGTGACATGTACACAGAGGAAAATTGATAAGCCTACCAAAGAATAAACCGCCGTAACGGATCAGTAAGTGTTTTGTTTCGCCCCAGCATTGTGTGAAGATGACCATAGAGTATGACAATTGCAGTTCAGTGTTATTAAATATAATAAAATTAAAAAAAAACTTTTTTCTTTCTATTTTCAAATCTCGATTCGAACATCAAATTTTGCTATGCTTTCAAGTGCTTGTGGCCTGTTTATTAACTATGGTAAATTTTTAAGCATAAAACTAAATACATGTAAGCTTTATAACTTAACCTAACTCAAACATTATTTACCTATCATTATTATTTTCTTTAAAAATTATGTACACAAAGATTATAAAACACGATCTTGGATAGCCCTCTCAACTTTGGTTCATGTTTGCATTGCTCATTAGGTGTAGCTACATGTAACCTCGCTATGGACATATACTCTTATTGTTCAACGACCCATAGACATTATTGACGCTGACCAAAATATAGGTAGGTTAACTAATCAATCCATAATCCCTCAAGCTTCCAACCAAATACCACCGAGGTCCAAATCCTACAGGGATTTTTTCAGGGATTTCGCAGATTGCTTAGTTTGTAGTTTAAAAATTATTTAATAAGGCTAGAGCCCGCCTTTATTCCCGGTAAGTAAGCTAGACTCGTAGCTGACTACATACATCTTTTAGTTCAAGTTGCTGTATTATAACCAAAAAAAAAAACTAATATATAAATAAAAGTATCTAAATCCGAAACTAAACAAATAAATTTGTTTCAACGTAACAAAATGATGGTGCTATACATCGCAAGCGGGAAACGTAGGTCGGGTGTATAAAACGGTTTAAATTATGAAAACATTTTCTTTCAAAGCTTTTATTTGGGGCCCGAGAGTAGGAATTAATAAAAATAGGGCGAGAGAGTTCATAAAGAAAAATGTCACTGCATTGCAAAGTAATGCTCTCCCGTTCTAGCAACTGGAAGACGCAAATTTGCAAACCCTTGTCCTTTAATGTCTTAAAATTAAATAGAGTTTCTTTTCTCGCTGTAATAAATTGCTTTAGAATAAGTGTGTTAACAAGACGCTTTCATTTGCATGAGAATCAATCGAAGTACTTATTCTATTCGTTGTTGAATAAAAGGTAAATTAACTTATTGTAGTAATTGGTTCACGTAACCAGCTACGACACTCAAATCTAACTTTGATGCCAGGCTTATTTTAATATTATTATGTATTATGGTTGATGATGGATTTCATTCGTTTTTCCCTTAACATTATCATTTAAATGTAAGATGTTATGTTTTAAATCTAAGTCGGCCGAACATTCCACTTGCGATTGCCGCAGAAATTAATATCTAAAGTTACATACAGTTATTACAAAGTCATACATATTAAAAAGGTCTATTATATGTATTACAATTTATGTAATAAACTGATTACGTCAAAAAGTAGAAGGAAAATAACTAGTATGATAAATATGAAAGTAATTACGTTTTTTTTCGTATCACATCTATATCATGTGATATGAAAGCGATGCCCGCAACCACTGAATCACCAATTCTACCAAAAATTATATTAGATTCAGTATAACATATAATTTATCTCTCTAGACAACCTCCGTAGCGTAGCGGTATTTGGCTCGCTTTAAATCTTGGAGGTCGGGGGTTAGATTCCCACGCTGAACAGAAAATCTTTGTGTAAATTCTAATATTTATTTCCGGGACTGGTTGGTTGAGGGACTACCCTCCATGCTTCGGAAAGCACGTTAAGCCGTTGGTCCCGATTGTTATAACATCATCTACATAATCGTATATCAACGAACGGGCAGCAGCGTTTTCTTATGTGGTACAACATAATACTGAGTGGACGTTATACGGGCTGATGATGATGTTATAATATATATATATATCAATTTATAGTCACATAAAACCAGTCTTCGCCTTATCGTATTTAAAACAGTTTGGAAAATATACGCAATCACACAAATAACTACTTTAAACCCATACCAGTAAGCTCCAGCGCTCACAAACTAAACTTGCCTGAAATTATTTCACTCCCACTCATTTCAGATTATGCCAAGTAACTGGAGTTCAGAAATAGCGACTGAACCAAGCTGAATGTCAGTATTTTGTTAATATATGAATACATTATAAGAAGTTGTAGGAAACAGTTTCACGCTAAATTAAAATCTCTCGGAGGCAAATTAAAACTGGAAAGTTTTTGAACGCGGTAGGCACCCACTTAATAGTATTAAACTGTTGATTTATACACAAGGAGGCTTTGAGTTACGGCCTTTGTGCGATGGTTGCTGTACCGATTGAGAATAAAATCGATGTTGCAACTTCCTTTAACTTTGTGAATGTCGATAGGTATGTGCTGAACTGTTAAGAGCGCATTTAATATACTTAAGTTAACCATATTTACCGCTACGTATTTGATTTTCTAGTGGGACTTTTATAAGATGTTTCACAATTTTTGCCTTTCATTAAAATGTACCGGTCATAGGTGAGTCGATGCATTTAAATTTGTACTTGCTGGCCCGTTGATATAGTTATGGTTAAAAACTTTTATTATAGAATACAGTTAATAGATTGTTATTATAATAAATACCATATAAGGAACTCGTTATATAAGGACAACAGATCTATCTAAAAGCGGCCCTAGCCCATGGCTAGGGCGTCGGACTTGTGATCTTGAGGTCGCCGGTTCGAACCGTACCCGTTGCACTACCGACGTGACCCCACTCGTAACACAAGCATTTTAGCTTAGCACGAGGGGTTAACAGGAATACTAGTAGACTTAAAAACTCTGCTAGTAATTCATTGAAAAATTTTTTTTTTTTCTTATCTACATTAATAAAAAGTTTCGTGTGGTTTCCGGCTGTGCCGTGTAGCTACCCGCTTAGAATAGACCGAGGCACCCATGTCAGGTACACCTGATGGATGGGCAGAAGCATCTATCAGCTCAAAGATATTTCCACCTTACTGCGATCACCAATCTGCCTGACGTGCGTGGTGTTTACAGTAATATTCCTCAATAACCTTGGCTGGCCAAGGCCTGTTAAAGTGGAGGCCCACGTTCAACAGTGGACGTAAATGGATTGATAAAGTATTAATAAACGCTTTATTTTAATGACTGACGGGTTAACGCACAGCCTATTACCAATTTATGTTTTAGCAATTATTTTTAGAAAATTATCATCTTAAAGGAGGGTCCGAAATTTTATAGGTAGAAATCGAAATCTATGTATATGAACGAGGTCGCTGGCATTAGCTAGTTAAAAATAAAATTCTTTGATGTATACAACTAATTTAGAAGAGTAAGAAATTATTACGACTACCAATAACTTTTAAGTACGGAACCTTAAAACACGGTACTACTTAAAATAAAATATTAATATAAATTACACAGAACGTGAGGTTACAGTTTTAATATTCCTTTTGAAATAGTCTTTGTGGAGAACCTACTAATAACAATTTAAAAATAGAATCTCATTTGTTTTTTATTCGAATGCGAACTCGAAGTCGTATACATCGCCAAAGACAAAACAAACAAAATCCAGAGGCACAAAATTCATAAGTCAAACAGTGTATATAAATTCAGTTTTTCAAACTGGCTGGTAGGTGTTGTGTAGGGTAGTTTATAAAACTGGCGGCGTCGAGGCAGCACTGGGGGCCGGCGTGCCGTATCTATCATCTCGGGGCTTCGTACAAACACGCCGTTACCTCAGCTCATTTTATTAGGGACCCGTGCCGACAAACTGAAACCACTAACGCGATGCGCTAATAAAATTGAATCAGCCTTCTTTCCACTTCGGAAGCGGGAATAGTAATGGAATAAAAGATTCTCGCAATTTTTGCGAAATATAAACGTCTTAGCGCGACTCTGGGACTCTCAGTTTAAAATTGTTGATAGTGCGTTTTATATTAAAGATGGAATTGTGTGCATTCAATTTGTTTCATACTTTTTTAGATACTAAGAGACAACCTTTGTGGCATAGCGGTATAAGTCTCGATTCAAGTCGTAGGTTCTTTGTGTAAATTAAAAAAAAAAAACCGGGTCTGGATGATGGAGGATGCTCCATGCCTCGGAAATTGCGTTAAGCCGTTGGTCCAAATTTTTATAACATCATGTTTTTTTTTTTTTTTTAAAGACAACTCCCGCACTTCGGAAATAAATCCCTGTGTCGCGGGGGACTTTACAAACATTCATTTTACGGACACAAAGAACACCCAGACTCAGAACAACTATTTGTGGTTCACACAAATAATTGTCCCGGGTGGGAATCGAACCCAGAACACCAGGTCTCAGAAGCAACTATCGTAACCACTGAGCCACCCGTGCAGTCATCTATAACAAGCGTATACCAGGGAACGTGCCTCAGCTTTTCCTTGTGTTACAATACTGTGGTCACCAAACCGCCTGCCAAGCGTAGTGGCTACGGCAAAACCCTACCTCAGGAGGATGCTCATTTTCAGCAGTGGACGCTTTACGGGCAGATAATGATGATGATGATGAGGTACTTAGTGAAATGTTTTTGCAGGAGTTTACGAGTATATCAGTTCTGAAACATATTGAAATTTATTCATATTTCTAACAAGTTTCAAAAGCGATATCTACAACTTTGGTGATAGTTCCTAAGTACATGTATACAATCTACGTAAAATACTTACCTATCTAATAGAAAATGTACCTCTCACATACTTTACGTACAAATAAGTAGGTACCTACTTACTTTTTCCAGTCAACAAATGTTCTTAACATAAAAAGCGCTGTAAAGAAAAAACAATGCATATAAAAATAGGAAACATGAATTACACGCTAACGAACTACCCCTAAGGGGTATCGAAGTGCAAACCACCAGTTCATTGCATGCACGACTTAGCGTCAAACGTCCCTCACGCCGATGTACTTGGGTCACATAATATTTTGACTTATCGTCCCCCTGTGTACACAACTGTGCACCTTTTTTATTTGTCTTCCACAGCGCACTAATAGGGTTGCTTATTTTCTGTGCTGATGTTATCAAATTTGATCTTTTATCGTACTTGAACTAGCAAAATTCTCGTTACTGTACAAAAAGTAAATCGTTTCTTTGATAAATAAAAATACGGCTACATGCCCTAATAGATGTCATCAAAATCTGTGTATCAATATTGGAGGAACAAATAAGTAATAATAAATATCTGAGTCACCACCTTTCATAATGCGTCATCTTCCACGGTCCGAGTTAAAATAGTAATCTAACAATAAATCGATATGTTTGTATTGGATACACGCGAGTATCAGCTGATCAGCAATTATCCGATGGCCAAGTTTACACAGTTCAACCCTGTAACGGGCGATTGCGATCAAGAGCGGTTCCGTGGAAATGAGAACGGGTGGCCGGGGACCGCACAGATAAAAACTTTCACTTTTTCCGACAAGTCTCAGCGGCAACATTCGCCGGTGACAATAACGCCGGCTGTGGACGCCCTTATTACGTTATTGTTTGCGTAATTGTGATAAACAAGTTTCGTCATAAACGTGGGGCTGACGTTTCTTATATTTGTAAGCGCAAAATAATAAAGTATGATAGCTACGTGTGTTGCAGAGAAAACATTTGAATTAACAATTTAACAATGATTTTTGAAAATAAAGTCCTTGAGTCGAAGATAGACAAAAATACTATCAAAGCGAAAATAACACTTCTACAACCTATATATGCGTAGTAGCGGGTGCTTGTGCAGAAGATATACAGCATCCGTTCCTCTTACCCAGAAAAATCAAATACTACCCTATGGCTACAGAACTCTAGTGACCTCCAATCAGAAGAACTGAATTAAATCGAAATATCAATTTCTAACTTTATGAAAGTTATCTCATGAAGCAGAATAGAATAATAAAACCACCCAAAGAAATATAAATTATACAACCAGCTCTTGTAGCCCGGGGACTTCTTAAGGTGATAAGTGGAGCTTTCAATTCGAGCGCGACTAGCTTACCTCGGAGGCAATGTTATTTACGATCCAGAGCAATATCTGGAGACGGCAGCGGCGGGTATACTAATATCGGTCGTGTGGGCGCAACCGATAGCCGCTCGATAGAATAATATGACGGGCGCGCGACCGACCCGCTGGCACGTAGGCAATAAGCCGCCGGCAGAGAGCCAGCGAGCCGCCCGGAAAAATAAGATTGCACCCGGACGCTTTTGACCCACCGCGCGTGCTTGCACACGACGCCTCGCGCCGCCACGGCTAGCTACGTAACATACGTTCACTGAATTCCGGCATTGTTTAAAAAGACGACCTTTAAAGCGGTCCCATAACACTTTACCAAACGTTCAACTATACGATTATACTGACTTTGTTTGATTGTTTGCTTGAGCGTGGAAATCTCAGGTAAATGGTGTGATCGTGTGTAAAGTGTTAGATAGCCCATTGACGAGGAAAGCTATATTAAATTATGAAATTCCTACAGGAACGGAAGTTACGTGGGTGAAACCGCGCGCGGGAAGCTAGTTTATTCTAAACCCATTCGTTTTACAAGAACAAATGTTATAAATTTAGATATAAGCAATATGGGCAAAATGTCATAGTTCAAAGTTAAATTGCAATATCACAAAATACAGTGCCAAAAGCACTATTGTAAGACATAGGAAAATGAGCTAAGTCAAACTTTCACATTTTACATTCGTACGTGGGCAATGTGCCGACTAACGTGTAATATATTCAAAAAGAAAACGTCCCGCCGAGGCGAGCCTTGTTTCATTTTACGATCTTATCGAAATAATCCGATCTCGCTTGTTATTTACCGCCGCCTTCCCTCGATTCCAACTCTCACAGTGAACTTGGATGTCGATTTCAAATAATTATAGACCTTATGCCGATAACATTGGACGCTAAATGCGTTAAGCTAATCTGACGGTGAGACTCCTTACACTCTCGACGTGATTCTCAAAAAGTAGTACTGGACGTCGTTTCCGATGGTACCGAAAAATCAAGCTTAATCTCTAGTCCATACTATTCAGTTTAGAGAGATTTTGCGTAGCGCTTACGATGTTTAGTATAAAAAGCATCTTGTAGACGTTCCTCGAGAAATTGAGAGGAAAAATCTAGGTGTTTTATTTCACATGAGGCTGTGGTTCCTCGCCAGGCTCGCTATCACAATAAACACTTTGCGGTCGTGGCGGTCGTGTAAATTATTCATAGGTTAAAGGTTTGTGACAAGTCTTAGAATAGATACTGCCAATAACGACGCTTGCTTCTAAAATTGTCTATGGATACTAAGAAACGTAGATGGATTGTACCAAGACGGAAAAAGAATCTCAGTCGTGAAATTATTTGTTTGCGTTTTAAGGAAATAAGAATGAGAATATCTAGTTAACGTTCTGAATTTTAAGTCCAATAGGAAGCTTTATTCAATGTTTCGTTCAATTTTAAAAGCTTCCGATAGTTGTCATTCATCTTCTATAACTAATACAATTAACAATGGCTGTAAAAGAGACACCATAAGCTGATTCTGTATACACAAGACATGAGATAAAAACTTTTCTTTTAACACTATTTGAATCAAAAATGGCAAATATATGAGAAAATCTGCATTCTCTATTTGAATATCACCTTAAAACTGTCGATATGACATCATCAGGGTCATTATAAGCCCGTAAAAAGTCCACTGCTAAATATAATATTTGCCTCTACTTAGGGGAGTTTGCAATAGTCATCACGATTGACAGACAGGTTGGTGGCCGCAGTTGTGCTTATGTTGTAACGCACAGGAAAATGCTGATGCCCGATTTCTGGTATAAGATAATCGGGAACAACGCATAACGTGCTTTCCGAGGCACGAACCTCAACAGACGAGAAAGAAAAAAATCTTAGATTTTACACTACGTCCAGTGCGGGGATCGAACCCACCACCTCTGACATTTAAAGCTAGCCTCTTACCGCTTACGCTTACACGTCTGAAAGCACCTAATAAGCTTGGATGAGAATGAAGTAAAAATTGTTCTTATTGTCATTCCACCGGCGTAGCACTGGTAATGAGCTAAGTTCGCTGTAACGCCTCGTAACTTACATACCAATCGGTCGGATCCTAACCACCCGACCTCCATTGGTAATCATGCCACAAACATGGAAAACAGAAAACTTCTGGTCGTGTTTCGTACTGGGTTTGAAGGCTATTAGTTTCAGATAAAGTTTTTTCGAACTTTAAATTAACGTCAGGGCGGATTTTGTTCTTGTCGTCCGACCTGTATTCACAATTCGAATTTGTTTGGATTTTTTGTGAGGTTCGCCAAAAGCCATGGTTTTTTGCATGTTTATGTAAGTTGGAAAAGTGAATTGCTATTTATCTTATATACCTTCTGATTGAACGGTTTTTTATAATTAATAAATAAATAAATTAAATTATATGTCTTTAAATTCTTTTTATTTTTATTATTGGATAAATTACATTACTCTATCTCATATAGCTCATATGTGAATAGATATTATCTATTTTCTTGAATAAACCAATGGAGTTGAACAGGGACTTATTGAGGTTGATCTAAGTTTAACCGCATGTGGTCGGCTGCACCTAGTTGTAGCCGGCTAATCTTAAGTTTATGTTCACACCTACCTTTAGCCGTAACATAATTATATAATATATAAAGCTAAAAAGTTTGTTTGTTAGCTTGAACGCGCTAATCTCAGGAACTACTAGTGCGATTTGAAAAACTCTCTCATTTTAAATATGTAGATCCCATGGCAACGGGAGTTACGCGCGTCGAAACTAGTTTTAGATAAATGTGTTCTTACCCTAACTCTTGCAAGTGCTTGAACAGAACTTCGATACCAATTTACTTTTCAAATATAGTAACTATGTAAACACTGAATAAAAATGTCAATTGATCACATAGATATAAGTTTTATGTAGATGCAAACCCACAACTCTAGTAACGTAGCCCACGTTACTAGAGTTGTGGGTTTGCATCTACAACCTTTTTAATAGGTGATAAAGAAAAAAATCTGAGATACAAAACCTATTTCGTTATTGTCATGTTATAACAATTACATTAATTAATAATTCACGTTTGAGCTACAAGAATTCAAATCCGTCTACTTCGAAACAAAGAAAACAAAAAATAATTACGTGCACCTACCAAAAGCTCATCCCACACACTCAGACTTTTTGCCAACTGCTAGTTTATTTTATAACTTTATTTTATGGTGCCCGCGTTCTGAGCAAAATCTAGGTGGTCTATCTAGTGTACAGACAACCAACTACCAGTTTCTTTTGACGCCTGGCCGCCGACTTCGTAAATGGAATTTGCAAGTAATTTTGCCACCACCCGCTTCTCCCGACCCTAGCCTTGCTCTCTTGTCTCCGCGTGTCGCTTCCATTACAAATTGTGTTGGTATAAAAATATGGCCCGCATATTTATAGAGTTGTAACATGACCTGAAAGGTTTTGCGGTGTGCAAGTATCGGATCTTGAAAATATGAATGGATTATTGAGTGTAATGTAACTCCCTCCCTCCTGCTATGACCCTTAATTTGCAAAAAACCTTACGATGCCCTGGTAGACCTAAAGTTCGAAACGCGAACTGGAAATTTTGTGGGGAAGAGTTGCACAGAGTTGCCCTTAAAAAACTAAAAGACGTAATTCTCAATCCCCTCCTCCAGCCACCCCACCGCTGTGGGACTTGGACCTCGGCTTAGGGCTAAGCCGTTTTTAAACCATTTAATAAAGCTGGAGCCGTGCTCGACTTTATGTCCGGTAAAGAATCTTAGTCCTAGCAAGAATATAAAGAAACCTAATTGTCCAACTAAACCACTTCTGTCAAAATATCAAGAGTTTGACTATTTATCTGAGGTTATTTTGCCCGCCATTTAATTAATTTTACTGTCAAAAAATAAAAGTTTAACTTAAATACAGTTAACATTCTATGTATAACGCTGTTGAAGTTCGATATTTGGTATTTGATATTAGGTTATTTTCAAGAAACTACATTACATTAAAAAATAATTTATTAAGTAAATTTGAATATATGTATTTACAAAAGCTAATGTATTTTATAAGAAGTTGTGAAATGTTTCTCATAGATGCTCAAATGAACTGTATAAATAACAATCCCACGCAATCGTATATGCTTAAGTAACACAAATTGCTTTTATTGTACTAGCCACTCTATACAGATCTCTCTGGTTCACGGAAAGAAGTGGGCGTGTAATAGGAAATGTTCCGCATATTGACTCCGGCGACGTTCGCGAGATCTGTAAACAATGAGATACGGAACACTCAACTTACTCCACTACATACATTGATTTTAAGTTAATCCAGAACTTCTGTTTTATTCAAAGGCATGGGTCGGTTAAACAAAACAATTTATCTAAATAGATTTCGCGTTTAGATATATTTATTATATTCCATGCTACCTGCATTTGTAACAAATATATTATGTCATTGAAATATGGTATGTTGAATACTTGACAAGAGAATCAAAACAGAGTAGTTATTAATTTTGAAAGTCATACCTACTTTTAATTTTTATTTAAAAAAACAAATATCATAAATATATAATGTAACTCCATTATCATCATCAGCCCGTACAACGTCCACTGCTGAACATGGGCCTCCTCCCGGGGAGGGTTTTTGCCATAGTTACCACGCTTGTCAGGCGGATTGGTGACCGCAGTATTATGTTGTAATACACAGGGAAACGCTTCTGCCCGTTCCCTGGTATACGCTTGTTATAGATGATGTTATAAAAATCGGGACCAACGGCTTAAAGTGCTTTTCAAGGCACGGAGAGTAGTCCCTCAACCAACCAGACCCGGAAAGAAATCTTAGAATTTACACAAAGATTTCTTGTCCGGTGTGGGGATCGAACCTACGACCTCCGAGTCTTAAAGCGAGCCAAATACCGCTAAGCTACGGAGGTTGAGACACACAAGTATCGTTAACAAATTGCTGTCTCCAGTTCTATAAACATCACCTTAAAATTAAATAAATGTGGTAGACATGTCTAAAAATTACAGGATGTATAAATCAACTAGACAAAAGTTTCTATAATATAATATCCGCGAGAAAGTAAATGTAAAAGATTTTGTAGACAGAAGCTTTGAAAGATAAACAGATTTTGATGAGACCGCCAAAGCGGGAAGATAATTCGAAAATCGCTACCGCTGCTTGGTTGTAGCAAAGTTAAAATTGGAAAACCGTCTTGATGATCCGAGAAATACCTCGAGGCGAACTTTAACTTCAGACCCTTTGAAAACTGTAAAGCTGATCTAGACGATAGACGTTATTGGAGTGTTTATGTTAACCCTTATCAAGATATCTATACAAACTACTCACTGACCTATAACAGGCTTATCGATTAACGCACTCGATGCGGACAGGAAACTTAGGTATTATTGTAATCGTTTACCGCTTATTATAGACAGATGAGTAAAGTTCAGTTTATACTATCGGTTATCAATTTCGAGAATCAATTGAGAAACTTCGAATCTTGTTTATCTAAAAAAACAATTCAGGATAACCTTTTTCTATTTCCTAATACATATCCTATTTTACATTTAAAGTGTTTGTGAAAAGGATTTCCTAGGGTAAAAGTTTAAATAAGTTTAGGCGAGTTTCCCAGACCCCTTTTACGAGTGCAAAAGGGCAAAGAAGGCAAATGTTTATTCAAAGATTTTATAGATTCTACGGAGTGAAAGGGAGATAAGACTAAAGTTCATAGATCTGTTGAGTTGGGAGTTTTTACCGTTGCCAACGTTTTACAGTAGGTACGTTACTTTGTACTGGTATGTGTAGCCAACGCCTCACACATGTGTACACCGACTGAAAACCTTTGGGAAATTATCCTAAGTGAATTTTCTCAATATCGACCGGTTATTGTAATATATATCTTTTCAGTCACCCTAATATAAAAGAAGAAATCACTCATCTATTTTTGGATCGTTTACGATCGAGAATCTCAACTGAGTTATAAACATAAAAAAGTTGATGCCACAATCAACATCCCAACTTTCTTGACACAAATTACGACGAATATAATTTAATCTTCTCGAACTTCGTTAATTTTATTTTTCGTTTGAATTAATTTAAAAATTCCTGCTGAGATCCTGGCAGTTATCGAACTCAGGACGTCGGAAACTTTCAGCACTAGTAATATTAGCGAAGTCATTTCGAAGAATTTCAACTTCAGAACTGAGAACGTTAATTCTTTCACACATTGGAAGTTTATTACTTTTAAAAGAGTTAACAGTTTCTTTAAAAAATAAATAATGTACAGTTGTATGCTACATGTCTATTGAAATTTTAAAACAAAGAGTGTAGAAGACAATATAAAATAGATTACACGATATATCCACTTTGTAAATATAAGAAACACTTGCGTTCGAGTTATTCAATTGGGGTGCGTTTTTCCGCTAGAGTTTTTACAATGTCGCTCTACGCAGCAGTAATCCATATAATATCGTAAACATAGTGCGTCGTTGAGAATCAAAGCTATAAACTGTAGGTCGGTAGCAAATCGGTGAACGTGTCGTGAAGCCGGGAGACAGTAAGAAGGCTTTAGGACAAGCGACGTGCGACAAAGTTTTTATTTCCCAAGGGACGCACCGATCGTAGTGCCGCCCAGGTGCTCCCCGCACCGATGGAAACCTATATTATTTGTTTGAGCGAAACTTTCTGGTCTCGCGTGAGATAAGTAAATTATGTTTGCCCCCAAACGCGGCGAGTATTCCACGGTCTACTGTACACCTTGATTTGTTTATTAAAATTGTATTTTTTTTCGCATAAACTGCAATAAATACTTATTAATTTTATTCTAACAAATAATCCAGACTGTTCGACCTTATAAGTAGAATATATTTTTGTGCAGTGACTTTCGCAATTTCGTGTCTGGGGTCTAGAAGTTAAACAAGAAATTCGGAATTAAAAATAATGTAGAACATTTCATATTCCCCCTATAACTGAAGTATAAATGAAAAAAGTTCCCGAAGAATACGAGCAATAAATATTATACAAACGATCCTCATACATTACAGATATTAACCGTTGATGAAACAGTTTTAGCGGTTCGCAGGCTTCAGATATTGGAGGAAATATTGCTCAAATAAAATATATCGGAGCGCAAATTATTACGACGTAAAGAAGCTTGAGAATTTTATGGTTATGTTCTTTAATCGCAATATAACAGTGTGATGTTAGAATAATTTTGATATACACCGCCGATTACATTTCGGTCGTTTAGTCTTAATATCCGTTTGAATTATCTCATTAGCAACCAAAAATCGGACAAGTGCCAGTCGGACTCGCACACGAAAGGTTCCGTTGGTACTTATCTATACAACACTAGACACTATATTTTTTTAGTTTCACTATTTAAAGCAGCCCCCTTTAATATTTAATCTATACCGTTTTTCTTGTTATAACGGCAACAGAAATAAATCATCTGTGTGTATCACACTTCATGAGATGAAGCCTGGTACTAGACACGTACAGCTGAGTCTCAGAAATAGAGACTCCCGTTTTTACATTGGGTACGAAACCAAATTAATCAGCATCAAAATATAAATAAAAATTAATAGCCAAAATGTATGTACCGAGGCCATACAGTATTGTCCTGGTACGCCGGGTGTCCCGGTTTTGAATGTCATGTCCCGGCGTCCCGGCCAATGGACCCGGTGGGCGCGCGTAACCAATAAAAAAAAAGAACCCTGCTTTGTTCGCAATACCCCTGTATGTCTTATCGTCGCATGTCGTCGTATGTCGTCGGCGTGACTACCCTATTAGCTCCGTGAGAACGTATTATTGTTTCATCTACCCCCCCCCCCCCACCAGCTTTGACCATTGTCCCGGTTAGCGCCGAAACATTTATGGCAACCCCAACCTACGCGCATAATATAAGAACGACTCCACGTTGTTTTTTTTATTGCATTCGTTATCATGGAGAGAAGGTTAATAAAAGATTATTTTTGAAATCCAAATGAAGTTTTTAACAATCTCTTGAACATCTGGAACAACCCTTAATTTTTCAGTACTATCTTTTGCATGTTTCAATAACTTTAAATTTGTGTCCACAAAAGAAGTAAAACTCCATATGGAAAAAATCAAAAACATAATATCATTATACCTATTTCTAAGCTCTCATATTACGGAAACATTACTTCGTCACACGCAAACAATCAAATATCTACTAACATCAGCCATTAGCCAAAATGCTTGAGTAAACCTTAATAAAGTATTACCTTCCTTAGTAACTTTTGTCTATGACCCAGGTCCCTCCTGCAGGGATATATAAAAGGGCATCAATTCAGATAACGAAGTCAAACATTCAACATAAATATGTAAAAGTACGTATCTAAGTACCTACATATATTATGCTTCACTTTATAATACAGACGGGCTCTCAAAGCAAAATGCAAAGTAACAAAAGTTAGCATCACATTGTTCACGCACTCGTTAAGAAGTCGAATCCAATTGGTAGCTAGGAGAATGTTTCGCAAATGTGCCTGGGAAGGCTGATGAATCTAATTTTTGAGTCGGGGAGCAACAGCGCGTTCCTTATGAAAATTATGCCCCATTCGAACGTTTCGAACAAGTTGAGAAGTTGAAATAAACTGTCCCATCGTGACTGGCACACTGATCGGCGAAGCGAGTCACGGCGAGAGTTGCCACCGTGTTTACCCGGACTCTACGAGTTGAAATAGTGCGTAGCCGTTTAAGGATGGATCTCTGCTCGCTTTAATGGCCGGCGAAGTAGCAAACATCTCATGGCTTAAAAAAAGTATGTATCCGATACCTACGGGCTTAACAGCGCCATCGCGATTAGATTTAACTTTTAAACCAATTTCAAATTAAACCAAACATGTCCTCAGTTTGAAATGTGTAATTTATATTTTATTATTCTTCAAATTATGGATCTCCATTCAAACAAGTTAAATAAAAGATTGTAAATGTACATCTTACTAATTATAAACGCATAAGTTTGTTTGGCTTAATTTTCTCAAAACTGTCCCATATTTTATGTTAGCTGACGGTGACTCACTGATTGAAGCTAAGTAACGGGTTAGCTTCGATATAAATATATATTAATTATTATAAGTTACATAGTTTTACGTTTTCTATTCAAATGGATAGGTGGTTCCGTAGGATTCAGATATCAAATATAAAAATGTCGAAAATAATGGGCGGTTTTTCCTCGAGCAATGTTTCAGAATTCTGCGGGCTGCGTCTCTGAAAGATGGCAACTCTAGTCACCGTGATGGAACCGAGCGTGCGGAAAGCGCCGTATTCTGACGCTTACATTAGGTTAAATTCTTTTCGTATTGTTTCGCTAATGTGTGAATTGCGGAGCTTTTAGGAACTGATTAATTGAACTAGTAAAAGAGATTTCAATTTAATCAACAACTAATGAATGTAATTTTTGTGATTTTGGTTATTGTTTGATAAACATACTTGACAACGCAAAATGCTGTAGTATCAAAAAGTCAGCGGCAAGCTCAATTTAGTCACAATGCCTCCGTCGGCGACCGCCTTACTTGACGAGGTCCAAGTCCTACAGAGGGCGACCTCTTGTGCAGGTTGCTTAGTTTGTAAATATATAACCCTTTTATTAAGGCTGAAGCTCTGCTCGCCTTATACCTATGCCACGTGCAGTAGAAAAAGCTTCGTAGCTAACATACATGTCCGTCCGAAAAAAATAGAAAAAGATGTCTAGCAGATTTTGCGTGTTCGGGCCTATAGTAGTTTCAATTTGTAAGCGTAACCTACGATTTGACTGAGTGATCAGCGGCCCAGGCCGGAAGAAAAATAAAGGACACAAAATAACAGTTCAAACGACCTAAAACAAGAATTGACACTTCATGTTTCTGCCACATTCATATTCCGCGATTCCACGGCCGTACGGCTCCAAACAGATGCCGACGGATTCCGTGACAAATATATGGAAATACTGTAAATAATACTGGTTAAACGTTCCAATTATAATAAAATGACGTCCATCACAAGCCAACGCGAGTCGGTCGGGATCGTATCTTAGTTATATGCCGTTAGCTGCAATGTTTGGGGTTATATAAAATATTGTATTTTCTTTGATCATCAACAAATGTTTGTATACCAACGACTGTGTATATGTAACACCTATTACCGTTCAAAAGCACTTTAGATGAAAATAGTTTTTCTTGTTTTTTACTACGGGAATCTGTCAAAAACTACTTTTGCCTGATTTTTCCACTCAAAAGTGACTTTGACCAGTTATCGAGTTTCAACTGTAACTTAAATTAAAATAAAATATTTTCCTGATAAACATGTCTATAAAAACTACTTGATTCACTAAGTTTTAATTATCACACAAAATATTTACCATTCATTTAAACTGTGTACGTATCGTAATTGGATTCTGCGCTGAAAATAGATTAATTGGATAAAGCCGGTTGTGAATTAATTTTATCATTTAATTTTTGTATAGGTAACTAGTTAAAAACATAATTTATGAACAATATTAATGTATAGGACCTGAATGGAAATAGAGAAGTGAACTGTATATTTAGGTATAGTGCTAATGCAGTATTGTCTAAATAACTAAAAATTGCATTTTTTTCTATAGTAGTTGACAACCTCCGTAGCGTAGCAGTATTTGGTTCGCTTTAAATCTGGGAGGTCTCTGATCCCAACGCCGGACAGGAAGTCTTTGTGTGAATTCTAAGATTTCTCTCTGGGTCTGGTTGGTTGAGGGAATACCCTCCGTGCCTCGGAAAGCACGTTAAGCCCTTGGGCCCGATTGTTATATCATCGTCTATAATAATCGTATATCAAGGAACGGGCAGCAGCGTTTCCTTGTTACAACGTAATACTGCGGTCACCAATTCGCCTGCGAAGCGTGGTGGCTATGGCAAATACCCTCCCCGGGTGGAAGCCCATGCCAGCTTCAGCTGTGGAAGTTATACGGGCAGATAAGGAATAATGACAATAACTTCCGCTGCACCGATAATCTTATGGTTTATACTTGATCTAGTAAATTTAGTACAAAAATAATGGATACAACCTTTCATGACCATTATTTAAAAAAAATTGCGAACTAATACAATGTTATGAACTTTATAAAAGAAGTAAATGATAATGTCCATACATTTAGTTTTCCACCTAGGTTTATACTAAAAGTGGGCAGACGGTTCCGTAGATATTTTCGACAAAATAATACATGTATCCTTAATCATTGTATCCTTTAATACATATTTTTTCTTGAGCTGTAAGTTTAGTTAACAATCGAGTTAATTCCAAAATGTATGCAGTATCATGTACCTATATTTAGTGTTTATTTTAGTGGAGACATTTCTGTGAAATAATGAATTTTATTTTACCATAAATATTTACTAAAACATAAATTAAAATAAATATGTTGAATAGCCAGCATTTGGCCAGCAAAGCTTACTAGCTCAGTAATTAGGGAAACGACTTTATTTTAAAGAAACATGTGTTTTAACAATTAATATTTTGTGTAGAAAAATAAAATATATTATTTTACAAAAGTATCTTCATACAATCAACCACTTTACATAATACTATCTGCTATTAAAAGGATTTTGGAAGCATCTTATATAATTATAACGTTTACCCCTTATATCTATTTAATTAATGGCTAAACATATTTACCTAAGCTTATCCTCTTAGCCGTGTCTCTTATTCCAAAACCATAAATTAGTTCAAGATTTAAACTGATATTGAACGGGTATTAGTGGCCCGCCCAGAAGTCGAGTTTTGGCCAAAAAAGTTTTGCATTCTGCACTTCGTCTCAATACAAACTATAAGTGTCCGAAATTTTATACTCGTTCTATTCCTAACAAAGAGTGAAAAGTTTTTGCGTCACTTATTATTAATATATAGATTAACAAGATGTTTAGTGGTTAATCTAATCTTTCGCACATGTGTCGCGTTTGCAATCAATGGAGGCATATAATCCTGTAAATATGGTTTCAAGATATTGGCGGGTTTGTTGAATGGTGTTCATACATTCTAAGGGAGCACATGAATCGACCGCAACGCTAACGTGGGAACAGTACATTTATTACGTCGACTCACGGTACTCATTTGGGTATTAGAGATAAAATTAAAATTTACGCTTTGCCCAAAGCAATTTGTAACCGCTCGCTATACTTCGCGCAGAAAATAGGCTTTAGTTTATCCGCGTTTTACATTCATTTTCATAAGTGGCTTACATTCTACGAATGCTGAGACCCAACTAGTTGGAGAACGTCATTGTGGGATATTCACAAAACACCAACGTTTGCTGTTGTTATGCTATAGTTGCATACTGCATTTGGTCGGTGGTTAATACGATAATTACACTTAATAGTCTCTTAAATGACTACATATATTTCTAAATAAATTAAACTTCCCTTCCCGAAATGCACTGTAAATTACTTTTGTGGCTGTTTAATTTATACTCTTCGTTTCAAGATTACAGCTTAGAGTCGTAATTGCCGCTATTTAATTCGTAAAATTAAAAAGAAATACTTTTATACTTACTAAGTATTTTTCGTTCCGTGTATAAAATAATAACATTCTTCAAAGATGGGTAGCATTAATTATTTATTCAATTTATTTTCTTACGCGCCGTGTGGTTTACAATTTGGATTGACACACCGTACGAAGGTTCTAAGGGAGATAATATAGGTACCTGATGGATGGCAGCAGCATTTATCAGCTCAAAGATACTACCATCTTTCTGCGAATATGAATCCTTCTACCAAGCGTGGTGATTAAGGTATTATGTCTCGACGTCCTTGCCAAGGCTAGCCAAGGTATGTTAAAGAGAAGGCCCATGTTCAGTAGCAAACGTAAATGGACGGATTAAGTATGTAAGTAATTTCTTTTATTATAATTAGATGAACATTTCACATAGCCTAGTATTATAAATTATACTATGACAATAAATCCCTACCTAAAATATAAATTGAAAATGTATTCCAATGAAAGATTCGACATCTGAAACCGTGGTTGGGTGCACATCATTTATCATACATATATATATCATACATAATTACCAAACCTTACCTTTTAAGTATAATAAAATGTTGACTGTTTGTCATCTAAATTTATTGTTTTATTATGATTTACAAAACAAACGTTCTTGTTGTAAAGCCGTTGACCTGCATTGTCATACAAAATATATCAAGCGTATGACTGTGATAATCAATGATGGAAGTTCCATGATATTTTATGAAGATCAATATAAAAACATAACGTTAAAGGCTGAATTATTAACATTAGGTACTTTTATATTTAGAGAATCACTACCACCAACAAAAATGATTCTACAACGACACTAACAAACAAACATAAGCGTTTTCGTCCGCCTTCCTATATAGGTATCGACTAATGATCTACAAATTTAACAAATATTTATTATCAACACTTGAATAGTGTAGATAAACTATTGTAATTTTAATACATAACTTTTTTCAATAAATAACAAACGGTCACCTACATAATGTAATTGATTCTATTTGGTTCAACCGGATTAGGTAGTGTTACCCATGTCACTGTCAATATCGCTTTCAATGCAACCAATCTGTATATAATTCCGTATACTTGTAAGAATTTACCTAAAATCGTCTATTAGTCAGAAGAAAGTCAGTATTGAGCAAGAAATGCCAGAACAATTTGTCAATGAGAATTCATTGTTGTTTGGTTTAGTGTAACCCGCTAGTGAGACTGATAAATGTCCTTTCAGAGTGCGCCGTCAGTCAAATCGCGGTTGCCTGCCCGCAAGATATATTGTGGACCCAAGGCTCGTCCTTGCGAAACACCCGCCCCGCGCGTTACTTTAAAATTAACCGTTTCAGTGATTATTTACTAAACAGCTACGAAATGGACTACCAAAATTACTATAAAGGTGAATAAGTTATTAATAAATAGGACACGAGAACTTATACTTTAGTTGTATTCATTATTTGAAATGAGTTTTATTGCTAATGATAAGAGCCTGATGTACGATTTTCTTATTTTAGTTGACAGAATTGTGGTATACAGTCTTTTCAGAAAACAATTAAGTAGTTGTTTGAATTTAATTCGATATTTTACTACAGGGATTGCAAAACACCACAATAGCAGTCGAGATGCAGGAAGTAAGCAAAATACAGAGACGCGGCGCGCCTTTCATAGTGTACATTGACGTTCCACAGGGGTTTTCAAGATGTTAAGTGAATGTTTATACATACATGTATGAAGAAGTCTAATATCTGTTGAGACTTAAGACCATCATAATATGTTTTAGCAGTTGACGTCAACAAAGTCAGTAATACATATATTAAGGTAACTACCTAGTTTCACCAGTGGACCAAAGTTGACCGCTAATCAATCACCTGATATCGGCATCTGACACTTTTACCACGTCAATGACCCAAGCTTTAATTATTTCGTTGTAAACTTAAAACTATTCGTTCACTTTGACGTGGGTTATAGGGTAACATTTAATTTGCGAATGCTAACAGTTTTGGAGGCGTTTTCGACTTAGGTCGACCGCAGCAAGCATCGTAGTCGCAACAAGAACAAACAAAGTAATTAAACACATCAAACGAGCGTAATTGAAGCTGCTACTCAAAGCGGTCCAGTGAAATAGCAACGGTCGCGATTCATATTACAATACAGACGGATCATAAAGAACGATTGCACGAATTACTTAAGTTCCCGATACTGGGATTAGTTCTACGCAGTCTTGAATATTATCATTAGCTTGTTAAAATATCTAAGCCACAAGCATTTACGGTTCACCGCAAATGCTTTTTTTTTTTGTCCGTGGGGAAATATTTAATGTTACATACGCATCCCCTCCGCCGCTGTGGCGTTCCCGCGCCGACGTAGGGGTATGTGAGGCTCGTTCTCTCCATCGCGGTGGTTTGCTAGTCATATCATGAGTAGAGGACTCTACCCACTGAACCCCCCAAGTGAGGGGCCCAGGAACCCATAGCTTTCTGGGACACCCTCCGACGGCGCAAATGGCACCGCGGACTCTCCTAGGCCACAATGGTGGCCCACTTGGCCAGGGGACGCCCGGAGTACCAGGGCGTCCCTACTCCGAAGGAAGCGGGGCCTATATTCCCCACTTCCCGAGATCGAGCCAAGGGCGGCAGGCGTCGGTCTTCGTAAATACCTGTAATTCTAGTTTAGTCCATCGCACCATCTAGATATACCATCTCATTTTAATATGTATCAAATATCACGATTAAAAGCAATATTTGCGATGATTGCATTAACTTTACAAAAATCAAAAGCGGCATTGTCACTAAAACCAATAAACATTCAGTGAACTAACATCAATAAACAAGGTCTAATTACAATGTTATTTATGCAATGCCACCAAACCTCAACTACCTCAATATTCAGTCACAATGGCAAAACTAAACGAGTATCAATGTAATAATGAATTGCGGCGATTCAATAATCTAAGCTTAGCCAGATGGAAACTCATTTTGATCAATAAAGCTAGAATTAGGCTTCACTAGTACGTTATTTATACTTCCTACTAATATTATAAATACGAAAGTTTGTATGTGTGGATGTATGTATGTTTGTTACTCTATTTCGCAAAAACTACTGAATGGATTTGGCAGAAAGTTTGCACGCGGATAGTTTATAAGCTGGATTAACATATAGGCTACAAAATATCAAGCTCCGACCCACTGGAACAGAGTGATGCAGGTAAAACCGCGGGGCGCAGCTATTATATTATAAAGGATCTACTCTGGATCTACAAAACCTATTTTGAAAATTATTTTACCAACAGAAAGCCACGTCATTTGTAAGTGTCATAGGTTTTATTTTAAGTCAAGTGTTCCACGGGAACAGGATCTACGCGGGGAGGGGGGGGAGGGGAACCGCGCGGGACAGCAATAAGCATAACGTGATAATTGTTATGACAACCCTCGTGACAAAACAGTATTACTCTGGCCTTAAGTCTCGGAGGTGGTTGGTTCGATTCCCGTTCTGGACAAAAATATTTTGAGAACAATCAAAAATATATTTCTGGTTCTGGTTATTTGAGAAGCTCTTCTTCTTACTGCCCTTATCCCATATTACTTGGGGTCGGCGCAACACGTTTGTTTCTTCCATTTTGTCCTGTCAACCATCATACTATCACTAACTCATTTTTCTTGCATATCACTCTTCACACAATCCATCCATCTTTTCTTTGGCCTTCCTCTCCCTCTCCATCCATCTACATGTATACTTAAAACTCTTGCTAACATGGGTTTCATCACTCCTCTTCACATGACCATACCAAGATAAACGATTCCCTTTCAACTTTTCAGTCACTGGCGCCACTTTCAAGTTGAGAAGCTCTAAAGAAACATAAAGCCGTTGGTCCCGATTGTAATAACATAATCAATGATAGTCGTATATAAGGCATTTACTTGTGATATACATGATAACGGCAGTCAACGCACCCACATGCTTCACAATAGTTATTAGTTAATGCTGATCCCACATTGGGCCTGCACGTTCTTCGAGCATGCGAACAACGCGTAGTCCGCGTGACCGCGACCACTTGGCCTGAGCACAGTGACTAATGTGGAAACAAGTAAGTCTACTGATAGACTTATACATTTTAATAGAAACCATTTTATTATATTGCTCCATTTCATTTATAAAGTAAATCTTGAAAAACAGTACAAAACAAGAAAAAGGCATGTACAGTTTAAACTATAAAGTATTATTTGTTTGGACAGAAGGAAAAGTGTTTTAATATTAATGAACTACTTTACATAACGAACGAAGCATTTCTATTATTACTCATGTATCACCTGTTACTGTAGAAATTTATCATTAAACTAGCGACCCGCCCCGGCTTCGTCCGAGTGCAATGATGTATTATACATATAAACCTTTCTCTTGCGATAAATGTGTACACTCTATGTGTTAAAAGAAATCGCATCAAAATCCGGTGCGTAATTTCAAAGGTCTAAGCTTACATAGGGACGGACAGACAGTGGGAAGCGACTTTATTTTATACTATGTAGTGATATAGCCTATGTAACTCCTATGGCGCATCCACACATGGTGGCATGTTGCCATGTGTTTGCCGCCGGCTTTCAGGCTGCCTATTCGCGTTCCTAAAGATGCTCGTGCTGGAGGCCGCCGGGTTGACCGCCGGCCGTGCCGCTCGGCATGTGTGGATGCGCCATTAGATAACTTAGCTTTCTTATGTTGAAAGAATTTAAATCGATTAAGTAGTTGCAGAGATTATTCAATGATTGAAATTCAATTATTCAAACACACAATCAAATCTTTCTTCTTTATAATATTAGTATACATTAGCAAAACTGACTTACTTTCTTTTTTAAATCTTCTTCTTTATGCAACAAAAAATAGTATTATAAGTAATTAGAGATTTATCGTTATCATCATCAGCCCGTACAACGTCCACTGCTGAACAAGGGCCTCTTCCCGAGGGAGGATATTTGCCATAGTCACCACGCTTGGCAGGGGGGTTGGTGACCGCAGTATTATGTTGTACCACACAAGGAAACGCTGCAGCCCGTTCCTTGATATACGATTATTATAGATGATGTTATAATAATGGGGACCAACGGCTTAAAGTGCTTTCCGAGGTACGGAGGCTACCCTCCGTACCTCGGAAAGCACGTGGGATTCGTTGGACGTACGACGGTCTGGTTGGTTGAGGGACTACCCCTCAGCCAACCAGACCCGGAAAGAAATCTTAGAAATAACACAAAGATTTTCTCTGTCGGGAGTGGGTATCGAACCGACGACATCCGAGATTCAAACCGAGCCAAATACCGCTACGCTACGGAGGTTGTCGTTGATGTTAATTAGAGATTACATTAGTGAAAATGTTTTTTTTGTGAAATAATACTTTTTATAATTTCTACATTTATTTTTACAAAACTTGTTTCCAGATCAGACCAGATCACCTCATGTATTTCCGTGGGTGTCGCAAGAAGTGACTAAGGGACATACGTCTCAAGGGCGGCAACATCTATCAGCTTAAAGTTACCTCTCATCGTTCTGCAATTACCAATCCATCGGCCAAACGTGGTGATTATGGCCTAGTTTGCTAGAGGAAGCCCATTTTCAGCTGTGGGCTGTAATGAGCTATTGAAGTGACGAAAAGTGAAAAAATAAAGTCATATTAAAATGCATTTATACAAGTGCCAGGACACGTTTTTTTCGTCTGAAATACACTGAAAGATACATAAATTGATTTAACCACGGACATCTTCAACAACAGAACTTCCAGTGAATGATGATTTCACTGTGTAGAGAACCGAGGACGTTTACAAAATATGTGATTCAATAACCGTTAGTTTTATGGATCACTATCACTGATGCATATGCACAGTCACTCAATCTGCCCAATTATTGGTATTTTCAGAAATTTTATGTTTTAAAATTCAAAGATAAGATAGAATAAATTAGATACTATTCGTAGACTTCGACGCTACTGAGTACTACGCACGTAGCGTAGCGAGGGCGTAGCAGCATTTTTTTACGTAGATAACTAGGTATTATACAACGAAATGTTTGGAAGTGGAGAGTATCTTTACATTTTGTTACATAAGTACGATAAAACCCAGAGGACGATTGCATATCTAGCAATAGCAACATGACAGCAGATACGCAATAATTGCTCCTGCAAAATTTTTTATTATTCTTTTTCGGGTAAAACGAAGGTTTTCTATAAGTTTTACAATTGATCACTCATCGTCTGCTTTTCCCAATTTTTAGGTAATTGCCCAGAGGGTATATATTACAATAAGGTTGTTATATCTGTCGTTATCTTTAATGTATCCATTAAGAGGTGCTAATGCGGCACAAAATTTTCCGGATATTGCTTCAAAGCTTTACTTAAAAGTAAAGCAAAATAGCACAATAATATACCCATCTTTATAACATTATATATCAAACTTTCACGTTATATTAGGGCTGCCAACAAAAACACATCACAAAAACGTACAAGTAATTACAAATAACGAGGTGGCGGGCAATAGGTATATTTTATCGGCTTACATGTTCGTTATCAGCCCTGGCCGGCGTCCCACTTGTCGATGGTAAATGAGTACCCTTTATAAGAGTAATAACTATGACGTCATTGAGATAGTCCTGAGGGGATAATGCAGGATGGTTGTTGTTGATTATTTATGTCGGACACGGAGAGCATTATAAGTGAGACCGGACTAGGTGAACTTTGTGTTAAAGAAATGTTTTCTTGTAATTTGATTTGATAGCAACTAGTCTTTTTTTTGTTTCGGATGGATATTATGTAGTTAGGAGGCTTTTGCTACTCCTCCAGACAAAAAGCGATCAGAGCTTCAGCCTCATAACTAGAGTCTATTTCGTCCGGAAAACTATCTGAAATAGATGAACGATAGTGATGATACGAAACAATAAACATGCGATTATAGATTATTTCTGTATTATTGTAAAAATTATAATCGTTTTTTTTTTCATAATTTATATTGTACGAAAGTTAAATTAAATATAAAAATATTAAAATGATTATACATAATATGGATTAGTTTCAAATATTGACCTATTTTCATTCAACTATTACGTATTTCAAAGATTAAAGATTTTTTTTTCATAAAATAAAATAAATGTTTCTATAACCGTGTTTAATTTTAAACAAAAAAATCGTTGAAATCAGTTTAACAAACCGATTTCAACGACGACAACGGTGGCCATTGTCTAAGGAGGATAGCGGCTAATTTTAAAATAACATTAGCAAATATTGTATTGATTCATTTCAAAATAAAGGTTCGATATCAAATAAACGAACTCTATTCGATATAATTCGATACTCACGCTTTTAGCGGTTACTAAGACTTTTAAAAAGTAAAATGTTGTTTAATATTTAAATACAAGTTGAAGGCATCCTTGACGTAGGGCTGTCCTTTGTGACATTCAAATTGAAATTATCGGACCATCTCGGCATATAAACTATTGAAAAAAATCAATTTGACAATAAAAATTTTACGACTATGTTTAACAGTCAATTCTATCTAAAGTTTTTTAGGGCCGATTTATGAATCCTCAGATAAGAATTATCAGAGAAATAAATTTATATGTTAAATTTGACAGGTTTTGTATGGACATAAGTAGTGCGGTAGTAGTGCGGATTGATAAATCAGCCCTTTGTTATGTAAAATAAATCAGTATCAGACTTTTGCTGTCCAATGGCAGAAGTTAATAAACAAAAAATATGGAGCGAACAGATATTGTATAATTTAGTTAAATTTATTCTTAAATTATAAAAACTAGCTTCCCGCGCGCGATTTCACCTGTGTCACTCCCATTCCGGTAAGAACTTCATAATTAAATATAACCTATACTCTTCCTGGATAAATAAGCACTGAAAGAATTTTCCAAATTGGCGTTTGGCGTGTTCAAGTAAACAAACTAACTCTGCCGCTTTATATATGGCTATAAATAACTTTTACGATGACTAATTCTTCTATAATAATCTATTATTTAGATAGAAGAAGTGATCACAAAAGGTATATAAAAAAACAAGTAATATTATTAACTGATTCAAGCAACCCTAGAATAAAGCCTGCGGCATACTCTTTGTATGTCCTTTGATTGGCAGACGACAATCCAAAAATATTTTAAACAATAATTATATTGACGTCCGCTTCGGTATTCTACGTAAATTTTATTATGTACAATCGATTCATTGTTCGAGTGCTCAAAGAGACTTCAGGTACTAACAAAAGACCTTTTACCTAAGTATAATAACATTGTGAATTTGCGAGGAAATTTGTTTTCAGAAGTTACTACCTATCTACGTTCCGTATCAATTCGAAATTGTAAATGGTTAGATTTTTGCATTCTTTTATGCAGTAATGCAAAAAAATTAAATAATCAAATAAAAAAGCGTCACGATTTTTCTTTGACGCTTTTTTATAACATTTTATTAAATCTCTTATCCTCGCGTGACCGCGTAACATTCAAATATTTATATTATAAATATTTAAGTTAAGAAATGAAGAGGAAAGATTTGATTGTTTGTTTGTATTGAATAGGCTCCGAAACTACTGGACCGATTTCAAAATTTTTTTCACCGTTGGAAAGCTACACTATCCCCGGATGACATAGGCTATTTTTATTATGAAGTTTCCACGGGAACGGGAGCTACACGGGTGAAACCGCGCGCGGGAAGCTATTATTTCATATTTTTAAATTGGTACTTATTTTAACATAAACATTAGAGATATACCTTATAGTCATAAGTAAGATAATAGAATATATATTAGATTTTAATTCAACTGGCCCACTTCTATCACCATAAAACGTAACCAAATACCTAAACGGATAAATTAATCATGTAATATACTGCAGCAATATTTAATGATAATTTAAATATTTTAGAGGCTGCGGGTAAGCTGCGGACACAACGCGAGTCCGAGGGACCGCTGCTGACACGGCTCTACCCTGACTAATGCCCCGCATTAATAACCCCAGTAATTAATTGTTTGCATGTCCGCCGAAGAAACGTCCCATCTCCTGAATTCTCTTGTACAATTTAAATTAACGAAGTGAAACTCCACACGTTTGAGCTGCAGAAAAATGATGGGTAAATACACCGCTCTTGGGAACTATTGTTGCAAAGTAATCCAGGTAAGTGAGTTTTAAACTGTTATTTTGAAATTAATCTTGTTTATTTACCGCATTAGAACATTGTGCGCTTTAAAAGCATTGTTTATTATAGTGTGTGGTGTGGATCTTTTAAGAAGCTTCACCGCATGAACACAACGTTAACAGAACTTTAAGGCCTCATTTATGGAGGCTCGGGATGTCGCGCATGGCGTCGCGTGTGGCGTTGGGCGGCGAGATATGTGAGTGTATTTACAGTGAAGCGATTTTATTTTCATTAAGAATTAATTAATTATTTATTTTCATTAAGAATTAACCGCCCAACGCTACGCTCGAAGCCCCGCGTCTCTATAGGACGATGACGAGAACTGAGCCTTTTACCAAAATAATTGATATTGTATGATAATAACATTTCTACCACAATAATTTTCCTAGTCTTTCTTCTGTTTTAATCTTGTAATCTCAACAAATGCTTCAGATGATACTGTTATTATTTGACGTTTTTTTGTAAGTACCAATATAAATAATCAATATTTATATATGCATTCACATTTTTAATTTAATGATTTAAACTAAGAAAAGAAAAATTTTAAGAACCTATTCATATGGAAGGGAATGATCAAGATCGCTATTAAAAACAAGGCGATTCACTTGTAAAACACGATGTAGGTAATTTTGTCCACTTTATACGGAACTTTCCCCATTGCTTCAGTGGAAGCACCCTTGAGCGGGATGGATCGTAAAATATACGACACTTCAATATGTATGGGTGAAAGCAGCCCGTTTACTGCCCACTTAGAAAAAATGTTGGCTTAATTCAGCACGTCGCGTCGTTTCCCTTCCCCACCTCCCGTCGATATGAACGAACGATTCAGGCCATTTGATGGCAGAACACTTGAACGAGAAAGGCTGCGAAGGGGTAATTAGCTTTTAACTTCCTATATTTTTTTATTCTACGAAAAAAAGTACAAAAACCGTTCAATACGCATTCAACATCTCGTCAGCATATTTTCTTCTAGAGCTGGATGTTTGCAAAAAGGGGACGCATTTCTATTAACATTAGCATAATTTGAAATGGAGGCGTTATTTCTTTGATACTCTCCCGTTTATATGGAAATCTTATAATCTTAAAGCTTTCAATATTAAATTAATTCTTGTATCGTTTCTGAGAGCTACAACAGTGGTGTCAATGCTAATAGCGATAAATAGCACCTTAATTTTAGATTACATTTAAAAATAAATGAAGATTTTTAATTGCGCAATGAGTTGAAACTAATGTATGGTTATTATGTATTCAATGATGAATGATGTTACCGACAATACTAAAGTTGATGATTATTATTATAAATAATATTGAAGTCGACAATCTATCTAAATTACATGACATTTTCAAAAATTGATACGCTTTATAATTTGAACTTAACTAAACATTTAAGAATGTATTTCAATTATAGACCTGTATATTCCCTTTATACTTGATTTAAGAGAGAATTTTTAATACAGCATGGGCTATATAATTTTACCTTTTTTCAATTCGGTTTCAAGATTCAGGGGGTAACATTTAAAAGCCTCCCTATGAAACTACGGCCCATAGACCTTTGTTGTTGGAACCAAACTCACTCCTCGATTGTCGCGTCGCGGCTCCACCCGTCACCCCATAAATAGCCTTACGATTTCAACACAATACCCACTAAGCATTGGAAAAACCCTTTCAATGTGAACATGAATTATTACGAGTAGCTCAAATGCGTAACATTTAAACCAAACATTTTTATTGTTTTAAAAGGGTACTGCATTTGTGTGTAAATAAACGAACAACAATCATCCGATCCCAACAAAACCAAATAAACTCGATTAATTTAACATTACTTGTACATTATACTTTTTACCCATCGAACACGAATTGCCCCGCGTATTTACAAAACTCGGCCTCATATGAGTACGAATTCATTTCAAAGGAATTTCTAAACAACCGGATCCCAGTTCCCAATGGTATTTCAACAAAGCCTGGAAGTTGTAGAGGTATTCCAAATTGTTTACAAAATTCAATCCTAAAGCTTCGAGCCAGATTAAATCTAATTTCAACTTCAAGGTAAGTCTGAAATAAGTCTTCATAAAACGGGAACCCTTTGATTTAACCCTTCCCAAAGTTGGGCCTGCTGATTGCCCGAAAGTTAGTCCCGGTTGTATTTGGAGCTGTCTTTTTTCGTTGGAAAAAACAAATCGAAAACAAGCGAGTAAGTAATGGCTTAAAAGTGACTTCTGGGTAGATCCGGGCGTGTCGTCGATCCGGGGTTTAGCGAGCGCGCTTCTCGAAACATCTTAGCAGAGCGATTACACGCTGCCGCTCTTGTAATCACTTCTTCTCGTTTGTTTGCGCATTAGTCCCAGCAACGAGATACTACCGCACAACTTTTTTCATTACACGTTTGGATTAAGAAAATAATTCCTGGCATTTTCAACATTACATTTTTGTCGGTTATATTGAGGGTTAAAGATACTTCTGTCATCTTTAACAGCCACAATGAGATTTTTTTTTCGGACAGACATATTATTATGTATTTTGCCATTCGTTTTTGCTACTTCACCGGGCAAAATTACAAACTACGAGTAGAATACACTTATTATTGTTTTCTTAAAGTGGAAAAACTGTTTGAATACTTTAAAAATTAAGAACGAGATTTTATATACAAACTAGCTTCCCGCGCGCCGTTTCACCCGCTTAACTATCGTTTCCATGGAAACTTCATAACTAAATATAGCCTTCCTCGATAAATGGGCTGTGTAACACTGAAAGACCGCCTATTCGACCAGTAGTTCATGTGATTAGCGTGTTCAAGCAAACAAACAAACTATTCAGCTTTATATAGGTATTAGCATAGGTGTAGATTTATTTGTTTAAATGTAACTAGGTAAGCCCATTTACACCTTAAAAAATAAATCTGAAAATGTATTTATTTATTCTTTATTGCACACAGTAAAAACATAACATAAGGCGAGCTTAATTCAATAATGAATTTTCTTCCAGCATTCCTTTATGAAAGAAGTATTTGATTAAAAGTGCTTAGCTAGACAACAGCACAATGGACAAATCTTATAATAATTAATTTATGACAAATCTTCTCGTTGTTTCTCTCTAAAAGTAGTTATCTTTTTTAAGAGTTGACGATCGATGTGTTATTAACATAAGATTTGGTCTAGGTAACTGTGTGATTTTTACGAGGCGTCAAAATCAGTGATTGCTTTTACAGAAAGTAAATATGTGCTTCTATTAACCGTTCCATCATCGCAAATATTATCATAAATATTTTAGTTCAGTATTCAAAAAGCATTCTAGCCAGAATTTGAGAAATAACTCAATTTATCCTGGGTATATTGAGTTAGTTTTCAAATACTTTTTATGAACATCTAGAATATGGTATGGGTACTGTATCATACCTATGATACAGTAACTGAACATCTATATTTTATTCTATTCTATACATATAGGTAATTAAACTGTATAGGCCGAATATCTGTGCATAGAAAAAAAACGCAAAAACTGAGCCAGGAGTAAAATAGAAAAAAAATAAAAAATAATAATAATAATATTTCAACAGTTATAACCTTAGTGGGTACAAATAATTACAACTTAACCAAAAGATATACAAAATGCAAGTAGTAGATTGTCGGCAGGTACCTGTTTAGGCTCTTCAGTATGCACTTACACATAGAACTCATTCGGATTTTTTGAATCTCCCAAACTGTTGCATCGATTTAAATACTTTTATTCATAGAAAATTTTAATTATTATGAGTACCCGTGGGATAGTTAAAAACCGAAGGTATAATGAATACCATGCGGACAAAGTTGCGGGCATCAGCTAGTCTAACATATAATACATATTCGGCATACGGCGGCGTAGCGGCCGTAGCCCAGTGGCTGGGGCGTCAGACTTGTAATCATACATGATTACAAGAACGAAATCAAAACGATCGAACCAGCGACTACAGTCGCTGGTTCGATCCCCACCGATTGCACTACCGATGTGAATTGTGAACCCACGCGTAACACAAGTATTTTAGTTTAGCACAAGGGGTTAAGAAGAATACTAGTTAGTAGTGAGCAAAAACTCTGCTAGTAATCTTAAATTATTAATAATAGTCCGGGCATTATTAATAATGGCCGGTCTGTATTAATAATGCCCGACTCAATTGGACAATGTGATTAAAACAGCATGATTAATCACTTTTCCCCGGCCATTATGAATAATGCCCACCCTATTTTGGACAAAGTAATACAATAGGTGAAATGTAGTGTTTTAGTTTTATTAAAAGAAATTAAACTAACAAATTTTTTTATGAGCTGAGCAAAAGGTTTTTATTTGGTAAAAAAAAAAAATAACCTGAACCTAAACCAATTGATCACATTGCCCGGCTACAAGTAGGGAATTATTCATACTGCCCGGTCCAAGTGATAAATTCAAGCTATCTCAAACACTGACTTATTACATGGACCACGGGCCGTCGGGCATTATTAATAATGGCCGGTCCTTATTAATAATGCCCAGTTAATCACGTTGCCTGAAGACATATACAGGGTTATTAGTAAAACACCGGTAACCTCTCAGGACTATATTACTAACATCATAAACAACAACTTTTGTTCTACGACTTTTTACAAAACATTCTTCAACACCTTCAATATTTCGTTGTACTATCTAACGCATTTCAACTCTGTATTCCCCGCTCCCCTCGCTATTGTCGGTTCTATAGCTCCCTTTTGCTTCGCATAGACTTCGTAACATTTAGAGCGTTGAATTTAAATATTTTTATTTTTGTTTGTAAATCTGATGAATTAAAATATGATGAATTTTTAAAAGTCATAGACCAAAAGTTGTTGATTATGATGTTAGTAACGTAGTCCTGAGAGGTTACCGGTGTTTTACAAATAACCCTGTATATACATATACATATATATATATATACCTAGTCAGGTCATAAGTATTGTCACACAGTAAAAACTTTTCTTTTAGAACAATTCGAATTTCGAATTGTTCATGAAAATAAAAATGTATACTTATTAGAATTTATTTTCCTTTTTTTTTTTTTTTTTTTAATTTTACTCAGTTTTAAATATGGAGTGGACGCTTAAAGAAGACCTTGTTGCAGTTATTGCGTTGCATCGTTGCGGTTACGCGCCAATTAAAATTTTTGAAATACTGAAAAATTTGAATATATCCAAAAGATTCGTTTATCGCACCATCAAACGATACAATAAAGACTCTAGTGTAGATGACAGGCCAAGAAGTGGTCGCCCTCGGTCTGTTAGGACTCCAGCAGTGATAAAAGCTATGAAGGCGCGAATTCAAAGAAATCCCAAACGTAAGAAGAAACGGTTGGCCCTTCAGATGGGGTTAAGCAGAACCACGGTGAAAAGGTTGTTAAATGAAGACTTAGGGCTTCGGGCATATCGAAGAAAAACAGGTCATCGTTTGAATGCTCGTCTAATGGACCTGAGGCTGAAGAGATGCCGCGCTTTGTTGATGCGGTACGCGGGAAAAAAATATCGGGAAATTCTTTTTTCGGATGAAAAAATGTTTACCGTAGAAGAGAGCTACAACAAACAAAATGATAAGGTGTACGCACACAGTAGCGAAGAAGCGAGCAACCGTATTCCGCGTGTCCAACGAGGTCATTTTCCATCCTCGCTCATGGTATGGTTGGGAGTTTCTTATTGGCGCTTAACAGAGGTACATTTTTGTGAGAAAGTTGTAAAAACTAATGCAGTTGTGTATCAAAATACAGTCATGACGAACCTTGTGGAACCTGTTTCTCATACCATGTTCAATAACAGGCACTGAGTATTCCAACAAGATTCGGCGCCAGCTCATAGAACGAAGAGCACACAAGACTGGCTGGCGGCGCGTGAAATCGACTTCATCCGGCACGAAGACTGGCCCTCCTCCAGTCCAGATTTGAATCCGATTACAAGATATGGCAACACTTGGAGGAAAAGGCGTGCTCAAAGCCTCATCCCAATTTGGAGTCGCTCAAGACATCCTTGATTAAGGCAGCCGCCGATATTGACATGGACCTCGTTCGTGCTGCGATAGACGACTGGCCGCGCAGATTGAAGGCCTGTATTCAAAATCACGGAGGTCATTTTGAATAAACTTTAGTGTCATAAGAATCTATGTTTTGTTAAGTTCATTTTGGTATATAAATGGTTACATAATGAATAAACTTGTTTCAATTATTTTATATTAAACATGTGACAGAATTTATGACCTGACTAGGTATACACCTAAGAAATATAAAGTAATGTTTATGGTAAGTAATCTAGACCGTATTTAATACTAAAAGTTTAAACTTGAAACCTTCCTCTTATACTAAGTACAACGAACAAATACTTCCGTGATCTGGCGGTATAAGCCTGGCCTTAGGGCTTTGAGCCCACGCTCGGATCCCTACTTTCATAACAACATTTACCGTGAATATCGTGTACCAGAGAACAGGACGTATCGCCATTTAGCTACGTATTAAAGAGCAACTATGGGAATACCCTCTGGGAAAATTTATCTACATAAGTCTTTATGTAGATAAGGGGCTTTCAACACGAACTTTGTTTTTTAAATAAAAAATAAAGCAATTGCCGTATGTATTGTATGTAGATAACAATAATTGATTTTTTTATTGTATTCAAAAAGTAAAGTTTGGTAATCTATGAGGACTCCAAACTACGGCCCGCGACAGCTTAAGACTAGTGTCATCGATCTAGTCCGCGCATTCAATGTCTTATTGCTGTGATTAGTTAAAAAAGACAACATAAAATGATAATTACTCGATCGTACACTTTGCGACAAGTCTAGAAATAAGAGTATAGTTAAGGATAGAAAAATTAAAACTGTTTTGGCCCTTCGAACATATTAAAAAATTGTTATTAGGCCCTAAGGCGTCACAATTTGGAGACCCTTGATCTATACTAATATCATAAGTCTGCAGAGTTTGTTTGCTTGAACGCGCTAATCTCGGAAACTACTTGGTCCGCTTTGGAAAATTCTTTAGATCAATAAATCATTTCGATGGAGCTCACTACTCAACAGAAAAACTAAAGAAAAATAATAAAAATTATTCTCAACCAATGCTAGTGTTGATGTGGTTGCCGCCATAGAATTGACCTTGTCTCCCTATGGGGGACGTAAGAGGCGACTAAGAAACATACAGTTGATGGAAAAGCAGCAGCATCATCTACTCAACAGTCCATATTTCCAAGCGTGGTAATTTAAGCAATACCTTTCAACAACCCTGGCTTGCCATAATCTGTTCAGTGACATTGCCATGCGGGTTGATAATGTCAACCAAGGCCACGGGGCAGCGTTCCCAGAATGCTGGCAGTTTTGCCACGATGAATAGCAATGCTCATCTGCTATAAATAACACCACCATTTGTTAACGTTTGATTACTCGCATGTATTGAATTATATGTCACCGGAATAATCGTAAGTTGATCAACTTTATAGTAAGAAGATAAACTAACGAGGTTTCAGGAGGTTAAAAAAATAACGTGAACCTAAACCAATGGAGTTCAACAGTCAGAGTTTTTTTGTTTTGTTACAACAGTAGCATAGTCTCGTTTGGTTGGATTAGGTCAAGTGTCATAATAATTAAGTAAATAATAAACATAATAATTATGCGTGTTCAATGAAACTGGCAACTTAATTTAACAATATTAGTGACACGTTACTTACGTTAACTTACGATTCGTATTATTTTTCGGTGTCAAATACAACAAATATGTTCCTACGGAGGCAATTATTGATTTTGAGAAAATAAATCACGTTAATACTCTTAGTTTCACTTACCGATCACATCGAAAACTTTAAGTTGCGCTTCACTCGCTACCGTCGCTCAGGTAGCTTCCAAGGGCGTTCATTTTTGTTACGGTTCATTTGTAACACAAGTTTTAAGTAGTTTCAGTTCGCTTACTAAACAAATATAGAATATATAAGGTGCTACCAAAATATATACCATCTTTGAAAATGGTTTTATTAAGGCACATGGATTTATTTGAACTTATTATAAAGTTCCTACGAGAACGGGAGTTACTCGAGTGAAACCGCGCGCAGGATGTTAATAAATTATATAAAGCTGAAGAGTTTGTTTGTTTCGTTTATCGCACTAATCTCGGAAACTACTGGTCCGATTTTAAATTATTGCAGTGTTAGACAACCCATTTATCGAGGAAGGCTATGGTTATATTTTTATGGGAACAGAAGTTACGCCGAAGTTACATTTAACTATAATTCTCATAAATTACAAATACAGTTCTACATCATAACGTTACATTTTTACACGGGTAAGAAAAATACACCCTTTATTATAATAAATGGGTTCATAAGTTTCTAATTAAGTTAGATACCTAGTCAAAGTTAGTGACGTCAACAGGCAATCGAATTACAAAAGTAACTTTACTAAGTAATTTTGTTCAGCTAATAACCAAATGGCAAAAACAATAATACTACTGACCAGTATTGTAAAGGCAACTTTACTTACAATATCTGTATTATTGTATATTCTCCATTTATACATATATATATCTTACTAAAATAATAAACGCGAAAGTTTGTAAGTATGGATGGATGGATGTTTGTTACTCTTCGACGTCAAAACTACTAAACGGAATTGGCAGAAATGTTACTTTTTTGTTATACGCTGGATTAACATATAGGCTACAAAACTGGAGCAGAGTAACGCGGGTAAAACCGCGGGGCGCAGCTAGTATATAACTATATTATTGATATATTTATTCATCATCATCATCGGCCGGTATAACGTCCACTAGTTACACTCCTCTCCTCAATTGAGGGGCTATCGCAATGGTACCCACGTAACTCCAGCTCCCGTGGCAACTTCATAAATAAAAATATTCTATGTTTCTCTTAGATAACGTAGCTTTCTAATGGTGAAAGAATTTTATAAATCGGTCCTGTAGTTCCGGAGTCTATTCAATGCAAACAAACACACAATCAAATCCTTCATCTTTATAAGATTAGTCTATACTAATCTAAGTATTGCGTAACAAAACTGAATAAAGAAAAAAAATACATCGCCTATAAAGATCAAATTAAAAATAACGAGAACATTAATTTACAGACGTAATGTGGACATCATACTGCAACTAACTGCACTTACATTACATTGCAGCGTACGTGTTTCCTCCCGACATAGGGACGAAGGACTCCAGTGAGGTGTGAAGAAGCATGTTGTGGAACGGCAGGATAAGGCTGGCTAGTGATGGTCATCTGCTGCGCTGTGACTAGCGGTGTCAGAACCCGCCGTTACTTAATATCGGGTGGATAGGAGTCATTTGCATGGTCCATTACAACAAATCACACAAAAAGAGAAGACAAAATAATAATTCCTCAAAAATGACTGACGCCCGTAAAAGTGCACCTAATAAAGCTCCAAAAATACTAGAGAGGGTATCAAAGTGGACATAATTTAAATATTCTTCAATTAACTTATAGCTATAGCTATATCAGACCACTTACGTCCACAACTGAACATGGACTGAACATCTTAATAGACCAAACCCTAGCTTGTTGAGGAATATTGCCATAATCACCATGCTAGGTAGGCGGATTAGTGATCGCAATAAAGTGGTAACTAACCTTGAGTTCATAGACGCTGCTGCCCATCCATCAGCTGAAATTCCCTTACACACATCCATGGGAAGACACTCCTGGGAAGACATCGGGTGGTCACCCTAAGCCGAAAACCACACGCCATTACCATTACTTACATTACGTCTCTAAAAAATCAAAGCTAAATAGCAAAAAATAAAAGAACAGAGCACCAAAAATGTCTGACATCAATAAAATGCAGCTATTAAATCTAGTAAGAATACTAGCGAAGGCATCAATGTAAACACGTCTACACTCGACCATGGAGATAGGTTTACACATTGTTAAACGCATTCTATATTGATGTGTCCACGTTTCATTGTTATGTGTATTTGTACACAGCTAGCATCGAACTCTTCATCCATATTTATATCCGGTGAAATAGCAAAAGCCTCCTGACTAACTAAATAATGTCCGTCGAAAAAAAAACGTCATCCATAAAGAATTACTGGCTGTTGTACTGAAATAGACATATTTGTTTAAGTACATTGATTAATACAGAAGGTGTAAACCTATCTCATGTCAACTGTACATAAATGAAAGGTCATACTTCAATTAGGTGCATTACATATCGCGCAACAGAAGCGAAAAAGACAAAAAATGACGTCGCCTCAGGAATGTCTGACGCCAATAAAAGTGCACCTAATAATGTTCAAAGAAAACTAGCGAGGACAAAATAAATATTTTCCGTCGATCGTACTTCATAGCTAAAATAGACATATTAATTTACATTAATTGATACTGGCAGGTGTAAACCTATCTCTTATGTAAACTGTAGATAAATTAGAGACCATACTTCAATTAGCTGCACTACACATCGCGCAAAAGAACCGAACAAAAGAGACGTCGCCTCAGGAATGTCTGACGCCAATAAAAGTGCACCTAATAATGCTCAAAGAAAACTACGAGGACACAATATATATTTTCCGTTGATCGTATTTCACAGCTGAGCGCCAACAATGTTCTAAGCTCACAGTTATGAATCTAAACCAGCAACGACTGCTAGCGCCGGAAGCGGAAGGGATTCAGCAATTGACGCGACGTCCCGCAGAGCTCTGTGATCATGCTCGTATTTTTATTACAGAAATTGAAACGCCTTTTATATGACAGTGGCAACTTTACTTCAGTTTGGAATCTGCTTAGATTACATAATAATATTATTCCTATTTTTATTTCGGCTGTGACGCCTTCGTTGCGTTTTTTAAAGCGAAACTTATACCGAGGTTCGCTTTAAGACTTGAAGGTTACGGGTTCGATCCTCATGCGGAACAAGAAATCTTTGGATAAAATCTTAGATTACTCTCCGGGTCTGGATGGTTGAGGAACCACCCTTTGTGCCTCGGACAGTACGTCAAGTCGTTGGTCCCAATTGTTAGGTATAAAATCATCTGTAACAATCGTAAACCAGGGAACGGGATGCAGCGTTTTCCTGTGTGTTAAAACATAATACTGTGGTCACCAACCGGCATATCAACTGTGGTGCCTGATAAATAATCAACTAAAATGTTAGTCATATGTAACGCACTCAGTCATATTAAAAACATATTATACGCAATTTAATTCTTAAATAATTACATAATAAATTAAAATAAATACAATATTATCTCTTAGTACCAAAATGCTACATTGACCACTAACTGCCTACTTTACAAGACACCTCAAAGCTATTATCAGCTAAGCTAGTCACTCATCCATTCACACAATACATCAAACACAAAAAATAAATAATAAAATGTTACCTATATTAAATTTAACTTTAATTAAATGTTTTATGCTATAGTGTTTTAGTTGTAAGCGTAAATTATAAACTATAGAGTAATGTTTTATTTTATATAAATTTTATATTGTAGAAAATGTAGTGCCCTAACGGGGTTCATGTCTGGTTCTGTTACTTTAATATAACATCCTTGTAAAACCCATGAAAGCAATAAATAAATAAATATTATAATATTGCTCCTTTGTTATAAGAGATAACATAATTTGTCAGAACAACTGAACTTTTTATTTTTTTCTATAACCTGTTAACATTTTTTGTCATACGGATCGCAGAATTGTCATTGTAAAACTAATAATTATTACAAAATAATATTGTTATTTTCACATTTTTCAGACCTCAGTAACATAAGGACGAATGTTTCATTATCTCCAGAAGCATTTGGTCGTATGTGCCAGTTTATGATATAGGCACATACGACGAATGTTTCTGACGTATAATGACACATCCGACCTTATGCTTCTGAGCTCTAGATATATTTCCATGATAAGAAATACCTTGTGAAAAGAACAAATGGTATATTTTCATTGGGCATAAAGACACCTTTACAGAATGAAGAAACTGCTGTAAAATATTTCTTTAGACGTTTCAGGTTTATGAATAAGAATAAGATATATTCTTCAATAATAAAGCAAAACGTATGTACATATAGATAGGTAGAAATTTAAGTATATTAGGTTTAACGTATAGAATATTATAGCTAAAATTTTATGATGAATAAAGCAGCTGATCGTGTCTAACCGTATCAGTTTTAGTTTTGGAACATGCATCCGCACACCACGATACCTAAAATGAAAATTCCTATGAACCGTATCGTCGGCAAACGCCTATTTTGCTAGAAATTTTCCGTTCAATAAGCGTAAGACCTGAAACGCATTTACACGTAGACCCATAAAGCAAAAAGAACAAAACAATACAGGTCGGCTGGTTGTCGTATCGCTACGTTTTACGTCGCGGCGCATTTAGAATCGCTTTCAGTTTAATGTGGGCTTTACTGCAATGTGCATCGACAATAGGTAATTTTATAGCAGCGCTTTAAGCCCGGAAAGGTTTTGTCGAACAATACTTAACTGATTCGGTCTACCGCAAATGGTATAGCTTAGAAAGTTCATGGTTATAGCTCTGCTTCTCTTCAAATGAACAATTACCTGTAGTGACACTTAGACTGAAACACAATAAAGGACAGGGTATAAAAGGGAGAATAAACTCCGCTTTATAGCAGACTTAAAAAAAATCTTAGGTAAACGGTTTCCACCAAGTAGAATGCTGACTAAAAACATATTTGTTTGGCGTCAGGTTAGTCTTCTTGTAGTTAGTCTTCCACTAAGATTAATCGCCCAAAAAAAAAAGTAGTACAGCCGTATTTTTCGATAAAACTGATATGATGCGTCTTTCGTGTTTACTGAAGCGCACTTACCATCAATAAGCGGCAATAATCTGGCTCTTATTTTATTTAGAGGGTCCATCGCAACGGTCGGTCGCTGACAGATGGAGCAATCAGCCCGACCCTGATCGTTGCTGACTCAGATTTCACACTAAGGTCTTAACCCTACACTGGAATTTATTTATCACGCTGTAAATCCCCTCATTTTAAATATGTCAACATCTTACGCTCTATTAGGTATAGATCGGAAAATGTTGACGCGTAAGATTTTTAAAACACATCAATGCATTAGGTACTACTATGGATTTGCAGTTATTTTAATAGATAAATACAAAACAAGTGATTCAACAAGTTTATTACAGTAGTACCTATAAAGTGTGGCGAGGAACGTTAAAATCACGGATGGTTAGTAGAAGACTTAGAAAAATCTTTTATCAAACACCTATTCTAAAACTAATTCTAAGCTTGCTTCCCGTGCTTGGTTCCAACCACGTATCTCCTGTTCCCCTAAGAATTTCAATATTAAATATAGCTTGAATAACGTCACATTCTAAAGGTGAAAATTAAAAAAATAAAATGCAAATTATCAAACGTCGTCCAATAGTTTTTGAGTTTATTGGTAACAAAAATACAACTTTTTCATCTTTATACTACGAGTATAGATATAGATATAAACGAAATAACCGATATTTATTCAGCACTTAGGTATTTACGTACACTTGTACTTTTCAAGTAAATTCACAAGGCATACAAAATCAGTTATAATTAGGTACAGTACATTTTTACTATAAATGATGTTTGAATGTAATTCAGCTGTACTAGAAGTATATCAGTTTTGTGTCAATAAATAAATTCTTAATATTAGTGCTATTAATTATTTGCATTTCTTTATAATTAAGATTATATAAATTTTAAATAAATGACATCCATAAATAATATAGATATAGATTGTTGTAAAGAACGAATACCCATATTAGAAATATAATCAGTACTACAACTACTAGCTCAGCCAATTCCTACTTTTATAACTAATTAATATCATACATAAACAAACCGTAAACACACCGTAAACACACCTACAAGGAACTAATATTTTCATTTCGAAACGCAAATCAAGTGAACGAAGAGTTATCGATGAACGTGTGGGGGTGACGATTGCCTTACCTGCCTCCGACAAGCTGATTTAAAGCCGCCGACCTAATAAAATAAGCTTCCTAATAAGAGTTCCTGATACCATCCGGCTAGAGAGTGCTACAAAATTTAACGATACTTTTACTGCTACTTACAATTTAATATTATGAGAAACAGCCAATTCGTAGTCGTAGATAAACGTAGCCGTTCTTAACTTTAGCAGCTTATTAATGAATTGAAAAAATACAAGACTGCGTTGCTTCGTTCGTTTAATTTAAAATATACAGTAAAGTACGTTAGTCTTTCGCTTGGAACTAATAGAACTGTTCTTAAGATATCTTTCGAACTTTGATACCGTTATGTTCGACTGCTAAAAGGAATACATACTAACTATACATTTGTAGACAGATTTTTGATAAGACACTAGCAATCTATGCACAAATCTATACTAATATTAAAAAGAGGAAAGATTTAATTGTGTGTTTGTATTAAATAAACTCCGGAACTAGTGGACTAACATCAAAAATTATTTCAATAATAAAAAGCGACGTTATCCAGGAGTAGCATAGGCTATATTTAATGATGATGTTCCCACGGGAACGGAAACCGCGCGCGGGATGGTAGTAACAAAATTAAAGTTAATATCGCAGCTTCAACACAATTTAATCTGTAATATTATGGGACAAAAACTCCGTGTGGTTTCCGGCTTAGAATAGACCACCCCATGTCTTCCCATGGGTGTCGTAAAAGGCGACTAAGGGACATATGGCTGATGGAATGATGGATGGGCAGCAGCATCTATTACCTCAACGTTTAAATCTTACTGCGATCACTAATCCGTCTGCCAAGCGTGGTGATTATGGCAATATCCCTCTACGATCCTGGCTTATCAAGGTCTGTTAAGAGGAAGCCCATGTTCAGCAGTGGACGTAAATGGGCTGTTGATGATGAGATTTTTTTTTATAAATTGATTTGACATTTTGACATTTTGTGATTGTTTGGTGAGTATGTTGAAAAGGCTTATTATGGTTGGAACAAATTGCTGAAAATTGAATACGAACCTACGGGAATGTTTTCATTGTTATTGGAATAAGCGGGAAATGAGTTGTGTGAGCTTAGCTGTTAGGTAATAAAAAAAAAAAAATGTTATCTGCCTAGTTTCAATTTATTAGGTACCATTTGGAATAACATTCATTTAAGTAGAGTACATTGTGTAATATAGAAGTGAAATAAATAATAATCGTAATAACAGGAACTTTATCGAAAACACTTAATCGCAGCAGCGATAAGACTGCCATTTGTACTTTTTTTAATTATTATGCATTATTTATTTTTAATTATTCCTGGTGTACAATAAAGAGTATTTTACATTAATTAACTTTATATTAAAGTTCCCGTAGGTCTATATACTTTCTCGTATAAAAACAAAGGCGGGTAGTTAACTTAACCATTTGTAACTTGTGATCGGCTGGTTTCAATGATCTTAGATTAATTGAAATTGTTTCCGCCCGTAAATTCATTTTCGTAAAATTCTCACCCATTCCGAACCCACGGTTGTCTAATCTTGACTACTTGGTTTGTTTGTTTTAACGTGCAATCTCAGGAACTACTAGTCCAATTTGAAAAATTCTTTCAGTTTTTAATGGCCCATTTATTGAGGAAGGCTATAATTATAGGCTATTATTAATAATTACGAAGTTCCGACTTGAACTGGAGCTACGCGGGTGAAAAAGCGCGCGGAAACCTAGTATAGATATTTCGCTTTCATAAAACATACCTCAACAAACACGTTTGACACACACCATAACTTTTACAAACCTTCAGCCGTTTAATATCATCGTAAATCTGTACGCGTTGAAAAGGTTGCCTAAACGTAAAACCTACATCTGCTTTATCGACATACCCGTGTCTCGTCACTACGCTTCGGGATCGGTCGGGATCAGCACGTCGACAGTTTTCACCCCATTTGAACGAGGTTTTTACGGCAGCCACTCATCTGACCCTTCCACAACAAACATTGCGATCAAACGGATTGCATTGCTCATTGTTGAGTATAAGTGCCTTGATTAATACGATTTTTTTAAATATTATTTTGTAAAGGAATGGGTAGTTTTGATTTCGAGTTTTATTTTGTATTGACTATTGTAATTAGAGGCTTTTGATACGTCACCTGCCTTATTAAACGATTTAAACAACATTACTTTCACATAGAGTCACTTTTATTACTCTACGGACTTCCATACAAATACATTATTTATAAACAAACTTTGCTTTGATTTTCTTTGGGAAAAATATGGTATGATGAATCTTAAAATAAACGCAGTTTGTGGCCAACTGAATAATAACAGTGAAGAGGGGCTCAATTCTAATAATTTAAGTAAAAATTACATACCCACCTATACATGTTGACAATAGTGACTTACTTATGTAGAATTCTTCTAAAAAAAAACAAAATATGTTTTGAGACACGATGTATCACGAGAACAATGAAAAAACATATGGAACCTATTAATCCAAGAAATAATAAAATTCCAATAATTATTTGACATCAGAATGTTGCATCAGTAGAAAAGCACTTTACCTTATTAAATACCAGAATACCAAATGGCCAAAAACTGTCTGACAACACTTCATTGCGAATCCTTTGAAGCGTTTCGGAGAATCTGGTAATTTGGGAGTTTTATTAAGACTAGCTTGTGTCCGCGACTTCATTTGTTTGGAATCCTATTAGTCTTAGCGATCTTGTGCAATTAATGTTTTTTTCAAATTGGACTATTACTTCCTGAGCTTTGCGCGTTCAAGCAAACAATTAAAAAAGCTTACTCTTCAGCAAAATTTGCATATATTTGTAGTACTGTTAAGTATCTATATGCTAATTTTTCTAGCCTTATACATAACCTTCGTATTTTTAACACGACCATACAAAAACAAATATTTAACTAGTAGGAGAGAATCAGAGCCCATGAAGTCTTCTATCACTGTGGTAACAAATATCAACTAAAATATTCGCTAGAAATATTAATTCAACTCTATGAATCTTGTCTAGGACAAAGTGGGATGGACCAATTTTGCTCATTCTTTTTTGTTGTGTTTATTATTACCAGTTCATATCTAAGAAAGAAATAATAAAATTGAGCGAAAAATTAGAGAATTCAAGAATACTTAAACTCCATATACAATTTTCTTATGTAACCTAAGCGTTTTTAATGTAACCTTATGGTGTCTGACATAACATTGATAAAATGCGTGCTGTTCTTTAGTTAGTGCACATTATGGTTAGTTCAGAGCTATCAGCTAGTAGAATATAATATTCAAAGTGAAACACTATCAACAATGTATTTTTCTAATATTGAAACAAAACCCGTTGCCCACATAGTTTCGTTAGTAACCAAACGTTTTAATAGGTTCCACTCGAGTCTAGATTAAATAGAGCACTAGATAGAATTCCACCAAACATAACCACGGACATTTTATACCGAACCGATGTTTGAAATATCGCTGTGGTTTGATACTTATTTAGATAGGATAGGATTATATTACCAATGATTCAATGTAATTTATGATCAAACGAGCGTGTGGAAAATTTGTTCACTATAAATGAGGGAATGGACATTGTTAATGAATTTTGTACCGGTAACGCTAATGCTTACATTCAGATTAATATAAAAAACGAAACTTCCAAACCTAAGCCTGTCCAATTAAGTCCACTGAATCCGACCCGCTGCCGGAGAAGAGTTCGTCTGGGAATGCGACACGTCCTCCCTAGCCCTCCCGACTCTTAGTTAGCAAGGAACCTTCCAATGCCCTCGTACACCCGAAGTCAGAGAGGCCCGCGAAATGTAAATTAGAGCGACAGTTGCACAAAATCACCCTAAAATTCTAAAATCATTTCCACAATCCACCCGCCAACGACCGCCCTGAGCCGAGGTCCAAGTCCCACAGGGGCGCCCTCTTGCGCAGGTTGCTTCTTTTTTTAGTTTTAAACCTACAGATTCCCAACGCAAAGGTTTGGATTATGAGTTCACGTTTCAATTTAAATTAAATGGAAACGTCGGTAAATATTATACACTTGCTTGCAAAAACACGATTGATACCACTTACTGAGAACAAATATTACTTTATTTTCGTGATTTCCAATATATATGCAGGTTCCCTAAATTTTTCGACGCGAGCATATATAGGTCGTTAATATTTTTGGAACACATTCTAATAATCATATTTACAACGAATAAAACATGAGTAATGATAATTAATATGGTATGGTAATGGTAACAATAATTATGTTAAAACTATTACACATTCAATGCAAATAACATGAAATAAATGATAGGTTTTATGCAACATTTAATCTGAAAAATTGTTTTTAGGGTGCTAACTGATAACTTTAGCTATCGGTTTAACCAATGCTGAGGTGGAAACATTTTCGGAAGAACATGCGAGATTACTCATTTTCATAATTATATATAATATCTACCTGCACGCGATTTTACCTGCGAAACTCCCGTTCCCGCATAAACTTCATCATTAAATATTGATTTAGCCATTCTCGAAAGATGGGCTATCTAACACCGAAATAATTTTTCAAATCGGTCCAGCAATTCCTGAAATTTGTGCGTTCAAGCAAAAAAACTGTACAACTTTATATATTAGTATAGATATATAGATTTTTATTTTTGTGAGGCACCTTATAAGCAAATCATTCATCATCATTTTTTTAGAACAAAAGGTTACTGAAGGAAAATACATTTCATAATGAATTAAGATTGACTTTCTGCATATTGGTTTCGTGTGTAATCACTTCATATTTCTTTTGTTTCTATAACAAAGACAATGCATAAGCTTCGAATAAAGTAGAGTGTGGCCAATAAAACAAGGAGAAAGATTTTTTTAATAACTTACATAAAACCGACCGAATATTTAAAGAAAATGTAGGCAAAATAGGATGTGTATATTTAAATCATATCACCTTTAATTGTTTGCTACGAATTAAAGAGAGAGGACATATACATGGCCAAATCTGCTTTTTCACGGTTCACCCCAATATTACCGCAGCGCATAATTCGCGCACACCGATACGGATCAATGGGAAGTGCGGTCGCAATTGCAACATAATATATTTACTCAACATGATTATTTGTAAATAATTATGGAAAAGTGGTCTTACATCTAATAAAAACTTAATCGTGCTCTTAAACAAATTTTCCATTCAATTCATATATTCTGTGTCATATTTACTGTACTTGCTGAACTTTGTTCGGTCGCCATCGTTCAGAGCACAAGTTACTTTAATGCCTAGAAAATTACGTACTAATAATTGTAACCTTCATAAATATTTTAGATTGAGACTTTTGTCAAGAACAAGTGTAAGTAAACTCGCAAATGCGGAATAAAACATTCATTTTATATCTATCGTTCTTATATTTCCTCAGAAAAGCTCCCCAAAGGTTATTCATTCCTCAAGCAATATACTGACTGCCAATCCGACTTACTAATTATGCGAACATAGCTCATTCCAGAGCTCGTTGACCTGAAGCGAAATCTGGCAAACTATCTGCTAGACAGCCAGTGCCGTAAGCATTCACTGAATTACTTGGATAAGTCGTGAACTTCATGAGCAGCATTCCCAATAGAAACAGAATATCGATAGTAAGCTACAAGTTAATCAATATATATTTTGCCTTTTTATACAAAAATATAGTAACATAGGTAATAGAGTAGATAACACATGTTAGTGCTGAAGTCTCGCTGGTGTGCGGTGGCACTTCGGCTCGCACATCCACTCGCGCCCGTGTCCGACAAACTCGTTAAAAGTTGGCGAAACAACGGAAGCACCGTTACTTGCGAGACACTTGCCACTCGTGACGCTAAGTACAAAAGTATAACACGACAATAATATGAAACATTTTGTTGCCAGACACAACTAACGCCCGCCCGGATATTTAAGCTGATATCCTCAGTTCAAAAGCGAAACTTACACTTTTATATTTTTCGTTGCTTGTTCTACAAAGTTTGTATCAACGTCTGGTTTAAGATCGGTACTTGGTTTCACACTAGCAAAAGTAATCAGTTTCAATCTTAAGCTTTGTTCAAATGATACGTCGGGTTGTGTTGAAATTGCTGAGCGTTTAATACACACTATGGTAATGGATAGAAAATGTTCTGGCGTTACAATGCGTATTTCAGAAGTAATCTAGAGAACAATAGCGGTTCAGTGTGGTCGTCGTTAAAATTATAAATACCCTCGGCTCACTAACTGCCCCTGTATTCCGTTAAGAGGATTCCCAAAGCTGTAAATTGCGTGCGCGAAATATTTACGAGACAGGCTTTCGCGGCATTACAACGACTATGTGCATACATTGCGCAGCGCTTGTTGCAAAAATGCAACAACATGGACCGGCAGCCGCTATTGCATTAACAATCCGCCGCCAACTAGATAACTGCGCTGTTTATTGGCCATGACACTTTTAATGCGAGTTTCCGCCAATTGCCACTACCTTTATTATAAATTTTGGTAATTAGTTCGTGTTCAATCTTGTAGTACCTAATAGCCTCCATACAATCAATCCGCTAAAGCAGAGGTCTCCAAACTACGGCCCGCCAGTGCCAACAATCCGGCGACAGCTTAAGACTAGTGTCATCAATCTGGCCCGCGACACCCAACGTCTAATTGTTGTTACTATTGCTGTGATAAGAAAACACAAAATGATAATTACTTGGTCGCACACTTTGCGACTAGTCTAGAAATAAGAGTATAGTTAAGTATAGGTCCTAAGTCTTCAAAGTTTGGAGACCCCTGCGCTAAAGCAACAGATTATCTGGTAGGCTAATTCTATAGCGTTTGCAATTCGATAATGTAGCGCACAGATTGTAAGATTTTATATAAAATTAAGTCTATTGCAAACATTTTCTATGGCCGATGGTAAAACATGTAAGTAGTAGAGTCAAAATCCTATATTATTTTATTATATGAATTCATACTTTACACGAAAATACGGTCGTGAAAATACCTAAAAGGAAAACGCATTTAAATAAAAAAGAAGTTCAGATTTTTCTGTTTTTACACTAGTCGGGCTGCAGCAGGACTCCGGTCAGTGGAAAAAGGGGAACAAAAACGATTCGGCTAACCGCCAAGCGTTAATAAATTCTTCGAATTTGCAGCGGGAGTTGAAACGCAATGTCCGAGCAAGAACCGCCAGTCCGCTAGTCGTGGACATAGTAGGTATACGTTATACCCTGAGTCAGAACTTTAAAGAATAGAATAAGCACGTACGTAGTAATGTATCAGGTAAATGACCTGCTATATTTTTGACAAGCTGCTGTCCGCGACTGCGTCCGCGAAAAATAGCCTGATTAAAATAATCCCGATTCCTCCTCCTTATAATATCAGCTATCTTCTAAATATAGTCCCGTGTAAATCGGTACTACAATTCTAGAGACTATTCGGAATACACGGACAAACAAAATAAAAAGTAGCCTTATGAAATTAGATATCTATCGGTGAAAGTAAAAAAAGGTCCAGCCGTTACTGAGATTAGTCAGGACAAAAAAATATTTATTTTACGACACGAACAATCGACTTGTAAAGCAGTTGGTCCTGATTGTCTTAATCATCTATCATATACCAGGTAACGGACGTAGCGTATATGCTATACAATACTGCGGTCACCAATCTGACTTTCAAGCGTGGTGTTTCTGTGTTCAGCGTGGACGTTGTACGGGGATGATGATGAAGTATTATTTGTGAAAGAGAATAGTAGTATTTAATGCAGTCGATTTTAAGATTGAAATATCTACCTACATCGGGCATATGAAGGTACAGTCATACTAACAGACATTGCGGGGCAGTGGTCCAACTGCTCTGTCCAACTAGTTGGACCATGGGTCTTTACTAGGGGCAGTTGTCCAACTTTAAAAAAAGTTGGACCACAGCACCTTTTGATAGATCCGTGGTCCAATCATTTAAAAAAATTATGTGTGTATGGTACCTACTGGTTTACGGTTATATTGAACCGCTTTACAGTAAAATAACAAAATTAAAGTCGGGTGACAAATTTTTAAACTTTATTTTTTACAATCATCATCATCATTTCAGCCGTAGGACGTCCACTGCTGGACATAGGCCTCCCTCATAGATCTCCAGTTGTTACGGTTTGAAGCGGCCTGCATCCACCGTGATCCCGCGGCCTTAACCAGATCATCCATCCATCTAGTAGGTGGACATCCTACGCTACGCTTGCCGATCCGCGGTCTCCATTCGAGAACTTTTCGGCCCCAACGGCCATCCGTTCTCCGTGCTATATGGCCTGCCCATTGCCACTTCAACGAACTAATTGCGTTCTTCTACGTATCTCCTCATTTCTGATTCGATCTCGTAGAGAAACCCCGAGCATAGCCCTCTCCATAGCTCGTTGAACAAATCTGAGCCTGTTCATAAGGCCTATAGTAAAGGACCACGTTTCAGATCCATAGGTCATCACTGGCAACACACATTGGTTAAAGACTTTCGTCTTCAGGCACTGAGGTATTTTAGAGGAAAAGACGTTGCGAAGTTTCCCGAACGCTGCCCATCCGAGTTGGATTCGGCGATTGACCTTCTTCTCGAAGTTGGACCTACCACCTAATTGGACTGTCTGTCCTAGGTCTCAACCATTATAGGGGTAGGCACAACATGGACATTAAACATGATTTTCGTGTTATCCATGTTCATTTTAAGACCTACCCGTTGGGAGACTCGGTTGAGGTCTTCGAGCATTGTACTGAGTTCTTCCATCGACTTTGCCATGACCACGATATCATCAGCGAATCGAAGGTGAGTGATGTATTCGCCGTTGATGTTGATGCCTAGTCCTTTTCAATTCAGAATTTTGAAGGTGTCTTCCAAACTGGTCGTAAACAGTTTCAGAGAAATAACGTCTCCCTGTCTTACGCCTCTTTTTAGTGGAATCGCGTTCATACTCTGTTCTTGTACTCGGACCGACATTGTGGCGTTTCTATACAAACATTTCAACACTTCGATATACCGATAGTCAATACGGCATCGCTGGAGAGACTAAAGTACGGCCCATGTTTCGACCGAATCATAGGCTTTCTCGTAGTCCACAAACGCTTAACAGAGCGGCAAGTTATACTCTTTGGTCTTCTCGTATTACTTGCCGCAGCGTATGTATGTGGTCTACGGTACTATAAACTTTTCGGAATACGGCTTGTTCGGGAGGCTGAAAGTCATCAAGCCTTCGTTCGAGACGATTCGCAATAACCCTAGAGAACAGCTTATAGACATGACTCAAAAGCGAGATGGGCCTGTAGTTCCTTAGTAAGGTGTTATCGCCTTTCTTAAAGAACAACACCACCTCGCTTTAGTTCCATGTTGTAGGCGTGGTGCCTCCGAGCAAGGCGGAATTGAAGAGCTTCTGAAGGACTTTAAGTACCGGTAATCCACCCGCTTTCAGGAGCTCTGATGTGATTCCGTCCTCACCCGGCGCTTTGTTGTTCTTTAGCTGTTTCAGGGCCATGCTTATCTCGTACAGGCTGATGTCCGGGATATCCTCGGATATCCGTCGGGTCAGTTTGGCTCTTGGGTCTGTAGCCGCTCTAAAATCAGGCTTGGTGATAGAAGCGTAGAACTGCCCGTAGAACTTTTCGACTTCCCTTAACACTTCCGCTTTTGTCGACGGAAATTTTGACGAATTTTCTCAGCTTATTAGCGTATTTAGCCAGAGGCATAGGACTTATAACATTTTAGAAAGCTCACATGCAAAACTAAGTCAGCTCATTGATGGAAAAAATGTTACAACGTCTATTAAATGTTTTAGAAAAGACGAAATGCCCAAATTGATAATGATGATTTTATACGAGAAATTCAGCTACAGCTGATTTCAGGTGATATTACTGTAGGTCATGCTTTAGATAAATTTTGTTGAATCTTGTAAAACATTGTAAAAAAATAAAGTCATTTGTCACCCGACTTTAATTTTGTTATTTTACTGTAAAGCGGTTCAATATAACCGTAAACCAGTAGGTACCATACACACATTTTATTTTTTCAATGATTGGACCACGGAACTATCAAAAGGTGCTGTGGTCCAACTATTTTTAAAGTTGGACAACTGCCCCTATTAAAGACCCATGGTCCAACTAGTTGGACAAAACAGTTGGACCACTGCCCCGCAATGCTAACAGAATATAACGTGTTTTAATAAGTCTATGGTTATTTATAAAAACTAATGGAAAGCTTAATGAATTTCCATATTATTGTGTATGAAACATAAACTCAAAACAAGCGAAGCCGCGGGCGGGAGCCACTTATTTTATACAAACACTAAGTTGGTGTTACTCTACGTAGTTTGAACATCTCCAAACTTTCCAGACGACTTTAACAGCATAGCTTATAAACGAAACATTTATTATTTTTTCAAAATTAAATTTACCTAAATGACTTCTATAAGAGACGATTCTTACTTATGAAGTTTCCAATTTAATCGATGGGCTGATTTAATAGGAAATGAGAGCAAAGATTTCCTGCGCTTAATCTCTGATCTTTGATGCGGTGCCGAGAGGAGCAAAATTGACAGGTCTCATTAAAGTTGGACAGATTTTAATGGTGGAGTCGAATATTAAAGATGATTACCTCGACACTGAGGATTTATTAGAACTTTTACATTCTCCCTAGTAATATATATGCCTAGATATATATTTTCAGTATGTATTTTGGTACAGTCGGTTTGGTCCATGCCTCTTTTACGATATCCGGGAACTAAAAATTGGGAATTAAGTTCTCAAAAGTCTCGCACTGATCAAACGCCTTTGAATAAACCGTACAATAAAACATTTTACACTGCCCAATTGACGAATGGTAGTTAGTCAGAATAAAAGAGTAGAACATAAAATGTCCTCGTTACTTTTGCCGTCATGAATTGAATTGGTCTCAATAGTTCAAAAGTAAAGTAGGATTACAAAAATGTTATTCATTCTTTACGTATAAAGTATCGGGGACGTTTGTACTGTACTCACTGTATCAAGCCGTTAACGTCCACCGCTGAACAAGGGCGTACTCTTAACAAACCTTAGCAAGCCAGGGTCAATGAGGGTTATTGCCACTGGTGATTACAAAACAAATTGCCATATCTCTACTATACATATAATACAACTTTTGAGGTCGAGTTAGAAGTAAAATAGAAAACATCTAGATTTTTTAAATATTTTTGTTTCTCAGTCTGTTTGTCTGTTTGTACGGGCTAATCTCCAAAACTGTTGCATCGATTTAAATGAAATTTTCCATGGTGGTATCTTACATCCCCGGTCAACATTTTAAATGCTTTTAATCACAGAAAATTAATGAGTTCCCGTGGGATATTGAAAGAAACGAATTTATCACAAACACCACCAACCGGACAAAGTCGCGGGCATCAGCATCAGCTAGTTTTAAATAAATTCATATTCTACACAATCCTCAGTGCTAAAGATATCCTTAAAGAATTGTTTCATTTGGACCCGATGGTAAATACTTTGCTTATATAAAATATATAAAGCGCTACATAAAAAAAAACTCTATATAACCTTATATACCTACTAACACTTTCCCGTGACTTCGTCCGCATAAATTTCAATTTCCCCATACAAACTTCTTCACCCCATTTCATCTGATGATGGTTGCTGATTGTAGTAGCGCAAAGAAGCCGCTAAATCTAGAGTGGAGCTATGGGACCATCAATTTCCGGACTCACCCTCTAATTTTCCACCAGCTGAAAAACTTCCGCCGGGTGCCGACCTCCCCTGGGCAGTCTGGAAGTCTTTAAATAGACTTCGAACTGGTGTTGGGATATGTCTAGAAAATCGTGTAGGTGGCGTTACTCCAAAAACGACAAATGCGAGTGTGGCGTGGTCCAATCAATGAACCACTTATTGTCATGCCCGAACTGCCCCACATGCACAATACAAGACCTAGATGAGGCAAATGACCGGGGAATCGCTGTGGCCAAATACTGGTCAAGTTTGATTTAGATTACTGGATAGCCTTTCGACTCGAGAAGAAGAAGATTTGTCTAAGTCACTCACATTAAAAAGTATTACAAATTCGTAGTTACACGATATTGCAATACTACTTACAACAATAATGACACTAATAATTAAGTAAGATGAGCAGCAGAAGCAAACAACAACTACCGGCAGCTAGCCGATTAGCCAATGATATGATGAGGGTAGATAATTATGTGTGTTCCTCTGTGGCCGGACTACATTAAGTACTCAGATGCTATAGCTCGAAATAATACCTACCTAAAGTCTACTTTAATCGGAATATATATATATTTTTAGTACCTCAAGAGATATCTTTTTAATTAACAATTTATGTAGTCCGGCCGCCAGGCAGTGCTCTCTGGCCACGCCACCTCAAATTAAATAGAGTATAATGAACTCTTAATAAATTAATATCCCGAAAAAAACTACCTAAAGAGTACCTTGCATACGACAAATATGGTCCAATAAACCGCTTTAGTTGAGGAGTTATTGGTCGTAGGGTGTGGTCCGGCTGGAAGGTATACTCTGCAGCAAGGCAATTTTGCAATATTTAATATTAACTATCCATCTATATAAATTGATTAATAGTACCTTTTCTCTACTCTTCGTTAATACTTTTTTCTCTCAAGAAACTATTCATTTTGATTAATTACCTTAAAGTATGTGGCGCGTAATAAGTACATTATAAAAAGACCTGCCCAAAAACCCAACCACTACTTGTATTAAGTGTCCAGTGCAACGGTCATATCAATATATTTTAATTGGTTAGAAAGTGTTTCCATTATTTTCTCTCAATAATGTGTGGACACCGCTCCTTGTAAATATAATTACTTACTTACTAATTACTTAAGTGTACAAGTGTCAATCCTGTTTGTAAACAATATATTTACGGAGATATTGTGATGTGTTTAAGGTTGCATGGATACCACACTCGGTCGAATAATCTTTAAGTAAATCACATTTTTACAACCAACTCTTTTTTACAAACTATGGCATAACTTTTACTTAAACAAGGCCGGGCAAACCCAAGCCCGCTGGCCAATAAGAGGCCCGCCAAGGCATTTGCATTCTTCTTTTTCTAATGTTTATTTTTAGTAGTTCTCTTTAAAAGAAAAAGGCATTGCCCTTGTCCAACCTTAAAAAAAATTGCCCGCCAAGGAAATACTTGTAAGAACCTTTTTCATTACTGTGAAATAGGCAAAAAAATTGTATGACGAGTCAATGAAAATTAACACGTAAAATAAATAGGTATAATGTACTTATTTGGAAAATACTGACTTGTAGTTTCCATCGCGCCATCTAGTGATTGACTATCATATTATGTAGATGTCAGCACTTCAGGATCAGCACCACACATGAGTTTTTAGCTCCATCTAGTTACCGCTGCTGAGAGCTTCATCATTCTAGCCTAGAAGGGTTAAGCAGAAAAACAGCAGTAGTTATGCGCATATTATAAACACATAGGTACACTAAACAGTGGTATGCAAAACCTATACTTGACTTAACTGTCTTGAGTAAGTAGTGTCCTTGTCGCTGTCTATTGCTATGATAATGGCACCTGTGGCATCAGTTCAGTGACACCAGAAATTCCCAAGTAAACTCAGTATCAGTGTTTTCCTTGCATACAGGAGGTATGTACACAAAAAGGAAACAATTATTACATTAGTAGACAAGGCTCGTCAACATATATATCGCAGGCAACTGTTTAAATAGCAGTCTATGATTGATGATTACAAAATTTAGTGTGAACTAATGGAATGGCTAGCTTTGTACCTAACCTTTCCACTTAAAAATAAATAAAAGATTTGTATATTATAAACATAAGATTTATTATCAACAATTACATCGTATATTCTAATCACAGGATTATCAAATTACATCGAATCAAAATATTCTATCAATCACAAAACAAAATAGCAACTTATCTTAAAAAAATGAAATACAAATAGCGTCAGCCAAGTTTCGTTTTTATATATAATGTCAAATAATTAGAATATAATATTATTCTAGGATTCATTCTAATAAGTGGTGATTTATGTCTATAGTTTCAGACTTATTTTATATTAATCATATATTAAACGGCATTATTACTAACCCTAATTAGAACAACTTTTGGTATGCCACAATAATATAACATTTAATTAGAGGTAGTTTTACACAAAAACAATTCGTTTGACATATTTCCCAAAGGAATTATGGATATTTAACTATTAGTAGAAAAACATACCATTTTTTAACATAAATAAACCAGACATAAATAGTTGATTAATTTATTAATATTTCATATCACCACTAATGTCAGTAGCAAAGAAAGAGATGAGATTTGCGAAACCTCAATAAATTAAGATATAGTAATAAGAATAATACGTACAATGTTCATTTTCTTCATACAACACAAATAGGCGACATCACAAATGTTTCATAAATATTTTAAAAACATGACTATCAGATATTATAGCAAAATTACATGAATAAAAATATAATTAATTCCGTCAGTAACAAGTCATTATTCTCATTAATACAAAATTATGTCTAAAAATACTATTCTAAATTAAAACTAGCAAACAAACCAGGTACCTAAAACAAACCTTATACAAAAGTCAGTCCATTGTCACAATATACCATTATACATTGTCATACACAATGTGTCACAATTTTAATACCCACATACACTTTCACTATATAATCTTAGGGACTTGAAGGTATTTTGGCTAGCTCATAGATAGCCTCGCCTTTCAGCTGTGGTAAGTTTGATACTTTGGCAAGTGTATTATCTAAATATCTATTGTATACTGCCTTGTATTTGGAGTTTTCTACATTGACGACTATTTTCGCCAATTTTCTAATGATGGGATCAATGTGTTCTAGTGAATATCCTGAGTAATAAGATAACGACGACGTCCATACCTCTTCGAGCTTTTTGCTTGAAAGCAAATGCAGGGAGAGACAGATGGCAGCGGCCGCCAGCTCTGATGGTCGGTAATGCGCCATTGTATACTCCACAAGGCAAAGGTCTACAAAGTATTTAGCCAAGTGATGATTCTTGGATGTGCCATGAGCAGCCTTGACAAATCTGGAAAAAATATAATTTCACATTTAGAAATAATTTTGTCACACCTTACACAAAATTGTTAAAAATAGTTTTAAAATCAATTCAACGAAATGTGGAAAACCAATTTCTATATGTCACCAATTAATCACTGTTACAATGATCTTTGAGGGTACATAAAATAATTATTCTTTTATTCACATGATTGTTATCTATATTAATATTATAAAGAGGAAAGATTTGATAGTTTGCATTGCATATCTCATAATTCAAGACCAACTCATTATTCTATTAATTAATCTAATTTCCCCTATTAAAATTAATCTTGGAGGAGCTGCTATATTAGAACTCATTAATAAAATATAAATTGCTCCCGAAATACTGGACAGATTTAAAAAAATCTTTCACCATTAGAAAGCTGTATTATTCAAGTTCCCACGAGTAAGGGAGCTACGTAGATGAAACCGCGCGGGAAGCTTGTAAGATTATGATTATGTTTATATGATAATGCCGATTATCGTATAACAGCTCAATGATAAGTCATAATCCATACAGACCTACACCTAACACATTTAATGCTCAGATTTGCTTTAAAGACTCAAGTAAGTACTTATAATGAAAATAGTTGAATAATTTACCTTCTCAAGAAACTCAGTGGTATGGGTCTAGCAAGGCAGAAACCTAGCTTAGACATAATGTCTCTCTCGCACTGGAACACGTCGGCTTTAGAGTAGGCGTTATCGGTGACATAAACAAAGTCACCCACATCAGGCGCGTAAATTTCTTCGTATTTGCTAGCTATGAACATGGCTGTTACTCCTACAAGCTGCAGTTGATTTCTTTGGACATTTGGTACAGCCTGTAATAAAAAAATGCATTATAAGCACATCAGAAAATTAAATAATCCAAGAACTAGTTGTATCTCTTGCAGTTATTAGTAGACTTGATAATCTTTGTTTATATTCTTTCAAGTTTATTTAAAAATCATGGTGTTCAATTATCTAAGGATATCTATCAATTTTATTGATATAGATATCTATATCAATAAAATTTATATTTGACCTGAATTGTCTAAAATGTTTTTAACTATCAATCCTGGAACATTTAAGATATTGTATATACCTGCACCCACTGAGATAACTGAATAATAAATAAATTTATCTTACCTGTAAATATCTATCAATAATTCCAACAGTTAAATGGAATGTCTCCAGCACTAAAGAGAATTGGCGCTGTACTTCCACAAGCCAATCTATTAAAGTTGCTCTCATTTTTCCAGTGATAACAGTCTGTAAAAAGTATTAAATTTATAATAAGTTATTAAATTTCTTAAATAATAACTATTATTAATCATAATGGACATTATCGGCTAGTATTACAAATAGGTAAGGTTGCCATCCGCATGAGTTTCCCCGGATTTGTACAAGTTTAGAGGGCTACCTGGCTGGGGTTTTCATGCGTCTTGTCCTGGTTGCCAAATTTTAGAGATGGAAACCTAATTTAACATTTCTTTTTCAATGACTTTTTTAAGTAACTTGCTATTTGTGCACAAGTTGTAACGCATTATACAGCATATTAACAATATATTTAGTTATTGACTATAATCATTCTGTTACATACCTGCTTCCTCAAATGATCGGCTTCAATGGGATACTTTTCTTCAAGTTCAGTCAAATATTTGTAAATATCCTTAATGTAAATTGACATAAGCAATGGACTGTTATTGTCTCCAGCATCAATGTCCTCAATATCATCAGGCAGCAGTGGTGTAATATTTAATTCATTTAATAGTCCCGAGTAGCCTTCAACTTTTTTCTTGTCAATAATTGAAGTCTGTTTTAGGGTTTCTGCAAGTTGTAATGTTCTTGATTCTGATGATTCCTTTAGTGGCTTTGGTGCTTTTGTTTCTTTGTTCTCCTTCAAGGTTGGCAACTTAGTGCTCTTCTTAGTTTCTTGACTCTTCTTCGTTTGAATATAAATATTGACAGATTCCTTAAGTTCAGCTGGTTTGTTGTTTGCGTCTTTGAGAATAGCCTAAAAATTTCATGTTTATGAGTGCCATGGTGTTATTTAACTATAATTTTCAGTCCATGTCTACAAATAGTGCAAACTTATAATGTCAAGTTATAATAAGGGCAATTGAAAATGGCTATAACACTAATGAGATGCTTCATTACTATTCATGACAATATTTTTAGAACTAGGGGGGTTGCTGTGATTATTTTGAGACATCAACAAATCCCACTAATATTATAAATGCGAAAGTATGAAAGTATGGATGGAATGATGTTTGTTACTCTTTCACGCCCTTATGCACCGGGATAGGTTATACACTGGAGTAACATATAGGCTACAAAACATCCCACTCCAGCCCACTGGAGCAGAGTAACGCGGGTAAAACCGCGGGGAGCAGTTGTTTTCCATAAAACTTTGAATACATAATGATAATTTAATTATTATGTGTGTCATGTCATGTTCATTAAATTAGGTCACAATTTATTAAAAGATAAGTTGAATATTTGTCAACAATAATGTTTTTGGAAACATAAATAAACAAATAACTGCATTGGTGGGACATTGTAAGCAGTTCTTAGCTTCTAACTGTTGATCTAGAATGTTCTGATGATTTTTTTTTTTGTTATACCTTCAACACACATATGAATTGGTCTGTATCATCTAAAATATTATTTTTTTTATTTCCCAATGTTTTAGTAATGCATGTTGAAACATGTGGATATAAAGCATGGTTTCAGATTAAAATTTTCTTTTTTTTATGCAATAAAGAAAGACCCAAAAATACCTAGTAATTTATAATGCAAGGTTCCAAAAAATAAGTAATACACAGATACTTTTTCCTTCAGTGTATGATTATATTCATATTTTTTTAATGGGTTTGAAAATAATAATATATCATAGTCTGTGCTTAAATATATTTAAAAATAAAAATGTAATACCTGTGCTTAAATATATTAAAAAAAAATATGTAATACTGTCATTCTTTGATCTATATCTTTACGGAGACAATGAACTACCTCCATATAGTAGTAACCACTTAGTAACAAGTCTTTATACCATGTGTGACTTCACAAACACACAGAACTCAGACTGATCAACCATTTGTTAATAAAAAAATAATCATAGACCAACTGCACCACATAGGCACATGGATGCAACCAAGCGCAGTGCAATCAGAACAATTATCAGTTACTGGCATTCTGCTGTATCCAGTTACAATGAAAGCATGTCATTGTATGACTTATACTTATAACTTTATCAAAATATAATTATGGATCCATCATCAGTCCAACACTACTGATCAGCTGTAAAGAATGGATTTCAGTTCTTGATATCTGCCAAGTTCTTATAAAGAGGAAAGATTTGTATTTTTGAATGTGTGTGAGTGTGTTTGTAATTAATAAACTCAAAAACTACTGTGCTGATTTCAACAATTCTTTCACCATTGGGAAGCTACATTCACCCTGAGTGACATAGGCTATATTGAATTATGAAGTTCCCAAGGGAACGGCAGTTACCCTGGTGAAACCGCGCGCGGCAGCTAGTATTATATAAAACAAGAACAAACTTGTACATACTCTGTTGCGAGCAGCGGCTCTTGAAGCAAGTCCAGCTGTGCTCTCCTCTCTTCGCAGCGGGGGCCTGGCTGACGGCTGCACGGCACTTCGAGCGGCCAGTCCAGTGTCCACTTTAGATTGAACATGACTGTAGTTACTGTAACATACATCAAACAAAAAAAATATTTAAATACCTACCTACCTAAATAAAATTATTTGTGTTTTCTGTAATATGGCAGAAATAATAAGAATAAAAACCACGACAAGAGTGCTGTGACGTAGTCCGAAAATACATATCATTAACAAAAGAAAGAAATTCAAGAGAAATCAGCTGTTAAAATTTACAATTGTATTTGGGGGTAATTTTATTTTACCTTCGAACAGCGGCACGATTTAAGGCTTTCTTCTCATATTCTGCTGCAACAGCAGCCACTTTACTAATTTCATTTTGAGGTCTCACTTGCTGGACGTTTGTGTTTATATCACCAAGTGCGCCGCGAACAGCCAGACCCAGTTTCTTGGTAGGAATAGAAACCACGGTAGACTTTCCTTTTAGGGCGTAAACATTTTCCTGATCATGAATCTGCGCCTGCAATATGAAACACCATTAGTTAATTCGTACATGTAATAATTATTATTAACCGTTTTATGGAAATAAAATAACACGAACCGTTCGGTGTCTGCGGATCTGTATCTCCATTTCGACGTGTCTAGCTTTAGCCCCCTAAATACACGTCAATAAAAATCAGGGGCGAAATCTACCTAAAACACTAATTAGCTAAATCACATTCAGCTGTCCTGAAAAGTGCACGTTTATCTTTTTGAAGAGCAACAGTCGTAAATTAAAAGTGCTACGGGCTACCGCTAGCTTGGCTGACTTGTATCGAAAATCAAAGAGTAACGGAAAAATATTTTAAGCAGGAAGGGATATGATTGGATAATAGACAATAAACGTGATTGGTCCGAATTCACATCCGGTTTTTATAACTAGTTTATTTAAATGTTTCTTTTTATATAGAGTTTTTTTGAACTTGTACAAATAAATGTCAAATAAATTAATATTATTCAAAATAAATTCAATAATAATAATCCAAACTATAGTCACAAGCTTAATGCTCAATTAAATAGAAGCTAACTTGAACCATTATACCACAGACTACAGACGCAGGTTGTTTATGGTAATTGAAAAATATCGTTTGTTTTATGTTTAAAATAAAAATAAAAAATAAATAATGTAACATTAATTAATTAGTGACCAAAATAATACAGAAAAATAAATATTATTATGATGAAAAAAATCTGTTAAAATTCACTGAAACATGTTATCATATCGATTACGTGATATATCGATTTCGTTATGATTTAGGAAGATAATTATCCATTCTAATATATCTAAAAGTAGCTAATTTGAAATAAAACGAATTCGAAAAATACTACTATTCGTCTAATAAATTAGTTGTATTCCCGATTCATGCGGATGTTGAGTTCATTAAAACATAAATTAAATATTTACAAAATAAGCTGCTATCACCGATGTTTACTGGATGAAAAATATTTTATATCAAATTAAATTCCTGGCCAAACTATTATTTAATAAATAATAGTTTGGCCAGGAATTTCTTAGTCAACCCACCCGCGTTATATTATTTAATATATTACATTTGATATAAAAATCTTTTCATCCAATAAACAGATTGGTGAAGGTCGTTCTTAATCGTATCCTCAACTTTTACTATTTAACAAACTTTAAACGTGCGTTTACTATTTTTATAGTCTTAGATACCTAAACATTATTTCACAAACTAAAGTTGCTTGCTTATTATAAATATAAAAAAAAAAGTTTCTTAAGAAAGAACACATTACCATTTTGAGCCACTTTCCAATGTAAATCGTTTGATATGAAAAGCTATTGGCATTTCTTTCATTGTGATGAGATTATATCAATGAGAGATTATAGCAATGATGAGATTATATTCAATGATAAACAAATGAAAGACTTCACAAAATCAGTCTTAAGCATCGAGTTTACTTCAATAATCGATTTGTATGAGGAACGGTCTCTGTCGCTTCTTATCTTCACTAACTAATATTGTGCTGTCAAACTCAGTCCAACCAACCATAATCGAGCGAATTGTCATTATTCCAATGCGCTCAGCTCAGTATCTTTGATAAGTTTCCTGAAATAATCATTATTATTTTAGTGCTATTTCAGCAAAAACTATTTCACCCGAAGCGTGAAAATTTTAATAATCGAGACAAATTACCTCCATCACAATTTTCGTCAAATGTGAGTCAAATTTAATTATATTCTTAGTACCAGTTATAACCCTATCGGCTTTTTAATTAAATTAAATAAATTTATTTATTGTTAGTTTTTTCAAGAATGGTGCAAAAAGGCCCTCGTCCTTTGGTGTTGTGCGGACCATCGGGGTCTGGGAAGAGCACCCTCTTGAAACGTTTGCTGAAGGAATTTCCGGATAAGTTCGGATTTAGTGTTTCGCACACCACCAGAGCGCCACGTCCGGGTGAGAAAGATGGTGAACACTATCATTTTACCAACAAGGATGTTATGTTAGAGGCAGTAAATAAAGGTGAATTCATTGAAACAGCAACTTTCAGTGGAAATATGTATGGAACTAGGTGAGCAAAATGAGTTTTTAATGGATCTACTCGGCCATGTGCTTGTTGTTTTGAGCTCATTGGCATTTCGCCAACAATGAGCTGGTCATGTTAATACATCAATTGTTTTTGTTTAATAGATACACAATAAGCATTCCATATTTCTCAATCTAGAACTATAGCTGGTGTTATAAACAGTCCTGTTTCTATTTTAATGTGGCTGTATTTATCTGCTTGCCGTATCTATTTCGTCTGGTATATTCTATATGATTTGCTAACTCAGTTATTTTGAATTTTGCAGTAAGAAGGCAGTGGATGATGTTCGTCGTACAGGCAAGATTTGTGTATTGGACATTGAGATGGAGGGTGTAAAACAAATCAAGACCACAGATCTGGATCCTCTACTGGTTTTTATCATGCCTCCATCTATTGAGGAGCTGGAGAGAAGACTGCGGGGGCGCAACACTGAGCAAGAGGATTCTATATCAAAGAGACTCATCACAGCAATGAAGGAAATTGAATATGGTAATTATATATATTTTGATATTATTTACAAAACAGGAGTAGTAGCCGCAAAAAAAAAAATTGTTTATAAAAATGTAGATCATCATTCCTCTGTCCCCATCACTAAGCCTAAGTCTTTAGTTTTTAGACAGTTAAAGCCTTTTTACCCCAATTAAAGTTAAAGTTTATTTTTTGTAACATTTTTTTAACCCTTTATAATATTTCACTAAAGATAGTAGAAAAAGAAAGTAATACAAAATCAATGTATTCAATATTTTCAATTATTATGAATAACAATCCAGTAGAATGAATGTATGTGTTATGATTGCTTCTTGGCCATCATGAAATTAGCTACACCAATAATTAAACAATAATTATTATTGTTTATAATATCTGAAATTATTTTATACATTTCCAATCTTACAATAAAATAAAAAAAAATATATTTTTTAATTTACATAATGATTTGGATATTTTGATGCTAGTACATACAAAGTCATATTAATGCAATTACTATATGAAACATATAATAAACTACATTATACATGGTATAACACTTGTAGATTAGGTAAGGATTCAATTCTTTAGTATGCATTTGCCATATTCATTTATGACATTTGAATTTGAAACCACCCAAATGCACTAGCAAGCCAGTTAATGAACTCCTCACAAGAAACGCGACTTAAGCGGCGCATTGTACTGGGACATAACATCAACTGGATAATATGATACCGAGGTTAGACAAACGTCTAACACATAGGCTACTGCACCTCCCAGGGAACAGACTAAGCATGATAATTAGTATACTAACAGGACACTGCTTCCTAAATCAACATCTGGCCAACCTAGGAATAACGGATAGCCTACTATGCAGCGGATGCATGGAAGCTCCTGAAAGACGGGCACACATAATATTTGACTGCAAAAGCGTATGTCAACAATGGGAAAACTTCCTGAACAACCCAAACTCAAAGTCTGCAGCTCTTGAAAACATCAAGAGGCTGATAGAATTCTAGGAGGATTTAGGGTGGTTGGAATAATCTTTCGGATGTTCACATAAAGAGGCCTACTCAGGAGTCTAAGTGCAGAAATCCTTTTGCCTAACTAACTAAGCCAATGAGTAGACATCTTCGATAGGAGATGCACTCTTCAAGACCAACTGCACCCATTCTATTTGCTTATAGTCAATGACTGATTGCAGATGATACATAAAATAAGTAAAAAATAAAATAATTATATATATATGAAATGATTACAACAACCAACACTACAGCATAGTCACTTTCTGATTCATGGAGGTAGTCCATTCTGTGATCAGAAGCATAAATATATCATCTAGATCTTATAATAATCACTGTTCCTTTGAATAATCCAATATTGAAAAGGATATATTAACTATGCCAGCTGTTTATAATAATATAAGTGTTTATTATAATAATAAGTGTACCTACTTATTATCATAATGTGAAATATCTGATAGTTATTTCAATTAATGTATAGTAAAATTATCTACTTGTTTTCAAGATATTTGAGTTTGTTTACAATTCCATTCAAAACATGATTGTGGTGCTTACATAATTAGTTCTACGATACTATATATTATTTACTATAATAGATAATAATTTTACATAATAATGATTACAGGAAAGAAGCCTGGTAACTTCCACATAGTGGTTTTAAACGACAACTTGGATAAGGCATACTCAGAGCTGCGTGATTTTATTTCACAAAACATGGAGGAAAAAGAACAAGGTTTATATTTTTGTACTTATTAACATTAGCCTTAAGATATAAAATTTACTCATAACACTTATATTTGGAGATAATGCTTGGTGGTCTCATAATTCTAAATAATATTTGATGAAAGTTAATATAATTTATATTATACTAGTTTCACGCGCGCGGTTTCACCTACGTAACATCATCTCCCGTGGGAACTTCATAATTAAATATATGTATTGCCTATGTCATCCAGGCTCCAGGGATAGTGTAGCTTTCCAACGGTGAAAGAATTATTCAAATTGGTCCATTAGTTTCTGAGCCTATTGAATACAAACAAACAATTAAATATTTCCTCTTTATAATATTAGTAAAGATATAGATGGTTATAGTCACTATCAATAATTGTTGAAAATTAGTTGAACAGAATTTTTCTGACTTCTTGCAAACTAATGAATATTCCATTCAATTTATAAAGAGGGACCCCATCCTTTCAACTTTTTCATGTTATGTGCCTTAAAGATACCACAAATTATGAAAACTTTCTTTATTTCAAATGCAATTAAGTAGGTAGAAATACATCCATGCATTTCCTTAAGCTATTTTTGTTACAGTAAAAACAAAATGCTGACATTATCTCCAAAATATATTTGGCGTGTATAATAACATTGCAATGAGTCATGAGTTTACTTTGTAGTGTGAACCGAGGTGAATGATCTCATGCTTGTTCAACGCTTTCTGTGTCAAAAATAAAAGAATTGAGGATTGTGATTTTTCTTTAGAAAGGACTAACACATGCCTGTTATAATTATAGTTAGTTAAATATTTACTAAACCTATCATATTTTTTGTATCTATACTAATATATAAAGCTGAAGAGTTTGTTTGTTTGATTGCTTGAACACACTAATCTCAGGAACTACTGGTCCGATTAAAAAAAAACATTCAATGTTAGACATGAGAAATTGCAATTTTATATAATACTAGCTGACCCGGCAGACTTCGTACTGCCTCAATCGATACATAAAAGACCTAAACATTTGTATAAAATAAACTGGGCCGTAGAGACTTCGTTTATGCGGTACTCCTACCCCTACACTACCCCTACCCTACACTACCCCCACCCTACACTACCCCCACCCTACACTACCCCTACCCTACCCTAAAAAATCTTAGCAAAAAAATAAAGCTCAAATTAACTTTACATTTTAGTTAGAAAACGTTTGTATGGGAAAAAGAAAAAGGCTGTTTTAAGGGGTTTTCAGGCAACTACTAATAAATTAAAAATTAATTAAAAAAACATTGTCCAGCGGACAAAATTGTGAATCTAAACCATTCCCAGATCCCCTTGAACACACACAAAAAATTTCATCAAAATCGGTCCAGTCGTTTGAGAGAAGTTCAGTGACATACACACTCACAGAAGAATTATATATAAGATAACCTTCCTATATAAATGGGTTATTTATATAGGAAGGTTATATTATATAAAATTGCAATTTCTCATGTGAAATGTGAAAAATAGTTTAAAAGCAGTTAAAATGTTGCTGTGAGTAAAATTAACGACACAAATCATTACTCAGATTTTGTGTGTGTGAATTTGAATTGAATATTAACTTTACTAACCCTTTCTTCAACAGCTGCCAAAGATGAGTCAAACTCTGGAGAGAACTGAGTCCTGCATGAAGCATGAATTACTTATGGGAAACATCCACATGAGCATAATGTTATCCCTATTCTTTGTATTTAGATATTGGTGTTAGATGTGTGTATAACACGAAAATGTTGCCCCAATAAGCCTAAGCATACAAAAATTATACAACAAAGAAATTTCTGAAACTACCTCCAAATAAATATTTAAGTACAGCAGTATTGTAATTTGTAACTCCATGAAATGGTTAACTTTAGTAGAATTGGAAATTATATATGTGAAGTTTAGACGCGGCTTTTAGTGAATGTTGCTAAAGTGTTGATGTTCTTAGCGAAATAGTTCTTCATATAGCATAATCTATGTTTAACTATATATGTGCAATTTGTCCCCTTTTGAAAAACCTTAAGCATAATAAGGCTAATGCATTTCATTAGTATAGTAATAAAAATGATATCGAACTATTTATTTGTAGTTCATGATATATTGCAAATATTTGAAGAATTCATATGAATTTTTTCTTAGTGCATTATGCTTTAATTTATCTTAAATATGTATGAAATGTGATAAATATTGACCCCATATTTCAAATAAGTACTCGAACTTTTCTATTACATGTCTAAAAATATATGTAACAGTTTCAATTATTTATTTATTATTGAATTTATTTATTATTTATTTGATTGTTGATTTAGATTCTTGTGTTTTTAATTTTGGTTAATAGAACTTCTTTACGTATTGTACTTATTTTCGCGTCTAAAGACCTGCTTTTAATATATTAATGTACTAAGCAGTATAGAGTAAAACCTTGTTTTACTTTGCTGAGTGCCAGATTAAGACAAACTGTTGCCCTAAGCAAGTGCCCTCATAAGTAAACTTCAACATTCATGATTTTCAAACAGCTTTACCTTTTTAAGACATGATGCCTCAAGTAATTGCATAATTTACTTATGTGTTAATATAACACTGATTATGCTGTACATTTACTGAATCTTAACTAATAAAACTGTATAATTTTATAGTTTAAGTGTAATTAATATATTAAGTTTTTTTTTCGATGAACATAGGTCGTTGGCAGTACAACAGGCTGTTGCTACTTCACGAGGCATTAATATCGAGTCATGTGTCATAAAATAATGACCCGAAATCATTTGATATATTTAAATAATACTTTATATTATATTAAGTTAATACCGCCGTTTGTGGATATCAAATTTAAAGGAATAATAAACCAGTGAATACACTGTTAAAGCTGAATCTAAGTCCTATGATATGCCATAAATTAAAGCACGCCATAGTTAAATATAAGGGGTTAAATTGGTAGGTACCTGCAAAATCTTGTCATATAATATAAAACTAACAGTTACATTCCAGAACATAACTGAAATAATTATGTGAGAAACAATATACTTATGTTATAAGGAAAACAAAGTTAAGTGTCATAACGAAAAATAATTTAATTTGCAATAATTTTATTGTCGATCTTCAATTATTATATATATGATTCTTGCAAACTAATGAATATTCCATTCAATTTAAACTATTTTTATTTACCTATTTTTCGTGCCAAATTTTGTATAACATAACAAAATAAATTATCGCTAATTCAAAACATGTGCGTGATTTCTTCGTTTCGTGAACTAGTGGATTGTAAAATTGGAATATTATAAGCATTTGATTCACGTGTAGTTGAAGTTAACACTAAACGAAATATATCGATAAATGTATGAAAGAAGCAATTTAATTGGTTTTGAATACACTTGCCGTTTTACGACAGTAACGCAATTTTCGTTTTGTGTATTCTAATAATTCATTAAATTTGTATAGTAACACTGACATTATATTATAAATATTATGTAGTTGTTTTTGTAACACTAGACTATGAATATATTGGGCGTACTGTCATACATAATCATTTGATTAGATGGATTAAAAATCTAAGAATAAATGATAAATTCACATAACTTTAAGATTAAGTCTTGCCAAAATTTAACTGCAAAATGGGTTAATCTATTAAATAGGAACTCTTTCTTTCGGTTTTATACTATTGGATAATATAACGTATTTAATACGTGTTTGAAAAAATAGGAAAATGTCAAATTAAATTAATTCTATGCACTGGTGATAGCAGAGTGTTTAAAAAAGTCGCCTCGCTAAAACGGTGACCGCAAATTATACGCATTTATTGTACTATCCCTATTAGCAAATCATTGCATTCAAAAAACACATACATACATATTTTACTACAATGCTGGCATGTCTCATTCAGTACTTGTATTCCATGTTTTTACCAAAATGAGGGTTTATCTAGAATTAGTATTTAATGTAGTCAAACTATATGTTCTAGACTAGACAAATACTTTGATGTGTAATAAAATTATAGCTTGAAACAAAATCTTGTAATGTAATAGGAAAAAGCTAACATATTGTTATTAATTTTTAAGTAGGATGAGCAGTTAAACTTAATGGATATCAATTCGATATTTTGTATAGATTATTTAAATTTGTTTTTATTTTTATAGCCCTTCGTGCTCTTCTTTGAAGGAACCAGTGTTGGAAGATTCTTCATAGTTTGAAAGCTTGTAATGTATTCTAGTTATAATGCTAAGTATTCAAATATGGTGGATTTTTTATGTGTAGCCACCAACTGAACAGTCCTAAGTTCTTCCAAAATTATTAATTTATTTATCATTTTGATAGTGTATTTGTAACATTACGTTCCAATAAGATTAACAAGTTTCAGTAACGAGTAATAATATTGGCCCCTGAAGGTCTTAGCGATAATCTGACATGGGGCTGATTTTCAATAATAATTTATTGATATTTAATGTTTAATTTTATAACGCAGTTCGACTCAAGTTTTCCAGCCAGTCCGAACTTATGATTAATTCAAGTCAATAACTTTTAAGGAGATCATGGGGCTTATTTTTGTGTAATAGTCAATACTTAATTTTTGGTGTTCAATTTATAACCATTCCAATAAAGCTTGCAATGTAATACTCTTAGTAAATGATTGTTTTTTGCACAATTGTTAGTCATATTTTTATTTATTATAATATATTTTGTTGCGTTTATAATAATAATGACGCAGATAGTATATGTATGTATTATGTGATGTCTTTATTTGAATAAACTATTGATGTAATGACGTAATTGTATCATTTAATAGGTAAACCTGAAATTTAAAAACACATTGTTGTCTGACTGAAGTAAAATACAACTTCACGATTCTTAAAATTGTTTTTTCTTTAATATCTCTTCCTAACATTTGCATCGATTGTATGGGAGCAATTACTTGGAAGAGTTTCGTTAACGATTGTGACTGCTGCTGATGCCATTAACTACTAAGCTATTTTGTAAAGTTATTTTTGCACTTACTTGATTTTAATAATGGAATGATACCCAGTTTCAATTTTATGTTGATGTAAAATATTTGATTATGATGATGAAATCTAGCAACTAGTTTGCAATCATTTGATAGCAGACAATATTTATTGTCTATATATTTTCTCTTGGATATTCTTGCAAAATTTAATATAACCTATATTTGTGACCTTAACGACGTGATGAGGCATGGAGGTCACTTCTAAGTTTTCATACACAATGTACGTTGGTGACTTCGTAAATTACACACTAGCGCGAGTAGTGGCGCTAGCGTAGTGCTACAGCCGTCCCGTGCCTTATGAGTCTACATTGCGACTCTCGCATACGAACATTTTGAAGCGACGTGTGTCTATGTTACATAGTTTTTGTATAATACAAAAACAAAGTAAGTATAACTCACGCCAAAGGTGATCACATGAGCAATGCTCTATTTCAAGCATTGATCACATAAATATTGGAAAGGAAATGAACAAGTATCTATTGAATCGGTACTTTATTGGTAGTAGAAGTAGAATTTTATAAACACTGTTTTTATAGACTTAAAAATTCAAGACCAATAAATTTTACATACAAATAACAATTACCTAATGATAATCACAGTTAATCATGGAAAAGGAAACAATAAGGAAATTCCAAATTATTGGTGGGTTCTTTAACTTTATTCATAGCTGAAGAAGTATTCTATAATGATTATTGCTAAGGAAAAATATAAAACAAACAATCATTATTTTGTTTTATTTTTGTCAAGAAATACTTATTGTAGACATTAAATTGCTTACTAACCCAAAACTTGGTGACCTTATGTTTCAAAAAAGCAATTATTGAGAAAGTAAGTATATAAAAGTCATAATAAACATTGTAGTAAATACAATTTCAAATACATATTATAAGTATCCAAAAGTATTTTAGAGCACAATGCTGTTATCTTTATCCCATATGTCACGATGTGTGTGGGGTGGAGTGTTTTCACAGTCCCCACCTAAGGCTCCACCTTTAGTAATGCTCTTCAAAGAAATTGTACTTCCAGGATTAACCTGTTTGGATAAACATTTCAGTCTAGGAATATGTGATACTCTTTTAGGTATTTTAGACAATCCATTCTGGTTTTTAGGGTCAAATAATGTGTTTGCCGACTTTGATCTGGCATGTCCTGCATCTGCTTTATTTTTCATACATGATAGTGGAGTCCTTGAGCCACTGTTGCTAGTGGATTTAGATTTTTTAGGTGTGTCATTTATATTTGGTGTTTCATCTTCATAAACCAGTAAACCTTCCACATTCTTGTCAGGTTTGTTCACATTTTGACGCAGTTCTGCATTAGTACATTGTAGAACTTTTATTAGTGAGTCATCAGACATATTTTCTACATTACCTTCATTTGAAACATCCTCTACTTTAGCTACAACTATTGGTGTTCTCTCTATACCAATAGAAGGTGATCGAGGGTCCACATTAAGTAGTTTGAAAATTGGGACTTTGTTAATATCATCACTTTTATTAGAATCATTAATTTCAGTATCATCTTTGCTGTCCTTGTTTTTGTCACTATCCTCATTGTCCGCAATTATGTCATTATCTTCAAAGTTTTTGAAGTTATTATTGTCATTTTCTACATAGTCAAAATTTGTCTCCAATAATTGGGAGGGCTTGTTATCAACTTTCGATATATTACTTTCTATAGCTTCATTTGAAGCTGTTGAAGAACCTAATGGTTCTTCAGATTCCTTTAAAGTGTCATCAAAAGTTATGTTAAAAAATCCTTCACACAGATTGCGGGAAACTACTAAATCTGGACTCTTATCGTAAGTTTCGGTACAGCTTTCGCAATTGTCTTCATTGTCAGCTCTCAGTATGGGACTACCCATGTTGTCACATTGGAGTCTTAACAAATTCTTATCATTTGCTAATTCGTCGACTTTTCCCACAACGATGGGTGTACGTTCAAAGTCTTGAGTGGGTGACCGTGGATCGTACGATTGCAAATGATTTTTAATGACGGCCGAAAGAATAGGATTGTTGTGTATGAGTTTTTCTTCGACTTTACCACTTTCGAAAGTCTTCCGTAAATCCATATTCTTAGTTATGTTGTGTTTGGCTCCAGACTTATTCTGTAAGGCAACATAGAGAATATTAATAGGATAGTTTATGAAAATAAAAAGCTACAAGTTGCCGTTGTATGCCGACAATTCGTCTGCAAATAAAAAAACAAAAATGGAGGGAACGTGAAGTGCAAATTTTATACGAGTGTATGTTTAAGATTAGCTCATAAATTACATATTTAGATACCTGTAATGGTGTTCGTGTAATTTCTGGCGTTGGTGAGCGAGGATCAGAACTTCCACAACCATCCAGTTCATTTTTAGAGCTATTAACTACCGGTTCGCTTGTTGGTTTACTCGTATTGCTTCCCATGGTTTTTCTATAAAAATCTTGTCTCCGTAATTCTTGAATATATTAAATAATCATTATAGCTAAAATTAAATCACAAAACTTAAACTTTTTTTATTTCAATCCTACAGATGTTGACGAACAGAAACTCAAAACATCTAACGGCTGCAAATGTCACACTGGTTTCTATTTTTAAATTAGCTTCGTTCGGAAATCACAACTTACTTGTGGTAACAGAGAGTTGAAAAAGACAGTTTTGTATGTAGCCTTCGTTCGGACATAAATTTCAAAATATATTTTAAGACGTTTTATATAGAAATATAATGCTATATTTTATAAGAAATTACATTATAAATTAACATATAATTACAATTTGTTTTGAATGAACAGCTCAATAATAATTAAAGAGTAAGGATGTTCTTCACAATTTTTTATGAAATAAAATTATTATAAATTCGATTAAAATGTGTAAGAATAAAGGTTTTTTTTTCTCTCAATAAGCTTGTACAGTTTCTTTCATCTGGTTATTCGAGTTCACTGATAATAGAGATGGGTTGTACTAGATGAATTTGGGACTAGGTGCACCTATTCTTAGTATTTAAAAATACGTGATCCAGATACCTGTTCCACCTTTTTTTTTTTTTTTTTTTTTGTTGTCCGGGGGTAAATGCATTTACGCATTCCCACCGCCGCTGCAGCGTATTCGCGCGCTGGCGGTGGGATATGTGGGACCCGCCCTCTCCATAGCGTGGTATGCTAAACTCATACCACGAGGAGAGGACCCTACCAACCACTAAAACCTCCCGGACACTCCTTCGATCCGCCGTTGGTGGGGGCCGGGTACGCATGAGCAATCCGGCCCCCCGACGGCACCCACGGCCAATATGGTACCGCGGGATCTCCAGGGCCACACTTACAGTGGCCCATTTGCCCAATTATAGGGACGCCCGGAGTGTAGAGGCGTCCCTACTCCTCATGGGTCAGCCTCGAAGGGAGCGGGGCCCATGTCCCCCACTCCCCGAGGCCGAGCCTAGGGTGGTAGGCGGCGGGTTTCAGCCCGCCGCCGACGGCCAACACGCCGTCTGCGAAGCGGGTGGGCGGAGGGATCTACTTCCCTCTCCCGCTCCGCGGCCTCCTTCTGTGACATTACTTGTCTACAGAAGGAGGCAACCGCCTCCATACCTGTTCCACCTAGTCCACCTAGTATCTATTATTACTTATCGAATACTATGACTCGACTCGACATAATATATAATAATTAATAAGATCATTTATTTACGATTTTTTTTTGGTACATACCTACGTAGATATCTATTTAATTATTACAATTTTTTTTATTTTTTTTTTATTATCTACTTCTAATGATGGCTCAATTTTGTTATGTGAGAAATTGATATCTTCCCTTCATACTTTCACAGGCTTTTGTCAGCACCAGCAATCAGTGACAAGACTAGGTAACGTAATTGGACTTCATACTAAGTATACTTCGTAATACTTAGTCTCGTCGAGACTAGACTAAGTATTACGAGACTAGTTGGTACTCATTCGCATCGAGTATTCTCGGATCGAATGATTACTGACTAATCTCGAGTATTAAAATATAAAGATGGGAAGACTACAGAATAGCGTAGTTAAAAAAGGACAGAATATATTCTTGCACAATAAGCGTGCGCGTCGCATTACTTTTATAAATGTACTTTGAATTAAGTTTGAAATTCAAGTGACTGACAAATGAATGAGTTTGACAAACATGAATGAGCGGTAAAGCAGATTTATAACTAGTTGAGTGAATGTGATATCGCAATACTTCATGATACTAGGTACTGTCAAAGTGAGAATAGGTGCCGGTGCCGCCTAGTATCGAAATATACCTGTTCTTCGGATCTGTTCTAGTAAATACGACCCATCTATAACTGATAATAGACAACTTTTTTGAGATATTTACATTGAAATATGTACCTAATAGTAGATATACTTAGGAAAATCCATCGTTTTATTAATGACGGCTATACGGCTAATATAATAATAATATACATAAATAATAATATTAAAAAAAACGAGGTCTAAAGCTGAGATAGCCTGCCTGATTTGTCTTCAAGAATGATGACCAATCTACAAAAAAAGTGATTTTCTAGAAAAATTGTGTAAATTTTTTTATTATTAATTAAACTTAGGACAAAATGTTAGATCTTTCACCCTTCAAACTTCTGTATAGTCGGCATTAGGTATAATAGAAAGATAGTCCATATTTTTCAATGACCATATCTTACCAAAATAGATACCTATTTATTATTTATTTTATTTTTACTATATTGAATAGATGTTGCATAATGATGTTGATGTTTTAATTGTTTATTAATAGAGCATTAACAATACCTACACTCTTCATAGTCCATTCGCTTAATAGCCTGTGATCCAACTAAACGAATTAAACGATATTTATTTGCTTATATTTATTATAATAATTTTATTGTCCTTAAATAAAACAGACATTTATTACGCAAAAGTTTATTTAAATTAATATTATTAAAATTAGTATTATTATGTACGTAGGGGCATAATAATACTTAAATAGGTATTTATTATTTTTTAATATAGGTAGGTAAGTATATTATTTTTCATAAGATTTTTTATTTTATTTAATGCTACTAGTTGACTTTACTTAGATTAAACCAAAATAACGGAAAATACGGCACGTCGTAATATTCGTCAACCAGTGCCGTAGCTAGGTGGGCAAGGGCCCCGGTGCATAGCTTCAAGAGCTAGCGAGTTGGCTAGTTATTTGGTTTAATAAAAGCTATAATATCTTATAAATAAATTACATAACACATAAAATAACAGTCAAAACACTTTTACATGTATTTTGTGGGTACCTTGTTATCCAAGACATTTTTTTATTATTTTATCCAAGTTATATATTTTTTATGTAAATACTTAAATAAACATGAATTCAATAGCAAAGGACCGGACAAAGTTATTTTTGTATGACTACGGACTTTCATTATATTAAGCTAATAAAAAAAAACATCACTTACCTATTTGGCATTGTACTTGTACAAAAAAGCAATACTTATAAATAAAATACTTAATATATGAACATAATTATAGGTATAACTAGCTGTGCGATGTCCGACTTAGAAGAGACCACCCCTTACCTTCAGTGCCGGTTTTAGCACTACCAGCACCCTGGGCGAGGGTTTTTCGGCGCCCCCTAACAGCAATTCAATGTCATAACCATTGGAAACCGTCCACTCCCCACCAGCAATTGTTACTGGTACGTGAAATTCGCAATGCTATCCATACTTTTGGATATAAATCTTGTATGTTACGATCTTTCATGAAAAAAAAAAACAGGAGTAGCCACATTCAGATTTCGGAGTTCCTCACACAACATACAACCATCTGATTTATAGTCCACAGTTAATTTTGATTGGAGATCACCACAAAGTTTGACAAGTTTAGGTTTTTCTGGAATCTGTTTTATATTGTACAAAAAAGACCATTATTCTGAGTAGGTACCCATTTAACTATTCAAATCGTTCCTTGACTGAAATAATTGTAGTGTCCAAATGAGTGTTGTAAAATTCAACCTCATTTTTTTTCTGGTTAAGTTATAGGCTCATCTCTGGTAGTTATACCTACACCAGTTAGACACTTAACACATCGAATTCTTGGGTGGCTATAAATACAGTTTAAATTTCTAGTTCTTCTGCCAATTCCTTCGTAGTTAATATAGCACTGATTAGGCGCCTCAATTTCCAAGTGGATTATGGTAATATCTCTCAACAAGCCTGGCTTGCCATGGTCTGTTACGATGGACGAGGCTCATGTTTAGCAATGTAACCTACCTAGTGAGGAAACTTATTAATAAAATTGTAAATACAACTAAGTCACTGAATACTACGACTGAGTCCAAAACACAAAAACGTATAACTCTAGAGCTCAAAATCATAAGGTTGATCATCAGAAACATTCGTCGTATGTGCCTTTATCGTAAACTGGCACTTTCGACCAAATGCTTCTGAAGAATAATAGTTCATCCTTCCTTATGCTTCTGAGGTCTAGAACTTTCTACTAGAATAGTTATTGTCTTGTGGTTATCTGTTTCGTTTTGGTTGACATTTCAAGGCATGTGTCCACACTCCTCTGCGGCATATGGCGGCGGCTTTACTGCTCCACCGCCAACCAGGGTCGCACTTCAGCCGGCAGCTGGCGCCTTCGTTGAGAGCCCAGCCGTTCGCCGCCTTAGCACCTTTACAGCTCACCTCGCCGTGGTCTGGAGGCGGTGGCATTGGACACCATCTGCGAGCTAGAGATCACATTACATATAGATATAAAAACAGTGTAGGATTGGAGAATAACTGAGTGCATATTCCTCAAAAACATTGTGATTTATTAAAGATTATCCGCACTATTGAAATTAATCTATGTGTCGCGGAGGAGGTTACAAACATTCAATTTACAGACATTTGTGTCTGTAAATTGAGTCTGTACACCCAGACTCAAAATAGCTAAGTATATGTGGTTCTCTCAAATAAGTGCACCGGCTTGGAATCTAGACAGCCACCAGGTCTCAGTCTCTTAACCACCGTTGCCCATTAAAAATTACAGATTAAAATTACCTCCAATCTACTTATATTACGGTCGCCCGTTCTTACAACCTAAATAATCTAAAAAATGAATAAAAATTTGATTTTTAGTCCGGTGCTGGAATCGAACTCCAATTCTTATGAGACTCAAAGCTAGATTAAAGTTATAAAGGTTTATAAGTAACACAATTCATTAATTAACCAATCAATGAATCATTAATCCTAATAAATCTATGTAATTATACTTCACTTTCAGTCAATTACCTACTTAAATTGATTAACATAATAATTAATTTGAATGTACCGAGACGCAAATGTACCCATGCCCTTTGTTTTTATCGTTGGTGCCAATTTGTCTGCGACTATTAATTAATTATGCCGCGAATTACGTATGAAATCATTAATGCTTACCAGTACATGCGGGTAATCTTCCCGACCATCGCATGTCGTCTTCACACGTGAGCCTTTTATATCCATATAATTCTGCTTTAGGATCTTTGCATGTAAAATCACACGTTTTATTTTCAGCACCACATTGAGCCGCTAAATATTTCGGGACAGGACAAGACTGAATCAATACATGTATTTGCATTTTACATGTCTGTAAAATCTGGAACATGAAAAAGTTTATTTTTGTAGAGGGATGTGAAGATTTTAGCGTTTTCAGACTTATCAAAATAAACTCACCTCGTCTCTGCGTTTAATTTGCCCAACGAGCATATGGGATCCTTTTGTCAGCAATGAACCGAAATTAGGACCATACATATGGATAAAACGCACGTCCCTGGGAGCTTTCCTTCCGGAACATGTCATGATGCGAGGCTTAAGTAATAGTACTCGGTCAGCACTGGCTTTAGCTATTAACGTCCGATCATATGGACATCGTATACATGCATCTGAAATGAAAATAATAATCTGAATGAGAAATAGTAAATAGATAAGTTTTTTAAGAAGTCTTCCGCACAAGGAAATTAATCCCTGTGTCGCGGGGGACATTTCAAACACTATATTTAGGGACACAAAGAACACCCAGACTTTGAATAAGACAAATAATTATTTAGAGTAGAATTTGAATACTACAAATATGACTAAAAATTGTCTCAGCTGGGAAACGAACCCAAAACACCAGGTCTCGGAAGTTACTACCGTAACCACTGAGCCACAGGTGCAGTCAATAAAGTAATATATATCTTATATATATATCTGCAACATACTTATGTTAACATAGTAAAGAAATCAATTCACTCACCTTCATCTATACTATTTGGACTGTAATCTTTAACACGAATAGGTAACGATCGAGGATGGATGTCATTTGCTCGTACTACTCCTCTGCCAAGGTAAACCGATGAAACTTCATTATTTAAATTCTGCCTATTAATTTCCTTAGCATACGCATCAGACTGGTAGAAGAACCGTGGGTCTTCTCTTGGTTGGTAGACTTTGCCTTTCGCTTCGGTAGCCGGTGGGGGACCGTACAGAATGCCCGTCGGTGAACGTAGCTCGGTGAACCGGCTGCTATGATGGTCATAATCATTTCTTCTCTGATTATTTATTATGGAACGACGGTTTTGAAGGTTAGAAGGTCCGTAAAATCTTTCCTTCGGCACAAGTTTTATTCTGAAAAGAACAAAAAAAAAAGTTTATGCTAGTTTGTAAAAACGAATGATTAGGTATTGTTAATATGTTAGACACGTGTCTGCTAATGATGTATGTTAAGAAAAAGTTCAAAATTCGTCATATATCTTATGTAATCTCACTGTTTCAAAACAAAATTTTAAATATTTATACAACACGGACGATAGTATTCACAACATGAACTAGAGCTTGTAATCTTGCGTAGAGGGCGTACTCAAGGAAATAGGAATAGCTATGACGTACGTAAGTATTTCAGCACTCGAAATTTTTATGGACAAATTGTGTCGACAGCTACTTTCCTACCTTTTGTGATGTTCAGTTAATTTATGATCGCGCTTATTTTGCGAGAATGCGTACCAAGATAGCGTTAAAACTCTCAATGATATTTGCGGCGCACGATAGTAAAAACTAAAAGGCAAATTATTTAGGGAAATGATGTGAATGTTGCGAAGTTTATATATAATGCAATGAATAAAAATCAAGTTAGGTGATATGCTGAAGCGTGCCAAGCTGATTGCGTCAGCTAACTGACCTGTTGAGATCTATGTCCGGCTGTCGAGCGGTGAGATTTCCTGTAAAAAAGATTGGCAAATATTTTCATTGATATTCAATAATATATTGGGAAGTTTTCACGTTGTGCAATTGATACTTATTGGCACGAGAAGTATAATGAAGTAAGTAAACATTAGTTGCAATACTTAAGTATTTTTATGCAAACATTGATCCTAAATATATTATGTACATTTAGGTAGGTATATGGTTATTTAAAAATGTGAAATTTTGTTTATCTTTTATAACTTTATGAAGGAGTGTTATTTATGTAGTTTGTGTTCTTATTTATTTAGGAACACAAACTAAGGAATCATCAAAGGCCTCTCAAGGGAGGGTTTGCTATACTCATCTCGCTTAGCAGACAGATTGGTGACCGTATTACATCGGAATTCACGGGGAAACGCTGCGGTCCTATGCCGAGACCAACAAGCTTAACGTGTTTTTTTCCGAGGTACCCTAGTATCTCAATCTAACAACTAGGTTTCCGGGTTGGAAATAAATCTAAGATTTGACTGAACGTTTTTAATGGAATAAAATTACTACATATTATTTTTCTGAGAAAAGAAAAATTATTTGAGGTAATTATGTGAGTCTAGCCCCAGGTAACCGTTGTTGTAATACGTACCTAAATTTGTTTTTTTTTTTACCAACACATAGCAATACAATTAAGAATAAAATATCGTCCCTTTTCAATATAATTTCAATATTCTTACTGGTGTCTTTTACCATTAACAGAAATAGGAAGCTGTTTTTATTAAGAATATAAGCTACCTAATCACGCGGTTTTTGCTGCTCTGGTCAAATCAGTTAAAGCAGGATGTGTTAATTACATTGTTATAGCAATGCATGTTGTACCTACATTTTAATATAATTATAAGTGATGTAGGTACATTTACAATACAATAATGTTGGAAATGGATAAAGTTTCTAAATTAATAACAAATCAGTCAGAATCAGTGTTGTATTATAATCTTAAATAGAATGTGGTGTTTAGAAAATAAACATGTTTCGTGTTTGTTACACCATTAGGAAGCTTTTGTTCGCAAATACACGTGCCAACGGCATAATAGACATAGGGACGTATACCTAAGGAGTACACCTAAAGTATGTAGTTTCATTGTCAGTATTGTCACTATATAGGTAGTTATATAGTAAATACATCTAAGAGATGCTCATATGGCTATCACATCACATATATTACTTTGTTAATGAACTGGGAGTTATAAATTAGTCACGTTATTAATCAAGCGCAAAAGTAACGGTTACCCACGCATTAATAAGATTTCTATTGTTTAGATACCGATTACTGCTGTAAGCAAATATTTATTTTAATACACATCTTCTTGTTTGATTTATGTAAAGGTATATTAATCTACATATATATCTATACAAATATACCTATAGAACTGAAGAATTTGTTTGTTTTTCGTTTGCTTGAACGCGGTAATCTCAGGATCTATAACTGGTTTATCTAATTAATCGAGGAAGGCTATAGGCAGTATTTAATTATGAAGTTTCTACGGGAACAGGAGTTACGTAAGAGGAGCTTGTGAATGTCAAGATTAAAACAAAATGAATTAATGAAAGATCAGAGAACAGTAGATATCTAATAATTTAAAATAAATAAATATGATATAGGTAGATACATATTTTCACTACGACAGCCCGTATTTTTTTATGGGCGAAGAGTTCACTGCTAGCTGTATACAAATGCACATAATAGGTAGTAAACTCGTCTCATAAACATGTACAATATAAATTAAAAATGCGTTTCACTAAGTGTAAACCTATCTCTTTTGTTGACTGTACGTAGTTATGGTTGGAAAATATATTAGTTGTCGATTTAAAGAGAAGGAAATAATAAAAAAATCTGTTAAAAAATATATTGTTATTAATATTACTATTCTTTTTATTTTATCAACTCGCGTTTTTACCCATTTTCACATGATAGTCAGTGTTGGTATATGCGGACTATGATAGCGTGATGCGATGGAACACTTGCCTTGTAAATGCCCATTTCCTATGGACTTAAATTCTGCTTGAATGGTTAAACCTATTTTGATTCTTACCCTGGATGCAGTTAACATGTGTTCACTCACACATAAGACCAACAAGGCAATCATAATAATGTAAATATAACATGTCCGTAATTGATATAAAGATTAATTATTAGATAACATACAAATCGTTATATTAAAATGCTGTGTAGAATTAATCAGTAATTTCTATTAATGGATAGTTTACCGGTTTTGCTTGAAGTTACCAGTTAGTACCTACATCATGTTACTTTAGCTGTAATATATTATTGACTTGATTACTTTGAATTTTTATCTGTATCTGTAATATCTCTAATCAAATATTTACATCAGGGCCGGATCTATTTAAAGGATTTTTGGGCTGTATGTAACCCAGGGCCCCGACAGTATAATGAGCCCCTTTTTACAGGTTACAATGCATTACGCATCCCCTCCGCCACAGCCGCTGTTTGTAGGACTTGCCTATCTCCATCACAATGGTATGTTTCAGTTCAATCAGTTTCCAGTGTTCCCAAAATTTGCTCGTACTACGAGCACATGTTGGGAACACTGGAAACTGAATAAGCAGAGCAAGGGTTATTTTTTATGCCTAAGTTGCGCATATAAAGGGCCCCTAGTCCTAATTTAAAAATAATGGAACTTAATGAATTAGGTGAGATGGCTCTGTCGCAAAATGACCACTTCTCAAAATGACTACAGGTAGCAAAATGTCCCTTTCTCAGAATGTTCCTTTCTCAGAATGTCCCTTTCGTAAAATGTCCCTTTCGCAAAATATCCCCTTCCTCAAACTACCGAGTCGGACTCGCGCACGAAGAGTTCCGTACCATTTTTAAGTGTCCTCCTGTTGCCGTTATTGATATCAAGCAAAATAAAAGTTTGTTGCATAGGAGCCCCTCTTAAATATTTATTGTATTTTATTTTTAATATTTGTAATTATATTTTTTTTTTCGGACCTATATACGTAGTTAGCCACGAGGCTTTTGCTACTTCACTGGGCATAAAGGCGAGCAGAGCTTCAGCTTCAATAAATGGTTCAAAACTACGTACTAAGCAAACTGTGGACCTCGGCTCGGGGCGGTCGCGGGCTACCTCCATTATAGCGGCAACAGAAATATAATACATAACTAACTTGAAAAAATAATTACAAAAGTTATTGTTAGAACTAGAAAATCAAACGATATTCGATACTGTATAGTATAGTATAACCTGGGACACCTGACACACTGCTATCTATACATACTAATACATACTTAATTTAGATAGAAAATACCCAGACAGAAAAAATAATCGGGCTCATCAAGCAAAGATCTGCCTGTTTGAGGAAAGGGATATTTTGCGAAAGGGACATTTTGCGAAAGGGACATTCTGCGAAAGGGACATTTTGCGAAAGGGACATTCTGAGAAAGGAACATTCTGCGAAAGGGACATTCTGCGAAAGGGACATTTTGCGAAAGGGACATTCTGAGAAAGGAACATTCTGCGAAAGGGACATTCTGCGAAAGGGACATTTCGCGAAAGGGACATTCTGAGAAAGGAACATTCTGCGAAAGGGACATTCTGCGAAAGGGACATTTTGCGAAAGGGACATTTTGCGAAAGGGACATTCTGAGAAAGGGACATTTTGCGAAAGGGACATTTTGCGAAAGGGACATTCTGAGAAAGGGACATTTTGCGAAAGGGACATTTTGCGAAAGGGAAATTCTGAGAAAGGGTCATTTTGCTACCTGTAGTCATTTTGAGAAGTGGTCATTTTGCGACAGAGCTGGTGAGATAGGCCTCTAGGTCGCGTTAGTACAAGGTTCCGCAATTTTATAGTCTCAACCCCGGTACAATTTTAAGGCCAATCATTACCTTTTTATTAATCCGACATTTCGAAATAGGTCACACAAGTTGTGGTAACGGATAGTCTATCCATGTCTTCAATAAATGAAGTGTTCAAATATTGCAATGATACCATTACAAATATAAAAACCGTAAATTATACAATTAGTCAATTTAAAATGCAATAACGGTAATGGAGTTTCAGTAGATGTTTTTTTGGCAAATGGGACTGGTTGTTAATCAAGTAAGTATTCGTGCCACTGATGCACCATTTAGCTCTCAAATAACTATAGGATTTTTATTAAACATTACTATTTCCTTGTATAAGCAGTTGCAATTTCCTCCCAAACAAAATTTTACAAAAGTTACGGGCTTGTTTAACATTTAAATACGGGATAAAATATAATGACCACCAAAAATATAGGTATACTTGACACCAGAAAAATAAAGTCTAAAATTGTAATAGTACTCTAGCTATTTTACTCACGACTGCACTTCAAATTGTATTCGAACACCAAATGTAGTTAATGATCACCAAATGTAGTTAATGATCACCAAATCTTAGCGAGCAAATTATTGCGCTATTTCTACCTTAATAAAATCAATGAAAAATGACAATCGGTTAGGTTAGGTTAGAGCTGCGGCCATAAAACGCACGAGCCGAGCGAGCGAAGCGAGCGGTGCCGCGGCAGCGGCCGGCGAGTGCCAGAACCGAATAGTAAATTAGTAAAACATTTAGGTACTTTTGGTGTTCATTTACTACTTTTGGTGATCATTTACTACTTTTGGGTTAACAATGATTTATTTGGAGTCATTTTGCTTAAATACGATAGCGAAATGTTAAAACTTTGGTTACAATTTTACATTAAAATGCGGGTTTAATTTTGGTGATCATTTTTACTATATCTGATGGTAAGTTAAACATAAGCCTTTAAATACTACCAACCAACAGTACCTACGTAGTGAGTATTTGCGTATCAAATATGTATGAGCATTTAAAATTATGCGTCATATTACAACGTGACATTATAATGAGTACCAAGGTACCTGGTTAAAAAACCAGTAGCAGTGGGTCGTCCTATCCATACTTATTTTAAATAACATTGGTATAGTGCAAGTCATGTTATACCTACTTAACGAGACCATATAACATTAAAATATCTCATGAAGTTAACTGGTCCCCTCATCATTGGATAATGGGTTCAGGGTGTGCGTTGCACAGCCTGAACCACACTTTGTATCTATTCCATTTTGACCGCGCGCTATTAGGATACCTACCTAATGTTTGCATACGGGTGCTAAGTACATGGGCTAGCAACGCCCCTGAGTGTTTTGCTACTCTAGTGCGCCTTGGGATCCAATTTTCGTTTTTTATGGTTTGTTTTCCACCATAAAATTCTCAAAAAAAATCTTAAGATTGCCATGGCTCATATGGCATTCCATGCCGTAGTCATCACGCATTTCCCTGGTATACAATTGCTAAAGATGATTTCATAAAAATCGTGAGAAAGTACTATAAGCTCCAACGGCTTAACGTGCATTCTCCCGAATCTGAGACACGAAGGATAGTCCTCAACCAACCCTACGCGAAAATTTTATAGATGCAAACATTACCATGAAACAACTGAACCTACAACACTACGGTGAACAAAGCGGAATATTGAGACAACAGCAGTAGAACTAACATTCAAATTTAAAATGATAAGTGCAATTGCATACACATGCGATTCAAACTTGATTGTGTCGGCTGCTACAATCGTCAGCGTTACTTATGTTTTACATATGCCACACCAATGATGTCATCCAGTAAAATAAAGTTGATGATCTAAAACTATGACTCTATAGGTACCTAGATTGAGTTTTTTCCTCTTGAAAATTACATTTTAATAAATTTGTTTCAAGTGATAAGTGGCACTTTGCTTAAATAAACCATGAACTGTTTTTTAGGAAAGTGACTTCATATTGGCTCTACGTACGTATATTGATTTCGGGCGCAGACTTGGTTAATTTTGGCGGGCGATATTGAGTATTGGGTAAATCCGTGGTTGGGGTAAAACCGTTTAGTTAAAATAATTAAGAAAGTAATTACTTTTTTTATTGATTTGAATTAAAAACTACATAATAATATTCTAATCGGCAAAGATACAGGATGCTGTGTGTAGTTTAAGAATAAACTTGAAATAAATGGAATTACCCCAACCATGGATTTACCCCAAGATACCTTATCTCATTTCCAACAAAAATTGTATTTGATACTTAGATTTTTTTATTTTGTATCGCGTACCTTATATTTTCATTTGTGGGTCTCGATACAGACTTTTAAAAAGTAAGAACCTACCTACCTAAGTATAGGATGTAAAACAAGCGTTTTTTTAGACATTTATGTAGTTAGCCACGAGGCTTTGCTACTTCACCGGACGTAAAGGCTAGTAGTAAGATGTTATAATTTTAGTTGTTTCCATATTTATATGGATGCCATCAGGACTATTTATAAGTGCACACAAAGTGCCAGAGAATGGATTGTACCCGTATATCAATCTTGTTGACTCATGTAATGATAGCATACTCTAATGCATTTATGAGCAACATTCGCTAGCTATAAACAACGTGGCGCATTGTTTCAAATCCAATATTGAAACATGTTTATTAGATACATTAATATGCATTAACTAATGTATTAACGCCTCGTGTGGTTTTCCGCTTAGAATAAACCACCCCACATCTTATTGTGAGAGTCGTAAGACGCGACTAAGTAACATACACCTGATCAATGGGCAGCAGCGCCTATCAACTCAAAGACTCTACCATCTAACTGCGCTTATCACCTCCTCTTACTGCATTAAAGATGAGGCCGATGTTCAGCAGTGGATGTAAACGGAGTAATAAAGTAATGTTTTAATAGTTGCTCCAAACCACATGGTTAAATCTCCTATAGATTGTTGCCTTGCTCCTTTGTGCTAATCGTATGGCATATATATATAAGGTGCTATCAAAATACATGCCTTCTCTTTAAAAGTAGAAAATATGATCTACATTCAGTGGTTAAATTAATAAAGAAATTAGTATAATTTTGTAAATATTAAAATTCGTAATACTAACGCAAACGCAAGGTGAATGCAAGGTGTTACCAGGATAGGTAATATTTGGTGACGAATTTAAAGAGAAGGTGTATACCTACTTTGGAAGCACCTTATGTACTCATAATGAATGATATTACGCAAAACATTTGATTTCACAAGATTCAGATTGCTTTCGGAAACTTTGAGAATATTATATAATTACTAATAGCCATACTTTTCATTGGTTTTACTTTGTTATATAAGTTTTTGAGAATGTCAACAACATAATAACCAATAAACTTAAAATTATTTTCATAATTAATTATTCACACATGAATATAATTTAAATTGAAATTAAACTAGGCATTTCAATATTGAGATAAATACATGAGATACTTAAACTACGTCTACTTAAACTTCCCTGGGAAAAGCCTTAAGAGTAGGTACGGTTTCTTATACTTCTTCCATATATTTTTATGCAAAATCAGCCATGTTTCAGAGCATCTTTCAAGACTAAAGCACTTCTTGCTTAAGACTCGGTTCTATCAAGTTTCTTTTGTTGGTTAAAGATATTTTTTTCAAAAATAAATATATCATTATTGGAAATATTGAAAAGGTATTCGGAGAAATCCATATACCCACCTACCTAGCTAATAGCTCTAACTTTTAAGTGTTCGGAAAAGATAATACACACAAAAATACTTCGTAAACTATTTACTATGATAGTAGAAATAACAGCAATACCAACTTGTTAAAAACAGAATTATAAAAGTAAACTACGTATTTTGATGACAGAGAAATATCATGGTAAAGCTAAATTCTGTTCCCTGGCTGTTAGGTTAGTAATAAAAAAAAAACACTTACCAGTAAAATTTAAAATTACGAGACAAATAGCCACTAGCATCTTGAAGTACACATTCGTATAGATAAAAATATATTTTAGGCACAAAAATAAATTAAATTTAAAATAGATAATTCCGACCGTATTCACTGAAATAGGAAGTATAAAAACAGCGTCTTCGCCAACGTCAACAAAGGCAAGTGATCGCGAAAAGCGCGCGAAAAACACTAAAGTCGGAAGCTCAGTGCATGCAAGTACGTGGGTGGAATGCTCTGCGGATGCCAGAATAGTATTAGAAGTTTATAAACAGGTTATCACACACATTGTCCGTTGCATACTCGTAAATTGAAATCAATGTCATTGTAATATAAATTAGGCTAAACAACCAATTACCCGTATTAGCGTCGTACACTTAGCTGTTAGCGTTGTTCCCACTTCACACTAGAAATGTACCTAGTTAAAAATTTAGAATCATAATTTACACGTCTAGAACAGACTTTCATAATTATCTCAATACCTCCTCGTATTATTGCAACTGTACACGATAACTTGTATGTTGTATCAAATCGAGGACGTTCTTAAGAAAGGCCACGTTAAATGGACCTTAAACCGAAGGACATGCCTTGTATGAGGAGATTAATTAATGTAGAAGAGTCGAAAGTGGTATCAAGACCGTAGCAAGTAGACCGAAGGAAGTGGTCCCTATGGGAAAGAGTCGTGAATGTGTGTATGCCGTATATTAATACGACAATACTAACGTAGTAATATTAGTGGGTATTAAACCTACTTCTACTTTTACTTTTTTATTTAATTAAGACGTTCGTCAATATGTCGTTTAATTTAATACAATACTTAATATTTTTCGTTGTTATCTGAATACTAATGAATTAAGATGTTAATTTAAAAAATACAATTAAGTTAAACTATTTAATTTAGAACAGTTATGTTTACGAATGACAAACACACACTTTAACGTTCATTTCTTTTACACCATCCTTAAATACCAATAAAATCTATTATTTGCGTAAAAGTTACCCTAAGGGCAATGTTGCATTAGACAACTTTATTGCACGTCTGGTAGCAGCATGGATGGTAGGGCGGATTGGGGCAGGTGAAGGCTTGGCATGGAGGCACGCAGGGACAACTTTCTCCAGGGTACCATACTGTGCGAGCGTACCGGCCACTTGGTCTTGTGCAGGCGCCGTGGTTGAAGCAGTGAGCCTTGCAAGGATAGTCGTAGCAACAGGGTCTGGAATATAAGAAATGCATTTAGCTGATGTTCTTCGATGACACCCCGAGCCAATCATAGTAATATCTCGGGGTAAATCCGTACCAGGGGTAAAATCGTTTAGTTTTTTTTAATTCCTGACCAGGCAATTGACCGCTACCCACCTGATGGTCCAAATACAAGGACAGCTAGTGCCAGTACCTACAGTAGATGTGAAGCATAAGCTATCCTTATCCTGTCAACCCTTTGCCCTTCCTCCTGTGAGCTCTGCCTACCTTATTCACGCACTGGAACATAGCATTAATCATCATCAATTCTTTATTAAGTAGCTAATATGGTAGGTTAATCAACGATGAGGGATAATCTGATCTGATAAACTATCATAGTTAATGATAGTTTTTGTATTATTTTGAAATATTTAAAAAATCAGACTTATATACCGTTTCAATGTCCGAAAATTTTAACTGACGGTTACCAAAAAATTGAAACCACTACGTGTTTCTAATAATATATGATCCATTACACAACATGGAGAAAATAAGACTTTATTAATACTAAAGTGTGTTAAATTTTGCAGACTCGAGGTAAAAGTTTTAATTCTTGGCAGAAAAAAACCGGCCAAGTGCGAGTCGGACTCGCGCACGAAGGGTTCCGTTTCAGTTACAAGTGCGTACCTATTTTTGATATCAAGAATAAATAAAAAAGCGTATGTTTATGAAATGAAATGTTATTTTATTTTTTTATATTCGAGTTGATTGAATGAAAGCTAAATTGCGGTTTACGATTTTTGACGTATTAAAAAAAAACTACTTACAAGATCTCGTTCAAACCAATTTTCGGTGGAAGTTTGCATGGTAATGTACATCATATACTTTTTTTAGATTTATCATTCTCTTATTTTAGAAGTTACAGGGGGGGCGGGACACACATTTTACCACTTTGGAAGTGTCTCTCGCGCAAACTATTCAGTTTAGAAAAAAATTACATTAGAAACCTCAACATCATTTTTGAAGACCTATTCATAGACACACGATACACAAAAATTTTTGAGTTTCAGTTCTATGTATTGGGAACCCCAAAATTTATTGTTTTTTTTCTATTTTTGTGTGAAAATCTTAATGCGGTTCACAACATACATCTACTTGCCAAGTTTCAACATTATAGTTCTTATAGTTTCGGAAAAAAGTGGCTGTGACATACGGACGGACAGACAGACAGACAGACAGACATGACGAATCTATAAGGGTTCCGTTTTTTGCCATTTGGCTACGGAACCCTAAAAACCGGCCTGAAGCGTGTCGGGCATTCATGCATATCCAAAATGCCTATTTTAAATTAATAAAGTTAAATTTCATTTTGCGGTCGACTCCATACATTTTGTTAGGACAAATGTAACTACATAAGTTGGTCGAGTTGTATAAAAATAACTATCTATGGTACCGAGTCCGCTATAGTTTTAGTTGAAAGTACTTACTTATCACTTATTTCAGAATAATTTAATGATATTTCAAAAGTTAAGGGGGGGAGGGGCGCTCTAATTTTAACTTTGTATTAGGTTATCTCGAGACTGGGGCGTTTGATCTACATAATTCAAATGCAGTTTTTGTTGCATTTCAAGAAACTTTTCCAACGATACCCTACACTATGGGGTTATTCGAATTTAATTTTTTTAATTGATTTTTGGTTGTATGGGAGGGTAACTGAAAACAAATATTTTTCTATAATTTTTTAAACCAAGTTTTGGATCTTCAGTATACATCTTTCCACCAATTTTTGTGACAATCGGAGCAGTAACGGTGGAGTTTATATAACTGTAAGGGTTCCTTGTGGACTATGGAACCCTAACTGAACTATCGTCGACAAACTGACTGAGTAATTGAAAGAATAATAAATACGGCGGCGTCGTTAGTATTATTTAGAGTGTGCAAATTTTCCAAGCTTAAAATTTGTTTCAGACACTATAATTTTGTAGGTTGCCTACTTATATTAAAAGTAGACAGGCAATGCAGTAAGATCTTCAAAGATTTCAAAATAACTAATATGTACCTACCTACCTACTTATTAGTTATTTTAAAATTCAGTATAAATTAGACTCAAAAGGTGTCTACTGATTCATAATATGATTTTAATTCTATCTAGCTCTGGTTTGCAAAGAACCATCCGAAGCTCTCGTAGACCCGAAGTCCGAGATTGTAAAAAAGAGCAATAGTTGCATAATACTCTCCTAAAATACTAAAAAGTCATAATCACACCCACAGGGGGCGCCCTCTTGCGCAGGTTGCTGATGTATGATACATCAGCATTGCACACGTGCGAAGCCGGGGCGGGTCGCTAGTTTAAAATAAAATTTAAATTACCTATTCTTATAAGTTAAAAATTATTGTTATAAACGATGGTACGGAACTGTTCATGTGCTAGTCCGACTCGATCTTTCCACTCTTTGTAAAGTTAATAAGAATCTTGTCGTCATCTAAAAGGATATTTATAACACGCATTTTATTCACGTTACCATTACATTTCCTTTATCTCTGGCGAAGCGATTGCAAATAACGAAATTGTTTGCAAATGACTCAAGTACAAAGTCAAGACGCCTGCTTGACCTAAAAACATACCGAAATATTTGCAGCTATAGTCCTCATAAAAATTTAGTATTGTTGTTGCATATTTATTTTGTCGAAGAAGCACCAACATATTAATATGGGTCTTTCAAAACCTATAAGTCTATTTACGTAGTCGTAAGTCATTATTGATGGTGCCACAAGCTAACTAGTTATCAAAGTAATCAATGCATAATTGTTGCTGGGAAGCAGTTTTAATTTTATCTAAATATTCCAGAACTTACGACTTAGAATGAATAGAAAAGCGATTATACCATAATATATTATTGCAAAATTTCGTTCAAACTTTGAATAAAAAACTAAATGCTGTCTTATAAAACTGTCTTATAAAATACAGGACGTTAATTATGTAACGAAATGAATATGACTTCCATAAAAATGTGAATGCTATTCAGGGATTACTAAGCTTGCAAAAAAAATAAAAAATTATAATATGTTTAAGTTAATACATACATATAATTGTAAATAATACATTAACTTTAATATAGGAAACGTATTACAATAATGAAAGGAAACGAGTAATGAAGACATTTTAATCGAAGTAATAGTCATATCGTTGTGTAATTACCGACCAAATAAATTATTTTCCTATTTATACAGGGTTATTTTTAAAACACCAACAACCTTTCAGGGGGTGAAAGTACTGATGATTAAAAACAACTTTTACTATGGGACCAACCATGAAATCGCGAAAAAAAAATCAGATATTCCATACATTTTGTCGAGGTAAGTGAACATAAATGTATGGAACAGCTGTTTTTGTTTTCGCGATTTCAAGGTTGGTCCCATAGTAAAAGGTGTTTATATATATCATTAGTATTTTCACGGCCTGAAAGGTTGTTGGTGTTTGAAAAATAACCCTGTATAATGATGATGAATAGATAAAATTACTGACCTCTCACACGGCGCGTTTCTGGGTCCACCACAATAATTGGCACACTCTCTCTGAAACGGTTGTGGTCTCGGCTGGCCACAACGTGGTCTTTTGTAATATATACTGTATTCTGCGCTCACGTAACCATATCTTGGTGGTGGTCGGCAGCACTCAGAGCCACGTAGTGACACAGACATGCTCGTGAACCTACTCCTTCCGGTTAGATCTACTTGGTTTATCTGAAGACAAAAATATAAAGAACAAATTTAGGTTGTTTCAGTTCTTCAATTTAGCATTTATTCGTTCAAGACGATAAAGTGAAGTGCCGTCAAACAACTTTATTTTAAACGTGCTTCCCGCGCAGCGTCTTTTCCCGTGGGAATTTCATGATTAACTATAGCCGATGTTACTTCTGGTTAACATAGCCTTATAATAGTGAAAGTATTATTGAGATCGGTTCGGTAGTTCCGGAGCATATTCAATGCAAAAACAAACAAATCAAATTTTTCCTCTTTATTATGTTAGGATAGAAACGTTAAGCTGTGCGTTTGTACTTGTTTGGTAGCAGTCTTGTATCAGCTGACATTTTTTAAAGTAGGTAGGTCGGTACATTATTAGTATCAGTCTGCTTTTAGTGAGATTCCAAATAATTGCTTACCTTGATAAAATTAAATGATAAATAATAATAATAATGATAATGATATTATTATAAAGAATATCGAATAACTAACGGGAGATTTTTATGAGATTTACGATATTTTTGCGGTTTTTATAATATTTTTCAATTTTGTGATTTTTTTACAAACTTTAGTGACACAAAATGACTCACTAATGACAATTTTATTTAAATCAAGAAGATAATATTCTTGATATTTTATAATTTTTCTCTTTCTCTATGGCCGACATTACACGCTCAATCTGGATCGAGATCCGTGATCGAGATCAATGATCTCAATCCAGATTGACTGTTTAATATGTGTGATTGACGGATCGCGACATCGGATCGCAAATTATCAAATATTTTGAAATCCATGATCTCGATCCGTTTATCGCAATCCAGATTGAGCGCCTAATGTGCAACATATAATTCGAAAGATACTATTAAAATTACTAGTAGTAATAAGAGAAAAAAAAAAAAAAATTACTACACTTTCTTTTTTCTGTTCAGATCCATTTTGCAATTCGTCATCATCAGCCCGTATAACGTCCACTGCTGAACATGGGCCTCCTCCCGGGGAGGGTATTCGCCATAGTCACCACGCTTGGCAGGCGGGTTGATGACCGCAGTATTATGTTGTACCACACAAGGAAAGGCTGCTGCCCGTTCCTTGATATACGATTATTATAGATGATTTTATAACAATCGGCCAACGGCTTAACGTGCTTTCCGAGGCACAGAGGGTAGTCCCTCAATCAACCAGACCCGCAAGGATATCTTAGAATTTACACAAAGATTTACTGCCCGGCGTGGGAATCGAATCCACGACCTCCTGGATTTAAAGTGAGTCAAATACCGCTACGCTACGGAGGCTTTCGCGATTGTGAACACATAATCTTCATATTTTTTTATTTATTGGAAATCAGAATCTCCTGAGCACACGTCTTCATGTGATCATTGCGAACAGTGGACTGACGTGGTCTGGATTGACTCTTATTGTCTATACACTATAAAAATAAATAATATTGACGGGTCGTGTACATCAGGTGGACGGGTGTACCTCAAAAAATAGTGATTCTATAGACGTGAAAGCAATGTTCTAGCAATGTGACGAATGTGCGTAAAATTAATCTGAACTAAATACTTACTATCTATGTATGAAAACATTAGCGTAGTAATGTGCCGGCAATGTGCTCGAACGTATTAAAAGCATAATCAGATGGGACAAAAGGTTTCCAAGTAATTTCGAAACTGAAATTTAAAAATTTAAGCGCCTGCTTGTTTTATACTGGCTATCACGACGAAATGTATAGAGTAACATTTACATCACAGGGGCTTCCTGCAAATGACACAACAAAGTTCTAATTTGATAGTTGTAGTGTTGTGACCATATAAGTAATGATATCGATCGCATATATATTTTTTACTAGCTTCCGCCCGCGACTTCGTACGCGGATCCTGTTGCTCATGGCAGCGACAACGGGGTCGTCAAAATCGAAGATCTGAAACGTCTGATGTCGAAGTCGATCAGAATTCAAACGTTCGTTGTGCTCTTCTTCTGTCTCTTCATGCCGTACTCCAGTGGGTGCCAGTGACAGTTTAGGACAAATTTTCGATGAAAATTCGATGAATCAATGAAAATTTGACTATACTGGCCAAAACTCCCATTATTTTTTTCGAAAAATTTTTATATGCCTTGAGAATCATAAGATCCCAAGAATGTACCGAAGAGCGTCAGGAGAGACTTGATGCTGTTCGAGAACATCAGGCCGCAACTCGCTCCGTGGAAACCTCTTCGGATCGCAAAGCACGTCTGCGTTCTCAGCGTATTTACGCATCTATATCCAGGTATCTAGAGACCAGTGAAGAATATTATCCGCGAGTGACTGCTGATCGTGAACGTCAGGCATTGTCTCGCGAGTCGGAGACGTTCACTGATAGAAAATTGCGCTTGAGTTCACAGCGTATCTACGCATCTGCTTCTAGGTCTCTAGAGACAAGTGCGGAACATAATGCGCGACTGACCGCTGATCGTGAACGTCACACATTGTTTCGTTAGTCGGAGACGTTCACGGATAGAGAATTGCGATTAACTTCTCAGCGTATCTACGCATCTGATTCTAGGTCTCTAGACATGCATTGTCTCTCGAATCGGAAAAGTTTTCCAAAACAGAATCACGCTTGAGTTCTCAGCGTATTCGCACATCTACTAACAGGTCTTTAGTCTTCAGGCGACTAATTGCTGATCAAGATTAATATACATTGTCCCGAAAACACACAAAACAAAATATTCATAATCAGTTTCTCTTTCACTTTTTAATTGTATAGTGAAAGAGAAAGAATTGCTGGAGTATGGCATGAAGAGACAGAAGAAGAGCACAACGAACGTTTGAATTCTGATCGACTTCGACATCAGACGTTTCAGATTTTCGTTTTTGACGACCCCGTTGTCGCTGCCATGAGCAACAGGATCCGCGTACGAAGTCGCGGGCGGAAGCTAGTAAAAAATATATATGCGATCGATATCATTACTTATATGGTCACAACACTACAACTATCAAATTAGAACTTTGTTGTGTCATTTGCAGGAAGCCCCTGTGATGTAAATGTTACTCTATACATTTCGTCGTGATAGCCAGTATAAAACAAGCAGGCGCTTAAATTTTTAAATTTCAGTTTCGAAATTACTTGGAAACCTTTTGTCCCATCTGATTATGCTTTTAATACGTTCGAGCACATTGCCGGCACATTACTACGCTAATGTTTTCATACATAGATAGTAAGTATTTAGTTCAGATTAAAAGTACACCCGTCATTCTGATATGAGGCTGGCGGCTCACTAACTTTTTGAAAAAACTCTAGTTTTATAAGAGCACATTGCTTGAAATTTTACGCACATTCGTCACATTGCTAGAACATTGCTTTCACGTCTATAGAATCACTATTTTTTGAGGTACACCCGTCCACCTGATGTACACGACGGGTCTGTTTGTAATGGACTGGACCAATTTATTTTTCCTAAACTTATTTTGTAGATAGCAAATTTTATAAGGTATACTATAGGGTACATTTTATTTTGTATGTCTATTAGTTTCCATTACGAACGGTTGGTGGTGTTCTTCCACAGAAAACGAAGATTTTCTTCGCCGGGCGAGGTGGTAAGCCCGGTGGCCGACGGCCATTTGTTACTGTTCACAACTTGTGTATGTACGAATCGGCTTGCTAACTTGTATTGCGCGATACAGGCTAGTTGGGATGCCAGGTTCTAGATGGCGCTGGTCGTCTTCTTGTAGTTTGTGCGGCTACTGTAGATGCACGTAATAATTTATATAGGATTTTGTACGTAAGACTTCACTAAGAAAGTTATAATTATAAGAAGTGAGTTACTTCTTCTAATCTGGTTATTTTTTTCCGAACACTATATTTTCCTGCTGCGGATTAAGTTGCGAGCAGCAACTAGTAGTGTGTAGCAAAATATTCGTTAATACCTTGGCTCTTTTTATGTGGGCGAGGTAAAAAGCCACAAGCAAATGTCGGATTGCTGCCGCACCTTTATCGGTCGGCTTTGGTACTTACCACCATCCGCTGCGGATTTTTGATAAAAAATGTTATTTCGCTGCTTTAAACATACTTTCTTCAAACATCTTCAACTTCAATATTACCTAAGTAGTTGGCATAATTCAAAATAGAATTGTTTTTAAATAATTACCTAATATTTATTTCATTGATTCAAATATAAACAAGAGGTGTGTCTGGTTATGATTCAGGTGGCGATACCTTGTCTCTGCCGACCCCTATGAGGGAAAGGAGTGACGATATGTAGGTATGTATGTAACATTATAAATGAATACCTCTTTTAAAAACGAACAAACATTTTTGTGGTACTGATTTTGCATACATAACTAATGATTATAAGAACAGTAACGTAAATAAATATTTAGATGTTGTATAGGTACTCCACTACCACACGGGCATGCACGGTCCGCAAGAGCCGCAACAGACTGGAACACCAGGGTAAATGCAACGCTTTGGGCAGCAAATCCCAGGTTCAGTGCAGCAGTAACAAGGACATGGCTTACAGCGATTTGGACGACAGCACGGAATCGCAACTGTCTCGCAAACACACACTGGGTTCGGCACTCGCGTCGGCGGCTGTGGAAATAATATCAATATTTTATTAATAACTACAAAATATTGAAAAGTGTTTGAAACATGAAAGTAACTGCGTTTTGTCACTGTGCCAAAAATAACGACGCGACAGCGGTGAAGCCAAATGGCATAAGATTTCCTAAAGTCATAGAATTCAAGGTTATTGGCATGGCTGAACAAAAACGCATTACCAAAATATCGGACGTAAGAACATGATACCTTCTCACAAGGTGGGCAGGGTGGTAGACATGGCAGGACTGGGCATGGAGGACAAGGAGCTGGGCATGGTCGCACGGGAGCTGGGCATGGTGAACAGCCCCCACCGGGGCACACGGAACATGGTCTAATGTCGTTGCAGGACGCTATGCAAGGCTTCGTGCTGTATGGATAGCTTGCACCACAAGGCAGGCCGGTGCACACGCAAGGATCGAAACTGTAGAACGGAGCACTCATTATAATTTTACGATTTTTATAGTGTTATTTTAAATTTATGTGGGGTAACGAAAATGTTAAAAAATAATTAGTAATGTCTTTACTGACATAATCCTGTAAAAAATATGTCGTACCTCCTACCATAGATATTGTACTGGTTGAATATAATCTTACTAAACTTGTGAAATAAAGTTATGTGTACACGTCAGTGTCACTGCTAGTTATGATTAAAACATTTTGAAGTCACAAAAAAAATATTAATTTTTACATCATAAAAATAGAAAATTTTAAGTTTATAAAACTGAAACATTAATTTAAAAAATGTGTGCTTGTTGCTTTTACCCTACCTGTCCGCCAATTTTACCATGTGATTCAAATCGTTGCTGCCATGCGTTGTGTCCTCCACCACTGCCGTGCTGTCAACCATGTTGCCCCCCACCGTGTCCTTGCACGCCGTGTCCACCGTGTCAATGCAAGCCCGTTTTCAGGCCATGTCCAACTCCTGTCATACCGGACTGCGTGCCGCCTATAGTTCCGATATTACCTCCGTGTAGACCGCGACGGGTTCCAGCGCAGGAGCCACCTCCATTTCCGCCACCGCGTCCCGTCTGCTATCCACCAGTTCTCCCGTGCTGCCCTCCCCCAGAACCATGTGATCCGCCACCGGTATTTACTTGAAGTTTTATGTAATTAACTAGCCTCCCGCCTTAGCCCGCTCGCTTTTAGCCGCGAAGTTCCCGTTGGAAGTTCATAATGCCTATGTATCTCGCTATGCAGCCTACTGGATAACTTAGCTTTTTGGTGAAAGAATTTTAAAATAAGTCTAGTAGTTCCGGAGCCTATTCAATGCATACAAATCTTTTCTCTTTATAATATAAGTATAGGTAAGGGCAAAAGAGAGACTACAGTATTTGTTAATATTTTCAGGTGTGTCCTTGTCCTGAACCTACACCGTGCTATCAACCTGTACTGCCATGTTGCAACCCACAATGCCCTCCGCCGATTCTTCCAAAGCAGCGTCCTATTTGTCCTCGGGCTCCACCTTGTCCTTACCCTTGTCTGCCGGTGACACGAAGGTGTTGTCCAGAATGTGAACCCGGATTAGATCCAGTGACGCGACGTCGGCCTTTGATAGTCCATGACGGATTGCAACAATGCAGAAAGACAGGATTGCCTGGAGAATGTTTTTGTGTTAAAGATCCTAACGTAAGATATCAAGTTGAAAACTATGTCAGACAGGTACCCATGTTTTTAGATTTGTTATTTTATAATATATTTTAATGACACAAGATAAAGTGTGTGATTATAATATTAAATATTATTTTTTTCGCAGAATCCAGATTCAGTCACATGGCGCCCAGTATGTGTGCCATTACGATGAAAAATTTATCACTATGGTGTCAATCTATGAAAAAGTGCCTGTTCGATAATCTACAAGAAATATGTTAGTGTTATTTTATAAAATATAATAAAAAATATTTTTCTTCTTATATTTTTTTTTATACTTGGTTAATAATGCCGTTTGCTTATTGGTCCTAAGGGGATATTTTAACTGAACAAGAAAAATAATAATTTTCCTAGTCACTTTATATTCCTATTTACCGATGATCGAGAGAATTGTCTTTGTTCTTGACTAGCTGTTGCCAGCGATAGCTATCTAATAATTTAAGTTCCGTCTAAATTCGTACTACCGTTTTGAAAATCAGGCGTAATACACTGACAAACGGACGAAATAAATACTAATCTGTATGTACCTTTTAAAATTATATTATCTATCAGTAAAAGCTCTATCAAAATCGGTTCTGTTACTGAAATTAGCTGGAACAAAACGTTTATTGCTGTAGAAAGTATAAAAATCACTTAGTACTAATTCAAAAAAAATTTGAAAAATTTATTCTTAGCCAATTGCTTAGACACTTTAATAAATTTAATCTATTACATAAAAAGCAGTTTGGGTTTACGAGGGGTTGCTCAACCATAGATTCGTGAACTGAATTATTAAAAACTACATTCGCGGCCTGGGAAGATTCGCAGGAATCCTTAGGTATTTTCTGTGATCTGTCTAAGGCATTTGATTGCGTTCACCATGACACTCTGGTCAGGAAATTACACCGGTATGGCATTAGGAACCAGGCTCTCAATCTTCTGATTTCTTACATGGGCAGTAGAATTCAGAAGGTTGATATAAACGGCAAAATATCATCAGGCTCTGTTGTATCCATGGGCGTCCCGCAAGGCTCAATCCTGGGGCCATTTTTGTTTTTGGTGTATATAAATTACTTACCTTACTATGTAGGAAATAATCATGAGATAGTATTGTTTGCTGACGATACCTCCCTAACTTTTAAAATAAATAGACAGTTACGCAACTATGACGAAGTAAACAATGCAATCTCGAAGGTAGTCCTTGGTTTACTGATAATAATCTACTTTTAAATGAAAAGAAAACCAAAGTCATTAAATTTTTTACACGTAATGTAAAACAAATTGACACGAATGTAAAAATAAATGGTATTCGGTTGGAGCCAGTGGAGTCAACTGTTTTTTTAGGGGTTGAACGAATTTGGTCAAATCTGATATTCGTCAAATCGGCATTTCGTCCAATGTGACAATGGTCAAAGCTGTAGTTCGTCAAATCGTCTGTTTGTCTAATTATGAAATTTGCCAAATACGCTATTGGTCAAGTTATTTTAGTACATCCAACCACAAAAATGAATGTATGTACCGTAGAAATTTTAATTATTTATTCAATTCATATCCAACAGATTTAAACACTGACTGTAACGCGTCTGATTTTCCACTCAATAACTTTTCTATTATTTTGGTGTTTTTATTTTATGGTGTTCATTTGCACAACACCACATGTCCTGAGAAAACCCTTTTTGCCATTGCTCAGTAAAATATTTGTGAAAATTTTCCGCCCTGCTATCATTTTCTGGCAACATCTCAAGTATAGCTAACCATCCTTAAGGAATATACTGATAGGGCAGTAACGCTAGATTCGTAGTTAGTCTAACATTTTTTTCAGATTGTCGTCAGCCATCATCCCAAGTGCTTTTGCTTTTTTATAAATTGCTTGGTTAAAATGGAAAAAGCAGCCTTTGACAAGTACATCAGGGAAAATGCTTTTTGCAGCGTTAATTATTGCCCTTTCGTAATCATTTCACGAACATGCACATCGAGCTTGAATTGGAAACGCTAAACTGAGAATACTTTCTCATAGGTACATCTGCTACTTACACAAATATACAAAGGAGGTAACAATTGATCCAAATAAAACCTCAGAATACTTTATTTCTATTTTACTACATTTTAATTAACCAATATTATTTTAATATAAAATGCGTAAATGAAACAGATTGTTCAGAAAAATATTTAAAAATGGTCATAATTTGGGTTGGGTTCTTACAAATTATGTTATTCAAAATGCATGTTTTCATCGACAGTACATAGACTTGACCAATAGCGTATTTGGCAAATTTTATAATTGGACCAACAGACGATTTGACGAACTACAGCTTTGACCATTATCACATTGGACGTAATGCCGATTTGACGAATATCAGATTTTGACCAATGTCGTTCAACCCTATTATACTATATATCTTTTTATCAAAAGAAGTACACTGGATTTCATTAAGGGCACACTGAGGTACATTGCAGGTACAATGTTTGTGTAGAGAAGCAGTTCACATCAGAATCTGTGATGTACACCCGTGATCCTAACGCACATAATTAAATATTATATTTACATGTGTTTATTACATTTGTATGGTTATTTTTGTCACTAAATACGATAGGCACTAATTTTTAATAACACAGTACTTAGCTGTAGGCCATCGGTACAATATGATAGATTTATCGCCTACTCAAGCTTAACTGCAATGTTAAATATGAGATTTGCTTTATTTTTTTATCAGGCGCTAAAAATATTGATAAACAGCATTTTAGTCGATATCTTTATTGCCGTGCTAGTTTCAGTATTATCGTTATAAAACATTGAGAGAAGCAAATGGGAAGTAATTAATGGCCACTGTGAATTTCAATAATTCTATTTATCAGGGCCACTACGACGCGGTGACCGGCCGACCTGATATCAGAATGGACGGTCACCCTTAAAATGACGTTTTTCTTTTAGATTACGATGGAAGCAATTATTTGAGGTCTCCATCAGGATGGCCGGTCACGAGGCGTATTTAGCGTTGAATTTATGCCCAAGAATTGCTTCCCTATTGCTTCTATTTGCTTCCTATTCTCAAGTAATTGCTTCCATCGTAATCTAGAAGAAAAACGTCATTTTAAGGGTGACCGTCCATTCTGATATCAGGTCGGCCGGTCACCGCGTGGTAGTGGCCCTGATAAATAGAATTATTGAAATTCACAGTTGCCATTAATTACTTCCCATTTGCTTCTCTCAATGTTTTACGACTTTATTGTTGTACAGCTGCATTAGAAATTAAATATTACATTTACATGTGTTTATTACATTTGTACAGTGTTGCCATATCTTAAACCTCGAAATCTGAATCACTATGTCTGAAAATCTGTATTCTATCTGTATACGATGAAAAAGCTAAAATCTGTATTAATTAAAATTTTAATAAAGTAGTAGACAAGTGAAAAACATATTTATTATTGATACATACTTTTATTAATTTTATTAATCATATTTTTACTAACATTTAGCTTGAAACATGGCTCGTTTTTTAATAATTGTTTTTCCTACCTTGTCTGTACCTAAATAGTTGCGAGTTTTCGTTTTTATCAAATTAATTGTCGAAAATATTCTTTATTAAGAAATTGGTCCAGTAATATAGTATTATCTATCAATTGGTTTGCCATAGCAAAAGTAATTGTAGCATCTAGTTTAAAGGACAAATAAATCTTTAGGACCAAAATGTACTAATTTTTGAGCCATTTACTTATATTCTTTCTTGTATTCTCACATGAAAATTTGAATTTAAAAAATCTGTATAAGCCTCAAGGGAAATCTGTCATCTGTATCAGGAGCTAAAAATCTGTACCAATACAGATAAATCTGTATATATGGCAACCCTGCATTTGTATGGCACTAATTTTTAATAACACAGTACTTAGCTGAAGGCCATCGGTACAATATGAATTATTTATCCGTTTAGTCGACATTTGACAGATTCTACTTTTGACATCATAGTCTACTATTGACAGATTCTACATATGACAGATTCTACGTATGACAGATTCTACATATGACAGATTCTACATATGACAGATTCTACGTATGACAGATTCTGTATTTGACAGATTTTGAAAAAGTGAGACAAGTAACGGACACCTTGTGGAATCAAAAATAATACTGTACTGTAATCACTATATTTATTGATAAGCATAATTTGTTTTTATAACTAGTATTAAATGTTTGTATTATAGTACTAATATTTTTAGAAACAGTCACAATTACCAAATTAACGTTAAAATTATTTTTTTGTTAACATAATTACGTATAAACAATCATTGGAAATAATTATTTGTATTGGTAATTTATAAAGTATTCACTACACATAGAAAAACGGAAACTACATAATCGGCATTATCAACCTATAACACTCCTAAACAAAACCAGACAGCTAATCAATAACATCCGCTAAATCGTTCCGTGTTCACTTCTAATGCAAATGTATAATTTATATCCAGTATAATTTACATACAGTACATTTAACATGTTTACAATCAATTTTTTAAAGTCCCATAATGGGCTGTTTAGGCAGTTTCCTTTGCCGTGTTACTAGAACAAATAGAGAAAAAAGATTATTAAAAAAATGGTGGGTACTTTTAAAACTTTTCGTAACTTTATTCGATCTCTTTCTATGACGGCTAATCTACTTAGTTCAGTTTGGTGTTTTTGTGATAATTCTTCTAAAGTTTGATACGTGTTGTTACCTTTATGTATGTCTTTTTCATAATATGGCGGAAGAAAGGGAATTTGTTGTAGAAAAAAATAAAAAAGGTTTTAACACAATCTTGTACGAAGGATACCGTTTTAACAAAATCAAACGAGTCAATAAAGATCAAAGTACGTGTTGGCGCTGTGTGAAGAGAAATGAGTGCAGTGCATCTATAACAGTGGATGTTAATTTAATGAAAATTCTTCGTAAATCTCCACATACGTGTCAGGCTGATCATCTCGGAAACGAGTTATTTATAAAAACTAACATGGTGAAGAGGGAAGTGTGTAAAAACTTGGGTCCGATTAAAATGATTTTTGAACATATTTTTGACAGTACCGACGGACCGAGTAGAATCCCGACCTTTCACGACAAAAAAGATAGCTTTTATAATGCAAGAAAAAAGTATTTGAGCGCAGAACGATTGTCATTTAATAAAATTGAAGATGTGTTTATTCCCAAAGCCCTAGGTGAGAATTTCCTAGTTGCTGAAGAAGGTATAGAAGAGAAAATACTGGTCTTCATAACAAAATTAGCCAAAAAAATTTTGCGCCGGGCAAGGTTGTGCTTCGGTGATGGTACATTTAAAAGTGTTCCCAAGCCATTCTACCAACTTTTTACTCTGCACATAGACCTAAATTCTGATACAAACTCAACAAATATAGTCCCTGTGCTATACGCGTTACTGCCGAATAAATCCCAAGCTACATACATTCGACTTTTTGAAATAATTAAAAATTTGGGTTTTAGTATCCGTTATTTCAAATGCGACAACGAAGTAGGCATTATGAATGCTGTAAGATCAGTTTTCCCGGAATCAAATGTAAGTGGATGCTACTATCACTATCAAAAAGCAGTGTGGAAGAAAGCCAAAGAAATAAAAGTAAATAGGACTAGTGAAGAAAGACGAATTGTAAGAATGGCTGCCATCCTACCTTTACTACCAGCCCAGTACATTTCAGAGGGGCGTCAATTGATTTTGGACAAAATGGAATCTGTTCATACCGATAAAATGCAAGAGTTCAGTAATTATTACAAGAGGCAATGGTCCAGTTTGAGTCCTTCAATTTTAAGTTGTGCCAACCAACGTCATCGAACGAACAATGCATTAGAAGGATGGCATCACAGACTTAACATCCTAATCCCAAAGCGACCAAGCCTGTTCAATTTTATCCAAAAGTTGCGTAAAGAAGCCCACCACTGCAATATTAGGCTTCGTAATAGCCTCTTCCAATCTGTGCGAAAAAATCGTCGGTACCGCGACATTAACTTTGATAAAAAATACAGCAAAATTGTCAAGAAACAACTTTATATACAACTGCTCCTGTAATTTTTATTTTTAATCTTTATTTACTTACAAATAAGTATATTTTTTTTTTAAATATTGTGATAAAAATGATTGTTGCTTTTTAATTAATAACGTTTCCACTGTTTTCACTGTGATTGTTTATACGTAATTATGTTAACAAAAAAATAATTTTAACGTTAATTTGGTAATTGTGACTGTTTCTAAAAATATTAGTACTATAATACAAACATTTAATACTAGTTATAAAAACAAATTATGCTTATCAATAAATATAGTGATTACTATATAACAGTATTATTTTTGATTCCACAAGGTGTCCGTTACTTGTCTCACTTTTTCAAAATCTGTCAAATACAGAATCTGTCATACGTAGAATCTGTCATATGTAGAATCTGTCATATGTAGAATCTGTCATATGTAGAATCTGTCATACGTAGAATCTGTCATATGTAGAATCTGTCATATGTAAAATCTGTCAATAGTAGACTGTGATGTCAAAAGTAGAATCTGTCAAATGTCGACTAAACGGATTTATCGCCTACTCAAGCTTAACTGCAATGTTAAATATGAGATTTGCTTTATGTTTTTATCAGGCGCTAAAAATATTGATAAACAGCACTTTAGTCGATATCTTTATTGCCGTGATAGTTTCAGTACTATTGTTGTAAAACATTGAGAGAAGCAAATGGGAAGTAATTAATGGCAACTGTGAATTTCAATAATTGTGTACATCAGGTGGACGGGTGTACCTCAAAAAATAGTAATTCTATACACGTGAAAGCAATGTTCTAGCAATGTGACGAATGTGCGTAAAATTTCAAGCAATGTGCTCTTATAAAACTAGAGTTATTTCAAAAAGTTAGTGAGCCGCCAGCCTGATATCAGAATGACGGGTGTACTTTTAATCTGAACTAAATACTTACCATCTATGTATGAAAACATCAGCGTAGCAATGTGCCGGCAATGTGCTCGAACGTATTAAAAGCATAATCAGATGGGACAAAAGGTTTCCAAGTAATTTCGAAACTGAAATTTAAAAATTTAAGCGCCTGCTTGTTTTATACTTGCAATCACGACGAAATGTATAGAGGAACATTTACATCACAGGGGCTTCCTGCAAATGACACAATTATACTATTTCCATTTCATTATTTTCTCGATGATAGCTCTAATTTGATAGTTGTAGTGTTGTGACCATATAAGTAATGATATCGATCGCATATATATTTTTTACTAGCTTCCGCCCGCGACTTCGTACGCGGATCCTGTTGCTTATGGCAGCGACAACGGGGTCGTCAAAATCGAAGATCTGGAACGTCTGATGTCGAAGTTGATCAGAATTCAAACGTTCGTTGTGCTTTTCTTCTGTCTCTTCATGCCGTACTCTAGTGGGTGACAGTGACAGTTTAGGACAAATTTTCGATGAATCAATGAAAATTTGACTATACTGGCCAAAACTCCCATTTTTTGTTTTCGAATAAATTTAATATGCCTTGAGAATCATAAGATCCCAAGAATGAACCGAAGAGCGTTAGGAGAGACTTGATGCTGTTCGAGAACATCAGGCCGCAACTCGCTCCGTGGAAAGGTCTTCGGATCGAACTTCTCAGCGCATCTGCTTCTAGGTCTCTAGACATGCATTGTCTCTCGAATCGGAAAAGTTTTCCAAAACAGAATCACGCTTGAGTTCTCAGCGTATTCGCACATCTACTAACAGGTCTTTAGTCTTCAGGCGACTAATTGCTGATCAAGATTAATATACATTGTCCCGAAAACACACAAAACAAAATATTCATAATCAGTTTCTCTTTCACTTTTTAATTGTATAGTGAAAGAGAAAGAATTGCTGGAGTATGGCATGAAGAGACAGAAGAAGAGCACAACGAACGTTTGAATTCTGATCGACTTCGACATCAGACGCTTCAGATCTTCGATTTTGACGACCCCGTTGTCGCTGCCATAAGTAACAGGATCCGCGTACGAAGTCGCGGGCGGCAGCTAGTAAAAAATACGTATGCGATCGATATCATTACTTATATGGTCACAACACTACAACTATCAGAGCTGTCATCGAGAAAATAATGAAATGGAAATAGTATAGTCGTGTCATTTGCAGGAAGCCCCTGTGATGTAAATGTTCCTCTATACATTTCGTCGTGATTGCAAGTATAAAACAAGCAGGCGCTTAAATTTTTAAATTTCAGTTTCGAAATTACTTGGAAACCTTTTGTCCCATCTGATTATGCTTTTAATACGTTCGAGCACATTGCTGGCACATTGCTACGCTGATGTTTTCATACATAGATGGTAAGTATTTAGTTCAGATTAAAAGCACACCCGTCATTCTGATATTAGGCTGGCGGTTCACTAACTTTTTGAAAAAACTCTAGTTTTATAAGAGCACATTGCTTGAAATTTTACGCACATTCGTCACATTGCTAGAACATTGCTTTCACGTGTATAGAATTACTATTTTTTGAGGTACACCCGTCCACCTGATGTACACCAATAATTCTATTTATCAGGGCCACTACGACGCGGTGACCGGCCGACCTGATATCAGAATGGACGGTCACCCTTAAAATGACGTTTTTCTTCTAGATTACGATGGAAGCAATTATTTGAGAATAGGAAGCAAATAGAAGCAATAGGGAAGCAATTCTTGGGCATAAATTCGTGTGTATCAGAATGGCGGGTGTAATTTCCAGATTTGCCTAAATTTATTACAGTTATTTGGTACCTTCTGTGTACCTTTACGTACCTTTCTTGAAAATCTGTGTACCTACACCCGTATGATGATATTTTAAAAATTAGGTACACCCGCCATCCTGACGTCAGAACCGCGGGTGTACTGCTAACCAATATATTTATGTAGCCAAGCGTACTGTTTATGTAAATTTGGTACCTCTTGTGTACCTGCAGATAAAAGTATTAAATAAACGAAATACTGCAAGGTTGCTGCAAAAATAAAAAATAAAAATTTCTCGTAAAACGTATCTTTTAAAATAACAATCTACGTATTGATAACTTATCTTAAATATTAAAAATAAAATAGCGACTTTGTTTTTTTAAATTTTAGTTGGTTCGAGAGTCCCGGGCTGGGCTTTGAATGCGGTTATGTTTCTTTTTAAAAATAAAGGAATGTTTCCTTTAAGTAAAATAAGCTAACTTAAGGATTAAAGGTACTTTGCCTTCAACGCCCGACTTATCTTTCCACCCTGTATACTAGTCCAATTTTTATTACATTGATTATAGTTTTGTAACAAATTATAAGGCCGAGTTAAATGCACATGGAATCAGTGCGTTATTCATATATTAATCCTTTCTTATTTCGTTATCGTGAAAATTAATTAATATATCCTTTAAAACTGTCTCTTGTTTCATTTTGATTCTGGAAACACTGATAGACAAACATCCTAATTCTATAAATCCTTCACAATTCTAAAATGGGCAATATGTTGTTTTTGTAATTATGTATACATATAAAAAAAACTATATGCTACTAATATTTAAGATAAGTTATCAATAAGTAGATTATTTTAAAAGATACGTTTTACGAGAAATTTTTATTTTTTATTTTTGCAGCAACCTTGCAGTATTTCCTTTATTTAATACTTTTATCTGCAGGTACACAAGAGGTACCAAATTTACATAAACAGTACGCTTGGCTACATATATTGGTTAGCAGTACACCCGCGGTTCTGACATCAGGATGGCGGGTGTACCTAATTTTTAAAATATCATCATACGGGTGTAGGTACACAGATTTTCAGGAGAGGTACGTAAAGGTACACAGAAGGTACCAAATAACTAATAAATTTAGGCAAATCTGGAAATTAGGCTCTGTCGCAAAATGACCACTTCTCAAAATGACTACAGGTAGCAAAATGTCCCTTTCTCAGAATTTCCCTTTCGCAGAATGTCCCTTTCGCAGAATGTTCCTTTCGTAAAATGTCCCTTTCGCAAAATATGCCCTTCCTCAAGCAACTGAGTCGGACTCGCGCACGAATAGTTCCGTACCATTTGCAAGTGTCTACCTATAGCCGATGCCTATGCCTCTTTGCCTACTAGGCAGAGGCATTTAGATAGAAAACACCCAGACAGAACAAATAATTGTGCTCATCACACAAAGATCTGCCTGTTTGAAGAAAGGGATATTTTGCGAAAGGGACATTTTGCGAAAGGGACATTCTGAGAAAGGAACATTTTGCGAAAGGGAAATTCTGAGAAAGGGACATTTTGCTACCTGTAGTCATTTTGAGAAGTGGTCATTTTGCGACAGAGCCGGAAATTACACCCGCCATTCTGATACACACATAAATTCAACGCTAAATACGCCTCGTGACCGGCCATCCTGATGGAGACAATAATCTGCATCATTAAATTCTTTAAAAGGCGATACTTTTTGCTAGGCGAACGCACACAACGGAAAATAAACACTTGTATAATGATGACAAATTTACAAATTTAATATTTCTAAAGATTTTTCACTTTTTCTTAAGCTTTGTGAGAATCTGCAAGTAAGATCTGCTTTCAGCATAGCTTCATCACTAACAATGGCATGGCTGCCGCTGGACCACTGCTGCTTGCCACCGCACCTTCGCTCCGCGGGCAACAACCTGTACATTATGCGGGTGTAAGAACTTTTAATTTAATTTCCTCACGGGTTTTTCGCGCATCGCCATGAACATAATTCGTTGCTTTTTCACGCCTTGTGTTGACTACAAAACTGCTACCCCTTTGGGCGCGAAAGGGGTTACGACCCGACCGAGCATGTGCCGGAGTCTCGAAACAATCAGCTTTACACGGAAGGTCCCAAATACAGGGCGTCGCCGGCTCCCAATGCATACAACCTGGTCTGCAAGGTACTTCTTTAGAAACTGGTTGTATATTTCGTGAATAACCATTTGGCCCTGAGGTTGCATTTTTATTCAACTCATTAGTCTCAAATCTTTTTACTATTTCGTTAATTATATTTTTGTCTAGTGGAAAAAAAGGTGGTTGGCTGGGGGTTGAACTAGAAATTGGATAAGAACCTTTCGAGTAACCACCTGAATTTACTGTCTCATTGCCGCTTGGAAGTGTGTTACAAATGCAGACTTTTTGCGGAGATGGAATAGTTTTAACAGGACACTTACATTTTCCGGTACTGTCCTGGGAAATATTTGGCAAGATTCCCTTCAGTTCACAGACTATGAAACGTTTCCGTCCTCCGAAACTGTGGCTTTGCTTAGTTTCATTGTAGCTTTTTCCACTTTGAGCATTTGTATGAGCAGCCAGTGGAGTAGGGTCAGCCAAGCCGCGAGCGCGCGCCAACTGACTGGGTGTACATAAGGGGTCTGGAAGTACGAGGCACGCGGGCTCTCCTCCACACCCCGTGCGGCGACAATCATGTTGCAGCCCATTTCTTTTAATACAGTGACAACTATAGTACATTACGCCTCCGCGCAGCTCTCGACTTTTCGTTCGCCGTAAGTGATTTTCATTTTCGTTACTTTTTTCTTCACCGTCCTCTTCCTCTCTAGGAACTCTATCGTGGGTTGTTTTGCCTTTCTGTAAAAGAAAAGTGTTTCAATGTAAAATATCGATTTATTGATGTGTGTGCTTTGTCCGCCGTGAGTGAATAATAAATTTACCCGAAATTCTAGAGGAGAGAGGACGTGATGTTCGAGTTACTCCTTTTACCATTGCGATACGAGGTCGAAGTCGCTGAAGCGTGTACAGTAGGTCTTGCCAGGTGGCGGACGGCGCACGCACGGCGGACAGCACGGTGGGCATGGCCTGGGGCAGCAGCAGTCTGCTCGACACAGGTACCGAATCGAGCCTTGTTGAAAGAACTGGCAATCTTGTAGCCCATTACGCTTGAAAGCTGATCGTGGAAGACACTGCAGCTAAACAAACGAAAGGCTATTATGATTATTGTCATTGTTTAAATTAAATCACTGGTCCGTGGAAGATCAATCTGAATTATCATGAAGTATGTTTTGTCTGATTATTACGTTTGACTGCGGTACTACCGACCTGGAGTTCGATCCGTTCTCGGGGTCGGTTATAGTTTTATTATTTTTCATATTAGTTTTATTGATTTTCTGACAAAGAATGCTTTGTCACAATACGTCTAGTTTTATCCGGTAGAATCCGTCAAAAATAATTACGAAGTCACTATTTTAATCATTAAAATGGTTAATTAAATAACTTACTGGAGGTCCACAGTCTTCGTACTTATAACATACCATAGGACCACATGGAGAACACCTGAAATATAAACGTGATAAAAGTAAATCAAAAGAAATCATAAACTTTTAACGCCTTCGGCCGCGTATGATACCAGAGTTTGGTAACCAGTATCATACGAAGAAAAAATGATCGTCATAGGATACCGGTGTCCAATGAAGACGATTTTTTACTTTTCTGATACCGAGTATCAACTCAGGAAAATATCAAATAATTACAAGGGAGTACTTAACATTTCCTCGCATGTAACTGATAAGCATGCCATGTGCATTGATATATCACCTCTTTTGATATCAATGCACTGGTGGTCAAAAAGCGAGGGTTTTACAATAAGCGTAGAGACATAATGCGATCCAATGGCTTTTACTCGGATGAAAGAAGAAAATAATATAACCAGAAGTGGATAATGACATAACCAGTTAGGGTTCTCATCAACCTTATTGTTCTCATCAACCATAGTGTTGAGTTGGGAACTAACCTTGCTTAACACAGTTGGTTTCATAGGCAGAATATTTCATTCCTTACCTGATACTGGTTACCAAAAATATGAAAGGTATCAGAAAAGTAAAAAATCGTCTTCATTGGACACCGGTATCCTATGACGATCATTTTTTCTTCGTATGATACTGGTTACCAAACTCTGGTATCATACGCGGCCGAAGGGCTTTTAACGTTATCATAATGTACACGTCTTGAATAATGTGTTGCCAGCCATGTGCCCAGAGTAACTTTCTTCTGCGGAACATGTGTGGTTATTCACCAGCATATGCTGCTACATCAAACAAGATGGTGAGAAGGATTTCAACCTTAAAGGTTATGGCACACAATCCCGGCACCGCAACCGGCTTCAACTCAGCAATTATCGTGTCATTCGGTTTAGAGCATTCAATCGTGATAACGTCAATATGAAAAAGTCGACGCTTAAAGCAAATGGACCGCTCCCTTACAGCACGCTGGCGTGTTCAATTTCAAATGCTATATAACAATTGAGTTCGCGGTGATAGTGCGCTGGCGCCTAGCCGTAGAGGCGACGCCGTTACGGTGCTGGGATAGTGTGTTATTCAGCGGCAACGGAAAGTGCATCTGCGACTACACGCTGGGCGGATTTAAAGATGGTTTGTATAATTTTTCGATGCCGACGACTTCCCTGTACTATAATAATTATAATACGCAGCGGGACAACCCATGCCTCCCGCGCCGGGTGGCAGAATCTGGGCAGCAGACGCGCAACTGCACTCCGACGACGCTTTGTCAGTGTATTGTGCTGGGTGGTGGGGGCCCTTCGGCCGCGTATGATACCAGAGTTTGGTAACCAGTATCATACGAAGAAAAAATGATCGTCATAGGATACCGGTGTCCAATGAAGACGATTTTTTACTTTTCTGATACCTTTCATATTTTTGGTAACCAGTATCAGGTAAGGAATGAAATATTCTGCCTATGAAACCAACTGTGTTAAGCAAGGTTAGTTCCCAACTCAACACTATGGTTGATGAGAACAATAAGGTTGATGAGAACCCTAACTGGTTATGTCATTATCCACTTCTGGTTGCCTTCGGCCGCGTATGATACCAGAGTTTGGTAACCAGTATCATACGAAGAAAAAATGATCGTCATAGGATACCGGTGTCCAATGAAGACGATTTTTTACTTTTCTGATACCGAGTATCAACTCAGGAAAATATCAAATAATTACAAGGGAGTACTTAACATTTCCTCGCATGTAACTGATAAGCATGCCATGTGCATTGATATATCACCTCTTTTGATATCAATGCACTGGTGGTCAAAAAGCGAGGGTTTTACAATAAGCGTAGAGACATAATGCGATCCAATGGCTTTTACTCGGATGAAAGAAGAAAATAATATAACCAGAAGTGGATAATGACATAACCAGTTAGGGTTCTCATCAACCTTATTGTTCTCATCAACCATAGTGTTGAGTTGGGAACTAACCTTGCTTAACACAGTTGGTTTCATAGGCAGAATATTTCATTCCTTACCTGATACTGGTTACCAAAAATATGAAAGGTATCAGAAAAGTAAAAAATCGTCTTCATTGGACACCGGTATCCTATGACGATCATTTTTTCTTCGTATGATACTGGTTACCAAACTCTGGTATCATACGCGGCCGAAGGGTTCTGGTTATATTATTTTCTTCTTTCATCCGAGTAAAAGCCATTGGATCGCATTATGTATCTACGCTTATTGTAAAACCCTCGCTTTTTGACCACCAGTGCATTGATATCAAAAGAGGTGATATATCAATGCACATGGCATGCTTATCAGTTAAGCGTGATTTAGACGATACAATTTTCTTGTACATTCAAGTGCAATTATTGAATGCAATAAATTAAGTGCGTTAATTGCCCTTCAAAAATTGTACGCAACTGTTTACACGTGGATACAAGTAAAAAAATTGAACGCAATTATTGAATGCAAGTCTTGACAAAAAATAGTTGCAAATGTCTTCTGTTTAGACCAATACAATAATGTTCAGGAGATTATTGCTTTCAAGTTTTGACTTGTCTAAATAGAGAGTTGTATGTGCGTGTACCATTCATTGGCGGGTTGCTTCAAGTATTGCAGGTATTTGCGTTGTCAAATTTTTCATTCAAGTGTTGGAAGGTTTTGTAAAGAGTCTGTTTATTAAAAAATATGAGTCAAAACTAATTGAATGCAAGAATCGCCTAAGAAATTTTTGTATGTGCTGTTTACACCAAGAAAATTTTGGCAAGCAAAACTTGCGCCAAAGATCAAAATGTTACGTACTGTTTAGACCATGCAGGTAATTTATTGCTTCAATTTTATTGTAAGCAACAGGCAAGAAACTTGCATCATGTAAATGGCGCTTTACATGCGAGGAAATGTTAAGTACTCCCTTGTAATTATTTGATATTTTCCTGAGTTGATACTCGGTATCAGAAAAGTAAAAAATCGTCTTCATTGGACACCGGTATCCTATGACGATCATTTTTTCTTCGTATGATACTGGTTACCAAACTCTGGTATCATACGCGGCCGAAGGCGGTGGGGGGTTTCAATAAGAACCGAAACACGCTAAAATCTGCGATCCCGCACCACGTGACGAAGCGCTGGGTTGAGAGAAAACCTTGTCTAATGGTTTAAAAACTGCTAATTGCGCAAAAAGCATCAAGCATAAGCTCCACCCGACATGTTGAAATGGGCGTTGTTCCATTAGCCACAGCCCGGCATCGGCACCGGCACCAGCACCAGCACCGACGCCGCCGCCGGCGCCGTGCCGGTGTCGGGGAAGCAAAACGGGAGAGTCCCACGCGTCCGGCCCGAGTAATAGAACGCCCATTACTTGAGACTTACCTATTCGTAGAAATGCTTAAGTATTTACTTACATGCTGAAAAAATCCTTCTATAGAGTTTCTAGAGTGAAAGAGTCGGGTTTTATTAATATTTTTTGAAAAATATCTGTGTTAAATTACATAAAAATAATACAAGAATTTAATTTATTTATTTATCAAAATTTACCCAGGTTTGCCTAAAAAATTACATCTGAACACGGTGAAGCATGACTTTCTTCTGTCATATTTTTTTTTATTGAATTCTTTGCGTTTTTCTATTTTTAAATTTGCTTCTAACCAGTACTGTTTCAACGTCGTAGTTTATTAAACGCCAGCAATAAGGCGATTTACAAACGAACAAGTATAACATTGTCGTTTGTACAAGTAGACCTGCATCTTAATATTTTGAAGTGTTTTGTAGGTTACTTTATTTTTACTTTGTCATTAATTTTCGCCGACTAAAATCTTCTTTGCTTAGTGTGGCATCATTTTACAAATTCTACTTAAAGATTCAGCATGTGGATTTGCACAATGAGTCGCGCATGCTACACGAGAGGGCCCACACACTGGCGCAGGGAGAACGGAACACCTCGGATGGCCTTGACAGCCACTTCTGCGACAGTCATATTGGAGTCCATTCCTACGTAAGCAATGGCAATCGTTATAAAGGATACCACCCCGTAATTCTCGACTCTTGCATGCATGAACATTGCTTGTCTTACTTGAAGATCTTTTCATCTTACAAGGCTGTGAATTTCGGACATTGCAAGGAAAAGCCACGGCTTTATTGCAAGAAGGCATCACGGCCATATTACAAGGAGTAATCACGCCCATCTTGCAAGCGGGAAATTGACTCACAATGCATGTAGGTTTATTTCCCATTGTGCATGAATTTCTGTTTGGCATGTTGATTTTGTTGATGTCGATCCTGAAATCAATACGAAGAAAAATGATACGCTTATAAATCAGGTTGTTGGGATAGGTATATGTCGCAAATTGTATCATGTCCTACGCATGCAAGCGATAAAATACTCTATAAATTTTACTTTTGTTTACTTTATCAGCCTGTTTAAGCCCACTCCTCAAGATGAGCCTCCTCATTAACAGTTTTTTTTTCGGACGGACCTATGTACTTAGCCCCGAGACTTTTGCTACTTCACCGGGCATAAAGGCGAGCAGAGCTCCAGCCTAGATAAATGGTTTAAACACTATAAACTAAGCAACCTGCGCAAGAGGGCGTCCCTTGTGGGATTTGTACCTCGGCTCAGGGCGGTCGCTGACGGGGAGATTGAGGGATTATGGCTTTTAGTTTTTTTTATGGAAGTGCAACTGTCGCTCTACTTTTTAGTTCGCGGGCCTCTCGGCCTTCGGGTCTACGAGGGCATCGGAAGGTTCTTAGCAAACTAAGGGGCGGAGGGGTCCTCTTTAACAGACCTGGGCAAGCCAACCAAGGATATTGCCGTAATCACCATGTCTGGCAGATAGATTGGTTATCGTAGTAAGATGGAAGAGCTGATAGATGCTGCTGCCTATTCATCAGTTGTATATTCCTTTTTTACGACACCCATAGATATGGGGTGGTATATTCTAAGCCGAAACTAAATTTATTGTTATCATCACGCAATTGAATAATAATATTATTCATTTGAAAATTTTACCTTCAATTGTAAAGATGTTCGTTGATGTTAAATGGAATTTTATAAATTTCCTTTTAATATTTCACTTGTAATTTTGAACTTTTTCCTAAGAATATAAATAATTGTTGCTCTTAGCTTGACTGTTTCATGTCTGTACTGAATTATTGAGAGAATTTCAAGTTGGTCATGGTAGTTTTTTTTTTCATTGAAGTAAATAGACAAAAATGTTAGAACAAGCAAACTAAAGACATTTAAGTCTCATGTGTGATCATTATCAAGGTTTGTGTTAATTGCAGACAGCTCGGGAAATACTTTTTATACTTAAAATAAATTACTTTGCTAAGCTTTGTTTGAAAATAAGTTTTCGCTAAATGCTACGAAAGTTAAGAATAATAAATCACACCCTTCCTTAGCACTTAGGATCACAATATTGTAATTCGAAGCAGTCTGCTTTGCATGGCTTCATATATTTGCACTTCATTTGATTGCTTATACAACGACGATTTTGTCCTGCGGGTGACTCGTTTCCTGTTTAAAATAATAATTGAGGGAACAATGCATATTAGTTTCATCTAGCACACTGACTGTCGTTAGCATAGGGAGCGGTATAAGACGATGAATTGACTTATTGGTCTCTTATTTTATTTGTGATTAACATGATACATCCAATAATCTAAATCTATACTAATATTATAAAGAGGAAAGATTTATATTTGTGTATGTATGTGTATTACAAACTAGCGACCCGCCCTGGCTTCGCACGGGTGCAATGCTGATGTATCATACCTACATATAACCTTCCTCTTGAATCACTCTATCTATTAAAAAAAGTCGCAACAAAATCCGTTGCGTAGTTTGAAAGATCTAAGCATACATATAGGGACGTAAAGACAGCGGCAAGTGACTTTGTTGTTTTATATTATGTAGTGATAAACTAAAAACTACTGGCCAGATTTCTTTCACCATTAGAATGCTATAACATGCTACAGAATCGGGAGCTACGCTGGTATACTAAATAAATTGAGGCTCACTATTTTTATTTTCCTTCTGGGTACTTATCACTTTGTTGCAGTCTGTAGTTTGTGAATAATAATAAATTGCACCAGGATAGTGTACACAATAGAAATTAGGTGCCATGATTTAGTATCACGTCCTAAGTAATGGTCCTTTTTATTATGATCACTTTTATTTGAAAACTAAACAAAATAAATGGACAATTTTTAAATTAAATAACGCATAATTTTGATAACAATGATCTTATTTTACTTATGTCATGCCATGATGAGTTTGATATCGACTAAGATTATTTTCTAAGGAATAGGTAAAAATCGAGTTGGTAAAGATGAAGTCTTTTCGAACGTTGCTTTAGTTAGTCTTGATTCGTATTATTTATCCTATTATTTAAGTTGAGATGACCGTATAACCTGTGGTATACCACGGTTATACGGTAACTTTGGAAATCCATTTTTAAATTAAAAATAAATGGCAATGTCTTATTCTCTGCTTATTAGGTTTAGAAGTCAGAAGTTATTCACCTCATACGATGAGATGAATGACAGCAAATTCCTCGTTTCGGATTTGATAAAAATGTGTTTGTATGTGTGTGTAATGCACACCATACCATATTAACACTATCTTCCGTGTTAGTTGCCATCAAAATATAAAATAAAATAAAACGGTCAATAGGTTATGAACAAATTCAATGATTGATCGCCATCGTAACCAACAGAAATTTGCTAACGTTTGCGAGATACCTTATCTATTATATACCTACCTAATAAACGCAGTAGATAGATACTTTTTGGATGTTTTGGTCATGACGTATGAGGAATAACAGAAATATTTAAAAGGAAAGCATATTTTTTCCATGTTTAAATCATAGAAATGTGTTCTGTAGAAGTAAAAGAGGCAGAATAATCAGTACTATCAAATCGCTCGAGTGAAAAACATTATACATAAAAAGCAAAAGCATTAAAAAAACGAAATTCGTCAAACCTAGTTGGTTCCCACGTGTCTGTTGACTAATCTTCTTCATTATCTCTTTTAGACTTTTCCGTACTCTTCCTTACTTGACAAAATGTAAGTAACTGTGTGCTATTTTCAGTTGGTACTTATTACTGTAGTGAGTAAGCTTGTAGTGAGTAAGCCAAGCTCCTTAAGTGAGAAGGCTCTTAATTCTTTCACTGTACATCTGTTTATAAGTTATCATTTTTAATGTTCCAGGTGTGGACCGTGTGGACCGTGCGGACCTTGTGGACCTTGTGGTAGCTGTTGTGGCAGTAGCCCCAGCGGATGCTGCTGTCCCTGTATCACAATCTACACGTGCTGCACTAAGATTTGCTAGTGAGGAATGCGGCGCTCTTCCCGCAGACGAACCATGGCGTCTGCGCTGAGTGAGCGCTCAGCCTTCACTTTTCGACGCTCGTCTTTTACTAGTGGCTGTTTCGTGGAAATAAACTACTAAATAAGCGTACAAAGACTTCTTATTTATCCAATCATAATCATTATATTATTATGGGTTATGCGCACTTAGTCCCATTCGCACTTCGTTCGCAAATGGTCCCATTCGCGGTTGGTCCCATTCGCGGTTGGCGAGTCCCTGGCGCGACTTTTTGCGAAAGAGATAAATGACCACTTCTCAAAATGACTATCAGAATTTCCCTTTCGCAAAATGTTCCTTTCTCAGAATGTCCCTTTCGCAAAATGTCCCTTTCGCAAAATGTCCCTTTCGCAAAATGTCCCTTTCTAATGCCTCTTTGCCTAGTTTGGGATTAGACGGCAGTGTGTGAGGTGTCCCAGGTTATACCATACTATACAGTATTTAATATCGTTTGGTTTTCTAGTTCTAACAATAACTTTTGTAATTATTTTGTCGCCTCCTTTGCCGCTTTAATGGAGGTCATCGCCAGCGACCGCCCTGAGCCGTGGTCCACAGGGGGCGCCCTCTTGCGCAGGTGGCTCTGTCGCAAAATGACCACTTCTCAAAATGACTACAGGTAGCAAAATGTCCCTTTCTCAGAATATCCCTTTCGCAAAATGTCCCTTTCGCAGAATGTCTCTTTCGCAAAATGTCCCTTTCGCAGAATGTCTCTTTCGCAAAATGTCCCTTTCGCAAAATATCCCCTAACTCAAACTGGCATTTCATTAGAAAAAAAACTGGTCATGATCCTGTAGGTGTACAACACAGAGGGGTAGTAATGTTTAATCAGTAAAATTGATTGTTGTTGACTGGCATGTTGTTTCAGCGGATGGTGACCTTGACCGCTGAGCCGGAGGTAGTGGGTTCGATTCCCACCCAGGACAAATGTTTGTGTGATGAGCAAAATATTTGTTCTGTCTGGGTGTTTTCTATCTATATTTTATTTATAAAATGTTCGAATAAAAATAAATACAGCAAATAGTTATTAACGTTTATATTAAGAGCTTATTTACTAACGCAAGACTAACAGACTTCTGGCACACCTGAAATAGATTTAAACATAATTGTCCCTTTCTCAGAATGTCCCTTTCGTAAAATGTCCCTTTCGCAAAATATCCCCTTCCTCAAACAACCGAGTCGGACTCGCACACGAAGAGTTCCGTACCATTTTCAAGTGTCTACCTGTTGCAGTTATTGATATCGAGCAAAATAGGGTTAAAAAAAAAGTTTGTTGCATGGGAGCCCCTCTTAAATATTTATTTTATTTTATTTTTAGTATTTGTTATTATATTTTTCTCGACATATATACGTAGTTAGCCACGAGGCTTTTGCTACTTCACCAGGCATAAAGGCGAGCAGAGCTTCAGCTTTAATAAATGGTTTAAAATTACAAATTAAACAACCTGCGCAAGAGGGCGCCCCTGTGGGCCTCGGCTCAGGGGGGTCGTTGGCGATGACCTCCATTATAGCGGCAACAGAAATACAAAACTTGTGAAAATTTACTTGAAAAAATAATTACAAAACTTATCGTTAGAACTAGAAAGCCAAACGATATTAAATACTGTATAGTAAGGTATAACCTGAAACACCTCACACACTGCTGTCTAATCCCAAACTAGGCAAAGCCTGTATACCATAGGGTAACAAGACAGCTGATATACATATTTATAAATTTCTTAATACATACTTAATTAAGATAGAAAACACCCAGACAGAACAAATAATTGTACTCATCACACAAAGATCTGCCTGGCTCTGTCGCAAAATGACCACTTCTCAAAATGACTACAGGTAGCAAAATGTCCCTTTCTCAGAATATCCCTTTCACAAAATGTCCCTTTCGCAGAATGTCTCTTTCGCAAAATGTCCCTTTCGCAGAATGTCTCTTTCGCAAAATGTCCCTTTCGCAAAATATCCCCTAACTCAAACTGGCATTTCATTAGAAAAAAAACTGGCTAAGTGCGAGTCCGACTCGCGCACAAAGGGTTCCGTACCATTTTTCAGTCTACCTGTTGCCGTTATTGATGTCGAGCAAAATAGGGTAAAAAAAAAAGTTTGTTGCATGGGAGCCCCCCTTAAATATTCATTTTATTTTTAGTTTTTTTTTTAGCCTCTAGGCTTTTGCGTCATCACCGGGCATAAAGGAGCAAAGCTCCAGCCTTAATAAATGGTTTCAAACTACAAACTAAGCAAACTGCGCAAGAAGGCGCCCCCAGTAGGGCTTGGACCTCGGCTCAGGGCGTAATAACATAATTTTATTTCTTTTTTTGTGTAACGGAATAAAGACATTTTTTTTTGTGTTTTATATTGGCTTAAGTTTAATTTGTTGATTTATTATTTGTGTAAATTGATGTTTTGAGTGACAGTAAATCTGACAAACTTCGATTTCTATTATTTATTTTAGTTTTTGTGCATGCACTTACCCCTTTTAATAAATTATAACCTGGGACCTCACTGTTGTCTTATCCCGAACTAGGCAAAGCCTATACTATGGTAACCAGACAGCTGATAAACATACTTATATATTTATTAATACATACTTAATAAACGAAATAAACGATTTTTATTCAGCACTTAGGTATTTACAAACACTTGTACTTGTCAAGAAAATTCACAATGCAAATAAAATTAATAGGTAACATTTACTATTAAATTATGTTTAAATCTATTTCAGGTGTGCCAGAAGTGTGTCAGTCTTGCGTTAGTAAATAAGCTCTTAATATAAACGTTAATAACTATTTGCTGTATTTATTTTTATTCGAACATTTTATAAATAAAATATAGATAGAAAACACCCAGACAGAAATATTTTGCTCATCACACAAACATTTGTCCTGGGTGGGAATCGAACCCACTACCTCCGGCTCAGCGGTCAAGGTCACCATCCGCTGAAACAACATGCCAGTCAACAACAATCAATTTTACTGATTAAACATTACTACCCCTCTGTGTTGTACACCTACAGGATCATGACCAGTTTTTTTTCTAATGAAATGCCAGTTTGAGTTAGGGGATATTTTGCGAAAGGGACATTTTGCGAAAGAGACATTCTGCGAAAGGGACATTTTGCGAAAGAGACATTCTGCGAAAGGGACATTTTGCGAAAGGGATATTCTGAGAAAGGGACATTTTGCTACCTGTAGTCATTTTGAGAAGTGGTCATTTTGCGACAGAGCCATCTGCCTGTTTGAGGAAAGGGATATTTTGCGAAAGGGACATTTTGCGAAAGGGACATTCTGAGAAAGGAACATTCTGCGAAAGGGACATTCTGAGAAAGGAACATTCTGCGAAAGGGACATTCTGCGAAAGGAACATTTTGCGAAAGGGAAATTCTGAGAAAGGGACATTTTGCTACCTGTAGTCATTTTGAGAAGTGGTCATTTTGCGACAGAGCCCGCGGCGCATGCTGTGCAGGGGCACGCGGCGCATTTTTCCTGTGTATATTATTTTGTTTGACAACGTGGTTCTACGTTTCCACTGGAGTACACGAAGACCTACACGGCTATGTATAGCGTGGCACGGCGCACGGAGAGGCCATGCACGTGCCACTGCAACCCACGGACACGGGCTTCACTTCGATAAGTGAACTGTACATAGTCGTGGGTCATATTCTTGTACTCCAGTGGAAACGTAGACCCACGTCGACAGCGTTGAGCTATGTAACCGCCTATTCGAGCAAGCCACGCATGTATCAATGACGTCAATTCATGCGTAGCCTCTCCGTGTGTTGCAGTGGATACAAACCCATACATTTTCTTACAAAGCGAAGCTTAATACACGTGCGTAGCCTCTTCGTGCACCGCGGTGGGTCCGCGCCTTAAGAACCGCGGAGCCATGTCAAAATTTTGCATGTTGGATAGTGTACATGTTTAATACTATGCCAGTACCTTTTAGTGGGTCTGTCGCAATATGACCACTTCTCAAAATGACTACAGGTAGCAAAATGTCCCTTTCGCAAAATCTCCCTTTCGCAGAATGTCCCTTTCGCAGAATGTTCCTTTCTCAGAATGTCCCTTTCGCAAAATGTCCCTTTCGCAAAATATCCCTTTCTTCAAACAGTGTTCTTCAATCTTTGTGTGATGAGCACAATTATTTGTTCTGTCTGGGTGTTTTCTATCTAAATGCCTCTTTACCTAGTTTGGGATTAGACAGCAGTGTGTGAGGTATCCCAGGTTATACCATGCTATACAGTATTTAATATCGTTTGGTTTTCTCGTTCTAATAATAACTTTTGTAATTATTTTTTCGCCTCCTTTGCCGCTTTAATGGAGGTCATCGCCAGCGACCGCCCTGAGCCGTGGTCCACAGGGGGCGCCCTCTTGCGCAGGTTGTTTAGTTTGTAGTTTTAAACCATTTATTGGCTCTGTCGCAAAATGACATTCTGCGAAAGGGACATTTTGCGAAAGGGAAATTCTGAGAAAGGGACATTTTGCTACCTGTAGTCATTTTGAGAAGTGGTCATTTTGCGACAGAGCCGATCGCAGTTCTAACATGCGAGGCAACTGATTTTTTTATCATTCTGCGCTTTTACCATTTTGCTCTTTTAACTTTGTGCGCTTTTACCATTTTGCTCCTTTAACATTTTTCTCTTTTACCATTTTGCGCTTTGAACATTATGCGCCCAAAGGGTGCGCTTTTACCATTTGCGAATGTGTCATTTTGCGTTAATATGTCATTTTGCGAATGTGGCATTGTGCGCCTAATCCTTCGAGACTTGGGTCTTATGAAATTTGAACTTTTTGCTGCCATGTGCCATGCTACCATAATAGAACTAGTGAGAAAAAAAATCCCATTAGTTCTACCGTAGAACTGTGCAGTAGAACTATCGGGAACAAACGTTATTTTACAACTTAAACGTTATGAGACTGAAAGATCCAGAACCATCCTCAGACATCCAGAACCATCCTCATTAGCAGTATGACACGCTCTGTGTGTATCAGAATGGCGGGTGTAATTTCCAGATTTGCCTAAATTTATTACAGTTATTTGGTACCTTCTGTGTACCTTTACGTACCTCTCTTGAAAATCTGTGTACCTACACCCGTATGATGATATTTTAAAAATTAGGTACACCCGCCATCCTGATGTCAGAACCGCGGGTGTACTGCTAACCAATATATGTAGCCAAGCGTACTGTTTATGTAAATTTGGTACCTCTTGTGTACCAGCAGATAAAAGTATTAAATAAACGAAATACTGCAAGGTTGCTGCAAAAATAAAAAATAAAAATTTCTCGTAAAACGTATCTTTTAAAATAACAATCTACGTATTGATAACTTATCTTAAATATTAAAAAAAACTATATGTATACATAATTACAAAAACAACATATTGCCCATTTTAGAATTGTGAAGGATTTATAGAATTAGGATGTTTGTCTATCAGTGTTTCCAGAATCAAAATGAAACAAGAGACAGTTTTAAAGGATATATTAATTAATTTTCACGATAACGAAATAAGAAAGGATTAATATATGAATAACGCACTGATTCCATGTGCATTTAACTCGGCCTTATAATTTGTTACAAAACTATAATCAATGTAATAAAAATTGGACTAGTATACAGGGTGGAAAGATAAGTCGGGCGTTGAAGGCAAAGTACCTTAAATCCTTAAGTTAGCTTATTTTACTTAAAGGAAACATTCCTTTATTTTTAAAAAGAAACATAACCGCATTCAAAGATTTTCTAAAAGTTGTCGTACCACAAATCCCTGAAGAGTACCAATCTAGTACAAAAGTTCGTTAAAGAAATTTTTAATAAAATAAAGTTAATGTTAGATTTTACGATCATTTTTATTTTTAAGACCAAATGTTTCTTAGAGAAATTTTACCTTGACTAATACCTTATCGATTAGTAAAATAAAATAGCGACTTGGTTTTTTTAAATTTTAGTTGGTTCGAGAGTCCCGGGCTGGGCAAGCAACTTTTAGAAAATCTTTGAATGCGGTTATGTTTCTTTTTAAAAATAAAGGAATGTTTCCTTTAAGTAAAATAAGCTAACTTAAGGATTTAAGGTACTTTGCCTTCAACGCCCGACTTATCTTTCCACCCTGTATACTTGTCCAATTTTTATTACATTGATTATAGTTTTGTAACAAATTATAAGGCCGAGTTAAATGCACATGGAATCAGTGCGTTATTCATATATTAATCCTTTCTTATTTCGTTATCGTGAAAATTAATTAATATATCCTTTAAAACTGTCTCTTGTTTCATTTTGATTCTGGAAACACTGATAGACAAACATCCTAATTCTATAAATCCTTCACAATTCTAAAATGGGCAATATGTTGTTTTTGTAATTATGTATACATATAGTTTTTTTTAATATTTAAGATAAGTTATCAATACGTAGATTGTTATTTTAAAAGATACGTTTTACGAGAAATTTTTATTTTTTATTTTTGCAGCAACCTTGCAGTATTTCGTTTATTTAATACTTTTATCTGCAGGTACACAAGAGGTACCAAATTTACATAAACAGTACGCTTGGCTACATATATTGGTTAGCAGTACACCCGCGGTTCTGACATCAGGATGGCGGGTGTACCTAATTTTTAAAATATCATCATACGGGTGTAGGTACACAGATTTTCAAGAGAGGTACGTAAAGGTACACAGAAGGTACCAAATAACCTTTGATTATATACACGTCTAGATGCCGCATTGGCCGTACAGAACGGCGCAAATAAAGTCTACTAAAATTAGTAGACTCGATTCTCACCTACGCTAGTGTCATTTCGATCACTTAGTGGTAACGTGCTCCCGAAAAATAATTAATTATGCCGGTTTGTGCAGTCAAATTGTGCCGCAATTATGTGGGAAAACTGTGTAGTAACACCAAGATCACATTTCATCGGTAAGTTTTGTTTATTAACCACTATTTTTAACATAACTATAATTTATTTATTCGATTATTTTGTAGGTTTGACAGATTGGCCGGTGTTGCAAGTTAATTACAGGGGAGATTTGCCGAAACCATGGGAGACCAATTACAATGGCATTATATCTTCGTAAATTATAAAATGATGCCATACAACCTGCATATTAAGTTATTTGATCAGAAAATGTCGAAAATGATAGCTTAAATACCTATTTACATAAAATAAATTAAATACTTACATGACATGATACACTAAACAGTACTTTTGTTAGTTTTTTTAATATTTTGGCTTCAGATTTCCTACGGATTCCGTAATAGCGCATGCCTGGATTAAAATCATACGGAAAACAAGAAATGAAGACCATTGGAAACCTCACAAGACTTCAGTCGTGTGTTCCGACCATTTCTCGGATGAGGATTTATATTTTACAACAAAGGGATTACGACGGCTTAAGAATGGATCGGTACCAAGCAAGGTACGATATCAGTAATGTAATAATAATGTATGAGGTACAGAAAAATAACGGTAAATTCGTGCTGTAGGACTTTTAATAAGACACATCACGCTTAGTTATGTAAATATTTTTGTAACACATTTGCTCGTAAAAGGTCTCTTACTGCGCCAATTTCAATATCGTAATGTATCTCATTACGTACTTGTGCGTAATTGTAATGTAAAGCGCACGGTTTATCTAGATGCTCCGTCTAAAACAAACGGTACTTTTTTAAATCTTAGCAAAGAGTTTTTATGTCAGAAAAGTGGTCAACATTTTATGAATAAAATTAACTTTGGGAGATAAAATATAATAAATAAACATTTAATTCTTTAATTTAATTAATTTTAATAATTAAAATTAATTACCATTTTTCTGCAATAAAAACACAAAAGTATTAATTTACTTTATTAGTAATACTGTTTGTTTTTTGTGCCTTTGCCTTAAAAGAGTAAAAATTATTTCCTCACAAATGTATTGTAAAACGTCGTATGACATACGTGCGGTTTGAAAATTACAGCCTCTGCTTTCTTATAGCCCTCACCTACGGCTCGGGCTAGCAATATCGCCTCAGCTGTAATTTTCAACTTACCGCACTTATATCATAACTAGCTGTTGCCCGCAACTTCGTCCGCGTGGACCTCTATAATGGGATAAAAATACAAACTTTCATCCCCTATTTTATCCCCTTGGGGGTAGATCAAAATCCTTATTTTGTTGTGTATTATCTTAGCGGATGCCTACGTCATAACATCTACCTGCATGCCAAATTTCAGCCCGATCCGTCCAGTGGTTTGGGCTGTGCGTTGATAGATCACTATGTCAGTCAGTCAGTCAGTCACCTTTTGAGTTATATATATTTAGATGTACTATATTAATTTCAAACTACATTGTTACAGTGTTTATATTTGTCAGAAAGTCAAGTCAGTTCAGCGACGGAGACAGAATCTTCAACAAATATAAAACAAGTAAGGTCTTGGCAACTTTGCACAAACGCATTAGATACGCTTAATAAGCATTAGTTTTAACACAATTCTTTTATTTTTAACAGATCTCGCCCGCTTCTAATATGGAAATTGACATTATTATTCAAAATCATGGTACTGAACCACAACCTTCGTGCTCGAAGGAGCCGGTGAGTGATGAGCCAACGACCGTTTTACAAGATTTTTCAGACTTGGAATCGTTATTTGATACTCCACGCAAAGTAAAGTTACGCCGTACATTACGTCGCAAGATAATACTGGAACGCAAGCATAAGGCTATAATTAGCTCATTAAGAAAAAAAAATATTCGTCTGAAAAAGCAGAAAGCCTCTTTCAAGTGTATTATCAATACTTTGAAGAGACAGAGATTCATCAATGAAGATGAACATAATGTCCTAGAAGGAAATTTATTTGCCACTAATTTATACTCGCAAATGTCAAAAAAAATAAAAGGTCAAGGTAAACGGCCTGCTAAGTACTCGCCGGAATTTCGAAAATTTTGTTTGACTCTGCACTTTTTGTCACCACGTGCTTATAGTTTTGTCAGAAGAAAATTTGAAACCTGCCTCCCACATCCCAAAACATTGACTAAATGGTACTGTAATATCGATGGTTCCCCAGGACTCACTGAAGATGCCTTTCGAACACTGAAATCTAAAAGAGAACAGTCTGATAAAAACCTTATCTGCGCACTAATTGCAGATGAAATGGCTATCCGACAGCAAAAATGTTGGAACAATAAAACCCATAGAGACGACGGGCTTGTTGACTTCGGTTCTGGTCCGGATGAAAATATGAACAGAAAGGCTACCGAGGTATACGTTTTTATACTGGTGTCACTGAATGAGCCCTGGAAATTACCAGTTGCCTATTTCCTTATTAATGGGCTAACGGGAGTTCAAAAAAGTAATATTATTAAGATTATTCTTGGAAAATGCAACGATGTAGGAGTAGATGTTGTGTCACTTACTTTTGACGGACATCCTACAAACCTGTCCGCAATGGAAATACTAGGGTGTGAAATTAAAGGTGATCCGGCGCATTTAAAAACAACGTTTAAACACCCTTACGCCGAATATGATGTCGCCGTTTTTCTGGATCCTTGCCACATGGTCAAATTAATAAGGAATCATTTTGAATCCAAAGAATGTTTCTTGAATGAGAATAAAAAAGAAATAAGATGGGAATACGTAAAAAAATTATGTGATTTACAAAGTGAAACTGGCTTACATCTAGGTAATAAACTTACAAAAAAACACATTTATTTTAGAAACTCAATTATGAATGTCAAACTGGCAACACAAGTGCTTAGTAGAAGCGTTGCTAAAGCCATAGAACTTTGTCGGGTGGAATTAAAAATTCCAGGTTTCGAGGATAGCAAAGATACCGAAGAGTTCATTATGTTAATAAATAACGTTTTCGATGTTTTCAATAGTAGAAATTTAAGCCAACATGGATTTTGCCATCCATTATTAATGTTTAATAAAGAGGAGGTATTCGATTTATTAGAGAAAACAAAACAATGTATCTTAAAATTAAATCTCAAAGTTTCAAGAAAAAGAAGTTATAAAGAAGCAGAATGTTCAAAAACAATCATTATAAAATCCTATACATCTGTATTAAAATCACAGGCATTTACGGGTTTTCTAGGGTTATTAATTGGTATCGAGAGCTTAAAAAAATTATATGAGTCCCTTATACCCACCAAAAAATTAAAATATTTGTCAACATATCGCTTAAGTCAAGATCATATTGAATTATTTTTTGGTGCCATACGAATGCATGGAGGTTATAACGATAACCCGAATGCGAGACAATTTAAGGGGATTTTTAGAAAGCTGCTATGCCACATGGAACTCAAAGCAGTAGACTCTGGCAATTGTGTGCCTTTGGAAAGCGTCAGTATCCTAACTTGTTCTTCTGCAGTAAAATGCATAAACGAAACTACATGTCAAACGCGAGCAGAAGATGACAATGAGTGTGAAACTATAAGTGCTATTCCACATGATGCTTTAACACAGACAGACATTTCTTTATTAATTAATCCAGAGTATACAGAATATTTCGAGCAAGTAGTAGGGTACATAGCAGGATTTGTTGTTCGACGTATTTGTGGACTGATTAAATGTAGTAGCTGTATTCAGGCAATTACATCAAACGAAATATTAAAATTTCATAAATTAGTTAGGGTTCGAGATAACGGTGGTCTTGTATATGCTTCAGAAGATGCATTCAAAATTTGTAAAGCTTCTGAGTACGTAATTAGAGATTTTATAAAACAGGGTTATATAGTTACATCGTCCTCTGATTATGAACAGATAAGTCATAAAATAATTAGTCAGTTTGTCGGTCATGCTTATTTCAAAAATATCGGTGATTGCGGTCAACTTCACCAAACAAGCCTGCTAAAATTAATAATAGAAAAATATTTGCAAATAAGATGTCACCATATTTGTAAATCAGATAACGTAGCCCAGACATTAAAGTCAAAGAGAAAACTATTCCGAAAACAAACCCAAAGAGATGGGTTTTGAAGTTACTGTTATTCCTGTTATTTTTTTTCTTGTATTTTTGTAATTTTTTTATTAAATAAAACACTTATCTACAAAACAATTACGTTATTAAACCTATTTTGTGTAACCTTCATCTAATTAAATACTCGAGGAAAGGAAGTTGTAACAGGTTGGGTTGGCATCCCTAAACACGCACACTTTGACAGTTTTACTACAATAAGTACGCAAGCGGTACTCACACTAATTGCGGAATTGGAGACGTTTTTTGCGCGTCGTTTGTTTGCATTGCTCCATCTAGACGTGTATATAATCAAAGCAAATAACTGTAATAAATTTAGGCAAATCTGGAAATTACACCCGCCATTCTGATACACACCACGCTCTGCGTAGTTTCTGAGCTGAAACCGAAACGGTGTGATTCTGGGTGTCAGTGCTGTGCGTAATTCGGAATGTGTGCGTGCTTGGAATGTCCCAAAATGAGTAAGTACTAGTTCTAGACTCCCTTTCCCCAGAATAACGTTTTTACCATTTTACTTCTATAACTTTTGCAGTTCATTTTGCACTTTTGGCCTAATACTCAAACTCGTGGTCGGTTTGATACAACGCTTTCGATTACGAATATTAGGTAAAATTAAAAAAAAAATATGACAAGAAAATTTCTTATTTATTACAAAACGGCAATACGAAACTTAACCACAAGTAATTTTATAATCTAGTAAACACCGTCCATCACCGGTTATTACAGCCTATTTCTATGACAGCTTTGTCAAAAGCCGCCACTGGTCTAGGCGGCTGCCCGACTGCTAACACGGCATCTGAAATTATAGGAACAGTGAGTAAAATAGATTACTTCTAACTACATAGATTCCCGCGTGTTGTTTCACATTATTAGCACCCGTCCCCGTGAGAACTTGATAATTAAATGTTGCTCTTGGATGACATAGCTTTCTAATGATGAAAGAATTTTTGAAATCAGTCTAGTAGTATCGTAACCTATTCAATATAAACAAATAATCAAATCTTTTCTATTTATAATATTAGTATATATGTTACGGCTAATAGCCGAAGTGTGGCTAGTTTTAGCCGGCAACAACAACTACCGGTCCAGCCGACCACATGCGGTTAAACTCAGATCAACCTGAATAAGTCCCTGTTCAACTCCATTGGTTTAGGTTTAGGTTTTTTTTTTTTTTAACCACCCAAACTTCTTTTTGTGTCATGCATAGGTATTGTTTAATTTAGAGTTGAATAGGGACTTATTGAGACCTTAACCTAAGTTTAACCGCATGTGGTCGGCTAGACCTAGTTTGAGCCGGCTAAAACTAGGTGTAGCCGCACTCCGGCTATTAGCCGTAACATATATATAACCAGCCGAAAAAAATAAAAATATGCTCCCGCACTTATGTGTAGGTTTTTTTATTCAGACGGATAAAGTGTGGTTAGCCAGAAGGCTTTTGCTACTTTACTGGGCATAAAGCCGAATAGAGCACCAGCCTTAACAAATGGTTGAAAATGCTAGTATGGCTATGGTTAAGGCTCATATAAATTTGTGACGAAGATAAATCAATGGCTATCTTGTGCAAATTACAATAGATGGTTTAGTTAAAAGCGAAGGCCGGATTTATCACTGGATATGTGCTACTTGACTGTATACGGTGACGAGGGAGCCGGAGCCGGTGCCGCCGCAGCAGGGTGGGCGTGGGCCACGACACGAACAAGGCGGCGGACAGCAGTTATTGTTACCTCTGAAACAAAAATATTAATGATACTTTAAGTCAACGAGTGTTAAAGTAGGCGTGACTTACGGGTCGTCTATCACCCTTATTAGCTGCGAAGCAATGGCAGTCTTTTGTCGTTTGAGATTATATCTCATGTCATCATATAATTCGCCTCATATTTAATTGAAGTTCCTACGAGAAAGGAGCGGGTGAAACCTCGCGCGGACGCTTGTATACCATAACATTATAGTAGCATAGGACTTTACAAACATGTAATTCACGAACACGGTAGTTCACACGCATTGTGTTTCAAAGTGTTTTGTCTTTTGTTTTGGTGAAGTAGCAATGCAATGCAATCAATAAATAATACATCGTTTGGTATCTATATCTTAGCCATAACTATTGATCAAAGTCCAGTACGGTTGTGACCGTGAACTTGAGCGCACGCGAGGTTATTGACCTTTGCTACGACGATGGATAACGCATCGAAAAGATTAAAATGTTCTAACTGCAATATAGTCATTTGTGAAGTTTTAGCTTTTGTTCAAAACAAAATAGATGTTATGACGGAAGTAAGCTTAATACAAATATGTGAAAGTGCTTTTAGTTCGGATGAGATTGAAGTAGCAAAATCGTTACTATTTGAATCAGTGAGCAAACGGATTACAACCAGAAAACGTCATGGGAAGACGTTGCGAAATATTGAGGACATCATCTGCCTGTTTAAGGAAACAGATCCCGAACAGGTACCTATATTTGTGGCAAGAAATTTGGAAAAGCTTCCACCCGTCACGTTCGATCACGTCGACGTGACGCCCTTACTTAAGAAAATAGTCCTTTTAGAGAAAGCTGTGCATGAAATGCCACATAACTATGTATCTAAGCAAGAATTAAAAGATCATATGATAGGACATTCTAAAGAGAATTCATTTCATATTCATGAACAAAATGTTAATAAAAAAAGGGGAGGTGGATTGAATAATACGTTTGACTGCGGACCGATTGCGCTGTCAACGTCATGCAACAATGTATCATTCACTGATGAGGTCAACGACCCCAGTGAGTGTTCATCTCTGTCACATAGATCAGTTAACAAATCTATGCATTCTTGTCACTCATCGCCCCTTAATGAGCTAGGAACGAATGAGAGGGGACTACGGCCGCCGATATGCGGCGGCGCAGGGAGTGAGAGCGGGACGGCAGGTGAGTGCGTGTTGCGCGGAAGCACTCGTAGTGATAACGCGGCGCGACCGGTTCTAGTTACTGCGAATGAAACAGCTGTGGAGCGCAATGACAGGTTGGTGGTTCATGATGTTATTGTTAGCGATAAGAAGTCTAATATTATAACTAATAATGCACTGTCGCCGCCGAAACACGTCTCTTTTGCCGAGATACTTCAGAGAGAGGGTGAATGGAAAGTGCCAGAGAAGAGTGAGGCATGGCATGTGGTACAGAGGCAGAGATTTAAAAATCGTTTGATTAGTCAGAAAGGCAGTGCGGTTACTGATTCTGGTGAGAATAGCTCCAGGTTTAAAGCGGCCGACACAAAAGTGCCATTATTTATCTCTAACGTACATAGGGATGTAGCTGAACAAGATATTATTAATTACATATACGAGAAAACACGAGAAACAGTTTCGTTAGTAAAAATCAAAATGAAGCAAGAAAGGAGCTACAGTGCATATAAACTTTACGTTACAAAGTATAAAATCGCCACGTTCCTTGATGACAAGTTGTGGCCGTCAGGCATATCTTTCAGGCGATTTGTGAACTTCTACGTGGGCAAAGAGAAGAGCAAGGACCTTGAAGATAGTAGTACAGAAAGACCGGTTACTAATATTTGATGGATTATAATAGCAAAATAATAAGTTTCAATTGTAAATCTATGAAGAGATCTTTAGAAGGAATCAGAACGTTATGCCGAGAGGCTGATGTGGTAGCCCTCCAGGAAATCTGGCTACTGCCGCATGACCTGCCGCTGCTCAACACGATCGACGGTGACTTCGGTTGCACTGGCACGTCTGCGGTCGACACTGCGGCGGGTGTACTCAATGGAAGGCCGTATGGTGGCGTTGCGCTGTTGTGGCGTGAGAGGGCGTTTCAGTCTGTGTCCGTGTTAGAATGTAACAACGTGCGGGTCTGTGCGATAAAGATAACTGTGTGTGATAGGTCAGCAGTACTCTTTAGTGTATATATGCCGACCAACTCTTACGATAACCTACCTGAGTTTACGGCATGTTTTGGTGCGATTCGCTCGGTAATTGAAGTAGAGGAGAACAATGGAGTTGAGGCTTTTTATATTCTAGGAGATTTTAATGCCCACCCCAGTGAATTGTTTTACAATGAGATGTTAGATTTTTGTATGGAACTTGATTGGCTTTGCATAGATCTAAGTATGTGCCCTAAAAATACCTATACATTTTATAGCGATGCTCACGGCTGTACTAGATGGTTGGACCACTGCATCGTCACGGAGTCAGCGCAGAATTCAGTTGTTAGTGTGACTGTGCACTACGACGTGTATTGGTCGGACCACTATCCACTTGTAGTGGAATGTAACTTAAATAAGCTTAAGCCTAAAGTTAGTGGTTTGGTAGTAGAAAAGCCTGTAAATCGTGTTGTATGGGGCGAGAGACAGGTACAGCAAGTTAATAAATACCGTGACATTTGTCATTCTAAGCTACAGTTGATAGATTTTCCGCAGGAGTTGAGTGAATGTTGTGATGGTTTTTGTAGTAACAAGGAACACCACTCGATTCTTGATAAGTTGTATGTGCAAATTACTGATACGCTTTCACGAGCAGCCATTCAGACATATAAAAAGAAGTGTCCCAGAAAAGGCGGTTATATCATTGGGTGGAATAAGCACGTAGCGGGCACACATCGGGAGGCGCGGCTTAAATTTCAAATTTGGAATTTAGCTGGGCGGCCAGGCTATGGTCGAATCTTTGATGAGATGTCCGAGGCAAGGAAACATTTTAAAGCTAAACTTAAATGGTGTCAGGATAGACAAGAGCAATTTAAAATGGACATCCTTGCATCGGACCACTCCTCTAAAGACTTTAAAAACTTTTGGAAACATACCAGCAGGATGAACATTAGGTCTAGCCTCCCGATGAGTGTCGGTGGTTCTGCTGACCACAAGAATATTGTCGAGGCTTTTAGAGAGCACTTTACTGTGCGGTCGCCCTTAGGTTCTACGTTCGATGAAGTGAGCGATGGTGAGCCCACTGTGACGGAGCGAAATATAAAGATAACTGCGAAGAGTGTGGCAGAAATTATTAGTAGAATGCAGCGTGGAAAATCTCCTGGTCACGATGGGCTCAGTATCGAGCATTTTAAGTATGCGGGGGTTCATTTGCCGCGAGTACTGTCGATGTTTTTCAGTCTGTGCATAGGTCACTCGTATCTGCCGGAGCCGTTGATGCGGACAATAGTCGTTCCTATTGTTAAAAATAAAACGGGTGATACGTCTGACATCAGTAACTATCGACCCATCTCACTCGCTACCACAATAGCCAAGGTGCTTGACAGTTTGCTGAATAGTCGCCTCGTTGCACAGGTTGAGTTGCACGATGCCCAGTTTGGATTCAGAGCAGGAGTCTCAACAGAGAGCGCTATTCTGAGTCTGAAGCGAACTGTCGGGTACTACACAGCGAGGAAGACGCCGGTATACGCGTGTTTTCTCGACTTGTCAAAAGCTTTTGATCTGGTTGCATATAACATACTGTGGGACAAGTTGAGGGACGCGGGTGTGTCGGCGGAGTACACTTCCCTTCTCAAATACTGGTACTCTAACCAAACGAACCGGGTGAGGTGGGCGGATACTCTGTCGGACGAGTGGGGGGCTTAAGCTCGCCTCTGCTATTTAATCTTTATATCAACCTGCTTATCGAGCAACTGAGCGGAACACATGTCGGCTGCCACATTGACGGAACCTGTGTTAATAACATAAGCTATGCAGACGATATGGTTCTGCTCAGTCCATCGATGAGTGGGTTGAAGAAGTTGTTGACGATATGTGAGGCCTATGCGGCGGAGCATGGCTTAATATACAATTCAAAGAAGAGTGAGCTTATGATATTTAAAGCGCCTAAGCAACAGCCGCGCACTGTTCCGCCCATAAGTCTTAACGGCGTAGCACTAAATATTGTTAATAGCTTTAAGTACCTCGGCCACATTGTCACGAGCGACCTAAGGGATGACGGAGATATAGAGAGGGAGCGCAGGGCATTGTCTGTGAGAAGCAATATGCTTGCCCGCAGGTTCGCTCGTTGTACTACAGACGTTAAAATAACTCTTTTTAAGGCGTTCTGTCAATCATTTTACACGAGCGGCCTGTGGGTGTCATACACGCGACGAGCATACAATGTCCTGCGTGTTCAATTTAATAATGCTTTTAGGATGTTGTTGGGACTGCCATGGCGCTGTAGTGCGTCGGGTATGTTTGCGGAGGCTCGCACAGATGATTTCTACGCAATTATGCGAAAGAAAGCAGCCTCCTTACTACAGCGCCTGCATGGTAGTGACAACAGCGTTCTAAAAATGATTGCTGCCAGACCAGACTGCCCCTTCCAGAGACACTGGGTGGGAACAGTCATAGGTCTGAATAAATAATATTAAAATGCATCTAGTATAAAACTAACAATACTAACCTAGTTATAAGCACTATTGTTACTAATGCTAATACTAACAAAACAATATGGACAGTAGTGTACATGCACAAGTCTGAAATAAAAAGAAATTTAATTTATTTAATTTAATTTAAAAGTAAAAGTAGGTATATTTTTCTACCATGGACCGCCATGTCTGGGGAGTGGGGCACATGGGCCCCGCTCCCTTCGAGTAGGGACGCCGCTAAACTCCGGGCGTCCCTATAATTAGACAAATGGGCCACTGTAAGTGTGGCCCAGGAGATCTCGCGGTACCATATTGGCCGCGGGTGCCGTCGGGGGGCCGGATTGCTCACGCGTACCCGGCCCCCTCCAACGGCGGATCGAAGGAGTGTCCGGGGGGTTTTAGTGGTGTAGGGTCCTCTCCTCGTGGTATGAGTTTAGCATACCACGCTATGGAGAGGGCGAGTCCCACAGGTTTTGAATACCAACTAAATATTTTATACCTCGAACTTTGAGTATTCAAAACCACTAACAATAATTTAAAAATAACGTGTGTTATGATTTTACATTAAATTTCATATAACGTTTTTTTCAACTTATAAATTAGTGGAATACACACCGGTCGTTTGAGGCTCAAACTACATCTCTACTAAAACATAAAGCTGAGCAAACACACTCTTTGCTTGAACGCGCTAATCTCAGTAAATACTTGTTCAGTGTTATGTAGCCCATTTATCGAGAAAGGCTATAGGCCAAAAAAACTGTGCGTTTTTTTTTGGCATGCCTCAAAGGCAATGCAATGCGAATGTATAATAAAGTAAACTGTAAAAACAAAAGCTGTGCTCTATCGCACAGGTTTGCTGCTGAAATTGGCTTGGAAAGGTTAGTTTATTCACAGTTCTTTGTGTTACTGCATTAGAAAAAATACAATGGTATATTTCAATAAGACCATAATGACTCATAATGCGAAGCATTAGAGAGTGCTCTACTACCGAAAAAATCGTATTACCTCGGTTCCGCGACTATTTAATTATTTCTCGATTGGTAATCCACGTAATCTCCTCAATCTGCGAACCATTTTATAGATAAATTAATGGAGAATAATTCCGTCACTAGTAAAAATTGATTTAAGATAACAGAACCGGGAAAATATATAGAAATAGAAAAAAAAATCCCGTTAAACAACACTTTTTCGTTTGAAATTATAGCTGGCGTAAAAATTAATAAATCTAATCAATTTTTTTTTATTAGCTTTAGATTTGCTATGCGGAGATTGGTATTGAAAATGGTTATCTTATTTAGCGTCGTTGAATTGTTATTAACGAAAAACTAAAATTAACAAATAATATTTTTTTCTATTATTACTATTGCACGACGAAACGACGAAAGGCTTTAAAGAAAGCCTAGGCCTAAAAAAAGCCTCAAGCCCTTTTTTAGTGAGCATTTTTAGAACTAGGTACTGTTTTGTGAGTCCGCCTTTAAAACAGACTCGCAAGCTTTAAATTTAGGGCTACAAGGCTTGAGCCTTTTCGACCGCTACCAAAAGCCATAAATACAATTAGCCTCGAGGGCTTAAGAGTTATTTAGCCTTTTAGCCTTCTAGCCATCGCTATAAAGCGGCGAGTCTTAAAAAAGGGCTCGAGCTTTTTCGATCGCTAGTCTTACCGGATTAAAGACATAATTGATTGCAATTGGTTAATAACTCCCACTCGGTCACACATTATTTGGTTATTTACGAAACAGTTAAATTAACACTCAGTAAAATTTTGAAACAAGCTAAATTTTATTGTTAAAATGATAAGACGATGCAATATGTCAAATCGTTTAGTCAAATATATTTTTTGTGGTCAATGTGACAACAATGCACTATCTATGGTAACGGCATTGCTGTCACATGGACCACAAAGAGGTTTATTAATTTTATAAATAGTTATGATAATTAAAATGATCAAATTAATAATGTGAATTATTAATTTGAGTTCATCCTTACGACCCATATTTTCTACCCACGATTTTTAACCACAACTTCTTTCTTTTTTTACTTGCAGAAATAAATTTATTATATTTTACAGTTTTCTACTCCAAATGTAATGAGATTTCAAACGCTACAATTTATCTTTAGTTTTTTTCTAAAGTTATATTAATATGTATATATGTATAAACTTGTATACTTACTGTTTAACGATAACAGCAGCGGTTATACGCTGGTGCACAAGATGGATAGTGTGATTTAACCTGCGTACATAGTAAAAATAGATATTAATATAAAACTATTACAAGAATATAGGTAACATAAACAATCATTATTTCGCCTCGCAAAATATTTGTATGCAATATGGTAGGCGCTATCGTTTGCATAATCAAATTAAAATCTTAAAACCTAAACAATGCCTACTTGTTGAAAGGCATAAACCTAAGTAGTTACGAATTTAGATTTTTAGTTACCTAATACATTTATCTTGTCTAGAAGTGTGAAAACAGATGAGTGTTATCTGTTAACCATTATGTAGGCTCACTAACATTTTTTTTAATAGACTATAAATACTCCCGCTGAGATACAAGTTGTATGTATCAAACTGTAATGTGTAGTATCAAAATAATTTACGTAACATACCTAGATCTAATAGTAGTGCCTTTGTAACGTCTCGCTTCATAAAGCTTTAACTATTATTCAATGGTCAGGCTAGAGTAAATGTTGACCATTACCAAATTAAATTTAATGGTTATATTTATCTAGATGTTGCCCAAGTATATAAAGTAACATGGTTAGACATTGCCGTACGCAGGGTATAAAGCCTACCTACGCGGCTATGTAGTTAAAAAAGAGTACCCGCCAATTGTATATTCTATTATTCGGATCTTTTGTTTAAAGTCAAAAACCATTGTTTAAAAATGTGGACAGAATATTTCGATGAACATTCTTTAACAAAAGGTAGGTATATACCTACCTTTTATATATATAGAACTTTTATAGGTATAGAACTATTCAGCCCAACGTTTCCCGTTTTCCATGGATTGATCAGGCCAATATCAGCAGAACTAATATTGTGATGGCACTACGACTTCGATCAGGTCATATCCCGTTAAATAGTTTTGCATATTTGATGGGTAAAGTTAATTCACCAAATTGTTCGGTATGTAATATAATAGAAGATGTACACCATATTCTTATGGAATGCGGTCGAAACAGTGATCTCAGAAATAAAATGTTTTTCACAAATTATAACATTGGTGTATGTAATAACATGCTTGCTTCTCCGTTATCGGAAGAAGCAAGTATGTTATACACTCTGGCATTATTAGCTTTAAGCGATAGAAGTGTATAGTTCAATTAATTTTATATTATTATTTTGTTCTTCTCCCATGAGAGTGGCTTGTCACTGCGTGACCTAACTCTTTTATTGTAAATAAATAATGATTATTGTATATTCTAGTGTAGTTTCAGAGCGTATTCAAAACCAACATAGAAATAGACAAAACACTTGAAAAAAATAACCGTAACTATTATTTTATATTAAAATTTCATATTATTATTATGTTTTTTTTTTTAATATTATAAATTACTGAAATACATACCGGTCGTTCAAAATTAATCAATTGATAACGAACTTTCTTGTCTTGATTATTGACCACCATGCCTGGCCAGCTTGTGGGGCGGTAATCAAAAGTGCTATCATGCACTATTAATGGACGACGTAGGGTCACAGGATCCATGCCACAGGGTAGACATGGCAGTCCCTATTAGAAAAATATACACTTATAATTCATTAATCATTTATTATTGTTCATAAACACGGGTATGTTTAAAAGTTGTACAGTAATTGAAGTGCACCATGTTTTGCCTTTTGGCGTAGTTATAATACTTTAATAAACAATGCATGGTGGTGCCAATGGTGGTAATGGTTTTTGAGATATTATTAGAGTTTGTATGTAATGTGAAGCTATGGTTCCTACTGGCCGGTTACCATCGTGTCGATAGAAGTGTCGTGTGAAGATATAACTACTATGCTATTTACATTGCTACTTTACCGGACAAAACACTAAGAAACAAGATTCGTGTGAACCACCGATATTGCTGTGTTCACGAATTACCTACATTCATCATTTTAACAGTAGATAGTTATTAGTAAATAAATCCTTAGAAATAATATTTTTTGGGTCACCAATTTTGTTTTACTTAATATAAGTAAGATACTAATACATGCATAAGATAAAGCTGGAATATTTGAATTGTTTTGTATGTATATTTTAAGGACAAGGAGAGATTAGCTGTTGTTACTTCTTAGCTTGACTTGTATTTTTATGAACAAAGGTAGGTACCTAGTAAAGTAATTAATTTGTACTCACCCTAACAGGAAGGCACGGAATAAAGGTTGGAGGTTCCTTGTAACTAGGCAAAGATTGTAACGGGCTACACATTCTTATAAAATATAATTTTACAAATCTTAATCTTAGCAGTATATTTTTTATTTTAAATATTTTACTCATATTTTACTTGTAAATTTTTATCCAATGTTTTTCTGTTATCTGTCATGTCGTGTCATGCATTGACAGTTGTAGGGTTTTAATTTGGCGACGCCTATTGCCTGTATTAATTTTGATAAGGGCGATTTTCTGTCGGTCCTGCTTAAGGCGAAAACACATTAAAACGCCACGACACGCCACGTGCCAACACCTGTGCATCAGTACGCGCGTTGCGTCGTGTCGGGTGTTCGTAGTGTGTTTCTGGTCTATAGAAAACAATACATTTGATTCGACTCAACACGCGCGGCGTGTCGTCGGGTGGCGTGGCATTTTAATAATATGCTTTAAAGGCGGTTTAACTAGTCCAATATTTCTTTTGAGGACTTTTTGTTTGGCTTCATCAGTCATGGGCACCGTAAGCCCTAGCACTAATGCGCTATCAAATTCATCAGATTTTGGTAGCTTTTCTAAGTGCCTCGATTTATTAGGATGTTGTACTATTGTATAGAACAATAGGTTTTGTAGCGATAGACGGCATACGACAGATGACATCAGGAATACTGTACCGCGCATAAGAAGTTCACGCACGCCGCTTCAGGCTATAATTATACAAATTTTGAACAATAACAAATGGCCGTCGGCCGCCGGGCACACCACCTCCCCCGGCAACAACGTTCTTTATTTTCTGTAGGAACACTAGCAACCTTTCCTCTACAGTTTCTTTAATGGGCCATGTTTAGGATCAACTGCGCCATTTGCCATTTCTCTTAAAATTAAGTGAAGGTACCTTACATTCTAGGTTAGACAATTTTTCCTTCCAGTTTGTCGATATCGATTTTTAGGTTTGTTTTTAAATATTGGTGATGACAAGATTCAGAATGATTATTTATTATAAATGCTTAACTCTGCTACCATTTTAAAGTACATCCACGCTCCAAGATAATCGGGAGGCGTTGTAGCCATTATGATCCCATGTCCTATCCGATTGGATCCCATAATCGGATCAGACGTGTATCGTATGTTCAAAAAAAATAATGGCTTTAAAGTCTTCCTGTTCTCTTGGCAAGGTCTCACTTAGTTGCAAAATTGTTTAACTCTATCACAATTTCTAAAGCAACGGGTTCGTGCGGCGGCGTCCCCGGCAATAAAGATAGAATAGCACCTTTTTATATTTAGAACTTTTATATTCTACATTATGGATAAATAGATACTGTTTGCACATAACTTTGAATTTTTTTTCATAATCTTTGTTTTTGTTCTTTTTTTTAAATATCTGTTAGGTGATTTGTAAAGAAATGTCAATAAAATAAAACCCATTACATTTCAAAATTTCAATCACTGAAGTGATACACATCAATAATATCAAAATTAATTAAAAAACCTGTAAAAGCTGTTAAAAAATTTCCACATACCTTTGAACTTTCAATACTGTTTCGCCGTTGTACCTCTTAACCAATAAAACCGAAAATGTAAGTAATTTTAGTGTAATAGAATTTAAAGTGAAATTTAACTAAAAACAATCCCATAGTTCAAAATACCTTTTGTGTGTATTCCAGATCCATGAATTGCTTTTGCCTGTGTGTATTGAGTGTACAATTAAAAGTATTCTATTCTATTCCTTTGTTCAACAAATTGTAAGAACTAGCTGGAAAGTTCAACAGCAGGCCTTCATGCTGTTTTTCTTGCTTACTTGTGCTCGTATCGTCATTCTGTTAGGGTTACATTATATAGCTTAACCTAACTTGTTACATTCCCAGGTGCGGACCTTGCGGTAGTTGTTGTGGCGGTTGCCCCAGCGGATGCTGCTGTCCCAACATCACTATCTACACGTGCTGCACCAAGATATGCTAGTAAAGTCTACAGTGTTCTCCCTGCAAGCCAAACCATGACGCCTGGTCCGGTTGAGCGCTCGCAAGTTCCAAGTTTAGGTGCCGTTTTGTAGAAATAAACAATTAAAAATATTTTGTTTTTCATTAATCACAATATACGCTTTGCCCTCACCAATGCTGCAAGAGGCAGGACGCTTTGCCCTCACCAAAGCTGCAAGAGGCAGGACGCTTTGCCCTCACCAAAGCTGCAAGAGGCAGGACGCTTTGCCCTCACCAAAGCTGCAAGAGGCAGGACGCTTTGCCCTCACCAAAGCTGCAAGAGGCAGGACGCTTTCCCCTCACCAAAGCTGCAAGAGGCAGGACGCTTTGCCCTCACCAAAGCTGCAAGAGGCAGGACGCTTTGCCCTCACCAATGCTTCAAGAGGCAGGACGCTTTGCCCTCACCAATGCTGCAAGAGGCAGGACGCTTTGCCCTCACCAATGCTGCGAGAGGCAGGACGCTTTGCCCTCACCAATGCTGCGAGAGGCAGGACGCTTTGCCCTCACCAATGCTGTGAGAGGCAGGACGCTTTGCCCTCACCAATGCTGCGAGAGGCAGGACGCTTTGCCCTCACCAATGCTGCGAGAGGCAGGACGCTTTGCCCTCACCAATGCTGCGAGAGGCAGGACGCTTTGCCCTCACCAATGCTGCGAGAGGCAGGACGCTTTGCCCTCACCAATGCTGCGAGAGGCAGGACGCTTTGCCCTCACCAATGCTGCGAGAGGCAGGACGCTTTGCCCTCACCAATGCTGCGAGAGGCAGGACGCTTTGCCCTCACCAATGCTGCGAGAGGCAGGACGCTTTGCCCTCACCAATGCTGCGAGAGGCAGGACGCTTTGCCCTCACCAATGCTGCGAGAGGCAGGACGCTCTGCCCTCACCAATGCTGCGAGAGGCAAGACGCTCTGCCCTCTCCAATGCTGCGAGAGGCAGGACGCTCTGCCCTCTCCAATGCTGCGAGAGGCAGGACGCTCTGCCCTCTCCAATGCTGCGAGAGGCAGGACGCTCTGCCCTCTCCAATGCTGCGAGAGGCAGGACGCTCTGCCCTCTCCAATGCTGCGAGAGGCAGGACGCTCTGCCCTCTCCAATGCTGCGAGAGGCAGGACGCTCTGCCCTCTCCAATGCTGCGAGAGGCAGGACGCTCTGCCCTCTCCAATGCTGCGAGAGGCAGGACGCTCTGCCCTCTCCAATGCTGCGAGAGGCAGGACGCTCTGCCCTCTCCAATGCTGCGAGAGGCAGGACGCTCTGCCCTCTCCAATGCTGCGAGAGGCAGGACGCTCTGCCCTCTCCAATGCTGCGAGAGGCAGGACGCTCTGCCCTCTCCAATGCTGCGAGAGGCAGGACGCTCTGCCCTCTCCAATGCTGCGAGAGGCAGGACGCTCTGCCCTCTCCAATGCTGCGAGAGGCAGGACGCTCTGCCCTCTCGAATGCTGTGCGAGAGGCAGGACGCTCTGCCGCTTTCCACACCAAAGTCTGGAATCTGGCACTTCGCCGACCGCTGCCGCGGCACGCTCGCTTCGCTCGCTCGGCTCGTGCGTCGTGGTTACAAACCTAACCTAACCTAAGCTATAGAAGTTGGAATCCTGGGTTGGAGTGTACTATCGTTTGTCGCAAAAACGATGTCGAAGGCGAAAGTATCAGGAGAATTTAGCATGCAAAAACGAGCGAAGCTAGCTAGTGACTTGGGGCATCCCAACTCGAATAGGTTAGGTTAGGTGCCGCGGCAGCGGCCGGCGAAGTGCCAGATTCCAGACTTTGGTGTGGAAAATATACGGCTATTTTTTTATATTCAAGCATCTAACGTTTATTAGTATTATTATCTAAGATAATCAAGTGTTAGTCCTTTTACGAATTAGTCCTTTTGAGAATTAGGCATTCTGCTAATTAGTCCTTTTGAGAATTAGTCCTTTTGAGAATTAGGCATTCTGTTAATTAGTCCTTTTGAGAATTTGTCCTTTCGCGAATTAGTCCTTTTGAGACACGGTAGGCATTTTGCGAATCGGGCATTATGCGACTAAACGGTTGCTTCTAGTTGCTACTAATCGTCAGATAATTGCTACCCCCGAATTTCTTTAAATAAACTACTTTTTAAAGTGACCAGTCATCCTGATGTCAGGATGGCTGCCACCTATCCAGTGAGGATAAACTGCGCAAAAGAATCGAGTTTTTTTAACCAATAGTTGCTACTAGATTGCTACCTTCATATACATCAACTTATTTAAAGTGATTAACGCAATAAATAAAATAATTTTATAGATTTAAACAAGTTTGGGATTCCCAACAAGTGGCGCCTGCTGCGGCCCTTATAAAATAATATTAATGTATTTGATTTCAAATTTGCTCATTGAATTCTACAGGCGTTCAGGCATCAAAATAGTAAATTGATAATAACCTTTTATCCTTAAAAGCTATGACGCCCAAAACAATGTATATGAAGGTAGCAATCTAGGGAATCGTCGATAAATGCCAGATTCTAGAAATGTCAGACGAGTTTAAAACGCCGGATTCTATGAATGCCAGATTCTAGAAATGACAGATTCTATAAACGCCTGATTCTAATAATGCCAGATTCTATAAATGCCAAATTCTATTAATGTCACATTTTAGTCATAGTTGCAATATAATCATTTCCTTACATGTATAAAATTTTCGCTAATTTCAAAAGTTGTTGTTACTAGTTGTTTTTTTTGCATTAAAAAAGTGTATACACACAATTTTTTAATGCAAAAATTTTAAATGAGCTCTTAGCTCTTTATGAGTGTGCATTATGGTATTAGATTAATCATAATAAATTTACCAATGTTTAATAATTGATTCATCATTGTATATGATAGAGCAGGAAATAAAACGGTAATTAACTTGAAAGCCCTTTCTTTTAGGCCTTCTACGCACTATGCGGTTAGTCGGAATGCAGTCAGCCGTCCGGCTAACCGCAATTGCGCAGTTTATTCTCACTGGATAGGTGACAGCAATCCTGACATCAGGATGACTGGTCACCTTAATAAAGTAGTTTATTTAAGGAAATTCGGGGGTAGCAATTATCTGACGATTAGTAGCAACTAGAAGCAACTAGGTAGCAATTTTCTATAATTATTTCGATGTAAAATATGGGTAGTGACCGTCCATCCTGATGGACACGCTCTACCCTCTCGAATGCTGCGAGAGGCAGGACGCTGAATTATTCCCGATTGTCCCCTCTAGCTATGTCCTCCTGGGAATTGTCTTCCCAGTTGTCACCAGGGTGACAATTTGTGATTTGTGCCGACTGTTCCCTTTGAAAACTGACTAAAGGGGACAAACGGGAAGTATTTTTCTCAGTTGTCACCGGGGGGGGGGGACGACATTTGCTACGATTGTTTCTTTTTCAGGAAAAAAATGTAATCACCGTACATTTCAGCTTTTTTTATTTCTTATGTTACATAGAACCAAATAACACAATGTCAACACGCTTACAACATAGGAAAAATATTAACTATTAAGTTAGAAATATAAATGTCAAAAAAGTTATATAGAATCAAATGTTTGTTTGTAAACTTGCTCTTTGATTTTGTTCCTTGCGCCGCAGGTAGCATAACACGAAATCGAACACATTCCTCCATCTCTCTCTAAGCACTCTTGAAATAAGCAAGTCCAAATGAGATTGACGGACTATTTTGTTACGACAGTGATTTTGTGACATGATATCTGCGGCGCTAGGCACAAAATTAATTAGCAATATTTCAAATAAGCTTGCGACTAATAAGCACGTGTAACTTTACCCTTAGTGAATGTCTGTGATTATACGATTAGTATTAATTAAAGTTCTGTGATTGTATCTATTAACGGAAACATAATGTTGATGATTTTTTATTTGATTCTAAAAAAAAAAAAAAAATTTTTTGACATTTATATTTAGTTATTACTTAATATTTTTCCTATGTTGTAAGCGTGTTGACATTGTATTATTTGATTCTATGTAGCATAAGAAATAAAAAAAGCTGAAATGTACGGTGATTACATTTTTTTCCTGAAAAAGGAACAATCGTAGCAAATATCATTCCCCCCCCTTCCCGGTGACAACTGAGAAAAATACTTCCCGTTTGTCCCCTTTAGTCAGTTTTCAAAGGGAACAGTCGGCACAAATTGTCCAAATTGTCACCCTGGTGACAACTGGGAAGACAATTCCCAGATGTCACCCCGGAGGACATGGCTAGAGGGGACAATCGGGAATAATTCAGGACGCTCTGCCCTCTCGAATGCTGCGAGAGGCAGGACGCTCTGCCCTCTCGAATGCTGCGAGAGGCAGGACGCTCTGCCCTCTCCAATGCTGCGAGAGGCAGGACGCTCTGCGCTCTCCAATGCTGCGAGAGGCAGGACGCTCAGCCCTCTTCAATGCTGCGAGAGGCAGGACGCTCTGCCCTCTCTCCCATCCCATCCCACTTCGGTCCTTAAACCTACCTTTTTCCAACGTTGTTTACAAACTACTTGCATGAGACGAACTGCGAATGGGACAAAATGCGAATAGGACTAACCGTGAATGGGACCAACCGCGAATGAGACTAACCGCGAATGGGACCAACTGCGAATGGGACTAACCGCGAATCGGTGTCCATCAGAATGGACGTCACTACCCATATTTTACATCGAAATAATTATAGAAAGTTGCTACCTAGTTGCTTCTAGTTGCTACTAATCGTCAGATAACTGCTACCCCCTAATTACTTTAAATAAACTACTTTTTAAAGTGACCAGTTATCCTGATGTCAGGATGGCTGTCACCTATCCAGTGAGGATAAACTGCGCAAAGGAATCGAGTTTTTTTTAACCAATAGTTGCTACTAGATTGCTACCTTCATATACATCGTTTTGGGCGGCATAGCTTTTAAGGATAAAAAGTTATTATCAATTTACTATTTTGATGCCTGAACGCCTGTAGAATTAAATGAGCAAATTTGAAATCAAATACATTAATATTATTTTATAAGCAGGCGCCACTTTCGAACAGAAATTAAGTCACTAATTTTATATAAGTCTATTGTTGGATATCGTATTTTTTTAAAGTACATTAAATAAATAGAATTATGAAAATTGAAATTCACGATGGCCATTAATTACTTTCCGTTCGCTTCTCTCAATGTTTTAGAATGATAATACTGTAACTATCACGGCAATAAAGATATCTACAAAAGTGTTGTTATCAATATTTTTAGCGCCTGACAAAATAATAAAGCAAATATCATATTTAACATTGCAGTTATGCTTGAGTACGCGATATATCTACTGGTATTGTACCGGTGGCCTACAACTAAGTATTGTGGTACCACATTGCATTATGTATATTAAAAATATAAAATAATAAACTGTTGAAATTAAATACGTCTAGTGACCGGCCATCCTGATGGAGACTAATTAACACGTAACTACGTAGGTACTACATTTTGCAGTCAGTCAGTATGCAAAATGTACTTCCGCATGAGTGATACCATAACTTCACCACAAAGCAATCACCGCTAATTCGCGTATGAGACTTACGCGAATTAGCAGTGATTGCGTTGTCAGTAGCAGGCGGCCACACACCACATATTACTCATAATAACAACGCATCGATATCCACATTTTCTGACGTCAGTACCGCGGGTGCACTTCTTAATGTGAACATCATAATTATATGGCAGGACATACAAGACGGACGGACGAATTATAAAATCTGTAATTATGCGCGTTTACTGAAACTGGTAACAAAATTAAACAATATGAGTCGCACGAATGTTAAACAACTTACTATTCGTATTATTTTCTGGTGGGGGTGAGAGGGCAGAGCCTCCTGTCCCTCGCCGCATTAGAGGGCAGAGCATCCTATCCCTCGCAGCATTCGAGAGGGCACAGAGCATCCTGCCTCACAGCAGCATTCCTCCTATTAATTACTATTAATTTTAAATATAAACTATGCACTCGACCACATGTTTATGGTATGTGTGGAGCACTGTGTTGACTCATTGAGTGTTATCATAAACCTACCTATTAATATAAATCATACAATACCCTGAAAATCGACGGCAATAACATACTGGTTTAAAGGGTTAAGGGATTCAACAGGAGGCAGTATATTAAATTTGTATTTTTTTGAATAATGAAGTATCATAGATTTATTTTCAAAATCAATAGGGCTGTCTACCTTTTCCCAACATAATCTATATGGTCCCTCGAAAATCTAGATGGCCTCAAGAATTTATAAATGCTAGTTCCAATTCAAAATGTGCTCAGTTCGGTCACCAACCTCATTAGGTTAAACTCAAATTACTTCAAGTAAGAAAAGCAATAAAAATAGTAACATGTCTTACGGTAACCATCCTCCTGTACCTTGCGGACCCTGTGGGCCCTGCTTGCCGTTGAACTGCCCACCACAGTTGCCTACCGAACGGTGCTACAACATCAACCCGTGCATAAATATATACAGTTGCAACACCCAAATCATGTGAGAAGACACTCAAGTTTTCGTGTGACTGTGTTAAATAGTGTACAAATACAATAAAACTATTTCTTAGTTACATGCTAGTTTTATTTGAATACTAGCTGCGGCCTACGACTTCGTTTGCGTATATAAGGATTTCTCAATAGTTACTACGGTTTTGGAGATAAGACGGAATGCATCCGGGGCAAACAAACAGACAGACAATAAAAGTTAAGTAATTTATATCTTATAAAAATCGGTCCACCCGTTACTGTGATAAGCCGGAACAATCATACAAACTATCTTTTTTGAGTCAAAGTCAAAGTCAAAAATTCTTTATTCATATAGACACATTTAAAATATTTTAAATCATGTTCTTATGATGCATCCCTTTCTTTTACTAACACCAGTTCTGAACGTGGCAACTCTGAGAAGAACTGGCAAGAAACACAGAGGAATCCTTTTTTAAATAAATTTGATTTTACAATTATTATTAATAAAGCAGTATTGTTTCAGAGCAACTCACTCCCAACTATTCCCAAGCTGTTTTGTCATTGACATAATCTGAAATTTTGTAATAAGCTTTTTTACATAATTTATCTTTCACATATCGTTTAAACTTGTTTATAAACAGATCTCTAACATTACTAGGAAGTTTGTTGTAGAAGCGTATACATTGCCCCATAAAAGAATTGCTTATTTTGTGGAGACGTGTAGCATGTAAAACAAGATTATGCTTAGTTCTAGTATTAACATTATGAGTGTCGCTTTTTTTCTTAAAACTATCAATATTCTTATGAACATATAAAAGGTTTTCATATACATATTGTGATGCGACTGTAAGAATATAAGTCTCTTTGAATTTCTCCCGTAGGCAAACTCGCGGACTAAGTTTATATATGGGTCCATATATAAACTTGGTCCGCGAGTTTCCCTCTTAGTACCGCTCTTTTCTGTAGTACAAAAATGGTGTCAATGTCCGCACGGTTTCCCCATAGAAGAAGAATCCCATAAGACATTACACTATGAAAATAACTAAAGTAAACCATTCTAGCAGTATCCACATCAGTGAGTCGTCTCATTGTTTTAACAGCATAGGCCGCAGAGCTAAGTTTTCCTGACAGTTTCGCAATATGTGGGCCCCATTGTAATTTGGAGTCAATAGTTATTCCTAAAAAAGGGTTGAACGACATTGGTCAAATCTGATATTCGCAGACGATACTTAAACTTGAACTTACAACATTTCTTTTTATCTGAACTTCATTTCTTATCATTATCTACTAGTTACTACCACAAAATGTCTTTAAGTATTGCGACGAAGGAGGGTTATGTTCTTCTAGCCTATTTATATATATATATATATATATATATATAGTGTATGTATGTATGTATGTATGTATATTTTTACCCTTGCTTGAGGTACCCCGTTGTCTTGACGTTTTTTACTCGTATTTGTCAACATTAATTATATTGAATATTTTTATATGCAGGTACACAGTAGGTACGTACGTACGCATAATAAAAAAAAGTTAAATGTGCATCTGGTTGCCGAGAAAAAAATGTACACCCGCAGTTCTAACATTAGAATGGCGGGTGTACATTCTTAATTATATAACATTTTATCCGAGAAGGTAAATTGAATTTAATTAAAGGTGTACTAAGGTACACTGCAGGTACACATATTTACAAAAAAAAACATATGTAAAATACGCATCTCCTGATGGGAAAAAATGCACACCCGCAGTCCTAACTGTAGATGGCGGGTGTACATATTATACTATATATCTTTTTATCAAAAGAAGTACACTGGATTTCATTAAGGGTACACTGAGGTACACTGCAGGTACAATCTTTGTGTAGAGAATCAGTTCACATCTGTGATGTACACCCGTGATCCTAACGCACATATTTAATTTCTAATGGGAGTGTCTAATGCAGCTGTACAACAATAAAGAATACACAATAAAATAAAAGATTATAAATGAATTTTCCAATAATTAATGTAACAACTATATAAATATTTACGAGTGCCAGCAATTGGTTTACGTAAATAAAAATGTTTTTTATTTTATTGTGTATTCTTTATTGTTGTACAGCTGCATTAGACACTCCCATTAGAACTAAAATATTATCTTTACGGGTGTTTATTACATTTGTATGGTTTTTGGTCACTAAATACGATAGGCACTAATTTGTAATAACACAGTTCTTAGCTGTAGGCCATCGGTACAATACGATAGATTTATCGCCTACTCAAGCTTAACTGCAATATCAAATATGAGATTTGCTTTATTTTTTCATCAGGCGCTAAAAATATTGATAAACAACACTAGTTAATATCTTTATTGCCGTGATAGTTTCAGTATTATCGTTGTAAAAGATTGAGAGAAGCAAATGGGAAGTAATTAATGGTCACCGTGAATTTCAATAATTCTATTTATCAGAGCCACTACGACGCGGTGACCAGCCGACCTGATATCAGAATGGACGGTCACCCTTAAAATGACCTTTTTCTTCTAGATTACGATGGAAGCAATTTTTTGAGAATAGGAAGCAAATAGAAGCAATCCCTATTGCTTCTATTTGCTTCCTATTCTCAAAAAATTTCAATTCTTGGGCATAAATTCAACGCTAAATACGCCTCGTGACCGGCCATCCTGATGGAGACAGATTATTAGTGCCTTATATGATGTAAATATGCCCGAAATTTTATATTTGTGCGTCCAACGGCTTCAGAGTTATTAAAGAAAAACGGATTCTGCTGGACAAACGTTCGCCCAGCAATTTTTTTTTTAACTGATGGTTCTAGCTGTATATTAAATATGCAAAAAGATGGCTTAAATAAGAGCATAAATGCGTTGTGGCTCAGAATGTCAACTTCCCAAAATGTCCCCTGGTACCAAAATGTCAACTTCCCAAAATGTCCCTTTCCCAAAATGTCCCTTTCCCAAAATGTCCCTTTCCCAAAATGCCGCTTTCCCATAATGTCCCTTTCCCAAAATGTCCCCCATTCTTAGACTTAAGCGTTATAAAAACAATAAAAAATAACTAATTAGAACTAGTACGATCAAGTACACAGTCATTCAATAGGATTTCAATAGTCAGGATACAGACTGATAACTACGTAGTAGGCGCGCTCTGGCGTCCTCGCTTGTGATTGGATGTAAAGAAATGTAACTAACATAACTGTTAGATTGATTGATTTGAAAAAATCACAATGGAGGACGCCAGAGCGAGCCTACTACGTAGTTATCAGTCTGTATCCTGACTATTGAAATCCTATTGAATGACTGTGTACTTGATCGTATTAGTTGTAATTAAAGTATTTTTTTATTGTTTTTATATAATATGTTTTTTTTTTACTACATATAGGCTTACGTTTGACCATAATCTCGCTTGATGGAAGGCGAAGATAAGGCCTAAGATGATACACGCTTGCCTAGAAAGTGTCTGTTCACTTTAGCCTTAAAGATGTCCAGATTATAGCGTTCCGGAAAAACTGACGCCGGCAGAGAATTCCACTCCTTAGCCGTCCGCATTATGAAAGAATAAGCAAATCCCTTCGTGCGTATTGAAGGAATGTCTACAACAAAAGGGTGAAACCGCTCGCCGCGCCTAGTCGTCCGGTGATGGAAGGGTGAAGGGGGTATCAGGTTATGTAGAACCTCCGCACACTCCCCGAAATGCAACCGATAAAAAACTGATAGGCAGGCCACTCGTCTACGGTGTTCGAGGCTCTGAAGACTTGCCTCCACCAGTGAGTTATTGCCTATGACTCTCTTCGCTCGGCGCTTCAATGAGTCCAGAGCATCCAGCTGATATCCAGCAGACCCATCCCAAAGATGAGAACAGTATTCCATTGAGGAGCGAACTTGAGCTCTGTAAAGACTAAGAGCTGCTCCGATGTGAAGTACCGCCTCACCTTGGAGAGAATGCCAAGTTTTTTGGCTGCAGTGTTTGCAATGGACTCGATGTAGTGACCGAAGTTTAGATTAGAAGAGAGGTCAAGCCCTAGGAGCTCAAGATGGTCGCTGATCGGAACGGAGACATTCCGGAAAGTCGGAGTCAGTTGGAATGGACTCCGTTTCGCCGAAAAAAGACACGCCTGTGTTTTTGAGGGGTTAAACCCAACCAGGTTGGCATCACCCCATAAGGAAACAGCCTCCAAGATCGAGTTCACCCCCTCAATCATCGACTCCCTGAACGACTGGACCATTGACCCCGACTTCGCATCAGACAAGTATCTCACCGAGACTGTGCTGTCGTCTGCATACCCAAAGATACCGGGAGTAACTAGCAGGTCGTTTATGTGCAGCAAAAAAAAAGAGTCGCGGAGAGAACAGATCCCTGAGGGACACCGGCATTAATACCAAGAAGATCGGACGAGGCGCCATCAATGACAACTCGAATCGACCTTCCCCTCAAGAAATCCTGAATCCAGGTACAAAGTACGGGAGCAATACCGTAAACCGGAAGCTTACCAAAGAGACTTGCGTGCCAAACCCTGTCAAAAGCCTTAGAGATATCAAGAGACACGGCAAGAGCCTCACCGTGTCTCTCAATGGCTTCGCTCCAGAAGTGAGTAGCATATACAAGAAGATCCCCAGTAGACCGGCCTCGACGGAATCCGAATTGACGGTCACTGAGGAGGTCGTTGTCTTCCAGGTATGCCAGGAGACGGTTGTTTAAAACACGCTCCATAACCTTACAGAGTATGGAGGTGATTGTGATTGGTCGGTAGTTGGCAGGGTCGGCACGACTACCTTTCTTGGGGATCGGTTGAACATTGGCAATCTTCCAGGATGCTGTAACTAGACCAGTCTTCAGGGATAAACGATAGAGGCGAGTCAAAACAGGAGACAACTCAGGCGCACATGACCGCAAGACAATGGCAGGAATGCCGTCAGGCCCACTAGCCTTATTCACATCTAGAGTGCTGAGAATTTTAAGTACCACTTTTTGCCGAATGTGCACCTCAGGCATAGTGGAAGTGCAATGTGGTAGCCTGGGTGGACTTTTACCAGCAGCATCTAGTTGTGAATTCTTCGCAAATAGAGACGCAAACAAGTCTGCTTTCTCTTTGGCGGTGTGAGCTAATGAACCGTTCGGCTTCTGCAGTGGCGGCAAAGAGGACCGACAAGAATTGGCTTCGACCGATTTGGCAAGAGACCAAAAAGCTTTACTCCCAGATGGGTAAGATGCTAGTCTGGCTCCAATGCGGCCAATATGGTCAAAGCGGGCCTTGCGTAGGGCACGTTTGCAAGACTTGGCAGCACTATTGTAAGCTTTCTTCAGTTTCCGAATATTTGGCGCTTTGCGGGCTCGAGCATCCGCCCACGCTTGGCAAGCAGAGTGCTTATGTGCTTCAGCACTATCACACTCAGCGTTGAACCATGGACGGGCTTTGTCTTGGAGTGAGATGTCAGAAAATGGAATGAAATATTCCATAGCCTGACATATCACCTCAGAAACAGCCTCCGCGCAGCGAGTCGGGTCGTCTGAAGAGAAGCATAAGCGCAGCCAACGGTAAGACGCGAAGAAATGCCGCATCTCATCCCAATCTGCTGACTTGTATCGCCATACTCGCCTAGTCCCCTTGAGATCGGGATCGGGTGGCGAGTAGACAGACACAGATTTCACCAGAAAGTGGTCGGAGCTACCCAACGGTGAGGAAACCGCGACTTGATATCGGTCTGGATCGGTTGTCAGCAGAAGGTCTAAGCAATTGGCCGTATGGCCATCAATGTCAGGCACCCGTGTCGGCCCAGTCACCAGTTGGGAGAGACCAAGCGTCAGTGCAGATGCATACGCTAATCTCCCAGCATGGTCGGTGTTCTGGTATGGGTACAGCCACTCCTGGTGGTGGGCATTGAAGTCCCCCAGAAAAACTAGCTGCACCGATGGGTACCTGAGCTGAGCTAATTCAGCCGAGTCCGAAAGGTACTGAAACAACCTGGTTGTCTCCATGTTGTCGGTGTGCGACCGATAGACACTGGCATAGAGTATCTGCTCCAAGCAACCCATAATACGGAGAAACTGGAATCCTCAATGTTACAGAGACGTCGAAAACAGATGTCATGTGCCAGCGCGTGGCTTAAAATTGTGCTCCAGGGTGTACCCTGGGTAGCGCAAGTATGCTGCGTCAGCTGGACATCTGATTTGCGTCTCCGTGAGGAACAGCAGATGTGGTTTTTCAGTCTCAAGGTGGTGATGGACCGGGATGAGATTGGAGTGCAGACCTCGGATGTTAGAGAGGTGCACTTTTAGTGCGAGGGAGTGCAACCGCTGTTTTACCAGTTTCCTATTTTTTGTATTCATTTAATTTTTGATGGCGAACAGACAAGACAGGGACAGTTGGGCGAGGTATAGCAAGAGCGAGTACCGCGCAATACATTCGTAATGCTGCACCGACGGGAGACTGATCTGGAGCGCGCGGGGACGCCCTAACCCCCCCAGAGATGTTCACCGGGCCCTCGCATCCGGTCGCCAACCGGCACGGTGACGCATCCTGGGATTTTTCGCTAGTTGGCGGGGCAGCCTTTCATAGGTGGCTTGCCTACTAATTGGGCCCCCTACTACCTGCGGTCGGCCAGTGGAAGACCGTGCTTAGGATCCCGCTACCCTCCGCGAACAGTCACCCAGCACAGACACCACGCAGCACCGGAACCGGTTCGCAATACCACACAACTGCCCAGACTCCCCTTCCACGATGGCTACTCAAGGCAACATGCCGGAACGCGACAAAAATCACTTGGCGGCATGGCTTTGCCTTGAGGGTGGTGACAAACCGCGGTCGAAACCTACCACCAGATGTGCTGTTCATTTGGCGCTACCCAGGGGACACGTGTGGGTGACTAGAGCTAAAGCCCACGGACGCGAACAGCATTATCCCCCAAAAATGTTGATAATATATAACTAAAATATTTACATTTCATTTCAAATTCCTTTTCTAATAAAAAATTTACGAAAAAGTTGATACCACTAAGTAATTAAAAAAAAAAAAAATGATTATTTTATATTGTTTTTTTTATTTTTTTGTTATAACGCTTAAGTCTAAGAATGGGGGACATTTTGGGAAAGCGGCTTTTTGGGAAAGGGACATTTTGGGAAAGGGACATTATGGGAAAGCGGCATTTTGGGAAAGGGACATTTTGGGAAAGGGATATTTTGGGAAGTTGACATTTTGGTACCAGGGGACATTTTGGGAAGTTGACATTCTGAGTCACATCGCATAAATGTGCCGTAAAAGCCATGGTTCAGGAGCTATTATTTTATTTTCTAGAAAATGGAAAAATGCTCTGGCTCTCGAACGAACACGAGGAAGGACTTCGCGTTAGTGCCGATTGGTACCTATTATATATTCACACGATCCTGTAAAGTTTCACCGGCCTACTACATATCGTTGGCGAGATCTTAACGATTTTGTCTTGTTTTTGAGGTTATCTGGAGTGAAATTATTTAGAATACGAAAACACTACTTTTCTGTGAGCTGGCTTATTACATGCTTCTACAATAATATGAGCACTATTTAAGGAATACGTATGTAAAAAATAATGTATGTATACCCATTACTTTAAACAATAATGATAAAAAACCATTAGAAATATTTTTGGCAGAATACCAGACCAAATTCGAGTGAACATTAAAAAGCGGCCGCACGATACTTTAAGCTATCCTTCTTAAATGGTCATGACAGCATTTAGTGTTTGGAGAAAGTTGAGTACAAAAGTGGAACAGACATTTAAAAAAAAAAACTTTTGCGCTCTTTTAATTAAGTGTTGTTTAAGTATAATATTTTAACATTGCTCTTTTCAATAAATAATTAAGTAGTTAGTATAATTATGTTTATCTTTTTCTGATAATCCTAAAGAGTATCCCCTGTTATTTAAGAAAATAATCTTCGTATCCAAAGGAACACATACAGAACAGTATCGAAGCATATTCATTGTTTATAGTCGATAAAAAATAAATCAATATAAAAAATAACAATATTGTTTTATTATCTTCTTTTATCCAAATTGCTTTACCTACCTACAAAAAAAACAAATATAAATACTGCCATCGACACATCAACCTATCAAGCTTGATCAGCTATCAATGTATATAATGTACGTGTCGACTTTTGGAGCAAAATCATTCATTTATAATAATCTCAAAAGGTCGCCGATGTGCCGTTGTCTACGGATAATTTATTTTTAATAATATATTACAAATTATGGTGTATTATTCAAAATAAAACAATTGACATTTTATTTCATGTCTCTAATATAAAATATTTTCTAACTTAACAATTCTGTACGCATCTGTACTATTTAAATTTCATTACAACGCCACCAAGTGAGAAGGGATAGCATAAAGTATCATACGGTCGCTTTTTAATGTTCACTCGAATTTGGTCTGGTAATCTACCAAAAATATTTCGAATTGTTTTTTTATCATTATTGTCTAAAGTAATGGGTATACATACATGATTTTTTGCATATGTATTCTTAAAATAGTGCTCATATTATTGTAGAAGCAAGTAATAAGCCAGCTCACAGAAAAGTAGTGTTTTCGTATTCTAAATAATTTCACTCCAGATAACCTCAAAAACAAGACAAAATCGTTAAGATCTCGCCAACGATATGTGAAACTTTACAGGATCGTGTGAATATATAATGGGTACCAATCGGCACTAACGCGAAGTCCTTCCTCGTGTTCGTTCGAGAGCCAGAGCATTTTTCCATTTTCTAGGAAATAAAATAATAGCTCCTGAAGCGTCTTTCCATTCTATACAAGGCCAGAACGCAACCATAGGAAACTGCTCGTGTATATATTGTAACGCTGTTTTGAAGTCTGTAATTACAATATATACACGAATTTTGCGTACTAATCGTGTATAGTTTGTACCGTGGATGCTTGCGTCTTCGTTCCAGACTATACTACACAACTTACGATTCGCGAAGCGGGGCTCCGTCGAGCTTAGTTAGTAGACGCCATATGAGGTTTATTTTAGGTTTAATTGTCAATAAAAAATCTGTGTCTGCTAACTAAGGTCGACGGAGCCCCGCTTCGCGGGGCTACTACTTCTGAGTGGTTAAAAAAAAAAAACCACGAAGACTAAGGCGGGAGTCTTAGTCTTCTAACCTAACTTATCCAAGTCGGGTTGCACTGACAACAAACACAACGTTTACAACGTTTCTTTTCTACACTATTGGTCCGCATGCGTACTGGCGCTGTACGTTTTGGAGCGCTGTACTTACTTACATCACTATAAAGTATCGCACTGCGCTAAGAACGGACGTGTTACCAAAATTTATTTAAAATACTTAAACTATTGCCGACCAATAATAGACTTACTAGTTTACATGTGAAAGTATATTTAAAGTAGTTAGCAAAAGGGTGTGTTACTACTATCTACAACCTAGTGACTCAAGACTCGGGCGCATCCAGCGGCGGCCAGCGGCCCCACCCTCCCGCAGCCCCGTGGAGTAAACGAGACGGGCTCCAATAATTCATCCCTCTCTGCGCTTGCCACCGAACCACCGCTGTTACAACGTAAATACCACACATAAAGGTGCATTCTCACTTACCTACTTACTCATAATGAATAACCCGCCGTCAAAATTCGGAACCATTAGCCATACTGGGTCTCAACCAGACCTGTCCAATATAAACACTGATGTATCTCAAATAACTTTCCGTAAAAGGAAAGAAATTGAACCTGAAGGCCATAAACTTGAATTTGCTAACTTCCGTGCGGAAATGTTGGCCCTTATGGATAAATTTACAGGAGATCAACTAAAAATAATAAATAAAATCCCTGATAATATATGCACTATCAAGGAAGACATCCAGATATTGAAAAATACTACTGATAGCTTATTAATAGAGCAAAATAAAATGAAACAGGAGATTTCTGTACTCCAAACTGATAGCGCGTCCACTACATCAATAATTAATATTTTGCAAGAAGATATAACAATAATAAAAAATAATAAAAATACAACCGTCCCCGTTGCAATGAGTGACGTCATCTCAGAGATTCAAGACCGGCAAATGAGACAAAATAATGTTATTTTAAGTGGAATTCCAGAAGCTTGCGGTAATAGCAAAGAACAAAGGCAGTCACAAGATATAGAGGCTGTAAATAAAATAATAAAAACAATAGAACCCAATTTTGCTGAACCAATAAAAATTAAACGCTTAGGTATATACAAAGCAGACAATAAACGACATATAAAGGTATTCTTGGCGACAAGAGAGACTGCGTTGTCTTTGCTACGTAATAAAACCAAGATAAAGGACATAACAATAAAAATGTTTTCTGATCAAACCCAAGCGCAACAACAACACATGAAATCGTTAAAGGAAGAATTACACAAACGCTTAGAAAATGGAGAAACCAATTTAGTAATTAAATATATTAAAGGAATACCTAAAATTGTAAATCAGTCACCAAAAAACTAATAAAGAAACCAAATATACAATATGTTCACTTTGAAACAAACAACAATAATATTAACAAAAATACCTATGAGATAACGAATCAATATAATAACTTAAAATCAAATTCAGGCTCACTAACACTCTTTTATGCAAATATACGGAGTCTAGTTAAACCAGGAAAACTAGATGAATTAAAATGTATACTTGCTGCAATAACTAATACTATACATGTTGTTATACTGGTCGAAACCTGGATTAAGACAGAAGATGAAGCCCGAACCCTACAAATTCCGAATTACTCGCATTACTATAATTTTAGAGAACTGAGTAGAGGAGGGGGAGTGTCTATTTTCATACACAACAACTTGAAACATGAATTTTTGTACGAAAAATGTGAAAATGACAACCACTTTTTATGGGTTCGTCTGAAAAAAATTTCATTAGATATTGCCGCCATTTATAAGCCAGAAAGGACAAATACAACACAATTCATTGAAACATTCTCGGAAGAATTAGATAAACACAAAAGATCCTTAGTCATTGGGGATTTCAACTACAACCTGCTTAGCAAAGAACGACCAATCATCACATATAAAGAAACACTGCAGGAAAATGGATACAGAATACTCAACAAGATTAACAACAAATACTGTACAAGAGAAACAACTACTAGTAAAACAATTCTAGATCACGTATTGACCAGTTTAAAAGAAAACTGTTTCCATCTTGCCATAATTGATTCTAATACATCAGATCACAAACAGATATATTTAGAAGTCAAAAAGATCAAGCCAAAACCATTACTAAAGAAGAACTACACATGCCTAGACTATGAAAAATTATACGGATCTCTACAGAAACTGGATTATACTATTTTAGAAGACAACTATGCAAAGCTACATGATGCAATGAAATCAGCTATAAAAGACAATGAAATAACAAAAACAAAGATCTTGAACCCACCTAGGACAGACTGGATCAACAAAGAAATAATTGATGAAATCGAAAGGAGAAATTTGTTTTGGAAAGAACTACTAGACAATCCATCAGATATACAATTTGAGCAGAAATATGAAAATCAAAAGAAAAATGTATTTAAGCAAATTCAGACGGCAAAAACTAATTATTATCACAAATCATTTAAAGAATGTGAAGGTAAGCCTTTGAAAATGTGGGACTTAATTAATAGTTTTTCTTATAATAAATATCATACAAACTCAGCCCCTTTGAAACTAGAAACACCAAACGGAACTACCTCAAATCCTATGGATATTTGTGAGATCCTTAACGAATACTTTTCGAATATAGGTATTCTACTAGCTAACCAAATTTCTACCTGTGACCATCCCCAAACTAAAAACCATAACACAACACACTCACATAAACTCTCACACATTACACCAGCCACAGAAAATGAAATTGAAAAAATAATTGAAAATTTAAATTCAAACACTAGTACAGGTTTAGATGGCATCAGTGTAAAAGTCATAAAACATGCCAAAGATTTATTATTACCCACTCTCACAAAATGTATAAATAAATGCTTAAACGACGGAACTTTCCCAGACATGCTTAAAACTGCAAAAGTTACTCCTATATTCAAATCAGGATCAAAATCAGATCCCGGTAACTACAGACCTATATCAGTCTTACCGGTGGTTTCTAAAATTTTCGAAAAACTGTTACATAACAAATTATTAGCATATCTAAACTCATTTAACTTTTTATTTGACCGACAATATGGATTCAGGAAAAAATCGAATACCCTTTCGGCTGCAATTGATCTGATCACCAAACTTAAAATCAATATTGATCAAAAACGCCTCGGACTAGGTGTATTCATTGATCTTAAAAAGGCTTTTGATACGGTTAGTCACAAATTACTATTAAACAAATTAGAATCAATTGGTATCACAGAAAACGCGCTCAAAATATTTCAATCTTATCTTGAACGCCGTTATCAGATTGTTAGTATAGATGGACATAAAAGCAAACCCAGATTGATCAAATGGGGCGTCCCACAAGGCTCCATCTTGGGCCCACTGTTATTTCTTATTTACATTAATAACGTCCATGAAATCAATTTAAAGGGTCATATTTCACTCTATGCTGACGACACCTGTTTGTTTTACTATGGTGATTCAATAGATACTATCATAAAAGACGCACAAACAGATCTGCAAAATTTAGAAAAATGGTTTCAAACTAATTTACTGAGTATAAATGCATCAAAAACTAACTATATAATTTTTGCAGCTAAAAACAAAAAAAATCCTGAACATAACCCTTTAGTGATTAACGGAACTGCAATATCTAGGGTTTTTAAAGAACGGTACCTAGGACTTTTATTAGATAGTCAACTACAATGGAGACCACATATTGACACGATAAGATCAAAACTCTCTAAACTCACTGGGACCTTAAGAGGTATTGCAAGATGCTTACCCCTAAATATTCGTTATACGATCTACAACTCACTAGTAAAACCTCACATTGACTATCTGATCGAAGTATGGGGATCAGCCGCCAAAGTACATCTTGAGACATTACAAAGATCACAAAATAAATTAATAAAGGTCTTATTCCGCTACAATTACTTTACTCCAACTCAAAAAATATATGACGAAACTGAATTATTGAACATAGCTCAAATTTACAAATATAATACAGCCATTTTAGTACGGAAAATATTAAATAAAGAAATTCACACAGACATTCAATTCACAAAAAATATACATTTTCAAACACGAAGTTCCAGGAGGGCACACAATATTATACTATATAAACCACGAACTAACTATGGAAAAAACACAATTATTTATCAAGGTGCACAATTTTTTAACGCCTTACCAAACCATATAAAAACCGCAAAGTCCGCATACATTTACAAAAAACTATTAAAATCTCACATTTCTAAAGGCAGTACTGATAAATGAACAAAGGATTTGTAATCAAATAAACACCAGTGTAAATGCCTCCTAACATTCGCTATTTCTGTTTAAAGCGCGCGATCATCGCAGCGCGCTTGGATATTAATTCATTAATTGTTTGTGACTACCCTACTTATTTTATTTTTATTGTTGATGTTAATAGTTAATACTAATTAGTTACTACTACTAGTTAGTAATCTACTTAGTGCATTGTAAACGACTTAATGTATTTAGTATTTATAATTTATTTCTCCTCGGAGTGATTATAAAATCTTTGAGAAATAAAGAAATTCCAACCATTATTATATATTGGAAGAATTTAGTAAAAAAGTTATTTTTAATCTGTACGTGATTAGTTTCACACCCTTGCGTTCTGGCCTTGTATAGAATGGAAAAACGCGCTCCTGAACCATGCTAGTCACGTTAATCAAAATTCCGGCACAAATATGCACAAATTTACTGTATCTGTATAAAAAAAATCATAACTGTGCCTTCAGCCGTTTCTGATATATAGCAATCGCCAAAACGTTCGCACAGCATAAAATTAAATATCTCTGAAATCTTTAGAGGCACAAATTTGGCTTTTACGGCACATTTATGCTCTTATTTAAGCCATCTTTTTGCATATTTAATATACAGCTAGACCCATCAGTTAAAAAAAAAATTGCTGGGCGAACGTTCGTTCAGCAGAATCCGTTTTTCTTAAATAACTCTGAATTTCGAAAATTTCGGGCACATTTACATCATATAAGGCACTAATTATCTGCATCACTAAATTCTTGAAAAGGCGATACTTTTTGCTGGGCGAACGCACACTTTACCGTTAGGCCGGTCATACTCGAGCAGTAAGCCATTGATCAACATACACGGACCGCTCTTGCAGTCAAGGGGCAACAGCTTGAGGCTGCCATTGATAACTGTTCGAGCAGTTAGTTAAACGTCATCATCACCTTTCTCAAAATGCACCTTCCTCATAATTAGAGACCGGATTATATGCAACATAAAAAGCTTGTTATATGCATGTAAATAAGCATGATTTTTTTATTTTTTTTTAAATATTTCTAGCAGAATTTTTCATTCTACTAGCACTCTTGTTAAACCCTCGTGCTAAGCTAAAATTGCTTGTGTTACGAGTGGGTTTACGTCGGTAGTGCAATGGGTGGGGTTCGAACCGGCGACCTGCTGGCAAAATGCTTGAAATATGCACGAAAATTGGCAGAATATGCAAAACTTAATGATAAGTTTTAATTCAATCAATCAATTCAGGCCTAAAAAAGAAGAAAAGATAGTTTTAATTTTATTTTATTTCAAAATCAGCATACAATATCTAAGTAAATTATCCTGGAATAGGCGACCATACTACACATTACAGTTTATTACATAACAATGAAATTAATTAAATGTTTGTAAATGTAAATTCATAATAATAATTATTAATGTATATATTTAATAATTTAACGCAATATTATCACTTTTAACGAATATCGGAACGCAGGATGACTGCAATGCACTCAAAAAAATATTTTAAATATACCGATAATATGCATTATAACTTGATATTAGGTAAAATATGCTAGTACTGTTGAGAATGGCTTAAATATTCCATCGATTTGCAAATATGCAAATGCATATAATCCGGTCTCTACTCATAATGCACCTTTCTCAAAAACGCTGATTTTGGCATCAATTTTTTTTTAATATTTATCTTTTCTTTTTTTTTAGGATTGAATTGATTGATTGAATCAAAACTTAGCATTATTTTAGCTTAAGCCTCGTATTCATGGTAAACATTTGTTTAGCAGCAGGGTTGAATCAACGCGTTGCAGAGTTGCTATCAACACTGCGTGTTGCAGAGTTGACAACGGCATGTTGACAAGCTCTCGCCCAACGAGCGTAAACTTCAGTTTAGCAACAAATGTTGACATGTGTGAACGTGTTTGCAACAGTTTATAAACATGGCAGTAGTTTGGAGCAATGATAAAATTATGAATTTCCTTCCTCGGGCAAAATTTTAACGCAGACTGTCTTGTGAACAACCTTTAGTGATTTAAACAAAGTTTAATCAGCATTTTTCCCGTTTCATCAACAATGTTTATCAACTGTTGCTCGACAAATGTTTAGTGCATATTTTAATCAATTTTCATGCATATTATGTTGCATATAATCTGGTCTCTAATGACAGCCATGACCTCGCAAGCATCAGCCCTGCCCATCGTTTTGATCTTTATCTACTTTAATAAGCACCACAATAATGTATATAATATGTATATAAGGTGCTTTAAAAATATCTGCCACGGCTTTAATGGGAGGTAGTATTATGTTTAAAGATTACAATAGTGAAGAGCTTTCGTACCCCGGAACAGTTATTTCAATTTGAGAAAATAAATAAGTTAAATAAACATTGACTATACTCTGCATAAAGCCATTCACAAATTACGCGCGATGTGTCGCATCGTCAATGAAAACAACTGCTATCTCTTTCCATCTGTTCCGTGAATGAAAACTGAAATCACTATCTGTACGTATAGGTACGCAATAATACGCTGTCAAACAAGTGTTTTAAAAGTGCAATTACTTACCAGCTTCTGCATTCTTCCAAAAAACTTACGTAAATAAGATGATAAACTTCCCATCACACTTAAATCAGGCTTTGGATTGTCAACTTAGTGTAAGAATCGCAATTTTTTTCTTATTATTTTTAAACAATAAGTAGGTACTTAGATTCATATCAAATAACGATAAATTACAGTAACTTGGCGTGTTTAAAAGTTAATCATCTTATTTACAACAATTGCACCGTAGGTATTTACAGTTATTTACACACTCCCTACCTACTTATCTACGAAACTGTTGTACTAGTCGCCTTGCACACAAATGTAGGCACGCTTACATACCTACGTGTCTCTAAACTTTGTTTAATGTGTCCGTTTCACTTTTTAATTGTCTAAATGCGCGTTTGATTCGCCTTATTAGTTCTACCACACTTCTGATATCATGTCCGGTTCAGCCGTACACTAGGTCCTTTACACGACCCCACAAAAAAAAGTCTAGAGGGGTTAAATCCGGCAAGCGAAGAGGCCACGGCACTGGCTCTCCTCGGCCCGGGCCTATCCAACTTTCACCGCCGTACCACACACCGTTTAAAAATTCCCGTACGTTGATGGCGAAATGACGTGGTGCTCCATCATGTTTGAAGTGCAGCCCTCTTATCTCTTCAAGAGGAATACGTTCCAACATTCTTCTCACACGGGTTCGTAGTAAACGCAGATACGACTCTCCGTCCAGTCTGTCCAAGAACACTGGTCCTAGTATTCTGTTCCCCAGTATCTAGTGTTAATGTGTGGGCTGGCCCACACATTAACACTTAACCGAGTCTGAAAATGGTCAGGCCGCACAACACTACGTCGGAGTACACTAGTATGGAGGCCTGCCTGCGTCAACCGGAGGCGGGTCAAAGCGGCCGTGGTCTCTAAACCTGTACACGGTATCCAGAATGGTATGATGACTAACTCGCACACCAAACCTCTGCTGGTATAAGTTGCACGGCATGTGCAGTTACGGCGTTACACTCGCGGTAGCACAATACCATTTCAAGGTATTCTTGATTAGAATACCGTCTTCTGGGAGGCATTTTTAATAAAGGCGCGCGATATTCCCGTCGCTGACCGCTAAAACTATCTTCCGGATTCTTCCGAGCGGCCGGGCGACCGGGGGACGAGCGGCGACTGGCGAGTGGCGAGCGCCCGGCGATCGGCTAGCGCGTGCGACGAACGGGGTAGCGCGGGTGCGGGTGGGGGCGCGCGGGGATGTCCTTTGACAACCGCCGCGCGGCGGCATCGTTTCGGCGGCATCGTATCGGCGTGCGGTGCGGCAACAGCTTATTAAGTCTACAGAATGGTGTTATGCCAATAAATCAATTCAAATTTATACGTACAATTTTTTAAATAAATCAATGTGGGACCAGGATAATTCCGTTACTGAAGGCTTTTCAGATGCGTTTATGACACCATAAATATATGTATACAAGTCTACTACAGTCAATTTATTATTTATTAATATTACATTTTTTAAGACGTGGTTCCGGAACGGGTTCTATGTGCAGGTGTAACCGCGCTGGACAGCTAGTTTGAGAAATATAATAGTAGTATCCTGTACCAATAATCCATCGACTTCGATTTTTTATCTACATTTTGTCGTTTTACCATCCCTGCTTTACATTAGTGTCACAGCGCCTTCAACGTAATAATAGCAACCAGCTAAAACTGGAAACAAAAACAAAATATATGTTAACAAATACCACTGTTATAGTTCTGTAACGTGAACGTAGCTAGGTATCTATTGGTGGTGAAGATCCCTATAACCCCGAAGATCCAAGCTTTGTCTTTATAATATTAGCATAGATAAATATTTCGACTGTCAATCTTTAAGTCATCCTAATGAATAAAAAAAAACATTAAATGTCATTGTCCATTTTGACTGTCATTTGACCAAATTACTGTCATTTTGTATTATGTTTACTTGCACAAAAGTGTATAAATACCTACTAAATCTTTACCATGTGTTTATAATAAATCCGCTTGAATATCCATAAAAAGGTACCGTAAATTATTATTTCAAACTACAATTTGTAATTTGTAATGTTTTGCTGACGAAATAATAATTTATACCAACCTATTTAAATTATTATATAGGCCTACATATCAGACTGAAGAAAATCTAAGAGCAATGTCGCACATTATAATCAAAAACGTTTTCTCTTCTATTGTTACTCCCATAAAAGCTAACTCTACAGTAGCCCCGTATATAATATATTCACCGTATTACACTAGAAGAATAAATAATACGAGTAAAGGAACGCCGTATGTAAGAGGGACAAACTTCGGGTCATTTCGAGCATGTAGTATGCAAACTGATTCTAGCTGTAACCCTACTCTTTATGAAGTAAGTTAATTAATTTCATTGTAATTATTGTACTTCTTTCGGGATCGTAGCAAGTGGAGGTCCATTGACTCTGCCTACTCCGCTGGGAAACAGGCGTGAGCTTATGTATGTAATTACTTGAGAATTCACAAGAGCAACTAAGATAGTACTGCCATCCAACGGGGCAATGCTACTGATTGCTACTAGCATTCTGGGAACAGAGCCCTGTAGTAGTATATAATTTTAAAATATTGTGTATATTTTATGTGGCTATGACCTACATTATTTGTTGGAAAATGTTTCTTAGTAAGTAGGTACTCAACTTGTACCTTATTTCCATCGAACGTTTATAATGTAATTTAGTATAATTATCATTTCATTTTTATAAATAAAATAAAACGTATTTTTATTTGTCGCAGACTCGAAAAATTCACCATAATTTGTCAACAAACGAAGTGACGCCCAATTTTCCCACCTTGAAAAATATTCCAACTGGTATTTTCAGAAACACTGAAGGAGAGGTATCTTAGTTTATACATTTTATTTTAATAAATATAAATACCTTCTTATGTGATTTTTCGATGTTTAAAGTAATATTTACACCTTTCATAAACGGAAACCTACCTTGGTTTCCGTTTATGAAAGGTGTAAAACTGTGTATCAAAATTTGCATGGATAAATCGAATCGAAATCGCGAACAAATATGAATATGTATTCATTTTTGTATTTCAGGTTCTTGGTCTTGGAGCTGGTAAGGACGCGTGGTACAAAAATCCTGAATACTTCTCATTTCACCACATGACTTATTACGACATGCATATTAGTTTAAGGATGTATCGAAAAACATGTCCAAATACACAGAGGAAACTGTGAAATACCTAGATACCTATAATAAATATTTTATATCTATAGCAGAAATTATTAGAAACGTTTATACAATAAAATAAAAAAAATAGACTTGGTTTAACTTCTTACAACTTTATTGCCGCAGAAACAAAACCTATTCTTTACATCTGTGTTGCAATGTCAATTTTTTTGTTTCCAACTGGACGAATGAGAATGACGACATCTATCTGCCGATACGAGTACTATTTGAGAAAACTATTCAAATGTCAGCGGCATGTCAGACTTGAAGTGAAGGCGAGTAAAAAGTTAATATATTTTCTCATAGATGGCAATAACGTCATCAACACTCGGTCTTTCAGGATCTAAAGTAAGTACTTAAATAAGTTATCTTTTTATGTAACTCCCATTGCTATAGGAATGACAGTTGAACAACATTCTAAAAGTCTTAATTCCTCAAATCCTCTCTCCGGCGAAGCAGACCTGGAGGTTAATCAAGTAACGATATGACTATGCCTCTGATAAAAATATCTTCATTACTATTAGTTAGGTACTATTTATTGTATGTAATGCATTTCCTATGTTATTTTTACGGTAATATTTAAGCTACATTAACTTGAAACTGGTTATTTAAAATGTATTTGCATGCATAGTAGGTACCATACGCTACACTACAATCATCTTAGCGTTTGGTGCCGTACGGCTACGGCTACGCGGCTCCTACACTACATACGGCGCCGTTTTGTGTAGGTAGCTTAGTTTATAGGTTTTAAACCATTTAATAAAACTGCACTGCTCGTCTTTATGCACGGTAAACCAAAGTCCGTCCAAAAAAAAATCGACGGAATTCTCTGGTATAAAATATAGTCTACTAGCTTTAGCTCGTATTACTTCATTATACCTACTATGATATTATGTACTTGCGCTATTCCGCAATAAAATGTCTATATGACACTCCAGATTGTAAAAGACATAAACATTGCGTGATTGCGGATTGCTAACAAACATCCATCCGTCTATTAATACCTACATAGTTGTAAGGGTGAGAATTTAAAAATACTTATACATTATTCTAGAATATTCTAGATGATAGATATGTGTAAGTACCTACATAGAACCTGTTGGCCGCAACAATAAAGTTAGGACTATGATTCTTCCGCAAAACATTACACATTGGTCATCTTTGCTAATGGTATAAATATACCATTATACCTAGTAGGTATGTACCAATCGATGTTCTTATTTTTAAAATACCTACCACTTATTTTTTAGGAAGTTCTCTGGAAATCTTGTCAATTAATAATGATAAGCGTAAGCTTAACTTTAAAGTTTTTGTCTATTATAAAAAAAGTATCAACGATTAATTTTTAGAACTAGGAACTTTATGAAATAGGTAGATACCTACGCAACCTGAACTATACGATTAGGTACTCTATTTGTGGTGAACAAATGAATTGAATTGAATGTAAAATAATTTCTGGCTCAGGCGCCAAACGTCTCTTTCGTAAAATGTCCCCTGGTCGTAAAACGTATCTTTCGCAGAATGTCTCTTTCGTAAAATGTCTCTTTCGCAGAATGTCTCTTTCGTAAAATGTCTCTTTCGCATAATGTCTCTTTCGTAAAATGTCTCTTTCGCAGAATGTCTCTTTTGCAGAATGTCTCTTTCGGAAAATGTCGCGCCAGAGACTTAAGAATAAAATTTTGATTTTCAAAACAATTCAAGTAAATTATCATGCCAAAATGTATTTATTTGACATTTTAATATTAAATATATATTTTTTATTCAATTAAAAAATGGTATAAAAAATATTTTCATTTGCAATACTTAGTTAATGTTTAGTTACTATTAGTTATTACGCTATTACGTTATTACGCTCCAAGTGACCAAATCATTAAAATCCAAAAAAAATAAAAAAATACTAATAGCTCCTATTATATTATCTGTGGATATGTTTACTAACAGTATTGATTCTTTTGATCTAAATTTTGAATGTGTGTAAAATGTTTGATAGCTATTGGTATTGTTTTTATTTGGAATACATTCTTAAGTTTTAAGTACCAAAATTTTAACATCATAATTGCACTATAATTTTAATAATTTTTGAAATGATTTTTGTATTGAAAATCAAAATTTTATTCTTAAGTCCCTGGCGCGACATTTTGCGAAAGAGACATTTTGCGAAAGAGACATTCTGCGAAAGATAAATTCTGCGAAAAAGACATTTTACGAAAGAGACATTCTGCGAAAGAGACATTTTACGAAAGAGACATTCTGCGAAAGAGACGTTTTACGACCAGGGGACATTTTGCGAAAGAGACGTTTTGCGCCTGAGCCTAATTTCTGTAGTCCAAATTATTCCAAATTTTAATCTTTCATATATTTTTATTCGCTTAAAGCTGTGTGGTAAGTATATAGGAAATATTGTGAAAGCCATACCACTTAAACACATTAACATACCATAATACTTATACACAGGTTTTGTGTCAGGTTGTAGCAAACAGATCAAAATGTAGATGAAGCTGAAAAAAAAAACAATTAATTGCCTTCAACAATAGTCTGTTAGATGTACAAGAACACAATCACATCATAGGTACCAATAAGAACGTTAAATCATCGGTTATACCAGTTTTTGAGTAACTCTCATTAATGTCAGTTCGAATCTGTTACGCTGCAATTAAACCAGTACACATTTTACACCTGATATGGTACTCAAAGATTGCAAGACTATAATTTATAGCAATTTGATAATTTCCTTGATTTGTGGGTAATGTAAGAGACCAAACCTGGTGCACTACTTACCATAAAGCGCAGGGCTCATGAATATTTAACGTGTAGTTACTTAAGCGTAACAAGTGCGTAATAAAATGGTTCATTTGGTTCCAGAATTTCGTACGATAATTATTAAAATCTACTTTCACGATACCTCGATATTCGTTATTTCATGTCCTATACAATATAAAGTAAAAGTATACTCAATTTGACTTCGCTTTATTAGGTTTTTTTAAACACAGCCGATTTTAGTTATTAGTTTAACTAAATACCTACGAAGATTTATATTCTTCTTTTAATCTACAATCTATTTTTAAAATAAAATACAATCTATTTTTTTTTTGTAATTCACAAAAATCTTTTGTTTGATACTTAGGTTAATTTTATATCTTCTAATATGTACAGGTAAAGAGTTTGTTTGTTTCTTTGTTTGAACGCGCTAATCACAGAAAGTAATGGTCCGATTTGAAAAATTATTTCAGTGTTAGATAGCTCATCTGTCGAGGAAGGCTATATTTTATTTGGTTCCCCATGGGAATAGAAGCTACGCGGGTAATCCAACCGCGGCTGGAAAGCTAGTATATTATACACACAAGAATTTTGTAATATTTATTTATTTATTTATTTAGGATTGCAAACAGTTATTACATCATTAAGGATTAAAATTTACAAGGTATGACTTACTTGCTAAATGCATAACCTATTATAGGCAAACACCGCATGCAAAAATAGTCTAAGTACACAAGGAAAGTTATATAAATTTAAAAGCAAATAAGTATCTGATATTATAAAAATTACTTAATACAGATCTGTTACAATGAAAAGGTGAATTGTTGTTTAAAGTTAGTTACATAGTTACTTTTTGATAATGGTACCATAATATAAAAAAATATATGTCTGTTTATTTTTCCTGAAAAAATAGCCGCAAAATCATAAGTACAAAGTATCTACTTATAATTTGCTTGATTTCGAAAAGTTATTATATTCGACGTTATGACACTATCAAATATTTAATTTAAATGCACTTATTGAAACTTTAGATTTCAGATGAATAGGTTACGTATGCTAAATTTGGCATCAAAGTTGCAGAACCGCACTCATCTCGACCTCCCTACATAACACAATGGCGTCACGCATCTCTCTGACGTTTCCAATTTCCCACAGCCTCACGTCGATAGCGGGTGCACGCTGCAACCGCTTTAATCTTGCACCATATCAACCTGTTTATAATCAATATTATGCCCATACTAGATCTATATATGAAAACCGGTAGCGTTTGTATGTTTTCTTACTATTCGATTATTATCAGCCAGTCTCTAGTCCTTTTAACTGACTTTGGAAAGCCAGAGCTGTTGAGGGATATTGTCATAATCACACGCTTGGCAGATTGGTAGTCGCAGTCCCTCCCGACCCTAAGTTTGCAAATAACCTTCCGATACCCTCGTAGATTTTTAATCTGAGAGGCCGCAAACTGTAAAGAAGAGCGAAAGTTGCAAAAAACTCCCCAAATTAGAAGTTATAATCCTTCAATCTCCCCGCCGCCGTGCATCAGCGACCGCCGCGCCCTGAGCCGAGGTCCAAGTCATGCGCAGGTTGCTTCATTTGTAGTTTCATTGATTTACCATTTATTGAGTCTTGAGCTGTGCTTGCCTTTATATTCTAAGAGCCGAGGAAGATCAACCTTCACCCATCTGATAACCAGATTAAAAATAATTCAGTGAAAAATAGCCATGAACACTTTTATATAGCAATTGTATCATCTATAACAATTGTATACCAAGGAACGGGCTACAGTGTTGCTGCCTGTTTCTTTATTGTATTTCCTCCTGCTAAGCATGCTGACTATGGAAAACCCCTCCCTCAGGAGGAGGTCCATGTTCAGCAGTGGACGTCATACGGGCTGACGTGGTCAGGGCGTTCGCTGGCGATGAGGTTGAGGGATTATAACTTTTAACTGACGTCCACTGCTGAATATGTAGAAAGCTGAGCTATGAGTCGGTATATTGGGAATCAAGATTAGGGTCAAATACTTAATTGTAAGTAGATTATTCTAAGTTATTATTAAAATATGTACTTCGAAAAATCTACTTACAAACATTTAACTCATACTTACTACATACCGCCCGGATATTGGACCTCAGTTACGCAGTATCTGATGAAATAACGTAGGGAAATACATTATTCATTCAATATAATCAAGCGAACTTAATGTTATGATGTTCTGAAAAAAACAAACCGTGATTTGAATACACTAAAGTATAATCATCTCGAGCAATTTGTTTATTATAATGATTTCTTAGTGTCAAATATGGTGTGATGATATATGAAAAACAGTTATGATGCGGTATAGTATGGTGTTACATTAGTTAGATAGGTAACAATATTTGTTTTATGTACACTGATAAAAATAATGGTTTTTTACCAAATACGCCATATATTTAGCCTGTAGGCATTTGGGTCAATTGAAAGTCGATTAAGTCAAAAAGACAGTTTTCGAGACAATTACATTAAAAAATTTGAGTAGAGGTAGGTACGAGGTTCAGTTTAGGGTAGAAATATTTTAGTCAATAACCGTGTTTTTGAATGAAAGAAATCTAAGGTTCGTTCAGGCAAATAAGAGATGGCGCTAAGTACGTCCATGTATTTATCAGAAAAAAATATAAACTTTAAATAAATACTATATTAAGTTGATGTAAGTAAACATTTCTGTATTTTTCAATTGAATTGAATTGTTGTTGTGAGAAAAATATCAGTAAGCAAGACAAATCTTTATTATATTAACTCAATCAGGTATATTGTGTTGACTTAGTTGCATAAGAAGTTTCGTTAAATACTACCTTAATCATTGTAAGTACACCGTGTATTTGAGGGAACGATTCCCTTCAAGTACGTGCGGTACCTAAACCTAAGTCGTACCGTACTTCGCCGTATTTAAATACGTGGCGTATTTGACATAACTGAAACCAAGTTGAGGCAAAGTTTTCTTTTTATCAGTGTACCTTATATTTTCTAATGTTATGAGTGTTGTCAGCACCCTTGCAAGCACGTTAAGCCATTGGTCCCGATTGTTATAACATCATCTATCAGGGAAACGGGCAGCAGCGTTTCCTTGTGTGTTACCATGGCAAATACCCTTCCTCGGGAGGAGGCCCATGTACTGCAGTGGACATTATACGGGCGGATGATGTGTGTTGTGTTAATAGAAGGCCATTATTCATCAGCGGACGTAAACGGTTTATTGAATTCAAGAGTTTAGCTCATTCAAACAAACATTATTTCTTTCTATATTAATATTTATATAATATAAATATAAATATAATTGACCAAATTATATATTTTTTTAAACTTATGTACCTACCTACGCAATACTTACGAAAATTTCAAAGAATCGAAGGGCAGTGAAAATGAATTTATTGTGTGTAGTTATATTAAACAGCTTTGTGTAACTGTTAAGTAGAAATGTAATTCGGACAATTATATATTTTGAAACATGTCTCATAATTTGGAAAATAAGATATGATAATTATGAAATAAATTTAAGAATGCACGAAATAACAATATACTAAATGTATAGAGCTGAAAAATTGTTTCTGGACCATGATAACCTCAGGAATTACTAGTCCGAATTTTACTATTCAATTTCATCTATCAGATGAATAAAAAAAATGAAAATATTGTATAAAAATAAAAGTTTATAACAATAGTTGCCGTAAATCTAATCGCGTGCCCAACATCCCTGACTATAGGTATATGTACAAGGCTTTTACCGTTTCTAATAGTTTCATAATATATAATCTATAAACAATATCGGTATTCCAAGTCTTTAGAAACGCTGAGTAAATTATATGCAATAGACGCCATATTCACACGCTTGGCTAGATACAAGTTGAGCAATATATCGAATATTTATTTCTTGCTTTCAATATACTGCGTTGTAAACGTAAATATTTCTGGTACGGTGGTTTTCTTCAAGCATCACCATACAAAATGTGATTTAAACGGACAGACCAGTTAATTTATTATTGCTATTTCACTTGATAGCTTGGACAGATAGATGCTCCCAATCCCAACTTAAATAAGCATCCACGTAACTCCCGTATCCGTAGGAACTTCATAATGAGATATAGCCCATAGCCTTCCTTGATAAATGAGCTTAAAGCCCAAAATAACACTAAATACTTAAGGAGGAACGAAGACGGAGTATTAGTACCTACCTCTTACTTTAATCGTTCATCATAATTCAACGTTACGACAATATGGCATGTTTGGGGTTATAGAATTATAGCTGTATTCTGTCATCATTATCATTAGCCCGTATAACATCCACTGCTGAACATGGACCGCCTCCCTAGGGAAGATTTTGCTATAGTCACCACGCATGGTAGGCAGGATGGTGACTGCAGTATTCAGTTGTAACACACAAGAACACGCTGTTCGCCGTTCTAGATTATTTAATAGAAATCGGGACCCACGGCATGACGTTGTTCCCGAGTCACAGTGGACTATCCTCTGTGTCCTCAACTAACAAGACTCGAAAGAAAGAAGAAGGAAAGATTTAAGGTTTTACTCAAAGATTTCTTGTCAGAATTAACTACATATATTAAAATTTTGTGTCTTCGAATTCTTCTTTTTACCAACTCGATTGTATTCAATGTATGCGGTTATCTTCAAACAATAACGTCATACTTTTGTTAAATAATATCGCTCACATTAAGACTCTCGGTTCTTTCCGTACTGTCACTCAGTACTGAATTATGTGTACGTGTTTATTTGTTTTATGTATCAAATCGTTTCATTATGAGTAAGTGCGATAGATTAAGTCGTAATTGGGCATGGCCACTTGAACAATGATACAATCATAGTGAAATTCTGTGACAGCTAGTGACAAATGATGGCGATTTGTGGCCGCAAATAGCTGTAATGTGAAGCCATCGTGGCGTAATGGCAAGAATATTATGTTGGAGACAGTTTTCCGAAATTGTGTTTTCCTAGTTACATTCACTTTCGATTTTAAGATGAGGTATAAGATGCAGGTACAGCACTCCTCCGATTGTTAGATGTCATATCTTCTTTGCTGTGCTTGATGGTTTCTGGCTTAGAATAGACAGACACCCTATTTCGTACCATGGGTATCGTAAGAAGCGACTTATGGAGGGAAGGGGGGAAGGGAAATGTTACTTAGGTAGCTCACTGTTATCTGCGATCAACAATCAGCCTGCTAAGCGTGGTGATTATGGCAGCATGCCCCAACAACCATCAAAATGTTCAGTTGTATACGTAAACAGGCTGTTAATTGATATCTTCTTAAGCGTATAAAAACTCATTAGTATGCGATAAGTAATTCACTTTGATTTTTTGTACAGATTAAGTTAAATTTGTTACAAATGTGAAGACATAATATCTGTACACACCTCTGTTGTCTCACGACCTACTACCTATTGTTACACTTAATTTGTAAGAATAATAGAACTAGCTGATATAAATGTTTTGCTCAGTATTCGTTTTCTCATAATACTTTATTAAAGGTACCTGTCGAGAAGTTTAGGTTTATTATTCACCAGCCATATACGTTTAAATTTCTAATTATATCTTTACGTCTATATTCTATACAAATAAATAAAGTCTGTTGGTACTAAGGTTTAATTTCATCTGTCAAGAAATATTTTCGTTATATATATTTTTAAGGAGAAAGAAATCAATTTCTACATTTTATTTTCAACCTTATTTTATTAGCTACTAGCGACTTGACCCGGCTTCGCACGGGTGCCATGCTGATGTATTATACATATAAACCTTCCTCTTGAATCACTCTATCTATTGAAAAAAACCTCATCCGTTGCGTAGTTTTAAAGGTTTAAGCATACATAGGGATATAGGGACAGAGAAAGCGACTTTGTTTTATACTATGTAGTGATTGTCACTTATGCGTTATTGCAGTATCACCAACGATATACCAAAATAACATCTTTAAACATTTTTCGTCTGTCTGTTAATTGTGTGGCTGATATCTTTTCGACGGGACTTTCATTGGCAGATAGATAATGGAATAAGGAGTCACTTAGGCTATTAGTCTATTTAAGAAAAGCAATAATGAAAATACCACGCGAAAGAAATCGCGGGCACTGAGTTCTTTACATTATTGCTATTTGCTAAAACATTAAGAATTCCATTTAATTTAGCAAGCTTGTTATCACAATGGCCAGGTTATTGTATCCCGTACGTGGTCGATTGGTTGCGAAAGAAAATATCTCACGCACGCAACACCGTCAAACTTGTGACTATAACTGTTATTGATTAATGATATATTGAACGGCATAGCGGGTTAGTTCACTTTTTATGGCCTTTCGTTGCATAGGAAAATTACGAATATATAACGTGTCTCTAATAACTACGGGCCCAAGGCATGCGTAATTAATTAAACAGGTACTTAGGTACAATGCTATGATTGCCGTTTATTGTATTACGACTTCCTAAATATATGAATGCATTTAAATGCGCCCGTATCGGTCATCCATAGATTTAATAAATAATTTGGTTGATTATTGAGTAAGTGTGTATTATACCCTCCGTGCCTCGGAAAGCACGTAAATCTGTTGGTGCCGATCGATATAACATCATCAAAAATAATCGTATATCAAGGACGAGCAGCAGCGTGCCCTTGTGTGGTACAACATAATACTGCGGTCACCAACCGCCGCCGCGCCGCCGGCCAAGCGTGGTGACTATGGCAAATACCCTCCCTTGGGAGGAGGCCCATGTTCATCAGTGGACATTATATGGGCTGATGAAGATGACACAGCAAATAAGCATTGTCATTTAACGGGGTAAAGCTGCCAGCATTCTAGAAACATTGCCAAGTAGCATAGATTTAGAGCAGTTAGTATTGTATAAGTTACATTGAGCTGTACTATATTTAATATACATTATATATAAGGTGTTTAAAATATGAAAATGAAAAATACAATATAACATACATAGTTGACCTTATTACAATAAAAATATTTGGTCATTTTCCTATTATTGTAATCTAAACAATTTAAGCTTAAGTGTTGATTCTCGTTTACCGCTATTTATAGGCGGGGCGATATAGATTTCCTTTTACAATAGGATCTTTCTATAATGCCTTGTGGGCTATCTTTAACTTGTCGTGTAGATAAAGTAAGTCGTTTACTGTGAAAATTGAGCACTGCCCCTCTAACATTAGCAACCCGTTTCTAGTTCAGAGTTTCTAAAAGATTGTTAGTTACAGCTCCATTTTCCTACCAATAAGGCTATATTATTAGTCCTTCAAATGCCATAGAACTAAATTGGTGCTATGAAATCCGTTTTGTTTCTATCACATTCTTTATACGAATTATCCCGGATTGCAAAGAAACTTACTAACGTTATCTCTGATCTCGTTTTTTTATTTTTTCCTTTTATTTTTGCCTTTGTCCAACTCTCGCGTAGTGATCGAAATTCTACTATAATTAAAAAAAAAGTTAGCATTCTGCACTCCTTTTCTATATAAACTTTAAGGGTGCGACATTTTTACTCCTCAGTATGGGCAAATTTCGTAAGTACGACACGATGCAACGCATGCCCCTATTCACCTGATCATATCATATGGGTCTAAAAAGTCCAAATACTTGGGCAAGATACGACAAAATCTAAAGTTTAAATCAGGACAACGTTTGTTTGTAATGGAATATATTTGATCGTTTATTACTCGGAAAGTACTCGTATTATAATACGATACTAACGAATAGTAACGTTAGTAAATTACTGAAATTATTCAATTCTCAACCTTTACCTGGAGCGGTTTTGCTAGCTATAATTATTTTGAATAAATGTCGTCTGGTCCCAAGTAAATAAGTAATGGAAGGAGATAAGGGAAATATCACACACGGTCGGGAATTCATAATTATATAGAAATTAACAAAATTATTTTATAGACGCGGTTGAAACAGAAACAATAATATACAACAAATACTCATGTACCTACCGCTAAGAAAGGGCCGTATTGTTTATAGAAAGCTTGGTAAAGTTTGTTGTAGTTATTAGAATTTTCTGATATGCAACAAAATACTGTCTGTTTATTAGATTTAAATTTGATAATCTAAATTATTAATTCAATTATTGAATCAATATTTGAGATCCTCGCCGGAAAGCCAAATTAGCTAAAGACCATGACATAATATTAAACAAAATCTCAAGGTTTTATATTGAACTTCCTAACAACCGATATTGCTCACCGTTATTAAGAGAAGTATTGTATACGCATGAACAGAAAGGGGACGGCGGCGAGGAGGTCAAGTTGTGCTCTGTGCAATTTCGTGCAAAGATCAAGGTGAGCACTTAGATAATATCTCGGCTCCGGGCGACACAACAAGAACCTTCTGAGGTCTTTATTGTGCGACTTGGTAACAAAAGCCTAAAGATTAATAAGAGCTAATGCCAAACCTTTTCTGCGGACGGAGACATGTTAGCCACGAGGTGACACTTTTTTGTTTCATACGTAGCGTTTTAAAACAACTGTGCAAGAAGGTGGCCCCATAAGGCTTAGACCTCGGCTCAGGGGGTTCTTTGTAAACACGCAATGGTGTAGGAGTTTTGTGGAACTGCCGCTCTACAGTCCCACACACTTGGGTCTACGAGGGCATCGGAAAGTTCTTGAGCTAGGAACTTCAATTTAAAAATGTTTTTGGTAGGTATTACAAAATCTAACACATCGACATGTTTTTGAGCCACTTCGCACGTTATGTGAGAAGTCGCATGTTGCAATAGTATGTATCTACTTACTTATATGTACTGTTATTAGGTAAAACAAGGTTGATATGTGAAATCCCCTGATCTGATCCCCTGCCGATTATTATTATGTTTTAATTCCTGATTGATCCACCGTAAACTTTGTCATTCCGGTCTGATCCCCTTAGTCTTTTTTTCAGGCAAGTACAGTCAATAGAAAAACAGTTGTAGATGTAAAAATATTTGTTTTATTTTAAAGTCATCACAGATAATCAGACTTATCGACTTGCTGCTTGGACAAACCTTAATAATTATAAAAGATTTTGACCAACTTAATTAACTACATTACAAAAACAAAACTTAAAATTACAACTGAAAAGCATCACAGACAATCAGAAATTTGATCTTTTTATTTCGAAAGACCATAAAAAATAAAGTTTTTGACAATTATAATTAAATAACTAAAATAGAACTTAATATTACGATATAAAATCATCACAGACAATCGACATTGGCTCTTTTGATTTGGAAATATAACAAAAACATAACCTGAAGTTCTGGAACTTCAGGTTATGTTAAATAAAATTTAGGGTAAAGCTAAATTAAATTATTTATCCTTACTAATATTATAAATGTGAGAGTAACTCTGTCTGTCTGTCTGTCTGTCTGTTACGCAATCACGCCTTAACTACTGAAGCGATTTAAATGAAATTTGGTACAGATATAGTCTAGAGCCTGAGAAAGAACACAGGCTATATTTTATTATGAATTTTCCACGGGAATGGGAGTTACGCGCGGTTTCGCGCGCGGGAAGCTAGTATATTATAAAGAGTTAAATGAAAGACGTCATGTTTTTCATTTAACTCTTATATTTAATTTTTGACACAAATAAAATAAAAATAATCAAATAAAATAATTGACTAGATTGATCGAATAACTAATAACGTCATATTCTTCTTTAATTTGGACAACTTTCTTATAGTCTAAATATTTCCAGACAGAGACCGACTGTAATTTTCCTAGGAGGAAGTTGATCAGTTACATGTTGGTACCACTTATCGGTTACAATTTCTTTTGTTAGCCGTCGTTTTGGGTTTTTGAGATATTTGCAAAAAACTAAACCTCCCTTTTTTTTAGTTAATAGTTGATAACTTTTGCAATTTTTGCAAGCGGAACTTCATTTTTTTCAAAAATCATCTAGATGCCATTATAAATCGAATGACACCTCAATCATAATTTTCGGAGACTGCTGAAAAAATTTGACCAAAAAGGCACTTGTTGACTGGACTATTTCTCAAGTCAACAAAACTTCACTCGTCACTGTCACTGATTGGCTACTTCGGAATCGTTGGCCGAGCGAAATCAATGTACCTAACACTATGCACGCCCATATTTTTTCAGGTAAAATTTTTAAAACATGTTTAATCCGGTTGCAATGTGTTTTGTTAATAACTGTACCAAAAATCTGTTAATAGATAACTAGGGTATCCAACCGGAATAAAATATTTAAATTTATTTTTGATACCCTGCACGGTGGATCAGACCGGCATAGTAAATATTATAAAACAAAATGGATCCCCTAGGGTATCAAATACGGGGTATCCAACCGGAATAATTCAATTAAATTGCCATATTCATTTTAATCAAATTCAGATAATAATTAATTCAATATTTTAATCAGAACGTCCGATTATTTATCTTTTATATTTTTTAAATAGAACAAATGTTACAATAGATCGTATGTAGGTACGTAGATTTCTTATTAATCATTTGAATGCGTAATTCAAATTCTACTGTAAAATATTTTTATATCAACTTACCTAGTACTTTTGTGGTTCTCTTTACACTGACCTCAAATTAAGTTATTTAAATGTTAACATAAATATTGGCTTAGCTTGTTATTTAAAATATTATCAAGGCTGGATGTGAGGCAACCATATGTTTTATTTAATCGACAATCGATTACAGTTTACACAATCTACACAAGTTTATTTTACGAAAATAATAGTGTAGTCTGTCAATTCTCTTTTCCTTGCCAAACCTTGGAAAATGATTTAAGTGCTAATTCTTTCTCATATCCAACATTATATATAAGATTGAATTACAATTTTGGGTAATTTGTTTTTCAAAACACATGGAAAATAAATAAATAACATCCCATATTTCAAACTTGTTGGTAAAAATGACGAGTCACCCTTTTACGCAAGCCGATAATAATAATCTTTTTTCAGTTCCCAAAATAATCTGATCTAATCGAAAGTCATAATATAAGCTAATCACACAAAACTTACATCGTTTTGTTTTCACACTAAAATTGAAGCCGAGATCTAAAAGCAAACAATCGCACAGTCATGGGCGATTCACGCCCTAGTGGCAGAATACCTAAAATGATGTCACCAATGATGTAAATGAGTTAGCGGTTTGTTACGATTGTTGCAACACTTCCAGCAGTGTGCTCATAGCGAAAAACAATTAGTACCCTTACTGTAATGAGATTGAATGCGATGGTCTGGTTAAATATTTCAAAATTAATTGCAATCAAAATCATTAAAGACGTCATTCTATTTCGATTAACAAAATTTAACAATGATTCGGTTTTGATTAACATAACATAACAATGTAATGTAATATCTCTATCGAAATGATTACGGTAAAATTAAACTCTATAATACAATCATATACTTAAACCATGTTTTTCTGTTTTCTGCTTTAATTACTTAAAATAATGACATCACAGTAATTAAAAAAATAACAAGGCACAATATATTTAGCACATTGACGATAGACGGAGCGTCCTCCCTCGCTCTCCGGACCCTTAGTTTGCTAAGAACCTTCCGATGCCCTCGTAGACCCGAAGTCCGAGAGGCCCGCGAACTGTAAAGTAGTGCGACAGTTGCACAAAACTCCCCTACAAAACTAAAAGCCATAATCCCTCAATCTCCCCGTCAGCGACCGCCCTGAGCCGAGGTCCAAGTCCCACAGGGGACGCCCTCTTGCGCAGGTTGCTTAGTTTGTAGTGTTTAAACCATTTATCTAGGCTGGAGCTCTGCTCACCTTTATGCCCGGTGAAGTAGCAAAAGCCTTGGGGCTAGCTACATACGTCCGTCAGAAAAAATAATGACGATAGACGTACTTTGGCACAAATGTGCTGTATTAAAAAATACATATTCGTGAACTAAAACTACTATTAACAAATACAGAAAAAATAGTAAAACTTACAGCTGTCCGTGTTGTAGTGGTATACATAGATCACGAGTGTTTACCTATTTTGTAAAAGTGGAATAAGTACCTACTATGAAAGCCGCATTGATGTAGCGATATTGCGATAACCTCATAACTAGTCCCTGACAGTTATACTTAACATGAACCATAACCATGATTTGAAATATAAAATTTCGTTGAATAATTATTATAAAAGTTCGATATTCATAGTTATATCTGTACTGAACAAAAAACCACACACAAAAAATAAAAAAGGAGTTTCTATGTCCAATTTTTATTATTTGTAAATATTTATATTCATCATATAATTATGTCATATACCTTAAAAATACGAATACACTTTAAAAATGTTTGCATGTCATATATAAAGGTACCTACTAACACAATTTCCGTAGCAAAGGCCACGGGATCTCCTGGACTCACGCCCACGTAAAATGGTGAGAGTCCCCCCCCTTAAGCCAAAAGGAAAAGTCTCACATAACCTTGCCCAACAAAAAGTTTCAGTTCCCTATTCAGAAGGTGAATAAACTAGAGCATTTATATGTAACAGGACATCAATCATTCGTTTGTCACATTGGTAAGGTCAGTTCTTGTGTACAAACGGCGAAAATTCAAAGTTACTTGTAAATGCTGTATGCTATACTCACGTTAGAACTAACGCAGTAGTTTTGTTTATCCTCATGGTTACCGTCAATTGCAACTGCAATCGGTAATTCGAAGCTAAGATACACGATGGTCAGTCTAACCATGTATGGAAGGTTCGTACATTAGTCAATGTTGTGTAACTTAGGGAGTTTGTAAACAACATCACAAAAACAGTGGAATAAAACGGTCTTATAGAAAGTGGTTGTTTACGTCAAATGAACAAACATTTATATTAAGTAGATAAGGAAAACTTTTTACGTTAATTAATACAGTAGCAATAAAAAAAGTAGAGCGACTTCGATAGAATTTCGTAATATTATTAATTCCTATACTCATATAGGTATGTTACCTATCTATACTGATATAAAAAGCTGAAGAGTTTGTTTGTTTGCTTGAAAGCGCTAATCTCAGGAACTACTGGACCTTGAAAAATTATTACAGTGTTAGATAGCCCATTTATTGAGGAAGGCTATAGCATTGTCTTATATGGGGTGCCTTTAGCTAAGGCTTTTTCAGGAGGTTCAGTGCGGAAATCCTTTTGCCTAACTAACTACAGCAGGGCATATTTTATTCTGAAGTTCCCACGGGAACGGGAATCTAGTATTATATAAAGTTGGAGCTGAACTAGCAAAAGCCTCGTGGCTAACTTAATATTATGTCCGTCGGAAAATAAAACCTTTATTAATACGACATTGATAGAAAAGCTATTATTTTTAATTAAATACTGAATTAATTTTTAACATGTAGTTGAGAATATCCTGTACCTAGCTGTATTTTAACTAGTTTTCAAGCAGTATCATACTACATATCTAGCGATAACTACGTACAGAATATGTTATCATACTTTATACAAAGTACATAGTATATAACAACGATTCAAATATGAAATTAATGTAGGTATACTGAAACAGCAACATACCACTACCAATTTCGTTTAATGCAAATCTTAAAACCTATACTCTATATACTAATATATAAAAAGCTTGTCTGTTTGCTTGAACGCGCTAATATGAAAAAATATTTCAGTGTTAGATAGGCCATTTATCATGGAAGTGCTTGGGCCGGATTGCTTATGCGTGCCCGGCCCCCGCCAAGCGGCGGATCGAAGGAGTGTCCGGGGGGTTTTAGTGGTGTAGGGTCCTCTCCTCGTCTTATGAGTTAGCATATCACGCTATGGAGAGGGCGAGTTCCACATATTCCACCGCCAGCGAGCGAATACGCTGCAGTGGCGGTGGGAATGCGTAAATGCATTTCCCCCCGGACAACAAAAAAAAAAGGCTAAAGGCTATATTTAGTTATAAAGTTCCTTAACGGAGTGGAGTTCCTTAAGGGAACTGGAGTTGCGCGGGTGAAACTAGGCGCGGAATCTGGTGTTTATTAAACTTTAGGAATTTTATTTTATTGTATAATAATGTGGAGGCAGACGCAACTCTTTGGTAATTAATTAAGTAATACTTCCGGTCTCCGGTAATCAATACAGAGCAGCTTCTAATTCAACTATTTTGATTGAGTGCCAAATTCAGCTATAGTTATTTAGTATTTTTTTCAAGTGGACTACCCACTTACCAACATTTATACTTTGAGACTAGATGCTGTAGTGCCCAAATCTATAGCCGTTAAGAACTCTATTTTCGAAGTTGTGAACAAGTAGGTAGGCCCAACTTAGAGTGAGTTGTTCATCGTATTGTAATCAAATCTGTTTCGTCTGGGCAGCGTTTCTCTGCTGGCAGTGTTTTTCAGTAGAAGCCACATCACGCACTGCACAGAAGGGAAAAAATATGACGATTCCAAACAAATGTAACCATTTTTATGGAATAAATGATTTTGAACTTGGAACTCAAAGTTAGGAAAACGGTTCCCATTAAAAAGAAATGCCTTTATTATTACATGTAGTTTTAGTTATCTCGTAGCGACGATCTCATCGAAATAGTTGCCCACCCGTTTCTGTTGGAACCTTTCATATAGTGTTAATGAAGAGGATCCAAATAGAAATGTGGTGGAAAAGTATAGTATGTTGCTCCTGCATCTAGATAACATAGTTTTCTTATAATGAAGGATTTTTTTTAATCAGTCCAGTCGTTGTAAACAAAAATACAAATAGATATGTCTTTTTTAAAAAACAACTAATAAATAATCTTGTTAAAACGAAACAGAGGAGATTACTATCTGTTTTAGTAGTGTTCACTAATTTAACATGAGCCCCGCTCCCTTCGAGGCCGGTCATGGGCCACAGGTGTGACCCAGGAGCCGCTGGAGGGTGCCCCAGAAAGCCATGGGTTCCTGGGCCCCTCGCCAACGGCGAACGGAGGAGTACCTGGGGGTTTTAGTTGGTAGGGTCCTCTCCTCGTGGTACTAGCATACCACCGCTATAGAGAGGACGAGCCCCACATACACCTTCAACAGCGCGGGAACGCACAGCAGCGGTGGGCATGCGTAACAAACATTGCATTTCCCCCCGGACAAAAAAATGACAAAGTGTTAACTAATTTGTATAGCTATTTGTATACCTATTAGCTGCTTTATACATACTTGCTGACTACTGTGTAATATTTTTATCAAACTGGAATGAATACGCTGAGTATTTGGCTAATTAATTCTAAACGTAGTTATGTGAGTTCTAATAATAGCGTGGCTATGTGAACTGGTTCCTATAAAAAAACTATGTTTTCGATTTTATTTACGCATTAAGACAAGAAGAATATATTTAACATAATAAGATCTTTCTAAAGAAAGTGAAACATGTTCCGAATACTTAAATAGTTTTGTTATAAAGTTTTACATTGATTGAATTCTACTATGTAACTATCTATATAAAGCAAATGGAAGTGTCTGTTTGTAAATTGTAAAATAAAAGGGGTATACTAATGCATATCTACTTATAACAAAAATACAATTTAAAAAAATATCTGTGTCCATCTGTCTATTTGTTCCGTTTGACAGGACTTTCACTAGTAGACAGCTAATCTCAAAAGGTATAGGATGTTTTTATTTTTTGTCTGTTTTTTTGTCCATATATTCCACCTAATATCCAAAACGGTTGTACCTAGGTACCGATAAAGACGGGACTTTGATCTTTGTCAGATAGTTATAGAACCCGTATTCAACGCGGACAAAGTCGCGCAAAAAATATTATAAAAGACAAACTGGTGGTGGTATACCCATACCACCACCAGTTTGTCTTTTATAATATTTTTTTATATTAACACTTGCCTCAGTTCTATAGCTCAGAAGTATAAGGTCAGATGTCGCATTATACGTCAGAAACATTTGACGTATGTGCCTTAATCGTAAACTGGCACTTACGACCAAATGTTCATCCGTCCTTATTCTTCTGAGGTCAAGAGTTATGTAACAAGAAATCAATTTTATAATCTTATATAAGCTATGCACTCGCTTACATTTTTAGCTTTATTTTACTGCACTACAATAGGTCAATTGATTTAGCACAATACAATAAACTAATAGTTGCGGTAATTAATAGATGTAATATTGTTATATAAATAAGTTATTATTTAACTCGCGGGTAGCACCCGCGAGTCCAGTCCTAAATCGTTACTACCGTTTTAGACAATACACGGACAAAATAATAGACAAACAAAATAAAAAGAAGCCTTTGTTATACCTTTTAAGATTAGCTATTTACCAGTGAAAGTCCCATCACTATCCGTAGCGCCGTTTTTCCACTATGAAAACATCTCTAATTATTTGCTGCTTATGTGGTCAGGCTGTGGAATGCACTAAACTAATAATGATTCCATTGTTGACGTAACTTATGGTTACGTTGGGGTATTATTACAGATAGTATGTCGTACAACTAACAATGAGAATCCGTTTATTTCAGAAAAGAAAGCTATTTTATCTTTATCTTTACTCATTTATAAAGCTGAAGAGTTCATTTGCTTAAACGCGCTAATCACAGGAACTATTAGTACGATTTGAAAAAAAAAAAACTGTGTTAGATATCCCGTTTATTGAGAAAGGTTTAGGCTATATTAATTAATGAATTTCCCATGGGAACAGCAGCAGTGACGGTGGTAAAACCGCGCTTTTTTCTCGGTTTGACTTACGTAGGTAGCCACGAGGCTTTTGCTACTTCACCGGGCATAAAGGCGAGCAGAGCTCCAGCCTTAATAAATGGTTTAAAAACTACAAACTAAGCAAACTGCGCAAGAGGGCGCCCCCTGTGGGACTTGGACCTCGGCTCAGGGCAGTCGCTGGCGATGAGATTGAGTGATTATGACTTTTAGTATTTTAGGGAAGTTTTGTTCAACTGGCGCTCTACTTTACAGTTCGCGGGCCTCTCGGACTTCGGGTCTACGAGGGTATCGGATGGTTCTTTGCAAAGTAAGGGTCAGGAGGACGAGGGGGTAAAACCGCGCACGAGGAGCAAGTTGTATATAAAAGTCGCAGGCAAATTATTATTCGCCGTATAACATTACGGCTAGACATTGTAGAAAACAAATTCAACATACCTAGATAACTTTGTGCAAGTTATTAGAACTGTCAAAACTGACAGTATGTTTTATTTATCTTGAAAATATATTTGTTATTTTTTTTTCTATCGCCTTCAGCGCATTCAGACACTTCTCACTTTAATTTAAGTCCCGGAAGTCGTATAGTGGTTTATATTATGCAGTTCGTATGTTTAATTAATGCTTTAATTTTAATGGCGATTTCTATTTTAATTTTGATTTTATTTTTTATTGCTGTGTCAATTTAAGTTGATTTAATCATCGGAATTTGATTATGTAATTGAAATTAAAAAGTATCCTCTTATAGGCCCAGGAATAAAGCGAGGTGGATAGATTGCTATCTAATTCTGTCATCCCAATCCGTACACAGGACAGTAGATTTTGTTTGATTGAGACATGTTCATTTTAATATTAATAATTTCAACGATATTATTTTTTTATTCACATTTTTTAAGTTCTGTTACCCGAAATATTTTTATTATTGTTTCTAAAAATTCAAATTTTGTGGTGAGTAGGTATAATTTACATACAACGTGATTAATTTTTCCTCTCGACGAACAATTTAAAACATTTTTTTTTTAATTTTGCTATAGTATGTTGTGTAGGTATATTAATTTCATATTAATTTTAAAAAAATGTGTTTTTTTTATTTGTTTTTGTGCAAGTATAATAATGATTTTATGGAAGGAACTTAAAATAGTCTTATTAACTTATTACCAAAAAAATATTATCTACGCTCAGTCACTGTGTTTGATGCTTAGTATGCTTTATATGAAATGTAATTGATATGATATCGTTATGAATAGATATTTAATTCCATAATTTAAATAAATTTAAATATAAGAATGGTAACACGGTAACTTTGCGAATAGATAGATGTGTTCATTACCTAGCCACTATTTTCGATTATTTTGAATAAGTTTTTACGGTGATATGGTTTCCCACGCAAAAGCAATTTGTTAGAGTAAGTTAATCCGTAAATAAACATGCGATTATCTTATCTGGTGGTTATCTGGCGTGGCGGGGTGGGGCGCTCCGTTAGCCGCCTCGCGACGAAGCCACAGCTGATTTCACATGTGTCTGATCGCAGCGGCGCGCGCTCGCTGTGTTCCGACTGCTCCAAGTCCGACTCGTTCTTCTCGTGAAAATGCCGGCAACTTAATACACGAACAATAATATTTGTACTAAAAGTGAATGTGCTATTGTTACCGTTGTGTATGGACCTATAAATAAACGCTGAAGGATATCTGTCGCACCCTTGCGATTTTGTTTTTAGCGGGTAAGTTCAGATTTGTATGTTTTTGTTTAGCTTTTATATAGGTAGGTACATATGTACTGCTTAGATATAAATTACTATTCAATTTTATTTACTTATTATTTTTATTTTCAATACACTTTAATATTTTTTTTCCAACACCATTCAACTTTATGTAATTATTTTAATCGCTGATTTGTAAAGCTGGATACAGCAGAGAAAATCTTCTATTAAAGTATACAATAATCGAACACCAATTGTACATCTCTATTTACCTATAATGAATAAATGAATCTGAATTATTTTGATGCATGACCAGTTTTCTCTTGCAAGAAATTTGAATTAAGATCTTTTTATTGACCAATAAATTATACCTATCTACCTTTCACAAATACAATGGATTTCTTACAAGGACAGATTCAACTGTACAGAAGGAGTGCATGACTAATTTAGGAACGTAAAAAAAGAAACCGAAGAACCAGATTTAAGAAGTCTGATCTCACCTGTATTCACAACGTCGCGTCGCGCCGCGTCATGTTTACAAAGGTCTCTTAATTACCTTATTGAGATGATCATCTCTCTCTCTTTCTCACGATGATAAACAATAATAAATAAGTTGCAAGTTATCAGTACAGTTATGATCGATGATTTCGATTGCGACTAGACGATATCCAACTAGTTGGTATTTCTTTAGTTGAAAAATCTGAATAAATGAAAATAAATCAATTAGATATGTGCTCGAATAAAGTATATATATAATATAGTTGAACTTACTTCTGGTACAAAGTTCGTAAAGTACTATATTTTTCTGCAAAAAACTAAAATTGACCCCATAGTGCAGTGTATGAAAAACGAAAACAATGAAAAATGTAATAGGTGGAGGCCCAAAAAAAAAAGCGTTTGAGCGACTCTGAGTCATTAAGAGGGGCCTCCGGACAAAATCTTAATCCGGCACTGTATGAAAAATTATTTAAAATAAATGTGTACTATTTTTGTCCTGAATTTCCCAAAAGTATTTAGCAGCTTTTTGTAAAAAGTACTAAATAAAACAAAAAAATAAAACCGGCCAAGTGCGAGTCGGACTCGCGCACGAAGGGTTCCGTTTCAGTTACAAGTGCGTACCTATTTTTGATATCAAGAATAAATAAAAAAGCGTATGTTTATGAAATGAAATGTTATTTTATATTAGAGTTGATTGAATGAAAGCTAAATTGCGGTTTTCGATTTTTGACGTATTAAAAAAAAACTATCTACAAGATCTCGTTCAAACCAATTTTCGGTGGAAGTTTGCATGGTAATGTACATCATATATTTTTTTTAGATTTATCATTCTCTTATTTTAGAAGTTACAGGGGGGGGGACACACATTTTACCACTTTGGAAGTGTCTCTCGCGCAAACTATTCAGTTTAGAAAAAAATTACATTAGAAACCTCAACATCATTTTTGAAGACCTATTCATAGATACCCAACATGAATGGTATCGATGAAAAAAAATTTTTTGAATTTCAGTTCTTTGTATGGGGAACCCCAAAATTTATTGTTTTTTTTCTATTTTTGTGTGAAAATCTTAATGCGGTTCACAACATACATCTACTTGCCAAGTTTCAACATTGTAGTTCTTATAGTTTCGGAAAAAAGTGGCTGTGACATACGGACGGACAGACAGACAGACAGACAGACAGACAGACAGACAGACAGACAGACAGACAGACAGACATGACGAATCTATAAGGGTTCCGTTTTTTGCCATTTGGCTACGGAACCCTGAAAAGGTGGCAACCCTAGTAGGTACCTAAGTTGCGCGTTGTGGGGTCGATCGTCATTTCTGACAAATATTCTAGACCTCAGAACCAAAAGGACGGATGTACTATTTATACTTCATTAGCATTTGGTCGTAAGTGCCAGTTAACGATCAAGGCACATACGGCAAATGTTTGTAACGTACCTACCTAGGTATAATGGCACATCTTACTTTGCCGCTGAGCTCTAGATTTGTGTTATCTGCGGAAATTGGTTACATGTCTGCCTGTATTTCGTGCTTGCTTGATATACCGTTTAAATAAATATGCTTCTTATATTATGTGGCGAGGCAGGGCCGCATTTTGAAGTCCGGAGGCCCCGGGGCAAAAAAGAAGAAGTACCCCCTGGCTACAAATTACTTTCACACTAAATGTGTAGAAAATTTGAAGTATGTACATACTTTTCAGGACGATTTGAACTCTGATATTTGAATGATTGTTTTATTTAAGTTAACAAGTATAGATGTAGAACCGTTATTACAATATTTAAGAACATAAATCATGATTCTACAACGCCGAGAACATAAACAAAAGAAAAGTTGTAGAGTTTATTCGCCAGAATTTGAAAGATTTTAATTTTAATATCTCTATTGTCGGGGCCCCTCTATTGTGGAGGCCCCGGGCAGTTGCCCTGGATGCCCTCCCTTAAATCCGGCACTGTGGCGAGGCATTGACTTAAAGAAAAAAATGAAAGTAGTCCAATAATAATTGGAAATAACAAGCTAAACACAGTTGTCAAAATAATTGGACTTGCCCGAATTGAGTCACGCTCAATGATGTTTACATACAATATTGGTGTATGGTAGTAATATTTTACATTAACTATTGTTAACACGTCAGCTCCGACCATGGCACGAAAATATATTTTATTCTACCTATGTTGTTTACTTTAGACATGTTACGCAACAATTCGTGTCCAAATAATTTACTAAAATATTATATTGGATAAACGTTGCCTTCACTTTGTATTTTTTTGTTTATCTTCGCCAAATATATTGAATGTGTCAGGAATACAAACTAAAATTTTTTTTTCTTTGCCTAAGAGACAGCCACATGCACAATTTTATAAATTAAACATTATTAGAGCCGAACAAATTCAGGGAATGTAGATAGGTTACCTACCTACTCGCCTTATTTAATTTGATTAAAATATAATTAGGTATGTTAAAATAGACAACCTCCGTAGCGTAGCGGTATTTGGCACGCTTTAAGTCTCGGAGGTCGTGGGTTCGATCCCTACACCGGACAAGAAATCTTTGAGTGAATTCTATGATTTCTTTCCGGGTCCGGCCTGCCCTCCGTGCCTAGGAAAGCACGTTAAGCCGTTGGTCCCGATTGTTATAACATCATCTATAACAAGTGTATACCTACCAGGGAACGGGCAGCAGCGTTCCCCTGTGTATAACAACATAAAATTGCGGTCACCAATCCGCTTGCCAAGCGTGGTGACTATGGCAAAACCCTCCCTCGGGAGGAGGCCCATGTTCAGCAGTGGACGTTGTGACAGTGGCTGATGATGAAATATATGTTTAGGTTTTCCTCAGTGACATTAAAACGTCAAGGAAAATAATCACAAGCGACTTTTGTATTTTGCTTAGTTATTTTACTCACTAAGCTCTACGTCATGTAGGAATATACCTACGCCTATAATAAATAAGTAGGTAGGTATGTCGCTGTCCTGCGCAGTTTCGTCCGCGTTGTGATTTTGTGCTTTGTGCGTAATTATCCTCCTTATCATCCTAATACTTAATCTATATATATAAAAGAAAGTCGTGTTTGTTACAACACTTATAACTCGAGAACGGCTGGACCGATTGCCATGGTTTTTGATTTGTTGGATTTGTTTCCGTCCCGAATAGCAGAAATAAAAACAAAAGAAAGTCGTGTTAGTTACACTATTTATAACTCAAGAACGGCTGAACCGATTTGGCTGAAAATTGGTAGGGAGGTAGCTCAGAACTGGGAGAAGGACATAGGATACTTTTGGGTAGGGGTAGGGTAGGGTAGGGTAGGGTAGGGTAGGGGTAGGGTAGGGGTAGGGTAGGGGTATGGTAGGAGTAGGGTAGGGGTAGGGTAGGGTAGGGGTAGGGTAGGTGTAGGGTAGGGGTAGGGTAGGGTAGGGTAGGGGTACGGGTAGGGTAGGGGTAGGGTAGGGTTAGGGTAGGGGTAGGGTAGGGCAGGGGTAGGGTATAAAAGTCCACCCGTGCGAAGCCGGGGCGGGCCGCTAGTTCATAATATATAAAGCTGAATTTTGTTTGCTTGAACGCGCATATAAAAGAAACTACGGGTCCCATTTTAAAAATAAAACAAAATAAAATGTGGTTATATCCCTGTTCACCTACAAAAAAAAACAAACGGTCATCGAACGTGGGTACTATACTTAATCAGCCTGTTTAAGTCCACTGCTGAACGTGGGATTCCTTCACACACACATACTACCTACATCACATTGAAATTAAAATTATCTTATCATTCGAGTGGTAACAGTTTTACTAGTTTTATATTTTATTTATTAGGTACTCAAAAAATGAAAATGAAAATGTTATAGAATTATTACTATTATTTTATTATCTCTTATATTGATGTGCTTAAAGAATAAAATTATTATTTTTAACAACATTAGGGTGGAAGGCGCTGGCGACTGTAGTACAGTTTATACTACGAGTAGTACGGTCGTCATCGAATTCTCTTTTCATATTTGGAACTCAGTAATAATAAAACAAATTGATTTATGTATTAGAATAAGAGGAAAATTGTTAAAACAAGTGATGAAATAAACTATTCTATTCTATTCTCTTAACCGACATTGGCAAGCAAGGTTGAGGGAGGCCGGATTGCTCATGCACACCCGGCCCCCGCCAACGGCGGATCGAAGGAGTGTCCGGGAGGTTTTAGTGATAGGGTCCTCTCTGAGAGGGCGAGTCTCACATATCCTCACCGTCAGCGCGCGAATACGCTGCAGCGGCGCCGCGGCGGTGGGAATGCGTAAATGCATTTCCTGCCGGAAAACAAAAAAAAAAACAAAAAACGGGTGTTTGAGGATATTACCATAATCCCCGCACTTAGCAGACGGATTGGTGATCGCAGTAGGATGGTGGTCCTTGAGCTGATAGATACTGCTGTCCATCCATCAGCTGAATGTCCCGTAGTCGTCACATACGACACCCTTGGAAATATATGGGGTATTCTATTCTAAGCCGGAAACCACACGGTTTCCGGCTTAGAATCGTACTATATACTGTTGATTAACTCTTAATATAAAATATTAAGATTGATTATGTCCATCATGTTCTTCTTAATTTCTTATATTGATATTTTTTGCTAATATCAGATTTTAAAATTAATGATAAAGCGTCATTCAATATATCATAAATAATATAATTTAAGACTACACTCGGTTCCAAAAATAACGGGTCAGTCACAAAAATTTAAATACCTCCAGAACTGTAAAAGTCAGATCAATGAAATAAAAAACAGAATAAAGACTTTTTAGTTGCGCTTCTAATAGCATATTATTTAAACTGGTTGATGAAAAAAACTTCATTAGAAAAACAAAATTTAATAAAATGACTATTTTTAAAAACAATATTTTTGTTTCATGTCATTATGGATGCTTTCCATTTGTATTCTGTCACAAAAAAAAAAATATCGTGAACGTCTTCCACGTGCATTATTATTATTCTGTGAGGTGAAGCATGGCAGTCACGCTAGAGGAATGTACCAGAATCCTAACTTTTTTGGAACTTGGGCGGAGCCAGCGTGAAACAGCCAGAAACATTGGTGTATCTTTGTCAACTGCTCAGCGGGTAGTCCAGCGGTACCAAGAGACCGGGACCAGGAAATGGCAGACCAAGATGCACAACGGCCAGGGAAGACAGACAACTGGTGGCTACAATGCTCCGAAATCGTTTTCAAACTGCTGTTGGTCTAAAAACTCACTTTATTCGCTTTGGAGGTGGCAATTTAAGCGCTCAAACAGTAAGAAGACGTCTTGCTGAAGCAAATTTGAAACCATTGAGCAAATGGGGCAAATGGCCCCAAACTGGAACGTGGACATCGAATTGCAATACGTGCGCGAGCACCTAAACTGGACACTAGACGATTGGTCTAGGGTAATGTTCACGGACGAGTCTAAATTCATGCTTTATAAGCATGATGGTAGGCAGTTGGTGTACAGAAGACCAGGGGAGCGCTTCCATCAAGCGTGTGTGGAGGAAAAAGTGGCGTACGGTGGAGGCTCCGTACAAGTTTGGGCTGGGATTTCTGCTGAGGCCCGCACCGAGCTGGTACTCATTCAAAATGGAACTCTAAATGCAGAGAGGTACGTGGAAGAGATCCTCAATGAACATGTAGGTCCTTTCATGGCCAGGATGGACCGGCATGGCATATTAATGCATGATAATGCGCGTCCCCATACCGCCAGAATTGTACATGACTACCTTGAAGAGGTCGGTATCGAACTCATGCAGTGGCCAGCGCGATGCCCGGACTTAAACCCCATCGAGCACGCCTGGGACGAGCTTCAGAGATGCGTGAAAGGTCGAAACCCCCCACCAATCACGCTTCCCGAGCTCAAACAAGCACTGGTGGAGGAGTGGGAAGGTATTCCTCAGCACCGGCTCCGAAATTTGGTGTACATCATGCCTAATCGCCTGGAAGCTGTCAGAAGAGCTCGTGGAGGCAATACAAAGTATTAAATGAAGAAAGTGATGAAAAACAGCAAAAAAACAATCATAAAAAAAATGTAATCTTAAGAAAAATATGACTACTTTAGTTTTTTTTTTTAATTTAGAGATTAATATTGTGGGTGCAACTAAGTTTTATTTTATTTTTTATCTGTATCATTAAATTCTCAATATAACAGTCTTCGTTTCATTAGGATGGCATACGTAGTTCGGGAGATATTCGGGTTTATGTGACTGACCCGTTATTTTTGGAACCGAGTGTAGATAACTTTCATAATTTGCAAAACAAGTTAGAATTGACAGCAAAAATTTTGTTTAATAACTTTTGAAAACCAAAAAGGCATTGGTTGCATAATTTTGATGATAGTTTCTTAAAAATTGCGCAACATATATGTAACATTTAAAAGGTCTGTTAATTTATTACGAAGTTAAATTGAAAATCAGAAAGTACCTAATACTTTTATTAAAGGTACCAATTAAGTTTTATTAGTGATATGAAATTGAAAACATTCGCCTTCGAAACGGATGAACTCAACGGCAAAGGCGGTAATTAAACTTTTTTTAATAAGGCAATAAAATATTCATTGATCTCACAACCAATCGCAATGCCAATCGATGCATCTATCCATCGCTTTTATGCACGGTGAAGTATCAAAAGGCTGATGGCATAAATGTCGTTCCGAAAAATAAAATCTATCCATCACCTATCTCAATCCCCCGCTGGACAGATGCACCCAGTTTACTCCGGCTACCCATTTCAATTCATCGGTCCATCTTGCCGGTGGGCCACATTACTGACGTTTGGGTTGTCAACAATGACATGCCTAATAAGGCAGCACATCAGGAGCAGCTATAGAGGCTAAACATTTGTATTCATTGGACCAGAGTCACCATTTATTATCGCCTTAACTGCTTCTAACCGTTAAATGTGTTATGACAGTTATTCTGCTTTTGTGTTGTAGGAAGGAAACATAATTCACTTGGGTTCATCATATTATTATTTAGTATAGACAACAGTCTTACATAACAATGTGATGATATAATGGTCATCATTACCAGCACGTTTAACGTCCATTGCAGAATATGGGCTCTATCCGAGGGAGGGATTTTCCATAGTCACCACGCTTGGCAGGGTTGGTGAACTGCCTGAACCAACCAGACCCGGAAAAAATTTTTTAGAGCTTACACAAAGATTTATTGTCCAGAGCGTGGCGATCGAACCTTTTATTCGGACGGGCATACGTAGTTAACCACAAGGCTTTTGCCATTTCACTGGGTATATTATAAAGGCGAGCAGAGCTCCAGCCTTGATAAATGGTTTTAAAACTACAACGCAATCGCGATCGAACCCACTACCTCGGAGACTAAGCGAGTTGTCAATATACTAGTAATGGTCATGTCATACATTGGTGTTGTATATTGTGCGTTCAATATGATATCTATATTATAACGACATAAATATGGAGTAGTCCAACTGTTGTGTTAGTTTTCTTACAAAGTTCAATATACAGATCTCCGTATAATATACCTATAAAACTAACTAGAGAATAACCTTTCAAGACTTTTTATCAATAGCTAATATGCATAGCTGCAAGGTGTTGCAGGATTCTCTATACAACATCACACTACTATAGCTACTTACATCTTGCTTAAAACAAACAGTCAATAATTTTGAAATATGTTAAAGAATTAGATAGTGGTTATGTAGGTTACTTTTGATTTCTGAAATTTCGTTTCTTTTAATTAAAAATAAAATAAAAATTATAAATTCAACAAAATATAACCTACATAACCACTGCCCAATTCCAAAAATCAGTTAATTAATATTGAAATTTCTCAATTAAATAAATAATGGAAGGTTACCTACTAATTGTGGCTCACTGTTGAATCTGCTAAATTGTGGTTCTGCATCAATGGCATGGTGTTTAATATATCGTAGTTTAAACTTAAAATAATCACATCCGCAAATCTCAATTACAAATAATTCAGATCCTACGTAATAAGTTCTCCAATAAAAAAGATATGGCATACCTACCTATGTAGACACCAAGTATATAAAAAAAATAAACTTTAAACTGATTTCATACTATATTTAATTAGATAATCACAAATTGAGTTTACATATTGATTCAGTAGGTATGAACTTATTTATTTATTCCACATGTGAAATGTCGTAGGTACCTATTGAATATTTTTTCATTTTCTCTCGACAACCTACTTTATGCAATCAAAAATATATTAAATCAATTCACCTACAATAATTCAAATTTTCATTGAATTCGATTAATGATTTGATGTTATTATCGTTTAGATTGACGGTATTGAGTACATTGCTCGTTTTAAAGTGACTCAATGTGCTAATGTGACAAACTATGAACATCACCAGTATTAAGATGTCATCTTAATACAGAAAAATGTTGATTTAGCATTTAGATGACCTTGACTTGTATTATGTTGAGAGATAAACTGTATGATTTACAAGTTTGTTCGATGTTCGCGGCACGTATGCGTTGCGTAAACTAGTAATTGCCGTTATAAGAACCGCATTGGAGTGTATCAGAGGTAGGGTTGTCGATCTCTTTTACTCAGCTCGGCGTTAATTGGTATGTGTAGGTATCAAAACGAATGACAAAGACTAATTGTATTAACAATCAATCACGTAGATATTACGTCATTTATATTTATCACATCATTTCATTTACGATTTAGACCTAATTACGGTCATAACATTTTTAATTACAATAATTTTATGTATATATAGCTATTTTAAATTATTTCAACATACTACTATACATATTTTTTATGTCTAGTTATGACAGTATTGAACTAGAAAAGTTGTCATATATCGGGCAGACCCCATGAGGACGGTACGTAACTACATACGTGCTTTTATGTTATCCAATGTTTTCACTTGGTCCAATGACAAACTCCCGAGCGTAGCGATGGACAAGAAATTTTTGTGTAAACTGTCTCTCTTCTTTTTTCCGGGTCTCCTTGGTTGAGGACTACCCTCAGTGCCTCGGAAATCACGTTGAGAGGTTGGTTCCGATTGTTATAACATCATCTATGACAAGCGTATACCAGGATCCGGGCAGCAGCATTTTCTCGTTTGTTACATCATAATACTGTGGTCACGGACTATGGCAAAACCCTCACCCGGAAAGAGGCCCATGTTCAGCAGTGGATATTATACGGACTGATCTTGATGATGGATCCAATAGACTCCAACTGAGAAGACCAAGCGAAACAAACTCAGTGGGTTATTTACTACCAATTTGTGTTAAATGTAAGTCCAATTTGATTGACGATAATTCATATTGGGTTTAAAATTGCAGCAACATGATAGCTCACTCACATTCCAAAGTTATTAATCATTATATTGTAATAATACATGACGGAAGGTAACAAATATGCGAAATCGTATTCGGGCGTAACAACCTTTACATTTTGCTGTATATAATTCGCTACTACATATTATGTACGTATAATATATCACTAAAATTGTTTGTAATTAAGCAATTCATATTATTTTACTATTTTCCGGACGCATACCTATAATCTTTCATTACTCCTTTCAAGATGACTGTAGCGGAGCTGATTTAGTTCTCAAGTAAAACTCAAACTTTTCAAAACGAATTAGCCAAAACTCTATTATTTTTCAAGCTCTGCATCGAAGTGCTCTGCTGCTTACCGGATCAATCATCAGTATAATTTGAAGGTGTCGAATTATTGTATTGTCATCCGAATTTTAGGTACCTACTCTATAAGTATTTCAAATCGATACGACGAATTGCAAGTAGGCCAAATTCAATCATTTTTTCATTGTATGAGACAATAAAATTATGGTAATAAAAATATTTATATCAAATAAAATGTCATCTATTAGATTGGATCCGACACAGCCCTGGCATTTATGAGATACGAGTAGGTACCTACTGTATCGCGTTCAGATCACTAAACTCGAACAGACCGATACAATTGAATGCTCATCCCACTTTTTACCATTATATGTGCATTACCAACTTACCATACGTGGGAGTGTTTTGTATGATAAATCATTGTGCCGTTTTCGCATGATTTCATATAAACCATCCACTGTATTGTTCGATCAACTGGTGCATCGGTGCCGGAAACACAACGAGAGCACACATTTGTTCACGTTAGTGGGTAATAGGTACATAATTACGTACTTTGACAGTTTTGTCGAAGGTTAGAAATCTCAATAAGTAGTTAAGTATGTACCTAATGGCACCTGGGTTTATATTTTCTTTAGATTTTACATTGTTTACATTTTGTTTGTTAGGTACCTCCGTCACCGTTAAAGAAACGAATTTCTAAGCAATTATTCTACAGATATTTACCGGAGAAAAACCGTTTATACACATTTTTTGTAGATTTACAGAACAATCGTCGGTGTACATTAGTGACGGCTCGTGGTTAAACGCAGGTGAGATTCTTCCGGATCTAATTGTGAAATGGCGACATCGGTCGTCGACGGTGCTACGTGCTCGCCGAACTCAATGGGAAACGTTTTAATTTGTTCCATATTTCGCCGAAGAGAGTTATTAATTTGAGTATCGGTTGCGGTAGGAAAGTGTGACGCCGACGACATCGTCGATACGACACGCCGGCTGTCAATCAGAACGGATGGAGTGATGCGCTCACAATTGCATGATATCGACCTGGTTCTCGATAGATTTCACTGCGCCGCCGCCGGCCCCAAAAGACTAAAGCAACACCTCAATTTGTTAAGTTTCGAAACCTATGTTGCACGCAGTATTTTTTGGATCTCAGCATGTGTTTCTACGGTGTCACGGAATAGACACATAAATTCAATCCATGGTATTCAAATTTATGCCATGATCATTTCACTAAGATAAAAATATAATAATAATTATTACATATACATACTATCACGGAAAGGAGTTATAACTTGGGTAGGTACTTCATAGTTTTCCTTGGTGTTTTGTTTTAATCGTTAAGTAATTAACGAAACACAATAGGTGGTTTTGTTTTGATTTTGGAAATAAAAAATAATCCTAAGAATTTGCTGTAGTAGTAATAGTAATTAAGTTTTTAACTGAGACGTTATAATCAACAAAAGCAATTACTGTCATCGATATTACCTTGAACACTACTCAAGCGCATCATAGGCTACATCGCAATAGTGTACTTTAGTCATCTACAGAAACTCGATATTTGCAAAAATGGTTGCAAATTAAGGTCAGTCAACGGTATAGTACCACGTATGGCTAATTTGATGGTAAATGCAAATGCTTGATGGATTGCTTTCTGACACCCACACGGTAGTTGCTGTTTGCCATTCAGCGTGGCAACATTTCTAACCGTCTGTCTGCACACGTTGTCTGAAGTCAGCGATGCGGAGGAATTTTACGATGTGTGGGCTCATTAACAGTGGATTTGTTTTTAATAAGTAGATTATAAAATTTATTTTCAAATATTGATTAATTATAAGACAAAAAGCTAAGTCATATTACTACTGACCGACATTGGTGCGGCAATATTATCGGTCATCGATACATTGATAAAAAAAATCTAACCTTGAAGGCTTCTATAATTATACTTACTAGTATAATCAAGGATATATTTTTCTTAAAGATTACTAGCAGTGGTTTTTGCACACTACAAGTATTTTTTTTAACCTCTCGTACTAAGCTAAAATGCTTGTGTTACGGGATAATTAATAAACAAACACGAGTTTTGTCATGCAAATGTACTGTAAATTTACCTAATACACCGTACAAAGTTACATTAACGTAGTCATCAGTCTTCATACACAACAACAATCAATTATTCTATGCTTATTTAATACTTACGTTAATTATTATACTTTTTAAATGTCTGTAATACGTTATTATTATTAAACACCACTTTACCTTAATAGCATGGTGCAACAAACTTTTTCATATTTCTTTGGCAGGGATTATCACAATGATTCTCTTAACACGACTTTCTAGATGTAGAAACGTTTCAAACATCAATAGCTTCACAATAAAGGGGCAAAAACGTTTAACGTTTACAGCAATCTGTAGCGTGTCGTGTTATTATTGTGTGAACCAATTTTACACTTTACTGCTATTGTCGTATCGTTATAATAGATACTAACCTGCCATTACTCATTGACTAGTCTTTAAGTGCGTTGCCTCAGTATTTAGAGCATTATATTAATTTATCATCTTATGGTGGTATAAAAAATCGTGTCATTAAATCGCCCTATCATTCTGATATTAGAATATAAGATTGCACTCAGTACACAGCAAACTGTATCAAGATTTGTGTCACATAATTTTTCGACGTCCGAATGTTATGCAGTTTCTTTATTTCTACGTTACATATTTATTTTTCTTGAATACTAGGCTGCTGAAGTGAATTCTAAACATTAATACAGCCGCAGCCTTTGGTCAAAACTGAGAATAAAAACTATAAATAATTGTTAACAATTAAACTGTAATTTAAGACACTACTTCAATTGTAAAACAATTGGAATTAATTGTTGATGATTAGGAACCAATTACTTAATGGTTGTGTGTTGACCTCCGTATAGCAAGAAGTACCTCACTCAAGATCAGAATAAAGCCGTGAAATTTACCAATTTGTTGAACATTAATTGACCAATACTAATATAAATTTATTTATTACGATGTTTAACCCCTACTCTACGTATTGAATCACTGTATCAGCTAATGTTAATGAGGTTTCTAGACACATTAAGGTCTAAGTTAAATCTGTATGTAATGAGTATCGCTATAGCACCCAGAAGCAATCAGCGGTTTCATTAATCTGCGTGTATAAGGAAACAATATATGATGTATGTATTTAACACAATATAACATTTTTCCCAGTTAAATCTAACCAATTAAATTAATAAGGCTTTTTTACTGTACAAATTTAATTATTACAAATAAAAAAATTGTTGCGAAATTATGTATAATTCCTAGCAATTTATGTAATGATGATTTGCGATGTTCGCGTTACAAAATTTCCCAATAGAAACAAAAATATACTTTTTTTTATCACTTCATAACACGCATTTTGCACAGGAATGTATACCTACATGTATATAAAACTATCTCATATATATAGGTTTAAGTGTGTTATAGTCTTAAAAAAAGTGATTGTTTGCGTTGCTGAAGCTGTCATAAGTTACGCCATAGTGACTTTTACTATATGTGTATTATATTTTCAATTAAAAATTAATGTGCATCGTTAATTTCTCTAGTTGAAATTGATCTGTTGGCGTTTGAACAAGCTGTGAAGTATAGTTGTGCGCCATGGTTGAGTGGGATACATGCACTGAATACTTTGGACACTGAACAATAACAACACCGAGCGTTGGGAATTGTCATCGAGGCCTCCGAATACGAATCTGGCCGTGCAATGTGCATTTGTAATCTTTTCGAGTTAACAATGAATTTACGAATATTTTGTTTGCCTTATAGGCATATTATTATAATTATTTGTTAGTCAAAAATAATCGAAGTTTTTTCCGTGTAAAACTAAACTATTATAGAGATAATATAAAATTAGTATAATTTACTTAATATAACATAACATGGCCATTATAACTATTCATCTTTATCGTTAAGTTTTTGTAAATAAATAATAGTTATGATATTATATCGATTATTTAGACATTTAAAACCCTACGATAATATACACTAGCAAGAAATATACCTAAATCTAATTCCACTATAGATTGATCTTCTATAGGTTTTGACCTGACATGTTAAGTAATTCGTGTAAGATATTATCTTATAATTTTATTTTAAGCTTGCCACTTGCAGTACTTTATTAACAAGCACATTCTCAGACCGGTAAATAGGTCACTATGGTGTTGGGAAAGTGCATCAGATCTATATAATGTTGCTTTCGGTTCTCACCTAACGGTATAACATTGGTAGAATAAAAATAAACTAGACAGACTCTTTGTTTATTTTTGCCCTACATCCTACAGTCATAGATAATTAATTTTGGAACATTTTCACAAGAAAGTTTTATATCATGTTTGAAAAAAATATTATTAACTCAATAAAAGCTTTTCACGGTTAAACAGGGGCGTGTTTCCTATAATGCCGTTTTGAACCAATAAAAATATCTTAACAATTGTAATTGATTTTAATTAAAAGATTAAAATCAATTACGATGTATTTATAAACATATTATTATGAATATCCACTTTAGATCTACCATCTAGTAGATGCCAGATTAAAATCACATCAGAAGATTTTTGCATACAAATGAGCTATTACAGAATATTAATTATTTAATTTGCATTATTTTTATAAATGTTTATATAACATCAGTCACAATATCGTTATTTGAAAGTGAAAAAGAACCTGTCGAAACTTTTAATGATTTTATTAGTCAAAATTTCACATCAAATAAATGAATAAAAGTTACCTAAATGTAGCGCTTGTGGATACAGTTGGATAATTATGTAGGCGCGTATTAGGTATAATAATAATTAATCTTTATTAATTACTAAATCAAGGAATTAAATCTGAAATACCTAATATAGCTAATATTGTGTATTACACATAAAAGATCATAATCACACAACAGTGCATCGTGTAGGTACCTGTGATGTAAATGCCACACGCTCATTCGGTTACATTTCAGTAGGTTCTGCTTTAACCGAAAACGGAATAAGTACCTACTTCAATAGGAACGGTAATCTAGAGATTCCGCTGTAGGTATTGTTGTTAATTTAAACATATAAGTTTAAGAAGCATAAGGCATTTACGTCAGGAACATTCGTCGTAATGTGCCTTTATCGTGAACTCAGAACTGGCACTTACGACCAAATGCTTCTAAAGTATAATAGTACATCCGTCTTTATGCTTCTGAGGTCTTCATATCTATTTCGATTTACAAATAAATTCTAAATGAAGGCGAACACTTTTTTCTCCTATTAAGTAATTCACGAGTGAAAGAACTCGTAAAACTTGTGACTGAACAGGTCGGAGTAGTTTTTTATCAATCAAACAAAACAGGTAGTTCATTTAAATATTATCTCGAACAAAATTGTATATTACGTAATAAGTTTTCATTTAAGGAATATGGTCTTACTTAAAGGTACCAATGTAGAGCGAAAGTGAAACCGACTAAGACCTTATTGCGAAAATAGTGAAGGGTAATTTTTATACCTAATTGGATCCGTTTCCAATATTAATAAGATATCCAAATTATTACATATAAATAGATCCTATAATAATTAATGTGAATATAAACTTATTATGAACAAAAGAATTAATGACAAACAGACAGATTTGACATTACAGACAATTTACTCCACATTGTCTGTAATATACTAGTTTGTGGCTAAGTGTTAGTTACCTAGTTTACCTAGAATAAGAGTATTTTATATACCTATACCTATTAATTATAGGTTTTTTGATATTTTATCGAGATTAGATGATGATGATGATGATAGTTGGACGGTGGTTAGTTCTTGTATATTAATCTATATATATAAAAGAAAGTCGTGTTTGTTACAACACTTATAACTCGAGAACGGCTGGACCGATTGCCATGGTTTTTGATTTGTTGGATTTGTTTCCGTCCCGAATAGCAGAATACATTTTAAAAACAAAAGAAAGGCTGAACCGATTTGGCTGAAAATTGGTAGGGAGGTAGCTAAGAACTGGGAGAAGGACATAGGATACTTTTGGGTAGGGGTAGGGTAGGGTAGGGTAGGGGTAGGGGTAGGGTAGGGGTAGGGTAGGGCAGGGGTAGGGTATAAAAGTCCACCCGTGCGAAGCCGGGGCGGGCCGCTAGTTGGCTATACAATAATGTATTTATTATAAAAGATTTCGTTTTAATTATAAACAAGTACATTTGAGATCGAGAATTTGTAGGCATGTGTCCTCTAAAAGTATAGAGAATTGAAATTACCCGTCTATAGATTACTCCCACGCCTAGGCATTTGGCCTTGTCTATCGTTTACGGACCGTCAGTTGCATTTACGTGTGTACTATTTCCAACCTATTAGAATAAGCACAGGCAAAGTACCGATAGTTGTCAAAGCGTCTAATAAAGAGTTAGAATTTAAAGCTTTGTACGGACCTAAATATAGGAAGTCCGGGTTCAGGTAGCAAGTGACTCGTAAGTTTGTAGAACTTACGACCGAGCGTGCTGATTTTGTCGGTGTTTTGTTAGTAAGAGAAGTTATATATTGAATTGTATGTCCTACTTACATGGACATAAGGTTTCAAATTAAATGTTCGTGATCCGCATTGTGGAAGTGTGGTTATTCATATCTTTCTAAGGGTGTTGTAAGAGGCGACTAAGGGACATACAACTGATGTGGGCAGCAGCATCTATTAGCTCAAAGATACTCCCATTTTACTGCGAACACCAATCCGCCTCCCAAGTGTGATAATTTCGTCAATGTCCCTCAACGGCCCTGGCTTGCTTAGGTTTGATGAATGGGAGGCATCTTTTGCAGGTGGACGTAAACTGATGAAGAAGAAGATCCGCATTAATATTGTCCTTCAATAAAACCTGATATTTCCTTTGAACTTATCAACTATTTAATTTTTTTTTTCTGCAAAAACCTTGTGTTGAAATGCACGAACACAACACAAAGAGAACCAGCTATATTGGTAAAGACGTAATGGAGTATTGTATATCATTTATGAATCAGTTTAATTATTTGGAATAACAGTGATTATGAAATAAATAATAAATTTATAATAATACTTATTCAATGTTAAACTCTTATTCTTATGCATACCATTTTCTTTTATTCTAGCAATGCATTCTTTTAACCAAGATTATTATATTTATATTATGATCTTAAATTATGAGCATATTCATAGAGCCATAAAAAAACCGATTAACGCGAGAAGGTAAATCATTTCACATCTCATTTCAATACAAGTGAAACACATTAGATTTCTAAATTCCATGATTACATTTGCAAATTAGCTTGATGTACCTATAACCTCCGTAGCGTAGCGTATTTGGCTCGCTTTAAATCTCGGAGGTCGTGGGTTCGATCTCCAAGCCGGACAGAAAATCTTTGTGTAAGCGGTTAACTTAGGCTTTGGCTAACCGTGACTGATAATATAATTTAGGCTGAACCTACATTGACCGTGTGCGTTCCTTGAGCGTGTGTCATATGCGGTCGACGGCGGCGCCCCGATAGCGGATGACGGGCGATCATGTCGTTCACAAGCTTGAGAAACGTACACGCCAATTGTTGGTTCGACCTTAACGTTAAAGATTAGATATAAACTGCGTCACGCGATTTTACCTGCTTTTGATTGCTAATCTATATACATACAATACGGTCTATAATTTGCCATAATTAATGTAATTATACCAATTTTATTATTTACGTATCTACAAGAAACGCAGAAAGTCTTATGCTGAAAAAAATGTAAAATTATATAACACCAAACAATAACTTATATATTGGTTATGTTTATATATTGGTCGGTTGAGGGACTACCCCCCGTGCCTCGGAAAGCACGTTAAGCCGATGTTCCCGATTGTTATAACATCATCTATAACAAGCGTATACCAGGGAACGGGCAGCAGCGTTTCCCTGTGTATAACAACATAATACTGCGGTCACCAATCCGCCTGCCAAGCGTGATGACTATGGCAAAACCCTCCCTCGGGAGGAGGCCCATGTTCAGCAGTGGACGTTGTACGGGCTGATGATGAAACAATAACTTCTAATTTGAAAATGCATCTTCAAAAACGGCTCATCTCATATGGCTAGTCTATCGGAGTTGTGCTTAGTGAATTGGTCATTCAATTAAAGTTCTTATATGAAAATGAAAACGTTTATTGATAATGCAGACGAATCGATCGTACATATAATATACTTATATTTAAGTCAAATACAATGATAATGACACAAAAAAACAAATATTATAAATTTTACACTTCAACGATATATTATTAGCGCGGGCTGGGATCGGGTCAGAAGCATAGAACGCACCACGAGCCTCGCCTTGCGAGGACGACCGGACCTTCCCTAGCTTGCTACGAGTCTTTCTCTATCTACCTACGTTGTGACACCCGGAGAAGAAAGACTATAAGAAACTCCGAGATTATTCTTTTTGTCATCTTTTAAACTATTTGATTAACCATTTGTACATACATCATTGTACATCTATAATCTATACCAATATTATAAAGAGGAATTTATTATTATATTTATTAAAATTATAATATTTTTGTATGTTTGTTTCGAATAAACTCAAAAACTACTGAACGGATTTCGATAATTGTTTCACAATTAGAATGCTACATTATCCCTGAATAACATAGGCTATAAAAGTCTACCCGTGCGAAGCCGGAGCAGGCCGCTAGTATACAATACAAACATTGTACATATCTCCCATGGTTCGCTGTTTTGGACAAAATTAGTGATTTTCTATCATTATCAACTTACGACCGTGAGGACTGCCATCACCTTGTCACGTGAACCTTCGATTCACGCAGTTTTTGTAACCAGCTTGCATTAAGAAGCGACAAACCTTGTTAGGGTATCCACGTGCTCAACACGGTGGCTACGGATTAGCCTTGTTAGTGACATTGCTCACTTCGAGGTCTCACGTGAACATCAAGTGAAACATATAATTGAGAAGCCTGTTCAGTGCATTAACATTTGAAATAAACTCATCACATCTGTGTCATTTTTAGTTAATCCTATAAGTCTGTTTAGATAGTTGATAAGTGTACCTTTGACTACTTTATCCGTTTAGTTCTTATAAGTAGTGAACAAACAAACGGATGGACATTATGTAGTTAGCTAGGAGGCTTTTGCTTCTTAACAGGACATAAAGGCCAGCAGAGCTCCAGCCTCAAGCCAACAAAAGCTTTACCGCAACAGCTTATGCGTTTCATTAATAGAATCAGCTAAATAACTGTGGGTTTAAATATACTGTCGATTTACTTATTTGATTTTTTAACTTAACCTGAATTATTTTAGGAGTGATATTGACCTTGTTGTGACATACTGTTACCGTTTGCCCATCAATGTGCACGTTCTGCCGAAACCTTGCATTTAAAATATCATTAGGGTCGGTAACAATTTATTTCGAAAGCATGCAACGTAGAAGTTAGTGACATTTAATCCCCTCTGTGTTCTGGCTCAGATTAGTCATAGTTCAAGTTCGACTATTACAATACGTAAGAGAGAGTCTATTATAAGTAGTATTGTAGTAGTTTTTTTTAATTTAGATTCTATATGCTGCTCGCGACTTCGACCACGATTGGTTGGTGGTTCGACAAGCTGGCTAACCATGAAAGTCTGAATCGTCTAAATCGGTACTACCGTTTTATGAGAAGACGGAATACACGGATATACCCCATATCATACCTTATAAAATTTATTATCTACCAATGTCCCTTTAAACTTGGTTGAGCAGACTGAGTTTTGCCGGAATGAACAGAAATACAGAGAAAAACAATGTAGTGTTTTTGTTATTAGTAGGTACTACAGCGCCATAGCCCTGTTAACATTGGGTAAAAACCTGTTATTTTTCCATTACAAATTTTGTTTGCATAGATATTGTTACCTATATTTTATTTTATACCACCGCGTGCCGCTACATTTCATATGAACATAGGTACTTTCTTTTTCAGCGTAAACAGGTAATTTAAAAGAGATTACCTATGATTACGAAATATTATATGAACAGTAGGTACCTTCACCAATATAGTGAGCGGTATGAAAAAGTGAAATGTATGTAGGTACCTACGTAATAATTGCCAAGAAAGGTTAAAAGGTTTGAATTCGTAATAAGACTTTCTCAATATAATTTCCTTAATGGGTATCACAATCGGAAGCCGTGATTACGTAGATATAAATTAATTGTGTTAACATTTTACTGAATAATTCCATTGGCGCCCGTGTGGTTTTTGGCTTAAACTGAGTTGAATTGCAATTTTTTTTTATAAATTGAGCTTTACCTATTATTATCTACCACCCCATGTCTTCCAATGGGCGTCATAAGAGGCAACTAGGGGACATACAGGTGATGGATGGGTACCAGCATATATTCGCTCAAGGATATTCTTCTTATTAATGCAATTACCAGTTCGCTAGCCAAGCGTGGTGATTATGGCAATATCCCTCAACTAATCTGGCTTGCCAAGGTCTATTAAATGGAGCCATGTTCATCTGTGGACGTAAACGGGCTTAATTCCAGTGGTTCGCTTCTAAATGATATTGAGTGGGCAATGTTCCATGTTGAACGGGCATAATTAAACAACAAATTGTATTGGAGGAAGTACACCTCAATGGACGATATTGTTCGCTTAATGGTCTCGTAAATGACCAATCACACGGTTTATGCACCCGATGGCATAGATTAACTATTTAGGAATATGTTTTACCGTTTGTTCAACAAGTGGATTCATTTTCATAACTTGGTTTTATCATGTAGATGCTGTAAGAATTAGCAAAATTCAGGATTCGATTTAGGATTGAAAATATATAGAAGGTAAGGTAAGGTTATACTAGAAATTATCTATTAATACAAATATAAGTATATGTACAAGCACTAAGTAACTAGCGAAGTTAGTGGTGCCGTGCACACTGACTCTGTGAGCACGTTAAGCTTTATATCCACGCCTGATCACAAGTCGTGTCAGAAAAATTGTCCCATTAGATTTTAACAGTAAAGGAATAGAGTCTGCATCTGTGTATGTGCACACACTTGTGCACAATAATACGTCCTGCGCACATGGATAATCTCCTTAGGCCGTAGCCAATATTAGTCAGTAAGACTAAACTATATTACTCGTACCGTACCTCAGATCGAATAAAATGTGAAGGCCCGCTGTCAAACATTGCACTGAAGCCGATTTTATGTGCATTATTGTGGGTAGTGTAGTCATCAAGTACCACACGCTGCAACCGACGACAGAAAAGGTCAAGCATAGTTTTGGTACGCGTGTGTGCGTAAGCTGTGAATGTACAGTCAGCAAAGAGAGGTTTACACCTCGTAAAGCGCATTTGAAATTTATATGTACACGTTTTTGAGAATACCTAACTATTATGTATATTTGAACACAGCTAGCAGCGAACTCTTTGCCCATAAAGAATTACCGGCTGTTGTACTGACAAAACCATATTTATTTACATTATTATATATTGACGGTGTAAACCTAGGTATCTCTTTTGTTGACTGTACTACATGTCAAAGCGGAGTTTTACCGGCTTCACTGTGTCTTTACTTTTTATTTGGTCTAAGACTCGAATTAACATTTACTCTCCGCGGCCAAGGTTAGGTATACATAAAAAAATACATTAATTCCGTATGATATTATGCATGTTAATGTAATTCACTAACTGTAGACAGACCTATTAATCTTTACTTGAGTGATGTGATTGTGTTGTAAATACGTATTTCACATAAATTAACAATTTAACTAGGTAACATAGTACTGTATACGTATGCTTGTTTTCACCTATTAATCTTTTATAATGCCATTATTAATTAAAGACGTGAGTTGATGAAGGTGATATGTCGCATTTTTGAGGTTTTATGTTTTTTTGCATAGATGAGCTTGAAATGTCGATGACTACAGACTACTGGCCTTAAACCGTCGATTTAAGGCTTATTTTTCAAAATAATATGTTGAAAAAGGTGTTATGTACAGTTAACTTTGAAAATGGCACTGGATGAAAGAGATATAGGCCCATATCACCTTCTTCCAGATAAATAAAGTAAAGACTTTGTTTTTCTTTCGTGGAAGAAAGTGATATGTACGTACATAACACCTTCTTCCACTCAGCTTACGATGATTGAAAGACGCGATGTCACTTTTTCGTGAATGAAGGTGTTACGTGACATGCATATCACATACATTTATTCACGACATTTAGTTATTTTAATTCTCATTCTGTCACATTATCGCGCATGTTTAGGGTTCCGTATCCGAAGGGTAAAAACGGGACCCTGTTTCTAAGACTTTGCTGTCTATTTGTCTGTCACAAGGCTGTATCTCAAGAACCGCGATAGCTAGACAGTTGAAATGTTAAGAAATGATGTATTACTGTTGCCGCTTTAACAAAAAATACTAAAAAATATTGTTAAAATACTGCTGATGGTCACCCAGTAACAGAAAAAAAATCAATGATGATTACAAGGATAAGCTTAAAAACATGGCGTTAAGTGTTAGTTTCTTTAAGTTAAAATTAAAAGTTAAAACATTAATAAATTTACACGACCAGGAGTAGTACAGGAGTTGAACTTGCATGTTAGGTATACTTAGCCTCTAATGCCTAGACCATTTGGCCACAGTGGAACCCAACCGGTAGTTGAAATTTATCAACCTCTTTGTAACACGTCTAACACGGTAACACGTAGATCAGATGCCATCTATCGATAATAGTTAACAAGACAAACATGTCCAAAGTTGCATTTGGAATTACATTTTTAAACGATGACACCGCCCCCGTATTTACATATTTAAATTTTAGAATATTTTGAATTGAGCCTAATATATTTAGACTACCGACAGAATTCGAACCTGCATCTTATGTATAGCCCCTAATACCTTAACCATTCGGTCATGCTAGAACATTCCTTTGGGTAGTGATGATATTTTATTTGCGGAAAGCCTTTCGATCTGTAGTTCTTGTAATGTAAGTGAGCAAGCAGTACAAGGCAAAATTACCTTATTATTCTTTCTATTAGTAACCAACACGAACGTGAAGATTCTGAGATATTAATATATAAAAAACCAAAACAAATCGAAAAAACACCTTAGAAATACGCAGTAACGCTAATAAGTGCAACGCAAAAAACGGAGGAATCACTAAAGAAATTTCGAACATTTGTGGGATATACGAAATAGTGTCTAAAACAATATAATATTATATAAATAAAGTAAAATTTAATACATATTTATATTATAATTAAGACAGTACAACTTACATTCCTACTTTAATACCTAACTAAACGTGCAGAAAAGTTGACTTTTGTTTATGGAAGAAGGAGTTATGTGTAGTTTTTTTAGAAGTTATATAATAAAAAATATTAATTTGTGTAATTGCTTACGTACCATTAATATTTCAGGTTGTTTACACAACTTGGCATCATAGTTTTATTAAAAAATCTGTTTCGTAGCGACTTATCTTAAAAAATAAAAGTGAAACTTTAAACTCGATTTACTCGAAATTGGGATTTTGTGACTTATCACCTTCATCCACTCACGTCTTCAATTATTATCGTAGGTACTTGTATGTCATAGTTTTCTTGGAGTAGTTGAAACTAACTAACTATATCTAGGTAGTCACAAAGAGTAATTATACTATTTTGTAATGATAGAACTACCTACTACTACTGCTCGCTTTTAAACAAGGATTTTATAAGCTATCTAACAATGAAAGATCCGTCTAAGTCTAAATCAGTCTAGTCATTACTGAAATTAGCTGGCACAAACAAACACACTGTTATTTATTATTCTTATTGTGTTTTGCACAATCATATGCAATTCGTTGCCTGTTATTTGTCCATTACAATCAGACACTTTAATTTTATTTATTTATATTTATTAAAATTAACCGTAATATCGTGCAGTTATTTGAACTTTAAATAAAAAGTACTCACTAAATATATGAGAACATCTCACATTCAATAACATTGTTATCTTATGATAAAGTTTTTATTGATATTAATGAATGAATTTATATTCATTCATTGATATTATAACTAGGCATAAATAAGTAGCCGTTTGTACAATCCGTTCATGACTAAGTATTAATTTCGTTTTTGTGATTTCATACAAACCTATTATGTTGTATACAGATACATGATAATCAGACAACATAATGAGAAGTTAATTATCTTCACGATTGTTGGCATACCCCGACAATACAACCACCTGTTGAGTGATTGTTGGCATACACGAAGACGATTCATTAAAATATTTCGAATTTGATGAGGTAATTATAAAATATTATCTCTATTTATCCAGATGATATTAATAATTTATTTTGGTTTGTAAGGCACTTCTTATATTGAAACTGCTGTTAAATTCACAGTCGTAGAGATGGTTATCACTACTGTTCATAACCAATAGACCAATTTGTGTTTAAAACAAATGGTATTAGTATTTAAGTTCACCCCTTGCGGCAATAGATGGCAATAGTCGACATTTTAAAAGTCGCAAGCTGTTTTATGCTAATGAACAGATCTATTCAATGATTTGGTGGTTTTAGTTATACCTTACCTTTATTAATCCCTTTATCATACAAAACTATTGCGGCGCTTACTTATACACAGGTTACCACTATTCCCAACTATACCTATATTTATAATAAAGATATACTGTTACAGGGCGGCAAAGGTATATATTGTAAGCAACATATATATATATATTTTGTTACGCCTTATATGTGAGAACTAGAGCTTATTGTTCTAAGTCTGGATGTGATTTGTGTCCGTAAATTGAGTGTTTGTAAAGTCCTCCGCGACACAGAGATTCAACAAACAAACAAACACGCCGACACATTTCGCCGACATGACTATGTATGAAGTCCTGGTCATAGCCCCTGTGAGGTTTTACTGTACTTAGTCAAAATGCTGCAGTATTTTGATACATAGATAAATGACCGTATGCATCAACGTACTTTTCGATGCACGGAAGGATTGTCTATTAAATAATTTAACTCATAATATTTTTATTTTATTTTACAAAAACATATTTTTATGCGCTCGAATAGAACCACAACAGCGATATCTGATAGCATTAGACTACGGAAATGTCTCATTATGATGATATTAATTGCAAACAGTATTATTATCAACACGAATATTTTTCATTAATATCTTGATATTTTAATCTAAATATGATTGTCGCACTAACTCACTGCATAATGAATGTGTATATCCGTGGTTATTAAATTATATTATATTTTATTGATAAAGATAATGGTACAATTATCGTTATAATGACGAATTAGCCGATGTATTTATTGTGAAAAATTACGAATAAAATATATTATACAATACACGATTGTTTATTGTATGGGGTGTTATACATATTAGATAATGCATTAATTAGCTTTTATTATGTGCGACTACGTTGAGTTTTCTCTTCGCTTATACCGCAATGCATTTAGAGCAAAGTGTAAGTAAAGTGCGTTTTACCTGTTATGACCTACAGCGCATACTACATGGACACTTACAGCTTATGCCCGGTGAAGTAGCAAAAGCCTCAGGGCTAACTACATATTATGTCCGTCCGAAAAAAAAGGACACTTACAGCTGTACTAGTCCACAAATTCAAAATTGCTCATCCAGCAATGTTTGTAGTTTCTATGAAAGACCAACGTTACCGACATAGTCTGTAGAATCAGCAAGTGGAAGTAGCTGATGAGCTGGCCATATCTGCCGAAGGACCTTTCATATAACTATTAGAAGAAACCAAAAACTTAATTTAGCATTGGGCATGCTATCCGAAATCGCTTTCAAGTCAAAGTAAGAATCCTTCAAATGGTGAGCGGGCACTGGAAGTCACTGTATCAAATTAACCTCAAGATAAATATAATACACACGTTTCCGGGAATACAGAACTGTAAGGTCACCGTGGTGGAACATTATGATCAGCATTGTACTTTTGATATGATACATGTTAACGTTGATGAAAAGAACAGAATTATAAATTATATAGGTACTATAGTATATTTGGATAGTGGATATCTGCAATAGTCTGATTTGTGCTTACTAGGGCAATATTATTTCGACACCCAATATGAATAACATTGTAACTTTAATTACACTTTAATACAAATTTATCACATGGATTCAGCAGAAGATTCAAATTTGTATTAAAGTGTAATTAAAGTTACAATGTTATTCATATTGGGTGTCGATTTATGCCACATGAAAATGTATGATATGAAATTTTAAGTATTTTTATTAATAAAAATTTATGAGCTGGTAAGAAAATATGCAGTAACAATAATTAGAATTTTATACAAATTATTGCGAATGAATAATTTGCGTTGCAATGGTGAATATATTAATACAAGCGTTTCAATGATCTTTCTTACAAGCTCGAATGCTGTATGATGTTAATAATGAAAGTAACTACAACCTAAAAACTTTTAAAATGTTATTATTTTTAGGTTTATGAGTGATCTGGCCAAGCAAAGTTTTAGGCGATAAAGTTATAAGAGATATATTTTTTTTTTTCAAGTGACTTATTATGTTTAATGCGAGACTTTTGCATTTTCACCTTCATGATACCATGACATTATCGGTCGATCTACGAACGCGTTGGAAGATTTATTTTTAAGTAAGGCCAACGTTTGAAACGAGACGAGGGGGTAATCATTTTATTATTTAGACATTGCCAAAACACTAAAATTGTTTAGAAATAATAAACTCTACACTAGCAAATTGTTGTATAACAGACCCAACACAAAGCACATTTTCTAAAATTAATAAATTGGCGATACCATTACCTACGGGCTACGCTTTTGTCTTAACGGCTCATCAAAACTCAGTGAAGGGACCATTACAAATTGGCTATTAGATTCGCATATAATCGTCAATTTCTATTTTTTATAAAGATTACATTGCATTGTAAACAAACGCAATTTACTTACACTTGTTCTTTTGGTAACTTGTGTTTGGATATCTTCCCCCTCGTCCTCCCGACCCTGAGATTGCGAAGAACCATCCGATGCCATAAAATACTAAAAGTCACAATCCCTTAATGACATCGCCAGCGACAGCTCTGAGCCGAGGTTTAAGCCGCACAGGGGGCGCCCTCTTGCGCAGGTTGCTTAGTTTGTAGTTTTTAAACCATTTATTAAGGCTGGAGCTCTGCTCGCCTTAATGCCCGGTGAAGTAGCAAAAGCCACGTGGTTAACTACCGAAGTCCTTTCGAAAAAAAAGTGTTTGGATAAAATGTTACAAGAAACTGCCGTTATTTTACAACTGAATTTTACTTTATCTTCAAAATAAGTCGATACACAATTATAAAACTTTCCCTTTTATATGATATTTTACTACCGCAACCACTTAAAGGCATGTACCAAACATGTATAATATCGCAGCTAAAGTTCAAACACCACGTGTGTCAGATATAGTAACTTTTAAGGAGAGTGAACACACGATATAATTTAACATCGTGGCCAAAACAATACCATTTTACTTTTACTATTATTTTAAAAGTTTCTATTGGGCGAAGTGTGTTTATCTTCTCCAATCATAACCGTCAAAAATCACTTACGTGGTTTAAGAACTTAAATTGCGAAATTTAAACCATGCAAACCGACTTCGAGATTCTGCCGTGCCGTTATAAACTCACTTTCTTATATCAGTTCGGTTCGAATTATTTATGTAGGTGATTTCAAAAATGATGGTGGAGCCAGGCAGCTCATAAAAATAACAATACTTCGTCTTCTATTTTTAAATAAATGTATAAAATGGCAGTAAACAATGTCTTAGGCAACACATAAAATTATCAATTTTCTATTAAAAACTAGAAAACCAAACCAGTTTCTAGAAAACTTATGTTTGATTTTTACATAATTATAATAACTATCTGCATCGAATTGAATAATTTATCGTATTGGACAGAAGCCGTAGAGGCTAACGAATCTATTCATAGAAATTATTATTTTAATTTTATGTGTTGTTCTTTCTATCAAAATGTTTTAATTGATCATCAATATATCTATAGAAAGCGTGGCATTCTCGTCATGGCAACAATAATTTCAGCTCCACGTTTATATTGTAGTTGTTTTGAGCCTCAGTCACGGCTACATTTATTTTTGTAAATACAAAGAAAACGTGGCTTTTATAAGTGAGGTTGTTGACTTTCCGTGTTAAATATTCATCGTGTCTCTTTAGACGATATCAACCAAAGTTCATCCTAGTATCGTATTGGTATCTACCGTCTCAAGTTATGCACTTACAACGACGCTGACATAGTTCATCAGATACGTTAATATTAGATATTATTACTGTGGTTCAGATGATACGCCATGAGTTTTAGTCGTTATTAGTAACGACTAAAACTCATGGCGTACACACAGCAAAAATATTCCTTTTTGGGCTTGGATACATTTTTCAATAATATTAAAAATTAAACATTAAAACGAACCTGTGTACGACGTCATTTTGCATCCGTTCGTGCAACCTGGATTATCTTTTGCTAGTATTATACAAGTTTAACCTGACTCTGACAAAAATACAAAATATTAACGAATATAGGCTCATTTTGCTCTACTAAGTAGTCATTTGATGCTAGTTACAACTAAGTGAAGAAAGATGAATTAAGACAGGGTAAGGCGAGAAATTAAAATGTTTATTTACCAGAATTGAAGTTTTTATAGATGTGACATATATTAATATCATAGATTTTGAAAGGAAAAATAATTCTAGTATTAAAACATAATTTCTCATAGTCAAACAATACTCATATACTTACTTTCTTGTATCTTCTATATATTTACATACACATTCTTAAATAATCGAACAAAATAGGTTTTAAAATGAGTAAAGCATTGGTTGGTAATATATAGGATTCGTTGATAGAATATTTAAGGCAGATGTATTATATTTTATCTTTCTACGACGCGCAACGCCGAAATAAATTTACCAAGGCATAGGACTGTAATAGATGTTTACATTTGCATTGATATAAAAAATAACAACCACAAAATATTCCCGCGCATTTTGAAAAGCGAACATTAAACATTTTTTTTCGTTCGAGATTCCTTTTGTACGTCATCGCTCGCACAATGTTTTATTATAATTTAAAATTGATATAAGTTCACAAACAATTATTAAATTGAGTAAACATTTTTTTGTGTTAGTGAGTGCATGACGAAGTGACGACGTAAAAAATGGCAGTAATGTTAAAGATGTTATAATATCTACTTACTCTCGTAATAAGCACAGTTGACTACAACGGTGCATTGATTTTGCCGGGCTCTAACATTGTTTTTGCAAGGTACATGATCTTTTATATTTGTTTTGCTTCTGTTGAACGGTTCTCTCTATATTATATAGTCTCTGGTAGTACTTACTTTTGTACGTAAATACAAAATTTTATGTGGTGGCCGGATTATGAAGCACTATTAAGTTCTCTTTTTTCCGCATTTGATAGGTAAATATAAAATGCAGTTATTTGTAGTACACACAAAATTTGTAGGTATGTTCTATGCCACTCTAAGGCTGACCCCACATTGGGTGAGCACATTCCTCAAGCGTATAGTTTCACTTGCAGAGGAAGCGTGCTGGGCCCATAACCCGTTTTTGTTTAGAGTGAAATTAGATAGATTCTGAAAGTAAATATAAGAATTGCGTAATTGGATCCATCGCTGAAACGAAATAAATTAAAAATGAAACATAAACGTTGTTAATTCATGGAAGTTTATTTCATAAAACCTTACCTAAAACCATTGTAAATGCCAAAAAAAGAACTTAAAATGGTACTCCTATCACGACGCATGACAACTGAGCCCTTGTCTTACCAAAGGTGCGTTATATAGATTGCATTGATTCATCATCCATCAGCCCGTATAACGTCTACTGGTGAACACGTTGGCAGGTGTGTTGAGGACCGAAGTGTTATGTAATAACTCATACAGGAAAACGCTGCTGCCCATTCCCTGGTAAAAAAATACTATAGATGATGGTATAATAATCAGGATCAACGGCTTAACGTGCTTCCAAAGGCACGAAGGCCAGTCCCTCAACCGGAAAGAAATCTTACTTTTTACACAAAGTTTTCTTGTTCGACGTGGAAATCGAAATCTCGACCTCCTAGACTTACGAGTATACTGCTACGCCACGGAGGTTTACATTGATTACAGTCTTGTAAATGATACCTAAGTTTTCTGATACACAACACTACTGCATAGTATTACCGACACGATTGTCAAACTAGGAAGTTTGGTAACAAGCAACGAGTATATATTGCGCATTACACAAGTATGTGTGATCTCAATTTTGTACATTTTATGTGTGAATTCAACCAGGTGTAAATTGGATACTGCGTAAGATTGGTAACATTTAACAATGATATTGCAATGGGAATCTACTTAAAAAAAGTTTCAAAAAAAGAATCTTAAACAATATTATAATGAAACTGAAATAAATGTAATCTGGATAATAATTGCGTGGAATAATCGCTTTACAGCTGTTACTGGCTCTGCAATGGTCAGAAAATCTGAATAATGATAACATTTAAGAATAGACTGTAAGGCAGTCTACAGTTGTGATGAAATGGATTTGTAAGCATATATAAGCATGCTGAAGCCCCCTCAACAATGTCGACAGTTTGTTAGGCTAAGTGGGAGTTTGTAACTATTTTAGGGAAAGAAGTGGGATTTTTTCGTCGTAAACTGTTTTTAAACTAGGCTCTAGCTTAAAAATGTAATGAGTCAGTACATGTCTTGGAATTCTTATAGTGATGGGTGCAAATATAAACTATTACAAAAATTTAGGTATGGTATCGTTAAGAAATACTGCTTCTTCATACATAAAATTATTGTAAGTTCTCCACGAACGTGAAGTAGGTATGTATCTACCTAATGTGCAAGATACCTATCTCGCGGCGCGCAAATTCCAAAGTCACGTTAATTCAATACTTGAACTGTTACTTCATACAGTTAGGTAAAGTGTGTAACTAGTTGACTATGTAATTTAACTTGGCATCTTAGAAGCTATTCAAGCAAAATCATTATAGAAGAAATAAAAACGAAATCAGTTTTGAACCAAAAATCGGCACCCATTATAAGTTATGTACTTACTTCAAAAATATATCTTTTAGAATTCTTAAAAAAATAAATAGCAGTATTATTAAACAGTAAGTATTGTTATAACCAAGTAGGTAATTGGTATCGGCTTTGTCACCTCATATTTCGCTCGTGTCAGCACTTTAAAGGTTTGAATTTACATGTGTGTGTGTAAACCATCCCTCTGGCGGCAGTCTGTTCCACCTACGGCCGTGGCCGAGTATTATAAGACACAACAAGGTATAAGCCATGAAAGGATTGCATTATGCACATCTGAGGCTTCGTTGTACGTACTACAATATTTAATCAACACCGACTCTAAATGCATTGTCTTGTATTTAGTCAAGTAAAGTAAAGGTCAAGTCGCTACAATAATACTAAAGAAAAAAAATTAGTAAATACCTAATTAAAAATAATTCACAAATTACACTGTTGACTTGAAGCTTATTTAAACTGGTTATTAAGACGATTTTTTTAAACTTAACAAGAACAATGATTTAATTTAGCATAAAACCTTGAATTTTTAAGACAGTGCAGCAGTGTGAAGTAAACTCAAATAAAATTATTACATGCACACAATATACCAACATAATTTTCTTTTATAAATGATACTGACTCCATTAGATACAACACAATAGAATTTATTCAAAAATATTAACAAAATTTTCTTTAACGCTTTCGCTACAATTACGAGTATAAAATTGATTACCCAGCACTATAAAAGAAATGCCGGTTCACGGCAATGGACTATCTCACTTATTGGAGGTAATATTTCAAATTGCCCATCGGCTTACATCGATCGGTAGTCTAAAACTAATGTTTTTATTCCCCGCAACAGAATAGCGGTCTATAATAGCATGGCACGTCATTATATTTAATAGCTCTTTCACATGTCTGAACTTAGAAAATTATTTGTTTAGCGTTTACGATAGACTGCTTCACTTCTGTAATTTAATATTAGATATAATTTGTTACTAATTTTATTACATAAAATGAGATATTTAACTAATTGTTCACACCAAGTGTTACGATGAGATCTTTGATGCGCACGAGTTATAGCAGATAATAATCTAATCCGTTCAACTACGGAATAATTACATAATTATTGGGTATTTTAATATTTTCTCAGTTTGTTTAAACGAAGTATTTATAAATCGTGCTTATCGAATGAAAATAACGGTTTATTAATGCTTCCTTTATACGAAGCTGCATCATTTAGTAGATTGTTTAGAATCACGTATCAAAGTATCGCGAATAATGTCACGGGCGAAAGCTGGAACAAAGAATAAACCCATCACAGGAAATTGCAAATGCTATAATTAAAATACAATACAAGCTATTGAACCTGAGAACGCCGCGGCTGAAATAGCTTTGTGAAACGTAACTCCTCTCATGACTTAAAAACTGTTTAAACTTACGTATATGAATTCCTTCTTACTAATTAATGCTTGTATGGAGTTACAATTAAAAACGGACTAGATTTATAAGAGATTAGTAAGTATAAAATGCAATTGTTCACATGCAGGAACAGACCAAACAATGAGTAAAGGCACGCGGTCGCTTTACGAGAACACACACGTAATAAGAAACTCGGAAAGCAATGTCATGCAACTATTTTCCTATTTATTGAATCACATTACAAATACATATCGAATGCGAATTGTACTTTTAACTAAGGCGGAAATATTTGTATGTCACTGATGAAGTAAGTGGGCATTTTTGTTTATTTTATCTACACTTGCATATAACAGTCTTGAGTTTATAGATGTAACAGTTTAAGTACCTACTTACTATCCTACATAATGAATAAGATATTTTTTAAATTTGTGCATCGTGACCTTAATGATAGTTATGTTAAAAGTTTTTCATAATCATTATTACTGTACCTACTGCTCATATGTAGGTACTACAATGCAAGAATATTTTTGTAAGAACGTATTATTTACTAAGTGGTGGGTTTTTTAACAAGAACTTTGTTTGTAAATCAAAATAAAACAATACACTTTGATGGCAATGAATTCAATTATTAGTTTATTGTTTAATTTAAATAAATAAATTTAAATATATCTGATAAATGTCCACCACGTCCACGGTTAAAATTCTTTCATCAATTTCGTTTTGATTCTTAAAGTTCTTGTTGAAATCCCCTATATACACACCTCTGGCATTAGGCCTTAGTATTTTCCTCTATTGATACTAGTTTACACCGTTTTAAGTGATAGATGCATGGATTGCTTTAGAGAGTAACCACCAGTGCAGCCAATTAATGAACTAATACTGTCAACAAAATATTTTGTCCCTTACTGGGTCACTGGATACGTTTGCACGCGTTGACAGTGACAGAACTCTAGTGCCAGTGGAAGGCTGACTTGTCTTTCGATAACACAACATATGGACAAAGATTATGGGCCTGTATTCGCCGCAACATAGTATTCGTGACAAAAACAATCAGTGAAAGTGTTACTGCAGCCATCAATAGCACAACGGCGACACCTCTTTTTACATGAAAGCATTAAATTTTATAAGTCCATATTTACGTTGTCGTTCTTATGATTTAATAAAGTATACAGGTTTACCTAAAAAAGATCAATGATCGACGATCTTGACATGTTGGAAATCAATTGAGACCACATCACGATACAGTTTGCTGCACGAAATATCAGATTAGTATCGTTCTAAAACAATTATTTAGATATGCAGTTAGCTTTGGCTGAAATAGCCATTTACCGCCTACATAAAAAATGTATTTGATATTTAGACTATTCCCATCAATAGATGATAGTGTATAACAAAGTCGCTCCCCGCTGTCTGTCTGTACCTATGTATGCTTAAATCTTTTATACTACGCAACGAATTTCGATGCGGTTTTTTTAATCGATACAATGACTCAAGAGGAAAGTTCATATGTTAATACATGCATAAAAGTCCACCCGTGGGAAGCCGGGACTGGCCGCTCGTTAATAATAAATGTATGAGTTTGTATGAGTGTAAATACATTTGAATATTTACTTAAGGCTTAATAAATAATGCTAGGAATATACATAAAAATATAGAGCGCGGATAGTGCTGCAATCCGTTGCGTTGATTGTAAGTGTAATACTAAGGAATGGCAAGGCGCGTATATAGATATACTAAGATATTTATATTTCTTTAATTTTGATGCGAATTACTTTTGCGACTTGGTACTGTAGATTTCTTCATAATTATCACAAAACATATAAAATGTAGGTCGCTGCCTTAATATAAGGAGTGTTTTTTTGGTCAAGACACCACGTTGTTGTTTATACCCGTGCCACCAGTTCACACTCTGTAAGGCGCGCTCTATAACTTTCTTATATACCTATAATCCTATATTAGGAATAATGCTACCAATCTCCAATTGATTCCCAATCCTCCAAGAAGATAGAATAAGATAAAATTATATAATCTTTGTACGAGAAATAATGAATTGATTGTAATCCAGACCAACTGTTCGTGTTCAGCATCTATTCTGATATTTCCCGTAGATTTTTTGTCATACAAACCTTGTCGTGATAATTACGGACATAACAAAAAATCAACCAAATCGGGAAAGTCGTTATAAAGTTATGCGCGCACGTACATTTTGTTGATGCATTTTTATTTATATCGTCGTAGATTGTATTAAGAAAGACGTTTTTAACGTTTTTATATTAAGAAAGACCTCTTAATGAAAGCGAAGCAGTTTAACTGAATACTTAAATGAATAAAATAAATATTTAATAATTATGATGTATGTGTATCAAAATATATAATAAAATATATGCTCAATTAAGGGAGATTGTTATTCTTCACACGATCTGTTACTTGATCTAGAAACGGTTGGATGCGTCCAGTAGTAATTCTTGCATTGGACACTCGTAGACGCGATACCTATTTGCGTTAACGATTGCTATCGGCGTTGTCTCTCCTATCGAAAGGTGCTGAAGCCGTCTCGCAGAAATACGGTGCAATAAAAACTAAATGACCATTTATTACTCACAATAGTATATTTATTAGCCTTATGATTCTATACTACAGGCAAATTACAACATAAATTGAATATAAAAATAGCAAACGTAAGTCATACTTACCTCTGCCATCAAGATGTCATTATTTTACTGCAAAGCCATTTAATTCTATCTGTTTTTTTTACAAATCTTTTGCCACTTTCTTTAACGCTGTTTTGTTTAATTGTTCGTGAAATGGCTTGTTTATGTAACCATTTGACTATTTTAATAATAAATTCACTCATAATATATGCAGTCAGCTATTTAGTATGTTCTGTCATCTATTTTCAAGTGTACGTAAGTTTAATCTGGATATTTAGCAGTTTTTTTTATAAACTCGTATTATAGGTGTAGTACGTTGGTGGGACCTTTACATCTCTAAAGCTAATGCAAGCCAGTTACATGATATGACAAAATTCCTCGAAGAGAATTGTCCTTCATTCTTTCCCTATTGCATATTATTATAATGAAATTGGCGTTATGCAATAGCAGAGTATGTAGGACTCCCCTCACCATAGCGATGATATATATGATGTATTTAGATTAAGGATTAAGCTTGTATGGCCAATCTATCGCACTGAATTGCGCAAGATTTCCGTAAATAAATAAATAAAACCCCTGGATGCTACATTTAACTCCAATAAAAGGGGTACCGGGAACTACTAATGCATGTCATCCGGTGCACCTTAATTAATTCCCTAACCTCGAAGAGATAAGATTACAAACAAAATACATTCAATTGCACGTGAAAATATTATTTTTTACACTATATATGGCGTCTTGTCATTTCAGTAATAACATGATTGATGGCAGTTTATAGTTGCACTATATCATCGGCTCTGGCACGCATCTACGCACTGGTAGGTAATGCAACGGCATTTATAATCCATTAATGTCCATTCCTTTCCTTTTTCAGCACCAACACCTACTTTCTGGTCTGTAAAATTTAATAGTCAGGTTAAGTGACATGAAGTATCCTTCATGTAATAAATAAAAGAAAAAAAAATTGAATCAGATATGCGGTAGCTCTATACCTACTAGATATTAGTTGTCCGGAGACAGGGTGTCCTTGATGCCCCTAGATTGTATACGAAGTCCTCCGCGACAAAATAACTAATTTCTACATATGATGATGATGTGCTCTTTAGGAAATCATTACATAGTATAAAACAAAGTCGCTTTCCGCTGTCTGTCTGTAGGTACCTATGTATGCTTAGATCTTTAAAACTACGCAACGGATTTTGATGCGGTTTTTTTCAGTAGATACGAGTGATTCACGAGGAAAGTTTATATGTATATATATCAGCATTACACCCGTGCGAGGCAGGGGCGGGTCGCTAGTAAAAAATGAAATAATAATTGTATATCCGCATTTTAATCCATATTTAATATATACCTAATACAAGTCGCTTTTACTATACACGTGGATACACCGAGAGGTGCGGCAGTTTATTACAGTAAGGGTATAATCTGACTTTCTATTTTCTGTGTCACGTGATAATCGATTATAATATGTCAAGGTCATTATTATTGCAGCCATAATTACATAAGATTAAGTTCCTCTAAAGATCTAAAAGACTAAGTATATAACAGCAGTTAACAGCACACGTATGGGAGTGATTAGTTAGAAACATGATAATCAATTGAATTGTTATTGTCCTTCAATTAATAAATAGGCGGTGAGTTAAATGAATTTCCTTCCATTCTATTTTTAACTTCAGTGATTCTTTTCAATTAATTTACAAATTAAAAAAAAAAATTACTACTCATTGTAGCATCTTCATGATACAACGTTATTCTTAAAATTAAATGTTACAAGCAAATACTGGAAAAAGAAATTTTAAATAGGTATCAATAAGTTCCGCCAATATTTGTGGCTGCGGTACTGTTATAAATACCGGATACTTAACTGTTTCACGTGCTAATTAACGCAGTTTTTACTAACACAATGTATTTTGTGCCAATTAATGCACCGATAAGAATAGCATTGTGTTATGTGACCAGAAAATCAATAAATGAACAGAGAATTATTATGAAATGATTAACTCTTGGTATCACACGCGTTTTGTCTTATTACTTTTTTCTTCAGTGAATTAATCACAAAAGAGGTACAAGGTACCGCAAGTAGGGTTTTGTATCTTTGATTTATTTTTTCTTTACAATAATAATATAAAGGAAAAATAAATGTCGTCTCCAACCTGTAAAATTGTAACATTGGATTGTTTAATGTCTATATAAATAAATATACAACTCATCTTATTAGCAGAAGGTTTAATTCGAACAAAATCTTTGAGTTTTTTACATCCTTATATTGCTCATAAAACCAGCTATTTTCGTTACGTAATTATGGCTATTTACGTACGTGCTCATTGCATAGATTTTGTCAAGTCATGAACCAATAATAAGGACCCCTCAAAACGATTGTAAAGATTTGTTATTTTTTTTGTTTGCAGATGCGGTCTCAATGTAAGACTTGAACAATGCGCAGTGACGTGGCATACCGCGGGCTTTCACAACACGTGGAGTTAGACCGGGCTGCCGACCCTCGAGACCGATTTACTTTACAAGAACTCATTGGTGAAGGCACCTATGGCGAGGTGTATTGCGCCCGAGACAAAAAAAGTGGAAGACGGGTTGCTGTTAAGGTCAGAATTTTATTAAAAAATACGTTATTTCCATATAGTGAACTTTCATCTAATCCATGGTCCAACCTAAACGCTAACAATTAAATACCGGTTACTGATTACGTACGTCACATCTCTGCGTCAAAAATGTTATTAAAAAGTGTTACCCTTAGCTTAAGCTGGGTTTTATGTTTACAAACGTACGTCAATACGTAGCTAGATTGTTGAAGAATATTGGTCGCCTAGTTCCTTGCTTACGTTATTTAGCTAAAGTAGTAAGGTCAACAACATTTATAGGGCATGCACTCGTAAACTGTGCGAGTGAAACCTGAGAGAAACTTCACTGGCAGTCACACTAGCCCTACAAGTTTTAACTTATTAAGAATTCATAATAAATTGTTGAATTACCAGTTAAGGAGATGTCGTTATTAAAATTAGAATATAAAGTGCAGCAGTTTGTTTACTACACCTACTACTTATAATAAAGTAAACTGTAAAAGTAGTAGTACTTACTCAATAACGACCATCATTAGAAAACTCGAGAACGTATAACTGCAATCTGAATGACGTTCTTAGATTTTGTTCATGTATACATAATATATGACTATGTGAATGTATTTTGTGTTGTATCCCTCTATGGCCGATGAATTTTTATGGAGGTATTGTTAGCATGCCGCATGGAATTGATTGCGAAGATCTTATCACAAATTGTATTATTGATGTCAAGGCCGCCAAACACAATGACTAGATCCTCACCTCATGCTACTTAACTAAGTATTATTGTACCTACTCTTTGGCATTTTTCTAGTATTTATATACCTTTGTAAAATTGTTGCAGATTTTAGAAAATATTACCGAAAATATAGAGGAAATCGAAGAAGAATTTCTCGTGTTTCGCGATTTATCTAGCCATCCAAATATTCCAGAATTTTTTGGACTTTTCTTGAAACGAGGAGTTAGTTCAGACGACGATCAAATATGGTTCGTCATGGAGGTTGGTTATATTATTATCATATATTTAGCGTAGAGCGCTTTATTGAAAAGGCATAAATCAAGTCGACCTTTACATTTGCAGCTCTGTACCGGAGGTTCGGTGACAGATTTATGCGCTGGAATGCGGGCTCACGGTAGCAATCTCACCGAACCACAACTGGCTTATGTACTGCGAGGAACGGTACGAGCCTTGACACATCTACATGCTCACCGATGTATGCATCGTGACGTAAAGGGACATAACATACTTCTAACTGAAGATGCAGAAGTTAAACTAGTCGATTTTGGAGTTTCATCGCATTTAGCAGCTACAGCTGCGAGGAGAAATACCTCAGTTGGCACACCTTATTGGATGGCGCCAGAGGTACGTTTGAAGATTTATATGACAATATATTATTGCATAAGAGCTTATTATTATGATCGTCTTATTAACCTACATGAAACATACATTATTCATGACCCCGAATATAATACCAATGACGTTTTGAAAGTGGCTATAATATTCTTGTATTATTGTTACAGTTTAAGGTCACATTTGAATTGTTTTCTCAGGTCATAGCATGTGAACAGCAGTTAGACGAATCTTATGATTGCCGTTGTGACGTGTGGTCGGTGGGCATCACGGCCATTGAATTGGCTGAAGGTGAACCACCTTTGTCAGGACTTCATCCAATGAGGGCTCTCTTCCAAATTCCCAGAAATCCTCCGCCATGTTTATCACATCCAGAGATATTCTCGCCGCAACTTGCAGATTTTATTGCAGATTGTTTAGTGAAAGACATGAATCAAAGACCATTTGCTAGAGAGCTTTTGGAACATCCTCTACTACTCGCAGTCAGTAGTTTCGAGGACAAGGTACTAAATACTTTTTTTTCTTATCAAAAACGGGTAAGATTAAATTATTGTAAAATTTAATTACAATTTGTTTATTATGTAGATCCGTAAAGAGCTCCAAGCAGAGATTAGACGTCAAAGAGCAGAAGGCCGTGGGTCTCGCGCTCCCGAAGCTACAACTAAAAGAGGAAAACTTAAATCACATAGAAAAGCACGTCCAGAAAAAATGTATACTGATGATTTGGCTACACTCGAAGTCTTAACAGAAGATGCAATAGTAGAACAGCTACAGAAAAGATATGTTCAGAATCAAATATACACATACATTGGAGACATATTAGTTGCTGTTAATCCGTTTACAGATGTGGGCATATACACTACAAAGGTAAACAGAATAAAGGTAACATTTTGAATTCTGTATCAAACGAGTGGTTACCCACATATTGCTTTCTGATTCAGTATATTCGCATCACATCGCAAAAATATTATTATTTTGCCGTTACATAAATTGTGCGTTTCATACGAGTTACTAAGATTATCAAGTCAATTCGAATCAAATTTTACGCAAGCATATAAATTTTTCGCTTGTGTGTTTTAGAGTCAACAACTATATCAAGGTCGATGTCGGTCTGATAATCCGCCCCATATATACGCCGTAGCTGACGCAGCGCATCAAGCTTTGATGCATCAGAAACAACATCAGGCTATAGTTATATCTGGAGAAAGTGGAGCCGGCAAGACTGAATCTGCTAATCTTTTGTTGAAACAACTTGTATTTCTATCTAAGGTATGTAAACACATACCGTAGTCCGTCCTAGAAGTATAACAAGCAAGATACAAGCATTGTAACAGTAGTTAGTATTCACATAGATCTAAATTTAATATAAAATGTGTTATGTTACAGACTCAAAATCGTAATTTAGAAGAAAAAATCTTACAAGTGAATCCAATAATGGAGGCGTTCGGCAACGCCCGCACTGGAATCAACGCGAACAGTTCTCGTTTTGGCAAATATTTGGATTTGTCTATGATGAGAGTTGGACGAATATCAGGCGCTCGAATATCTGTGTACCTTCTAGAACAATCCAGAGTTGTGCACCAAGCTTTGTAAGTAGACTTCTTCGGTTTTATTCTCTTTTTTAATCGTGAGGAATTAATTGTATCAATAAAAAGAATTATATTGTTTATCATAGTGGATTTCTAACATAATAGTATTCTAAAATAGTATTCGCTGTTATAGTTATAAAACTTAAAATTTATCCTTACATAGTCACTTTTACGTAGGTATAAGACATTGAAAACCAGGCTAATAATAATAGTAAACAGAATTAGTATGAATTAGGTAATTAAAATCTTCATCTAAATTATTATTAGGTAATATTAGGTAGTATGACCAAATAGTGTCACCTTCTAACCAAGGGCATTGGTAACGTTTCGTTTGACCTACGCTTCTAGTAACTGGCTAAATGAGATAATTATTATTGTTACGTCACAATAATTTTTCCATTTGATAAATATTAATATTTGATGACATACCACTGGAAATACTGAATTTCTAGAAATAAATATAATATTCAGAGTGAAATGCCGTATAACGTATCAAATTTAAAAAATGAAAATAGTCGATAAAGATTTGATAATTGTATAATAATAACTAATAATGACAATTTTCGACTATTCCACAATAGTAAATTATGACAAGACCAAAGTAAGGATTTTCATAGATATTTTGGTATAAATTACAGGGGAGAGAGTAACTTCCACGTATTCTACTACCTATACGACGGACTGGAGAGCGAAGGTCGTTGGAGGAAGTTTTACCTGGATGAACAGTTAAAATCTAGGCATCGCTACTTGCAGCCGCTGTCGGTGGCCCACAGGGAACATAATGTACATCGGTGGAGGCAACTTAACCAAGCGTTTAAGGTTAGTTGTTGACTTCAATATTAGTAATTTTGGAATCCATTAGTTGTCTAGAAATTTGTAGACAACTAATTTATTTTTAACATTCATGAAGTCGTAAAAGATAAATGTTTACTTTTCATGCTAGTGTGTGGTTTCTGACTTAGAATAGACCGCCCCATGTCTTCCACGAATATCGTAAGTGAAAAAAATTGTTTAACTCATGTATACGGAGATAGGTCAGAGAGAGGCACATACATATATTATTATTATTAAAGACACTCGTGGACTTTTATAGCCTATGTTAGTACTCAGGGATAATGTAGCTTTCTAATGGTGAAAGATTTATCGAAATCTGTTCCTACTGAACGAATTTCGATAATTCTTGAGTTACTTTCGATTATTTTTGGGTTTATTCGAAACAAACATACAAAAATACAAACTTTTCCTCTTTATAATATGAGTATGGATGATATTTTAAAAAAATTATCACTAGGTTCCCACGCGCGGTTTCACCCGAGTATCTCCCGGGAACTTCCTAATGAAATATAGCATTTCTCAATAGGTAATTGGGCTATCTAATACTGAAAGAATTTTTCAAATCGGATCAGTAGATCCTGAGATTAGTGCGTTAAAGAAAACAAACAAACTAGATAAGATTTATACTTCGATAAGCAATAGCAAATTTTTTATCAATGAATTTTTTTTTGTAATTACTTTTACAGGTAGTAGGCTTCCAAGAGGAGGAAGTGCAGATAATATACAAAATGTTAGCTGCAATACTGCATCTCGGTGATATAGAGTTTGGTGAGGCAGCGGGCGAAGACAACGCAGATAATAAAGCTACGATCATTGATACAGCACCACTGCACAGAGGTATGTTTCTTTTATGCCTTAGCACACATTTAGTCAAACTAAAACCTCGTGTCAAGAAGATCGAGGGACCTAGCCCCAATTTTCTACTAACTATTTATCATAACTGACTAATACTCATCTAGCGTCTGATATACCTAGTGTAGATGACACTAGGTACTGGTGCTATTCTTGTATTCGAAATTATACATAAAAAAAATGTTTATAACTATTACAGGTACTTGCAAATAGTCAAAACAATTATTTAGTAATAATTTATCAATAATGATTACAATTTATAAATTTGCAAATTAAACAGGTATTTGAGTTATTACTTTTAATAATATCTTCGGAACTTTATTATTTAACTATTTTGTGTCGTCCAATAGATATATTAGGTTAGAACAATTGGCAATGTTTGCGAACCATGAGTATAACGCCGGATACTATTTTGTATTCTAAGAATTTAAAAGTAAATACCTAAAAGGACTTAAACTGTTAGCTATGATAGACATTATTTGAGCTGACAAATTCGACAATAACAGACTTAACCAACACCGCACCGCTTCGCTTAGATTACGCTATGTCAAACAGAATAATGGAAATTACAACGACAAATTTCCGACGCTTTAAGTTTAAATGGCCTTCATTTAAACAATGCAACCATTAAATTATGAACGAACATAATTTAATGGTTTTCTGTTTATGGTTTATTTAGATTTAATTTAGGGCCAAGTTCTATTACAGTCATTAGATATTACATGGGAAAGGAGAATTCGAATTCACTCAGTCTTTTTATTTTGATTACGGATTATTATCAAGATTTCCTGCCTTTGTAGCCAAGAATGATATATCAATATTTTTATGTATTTTCCCAATGGTCTGATCCAAAATTATAACTTTCTCTGTCTTCATCTGATTTACCTGATCTGGTGAAATCAATGATTTGATCCTACTAAAACATAATTAATTAGGTATCATTATAAGTCTTGGTTTTTTGTACTTTAACATGTTCATAATCCATTGCTTTCCCCTTTTCAGCATCTTGTCTACTCGGCGTAGAAACAGTGGACCTCCGCGAGTGCCTGACAAGCAGCAGTGTAGTTGCTCGCGGCGAAACGATAGCTCGACACAGTTCTCCAACAGAGGCTGCGGTTGCGAGGGATGCTACTGCCAGGGGATTGTATGCCAGGGCCTTTGACAGGATTGTTGAAAGGATCAACGCTCTGTTGTGCCAGAATAGAGCTCATTTGTGAGTGTCATCTTATTGTATTTTTTTTAAGGTTTATATGGAGGATATATACCCTCTTCAATAATATACCTAGTATGTTTTGTATGGAGGTAGTTAGAGGGCAATGACAGTTACAATGGAATTTATGATTTCTACTAACGACCCGCCCCGTTTCTCACGGGTGCAACGCTGATGTATTATGCATATAAGCCTTCCTCTTGAGTCATTCTATCGATTAAAAAAAATAGTAGTTTTATAGAAGCTAGTAGCACTAGTAGTTTTATTTAAGCATACATAGGTACAGACAGACAGCGGGGAGCGACTTTGTTTTATACTATGTATTGATGATATTATAGCAATTAAAATCTTCTAAATTCAAACTGGGTGAATATTGAAGTGTCATATTTTGAAAAATTTATGGAATTTAATAGCTTTGTTTGTTTTTTTACTACACCGCGACCGTGGCGCCCTTTGTGTATAGTCATAAATTTCTTTCCGTGTCTTGTGGATCGAGGTGGTACCTTCAGTGTCTTGGAAAGCACATGAAACCGTTAGTCCCGATTGTCATAACATAATCTATGACAATTGCATACCAAGTAATGGGTAACAGGGTTTACCTGTGCATATGCTGTACATAATACTGCCGTCACCAACCTGCCGGCCAAGCGCGGTGACATGGCAATATCCCTTTCGAGGGAGGGCAATGTTCAGCAGGGGGCGTTGTACCTACGGCCTAATAGTGTTGACGATGATTACTTTTTTCAGACATGAACAACTCTCAATCGGAATATTGGATATTTTCGGCTTTGAAAACTTCAATAAGAACTCATTCGAGCAACTCTGCATCAATATTGCAAACGAACAAATCCAATACTACTTCAACCAACATATCTTCACTTGGGAACAGCAAGAATATATGGCAGAAGGCGTCCCAGTAGATCTAGTAGAATTTCAGGATAACCGACCAGTGTTAGATATGTTACTGTCTAGGCCTATGGGAATGCTGGCCTTACTAGATGAAGAGAGCCGGTTCCCTAGATCTAGTGATAGAAGCCTGATTGGTAAGTTCATCCACATTATAAGTCATTTTCTTCATTTCATTCCCAAGATCTTTGGAGGTTGGGGTCAAGACATTGCTTTATATCATAAACTTAACTTTTACATTACAGAGAAGTTCCACAGCAACATCAAAAGCAAATACTACGTCCGTCCAAAGTCTGACGCAATTTGCTTTGCAATCCATCATTTTGCTGGTCGGGTGGTGTACCAAGCTGATGGTTTCCTAGAAAAGAACCGCAACTTCTTACCTCCAGAAGTGGTTCAATTGATGAGACAAAGTCAATTCGATATTATCAGATTCCTATTCCAGTGTCCTATTACGAAAACTGGCAATTTGTATTCACCGTTACATGGAGATTTGGATAGAAGCTTGGAAAGTCCAATTTCTAATGATGTCCGGGTAATATTTCTTTAATAACTACCTTCATCTGCTTTCTTGTCAATGTTTCAACATTTATGTCATACAGTACCTTTATTTTTGGATATTCTAAGTATTTGTTGCTTATATATTTAATTATTCGCAGGAGCGTTTTAACAGTCGAGGCTTAGCATCTCAGTCACGAGCTCAACAGACGGTGTCGACATACTTCCGCTTTTCCTTAATGGAATTGCTCCAGAAGATGGTGAGCGGAACGCCTCAATTCGTGAGATGTCTCAAGCCAAATGACTCAAGGTCTCCCAAGCACTTTGACTCAGCGAAGATACTGAAACAACTTCGATACACAGGAGTATTGGAAACTATCAGAATACGCCAGAACGGATTTTCTCATAGGTTACCGTTTGATGAGTTTTTAAAAAGGTAACTAGAATCAAAATAATTACAATAATGAGTAAGCGAAAGACTTATTAACTTACGTCTATAAAATTTGCTTTTAGGTACAGTTTCCTAGCCTTTGGTTACAAAGAAGAAGTAAAACCTAACCGGGATACATGTCGACTTCTTCTGATGAGACTGAAGATGGACGGCTGGGCGCTCGGAAAATCAAAAGTGTTCCTTAAGTATTACCACGTGGAACTTCTTGCCAGAATTTATGAAGAACAGGTAAAATGATCAGACAATTTGTGAATGTGTACAAGACTATCATAAATTCTACTACTTTTTCTAGGCATTTTTATTATAAAATGCCACGTTATGCGCCATGGGTTACTAATTTATCCATTTTGCAATAATTTTAAAGTAATTTTAACGATTTACAGCATTTTTAGTTTGAACATAATATGGCATTTATGGTGAACATATTATATAAAAACCATTCGTATTTTCAGATAAGGAAAGTAGTGCTGGTCCAAGCATGTGCCCGAGGTTGGTTGGCTCGGCGGAACTACCAGAGACTCAAGGCACAGATGGCCATCTCAGTTCTGACTCTGCAACGTCACGTTCGAGGTTGGCTAACTCGCAGAAAACTGGAAGAAAGACAACGACAGCTGGCAAGGGAGTTCCAGTTGGAACAAGAAAGCCAGAGGAAACATCATAAGGCTGGTAAGATAAATAGATAGTGGTCCTGTACCGTTAATTTTATGATTTACATCAAATTATATGTAGGTGCAAGTAGAAAATATACATACAAGTAATAGCTTTATATAAACTTTGTTAGCTTGGGTTTGCGATTATATTCTAAATGACTTGATTTTTTAAGACCAAGCTATTTAATATTATAGAAATCACAAACATCTCAGTTACAAAGTCTCCGAATTCAAATTCAAAATTCATTTATTCCGTAAAAATGGTTACATTTGTTTGGAATCGGCATATTTTTTCCCCTTCTGTGCAGTTCGTGACGTGGCGACTAATGAGAAACACTGCCAAAAAAGGCAGTAGAATCCTATTGAAAAAAAAGTCCTCAGTCTCCTCCTTCAGTAACATAATATTTTAGTTTGTAAAAACACTAGTTTCAGCCGCGACTAACTCCCCTTACCCTTACTTAGTAGGAACTGCACAATCAAATATAGACTATAGCCTTCCTTGATAAAAAGGCTATCTAACACCGAAACAAAATTCCTGAGATTAGCGCGTTCAAACAAACAAACTCTTCAGTTTATATATTAGTATAGATCCAACTGTAACTTTTAAACTTATAGGTATCCCAAACAAAAACAAGGCGCTGATGAAGGCGAAAGTATTGCGTCGGATGACGTCTCAGGACAGTGACAACAGCGACACTCACAACGGCAATAAGGAGAATATTGATTCAAATAAAGCAGCTGTTGTTATACAAAGCCGTGAGTTTATATTCATTTATCTTTTTGCTTATGTTAACACAGTATAAAATGAAGTGTATGCTTAGGTCTTTTAAACGGTGTAACGGATTTTTCTGCGGGTGAGCGACCGCGCGGGACTACACAAGTTGAGAGATGTTACAAGAAAATTCTAGAAATTACGATTATCTGTAAAAAAGGAATGGACCGGAATTAATTGGCATGTCAATGAATTATACAGGGTTATTTGTAAAACACCGATAACCTCTCTGGACTACGTTACTAACATCAAAATAAAAACTTTTGTTCTATGACTTTTAAAAATTTATAATATTTTAATTCATCAGATTTACACACAAAAATAAAAGTATTTAAATTCAACGCTCTAAATGTTACGAAGTCTATGCGAAGCAAAATAAAGTGATAGTACCGACAATAGCGAGGGGAGCGGGGAATACAGAGTTGAAATGTGTTAGATAGGACAACAAAATATTCAAGGTTTGTTTTTGGTAAATGTATTATGTTTTGTAAAAAGTCGTAGAACAAATGTTGTTGTTTATGATGTTGGTAATATAGTCCTGAGAGGTTACCGGTGTTTTACAAATAACCCTGTATATTATTCCATTGCTATTAGCAATATAATAAAAAGAAGCATGTCCGTTTTTGAGGGCAAATTTCACACTGTGTAGCAAGTCTAGTTATACATTGCTATAGATGATGTTGGCAATCGGGGCCAACAGCTTAACGTGCTTTCCGAGGCACCGAGGGTAGTCCCTTAACGACCCAGACCCGGAAAGAAATCTTTTGTTTACACTAATATGTCTTGTCAGGCGTGGGGATCCAAACCACGACTACTGAGACTTAAAGCGACATTTATGCTGCTGCGTCACGTAGGTGTTTACTTGTATTTTAAAACATACATTATACTATACTCCAGTCGGTAATCAGCCTGCTAAGCTTAAGGTTGAGAACTTTATTCGGCTGTGGATGATAATTAGTTTACTTGTGGTGTAGATTTTCGCGGGTTCACGGCTCGTCGTGCCTGGAACAAGGGTCGCGCTCCACCGCCGCCGGTGCAGCACGCGCCGCGCTCACCCCAACACCTCATGCAGCACTACTCCGCACAAGAGCGAGCCGAACATCTGCACACCTTCGCTGACCAGGTAACAAACTATATGTTTATTAATATTAAATATTTATATATATATAAATTATTAAACAAACTAGCATCCGCGCGCGGTTTCTCCAGCGTAACTCCCGTTCCCGTGTGAGCTTCATAATGAAATATAACCTATAGCCTTCCTCGATGAAAGGGATAAATCTAACTCTGATTTTTTTTTTCTAATCGGGCTAGTAATTCCTGATATTAAAGTGTTCAAGCGGACAAACTCTTCAGCTTTATGTATTAGTATAAAATTAGATTTAGCAGGAACATTACAGATGCAACAACTAGATACCGATGAGAATCGCGTAAGCCAGCTGTTGTATACGTAAGAAACAAACTGATTTTGTTCAAAGGAGTTATTTTGATTCGCCGTACTTGACGGTAATTCCAAACGAAACTAAAGTTAAACCAAGATTTTTTAATAAGTTAAATGGAAAGTTAGGTGTGCAACAAATTGAAGTGGCGATAATCTCTACTGGACCAACAGACGCCAATGATAGTAATAATTTTGTCTATGAAGTTTTACGATGAACTGTCAAATAGTCAAAGGGTTAGGTTCATTTAGATCGAACTTGTTGTTCCAAAGTAGGTATAAATAAATAAATAAACAGTTTTTATTTTTCTGACCATGCCAATGAAAAGTTGTTGATCTAGTTTCTAGTTTCGGAATACTTTCACTATTTGTACTACGTACAATTCAATAGAAAGTCCATAAATCCTTCTTTAAAAGAGAAACTTTGTTGGCCAAGCGCCAATTTTGTTTAAAACTGACTAGGATATTAGAGCTCTCGGCGTTATTCGTGACCCACATTAAGTTTATTGGAAAATGCATAGCAAATGTTTAGAATGTTACAAAATATTTTAGCCGGCTCCTTTGAATTTAAAATAAATAGTAGAACTCTAATCTGCTATCAAAGTTTTTCCATCTACCGATACTTCAAATATATTTTTTGCCAGTTTTGTTGATCTACTTAAAACAATGAAGGCAACATTACCTTGTTATCTTACATTTGGACATTACCTTGTTACCTTACATTTGGACATTACCTTGTTATCTTACATTTGGACATTACCTTGTTACCTTACATTTGGACACAATGAAATAGTTTTAAAATTTACAGTTACCAATATTTTATCCATATCTTTGCATATAGATTGATTGATAATAATTCATTAATTGATTCCAAATTCATAAATTCAAATTCATATTTTCTTTCTGATATCAGAAAGAAATGATTCTTGAAAATATAAATCTTTAGAGTTTGTTTGTTTATTTGAATGCGCCAAACACAGAAACTACTGGGCCGATTTCAAAATTGTTTTCAGTGTTAGATAGCCTATTTATCGAGGACGGCTTTATTAATTATGAAGTTCCCACGGGAACAAGTGCTACTAGCTAAATAGGTTGCGCGATTACCTTTTTTGCTGACATCATCGTTTATCCCAATATATTGCATTTAGACTACAAAATATTAGATTTCGTGCAACTCTATAACATAAAAAATAATATTCTACCAGGTGCACGACAAAAACCAAGAAGTCCACAAGAACCTTCGGCGCAACAAACCCGGCATTCGACTGCAGGAGGTACAACGCGCCGACCAGTACCGACAACCGCCTGGGTTCACCCTCGTACCCGCCATAGTTCGTGGACAGCCAACACAGCTAGAGCGAGATGCCAGCAGATTGTCCAGGTAAAGACGGAAGAAATTATTATATGAGAAACATCTACTTGACAAATTAAAAACAAAAATAGTAATACTGCTGTAACAACAATATGTTTCGAATGGTAGATGACGCGTGTCAACAGGATTGTGAATGTTTGACATAATTCATTGTTGTGACTAGCGGGAGAATAAAATAAAAACAGAAGTTAAATGGAAATATGCGTTTAGCAATGTTATACACACAAAATAATCTTAAGTACCTCTTTAACGTAGCGGTAATAGTTTCGTTTTAAGTCTCGGCAGTCTTGGATTCGATCCCCAGTAGATTTCTTTTTGAATGAGGGTGTACGTTCTGTACCTCGGAAACCTCGTTAAGTCGTTGGTCCCGATTGTTATAACATCTACTATAGAAATTGTGTACCAGGGTACGGGCAGCAGCGTTTCTCTGTGTCTCTATTACATAATACTGCGGTCACCAACGCGCCCACTTAGCTTGATGACTAAGGCTAAGAAGGAGGTCCTATTTCAACAGCTCAACGTTATATGGGCTAATGATGATGAATTTTAAGCACAGTGATTAAATTAAATCTTATCATCACTTTACGCAACTCTAGTAGCCTTAAACATTAAGGTTAAAACCAACACTGATGCAGAAAATAAACAGTTACCTAAATGAAAGATCAGTATTAAAAAGTAGTACAAAGTGATAAACTTCACTAAATTACTTCGCAACTTTTTCATAAATGTTACAACACCAACAGTCTAGCTAGACGATTAGGAACTGATAACCTACCTGTTAATAAAATAAAACACACCTACAAATAAATTAACTGCAACGTTAGACTACTATTTCAATTTACAGCTTCGTTAGCTATTAAAATAAACGAATGTTCCAAACTACCGGCATTCAATTTGTATTTATTTCTGTTAATTAGCAAAATGCTGAATTGTTTCCATTGTAAAGACAATTAGCTGAAATAGTCTTGGCTATAACTTCCAGTGAAGTATACTGCTAACGTCCGGTGGTGAAGACAGAAATAAGCGCTCTACTTCACACTTCTAAGAAATTTGCTACCATTTTCATAATTAGGTGAAAATAATGGACTATAAATATTTATTTTGCTAGCGATCTTTGCTTCTAGGAAAAATATCGTACAATTCAACCGTGACTTTACTTTTTATGTTTTGATTGTATAGGAATTTAAAATTTTTGCGTAGGTTTATCATATGGTATGGTCTATATTCTAGATGGGATTCAATTTTTTTGCTGAAGATTTTACAAATATAATATTTGTAAAATCTTCAGCAAAAAAATTGAATCCCATCTAGTAAGTTTTTGTATAATAGCAATGTGTGAGCTAAATTAATACCCTAATTAATACAAAATCTCGTCGACTGAACGGTAATATATTCGAGCCAGGTTTAACAGTTTGAATTATTGATGGTTTTATAATGGAAACAAGAATATACGATGTATTATCAATACGTATAACTGTTTTATTTAGCAATATGTTTCATTATTTTAATGCTTCCCGTAATGGATGGAAATTAGCCCGTCGCCTGAATTCCTCGAAAGTCCCGCTCGACCTTGGGACGAACCGTTGAAATGTAAGAAAGAATATGTGATCAAACCTTCCAGGTGGGTTGTCTACTTTAAATGGTTCCCGTAATGTTAAAACAAAACAATCATAATAATAATTCATAGCAGACTTCTGAATGTTGTATAAATGCTAGAATATATCTTCGTAATTTATTTCTTTATGATATCATACAACGTCTTAGTGTTATAATTTGACTACTATTTATAATATGTTCTTTACCTTATTTTATTTCGGTCATTTGGGTGACTTGTTTTCCTGATAAACAAAAGACATGCGAGATACTAGCTGAGTGACTTGATTAGTATGTGTTATGAAAATACAAAAAAAAAACACTTTGTTCACCCGTGTCATTTGACTTAAGTGGTCAATGTGGGATAAACCGATCAATATAGGTAACAGGTAAAATTATGTATAATTTATTTTTTTCAATATATCTATTATTTTTTTAATCATCTTTTTATTTTAATTGAGCCCAACTTGCTTTATAACTATTGTAACATAACGACCTTTTAAACTTTTACGTCCTATAAACTTACAATCAAATTGAAATGGACGTGCATATTAAACTCTCACTAGTTGACTATATCGGTTTTATATTAAATTATTCGCGGCATTTCAACTCCCCAAAGTATTTGGCGCTATTCCCAATTCTGGTAAAAGTACGATTTGCTAGGATACAAATTTGCCAAAACTATTTCCGATAAATGGTTATAACACTCTGTTAAACTATTTACGTAGCTACTTTATAAAATTCCAATCATTTTTAATTTCAATTCTGTGAATATTGCGGTTAGTATTTGCCACAATGTAAAAAAAATTAAAGTCCCTATATACCTATCGTAGTTGTAACATCACGTTAAGGTAAGTAATTTTTTGGCGGTTTAGACATTTTGATGCCATTTGCCTAGATACTTAATGGGAATACAATCAAATTCTCAGACAAACCCGTATAAAAAAGTAAATAGTAAACTGGTAGTGTTCTGGTGTCTATTTAAATTTCCCTAGTAATTCCACCCTCCTCAAAAGTTACTATTTCTGACATACGTGGTATTAGAACTTAAGCGACGATATTCTAATCGAAGTTACCATATCTGTCATAGATACCAACCAACTAACAACAGCGTGGAATACCGCAATGAGCGACTCCTGCAACACAACAACTTCAACAGCAACAGCAGTCACAACAACAACAACAGTAGCAACTGGCAGAACCTGCCGTGCAGCCGGCAATGTAGCGGTCTAGTCAGGTACGACAAACAACAGGCAGACACCTTCTGGCCTTAAGCGTAACTAATTCTTATTCTTCTTCGCATGCTTTACGTACTCGTGGAAAGCAGAAATAATGGGTATGTATTTCAGTTTATTTAATTCTGGTGACCAGAATATTCTTAAGTCGGATTAACGAAATTGTTATCGAGAAAATTGTCTTATGACGATATCTTTGGGTTTGGTTCTCGTTTGTATTTTTCAATTTTAAAATATTAGCTACACATATAGTTTAATTTGTCGCCAAAAATAAGGATTTTATAAGATATCTTACTATGAAAGTGCCGTCTCAATACTACTTTTTTGAATATTAGATGGAATACATGGACAAACAAACAGACGGACAAAATAAAACGTTGCCTGTATTTGGCCTTAGCTATTTTTCTATCTACCATTACTGAGCCGATAGCCGATATAAGTTGGAACAGACAAACATACCGGACAGACATGCAACATTTTTTTAATTGTGTTTCTGTTATTAGTATTCATTTAAATTTAGTAAAAACCTGTTATGTTTTCATTATAAACAGACACTTCAATTTTATTTATTGTTTTTTGTTTTGTTAGATGCCACTAGTAGTTAAATTACATGATCATTAATGACATTTTTTCATTAGTCACCACGGTCATATTTCATTTATATTTTCACAGCAATAAAATCAACGAGTTAGTGCGCAAGTCTCAGAAGTCTGATCTTCCGCCGCGGCAGGTGTACAACCCTACGCACGATCCAGAGTCAGACTTCAGAAAAATACTCCGAAACTCTCCAGAAATCCTCGCCACACCAATTTTTAGCTCTGACGACGATTACACAGAGGGTCCTTTTAGGTTCAAACAATTGTTAAGACCAACCCTAGGGCCTACCGAAAGCCTTCGCAAGAGGAAAGTAAGAAATACATCAGGACAAAGTCCCTGGATGTCGGATAGTTCTCAAGACAGCACCAGTTCTAAGCAAGCGTTATGCAAACGTCGACCACAGATCAGTATGGGTGTGTATTATAACTAAATATTCATGTAAGCATCAATCACTGTCGTTCAAGCAATATGGCAACAGGTGAAGAATGTCTTTTTTGAAGCGATAACTCTAACTTTTGTAATAGTTATTGACTGCTAAAATTGCAGTGGGGTAAAGTTTTGCATAACCTGTTGAAAGCACGCGATACGTGTTTCACTTGATTGTTAACTAGATTTTTAAGAGGCCGCAATTTTAAACATTTACGGCGGCTTAAGTATAAAATACAAGTGTGAAAATATCCTATTACCTACGTCCTGTTTTACTTTTATGTATTTAATTTTAAGAAGAATGTTTCAAGAAATTGAAACATTGTCACTATCTGATTTAATATGTTGCTGATTGTGCTTGCCTTACAGCCATAATGTAGTAATAATTTAAAGCACTTAAAATTTATGAGTTATATACCTATACTTAAATCGGAATTTGTCGCAAAGTCTATTGAGCAACTATGTTTTCGCAGTAGCTGGAGATATAATAACCCTATATAGTTTAATGGCTTGCTATAAAAATAAAGTTGCAGTCTAAAGATAAAACTTATCTTGAAGCTAGTAGCTTTAAAATACTTTAAATCTTTTACATATATAAATATTCTTGTTTATAGCACGAATATTCTCATGAAATATTATATTCAAAATGTGTGCATATAACTTTACATATAGTTTTCTATTTTGGGAGCGGTACCTTATTTGTACTTTCTCAAATTGAAACCAAAATAACCATTTACATTAAAATCCGACAAGTATTCAGTCCGACTTACATAATTTGTTTAATGCCGCACCAATCAAGCAGAGCTTGATTGCAGTTAAACCGTTGAAGGAGAATTAATTTGCAATACATTGGTTTCCGATAACTACTATTGATTTAAATTGTAGTATCAAGTGCTCTTCTCGATTTAAGCAATTACCAAAGTCTTACTCGTAAATTTTAGTCAATAAGGAAGATTGTCTCTAGAATTTCTTAGAAGTTAGTTGTAATATCTGAAATTTATCTACTATTATATCCAAATTTCCATATTTATCAGTATTATTATTGTATCGTATGTATAATGTTTGCATTACAATATGTAAGTAGGTAAATAAGTACTATCAAATGTAAGATCTCACCGGAAAGTGATTTTCATGATTAAAAAATCAATATTGCCATCACACTAAAAAGGAATATCATACTTACTTAAAATTATGATAAATAATAAATCATTCACAACCTTTGTGATAATGTGCCAATGATTATTTTTAAGTTTATATGGAATTTATTTAAGGTGGTCAAAGATTAATAAAGTTTGCGAGTTAGTATGGTGTTTTTATTTTAATTCCAAAATTAATTAAAGTATAAATATTAAGATTGATAAGAAACCAGAGGCACCTAATCTATTTCGTAACCAAATTTATGAAAGGCGTATCCGAAACTGGCACACGTGAACATGTCGGATATAGGTATTCGCCATTGTAATCAAAACAAACTAAAAAAACGTAAAGCTGTAGTTTTTAAGGCCGCAATAGTATGTGTTAAAACTAAACACGCAACGCGACGTGTTTACGAGCACGGGGCGGGGGGTCCGGTGTGAGGGGACAACACCACGTGACAGCACACTCTCGGCCAATCGCGGCGGCTGTGTCGCGTGCGCGCGCATCCGCGCAGTCGCGCCCGCGCCAGCCATGGCGGCCGCCGGCCTTAGCGGCCTCACCGACGTTGATCTCTCACAAATTAAAACGCGCTCCATCGAGAGAACCCTGCTCCCCCTCATCAAGCAGGTACGAAATCCTATGCATGCACACCTGCCTTTGTGACAGAGTTTCACTTATCATTCGCTACCTGCCTGATTTTAATATTTGCAACTACGGACCTGTGACGTCCCGATCAACTGGATTGCGTCGACACGGCGACGGTGCTTCAATGACGTCGTCGTCGACACCAACGATAATTCCCGCTTTACGTATGCGACTAAAATTATAGTTTTATTTTCGTGGAAGCTATGATTTCGGCTGCGTCGGCATTTGACGTTTGCTATTAAAATTTCCCGCCCACGAAAACAATCTGTTGCGCTTCAGTTCGCGCAGTCGCGTAGAAGAGCTACGGATGGCGGTCAATTTGAATGATGACTCGCTCTCGTATTGATATGATGACTACATATTTTGTTACTTTTTGAGGAAGCTAACTAAATCGTTCGTGATAATTTACTGGATCATTGTTAGAGAAAATTTAAATTTTCGAGAAAAAGCATGTGACACGGTAGTAGTATGTACAAGGGCGGGCGGCCACGTGGAGTATAGGCGGGCGGGGTGTCGGGTAGGCGAGGGGGGTGCGATCGATGCTCGCCGGGTCCGTCAGTGCCGCCGCGGACGCGGGCGGAGCGGCGCGGTGCCGCAGCGACTGGCGCCACGGAGCACGTGCGCGCGCCCGCGGACTGCGCGCCGCCGAGCGCGCGCCCACCGCCCGCGTGCCGAGCGCACCGCAGACATGGACGCGCTCTCCGATGACGAAGAGTTCGCGCGCCGCGACCAGCAGGTACGTAGCGGGCCTGCCGCTGTGGAAATTGATGATCACACTGGCTGATCGTGTACCGATGCTGGTTGGTCGTGAGACCAGTGCTGTTTTTGAGACTAGATTTCGTGCGCGCAACAAGTAGCCACGGGTGCGGGGTGGAGAAGAAGCTCGCGTGCAAGAACGACCTTGATTCGAGCTCGCGCCTCGCGGTCTCGCCCCGCATCCCGGCCAAAGACGTACAGACCTCCCTCAGGATGATGATAAACATTTATCTCAAATAATTATACTTAAAGCTCAGTTGAATAGTGTAAATATTTATGTTTTTGTAAATTTATAACCTTTATCTAGCAGTTGTGTTTGAGTAGTTAAGAAAATAAAAAGAAACTTCTGAAGTCGGTAGTTATTAAAAATATATAAAATTTAAAAAAGGACATCCGGTTCGTTTCAATTTTATATAAACAACGTGATAATGTAGTGGTAAAATATATAAATGTCTATATTATAATAAAATAAAAGTGAATAAATATAAAAGCCTACCTTAATACATGTAATAATATAATATCAAAGTAAAATAATAGAATTGTCTGAGAAAAGTATAGTAATAGGTGGCGACCGCATTTTCACGTCGTTGTCTCGTAAAACGTGCCGTAGTGGTGCGTAATATTACAGGGAGCCATTGTTTTCATTGTTTTCGCCTCTGCAATATTCGGTACCTACTCTCCAGCGTAAATGTTATATTTTGCGCCAGGAAATATCTCTAATCTTTTTGTATATATGAAATATATGCTGTTTGAAGAAAGTATTATTTAAATAAGTATGTTGAAGGTACGTAACTTGAAAGTCACCCAATAAAATTTAAAGTTAGTAAGATTATAACTACTGTTTCAAACGCTACAAACATTGGGCCGAAAGGTTTTAAGGCAACATTTAACTAAAATCTATCTACATCTTGAAGAATTTGAAATAAAATCGAAGCATAAAATAATACTGAAACTTGCCCCAAATTTGTTTGGTTCATTAAGACGTCGAAGATATTTCTCTGTAGACACATTTTACGAATATTCCATTACACAACTATGACCAAGGGCTCAAAATCCGTTTGGGATTGATCCTAATAACCTTTGCGATTACATCCCCAGTAGCTTTGATATTCTGAAATTCTCAACCTTTTATGGACTACCGACCATTTTACAAGTAAAAAAAAACAAACAATGTCCCCCCTATTATCTATTATAATGACAAATCTATATTAATAAAAATTAAAAGCCAAAATGTTTCAGCGCTTAAATCATAACAACGCGACCTAGGTAGGTATGGGTTTTCAATTTTTAAACGGATTTTTTTGTTGGCATTTCTAAGCATAAAGGTTTTACGAAAGAAAAATGGAAATTTAAGCGGGAAATCGGGTATTAACTTTTTTTCTTCCTCCCTTATCTAATTTTGCTTTTCGCGGTCGTGTTCGTAACTACTAATTAGTTAAAAATATAAACATATTGTGATAAACATGTTTAGTTCAGACAAAACGTAACAAAATCATAACTTAACCAGCTAATACACTTTTGGACCTGCTATGTTTTTGGCTGCAAATGTTATGAAATTGGAAACCAAAAGCATTTTATCTGTTCTCAGTTAAAACAGTATGTTATTATTGTGGTTTTGTTTCACCGAGGGCACAATAAATAAAAAATAAAATAAAAATCATTTTTATTTACGTAAACCTATTACAGGCACTTGCAAATAGTCAAAACAATAATTTCGTAAGTATTTAGTATTATCCTTACGCAATGACGCCTTAACTACTGAAGCGATTTAAATGAAATTTGGTACAGATATAGTCTAGAGCCTGAAAAAGAACATAGGCTATATTTTATTATGAATATCCCACGGGAACGGGAGTTACGCTGGTGAAACCGCGTGCGGGAAGCTAGTTATCTATAATTATCATATTTTATAAATTTTCAAATTAAACAAGTATTTAAGTTATTATTTTAATAATATTTTAGTCTTAACGTCTTAGTTTATTATTTAACTATATTGTGTCAAATAGCTTGTTCTGTCTATAGTAGGTACAATTGTCATTATTTAGGTGTTCCATGAGTATATAACGACGGACGCGCTTTAATGCTACCACCGGATCCAATACGCCCCAACTGAGAAGATCCGGCGAAACAAACTCAGTGGGTTATTCTAGTGCCGGTTTTAACACGACCCACATGAGACGGTCCGGCGAAACATACTCAAATGGGCAGAACGTAGGTTTTGGTCCAGTTACTTTAACTATTTATTGGCATGTACACATTTTTTGCCCAAACGGTTGTCTTTGTAATATTTGTTTATTGTGTTTTTATACTAATAGAAAAATAAAAGAATTTGAGACAGAACTAGCGGTCTATGAATATAATATATGTAAGTAGGTCAATTACAGATAGTTCACAGAACATCACACTATTATGCTTACTACTATTTTATTTGGGTAAATACAGGAAGGACACTCTAGTAAGTGTTACGCAAGTGGGTTTATGAAGCCAAACGTCTTTATCCTCAATATAGTCCTTAATGCTATAATAGCCTTTAGATATGAGGACCCGTTAAATATACTTTAAAAGTTGGATCAGGCAAATCAGTTACATGACTAGGGAGTTTGTTATAAAACCTAATGCAATTTCCCATAAATGATTTATTGGTTCTACTAACTCTAAAACCGGGTATGGCAATTTTATGTTTATTTCTCGTGTTAACCATTATGAATATCACTTTTATTGCTATATTGATCTATATTTTTTTTTAACAAAAATGATATTTTTGTATATGTACTCAGAGGGAACGGTAAGTATATTAATCTCTTTAAACCTTGTACGCAAGGAGTCGCGACTACCTAAACCGTAAATAGCCCTAACTGCTCTTTTTTGTAATATAAAAATACTATTGACATCAGCGGCTGACCCCCAAAGCAGTATTCCATAGGACATAATGCTATGAAAGTACGCAAAATACACTAGTCTAGCAGTTGTTTCGTCTGACAATTGCCTAATTTTCCAGACAGCATAAGATGCGGAGCTAAGTCTACCAGTTAATTTTTCAATATGAGGGCCCCAATATAACAAGAATATATTTTAAATATAACGTTGTGGGTTCAAATTTATTCTAACCTGTGCTTCTGTACTAATTGCATGAATACAGTTTCTTAATCACAAATAAACATAGCCATTTTCAAAAAAATTGAATTTTTAATTGAAATTTCAACTAAATTGAAAATGGCTATGTTCATTTTCAATTTTGTTGAAATTTCTTGAATACAAGCTCGGATGAATTAATTACATTACATTGTAAAAACAATTACATTTATAAGTAGTAATTATTTTTAAATTTAGAAATAATATGTTATAATTAAATCCTGGTATTGTTTTACTTCATAAACAGAATAATATTCTTTTTTGCACACGTATTTGGTTGGTCACGAGAACGACGAATGTTGATCTCATCCAACGACATTTTCAATAATTCGATATTTCAATCTTTAAATTCTTGAAATATGTAAAGTGTCGTATAACGAAGGAGCCATCTTAAAATGTACTTAGGTTTATAAACTTATCTGATAATATTATGCTGGGACACGCCAACCAGCTTAAGCCCCGTCTATATTATTTTTCACGAAGTAATAAAAGGCACCTTCCATAATTCTACCTTGTTGTGGTTCAACGTATCTAATTAAATGTATTAACATAACAATTTTCATCGTAGACAGGTTGATATCCTAAAACTCATCAAGATTCTTTTTCAGAAAGCACCCATTTTTCACGACCTATGTTACGTCTAATTAATGTAAAAACATTTGAGCCTTTGTCAATATAATAGGAAAGGCAGGATTTGAGAATCAAACCGCGGACTTCAAATCTTCATTATGTACCATCGCATCATGTAGTATCCTAGAAATCATTTGGTAAGCAACCGATTACATATAAAAGCATCAGACAAACTTAAATTAAAAAATACGGTCGATACAAGATAACTTAAAGAATTTTGGTCTGTAGTTAGTCCCTTTGTAACTAAAACATAACAGTGGCTTGACTTCGTAGATGGCTACAAATTGTGTACATAGGCATACAATATTTACCCTCTTTGGTATATTACGTTTATGCCACGAGAGCTTTCTACCGCACTCAGTTTCCGGCGATGCGTGTCAAATCAAGAAGTTGTTGTGGAGTTACTTTTCCTTATTCAATATGTAGGTATCTAACTTACTGCCTTTTCCACTAGATAGTATTTGGAGGGGCAAATGGTTTATATTTTTACCTTAGTCCATAATTAAGCATGGTATTATGTGTCGTAACAATGACTGGATATCTCGTACACGCAGACAAAGATAATAGTCACTTTATTGAAAGAAGAAAGAAATAAAATAAAAAACCGGCCAAGTGCGAGTCGGACTCTCGCACGAAGGGTTCCGTACCAGTTGCAACTGTGATCGATGTTAATAATAGTTGATTGAATGAAAGGTAAATTGTTGTTTCGGTTTATGACGTATTAAAAAAAAACTAAGTAGGTACTTACTTAATCTCGTTCAAACCAATTTTCGGTGGAAGTTTGCATGGTTATGTACATCATATACTTTTTTTAGTTTTATCATTCTCTTATTTTAGAAGTTACAGGGGGGGGGGGCACACATTTTACCACTTTGGAAGTGTCTCTCGCGCAAACTATTCAGTTAAGAAAAAAATGACATTAGAAACCTCAATATCATTTTAGAAGACCTATCCATAGATACCCCACACGTATGGGTTTGATGATAATTTTTTTTTTGAGTTTCAGTTCTAAGTAGGGAATCCCAAATTTTTTTGTTTTTTTTCTATTTTGGTGTGAAAATCTTAATGCGGTTCACAACATACATCTACTTGCCAAGTTTCAACATTATAGTTCTTATAGTTTCGGAAAAAGTGGCTGTGACATACGGACGGACAGACAGACATGACGAATCTATAAGGGTTCCGTTTTTTGCCATTTGGCTACGGAACCCTAAAAAGCATTTATAATGAATACACAAAACAATAAAAAAATATAAATAAAGGAATAAAAATAAGTAAACATTACAATAATTGTTATGACACATACGCCATTCATAGAAACAACAAACATGAATAGATTTAGAAGTACAAAACTTAAGGTTAGCATTAGGAAAATATGTTTGTCTCTTTTATTCACACGTAGCCTTAAAGTGGACGATTCTATTCATTTTGGCACTAAAAAGACACTGTGTGCGGAAGAAAAACATACTTTTAAGTAATTTACTTAGTTAGAACTGACTAAAGAGCTATAAATGCTGCAAGGCAAGCAAGCTACCTAGATGTCGACCTATATACCCAATAATTTTCGGCTAGATCTAAGTATAACCTATCATTTTCGGCTTCGGTGACATTATGTTACAAATCTATTAGTTGGTAGATATTTTTAATGGCATTAGTCACTTCGTTCACTCATAAATACAAACATTTTAAATCTTGTTAGGTTTTATATTTTTAATATTTTATTTATTAAAAGTGACACACACATAGGTACTAACCGTCTACGTGTAGTTATAGACTATAAATATGTATGTAAATTGTGACATTATCTTATCCACATATACCTAACAAGAGTATATGGAAATAGTTTAATGAAAGACATTTAACTCTAAGCTCGTCTTCTGAAGAATGTTCAAGATAAGTACCCAAGGTTACTCTAAATACAAGTTTGCGATGAAAGATGTAGATAACTGTTGCTGGTGAGATTTTTGATGCGGTTGTTAAAACGTAAAGGAGACTTACAAATTGTAAATGTATTATTGTTGTATAAAGGTTAAGCTCAAGTCTCAAGAGATAAAAGCAAGGTTATTTGTAGAAAATAATTTTAAAACCAATTGTTAAAGCTATAAATACCTACACAAAGAAGGTTTTTTTTTTCGTTAAAAAAGACAACTGCCGCACTAGGGAAATAAATCCCTGTGTCGCGGGGGACTTTACAAACATTCATTTCACGGACACAAAGAACACCCAGACTCAGAACAACTATTTGTGGTTCACACAAAATAATAATTGTCCCGAGTGGGAATCGAACCCAGAACACCAGGTCTCAGAGGCAACTATCGTAACCACTGAGCCACCGGTGCAGTCAGAAGTGTTTTAAAGACAAGTTTTTTATTTTCACTATGATAACATTTAAGTTCGTGATACAAAAGTTGCAAAGTAAGTAGAAGATAGTAGGTAAGGCAAAGTCAAGCAATTTATTGCTAGTAACATGGACAATTGGTCATAAAAGTCAACTGCATAAAACGATACTTACAATTAAACGTTGCTAACACGATCGTAGAGGAGTATTATAGTTTGCTTGGCTAGGATTATGAGACTACAGCTGCTACAGTGGTCCTAGCTTAATTCCTTTGTTTAACTTGTAAAGGTTAGTCTGGTTCGTTATGTTTAATACGCTAGCATAGTTCGCCAGGTAATAATACTGGCTGATTATGTTCTTGTGTCCAATTAGACTTAACCACTCCCGTGAATATTCATGTTGGGAACATTATTAAAAAAAAAAAACAACTTGTGAATTTCAAAAATTAAGCTTATTTATCTGTGAATAGGTAACTGAAAGTAATTCATTATAGTTCAGCTTTAGATATTTTTCTCTGAACCATACCCGTTATGTTGTTTAGATCAGCAGTCTGGTGACGACACGCGGCGAGGCGGCATCGGGAGGAGCGGCGGTGCAGCGCGTCGGTGCCGCCGTGTGCTGCGCCGTCGAGCGGTTCGTCGCCGTCGGCGAGACCATTGCCGACGACAACCCTGACGTACGACATAGCATGGTCCTCGCCTGCAAGGAAGCGAGAGCTGCAGGTCAGTTACACTTTTGATTAGATATAGCTAAGCTGTATAAGTAATATTCAGTTTTCCCTTTCCTTCTTTTTCCACTACCTAAACGGCGTTCTATATTTGACTCAAATACGACTTACGGTATATTTGCTTCTATAGGTGGCTCCGTCATCAGCGTTCGTCTACAAGGTCATAAATTATATTCGGTCTGAAATTAGGTATAATCTAAAAGATTTACATTGTACGTTGAAATCAACTATTTATTTATCTCATGTGCATTTATTGACTTCTTATGCCTATCTTGTATAAGTGTTATCAATTACAACTTTTAGAAACAAATAATATTTATAGATAGCGACATTGGTTATTCTGAATCAAACTAATCCAGGAAATTACACGGGAGGAGGAAGAAAAATATTTTTTTTAACTGGTCACAGTTTACACAAATGAAAGGCTTTTACGGTACCCAAATCACATTATCATTGTGACATGTAATGTATATCTTTGGTAGTCTTACCATTTGGTAGTCTTACCATTTTATTGAATTATGACGTCGTAAAGTCTGACATTACAGTTTCTAAGAATTCCAACCACGTATTACTATTTAATTACCCAAATATCGATTTATTTACCTACATTGCAAAGTCTTTCTAGGCTGTTATTGTAAACGACATTAAAAGGAGATATATTATAAAATGTATGTATCTGTGCATGTTATTTTTTTATCGCAGGGTAACATGACCTAGCCATTGCAGTAATGTATTATAAAATTTAAATTAAACTGTTCTTTCGTTTTATTAACTTGGAAGAAAGAGTCATAAATTTTCTTGAAATTTAACAACTTTTGGGATAGTTTACGTTCGGTGGTGCCATTTGGCCGAAATAGTTTCTACGCTATTTAATTAAAGTTAAGTCCTTTAATAATGACGTCACTCTAAGACAATAAACTTTGGCTAAGCTATGTCTACACACAACTTGCTAATGTGTTTAAGCTAGGCAAACACCACAACTAAACTTCAAGCGTTAAATAAGTTAGTTATTTACGATTAAGCAATCCTTACAAATATTGTTATGAAAACACAAAAATATCTAATTATTTTCTTTAAATACTCTGTTTTACTCATATTTAAACTATTACATAGTAAATGTTATGTTTTCCATTTAATTCATTCTGATTTTCTAAAACTCGGATCTCGGGACACATGCATTCATCTTTGAAATTACAACGAAGCGGAAAATAGGAACAAAGAAACAATTTAATTCTCATCGAATAAATTCACTTAAGGCGACAATCGGAAGCATTGCTGATAAATCACCAGTCTATTGAATTACAATAAGTGTCTTTAAAATATCCTTAGGTATTCCAAAGACAGCCTGTTCGATTTGTAAATGTTTTAAAAATGATTTATTTAACTTAACCATAGTATTTTTTTGAAATATTCCATCTGCTGAAATATTACATAAATTCTAGGTCGCTTTTATAATCTTTGAACGTTAAATTATGTAATAGTTATGCATTTAGCAATGCAGCGGTTAGTTAAGCACTACAAAATTAATCCATCAGCATCATAAAATTAACTTAAACAAACAACACAAATATCTTAAATAAACACATTATTTAATAAATACAATGAAATATTCGTAGCTTGGTAGGTATTATACGCAAAAAAATATTAAACTCTCCCGCGCATATAACAATCGGGTTGGGTTTTAATCAAGGCGTGCGAGGCCTATAAATCTCTACGATATCTCTATTGTGTATTTAAGGGGCTACGATATTCTCGTATCTACCTTCATCCGATCATGAATTGAAACATACCTATATCTAGTTGTATACATAAGTTATTTTGCGGGTAAAAGTTACCGTATCTAGTGGAATTAAAGCATGCCGCTGCGACAAAAACAAAATTTATATTCAGACTTTTGCTACTTCACCTGACATTATGGCAAGTAGAGCTCCAGCCTTATTAAATGGTTGATTACCACAGGGAAATTAAAGTTTGATGATATTTATACATACGCGCGGTACAGGAAGAATACTTTTTATTCACTATTATGAATGGTCCGGGAATTTGAAATCTATTTCCTATTTAATCATATTGATTTTCCACGTAAAGAAAAAAGTTTCATAACTGAATTTAAAGCGCGGTTATATTTTAACGTTGGCCTTCAAGCACTGCACGTATAATGTTTCGTGTTTATGAAACTGTACATTTATTTCCAAACCGTATAAATGCGTGTAACGGAAAATCAAGGCTGGCCTTTTCTAATAGCCCTCATAAATTTGTGTCAACAACCTGACCCGAATTTTAATGCTCGAGCGTTATTACGTTATCCAGCATGCCAACAAACAAAAGATGCAAACAATGGCCTCCCGTCCCTCTGCCCTTCACCGGCACGACGATCAATTTATAACCTGTACCTAATATTTAAATTATTTTGGTTTTTTTATCGATCATTTTTCATTGGAGTACTATCATACGACATTTATTTAAACCAACTTTCCCGTAGACGTGAGGCATAAATATTAGAATAGGTTAGTGTATTAGGTATTTTTCGATCCGAATCCGTACCTAATCAAAAGCGTCGATGATGATGATTTTTTTTTAATACTCTGATATTGCTAGAGGCGTAACTAATATGACATATATCTAATTTAGTATCGATATCAAAGTTAGTAAAATAAAAGTGAATTACAATATTCTATTCGACTAATTCTCAATTCTACCATGAATGGAATAATTAATAAAAATCTACCTAGAATATTAATTGTTATAAATTTAATTTCGAAAGTACTTCAATTTCAACCATTATTTATGATTAGTACGAGTGAAAACATATTATAAACTTTTCATATGCCAACTTCCCGATTACTTAACAGGAACGATCATGCTGAATATTTCCTACGTAATCCACATACGATACCTACATAATATTGGTAACAGGCATATTGAATAAATATTAGGATTAGGTAAATGGAACAGGTATTTTAAAATACTAGGATTAGGTGGATTAGGTATCATTTTTAACTAATGATGTACAAATGATGCGGGAAAGTAGAGATGGGTATCTCTACTTTCCCGCATCATTTGTACCTACTCATCATTGGACCATACATGGATTTGAATTTTACATGCTATGTAACATTTCAAAGTTAGTTTTAAAATGTGTGGAGGTTTACAGGTGTTCACAATAATTGCACTTGATGAATATCGGTGTAACTTAGATATAAATCACTTTTCTTTTGTTCTACTTATTGGGGTTGTTTTTATGGGGATACATTATGTATACGGTACGAAAACCTTATTTCGTGAGTGTTTCAAAGTTCAGGATGTAGGTATATTGACAAAATATAGCATTTTATTCAGATGACTTATAGTTACAAAATATAATGATGATTTATTGCAAAACTTTGACCGCGACTTACATGAATATTGTTTTAGTTATTCTTGTCTCAGTTCTGCCATAAAATGTTATTCTCAAATTCAATTCGACATTTTAGATATCTAAACAAAACATTTGGAAAATACAAATACAGAAACATCATATTATTATGGACATTCATCTACATATATATTAATAGGTTTACGTGAAAAAAACTTTTTATTTTATTATATTTTAGACAAAATGTAATAAATAGATCAACGTATTGGAAGTTTTGAGTTAGGGTTTCTAAAATGAAGTAATTCCTTGTCCACCACATCCTCAACATAAGATTAGCTTAGGTACTGTAGGTGTTGCTAATGAGCAATGAACTTTTAGCATAATAAAGGCTAACTGAGCCAGTAGTGTAAATAAGTGTGGTGTCCTTATCTGCTCGTGTGACCCATAGGATGATGTAATATAGCCTAGTTAATCTATTATTATTACGTAACTTACATTACTTACTTTATGACCCGTTGACGTCCACTGCTGAACATGGGCCTCTTTAAAGTTCAAGTTCATCATCAAGTTTATGTCCCATAGTCGCCCTTTACGACACCCATAGGATGATATGGGGCGTTCTATTCTAAGCCAGAAACAATACAATATTAAGTAACTATCTCTGTACATAATGATATGCACATGATGCATCCGTTTATTCCGTTTGATCTTTCATCCATTAATCCTCTTAATCGTTTACATTTGTAAGTTAGCAGTGCCAACGGTAATATAGTGTGCCTAGTGCCTTTACTACGCAAGTAACGCGTCTAAGCGCGGCTCTAAGTTTACGTAACCGCGTTTGCAACTAAAGTTCTAAACAAATTACTTGACACCTCATTTGTTACAATTGTTTTGGTGGTTAGACAAGGACTTAGCCGCGGTTAGTAACCGCCTAACTGCATCACTGTACTGAAAGTAATAAATTTCAGTTGTTTATATGATGGATGTTCTTGTGTAAGAGTAGATGTGATTTTTTATCTCCACCCTCATGCAAAAGAATATAAAATTATTGATCCTTTAGGACAGATCCGACATCTTATGTGTTTCCGTGTTTTATCCATCCCAAAGGAAACAACTGAAACGTAAACAATCGATTATACATATTATGTTCATTATGTTTTTCTTTTCCATTATCTCTGACCTATGGAGCTCCAGATATTTGGAAGGCAAGTTTAATCTTTTATCGACGGGTAAAACCTAAGTGGCACCATGGTATTGAAATATATATGTTACGGCTAATAGCCGAAGTGCGGCTACACCTAGGTTTAGCCGGCTACATGCGGTTAAACTTAGATCAACCTCAATAAGTCCCTGTTCAACTCCATTGGGTTAGGTTTAGGTTATTTTTTTTTACCACCCCAACATCTTTTTGTGTCGTGCATAGGTATTGTTTATTTAATTAAAACCTAGTTCTAACCGAAGATAAGTAGGATAGGTACATCTAAGTTTAACCGCATGTGGTCGGCTGCACCTAGTTGTAGCCGGCTAAACCTAGGTGTAGCCGCACTTCGGCTATTAGCCGTAACATATATATGTTTTGTAATCTCTTCTTCAAGCTTATAATTTAATATTGCTAGTGATGTCGCTTATCTAATTAAACTTTAACCCCTCGTAATGTTGCGTAATTATAATTATAGGAGTTTATGTTAAGAATCCTTATAATCGGTTTTAATTAACTCCTTCCGCTTCGTAATAAATCTCTAAATAACGACAACATCATAATATTTAAAGAATTTTTTTTTTGAAATGTGAAGTAGTAGGTAGGTAATATTGGAATAGAACCCAACATATGGTATGTTGGGTTCTATTCCAATATTACCTAGTAAATGAAATAAGCTAACGTTTTTAAAACCCGCTGATATTTATGGCATGTTAAAACTGCGTCACTGAACGGAATTATTATACCTATTCAAAATAAATTATTCTTACCCAATCTAAACTGTAGATATTGTTTCAATTGAAATTGATATCGTGAAATTCATCAATCATGAAAGCAATTGTAATTCAATCTACCCTTATCCATACCGTTTCCTGAATTTCTCAATGATTTATAACGGTTCAAGGTTAATTTTAGATTATCTTTCACCAAGAACTATGTACTTGTAAGGAGTTAATCCATGTTGAATAATGCAGATTTTGTGCGAAAATATTTTATTTTAAGCAATCTGCAAGTGCCCCGCTCCGCCCATCTGACATTTCCAGTGATTTTTTTATTTTATACAAAGGACAAACCTCAAAATGACCAACACAATAAAATAAAAAAACAGCACAATCGGCCAGGACGTTCTCAAGTTATGCGGGTACATACATTTTGGCGACTCAATTTTATTTATATATATTTGGAACTGATTTATATAGTCTAAACGGTCATGTAGGCTACAGTAAAAAAAAAACGAAGTAACAATAAAAAGCCTTGTTTATATTTCCTTTTATCAATTTCTATTCAAAATGGGCATTACTTAACACAGTCGGAGAACTTTTACTCGTTATATTTAAGTATGGTTTTACAAACTCATCTCGTTTAGATTGACATAATATCAAAATACCCAAAGCGGAACAGATGAGCGGCCGTGTAATTATTTACCATTAAAGCCATCAAATCGTAATGGCTCTACCCAGAACATTTTTCACCAACCGAAAAAAACATTCGTTTATTGGTTTTGCCAAAGGCGAACGTAGTGGGTCAGCAGTAACGAGATTATCCGGGATCGAAACAAATCTAATAAATAGCAGGTGTCGACTGTGACCTTCGCTGACCACTCCCATACCTCTTAGCTAATAGATTGCAGGCCTAGTTCTGTCCTTACAAGCTATAGCTTTGGGGTCACTTTGTTACGTTTTGTATTGCCTATGTATAAATAAGACCGCCTTAGTGGTGCTGTATCATGAATGCGGTGTTTGAACGTTTATAGTAGATATTTAATTTACACGTAAAACGGCAACATCTTCAATATACGTGGTGGTAGGGTATTTACTACCTACATAAGGTAGTAAATACCCTAGCCTACTATCTATATACACGTACATTGAAGATGTTGCCGTTTTACGTCACAAGCTCCTTCTAAAATGGTTCTAACATTCGTATTTGTGGTTGTAGTACCTATATTATGTTTCTTCAAGTAAGTCACTTCCCCCAATACATGAGGAGATTCACAATAATGTTTCAATCAAAAAATATAATTTAAAATGCTATCAATTCGAAAACGCCACTTCCTTCTTGAGGTTTTCAGTTGAAAATATGCGGCGACAGTGACTTCTAATCAAACTTAACACAAGCACCAAATGGTGTTAATGCATTTATAGATATTTCTGAAATTCGTACTTGTCTATAATTATTGAAACAAACAATATATTAACATTACATACAACATAACTTACTTTGATTACTTTGCTTTAACGAGACTTGTCCTTGGTTTCTGCATTCAATATATTGTCATTGTTAACTGTGAATACGTTATAATATGCTGAGTACCTCAGTAAAATGACGGTGCAAAGTCTCGTCTCCATAATATATAACTGAATATTGCCGGGGGCTTTATGATACACCGGTATCTATCGTAATTTTAGTCGGAAATTTGTCGCCGGGGGACGCAGCTGATCCGGGCTAAAAAGATCCGTAGAAGGTGTTCCCCCTTTAAACGCAGTACCTAGTTTATATCTTGTTATGGATGAGAAATATTTTAGAGTAAAGTGAATTTGAATTCTTCGGATAAATTGAAAATGTTGCCCGAAAAAAGTTAAATGCTTTTAAACAATTCCATTTTCGTCATAGTCCGTAATGTTCCGGTTGAAATGTGTTATATTTTTTGGAAGGTTGTTCTAGAAATTAGAGAGCATTTTTAATAATATATGGTGACGATGACGGTATTTAATTTCATAAAGTAGCACTTCTCATCATCATGATGCGCAATGCATAGGTATTAGTTTCACTTATGTCTATAAGTGGTATTAGTTTCACTAATGTTTACCAATGTTAATATTGCAACGTATTTCATTAATATGTATCTACGAGTAGGTAAATGAGGTAAAAAATACTTTATTTTACTATTCTTGATTTTATGGATTCTTTTAATTTTACAATTATGAAAAAGACATATATGATTTTTACGAGCGATTGAGCGACAAGATTCGAACCCACGTTACTCTTGGATAACGTGTCTCCCTACGGGATATCCCTACCTAGATAACATTTCTGATTAACCGGTAATAATATGTTTAAAACCATTAGTAATAATCCTACTAATATTATAAATGCAAAGTTTGTATGTGTGGATGTAGGTGTGTTTGTTACTCTTTCACGCAGAAACTACTGAATGGATTTGGCTGAAAGTTTATAAACTGCACGCGGATAGTTTATAAACTGCACGCAAATAGGTTATAAACTGCACGCGGATAGTTTATAAACTGGATAAACAAATTATTGGAGAAGAGTTATGCGGGTAAAACCGCGGGGCGCAGATACTTTGCTATAAATAAGCTTTTATTTCACCCTACAATATGTTTTTAAAAGAACTTCATCGCGTGTATCTATCTTATGGTACGTGTTCTTAATTTGCCTCACGCTGCGTTTAATGCAATAGCACTAATGGAAATCTATTTTCCGAACACCATTGTAATAGATTTTTTTCTGATTAAAAATGTAAATGATTTTAATAACTTTAGAGATAAGTGGAAGTTTAACATGTGACATGTCATAAATGTCACATTAATATCAATGCAATGATATTAAAATATAAGCCATTTGTGCGACGTGTCTCGTAGCCTATATCACGTTTTAATCTTAATTTACAAAATCCAACTGTAAACGTATGTTTACAGTTGTATATTCTTATACGTAAATAGATAAGATTGATTCCAAAGTAAGGATTTATAAGACAAATAGTTATTAAAGATTTGGAAGAAATCTTTCTGGCTAAAAGCTTTCAAAGTGACTGTTACGCAAAAAAAGCAATAGCGATAATATTGCATTTTTTATCGCAAAACTTCGAATATATCGCATTGTTAACGCAACCAACAAGATAAATTGAAGCTGTAGTTGCCAACTAACCATTAATAACTCTTTTTTCATATCAATGTTTCAAGTTTTTTCTTCCCTTTCATAGCCATTTTGACCAGTGATTGGCCACACTGATGGCAATGGTATCCACCACCAATAAATAGCTATAGCATCGCCACATTTTTTGACATTTTGCGCTGAATCGGTTAAAATATCGCTTCAGCATTTTTTACGTAATTGGTCTAGTAGTTGAATGTTACACTAGCGACCGTTAGAGTATAGTGTATTAATTGGTAAGGATTCCTAGAAGAAATGTTTGTAAACGGGTTAAGATTTTCATAGAAATGAGACCGAGACCCAGATCAATTCTAGGCAGTATCAGTCAGTTCTTAAATAAAATCAGTTAATATTAGTATTAAGATACGATATTATCCATGATTTGTATGTATCATATTTATTTAGTACCTTAACATAATTATTTACCTTTGTGAAAATATATTTATTAATTGCTCGTGTACAAAAGCTCAGTAAGGCCATTAAATGTTCGTTGAACTATTGCATGGTACAATATTAAAGACAATTAATTCGTTTGGTACTAATTTTATAGATGTGTCAGTAAAACGACCACGCTATTCATGTTGACCAATATTTATGGATTACGGAGTTCTAGTAGTCCTAACTAAAGTATTTTTGTATTAAAACACTTATATTTGGCATATTATATTTATAGTTATCATGAAGCATATTATTATATTGTAACCCTTTTAACGAAACGAAATTGGTTGGAGGAGTATGAAATTTGGAATGGTTTAAGTTTATTTAGAAAATAATGTTTTATATACGAAAGCATTTAATTTTTAAACCTTTTATTTATTTTTATACCTGAGCAATATTTATACATTTTTATTTTTTAGAACTGAGTAGGTAATGACCAAATTTGTTTATTTTTTTTCAAATTTAGATGTCGATCAAACGAATGTCGATCTCTATATAGAGATGTTAACATTTACATGTTATATTAGTATGTCTGATTTACTCTCCTACTTTTGTTCCGGGAGGAAATGACTACGTATTCTCTCCGATGTCGCGCGCGCGCAGTTTCACCTGCGTAGCACCCGTTCTAGTGGGAACTTCATAATTATATAGGGAATATTTCATCAGCTTCCCAACGGTAAAATAATTTTTCAAATCGGTCAAGTAGTTTCGGAGACTTAATCGGAATACTTAATCGAAATTATTATTAATACTAATATTATAACGAGGAAAAGTTTGTATTTTTGTATGTTTATGATATGAAATGATAGTATATACTAAAGAAGAATAAAAAATAACTCTTTATATGTTTTTCTTATCTTATTTCTGAACTCGTAGTTTTGAACACGAGCCAACCGGCTGTTAATGTCATTGTCACTCATTCAGTTGTCTGATACCATCTTTTTTTCATATTTTAAACATTCCATTTTATATATTTTTTAATATTTGAAATCCTAACGCAAGCAATAGAATAAAATGAATAATGGGCTCACAATGTCTTTGTCTTGCCAACTTATATATTAATGATGTAAAGCATGGTTTAAATTAAGTTGGTATCACTATAGAAAATATTATACCGCATTATAAAAATAGAAGTTACCATTTATATGGGCAAAAAAATATATATTAGCCTAACTTATTTTGCATGTATCGTAGTTGAACAAACTGTAATATTATAATTGATATTATCTGTGATAATTGATTATTATTTAGTATGCGTTTAAGGAACAAGGCGGAGATCTCCAGAGGCGCAAGTAACCTTGATAGTTCGTTATGTATTTGTGCCTTTTGGTGTCGAAACATTGGGAACCGGGAGCAAAATTAATTAATAAAAACCTCGCAGCGGCCCTCTTCAGTGCGGCACGCTCTCCAAGTGCTGGTTTTTACTTTGCACGACAGGTAAGCATTGCCATTCAACGGGTAATGCTGCCAGCATTCTGTAAAATAGATTTAGAATAGTACAATTTTATAAGTTTGCTAATTGATGAATGATGTTTAAATTAAATAAATTATATTACTTAAAAAAAGAACAAGGTATTCCACTAAATATATCTAATATAATAGGAAAATAAATTGAACGTAAAAGACCATGTTTTCCGCCAATACAAATTAATAGCTAAGAGACTTACCTTGAATATTATCTGAAACGTATACAGCGAGGCTTAGTTCATTTACCTTCGCTTATACAGCCACTGAACTTCAAGAGGTAATCAAATGCAATATTCAACGTTGCTATCGTGGTATCGTGAATCCGCTACGTACACGTAAATTCAGACAAAATACGTTACTTTGGTTTCCGCAACAACAACGGACTTACAAACTTTTACAGTTATCCTAAACTACCACGCGAAGCTCGTAATGTCATCCCGCACAAATTTTACTTTATCCGTTTATTCATGGCGCTACCGATATCAAACATTAATGAAGCCATTAAATGTCTTATCACGTGGAGCTTTGTAATATGAGTGCGTTGTTTCCGTGCCATTCTATATACGGAAGTAATTTTTATTACCCCTGAAGTAAGTATCTTGGAAACGATTGAATGGTCCATAAAAATATAGGGGTTTTAGATACGAAACAAATTACAAATGTATTACAGAAAAAGCAATTTCTGTTATTTATTATGCTCATAGATAACTTTGTAATCGAAGAAATCTATACTTAAGAACTAATATTATAAAAAATAAACATTTTTTTGTTATTTTTTTTTTGTTTCGGAACTAAAGGTCCGATTAAAAAAAAATACTATTTGAAAACCATGTTATCCAATAGTAACTTAGGCTATATTTAAGTATGAAGTTCCCACGGGAACAGGTGAAAACCTGCGCGAGAAACTAGTGGTTTTATAAAAACATCCACCAACGCAGTAAAAAAAAACCAACATTACTCTTTTAGCACGGTTTGTGTCAATCTAAATTAGTTTTAAACAACTAATGAATAAATTCTCGGAATCGGCTAACCACTGCTGGTGTGAATAACGAAATACAGCGCTGCATTATTTATATCATAGATTACTCTTTTTTGTTTATATTTGAGGATAACCAGCAATTGGAATTCAGCGCGTGATAGTAAAAAGGCAACGCGTCGTTTCATTATCTATGGTCAAAATAAAGTTATCTGTCAGAACTCCATTTTGTTTTTTTTATTAATAAAACAAATTAATACCGTTCGAAAAAAAAATCAAAACGAAGGAATTAATTTGGTATATTTTAGTCACGCAGTGGCAGATGATGATGATGGTAATATTTTAAACCCAAGTACAAATAACAATAATTAGTGGTTAGAAAATTGACCACCTAACCTCAAACAAATTGAGCTGATTATAATAAAACACTATTTCTACACAAATGTTTGGGTCGACTGTCTATTTTTATATTGTTCAATAAATGAGGCTCATTATTGCATACGATATTCATATCCTACAATAAATATTTATGACCTGATAACAAAATGATAAATGCTGACAAAAACTTATATCTGAATGGTTGCCACCAATGCATTAGAAAGATTAATTTCATAACATTCCAGATTGTGAACCCTATCATTATTACTAAGTAGGTAATATAATGTTTAATGCAATTAAATGTAAAAAGGAATAAAATTAAGAAGGGATTTAGATCAACATCAACTCATCCATAGAGCGCCTACAGCTGAACACCTCGCTTGACAGTTTTAGGTGTTTATGGTAACTATTCATCCTTTCTTTTCTTTAAGATAATGATTACTCTTTATAAAACTTCGAGGATTTTGCTACTTTACTACTTTTCGGCTTTTGCTAAATAAAGACGAGCAGTAATCCGACTTAATATTTTTTTTTTAAATACAGACTAATCAGATTACGAACTTTTAAAGAGGGATATTTAAAGAAGGGAAGAATTTTTAAAGAAGGGCATCCTACAAGGATGCCCTTCTTTAAAAATTCCTCCCTTGGACTTGGACCTCAGCTCATGGCGGTCGCTGGCAGGGGGATTATGGGATTCAGAATTTTAGGTTTTTAGGGGAGTGTTGTGTTGCTATACTTTACAGTTTTCGAGCCTCTCGGACTTCGGACCTATGAGAGCATCGAGATTTGCTAAATTTGCTAACTAAAGGTCGGAAGCGGGTTACGCAGTATTATAAATCACACTGGGAAACGCTTCTGTCCAGTCAATGGTAAACGTTTGTTATAGATGAGGTTATAAAAATCGGGATCCAGGTTTTTATGTACTTAACGAGGCACGGAGCCAACGGCCTCAACCAACCACACCCAGACATAAATATAATTATTATCCGGACGCGAAAATGAAACTACCTCATTTTAGTATGATGTTGAACACCGATTTATATTCTAACTTACACATAGATACTTATATACTACACCACACTATATATAGTGGGTTGTGAGATTAACATTATTTTATATGGTAACACATATGACATTTGACTTATTCTTATTATGGTATAAGATGCGTACTAAAGATAAAGACACGGAAACACAAATTTTCATAACGGATCCTTGGGTGGCTTCTAAGTTCTAGTAAATCTAATGAGTTTCGGCTCATTCAACGAGCACGTACTATTTCATCCCGTAACGAGAATCTGGATGGTCTTGAATTGCTCTTAAAACAACCAGATAACACGAGTAACCTCAAATTCAGCTTCATTATAAAGCTCTCAAACAGCCAAACAATTGTCGCCACAAATAAAGCCACTTTCAAGCGTTTTTAAACTAAGTAAATATTGAAATAGAGCTCGTAAAAAGAAACGCTGAAATTCAAATTTTACGATGTACCCTTAGGTGTACGCCTTTGGGTTATTTATGTCGCTCAGTTCGTGCCTACATTAAATAAGGAAAATAGTTAATTCAACATGATTATCATCATATCATGTTCCACTGCTGAACACATGTCTCCTTCAATTGGTAGACTAAAAAGAAATATAAGCAAAATTAAAAATAAATAGGTAAGTAGCTACTCACAAGGAGTTCTTGCATTCTGTAAGAGCAGAGTTATTTTACACTACTAGTATTCTTGTTAACGTTCTGTGTTAAGCTAAAAATGCAAGTATTACGAGTAGATTAACGTCGCCGCGTCGTCGATAGTGCAACGGGTGGGGACCGAAACGGCGACCACATGATCGCAAGTCCGACGCCTTAGCTATTAGGGCTACAGCCGCTTATTTATAATTATTTTGCAAGTGAGTTAGATTCAAATTCGTCAAAACAAAACAAAGGGATGTCAGACAAGAATTATGAAAGCTTACTCAAATGGAAGTTTCAACATGACAGGTGGGAGAAAGAGCCTTTGAGTAATAGACAGACAGTGAAAAAAGTTAAAAAATATAATAAATAATAATACTACAATATTTAGATTTTTGACTCCCTCCGTAGCGTAACAGTATTTGGCTCGCTTAAATCTCGGAGGTCGTGGATTCGATTCCTACGCCGGACAGGAAATCTTTGTGTAAATTATAAGATTTCTTGGTTGGTTGAGGGACGTCTCTCCATGCCTCGGAAAGCACGTTAAGCCGTTGGTCGCGATTGTTATAACATCAGCAGGGTTTCCTTGTGTAGTACAATATAATACTGCGGTCACCATCCCGCCTGCCAAGCGTGGTGACTATGGCAAATACCCTCCCCGGGAGGAGACCCATGTTCAGCAGTCGACGTTACACGGGCTGATGATGATGATGATGATATATTTTTTTCATTATGTCGTCTTTACTTTAGAAGATTTATCTATACTTTTATCATGAAGACAAAATGTTTGTTTGATCTTTAAACTCTGTAATTAACACCGAATGTATGTATATTATTACGAAACTAGTAGAATGCTACACTACCTACCCAAAAGTCACACGGGTTTTATTTTATTGAGAGGTTTCTCTAGAGATGTTGGAACTTCCTTAATTTATTTTAATGGTGTTTTTTAAGAAGTTCGGTAATAAATAGGGTATAAAATCTCGCTTGTGAAATGTAGCGAACGAAATTAAAAATATGTATTACTAGCGACCCGCCCCGGCTCCGCACGGGTACAATGCTGATGTATTATACATATAAACCTTCCTCTTGAAACCCTCTCTCTATAAAAAAACCGCATCAAAATCCGTTGCGAAGTTTTAAATATTTAAGTAAACATAGGGATATAGGGACAGAGAAAGGGACTTTGTTTTGTACTATGTAGAGATAATAATATAGATACCAGCTGCTACTGTTACAATTGTTTCAACTACCTTAGTGGAATTTTCAAAAGTATAATTAAAGCTTATATGTAGATATAATCTCAGACCACTATAAGCTACAATTTAAAAAAATCAAATCAATGACACATCTATTAATATGCCAAAATACATACTTAGATAAAAAACTTTAAGATAAAATATTTCTTGGTAAATCGTAACTATTGGCAGATGTCAACTTTGTGATACATAGTAATTATGGCATTTTTAACCTTAAATATAGTCAGGAACAATTTTATTGTATAACTCGACAAAAAATATAGCTTTATCTTTAGTAGGTAATGATCTTATTCTTTGTAATAGGGTCATTATATGTATATCGACAACCTCCGTAGCGTAGCGGTATTTGGCTCGCTCTAAATTTCGGGAGGTCGTGGGTTCGATTTCCACGCAGGACAACATTCTTGTGTAATTCTTAGATTTCTTTCCGGATCTAGTTGAGGGACTTTTTTCCGTGCCTCGGAAAGCACGCTAAGCCGTTCTTCCCGCTTGTTATAACATCATCTATAACAATCGTATACCAGGGAACGGACAGCAGCGTTTCCTTGCGTGTTACAACATAATTCTGAGGTCACCAACTCGCCTGACAAGCGTGGTGACTATGGCAAAAACCCTCCCTTGAGGGGAGGCCCATGTTCTGTAGTGGACGTTGTACGGGCTGATGATGATGATGATTATATCGTCTTGTATAATATTTATAATTACAATGTAACGCAAAATGAATAGTTATATAGTGTTACATGTTATGTTATTTAGTGGACGTGGACCTCTGGTTTCTACTCGCAATAGAATGTATAGTCCCAGTGGTACATTTATGACGAGTTTACAGTGGCGAAGAGGGTGTAACGATTAAGGTATACTGGTATCTACTCCCAGCTGAATCGTAAAAAAGTAAGTTCTGAAAGCTTTATTGGATAACGGTCCTGCTTACAACACTCTTAACTTCTAACAGCTAACTTTGCTAAGAAAAGTTTTATATCGCGTTTAACATTTCTGTCGACCATTTTACTTTGTTGTTTTTTTTTTACAAGACTGACGCAACAGTCTGTGGGAACACTTCCATGTGACGGTTAAAGGGAGTCAATGTTAAATTACTTGTTATTGTCTTATCTTGGATTGTTTTTGTTTTATTTAGTTGTCTTCTAGTAAACATGCACAATTGATTTAATAAACCTATGTAATATGTCTGTATAATCTTATTTATCTGGACGCTGTTAAGCAATCGTGTGTGTTAACTCACAAAAAATCGGATATTGAGTTATGAATGCAGTCTGACGCTTTACATCATAGGGTTTGCGATGGTGCAATCCATTTAATAGAAAAATAATTGCAGAATATTCTAGAGTCCAAAAATGGTTATCGCTTATTTCCTCAAAACTATCTTGGTGTGGGTTAACACACGAATGCTTAATAGTTTCGATCTAACTATAGTAATATTATAAAGAGCTAAAGTTTGTGAATTGTTTATGATCTTTTAGGGGGTATTTTAAAAATGTGATCTATGCGGGTGAAACCGCGTGGGACTAGTTGTAAATATTTTAACATAGACATTTATAACTATAGTTCCGCTTAAATTATATTTCCATATAATGTTATAAGTTACGTAGCTATGTTTATATCAGGATTAACAAGTGGGTGAAATTATTATATTGTAAACGAAAGATGGAAAATATGAAAAAATATCATTATAATATTTGACTTACTTTCCTTTCTAAGACCTAAATCATGGATACGCGGCGCGTCGTGCGTGGTCAAGCACGTGGTCCGCACCACATTTAAACATAATATGGCGTTGTATGACTGCCTTTACGGAGAAGCGATTTAATTATCACCGCCCAACGCGTAGCATCTCCGCATCTCTGAATGAGGCAATACAGTGCTCAACTGAATCAACTGCCCAAACATTTCAGTTGCCATCCGAGGCACCAATACGTTCGAAAGAATCACTTTTAGCGGTCAACCAAAAAGCGACTAAAACTCGTTGTACGCTAGAACAGTGACGATTAGACCGCGTATTACCTATGGTCTTATCAATTAAATAAAAATAAAATAAAATAAAAATCATTTTTATTTACGTAAACCAATTACAGGCACTTGTAAATCGTCAAACATTATTTGAAAATTAATTATTATTTATCTTAAATTACATTTGCTGTTTATTTATAAACCTATTCAAATTACTTATTTATAATTAAATTAATTATTATAATTAATGTATATTGTCGCTAGGAGGCAAAATGCTTGTTCTGTCTATATTATGCCAAAACAATTGTCATTATTTGGGTGGACCATGAGCATATAACGACAGACGCGCTTTAATGCTACCACCGGATCCAATGCGCCCCAACTGAGAAGATCCGGCGAAACAAACTCAGTGGGTTACTCTACCACCGGTTTCAACACGGCCCACATGAGGCGGTCCGAAACATACTCAAATGGGCAATTACGCGGGGTTTAGGTCCAGTTATTTTAATTTATATTTTAGTAGGCAAACACATTTATTGCCCTAACGGTTGTCTTGTTATTATTTGTTTATTTTTGCTCAATAAGATTGAATGATATTGAGACAGAAGTAGCGGTATTAATAGTTAAGGTATGTAAAGAAGTCAATTACAGACAGTTCACAGGATAAGACACAGTTCTAGTCACAACTATTGTACTTGGCTATATTATTATGGTCTTCAGTGAGGTAGGTGCAAAGATGGTACCGAAACCCAAACGTCTTTATCTTCAATATAGTCCTGAATACTATAGTAACCTTTTGACATGAGAACAGTTTTGACAGTTTTGATGTGATTTAAATCTTGTATCAGGCAAGTCTGTTATATAATTAGGGAGTTTATTATAGAACCTAATACAATTTCCCATAAATTATTTATTCGTTTTGCTAACTCTAAATCCTGGAACAGCAAGTTTATGTTTACTTCATTTCAATTAGCTAATATTCCATCAGAAAAAGTTAAGATCTCCATAATAATTCCTATACGTTTCATTGATCGTGTTGAACGAACTCATTGGTCGTTTTGCTAAGTGTACGAGTCACTGAACAGAAGTACGACGAAGTCAACGACCCGTGACGCCCTGATAGAAACACCCGAGACATAACTTTCACTATTTTGAAGCGATAAAATGATCCTACCTTAAAATATATCCAGTTTAAACTTGGAAAATTGACCCAGACATTGTTTTTCATATACATATTCAATGAAAATACATGGAGGTAAGCGTCCTTTAGCTATATTTGATCTGAATGCCCATTAAATAAAAACTGTCATTTTGTAATTTATGAAATTACAAACTTTCAACTTAAAACATGTAAACGAGAACAGCGGATCTCTTTTCATTTACAATATTTTGGACGAATTTGAATCTTTAAGGAAAATAAGTATGTACATAAAGCTAAAAATCTTTCTTTAAATAGTGACAGAGCTTATCATCATCGTCAGCCCGTATAACGTCCACTGCTGAACATGGGCCTCCTCCCGGGGGAGGGTATTTGCCATAGTCATCACGCTTGACAGGCGTGTTGGTGACCTTAGAATTATGTTCCCTGGTATATGACTGTTATAGATGATGTAATAACAATCGGGACTAACCGCTTAACGTGCTTTCCGAGGCACGGAGGGTAGTCCCTCAACCAACTAGGCACGGAAAGAAATCTTAGAATTTACACAAAGATTTCCTGTCCGGCGTGGGGATCGAAATCACGACTTCTGAGATTTAAAGCGAGCCAAATATCGCTACGCTACGGAGGTTGAGCTTAGTTAATAAGATTAAAAAGATCAAAGGTTTACATTTTCCGCTTATTCCAAGTCAGTACCTACGCATTTTTACATAGGTACATACATAAAACAATGTGCGTTTTAAATCATTTAATTTGAAGCTACTTAACCATTAAGATAATTTAATAAGCTTATTTACTCAGTATAAATATTTATTCAAACCACATATTAATCATTCGACATGTTCGCTCAAGCAGAATTAGTTATCTGGATAACACGTACACCTAGGTAATACGTACGTGTATATCCGATTGACAGATATCCAGTTCAAATGTTGGTACACATGTAGTAGCGTATTGTTATCTATACTAATATATTAAGCTGGTCTGTACTTAATATATAAAGCAGAAAGTTTGTTTGTTGATTTGTTTCTTTTTTTGGATTGAACTCAGGTACTACAGGTCCGATTTAAACAATTCTTTCAGTGGTAGATAGCCCATTTGTCGAAGAAGGCTACTTAGGCTATTTAGTTATAAAGTTCCACGGGAACGGGAATCGCAAGAACGCGGGTGAAACCGCCCGCGGTAATCTAGTTATAAAATACTAGCTTTCGCATGCGGTTTCACCCGCGTCACTCTAAAATCTTTATGTCTCTCTGTGCGTATGTTTATTTCGGCTAATCTCAGTAACGTCTGGGCTAATAATTACGGGTGAGTCCTGCTTTAATAGATAAGTAATGTTTTATTTATTGATTAGATTTAGACAGGACTTTCGTTGTTAAGTAGATCATAAAATCCTTATTTTACGCGATCCAAGTCACAGGCAGCAGCTAGTCTATCATAAATGTGACGTCACGGAGACGTTAAGTACTCAGACACACATCAGCATAATACCGTGATAATGCGGCCCTTGAGTGCGGCCTAGATCTCGCACCCTGCAGATTATGGCCCAGGGCGTCGCCACCCAAATAATATCTTTTTTGCTTGCCTTGCTATCTTTTGTGAGAAATTGTAATACTGCTCTAAGTATTTTATAAATGCCAACGATCGTAGGAGACAATCAGCTTTGTCACCTCGAACACAGAGTGAAGGGTGGAGTGGATTGGAGCGATTAGATTTTGAGTAAAAGAAGACGTCACGATTTTATATTAAGGATTAGGTACAGATAAAGAATACTACTACTACAGATAAAGAATATGCACCTTATGGTGCATATTTATTTATTGTTACATAAACATCGTTATTAATATTCATTTGTTGTTTGTTACAGGTACGTTTCTATCATCAGTTATATAATAAACATAGTAAAGAAAATAAAACGTAGGTTAGTATATATTACACTAATACTAACATTGATTTAATGCAGCAATATTGGTTTTAATTATAATAAAACTACTTCCAAGTCATCAATTTCGCTTGTCGTTCTTGATGTGTGGCCGCCGACATATTTTGATATGAGTTGGTTTTCGTCAAAACACAGTCGCCTTAATCGCGGCTTTGGCCTTTAGTTTCGAATGGGAGAGAGAAATGTCACACTTTAAAAACGCTTTTCAAAACAGTTTATTTAAAAATCTTTCATAATTAGTTATATCTAGCTCCAGAATAGTTATTTTAGAAAATATATTACCTACTTCACAACGAACGTAAGTATAACAAGTGAAGCCGTCGGCAAGTTGAAAACAATACGTAACAATTAAAGTTCCATTCCAATTAAAATAAGTGAAACCATAACAAGCTTTTGTGAATGAATCACTCGGTCATGTTACAATAAATTATTAAAGTAAATGATTAACTCTCCGACTTACACCACGCTAAATAAAATAAATGTGAAATTTAATTAATATTCAGCAAAACGAAATGTCACTTTACTGGGCTGTCAATTTCGCTTAATAGGTAATTCTAATATGAAAATTTAATTTCGAGTTGTCACATTTATTTGCCTGAAGTCCTTTGTTTAGGAACATGGACGTGTTTTGATAAGTTTGTCACCAGCGATTGCTTTGTACGTTTCGTTTTGTTTGAACAAGTCCATTATTTACATGGTTAGTGAAGTGGCAGCGCGTTCAACCGGAGAGAATGGTGTGCCACTTACTGTAAAACTGTAAATTCGATTTTTCTATCTTTAAAAGCTCAGTACTAGAAAGGTCTGGACTTTAGTAACGTCTTGATAGAAGTGTTATCAATAAGTTTTACTATCAAAAAGTTCTCAGTCACATATTAAATAATATTAATATTTTGCACATGTCTTCATATTTTTCTAGTCTAGTCTAGTGCCTAAATGTTTTATATTTATTATACGAGAATCAAGTCGCAGGCAAAAAACACTTTTGGCTTACTGTTAAAAACTAACAATGTATAAGTATGTTTCATCTAATTCTTTAATGACGTATTTACGCAATAAACCAATTCGAATGCAAAACACTTTGAACAAAGACTTGTTATCTAACTCAATGACTAAATGAAATAGTTTAGGTATTACATCCAAAATAACTCTAGACTGTAGACGTGCAGCTTTCATTATATTATATACCTACCTACCTATATATACCTACCAATAAAATAAGATTCTCTTGTTTTATTGATCTGAAACTACTAGTTATATTTATTATTACGGAAGTAATATTATAAGACAAAGGGTTCAAGTTATTGTTCTATTTAGAATTAATTTGACAAAGTTCACGAAGCAGTACAAATATGGGACAGTATTCATTCGAGATTTATTACCACATTTGGCTGTAGTCGGGTTGAATATCTCTGTTATTTGCTTTTCAATGCCAAGTTGCGACCTTTGTTGCGCTAGCAAGTATTTCCGGGTTGCTTTCTGACTGATATGTATATGTCGCAGCCAGATCGTACAATCCGCCGCATTGGATATAGCTAGCCATTTTCAAACAACGCCGGATTGAATGCGGCTGAATCAAAAGCCATACGTTTTTAAAGAGGGCTAGCCGTAATAAATAGTAGTAGAGAGTAATTAGCCGCGTTGAACACCATTGGCTTAGTGTTTTTTTTTTACCACCCAATAAATCCGCCGTTATAAAAAACGGCTAGCCGTATGAAACGCGGCGGGATGAGAGATCTGGCTGCAACATATCCACTAAACCTTCGCAAGTTCGCTGTTGGGCTATAGGCACTGGGCACGAATCGCTATTTATCGAGTTCACGTTATAAATAAAACGCTGTTAAATTGTTGACGGCACGCAAAACAACGTTTTGTCATTCCCAGCGGATACTAAACACTTATCAAGGGAAACACATTAATCGCTGTAATGTCCGCCGTTACCTGAAACCAAGTATCTATTAAGGAGTGGTGCGATAAGGTCAACAAAAAATATTCCTCCATTTCAGATTTAATAGTTTTTTTTTTTTTTTGAATATAGGCTTACGTTTGACCATAATCTCGCTTGATGGAAGGCGAAGATAAGGCCTAAGATGATACACGCGTGCCTAGAAAGTGTCTTTTCACTTTAGCTTTAAAGATGTCCAGATTATAGCGTTCCGGAAAAACTGACCCCGGCAGAGAATTCCACTCCTTAGCCGTCCGCATTATGAAAGAGAAGCAAATCGCTTCGTGCGTATTGAAGGAATGTCTACAACATAAGGGTGAAACCGCTCGCCACGACTGGTCGTCCGGTGATGGAAGGGTGAAGGGGGTATCAGGTTATGTAGAACCTTCGCACACTCCCCGAAATGTAACCGATAAAAAACCGATAGGCAGGCTACTCGTCTACGGTGTTCGAGGCTCTGAAGATTTGCCTCCACAAGTGAGTTATTGCCTATGACTCTCTTCGCTCGGCGCTCCAATGAGTCCAGAGCATCCAGCTGATATCTAGTAGACCCATCCCAAAGATGAGAACAGTATTCCATTGAGGAGCGAACTTGAGCCTTGTAGAGACTTAAGAGCTGCTCCGATGTGAAGTACCGCCTCACCTTGGAGAGAATGCCAAGTTTTTTGGCTGCAGTGTTTGTAATGGACTCGATGTAGTGACCGAAGTTTAGATTAGAAGAGAAGTCAAGCCCTAAGAGCTCAAGATGGTCGCTGATCGGAACGGAAACATTCCGGAAAGTCGGAGTCAGTTGGAATGGACTCCGTTTCGCCGAAAAAAGACAAGCCTGTGTTTTTGAGGGGTTAAACCCAACCAAGTTGGCATCACCCCATAAGGAGACAGCCTCCAAGATCGAGTTCACGGAGGGGGTGAACTCGATCTTGGAGGCTGTCTCCTCCATCATCGACTCCCTGAGCGACTGAACCTTTGACCCAGACTTCTCATCAGACAAGTATCTCACCGAGACTGTGCTGTCGTCTGCGTACCCAAAGATACCGGGACTAGCTAGCAGGTCGTTGATGTGCAGCAAAAAAAGAGTCGCGGAGAGAACAGATCCTGAGGGACACCGGCATTAATACCAAGAAGATCGGACGAGGCGCCATCAATGACAACTCGAATCGACCTCCCCCTCAAGAAATCCTGAATCCAGGTACAAAGTCCGGGAGCAATACCGTAAACCGGAAGCTTACCAATGAGACTTGCCAAACCCTGTCAAAAGCCTTAGAGATATCAAGAGACACGGCAAGAGCCTCACCGTGTCTCTCAATGGCTTCGCTCCAGAAGTGAGTAACATAAACAAGAAGATCCCCAGTAGACCGGCCTCGACGGAATCCGAATTGGCGGTCACAGAGGAGATCGTTGTCTTCCAGGTATGCTAGGAGATGGTTGTTTAAAACACGCTCCATAACCTTACAGAGTATGGAGGTGATTGCGATTGGTCGGTAGTTGGCAGGGTCGGCACGACTGCCTTTCTTGGGGATCGGTTGAACATTGGCAATCTTCCAGGATGCTAGAACTAGACCAGTCTTCACGGATAAGCGATAGAGGCGAGTCAAAAATGAATGATGAATATCATTAACTAGATTCGCGCGTGCAGTTTCCCCCGCGTAACTCCTGTTCCTGTAGTAACTTTAAAATTAAATATAGCCTATGTTAACTATTCCTGGCTAATGTCGCTTTTTAATGGAAAATTAATATTTAAAATCAGACCAGTAGGTACGAAATTGGCGCGTTCAAGCAAGCTAGGAGTAGTAAACAGCGTTAGATAGCCCATTTATCGTGGAAGACTTATGACATGAAGTTTTATGAAGTTCCTTCGGAAACGGGTCAAGTCGCGTGTCTCTAACATTTTCTTAATAAATACAAAATCATACATTGTGATATATTTTGGTAAATCTGAGAATGACTTCGCAATTGTTTAATCAATGGGGTAATATTATACAAGTATTTTAGAGAACCGCTCGTATTCTGAACAAAGTCAAAGTGGGTCGGAACGGGCACGTGCCTACTCATCCACTTAATTTAAGCCAAAAACTCAACGAGAAATCACCCGTTTCGGATAAACTGAGGGTCAGAGGTCTTCGGCTCTCTGGTAACATACTAATTTTCTTTGGTCATCTATTTTTAGATGAAAATGTTGTTATGCCTGTAAAAGCCACTCCTGTTTTTTGCGTCTCACTTCACCGCTCGGATTAAATTAAGCTTTTTGTTCTAAAGGGCGCTTTCCGTGTTGCGTGATGAGATTACACTTCTTTTTATATTTGCATATTTAATTATATTCTAAGCAGGAACAAAAATGCCTTAGATTGAGTCAAAGGTAATAATTTTATTGCGTTATTATTTATTCTTATTAGTTTTGGCTTGATGCAATGAGTTTAATACGGCAGTGTATGGTACGAATCACCTTTCTTTTTTAATTTTGCTCTAAAATTTCATTTAACTTTACCTAAGCTCATATTATGACCACTGTCAAGCTTACTATATGGAAATAATATGTAAAACACATGTTACGTGCTCGTCGATTCAGTCGACTTATCCATTTTATGTCAATGTGTTCTGAAGTTCGCTTCCCGAATAAGCTTAAATACGACGGTCATAATATCACCAATTGATATGCGTGAATGACCTATGATTTTTCCATAGACTGTCTTGATTTTATGAAATGTCTTGCAAAAAGGTAATCATGTCATTATAAATTAAGGCCCTAGCCAATTCCAGAAAGCATGGTGATATGACCTAGATAGTATTTTAGTTTTAAACTGTTGTGGCCTGTAGATTAAATTTTTTTTTGTTTCACATTTTTGTAGTCAGCCACGAGGCTTTCGCCTGGCCATCAGGGCTCAGAAAGATAAGCAGGGCTTCAGCTTTACTAAATAGCTTATAAACTATAAACTGAGCAACCTACGCAAAAGGGCGCCCCCTGTGGGACTTGGACCCCGGCTCAGGGCGGTCGCTGGCGCGGAATTAAGGAATATAGCATTTCTTCTGATTTGTGCAACTGTCGCTCTATGTTACAGTTCTCGAACGTCGGGTCTACGAGGGCATCGGAAAGTTCTTTTCAAACTAAGGGTGTAGGGGTGGAGAAGGATACACATTACAAGATAGAATGTAAATATACTATAGGTAACATTCTCCAAAAAATTGAAATATATATATGCGCGGGCGTTTTTTAATTAATATGTCTACACAACAAAAGAATTGTATGGAAAACAATTTTCTGCGCGCGTAATTTATAAATTATTAACACAACAGAACAAGTGTCTTCACCCAATTGTACGTGCATATTCAAAGATAATTTTGATGACAATTATATTTTTAGCCCCAATTGTCTAAATATGGAACCCAGCTAAGTTCAATACTTGACTGGGCCAGCCACTAACTAACACTGTAAAAATAATACATTATTTATTTATTATAAACAGATAACAAAACCTTGACAACAACTTATAGATAGACACTGAAGAAAGTACGTATTGTATACTATTTCCGAATTATTGCTTGGATTTTGATACGCTTGATGTGAGTTATTATTGGGTCGTTAAGTTGCCAATCAACACTAGCTCATACCTCAATTCCAAGGTTTTGCGAATTATAATAAAACGATGAAGTGAACATGATATCAAACTCATTTAAATTGACTTCAAATAGGGTTGAATCGATGAACTGTCTATCAAATGACCCTGTTCCGCTGCATCCATCATTAAGCTTTTGATGAGCTCGACCAATTTCATGTAATGGCTTTTCGATAATCGATGTTCATTTAACATTTACGTCAATCAAAAAGTAAAATGGAATGGAACTATTAAAAGTGACAAGAATAAAAGTATAGTGGATGCGCCTTCTACGCTACTCTAGCAATTAGATAAATTGACGTACGTTTTAGGGTATTTGAACACGACCTGAATTTAAATACTCTTCAATCAAAAAAGTAACGCATTCGCTAATTGTTTGGTAAGATTTAATGTGTAATAAGGTTACTTCGTTCTAAAAGTAAATTTTCACCGCGGAAAACTTTGGATCGTTTCGAGCAACCCTAAATTGTAATCTTACGACAGGGTTCCCGGCTCACTTACCTTTTATAATGTTCAGGAAATAAGGAGTTTATCGTCTGAAAGATCACACGTACGGCATCTGTCATCGTCTTTATTACACGTTTAGACGGCGTACATACACAATAACAGCGTAATAGAAAACTTCAGAATTTCAATTAGACTTTTTAGTGCTCTGCCAGTTAAATATTATATAAAAAATGACATATTGGTTAAATGTGTTATATATCGCACGTTGTCTAAAAAGGATGTTATCATGAAGTAATGCGTAACTCCCTTTCCCATAGGAACTTCATCATTAAACAGCCTTTGTAACTCCTGAATAATATAGCTTTCTAACGATGATTTTTTTAAATCGGACCAGTACAACTCTGCAATTTTAGAATATTATTAGATGAGTTTGGTGCCGTGTGGTTTTCGGCTTAGAATAGACCACCCCATGTCTTCCCATGGGTGTCGCAAAAGGCGACTAAGGGACATATGGCTGATGGATGGGCAGCAGCATCTATTAGCTCAAGGTTTTCATCTTACTGCGATCACCAATCCGTCTGCCAAGCGTGGTGATTATGGCAATATCCCTCTACGATCCTTGCTAGTCAAGATCTGTTAAGAGGAGGCCCATGTTCAGCATTGGACGTAAACGGGCTGTTGATGATTAGGTGAGTTTATCGTATTTTTGAGTTAATATAAATATTTTAATCTTGTTAACGTAAAGCTATATATATCTACTTTGTACCCTTTGTTTTTGTTCAGTCAACAGCGCAGGTAAGGCATGCCCTTGATGCAATTTCTTATGACCAAGTAGCCTCATATATTCCACCATGGAAAGTGTTTTCAACGCACATGTTTCCACAAGCTGGCAGAAGCTACGACTGAACTTAATGACCATATTGACGTTCCGTTGGTTAACACATCAAATTATTAAAAGCGCCAAACGAAATCTGAAGTTCAAAGTGGACAATGATTTTGACAAATTTATACAATCTATTTAAATAATACAAATAATATGATGTAATCAGCGTCATATGTTATATAGATATCTAATCCACATCGTCCGAAATGTCATATAAAAATGTATACTGATTAAGGTACAACATATTGCAAAAACTTAAACACATACATCTTGATAGACATGGCCGAGAATAGAAATCTGGAATACGCTTCAGTTCAGAGCTAATATTAAAGTGCAGCTTCGCTTTCTGGGTCGCGGAGGGTTGAGGCGTGTGCTTGAAGTGACACGCACTCATTACAGAGATGTATCGTGGATTTTCTCTAACGTTACCTTAACGTCTTATACATATATATTACATACTGTGGTATAATACATATGGCTTTCAGTTTTATTATGCCTACATACATACATATCGTGACGCCTGTCTCCCATAGACTACTATGGCAGAGACAAAAGAATGCCATCTGTCTCGATCCTCACACCTCTTTCGCTTCATCGCTCGCTGGTTATATGGCTCTTTTTTACTAAGTCACCAATTTGGTCGACATATTTAAGCCTGGGGCGCACTCTGACGTCTCGGTCCACAGTCATTCGATATACTTCTTTCATAACTCTTTTTTTCAATCATCCTTTATAACTATCGCAACATTCCCTTCTCAATCTTTGTTACTATGTTTTTTTTTAAACCCACATATCTCCCTGATCATCCCGTTTTTCACTTTTTATATTAATGCTTTCATTAGATAGTCATTTAAGGTAAATCCAAAATCGACCAAGAAAACAAAAATGTGAAGAATTTTCTGTTTATCTTGTCAGATCCTCCCACGAAAAATGACAATAATAAGTGGGTTCCGCTTCTCATTAACTACACTTGAGAGCAATAAAATCGCACACGTTGACTTTTTGTTGTTAAAGCAGTTTTTTTCATGAATGTGAATACATATTAAAATAAAGCTTACACTATTTGAATGTTTACTTCAGTACCTTTCTAATGATATCAAATACAATGTAAAAAAAGTACCCATAGGGAGTTTTAGGGCACAAAACCCAACATACGGATAAAATTACCCAATTTAGCTTAAGAAAGAATAAAAATAAAACTCAAAATGCTTGATCAAATTGTTTTTTAATAAGGTGTATTCCCTCCCCTAGCCTTGATTACAGCTCTTAATCGGTTTTTCATGGACCGTATTAATTTCACCATGAAATCTTGTGGTATGGCGTTCCACTCCTCTTCAATGGCAAGTTGAAGCTCTTGGAGGCGCGTAGGAGCAGGGCTTCTTGCTCGAACTCTTCTTTTTAGCTCATCCCAGACATGCTCAATCGGATTGAGATCAGGACTACGAGCTGGCCACTCCATCGCGGTGATTCCAACGTCTTCCATGTAGTCGCAAACTGTTCTAGCGACATGCGGTCTGGCGTTGTCGTGCATTAAGAGAAAATCTTCTCCCATAAGCCACGCAAGCGGCCTCACATGTTCTTCGAGCACTTCTTCGACGTATCGTGCAGCCGTCAAACTTCTCGATCTCGGGCCGGTATTCGCCGTAGTGATGAATACAATGTCAGTTTTAGTGTCCAACATTATGCCACCCCAAAACATACACGATCCACCTCCAAAAGCCACACGTTCGCTTATGCAGCATTGTGAAAATCGCTCTGATGACCTTCTGTAGACCCTAGAGCGTCCATCATGACCATGTAAAGTCATTCTGCACTCATCAGAGAACATAACAGCCCGCCATTGGTCATACGTCCAATTTAACCATTTGCTGGGCGATGTGAAGTCATTCCTGCTTCACCTAGTCTTCTTCGAACTGTCCACCGACTTATACTGACATTGCGAACTTCTCGAAGCTGTTGTCCCAGTTGAACCGCGTTCAGTTGCCGATTTCTCAAAGACCTTGTCACAAGAAAGCGGTCATCACGCTCTGATGTTGTGCGTCGCCGGCCAGATCCTGGTCGCCGAATGTAGCCACCGGTCTCTTGGAACCTCTGGTATACACGACGAACAGAGTAGCGGCTCAAATTTAGCCGTCGAGCAACTTCACTTTGGTTATGGCCTGCTTCGAGCAAGGCAATAACTTGAGCGGCTTCTGCGGGCGTGGTATCCATATTTTTCCATTAAAGCCGCATGCTTCCAGTAGAGATGTTATCACGTTGACCTTCGGTATGCAACTGATTAAAAATTCCAATAAACCGACCTTTTTATACCTGCGGCTAAGGGTGCAAGTAGTGACAACGCAAACGCGTGAATTTGGGGAATTCGGTGTACGGTCGGTTTTTGTAAGTTACGTAAAGGTCAATGATTTTAATTTTATGTTTTTGTAAAGCTAAGCTTGTATGCTTTAATTTTGTCTAATGATTTTTACTCAATATCTTTAGATTTTAGAAAACAATCAGTAATAAACCAAATTACAAGGGGTGTGCGATTTTATTGCTCTCAAGTGTATATATAAATGCAATTATTTGTAATTACTTTTTAACTAATTTAAATTGACTTTCAAAGTTTAGCCCATAATGAAGGGAAAACGGCAGGTACAACACGCAATCATTACAAATATGTATACCTAGAACATTTCCCCACATACCATTATAGTCACGTCACGATGAAAAATTGCTTTGTTGCGTAACCATATCAGTGTTATTTACCGATATAACTTATTCAACCGTGTAGAGAACGCTCACTAATTCGCAATATAATTTCAATTCTCTTGGTGTAATGTCATATTTAGGTTCAATGTTTAGTGCTTAATAAATAAATATAGAGCAATGAACTTGAAAGAAACAAAAGAAGACGTGGGAGCCCCTGTCATACGCGTTGGTATCAAAAGCAGGACGCAACAGGCCTAAGCTAGGGATTACCGCCGACAGGGGCTTCACGCTGCAAATAGAATGAACGCAAACATTTCCTTCGTATACATTCTAAATAAACAAAATAAATGCAATTACTTGAAGTCGAAGTTAAAGATGAGGTTTCTGTGCTAAAATACCTTATTAACTTACTTAAAATGTTATATGATTGCATTTCATAGGACAGAAATATTTGAAATTTTATACCCCATTGCATTAATCAATATTAAAAATACAACCAAGTAAGGTTTAGTTCCCCGCAGTATTTATTCAGTGACATTATTTATGATATATTTAACATTTTCCTTTGCTTTTTCGTATTGTAATAATGTTTTTCTGGCTAACGCGTGACATAAGTACATACACTTTTTGTTCCTTTACGGGCATAATACGTTGATGCAAAGTATGGATTTCTCAGTCAGACGAAGGACCATCAAAGACAGAGTTTTATTTTTAAATTATTTGCAACACATTATGTAGCCTGACCCAGAACGCACTTAACAGTCTAACACAAATAATTCTTATTAAGGGGCAGTCCAATTCCTATTGACCCAAATTGATTTGTATGACAAATTCTTTATGTTTACCATACGTGTACTTTGGTACTAATATCGGTGATGTATGCAACGTAAATGCGGGGAACTCAAGTTATCTCAAGTTTACCTACACGTAATTAGCTTCGCGAGATCCGACACGACACTTGAGTGTCAGTAGATACAGTTAAGTATGCATACCGTTTGCGTGTAGTACTTAGTATCATCAACTAAGCTTTGCGAAATACGTAATACTACTTATACGTGATATGTACAACATGTATGTCTTATACTTATTGTACATACCACGTATAAGCATACATTTTTAGAACGTATAGACATAATGACCTACTTATTAATAATTTAAATAAGAAATACATTAAGCATGCAAACTACGAAATAGATTGATATAATGATATTAAGTAAATATGGGAATTATACAAAATCAGAGATAACTAACATTTTGTTTGTCGTTTACGATGTACTTTAGCTTTTCAAGTATAAGTACATACCTACTATCAGCTTGGCTACGGAAATACGGTTTTTCAAAAGACATATTTCATCATCACCATCATCAACCCGCATAAAATCCACTGCTGAACATGGGCTTCCTCCCAAGGGAGAGTTTTACCATAATCCCCACGCTTGGCAGGCGGGTTTGTGACCGCAGTATTATGTTGTAACACACAAGGAAACGCTGCTGCCTGTTCCCTTGTATACGATTAATATAGGTGATGTTATAACAATCGGGACCAACGGCTTTATGTTCTTTCCGAGACACGGAGTCCCACAGCCAATCAGACCCGGAAATAAATCTTAGTATTAAGATATACAACGATTTCTTGCCCGGCGTGCGTATCAAACCTCCGAGATTTAAAGCGAGCCCGATACCGCTACGCCACGGAGGTTGTCATACACATAAACATTTCTATAAGTAAGCAAAAACACTTAATATTTGTAACTCCTACATCAAAACAAGATAAATTGTTAAAAACAAGCTTAGTACTAGAAAAATAAATAATAAAATAAATATTAAAGTAAATAATTTACCACTACGATATTTAAATAATAAATGTCGGCTAGCTTTCAGGGAAAATACATTATATGTGCTTTATCTATTTTTATTGATGAAATAAAAGTGGCGTGTTGACATGTTTACTACAAACAACTCACGGAAGTTTGAAAAACAAATAAATCATTTCTCATATAACACGTTTACTCACTTTGAGCTAGTTTATAAAATATATTGGACTTGCTTATTTTAAATCTATACTTACCTACTGTAAATGAAATTATATATTTTTCGTACATTTTTTCTGTCTCTGTCTAATTTATGACGAGTTTTCGGAAATAATTTGTCTCGTATCTTGTGTGCGTTTGCTAAACTTTTCGTTTACATTTTAGAAAAATGTGATATAATATATTATGTGGCATGTAATAAATAAAAAATATAAGAACAGTTAAAATTAGTTTAGTTAAATATATCGAAGTTTTAATTCTGCACAGAACAAGAAAATCTATTCAAACGCTCGCAGACTTTGCGCCAGAAAAATGCCCACTTCAGTCAGTAGTGAGTATATTACAAAATTTGTTTTTGTGTTCATGTTTATGCTCATTCTCACGCAGCTGGTTATAAACTAAAATAGTCTTCTAAGTTAGAGCTACAAATCTTAAAACAATATTTATATATAAAAACCAAAGAATTCATTTTAAAATAAGCAAAATAAATGAGTAAGAAAACACTTGCATGAATGTATAAAATTGTACCGTTTGAATAGCCTTCAAGTATTTTGGTGCAATATTGAATGCATCACGAAGGTCCCCCTCTGGCACATATGAGCATTTCGTCATTACCAGGAAACGTGGAGCCGGCCGCCGGAAATTCATCGGAGGCTCGTGCAATTGGGATTCCCGTTCGAAAATTCTGCCAGGAAACTAGCACGAAATAGTTACCCTAGACAAATTGGATTTTGTTGAACTAATTATATCTATGTTTATTTTGTAGAGACTACGGACGGTAATTGTGACCATTTGGTTCAAATGTTAATCCTACTAATTTTATACTTCTATTTTGTCCGATTCTACGAGATGTCGAGCACATTTCGTTGAATAAGGTTCATTTAGAAATAATAATTTTCTTCAGTCACGCGTTAGTTAATCGTTATAATCTATGCATATATTTTTTTCAGGATGGTATATTTGCCTCGGAATATTTAATTTTTAGTAGGAAACGCTTAAAATATAAATGTGTATATAGCAGACTATCTTAAATTTAAAACAGTGTTTTACATATTCAGTGGAAAACTAAATGGCTACTTTAAATGCAGGTAGATTCTGCTATAGGAGTGTTAAATAAGTATTTTGTTAGTCAAATGTGCACAGGTTTAGCACACAGAAACATAAAACCTTAGGAGAACCTTTTTATTTAAAATTTTGACGTTGTCTAGCTATTTTACCAATCGAAACATAGCAAGACTACATCAATGTTTCAAGACAATGTAACTTTTGCATTTTTCATTTATATTAATTTCCAAAAATAGTCGCATTGGCCCGTAGATACTTCAGCACAAATATTTATTTTATTTTGGGAACGCTATTTATCGTCTATATGTATCTACATTTTTAGCTCAAGCTCAGGGTGCTAGTAATAAAAAATATGATATAGAATCAATACGACCGACGGGCACGGCCGACGTAGATTTATTTTGTCTGAATAGCAAAATACAACATTCTATTTATTTTCACAATTTTTTCCATACATTTGCTGTATCCTTTAGAATAAAGGAATGTTGCGCTATGTAGACTGAGGATCGTGAAATTGCTAACCCATTTAACTCGTTGTTGAAATTGCCTTAACTACATACAACAACCCCATACTATATTCCAATACTGTCGTGACTGTTACGCCATTATTGTTTCTGTTCGTACCTATTGATTAAAGCGCACTTATGGTATGTCAATAAATAACTTTCCACGACTGAAATTATACAAGGTGTAACGGAAAGGGTATACACATAGAAAGAACAAGGCTTTTTTGGATGATAACAAACGATATGGCAAGGGTTATTTAATCCTATCTCTACAAGTCCGGAAGTAATGATTTTTTTAAATTCATAGATACCAGAAACCAAACTTTTCAAATTGAAATAAATACATCACTAGCACTCAATCAGCTGATCGATGTCAACGAACTATTTGCAAGTAAAAATAAACCTCTTAGGTACTCCTGGTATTTCTGAATAAACGGTTCCGCATTTTTATTTTTTGTTTGCAAAATAATACTGACTTTTTTATTTTATTTTGAGTTGAAACCATATAGTTTGTTATGATCCAAAGAAGCCTTGATCTTTCTATGTATATACCCTTTCCGTTACACCTTGTATTGCAAACTTCCAACTTGTCACTTTACAAAGTATTTTAGCTAACAGTTTCTTCGAAGCTATAGCTAGTTTTAAAGTAGTCGCTTCGCTGTGACAGTGTTTCCATAATTTATTGCTACGGGATTTAGAATTTTCTGCGCTACAAAAATGATAGTTCGGTTCGCATTTTCCACAGAAGTTCGACGAGAATCACATTAATCTACGTCTACGTTGACAAAAGCGTACGATCACAAAAGAATCACGATCCAGTTTTTCAACGTTTACAAAATAATACGCGGTTTCCGTGACTTCATACCATGATGATTTTAGTGTAATTGTATATATAATGCACACACAAACCCCTTTGATAGGACTCGCATACATTAATTTGAACAGCGTTGTAGCTATTTCACGATATTTCAACCGGCGCGGCGTTCAGAGTGTTAATATACTCTAGACCAGGGGTGGCCAACTTAATAAGACCTAAAATCTGTTAACTGTTTGCGTTCGACCATAAGGGATAGAAATCACGTTTCGTATAAGTCAATCTAATGATAAATCGGTATTTTTTCTGATATTATACGACAAACACTAACTTTGTGCGTTTGTGACACGTATTTGTTGACTAAAATGGACTAAAATATCACTTTTTATTATATAAGTTGATCGACTATCATAGCTGCCGATATGGACAAGTCGATCGCAATCGACCGGTTGAGCACCCCTGCCCTAGACTCTCTTATCTAATTTATATCCAATTATAAACTTTATAACACAATAATGACGAGTAAATTACAGCTGAAAATTGCGGGAAAAATGTTAAAAGGCTCAGTACAGCGCCATTTAAACTTAAATTGCCCTAACAAACACAACTAAGAGTTCCTAATGACTGGAGACTTAAATGCCAAGTTTGAGTAAAAGCAAAGTAGCGAGCTAGTGATTTCTACAGCGTCAGTTTTAATTACATGAGTAGGTCAAGTTTATTTAAAACATGAACAGGGTTACTTAGCTCCGCCGTTAAAGACAAGGTACAGTTTGTCATTATACTACTTTTAAGAAAACAAACGAACAATTATACAAAGGCAGACGTTTCATAAAGCGTTGCTTACAGCTTATCTATGAAAAAAACATAAGTGTAGTTATTTAAGAAGTAAATTACTGGGATAATATTATTATAGTAGAAGATTGTGCCCGCGAAAAATTATTAAGTACTTTCGTCTAACTCCGATTTTTAAACATTCTTAATTGGTGCTCCACGCCTATTAGTCTTAGCGTGTGTAGCTATATTTATAGCCTTTCTCGATAAATGGGCTATCGGACACTGAAAGAATCGTTCAAATCGGGTCAGCAGTTCCTGAGATTAGCGCTTGCAAACAAATTAACAACACTATAAATAATGTTATAATGTTTAGCTTACATAGCTTTAATACGCAATTTATATGAAATGTTTTATGGGCACCCGTTTTTTATAACATTAGTTTATTGTAATGCTTAATTAACTCAACTTAAAGATACTTAAAGATATTCAAGTACTAGACATGTGTAACAAGTTTTCGAGCTTATTTACAGCTTAAATTATATTTATTAATTAGCAATTTCCTACAATTTCGTACATCAATAGTCCAAGTTCTGTCCTGCATAATATAACCGCTATATCAATAGAGTGACTATTTTAGCAAATTTATTTGGATTATATCTATTATTATTACCGCTTTGAATTTTAGAACAATGAGGATACCAATTAGCAATATAAGTACTGCAAATTGTTCGACGGAACTAGTCCGTAATTTCCCAAGAGACGCCCAACCCGGCAGCGGTACTAACGCGTCTTATTTTGCATCCCACTTTAATTATACGCAAACTATGTTTTCTGTTTAGAAGCCATCATTCTTTGCGATTTTCATATACATACTTAAACTGTAATGCAATGCAATGAAAATATTACGGCTACACTTCGTGGATGAGATTTGGTTTTCTTTGTTACCTTCAATTTTGTTTAGGTACGTAAAGTCAGAATCAGAGTGCGGAAGGTGGTGGAGAAAAACGTGTTTGACACAAAGGAAAGAGATTCCTTCATGTCATAGACGTTTTTTTTAAGACACAATAAGACATGTCATTATACCTACATGGTGTTTTTTTATCGTTGCTAATAAATGGCAGGACAAATTGGCCATCCACATATCCCGCCGCCTGCGCGCGAATACGCTGCAGCGGCGGTAGGAATGCGCATTTCCCCCCGGACAGCAAAAAAGGGCAATTTGCCATCAGTGTTACTATAGAAACCCAACTTAAATTGTAATATAGCCATGTAGTTATGTTTTTTTACAAAAAAGTTTCCCTCATGGAAACGCCTATCATAGAAATAGGTACATGGCAAAATTATATCTAGTGCCTTGCAATGCAATATAATCTAAGTTGTACAAATGAGTGCCGCTAACACAGGTTCGAAGACATTTTAGAATGTTATTGATCATATGTAAAAACTTTGAAGAAGTATTTACATACATAGATCGATTGTAGTACCAAAAACAAATAATTTAGCTAAGACCACAACAAAAAAATCACGGTGTATATATTTTAGAGTTTATAAACAGTGAAACTCTATGTGTCCAACGATAAAATAAAATACAATCACTATTTCACGGAGTATATTGCCAAGAAAAACAAAACACCGCATTAGAAAACCAAATCCCTTTTTACGGATTGTAGCTGCAAACTAACAGTGGAACAATCTAACAGAAAACAAAGTAATAAATGTTTTATTCTATTGCCCTTTGTTTTAATGATCCATTATTCATGTATAGTTAGGCTTTAAATTAATATCAGTTAGTGGCGCTATTAATTTTCAGACAACTTGAATTGACATTTGAATGCTGGTGATTAATTCACGTGAGCGTAACATGCGGTGCCGCATGCCGGTTAAATTAAGAAAGACATATAACATTCTATCTCACTCAATCACTTCTATTAATTATTGATTATAAAAAAATAATATAGCATTAGAAGTTTGGAGATTAAGGTATATATATACATATATAGGCTATATAGGCTAGGATAAAATAGGATGGAATAGGCATATTGAAAGGAGCGCTTTTACTGAAACATGAAGGTAATTATTTTCAAGATAATATGAAGCATTTAATTAATTCTTAATTTATTGAATAAAATATAACAACTATAATACTGCAATATTGAAGGACTATACAGAATATAAATTTTATCAAACAATACTTAACAAAACATATAATGCTTGTTGCAGTAGATAAGTAACTATCTGCTGGTAAAGGTTCTATTATCTTTATAAAACGAAAAATATATCTTACAATGTCTAAAGAAGGCAAATTGAGCACATGTATCTTCTTTATGTATCCTCTGACGACTATAAAATGTATTGGTATATGAACATTTTAGAATCTACTAGAAAGTTTAATTCATGCAGATACTTTTAAGATAAATAAATTCGTGTTTCTGTAATAGTATTCACGTTAGGTATTTTATGTCTGAATACTATCAAGAAATGGTGACAGAAAGAACATTGCAAAACCTCTTGTAACATAAGTACTTTTACTTCCCATCAATATTTATTAGAAATGCATTAAGAGGTACCGTAACATACATTAGGTCCTCGTAATAGTAGTAAATGTTCTTTATACCTATGTATTCAGAAAGTTTATAGCAAAATAATGGTTACTACACTATAGTACTATTATATGCCCGGCCGACGCAATATGCTGTACATGAAAGCTATTGTCTTGAGTTGTCCTATAACGGTTAATCGAATGACTCTTGAGCTTATGTGTAATGCACTTATGCGATCCACGTAATACGGTGGTCATCATGTACAGGCCGAGCTATTTCAATGTATTCACCTATATTCTTGAGCTAAGCAATCATTATACATATTTATGTATATTTTATCAAAATTAAGACAGCCCAAAATTATAAGAACTTCTAAGAAGTTGAAGTAGAAATAAATAAATTGTCCCTACACACAACGATTTAAATTCGCAATCGAAACAAAAGAAAATTCTAAGGAAGCCACAGCAAACACCCAAATGGCTCTGAAAGTTTAACTGGATAAGTTTTGTTTAAATTATTCCTGAGACAACGACGCGCTCCTCAGCCGTTGTTTATAGCTACATACTAACTTATAACGCACCTTCGTGAAGTATATATATTTAGTTAGGTACATAATAGATATTATCAAACTAGAAGTTGGACTTTGAAAATAATATGTAGTAGGTACAAGGCCGGTAGGTATACCACCAACAAGCGACTCAGCGCTTGTAGGCGGGTATACCCGGCATTTAAGCCGGAAAGCTTCTGCCATATAAAAGGTGCTTCCAAAATATATTCCATGCCTTTAATGGAAGATATTTTCACGTATAGTGAGTAAGTTTTTTTTTTTTTTTTTTTTTACTACATTTAGTCTTACGTTTGACCATAATCTCGCTTGATGGAAGGCGAAGATAAGGCCTAAGATGATACACGCTTGCCTAGAAAGTGTCTGTTCACTTTAGCCTTAAAGATGTCTAGATTATAGCGTTCCGGAAAAACTGACGCCGGCAAAGAATTCCACTCCTTAGCCTTCCGCATTATGAAAGAAGAAGCAAATCGCTTCGTGCGTATTGAAGGAATGTCTACAACAAAAGGGTGAAACCGCTCGCAGCGCCTAGTCGTTCGGTGATGGAAGGGTGAAGGGGGTATCAGGTTATGTAGAACCTCCGCACACTCCCCGAAATGCATCCGATAAAAAAGTGATAGGCAGGCCACTCGTCTACGGTGTTCGAGGCTCTGAAGACTTGCCTCCATCAGTGAGTTATTGCCTATGACTCTCTTCGCTCGGCGCTCCAATGAGTCCAGAGCATCCAGCTGATATCCAGCAGACCCATCCCAAAGATGAGAACAGTATTCCATTGAGGAGCGAACTTGAGCTTGGCATTCTCTCACCTTGGAGAGAATGCCAAGTTTTTTCGCTGCAGTGTTTGCAATGGACTCGATGTAGTGACCGAAGTTTAGATTAGAAGAGAGGTCAAGCCCTAGGAGCTCAAGATGGTCGCTGATCAGAACGAAGACATTCCGGAAAGTCGGAGTCAGTTGGAATGGACTCCGTTTCGCCGAAAAAAGACACGCCTGTGTTTTTGAGGGGTTAAACCCAACCAGGTTGGCATCACCCCATAAGGAAACAGCCTCCAAGATCGAGTTCACCCCCTCAATCATCGACTCCCTGAACGACTGGACCATTGACCCCGACTTCGCATCAGACAAGTATCTCACCGAGACTGTGCTGTCGTCTGCATACCCAAAGATACCGGGAGTAACTAGCAGGTCGTTTATGTGCAGCAAAAAAAGAGTCGCGGAGAGGACAGACCTCTGAGGGATACCGGCATTAATACCAAGAAGATCGGACGAGGCGCCATCAATGACAACTCGAATCGACCTTCCCCTCAAGAAATCCTGAATCCAGGTACAAAGTACGGGAGCAATACCGTAAACCGGAAGCTTACCAATGAGACGTGAGAGTGTTGTAGTCTCGGGATCCTTGCCTGTTAAGTTAGGTGTGCCACAAGGTTCCATTCTGGGTCCTTTTTTATTCCTGGTATACATCAATGATTTGCCGTATTATTTGGAGAATTTGTGTGATGTTGTACTCTTTGCTGATGACACTTCACTTATTTTTAAAGTGAAACGTAATATTGACGATTTTGACTTTATTAATTGTGCACTCACACAGATAACCCATTGGTTTACTGTAAATAATTTGGTCCTAAACGCGAATAAAACCAAATGTATTAAATTTACTACACCCAATGTGAAAAATATTGGGCCTAATTTAATGATTAATAATGAAGTGCTGGATACTGTCAACTCCACAGTGTTCTTAGGAATAACGCTGGATAAAAATTTAATATGGAATGCTCATGTATCGAACTTGGCTAAAAATTTGACCTCTGCTGCTTACGCTGTAAGGAAAGTAAGACAACTGACCAACGTAGAAACTGCACAGATGGTCTATTTTAGTTATTTCCATAGCATTTTATCATATGGAATTTTACTTTGGGGCAAATCTGCTGATATCCAAAGCATATTTATTTTACAGAAACGGGCAATTAGATCAATTTACCAACTAAGTGCCCGCTCTTCCTTAAGAGATTTGTTTAAAAATATTAATATATTAACGGTTGCTTCTCAATACATTTATGCAAATTTAATTCATATTAGACAAAACCTAAATCTATATCAAAAGAGAAGCGCCTTGCACACAATAAATACAAGAAACAAACATAAATTGTGTGCTGATTACCACCGTCTGCAGAGAGCCCATTCTTCGTTTGTAGGGCTTAGTGTGCGTATGTTCAACCAAATACCAGAATGTGTGCAAGAGTTACCCCTAAATAAATTTAAATCCCATGTAAAGACTACCTTAATGAAAAAAGGTTATTACACAATTAATGAATATATTAATGATAAAACTGCATGGTGCTAGCGGTGTAACACAAGCAAACTTACACACCAGGTGCCTGTTCACCGAACTGATATACCAACATTAGACTTTTTTAATTTTTTATTGTCATTTATCAAATTTGTTATTGTATACACTGATGTATTTCGGAACAAGCTATGCTGAGTTTAACTGTCTCTCTTTTTAAATGCGATTCCTCAAATATTACTATCAGTGTACTCGTCATGCTCCCATTGTTTGTCATTGCTTGCGGTGGCGATGTGAGTCGGGTCGCCTCCTTCCCTCTAATATGGCGAGGGAGGCGATGGCTGTGTGCTCACACGTTATACTCGTGAACGGGTGCTGCTTGTGGTGACTGGTCGACCATATGATGGATGTGTTTGAGGTAGAATTACATTATTGTGACCTTAACGGCGATAATCTTCTCATGTAGCTAGTTCCTTGGAAATGTGCGTTGACGCTCCCTCCGTTTTCAAAGTGCAAGAGGTTGCTGCTCTGATATTTCTGCTTGAGGATTTTAAATCAATATTTAACTATATTTGTGAAAACGTCTAGAGCGTGCATTAGCACACATACTGTTATTTGAAATGTATATTAAATAAAATATTGTAAACAAAAGTTATTAAAAAAAAAGGTACATAAACTGTGATACAAAAGATGACGAAACAGAAAAAGCCCGGAGTTTCTTTCTTCCTTTCTTCTCCGAGTCGTCCACATAGGTAGCTAGTGAAAGGTTGCAGGTTAGCTAGGGTAGGATTCTCGCCGGCGAGGACCGCGTTGCACCCCTACCCCTGCCCTGTGATCCAGCGCCTGTAGGCCGATCACTTCCTTTTATGTTCATAAATCTGACTTATATATCAGTGGTACCACTGGGTCGTGGTCCTAACCCCTTAAGGGTGCCCCCAGGTGTGTGCCACTTAATTGTATGTTTTTTTTCCAAATTTTTCTATATTGAACCATTAAAGTCTAAAATAATTAATATGAACATAAACTTATTATGAGTAGAGAAATTAATGACCAGCTGACGGACGGTCTACTTTGTCTGTAATATCCTACAATTTGCTACCGGTTAATTAAGTATCTAGTTTAATTCATAGAATAAGAATAATTGTGTAACATTGTGATTCTGACAAGTACAAGTGTATGTAAATACCTAAGTGCTGAATAAATTCATTATTATTTCATTATTATTATTATTAGACTTGCGTGCCAAACCCTGTCAAAAGCCTTAGAGATATCAAGAGACACGGCAAGAGCCTCACCGTGTCTCTCAATGGCTTCGCTCCAGAAGTGAGTAGCATAAACAAGAAGATCCCCAGTAGACCGGCCTCGACGGAATCCGAATTGACGGTCACTGAGGAGGTCGTTGTCTTCCAGGTATGCCAGGAGACGGTTGTTTAAAACACGCTCCATAACCTTACAGAGTATGGAGGTGATTGCGATTGGTCGGTAGTTGGCAGGGTCGGCACGACTACCTTTCTTGGGGATCGGTTGAACATTGGCAATCTTCCAGGATGCTGGAACTAGACCAGTCTTCAGGGATAAACGATAGAGGCGAGTCAAAACAGGAGACAACTCAGGCGCACATGACCGCAAGACAATGGCAGGAATGCCGTCAGGCCCACTAGCCTTATTCACATCTAGAGTGCTGAGAATTTTAAGTACCACTTTATGCCGAATGTGCACCTCAGGCATAGTGGAAGTGCAATGTGGTAGCCTGGGTGGACTTTTACCAGCAGCATCTAGTTGTGAATTCTTCGCAAATAGAGACGCAAACAAGTCTGCTTTCTCTTTGGCGGTGTGAGCTAATGAACCGTTCGGTTTCTGCAGTAGCGGCAAAGAGGACCGACAGAAATTGGCTTCGACCGATTTGGCAAGAGACCAAAAAGCTTTACTCCCAGATGGGTAAGATGCTAGTCTGGCTCCAATGCGGCCAATATGGTCAAAGCGGGCCTTGCGTAGGGCACGTTTGCAAGACTTGGCAGCACTATTGTAAGCTTTCTTCAGATTCCGAATATTTGGCGCTTTGCTGGCTCGAGCATCCGCCCACGCTTGGTAAGCAGAGTGCTTATGTGCTTCAGCACTATCACACTCAGCGTTGAACCATTTCGACGGTTCAACGGACGGGCTTTGTCTTGGAGTGAGATGTCAGAAAATGGAATGAAATATTCCATAGCCTGACATATCACCTCAGAAACAGCCTCCGCGCAGCGAGTCGGGTCGTCTGAAGAGAAGCATAAGCGCAGCCAAGGGTAAGACGCGAAGAAATGCCGCATCTCATCCCAATCTGCTGACTTGTATCGCCATACTCGCCTAGTCCCCTTGAGATCGGGATCGGGTGGCGAGAAGACAGACACAAATTTCACCAGACAGTGGTCGGAGCTACCCAACGGTGAGGAAACCGCGACTTGATATCGGTCTGGATCGGTTGTCAGCAGAAGGTCTAAGTAATTGGCCGTATGGCCATCAATGTCAGGCACCCGTGTCGGCCCAGTCACCAGTTGGGAGAGACTAAGCGTCAGTGCAGATGCATACGCTTATCTCCCAGCATGGTCGGTGTTCTGGTATGGGTACAGCCACTCCTGGTGGTGGGCATTGAAGTCCCCCAGAAAAACTAGCTGCGCCGATGGGTACCTGAGCTGAGCTAATTCAGCTGAGTCCGAAAGGTACTGAAACAACCTGGTTGTCGGTGTGCGACCGATAGACACTGGCATAGAGTATCTGCTCCAAGCCAGTGTCCACCAGAACCCATAATACTGAGAAACTGGAATCCTCAATGTTACGGACACGTCGAAAACAGATGTCATCGCGAGCATACATGCAGGTGCCAGCGCGTGGCTTAAAATTGTGCTCCAGGGTGTACACTGGGTAGCGCAAGTATGCTGCGTCAGCTGGACATCTGATTTGTGTCTCCGTGAGGAACAGCAGATGTGGTTTTTCGGTCTCAAGGTGGTGATGGACCGGGATGAGATTGGAGTGCAGACCTCGGATGTTAGAGAGGTGCGAGGGAGTGCAACCGCTGTTTTACCAGTTTCCTATTTTTTGTATTCATTTAATTTTTGATGGCGAACAGACAAGCAGGAAAGGGACAGTTGGGCGAGGTATAGCAAGAGCGAGTACCGCGCAATACATTCGTAATGCTGCACCGACGGGAGACTGATCTGGAGCGCGCGGGGACGCCCTAACCCCCCCAGAGATGTTCACCGGGCCCTCGCATCCGGTCGCCAACCGGCACGGTGACGCATCCTGGGATTTTTCGCTAGTTGGCGGGGCAGCCTTTCATAGGTGGCTTTCCTACTAATTGGGCCCCCTACTACCTGCGGTCGGCCAGCGGAAGACCGTGCTTAGGATCCCGCTACCCTCCGCGAACAGTCACCCAGCACAGACACCACGCAGCACCGGAACCGGTTCGCAATACCACACAACTGCCCAGACTCCCCTTCTACGATGGCTACTCAAGGCAAAATGCCGGAACGCGACAAAAATCACTTGGCGGCATGGCTTTGCCTTGAGGGTGGTGACAAACCGCAGTCGAAACCTACCACCAGATGTGCTGTTCATTTGGCGCTACCCAGGGGACACGTGTGGGTGACTAGAGCTAAAGCCCACGGACGCGAACAGCATTATCCCCCATATTTTATTACCATATTACTACCATATATTTTATTACCGTATTTTACTAACATTTTATTTTTTGCAGGCAAAAAATAAAATGGTAGTAAAATACATGTGTCTTTTGAATCAAACCATCTTCCCATACAATATGATAGCCGCGCCTCCCGGAATCTTATGGACTAAGAGCTAACAACCGAAAAGGCAAGGTAATTTGATCATTCATAAAAATGATTTATCAGCTTACCTGGAGCATTCTAAGCATAAAGACGTCGACCTGGCAGGATTCGCGTGGTGGATGTGGGAGTTATGGGGTGGGAAAAAAATAAAAAAAAAGGTAATGTGATCAGGATTACTTTTTATGCCAAATGGTTGGCCTACCTCCCCAAAGCACTCAAAAAAAATCTGGCGTCATTTGGTTGGTGGAAAGGTATCGCCAGGCTTAATTAAAGTGAGGAAAAAAAAAAAATTTTTAGGTAATAAGAACAAGGCTGGCTTTTTTTGTGCTTAAAGTTTAGTATTCCCAGAGGCTAGGAAAAAGAAAAGAGAGCACGGACGCCGTCGTCACGTGTATCCCCTCCACGCGCTCTTTTTCATGCCCCTTAGCTCTTTCTCGAGCAAAATACAATTTAAAATATAAATTTTCAATTATTTTTTTCGACATGTTCCCACCACTATTATTGGCTGGCTTTTTTTTCCTAGCCTCTGGAAATACTAAACTTTAAGCACAAAAAAAGCCAGCCTTGTTCTTATTACCTAAAAATATTTTTTTTTTCCTCACTTTATTTAAGCCTGGCGATACCTTTCCACCAACCCAATGACGCCAGATTTTTTTTGTGTGTTTTGGGGAGGTAGGCAAACCATTTGGCATAAAAAGTAATCCTGATCACATTACCTTTTTTTTTATTTTTTTCCAACCCATAACTCCCACATCCACCACGCGAATCCTGCCAGGTCGACGTCTTTATGCTTAGAATGCTCCAGGTAAGCTGATAAATCATTTTTATGAATGATCAAATTACCTTGCCTTTTCGGTTGTCAGCTCTCCGACCATTATCTTGCACGTGTATTAAGCATTTTATTCTTATTTCTTAGTAAAAAACTATATTAATCAAATAACATATTATTGCATTAATAATACTGCAGAAAAAAATTAAAAACCGTAATATAACTACTTGGTAGTTGTTGTGTTTTCATGTAACTAGGTTCCCGCGCGCTGTATCACCCGCGAAAATGCCGTTTCCGTGGGAACTTCATAATAAAATATCGCCTATAGACTTCATCGTTAAATAGGATATTTAACACTGATTTTTTCAAATCGGACCGGAAGGTCCGATTAGCGCGTTCAAGCAACCAGACTCTTCAACTTTATATCTTAGCATATTTATAATCTTGTGTGTTTTGCTGAAATAAATGTATCTTTTATTTGTTCTCTTTTTCTTTCTTTTACTATGGATAAATGGAAACGCCGGTAGGGGACGCCCTAGAAGAACATACACTGACCTCATAGGTGATGTTCTTCAGAAACGCGTGCGTAGTACTCGCAACCGGCGTGCATATATGAACGTGGACGAGGCAAAGGGTGTAAGGATCGTAGCAGGTGGCGTTCTGCAGTTTCTGCCTACCCCCATGGGAGACAGGCGTGATTATATGTATGTATGTACTATGGATAAACCCTGTTACCTATAATTATGAACAAAATTTTGCCCATTTAGCAACCGTACCTACATTTTTTATTAGAAATAACTCTTTTAATAGATGACGACCATTAATAAAAACACAACTGTCAGCCTTTTGCGGGACTGGAACTTTTCCTTTTCGGTGTCCGTACATTCATTACGTCTGTGATTGCAATAATTCATTTTCCTTTTTTCGCAAAGCAAACTCGGAACGTCTACTGCTAAAGTAATCTAATAGCTAAAACGAAAAGGTCATGTTGCTACAAAAAGTAAAATTTTGTGTTCGAAAGCAACTGAAATACAAAGTACGTGAAACCCATTTGCTTTACAATTTATTGCCTGAAACAAAGCTAGCTATATTTAGGTGCTATACCTATTTGTTGCATACAACGCTGAATAGACTTACTTGAAGTGAGTGGGCAAACTAGTAGACTGGAGTAGTGACTATCGCGAGCTACTGTTTACGTAAGAAGAGCTTGCATACTATGTACCTATAGATGTATTTACGAAAATTATTGTTATAAAATTATTATTATGTAATTACGAATATTATTACTTTATTTATACTTTAATATAAAACTGAAGACTGGACTTGCGCACTAGCGTTCTAGTAGTTAACATCACCCTGATGATGCTCCGTGGAGGAGCGAAACACGTGTCGGGTCTTCGGCTGGTAATTGTATTTTTGCACGTTTTATTTTTCCTTCCTGCATGTGCATAATTTTTGCTGGTGAGAGCGCGGTGCAAAAATAGCATTACAGCATATAGACACATTTTTAGCGGAATTAACACTAGATATTTTGTCTTTTTAAATTAGATTAATATGGATTTCCGCAAAGTAACGCCTGATTCTATTAATTATAAAACTGAAGAGTTTGTATTCTGTTTGCTTGAACGCGCTACTCGTTCGAATTTAAACATTATTTCAGTATTAGATAGCTCGTTTATCGCGAAAGGCTATAGGCATTTTTTTTTTTGTTGTCCGGGGGGAAATGCATTTACGCATTCCCACCACCGTTGCAGCGTATTTGCGCGCTGGCGGTGGGATATGTGGGACTCGCCCTCTCCATAGCGTGGTATGCTAAAGTCATACCACGAGGAGAGGACCCTACACCACTAAAACCTCCCGGACACTCCTTCGATCCGCCGTTGGCGGGGGTCGGGTACGCATGAGCAATCCGGCCCCCCGACGGCACCCGCGGCCAATATGGTACCGCGGGATCTCCAGGAAAGGCTATAGGCCTATACTTTATTAGAAAATTCTTACAGTAACCTATTTACATTTACATTTTATACTGGTTATTAGCAATATTACAAGCTAATATTATTTCCCTCAACATAATTTAGGTAGAAATTTAGGTACCTAAACTATCGACATCATAGGGGTGTTCTAAATCAACATATACATATAATCTAAAAAAAATATATATTATTATGTTGTAATACATGTCTTTAAAATGGTCTGCTTCTTATTAAACGCAGGTACATTTATGTAAATAATTCAAAAAAAAAAAAAAAAACTAACAAAATTCGATATGTGTTTACCATATTATTATACTTAAATGAAGGCAAAAATTTATTAAATATAGAACACAAAGGCCTATTTGAAACTTGTATAGTATAGCCGATCCCACCGAATGTGACCCGAATGTGAATCTCCCGACCCCACCACCCGCTATCTCCGTCAATGAGTCGGCATACTTAATCACAAATTGGTGTTTAACGAATCGTCGTAGCATATACTACGCGTTGGTGATTACTAGACACTAAACAGAACCAAACTGAGTACATGACGCTATAATAGTAGTGTAGTTAGTATATCCTTATTACAGGCTATTGCATAGCCTAGCTAGGTGAACAACATCTCACCCACTTGATTGGCGATGAATTAGTACACATACTTTGTCAAAACAACTTAATATGTATATGTACCTACCAATCTATTTTTATGGTTTAATAAACATTATTATTATTAATAACAAAAATGATTATGTTAATCACGAGGTTGTAAATGTTCATGAAAAAGTGGAGATATACCAAATTTGATGTATTATCTTGTGTAGTTTCGCATTTCATGTAGATACATCATTTGTAAATTATTAAATGTATCAGATTTAATAAATAATACATCAGTCCCTTAGTCACATGTAACATAAAAATAGGAAAAATAAAACAAGTAGACACCTTACTTTGGCCAGACTTTTCATGCAAAGTGGACATTACTGTGCATAATAAATGCGAGAGGAAGGATGTGGGCCCGGGTGGCCACAGCCCGTCACCGCACTCCGGTAATAACGCTAAAACTGTGAAACCAGCAACAAATCATGCGCACACATGTACCTACTGATCTGTTCCACTTTGCGAAAGAGCGTGTTTTATGTCGAATTAATTTGCATATGAGAGCTTAAGTTGCTGTTTATCTTTCGTTTGTGTTTGCCTTATTTTTATTCATGCAGGACTATCTTTAAAGCTGGCTCTTAAGCACAATAAGGATAAATTATAACTTAGTTAAGGCAGGGTATTCTTTCATGTTGCTTAAGAAATCTAAATATCTTAAGCAACATGAATGACATTTGATAAAAACGAAACTATTTTCACAATCGTAATAATCTCAATGTTGATTTGTAGGTTGCGATTCTAGTATAAGTACTAGGCAAATGAATCCCTGTCACGGGAGACTTTACAAACATTCAATTCACGGACACAAATTACATTCAGACTCAGAACAAATATCTGTGGTTCACTCAATTAATTATCCCGGCTGGGAATCAAACCCAGAACACTAGCAACTGCCTTAACCATTGAGTCACCAGTGCAGTCAAAATATAAATAATCCATCAATAAGCCTGTTTCAGTCGAATGCATAGACCCCCTAATTTGAACCTAACCATCGGCACTCCATATGTTATGTGCAAATTATTAATGATTAAACCTATTATTAATTAGCGCATTAACTATATTATATATTTTTCATGTTGTCATGTATTTTAGCTTTAAGTTTCCTCGAGTACCTAATAAAATAAAATAACGTGTGGAGGGCAGGGTATTATTGTATTATATTATTGTGCATGTGTAAGTTTAACAATAGCGACCCCGTTAGCCTAGTGGCAATTCTGAAGTGCTGAACGTGTGTGTTACGTTCAGCACTTCAACGTTCCCGTCCGGTAACAAGATAGCTGATCAATAAAATACCAAATTCGAGCTCAAAAAGCCTTTTATTACAATAATATCTGTTAGTAGACAAAATTTTAGCTACATTTTGTGATTGTGTTGATGTTAGCGTTAAAAGTCCGTCAGTTGCGGTACATGACACTAAACCGGTAAACGTGTCTCGCGTAGGATGGCTCATCCACGGGCCCATATTTCCTTCCGACCATGTTCACCAAATTCTACTACATAACTCCTTACTTAACTACGCTACCTAAATATAAATTTGCACCTGCTCAGGAAATAAAACTGGCAAAGAGAACATAACCATTACTATTGCTGTCAAAGTTTTAAATATGCAACGTAACAAAGGCACTCTGATTTGAATATGCCTGGATAACTTGTCTTCCGACAGTCTAGCGAATAAATAGCGAAATAGGAGAACATTTACGACTCAAAATGTAAAGACGTATTCACATTCATGCATATTCGTTGTACGCCAGGTGGACGAACCAATTCCAAGAAACGTCCCGCGCACCATCTTTTTAAACGGAAAATACATTCTACTGAGAATTTTGGAGAGATATAAAATTCGAATTTAAAATGTATAGAACGGATACCAATACGGTATACTGTAGTACCTTTTTAAAATACCGAAGACTATAATAATCTTACCTACTGAAACTAATGTGTGTTATTCAAAAAGAACGAAGAATAGATAGGTACAATGAGCTAAGGCAGATGGTATCGTAAATAATACTTACTGTACGGTACAGATAGTAGGTATACATATATATATATATATATATATAAATTGGTTCGAAGTATGTCTCTCTAGTTGTCTAATTATTTTTTACAAAACCAAGAAGAAATTGAATTTATGGGTGTCTTCGTCGTCGAATTTATACTTTCCATGCGTGTCGTAAGAAGCGACCAAGGGACATGCATTGTATTGATGGACTCCAGGTTACTTACCATCTTACTGTGATCACAAATGCGGATTGGTGATGATAGTAAGATACGAGACACGACCCTGGCTTGCCAAGGTGCATTAAGAGTAGACCCATATTTAACTGTGGACGTAAATAGGCTGTTAAAGTTGAAGAATAACTTCTTCAACTTTAACAGCCTATTTACGTCCACAGTTAAATATGGGTCTATATAGCTATCACACTAACGTGTGATAGCTCATCAGGGATCCAATTAGTATTAAAAACAAATTGAGAAAACACCACGATGTTAGTCCTTAGAAAGACATATATGGCAATAAAAATGTCTCTACTTTGCCACGCTACCCAAAATCTGTATTTTTAGGCCACACGTGTGTCGGACAAGTACATGTATAGCCTGAAAATACCAACTTTGACATAGATATTATTTCACTAGGCGTGAAATAGCACCTTCAAGCCCGCCAGGATGACAGCTTTCTATTGCCACTTAGCATCAGGAGAGTTAGGGTCATATATCGTTTCTTCTATAAATATTTTGACTTAAAACATCGTGTGACGTTATGTTACATAATATATTCGGTTCGATCCCTACGCCGGACAAGAAATCTTTGTGTAAATTCTAAGATTCTTCCTTTCTGGGTCTGGTTGGCTGAGTGACTACGTTCCGTGCCTCGAAAAGCACTTTAAGCCGTTGGTCCTGATTGTTATAACATCATCTATATCAATCGGGAACGGGCAGCAGCGTTTCCTTGAGTGTTACAACATAATACTGCGATCACCAGCCCGCCTGCCAAGCGTGATGACTATGACAAAAACCCTCCCTCGGTAAGGTACTGTCTGATGATGAAATGTATGATACTACTTCCGCGCAAAATTGGTTAGACTTTAAACGCAAAATGGGTTTTTTACTTATTAAATTCGGTATATACCTACAACTAAAGTTAATTTTATGGGGTTAGTAGCTATATCCGCTTGTTGAGAACTCACCCCAATAATGAATATATTTAATCAATATAAAAGGCAATATGATTTCATTTATTTTGGTAATGCTATTAATTATTTTTACGGTAGAATCGCAATTCGCACTTGATCTTTTATTCAATCCAGCTTTCCTTAGCTATAATTATTTTCTGTGTCATTTGGTTTCTGTCAATGATTCACTGTAGGCCTATAAACTGCTTAGTCTCAAGAAGTGCGACGTCGAGTCTCGTTGGCGATTTGCCGCGACTGTGCGGCGACGAGCCTACCAAAACAACTCACTACTCTTTTTTTGTCACCGATATAGACATTACACATAAACCTTAGTAACTAAATAAGCGATAACGTTGTTTGCTTTCGATCCCTTTTAAAATGAATGTGACTGTTCCCAAACAAATACGACAAAGTTTTCAAGCAACTATTTGGGAAATTCGGCTGCAAATCTAAATTCGTGAAGGGAATAATATTGGAACTAACAACGTACAAATATTATAAAAACGAAAGTAATCCTACTAATATTATAAACATGAAATTTTTGTAAGTATGGATGGATGGATGGATGGATGGATGTTTGTTACTCTTTCACGCAAAAACTACTGAATGGTTTTGGCTGAAAGCTTGCACGCGGATAGTTTATAAGGATTACATATAGGCTACAAAATATCACGCACCCCTGGAACAGAGTGAAGCGCAGCTAGTAACCTAATAATAAACAAATCACTAACCAATTCTCAAACTAGATCCTACCTTTTATTACGAAAAAAGGTTTGAAAATGTAAAAATAGGTTACGAAAATTCCTTGGAAAATAAAGAAAGCAAGCAACCGACAATTAACTATCGTATTTTATGTTAATGAAAATTTGACAAAAATTGTTCGGTTACAATATTTAATAACAAAGAGTTTGATTAAACACGGAAAGTAGAACCCGAACACTGCGAGCTAAGTTTTTGCTTTATGTTTTAAAAGAAAGGGATTAGGGCGAAATTTAAAAGAAAGGAAAGACCTCATTCCGACTTTACAACAGAGCTTGAGTTTTATTACTTCGTATACCCGAAGACAATTCCGGTCTGTTTCCTTTAATAATTTAATTAAAAGGCAACACTAACGAAAGGGAAATTTATTATCTGTTTCTTTTATATTATAAGGACTTACTTTTTTATTTAATGTTAAGAATATTTTAGAGTACAAATGTTAACTCTTTTTTACATTATATTATAAAAAACAACAATTCGAATGAAAAAAAATACTATTACAAAATGCCTAAATTAAACCCTCGACACTTACATTGAGTGATCGGTTATTGGCTAGCCAGATCTGTTAACTAAAAGTCCATGTTCAGGAGTGGATATAAACTATATCAAGATAGCTCATTTCTTTAGAAAATTTAAAGCAGCTGCCAATGTAAAACCGCAGGGCATAGCTAGTTATTATAACGATACAAGTTCTGTCAAAATGTTAACTGTCTTACATACTACGATAAAAAAGACAGGCAGCGGACCCAAGTAAAAGGCTGCGACGGCTCCATTTGAGTGCGGGGCCCAAATAACCACCAATGAACTTTATTTGCTCAAACATTTATTCTACATTTTAGGTAGACACCCGTAAATTTTTCATTTACCCATTGTCTTTTACTTTGTAAGTAAATTAGGAAAGTAATTTAAATTCGGAGAGATCTGGACGCAAAGGGATCGAGTTTAAAAATTATTATTTAAATCCGCCGTTTCGGGGATTTGAGAAATGAGCTAAGTAAATATTATATTTAGACGATGACTTTGCTTACCGAGGCCAGAGGTATTATAGGACTTTGCTAAATTATTTACAAATGGTTGCGGTTAAGTCTTTGTATATTATTTATAAGGAAATTAATACTTTAAACATAACTGTTACAGTTTCTTCGACTTTCAGTGAAATGATTTTTATTTATATATGACTAGCTTCCCGCGCGCGGTTTCACCCGCGTAACTCTCGTTCCCGTGAGAACTACATAATGAAACATAGCCTATATTAATCAGTGATAATATAGCATTCAAATGGTGAAAGATTTTTTATAATCGGTCCAGTACTTTTTGAGCCAATTCGTTACAAACATTCTTACATACAAATCTTTCCTCTTTATAATATTAGTATAGATAAATAATATATATCATATATAAATAAAATAGATAATGCGTGAAGCAAAAACTTTGTACTCTTTTTATGAAAATTGCGCGGACGGAAGAGTACGCGCACACTTATTAGTTTATAGAGAGAAGAAGTTCAGAATGATAATATATATTTTATTATGGTCGAATTTCAACTAATAGTTATTATTATTAAAGAATACATCATACTCAATATATTGCATTAAAAACGTGTGATTTATAAGCCGATGTCCTAAAAGAACTTTTACGACTTTCTAATAATAATAAATTAGACAATAGAATATAATTTATTATAAAAAATAGTTTATACAAAAAACCACTAAATCTGTTTAAAGTTCTTCCTACAATACCGCTGTAAAGTAAATATATACTACAAGATGGTTTTTGTGGTTAATAGTAAAAGCCAATTCGCAATATTCCGTACACATTGCGCTCTCGTAGCATATGTAGCGTGAAAACGGGCAAGTAAACTTAGCCGAAATATTGCAATATTTGCTACAGTTTCGTATAACTCGTCATAAACTGTAATTACGCCATCATAGTTCATAGACGTATGTATGGAGACATACCTAATATCGTGCTATTTTACCCCGCGTAACTTCCGTTTGCGTGGGAACTTCATAATAAAATATAGGTAGCCTATAATTTTCCGCAATAAATAGTCTATCTAACACAGAAAGATTTTTTCAAATGAAACTCGTAGTAACAAACTCTTCAACTTTATTTATTAGTAGGTATAAGATATGTAATTTTAACACTTAATTTTCAATAAAGAAATAAATTCAGTCCTGATGTTTATAATAAAATCTTATAAACTATTGCTTTACAATATACACATAATGTCACATTTAGAGCTTTGTTATATTTTTTTAGAATTAGAATATAACGTTTTCTAGTAACTACTACGCCAAAGATGTGCTACGCCGTAGCCCGTAACATGGTAGACAAACTCTTGACAACACAAAACACGTAGACATTTTTATTTTATTTGTTGTATGCCGCGAAGACTGCTTCAAAGAAACGCCTAGAGCATTGTAAACAAAAAAAATAAGGCAAGCGGGCGACACGCAATTCCCAAATATTCTTGTATGAAGTCAGGAAACTTATTTACAATCCTATGCAAAAATGTATTGCACGTAATGTGGATATCCAAAAGATTATTCTGAACGCGATTCAAACGTACGATAAACGATAACTATCAAAGTGTCTCGATATTCTTATGGCATATATTTTATGGTGCGATGATATATTTCTTCATTCGGCCTAAATTCTACCCGTATATATATCGTTTTTACACTTGTTTCGTCACAATAGACTAGGTTTTTCCAAAAATGTCGAGTTTATGTATTGATTATTATAATCTGTCAAAACTTTGTACCCCACTTTTTACGATAATTATGCACACATAGTTTAGTGCACGTAGTAAGTTTAGTAATTACAGCTATATAGTTTCTATTGAAACACTAATTACGGTAAACGGAATCAATTCATTAAGCACTCAGTGTAGTGTGGAATGGCGTTGCGGGACGACGTGGTCTCTCATTACCAGCACGCGGCGTCTACCTCATTAGCATAAGGCATATTGCCTATCGTAACGAAACTCTCCAGATGTATATAATAGGGCTGACAAAATGCATACGAAGAGAATAAATGCAAATATTATAAAAAAATGGATTTTCCCAAACAATGCGTAAATTAAAATCATCAATTACCTTTAGTTTAGTTGCAGAGACTCTGGACCTTTATCTATACTAATAGTATAAAAAGGAAACATTTAATTGTTAGTTTGTTTTTTTTATTGGCTCCGAAACTATTTGACCGATTTGAAAATTTTTATCACCTTTGGAAACACTTAAATTTTAATAAACTAGACTATTCCCGGATGACATTGGCTTTATTTAATAATGAAGTTCCCAGGGGAACGGGAGATAAGTGGAGGAAACCGCGCGCAGGAAGCTAGTATTGCAATAAAACCGTAGAACTTAAAAAGTATTAATGTAAAAAATTTACATATTTCATTCTTGTTAGTAAATATCTACTCCTAGAAAGTGAAACGGTTCTAAATTGGCAAGCTCAGGATTTAGCGGGATAAAAACGAAACTGCATAAACTTCATCAGAAATAAGAATAGTATATATCTATAGCTTGACCGCAACCGCTGTACCGCGCCCTAGGAGTAAGAATATACCTAGGGCGCGGTACAGCGGTTACGGTCAAGCTATACCTAATAGCTATCTTATATAAATCCAAGTCATGTGCTTGTTAGATAAATAATTAGTTAGACAACTATTATAATAAAATTTAAATTAAATAGACATATATAGATACTAGACTGTAACTTAATATCTGATATTTTAAGTACTCTAAAATGCACATCTTTCAACCCTAAGTCGCGCCAAACCTTACCGGATAATTAACGCGGCGCACTAACCCTTTGTTGTTTCAGTAACAATTTGCAGCTGTATACATCTGGGATTTGAATATTCGATTGTCAATACGACAAAATGTTTCACTAACAATGTTTTCTTTCTAGCTCCACTTTTTCCTCGACGTTTTTATATTGTGAACATGTAAACAAACGGATGTAAGAGTAACAAAGGACTGAAATGTTGTACGCGTAGTGTGTCAGCATTTGTTGTTGGGATGCTCGGGGAGGTATTTCGAATAAACTTGTAGATATGTGTATCTCAAGAACGTGGAAGTTACGCCCGTGAATACTGATTTGACGTCGCCTGAATAGTCTTTAAAGTTTAAGTGGAATACTTTGCATTTAAATGCCGCACAAGGGAAATAAGTTTAATAGTCCTATATTTCTAGTACCACCATACACTTATTGAGCTTTATTTCCACATTATGACAAGTGTGTAATGCAAACTGTTATTAACAGAAAAAATATATATATCCACAAATATTTAGAACGCAGTTTTAAATATTTTAAATGTGTTCATGATAGGTATGATAATGTTTAACTTAAGTTATATTAGTTATTTTTACAAAATTCAGTATAAAAATACTTATATCTTGAATAACGTTTCTACCATGTACCATTTTAAAATATTCCAATTTATAAAAAATATGTATAATATATTCAAAGCGCGCTCTTACTTATAAACAATATTGTAATTAGCTAAGTGAGTAATTTACATAATAGCCTTGAATATCTACTTTGAATATTCCATGATGTAACAACGCGTCTGCAGAGTATCTGCAGTAGCACTTAACACCAGCCAGCTTTGTTCCTTACCTGATAAGAACAATGCTGCAACACTTATCTTAATTTGCTTTGTTTAAGACATTCGTACAGTACGATTTCGCAACATTCTGGCAACTAATAATGTTTAAATGTATTAAAAATATTAGTAGGTATATATATTATCATAAACTAAAAAAAAAATGTAAAAGAAAAAAACAGATAACTAAATAATCTTGATTGCTAATAGTTATACAATAACTTTATAACATCCGACAACATAAAACTAGGAATTAAGGGTTTTTCACGATAGCGCAATGTTCTGAAACATAGGCCTTGTCATATTATTTGGATTCAAAATACATCAAAGCGGGGCTTTTCACGTGTTTGGTACGAATATGAAACGATATTACCTACATTGTTCTCTCGCGGCACCACAGCGCCAGTCTGTTGCGGCAAAATATTGTTCATATTTGGCAAAGCTTGTGTCAAAATCAAGTAACATATAAAGACATTAAAAACCTTTTTTATTTAGTGAGGAAATACATTCGGCATCTTCTCCGATGGAGCGGCAGTATATGTCGGACAAATAATAAACTACGAATAAACGACGTATATACGTATGTATCATAATAACGATGATTATGGCAACAAATGCCTACGCTATGTTAACACAACTACCGCAGTATTATTACAAATTGTTTTTATATTGTTACATGACATTATTATTACGTTTATATTATCATATCATATCAATCGAGACATCTATAACAAAAACAATTATGTTTGCTTAACAGTTTGTTTATATATGAATAGTTGGATGTAATAATATTCGAAGAACATTATTTATTTGTCCGTCAATAAAATTGTTTTTCTCTTATGCTAATCCGATATAGCTGTTACATTATTCATACATGAGTAACAAAATAAGTTGGGGAAAGTACTACAGCTTAAAAAATATAGTGCGGTGAGTGAGTAAGTACCTCGCAACGCTCTCGCCACCCTCTGACGAACAAAAGAATGAACACATACACAGGTGCTGGCGAAGCGCTTTTTTCCTTTTCATACCTTCGTCGAAAATGGCATTCACCGCCTCTCAGACACATCTAGTGGATGAATGCAGCACTCTCAAAAGCCCCAAGGTATACATCTCGAAGTTATCATCGGTCCCCATTTTCGACAACTTATACAACAAAAGATGACCTCATTCAGTAATAAAATACTTATTTGTTTACTTTGCTAAATTGCAGCAAAAGTTCCCCTAGCTTAAAAGTTCGACGTTGTTGGTTAATTATCTCACCATAATGACATTTTGACGCGGAAGGAATTTTATACGTAAACAAAATAATTTCGTATTATGTTTTTTTTATTGCGCTTATAATACTTACCTACGCTAAATAACGCAAATGTCACATTTAAACATCCATACAAATAAATAAAATTACAGTATCAGATACTTTAATTTATACTAATATATAAGCTGAAAAGCTGAAGAGTTTGTTCTGTTCGTTTGCTTGAAATTATTTTAGTGTTAGATAGCCCATTAATCGATATAGTTAGTTATGAAGTTTCCACGGGGACGGAAGTTACGCGGGTGCAACCGCGCGCGGGAATGTAGTTAAATATAATAATGGAAAAACTACAGCGTATAACAAAAAAAGCAATTAAAAACATATGTCTGGCTGTATGATTGCTTTTTCCGGCTTAACTCATTAGTCCGGTCAATCTAGGCATTGGAAGGTACATAAATTAACAACAAGCTGCAAATGCGTGTAATTGTTCAAAACATAATTAAAAATAACATTTTAAAATTCCGAATCATTGCGATGCCTGGAAAAAAAAATATTCGAGGTCAAAGGTCAAAAATCTCGAAAAAAATTGGGTTTTCGCGATTTTCAGCAAAACGGTAAGTTTTATCATAAAAATACCTAGTCAAAAAATGTAGATCATAAAATTATCTACAAAAAATGTATGAATACTTTCTTTCTACGATCCACCGTTTTTGAGATATATCGATTCAAAAAGTTGTAAAAGTTGTAATCGTCATAATATGCACACGTTTCCACGCCACCTATGAGGTAGTGTACTTAGCGCGTTTTTTTTAAACGTGGTTTTCCCAGTAGGCCTATTCCACAGGTCAGTTGTGATCCTGTATAATTTGAAACTATTGCAAAATAATGGATATTAGCAGAGATTGAAAAAATAAAAGCAATTTAAGTTGAAAAAAAGTAATGAAATTTAATCGTCTGAGTCTCGAAACTCTCGACTCTCGAATTGTAATTTAGACTTAAAAGACCTTGGTCGAACAGCAGTCATGATACTAATGCAAATATTTGTGCATATTAATTTTAAATGATCTAAATTTGATCGTTTATTCGTTAAAATCACTTGTTCTACAAAATATTTCAACGATTCTGGGATTTCATTATTTAAATCTTCAAACATGCGACCTGGTGGAGGGTAGTTAGAATTATCAAACACTGCGGTTTGAATATGTTCGCGAATGATAGCTGCAGCTACGTTCAGGACTCTGAATCGTTCTTCTTCTGTATCCATTTTTTTATTCTCGTACCAGTAAAATATCATGATGATTATCTACTAAGCATATGAATGTTGATGCTCCTGATTTCTCAGTGATAATAAGTTTATCACCATACTTCAGTTTTAGTCGAAGCTTAATCGTTCTGTTATCTAAAGTCGTAGTTTTGCAAATATTCTCTAATTCATTTAAAGTGAACTGACAGTCATCGTTATTTTAAATGTAATTAAATATTTCCTCCATTGCCCGATCCGTACCTTCGTCTTTAGGACGACCGATTTTAAGTCCAGTGGAAGGTTTCATGAAAGAAGAATAGCAATCATCATGATATTTAGCTTCCGCAGCAACTAAATCATATTCAAATTCGAGTCGAGCAAGAACAGCTTTTGAAATAGCATTGTCACGAGTCCGAGCTATTACCAGAATTGAATCTTTAAATTGAAGTGTACTCACGTGACTGATTCGACGGCGAATCAGTTCAGGCGACTGCTGTCCGACCAAGGTCTTTTAAGTCTAAATTACAATTCGAAAGTTACGACTCGGACGATTAAATTTCACTACTTTTTTTCAACTTAAATTGCTTTTATTTTTTCAATCTCTGCTAATATCCATTATTTTGCAATAGTTTCAAATTAAACAGGATCACAACTGACCTGTGAAATAGAGGCCTATTTCACAGGTCAGTTGTGATCCTGATCCTGTGATCAATTCGAGAGTCGAGAGTTTCGAGACTCAGACGATTAAATTTCATTACTTTGTTTCAACTTAAATTGCTTTTATTTTTTCAATCTCTGCTAATATCCATTATTTTGCAATAGTTTCAAATTATACAGGATCACAACTGACCTGTGGAATAGGCCTACTGGGGAAACCACGTTAAAAAAAACGCGCTAAGAACACTACCTCATAGGTGGCGTGGAAACGTGTGCATATTATGACGGTTACAACTTTTACAACTTTTTGAATCGATATATCTCAAAAACGGTGGATCGTAGAAAGAAAGTATTCATACATTTTTCGTAGATAATTTTATGATCTACAATTTTTGTCTAGGTATTTTTATGATAAAACTTACCGTTTTGCTGAAAATCGCGAAAACCCAATTTTTTTCGAGATTTTTGACCTTTGACCTCGAATAATTTTTTTTCCAGGCATCGCAATGATTCGGAATTTTAAAATGTTATTTTTAATTGTATTTTAAACAATCTTACCGATTTTCAGCTTGTTGGGAATTTATGTAGCTTCACTCTTATTTTTTTGTCTAATTTGACCGGACTACATTGCAGTAACGGCAGAACAGAAGTAACTTTCACTGATGCGTAGCTCATTTTATAAGGTATAATAAAATCTACTTTTTTGTCTTTTGATTTACACTGGACCTTTATAGCTTAATAAAATTCTTATTTTACATGGACAAAATCGCGAGCAGCAGCTGGTATTATATAAAATACAACACGTTACAAAACTCATAAAATACTTGTTATTCTAATGAGACACGGCCATTTTTTTTATTTTCAACCAAGTGAGGATAAATTACAAAATTCTGCTACTCTGAGCGCAAAAGCTGCATAATTAAAAAAAGGGTGGAGCATCGTTAATCTTGAAGCCATGAGAACAAAATGCGGTCATCATTAGCACCACCCGCTTCCGCACACTCGAGCCATCCATCAATACCACAATCAAAACGATACATTGTTCTTACTTAGTCACAATTTTTTTTTAAATTAAGATGTCGGTATCTTTAATTCATAACCTTAAATAAAGTCATTATGAAACAACCCTAAAAAGATGGTTACACATCCTGTTTTATTTTATCTACACTAATATTATAAAGAGGAAAGATTTGTACCTATTTTTGTATGTTTGTAATGAATAGGCTCAAAAAGTACTGGGCCGATTTAAAAACTTCTTTCACCAATAGAATGCTACATTTTTCCAATTTGACATAGGCTACATTTCATTTTGAAAAAAATTAGGGATCCTTGGTAAAATTTGAACAATGTAACCGAAGCTGTAGAAAAATGAGTCTTAAAATGTCTTTCGTCGAATGCGCTGCCGAAACTATTAGCGATAGAACAAAATAATGTACAACAATATTGTAGAACATCATAATTTCTACAAAAAACTCCACGGTAGCATATATCCAACTATTGTAGTTATGTCACTACAACAACTTTTTTCATTTTAAACATTAATGAAAATGCTAACCAAATTCAAACCATGCTATTTATGTGTTTATATTAATCCTTATCCAAATAAATTATTTTATGGTCAAGACCATTTAACTACCTATAAAATAGTAACTCGAGATCGGCTGGATCAATTTTCATGGTTTTTGTTTCGTTGGATTTGTCTACGCCCTGAATAGCAGAATACATTTTAAAAACAAAAGAAAGTCGTGTTAGTTTAGTAACCGATTTGGCTGAAAATTGGTAGGGAGGTAGCTAAGAACTGGGAGAAGGACATAGGATTTTGGGTAGGGGTAGGGTAGGGTAGGGTAGGGTAGGGTAGGGTAGGGTAGGGGTAGGGTAGGGGTAGGGTGGGGGTAGGGTAGGGTAGGGTAAGGGTAGGGTAGGGTAGGGTAAGGGTAGGGGTAGGGTAGGGGTAGGGTAGGGTAGGGGTAGGGTAGAGTTAGGGTAGGGGTAGGGGTAGGGTAGGGGTAGGGTAGGGGTAGGGTAGGGGTAGGTTAGGGTTAGGGTATGGGTAGGGTAGGGCAGGGGTAGGATATAAAAGTCCACCCGTGCGAAGCCGGGGCGGGCCGCTAGTAATATATAAACATATAAACTTTCCTTTAATCACTCTATCTATGTATTAAAAAAAACGACAGACAGCGAAGCGACTTTGTTCTATACTATGAAGTGATTAACGCGAACTGTTATAAACCAATTTACAAATAAAACCATTTTATTTTATAAATTTTGCTTCACTTTCTGTGACAGAGTTATATTTTTTTATTTCTGGTTGTGGTTAAAACAATAATCTATTTTGTTTTAACCACAACAATTAAAATGTTACTTAGTAATTGTACAAATCTATATTAAATAAAAATTAATTGCGAAATAATGAAATTTATTATGAGGGCAAGGTAGGAAAAAATTTATTAAAATAAATGTTGGGGACCGACGGGCACGGGTGACGATGGACGATAAAAAACAGTTAGGTCGAAACTTATTTATTTTTGACTTTGCCAAATTACGAATACCGCGAACATAAAAGTTCGAGATGTATTTTTTTTATTTAACCTCGTCCTACTGCCAGTCTAAGGAAGACTAAGGTTACCCTCCATTCCTCCCACGTTTCTCGATTCTGCGCCTCTTCCTTCCATCCCTGCAAGAATTCATCTAGTTCGCCCGCCATCTCTGTCGTGGCTTGTCGAGATGTCTTAAGAGTACATAATCTAACAGTCAAGTAGGGTAGCAAATACGCTAAGATTAATCACAAGGATGTTTGTAAGCCGTACCTGTGGGGCGGGTTAAGGCGCTCGGAGCATGGCCTTGTCCCACTATGGCGGCCATCTATTTATAGCTCGCTCCCCCCTTCGCGCGTCCCGCTGCCAACACCCGTCAATGGTGGGTGCTATTTAGAGCGCAAGTGACTTTATATACGGAATAACATTAATAGTTATTGAATGACAGTTGGATGTGGACCTTACTTATTGGAATATATTATTTTTGTTATACTTATTATCGTTAGATTATGGGGATGTGATAGAATTATTAGAAGAGGCAGGCGGATTGTTGATCGCAGTAAGAGAAGGAACGTTGAGCTAAAAGATGCTGCTGCCCATCCATCAGCTGTTTATCCCATAGTCGCCTCTTACGACACCCATGTAAAGACATGGGGTAGTCTATTCTAAGCCATAAGCCACACGGCACACAAATATAAATACGAATTATTTAAGAGTTTTTGGATCCCATTGACTATTTATATATATAATCCCTCATATTATTTAAGCAATTTCAAACTGAGGTATCACGGCACAGAGATTTACGATAAACCGTCTAAAGTAGGCGTGAATATTGCATTGAATAAATAAATGAATCCAGGTCAATTTATATTTTAATTAAAGGTGGAATAGGTACGTAAAATGAAAGGGCGCGTTTATTCGGAGCTGAGATGAGGACAGAACTACGACCTTTGAAGCCTTCATCATAGCGTATAATAAAGTAAAAAGAAAGACTTATTAAGCTGAGTTAATTAAAAGGGTACATTTTTTAAATCTGTAGGAGAGAGGTGAAGACAATGTTAACGAGTTAGGTATATAATGTATTGTTTTTTTATTTTTATTTTATATTTTAATCCTAGTATTATTATGCATGTTTTGTGTGTTTGGATCAATGTTTGTTACTGTGCTTTATTCAATTAGCATTTAGTCATATAGGGTTTGTTCTAAAACACACAACGTGTTAAACTAAACCATTAATTAAGCTACCATTTACCTAGGGATAGGGATAGAGGTTGCAGCGTAGCTAAGGCAGAATTCTCGCCAATGAGGACCGCATTGCGCCTCTACATCTGCCTTGTGATCCAGCGTCTGCAGACCGTGCTACGAATTAGTTCTCCTTAAATTCATAAATCTGACTTTAAGATTAGTGGCACCCTGGGCCCTGGTCTAAAACTCTTAAGGGTGCCCCCAGGTGTGTGTCACTCAAATGTATGTTTTTTCAAATTCTCAAATTCGCAATTATGATCGCTGTTTTATTACTATTTACACCTAGAATAATTAATGTGAATATAAACTTATTATGAGTAGAGGAATTAATGACAAATGGCCGGACGGAGTATATTGTCTGTAGTATACTAGATTTTGTTGCTACCTGTTTACCTAGCTTTATTCATAGAATAATAATAGTATTTATTTGTCAGAATAAAATAAAAATTTATTAATTATAGATTTTTATTTTATTCTGACAAATACAATTTTTATTAGCTTTTAAGATTTTGTTAAACAAATACGAAATTACAACAATTGAAAATAAATTGGATTACTTTTTAAACCCTCAGTTCTTTCAAATTGCCCTTCCAAATATTGAACCAACCAATCCGACGTCCGTAGACAATGAAATGGAGTTGAAAACTCGAACCATAAACTGAACGTGAAATACCAATACAAAGACGTGCTGCAATATTCCACGAGCCGGCCACTGAGGGGACCGCTCGAGCGCTATATCGTCAAAATTGAAATATAGGTTTTATACCTACTTGGTTTGCTACACTACCCGAACTTAAACAGAAAAATCAGAAATTTTGAATACATACCTTAAACGAGTACATACGCAAGGATCTTTCAGAATTTTACTCCAAAAGGGACTCTGAATCAAAGTTTTTAAAGTGAAATCTAAATCTTAACAGACGAAGTCGCAGCCCAAATATAAATACACAAATGCCGCTACTAGTACTAGCGCCTGAATTATCGCTGTGTTCTGCTCCATTGGGTCGTAGCATAACGTTTTATAGCCTATGTGTGTGTGGTAATTACGGTTATAAATGTTTGTGAGAGCTATATTTATGCAAGACCGTTTATTTGATTTGCTAAATGAAATTTAAAGTTTTGGAAGATAAATTACTTCTTCAGTCAGCTATGTCGTATGTAATCTCATAAAAAACAAAAAATAAAGTTTACAGAACACATAATTCCTATCAGCTTAATATTCCTATTAAGTAACAAGACCATAATAAAACAAACTTGGTCTTCTAACTTTCTGTTTGTCTTCTAAGAATAATACAGATAACAATTGAACTAGAAATAGCGTAGTGATAAAGGAGGTCGTAATTTACTTCATTCGATGCCGACTGCTTCAAGATGTTGTTAAGAATTCTTAAACAGAGTCGTCACTCGCAACGCTGACGATTTCTAGGTAACTCGCAGCTCCGCCGGCTGTCACTCCCGCTCTGCGTACACGACGCTTTCCGTTTCCTCTATGTACAACACATAAACATACACATGCAATATAAGACGAGACCAGTAAGATGTTCTTAACATAAAGCACTTTTTTCTCATAATGTATTTACAGCATGGTAATCATTTACTATGTTTGAATTTGAAAATAACTTATTTTAATCATCAGCATATTCCGTCAGATTATAATAATCTAGGTCTGACGCGAGGTCTCTACTAACCATTAGTTTATAATAACTATAATATATTTTTTTTAATAGCACTAGTTAAAAAAAATCTTTTGTCAGCATAATGTCAATTTTCTATTTGTTTTATATTGATTAAAGCATGCAAAAATAATAAACTTATACATATAGTAGGTACTACCATATACCACAAGACTTTTTATTTAAGACATCAAGTTTTTTATGAGTCTTAGTATCAGTAAATTTCATCTGCAAACGTGACTCTTTAAGTCTGAGTCTCTAAACTTTAAGATACCTCCGTACCTCGTTCTTCCGTAAAGAATATAATACCTTCCCCATTTTTATTATACTGAATGGATATGACGATAGAGGTACGTTTTCCATTACTGACTGTCGTCGAGGTAATTCATCGTAACTCACCTGCAGAATTTCTTGAGAGCCATTCATAATTAAATTAAGTCTTGCTCTTTTCCCGACATTTCTCTCATTTCTAGTACAATTAGTTTTAACTGAACCGTAGTATCATTTGAAGACGCATTCACTTCAGCATTCAACTGCAGACAGCCTTAAAGTAATACTAATAGAAAATGTCTCTGTAATACGTTATTTTTTTATTTATATACGTATGTAATTTTATGTAGTTACGTAGTTTTAGCCGACTTCAATATGCGATAATGTAATGCAGCTCCTCCTTCTTTTTACATATCTTAGATATGTATTATAAATAAATTTAGAAACCAAATTATATGAAATTATACATCATATTTTTCTAGACTCCAGAAAACCGTTTTAAGCTGATTGCATAATATACTCAGTCACAAAGGTTGGCCTTTTTTAGTATTAGATGTGCTGAATTATTTGTCATTTCTTCAAATAGCTTGGTCGATAGTTGGGGCTTTACATAAATAAGAGGCGTCCCACTTTCCCGTACCGAATACAAATGAAATAAATCCAGAGCATTGCTCGGGCTCAAGCGGCTTAATGGTGATGGATATTCAATGTACATATGCCCGTTAGCCGCAAACGTCTTACGACAGTAGCTTGAAGCTGTATAAAATAGGAGTACTGTGCGCAAGCCGTACCTACCAGTAGTTTAGAAAGCGAAGAATAATAAGAGCATAGAAGAAATAAAACACTACATGAGATACAGAAACTTAATGTGTGTGTTATATAGACAAATACACTTTATGTACTTTTTACAGTAAGTCTTAAAAACACATATTATTATGGAAGCAATTAATAATTTTGCTATAGTAATTCGATCAATTGCGAACATTTCCATTTCTCCATATACAATTTAGACCTCTGCCAAATGTCAGAGAAGGGCAATTGCGAACATTTCCATTTCTCCATATACAATTTAGACCTCTGCCAAATGTCAGAGCAATAACATATAGATATACAATCGATGAAATTTAAAAAGCCCAAAACCAACGACGCAAATGAAGTGTATTAAGTGCCAGTGTCTAGATTACGGTTGTATCTATGATGTTTTAGTTTGTCTGGTAATCTAAAGTAGGTTTTAGTTAATACTAAGATTAAACTCAGAACATGGAGTTAAAAGAAGCGTCCCGTTTCAGTTGAAATTATCCACTCCATGCCGGCGCAGGATTTGTTTCCAGATCTGAAGATGAATTTGGATATTATTTCATCACTACTTGGTATAGAAAGCAGCAGCGACCTTAAACCGTCATGATTTTATTATTTGCATTCATCGGGGACGATTTCATGATTTCGTCGTTGATCCCTTTTGGTAGTTCAATGAGAGTTATGGCTGTTTAAGTCTTGCTTGTCTTGCACTGCTGGCTCTCTCACCAAGTACTGTACTGTACTTAGCAACGAGGGTTTTGCTACTTTACCGGGCATAAAGGCCAGCTCCAGCCTTAATAAATGGTTTAAAAACTACAAACTAAGCAACCTGTGCAAAAGGTCGCCCCCTATGGGGCTTGGACCTCGGCTCAGGGCGGTCGTTGGCGATGAGATTGAGGGATTATGACTTTTAGTATTTTATGGGTTTTGTGCAACTGTTTATCCACCACCATCCTCATAAAGTTCGAGCAATGTCGATTTTATGTTCTTGGAGTTTCCGTGCAATGATTGCGATTTTTCCTTTCTGGGAATATGTTTAAAGGGTTCTCACATTCAAAGACACTATATTAAAGGTATATTGTTTTTTTCGGCATAGGTGGAGTAACCTTTTAATTTTGTAGAAATCAACCATACGACCAAAATAAATGATATAATAATTAATATGGTACATGTAGCAGTGAACTTGCTTCGCCGTAACGCGCAGCACATAATTAACAATTAAAAACAGTTAAAATTGTATTTCCACTGTACGCTTGAAAGAACAGGAGATTCTATGTTTTTCTCTGTATCATACTTATAAAGAAAATATTAAGAAATAATTATTGGCAATAGTGATAACCTGACAGAATTTGTTTTTATTTAATTAAATCTGTGCAGCACGCGTTCAGCTACCTAAACACACGTTTATTTTCTAAAAGAATCTCCATTACTTAACATTACAAAATTGGATCATCTATTTTGTCTCACTCGCACTCATCTCTGTTGTGTCAATGAGAGTGATATTTGAATTACAAACAAGAAACATCTATCGATCCATGTTCAACAGTGAGTCAGTTCATAGTTTTGCCATCTCCATTCCTCCATCCTCTCAAGCTACCTTGGCGAACGCAGACAGTACGTGGAGTACGCGGGTTGCAAATCCAGCGAATATCTAACGTTTTCGGGCGTCGGACAGGGGTCTAATTTGGGCCCATTAGAATTTATACTAATGATTAATGACTTGCCTACGGTTATTCAGCATGCCGAGTGTCTGCTGTTTGCAGATGACTTGAAGGTGTATCTGTCAATAGCGGATGCTGCGGACGCGGAAAAATTGCAAGCCGATATTGATCGCATAGTGCAGTGGAGCTATACAAACAAGCTTTATTTCAACTTAGCCAAGTGCGGAATAATGAGTTATTCTAGGGCTAGAACGCCATTGCAGTATCCATATGATATGAAAGACATGTTGATTCCACGCCTTAGTCGTACTCGGGACTTAGGGGTAGAAATGGTGCCTGAAGTAACGTTTCGTAAGCACATTATAAATATCTGTGGAAAAGCATTTAGAAATTTGGGTTTTATCTTGAGAACTTGTAAAGATTTCGATGACACGGTAACTGTCAGAATATTATATAATGCGCTAGTTCGGAGTTATCTAGAAGGAACGGCCATAATTTGGAACCCCTATGAGGCTTAGTATAGCGGTATGCTCGAAAAAATACAAAATAAATTTTTAAGATTTTTATATTTAAAAGAGTATGGAGTGTACCCCTTGTACCCATTAATGTACCCTAGTTTATTCGTCCTCGGCATGGTCGGGTACGTTCAGCTGGGTGTGCGGCGCGACATAGCACTCGCGTGCTACGTGTGGCGCGTGCTGCGCGGCGACATTCACCACCTTGAGGTGCTGGAGTGCATACAGCTGTGTGCCCCTAACGGGTATGTGGGCGCGCGTCGCCAGCCCAACACACTCAATGTTCCGACGGCAAGAACAAATTTACAAAAATTTGCTCCACTATCGCGTGCCATACGTATTATTAATAAAGTAGCCTTAGATGTCGATATATATAACTGTAGCCTGCCGAAATTCACAGAAGTAGCACAGAAGTGCATTACTTGTGTAATATAGGATTTAGGTTACTTTATGTTTAAGTTTAGGTATTTTAAGATAGTTGTAAGCTTACAATGTCACTTTAGGAGTCGCTCCTGTTATGATATTGTAAATGTATTTTAATAATAAATAAAAATAATAATAATCTCGGGCTCGTAAATTCATCAGTTGCGAGTGCCTTGTGTATGTATGTCTCAGCCCGAGGTATCTCGATGCTTTAACTTCATTTACTACTCAACTACTTGTATGTGAGGGCCTCGTATTTGGATTTAGAATATATTTCATATATGTAGTTAGATACATAACATAACATTGCTCGCCAAATTTGACATGTTTCTCTGGGATTTTGGTTTATGGACTTTCGTGGGTACTAAAATTTCTATTAGGATCATCATTGCCGATCCGAAGACCAAATCGGTCAACCGTTTTATTTAATTTTTGAGACTGATAAAAATATTGATAGTATATATATTGGTTTCCACCTGCTTTGATCACCGTCACACAAAAATCGGGCGCTAAACACTTTGCAGTCTTCCGTCACTTGTAGTTAGTTCTCTGAAAGGCCAATTATTAATCCACGGGTCAGCTGTCAGATTAAAGATTCGCTTTTAATCAGCGAGACATAAATATAAAAAAAACAAATTTACGTAAATAAATATGTAGTTCTGCATAAAAACGTAACATCTACGTTTACCCATCTAAGACGCCTTCGTACCTATAATATTAGTAGCACTAATAAAATCTCTAATATTGCATGTTTTTGTAAATAGGTTTTATGGCAAACTTATATCCCAAACATAGATTACACCAAGTCATTGGCACTTCTTAGAGATAGCACTCGCATTAGATATCAGAGGTCTCGCATACTTCGAATCTCTGTACAACAAGATATGGATAGAGTCTTCTAATTTAACTGCTTTACTATAAGCCCTTACAGTACACCTTTGAAAAGACTTAATGTTGAAATAACTGCTAAACACCTGGACTGCTAAAAAATAACCTACCAACAGTGTAACTCGTAAAGGTGTCCTGTGAAAGATTTATGTGTGATGACTCTGATTTGCATATGGTGGTGTGTGTGGTGTGATTGGTGAAATATAACGTGGCAGGAAATTGAAAACCATATTTCAAATCAAGACATTTTACAACCACTATTCGAAATACGCAAACTATTTTCCACGTAGACGGAAATCGAAATAATGTTGGTTTGTTCTTGAGGCACGATTTTATATCAGCATGAATCATACGGTTCAGTTGAAATAGTGTAGATACAGGTTTTACGTCACATAGGAAAATCATATTGTACATTTTAAAATGAACTAAGGAAAGTTGATTATTGTCGTATGGAACTTTGCAAAGGTATTGTAGCTAACCATACCTTATGCATAGAAAGAATATTATAATATATGATTGGCTTCAATTTCAAATAGTATAAAGTCTACGGGTTAATCTGGAATCTCTTTGTCCTAGTTAACTAGGACAACGAAGTTACAACTACTGCCACAGTGCAACCACTTTAATAGTAATTAGCCAGATAATTAAAAATAAATTAACCAAAAAACTTTGATAGTCATTAGTTATGCTCCAAGTCTATGTGGATAAAGTTTCAGGCAAAGTCCTGCTTTCAATATATATTCCGTTTTAAAGAATTCAATTTCATGCACAAACATTACTTGCCAATTATAAACCATAACTCGCAGTACCAAATTAGCTAACATCGATATCATATTTAGTATATTCCATAAAACAACGAATATACGAATGATTTCCCTTGATAATTTTAGCCTTATTTTGTATGGAAATCGCCGCAGACGTCCATAAAATTTTATTGCAATAATCGAAGCCGTATTTTAAATATTTTCGTCCGTTTTAAACCCCGTAATTCAACAGAGTCAGTCATAAACAATTTGCAGAGTTTATATCCAAGCTGAGCGAACCGAGCTGTCGTAAATTGAGACATAGCTCGCCGTCACTTATTGTCGTAAAATATTCGATATATTGTCAAAGCCGCCAATAAGAACTCGATACTTACCTCTGAGGCTGTTTCGTGTCGTCCATTTGATTATTGAGGAACTAATAATGACGAGACTTTATTTAAGTGCACTTTACCTTAATATCGTTCAATGGCAGCTGTGATCCACAGCATAGGCACAGAATAGATAATAGTATAGGTGTTAACGTTTTCATATTGTAAGTTTCTTATTCTACATACTTTGGAGTTCGCGCGAAGCGAGATATGAGAAGTATGTACATAAATAAATATGTAAGGGATATGTTTGACGTGAATTTCAATGCGATAGGTTGTGACGTGTTTATCGTAGAGTAAGATGTAAAGGACATCGGCGCGTAGTCGGAAATCATTGTAAACCGTTGTTGTAGTCGAGACAAAGGTAGGTATACTTAGGCGCTAGTCATGCGGAAAGTAAATTTTGGGGTTTTTCGGGTTGATAGAATATAGTTAAGCTACATTAAATTCAAAATATCCAGGTACTTAGTTTAATTTACTTACATAACCATTTTCAGTATGCACGACGAAAGTAAATATTAAATAGATAGCATTTGCAACAGTAGTACAAAAGGCCACGATTTCGAGTATGAACCAAAAGCAAATCCTGTATAATACTGTACAATAGTATCGTAGTATAAAAATTCCTACACAACACGTTTTTTTTTTTGAGAAAAGACTATTTAACTTTAGGCTATATTGCTTACGAACATTTTTCAACGTGATAAAAATGGCATATAGCAGAAATAATGCGCCGCGCGTGGTTCCAAAAATTCGCTTCGCTTGTGAATCACATGAAACTTTACGATTTTAATATAAATCATGTTTCCATTGAGTTCGGGGTCGCAATTTCATTGCGTCATTTCCAGCTCCTGTCATTTGCTTTTATCGATATTGCAAACAAAGCATGCGCTATTAACCTTTCCATGCCATTCCTTTAGCTTTTTAAAGAGTATCACAAGTACCTATTATTATACAGTATCAGTACCTACTTAACATGACGGGTATCGTGGAACGGAAAACGTATTAACAGTTCAAATATTATTATTTTGCCTAGCTACCGGCTGTTTACCGATACATCTATTATATCGTACCCGGTCAGTCGGCCGAGGCCCCCGTCAGAATGTTACCGTCGAACAGGGAATACAAATCCCTGTCAGCAGTCGTTAATCATTCTGAAACGACTTATGTTCCCAGTAATATTTTTTTTATCAATTCTAAAAAGTAGTTTCGATATCTATTTCTATACTTCTATACGAATATATAAATCTCAAGAGTTTGTTAGCTTGAACGCGCTAATCTCAGGAACTACGGGTCCGATTTGAAAAATTCTCTCAATTTTAGATAGTTCATTTATGCAGAAAAGCTATAGGCTATATTTAATTATGAAGTTCCTAAGAAGATGGGAGCTACACGGGTGAAACCACGCGCGGGAAGCTAGTACCTACGATATTTATGTCAAATAAATACTATCCTGAAAAAATGTGTTCGACTGTTGTTTTAATTGAAATACTCGTATAGAAGGTATGCTTATTGTAAATTAATTTAATTGTGCATCTTATTTAATATATATCTAGAAAAAATCCTTCTTATAAAGCATCACATTTTTAAACTGCAAAATTTGTTTAAAAGCTTACGTGAATGCGCTATTTACCTACTGTTTTTTATTCATTACAAAAAGCGTGGCTTTACAATTTCACATTTACTTATGTACACATCACACCGCATACCGCAAACATGTTACATATTATACGCGTGAAAATAACGCTCAAATGTGGTAAACATTTTTTGGCCCACAATTTATGACGACACAGCGGCACGTCATTACTTTCGGTTCACACGGTAGAATCCGCAATTCCGGCTTCGGTCCGCAATTCAGATTTGTTCACAGTGACTGTCCGAGACCACAGGTGTGGACAAAGCCGCTACATTATAGGGCTGAAGGGATCGGTATCTGTTATTATATAAAAAAAATTATGATCGCAAAATAATGTCAGTTTAGCAAAAAAATAATGCCGTCACGCATTTTTACTAGGGACTTTTCATCTGCGCTATTCGTAAATTATGTGAAACCCGGGATGTCTGACAGCGCTGGTATACTGCTTACCCAATCCTAAGTAATTTATTGTGTCTGCTCTGCTATAGCCTAAATATGTTTTTATGTGTATAAACTTTTCGGTCTCAATTGCATTTTGTTAAAAATCAGTAGAATTTTTCTGCATATCTTTTTTTTTATTGTAAAAAATATGTATTGTTATTGATTTTTTTTTTTTTTTTTTTAAAAGACAACTTCCGCACTAGGGAAATAAATCCCTGTATCGCGGGGGACTTTACAAACATACATTTCACGGACACAAAGTACACCCAGACTCAGAACAATTATTTGTGATTCACACAAATAATTGTCCCGGGTGGGAATCGAACCCAGAACACCAGGTCCCAGAAGCAACTACCGTAACCACTGAGCCACCGGTGCAGTCAATTTACTAGAATTATATTGTCAAATTGTATATTGAGTCGGATTAACGTTTATACGAATCACACTAAGCCCAGCGCATTTTACAAGTCACGATATATTCAAAATTAAATTAAACGATAGCTTAAAACATTGTTTATCCATCATTAGAGATAGCACGATCAACGGTACTTTAATATTAGCTACCAAATCAGCGTACACATTTGTCAAGTTGTCCCAACCCATCCGATGTGTACAATCCAATGACGGCCCAGAATGATACACAGACTGACAGATTAATGTGCTATCAACGTTGCAGATAGGTGTCATAATCATTCTGTGCGTGACAGCTACTGAGCTCGGCTTTTTGCGACATCGATCCCAAATAATTCTGTAGCAGACGATCTTACTTATCTGCTTTAAATTGCAGCTAAATTGAACGTTCATGTAGATGCAGACAAATGATCTGAAAGAAATACCGTTATGTCTGTAAGCATAGTTAAAGCGCTGAACCCTTTCTTATCATTCGAAGCCCTTAGATTAATGTAGATTCAATGCATTAAAAATAAATACTTTTGCTTTTCTTCTAAAGCAAGAAGTAATTTGCCTTTAATGCAAAAACCAATCTTTAGCTTTGGTTTACTAGCCCTTACTTACTTTACTGCCTTGAATGTTATCCATAGCATTCATTGCACCAAACCACAATCCTAATAGATTGTAACCTATCGGTCTCGGTTACTAATTCCATTATTCCATATTTGGGTTTAGTGATAGGATGGCAGTGCCTGTGGCTACGGTACTACTCACACGAAAATCTTTACTTATATAATATAGGGAAAAAGGTTCTAAGAATGAAGGTATGCGTTCTTGTTTGTAATAAATTAAAAAAATATATGAAAAAAATTACAGTTTTATTTATTTTTACTATAAGTTAACAAGAATAAAATATAGTAATAGTATTAGTTAATAAGAATAAAAAAATGATGATGGATCTTCCTCGGGAATTGGATCTATGCGGTTACATGATTTTAACTTTTCTGTTTGATACTAAGCCATCTTTCAAAATCATCACGAACGCTGCTAGTCGCCTAGCAAACATTTTCAAAGGTTTTTTTTTATTAGGTATATATAGAAGTTTTATAATTCCGCACAAGAAATAAAAAGAGCACTAGGACAGATAGTAATTGATACTTTAGAAAATTGACTGGTTGATATATCAAGGTGTTAAATTTAAATAAAAAATATCAGTTCATCTTACACTGCATCAACTTTTTACATTACAATAATTCATTTTAATGGACAATTTTAATTAGGATGGATTTTCTCAATACGACTTAGGTATTTATTTAGTTTTTAGATGTATTGAATAAACGTAAATAATTTCATTGTAATTATTATAAAATTAGTGAAAACTGTGAGAATTATAATTACATAATGGAATTAAATTTTTATTTTTATTTAATGAAACTGTATAGGTATGCATTAACTGATAAATCAATTGACACGCCAATCACCTGTTTATCAATCGTAATAAATAGTGTTACTCAGTTAATCAATCTTTTTCCGGCTACTCATACGAGCTATACCAAAACTGTAGATATATTAAACCAAAGAGATTAACGGTTTACGAGCAATTTTATGTTTATGGCCTGTTCGTTTTGTAAACATAAGACTACTAGAACTAACAAACGTTACCCGTGGAATGTGAGTAGCCAAATAAACATGTGTAAATAATAATCGAATCCAAGTATATCAATATTAGAGTAAATATAGATCACTAGCTTCCCGCGCGGTTTCACCCGCGTAACTCCCGTTCCCCTGGGAAATTCATAATAAAATATAGCCTATGTTCTTTCTCAGGCTCTAGACTATATCTGTACCAAATTTCATTTAAAACGCTTCAGTAGTTAAGGCGTGATTGCGTAACAGACAGACAGACAGAGTTACTTTCACATTTATAATATTAGTAAGGATAGTAAGGAAGTAAGGATTAGGAACATCGTCGCTGTTGCCGTGTTGCCTTAGTCCCCAGGCTTAGCAGACAGGTTTGGCCGCAGTATTGAAAAATGAAAATGAAAACGTTTATTGGTAATGTAGACGAATCGATCGTACTTATTATAAGTCAAATACAATGATAATGAAAACGAAAAGGAAAAAACAATCGTAACTAATAAATTAGTTAACATTTCAACAATAATGTTATTAATAAATTTACCAATGTTGTTATGGCATGTGACAGTCGCTTATAATAATATAAATACAATTAAGAACACCAGCGTGCGCTGGGATCGGTACTGAAGCATAGAACGCGTCGCGAGTCTCGCCTTGCGAGGACGACCGGACCTTATCCTAGCTTCCTACGAGTCTTTCTCTATCTACCTGCGGTGTGACAATCGGAGAAGAAAGACTATAAGAATCTCCGAGATCATTCTTTGTGTCATTATTTTTTTATTTTTTTTTATACACAGGATGACGCTTCTGCCCATTTTTCGGTATACGACTGTTATAGTTGATGTTATGAAAAGCGGGACCGACGGATTAACCACTAGTTTTTAAATCATTTATCAAGGCTGGATCTCTATCCGAAAAAAAAGGTTTTACCCACGTTATTCCTGATCCCGTGGGAACTTTATAATGAAATATAACCTATAGCCGTTCTCGATAAATAGGCTATCTAACACTGAAATTATTTTTCAATTCGATTTAGTAGTTCTTTTGATTAGCGCGTTCAAACAAACAAAAAACTCTGCAGCTTTATAATATTATAGTATAGATGTTAATCGTATTTCAGAACGAAAGGTAAGCGACCTTATAACTTACATAATTGCATTATTATACTAGAGAATCTGATAATATTTCTAGTCACGAACTCATAATACCTTACGACGGATAAACTTAGAGAAGCAACCATGCATTCTAATCGAGACAGAACTAATTCTACTAATAACACTTAAACGTTAGTTTATTATGAAATTGTCTAACTAATCAATGTTAACACAGGGGATTACTTGGCAAAACGTTGTGGATATTCATAGAGATAGCTATTAATAATAATGTTAAATGCTGTAAACCAATAGACTATAAGGTCCAGCGATACGATAACTCCTTATAGGAATACTAATATTCTCACATGGTGGGAAGGCAATTTACATTCCCTTTAAGATGCTTTGTTTATGTGAAATTTCAGTTTCTGACATATTTCTGACCTTTAATGACAGGTGTAAGAAACGCATTGTCTTTGTTGACAAATTCCATTAACAATAATGTTAAATTCTGTTAACTAATAGACTTTGTGATCTAGCGATACAATAACTCCTTGTGGTAAAACAGTAGGTATTCCCGGTCTGAATACATGGTCGTATTGGAATAAATATTCCCTTTAGGGTATTACATTACACTTGTTATCTTAGCTTAATTTTTCGGTCAAATTCAGCTTCTGACATATTTCTCGCCTGTAATTACAGATGTCAGGAACGCATTCGCTTTGCGAACGAACTTTTTGTCCAAACTAGTCTACTAGTCATTCTACCAATACACGGCACTTTTCCGAAAGGCTGGAGTTCTATTCCCCTTCATGTCCGTTAAAGTAGAAAAATCTTGAGCTTCAAACGACATACAAATGTCCAACCGAACAACAAAGCCACTACTCTATGTCAATATTTAACGTTTTACCTAGACTGGAAAACATTATCTGAATAATACATATTTTATCTGATGCCCTTAGCATGATGTCAGGTTTTAATGGGTCATGCAACACAAACCCGGACATGCAGCATTTGTAAAATTGTTAGATTGTTTTCAAATCGTAGTTACAAGATACAATTAAAAACCTTTTAGGGTATAAAAGCTTTTTAATTTGGAAAACAGCACGAGTTATACGGAAATTGTTGGGTAGGTATAACTATTCTATTCGTTATTTTGTGGTATCTATAAACATACTAGTAGGCATTATCTTAGTATATGTTTTTGACACCGGTGGTTCAATGGTTGCTGTAGTTTCTACTGAGATATGGTATTCTGGGTTCGATTCCCATCCAGGACAATTATATATGTGAACCACGGACAGTTGTTCTGGGTCTGGGTGTGCTCTGTGTCCGTGAATTATGTATTTGTAAAGTCCCCCGTGACAAAGGGATTAATATCCCTAGTGTAAAAACTGTTCAAAAAGAAAGAAAAATAACTAAGTAATTACTACTAGTAGTACTGGTACTAGTGTATTTTGAAGCAAGGTATATTGACAAGCATTGATCGTACCAATCAATATGCATCGGCACCGACCGCAGCTAATAAATAAATTAACCCAATGCCGTTACACTACATCACTACTAAAGCTATTGGTAGAATCGTACGAATGAACTATGTTATTTGCTGAGTATAAAAGCACAATATATAAACTTTTCTCTTTATAATGACATCTTCCGCACTAAATGCCTGTGTCACTTGTCACTTTACAAACACAGTATGGGACACTTTACGGACACAAATCATACCCAGAGTGTACCTACACATAGCCTTATTTCATACAACTAAGCAAGCTTTTGTGAAAACAACTGAAAATTGTTACTATTTCCGAGGACTCGACTAAAAATCCTGAACGTAAGAGAGAGTATAATAGCGATCCGACTAGGAACCTCTTCAACTAAGCTTTTAGTTTTCCGCTGGTTCGTATTTTCTTCCTGTATTTTTACATTTTTTAATAATGTCGCATTATAATATGTATTGCTTTGAATCATATCATTGTGTATTCATCATTTTATATCTAACTATTTATTTTTTATCTGTACCAACTTACATTGCCAGTCATTTTGATCAGAAGTAACTATTTTAAATTGTACAGCCAAGTGTAATACAAGGTAGCCCAAAATCTCAATTCATCTGTGAAAACTTATTGATTTCAACAGGCTATGTTTGCTTCACCTGCTTGGAATTTTGATAGCCCGTAAACCAACTTCATACATGGGAATTCAACGTGTTAATAGTTACACTGTATGTGTAATATTATCAGTGAACCTGCATGACCAACTGGCGGTCAATTTAACATAAGCGCTACGTTGACACACAATTAACTCTGCGCTGGTTTGGACAAACCTTGCGTGCCAATGTTGCCCGAAATATACACGCTAAAAATCACAATAGACATTTTTATTTTCACTGCCTAAATAACAACAGACTTTCACTGCGAAAGCTTTTCGTTTTTACTCTACTATAAGTACTAGGTAAAAATAATTTATGGCTGTGCTTAATGGTGGTGTAAACCTTGTTTTGTTCTGGTAATCGTTTTTAACTAAGAAGTATTTTCCACAAAATAATTTGTGCCAACTAGAGACTGCTATGCCTTTTCGCTGTAATATTCTTGATATATAATACCAAGTATCTTTAGTAAGAATCTTCCAAGTCCTTCTTTTAAAGTAAAATAAAAGAAAACGTTGGACTTTCGAGTGGATTAGGTCTATAACTACTGAACTCATATTATATAAACATTTATACACAGACAGATTACCGTATAGGAGTATAGTTGATACAACAGGATAGTGTCAACATTCATAAGCCTATTACATGGGAATATAACAGGAAACAAAAAAAAATGCTGCAATCACAGAGCATTATATGCAAATGGCCAACCATTTGCGTAATAGGCGGTTTACCACGCATTTATACGTCAACACCATACTAATGTCCCAGCTCAATACTAGACACTAACGATTTACTATTTTGATACAGTTTATTGGGATTTTGAATTTGTGTTTGCCGTCATAAAATATATACCTACGTGTATTAGGATTTTAGTCCAGATATTAAGTTCCATATTTCCCGCCCGGCACAATTTCAGCACATCAATAATTGCGCCACTAACCACGTTCAGAAGTAAGTAAATGTTTGCCGGGGCAAACATATACTTAAACTTTAATCGCGATGTTAGCCGTATCTAGACACGGATCTAATAATAAAAAATTGGTTTAACACCTAAACACTGAGTACACAGTGTACATTCACTGGCCACCTCGGGAATACAAAAGAGTGTAATAAAACTAGTTCCGCGATGACGATTATAGACAAGCATAGTAACATGGTGACTTTCGATCACTATCGGTATAATATCTTTGCAAATTGTGAATAATTTTACCATGACATATAAAATGACCCGTGCCTAATAGCCAATGATGAATATGATTCAAAAAGAAATCTGCGTGACTGTACTTTGTCATGAAATCGGGTAAAATGTGAGTGTGTGTCCAGTTGACGAAAACATAAGAAGATTTAATTTAAGTTTCACTAAGTGGACACACATACAAATATTAGCGTGTCCAAATGACGAAATAATAAGTGATCCTATTTCCGAGTTTCACCAACTCGACACACTCATGTCCAGCCTCGTATGTCCAGATAGTGACTAACCCATACATACACCTTTCACGATTTTCAAATTTGTTAGTATCTTATTTATTTGTACACAATTTTCCACGAGTCTCTTACTAACAGTTGTTTTAAGTAAGACATTTTGTTGATGTTTAGATGTGTTGGCAAAACGCCACAATACGTAATGGTTATGTTGACTTTTAATACCGACTACTTATTCTAACTATATTTTCATTCACAATTTGTAAAAGCTAATGAAATCTCTATATCGATACCTTTGGGTAGAAAGGTCGTATAAACCAAAACCCGACTTTTCAGGAGAGCAGAAAAACTATTTTTTTTTTACATAAAAATTCATAACTTTTTTGTTTTTGAAGTTATAAAAAAATGATCAATGAGAAAGGTTCTTACAATTTGCAAATGAAAAAGGTTAAATCATCAAAACCTATCTATCTTCTTTCGTTTTAAAGTTAGCTTGGATTTACGTCTATGAAAAAATCAATTCTTGGTTAATACACCCCATGAAAAATGTACTTTAAAAACTGTATAGGTCGTATATCCATTTTTGGTAAGCTTATGGTTACATTTACTGTGGTAAAAACCCATATATGTAGTTTTTTTTTGTATTAAAAACCATTTATAATCATAGATCAATTGAATTCTGACTAATAAACAATCCTGTTACTCTCAGAATTAGTAGGAACTCAATTATTATTATTCTAATACCCTATAATGGTTGATTCAAATAAAATAAAACTACCTGAAATACGAAATCAACATTTACTATTATTTCAATAATGGTAAAATATACCTAAAAGGTATAACAATTTTAAATTGAAAAAATAATTATAAGAACATAAACTGAAAAGTGAAATAAAAAAATCTACTTAGTCATGAAAAAACAAAAAATATTCAAACTTCTTCTAAATTAAAGTCGTAATTTTATAAATGATTAAAATACCTGATTGTATTTTAATCATTTATAAAATTACGACTTGATCGTTTTTTTAATTATTGTACATATTTAAATGTACTTAATTTAATAAATTATTGAATTAAGCCTTTGTACTAAGGCTTACTTACTAAGTAATCTATTGAATTGCTACTAAATTAAAAAAATTAAAAACGGTCAAGCACTAAACGTAACTAACTTATGTACTAAAAAGTAACTTATTTATGATATAAATTTCTATTCATAATTAGTTTAAAATTATTTAAACTAATTATTTTAAAACGAATTATGAATTGAGAAACACAATAAAAAATAAATTTAGGTGAATACAATAATTTTGCTAACAAACGAAATGTGTAATTTCACATACTAAATGATTGTATTCTTTGTCACCTAAATTTATTTTTTATTGTATTTCTCAATTCATAATTCGTTTTAAAATAATGTATAGGCTACTAAGTATAGGCTTAATTCAATAATTAATTAAATTAAGTACATTTAAATATGTATAATAATTAAAAAAACGATCAAGTCATATTTTTTTAGGGCGTATAAACCATTTACAATTACCGAATATTTTTACGCCATGATTTGATATAAATTATGGTCATTACAACATAACAAAACTACAAAAATAAAACATTCGGCTTTTACATTGAAATTTTACCTTTTTTAAATGGCTATGACCGAAAATTTCTGGGTCGTATTAACCATTTTTAGCGAATTTCAGCATTTCGTATATACAGATCGATAGAGAAAAAAATTCTGAGAAAATTGGTATATATAACTCAATGTGGCCAAAATGGTTTATACGACCTTTCTACCCAAAGATATCGATATGTACCTACTTTATACTTTACTAGCTTCCCGCGCGCGGTTTCACCCGCGTAACTCCCGTTCCCGTGGGAAATTCATAATAAAATATAGCCTATGTTCTTTCTCAGGCTCTAGACTATATCTGTACCAAATTTCATTTAAATCGCTTCAGTAGTTAAGGCGTGATTGCGTAACAGACAGACAGACAGACAGACAGACAGACAGACAGACAGAGTTACTTTCACATTTATAATATTAGTAAGGATAAGGATTTTAAGTTTATGTAATCAACAGTACCTACGCGCAATTTTCTTGTTGACTTCTTTTAATAGTTACTTTTAAAAATTATTTCACCATTAGAAACCTACGTTATCCTGGAGTTATAAAGGCAATACTAAATGATGAAATGCCAGAAAAAAAATCGTATTAGTAATACGATTTTTTGTCTGGCAGAATTTTCTGTAGATCCCATTTCCATGGAAATTTCATCATTTTTATCATAATCTATACTAATATTTTATTATAAAGAGGTAAAGTTTGTGAGTTTGTGACGTTGTAGGGGTGATCTCTGGATCTACTGAACCGATTTTTATTGATATTTTAACTTAAAGTTTCCACGGGAACCACACGGGACAGCTAGTTTTCAATAATTTTCGTTATTTCATTTGCTTATATATTTCCATCCGTTATACTTCATAGTTATTTCTATTAATTTTTATTCCATCCAAATATTGTCCGAAAGAGATCGCTGATTTCGGTAAGACTGCCGATTGTTCAATAAAAAGTATTTCTATAGATTAATTTATATTACAATTGGCGTGTACAACTCACAAACATATATTATATCTCTCCCTACTTAGAAACTTACTCTCGCAATTATAATATTCGGATTAACATCATCGTTTCAATTGTTCTTTCCCTTCAATTTACAGCAAATATGAAGGCAGGCATTAAAATAATTACGTCTACTTCAGGGAATGAACACTCGCGGTAATTGTTTACGGCTGAATAAAATGAAACAGCGCTTATGAGAATTAACATAAAATCACACACGAAACATTATTTACAATTAGAAGTTAGACGCAGGTTACCAAAATAACTTTTAAGGGTTGACTAGATTAACGGTTTGGAGAATATCGCACGTCTACTTAGAAAACGGAACATTTTAATGGAAAACGAAAGACAGTAAAGGGCGAGATTCGTATTTTTTTAAATAAATTTATCACCGGCTGACCAAAGGTTAGAGTAATAGTACTTGCTTGGCAAGGCAGCTAAAGTTTTGCAGGGGCTTGGTAGGCCTCAGTGATTGACAATTCCAGTGCGCGTCACTGGAATTGGACTGTTGGCTTACAAGAGTTACAGTGGAGAAGAGTGTGAGTGGAATAAGTTCTGAAGAAAATTTTAAACTGCTTGGTGCTACACTATCATGAGATCAGTACTTGCAATTGTTAGTTGTGTTAACTTAGAAACAGTCAATAGAACTTACGCAAAGCAAGAAGTAAACAAGGTTTCATATAATTTCACGACCCGTTTAAACTCCAGAAAAGCCAATAAAAAATTAACAATCGAATGGCTTTGAAATTATAATAAATAAATTAATTTTAAAAATATGTAAATTTTTTTCTAATACAGTATTACTATAAGTTAAGTTGTTTGAAAAAGTTTTATAATATATTTGGAATCTTGACAATAAAAAAGAGTAAAAAGCTTTAACGCAAAATCTCGGATTGAATTGGACCGCAAAAATGCCCAAATGTAGTCATCATAAATTACAGGTAAGTAGGATATAAGTGCTAATGCCTCGCAGAGTCTCATTCTGATTCCCTTTATTAATATCATTCGAGGACGAATGCTCCAATCGGTTAAAGGTATATGGTGTGAAAAGATTTGTGAACTTTCAAGGAACACCGACGACTAACCAGTTTTTCTACAAATGTTAATGAGGTGTGGATATCGTTTTTCGATATCGTATTATCTAACGATGTCATTCGCGTCGTTGTGTTCCTGTGAACAAACATTTAATTTTATTATGTTCTTATCCAGCGAAATGACACAAGGAATTGCTCTCTTTATAACATATCTAGGTTATATATAGTTCGGTGTACTAGTTTATAATGATTTATCTATAGAAAGTGAAACATATTTAACGTAGCTATATTTCTGAGTAACTAGTACTAAGTACTTAAACCGACGTGCTTGTATGAAGAATGATATGAGAGTGAATGAAGCGAATATGTAGGGATCGTAGCAAGTGGAGGTCCATCGTCTCTGCCGACCCCGCTGGGAAACAGGCGTGAGCTCATGTATGTATGTATTTCTGAGTGTCATTGGAATAATCCGTCGGGTTTCATTATATATTACGTTTTTTTTATTTTATTTAAATGACATGACATATAATTACAATATAATATCTATTTAATAAGATTAGTATATAATACATTTTAACATTTCATTTGTCTTATCTTTTTCAGAACATTTCACAATAAAGTAATGAGTTTTAATTTAGTTAAATGTTATTATTTGAGATTTCAATTAGATATCAATTGGAGCTATAATAGATACCCGCACTATACTATTAACACGGTTCAGTGAGCCCAGCATCCCGTACTAACACCTACCCGCACTCCGTAGAGATAAGAACTCCTCTAAATGAATCCGCTTAATATTAGTTTTAATTAGTTTGCTAGCTGCCAGTGAGTTTGTAGGATCCAAGCTATTACTATCCTTTCATAACAGACGACAAAAGAGTAATAGGAGCGGATTCATTAGTCGTAAAACATCGGTCTCTATTCAGATTGCAACTGTTTTTTTTTTGCACCAACGTCTTATCGACCCTTAATATTTATAAAATAGTAAAAATACATATACATATAATATAGTTCGCTACGAGACTTTGCATTTGCACGGTGGGTTATATGTGAGCAGTGCAGCCAAGCTACCTGCGTATGAGGGTGGCCTCTTGGGCTTCGGCTCACGACGAGTCACGTGCGACTGGCGGATTGAGGAACTGTGATTTTCTGCAACTGTCGTTCTACTTTACAGTTCGCAGGCCTCTCGGAAGAGAGGACTTGGACGAGGGCATTTTAAAGTTTTTTGCAAATTAGTATTTCATATAGTATACATTAGTACTGGTACTATTTATTAAGTAAGAAAATTGTGGTTAAATTGTATAAACATAATTAGCTGAGCTATTTTGCTATAGCTGTTCTTATAAATGGAAGTTACTCCGAACTGACACCAGATTTACGCGTGATATCCCGGCGATTAATAGCGTTTTTGTTATAACATAAGCGTTCGTACAATATATACGTAGCTTCTATTATTCTCATAACGTTATACAGTATATTATACATATTATGTCGTGTACTACTACTAGTATGGTAGGTATTTTATATTTTTTCTTTATTGGATTGGAATAACTTCCGGGTAACTAAGACTCGCTCTTACAACTTCTGTTAACCAGAATTAACAATGTCAATGATGGAAACGAGGGGCATTGGACCGGGAGTCGACAGACAGATTTTCCCGCTTCAAAATTCAACATAAATAACATTTAAGAGAAATTGATATTCCTAACTACTGTAGTAAAGCAAGGATATAATTAAATACGCAGAATCCAATGCTTTCACCTTCGTTACAAATTCAAACAATCACGGCCTGTCCGAGTTGAAAAGTTTAACTTAATCCAATAGTGGGAGGTCTTTATTACATGACAGGGGGTAAGGCATGGCAGGCTCTGGGGTGCCGGCCCAGCCGCGCCGTACCAATAACACGGGCGCTATACGGCCGTTGAACCAAAACACGTCCACGTTTGATTGCACTTTATTTCGCTCGACCGACACACGGTTAACACATTCCATTACTGTCCGTGATTTATGTGACGATTTCAATCTAGATATCTCTGGCTGTTAACTTAATTCCATTAAGGTCATAAATGTGGCATCCGCAGCTTTATGAAGCCAAAGTATTATCATTATTTACAACGAGGCTTCATTTTGAATTAACATGGTAATGTCAAAACAAGAATGGTATATTAAGCGACCGCGCTGTTATAGACGCGAGGAAATTGCTACAACGAAAACACTAAATAACACCATATTAGGGCAAATTACTTGTTTAAAATCACAGTATAGCACCTGCACAACGTGCAAACAAATACGCCTATCGGAGTAGATAATATAGTATCCAAACGCTATAATTTACGTTGAATAAACTGTTCTTAGTTTTTACTTTTTCCATAGCTATATAGAACAATAATAAATTGTGCAGGTTCACTAGAATTCGAATATTATGAAAAGATTAAAATGCCAGATGAAGCAGCTCTAATCCTTTCTTTAAATAAGAGAATCCTAGAATTCTTCAAATATCTCGTATTTGAAAAACACTGAAATGTTATCTTTGGAGCATTTCTTAGGTACAACTCAGACGACAGAGGTTTTAGTCTGCAAAAAAATTAAACTCAGTAATAATAAGCAGTAACACATGTATGTGTATTTCAGAGTTTTTATTTTGGATTGTGCCGGATTTTTGCACGTTGATGTGCAAAAATCTGGCGCACACTCCTTATAGATATAGCTTGTATTTTTATAGACTAAAACGTACGTTTCGGATAGTCTGTTGCCTGTGCTTAGCCTACAATATCGCTATAATTTAATACTTAGATCTTTCCTTTCCATCCATTTTCCTTAACATCATGTTATTCCGGCTAGACATAAATCAATGACCCAAAAATACTTTGACACCTATATTATATCGTAACTGACCTTTTCTTCAATGCATATAGGGGTAGGCGCGCGAGATTGTATGTGCCTCTAATTTCTCTCGTTGTCATAGATAACATTATTACACGTCCCCGTTTATTAAAATATATAAATTTGTATTTGAAAAAATCTTTCACTTTTTTCAGCTTTGTTATCTAGTAGTAATTGAACTGCGCAACTTAGCCTATGTCACGCAATCTTTTAGCGGGTTAACCACTTTTAACAGGAATTTTACTACGAGATAACTAAATTTCCTTTTGTATTAGAAAAATAAAAACGTTTCGAACAAACATGAAAAAAATACGATAGTAAAACTGCCCGTGGCAGATAGTCTCTTCTATGCTAATATTATAAACAAGAAAGATTTGATTGTTTGCATTGAATTGGCTCCGGAACTATTCCACCAATTTCAAAAATTCTTTCAGTATTAGAAAGTTACGTTATTCGGGAGTAACATAGACAAAATAAAATTATGAAGTTTCCACGGAAACGAGAGCTACGAGATTGTAACCACGCGCAGGAAGACGCGCTAGTATCATGTCAAAAAGGAATAATGTCACGCACGGTAGACATTGTAATTGTACGTCTCAGGTAATTGGTACAATTACTCGAGTGAAATGTATAGCAGGCAAAGAGGACGTGATCTTGTCATACGAAGAAGTAAGTTGGAATAATGTACACGTTCGGGCTTAGAATGACTTTCACGTGTATGTTCGGTGATTTAGTGGAGGCACGGAACACTGGTACCCTGCATATACATTATTAACTTAGACATATACAAGGTGTAACGGAAAGTATGTATGTATGTATGTATGTATGTATATACACATAGAAAGAGCAAGGCTTCTTTGGATCATAACAAACGATATGGCAAGGATTTCAACTCAAAATAAAATACTCGAAAAGTCAGTATTATTTTGCAAACTAAAAATAAAAATGCGGAAACATATTATGCGGAATATTGATTCAGAAATACCAGGAGTAAGAGGTTTATTTTTACTTGCAAATAGTTCGTTGACATCTAGACAGCTGATTGAGTGCTAGTGATGTATTTATTTCAATTTGAAAAGTTTGGTTTCTGGTATCTATGAATTAAAAAAAATCATTACTTCCGGACTTGTAGGGATAGGATTAAATAACCCTTGCCATATCGTTTGTTATCATCCAAAAAAGCCTCTTTCTATGTATATACGCTTTCCGTTACACCTTGTAGAAGTAAATCATGCAGGAGCTCTTCATACCAGTATGTATAAAGTTTTCTTGCAGGTTTATTGAATTTCACTTTTCACAATGGATGGGTCTTGGGTTATCTATCTTTATTTGTCAAAATAAATTTCTATGTCGTGACGGACTTTGCAAACCCATTATATACGAATACAAACAAAACTACAAGATTTCGTACAAATGCTATATTATCCCGAAAACCGAACTCAGAACACCAAGTCTCAAAAAAATGCTATAACCATTAAGACAGTAATACAATTTAGTATCGAAAATTTGGACGAAAAGCCATTGCGAGTTAATAACCTTAATATCCTGAAAATGGCACTAGTTCTTATTTAGACAAATAAGTTACTTTTATTGAAAACGAGTTTTTCATTTGGATCACAAATGAAAACACATTTTTTGGCACGCCGTTCAAACTAGAACCAATTCGGAGAATCCAGATGTTTGGCAAACTTTTGCTATTATTAAGTAAGCAGAACTGAGACATTAGACACCTACCGTTCATTTCATCGAGTTCTCTTTTCCGGTGACTTTCATGCAAGTTATTATTATTTCATGTTTTAATAAAACAAATGAATTATCTGCACTTATTCATCCTTATTATTATTATAAAGAAGTAAAGTTTGTGATTTTATAAGTTCGAGCTTAATCTCCTGTACTAGGTACTTATACGATTTTAAAAAGTCGACGTTTAACACAGGCTTCACATACGATTCACAGAAAAGGAATGTACGTGGGTAAAACCGAGGAAGATAGCTAAACAAGTAGACAATAAACATACGTAAAATGTAATTAGCCACGAGGCTTTTGTTAGTTTTGCGGGAATATTGACGACCAGTTCTCCAATATTAAATAATACAATATTTTTAAAAACTACTATCGGAAATATCGTTCTATACGAACACAATTCACGGACAATAAGCACACGAAAATTCAGAACAAATATCAGTGTTTCACACCAATAGTTTTTCCGGGTGGGAAACGAACCCACATTACCAGGTCTCAGAAGTCACTTACCATTAATAATGTTAGCTTGTAACATAGAAGTAACATACTATGATTCCAGTAGTAGGTAACTTGTAAAATAAAATGTTGTATTATGAGGTTCCCACGGGATCAGCAGTTTCGCGGGGGAAACCACGTGGTATTTACCGACCTTGTTTGTACCTAATACATTTAATAACTGAAAATGCTGTATATCTAAGTCTAAAGTGACAATATCAATATTAATTTAATACGTAATAAGCTACAGAAGGAATTTAATATCTCGAAATGAATGCCTTCTGTCAAGTCTCGTAGGTTCCGATACGTTGATAACGACATAACGTACTATCTACTTGGAGCTGGCATCGCTCTGCCTGATTACACTTTTTTAAGACCCAAAAAAAAAGAAAAAAATAAACAATTTGTTATGTCCAGCCAATGTACATTTAGATACAGTTTCTGGTTATTGACAAAACCTTCTAGCAATAATACCACCATGAACAGTCACCCAATCTGTAACAATCAAACTTAATGACAAAATTTAATCATTTATACCCTATATGTATTTTTTTCTATTATTTTTAAAGGACATTAGTTACAAAATAACGTTCGATTTTGAATGATGTAAAAAAGTATTTTTTTAATTTTCAATCTGACATCCGTATTTTTTACCCGCATAATAAAAAAAAACATTTGTTTATGTTACTAGCATTTTGTTCCTTTTTTGTTTATATACCCCAATCTGTGTTACTTGAAATAAATATCATTATTCATTTAATAATTTAATTAAAATTATTTTTTTTAATAATATGATGATTAAAAAAAAACTTACTTTGCTTAATTTGCGCGCGCAAAATTAGCAGACCTATATCGGATGTAGTTTTTTTTTTTATCTAGTCTATGGTGCTATTAGCTATGTGGTTTAAGTGGCAACTACGGCAACTACTTTTATTTTACCTGGCTTTTACCTGCGTAGATATGAAATTGGTGCAAACGACCAACCTAGTATTGTTGTCCGTTGAACATGACCTAAACTGTGCAGATGTAGTAAGCTGTTTAGTTGTAAAAACATACGGGAAGTGGCATTACGATAACATGTTCTGTGGTATTCCTTTCTTATATACCAATTATTTATTTTTCGCCATACAAGTGCAAATGTTATCAATTTAATGTAAGAATAAATATATTTCAAATCAAGTATTCCTTCAATTAAGTACTATGTAGTTAATTCCAATCATAATTATGATTATCCTTTTAAGCACATCTTATTAATAATGCTGTGTTACATAAGAGAACGTGATAGCAGGAACATTTAAGCCAATTTCATTTGCCAATTCATTTAGGCCCGCTTTTTGACTCAGAACAACTTTTTATACGCGAAATTATTGCGAAATGCAAACGATAAAAACTGTATAATATAGTTCCGTTTATCGGTGCTCGATATTAGCAGCATAAATTCCGAACTGTACTAACGTTTTCCGATTGCATGTTTGAATACATTCGCTACAATTTTGCCATTATTTATTTATATGGTTGATTTCTAAAGTGGTCTTTATCGACCCCCAGGAGTAGTTTCGACCTAAAAGAAGTTCTGTGGCAGTAAAACTTCATAATACATATTATATTCGGTAAACGTTAATAATACTAAAGTTGGTATAAAGCAATGCAACTATTTAGTTGCACCTGAATATCTATACCTACTTCTATATAAATCTGAAGGGTTTGTTTTTGTGGAACGCACTAATCTCAGAAATTACCGATTTGTGTTAGTTAGATGAGTGCTAGATAGTAAAATTTAACGAGGAGGGCTATATTGAGGAACTGGAGCCACGCGGTTCAAAAGGAGGAAACCCTCGCGGAAAGGTAGTTGTAAGTAAAAGTCCTTTGTTCTTGTCAGAATTAAAACGCATACAAAATATATTAGTAGTGAATATTTGTAATTTCAAACTAACTGTTTTGATCACTTTAGGTATATGATTAGTGATACTAATAACAAACCACCAGATTATATTGTTTGTCTGTCGGTCTGTTTGTTCCGTACAATCTCCGAAACGGATGTACCTAATTTGACAGGATTTTCATTGGGAGAATTCTGATTTTACAAGGCTACTTTTATTTAGGAAAATGAATTTGAATTCCGTACACGGAAATAAGAGGAAGTATTCTATGAGGTATTTTATATAAGTTCATGGTTGTTACAGGTCGTGCAATCGAGCGCGTGTGCACGGGTGCCGACGGAGCGGGCATGGTGTCGGCGGCGCGTGCGCTGCTCGCTGCCGTCACACGAGTGCTTCTGCTGGCAGATATGGTGGTAGTACGACAGTTACTACTTGCTAAGGACAAGGTACGATGAAATTTTAGTTACCAAAAGCCAAGCGCGTGCGGTACACCAGCAAGGATTGGAAAAGATATGATCGAAATCTAATTAAAGAAAAACTTTCAATATTAGAAAGCGCACTATAATATAGACTTTATTCTCACAAGTAATTCCTACGAAAACTGAATGAATTATGACGAAAGCCGTGCTTGACAGCAAGTAGAAAGCCAAAAAAAAGGAAAGTACCTATTATATAATATATATAATTATATAAGCTATAAGAGCGACGCATATGTATATAATCAATATATTGATTTCAGTTTAAACCCAGTTGTCATTGATTTGAATCAATAATTACAAAACGTTTTATTATTTACCGTGCAAACAAACATTCATTTCGCAATTGAAATTTCACAATAATATAGATATTTTAGTACGTTTGATGAAATGTAATAAAATATCAACATAGTTATAATTTCCCTCGACCACAAACATCGAGGACGTATTTGTATTCTAACTCAATGTGTAGTAGTCACTCATCTCCCTAATCCGAGGATGGACAATTAATGGACGGACGAAATTGTTATCCTCCGTTACCAAAATTAAATCAACGTTCTACCTCATACTGAAATAGGGCCATGACCCATTTGTCGTAATGTAAGGATAGCGGTAACTGCGACAAGTACGGATATGGCTTCCAAAACACGACGCGACTATTTGTTTCGATCGGACGAAGTGGCGCACTGCAAATGTTTATCAACTTCGAAGTTGTCGGGAATTCCTTGTGCAGGTAGATATCCAATTCAGTGAGACCTGGTCCGATAAGTAGTTCGTCGTGTCCTAAACTTTAACGTCAACATGTGTTTGCGGCTGAAACTTTAGATACAATCAATATTGGCCTTACTTACTGGTAAGTCCAGTTCTAGAAAATGATTATTTAAAAAAATATAATCATTTCAAAAAAATATTTACTTCAGAACCCAGTGCTAATTAGACTAGCTAAAACTTTAATCTGGATTAACTTTATTGTTATTACGTTATTAATATACATAAAATCATATAGCCAGCTGATGGCGATAAATGAGATGAGAGGGAAGTGTTCTTTAATTACAAATATTATTAAAAAACACTACGGATCACCTCCTGTAACAAGATGATTATAAGTCGTCAAATTTTCTAAAAGGAATTTCGGGTACATCAAACAAGCAATCGGCACGTCGCTCGATCACACTCGTAGGAGCCATCGTAGGAGTTTGGTTTTTTGCAAGTTAGACGTGAAAGAAACGTGTTAGTATTGTATGTAAAGCTACTATATTTTGTCCTGGTCCAAGCCAGTTAGCAATTTGTGGTTCACATCTTTTTTACGCAACAATATGTCCAACACAGGTAGTGCGTTCACTGGACCGGCTAGAGTCGGTATCGAACTTCGCGGAATTTGTACGAGCTTTTACGGAGTTCGGTGGAGGAATGGTGGAGCTGGCGCGGCTGACGGCGGAGCGTCGCGCTGATCTAAGGGACGAGCGGCGGAGAGCACAGGTTGCGGCTGCGAGAAACGTTCTAGAAAGATCAACATTAATGCTTCTCACTTCCTCGAAGGTAAGCATCTCTGTCTCTCAATTTTGATTAGATATTTTATTACAAGAAATCGGTATGTTTCGGTGTTGCAAAGGTTTGTTCCGTTTTTATACGACGCACTCGAACTCTGCACTTACCATAACACTAACTTGACCATAACCGTCTTTAACTCGAACGTTCTTCAAAACTCGTCGAACTTTGCCCTATGTCTATTACTTGTAGGAAACCTCTGAACCAAATAGAACTAGGAAACTTTAGAGTGACCATACAAACTTAATTATTACTAAACTCTACCCAACACTAACTAAAACACTTCTAATTTATTCAGATTATTTCGCACCTTTCATAGGTAAAGACCTAATATGTATACACTGAGGTAAACTAAAATAGTCTTCATGAAAGATTGTTGAACTCAACTGAATTTAGTGTTTATGTGCTAGTACTCAAGTGTTATACGTCATACATGGAGGACGGTGAAAGAACAATCGCCGTCAACTATGAGTTGGCCGGCCAGTAATTTGTCAGCCATTCCGGCGAAAGTGTCGCAACCGATACTTTTGTACCAGTTGCCTGACATATTTTACAAGGCTTTTCATTTTCCACCGCTTTATATTGATTGCGATGTATGACATTGATAAAATTCTTCGTTCATCTAATTTTATTGAACCAAATAGAACTAGGAAACTTTAGAGTGACCATACAAACTTAATTATTACTAAACTCTACCCAACACTAACTAAAACACTTCTAATTTATTCAGATTATTTCGCACCTTCTGGCAATTTAATTACATTAACAACATTGCTCATTAGAGAAAACTCGTTAGCAAGTCTCGTAAAAAGTTGAAGGAAATTTTATACGTTCAGCTGATATGCAATTCTCTGAAAGGAGGTTAAGTTGACATTGATGATATCTGAGTTTCTTATTCCGATGATATAAAAAGAGGAGTAAAAATTTTCCATACCTACATCAACGACATCTTACTGAACTATTCATACATCATTTAAAAATCAATATTAGGAAATAAAATTAGCCTCCAATTGCACTCTCTTTGGTCAGTATCATTACTTTTGCTGTTTTGGATTAAATTTCGTGATTTTCATTTCTTTTTGACTTTTTGACTCGTGTCATCATCATCATCATTTCAGCCGTAGGACGTCCATTGCTGGACATAGGCCTCCCTCATAGAGGTTAGAAGTGGCCTGCATCCACCGTGAGTTCTCTGTGCTATATGGCCTGCCCATTGCTACGTCAACGAACTAATCCGTTAGTTTATGTCGGTAACCCGTGTTCTTCTACGTATCTCCTCATTTCTGATTCGATCTCGTAGAGAAACCCCGAGCATAGCCCTCTCCATAGCTCGTTGAGCGACTCTGAGTCTGTTCATCGTTCATCGACGTATAACAACTAAAGAGAATAATGAGCATTTACACATCACGAAACTAGAGAAGAAAACCGTTATACGTGATTCTTGTACTGAACAAGAAGATATCAAGGATGTAGATCAAGAATTGTAACAAATGATATTAAAGAGGATTTTTTTTTTAAATTACTGTTTTAAATCTCATCACGTTATACTGCATTCTTTGAAAAGTAGTTGCGAACGGCGGTCTTATCTGCGTTAAAATTCTGCTGTTTAATATGTTCTAGTAGGTCATAGCCTGTCAATATGTAGCTTATATAATAGTAATCTATATATATTATGCGGTTGATTCACAAATATCACACTCACTCTCTTTTTTACATTGTAAGTAGGAAATATAATTATATAAGATGCCCCGAAATTTGACAGTCGTCAATACAAGAAATTGCTATATAACGGTATAAGACTCTTGACTTTTAAGACTAAACGGAATTTCATTCAAAGAAAATGTCAGCGCGACCATAGTATAATAATTTTTCAAAGCTCTAGATGTCGCAAAAGCCGACACTGATAATGTTGCCAATGTCAATCTCAGTGAACGAAACAACCATTTTTCTTAACCACTAGTTGCACTGAACGCTGAAACATACTTTCCACATTAAACTATTACACAAGTCCTTAATTTACTTCTTTTATTTTTAAAACCGCTACTTAGCAAGAAATTATATGGACAGTGGAAATGTAACTGCATTAATGTGCCGTTTAAAAACATTCACAATGTTATTCTTTTTCAAAGAAAGTTACCTTCGTTATTCTACTTTGACACGAAATCTTACAACAGTCATGAATTTATCGCAACCAACTTAACAATTATTGCTTGCCTTTAGCTAGGAAGTCGGACTTCTTAATTTTCTCACTGCTAATCCGTTTAATTCTATCTTTTGCTAACTCTACGGCGGGATCGTTAACAATCTGTTTTTGCCATCAACACTAATTGAGGTTTGAGAAATCTTAAGCGATATCTTCGTTAAGATGTAATTGTTCCTCTAATTAAAACCGATTAATTGAATAAATAATACAATATTAGTATTTATGTAGTTATATGAAGTATAAATAATACAATGTTACTAAATAATAATAGCGGGTAGCTACTATGGTTATGAGGATTCGCAACAGTAACAACAATGTCCTAAATATAATAGAGCAAATGAGATGGACTCTCCTCATATAAATTACATACTACTTATATTTGGTAAATTATATCCTGCAAGCAAGAATTAAAAGCTTTCATAAAACACTCTGGCCCGCTGGTTATTAGCACCGATGAACGATAATAAATTTTCGATCCAAGTGTCCAGTGAACACAGTGGGTCCCGTAAATTTGCCCTCTTGCCACCGTTCCTCTTATCAATTATGTATATAACGTCCCAACCTAATTCTGGGTTACAATGCGTTGTTTGTGACTTTAAGGTTTATGGATGTTCATTTATACATAGGTATATTTTATCATATTTGGTTAGGATGTCTCTTAAATAATAAAATACATTTTATGTATAGCATCAATTTAAAATATGTTTATCATAAAAAAATTAACACTTGCCACCGTTACAATATGACACTTTTCGACAATTAGCTTGAATTTAGATATTATTGATACCTAAATCTATATATCGCACCCCTAGATGAAGACTCCAGCAACTCAAAAAAAACTCATTTTTCAGAAATGACGAAAAACTGTTTTTAGAGTATATAAGAAATATATCATAGCTACTAACTCAAAACTCGTAATTTTTGAGTTAGCGGAGTCTTCATCTAGGTGTGCGATATATAAAAGAAAGTCGTGTTTGTTACAACACTTATAACTCGAGAACGGCTGGACCGATTGCTATGGTTTTTGATTTGTTGGATTTGTTTCCGTCCCGAATAGCAGAATACATTTTAAAAACAAAAGAAAGTCGTGTTAGTTACACTATTTATAACTCAAGAACGGCTGAACCGATTTGGCTGAAAATTGGTAGGGAGGTAGCTAAGAACTGGGAGAAGGACATAGGATACTTTTGGGTAGGGGTAGGGTAGGGTAGGGTAGGGTAGGGGTAGGGTAGGAGTATGGGTAGGGCAGGGTAGGGTTAGGGTAGGGGTAGGGTAGGGTAGGGTAGGGTAGGGGTAGGGTAGGGGTAGGGTAGGGGTAGGGGTAGGGTAGGGGTAGAGGTAGGGTAGGGTAGGGGTAGGGGTAGGGTAGGGGTAGGGTAGGGTAGGGGTAGGGTAGGGGTAGGGTAGGGGTAGGGGTAGGGTAGGGTAGGGGTAGGGTAGGGCAGGGGTAGGGTATAAAAGTCCACCCGTGCGAAGCCGGGGCGGGCCGCTAGTATTATTTAAAAGGAAATCTGCAATAGCAGTAGTAACAATCCTAGTTTCAATGAAATTAGCTTAGAATCGCGTTGTGTATGTGATATTTGAAGGTAATTAAATTAATAAAGGCAATATAAGCTAAGCAAGCCCATACATATTGCCAAAAATCTATACTAATATATAAATCTGAAGAGTTTGTTTGATTGAATGCGCTAATCTCTGGAACTTTTTAGGATAATTTTTCAATTCCGTCCAGTATTTGCGGGACGAAATTGAAAAATTCTTTGTATATTAGATAGCCCATTTATCGAGAAAAGCTATAGGATATAGGTATTCATTAATGAATTTCCTACGGGAACATACGTTACGATGTTGATGCAAATGATTGTGAAATTAATTTAAAAACAAAGTTATAACAAAATATTTAATAAATACAATAACCTTAACTTTGATGAGTTTCAGTAGGGAACGATTAACTCCTTGGACCGTCACAGCGTCGGTTTGGGTCGGGTCGTTCGCCGTCCTCAACAAAAAGTCTTAACACGTTCGTCGTAATCCAGTTAATAGTCTCATTAATTGCACAATGTGAGTTTATGGTCGAGCCGTCGAGACATTACCACTCTCGTGTTTTCATAACTGCGTACAAATAATAGGTATGAAAAACCTATGAAATTGCCGTTTTGTATGAAAAAATTTAAACGATTTTTTTTCATGTATTTTTTATTTGTATTAATCGAAGTAATCACCCATGCAATCAATGCATCTTTGCCAACGCAGAGGCAGTTTATTGATGCCCTTCTTAAAGAAATCAGCTGGACGGGAGGCAACAAATTCTTCAAAGGCATTTTGTACTGCCTCTCGGGTATTGAATTTTTTTCCCGCCAAGAAGGTATCCAAATTCTGGAAAATTTAGTAGTCTGTAGGCGCAAGGTCTTGTGAGTAGGGCGGATGACGGAGAGCTTCCAACCCCAGTTCTTGCAACTTGGAGACCGTCTGCTGTGCAGTATGAGCTCGCGCGTTGTCGTGCAGGAGCAGCGGAGTGACCAATGCTGGTTGGAGATGTGCCAGCTTCTCCATCATTGTGTTCAGTTCTTCACAGTACACATCTGCAGTAATGCTCACCCCGTTTGGTAAGAAGCTATGATGAATCACACCGGCGCTAGACCACCAAACAGTGACCATCACTTTTCTAGGGGTAAGTTTTCGTTTAGGGCATTGTTTAGGTGCTGAACCAAGATCCAACTAAATTGCTGAGCGCTTGCGGTTATGAAACAAAATCCATGTTTCATCGCAGGTAACAATGCGGCTCAAAATTCCTGTGTCTGTTGAGCAGTGCAAGGCACGTCTTGACGCGTACTTCGCGCTGGCGATCATTGAGTTCGTGGGCCACCCAAATGGAACAATATTGTTTTGACGCTAACGTCGATAGCTGCTGCTAATTCAACCGTAGATTGTGTATCATCAGCTTCCACAATCGCCTTAAATTCCTCATTGTTGACCAAAGTCTTCGGACGACCGCGAGGTTCTTTTTTTAGGTCGAAAATTCCAGAACGGAAGCGAGCAAACCAATAACAGGTGGTGCGTTGGTTTGTAGTGTTAGCTCCGTAAACGTCGTTGATGTTGCGTGCCGCTTGTGCCGCGTTGCTGTCACGACGGTACTCATATTCCATAATTACTCGAATTTTTTACGTATCCATGATGACGAAAAAGATTGAAATGCGATGAAAATGTAACACTAATCAATAAACAAATGACTACGTTTTAAAAAAAAAATCAAGTTTTTAAAATAAAATTAATTTGAAATTAGAATTCTTAGCCAAACAAAAATTATTTTGATTTGAAATGGCCAGTACTGCAGAGCGGCAATTTCATAGGTAAAGACCTAATATGTATACACTGAGGTAAACTAAAATAGTCTTCATGAAAGATTGTTGAACTCAACTGAATTTAGTGTTTATGTGCTAGTACTCAAGTGTTATACGTCATACATGGAGGACGGTGAAAGAACAATCGCCGTCAACTATGAGTTGGCCGGCCAGTAATTTGTCAGCCATTCCGGCGAAAGTGTCGCAACCGATACTTTTGTACCAGTTGCCTGACATATTTTACAAGGCTTTTCATTTTCCACCGCTTTATATTGATTGCGATGTATAACATTGATAAAATTCTTCGTTCATCTAATTTTATTTCTTTTTATTTTACTTCTTCTTTTCTTTTCCACTTTTATACACGTTGTTATATATGTTAAAAACATAATTCAATATAACTATGGTATTACAATAGTAATTGCTGAATGTATAACAATATAATTGTTCCGAGTTTGCTCCACTTTGGTAAGTAATAGTTTCGCTGCACAAAGTGGCTCTAACGGCAGCTTATGTGAGATGTTTCAAATTCACAAAGTCTTGCTAATACCGTACACTTTATTGAAGAAGATTAGTGAGCTCAATGAAATGTTTATTTAATTAAAAAAACTTAATGGTGTCGTGCCACACCAGGTAGGAACGAAGTTCCTTCGGCTTATGTAGAATCGACACAATTTGTAAAACAATAAACACGATTGTGCCCCTTATTATTTACTAGCTTTCCGCGCGCGGTTTCACCCGCGTAACTCCCGTTCCCGTTGAAACTTTATAATAAAATATCAAATCGGACCAGTAGTTGCTGAGATTAGCGCGTTCAAGCAAACAAACTCTTCAGCTTTATCTATTATGGCAAATAACTCATTATTAGGTACCAATTCTTTGCGTTTTTATACTCGTGATAATTTCTCAACGAAATGTCCGATTGGAATAAAACAAAAAGTATTTTACTTCTACATAAATACCCTTGATAACATAATGCTTAATTTGGATAAGGATTAATATTATGATATACATTTAACGTAGTTTCTTTCTTCAGACGATTTAATTTTTTTTTATGAACATAAAAGCGGTTATTGTTGCTAAACTATGATAGTTAGATATATGTTCTCGTGGACTTTTTTGTAGATCTTAATAAGACCGACAAACCCGTAGTACATCATTTTGTTCTATTGTCAATAGTTTTTGCAGCGCACGCATTAATAGGCTTTCGCTTTTACACCTTGGGTTACAAAATCGCAATTTTCTTACGGATCCCAATTTTTTTTGAAAATAAAATATAGCCTATAACTTTCCTCGATAAATGGACTATCCAACACTGAAAGAATTTTTGCAATCGGACTAGTAGTTCCTGAGATTAGCGCGTTCAAACAAACATTTAACGGTTTTATTCCACGGACTTTTTTCCACGGTTTTACTCAGTCTTGCCAGAAGGTTACTTTTGTAACCTTTTGGTGATTTTTCAACTGCATTGGTTACTTTTTAGGTTACACTAATGAAAAGGTTACTTTTAGGTGATTTTTCGGAATTTATAGAATTAACTTTTAATTTATTACATAAAATCAACGTGAAACGGGAAGCTCGTTTCAGAATTTTTCATGTTGGTAAGCTTCGTAACAATAGAACTAAAACCTTTATGAAAAATCATAGCCGTTGTACTCTGTCACACTTATACCACTTGTATCTCGCTTATTCGCTCGATTAGTCGGATCATATCGGATTCATTCGTTGTTGTTCGTTTGCCGTCGTGTCGTGCCTGCCCGTTGCCGCCCGTTTCCAAACTTTCGGTGACAACAAAGTAAAGTTTAGTGTTTGTATTTTGTGATTTTTAATTACAATACACATCATTTCCTACCGGACATTTACTGAAAGCTTGGTAATATACACTTACCTTACAAATTACACTGCATATTTGTGTGTGTTTGACTTTGTACTTTTTCTATGTTAAGGTTATGGACTAATGATAATTAACAATGAATTTGAATCTGACCAATATGTAGATACCTATTACACACCATGAATGCTTTGTTTTTTTTTTAACTTGGTTTTAGTTAGACAATTTAATTTTTTGTAAGAAAATGACAGATGCATGACTTTTTCATATTTGTGTGAAGTGTGTTCGAATAGATTAGATAACACACAGATACTTTTATTCGCTCATTCAATCCATTCGTGCCAACTCTGGTGATTCTGGTGAATCGATCTGTACCTACATACCTACATACATACCAACCATTGTAACTCCACATTCCGCCAAAAATGATGACATTATTATAGTATTGTTACCTCATCTAAAGTTTTATCCATAAAATATGGGAGAATTTTTGTAGTGAATACCCACCGACCCAGTTACTTAATAAAATGACATCGCTTTCTATCAGTCAGATTTAAGTCTATTATTGAGGTGTATCGGGTTCAGCAGCCGTATTTTCGTGGCGACAGTTGCACAAAACTCCCCTAAAATACTAAAAGTCATATCTACTCAATCTCATCGCCAGCGACCGCCCTGAGCGAGGTCCAAGCCCCACAGGGGGCGCCCTCTTGCGCAGGTTACTTAGTTTGTAGTTTTTAAACAATTTATTAAGGCTGGAGCTCCGCTCGCCTTTATGCCCGGTGAAGTAGCAAAAGCCTCGTGGCTATCTACGTAAGTCAAACCGAAAAAAAAAAACACCGTGCAAAAAAAAAGTTTTCAGTTCGGTCGCACAGCAATATTACTATCTCCTCCAAGCTTGCCGTAAGGAACTTCGTTCCAAAAATAATCGCTACATGCCTTGTATTTACTTAAAAATATTGAGCATTTATGTTTGTTTTATTTTTCTTTCGGTCGGACAAATGTAGTTTGCCACGAAGATTTTACTTCACAATGATAATTTTACATTTTTAGAGGAACTTTGTGCAACTGTGGCTCTACTTATCTTTGAATTCGGCTAAGTATCTTGTTATAAAATATTATTTCATTTATTATTCATTAATGTTTTATAAATAAGACATATATCTACTATATATATAAAAGAAAGTCGTGTTTGTTACAACACTTATAACTCGAGAACGGCTGGACCGATTGCAATGGTTTTTGATTTGTTGGATTTGTTTCCGTCCCGAATAGCAGAATACATTTTAAAAACAAAAGAAAGTCGTGTTAGTTACACTATTTATATCTCAAGAACGGCTGAACCGATTTGGCTGAAAATTGGTAGGGAGGTAGCTAAGAACTGGGAGAAGGACATAGGATACTTTTGGGTAGGAGTAGGGTAGGGGTAGGGTAGGGTAGGGTAGGGTAGGGTAGGGTAGGGGTAGGGTAGGGGTAGGGTAGGGGTAGGGTAGGGTAGGGGTAGGGTAGGGGTATGGTAGGGGTAGGGTAGGGGTAGGGTAGGGTAGGGGTAGGGTAGGGTAGGGGTAGGGTAGGGTAGGTGTAGGGTAGGGGTAGGGGTAGGGTAGGGTAGGGGTAGGGGTAGGGTAGGGGAAGGGTAGGAGTAGGGTAGGGGTAGGGTAGGGCAGGGGTAGGGTATAAAAGTCCACCCGTGCGAAGCCGGGGCGGGCCGCTAGTAGACAAATAAAATGCATCAATTACTAATCAACCTATTGTTATGATTTGAAACAAGAATATGTGACAACTTCAAAAAAATATCTGAGCACAAAAAAACTTGAATCATCCAATCATCGTGTAATATAATAAATGATCTCCCTTTTTGCTCCAAATCGGCATCGGCAGAAAAAAACATTCACAAAATCTGAAGGTCTGCACATAGTGTCAACTAGTAAATGTAGTCGCCACAATGGATTGACAACAAACCACCAACCATTGAACAACTGTGAACTGCAATGCAGTTTCGACGGTGACGTTTCGTGAAACCGCTTCTGGCCATCCTACACCGCAAGCAAGCTTTAATACAATATGCTTTCAAATTGCGTTCTGTTCCGTTTGAATAGAAATTCCAGTTTAACATTGGGTACATACTAATTTGCGCTAATATAATAGTCTCGGTTTCTAAAATCGTCCTCTGGTAATAATTGCCGGAACATTGGCAATTTGCGCGATCGCCATCTGCAGCAAACTGACCGAATAACAATCATGTTTGTTTATTAAATAAAATAGAGACGACTAACAATATCGATAAAGAAAATCACTTGAAACATTCTAAGCTTTCCTTTATTAGGTGATCAATCACTGTTGCGAGATAGTCGCTAAAAAGTTATTGACAATTTTCCTCTTAAAACCCATGATAGAACTGGCACAGTCATTAATATTTTTTTACACACGGGCTATTTAGTTGTTTATCTACGTAAAAATATAAAAGTACATAATATGTTGGGTAAATACCCAATATATTATGAACTTTTATATTTTTAGAGAAACTTTTAAAGAAAATATCTCGTTTGATTTCAAACGAGATATTTTCTTTTCATCACCTTTCCTTGTCCATTTTCTTATATTTCAACTTATTCACAGACATGTCTAAGGCACCCGAGCAGTGCATCGGCGAGAGAAAACCGTGACACCGTGTTCTGTCAAATGCGACGCGCTATGGACCTTATACACTACGTAGTACGGGACGGTTTGCCGGGACACGACGAACACACGCACGAGGTTTGAGCTCATAAACTACTTACTACAATTTTTATTTTTATTAATATTCTTATATTGTAACATTATAGGGTATTATAGCTTCTGAAAAATTATGAACGGTTCGCGCAGTAGGTATTTACAGACTACGTTCAAAAAGCAGTCTCCGTAAAAATCTGTTACTAATGAAATAAAATGTGAGTCCTCCATAATCTTTCAATATACATACTTATACCTACTGCATATATATTATTACATAATGTTTGTTAATACTACTAAGAAAATATAGTACTGTGGATAAAACTAGCACTAGACTTAAATATAATCATGATAAAATAAAGAAACATGAAGCCTATGGCATATTAGAAATATAAGTAACGAGAAAGTTCTTTTACATCGGAGCCAAGAAAAAGTAGCATAAATACCTTTCTCAAGACTTACGGGCAGAAAGTTGCTGAAGTTATATAAACATAGTATCAGCTCAGCATGTAAAATCGTCTTTCTATCTGACCTCGCTCCGGATCATGCAGATTGCAATCCCATCGGATTATAAGAGCGGTAGAATACATAGTGCAACTGTGTTTACGCACACACTCGTGCAGTTAGTCTCGTATTGCTTGTTCAACTAAGCTGATATTTGTCCGACCTGTAGGATATCAGTAGGTAGATCCGCAACCTAGCAACATAAAATGAAGACAAGGAATATGGCGAGATCCATAACTGCATCTTATATAAAACAAAAATATAGTAGTACAACGAATACGTAATATAATTGTTATTGAATAAGAAACTTCACTTTACAATTTGATTGAGACGTTATTATTCACATTGCTTTCATTTTATTATTATCCGTGATAATTTTTAGTCATTGATAATAATTGGCAGGACGATTTTCCATCAGTATTACTATCGAAACATTACATAAAAATTTAATAAAAGGCATATGTTTTTTACCAAAATAAGTTTCCTTCAAGGAGACGACAATGGCTAAATGAGTTCTAGTGCCAATTTATACATAATAGTCTAGGTTTTTTTATCCTTTTAGTTTTCGGTTGAAAGGAGAGACCTACGCGCTGTGATAGTCTAGGTTGTACGACCGGACGCCCCTAACACAATTTCAATGTCCTTTTAATATAATTTTTTAACGCTATTAATGTTTTTAATTAATCGATTGTACTACCAAAAATCAATAATTCGCTGAGTATTAATAACGACTAAAATCACGGTATACATACCTACACATATATACCTCTATTATGTAATAATGAACTCACACATACTTCACGCGGTTAATAATGAAAACAATGATCCATTTCAACATCTATAATGAGAATAACTTTGAATAATAATATATTATATGGATATAAATTTTAAGATATTTAGTAAATAGATTCGCATATTAAGGTATTAATGGATCTCTCACCTGACGACAATAAAATTTCCTCTTAATGTTGAACTTTATGAAATCAATACATTTCGGTAAGAATTTTAATTACTACTTAGTTTTTACTCGTAACGCCAAACTCGAATAGAATGTTAAATTACAAATGGTATACTTAAGGATAAAAAACTCATCAATAGATATAGGTTGATGAAAGATCGAGAACCGAAAGGAAATAATAGATATTCCGCTCCACATCCCCGAGGAAAACCTTTCCCGGGCAGAAACGTAGCTCATATCCTTTTCCTCGACATAAGCTACCGCTATGCAAGGGTCATATATCTACTTAAGTATTTACATTTTATTTACTATCTACGTGGAATCTGTTACAATTACACATAAATCAGAATTATAATGTTATTAAAATGATTTGTAATAAACCTTTTTCTACTAAATCTAGTGGTTTGAATAGATATACGTTAATGATATTAAAAAGTCATTACGCGTAGTAAGTCATACTGCTTCAAAAAAACAACTTCTTTTTATAGATATTTACAAAATCATTACGTGAAAATGCGTCAAAACATAAAATTTAGTACTATAGAGCTTCCGATCGACTAGTAAGTAGTCTATAAAGATAAAGTGTTGGCTACATTACAGATGTTAATGTTTTGAATGTTTACGTCACGCAAAGGAAAACTTTGATCATTTTGTGGAACTGTACGATCGATTGAACTATCTCTATCCATAATATAGATTAATAAAATTATATTAGTAATAAATAGATGGTATATTATATTTCTTAAGGATTTAGTGAATGCATTTTTGAGTCAAAAGTGCTGAGCTTAAGCTAAAGCGCTTTTTGCTTTATCTTTTTATATTTACTAAAGTAGATAATGACAACCTCTGTAGCGAAGCGGTTTGGCTCGCTTGAAATCTCGGAGGTCGTGGGTTCGATTCCCACGCCGGAAAGAAAATCTTTGTGTAAATTATTAGATTTCTTTCCGGGTCTGGTTGGTTGAGGGACTACCCTCCGTGCCTCGGAAAGCACGTTAAGCCGTTGGCCCCGATTGCTATAAAATCATCTATAATAATCGTATATCAAGGAACGGGCAGCAGCGTTTCCTTATGTGGTACGCAACATAATACTGCGGTCACCAAACCGCCTGCCAAGCGTGGTGACAACGGCAAATGCCCTCCCTTTGGGAGGAGGCCAATGTTCAGCAGTGGACATTGTACAGGCTGATGATGGTGATGATGAAATAATATAAATGTAAGTCTATTTTATGAAAATCCCACGGGTTAAAGTCATACACAATGTATGTATTTGGTAAGTTTCCCGTTATTTGCTATTCTAAATCAAATTCGGAAATCATACCCCAGAGATGTAAATCTGCATGTTTAAATTGGAACCATGTCGGCTTACAAAATTTACGAGTTCCCTTTCTTTTTTATTTGATGGATGAAATGTGTAATTTATTTTACAATGATTTTCCACGCGAATAGGAATGAATCATATTTTATTTAATAAAAATACGAACACATATGAAACATAACGAAAAAAAAAAGCGTTTTGGATAACAATTTATACTATACATATATTTGTTGTACTTTGTATGAACATTTCGTTTCCTATGGTTTTATAGCTATATCTACAACTGCATGGCAGATTAACTCATGATAACTTTATACTGAAGGGCTAATGAAATTGTAGGGACTTTTATATGATACCATTGGATATCTTCATGTTTTTATTAGATATATGGAGATAACAGTTTTAACGCCATACTGACTAGAGTGAAGAGGCAGAAAACCAACGCCAGAATTAAAGAATTCTGGCGTTGGTTTTCTTCTCCTTCACTCTAGTTATATAACTAACACTATACCAACGGGGCTGCAGCTAGAACTAATGTGTATTATAACCTAGTTGCAACCATACCTTGAACTAACTTGAAACATATATATTTAAGTGTCTGCGTCATGGAAATAATATGTGCGATTTGTCTTCACGCATTTTATTGGCTTAGGATACTCTTTTGTACAACTCTTTTCTTCTTTACTTAAATATTGATATATGATTGTGTTCATGCTAACAGTACGTTTTTCAAAATAACCAATTGTTTTACAGCTAAACATTAGTGGTCTTACAAATAAGAATTACGTAAGTTTTCGCATGATTTAACCCTTTGTATGCCAATCCTTTATCTATTAGGCTTTTTATGTGTTTCTTTTTTATATTCCCACAAACTTTACATAAAATTAAATCATTTGGTTCTTAACTGATTGAATCCTTAAAGAAAAATAAACCGTGCGGTCTTTGTTCGGAATAAAGCCTATGGAAATTAAATTAAGTTTATCTATAAACATTAAAAATATACAGGTATAGTTTTCTAAATTACGTCAGGAAGTATACATAAGTGTTAGATTTTAAATTGTTTCTTATTTGTATCGCACTAAAACTCAATTTGAATTGAAATAACATGGTTTATAGGCTATTTACGAAGAAGTAAGCCTACCCCTACACGTGTACAAGTTATACTATACGAGACACTAGAAAGGCTTCCGCGACACCGACTACGCGGCACAGTCCGGAAGTGTGATACATATAAATACGTACAGTACACTCTTTTTATTTCAATACTAATCCCAAGATGTATTATGTTGTGGAACATTTTACTAAATTATACGTTACATAATTATAAATGTAGTAGAGATGGGTTGTACTAGGTAAATTTGGAACTAGGTGCACCTATTCTTAGTATTTAAAAAAACGTGATCCAGATACCTGTTCCACCTAGTATATATTATTACTTATCGAATGTGTACGTACCTACGTAGATATTTAGATTTTCTTTATCAATTATCTACTTCTAATGATGGCTCAATTTTGTTATGTGAGAAATTGATATCTTCCCTTCATACTTTCACAGGCTTTTGTCAGCACCAGCAATCAGTGACAAGACTAGGTAACGTAATTGGACTTCATACTAAGTATACTTCGTAATACTTAGTCTTGTCGAGACTAGTTGATACTCATTCGCATCGAGTATTCTCGGATCGAATGATTACTGACTAGACTCAAGACTACTGGGAATAGCGTAGTTAAAAAAGGACAGAATATATTCTTGCACAACACGCGTGCGCGTCGCGTAACTTTTATGTACTTTGACTTAAGCTTAAAATTCAAGTGACTGAGAAATGAATGAGTTTGACAAACATGAATGAGCGGTAAAGCAGATTTATAACGTGTTGAGTGAATGTGATTTCGCAATACTTCATGATACTAGGTACTGTCAAAGTGAGAATAGGTGCCGCCTGGTATCGAAATATACCTGTTCTTCGGATCTGTGCTAGTAAATACGACCCATCTCTAAAATGTAGTTAATAGGTGAATCTGTTTCATCAAGTCGATGTAAATCAGCTTATGAGCACACCTACATACCTTTTACACGCACGACCCAATGATCGCTAAATAATTTTCTATTATAGGGCCCGATGTAAGGCTACATAAAATTTAAAATATTTGGCATGCGTATGGATTTAAACATTTATAGGAATCATACTTAAAGTGATCTCACATTCTAGGTAGTAGAAGCGTAGGTGTTCACACACAAATAAGTAGTTTCAAAGCTTATTGATATTTAACATATTGCTTAACTTAATATTTATTAGACATTATTTTTTATTAAAAAAATATGATGTGTCATAGTTATTATATTGCATTTAAAATGAAGTCTCGAATTACCTGGTTTCAACTGTTTTTACCTAGTTTCTTAACAAGGGAAATGCGCGTTCAGATAACTTAGTCTAACTTATTTCACGAAAACTTTGACGCCAGTCTGAGCAAACCAGTTCATGACACTATAAAAGATAAATGAATTAGTTTTGCCAAACTGACGTCCATTAGGGGTTCCACATAATAGAATCTAAATAGTAGCCGAACGATCATGACACCTGTGAACAAATGCCTAATAACCTTTCGGATTTTGAAAGACGTTGTTTAGGGAAAGTAACAACTAATTTCTCTAATATAAAGAACTTATATATTATTATTTAGAAAGCTGACAATGTAAGCGCTCATCGTTAGGGGAAATTTTGTAAATGAACAAACCTGTTTTAATTGGTATACAATGGGAAATAAAATTAGTTATCGATGCATCAGTAACTGTGTCAGTCAATCGTTGCATTAAAGTAGAAGTTTAGGGTCAACCAGTAACATCTCCTTAATTATATCTAAACAGCTTGTTCTTGCCCGACATTGCCCATAAAAATCTTTTTAAACAATCCTTGTTATTATTAGAATTGGCTTAGATGTTAACTAATGTAAGCTGTTTTACTCATAAGAAGTAAGAATATAAAAGTAATTTAAAATTGATAATATCGATTTGATCGGACTCGGCTGCATTTAGCGATTAGATCGACGACCTAATATCTTGATAGGCGAGCATGCACTGAGCCAACGTAACTTTTATGTTATAGAACTATATCTTAACAATTACATTAAACCACATATTACAATAAAAAGCCGGGTTTATCTATCCAGTTTGTTATACAAAATCTAAATATATAACAATTCGAAAGATAAAAGTGGCATTAATTATTCAGTTGATAAACCTTTTTGTCTTAAAATAGATGTTTCGATATTCTTTACAACAGAACATTTGGCTCCGACCTTTCCAAATTAAAGCCGTGTACAGTTTCCAAACATAGCATTCGCCAGATTTTGTGGATTTATCCAAATCCGTAAGACGCGCAAATAAAACCTAAATTAGAATAAACCTTACCTAAGCTCACTCAGATGTACTGTTTCTCTATATGTTTATTTTTTTTCCTACACACACGAATGAATATCTTCAACTAGTCAATCATTTTGGGTATGATTAACTGTTTTTATATATTACATTGGTATTTATTATTTTAAAATGTATGTTGGTTACTAAAATTCATAAGGTGTGTATGTAATAATGAGATGTTATTGTAAACATTTTAGCGTGATTTTATATTTAATGCTACGACCTAAACACTTATTATGTCCTTTGCAATGAGATAATACTGTTCTTACGTACAACTACGTAACAATAAATTGCTACGCCTACAATAATAATAAGACTACGTAAATACAAAGTATATTTTTTAAAAAAAGATTACGGTTTTGTTTTTTAATGTATACTACGCAGCTTTGGCTACGCTTCTAACGTAGCAGTCTTTGAGTTCATCTTTTGTTTACGATAACAACCTTTATATTACTACCACAATCAAAACATTTATTCTTATGCTCTTTTATCAAACTTATCCCTTATTACCTTCTTGTTCCTAAAGCTATACTTTATTCCGTTCTATGATTCCAATTTTTAAAACATAAAATACTATTTTATTTTTTTCCTTGTAGATGAAACCTTTCTCGGATAGTCATGAACAGGTATTAATATTGATCGCAGGTAGACAGAGTGCATTCCATTATATGTAAGATATTGTTATTGTACATATATAAGCACTAGAATATTGCCCTTGTATGCTTACTTTATAAACTGTTTGTAAACTAAATGGCATAGTGAACAAATTTGCTTCCTCATCAAATCTAGTATCTGTCCTGATTTATCTTTTGTAAATTATAGACATTAGAGATAAAAACAAACATGCTACAATGTATGAATTTCTTTTTTTATCATCACTACCTTGAGGAAGCATTGAACCCTGTTATTTCGATTTATATAAAGCACAAGTATGTAATAATAAGTAGTTTTAGTTATAAAAATAATTTATTTACCTTATCACGAAATTCTGCTAATGACCACGCTCAAAACAGCATAGGATTAATGGCCTGGCTAAGCTTCACGCTAACTAAATCTATGTCATAGGTATGTATTACAATTTTCTACGTTTAGGTAGTAAATTAATCACATAGCTTTATATCTAAGACATTTAATGAATCCTGTGGTAATTTTACTTATAGGTAGTAAACCAGTACATTTATCTCACGTAGATCATTAAATATGTGATAATGATTTTTGCTTTATAGAATATGTAGTGATTTTGCGTTTCAATAAAATTTCCACTCGTACACGCTACGTACGCTTTAAAATATGCTAACATTTTCAAGTTATTTTTTAAATACGTAGGTGTTATTGTTATTTGTTCGATGGTCGTTATTAGTGGATGGATGTTATTAGTACATGGAGGGATAATATGAAATTGTATATAGGCAGCTCAATGGGAGGCAGGCACGGCGCTGGGAGCGTTACGAGGGCTAACGGGCCAGGTTCGCACCGCGCGCGCTCGCGGCGGAGCAGACGCGGCGCGAAGGCGAGCGCTCGCCGCAACGTTACGAGCGCTCGTCGAACGCACGCACGACTTCACAGACTCCGCCTACACGTCACACGACCACCGACAACGAATCCTGCTGCTCGCTGAACGAATAGCGTACGAGTTGGAAAGATTAGTTGCGGTCGCCGTAGCGCTGGTAAGCAAGTTAAGACTATATATATTCTAACAACCGTGCCGCCTAATAAGTTGATAATAACCAATGATTATCGGGTATACTATATAGTTTCTGAAAAGGTACATTTTGGATATATCAATATTTATTTCATTAATCTGTACTGTTGATCGTCTTAATTCGTCTTACGTTAATATAATAAAATATCTGTTTTCTAACAGATCCTATTCTTATGATTATTGTGTTTTGTGTTTCAATCAATTACATTACAATGTCTCACAAAACACTCGTAGTACTATTTGGAGCGTCCCATCTTACAGCCATTGTTTATTATGTGCCTATTGATTCTGTTTTATTGGATTTGGTGGGCGTGCGAAAGGGGTTATAACTATATTTCCTTTTGTGACTGGCCATAGATCTGTCATGATAGTCGTGCCACATACTAAAGCAGCTATCATTCAGGAAGAGCAGGGTGCGAGTGGGAGCGGCGGCAGTGCGACGGCTCTGGAGAGCGCGTGTACCGGCGCGACGGGCGCGGCGTCTGAACTGGAGCGGGCGCTGGTGGCCGCCGCGAGGGACCAAGCGCGCGACCTTGCGCCACTCGCAGACGAGGCCAAGCGGCTCGCCTCCGACCTCGCATATATAGGTAACTATCATTTACTTGCTTCATTTTTTGGCAGTAGAAGTAGGAAATTAAAAAAAATAAAACAGAAGTACTAAATACAATTCTAATTTTCAACCAAACATTATATTTAGACAAAATACAGTCTAAATATGACAAAAAAATCATATTGAATGTTAGTCCTTAATCCGCTATATAAAATTCTGATTTGTAGTCGAATTGGCAAGTATGTATTAGTGAAAAAGTATTTTGTACTACTAAGGCTTAAGTTACAAGTAAATTTAGCATGTAATATTGATATAAAATATAAACAAAAATGTAGATAGGTACATACATACATATATATTATTCATAACTCATGATTTCCTTATTGTGTTAATGTTGGTTTACTCTAGAATCCAATCTGGGGAAATCTATACTAGGTATGTGCATTGTTTACCACGATTTATTTACCTATTGCTTTGCTTTGCTTTCATTAGAGACCTTAGCCTTTGCAATGAGAACAAAGCGCAATGAAACTGTTTGGTTTACTTTGCAGCTAGTTCCTGTGGTGAGAGAGAATCAGAGAGACTGCACAATATAGCCAGCCGGCTCCATGAACAATTAGATCACATTATAGAGGTAATTTACATATTAATTATTTCATTCATGCTTAAATCCCTATTAAGTGTAGTTAAGCGTTTGAAGTGAATTGCGGCGCTTAGCAATTGCGGTCAAAATGCAGGGTTTTCATGAATTGCATAAACGCACTTTCACTAATGAGTTCATTTAGTCTAAGATCCGAACCTACATCGACCTTCACCGAGCTGATAATAGAATGAAACATTTTTTATAATAAATTAAGTATATTAGAAAATATATTAAAAATGGGTTGGCTAAAAAAACCCTGGGCAGACTATTGACAAAAAAAAAAAGTTTGTCCAGGATTTCTTTAGCCAACCCAATTTTAGTGTATTTTCTAAGATACTAAATTCATTATAAAACATGTTTCATTCTATTATCAGCTAGGTGAAGGTCGATGTAGGGTCGGATCTTCTACTAATTGTTTTACAAGATTTGTGTACTCTTTTTATCAAATTTAAGCCATTTGGCTTGTAATTTACTTCAGTAGTAACCAGTAGTGGTAGCAAATTTTCAAGTTTTTTTTTTAATTTACTGGTTGGCCTGAAATAAAAAAAAATCTTGAAAATTTGATTGATGTCAAAATTATGAAAATCTTAAAAAAAAATACATATATAGATTAAATTTTTGTCTTACCTAAATAAAGCGCTTATATACCTATTCTTTTATTACCGAAAAAAGTCACTGTAATTCCACAGGTTTGCAAATTACTAAGACACATAGCGATGTCCGAAACGTTACAAGTAAGCGCAAAATTCGCTGAAATCAACCTCCGAATATACGGGCCGCAAGTGGTGACGGCTGCGCGTACGTTAGCCGCCCACCCCGGCTCCACGGCGGCGCGGGAGAACCTCGACGTGTTCGTGGACATGTGGGCCTGGTTACTGGCAGACGCAGCCAGGTTGGCGAGGGAGCTGCTGGACCTCACCGACGAGAGGCCGGACAAACAACAGTACAGCAGTCTACCGAGACCCGGGGTGAGTCATCACAAATGTAGGTTTTAAAACCTCGACATATTCGTGGTTACTGGCAGATACCGCGACGTTAGCGATTTGATTCATTTGTGTGGATAAAGAACGTCAGCTTTAAGGTCATGCTTCTTGATCGAATGGAAGCATTTATTTGCAAATTTCGGGTATACAGTGCAGAGTACAGAGACATTAACATATTATACTTAAAGACAGTCGTTTTACCTAAAGACTGTTTAGTCAGAAAGATCAATATGATGCCGATAACAATTCTTTTTAATGGGAGTTAACGAATTATTCAATTTATTGATGTCATTTCAAATTTAATCATTTTGTTGTCAGAAACATGGTACGACGAGTAAACCTCTAAAGGCGGTAAAACTCGACTCGGACGAGCAGGCGAAGATCGCAAAATCCGGTTTAGAAATGAAAATGATGTCCTCCGAAATGGATGCAGAGACTGAAAAATGGCAGGGCGCAGCTGCCGACGAAAACAATGATATTGTGAAGAGGTATTTTTTAATATTATTAACCTGTATAACTCCACTGCTGGATATACGCCGTGATTTTTTGCCGTTGCAAATAATTGGCAGGACGATTACAAGTAGGTACTATAGAAACGAATAAATTTAATTTTTTAAATAATCATATGCTGTTTCTATAAAAAACTTTTCCTTCAAGAAGACGGCATTGACGGCAATGATACATGGCATAATGAGTTCTAGTGCCTTGAATTACATATCTCGTACGAGATATGTAATTGTACGTACGGTTGTAGAAACGGGCGGCACTAACAAAGGATCGATGTAATTGTATCTGTACTTTTTAGCTAATGAAAATGTAAAATTATATCACAGACTACAGCAATGACACAGTGACTCTCCGAGAACAGATTAGACAGTTCAGCTTGGTTAGTGATATAATGCTCTATATACAAAGCTTAACTATGCTGCCCATTCCCTGATATAGATAATTTTAGGACGATATGGATCAAGTTTAAAGTGCCTTCTCTTTATGACACAAGTATAATTCACCAACCAACATGTGGAAAGGAATCTTTAATTTGAAAAGATTTTTCTTATAGTAAGAAGTAAATCTACCACTATGCTATGAACAGAATAAGACATATGTAGAAGTATAATGTATGCAATCTAATCATGTCTAATATTGTATTGTAACAAAGCTAAAGTTGGTTTCCATTTATGACGCCCAACAAATAGATTCCGTCCTTTTGTAGAACAAACAAAAAATCTTCTTTGTTTTCCCTTCTGAACACTTATTCACTTAATGTTTTTGTACATTTCAGGGCAAAAAATATGTCTTCCATGGCCTTCGCTATGTACCAATTCACAAAAGGTGAAGGCCGTCTCAACACTACTCAAGACCTCTTCACACAAGCGGAATATTTCGCCGAGGAAGCGAATAGACTTTATAAAATTGTGCGCCAATTTTCTTATCAGGTATATACTCATTTCACTAAACAATTTATGTTAGACAATAATATATTCTACATCAAAGTTCTTGCATTTGAATGTTAATTCTCAGAATAGGTCATGTATTTTTCATCGTAAATAATCATATTACATATAGAAACATGTTATGTAATCCTACATGTATAATGTATATGTTGTGTGAAAGTTTGTTTAGTTAATCGTCGTTAAACTTGTAGTTATTGACGGTTAAATATATTTTAAATAGTGACTGCATTAAAAATATAAACAAGTGGGCCTTAGAGAATTAATTTTCCATAATACGATAAGGCAGATGATAGTACGGAAAACCGTACTATTGTATGAAATAGTACCTATACAATAAACTATACCACACATAGGGGATAATCCATTGACGCGGCGCAAAATTATCAAAGTTGGGGAACAAAAAATCTCACGCGTGCCATGTTGTTACAAGTAATCAGATTTTTTTTTGTTTTCCAACGAAAACTTCAGTCAGCTTTGGTGACAGCGTTTTTGTATTTGCAGCTTGAGCAAATTAAGATTCACGTAATGTAAAAGATATAGATATACTTTATTGCACATGAAAATAAAGTAAATTTTTTTGAACAATATATTCATCGGAAGCCAATATATTTGCAGGTACCAGCGGGGGCTACAAAGAAAGAACTGCTGGCAAAACTCGATAAGGTTCCGACGTACGTCCAACAACTACAGTTCACGGTGAAGGAGCCGACGGTGGGACGCGCAGCCACCTTCAGCAAAGTAGACAACGTCATACAGGAGACCAAACACCTCATGAACGTCATCAGCAAAGTCGTCACGACATGCTTCGACTGCGCCAATAAGGTGACCACTCTCTCTTTATACGACACTATTCACTTACGTACCTATAACACCTACGAAATTACTTTGTACTTTCAATATTTATTCGTTTTCGAGCAACACGAAACGCACTTTTTGACAGTCTAGTGATATATTTAGGTGATAAAATTAACTTTAGTGCATCGGAACGTAATGTTCCTTAGGTACCTTTGCCGTGGGAGGCCAGTGTGGGAGTGGTTAAAAGGCACCAGAGTGTTGCACCTGTTAAGTACTTTAAAGATTATATTTCATTCGTGATTGTTAGAGTTTCGGGAAAACGGTGGACCAGTGTGATTTCAGTATCGAGGTTTATTCTTGATCGTATTTATTTTTACCTCAGTACTATTAAATAGGCTAGTTGACGTATATCAATTTATGTTGCAATGTTTTTTTTGAAGTATTCGTCTTTAGAAACATAACTATTAGTTTCAGTTCATAAAATTGGAAGATGGCTGTATAAATTAAATGTATACTATAAGTTATGTCTTTAAGGCGCTGTACTCAGTCAAAATAGGCTTCACAAAACAGATTTTTAGCCAAATGTTTACATTTTAGAGCAGCTAAAAAAATATAATATGTTAATCTTGATCATATTTATGGGGGGACCATTGTGTTCAAAACACGTTTTCGGTAAATTTTCTCGATTAAAAAAAAACATAAAATAACCATTTAAATTGAAATTGTAGCAATTGTAACTGTATTATTTATAAACAAATCTTGATAATATTAATAACAGTGATGTAATATATAATAATAAAGGGAACTGTTGTTTTTATTTATCGATTGGAATAAGATATTTGCAAGGATTAATGTATTTAATAACTCGAACGAGTCGAACGAAACGTTGCGCCATCGCGGCGTCTCTTCGCTTCTCTTTCATTTCTACGCGGAGCAACAGTGACAAAACTAATACGTAAAAGTCGTCTATTCACCGCGCCTTAATCGCCGAAAACGGTATCAGCCATTTTGAGACGTCATAGATGTAGTTAAAAAACACTTCATTCTCTGGCTTCGATAGCCTTTTAAGCCAATACATTTTAATGATAATTACTATATTTAACGATAATTACTGTAATCCTTGTTTAATATAATAAAATTAATGGTTATTATATAACTCAGTATAAGAATATAAATTTGTACGCGATCCTTTATTACTCTATTATTTGTGTCAAGACGTCATTATTGCAGGAATTGCGTAACGACACAGATAATCAAAAGATGATATTAAGATGGCTGACATAGTTGTCGTTTCTATATGTCAAAAGATTTATTTTTATTTTAGAATTTTCTAGCCCTCAAGTATGATATATTTTTATTGCTGTAATCTTTACCATATAAAAACAATTTAAAAAAGTGTCGACTAGCCTATTGGATACTTGTAACATACCTCATAACAGGAACGGACTGTCAAATGACCGACATAATTAACCTGTATGGACCACTTCACGAGTCCTATTTTCGTCATCAAGAATAAATCTTATTAGTTAATTAGATCATAGTTTGATTCGATACATATAGTACTAGAAAAGGTTCAACAAAGAGTCCCGTTTCATTTACTATTTTTACTATTTGTTGTTGTATTTTATTATTATTATTTATTTTATCTGTTTTTCCTTTGGCCTTGCACCGGGTGGTTTCCACTCCAGGGTCTTATACCGCTGGACCAAGCGATAAACAAATCCTCAGCGAATACAAGGGACGACTCGGTCTGTCTCCTAAATATCACCATATTTATATTCCTATATGTGTACCTGTGTATGTAGATTACCTACGCATGTTACATAAGTGTACATTTACCATAAAAAGTATTTATGTCGATTACAATTCAGTATCCCACTTTCACTATAAAATACTATTCATGCTAATACATAATACCAAAATGTAACTCATTTAATTTAAAGAATCAGGCGTTACTTTGCTGAAATCCAAATTAATCTAAAGGAAAAACACAAAATATCTAGTGTTGATTTCGCTCTAAAAATGTGTCTTAATGCTGCGTATTATGCAAAAATTATGCGTTATATGCAGGAAGGACAATAAAAACATACAAAAATACAATCACCAGCCGAAGACCCGACACGTGTTTCCATCCACCAAGGAGCATCATCGGGTTGACGAGTGGAATTGCGTAGTAGCGTTCGACTCGACTTTTTGAGCTAAATTAACACTAGATATTTTTTCTTTTTAATTCAGAGTTTTCAACATTTAATTTTTCTTCAGAGTATCTACTGAATCAGTAGGTATGAGTGAATCACTGAACTAGAACTTGCTAAGTGGGAAGCTAGACAGCACATCATATTAATTCCTCTTATTATTCCTGGATATTTAGTACATATCCACGTTTTCCATCTTGCTCTATGAAGTCAATGGTATTCGATTATGTTTCTTTCTTTCATTTTTCCTTCCTTTGTTAAAGTATTATTTTGTTACATTTATTTTCAGTTTTCTCTATGTATGCCCGAGAGAGTTTCTATGCATTGGAAGCCAAATTTACAAAAAGCATCCACGTATAAGAGTGAAAATAGTGTACTGAATGGTTGAAGTAGGTATTTGTGTGAATTCAGTTGTGGTTTTTTTTTTACTAACAATCAGTTTGTAATTAATACAAATCATTAACAAACTGACAAACATTTATCGTGGATTTAGTGTAGCGTTGTTTGGTGTAACCTTTAACTAGCTATATCAATGTTGTTGGTGTGTGTTGCGATGATAACTTATTACTAGATTAGAATCTGTGTGGTATTTTATATTGTATTCTGTTTAAAGTTTATTAACATAGACTTTAAATGAATTCGTATTCCCTGTCGTAATTTTGCTATTGTGACTAACAATTTGAATATTAATAACCAGTGACATTAATTTCGAAATTATATTATCTATGTTGGACGTTATCCTATTCGGAATTCAAATTCAAATTTTATTTTTAATTCGCGAGCATGGTGTGTTTCTTGTTTTGAATCTGATGTAATTTTTAGTTGAAAATAATCCAATTCGATACATTTTGTTACAACTTCAAAACAATATATAAATTTCCCTCCAGAACTTTGTGCATACAATTGAATCTGTTAATAAGGATAAATGTTAACTGAAGCAGTGGTGTGAGCTGTTATACTTACAAGCTAATCTTGACATGACAGTAATCAATAAAAGGCACCAATAAAACGTCTTTTTTGGCGAACTGGACAACGGCTTCAAAATTTACAATTTGAATGCATGAAATGAAAATGTTATGCATTCGAAGTAATAACTTGAATTTGGATTTTGTAACTTAATGTTAAGTCTTGTTCTTGGTTCCGACTCTGTCGCGATGATTTTTAGCGTTAACGACGTTTGAAATTGAAAGTACATCTCACGCCACTGAAACACGTTCTTAGTATGAGTTGCTCTAGTTTCTTTTCTCGGTCATACAATTTTCTACCTTATAGTTTTAGTTCATGAAATCCTTAAAACTAACTATAGCAAATCATACTAAACAGTCCTAGGCAGTATTGTGCGGTGTGCTTGGAATGCAAGTTTAAACGACATGAGCGTTTAAGGCCGGAAAAACAAAATCCCAGACCGGAAAAGCCACTTCGTTGCCGACAAATTGTTTCAAAATACTTATTAGAATTGATCATTTTATTTAAAATGGAAATGATTCTTTATAAAAAATATTGTAAGCCCACCTCACACCACCGCATTATTCTCAAAACTGTTCTCTTTTTAAAACTCTTTACACCAATGTACTAAGACGTGTTTATTATATACAGTACAACCTGGACTTCACCGGTCTGTCGGCGGGCATGGGCGGGGCGGGTCGCGCGCCGCGGGATGAAGAGGCGGGGGGCGTCGGGGGCGACGCGAAGCCGGGGGGGTCGGGAGGGGACACAGCCATGTGACAGTACGGCATGGGCCGGCGCGGCAAGGGCGACGCGCGCCGGACCAGGGTCAGCTTCCTCTTGTTTTAAACAACGAGCGTCGCCAACGTTGGACGAATGTTGGCTGAGGTTGGATGTGTGGAGCTGTTGCAATGCCTATAATAGTGTAGCGATGGTTGATAATATGGGCCGATGCTTATAGTAGCTCAGTAAGACGGTCCGAGAATGATTACGATTGCAAGAATAGTTAAGGTTCGTTCCTTATTAATAATAATAATTATATAATAGTTTACCGATCTCTGGTCTTTAAGTTGGGCCAAGAGTAAATATTACGAACAATTGTAAGAATATTTTTTTACTTAACAAATGATATGATATTATATTATTCATGATTGACAGATAATTCACATTTTGGTCACAAAATTTGGATATGGCATTACTATATTGCAAATGGAACTCTAACAATCCTAATAATATTAAGAAACGAAATCCATACATAATATTGTACAGAGTAAGTACTTTTCACTTAGTTGTATGTGCTAGATAAATTATAATTCGTTTAAATGTACTAATTTCTAAATGCTAGTTTTTATTTACCTAGTGAAAAGTACGAGTCACTCCGACTCTTCAATATAGTATGTAAAAAATGAAATGGACAGAAATGGTAGAGAGACAACGAATCGCATTGTAGACCGCTCCATACATTATTCGCTCGGCCAATGTTCTGGGGACCACACGGACTAACGTCTACAGAACAGATGGAGATGTTACACCGTGTGATACTCAAATCCCAACACCCTCGTTAACAAATGGTCGTAACTCATATCTAGTCGGCGGTTACCGATCGTTTGTAACGATCCTAGTTATGTAAGATGGACAGTACGATATACAAAGTAAGTTTCTGCAAGCACTTGCGACACACAAAGCGTCTTCTTTACTCGACTCGCTTAGACTTTATATTCTTATGTAGATCGCAAGCGTGCGGGCGTTACGCACTCGGCTGTGGATCTAAACGTTATAATGTTATGTAATTTAATCATTTGTTACTACTAATTATTATTAATACTATTACATGCGCCTTCAACGTTGACACCACAATATTTGAAGTATTTGATCGAACGTAGTATATTTGTGCTATACACATAGATTAGACATGGCATACATGCAGTTGTTACAGTCGTTACGAATTATGCCTCGAATAGAACAATTTGTGATCAATAATTAAGAAGAGTGAAATCGTACAATAAATTATAATACTTGTTACACTTTCATAATGTTACACATTGTTACAATTAATACGTAAACAACACAGAGAAGCCTATTTTTTTAAGTTTCCCTCTCTTAAGCCTGTTATGATAAGTACTTCTAATCCTTCTAACTCTATTGTAGCGTTGACCTAGTCCACGAATGAACGACTTCTTAAATTCTAAGTGTTTAGAATTCGAGACGTTAACGTATTTGTGGAGTAGAGTTTATTATATGTTTCACTACCCTATGATATCGTTTACACCTCAGCCTATCTGTTGCATCCCGCTGCACTCTCCGTGTCCTGCTGCACTTTGTTTTATGTTCTGCACGTCAGCTTCCTCACATTCATTTGGGACTGCGATACTTTCAAAACATGCTACTTCCACTACATATACTTCAGATCGACACAGTGTTACTCTTGCATTCGATGTTATCGCATTATTAGACGTTTCTCTTTCGACAAATTCGTGTACATACCTACATTAGCATACGGTCATATTGACATTACTATACGCAGCTGCGCGTGCGGCGAGTAGGTAAACATTGCATGATTGTAAAACGGACAAATAGATGTGTGTTGCATGTGTGTACCGTGGTTCGAGTTATGGATGTCGTACGTCATCTTCCGACAAAGATGTTTAATGTTAAGATGAGGGAAATTGACCTTGGTAGCTGCTACGGCGGCTCCTACGTCGCCCGGACGCAGTGTTATATAGACCAGGAGTACGAGCCGAGCCGGGGCAGGCACTCGTTCACTGAGTGGTTAGTATGAAATCACGAGAAGCAAACTTAAACTAAAATTCGAACACTCGATTGGAATACGCTGATCGATTGGATTATATACGTCATCATTTTGCCCGTTTCAGCGCTTAATTCGAATCGAGAGTGCGAAAATAGACGCAGTTTATTTTTGTGTAAACTCATACTAAGTATTTCAAAGCGCTCATGCATGTTGCCGCGTGTAACTGTTGGCCTTGTGTAAACGCCTCGCATTGCCGGCATGTCTGCAACTCATCGACTTATGTTTCACAGCAATAAATCGACATATCAGTGTTAGTAAGTTAACGTTACAACCGCCTGCTCGGCTGACGACTAAGTCGTTATTTAGTGTTTAAGAGCTTCGTTGTTAAAGTGTAGAATTATAAGTGTGCCTAACAACTACTGTATTCAGTTAAGTAGACTATATTTACTGCCATAATAAGAATTACAATAATTTTATAGTATTGAAGATAGCATGAAGTTGCCTACCGTAATAATGTATTTTTCTAGTATTGCCATGTAATAACGACAGATACTTGGCGTTTACAATATTTTTTCAGCACGAGTGCATTTATTGGGTCAATAAACAGTAGATCAGTTATAAGAGATATATTCAAAGTACCTAACATAGACGGTGCTATACGCGTAGATAAAGTATGTCACGTAGGCATGCGCAATTAATCAGTGCTGACCCAAAAGGGTTAAGCGAGAGAAGCAAAATACTCAGTTAGAATATTCTTGTGTATATATATTTCTTGCGCTTGCGTGTAATTACGATTCCAAATAAAAAAGCAATATCTTAGAAACTACAATAGTAACGAGTCGCGGCAAAACGAGTACACCCACAAACTCGATAGTTTTTCAATCAAGTACCAAGGTCGGCGCTGGCCCTAGTATACTATTCTAATAGGATAGTGTATATGTGTTATGTACTAGATCTATCTATTCGTACATTCACTACCACTCGCGTAGTATGTCGCTTGGCCTGTCACTGTCGCCGATACTACGATGCCTGCTGTCTGCGCTCGCGCTCTCACTATTACTACTATCGGTCTATATAACACTACGCTATTTTCATACATACTTTTAGCATTTATTCTTCTGATCTAACAATGTGAACGATACGGCTTACTATACTTAACTCTATTAAAATTGTTATCTATTACGATACTGACTAATCTAATTAATCTTTAATCTTATTTATTGCCTTCTTAGTTATTTTATTGTAATGTAATAATCTAGATTACTAATAATAATTATATGTAAGCCTGTTTCAATTGTACCTAATACGAAGATAGAATAGTTACCCACAATATTATGATTAATGTAAAGAGCTTGATTAAGCTTTATAATGAAGAGTTGTGAATCGAACTTGTGGCCACGTAACGTTAGAATCAAAAGTTAGCGTTAATCTGCTTTGACTGTTAATAACAAATAAGTTGATTAAGATTTTTCACTAAATTGATGGGATGACAATGTTTATCTATTCATTATACTTAAACAGTGCCGCTTAAAGCTGTAGAAGTCTTAAAGCATTCATGGTTTGTTATGGAACTAGATAGAACAAAAGACGTGTGGCAAAATGCTATTAATTGGGGGCTAGTCGCTAGTATTTGCAAAAATAATAAATAACTAAGCACATAATCACATTTCAGGTTTGAAATATTGGTAAGTGCCGAAGGTGAACTTTTAAAAACTATTTAAGTCGTTTTTTGAGCTGCAACGGGCTTATAAATCCCGGGCCTACTTTGTCTTCTAATGGAGCATTAAACTTTACTTTCATCTTATATATTAAGACATAAGATTACGGTTGCGAATGCTCTAGACTGCAATACTAGGGTATTATCGTTAAATCTGATAAACTTAAAGCTTAAATATATTGCTGAAGGAACGCACGTTAACATATTTTTTGTATTTTGATTACTGAATTGTGCCAAAACAATTCTCGGTAAGGTGTTGATTTTGATAAATGTAGGTCATAAACATTGGGCATATTCATAAATATGCCGAAGTGAGTAAATAGTTTATCCAACTCGCTGACTCGGTCGGTGTGAAAGTAATGGGAATTTTTCAAATCATTCAAGTTTGAATCCAATGAAACATAAATGCTACTCTTTGGACAACCACGTAGCGTAGCGGTATTTGGCTCGCTTTATATCTCGGAGGTCGTGGGTTCAATCCCCACGCAGGACAGGAAATCTTTGTGTAAATTCTAAGATTGGTTGAGGGACTATCCTCCGTGCCTCGGAAAGCGCGTTAAGCCGGTGGTCCCGAATATTATAACATCATCTATAATAATCGTATAGCAAGGAACGGGCAGCAGCGTTTCCCTGTGTGGTACAAAATAATACTGCGGTCACGCGGGAGGAGGCCCATGTGCAGCGGTGGACGTTATACGGGCTGATGATGATTGCCAATAGCCTACAGTTGATTTAAAGTTTTCCTTGCATGATATTCACACTGATGAGGTTTTGCTTGGGAGTTGTGGAAGCGGCCACTTCATCACAATTAACAGTCACTGCTTATAATGGTCACGGTATATTAACGAATAGGTTTGAGTCAGTTATAGTGTCGGATTACATACGTATATTTGTAGGTCGTGAATACAATAGCTGTGCCATTGTGCCTCCTCGCGTAGTGTATGAAACTTAGCGTACCTACGTTAGCCGAACGTTTAGCTAATCCACGCGATCGTTTAGTTTGTCTACATTAATTGTGAGTTACACAATAATTTACTTCCATCGCATTAACGATATCATAATTTATCGGCTAGTGTTTAAGTAGTATTAGCGATACAGTGATTTGTGATATTACAAGATACTTATCGAGGTTTAGTACAACGTCCTTTAATTTCATCGTTTTTATAGTAATTAACGTTAGATTGACACGAAAGAACACCAAGATAATCATAAATACTAAATATTTACGTATAGTTAAGATAATATAGGCAAGGTATATTATTCGAAACATTGTTCTAGAGGAAACTAGTCGGTGATCGTTCTATTTTAATTAGATTCTGGCCCTAATTTTAGTATTATACTCACTGAACGAATTTTGATATCACAATATATGATTTATAAATATAAATAGTGTTAATATAAATTTGTATTTTTAAGAGTTTTTAAGTAAATAGTTGTATTGCGTGTCCGGAACTACAAACAGCGTTATAAAATGTATTTTTTGATATATGTGACATACTTACACAAATCATATCATTTTATAAATGATAATAATGATGCTACATATCATATAACATAACGCTTATACTTATATCTGTGAGAGAAGACCATACTAAGTTAGCATACCTGTAAATTGCTTTACATTTTTCATAAAAGTATCCATACCAACTAGATTCCCACGCCGGACAAGAAATTTTAGTGTAAAATCCATGATTTTTGTCTGGTGGGTTGATGGGACTGCCCTCCGTTACACGTTAAGCGGTTTGTGCAGATTGTAAAAACATTATCTATAACAAACATATGCCAAGGAACTCGTAGCAGCGCGGGTTGTGTGTTATGTACAATAAAATACTGCGCTCACCAACCCGCCAAACGAGGTGGCAACCTAAACTATATCAAAACCCTTCCTTAGGGAGGATATTCAGCAATAAAGGCTGACAACGATACCTGAATTTCAGTGATATTAAAATTGGTTTGCATGGTATTTTACTAAAATTAAGGCCGTTTTAGGTTACATCAGCTGATACTGAAGATAGAGAATTGCTTTAATACATAACTATCATTGAATTTACAAACATTACTTTAGCAGAAGTTAAGTTCAAGCACTCAATTGTGCGCCAATGGCCTATATGAGAACACTGCACCTACCTCGACCGCAGAGCAATCTTACACGGAGAAATAAGTAAACTATAGGATTTAAGTGTATTATTATTGTTAATTGTATTTCTTTGCACTTCAATTTAAGCAGGATTTAATTGAATAAGTAGTAAACGGAGCTTCCGAAAGTAAAAAAATAAATAATGTATGGCACGCCTAAGTTGAACAGTAGATTTGATACAATGTACAAAATATGGAGGGTAGAGACAAGGATTCTAAATTCATGTATTGAATAAACGCGGAAAATTGTAACGATACCAAGAAAGATACAACTTTTTTTACAACCAAACTATATTTATCAAATGCTACTTAAGTCAGTTTGTACTTAAGGGAAACAGCATGCCTAAACTGTTTCCCTTCAATCCCTTCAATACAACTTAATTGATTTATCTTATATATTTTTCAACCTATCTTTATACAGGGTTATTTTAAAACACCAACAACCTTTTGGGGAATAAAAGTACTCATGATTATGAACAACTTATGTGACTAGCACTGAAATCGCGAAAAAAAATCAGCTGTTACCTACATTTATGTTTATTTACCTCGACAAAATGTATGGAACAGCTGGTTTTATTTTTGCGATTTCAAGGTTGGTCCCATAGTAAAAGTTGTTTACAATCATCAGTACTTTCACCCTCTAAAAGGTTATTGGTGTTTTAAAAATTACCCTGTATACCTAAAATAGCTTGCCTTTATCCTCCATAGTTACAGTTTCCTAGATTTTCCAGAAACATTCTAATTTTGTCGACTAACCTATAAAATATTTGTTAAAGTAGGTACCCTGCCTAAAGTAGGTACTACTTTCATGGGTTTGGTTGAAGCGTGGGATATCATCGGTACATTTTACACTCACATAACTGTGTGTGATCATGTGTGTGTGATCATTATTTCCAATTTCATTAGTTGACTTAACAAACACGTACCTAAAATCTTTACTTTCAAGGTTAATAATTATTTGTTATACATCTTTTCGACAAAAATATTATGTTTCTGAGAAATCTATGATCCCTGGGTATGAGACGTAATAGTGATTATACCATACAAAGATACATAAAATATATAGGTAGTGTAATTACAAACAACGCGAGGTGCAAAGTATGTATAAATATAATATTATGAATTTTCTATTATTCTCTTACAATATAGACCAACGAGAAGAGACCTAAGAAAGTTTTCTTACAGGAGCATTTCTGAAGAGAAACATGACAAAAATGTTACAATTATTCGAATTAATTTTGTCTCAGATAAATATTAATAAACGAATTGCTTTTTTTTATTTAAGAGAAAATACCTTTTGTCCCTAGATTCCATCAGGTCAATGAATTCTCGCTGGACAATCTTGTATATCGTATAAATTTAACCCTGAAGGAGTAAAACCCCGATAAATATAGTTATTGTAAATAAGTTAATTTTTATAGAATTTAATTCAGTTAAGATGTATTGGTTAAATCACGTATCGTCGAATATTTTAAAATTAACTTAATGTTACTTTATGTGTATAAAGATTGTATTGTCGATAAACTGTTGTGATTGTTATAATATATTTAAAGTTGCATTTTCATTACTATAAGTAGAAGTATATTTTCCATAGTGCTGCCAAAGATATTTAATAATATATCTAGATGTAGTAATGTTGTTTACATAACAGAATATTTTGAGGTTGTTCGTGAATTTATGGATTGTATTTTGATGTGGTCGACGAATGTAATAACACTGTGTACGTGATCTATTACATCACCAAATAAAACGAATTCATACGAAGAATGTTCTGTCTAACTTTTATTATACCCTTTTTCGGGGATGATGCTGTTCGCGTCCGTGGGCTTTAGCTCTAGTCACCCACACGTGTCCCCTGGGTAGCGCCAAATGAACAGCACATCTGGTGGTAGGTTTCGACCGCGGTTTATCACCACCCTCAAGGCAAAGCCTTGCCGCCAAGTGACTTTCGTCGCGTTCCGGCATGTTGCCTTGAGTAGCCATCGTGGAAGGGGAGTCTGGGCAGTTGTGTGGCTTTGCGAACCGGTTCCGGAGCTGCGTGGTGTCTGTGCTGGGTGACTGTTCGTGGAGGGTAGCGGGATCCTAAGCACGGTCTTCCGCTGGCCGACTGCAGGTAGTAGGGGGCCCAATTAGTAGGAAAGCCACCTATGAAAGGCTGCCCCGCCAACTAGCGAAAAATCCCAGGATGCGTCACCGTGCCGGTTGGCTACCGGATGCGAGGGCCCGGTGAACATCTCTGGGGGGGTTAGGGCGTCCCCACGCGCTCCAGATCAGTCTCCCGTCGGTGCAGCATCATGTGTGTATTGCGTGGTACTCGTTCATGTTACGCCTCGCCCAACTGTCCCTTTTCTACTTGTCTGTTCATCTTCAAAAATAATGAAAAGTAAGCATAGGAAACTGGTAAAACAGCGGTTGCACTCCCTCGCACTAAAAGTGCACCTATCTAACATCCGAGGTCTGCACTCCAATCTCATCCCGGTCCATCACCACCTTGAGACCGAAAAACCACATCTGCTGTTCCTCACGGAGACGCAAATCAGATGTCCAGCTGACACAGCATACTTGCACTACCCAGGGTACACCCTGGAGCACAATTTCAGGCCACGCGCTGGCACCTGCGTGTATGCTCGTGATGACATCTGCTGTCGACGTCTCCGTAACATTGAGGATTCCAGTTTCTCTGTATTGTGGGTTCTGGTGGACACTGGCTTGGAGCAGATACTCTATGCCAGTGTCTATCGGTCGCACACCGACAACATAGAGACAACCAGGTTGTTTCAGTACTTTTCTGACTCAGCTGAATTAGCTCAGCTCAGGTACCCATCGGCGCAGCTAGTTATTCTGGGGGACTTCAACGCCCACCACCTGGAGTGGCTGTACCCATACCAGAACACCGACCTTGCTGGGAGACTAGCGTATGCATCTGCTCTGACGCTTGGTCTCTCCTAACTGGTGACTGGGCCGACACGGGTGCCCGACATTGATGGCCATACGGCCAATTGCTTAGACCTTCTGCTGACAACCGATCCGATATCAAGTCGCGGTTTCCTCACCGTTAGGTAGCTCCGACCACTGTCTGGTGAAATCTGTGTCTGTCTACTCGCCACCCGATCCCGATCTCAAAAGGACTAGGCGTGTATGGCGATACAAGTCAGCAGATTGGGATGAGATGCGGCATTTCTTCGCGTCTTACCCTTGGCTGCGCTTATGCTTCTCTTCAGATGACCCGGCTCGCTGCGCGGAGGCTGTTTCTGGAGTGATATGCCAGGCAATGGAGTATTTCATTCCATTTTCTGATGTCTCACTCCAAGACAAAGCCCGCCCATGGTTCAACGCTGAGTGTGATAGTGCTGAGGCACATAAGCACTCTGCTTACCAAGCGTGGGCGGATGCTCGAGCCCGCAAAGCGCCAAATGTTCGGAAACTAAAGAGTGCCTTCAATAGTGCTGCCAAGTCTTGCAAACGTGCCCTACGTAAGGCCCGCTTTGACCATATTGGCCGCATTGGAGCCAGACTAGCATCTTACCCATCTGGGAGTAAAGCTTTTTGGTCTCTTGCTAAATCGGTCGAAGCCAATTTCTGTCGGTCCTCTTTGCCGCCACTGCAGAAGCCAAACGGTTCATTAGCTCACACCGCCAAAGAGAAAACAGACTTGTTTGCATCTCTATTTGTGGAGAATTCACAACTAGATGCTGCTGGTAAAAGTCCACACAGGCTACCACATTGCACTTCCACTATGCCTGAGGTGCACATTCGGCAAAAAGTGGGCCTGACGGCATGTGCGCCTGAGTTATCTTCTGTTTTGACTCGCCTCTATCGATTATCCCTGAAGACTGGTCTAGTTCCAGCATCCTGGAAGATTGCCAATGTTCAACCGATCCCCAAGAAAGGTAGACGTGCCGACCCTGCCAACTACCGACCAATCGCAATCACCTCCATACTCTGTAAGGTTTTGGAGCGTGTTTTAAACAACCGTCTCCTAGCATACCTGGAAGACAACGATCTCCTCTGTGACCGCCAATTCGGATTCCGTCGAGGCCGGTCTACTGGGGATCTTCTTGTTTATGCTACTCACTTTTGGAGCGAAGCCATTGAGAGACACGGTGAGGCTCTTGCCGCGTCTCTTGATATCTCTAAGGCATTTGACAGGGTTTGACACGCAAGTCTCATTGGTAAGCTTTCGGTTTACGGTATTGCTCCCGGACTTTGTACCTGGATTCAGGATTTTTTGAGAGGGAGGTCGATTCGAGTTGTCATTGATGGCGCCTCGTCCGATCTTCTTGGAATTAATGCCGGTGTCCGTCAGGGATTTGTTCTCTCCGCGACTCTTTTTTTGCTGCACATCAACGACCTGCTAGCTAGTCCCGGTATCTTTGGATACGCAGACGACAGCACAGTCTCGGTGAGATACTTGTCTGATGCGAAGTCTGGGTCAAAGGTTCAGTCGTAAAGGGAGTCGATGATGGAGGGAGTGAACTCGATCTTGGAGGCTGTCTCTTTATGGGGTGATGCCAACTTGGTTGGGTTTAACCCCTCAAAAACACAGGCTTGTCTTTTTTCGGCGAAATGGAGTCCATTCCAACTGACTCCGACTTTCCGGAATGTTTCCGTTCCGATCAGCGACCATCTTAAGCTCTTAGGGCTTGACCTCTCTTCTAATCTAAACTTCGGTCACTACATCGAGTCCATCACAAACACTGCAGCCAAAAAACTTGGCATTCTCTCCAAGGTGAGGCGGTACTTCACATCGGAGCAGCTCTTAAGTCTCTACAAGGCTCAAGTTCACTCCTCAATGGAATACTGTTCTCATCTTTGGGATGGGTCTGCTAGATATCAGCTGGATGCTCTGGACTCATTGGAGCGCCGAGCGAAGAGAGTCATAGGCAATAACTCACTTATGGAGGCAAATCTTCAGAGCCTCGAACACCGTAGATGAGTAGCCTGCCTATCGGTTTTTTATCGGTTACATTTCGGGGAGTGTGCGGAGGTTCTACATAACCTGATACCCCCTTCACCCTTCCATCACCGGACGACCAGGCGTGGCGAGCAGCATTTCACCCTTATGTTGTAGACATTCCTTTAATACGCACGAAGCGATTTGCTTCTTCTTTCATAATGCGGACGGCTAAGGAGTGGAATACTCTGCCGGTGTCAGTTTTTCTGGAACGCTATAATCTGGACATCTTTAAAGCTAAAGTGAACAGACACTTTCTAGGCACGCGTGTATCATCTTAGGCCTTATCTTTGCCTTCCATCAAGCGAGATTATGGTCAAACGTAAGCCTATATTCAATAAAAAAATAAAAAAACCCTGTCACAGTACAAAAGAGCGATTTAAAGACAGTTTGTTTGTTAGTTACTAAAAGTTAGCGTAACGTAATTAGGTAACTACTTAAAAAAAAAACTGCGTTTGAAGATTTTCCAACTCTAACAAATACAGGTAACCAAAGTTTGTAAAAAAAATAAGTAAGTACTTTGCAAGTAAAAGAATGATAACTTCTGAAATTACTTCTCGATCCGCAAATAGAAAAACATGTAGGTACCGTGTTTTAACAATCATTTCACATTTTGTAGGTATACCTAGTCAGGTCATAAGTATTGTCACACAGTAAAAACTTTTCTTTTAGAATGCTGGCCACAAAAAAGTTTATAGAATCCGAATTTCGAATTGTTCATGAAAATAAAAATGTATACTTGTTAGAATTTTACTCATTTTTAAATATGGAGTGGACGCTTAAAGAAGACCGTTTTGCAGTTATTGCGTTGCATCGTTGCGGTTAAGCGCAAATTAAAATTTTTGACATACTGAAAAATTTGAATATAACCAAAAGATTCGTTTATCGCACCATCAAACGATACAATGAAGACTCTAGTGTAGATGACAGGTCAAGAAGTGGTCGCCCTCGGTCTGTTAGGACTCCAGCAGTGATAAAAGCTGTGAAGGCGCGAATTCAAAGAAATCCCAAACGTAAGCAGAAACTGTTGGCCCTTCAGATAGGGTTAAGCACAACCACGGTGAGAAGGGTGTTAAATGAAGACTTAGGGCTTCGGGCATATCGAAGAAAAACAGGACATCGTTTGAATGCTCGTCTAATGGACCTGAGACTGAAGAGATGCCGCGCTTTGTTGAAGCGGTACGCGGGAAAAAAATATAGGGAAATTCTTTTTTCGGATGAAAAAAATTTTACCGTAGAAGAGAGCTACAACAAAAAAAATCATAAGGTGTACGCACACAGTAGTGAAGAAGCGAGCAACCGAAGTCCGCGTGTCCAACGAGGTCATTTTCCATCCTCGCTTATGGTATGGTTTCTTATTGCGCTTAACAGAGGTACATTTTTGTGAGAAAGGTGTAAAAACGAATGCAGTTGTGTATCAAAATACAGTCCTGATGAACCTTGTGGAACCTGTTTCTCATACCATGTTCAATAACAGGCACTGGGTATTCCAACAAGATTCGGCGCCAGCTCATAGAGCGAAGAGCACACAAGACTGGCTGGCGGCGCGTGAAATCGACTTCATCCGGCACGAAGACTGGCCCTCCTCCAGTCAAGATTTGAATCCTTTAGATTACAAGATATGGCAACACTTGGAGGAAAAGGCGTGCTCAAAGCCTCATCCCAATTTGGAATCACTCAAGACATCCTTGATTAAGGCAGCCGCCGATATTGACATGGACCTCGTTCGTGCTGCGATAGACCACTGGCCGCGCAGATTGTAGGCCTGTATTCAAAATCACGGAGGTCATTCTGAATAAACTTTAGTGTCATAAGAATCAATGTTTTGTTAAGTTCATTTTGGTATATAAATGGTTACATAATGAATACACTTGTTTCAATTATTTTATATTAAACATGTGACAGAATTTATGACCTGACTAGGTATATAAAAAGAACAGTTTGAATAAAGTTGATCACTTACATTTAAAAATACTTGTAGGCACGCAGTTAAAGTCACGAGCTACTGCTGGTAGTAAAGGACAGTTTTTTTATCGCTGTCGTGGGATGGCGTTCTTGTCTCTTTTTCGTCTCCATCGCCATCTACCTAGAAATAATTCAAACTTAGAAGCTTATTTGAAAAGACCTGCCTTGATCCTCATTATTGCATCATTATTCTATATACCTTTATTTTGAATATAATTGTGTGTTGAGATAAGTATTAAGTATCGATACAACTGTACTTGTCGGGAAACATTTGCGGAGGTAAACGTTGTGTTCCAAAACATTCCAAATCAACGGGTTCCAGGTACGACGGTTACTAGAGAAGGAAACGAGATGAAGCAGGTAAGTCACCTTAAATGATTATATAATTTAATAGGCCAATGGCTAGGGCGTCGGATTTGTTATCTTGAGGTCGCCGGTTCAAACCCCACCCATTGCACTACCGAGGGATAAACAAGAATACTAGTATACTGCAAAAAAAAAAATTTGTCATATATTCTGGATTACAAACCTCTCGTAAATCACAGAATTATGCAATTTAATATACAGTTACGTTATGAGGAATCCCAGAACAATACTTACTAAAACATAGCGGATACACTTTCCTTATTTCGGTCAGGAAGCGACGAACAGGATAGGTACTTTGTTAGTAGATTTTGCTGACGAACTTATTATCTGAAAAATACAATTTTTAAAGTTACGGAGCATGAGCAGTTACTCTTAACACAATAGTTAAAGGCTGCTATTGCAATAGTAATGTTGATAGTGACTCCTTATTTTTATCTGTACCTAAGTAGTATAGGTATATTATTGTAAAAATGTAAGGACTAACAACTTAGCGGTCGCTGAATTCGTAGTTTTATGTTTATAATATTACCGTAAAAAAAATAACTAAACTACAAAAAAACAACTTATTTCGGACGGACTTAGGGGAGACGGGGGGTATTGGAGCCTTCTAAGGAAAAAAATCAATTAAAGGCAAATTTATGGATAGTTAAGGAACTTTTTATTAGAAACTAAATCCATTTGACTATCATTTAATGACAGCGTTAACGTTATATAATTAGGAATTTGGCCACAAATAAACTTAAAGAAAAAATCAGAATCGCTCTCATTACCCGACTTTGCGGGAAATGAGAGCCTATAAATTCGCATATTATGTGTAATGGGAGCTACTTAATTTTTAAATCAGCCTCAAAGATTTCTATATTAGTCTATAATCTCACTTATTTATATAAATTTTATTAAAAATAACAATTAACAACCGTTTAACAATTAACTTTAAGGATCTAATCAAAATACGCAAATACAATCAACCGAGCTCTCAGAAACAGAACATTGTTTATGTGCCCATTGATTGCAACTTCTACAACGGTACCACATCTCATAATTTTTCCCTGTGTCACAGCAAATAGCACGCAATGTCTCTTCTTCTGAATATTCTGACTCATCGTCGCAAAGATTCTCAACGTCTTTGTCTTTAGACGTGTCAGTTTCATCCTCAAAAAGTTTCTTTTTTACTCTTTTTACTTTTTCTTTTTTGTTAGTTGCCTTCTTTCGTGTTTTTCTTTTTTCTGCGGTACATTTTATATTTGTGTTGCTGGTTTCTCCCTTTTTCTTTGGTGTTACAAACAACAACAACAATTAGTAGTTGTATCTAGCACGCCTATGGAAACAGTATTTGAAGAGAAGGAGAAGAAACGTTTAGAGAAAAAAAAACCTGAAAATATTTCAGTTTTTTTTTCATGTTCTTATTGTTGTTTCTTATGTTAGGTAGTGGACTCACAACTGATAGAACTTTCGCAAAATCAGTGTGGTTGGGTCTGTATCGAGTGTCTGTTCGTGAACGTCATTTGTTGTGTACGAGATCGTGGAGGTGCTGTAGGGTATTCCAGTCTCTTATGATACCTTGTATACCTACTGGTGTACCGCCACGCTGAAGTTTTTTGATAACATTTTATAAGGTTTCAACGGTCCAAGACGCTTTCGTAGTGATGCGTTCCCTTTTTCATGGCATTTTGGCATCTAAAATATAAAAAACATACGGGGTAATTGCAACTAAAAAGGGTAATCAGAGTTTATAAGCTCTGCTTGTCCGACTACCACCATCTTGGAATTAAATAAATTTGATATACTGAATCTAGCTTGTAACGAAATTATAAGCACTGATACTCAAAATTGATAACATTAGCTATAAAATAAAAAAGGTTTCATTGTAACAAACGTATAACTTCATACATACCTGGCAGATGAAATTTGGTATTTTTTATACGCGCGCCCTAAAAAATTTACAACCGTCCGGGGTTACATAACACACTGGCGAGTCGAGCGCCGCCCGCGGGGAAACTCGATCGCAGCGTGCCGAAGGGGCCCGAGTGGCAACGGAGTAAATACAAGCTGTAGTTTTGTCTCTAGGCGCATCGCTCCCGTTACCCTCTGGCTCCCATTACCCTCTGTTCACCTAATAATGTTGGTAGGCAGGAAGCTTTTTCTACCTCACCGGGCATAAATACAAACACATTGTTATTTATCAATTGGAAACACATTATTTCATAGTGTCATATGTATACTTAAACATAGTGTACTCAATCTGTTATGCTATTTATTGCCCAGCAAACATGTGCCCAACAAGGTTTGCGATAAGTCGACAGTTGTAACGATGAAATTGGTCGGTACAGAATGCAGTTGTCCCGTACGGAGCAACGATTCAAAATGTTAGGTATTGTTTAAAAGATGTTAAATAATTAGGTGCATTATAATAATTAATACATTAAAAAGAACTACCTATAGCATACCTACGTAGGTATGCTATAGGTAGTAGTAGTAGTAGGTAGGTACCTACAATGGCAGAATACGTTTTCCAATAGCAAAAAAATAAAGAAATAGGTGCTTGAATATTAGGTACTTAAAATTTGAAAAAATATGGGAATGGAATGTAGTATAAGTTGTCCGCAAATTAAGCTTAAATATTTAGTGCTCAGATTTTGCTGCGAGATTTCCGTGTTATTATAAAATTTGTTATAAATTTTATTATAAGATTGCCCGGATTTGCGCTATAGAGAGCCCGCGGAGCGGAGCGTCCGGTCAGGGCTTTATTAATTGTAGTCTTGGTTTAAAAAAGTTGTCTTGGGTACCCATGACGTACGCACTGTGCCCTATGATAAAACATAAACTGTTGACATATCTGGTTTCTGGGCTTTAAAATCCGGGGTTTACAGGCGACATGGCCTGGTTGCCTAATTTTTGAAATGTCGACCCTAACACTAATTTCCCGCGCACAATTTCACCACGTAGCTTCTGTTCCCGTAAGAACTAATAATAAAATATAGCCTATATTTATTATAGTCTCCGGCTAAAACCTATCTAAAAAAAATTTCAAATTGGCTCAGTAGTTCCTGAGATTATGTACAAGCAAACAAACTGTTCAACTTTATATAAAAGTATAGATTAATTACAGGTAGGTATGAAACTTGGTAAAGAAATATGGAAAAATATATAAAAAAGTGCTTAATTGTAGAATATACTAACAGCTACCTTCATATTTATATTATAGCTAGGTTCCCGCGCGCGGTTTCACGCGCATGTACTCCATTCCCGTAGGAACTCCATAATTAGATACCTAAATATTGCCTATAGCCTTCCTCGATAAATGGGTAATAGTTGCTAAGATTTGCGCAAACACACAAACAAACCCTTCAGCGTTATCTACTAGTAAAGATTATTTATTTTGTGGTTTACCGTTCATAGTTCATAGTAGTGCGTATGAATTGAGAGACGAAGCTTTTTAACTTAAACTGGATCGAGCTACAGCGAAGGTGAAGAATCTTATTAAGTTTTGTTTGAATGCTACACGGTGCCTACATACCTACAGCGCGTAAACAAAAATAATACTACCTTCCGTGCCTCGGAAAGCACGTTAAACCGTTGTTCCCAATTGGTATAACTTAATTTATAACAATTGTATACCAAGCGTGGTTTCTAAGGCAAAATCCCTGCCTCGGAAGGAGGCCTATGTTCAGCTGTGGAAGTTATACATACTTGCTGATGATGATGTCGAGGAGAGTTGTTTCTAACTCGATCACGCCAGAATGGCTGAACAGTACTCTAGTACTGTTAAGTCAGTGAAATCACGCAAAGGGATAGGTTACTATTTGGCACGAGCTTTTTATTCCGAAACGATGTACCTACCTACGGCATGTTTTTAATAATTAGAAATAAGTATTTCTATGTTTATGCATATATCATATCGTGGAATAGAATCTCACACATGTGAAAAATTAAAATAATTTTATTGATAAGTGTGAATTAACTGCTTTTCAAACCAGTCGTCGGCGATACTGCCATACCGCATAAGTGACAATAGCTACGGTTGAAAATTAAACAAATATAACGGAAATATTTCTGACAGATGAAATAACATCTTATTAGCAACTGTCATTTTCGCGGTATTGCAGTATCACTTACGCAGTGTTCAAGTCTAATAACAATTAGTAAGTACTGTAATGTTTTCAGTACAGTGATTTTTTAGTCGTTGCTAATATTTGGCCATACGATAATATTTGCCATCAGCATTACTATCGAGTTTTGCAAGTATCCCTCGAACTTCGAGGGATACTTGCAAAACTCGATTCGAAGAGACATGGCAAAATGAGCGTACTTTTCGCGAATACATGTTCGGACGCCGGACGCCCCTACCACAGGTTCAATGCAATTTTAATATAATGATTAACGCAATTGAAAAGGAATATATCAAGAGTATTAGCAACAACTAAAATATTTCGGTGTGTATTTTATTCGAATGCTTGGTGCGTATCCCCAACAATCCCATAATTGCATATTTACGGACTGCAACTCCTTTTAACAAGGAGTTTTGAGACGACAGGCCACGTACCTATACCTGTACTCTCTCACAATTTAAAACAGAACTGGTTTGGTAATGTAAAATAAAACAATATGTTCCTATATATTACGTATTTATTTATATTTTATTCAAAGGTACAATATATTACATCGTCTGAACTTCCTTCTTCTCCCAACACACATCACAAGTCCATCATAATGACTAAGCAAATGATCTGTATGGTAAATTGGGTCGTGACCCTACACAAAATACAAAATTAAGCATAATCTTAATACCTAAAGTACTAAATTTAACGCGGAAGTCAATACTGTAGAGGAGGAAATAATACAAATTTAATTAACCATGGCAGTTGATTAAATAAAGATTATGCATGTCTCAATACTAATTGCCATTTAGTATCAAACTCAAAGTTAGCAATGACTAAACAAAATATTTACATAATCTAATTACATATTATGTCGGATCAACCATATAATTATTTTAATATGAGGAAATATTAAAATAACAGTAACTTCATTTAATGTTTATGAGTCAATACAATTTAGCATAATACTAACCTGCTCCATACGTTCGTAAGTGATTTGATGTTGGTGAGAGATCGATACATCATTCCCAAAGACGTTACTGTATTATAAAGAAACGCTAACAACTAGCTAGAGCTAGATTCTATTTCACAACTGAACTATGAGCATATTTTAATATCACTAAGCACAATATAACTTCGTATAGTTATACATATATATAACAAACGCCGTGCGAATCAAACCTCCACAAAGGTATATGAATGCACCAGTAAGCCAAAATCGTTATTACATTTTGTAATGATATAGAAGTAAAAAATATCTCTTATCTAATTCACTTTAAAGTTTAGAATGGTGTTTTATCTAATGCGAACATTTCAAGTAACTACAGTTACCTCTATACTTATAAATATAACACGAAATAAAAGCGACAAACGTGTATTTCAAAGGTTAAATTGAAATTTTATTATGTTATATTTATTAGTAAAGAATTTAGTGCCTAACAAATTTCACGTACATTTTGAGCTGGTTCGAACACGATCCTGTTTTTGTTGTCTATCTAGTGTTAATCAAACACATTACAAATATAAATACAATGAGACGTTAGACATTCGTCTTCGATTAAAGCATACCATTATTAAAAGCTATTTGGCATCTTTATGGACGTAAAAGTCTAAGTCATAAGCAGAAATATTGTTTGTGCTATATCGAATGCTGCGAACAGCTAAAAAACTTTCAAAGATAATAAATAATAATAATATCAAATGTATGTATTATAAAAGTCTTTTGGAAACATAAGAAATATAAAATTAGGCCTCACTTATCATAATAAATGCTTTGTCATGGAAAAATCTTATAAATAAATACATACAAAAGTAATCTCAAATAATTTAGAGTAGTGTTATATGTTGTATTAATTTCCCTCAAGGCATGTCAGTCACAAAAGTATTACTGATTTTGTTATTAATCTCTGTAGTCTTTATTAATCGTTGTTTCATTTATTCTACGTTCATAGAACTATAAGATACTCGTTACTTTATAAGTGCGGCGTGTTGTGGACTGTGGTCTTATTTATATGACTATTCCCGTGGCAACACTCTTAAAAGACCAATCTGCAAATGACGTAAAAAATCTCAATACGTGAAATACAATACAATATAATAAAGTAGGTACAATATTTTTGGCATATATCAAACGACTTACATGTGAGGCTTGCAGCGACACACCCTTTTACTTATTTTGAAAATGTATTCATTTATTCAATGACTTAGTTTAGGAATCAAATTGTGTGAGATTTTCTTACAAGTAATTTCAAACTATTTCTATAAGTAAAAGGGACTATGTACGACTCGTATTATAACAAAAATAGAACAATCACCGCAAAAGTGTTTAGTCACATGTATAATTTATTGTACAAAAAATATAAAGATATTAGTGCGGAAAACACTTACACATTGCTGGACCGAAGACAAAAGCAATATTCACTTGACAATAACGTGTGTTAATGACAGCTGTCATTCGTCACAACACTGAAAATGGCACTACATAAACCAGACTACGGAGAAAAAGGGCTAGGAGCACTGTCTTTATCAATACAAATTACTTTTACTCTCTTTAGAATGTAGGTACGTCAGTTAATGCAGATATTTGTTTTTATATAATTAAGATAAAAATAATCAAGAGATAGTTTTTGTACTATACGACGTTTTTATATAACATGTATATGCTATACATTGTATATGCTTCTTTTCCACGTATTACCACCTCCTTGGTTAATTACTACGTAGACTTAAACTTTCATTAATTCATAGTCTTTTATTAAGATGTTTTTGGGATATGGACAGCACTCCTTGCCAATAATCGCCTAAAGGTTCAATTCCGTGCATAGGAGCTAATCGCAGTCGCACGCGGTCATTAGTATTCGGCTGACGCGACAATAGTCAAAGTATTAGAATATTTGAAGCAGTTTCCGAGGGCTATCCACAGCCGTCGGCTTCTGACTATTGTCGCAGCAGCTGCACGCGTCAGTCGCGTGCGGCCGCGATTGGCCGCGATGATGCACGGAAATTAACCTTAAACCAAAATATTGGTCGACATTAGACTTATGTAAAACAATCATGAAACACATATGTCATAGTCAGTTTATATAAATTCATTAATAAAACAAACAGTCCGCAATCAATGTAATCACGATATGTACAGTCCCAATAATCTAACGGTAGTTCAATGTTAGTAGTATCTATTTTACAAGGTGAATAAAGTTAAAACGCCTAATGTATATGCATTACTCTGCTCGTAGTCACAATAATATACTATGTTTAAAATAATTTTATAGATTATGGAATCGTTATGAGTTACGTGGCCGCAGTAAGATTGCGGTTAAAATCTCATTTAACATAATTTACTAGATTTCTTTCGGTTCAATCATCGATCGAGGCTACACAGAAACGTTAAAACGGCTGTACGCCTAGGCATTTTTAAAATCTTGTTAAGGCTCAAATACTTTTAAGACCGCTGTTTAACTTAACTAACATCTCACCACGAATCTGGTCCAGATAAAAATAATTTATTAAAACAACTATGAATGTTTTTAAAGATAATCGTACGATTATTTTTTAATAAAAAAAAAGATATTGCCGTATAAAATTGCAGTAATTGCAGTACAAGATTCGTGATATAATTACTACTAACCAATACAAGCTATGACAAATCCGCTGCCCATACACATTCGCCAACATTCGGCCTTCAACAAAAATATTCGAGCACTATAATTTTAATATTAAAAACGCGATTCTAGAAATTTAGTTATCTAGCCGGTCCTCATTAGGTAGCGAGCCTTACGAGTTAGATCACACAATATCGACAGTAGAACGATCTCACACGATATCGACAATTAGAACAATCGATGTTAGTCACGCGTGAGTTACGGTGGGTGCGAGGCCGACGACAAACTTGTCGAGTTTAAAACAAACCTTTCTTTTTCTTGTCTTTCTTGTCCTTGCCGTCCACGGTCCTGTAAGATAGAAAATGTAATATTATTTTGAATGGCAAAAGCTACATGACCCATTTTTAAAGTTAATTAAATGCAAGTAGAATGCACATTGCCCCTATTTAGATTCTTTATACAGTGTTTATATAATCATGTTAAGTGGTATATGATGTTTCGTTATGCGCTCGTCCAGCTCGCGAGCTCGTGCCTCCAGCGCTCGCCGTGTTACTGTACGCTATAAGCGTCGCTACTCACTCCTTGCTGTTGGCCTCGAGCGAGCGGCGGCGCAGGTCGTCGAGCGACAGGCCGGTCTCCCGCTCCCAGGCGGCGCGCTCGGCCTGCAGCGCTCGCTGGCGCTCGTCCAGCTCGCGAGCTTGTGCCTCCAGCGCTCGCCGCGTGGCCTCATGTCGACGCGCCAGTTCCGCTTCAGACTCCTTCAGCTTGGCTCGCTTCTCACGTACTTTCATCTCGAACACCTGTAACGAAATTGTACATCATGAAGACTAAATCATAAATCTGATTATGATCTTCAGGCCATGCTGAAATGCAAAGAACAACTTTTTGTAAGACCATCATCCTTAAGAAATATATAATAGAGCTCAAACCGGAACTAAAGATATTCTACACGCCGCAGGTCGAACTACACCGTATCCATAATTATATATTCAACGCAGTTAACGCGAGAGAACCAAGCGTTGCGCGTCAAGTGGCAACAGCCAGTGGTCCCGCCTTCGAGACCACTGGTGGTCAGTTTGGGTATTCTGGTCGCGTTTCGCAAGTGGTTACAAGAAAGGAGGGCAACCAGTAGTAGCCTCTTGTTGCTTTAATAAATTGCGCAATAGGGTGCAACCATTGGCCACCGGTAAGAGCCTCTCTGAAATATTGGCGAATATACTGGTGTTTCTTTTGTAGGAAATCTCCTCGAATTCTCGGGACTACGGGCGCAAGCACCTGAGGGAAACGTTATGGTTGTAGTGATATTCAGAACCGGAGTAGAACCGCTCCTCGGCAAATAACCCGAAATACAAAAGACGAATCATGCAATTACATTAAGCACCACTGTGAAATAAGCGTTCTAGATTGATTTAGCAATTATTATGTCCCATACCTGGAAGATAAAGTTAAAAATAAAGACTTTTGTGGTAATTCTCCTTTTTTTTTACTCAAATTTGCTAGATGACTTGTTGAAATAATATTACTGACCTGTTCCATTTCACTTTCCATCTTTTTCATGTTAAGATCATGTTCTCGCTTTTCTTCCTCCATTTGGGCCAGAGGATTCCTGGGAACAAACAGTTACTTCTAAATTAACAGGAAAATAAAATTACTAACTGTATTCAAAACAGAATATGACAAAAATCCACATAACTATCCACATGCCCTAAGTAAGAATAGGTTATAAGGTTTCTATAGCTGACCGATAATTTAATATTATATGGTATCCTTCTAAATATAATGTTAATAGTTACTCTATTAAGTATAATATAGTATAAACCAGGGGTGGCCAACTTAATAAGACCTAAGATCGACTTTTGACTGTGTGCGATCGACTATATGGCATACATAAACGTTGAATCATGTATCGTATAAGTCAATGGAATGATAAATAGCTATATTTTCAGATTATTATACGACAAACACTAACTTTGTGCTTATGTGGCACGTATTTGTAGACTAAAATATCACTTTTTATTATATGAGTTGATCGACTGTAATAGCTGCCGGGATCGACCAGTCGATCGCGATCGACCGGTTGGCCACCCCTGGTATAAACAGTAAGAATAAAGGTAGAAGGTAAGAAAGAAAAACGTATACTAAATATCGTGAAATATAATTTAAAGGGTTTTAGCAGTCGCATGCAAAAAGAGTAATGAATATGAATACAGATGGATGGAGAGGAAGAGAAAAATGGGAAGATGTATGGATTGAGTGAATAGGGAGTAAGTGATGGCGTGACGGCTGACAGGGCTGAATAGAAGAGAAAAATATGATGCACCGACCCAATGAATTGGTATAAGGGCAGGGAGATTATAATATAATAAACATTGTGTCATTAAAACATGACAACCACCACACGGTCTTATCTACAGATTTAGACCAATTAAATCTAAGAGATTTGCGGTTTTCATGACATATCGGATATTTTCGTGTTTTTATTGGTCGAAAGCTGTATAGAGACTCGAGTCTTCAAGTAGTAATTTACAATTTTAATACATAATTATGTATTTATCATTTCTGGATTCGCAAGTTTGATTTTCTACTAAAGAAACATATTATCAAACTAAACTACGAAAAATATTCCTGCTGTTAGTAAGGTAGCAAAACAAGAAAGTAAGCACATATACACATTTAAAGCGAAGCATGCAATACCATACGAATCTATCTACTAGAACATTAAAATACATTAATATGAAAATAACAATAAACAAAGTACAAAAAAATTTAGCAAAGACATAAAACTTAGGAGTTTTAATACAGTTATCGAGAAGATGCAGAGTCTTTAAATTAACTGACTTTAAATGAATGGATGATATTCATATATCTTAGATATCTTGAAAACTATGGATTTTCTTCGAATCTCGATTGTTCTAAAACTGGATTACTATGTATAAAATTCAAGAACATATGTAGCGAAAAATATAAGGTGCTTCTGAAATATTTGCCATCCTTTGATAGAAGAAAGTGTCACACTTATAACATTAGTAAAGAAATTTCTGTGGAATTTATTAAATTAATTTGTTTTGAATAAAGCTATCTCGCAATAACAGCCGTGTTGGCCTGCCTCAAATTACGCTTGTATAACGTATGATTTTTTTTTTATTTTTGCTATTTTTAAAGTTTATGAATTTATAGCCAATGGGTCGTGCTTCTGTGTGTAGATATTTCAAGCCACCCTGGTCATCATTTTGATTTGTGTTGTCTTTAACTACCCTTCTTCTTATTAATTTTCATTTCATCCTAAGGTTGTCTGGGGAAGATCGCTCATTACAATAAGACCGCCGATTGTACATATTTTCCACGTTAGATACTTTATTTTTATATCCTGTATTATTCTGATGTGTAATAAAGAGTATGTATGTTTATGTTATTGATACAATAAAAATCATAATTTCACAGAAATTTCTTCCCTAACGTAATCACTACTCATGACTACTATCTACTGTTTAAGAGATGGCATATATTTTGGAAGCATGTTATAAATTACTAATATTATAACTTTATGACTGGTGGCGAAGTGCAGCGTAACTTGCCGTTTCAAACATATAATGTCGTACCATTTCAGATTTCGTTACCAATGATACCGCACGATTGTTTAACAAACAACTCAATTGTGTTTGTATACAAAATGCACAAGACACTTGAATGATACAACTATTAACATATACATGATACATATTTAACCAAAGCAGTCTTTGTATTGAGCATATTATATTCGTAAAAAATATATAGAGACTGCTTGATTATGTCCGATACATGTTGGTGAAGTACTATTTTTATAAACCTTGATTTTTAGTCGTTGAGAAATGATTTTTTGAAATTAAAAGCAATCTATGTATTTACATACTTTTCCAATGACAGAATTACAGATTAAAAATGACTTGGAACCTGTATTAGGATCGGCCGTTCATAGCACCCGGATTATCATTTATTGCAAGGTACTAGAGCTGATTTTGCTATCTAAATTTAGAGTAGCACTATCCCTAAGGATATTTTAAGGTTTTTTGTAAAAAAAAAAATCAGGATGCTCAGGATTATTTAAACTTTTTGATATAAGTCAAACATTTTGTTAAAGCAAGCTCAATTATTTTCTTGGGCTTCCAAAGAAAATACAGATACAGTAGAATGCACTCGCTACATAGTTCAAAACTAGCCTCTTTATACGACTAGGTAAGACTGTTAAATGTTATCACAAATCAACTTTTGAAATTAAAACATAAACTGCATTTTTATATGTATGAAATAATAAAATATCTCATACACTAGTTTAAAATGTATAATGTATTGCGTAACTAAAATACAAGCTGCAGTTATGAAAATACGTCGATCGGGACAGGACTTACCAGACGGTCATGAAACTGTTCATCAATCCTTGCGGGCACAAACTGACACAACACAACCAGAGTTAACGACACATGGCTGTGCTCGCGAGGCTACATAGTGGCATCACTAACATACACTTACAGAAACAATGCAATGCAAAACAATACATTTCTGAACTAATATTTTATTTTTATTTCAGACGGACATACGTAGTTAGCCACGAGGCGTTTGCTACTTCGCCGGGCATAAAGGCGAGTAGAGCTCCAGCTTTAATAAATGGTTTGAAAACTTCATTGTGGGACTTGGACGTAGGCTCAGGGCGATGCGATTGAGGGATTATGACTTTTAGTATTTTAGGGGAGTTTTGTGCAACTGTCGCTGTACTTTTCTTTTCGCGTTCCTCTCGGACTTCGGGTCTACGAGGGCATCAGATTCTCAACTAAAGATCGCCTGATTTATGTTTGAATTCTGTTTATACTCTCGCAAGATCATAATTACGATTATAGTTTATCATTAATAGAATTTATGTTTCGTATCTTTTAATAGTCATTACATAAAACTGTTATGTTACTTCTATTTATTTTTTATTTATGATTATGAAATAAAAAACTTAACTCTTTGCACTGTTAAGTTTAACATTATATATTAGCTAATAAACCAGGTTTTTAATGCGTAAGTTTGTATGTCAAATAGCGTAGCATTTTTTCAAACGCATCATGTAACTTTAATGACCGTGTTTATTTGACGTGGTAAATAAACGTGTAAAAATATGTGTCATGATACGCTTGAATAATTTTCCTGCATTTACTGTGTAATTATAAAAATTTTGCAATGATGTATAAACAAACATGACGAAAGACGGAAGAAAGACAGGTATTCGCTTCTTAATTCCAACCAAGTCAAACTATTTTCAAACATGACAAGGTTTATTGACTCGTGTAACCACAATGCATTTATTAACGTTGAGAAATCACTGTGCGACCGAGTGTAACGCACGCAAATTAGTTGCAGTCATCATTTAACAACACAAAGCACGTACAAAGAAGAATAAATTGTTATTAATGCCACCATGTAAACGCATGAACTGATAGTTATTATGATTTATGATTTTACTTTGGAATACTTAAAAAACTTACAACAAATATGCAGCAACCATTTCAAAGTAGTATATTTTTTTAAATAGTCCAAAGTAAACACAGAAGATAATGAAGTAAATTAACGATAAATATTTCATTTCTGCATGCCCAAGCACATAACGTTCAGATATTAAATAATATCAATGCAGAGCTATTTAAAAAAAATCTAATATATTAAAAATAAAATAAAATTCTGTAGCACATAACTGTGACAGTGTTAACAGAGAAGAATTATGTTTAAAGGTGACCAGACATGCAGCAATGAAAGACAGTTAAGAATAAATTGACATTAAAATTAGTAGAATAATGTATGGTTGTCTAAATATAAATTGTTGTTCAATTATACTAATAGTCTGGTCACCTTAAATGCGGTGACAGCAGTAATCAAATAAATAACTTTTTATTGAAATATTGTTACAAATATGTATGAATCACCAACCCAGTCTACTGTGGTTGTTAGAACTAATCATGCCTGTTTCAAATTAACACATGATTTCCAAATCTACTTAGTATAGAAATATATGGTAATTGTAAGTTGAAGATTTAAGGCTGTTAGTACCCCTAAATAAATATTAATGACGCACAACTCGTAGTGGTGCTTCAGGGGATCTAATAACTAAAAAATATGAGATTGACACATTATTTACATTTAACTCCCTCCATGGCATGTAGTTGAATGCCTGAAGTATGAACATATTTGTTTATTGCGTTAAAAAGAGAAGAAACTTTTCAAACATGGAAACAGGAATACATATTTTTTTTACTATGCAAATGTTAAAATAAATAGGTATTAATGTAACATCGTATATTTTGCTTTCACATACGTTACATTTTGCTTTTGATCGATACTCTTTGGGTACAAAACATATATTGTGAATACTACTAGTGACAACTAACTAAAATATGTTTTATTTGCATTATAATTTACCTCGTTTTATAGGTAAGATTTAAATCAATAGAATAGAAGTAGCCCAGACACATCACAAAGAAGTAATACTATGATGAATATAAAATTAAATGTTATCTCACTTGTTAGAGTTGATCCTATGTGGTTTGCCGTCATGCGAGAGGCCAGCTAGCTTACGGCAGCGGTAGTTCTCATAATGTACGGAACTCGTCACGTCCTTCAGATCCTGAAGGTGAGTCCGTATTACCATGTTGCGAAGGGCCAGGAAGTCGCAGTGTTCCAAGTTTTCAACTGAAAAAGAATAAAATGTGTATAAGCTACTTCTCCCTGTCCCCTCTCAAACTCCATTGTTTGACTCCGTCCTCGGTTGCCTGGAAGAGATCACATTTTGTGACAAGGCTGCCATGTTTACCTACGTTAGTTATATAAAACGTTTAGTTTATAAGCTTTCTGTTCTTATTAATGTACAATAAAAAGTTAATCTACAAACTATATATCTATCTTTCTTTTTCGCCTTACACGGCTTCTTCGGCTACGTTTAGTAATTCCCAAACGTATACACTTTTTAATCCTAAATAACCGACTACAATGTTCACGATTTATGAAAAATATAAGCAAACTGAAAATCAAAGTAGTAAAAACTATTACTTTGAACTGAACTAAAGGAATGAAGACAATGTGAATATTCTAACAAAAAATGCTCTATTAGTGCCACTACTAACTTGAGTGAAGATAAGAGTAAGATAAGTGCGTTTATTTTTGTAACGAACATATTATATAAATCAAATTTGTTTGATGGCACAGAAGGTAAGTAGCGAACGTTCATGCGCCAAGAAACCATATTTTCTTAAAGTGTTTAATGAAGCCATAGACATGCGATCAAATATTTTTGACTTAGAATTGATTTTGGGAGAATGAGAATACATAAACTAAATCACACACTATATGCCTAATCATACATGTCATGTAGTGACATGACCAAAATATTGCGACGCGTGTCTTTGGTTCGCCATCCCTGAGCTAGTAATTTACCTTCAGCGATGCCCCAGGGGTACTTCCTCCCGCGCACCTTCTTCCCGTCCGTCTCGATGACTGTGTTGGCGCCCACCACGGCGAAGGGCACGCGTCCCTTGAGGGCCCGAGACTCGTTCTCGCCTTCTTCGCCATTGCTGTCCGGGAACTCGTAGATCTTGATCTTGTGTTGGCTTATTTCTTTCATTATCTGGCGAATTTTATAGTTAATTAGTAACATTGAAAGGCAACTTTGAAGTTCTTAAAACCCTTTATATAATCAACGCTCAATGTTTGAAGAAATAGAATGCTTCTAAATAACTACATGTGTAGTTATTTACAATCGATGACAATTTGTGGATAAAAAACTAGTTTACCGAGCGCGGTTCCACTCGCATAGCTGCCGTTACTCCTAGATAACATAAAGTTCGTTATTCAGGAGTAGCATAAGCTAAATTTAATTATGAAGTTTCCGAGGTTTCCCCCTAATGGTGAACGATTTGATTAAATAGGCCTCAGAACTATTGGTCCGATTTGGACCAATAGTTCTGAGGCCTATTTAATCAAATCTTTCCTCTTTATAGTATTAGTATAGTGTATACTTTAGTAAAACTTTATTATTTTACTAAACAATTCAGTATAAATCTATACATCTGATTTACCATATAATATTATGTACCTACTTAACATTTTTTGTTTCTAAGTAACGCGAATTCAGTGTAACAAAATTGTGATATAATTAAAAACGAGCAAATTAAACCTTTTAAATGAATTCTTAGAATAAAAATGTATCAACATGTTACCTGTTCTTTGAAGTCTTTGCATTCTTCAGGTGTCATCGTATCTGCCTTCGCTATGACGGGAATTATGTTCACTTTGTCTCCAAGTCTTTGCATGAATTCCACATCCAGAGGCTTGAGGCCATGTCCGCTTGGCGCGATGAAGTACAGACAACAATGCACGCGGGTGTCGGGTGGCGCGGCCTTGCGGGTCACCCGAGACTCCGCGTTCAAGAACTCTTCGTACTTCGATTCTACGAAGTCGATGATCGGTTGCCAACTGGAAGATAAAAATGACAAGAAAGAACATCAGTTTTAAAAAAAAAAGATTATTTTATTGATACCAAATTTAGTTAAACATAATTTTGAGTTTTATTCTTACTTAACTTACTTAACTATTATAAACGCGAAAGTTTGTCAGTATTTGAAGATGGATGTTTATTACTCTTTCACCCAAAAGCTACTGAACGGATTTAGTGAAATTTAGCGCGAAAAAGTTTATAAATCGGATTAACATGTGGGCTACAATACTTCATCGTAAGACCCACTGCAGCAGTCTAACAGTCCAACGTGGTTAAAACCGCGGGGCCTATAGTCTATAAATCCCGAATACCCATGTCTAACCCTTAGGGTTTATGCTGCCAACAGATATTCGTCATGGAAAGACTCAGTTGCTTTAAGATAAGACTATTATTATCACCTTAGTATTCTCAACTATCAAGACAATGTACCTTACTTAATCAACTAACTTAAATAAATATTGAATATATTCTATATACATACCAATTACTATTATCGACTGCATCGCCAAAGCCGGGCGTGTCGACTATTGTTAGGGTGAGATTAACTCCATTCTCCTTGAGAATCACTACGCTGGTCTCCACGCCCACCGTCTTCTTGACGCGGAGCGAGGGGCCGGGGTGCTTGTCCCGGTCGTACACCTCAGTCAAGAATAACGAATTTATTAACGTTGACTTGCCCAAGCCCGATTCTCCTGCAAAACAAACGAGTTACCAATTAAAAACATTGATGATCCTTGAATATTCATACAACTAGTACCTTAATAATGTATTGAAATTGTTACATTCTATGTATTTTTTATGTTTATTTGCTAACGCTTATAACCTAAATGAATATTCATTAAACTGGCAATAAGTGCGCAATGTAATGCATATTAATAGACAACGACTTACCTACAACCATTAGCGTGAACTCAAATCCTTTTTTGACCGCTTTCCTGTAAACTTGGTTTGGTAGATTTGCGAATCCGACATATCCATCTAATTCTTTGGTTTTGGGCTTTTCTATTTTAGGTAGTTCCGGTTTAGGCGCAACTGGTGGGTGGTCAGGTTTCTGAAATAATAAAATAACAAATATTTATCAACATCCAAGCCAAACAAATATGTTTATTAAACACTGAAACATGTTAACTTTTGCATTGTTGTAGAATATCGTTTTGTATAGATGTATTGTTCTAGCTACTGATAATAATAAGGAATGGTATGAGACAATAACCGTTGTGATCAGTAATGTATTAATATGAGTTTGTCAAGCGAACAAATATATGGTCAGCTCATTATGTTACTTTGATATTTATTTACTAGACCGACGCCCGAGGTGAGGATAAGAGTACTAATGCCACGGTCATCGTTACAGTGGCGAGATTTTATGATCGAGTTTCATACATATATTATAATATGTATATATTATACGTGAAGTAAAAACATGGTATCCCTTTTTAAAAAAAATGCGTGGACGGAGGAGTATGAAATTTCGCACACTTATCGTTTAAATATTGGGAAGGAGTTCAGAAAGCTAATAATTTTTTTTGGAATTATGGTCGAATGTCAACTATTCGTCGACCACTAGTTTATAATTATTGTTCCAAACTTTATTACCAGCTAGACGGTAATTACGTTTGGAACAATAATTAACCCCGCGAAAATATTAAACCCGCGGCTTTGTTCACGTAAAATAAGGATTAGATAACACAACATTAGATGACAAGTATTCCATTTAAATCGGTTCTTCGGTTTCGTCGGAGATTAAACGGACTACAAATTAACAGACAACATAAACAGTTACCTATATTATACCGTATAAAATTAACATATCATGAAGGTCGTCAAAATTAGTCCAACTGTTACCGATACAAGCGGGAAGAAACAGACACACAGATAGAAAGACATTCTTTAAATGATGTTTTTGTTATTAGTACCTTCCCTATGCCCTATATGCATTCATGGGCCTATTATTTTCCATTACAAGCAGACACTTACATTTTATTTATTAGTATAGATAACGAAAGATGAGCGCCTTAATGGTCATTGGAACGTGCTCGATAACTAGGAAACGTTTAAAAGAAACCCGATATTGATATAATTATCTTTTATATCGTATATCGTACTTGATTGTAAATCACGATTCTATGGTTATTTAATAAGATTATTAAAAGAATTACTTCGAAAAACCATGCAACCAATATCAAAGTGTTTTGGTAATCTAGCAAAGCAACAGGATCTAAGCTGATAACCAAAAATAGCCCGGCGAATACGACAGGAAAAGGAAACATTAGCTCGTGCTCAACATCTTAACTAGTTTGGCCTACAAATTTTTACTCAGTATAACTTCAATAAGCTCCCTAATTATTCTATACGTAAGAAAAAAACAAGTATTATAGAATGTATTATAGTTTTGAGATAAAATAACAAAACAACATACCGACGGGTGCCTAGAACAAAATCATATTTGACGTGTTATGAATTTTTTTAAGGTACGACATTTTAAAACCGCTGTTACCTAGGGCTGGTTTATGATCCTTCTTATTTAATTTAATTTAAAATAATCTGAAAATTGCTAGCGCATCATTTACAGTTTCATATTCGATGTAAAGATTATTTAAGGGCACAAGATTAATTCTTTAAACCTGTCGACGGAAGTCTTTGAGAGACTAATCTGACAAATACTGCTAGTCTATGCTTGCCAAACATTTCGACCTGATAACTAATTTTCTCCGTGATATATTTGTGTTATAGTTAGTATAATTTGAAATAAATTCTCTATGAATACCAACCAATATTCATAATAATATTATAACATTTCTTTCTTCATATTACGATTTCTCTTAGATATAAGTCTCGCTAATAACAATATATGTATATAATAAGCGTAAACCAAGGATCGGACAGCAGTACCATTCAATAAAAAGGCTCTTGCGCCGAGGCATAGAAAAATTACACCCATCGTTACAATGTCCAGCGTTGGATAATATATTAAGTAGGTATGTACCTTGATGATATTCTCTGTACTCCTAAGCGGCGGCGGTACAACAGGCGGCGCGGAGGTAGGCACTGGAGGAGCCGGCTGCGACGGCGGCGTCACACCGGGCATTTTAGCAGCATCCACAGATACGCTATTACTGAGCTTGGTGGTTCCGTTAGACTCGTGGTGGTTGTTCTCCAGCTGGTCTGGGAGGGTGGTGGCCCGCTTGGCGAGAGCATCCTTCAGCACGGAAGGAGGCGCGGGCGGCGCGGTGATTGGTGGGCCTGTTGCACCCACGCCGCCGCTCACCGAGTCCGACTTGAAGAACAGTTCGCGTTTACTTTGTAACTGGAAATGAAAGAAAAGGATGATTTTATAATTGAAAACATTTATAGCTTGACTTGGATTTATGGTAATAAACAAGTAATTAATAATTTGCATTGAATGTAGCATCAACAACCTCAGCCACATTGGTATGTACAATTGTCACACATAAGTTAGAAAATTATTAGACTCCTATGTATACAATATAATGACACACTGTCTCAATTTCTTTTTTTTTACGTATCTACGGCGTGATTAAGTTGCTTAACTTTTCAATATTTTATGTTTCAGAACGAATAGCTCAGAAAGACTATATATAATATATCATTTCTATTGTGGCGCCTATTTATTTTGATACCGATACAATAATCTACCCACAACTAGCATCGCGTTTATTTACAAAGATATTATAGGTGTCGATAATTGCTGACCTAAAATATAGGACAATAATCTTGACTTTTATAACCACACAATCATAATTATACTGGTATGTACCTATGTCTCGCAAAAACGCACTAATAGCTACTACTTTTTAATATACAACCGGTCAACAAAACGGATCAATGTCAGATTTGTAAGTACATACATACAACATTCTTTACGTCAATACAGAATACAGATCTCTTTACTCGATAACCACTAAGCCCCAATTAGTTTCTAGGAAGGAATAGTAGCTACATAAAGTTAATGATGTCAAGTTGTATAATTCTCGGCTGTTATTTAATCTTGAACAGCTCGTAAAGCAAATTAATCTATCTAGTTAACCAGATTCGTAGTGCGAAGCTTCATGTCTCACTTGAATAAAGAAGACATGTACCCATTACAGTGTGATATTATAGCAACACGCAGGCTCGGTAAATACAGACATAATAAGTAAGTATATCTCGCTAGTCGGTCTAGCCGGCTCCAAGCTAAAACGTCAGATGACTCACCGGTTTCAAGGTAACGTATTGGACGATGGATTAAAAATGAAGTTGTAAATGCGTATTTATAGGTTACTTCCATGTAAGATAACAAAGCGTTGCACCTTAATTGTATATTCATGACTAATGATATGCTGGCACATGAATGTAACTAATTAGCACTACTAGCACCGTTTAGTTTACACATGGTGAGAATAACAATGTGTGTAATGCCCCACAAGACTTCTTAAGTACCTACTTAAAATACTGAATTTTATGAGTTTTTTTTTATGAAGTGGCATGAGTGGGGTTTTAGGAAAGACTTTAATTTGTAGACTTCTAGAAGATCGTCTTCAAAATAAATCATCCAGAACCCGTAAATCAAATGTCTTAAACGAAAGAGACCACAATTTACCTAATGGATTATTGTATGTTTAGATGCTACCAAAAATACGTATATGTTATTTTTTCTTCATAATATGAAATATATAAATGAAATCAGGAAGAATCAGAATCAGAATATCAAAAATTTCTTCGTGATTTCATTTGTTTTGGAAATTTAGAAAAACTTATTGTGTATCTGACACAGTTTAGGGAGTCATCAGCTAAAATAACTATATGTAGTCAAAGCTCTAAAATCACACGATTATGCAACAATACATTACTAATTATAATTCGTAAAATGATGTTACGAAGTTAATATTTGTAAGGAGACTAATAGACTGCACAAACAAGTTTCACTGTATAAATCGAATAGATGTACTCGTACAACAACGCACCACGCATCATTGCCTCGATTAAGTAAACCATTCATATTAATACAATTAATTATATAGGTGCGAAGAGCGAAAGCGGTGACTCACGCAGAACCGAAACGAATAACGCTGTATTTTGAACTATAACAAAACAAACAAAGCAATAATTCAGAGCGGTTACGAATTAACAATAAATTTGTTAAAGACATTACCACTACCTTAACTCAATCTATTAACAGACTCTAAATCGAAATAGGACTACAATAACGAAACGAACGGAATGCAGAGATATCTCATGTGCGACATAACTCTACTCAACCCTCCATCCTATACATTTGTCAACAAGACTATAAAAGTATCAAATAGTTGACGACAATACACTCTAGAACTTAGATGCCTGATAACTTGCTCCTGGTTGCATTCAAGTATTATAAATAGTAGCACTGATGCGTTTCTACTTATACATAGGCAACACAACGACAAAGTGAATATCCAAACCCGTATGCAATTTTGCTAAGTGCGACGACCGTAATACGTATGTGACGACCGATTCTATTAATATTCTGGAAGCAACGTTCTAGATTCAATCACTGTTCTTTCCAATAATAATTACCATATATAAACTATAAATATAAAATATGGTTCAATAATAATCTTTAATAACAACAATACAGATTTGGGTTCGTCTCCGCTAGGTAGTTGTTATATTCGCCAAGCAGTTGCAATAAGAAGACACGTCGCATCACGCAGACAATACATTTCACCATTTCATATCACAATGTGTGATTACTACGAACAGGCGTTTTAATTACTTGATGTAAGTAGAGTTTTACAAAATTATAGCTCTCCGTTAATGAGGTAACTTTATAATGATGAATTACCGGTGGCCTACTGAAAGTGAGTAAACTAAGCAAGGACACCGCTGTCCGGTGTTTACCACATCACGGACAATGTACTGTAACGTAAATACAAATCAAGTCAACATCGAAAAGGTATTCGTTTGTTTGGAAAGCAAGTATGTATAAACAACCTCGATCATAAATTCAATACTTGCGTTAGAGCAGTTTCGCACTACGTCCGATCCGAATCCGATCCGAACCCCTGAAAATATTGGTCTAGAAATTTGGAAATAAATCGGATGACGGATCTCAGACCTAGTGCGTAAATTACCATAGAAATAGTTCTACGGCTACTACGGACCATATTTTCACGGGTTCGGATCGGACGTAGTGCGAAACCGCTCTTAATGTCAATGAAAGTCAATGAATAAATACCTTAAATGAAAATTTTAAAGGTGTTATTAGTACTTACATTTCCACCAATAGAATCGTTTCTTTTTATCTTATTTTTATATTTTTTCAAACTTAATGTTTTCCTAAATGTATTAAACATTCTAAACAATTCACTAGTTACTTCGTAAGTCTATTTTATACCGGAAAAACCAGACATTGGTAACATTAATTTATCATTATTAAATTAACTACACAGTAGAGCTCTGATTCACATACACAGTTTTAAAACTAAACTAGTATTGTGATATTTCAATTAAAACGGAAATTATACAAATACGAACTGGCAGCACTGTCTACGTTTACTCAACTGAGTAAAATTTAATAGTAACTCATAAGTTCATAACGATTGTTTGCAAGAGGTAGTCACGCTGACACACTGTAGCAGAATACTCCGCCGACTAATTCTAGAGATTAGGTGAATCTTATGGACGAAATATTTTGCGGAATAATTGTCGTACTTATTACTCATGTCAACCATATAAATGACTAAACTGTTATTAATACGTATAAGTTTCATAAGGCAGTCTCATTTAACTATTTTTCAAAAGCGGGTGGAGCTGAGAGTTCTCATTACTCATTTACACGAGTGATTAGGTAGGAACAATGGAGATATTGTCTTAACAGTGTAGTTAGGTATCATCAACCGAAATACAGGAGCACCGTGGCTATAAAAAAATGAAAAGATTAAGTCATGTGTAACATTACTATTACTTTGTCATCCTGCAATATAATACTGTATTTTATGTTTCTTAAGCATGTTAATGGTCGTATGTAACCATCAGATAATAATAATACACAAACAGTAACTTTTAGAAATGCGTGTAGAATAATAAACAGATCCAGCTGCTGCCAGCACTGTCGCGACTACGCGGCAACATTGACGTTTAACCTCGGCCAGAAAAAAAATATGTCTCGAGTACTCACACAACCACACTGTATAATTGCAATTCTTAGCTCGCGGCGCCAGCCTGCAGAGTCATGACTCGTTCGTCGCCGAGAAACCGCGTCAGCTCTTCCAGGCTTTACCGACTGACTCATTAATTACTACCGTAGCTTACAGATTCAAAACATTAAGAAAAAAAATTAAAACAATTAGAAATCTTGAACTGGGTGGTAATAAGACAACGTTGTATTTTATAGGGTCGTATCAGGTAAAAACAAAGTTTCAGAAAACATGGTGGTAAAATTAAATGTGTCATAGCCGTCAAAAATCATATGGAGAAAGTATTTAATTTGCCATATTAGAATAGTCATGATAAATGTTAGGTATCACAGATCTTATCAGACAAAATACTATTGAACTCTTCAATGCATTTAGGAAAATTAAGCCTTCAAATGATATCCTAAAGTAAAACACACCTTTAGCACTAAGTAATTTTCTCTTAAGTCTGATCAGTACCTATCTTATCTATGTTGCAGTCAGGGTGTACAGTTCCTAATTTTAAATTAAATAATAAACAAAAGAGTTCGCTTCGTTTGCTTTGAATAGACATGGCTGCGGTTTGAACAGGTGTTCAAGACTACTTGCGCGTTGCCAGTCCCGCGGGATATTGCACATCCATTTCATAATGAGCTGGAATTAATTCAGATTCAACATTCATATCTTAGTACGACATTCTTATAAACACAGGGTGTAATTAAGCCTCATTTTAGTGCATTTGCCGAAAAAAAGGTAATTTTCCGAGAAATATTTTGTTAGTCATAAATGTTTCGGCATACTAAATATGTTATTGAATATCCCATGTTTATTTATTTTAACTGCAAATTCTTTAATGCTTATTTGGAGGACCTAAATGGAGATATTCTCAATTTAGGTCATCATGACTGGGTTCTTAGTTAAATATAAAGGTATCCATTCTTATGCCAGTATAACTAACTAAAATAGGTAATCAACATAAATTTGAGTCATATCTGCAGAAAAAGTTCAAGTGCACCGATTTCACTATAATAACACCCAATGGCGATATTTGGGTCGTCGGTAATTCAGCCTCGATACTTTCTCTGAACACTTGTTTTACGTAAAGCCGGTGCCGTTCTCATGATTCTTCAACAATTCACACATTTTTTTTATAAAAAAAACTGAACATCATCATAAGTCACTATAGGTACATATAACGCTTTAGATGTGTGTTGCCATGATTTGTTAAATCGCTTTTGGTTTTCGATTTTGTGAAAACACAAAAATTTACATAAAAAACAATTTTATAGATTTCTTGTTAAAAGGAGTCGTTGAACTTACCAGACGAGACATATACAAAGCAAATCAATTCAATGACAAGTGAACACCGTGTGAATGGTGAATACATTCGCTTACGTGAATTTGTTTCGTAATAAAATAGATCGCTGGAAACCTACGCGACTTAGAAATTAAGGTTTTATGAATGTTGAATACTTGGTACGAGGTGAGTACGTGAAGATACTAGAAGTGGGTGGGGAATCTTCAAGCGTAGGCAAACCGGGGCCACGACAAAAGCAGTGAGCTCATTGAAATTACTTAAACGCGTCATACATAATAAATAATAATGTACTGGTTGAAATAAGAAACCTATCACCAATATATTGAGTCTCTCTTATATTAATAATGCGAACCAATTATTATTATACATTCCAGGTCATATATATAACATTAAAAAACGACAAAGTAAGCGGATGTTTTTGAAACCGTTGTCTTCGTCAATTTGTATGCTTAGGTGCAAGTCTATGTAGTATATTTAAGACTTTATTTACCCGAAACCACAGAATTATATACAACTAATGCTGTCAATTTAAGAATGTGTAATATACCTAAATATTTATTTATTTTGTTCCGTAGACCAAAGTAAGTTAAATTACAGTACCTATTAGTAATTTTATTTGGCTTCAAACACATGAAACGACAAGCATTCTATCTTGAGAACAAAGCCTATTTATCTATAAAATGAAATCGCATCTAAAAACTATGAGAACAAAACTCTGAAGTAGGTTTGTAAAGAAGAATCGTACCGCTCGGAGAACAAAAACAATATCAGAATGAATCATTAATTAGATTTAACATTTTTGTGATCACTAACGAGTACAGTTTTAATTTATGATTATATCCAATAAAATGAAAAAAAATATTACCGTACCTAATGGATATTCGTATTGAAAACAGAGATTATCGTCAAGATTAATTTTAAATGATTCATAGAGATCCTAAAGCAATAAGAAACTTATTTTTCTACAATGAAGCAATGCATTCTTAGCCGCTACTGAATTATTCATAAGAAGACGAAGACAACCTCGACAAATATCTTTTGATAATACTCGAACACATTTAAACGTACTACATGCTCACGTTCTGAAAAGGTTTTAAGATTTATTGTGTAGCCCCTTACACAACTTCGTAAGCTATCGTGGTAGCAATACATTTTTAAGTTCTCAATATAAAATTTACACATGTTTGCAACAATGGAAAAGAAACAGAGCCACATGATAAATTATCCAAGATATATGTGTCCTCCGTGCACCACAACCCGTCCGCCTCAACTTCTCATAATAATATTATCAAAGGAGGTTTCCATTGCATTGTGCAAACCTCCCATATCGTTTCAGTTATTAAATAATTAACTGCACAAATAGTCTTATTTGCATCTAATTGGATAATCATTGTGTTTTGTCTCAGTTTCTAATGAGCGCTAGCCCTGAATTATTAAATTGGGGTTAAATTAATTGTCACCTAAATTAACATCGCCAACCTGCGCAAATGAATGGTAATGAGATCCTGTAACTCCGTCAGAAAACGTGAATACATCAAGTAACCTGTTAATGTTCATTCGAAATGCATTCGTTTTCCTTCTTCATTTAATGTCAGTTACATCGTGGTGCGGAAGAGTATCAGAGTATTGACGACATACGGCGTAATTTAGAAAGTCTTTTACTACTTGATAACAATTGAGTAAATTGATTGTTTGATTGAAGCGATCATAGTTAAGCGATGAAACTACTGCAGAAATGCGCGTACCAATACAGACTCCATAACAACGTGAGAAACAGAACTCTAATAAATTGTTAGGCAATAAATTCAAATCGCGAAGGATTTTACAAATATTTATTCACAATTAAAAACAATATCACAATTATACCTTGACTCAAAAAATATATAGTAAATCCCATGACTCTAATGGGGGATCGAACAAAACACTAGAGCAAATATCGCAACCGATAGGCCACCAGTGAAGTCACTTGAAATACATAAATAGAAGAAACAATTAAAACTGTACCTAGTAACAGTACTAATAATCACTTTGATAAACAATAATATACCGATAGTGACTTTATCAGTCACCGCCATGGTAAATATACTTATCACCATTATACTAACAAGCAAAGCTAATAATACGAGTTAAAAAGGCGACAAAATGGCATAAATTAAAAGCTTTGTAACCTGACAAGTTTTATATTACCTAGCAACTACTAACGTAGCCATAAAGAACATAAATAGACCAAGAAAGCTACAGTTAGAAATGGAAACATTTGTGATATAAGTCGCATCAGACAAGTCGAGGCGCGAGATATTTTCGTATGAATATTTAAAGTTTCAAGAATATTACGTTGCCATAATTAGCTACCGACTGTCAGTTTTTCATAAAGGAATGAAATATTTTGTATAAACTGAGAGACTGCTGCTAAGAGGTCTATGAAAGCTATGATATAATATAATCACCATAATATCTGTGCACCTATATAATATAAGTAGACTATTTCTTATAAAAATGAAAGTCCTAACTCATGCACTGATTGACCCACGCACGGCCCAGATCCTTGTATTGAATCTAGAAAGATTACATTTGGTGCGAGTGTTCCCTTTACGATGTAGTCAAGGAATAAGACGGATCTTTCATGAATCCCTAGGGATAGTCACGAAATGTAATTTTAGCCCATTTTAGGGCTTGGGCAGTTTTATTTTAAGGTTAGTAATGATATCTCGAGTCTTATTTCTGAATTTTTGTATGATTTTAGTGGACATGTAATGAATACAGCAATATTAGACCCCAATGCATTGCTATTGACTAATATGGATTTCACTGAAGTTGTATCTATATAATTGTTACGTCCTGCCAATATATTTTCGACATTGTTTTGCTAACTTGAATCTTCTCACGCCCACACGAAAAGTAGGTCAATGTGCCGATATTAAGATTAACATAAGTATACCTATTTGAATATTTAACCGTCGACACATGCGTGATAGATTTATAGACGAGATATTGTAAGACGTCGAGTATGATTGTGACTTATTATTGTGCTATAAGAGTCAACGACCTGACAACTGAGCAGGATTAGGAAATGGTTACTATGATCGGTTCTGCGTGAAGAACGGAGCGTCAATCAAATGATATGACACTAATATAAACATTTCTAGCGGATGGTTTATAACTCACTGCATACAAAGGACATTTTGTCCTAGACGTCACTGAATTTACTTCACTGTCTTATCAACATCAGTTTATTTATATTATCTTAGTCAATAGTCTTAATTGATGATGATAAGTATGCAGCTATCTAAGTTGTGCATGTATTGTGACAGGACTATGCAATTTACTATCTACAAGACAAGTTTACATCGTTAGTCACTAGCCCTCATAAGAACAATAATAGGAACAATAATTATTGCTTATTGTTAAACCTATATTATCTTTTAGTCTTTCTTCGACGATTGAAATATTCTGTATATTTTATTTAAAATTTTCAATATTATATGTTCTTCGCTGTACCTACATAATTTGTCTCTTTGTCGCTTCTATTTAGAGCTCACGAACTTCGAGGTAACGGTTTGTTTTTGAGTTTTTTGTATGGAACAGGCAAGAAACGTTCAGCTGACAGTCTTAAGACATCTGTTTATGTTAATTGGTTATTAGCTACGCTACGCAGTCTTACCAGAGTTGGATTACTGCTATATTGTAATATGTCGTAACATTGGATTTATTTTTCCAGATTTAAATATGCATACTGTAATCTAAATCTTTTTAGGGTTATGCGAAAGAGAATCGCTTCCATTTATGTATGCTCACCATGTTTTATACTCATAATAAAGCTACAAATTCTTGTTTTTATCGACTTGTAAAAAAGAAATGAATAAAACACTGTATTAAAAGTTACCTCAGCTTTCCTGCGCAACGATAAGTTCCTCCAGATATCCCGTGGACTCGTCCAACCAACTTTACTTTTATCAGCAGCACTATCACCTACACTACTCGAGCATCTTGTTAATTTAGTTTGGTGTCCGTTACCGTTGGTTATCGCTTGGTTTGCCATTTCAAAACCATCAAGTACCTAGTTTCTTTAACGATTCAAATTGTAACAAAAAATACAAACGACGCTGAACTCACGCTCACTAACAGACCGAACGCTGACGTACGTTAATATACCACTTGTTGAACATTTCAACAAATAAAATTCTTAAGTTTTGTAGATAACAATCACACATAACAACTTTAAAATTAACGTTTTTTCTAGTTTCAATGCACTAATCTATTATTTGTCACAGTTGTAACGTTGGTGTTAAAAAGTACCACGGTTCTTCACGTTCACTTCAATTATTTACAATGAATAGTGAAACACACAATGTAATTAGTTCAAAGTAACGCGTATTTTAGTAGTTTGTATAGAACTAAGTGTTGTAATGCGAAGCACCGTTCACGACTGTGTCAGTTTGAGGTTAAGTTACAAGCTATACCGGCTGCCGGTTGGCGAGCCACACAAGCGTAAGGTTTAACGCTCGAACACACGGGGTGATATTATCGATACGCACGTAAGGCAAATGATATGATACATTGTATCAAGTACTTAATTATTAGGTGGAATAAGATATTCTGTGCTATAAGCTAATTAAGTAGATATATATATATTTTCTTTTACTGAAACTGATACACCAACAACTTTAATACATATTCCTTTTATGTTATGTTAATCGATTCTGAACTAACCTTTTGAACGACAAACGTTTTTCAGACATCAATAAATGAATATTAATTAGCTATAAATTGCCTATATGCCTACCTACAAAGATGTATTTGATATTTTATTATGCATGTGTTTTTTTTTAAAGACTGTACACAATATGAATTATCAAGTTAAGTAGAGATACCTACTTATTAATGTCAAATCGAATAAACAAATAAGGTAGGTACAATGTAATATAAAACTTTCTATCACATGCTATTTTGTCAGTAACAATTTTCTCAAAGTTAGCAGGGGCAATCGTAAGACGTTTCAAATAATATCAACACGTGTGTGAAGACCCTTTTAAACTCAGGTACCGCCGAGTTAATTATGACTATATCTATATAGACGCAAAGGATCCAGCCGTCACACTTATGCCCACCAGACACACAAAAGCAACGAACCAATGGTTCAATAAAAGGACAAAACAAACAACCGATAAGGACTAAAATGGTTCTTATTACGATTGTATCAAAGTTGAGAATTAATCACCGCTGAATGGTGGTTAGCTTTTTGTAAGCCCAGAGCAACAATGCAAGAGGAGAACGTGCCCCAACCGCTTTTGCCAGTTAGTGAAAAACTTCGAACCAAATTCGATTCGTAAAACAATGTTGCATACTTTAAATGTTAAAATCATAAATAATGCATGGTTTTTAAATGCCGAAGCCCAAAATATACAGGGAAAATAAATCAGTAGTATAGTATTTGGTAAAGTTACTCGAGATTTGAGCTTTTTCACTCAGTGTGCCAGCGATAGACTGATAACCTTTCCAAGAAATGGGTGTTTAGTAACCAAAGTGATAATATAAACGTTGTATCCAATATCCGGTGGTTATGAATGATCTCTACACATGGGGAAAAGTTGAACGAACCTTATCTGAATCTTAGAGGACACGACATAAATAACAATTTATGATACTCGAAGATGGAGTCGAGTCAGTAGATACTTAATGTTCCGAGAATTTTCAGGTCAGGGTGAGACCGTGAAACAGTTAAAGTCTGTTTAGTGAATTCGACACATGCGAGCAGAATGTCCGCCAGTGCACAAGGTTATTTTTAACCCTGTAGACATGGGGTCAGTCACCCGCTCACCCCTCCCGCACACCGAACCAGTCCTATCACATGAGGAACTGCGTGGGAATACAGCATGCCCTTATCCAGGAGAACAACACGAGATATAAGTATGACAATCACGATCACTCTTCCAAGACCAAGATAATTCACGACATCGATACGAGATCATAATTACATAGTAAATAAAATAAAAGTTCATTTCACCTAACTTTTTGTAGGTAGATTGCTGTCTAGCCACCTAACTTATCAAAACAAAAAGGTTAATAGAATATCAATGTTGTAATAGGTTTGTTTTAAATTAAATAACATCATTTGTATAATGTAAATCACTCTTCATAAATATAACATCGGTTAAAGTGATATGCAGGCTTAAAAAACCAAATGATCGTATTCTAAAATCATTCCCTTTTAAAAACTTTACCCAATAATCGTGTATTGATTCAGTGTGTTGGATGCTCCATCGGCTAATGATGAAAGAACAAAGTAACAGTCATGCTATCGTGCAATTAGTAATGAACGAGCTCATTACTGCTTATTTCCAATAGAACAGTGTAAATACACTCATAACACAGGAATATGAAAATTAGAATTTGAAACTTTAATAATCTTTTTCTTCCGTAAGATAAATTTGACTAATTGTAGGGGCGAAAAAAAACAAAATATCGCGCGTGGATTTAATTTGAAATCTTTAACTTAAGTGCATCTATTGAAACTAAAACACTCAGCCGGCAACCCTCCGACGAGGTTAATACGGGACTGTTTTATGTAACACAACACCTGACACGGTTAGGTACCAGTGTGGTTATGGTATCGATATGTCTCAATGTAAACAAACTAGTTCGAACTCACTGCACATTATTCAACTTACATCATCTTTTAAACCTTCTATTTATTGGTCATAGAGCATGAATTTTGTCAAATAGTAACACTTGTTCAATTAGTTACAAGCATTTGATATTATGGATTTTGGTGCGATAAGACACAACATAAAAAAATAACAAGAGGGTTTGACGCACTGAAATAATGTAAAGCTTCCCTTTCTCGGGGTGCGCTAACTACGATTAGGGGAATAGTAAGGGTGAACTCATAGAGCGGCAAGGGGACTCACCGTTGCCGTATCGGTGAGGGTTACGGTGGCGGAGGTGGGACCATTCGATGTAGCACTCGGCAGCAATCCACTGGTCACCTGATTATTGGAACTTTGTTCAATGATACGTTGTCGCAGTGCTAATCTTTCGAGACTAGCAAGCCGATGTGAACCACCAGTTCCTTCTCTGTCACGATCTCTGAGACCTGTCGTACTGCCCGCACTGAACGATCCACTGTATTTAGGTAATGTTGGCGGTGGCACAGGTCTAGCTGAACCTCCTCGTCCGAGCAAGGAACCGCTGGATGTGTAGGCATAACTGCTGGGAGTTCCGAGTGTTGCTGTACGCGGAGCAGAACCGATTCCGTTTATGGCACCATTGGGCCCAGCGACGGCGCTACCATTCACCGTCGTCGTGCTGCCGTTCATCTCCCTAAGATGTTTTCCGTCATGCGAATATAAACTGTATCACCCACTGAGTCACAGACAGCGTACTATATGATCGCGAATAAGTGCGGCAGTGTGCCGGTGCGTTCAAGCCGGGTGCCCGACGGAGGCGGTTTGACAGCTCAACGGTGCAGAGGAGGCGCGCGGGCGGGTACGGCGCCCCGCGCTCGACGCCCGACGTCGCGGCCTGCCAGCGCTCACGACCCCACTAGTACTCAGGATTATTGCCACAAGACCCACTAAGCAGAGGGTTGAAAATGCATTGTGGCTCTCACTTTGTCAAGGTCAACTTATATTCTTAGTTCACCCCTTTTGGTTCTTTATTATTTTTGAAACAGATAAATGTATAATTGTACTTTAAATAAATTCTGTACGATGTATTGACCGTGAGTGCCTAATCAATAACAATTAATAACGTGCGTAAAATATTAATTAAAATTTTATAAATGAATCATAATACAATACACTTTTTATTCATTAGGTACTAGCAGCCCGCCCCGGCATTGTACGGGTGGACTTTTATAGCATATGTTACTCAGGGATAATGTATGTTGCATTCTAATGGTGAAAGAATTATCGAAATCCGTTCAGTAGTTTTTGAGTTTATTCGAAATAAACATACAAAAATACAAACTGTTCCTTTTAAAAAATGATATTCATTATTTATCAAATATACAACATAATTTACAACTTAACTCTGTTTAAAAGTACACATAAGATACGCTTGTTACAGACAAACAAGTGAATTATGCACTTTCTCCAGCAACGGGACTTGTGCCAAAATATAGCTTTCAACCATAATGTAACAAAAAATGAAGCTAATGCTATCTTCACAATATATGAGTTACAACAAATTGTATAGTGAAGAAAGGAAGTGACGCTGACTAGTTCATCGGCCTGAATCCAAGAAGCATTGAGGCGACTACTAGCGGAAATACGTTTAAGGTACAAAGAATGATTGTGTGACATAGGTAACTATATGACGGTATATTCATACTGCATAGTTCACAATGCACGCAGTTTATTCAAATAGGTAGTAATATAGTTGAAGAAAACTTTCGGCGAATATTTTTATAAATACATTATTTTTAGTTTCAAAGAGCATCGTACATTTCTTATGTTTTATGAATCAACAATTGTATCATGATAATACGCCACACACCACTCACAATTCGACTGGCACGTGCTTTATGCACGTGTTAGTCGCATGGTGTTAGGTCCAGACATCGACCGCAGCATCGCGCAGGCGCGCCCGCACCCCCATTCCTGCGATTGCCACAACCCCTCGAAGCTTCGTACGTACACGTACGAAACACCGACGGGCGTGTAGTATGATAACATTTATTTACGCATGCTGCATATTAATGACAAAACTGCACTAATTCACGAAATAAAGTTTAGAAATTACTAAACTTAACTGTAGATTCGCTTTTCAACTTGATACAAAAGTAATCTTTATTTATTTAATATATAATATTAGGTCCTACATACAATAAAAAAAATTGTTTTCGTATTAATTCAAACTGCCAAGAACAGCAGGAATATTTGTTTTGATTGAATATAAACAAGCAAACGCCATCTAACGGATGCAACTGTCCAATTATTGTGCATTAGTGGAGCATTAGTTGCAGCGAGTGCAGCGGAGGCAGGAGATATAAACACTTCACTTGTGTAATGCACTCGCTACCGCCAGGTGGCGTTGGTAGTGTTAATACTACTACTTGGTTTTATATAGGTGCATCAATTAAGAATGTTTATAGAGTTCCATAACCGAAAATGGGAACCATTTACTATGACTTCGCTGTATATCAAGAACCGCGATAGCTAGACAGTTGACATTTTCACAAATGATGAATTTCTGTTGCCGCTATGACAAAAAATAAAATAAATATTTAATTTACATACAACAAACGTGTTTTCTTTTGCCTTTTCTGCTCAATATCAATAACGGCAACAGGTAAGCACTTTAAAATAGTACGGAACCCTCGTGTGCTAGGCCGGTTTTGTTAATAAAATAATATCCCAAACGTAGCATTGACTCAGGAAGATCTTTGGTAAATATGGTCACAAATAAATACTTAAAATAAACGACGGCGAATTTTCAAGACATTTTATTTCTATGTTATTTATATTGTTGCTATCAATAATAAGCATCCTTGATCTTAATTTGTCAATTCAAGTATTGACAATAAATTCAAACTATTGTTCAAGATTCGGTAGTATAACAAACATATAATAAAGCAGATTACATATTACAGTGAAGTATAGAAACCGTATACATTAATGTAGCAGAAAACGAGAGTACGAGAGCGTCGTCGCTTCAGCTAGCTACAAACAATCGTCGCTACCCATTGAGACACGAACGTGTAAAGAAACTAGGTTGAACCGTAAACATCTTGAAAGATATTATAAAGATGGACCCTTGTACAACTGTAAAACTGAAAAGAATATAAACATCGATGTATGAACGTGTGATCTGATAAAACCAACGTGCGACTTTTTGAAGAACTAATCCTACTTCAAACTAATATTGTAACTGCGAAAGTTTGTGAGGGCGGATGGATGTATGTAGGTCTTGTAGGTACTTATGTATATAATATGTGTATGAATTGCATGGCCATACCAAGTTTAAAAACGAGCTTAACAGCTGGTAAAACCAAAAGCAGTAGGAAAAAACTTTACTAGGACCCACCGAATCTTAGTAGCACCTATTATGTATTCTGTGGTTGCACTCTTTATGATGCCATTAAACAATATCTTTGCACACATTGTAGCTAAACGATTAGTTTCTGGAGCGGGGTACTTTATACTAAAATATAGCATAGGCTATATGCTATATTTTAGTATAAAGTACCCCGCTCCAGAAACTTCTTTATAAATGGGCTATCTAACACTGAAATCATTTTTCAAATCAAACCACGAGTTATTGTGATTAGTGTTCAAGCAAACAAACAAACTCTTCACATTATATATAACTATAGAAGTACAGATTTCAAACATTCTCTGACTGTGTACAAGGAGGTATTGCAGTTTAAATTGACGCAGTCTACTTAGTAAGATAAATCAAAACATATGGCGATGGACTCGGTATGCTGTTGCCACGATTCATTAAGTAATTTATGTCGAAATATACGATTGTGAACCACGACACAATGATAGTATATATTTCGCATCCTTTGCAATATAATCAGGATCACTACTACATAATAATTTCACCTACACTAATATTTTAAATACAAAAGATTTTGGCTTATGTTTAACTTACCATCAGATATAGTAAAAATGATCACCAAAATTAAACCCGCATTTTAATGTAAAATTGTAACCAAAGTTTTAACATTTCGCTATCGTTTTTAAGCAAAATGACTCCAAATAAATCATTGTTAACCCAAAAGTAGTAAATGATCACCAAAAGTACCTAAATGTTTTACTAATTTACTATTCGGTTCTGGCCGTTCGTTGTATGGCCGCAGCTCTAACCTAACCTAACCGATTGTCATTTTTCATTGATTTTATTAAGGTAGAAATAGCGCAATAATTTGCTCGCTAAGATTTGGTGATCATTAACTACATTTGGTGTTCGAATACAATTTGAAGTGCAGTCGTGACTAAAATAGCTAGTACTATTATAATTTTAGACTTTATTTTTCTGGTGTCAAGTATATATTTTTGGTGGTCATTATATTTTATCCCAAAGATTTTTATATGTTTAATGACGGATACAAAAAAAACGAATTGGCGGATTATTTTAATATTTCCACGTCTATATTATAAGCTCTACATAATACCTATTCTATATTTTATGTACCACGGGAACAGGAGATACATTTTTATAAATTTTCGGTTATATTCGATATCACTTATTGATTAAAACTATATTTTAATAGCAAATGATCCGAATAACGCTTAGATCTTATTTAGACTAGTTCTTACACTTTATAAATTTTACTTATTTAAAATGAAGCTGAGGTAGCACTGATGACTTAAATCAGCGCTCTTCTACTTAAATGATTATTGTAAGATAGGGCAAATGCTCTAAGGGCAAAAATATTATACAATGGGTATCAAACAGGAAACTGTGAAGAACTTGGAGTCTAGCTTAATAGCCTGAATCCTAGATTCTCACAGGCTTGTGAGCTGTCTTTCAATGACAAATGATATTACACTAGTAAGTAAGATAAAATAGAAGAAGATTAAATTAAAATGGACATATTATATATTATTATATCACATACATTATCTATATAGCACGAAACTACGTGGATGTGTTCCACAGAGACCCAGAAATACCAAATTTAAACGTTAACCTATTTACGGACTAGGTATCAAAATTCTGCCACACTAATAAACAATAATGGCTAAACAAGTGCAAGTCGCAGTCACGCGCGAAGGGTTTCGTATAGGGAATGCAATACCGGGATCCCGAAATACCGCGCCTAAATCGTGCGGGATCCCGCGGGATTTGTCTAGTCTTTCGGATATGATAACTACATTCAATAAACTCAAATTGTGTGTATCCAAAGCTTTAATTGATCTAGGCCTGTCTGCTACTAATCCAGATTACTCCTTTAATGAAGAGGAATATACTGTGTTAATTGACTTAGAACGAGTTTTCCAGCCAATGAAACTAGCTGTAGAAGTTTTGTGTCGGCATGATTCGACTCTGATCACAGCTGAAACAACATTGAGATTCGTGATCAGCAAGTTGGAAGGACAAGATTCAGTTCTAGCCAAGAAACTTGCTACTTCATTAAGAAAACGAATTACAGAGCGACGGACCTATATGACTGCGGTTTTATTGTACTTACATGACGCTGCAAAGTACGAAGAAGATAGAAAAGAATTCATGCATGATGAAACTTTTAAGTTACCTGCAAAGAGTGTAATCCGAAAAGAAATTTTAAGTCTTATTGAAAGACTACAATTTAATAAGAGAGACGCAGCATTATCATTAACGTTAATCTCATCAGAGGCTTCAACATCTTCTATCTCTACTCAGGAATCTGAGGACGATTTACCTCTTTCTACAGTGGCCGCAATTATGCCAGCAGAAAGCACGGAGCCTGAAGCAATGTCTCTTAGAGATGAACTGGAACAAACACTATCGCGTTCTAAAACCGCTGGTCGATCTTCTTCAAAGGTGAAAATCTTCAATTCGTCTACAATGCGTTATTAACAGTTGTGCCCACCAGCGTGGTAGCGGAAAGGGCAATTTCTGCTGCCGGATACCTAGCATGCAAAGTAAGAAGGCGTTTAGCTGACAAAACTATTGACACGCTATGTTTCATGCGCAGCTACTTCCAAAATAATGGATAATTGTTTTTTGTTTATTTGTAATAGTTATTCTTATTTCTAATAAGTGATTGATTTGATTACTTATAAGTAGTTTCACTTTCACAAAACTATTGAGACGCTATGTTTTATGTGCATTTGCGCAGCTCCTTCCTAAATAATAGATAGTTGTTTTTTGTTTGTTTGTAATAATAGTTTTTGACCTTTGTTTGAAACTGTAATTTCTGATTAATTATTTGATTACTTAATAAATAGTGTCAATAATATTTTTAGTTTCATTTTAAGTTCTATAGACTCGTTTATGATACAGGATTCCTCTCTTTTTTCAATGACTTTCAAAAAACATGCGGGATCCCGCAAATACCTGTATCCCGCGGGACCGAACCTCTCAATCCCGCGGGATCCAGCAATTGAAATTTTGCTGCTGGTTTGCATTCCCTAGTTCCGTACCATTATTTATACAACAGTAGACACTATATTATTTTAATAGTTTGAAATAACGAACCATTTCAAGCGTCTTATTGTTGCCGATAGTATCAAGTAAAAAACTGTAATAAAATCACGTTTGTTGTGAAATTAAATGAAAACGTTTATTGATAATGTAGACGAATCGATCGCTCTTATTATATTATGTCAAAAACAATGATAATGAAAACAAAAAAAGAAAAATCAATCTTGAATTAGTCAGAATGATTTTACATTTCAACAATAATGTTATTAGGTCAAATTTACCAATATTGTTATGGCAGGACAGGACCCTATCCCAGCTTCCTACGAGTCTTTCTCTTAATCTGTTGGCGTTATTAACCTCGAGCAACAATCGGCAGCTTTTTTTTCGGATGGACATATGTAGTTAGCCCCGAGGCTTTTGCAACTTCACCGGGCATAAAGGCGAGCAGAGCTTCAGCCTAGATAAATGGTTTAAACACTACAAACTAAGCAACCTGCGCAAGAGGGCATGCCCTGTGGGACTTGGACTTCGGCTCAGGGCGGTCGCTGACGGGAAGATTGAGGTAAGACGGCTTTAAAAAAAAATCGGCATCATAATTAGATTTGGTGTATAAGAATTGCGAGCCCCTTAAATATTTATTTATTCTGTTTTTAGTATGTATTAGTTAGTATTACCTAGTATAAAGACTTTAAAAAAAACTTAATTTAAAAAAAAAAAACACTATCTAGCTATCACGGTTCATGAGATACAGCCTGGTGATAGAGAGACGATAGGACGAACGAACGGACGGACGGACGGACAGATGGACGAACAGACAGACGGACAGCGGAGTCTTAGTAATAGGGTCCCGTTTTTTACGTACGGTACGGAACCTTAAAACTAACTAGATTACTATAAGTCTAGTTTAGTGACTTGTGTAAATTCTGTTAGCGCTTCTACCATTACGTAAGACACTTAGCTCTACGTAGATAAGAATTCCCAGTACCACGTTAATATTACATATTTACTTTAGGTGTGATAAGAATTGAGGTTGGTAATTAGAGTGAGCACCGAGTATAGTCCACTTCACCACATTAGTCATTAATGATTAGTAGGTACTTCAGCAATGCGACATTCCAACGGTCACATTAAGGAAAAGGCGCATTGATTATCTTCTCTACTCAGTACCTTCTTTGTTTCAAGGTATAACGTTTCGAGGTTATAGCTAATATTCATCAGTGTTTAATTGCAACTTGATAGTACAGTTCATCACACAACGAGAAGCTCGTGTGAAATTTTATTATTATGTATGTAAAGAAGTAATCAACTGTAAGATGTCTTGTCACTAACGACTGGAAATCAACTAACTGGACTTGGCTGGCTCTATAAAATATATTTCAGATGCAAAAACCATATTGAAACCGCGGTTTAACGACGGATATGCCAATACCTACGTACTACGAACAAAACAACTCGATATCGCTAAAGCTTGCCTTATTTACCTACGTGTTCTGCACAAAAAACAAATGTGAACACTAAAATATCACTGGCTACAAAATTAAATATCCGTGCGTGCCAATAAGCTAAACAGGCACGTGCGATGAAACTAACGGGCCATGTTTCTAAAACAAACCCCAATACACAAGCACGATCACAATTCAAACAATTCGACGAACTCCACTGAATCAGAAATAGAACTAACTTTACAATTACATAACAATTAACATTATTGATGGCCATTTTAGTTCATAGAGCTATTTTACAAACATAAAATTTATATAGAAAACAAATGCAGTAAAACAGAACGTTTAAAGTAATTAAAATCGACGGTTAAAGTCCCGACTAACTGATTCTAAAATAAAATATTGTAGGAACTAACGTTTAAATTTGAACTTGTTTCCAATTTTGTGAATTGTTCAAACTAGAGTTGCCCAACTATCGATAGTTTCGCTATCGATAGATGACCTCGAAAAATAGTAACAATATCGATAGTGCTATCGATAGTATCGATACTATCGATATGACAAATTAACTAATACTATTGATTGGAAGCAATAGTATCGATACTATTACATTATAATACAATCGATATTATCGATAGTATCGTTGCATTAAATGATTAAAACTATCAATACTATCGATAGTTTGTGAAACTATCGATACTATCGAAGACCACCCCATGTTTAGGAGCAATACTATCGATACTATCGATAGTATTGCTCCTAAACACAAATTGGTTCTCGATAGTATCGATACTATCACTAATATCGATACTATCGATAGACTATCGATACTATTGATATGACGTCAACTATCGATAGTCTATCGATAGACTATCGATAGTCTATCGATAGTCGACTATCGATAGGCAACACTAGTTCAAACTTACCGAGAATTATTATTGTTATAGTAAATTCTAGCTTATTACTATAACCAAAAATTGCGAAAATATAATTTAAAAAAAAATTATACGGCCGGAGGCTAGATATATCCATCTGATATTTAAGCATACATGTAAAATTTTGTTAGGACTTCATTAAATTTCTATCAAGTATTTGCACAATATATAGTAATAGGAATAACTATGTATTTATACGATTTACTGATTCGTAAGCTTGTATCCTGCCGGTGCGGTGACCCAAAATGTACTATTCTCAAAAAGATATTTTAGATTTTAGTAACAACCGGTGAAATGAAAACTAGTTGCAATAATATAATTACTACATAAAGTAGCGAATAATAGTGCTGGTTTAGTCATAATCTGATTGCTTGCGTCGCCTAAACTAGTTTAAGTGTAATGTGTGAAATTCGATAGCCATGGAAAATTTAAGTTCCAATTATTTATGTCTCAAATAAAGCTTTTTAGGATAATTATATAGAAACAAAACTAATCAATAGAGTCCAAGCTTGATGGCTTTGTTGTTGTTTAATTACTGAGTGATTAGAACTTCACCAATACTAGAGATTACACATAGGAGAAATTTAATAAAAGCTTGTAAAAAGACACGATTGTCAAGGTTTGATATTGCACTAGAGATAGCAATAATATTATGTTATTATTATATCGAACCTACGCAAATAAGCACTATGTTTTGTGATATTAAAAGGAACAACGAGCGGCCCACTCCCATGCGATTAACAAGTAAAACAATGCATAACCTCGAATTGCTTGAAAACACTAATTAATCTTATAAAGTACTAGCGACCCGCCCCGGCTTCGCACGGGTACAATACTGATACTTATACTACATAATGTCTTTAAACCTCTGACAAACGGGCGAAATTTGGTCAAAACAAACAAAAACAAATTAATATAGGTACCTACTAAAACTCAGTGAAATAAGTAGGTGGGTATACTTTTATCGTATGAAATACTCTTCAGGACTAACAATACAACAAACAATAAATAAATAGGTATTCAAGTATCTATCCATCATAGTTACAACGAACACAAAACAAAAAATTTGCCCTATCATTCTTAAGGATCGAGCGCGCATAATCGCATTCGGTCTACCTCCGTAGCGTAGAGGTAATTGGCTCGCTTTAAATCTCGGAGGTCGTGGGTTCGATCCCCACACCGGACAAGAAATCTTTGTGTAAATTCTAAGATTTCTTTCCGAGTCTGGTTGGTTAAGGGACTACCCTCCGTGCCTCGGAAAGCACGTTAAGCCGTTGGTCCCGATTGTTATAACATCATCTATAATAATTGTATATCAAGGAACGGGCAGCAGCGTATCCTTGTGTGTTACAACATAATTCTGCGGTCACCAACCCGCCTGCCAAGCGTGGTGACTATGGCAATACCCTCCCTCGGGAGGAGGCCCATGTATAGCAGTGGACGATATACGGGCCGATGATGATGATGACCTACTAAAACTCAGTGAAATAAGTAGGTGGGTATACTTTTATCGTATGAAATACCTATACTCTTCAGGACTAACAATACAACAAACACTAAATAAATAGGTATCAAAGTATCTATCCATCATAGTTACAACGAACACAAAACAAAAAATTTGCCCTATAATTCTTAGGGATCGAGCGCGCATAATCGCATTCGGCCTACCTAAAACACGCGCTGTTATTTTGCGATAACTTCTAAGTTATTCATTTAAAGTATATAGTGTAGGGGTAAAATAATCTGCATGAAATGCTTAAGAATATTAAGATTAAGATAAATACTGAATCCGTCTGATTAGCTTTACAATTACCGCATTAGAAATTATCATTTTTCTAAGATATAATGGATATAGCAAGTTAACCTTGAAAGATAGACATAATGCTATCGCAGACATTTTTGTAGATCTAAAAGAGAAGAATATTTCCACCATACATTGTTTTGTTATATCTCATAGGGTTTAGGCAGCGTTTTCGTTGAAAGCTCCCAAATGGCTTAATTTTTTCCGACACCTCTGACAAATATCAATATATATTAGTCAAATGTACACATAAACTAAACAAATCATATACGTAAACCTTCCGGAACCTTCCTTCTATCGATTGGTAACAACCGCATGAAAATCGATGTAGTAGTTTTTGAGTTTATCGCGAACAGACAGACAGACAGACAGACGTGGCCGGGGACTTTGTTTATAATATGTAGTGATAGCGGTCGCCCGCGGCTCCGTGCGGATGTCGGTTACCGCTGCAAAAAGCCTACCCAGGAAAGACACGGTCAGCAAAATGATTCCCAGGTCAATTCACAGACACCGACATAAACATCGACGACGCAGTCATTATCCGCAGGCTGCACAGATTGTCTTTCTGAGGATGTTAAAGTTGTTAATGATGAAAATATTTAAATGTAATTAATAGGCATTTTAGGCATTTTCAAATGTTCAAGAAAATATTAATAGCGTGTAATATTCTAGCTCTGAAAAGAACTGTTGTTTAGCTCTGAGAAGAACTGTTGATTAGCACTGAGAAGAACTTTTGCGTAGGTGTAGTTTTAAGAACGAAATCTAAAAATAATCGCAAGAAAATTATTAGACTTCGCAAGGGGCCGTTCAGCAGAAATCGTAATATTTTAATTTCGCCATAACTTCAAAACCAAACGTCCAATTTTAATAATTCAAAGACCAAATATTATCTACATAAACTGTACTTAGTGATGAAATAATTTATTTTGATAAGGATTAATAGCATGAGTAAAATAAACGCGTTTAAATGTAGACCAAAAAAAAATCAATATTTCTAAATAAAAAAATGGTCGTTGTGCCTCACTCGACATAGATAGGTATAGTGTGTCGCGGACTTTTTTGTAGATATTTATAAGATCTACAATTAATTAGAACATTTTATGGTTCTATCTTTTATAGTTTAGGCAGCGTAGGTACGCAAAATAAGTAACTTTTATGGTTGATTTTTTACACCTTGTGTCAGAAAATCCCAAATATCTTACGGAACCCTATTTATTTCCAAAATAAAATTTAGCCTATGTTACTTGTGGATAATGTAGCTTTCGAATGGTGAAAGAATTTTTGAAATCGGTCCAGTACTTTTTGAGCCTATTCATTACAACCAAACAAACAAACAAACAAACAAACAAAGTTTTCCTCTTTATAATATATATATAGATATATAGATTACTTAAAAAGGAAGAATTAAAACCTTAAAAAAATTGAATAACTGTGGAACAAGTTATGCCCGGTGAAGTAGGTAGCAAAAGACTTAGGATATTATATCGTAAAGTGTGCAACAGTGCGCATGCAATTACAATCGTTTTATTATGCATACAGAACACATATGTTGCCTCATTTACAAAACCACGATTAACTAGTTACTAATGAATACCTATTTCAATAATAAATCGGATGCAATAAACAAACAGATTTTGAAATGTTTGAGCATAATTATTACTTGCAATATCTGATTCTTTCGTGTTGATTGATTGCTTTGCGGATACCTTTGTGTCAGATATGTATATCGTAGCTACAAAAAGCATTGCTCAATTCAACTGCATTTTGTACAACAGCAGCCTTACAAAAATACACGTCGATTTCAGTAGGTATTAATACGCTCACATGAGGAAAGTCTGTAAGGTTTTATAGTTTTAATATATTTTTTTAAAGAAATCCAATTTTGAAATTCCGGTTATTGACGCTTGGTAAAACATTTTGGCCCACATATAACCATTACTACCAAAAAAGGCATATATATAAGAGAAAAATAAACTAGTTTAATATTTTAACTAATAAGAGTGTAACTAGTGTTACCAGATGAAAAAATCAAAAGTCCGGAGAAAAGGCCGGATTTCCATTGAAAAATACTGAGATTTTTTAGTTTGAATATTTTCTCTCAAACGTACTTAACAATTTAAATGTCGTAATATTATCGTTTTTATACACTGCGGATCTCGCTCAACTGTGCAATCATTACAGAAAGAATTTTAATTAAAGAGATCTTTAAAATGTAAGGTGTATTTTACTGAAAATTCTAAAAATCCTGAGATTTCATCCGGCCGCAATCCATAGAAGAATCCAAAAATCCTGAAATCTCAGGACAAATCCTGAGATATGGTAACCCTAAGTGTAACCATCATAAGTAACTCTAAAGAAACGCGCCTGATATGCCATCAGAACCCACAGCACCATCGCCTCTTAGTCTCCCGATTAAAAAAATTCACTTCTGATTCATCTGTTTCCAGCATGACGAAACTGTGGGAGGTTATCGGTTTGAGGAGGTAAGCATGTGGAAACGTAAGGCACTTTTTCAGCTAAACTACGTCCAATGTTAGCAAAGTAGGAGTTCACTTTATTTACAGAGCGCTCTGGTTCGTTGGATGACAAAAGGGAGTTGGCATGATAGACTTTATAGCATCCCAGAGTTTTTTATTATTATTTTGGGCGTCAGTTAGCTTTGTTGTAATTAGTTTTAGTAGTTTTAAGTATCTTCGAGCAATAATTCCTGTATCTTTTAAAAGTTAATTCCAGTATTAATAGGTATACCCATTTTATTACCGGGGTGATTAAGATACCACGGACCAGCACTCAATTTGAGTATTCTCTTATTTACGTGTTAGTAGACAATACAGTTATAACTTCGATCAATAACTATTATTGATCGAAGAGTTATAAGATGTAATTAATTAATAAGAATAAGTATGAAAAACGTATGTAGTTATTACTTCTTTTATTAGATTTGAATGTATGTGCACAGCTGATAAATATAACGTAACGTTTGTCACACTGGAATGTAAATAAGTAATCAATTAAAATAACAATTATAAAAAAGATTATTTATACGTTTTGGTGTTAGTATTTAATATTAAAATATCCTATGTAAAAGATATATAGACATATTTATTAAACGTCTTGTTGCAGACTCTACATTATATACCTACATATATTAATATCACTATTGACCCCTTTCCTCTACTCTCATAATTATCATACAGATAATGAGCATTCCCTTTCAAAGAGGAATTCCTTGCTTTGTGCGTTTTAAATGGCAGGGAATTCACTGCTTCATTGCTTGTTGTATGTACGCATACAGGGAAAATAGTACAGTAGTACATTGTTATAGTGAGCTTTTAATAAATTGTAATATTCTTACCTGATCAGTATTATCACCACAAGGTTTATAACGAGCCAGGACCGGCCTGATTCGTGACCTATTCAACGGACTTTCCGACATCGATGACATTGTATATTATCACAATAGAACTATGAAAAACACGGGCACTTTTTCAGAAAAAATCAATTAGCATTCATATTACACAACCACATGCTGTACTTGAGGAAAACATACTGTTACAATTACAGCAAATAATGTTTCACTTCACACTAACAGACGCGATACCACATTTTTTCGTCGACAAATCACATCCGGAGAAGACTCGAGTGAAGCCCGTGCATGTGGGTGATTCAACCGATTACGACAACCACTGCCTAGTCTAAAACAACCACTGATAAACGGTAATGGAGTTTTAATACCAATACACACCCCAAATGACTCAGCTAAGCAATGTATAGAAAACTATACACAACAATTATATCAACGCGCAATGTAACATACGAATGATAAATTAACTAGAAAAATTAAATTCTAATGATTTAACTGATACGTATCTGACTAATCATCGGCTTTGTCTCGACAAGCAAAAAGTCACATTGATTAATTGCCATGTAACTACTGCCATTGGTGCGAATTGTAGTAACAAGAGAACACGCACGAATATGTCGGCTTTTACTATCAATTTCAACGAAAGTGTAAACTTCTTTTCATAGTTTTGTCACTTGTATACTATCAATATTTGCTCAATAAAGTACGACCGCTCCACGATTACAAATTCGCTAACTGAAACAATAAAACAATCTGCGCGTTGTGGATAGCAAACGGGTTCGTCACTGCAATCCGTATCGATGTGTAAGTGTCGGCCGAGCTCGAGTCGATGACGATCCCCATAGGGACATCAGTATCGGTGTCATGGTGCTTTGGTGTACTCCACGGCCGACGCCTTAGGGCCGAATAGCGGTCGCGAATTCCTACTCGTAATTCAAATGACACAGGCAAAGCGTACGTGCCAAGCGACCAAACGGTCCTGCCGACCTAATAAATCTATTCGATATCACTCCAAACGATATAAATGCATAGAGAAATATATTAAGCTACCGTCGGAATACTAATTTCAATTAAACTAGAATTTAATTGAGGCTGTACACTAACACAATTTTAATTAGTGTAATTTTTACTTACCGCTGAAGATCCCAATGATACAGCACATGGAACAAAACATTAAGATGATTATATAATCATAAGTAAATACCACACAAATGTCATATTTATATATTACTTTACATAAATAATAAAAGTAGTATAAATAATAATAATTTGAAATAATATTATGATGATTTTGCAAATATTTATTAAAATGTATAATCACTAATCAATAAGTACACGTAAACGGTTTTTTGTACAGAACGGCGGAGCAATTCAATTCAAATAAAATTAAAAAATAAGAATGTAATGTAAGTACACAACAAAAAATATATTCCAACGTACCTAAGCAAGGTAAACAACATGTACATACGTCTTCTAGACTATCTGATGTACTCATGTAATCTAAGTCCATTAATGATTTTTACCGCGTACTTATTTTAAGGTTTCTAAACAAACTATCAAATGGCTTGCAAGTTTGTACGACAAAGCCTTACACACCAGCCACTCTGCATAGAAAAGTCAACGCACGAATAGTGATTCACTAGACCTGTATGCAAGCATTGTTTGGCTAATCCCGATTGTTTCGACTACAGCACTGATGAAAACATTATTAAACAAAATGAAGCTACCTGTTAAATATTAAAATCCAATCAATAACAAGTTGTTATGAATTAACTTTCATCGAATGGTTGATACATCATTTATGAGCACGCGCATAAACTTGCCACTGTTTCAGATAAACTGGCATATTAAAATGTAGATAATTATTTTTTTGGTTTTTGACAGAGAGGATTATACCTATATAATCTTCTCTGTCAAAAAACCAAACCAATATGATAAAGAAATAAAAATGTCTTACATAAACATGAAGACGATGACTCCCTTGAATCCATATTCCGAACAAAAATCTTGCAGCTCTTTTTATTACGAAATAGATACAACTTCAGAATTACTTATTACAAAGGGTCTTACATCCTGACGAAAGAATACATGTATCACAACACTTAACGTGAGCTATTAGGAATATACTGCCCACCAACTCCAATTACCAGTAATTATTGATAAGTGAACAAAGTTTACAAGTGAGTATAATAAAAATAAACGAAAGAAATGTTTAGATGTTTACGTTTGGGAGATAAGGTAAGCGTTTAGCGGCGGTAACGTAGAACAGGCGGTGTGCGCGCTCGTCAACGGGGACTGAGCCAGCAAACGCGATACAGCGAGTGCAAATGCACTACATGCTATTTCAATACATGCCGGGAATTCGCAACTCGGCAGATTCAAGTTGAATGCGTTAAGGTGGCCGTAGAAGAACGCATGCCCCGTGAGGTCAATCTGATTATAGCTGCAGCATCATCTAAATTAATTAGTCAACACTAAGCCCTACAAATATCTCCCAGTCTAGGACATCACCCTGATTTACAGAGCAAAAGTTTATAGTCACACAGCGAAAAATGCGTTTGTGCAGATAATTTAATATACAAGAAACTTTCAATGATGTTGAATGAATAGTTTTGGAAACAATTAAATGACTCTTAAATGTGGTAAGCTGTGTCCTTAGCTAAGTTTTTCATTTCCGTATATTAAGAGACGGTCGAAAACTCAATTAATACTTGTAAAAACTCTTGACAGATTAATACAGAAAGCGAATATGCTTATGCCAGTTTCTTGAATTCTTTGAGCATACTTAAAAAGTCGCTAAAAAAAGATGACGAATGGAAATTAAATAAGCATCTCATAATATTCGAAACGTTGCAATCCGATATTTTATATTGCTTATAAGTTTGCATTTTACTGCAATGTAATAAAACAGCGGTCATTTCCATTTATGATGACAACGCGTACGTACAGTTCAATAATAAATTAATGAGGACTTTGATCTGGTTCTGTAGACGTGTATGATACACAGTACCAATCTACCTATGGAGTACAAACATAAAAAAGCTACTTATGTAACTTCGATACAAATCAAATATTTTATTGGCCATGCGAGTAGACTAACTACCATTTTATAGAAACAGTAGCAAAATCTCCAATGCCCCAAAAATAGACACAAAGTCAATAAGTCACCATATACACTTGAGAGCAATAAAATCGCACACCCCTTGTAATTTGGTTTATTACTGATTGTTTTCTAAAATCTAAAGATATTGAGTAAAAATCATTAGACAAAATTAAAGCATACAAGCTTAGCTTTACAAAAACATAAAATTAAAATCATTGACCTTTACGTAACTTACAAAAACCGACCGTACACCGAATTCCCCAAATTCACGCGTTTGCGTTGTCACTACTTGCACCCTTAGCCGCAGGTATAAAAAGGTCGGTTTATTGGAATTTTTAATCAGTTGCATACCGAAGGTCAACGTGATAACATCTCTACTGGAAGCATACGGATTTACTGGAAATATGGATACCACGCCCGCAGAAGCCGCTCAAGTTATTGCCTTGCTCGAAGCAGGCCATAACCAAAGTGAAGTTGCTCGACGGCTAAATTTGAGCCGCTACTCTGTTCGTCGTGTATACCAGAGGTTCCAAGAGACCGGTGGCTACATTCGGCGACCAGGATCTGGCCGGCGACGCACAACATCAGATGATGACCGCTTTCTTGTGACAAGGTCTTTGAGAAATCGGCAACTGAACGCGGTTCAACTGGGACAACAGCTTCGAGAAGTTCGCAATGTCAGTATAAGTCGGTGGACAGTTCGAAGAAGACTAGGTGAAGCAGGAATGACTTCACATCGCCCAGCAAATGGTCCCAAATTGACCACAGCTCACCGACAAGCCCGGCTACAATTTGCTAGGGAACATTTAAATTGGACGTATGACCAATGGCGGGCTGTTATGTTCTCTGATGAGTGCAGAATGACTTTACATGGTCATGATGGACGCTCTAGGGTCTACAGAAGGTCATCAGAGCGATTTTCACAATGCTGCATAAGCGAACGTGTGGCTTTTGGAGGTGGATCGTGTATGTTTTGGGGTGGCATAATGTTGGACACTAAAACTGACATTGTATTCATCACTACGGCGAATACCGGCCCGAGATCGAGAAGTTTGACGGCTGCACGATACGTCGAAGAAGTGCTCGAAGAACATGTGAGGCCGCTTGCGTGGCTTATGGGAGAAGATTTTCTCTTAATGCACGACAACGCCAGACCGCATGTCGCTAGAACAGTTTGCGACTACATGGAAGACGTTGGAATCACCGCGATGGAGTGGCCAGCTCGTAGTCCTGATCTCAATCCGATTGAGCATGTCTGGGATGAGCTAAAAAGAAGAGTTCGAGCAAGAAGCCCTGCTCCTACGCGCCTCCAAGAGCTTCAACTTGCCATTGAAGAGGAGTGGAACGCCATACCACAAGATTTCATGGTGAAATTAATACGGTCCATGAAAAACCGATTAAGAGCTGTAATCAAGGCTAGGGGAGGGAATACACCTTATTAAAAAACAATTTGATCAAGCATTTTGAGTTTTATTTTTATTCTTTCTTAAGCTAAATTGGGTAATTTTATCCGTATGTTGGGTTTTGTGCCCTAAAACTCCCTATGGGTACTTTTTTTACACTGTATTTGATATCATTAGAAAGGTACTGAAGTAAACATTCAAATAGTGTAAGTTTTATTTTAATATGTATTCACATTCATGAAAAAAACTGCTTTAACAACAAAAAGTCAACGTGTGCGATTTTATTGCTCTCAAGTGTATTATATTATAATTGCAAATTTTTATTAGTAGTAAATATATACTACTAACTTGTTTCTATTTTGTAATTAATTGTATGGGGAATTGTCAATATTAACAGTAAATTATATATGATTAATAAATTTTGAACAACTACTGCATTAGCTGATTCCTTTTTAAGACTTTTGCTTATTTATACTCGTAAGATACTATTCACTTAATTTATACTGGTATAATAATATGCCTCTTCTTATAAAAGGCTAGTCATTGATGTTTTCATAGTAACTAGTATGAATAGGCAGAGCATACTTTGATATATTTAATCTGTGCTCAGTACCAACAACGCACCATAAGTATATATTACACGTGAGAAAAGGTGTACATTACACATAACGACGACGGGGCGACCATAGTGGTCAGTTTCCGCGTGAGGGCGCGCGTCCCAGGATGAGGTCATACGCTCTGTGAGCACGACACAATGCTTACATCCATCCAAGAAGAAACTTAAACTCTACATGCGACATACGACTTCTTTCCATTTAATTTTATCGTTTTTCATGAAAATTATGCAGCTTGCAGTATTTTGCACAAAGTAGGAGAAAATTTGTTCGCCTGACGCTACGAGAAGCCATCTATACCTATTATTCAATTGGCAAGGTCGCAGTTCTGCATTGACATAATATCTTCAAGCGAAGAATAGAACTAAATTAACGACTCCTTCCCAGCACCAGACCTCGGGGTTTTATCATGCGCCTGTCTATTGTTTAAGCATTCTTCGTATAACAGACAGCTGTCTGTTGCACCTATATTGTGTTGTTTAAAAGTAAGTTTTTAGGAAAGATAGCGCTTCGGACGGTGTTCTGAATACTTTAATTTTCAGTTACGCAGCTCTTCGCTGTTATTTAGTATTCGCTTTTAGTAACAAATCTCGAAGACTGGTCAAATCTATTTATTACAACTTCTTCTTTAAGGTTTTTAAAAGATCAAACGACGAGAGCTCTATTCATTTATATATATATAGTGGAATTCGAGAAAGCAATTGACTATATAGTTTATTCTAGTGTTTCCATATGAGCTAAAACAATTAGTGGTTCTCAATTCCCACGTACTTTATGGGAATTTCACCGTCTAGTATCGATTTAACAAGATCTTTAATGCTTACAAAAAGGGAAAAACACAAAATTATGCCATGCAGACGCCAGACAATGCTCAATTATTGAATATTTTTGTACTAATCCTGAAGATTTTATTTCATCGCCAGCCCGTATAACGCCCACTGCTGAACATGGGCCTCCTCCCGATGGACCACTCTTGGCAGGCGGGTAAAGCACAGGGAAACGCTGCTGCCCATTCCCTGGTATACGTTTGTTATAAGCCGCGTACCCACCTAGCGCACAGGCTCGCGCGGCATCCTCGCGAGCCAAACGCTCGGCTGGTGTGGACGTGCCTCGGCCTGCCTCGGGCGCGCGTTTGCTCGACCGAGCACGGCTCGGCCCCGAGCCATCTGTTGTCGGTAAACTTGACGCGCTCAAAGGTGCCTCAGTGTGCGCTGTGCATTAGGTGGGGACGGTTATGTTTTGGCTCGCGCGCGAAGCTACTACAAGTTTTGTCTCTTTGTAATTTTGATATCATGGGCAGTCAGGAGGAGTCCATTCGCTTAATACAACTGTACAGCACGTACAATGCGCTTTGGGACCCCAAAGATCCAAAATATTTAAATAAAAATCAGCGGGAAGACAGTTGGCGGCAAATATCTGCTCAAATTAATATGCCTGTCAAGGAAGTGAAAAACAAAATGGTGTCCTTGTGTGGTTCTTATCGTCGAGAGAAAAGCAGGGAGAAAAAAAGTCGCATAACAGGTTCAGGTATGCATTTTTATACTTAAAAATATGAACTTACAAATTATTTGATAAAATAATTACTTATTATATACGAATGATTAAATTGAAGAAAATTTATTTATACAATAAAATATTTTAAATTATGGAAATATAAATTTTATTTTTGTTCTGTTTCAGGCGCTTCAGATGTTTATAATTCGAAGTGGTTTGGATATCCTTATTTTCATTTTCTTAAGGATAAAAATGAAACTGGTGACACTCAGGAAACGATGCCGAATGTAAGAATTTTTAACTATGCATAATGATTTTGAAATGGTATAGAACCATTAGTTATAAAATGTTCTGCCAAGTGCAACCGTATTTCTTTTGCGTTATTACAACTACGCCTTGGAACCGCTGCAATTGGTGCGAATGTAACTTCATTTATTTCATTTCTCCATTGGCCAGGAATCAGTGCGCCATCAAGTTCCCTGTCAAACAATTCCGGTGAAATAAGATTAGTTGAAGTATTTTTTCGGATGTAGTTGTACAAATAAACAGCTGCTAAGACGACCTTTGTTGCCTTATTTGGCTCTAGTAAGATAGGTTTTCTAAAAACGCGAAATATGGCACTTAATATACCAAACGCATTCTCAACGACACGTCTAGCTCGGCTAAGGCGATAATTAAATATTCTTTCTTTAGAACCATTTTCTGGGTTGCCCTCAAATGGTTTCATGGTATATTCGTTGAGTGCAAATGCTTTATCGGACAAAATAAAATAAGGAACTTTTGTTACATATGGTATTTCCAATATCTTCTCTTTAGGCAAGTTCAATTCTTTCAGTTCTAGCTTTTTATACAACGTTGTGTTTTTAAAAACACCACCATCAGAGATTCGCCCTTTGCTACCAACATTTACATACAAAAAATTGTAGCTAGCATCAACTAATCCAAAAAGCACGATGCTTGGAAATTGTTTGTAATTATCATAATCAGTGCCACTGTTAATCGGTGCCTGCAACATAACATGTTTTCCATCCATCGCTCCAATAGCGTGGGGAAAATTCCATTTATTTTCAAATTCTTTTGATATAGAAAGCCACTCTTCTTCTGTAGATGGGATCTGTAAAAAAAAAATAGAGTACATAAAAAAATATCGCTACTAAGCTACTTGAAGGTTTTAAATACTACGGACGTTAAACTTTAGCTTCAACATAATCAATGAGATTAAACGTAGGGTCCTGCCACATTATATACATATTCACACTGCACCACAAATTGATCTTTTAATTAAAATTATGTTTTCAGGAGGCAATACCGGAATCTTCACACACTTCTGACGTAGAGAGACACACAGAGACTGAAAACGCTCCGACCAAGACGCAATTGCCGGAGGCTAGCACCGAGAAAGCGCCACCACAACAACAAGACCTAACCTCGGATGCTAGCATGCCTTCACCATCAGAACCTGCTCGTAAAAAAAAACGACATAATCCGAAGAAAACGCAGCCACAGGAAGAATCGGCAGATATCATGCTCGCAGAAGCCCTTGAATACTTGCAAAAGTCTACGACCGACATCAATGATCCATACTCTTCATTTGGAAGACACATAGCCAACGAGCTAAGAAAATATGATTCGCACACATTAGCGTATGTTAAGAACGCTATCAATAATATAATTTTTGAAGCCGATTTAGGGAAATACACACAACAACAAATTAATACAGGATACTATACACAGCAGTACACTAATTCCTCTACAATGGACTCATCTGGCACTTCATCATCAGCATCACATACCGCTACGTCTTCTCATGCCATTACACAATCACCTAATGCCAATGTTGGATTCGAAACTATCACTGAATTGTAATTAAAATAAACAACTGATTTTTAAATTTGTCAAATTATTTTTATTTACCTTTACATAATCCCTTAAGGCTTCAATAATAGCGTCACAAACTTCTGGAACTATTCTTGAGATACTCTGCTTCGATACTCGAAATAAATATTGCAAGCTGCTATAAGAATCTCCGGTTGCTAAAAATCTTAAAGTTATTAAAACTCGTTCTTTCACAGTGATTGCTTCTCTATATTTTGTATCGCACTTTTTGATTTTATCAGACAACAATGAGCACAAATTTTCGAACTCTTGTACGGACATTCTTGTAAAATTATGTACAGTCTGATCATATACTAAATCTCCAAATAATCTATTTCCATATTGGTGGCGACGCTCATAAATTTTTCTAATCCAGAAGCGTCTAGGTTTTTTCTTGATACGTGACTGTTTTCGTTTCTTTAAACAATAACCAGCTAGGAAAATAGCAGCAGCTGAAAATACACGACTGTCCATTACGAATACTCGCGGACTTATGATGGCTCAGCCTGCCTCGCGAGGCGGCCTCGTGTAATTGAACAAATCTACTGAGGCTGCCGCGGGAGCCATCGCTCGCGATCCGGACACCGAGGCTGCCGCGCGAGCCTGTGCGCTAGGTGGTTACGCGGCTATAGATGATGTTATAACAATCGGGACCAACACGGCTTTACGTGCTTTCCGAGGCACGGACAGACAGGTCCCTCACCATCCAAACCCGGAAAGACATCATAGAAATTACACAAAAATATCTTCTCCGGCATGGTGATCGGACCCACGACCTCCGAGATTTAAAGCTAGCCAAATACCGCTACGCTAAGAAGTTTGGAGATTTTACTTAACGCTTTAAATTTTTTATTATATGTTTATTTCACAAAATAAATGTTTCAAAAACTCTACATAAAATAAAATATGTTAAGGCAAAATGATTGACTAATAGCTTTTCTGGCACCTAAAATTATAAAATCAATAGATCGCAAGAAAACCCGACTTTTAATGCTGCATGGCTATCAACTTTTTAATTTTATTGTTATAGCAGCAACATTTCAGTGAATATAACCCAGCGAATACCTATAAGGTTACGTCCCTTAATACGTGATTACGTGTGTTGATTTTGATTTGCCTCGACCCTCATCTCCTTTTACTAATCTCACGTGAGATTTAACAAAATATATATTTTTTGAGTGAAGAAGTTAATCTGCGCTTTAATGCATTGGATTGAATAAAAAGAGCGTAATTCGATAAATTATGTTTAAATGTCTAATTAATTATTTATGAATACCAAGGCCACAGTCTAGAATCAAATGAATAAAAAATCGATTAGTATAATATTGAAAGGGTAAATAGTACGTTGGTAGGTAGGTACTTCATGAGGAATATTTATAAATTAAGAGAATGTTTTGGGTTAAATAATCTAAATATAGTATAAAAAGCAAAACTGTGGTGCATATTTTTTAACTTGGAAATTTCATCCTCCCTCTTCCCCTTATAGTTAAGGGGAGGAGGGAAAATTTGCAAATTAGAGCTTTAAGTAAGTGTTATTTTACCCACTGGATGGGAACGTTTAACAGTTTCGCTGCCAAAGCTTACTAACATGTTTTTACGTGTGTGCCCAAAAATATTCGCGAATATACACAATAACCCGAGAGTCAAGTCCATCAGCGCAATGGATAGGTACGTAACGAGTATAGGTAAACTATGTCCAAGAACCTGGATCCGAGTTTAGACACCAGGCATAGAATGGGCATGAGGACTAAAAAAAACTATTAAGTCCGTCAGTTAGATTACTAAAAAATATTGGACACGTATTTTTTTATTTAACAAATCTATAAAAATTGACATAGATACAGAGCAAAAACAAACTATAAAGTTCAGAAGAGGGGGGCTTGTGACGTCACTATTATGTAAAATTGTACCTAATAGTGACACCATATTTCAACGCGCTGTATCTTCGTCATTTTATGTTTGAGAAACGAAAAATAAAAAATGTGTCCATAATTTTTTGGTAATCTAACTGACGGACTAAATAGATTTTTTTATTCCACATGCCTATTGTCCAAATTTACGTTACCTCATTTCGGGAATAAGTTAGGGGCTAGAGAGTGATAAAATCAAAAAAGTTTGAGCTGCAATGGAAACATTGGTTACATTATTATGTATACATTGATGAGATATAAACAGATAAACAATTAGGGAAACCTATTTTCGAAAAAAACTCATTTACTTACTCACTCACTCAACGGACAGTGCATGAACTTTACAGAATATACCTACCATTCACCATTAATTTTACCCCCAGTACAGAACAAAATTGTATGATAGATATGTACTTTTAGCCCAAAAGAAAATAATTTCCCAGTTTGTACATCATGACAGCCAGCATGGAATATATCAAGTGCCCAATCATAGGTTAAAATTCCATAATGAAATTGACAACAATATCTTCAGTCACTAATAATGCTCTTTATTTTAAAGTGCACATGAGGGAAGCCTCCGTATTGTGAGATAACTAAGTTACCTTGTTGTTAGGCCAAAATGATGGTGTAATATTGCTTAGATGCAGTGCATTGTTTTTCACAGTAAATTGATAACAAAAGGAGTTAATATATATTATTATATACATATATAGTTTTAGAGTTTTAGCATATCATATTTACAATAAGATAAAATCACAGATATTGATATGAATACTACCTATATTTTAAAAGGAGTTACATGCTGTTAGTAATTAATTTTTATAAATCCATTTTTTTTTCTCTTGTTAAACAATCAATAAAGATCTAATCAGAACTAAATATACTATGAACTTTTCAGAAGTCTGTTAAAATTGTTGTTATATCAACCATTTCAAATAATTGCATCTGACATTCCTAATCCACATTAACTTTACTCATGTAGTTATGGTTGCCAAACCTGTGCAACTGACAATACAAAGTAAAAAAGTGGAACTCTAACAAAACACTATAAAAACTAGGGTAAGATGTTAGACAAGAGTTCTAGAAAAGAATTAGGACATTAAAAAAGACTGCAGATATTAGAGATGGCAGATTTTTTTAGAAAAACTAAACACATCTGATTGAAAGTTAAGCCACAGAAATTACTTGCATGGGGCATATTCATGTGCCAATCGAGGTGGTTGCGAACCTAACTTGATTGGATTTATTGGATTGATTAAAAACACAGCATTATTCAATAAATTATGTTTATAACTGACTAATTAATTATTTATAAATACCAACCACATACACAAGGCCACAGTCTAGAAGCAAATTAATAAAAATTCATGCTCCTTTTCAGTCAATTAAAACCTGACATATGCATATCATCATCAGCCAGCACAATGTCCACTGCTAAACATGGGCCTCATCCCAAAGAAAGGCCATAGTGACACTTGACAAGCGGGTTGGCCACCGCAGTATTATACACAAGGAAACTCTGCTACCTGTTCCTTGGTATACAATTGTTATAGTTGATGTTATAAAAATTAGGACCAATGGCTTAATATGTGACATAGGCACACATACATACTATGTAGCCAAAGTGATAGTACTTATAAACAATTTTGGGATATCAAACAAAAATGCCTGTGCCCTGTATGTTTCATGGAGAAACTGAACATGGCTTTGAATATGGGTTAAATTAATAAAATAATTATTTTGCAAATAATGGGTCTATTATCATTAATTCCTAAGGTCTTAGGGGTAAAAGTAAATTCCAATGAATATTAGTACAACCCTAAGGGTATCAAATTTATATGGGAGATATTCACAACAACTAGGTATTTTGTTATTTTGATCTAATGATACCTAAAAAAAACATTTTACAGAATTAAAATGACATTTATGGTTATACTGGCCACTAAATACACCTAACAGTGAATATGCTTCACCTTAACCAACCAATCAGTAAGAGAATATTTTGAATAAAAATAAAAGATGGAAGAAATTAAAAGATCAGATGCAAATGCATTAATCATAACGCGATTAAATCATAATAGACATAATTATGATAAAAACTCTACGTCCTGGTAATTGAATGTGTGTTATTGAAATTACATATTACACACATTAATAGCTAAACATGATTATTTTATTTAATCCGTGCAACATAATAAAATGTGCAACTACTGATATGAAAATAAAAAATGCCAAATTATATGTACCTACCCAAATTACATGGTCTTTTATTTACCTCGCTGTGTTATTTACAAAAATTCAAAATTGATACAGGACCGTTTGGAACATAAAATGAGGCGCGAATTAGTGTAACTACTTCTTAATTTTGAAAGGCAAATATACTTTACTAATAAGTTTGAATTAATTACCTGATCTCTGCATAATGATAGGGTTATTTATCCAAAATCAATCCAAATACATCTCTCGAAACACCAATATCACACACTCTTCAACGAACTGTCAACACTCTCACCCGCCCATGGACCGCGTAGAAATTGATTTTTGAATATTGTTGCCATATTAAAATAACATATTATTATTCTGATAGATAATAATATAATCTTGTAATATTTAAAAAATGAGTTTTTTTTTTAATAAGATTTGTAGACACGTGTATCATGCCAAGTTTAAACCAAGAGTACTGCAGGGCGGTACCTGTAAGTAATATTAACCACTTTTGACTGCTTTAAAAATGGCTAACTTAATGCTAATACATTTGACTTAAAAAATGTGTTCCAGAAGTTGTCGATAAATATTTATTAGATGAACGTGAGTTAGTTGAAATAAGTAATTATAAATATCTATTGAACCTGAAAATGTTATTAACCGAATACCAATAAATGTATTAACTAACCAAAAATATAATTATGAGCCATGAGTAGACTATAGTGTTCAATAGTCGACACTTACAGAATACATAATTGTCATATCTTTTATCTTTTTTTTCATGTTCAGTATGTTCACACAAAGGCATTGTCTTATTATATTTTGAGATATTTACGTAACTTGAAGACTTAGACAAATGATGGATCTGGAGACCCGGAGTAGAATATATTTCATAGGCGTATACAGTAAAAATAAATTCCTTAACTTTAGTTCTGTCTAGAATTTATTACTCTACACTAGAATTGTCACTTTGACAAGTTTGACTAGTTGACTTGACTACGACAAAGTTTCGGTAGGTAGGTACAAACTATCTAAAAGTAATTAACTATGGCTTTGAATTATTTTTCTAAATTGAAGCCTTTTGTAACTTTAAAATTTGCACAAACTGTTAGCAAATATGGAGAAGTTATAAACCTTTTATCCAACAACTATGTGCGTCGACCGTATCAAAGACCTCAGGTAAACAAACTGTAAATTTCGTAATTTTATTACTAAGTAATACCTACCACTGACTCGACTTTATTTTTCTGGTTCATAATTTAAATAAAATATTTTTATTGACACAAGTTTCATTATTTAAAATATATATATTATTTTTACTATCATCAAAACTTAATATACTAGCTTCCCGCGTGCGGTTTTACCCGGGTAACTCCGGTTTTCGTGGGAATTTCATAATTATATATAGCCTATATTAATCAGTGATACTGTAGCATTCAAATGGTGAAAGAATTTTTAAAATCGGCCCATTACTTTTTGAGCCAATTCATTACAAACATACTTACATACCTCTTTATAATATTAGTATAGATTGATGTTTTATTTTTCTTACAGACTACTCTCCATAGAGGCATATTAGGCTTAACAACTGCCTTGGCCTTTTTATGGCCAGTTAAAAAAAATCAAGAACATAAGGAAGCATCTATATCAAAGCTACCTCCAGTCCTAGAACAGGCAGATAATTTATTTGATAATGATCATTATGAAGAGTGTTATAATTTACTAAAAGAATGTGAGGTATGGATTAAATAATATTTATTAAGCACTTTGCACTTTTGTTTTTAAGTACACTTGTACTTGTCAATTGTAGGTTGTGTACCTACAATTCACAAGTACAAGTGATATAGTTAAATACAGAATATGGTAACTAAAATCTACTGCAGATATTATAATCATCTAGTCGATCAGTCTATTATTGTGTCACAGTTAAATAATAAAAATTAATTATTGTATTTACATGTTAATATAATTTAGTTTAAAAGAAAATAAGACACTTGGTGAGATCTACAGTTCTTATACAACATTTTTACTTATAAGCAACACACATCTGACGGTACTTCTAATAGGCTAAGACCAAGGCTCTGGGCATCCATAGGTACAGGTTAAAAACACCTAGAAAGAATGTAAAATTTTGTATTATATAGGTCTTTGTATCCATATTATATTTCTGGACCTCAAGGTATACAACATTTTGTGACAAAACGCAAATTTTACATCAGAGTCAAAAAAGGTTGTAGTGAAATAATGAGCTCTAGTAGATTTAATAGAAGTGTAGGTATAGTACCTACACTTCTATAAAATCTACTGTGTACAACTGGTTCATGCGGTTGTAATACTGGTTCATGCAGATGACTGCACCGGTGGCTCAGTGGTTACGGAAGTTGCTTCTGAGACCTGGTGTTCTGGGTTTGATTCCCACCCTGGGCAATTATTTGTGTCAACCACAAATAGTTGTTCTGAGTCTGGGTGTTCTTTGTGTCCGTGAAATTAATTTTTGTAAAGTCCCCCGCAACACAGGGATTAATTTACCTAGTACGGGAGTTGTCTTCTGAAAAAAAAAAAATATGCAAGAAACATTTTTTTTGTGGAGTTAAATTTGAGTTGCATGCTTATAATGTTTCAATTTTCAGTTTCAGGACAATGTTGAGGTACAATGGAGAATATGTCGGGCCCTATACAACATGTCAAAGGAATTGAAATATGATAAAAGTTATCAGAAAACACTGGTCTATCAAGGATATGAAATAATTTCCAACCTGTTAAATCAAAATCAAGATCACTATGCTGTTCATAAGTGGTATGCCTTGCTGCTAGATGCAAAAAGCACTCTGGAGGGAACCAAGGAACGCATAAAGCAATTGGAGAATATTAAAAAACATATGGATGTAATTCAAATTTATTTATTTATCCTAGAATGTGGACAAAAATGTAGTCCTGAAAACTCTAGCACAATTTTTATTGTTAGATAGCTATAATTAGTAAAAACTTATTATATAATGTGAAAGATATATCTGATATCTGACCTGATTAGATGGGTTTTATTAGTAAAAACTTATTATATAATGTGAAAGATATATCGAGGGTTTACTGCGAAAACCGGCTAAATGCTACAAACCAGGTTCTAAGATAATTGCTTTTAAAAATTTGCATTGAATTTAATCTTTAATCTTTCAGTACATCATATATGTTAAGTTAGTGTTTAGTTGGAATATATCTTTAACAATATATTTTTGTTTGATATTTTTGAATATGGATTACAATATTCTTTATTTAAAGAATATTGTAAGTAGAGCCGTGCTGTTAGCTTGTTTTGCCTTTATATTGCTTAAATGCCATATTACCAAAATTATTAACAATTACAATGATTTTTATTACAATATAGTTACTTCTTTGTTAATAACTAAGCTTTACCTAATAATATAGTAAGTAATGATTTTGATTCAGGTGTAGTTAACAAAATAAAAAAATGTAGTTGGTTTTGCTTGTATCTTTTTATTTTGATAGCTATAATAGTGTTAAATTAAAAAGTTATAATAAATTATAACAATTTTAATTTGAAATTTTAATTGAAATTATAATTTTAAAATAGTTTAAAAACAAAAATAACTAAGTAGAGTCTTTCTTTCTTTAAAAATGAACATAATTTTTTTCAGAAAAGATTCATTAATATTTAGAGGTAAAAGTATTTACGTTATTTTAGCAAATAGGAATTGACAAATTTGGCGAATTTAGTCGGTTTTGACACCAAGTAACAATGGAACGATTCATCGTAGCACTTAGCCGATTTTATCAGTAGAATAAGCTTAAAAAAATAAGTATTTAGGTGTTCTTAACTCATTTTAGGAAAAAAATTCAGATAGCCGGTTTTTGCAGTAAACCCTCGATATCTGATATCTGACCTGATTAGATGGGTTTTATTAGTAAAAACTTTATATAATGTGAAAGATATATCTGACATCAGACCTGATTAGAAAATGGGTTTTGAGTATAATTCTCCTATTATTCCATTAATTCTCTTATTCCTATTTATGTTTATGAATATAATTGTTACAAGGCCCATTTAACTTAAAAGTACCCATTTTGCAAAATTCTTATTTCTTATACAATTACTAGCTGACCCGGCAGACTTCGTACTGCCTCAATCGATACATACCCTACACTACCCCTACCCTACACTACCCTTTCCCTACACTACCCCTACGCTACACTACCCCTACGCTACACTACCCCTACCCTACACTACCCCTACCCTACACTACCCCTACCCTACCCCTATCCTACACTACCCCTACCCTACACTACCCCTACCCTACACTACCCCTACCCTACACTACCCCTACCCTACACTACCCCTACCCTACACTACCCCTACCCTACACTACCCCTACCCTACACTACCCCTACCCTACACTACCCCTACCCTACACTACCCCTACCCTATACTCAGTCAGATAATTCCTTCTCCTCAATATGTTTTCTGTTGCAGTTGGCAGTAACACTTAATCCAAATGATGCAACTATACTGCATATGTTGGGTGAATGGTGCTACCAGATCACTGAGTTACCATGGCATCAGAGGAAAATAGCCGAGGTCTTATTTGCCTCACCACCGCATTCCACATATGAAGATGCACTTGAATACTTCTTAAAAGCAGAATCAGTTCAGCCAAGATTTTACAGCTTAAATTTACTAAGGCTTGGTGTATGTTATTTGAAATTGGAAAAGGAAGATCAAGCAAAATATTATTTACAATTGGCTGCAAGCTATCCTGCTACATCTAATGATGATCATCTTGCAAATAAACAAGCAAATGAATTATTAAAAAAACTCAAATAATGGTAATTTAACAGATATTTGCATTGCAAGAGCCTTATCTGTATTAAGCATACTCTTTTATTATATTGAAATACCTTATTAAATACATTATTTTACTAAAACTTTATATGTTGTCGAGGTGTATGGTTATAAATATTAGCTTACATAATTATAATTTGTTAAAATACTTAAAACAAGGTTTTGTAAAAAAAATAAATGTTTACCCGACTGCAAGAAGGGATATGTTTTACACAAAATAAAATTGCATATTTTTTCCATTGTTGTTTATGAATCTTTTCGATGAAAGTGCCATATTTTATCTCACATAAGATGTCTTAACATGTCATATTTCAATTTGGACCAACACTAGGTTCAATTTAATGAAATTGAGCTAAGTAAGTAAATATTTCTGGTAATGAAAAATAAAACTCGAAGTTTTATTTTATGAAACTAAAAACAATATTTTCCCATTTGTTTGTTACATAAAGGTATATAAGAATTATATACCTTATACCTAAAAGTGTACGAGGAATTATTCCTCGTACACTATTCCTCATCATCAAAATTAAGTTTAAAAAATCTTTAAAAAACCACTGAACCAATAGGTAAAACCTTGGATTAAACCAAAATACTGCTGTCTGTTTAGGTTTAGAGGTTTGTTTGCACCGGAGCAGTGAGTACCGGAGAATCTCCGGTGATGAACCGGTAAAAGTAATCGGTTAAAATCACCGGAGATTAATCGATTTATCTCCGGTGAAATAATAAACCTGTATTAGTGTATGATTATTCTTTATTTTTATTATTCGGTGTTAGTATTCGATACTCTTATCTATATTATTTTAAAAATATTTTTATTACACAATTTTATTCATTATTTTTTAAAGCCTCTATAATTTTTTGCATAATGTTATAACGTTTATTGCCAGTAAATTGTTCAAGTTCATGCGAAATAAACTTACAAAACATTAAATTTGATATTGTGTGTAAGTGTACGTTTAAATACTTTACTGTACCGGCAACGTCAGTTAGATCAGAAACAGTCTTTTCAACAACAGGTTACATTCTTAATAACCGAAGAAATGTGCATGTTGCGTAATGACGCAGTTTTCATTTGAGTAGCTCGATCTATTCCCCAAACTCCTTAGTTCCGTGTGGCAAAAGTTCCAGTCGCATTTTTCCCCACTCGTTTTTTTTTACGTTCGCGCATTTTACCAATCGCATTAGTTCACAGACGTTTATTTCTCTAAACGTTTTTTTTCCACACGTATTTTTCTGAGAAACTATTAACGCTCTCCTTTTTTCGTTTTTCATTTTATTTATTGTTTGTATTATTATTATCAAATTATGAATAATAACTACTAGCGACTATTTTGAAGTCTTTGAAAGGTGTTTAAAAAAAATATTTTTGTTACTATGTGAATCCATATTTTATTTAATTAATGTGCTTAATTTTATTTGTACGAAAATGTTTTTGGAATTAATCTTCATCTTTTTCACTCATGAGCACTTTTACGTTCATTACCGGTCACGGGCCTCCTCTTAACAGACCTACAAGGCCTGTTAAGAGGAGCTAGGATCCTTGAGGGATGTTGCCATAATCACCACGTTTGGCAGGTGGATTGTTGATCCACCCATCCATGTCGTATCTTACGACACTCATGGGAAGACATGGACTGAGCTATGGAATTGAGCTGACCATAAAATGAATGCTGTTCCAAATCCTCGCGGTGGTCTAAATTTATTATTCTTTTTTTTTTGCGCCTTTAAAATTATAAACAATATAAATAAATAATATAATATAAATAGTCAAATAATAACATTTATAAAATAAAATTTAATAAAAAAAACTATATAAAGGGCGCCCCCCTATTAAGTGCTTCCTAAAAAATACGTGTGGAAAAAAATTAGAGAAATAAACGTCTGTGAACTAATGCGATTGGTAAAATGCGCGAACAGACAAAAAAGCGAGTGGGGAAAAATTCGACTGGAACTTATGCATCACGGAACTTACGAGTTTGGGGAATAGATCTAGCTACTCGAAATGTTATGCTTTCTACATGAAAACCATAATTTATTAGAATTCTAAAATATAATAATTACTAATGAACATTTTTTTATTTAAATTTCATTACCTACGTCTCGCACTTGTCCAGTTTTTTTTTATCTTCGTAAATATTTTTATGTTGATTAAACGTGTCATGAATAAAAGGTGTGTGTTATTATTTTAAACTCCGAATAAAGCCTGACCAAGAAATAAAAACACTTGATTATCTATGCTATGGCTAATCAAGTTAGTTATAATTTAAATATGCTTTCATTCTCCGGTGATTCACCGGAGAATAACCGGAGATCGCTCAATCACCGGTGGATTCAATCGGTTGTCAAAGTCTCGCTCCGGTGCAAACCACTATTTAGGTTTAATCTAAGGCCTCGTTTACGGAAACGCGGGGCGTCGCGCGACTCGTGTGGCGCGGCCCGCAGTTAACTTACTGCGTTGTATGAGTGCGAGTGAGATGCGAGACGCCACGCCGCCGCACGCGTCGCGCTACGCTCCGCGTCTCTCCGTAAACCATATTTTAGAAAAATGTTTCCACAGGAACATAACCGACGAAACACTTTATTCCCGTTGTCCACGTATGGCATATCCCCGTCACGGGGACAGAGGGACGTGATTAAATTTATTTCCCGTTGTCCCCATAACGTTCGGCTAACTAGGACAGCGGGATGTAAACGTTAAATTGAGGTACCTCTTTAGTTTATCAACTAACTAGTAAGTTGGAATTGTTCCCTTTATGTCGAGTCTGGGAGTCTATTGTTCTCCAAAGTATTGATATTTTACGCTTTGTATTACCGTTATGTCGAGTTTGGTGAACAGGTACAGTCAGGATAATAATTAAAAGCCAGTGGCATTAAAACATTGTTTTATTATTTATTTTGTTCTATTATACATATAAATCACAGTATAATCATCACGTATGTAAATAATTCTTCTAAAAAATAACTTTCTTAATCTACGAGTATAAAAATCATATAGTTATACAGTAAATAATAAACTCTCATAATAAAAGTAGGTAACTCTATATAAATCACAGTAGAATCATCAACAATGGTGTAACTGTAAAACAACATAATAATATAGTTTTACAGTAGGTACATAATTCTTAAAAAAACTTAATTTATATAAATCACAGTACTAGTGGTGCAAATGTAAAACAGGACATAGTTTTAAAGTAAATAATATTTCTTCTAATAAAAGTAACTTTCTTAATCTAAATAAATCACAGTATAATCATCATTAAGTAATCATTCTTTAAAAAAAGTATTTTTCTTTTAAATTAGCTTATTAATTTACGTTATTCATATCGTTGTATCAACCTAGGTAACATTTATATTTTAAATAATTAAAAGATAATCATTAATCAAATCTTACAGTTGATAGGCGTTTAAGACAAATCATTAAATCATTTTTTTTACTAGTAAAATCTTCAACTATTTTTTTTATACGCATATCAATAGCCAAGCATTTTTTTTTCTTAGGTTCTGATTGTTGTCGTTATAGACGTTTACCTGCTCTATCTTAAACCTAGTTTCTTTAGCCTCATCTCTAAGTGTGCTAATGAGAGTATATAGCGGAGGTCTTTTACTAAGCTTTTTATTTAGCCTGTTATGCCATCCCTCTACTGGGTTTGTGGTTCTGTGGCGTTCGTTGTAACAACAAAACGAATCAATGTTTTTGTTAATCCACTGTGATGTTACGTAATCATTAAATAATTTGGCTTCGTTGCCTTCAGGTGTACTTTCTAATAATGACACCCATGCTTCAGAGATGAAATTTTTGGGAACGTGTGCTGTGGCTGCACACATAGAAATATATTTTTTTCCACCGGGAACATTTACTATTCCGGTCTGTTTTCCTTTTTTCCACAAGGCCTTATTGAAATGGAAAAAACATCCGCTTATAGCAGCTAATGGAAACACTTCTTTAATAGCGTTTATTGCTGCAATCTCAAAATCAATTTTAATTTTTTTTGGTTGGAATTCAGGAATATTATCTTTTATCATTTGAAACATATGCATATAGGTCGATTGGCATTTATCAGGTAACAGGGCAAAAATGATCGGTACTTTTACAGTTTTGTCTGCGGTACTACCAATGTCGGCATGTATGGTGTATAATTGATAGAATGGTCGGGAAATTGAAAAAAATGTTCCATCAACAAAGAACAGATTCATGGACTGCAATGCATTTTTGCAATCATTTAACATGAATATCAAAATTTTATTTTGCCCACCACTCTCTACACCCAGAAAATCTTTGGCGATAACTGGTGAAATTTTAACATCCTCTAATTTCTGGAATGTAGTCTTACTAACATTTAAAAAGTTATTTCTTGAACGGTAGAGTGCATTTTTCACACTTTGGAAGCTACGAACATGGTCAACGTAATCATTATTATCTTTTAAACTCGCCACGGACATTGCATACATAGTGGGTATGGGTTTCAAGTCTGTCCGTACGTCATTTTTGCATTGATTTAACTTTTTTTCAAATTCTTCTTTTTTGTAATCTGGCAAACAAACATGATCTCTTGCTCCAGTCCTTAGAATGTTTGCTTCCTTTTCATCTAAAGTTAAGGTAGCTTTACAATTTTTTTTTGTGCAGTACCATGTTGAGGAGCCACATTTATTTTTTCTATTAATGCGGTACCTGTAGCCATCTTTCAATAAAATTTTACCACCTTTTGGCTTTCGACGAAAAATAATTTAAGGTTTAAGAATAACTTTATTTCTCATAAGAATTGCATACATAATTCACTTACTGAGAAACAATGTTTAAAACTAAGATTAATAATCAGAGCGCACAGAGGTCATAGACATATATAAAATAACAAAATAAAAAGACAAAATGTGGGTAAACAGATAACTTCCTCCATCGTTAGTTAGACAAGCACAACATGGATGAATGAATTTGATTTTTACTAGATGTGGCATCGATGACATAGTCTGTTATTATTAAGTTTATTATTATAATTCTTTTTTATTTTTAGTTTATTGGTCAATTTATATTGGATACATTCACGATTTATATTTAAAAAAAAATAAGATAAAAAAAATAAAGTGAGTTTTGGATTATATTTGTTTTTGTTTAATTTAGGTAATTACTAATGTATATTTTTAAGTTTAGAGGTATATATTTCATTTATATATTGTGTGTATTTATCTTTATATATGTACTATAATAAATATACATATATAATGCTGTGTTTATTTATTCACTTATTTGTATGTATTAATTGTGTGAGTTTTTAGTAGCTTTTTGAACCGGGCATAACTTTGTTCATGTTTTATGACTGATGGTAATTTATTATAAATTGTAACACCCTCAAACTCCAAATTTCTTTTTCCATAGTTAGTTCTAGGCGGGCGGGTCACTAAGTAACTAGCACGTCTTAAGTTTATCCTTCTTTGTTGTTGCTTTGTTACAAATATTATATTGGAACGGATTTCCTTATTTAGTATTTTGCGTATTAGAATACAGGTGTAGTATATGTACGTTTGTTTTATATTCATTATTTTTGTTTCCTTGTATATCTTTTCAGTAGGTGTTTGATATTTATAGTTAAATAAAATTTTTATTAGTCTATTCTGAGCTCGTTGAATTGAATCTATATTAGTTTTTGTTGCAGTACCCCAGATTTCAATAAGGTAGTCGATATGAGGCTTAACCAGAGAATTATAGATAAGATAGCGTACTTTTCGAGGGAGACAATTTGTTATATTGCGTAGTGCCCCTGTGAGTGAACGTAGTTTAAGTTTAATTTTTTCTAAGTGTGGGTCCCAAGTTAGCTTACTATCTAGGATAAGTCCGAGATATTTTTCGTGAGGTTTTCGTTCAAGTAGTTGGCCGTCTATTTTAAGTTCGAGATTATCATTTATTTTTTTATTTTTTGCTGCGAACATTACATAATTTGTTTTTGTAATATTAATAGTTAAAAGGTTTGACTGGAACCACTCATTTAACAGATTAAGATCATTCTGAGCGTCGGCTATCATAGCTTCGACTGAATGTCCAGAGTAAAAGAGACTTGTGTCGTCTGCATAAAGGGATATATCTCCTTTAAGACCCAATTCACTGATACTGTTAATATAAATAAGGAACATGAGAGGGCCCAATATTGATCCTTGGGGGACGCCAAAATTCAGGACACAAGGATTGCTTTCATATTCACCTATTTTTACTATTTGTTTACGGTTCTCCATATATGATTTAAAAATTTCAAGTGCTTTGCCTGTAACACCGCTAAACTCTAGTTTTTGTAATAATTTGTCATGACTGATGGTGTCAAAGGCTTTTTTAAGATCAATAAATATACCTAAAACAACCTGTTTTTGATCTATTTTATTTTTAATGTTTGTTACAAGATCAATTGTAGCAGCGAGAGTATTTGATCGAGGTCTAAAACCATACTGTTTACGGTAAAAAAAGCCTTTTGAATTAAGGAATGACTCTAATTGTTTATATAAAAACTTCTCAAAAACCTTTGAAAATACCGGGAGAACTGATATAGGGCGGTAATTGCACGGATCCAATTTACTTCCAGATTTATGAATTGGTACGACTTTTGCAACTTTTAAATCGTTGGGAAAAATACCTCGTGCCATATAGTAGTTAATGCAGGCTGTTAGTTCCGTAGCAATAATGTCTTTTACGCATTTAATTGATTTTGTACTAATACCATCGATGCCAGATGCAGTATTACAGTCCAAATTGTTAATTATGGTCATAACTTCCTTCGCAGTTACTGGTTTCAGAAACTGCAACTCAGTTTTATCAATCATTCTACACTCTTCTAAAATTTGACTTGATTTTGATTTTTCAGAAATCATATTTGCTAGGGTTAAGCCAATTGTTGAAAAATATGAGTTGAAACTTTCACATATTTCTTTCTGGTCCGTAATTGTACCAGCTGCCGTTTCAAGTTTATCCGGTCCCGTTATAACATGAAATTTGTTTTTCGATAAATCGTTTATAAGTTGCCACATTTTTCGTGGTTTACTTGAATTGTCTTCAAACCTCTTTAGGTAATAATCCCTTTTCGCTTTACTTATGTTGTATGATACTCTGTTTTTTATATGTTCATACTCTGCTTTTAATTCCGCGTCCACCGCATTTACTTTATATTTTTGCCATAGTAAGTTCTTGTGATTTATCTCTTGTATTAGTTCTTTTTTAATCCAGTCTTGTCGCGGAGGATTCAAATGTTTGAATTTTGTGATTTTGCACTTATTTAAACCAGATTTTAATTTGTCTGCCAATTTATCATACTCTGTGTCTTCATGATTTTTAGGATATTCATCCAGGGAACGGTAAAGTTTTTTGTAGTCTACTGCGTTGTATTTCTGTTTTATGATAGGTGGTGGTTGGTATTGCTTTATTTCTAAAAGTATTTGTTTGTGGTCAGACATTGCAGATTCCATTGTGACAAAATGAAAATTATTTTCATTTAAGTTACAAGAAACATGGTCTAACATTGTCTTGGATGAGGTTGTTTCGCGGGTGCAGTGTTTTGGACTTATTTTGTTTAGAATTTTGTAGTTGTTCTCTTTTAAGGTGTTCTTATATATGCGTGTCGCTAAATCTGGATTGAGTAAATCTAGGTTGTAATCGCCAAAAACTATTGTTCGTTTCAATTTGTGCAATTGTTGTGAATATAGCTCGAGAAAGTTGTCCATATTCATTTTATTGGGCTTATAGATAGCCCCAATATTGACAGAGAATTTTTTCACGTATACCCAGAGATAATGAGTATCATCCACGCATCGTTCTTCAACAAGGTGATGTTTGAGATTGTTGTGCACAAATATTGATACTCCACCTCCCCTTTTATTTTTTCTATAATTATAGTAGTGGGTATAGGAGGGTATTTGGAACATTTTCGCCTCATCTTCACTCTTAATCCAAGTTTCCGAAAGTATAATGATATGTACAGTTACTTGTAGGGAGGCGATAATACATCTAAGCTCATCGAATTTTCCTGGTTTGACAATACTGCGAACGTTGGCATAGAAACATTTCAGAGATTTTTTTGTAAAAATAACATCTGAATAATTGTTTGTAATTTGGTAAGTTATTTTCTCTTTGGACGATGTTAGTTTTTTGGAATTTCCTTTGTTGTTGTTTCTTTTGTTTCTTTAGATGTGACTATTTTCGGTATGCCCTTGATATACTTTATGTTAAGACCACTTTCTCCATTCGAGATGCGTTGCTGAAGCTCTTCTTTTAAATTTTGAAGGTATTTCCGTTGATACGGAGTTTGATCCGAAAATATTTTGATGTGCTCGTTAATCTTATTCCTATTACGTAGTATGTTTTTTGCAGTGTCTTCAGACGAGAAAGATACTTTTATTGCACGAGTTTTCTCTGGTTTATATTTTCCAAGGCGAAATATTCTAGTTGGTAGAGGGCAGCCGTTATGAGCTAGCTCAGTTATTCGCAGTATTTCTGCCTCATCGTAATCTTGCCGACTGGTTGCAGTATCATTCTGGGATTCAGGAATTCCAATAACTATAATATTTTTGGCTCGAAAGTTTCGTTCTTCGATTTCGGTGAAGATTTCATCATGAGTGGTAATTGTTTGGATAGAAGATGAAGATGGCATATTTTTTAAGTTATTGACATCAGCTTCAAGAACCTCCACTTTCTTCTCCGTGTTTTCGGCAGCAACAGTTAATTTTGAGAGTTGGTCTTTCAATTTTTTATTTTCCGAGATAATATTTTGCATCGTACTGCTAATATTACCGACCTCAACTTTTATCGCAGCAACATCCAGAGAGAGCTTATTTATACTTTCAGTTTGTTCAGTCTTGGAGGATTTTAATAATTCCAGCATTTCAGACATCTGTTTTTTTATTTCAGCAATATCAGACTTGGTCGCTTCATTGTCGCTTGGTCGCTTCATTTATCATCAGTATTCCTCCATGAACTGCATCTAAGTTCTTGATTATCTTGGCTACTGCCGTCATGAGGTTTTTCTTCTGTGTTAAAATTACCCCATGTGCTGCAACCGGGTTCTTGATTATCTTCATTTTCAGGTATTGATGTGCTACATTCGGGTTTTTGAATTGTATCTGCACTGGCGATATTTTGTTGATCGAGGTTTAATAATTCGTAAGATTCGCTAGAATCATCTTTTTCAAAGTTTTGGTGTTGGATAGGTTCTGGTGGTGGTGCATGTATACTCTCATCGCTTACTTCAGCATTAATGTCGCCTGTTTCGTTGCCTTCCAAAATATTTACTATGGTAATTAAATCCATCATTGTTATTGTGATCAATTATCACAATGCTTCATACTTCTTCAGAAATCCTAAAGAGGAATAAAATCCATCAGAAAAGTCAAATACGACAATCGAATAATTATACCTAAAATATTTGTTATAAAAAGTAAATAAGTCGGCGTATTACATGATGACTTAAAAAAATACCTAAGTAACAAAAATTACAATAATTCTTCTAAATTGATTTAGAATTGCGGACTGACCGTGATAACCTACCAGTCAGGGTACATACTCGTATCATAATATATATATTCAAAATACATACGACCGATTTCATGAAGTAAAAATACATAAATTCAAAATAGGTACATAATGTATATTATGAAAAATGAAGAAATATTTTATCGAATGAACATGTTATACCACTTTTACTAGAAACGAGCCACAACATTTTTAAGCGTTACATTCAAAAATTTTCCGTTTAGTCAGAACGTGCACGCCGACTGTCACAAAATGGCCGATATTACAGGCGCTAGTTGTCATAGTAGAAAAAAAAAATTACTACAATGAAAGCAATTTATTCAGTAACACCGAAATTAAACGAATATAAAGATAACTCTTATTATGTGGGACCTTTTCTTTATAACGACAAAATACATTTTATTTTTTTATTTATTCTTTGTAATATTTTGATATGTAGTTATGTACTAACACAATAGTTACATTCAAATTTAAAAAACAAATAAATACAGATAATATATAGAAAAATAATGGTACTTACGTGTTTCACGCTATTAATCTTTTTTACCACTACAGAACTTGCAGTTTCACAGCAGTTACCCACGTACGTAGTGCACTCTTTCAAGGTTAACAGGACACTGGTAAGATTTGCCCTTTTTAAAAAAATTCGGGACGTTCAACGCTAATAACTATAGATGTGTAAGAGGGACATGTATATATGTGCGAAAGAGAGGTGAAATCTAAGACTTACATAATATTCGAACTTGAGTTGTGCTAATGTACCTACAATAATATGTACATTAGGTACATATTATTTTAGGTACACCGGCAACACGTCTTAATACTGCTGTACTTAATTTATGGGAAATCACCAATGCGTCATTGAATTTCGGTTAGTCAATGAACTTTTTATTTTAAAATATATATTTTTTCATCTAACTGTACTTCTAAATATGATATTATTAAACTCGACATAAAGGTAATAGAAGCGTGGTAAAGAAACTCGACATAAAGGGAATACAAGCGGGGCAGAAAACGTTGACTCGACATAGCGGGAATAGAAGCGAGACAAGGTTTTCGGCTCGACATAACGGGACTCGACATAAAGGGAACAATTCGTAAGTTCTTCTTCTCTCTACTTGAAGGTGTACGGTTACAACAGGAAGTATTTTACATTGATTTTTAGGTATTAAGAGAGTACTTTTATTTAAAAAGCCGAAAGTAAAAAGAACGCTTTCGTGATTGGCGAATCACGAAAGGTACAGGGTTAAAACGCTAAAATAATCAGACCATTCAAAATCTGTCACTGTCAGATGTGATGTCAAATAATCATCGGTTCGGTATCGGTAGTTGGCGGTTGTCGCGTTTAGCGTTCGAAATAAATTTGAAAAAAGTTCGTAACGGTTGTGTTAAATTTGTATTTTCTAAAAAACATTATTATTAGTATTTATCAATTTTATTTGAGTAAAATGTCTAAATATGAGACAGATGAAGGATTAAGTGATGATGAGGTGTTCATAGGCAAATTCACTTTCAAAGAATTGAAGAAACATATTTTATGGGATAAACATCCGAATTTGTAAGTACATAGGTACCTTTGTATTCAAATTTAGATGATTGAAATTTACAAGTTCAAGACTATAGAAGAAATCAATTTATTTTTATAAAAATAAGTTCGACATTAGTTTACATTTAATCAGTCAATTTTATAATTTTTACAGTTATTCTGTGTCTAAATAGTTGGTCAGTGGGTAGTCTTATCGGATATCAACATTCCCACTATTCAGGATTTTACTACAAGGTTTATTTTTCTTAATAAATAATTAGGAAGTTGTATTTTAAAATGAGTATAAATGAATAAGATGTTCATGTTATCATTTTAATACGATTATATTTTGTTCAATTATACAGAAACAGCTAATTGTCCAATTCTAATGTACTGGTGGCTTAGTTGTTATGACAATGATTTCTGAGACCTGGGTCTTTTGGGAGTTCTGGGTTCAATTTTCACAAATAGTTGTTGCTGAGTCTGGGTGTACTTTGTGTATATTAGTTGTGTGTTTGTTAAGTCCCCATGACCCAGGGATTTACTTCCCTAGTGCGGGAGTTGCCTTTAAATAAAATGTTACATACTAGACATCATTTAGCACATGTTTTGAGAATTTTGGGTAGATTGTAGGTGCCCAACAGCTAACATTTAGTTTTAATTTGTTTTATTTTGTCATTAATAATTGATGACTAGACCACAGAGTTGAGCACAGACCATTGAGAAATTGTGTAGCCATACTCATATTAAAATTAGTAAGAATATAGGTAAATAGTTTTTGTTTACAGATGCACCGTAAGTGCAGTCAGCAGTCCAAAAGAAGCTAATAACCTTGACACTAGTTTGAAATTATTACAAACACAATCTGAACCTAATTTAAGGCCTGCAAAATGTGGCTTTGATCCAAACACTTCAGAATTGTCCTCAGAATGGGATGTAAAAGACGACAGTTTTGTCAAAATGGAAAATATGGTGGCAAAATTATGCATGTCACCCAACAATACCAAGAAGACTGAAGAATTAAATAACACATTAGAAGTTATTGAGTATATTTTAAATAATCCTCCAGGTAATGATAATAAAAGCAAAACAGAACTTATGGAACATCAGAAACAACAGGAGGCAAATGTGGTAGTAAAAGAAGAACTTAATAATGAGATACCATCTGTAGAAATAGAAGATGATGAACTACTTAACACTGATATCAAACCTAAATGTGAACCCAAAGTTGAACCACTACCACAGACTCCTCCACCAAAGAGCTATTACAAGACTGAAAAAGTTAGTACACAAGAGTCCTTGCAATGTCCACAGAACACTCCAGTAAAATCTAATACTAGAGTTGTTAATCATGTTGAAGGCTATTTAACACCAAGAGGAACTCAAAATAAACCGAATTTTAAAACACCTATATTTAAAACCCCCGGAAAACCTGTGTCTGTGAAAAAGACTTCCTATACCCCTCTAAAGAAAACTCCAAGCAAACTCAATGCATATCAGCATATTACTAGTCCTGTGGCCTCATACATCAAGAACTGTCCCGTGGTTCCACTTGTTAAAGATGTTCATCCAAAAAAGCCTTTGCCTGGATCTTCATGCATTCCTAAATTGAAAACTCCAGGTACACAAAGCAATAAAGAAAATATCAACTTGCCTAGTATTGCATATAAAAGTGCAAAGAAAACAAAAGTGGTGAGTTGCTATTGAATAAATTTTTTATACTTATATCAAACTAGCGACCCGCCCCAGCTCCGTATGGGTGCAATGCTGATGATGCTGATTTATTATACATATAAACCTTCCTCTTGAATCACTCTTTCTATTAAAAGAAACAGCATCAAAATCCATTGCATAGTTTTAAAAATGTTACCATATATAGGGATATAGGGACAGAGAAAGCGACTTTGTTTTATACTATGTACTATGTAGTGATATTACATAGTTATTAACTTTTTAGGGCTATTATACTAGATTTCAATTGTTTATCACTGGATCAAAAGACCAGTGGTGGCCCCAGGTACATGTTCATGAACCCATAATATTAGATTTTGTTTATTGTTTTCTCCTTTTACTGTCACCTCCTCTGCAGTGCACACCTGCACAATACATACATTTGTAATTCAAACATTGATGACTAACTATCATATATTTTTGTCTACAGATAGATATTCCTGATGAGAAGAAGCTTCCACAGAGTGAGTGGGCAAAGAAAATAATGAATTCATTACCCAGGCCAGTTGTAATAAAGCATGACCACAGAGAAATGAATCTCGCCAAGAAAAGGCTGATGTCACAACAAGAAAACAGTTTCGATGATCTCTCATTTCGTCAAGCTGAAGTTTCAGTATGTATGCAGAAAACAGCCTTCAAGTTTAACAAAAATGTTTAATTATGATATTAAGTTTTATTATTGTTTGAACTATGTCTCAATAAATGAAGTTTGCAATATAAATAGTTTGTATTTATTTATTAGGTGAATCTCATAGTATTTTCTGCATCAGATAGCTGATTTCTTGCAAAGGGTTCCTGGCATTTAACATAACGACTATATTTGAGTGACTAATTATTGTCCTAATATGTTACATGACTAGAGTAATGGCTCCTACACGCATGCCGGCGGCAATGCCGCCGAGTATAAGTCGAGCGGCATGTATTTGTATGTGTATCCATGCCGGCGGGTGCACGGCGGCACTGTGTGTAGGAGCCATAAAAAACAAAATATATCTTTATATTTACTCAAACTTGCACATATAAAAAAGACCAAGTAGGACAATTGGAGACAACTATTAGCATTTTATATAAAGTATAAATACTAATAAGCTGTAACAACGACACGAAAGAAGAAGCATTTTATGTCACGCCTAATCTCTTTGTGATGTACAGGAAACTGGAAAATAATTGTTGTTTATTTAATCATTATTTGTTATGTATTTTTATTTCCTGTTTATTTTTTTATTATTACCTTATTGTATAATAAGGTAATAATTGGAGATACCGTTTTTGGCTGTATCAATAAAACACGTACAAGTAAAGATAAAATGTTAACATTTTGTTATTCTATGAATTGTTTAATGTCGAGTATAGCCGACGTTGACGACATGGCGCGATTGGGCTTGTCGAGTATGGCTGTTATTGGCGTTAAAAAGGTGAAAGCACACAGAAATGTTAGATTCAAATAAAACTCGGTTTGATTGAATAAAAACATTTATTTCGGTAGTATGCTTATAAGAGTAATATATAATCACTGCTAATTTTATAGGATTCAGTTATACAGCAAGTTTTAGAAATAAGTATGGCAATTGTATTTGGTTTAAGAGAGTAATGCCATTGGTATCATTAAAGTTAGTGTACCTAAATATAGTACAGCTATTGAATTATAACATGAAGCTGTTTTCAAGTCATATTGTTAGTATAAAATGTTTTTAACAGTCTTTAAATAAGAGGTCGTAACATCAAACGCGACTATCCCAAAATAAAATATTATAAGCACGAATATACTATTGAATAACGGAAATGCGGCTGTAACATTAATCAAAATGACACACGAATGGCTTCAGAACCATTACATAAGATTACATTTATTATATATCTAAATACATGCAACATAATAACCGTTCAAAAAGCATCTACCATTAGGCCATTATGTTAGTTTAATCTAACATACAAACTAGATTTAGCCGCAAGTGTAAATTGTAAGTATTTAATCAAAATAATCTACACTTAGGACTATAAAATTTAATATAGAATATGAATAGGCACACGCGCGAGATACAATAATCAAGCAATTTTTCAAATTTCTAATGTTTTTATTTAAGTCTTCCATTTCTAATAAAACGTGTCATATCTGGTCATATTAAGAAACTATATAAAGATTGAGGTCAGAAATTATTCAGGATGAGTTTTGGATGCATAATTCTACCTATTTAGTTGGTTTATTAATAATATAAGTTTTTTTTTTGGAAATTGCGACTCCTATTTATATTGCTCAAATATGTTATAGTCAAAATAGAAAACAAAATTGTGTGCTTAACCAAGGAATTTAAATTAACTGATCAATGGTCAGTTTTTTTTAGAAAAGATAACACAATTCTATAACTTTATATCCTCAGTACATTGAGCTCATTAACTCTAACATGTAGATGGACACTTAAGACTTAATATCCAATATAAGGTATACATCCATTTTATATCACTTGTTACAGACATTATTAATTTAATTAAAATAGAGAAGCTCATATTATATCAATCAGGGGTAGCCAACTTAAGTCCTAAGATCGACTGATTATTACGTGCGTTCGACCAATGGCACACGTTGAATCACGTTTCGTAATAAGTCAATCAAATTATGAATAGGTAAACCCCCCTTATAATTAAATTGACTTAAGATTATTTTACGACAAACACTAACCTTGTGCGTCTGTGGAATGTGTTTGTAGACCATTTTTTTTATTATCTAAGTTTATCGACTTTAATAACTGCCGGGATCGGCAAGTCGATCGCGATCAACCGGTTGGCCACCCCTGATATAGTTCATGCGATACAGCGATTACTACTTTAGCACCTGTTTCCCAAAAATAGTAGTTGGTTAAAAATATTTAATATCTAAAGATGAGACTCGTATTACAGAACATGTATTGGCAAACACACACAGAACATTTAGTTCCAGTACCTTCTATAAATATATTATATATACCCTACGTATAAAATAAATACATAAGGAAGTATATTATTTGCAATGGAGTATTTTAAAATATCTTCCTCCTAATTACGTAAATTCTCTACTACAAAAATTTAGATTTTAAATATACCACTTTATGAAGTGATCATATAAATGGAATACCCTACAGTAATATAGACATTCTTACGTATGTTACGTAATTACCTTCTAAACACAACTTGGGTTGTTTAGAAAATAAATAATGGCTTATTTAAAATTAGACGAAATAGGTATTAGTTGTCAAACTATCACATAAGATAGTTAAAATATTATAAGTCACGTTATTTACGGAAATGCATACAAGACTAGATTTATAAATAACGTAAAAAAAAAGTTACATATATTTATGTATTAGCCATTTGAAGCGCTATTGCGTGGGCTGGTTAACAAATAAGTTACAACAATAACAAGTGTTGTGTAAATCCAATAATTGAAGTATATTGATAAAAACTTAGATCAATGCGGCTATATCACCTTTAACATAAGTATGTCTATAGATTAACCTTGGAAGGGTTATTGAATAGTTGTTGTGTGTTTCTGATAGCTTAGCAAAATCAGATATAGTTATAAAACATAGGTTATATGCCCTGCATAGCACACATTGAAAGGCGGTTTAGCTTGAGAATAATTGAATGATAATTCTATAATTTAACATAAATTATTGGTCCGACGTGTACGACTAGATAGCGATCTCCCTTAAGACCTAGGCTCCGTCAATGCGGCATCCCGGTATCCTTCTTATTTCTTGCAGTGTTATTTTTGCATAGTTTAACTACGAAAACTGGCATATTACTTCGATTAAAACCAAATTTTATAAAACTTTCGACACATTTTCCTCGCACAGAGCGTCACTGGCTCGTGTACGCCGGGTATTTTAGCTTACTATCTTTTGACGCATTTGTCAAAGTACAACGGTGGTATCTAGTCGATCGCACGAGGCCAATTATATATCTAAGTCTATAATTATTCACATATTACGAATGAAATTCTAGACCTCAGAAGGACACGGACGGATAAACTATTATCTTCAGAAGCATTTGGCCATAAGTGTTAGTTTACGATAAAGGTACATACGACGAATGTTTTTGAGGTGTAATGGCACATCCGACCTTATGCGTCTGAGCTCTAGAATGGGCATGAGGACTAAAAAAATATTTTAAGTCCGTCAGTTAGATTACAAAAAAATATTGGACACGTATTTTTTGATTTGTCAAATCAATAAAACATTACCAAGATACAGAGTAAAAACAAACTATAAAGTTTAGGAGAGGGGGGGGGCTTGTGACGTCACTATTAGGTAAAATTGTGCCTAATAGTGACGACACACAAAATTTCAACGGGCTGTATCTTCGTCATTTTTTGTTTGAGGAACGAAAAAAAAAATACGTGTTCAATATTTTTTGGTAATCTAACTGACGGACTAAATAGATTTTGTTAGTCCTCATGCCCATTGTAGTACACCAAAAACATTTATCAAGTCATTATGTTGTACATGCAAATAACAATTCTTATTGAGGAAAAGGTCAACCTATTACTGTAAATACATTTTTATCTAACTACTACTAGTTAAGCGTTCTGAAACAGCAAGTTAAATCATTACAATAACAATAATAATTTCTTAGTCATAAGTTTAGCATTTTATAATTAAAACACAATAACATTAAAAGATCAATAATAATTGAATAGTAGATCATAAAATGTCATATAAATAAAACTTTGTAATACATATCTTTTTAGAGATAATCAAATTTCCATATTATAAATAAAAATATTTGTAGTATAAAAATAACAAAATATAAAAGATCAATACTTAATACTAATTTATGCGATTAATAATGTACGCATCAAAAATTTTGTTGCTACCTGTAGTTGATACCAAATTGTCGTTAAATATAATTAAAAATATCTCATTTTGTGCGGTTGTTATGACACCATAAACGACTTCAATCACAATAAACAAAGAGCTACTTGCATAGTTTTGTAAGATACAAAATGATGCAAAATCAAAATAAATCATAATGTAAGCAAATATAAAGATCTTAGAAAAAATATATCACTATAAAAATTACTGCCAAAACGGCATTACATATTGTTAGTACAATCTTATACTTAAAGCATTCCAACACGATCAGATTCTTGATTTCCAGACTTTTCAAAGAACATGAAATCCTGTAAAATAAATAAAGAAGAATGTAAATAAACATGTAAAATTTTATACATATCAGATCGTCATTGATATTCTAACTCCACGTAAGTCAGGAATTGTATCTTTTTAAGACAATAAAAACTTTTGACAGGCCGAACAACTTACTTTTAATAAATTATAGGTTTCTATTTGATGAGGTGTATTATACTAATAGGCTGAAACGATTGGTCTACCGATTTTCTATCAAATGGCATCAAAATGTCGTAATCGCCAAATATTAACGTGGTAAGAACTTCACTGACTATAATAATATATGTCTAGCTTATATTGAAAATTAAATACATTGCCGATATTTTTAACTGCCTGCTTCGTCTATTCTGAATTAACTATAACTGCTTCAGTCTGCATATCTATACTAATATTATAAAAAAGAAAGATTTAATTGTTAGTTTGCATTTAAGGCTCCGGAATTAACGAACCGATTTCAAAAATTGTTTCACCATTATAAATTTATGTTATCTAGGTATATCATAGGCTTTATTAAATGACCAAGTTCCCACGGAAACGGAAGATACGCGGGTGAAACGGCGCGCGGGAACCTATTATTAATATAATACCTAATTATAATAATAATATGCGCTGTAAAAATTTGCAAACATTGTTTGTTTCAGTCTAGATGAACATTTTGATCGTCGGTCGGAAAAATGTTGTGTATTTATTTGTTACATTTTAAGTAATCGTAAACGGATTTTGGATTTTGACAACCTCCGTAGCGTAGCGGTATTTGGCTCGCTTTAAATCTCGGAGGTAGTGGGTTCGATTCCCACGCCGGACAGGAAATCTTTGTGTATTTTCTAAGATTTCTTTCCGGGTCTGGTTAGCTGAGGGACTACCCTCCGTGCTTTGGAAAGCACGTTAAGCCGTTGGTCCCGATTGTTATAACATCATCTATAACAAACGAACCAGGAAACGGGCAGCAGCGTTTCCTTGTGTGTTACATAATACTGCGGTCACCAACCCGCCTGCCAAGCGTGGTGACTATGGCAAATACCCTCCCTTTGGAGGAGGCCCATGTTCAGCAGTGGACTTTATACGGGCTGATGATGATGATGATGAAGTAATCGTAGTAGAAAAAAATACGCGAAAAATAACAACGTCGATCTAATGTTGAAATATCATGATTTTTACAGTTAAAAACTTAATTAATAAAATAAAAATAAATAAAAATATTTATAATATAATAATTTTATTATAATTTTATATTAATAAAAATAATTTTAATAATTCCCATTGTATTAATTATACTATGGATTTATAAAACACTTACGATTAAAAAGCACGCGCCAAGCAGCACTGCCTTTATCTTAACATCCAGATCCATAGGAAAAGTGATACCGAAGTAGTCAGAGTCAGTAAATGCTTCGCGCGCCAGACCCGACCACTGTTTCGTTATTTTGCCAACCTTGGTATCCCCATCTCTGGAGTACACCTAGAAATTATGAGAAAATAAAATTTAATACTATAGAGTTGTGTTTGGAGTATTAATTTATAAAATATACTAACTTTGGGTTTTCTGATGATCATTTCAAATTTAACATCGTTTTTTTAACGTTAACATAGACGTGCGTTGGTAGTTTTATTACATATATGCATATGATATAAATATATGCTATGCGAAGATATAAGCATACCACAACATTACGAGAAAAAAATATATTTGGTCCTTCGTTTACATAACCAAAAAGTATTAGACATGTTATTTCGATTTATCACATCAATAAACATTTAAAAAGATACACATCAACAAAGTTCAACAGGTTGTTGTTACGTGACTCCTATGTAAAATTTGAAGGAAAAAAAATGTGTCCAATATTGTTTGATAATCTAACAGAAGTAGCAAATATATTTTTTAGCCGTCATCCCTATTACCACTGAGCCACCAAACGCAGTAAGCTCAAGATGATTAAAAATACATACATGAAATTCAACATTTCCACAAATCGAGAAAGTGCAGAGAGGCCCTTTGATTCTCAGCACGACGTCACCTGCCGCATTCTTGATGACATAGCAAGGTTTGCAAATAGACCACTCCTGTTCTATGGACCCTATGACAGTGCCTGGCGGAGAGGACACCTCCATGCTTTGGAGCCAGCAGGGACACCAGCAAGAGTCACATGCGAGCGGACGGTGGAGGTGAATTACCTGAAAATGATAATAAGCCTGTTTTGACTACATAGTCAATAGTAATAGTGATAAGGTATTTGAAGTCAACAAGTTGATTTTGGTTACATTCATAATAGGCTAGTTGACACTTATTTGAAATTGCTTTTATATGGTTAGCTCTAAAATGAGTATTTTTAAATTGATATGACTTACAGATGAACTTGTTGTCAGCCATTTTTGTTTGTACCAAGATTATTAAAAACCTCTGATAAAAAGGAATCGACAGGCTCAAACGCTATCCCGCCACCTACCGCCCTAGGCTCGGCCTTGGGGAGTGGGGAACATGGGCCCCGCTCCCTTCGAGGCTGACCCATGAGGAGTAGGGACACCTCTACACTCCGGGCGTCCCTATAAATGGGCCACTGTAAGTGTGGCCCTGGAGATCCCGCGGTACCATATTGGCCGCGGGTGCCGTCGGGGGGCCGGATTGCTCATGCGTACCCGACCCCCGCCAACGGCGGATCGAAGGAGTGTCCGGGAGGTTTTAGTGGTGTAGGGTCCTCTCCTCGTAGTATGACTTTAGCATACCACGCTATGGAGAGGGCGAGTCCCACATATCCCACCGCCAGCGCGCGAATACGCTGCAGCGGTGGTGGGAATGCGTCAAAGCATTTCCACCAAAACCAAAAAAAAAAAATCAAAAAAAGGCTCAACTGCTATCGAAGCCAGACCCGAAAATAACGAATAAAGTTTTTTTTTTTAGGCTAGACTATAAATTAAAGATAGCTTTAACTATGTCTTCTTTTCAAAATTATTATATGTTATTTGAATAGATATTCCATCTACCAATTTTATGAACGGATCTACTTTTTATGAACTATTACATTTAGGTTTGCTGTGACAAATAAACATTATTATATATCATTATATTTTATCATTCTTATAAATCCATTGGCCTATTTGACGCATTTTTTTTCAATGAAATGACGGAAAATCAATCCAACATTCAAGAAAACAATCTTGCTTATTGTACTAATCATTTTTATACACGGTTACACACTACCTCTTCCTACATTAAAAAAAACATATTGGGTACTGCACCTTTGGAAAAGTGCATCTATCACACATTATATTAATGGAACAGCATTTATCGACCATATGGGATGGTATGGGAACGCGTTTTAAATAGGCACATTAGTCGTTCAGTAAACAAGTTAGTATTAGCTGCCTTTTTAACTATTTCATTTTCACTTGATTATCATCATCGGCCCGTATAACTTCCACTGCTGAACATAGGCCTCCTCCCGAGGCAGGGTATTTGCCTTAGTCACCACGTTTGGCTGGCGGATTGGTGACCGCAGTATTATGGTTTACCATACAAGGAAACGCTGCTCTGCCCGTTCCTAGATATACGATTATTTTAGATTGTGTTATAACAATCGGGACCAACGGCTTAGCGTGCTTTCCGAGGTACAGAAGGTAGTCGCTTAACCAACCAGACCCCGGAAGAAATCTTAGAATTTACACAAAGATTTCCTGTCCGGTGGAGGTCGGCGGTTCGACCACGAGGTCGAACCCACGACCTCCGAAATATAAAGCGAGCCAAATACCGCTACGCTACGGAGGTTGCCGTTGTCACTTACAAATAAATTAAATCCTTAGGCTTAAATTTTGATCTAACCTCATTTCTGAAGTTGTCCATAATTTTCATATCGAAAGGGCGCATAGGTCCACAACAGTTTCTTGTACAACAATCATTGTCTTCAACTGCGTAATACACTTTTTGACCGACGCTGTTTTTCACTGTGTATTTGTTATTAGTCTCGAATCCCACGAATGCTTCTAACAACTCCACCTTCTGATGCACCAGCAGCTGGTCAATCATAGAAAGGTATTCCAAGCCTGGCGGACAGTTGCTGAGTCCTTGCGGTATGCTCATCCATCCACCTGGAAAACACATATTTTTCTTGTTATTAAAATTGTTCAAATCGTGTTAACATTGTTCAAATTATGTAGACTAAATTGTCTTTTAAATGAAATAATTATACAAATATTTAGTTAAATATTGCAGGGGTGGCAACTTAATAAGATCTAAGATCGACTGTTTACGGTGTGCGATCGACCATAGTGCCTACATAACTTTGAATCGCGTTTCGTAAAGTAATTTTTTCAGTTTATTATACGACATAATTAACTTTTTTGCCTGTGGCACGTATTTGTAGACTAAATTTTCTACACATTTAGAGAGAAACTAATTTGTGGCCAGGAGGCCTCTTCTCCTTTGTTGCCTTGGGGCCTCCGGACTTCTAAATCCGGCCCTGCCCACCCCTGATATATAGGGTCAAAATAATAAGCTAAATATTACATAGATATACACACATGTCAAGCAATAAATACTCACATCGCACTATAATCAATATGTTAGTTACATAGTAGGCAAAATAAATACATAAATAGGACAAACATTACACATAAAATTATTCAATCAATTCGTAAAATATTAGTAAATTCCTTCCACCAAACTATGATCTACAGGGATATTGAACCTTATTTCGTCGTCTGTAAAAAACTTGTCATAACCATGGCTAGGAGATTTGAAAAGCCCTTTATAAATTCTATTTAAACTTCGTTTTACACTAGTAACACTTATTGTGTCAATATAAACACGTTTATTGCGAATTTCAGATATCGAAACACATTTTTTATATACGTAGGATTTTACTTTCAACCACTTCGCGTGTTTATTATTTCCATCAGGAACGTCGACAAATTCAAATATATGATGATCTTTCACCATTATTATAGTGATGTATTAAATAATTATGTAATAATAATGGTTAAGTTGATGCTTGCTTCTCAAATGGAATATCACTGAACATAATACATTTATAATAATTCAATTTATCAATGGTTACGAAGACGTGAGCATATCTCTGTACATAAAGTAAACATCCTTATCATCTCTACGATGTCAACAACTTTTGTATATTATGTTTTGAACAAATAACTCAAAGTATATACATCAAAATGTTATTGTCTGTAATAGTAGCATTACACATTAAAAAGCCAGTAGTTAGATCGACGCTCCGCAAAGTTTGCGGAGCGGCGCAAACAAATGGTGGTAGGTACATTATGCTCGCAAGAGTGCACAATACCAAACGGATACTACACATTTGAGCACTTAATAGCCATTCAGTGCATATATACATGGAGGTCACAATAAAGCTATATACCCACCTAAGTTTCGAATCGTATTCGTTATTTCCTCTAGAGCAGGGGTCTCCAAACTTTGACGCCTTAGGGCCATAACGATTTTTTCAATATGTTCGAAGGGCTAAAACTGTTATTTTTCTATCCTTATCTATACTCTTATTTCTAGCCTAGTCGCAAAGTGCGCGACCGAGTAATTATTATTTTGTGTTGTCTTTTTCAACTTATCACAGCAATAGTAACAACAATAAGACATTGGGTGTCGCGGGCCAGATTGATGACAGTTGTCTTAACCTTTTGAACGCCAGAGCAAAAACGCATGAACTTGCCCTCAACGCCAGGCCACAAATTCACCGCAAATACCTACGAAAAAAATAGGGATTCCAAAACTTCATCGATAATCAATTTTATTTTCATTTTCGTCTTTAATTTCGAAATATAATGTCCTTATAACATTGAAATTTAATTCAACATTACATTTCTTCCTATTAAAGTAATAGTTATACACTATTTACAGACTTGTATAATACCGTAATAACAGATATGAGACTACAATATATTTAAATATAATAACTGTAGGTACAACACTATTCTTGATCTGCTGTCTTCATATTGTGACCATGGCGTGGACGGCCCGCCATTTTAATAACTACTTCGCTTCCGAAATAAGGATGTGGCAACGTAATATCTCGTTTATCGATGTTCTAGTACAATATTATTTTATAATAAATGAAACACGTTTTTTAAATCAGATTTATAATTCCGAATGTAACAGGTACTTAAAAATATATGATTGAAATAGGTTAAGAAGGTAAATAAAAACTATGAAAAAATAGAAAATTTTAATAAAATGTTATACAGTATGTACTATGTATACATGTTTTTAAATATTAAGTTCTATAAACCTGGCATAAAAAGTAACAAATTAAAACAATTAACGATTATATATAATTATCACAATTACCAATCAGTCTTATACTAATAAATCTTTTGAATAATAGAACAAAATTATACAAAATCTACAATGCAACCTGCATTCTGATCATCTAATTCGCTGGGTGCAAAGTGGGTGGTGGGGACAGTGAAATCGATCTCAGCGCGCACCGTGGCTAAAAAAGGAACTTTTGGCAGACTTTATTCCACGAAGTTATAGGTAAATATGGAGCCGACACTTAGAATAAAAGTTTCGAGTCAAATACTCTCGCTCCTATTCTCTGAGGCAAACTGAGGTCTGATCTCTTTTTCTAGTGTACTACAGAAATTGAAACAAACTGACCTCAGACAGTAGAAGAGAAATAAAAATTCAAGTAGGTATTTCAAGTGTGTACTGTGTACTCCATCTTTACCTACACCTTCATGCTTTATTCACTGCTTACTCCTCGTAAAGACAATGACAGTCAACTATTTGACGTACCAAGGTCCGCCGAGTCCGCCGACCGCTAGTTGGCGCTGTCATCGCGCACCCAGCGAATAGTAAGCCATGTGTTATCAGGCATAAAAAAGTAACAAATTAAAACAATTAACCATTATATATAATTATCACAGTTACCAATCAGTCTTATACTAATAAATCTTTAGAATAATAGAACAACATTATACAAAATCTGCATTGTATTATCTTATCATCTAATAGTAAGCCATATGTAAATAAAATCTAATAAAAAACTTCAAGTTACAATAGAAAAATCAGTATCACAGAGACATTAAAATCAATATAAATCTAAATATATTACACAGAGTGGTACTTTTGGAAACACGGCGCAGCACATAAATATACGTTACAAACGTTACATTTAAAACGTGTATTTTTTCTTTGTTTTAAAAGTGCGCATTGCTTGCATCTTTGATATTTTCCCATACGACTCGGCATATGATCCTTTGCATTACTGGGTAATATACGAAGAGGATTACTACTGCTAGTTGTAGCTAACGTGGAGAAGTTCTTCCGTAGTCATTAAATTCCCACTCATTATAATAGTCACTTAATATAAATCTTGAACTCGATATCACAAGTAAATTAATCATAAATATTATTCATTCACTTCACTAATTTCTGGTCGCCGCGCTTGTGACGTCACGATATTGTCGTCTAGTCGTGACCATGGCGTACAGGGTACTGATAATTCGGGTTGCGTTAGGGATGCGCTTGAGTTGGGATTAGTGAATATCGAAATTCGACCCAACCAAATTTTATTTTTGACTATGTAGCTTATTGAATGATTTTTAAGACTGGTTTTATAAAATTAATGCTGCTTTATCCTAGTACCAAATTATACCTAAAATAATATATTCCAGAGGAAAGTTTCGAATCGATCTTTGATTTGAAATAATGATATTATCCAACATGCGCTACATCACTAGCGGTCACGCAGTTATGACTCTGGCGTGTGAGGACATTCTTTTTTCAGAGTTTATTTCTTTCTTTTTAACATAAAATTTCTCAATATTTATAATGCAATTTAATTAGTTTTATGGAAATAAATAAATTTTGGACCTTCTATTTTACAGGTATATAAATAAATAGGCATTAAAGTAATGTTTAAATAGTTTATTTCGTGTTTTAATGTACCGCTGTTTTTGTCACATATTTGTGTCGTTGGCGCTCAGGGACAGTTTTCGCTTGTCACGTATTTGTGACCCTGGCGCTCAAAAGGTTAAGCTGTCGCGGGCCGGATTGTTGGCACTGGCGAGCCGGATTTGGCCCGCGGGCCATAGTTTGGAGACCTCTGCTCTAGAGTAAGACGATAACATTTCATGAATACAAAATATTTTTATTTATTCTGAAATGGTTATTTTTTTTAATCATTTTACTTTCATATATTCTATATAAAATCTTCCTTACTTTTCAGGTAATAAGATGACTACAAGTGAAGTCACAGATTAAACCTATACATATTTTATGTAGGTAAACTTTTTTCAAGGAGCTGAGCAAATATTACGTATGAAATTATCTAATCCAAGCAAAAAAAGATTCATTATAGTTATGTGGGTATACTTTGCAAAGACAAATAATTGTGTTGTCATATAAATAATTGAGTTGCGCACTTTTGAACTAAAAACTGCTTTGAGAAGGCGCGTTGAGAATTTAAGAGATAGGAAAACACCATTTATCTCCCGACACCGTTACAGACACCACCAAAAAAAACTTTTACAATAAAATATTTTTTTTACTGTAGACTGCATGGCGCTGAAGTCCGCGTTATGACATAATAATTATTATTTTAGGTGACCGTCAGTGGTGGGGTCGTAGCTCAGTGGTTGACGCACTGATCGTTCGATCATGCAGGTTAAGCAATGTCAGGCGCGGTTAGTTGGATGGGTGACTGTCAGTGCCAAAATATCTAATATTCGACCGTAAGTGACAAAATATCTAATAGACGCTTTCCGATATGGGAAAAATCCATTGAAATCGCGACACTGTTACCGTTACCAGCACCTCAAAAAATACCCAGGTTGTCACTTTTTTCAGTACACCCGTAGCCGTGCCAATTCAGTTTTTTTACATAACTTTTTATATATAACTCAATATCATCGAAAATATTTCTCATACCATTGTCACACCATATCACTAGTCATACAAATCTACACTAAAATATAAAAATGGAGAGTTTGTTTATTTGCTTGAACACATTAAATTCAGAAAGTAGTGGTTCGATTTGAAAATGTCTTTCAGTGTTAGATAGCTATTATTATATATTTATATATATTTAAATTACAGTGCAGAGTTCTATGATATATTATCATCACGCTAAGTCCAAAAGGAGCGAAGCATAAATAAAGAATGTTTTAAAATCGGATTAACTCAAAGTAACCGTTCCAAATGAACGGAGTCACAAGCATAAGCTAGTGTTTAACACCAATGATCAAAACTCATAACCCAGGAGTTTTTTTTAATAATTTAAACATTAAGAAGCCCTGGCACCATTTTTTTTTTGTCCGGGGGCGTCAGGTCAGCGTATTCTGGATATGTGGGACTCGCCCTCTCCATAGCGTGGTATGCTAACTCATACGACGAGGAGACGACCCAACTTCACTAAAACTTCCCGGACACTCCTTCGATCCGCCGTTGGCGGGGGCCGGGCACGCATAAGCAATCCGGTCCTTGCACAAATTTACCCTGCGGTACTATATAAAATATTGTATACTAGCTTCCCGTGCGCGGTTTCACCCGCGTAACTCCCGTTCCCGTGGGAACTTCATAATTTAATATAGCCTATCATCCGGGGATAGCGTAGCTTTGAAACGGTTAAATATTTTATCAAATCGGTTCAGTAGTTTCGGAGCCTATTCAATACAAACTAACAATCAAATCTTTCCTCTTTATAATATTAGTAAAGACTAGCGCCCCGCCCCGGCTTCGCACGGGTGCAATACTGAACATACAGGGTGTGGTGTAAGTAGTGGTCCACCGTTCAGGATTCGATGAACCAGATAATTAACTATAACAATTAAAATTTTTAACCATTTTTACCCAAGGGTTCCGAAAATATTTCCTTTTTGTCTTTTATATACGAAATTTCTACCTTTTATTACAAATTTGTTTGTAGTTTCAACAAAAACCATTATTTTTTCATTTTGATTTCTATTAATTACTGCTGAATACTAGAGCTATCACGATAAATTATGAATTTTTATGTAAATTCACCTCTTTTGAAGAAAAAGTTAGTTCTTCTCTAATTTTAACCCGAATTTTTAACATACCATCCAAGATCAAAGGCGATTTTTGTAAAAAAAACTTACTACACTGTCAGTGCCCATTTATTTAATAATATGCTTACTAAATACCGATTTCAAAATGGTATCACTATATCAGATACCATACAGATATTTAACAAAAAGATATTCAATTTTAATTGAAGCAAAGAAGATTTTCATTAAACTACTTTTTTAAACTTTATTGCGTTAATACTTACGATATTTGCAAAAAAATGCACTACAGTGTCAGTGACAATTTGTTAAAAAAACTACTATTGCAGAGTTATCTAGACCTAACTTGTTACTTTAGGTATTTTAACAAAGAATTAAAAAAAAAACAAATGACATAATTTATCATTTATTATTAATCTTTGTCATGATTACAATCACTAAAATTAAACGAAATGTTCAAAATGGCCCTCATTCGCAGCTATACACGCTCTGCAACGTCTAATAAACGACCGTTTTAGTCGTCGGGCAAACCCACTTTCGCTGATTTCTTTAGCTGCTGCCTGGATTCTAGTCCTCAATTGGTCAATACTTGTGATTTCTTTGCTATAGACTTTTTCTTTTAGGCAATCCCAATAAAATAAATCTAGGGGATTTAGATCTGGCGAGCGTGGTGGTCACAATATTGGACCTAAGCGCCCAATCCACCTATTTGGATACGCTGTATCAAGGTGCTCTCGTAATCAAACAGCATAGCAGCAAAGTGAGCGGGACAGCCATCGTTCTGCAGCCACATGTCTTCTTGGACTTCAGGAACGACACCTTCCAGAAGCAAGGGCAAGTCGATTCGCAAAAAACTTAAATATCTTTCTGCATTTAATGTTTCTGGCAGCTCGTGTGGACCGATTATGTGTCCGTTAATGATTCCGGTCCCAAGGTTTATTTTAAATTGGTACTGTGATCTGTCTTGCCTGAGATGCGGGTTTTCTAGCTGCCACTTGCCAGTAATGCAAATTGTGTAGATTTTAATATCCATCTTTTTTGCAGGATGACTCGTCGCTCCATAATATTTTATTAAAAAACTGCGGGTCTTCTCTTATTCTGCGTAGCATTACTCTACAAAATGTTACTCTCAATTGATAATCTCTTGGTATCAATGACTGCACCCTTTGATAGTGGTATGGGTACAGTTCATGTCTTTTGAGTATCCGATGTACAGATCTAGTTGATATGCCAGTTCTGCGACTTAAGACACGTACCGATGTTGAAGGATCTTCTGCAACTAAATTAATAACCTCTTCATCGTTGTGTCGTCGCGGTCGTCCTTCACCTGCACCGCCTACGCCTGTGCCGGGTATCCTTCCATCGGTGTATGCGGTATGCACTCTTACAAAAACTCGGTGGTCTGGATGTCTTCGATCGGGATATCTCTCCCGATAAAGTCGAGCTGCTTCTCTGCCGACACCTCTGCATTCGCCATAAATAAAATGCATGTCAGCATATTCGCGCGGTGTGTACCGAGACATTTTTTAATTGTCACTGCACTGCATGTTTGTCCAAATCGTTGAGCAAGCCAAAGTCACCAGTACACGTAGCCAATATCGCAGAGATCACCAAAACAACAAGTCCAATCAGTAGGCAAATTAAACAGAGTCCGGGGTCAGGCAGGGGTAAAGAAATGGCGGAGGTAAACACAGGCAGAATAAAAACAAAACGCATACGACGCACGACACGAGTGACTTGATCGTACTATCATTTCGAGATATCTGGAGATTTCAACGTTAGTAATGAAGGAGATAGCAATACCCTACCATATCTTTTCCTTATCACTCCTATTGTGCGTAACTCGACTGCGAGAGCTTCAACGGGTTTTTGTTAACAAACATGTCTCAGGTAAAAAAAGGGTCAGGGTTTTTTTACCTGACATGTGTGTGCTTAAAAACAAATCACATTTGAAATGTAAAAAGTTACATTGTATCAGTTTTTTAAGTTTTAATACGTTTTGTAATAGTATTTACGCAATAAAGTTTAAAAAAGTAGTTTAATGAAAATCTTCTTTGCTTCAATTAAAATTGAATATCTTTTTGTTAAATTATAGGATTTGATAGAGTGATACCATTTTGAAATCGGTATTTAGTAAGCATATTATTAAATACAACGTTTTTTTAACGTTTTTTTTACAAGAATCGCCCTTGAACTTGGATGGTATGTTAAAAATTCGGGTTAAAATTAGAGAAGAACTAACTTTTTCTTCAAAAGAGGTGAATTTACATAAAAATTCATAATTTATCATGATTGCTCTAGTATTCAGCAGTAATTAACAGAAATCAAAATGAAAAAAAAAGTATGTTTTTTGTTGAAACTACAAACAAATTTGTAATAAAAGGTAGAAATTTCGTAAATAAAAAACAAAAAGGAAATATTTTCGGAACCCTTGGGTAAAAATGGTTAAAATTTTTAATTGTTATAGTTAATTATCTGGTTCATCGAATCCTGAATGGTGGACCACTACTTACGCCACACCCTGTATAAGCCTTCCACTTGAATCACTCTTATCTATTAATAAAACCGCATCAAAACCCGTTGCGTAGTTATAATCATCTAAGCATACATAGGTACAGACAGACGTCGGGAAGCAACTTTGTTTTATATTATGTAGTATGATACAAAAAACATTAGTAATATTATGAATTCATTTTATTACTCATATTTGTTGTATAAATACTGTTGATAAGTAAGTATAATAAAATAAGTACTTAATTTAAGCAATAGTACATTACGTGCCAAGGGAAGAAAGTATGACTTTCCAACCCGCGCGATACGAAAAGCGTGGGTTGAAATGTCCTGCTATCCTCCCGTGGCGCGTATACTATTTTGCATCATACCAGGACCGAAAGTTTCATGACATTGTATATAAGAAAAACGAATGTAGTTCAAACTACTAATTGACGGGGTCCGGGGCGTAGCCCCGGTTGGGGGCAACGGGGGGGGGGGAAATCCCCCCCACGGGGTACGGGAGCAGCCCCGGCGGGGGGCTGGGGGGGCGAAGCCAGCTTGGGTTTAGTATAGTGTCGCACGCGGAGGGGGTTAAAAATGGTTAAATCTGGTAAAGGGTAGGCCCCCGATTATAACGCTACCACTCTTACTCAAAGGTAATGGATATTTTTCGAGAAATTTTCAAAAATAGTTTCTAACCTCAAATCAGATAAAAAGCGAACTGTCAACGTTATTACGTGAAACGGAAAGTTAAAATGGACGATTTACAACTGAATGTGTTCTAGTGTCTGTGTCTGTGGTGTACAATGTCATAGCAAATTGGAGAAACGGAACGCAAAAAAAGAAAACTGTCTATGGTATTTGCGTCATGTGTCATTAATGTTATTGTTTTATTTTTATAACAACCTAGAAAGATGTGGAGTCTACTACAGTGTTACTCCTCTTTAGTATGCAAGAGTGAGCTTGGAACTTGGGGCACACCGACTTGGATAGGTTAGGTTAGAAGGGGATGGCGGGGTCTTCAGACCCCGCCATCCCCTTAGTGGGTTTTTTTTTATCTATGCAGAAGTAGGAGCCGTCGACGACGCCTTTGTTACTATGGATTGGAAGCAAATTTAGACCCGCACATGATTTTTCCCGACCATTATAGGTGATTTTAGTGTTTTGAGGTTAGGTTACAAATATCTGATTTTCTCAAAAACGGTGCGTTACCTTTTCATGGGAGTAGTACCGGGGGAGAGGGGATACCCGCCCACTCTCCCCTCCCACATCCCTCCGCGTGCGACACTATTCTAAATTATTCCCGCGAAGCCCCAGACGAAAAAAAAAACAAATGAATAGATTTAATTGTCTTATACTTAATAGATATTAATATTAATATTCAAGATAATTCAATATTGAATTTTTTAAGTAAGAAATATAGTATTTATTATCGAACGCAAAAAAAAACATTGAATGTTGAACAGGAAATAACAATAACAAATAAAAACTGCACGGTTACCATGGGAATGAGTTATTTCATATAGGTAACGGGAAGAAAATTAAAACAAAAAGAGACTACATTTTAAACTGTCACTAATTGTGAGCAGTCTGAAATATGCATCTTTCCTTCCCAAGGGAAGAAAATTTAACTTTCGGCCTTGGGTGGGTAGTCTGAAATATGCATCTTTCTTCCCGCAAACAAGGGAAGAAAGTCAAACTTTCGGCCTCGGGATGATGAAAATTTCTTTCTGTAATTTAAGCAATAAATGATATGCCACAATATCATCATCAGTATAAATACTTCCTATAGGCTTTACTTTTAACTATAAACAAAATAACAATTATATATTCAGCACATGGGTGTTTAAATAAAATTGTACCTACTTGCCAAGAAAATTCACAATGCATATAAAATTTACTATTCAATTAGGTTTAAATTTATTTCAGGTATGCTAGAAGTTTGTCAGTCTTCTTTTTTTTCAGACACACATAGTTACTTATCCATGAAGCTTTTGCTAATTCACCAGGCATAAAGGCGACCAGAGTTCCATCCTTAATAAATGGTTTAAAAACAAACTAAGCAATCTGCGTAATAGGGCACCCCCTGTGGAGCTTGGACCTTGGCTCAGGGTGGTTCCACATAAGCAAGAGTGATGAATTTGATTTCAGCAAATTCATAATTTTTGCTAATGACATTCCTCCTATTAAAGAAATTTGTTAATACCTATCATCTATTTAAAAATGAGTTAAAATAGAAAAACAAGAATATAATGTTAGAAAAACTGAAAAAAATAATATTAATATCAATCTTTAATGAAACAATGTACCTACAGCAAAAAGTGTCAAGGGAATTCCCCAACATAAATACCTACAATACTATACAAGTCTATGTAAGTTTGGCTATGGTTGGAAAATACCCTAATAATATATTATATTTAATATATTTTTTTATAATAATAGTAGTATTATTATTTGTTAACCATAAATCAACTTATTTCATAAATTAAATAAATTTACTTATACAACTGCAAAAGTACAATAAAACTAACATAGTATGTTTATTGGAATAACTACTGTAAGTACATAATATAATTACATATAATTTTACCTGGTGGTACTTGAGGCCCAGGCTGCTGGATTATAGGCCCATAACCTGGTTGTGGATATCCCGGTTGTGGCAGCGCGTAACCTGGCTGTGGTTGAGGATACCCTGGCTGTGGTTGGTGATACCCTGGCTGTGGTTGGGAATACCCTGGCTGTGATTGTGGATATCCTGGTTGCGGTTGTGCATACCCTGGGGCAAATCCTGGCTGGAAGCCTGGTTGGAAACCAGGTTGGTATCCTGTCTGCATTCCAGGCAATGGCTGTGCTCCAGGTGGAAGTGGTGGTCCTGGAGGGCCCGGTGGAGGCCCAGGGTACCCAACTTGTGGGTTCATAGGATATGATTCGGCTTTTTCATCGCCTGCAGGAGCATATCCTTGACTTGGTGGAAAATTTGGTGAATAGGGCGTTGGCTTGTGCGACATGGTTATCTGCAAATTATATGTTTTCTTTATTTACAAAAGGTATTCATTAAGATTAATTTCTGGCTATTATCCTAATTATTTAATTTATAGGAGCATCAATTAAACCGGCGTGCCGAATCTCCTGAATCTTAGTTAGTACAAAAATATTTAGCTAGAGATCTAGTCTAAAATAAGATTCTACGATCGAACTTAAAATAGAATCTATCTTCATAGATTTGAGAAAAGCAAAGACAGTAAAAAAATAGTTGATTTGTTTTGACAAAAAAAAGGTACATACTTACTTATTTAGGATGTTACTGAGCCAAAGAATTTTAGTTACGTTCTTCTTATAAATTATTATTACACTTATTGATAAGTTAACTTGTCTTCCTTTGCACCAAACCCACAGCCCTAAATTATTATTTTTGAGTTTGTTTGATTCATTGCAGACGAAATCCAACACAAGTATAATGTTGCTAGCTTATATTTCCTGAAACTACCAAAGATGATTGACCATTATATAAAAAATTAAATCATAATTCATAACTACAAATATGAAACACAACGTATAATTGAAAAATATCAATAATTATAAACAAATCCAATTCTTGAGAAGCCATACAATTTTACTAAAACAGTTTTCTGGACCTAGCTTTTTTGATCTTTTGAGTCTTCATTAGCGGAATGAGAACAATGTTCCCAACATAATATGAAAATAACTTCCGGTAAAAGTTGCCAGAATAAAATATAATTTCAAAATAGAAATTATAACTTTGGTCAAGGCTTCTCTTCACCTCTTAAATACTTAGAGTATAATATTATTAGTTTAAAATTAAATACTGTTTCTTTTTGTTTGTTTTAGAATATAAATCTATATTTTTTAATAATAAAATATACCTCATATTATTTTTTGTTAAAATTAAGTGATAGTTAGTAGTAGCTTAACACTCTTTTCTAGATCTTTGAAAAATTTCTTTTTCTAGATATCGTAGAAAATGTTTGGCTACGTTACGTTATCTTTATCAATCTCTCCTTCTTTCTACCTATTAAATTACAATAAAGTTCTCTGATGGTTTTTTTCCGTGTTTTCACTGGTATATAATTTATTTTCCCGTGGGAACCTCCTCATAAATGTTCTATTTACTGTGTTAAATAATGTAACTTTCTGAGCTAGTAAAAAACAAGTATGTTATTTCTTTTTTTTTTTCTATGATAAACAACAAAATCAAAATATTCAATTACGTGAAAATTAAATTATACAGTAAAGTATGTACCCACTGTACCGACATAGAAGTACATACCGACTATGAAAGCAATAAAGATTTGAATTCACTACTGTTACATATTCAATATTTTATCGATACAATAAAGTCATTATAAATGTATAAACAAAAAAAATGTTTTTATATTTGGGTCTATTTATAGGCATTTTTTTATTAGAGTGCCAATCTATTTACAATTTTTTTCTAATAAAGTAGATTTGTATAATTGTCGTAAAATATTTACGTTTTCAGTCTTCATTTAGCTTAAACAAAAGAGAAAGAATGTTCAATGGAAGTGTGGTATTTTAGGATTGGATCTGGGCTGGGTCTGATTGGTATAGTAAATACATTTATGAAGCATAGAAAATAAACCTAAATCGTACTTTTTCCCTTTTCCGTTCTTAATGTCTTGTCATCTCTTGTCATCTTAATGTTATGTAAATAATAAGTTAAATTCATAAAGAAAATTTTAATACATGACAATTTGCAGATTTGATAATCATAGTGAGTGCGTATGAAGTTTTTGTTATAAAATACTATATTACCTTTCCTTATAATAAATTTCGAAACATGTACTTTATTTTAATTTAGTTATTACTGATTGAAGCTGATTATGAATTATATTTCTACCTTTAGTAGTAAAATGTAGAATTTAGATTGGTAACACTGACATCCGTTTGGTAATGTTTTCCATTCACCAATCAAACCATTGCAATAAGGTGCATTGACCAACCTGCTGCTGCTGTTGAGTCAAGCCAGCAGGGAACAAGTCAGTTGGTAGATGTTTGCTTCCGCGTTTGTATCTCTCGAGTAACTACCGTCGCGATGCAATCCAAGTTGTTTTGCCATACATCCAACTAAAATGGCGTCGCTGTTTATCAATTAGCTCGTTTAAAGTGAACATTATTCAGTGATCGTATCCGAGTGAGTCATAAACCAACATAGCAATGACATTTTTATAGCACATAGCGAGAATACGTTTGGAAAACGTTGTTTGGACTGGCAAGTGTGATTCAAGGAACACAATAATGCGCGAATTCAAAGTGGTCGTGTTGGGCTCGGGCGGGGTCGGGAAGAGTGCGTTGACTGTGCAGTTCGTATCAGGATGTTTTATGGAGAAATATGACCCCACAATAGAAGACTTCTATAGGAAAGAAATAGAAGTGGACAATTCACCATGTGTTTTAGAAATATTGGATACCGCCGGCACGGAACAATTCGCTTCCATGCGCGACCTGTATATAAAAAATGGTCAAGGATTCGTCGTAGTTTACTCATTAACGAACCACCAAACATTTCAAGACATAAAGCCAATGAAGGAATTGATAACGCGTGTGAAAGGATCGGAGCGTGTCCCCATCCTGCTGGTGGGCAACAAGGCCGACCTGGAGCCGCAGCGCGAGGTGTCGCACGCCGAGGGCTCTGCGCTCGCGCAGATGTGGGGCTGCCCTTTCGTCGAAGCCTCGGCCAAGAGCCGCACCAACGTCAACGAGATGTTCGCCGAAATTGTGCGTGAAATGAACGTTAGCCCCGAAAAGGAAAAGAAAACTTATTGTTGTTGTACAGTGCTTTAATATTTAGAGTGTAATGTGGCATTTATTTCTCGTAAGACTGCAAAGGCGAGGCGGGATCGTGCCTGCCTCCGGTCGACGGCTCGTCTCCGGCGGGGAGCTCGGCGGCGCGCCGGGCCCGGGCGCCGGGGCTCCGGCGGTCGCGACGCGCCTCATATCACATTGTTAATATCGTTGATACATACCATTGTCCAATCAAGGTGCTTTACTTATATTTTCATACTTTATTACTGGTAGATACTCCCGCAATAATGGTTATAATGTGAACAAATATCCTTATTGGAGCATGAACCAATATATGCAAAAAATAAGCTTGATTTTGTTCGTAATACTACATAGACACTCCGGACAGCCGTGTCTGAAGCAGAAACTTGTATTGTAAAGTAATATTAGTCAACTTGTATATAATTTCATGAGATTAATGATGATGAAGGGCAAAGACAATTTAGAAAATAAAAATGCCATCCAATATGCAATAACTAATGATTGTGTAGCGTGGTGTGCGATGATGAGTAAGAACTTATACCTAAGTGAGGTCGCAGATTATATTTTATTGTGTAAATTATGTTTATATGAAAAATCAGTAATCAAGGAAAAGCAGTATGTTTTGTCAGTTGCGTGATTGTGTTTTAAAGTCTACCAGGATTTGTGATAATACATATAACAAAATACCTATAATAAAAGTTTTAAGTGGGAGATTGACAAGTGCAGTTTTATTCTTCGGTAACCAAGGTAACCAATCCATTTTGCTATTACCAGCTATTTGCATACTCTTTAGTTTGGGTGATGTGTAGATGCTTGAGAAGACAACAGTCTTCATAAAGAGAGTGAACTCTGGAGGGTTGTGATTACAAATATTAAATGAGGTGGAATAAAAAGTGACTTGTAACAAATTTGTACTAGCTGTAGGATAATCTAAAATTTTGTAAAGAAATTACACATGACTGGATAAAATAAACTGCAGTATGTTGTTCAAATAGTATCTATGGTGAAAGACAAGTGTTATCTACTTGGCTTTACTATAGTTCCTTGATAACTCATGGTTATCAGTTTGTCTGTTGCCAATTTGATGCTTAAGTCCTGTACATTTGGATCAATTTGGTAGTTACAGATTAATCTAGACAAATTTAGTTCAGTTTTCAATATATTAATATAATAGAATTGATCAGATTATGTTACATACAAAAACAATCAGCATAATTCTGCAAATTTAAGTTAAATTACATAAATTGTATGTATGAGTGATGCTGTCCAGATTGTAACAAGACAATGCTGGTTGTGTCTCAAGACTCAATATAGTAATGGATTCAAAGATAAATATGCAGAAGTAGGGCCTTGGTCTAAAGATAATTGAACAGAGGTTCTGTATCATTTTATTTACAAAATAATATATGCTTACTAAAAACAAATGTTTACCTAACTTTCCCATCATATAAAAAAATATGTATGAACTGTAAAATGGGTAATGAAGGAGCTTGTATAGTTATTTATTTTAAATGGATAATAAAATATCTGATAGTGTTTGAACATATATCGGCAATTAAATCGTCGAGTAAGTGTTCGGTGGTCGCTCAACTGTGCAGATCTTATCATATGGATAGAATTGCATGTGCAAATAAAGTATATCTCCTTACATGAAACACTATCTAAATAATTACCAACATTAAATAAATAGTCATTAAATTGTGAATTTCGCAGTGAAATAGGTATGAAATAGGTAGGTACATGAAACCATTAAATGTTACAATTAGAAAATACTTTGCAACAATAGAATTATTTCAATGCAAGGCTAAAATATAAAATAGGTAGCTGAAATAGTAAATACATTTTTGGATTTCGCAACATTGTGCAGCAATGTGTGGTCTGTACATGGTCTTTCGTTAGTTCTAGGTGATTACACTCATTTTGTAACATTGCTGTCATAATGTGGTACACTAAACAGTACTTCATTGCAATAATTTGTTGTAATATCGTGGTGGTCACAAGATGGTGCCTTGTGGCAGCCGCCAAGTGGCACGGGCATGGCTGAGGCGCGTGCTAACCGTACCAACTGGTGGACCGTGACGTACGATGAGCGCAATCATCCTCGTTTCTGCAACACCCATCTACTGTTTAGTTATTAGCTTGTTGATAATTATAACATATTATCGCGCTGTGCGGTTCTACCCGCGTTGTAGTGCTACTCTGCTCCAGCGGATCGTAGCGTGAGTTTATAGTCTAATATTAATTGCCTTTGCAAGATATCAGAAAATCGTTCCAGAAGTATTGCGTGATAAAGAGAACAAACATCGATGATCGATAATATTAGGTAGTTGGATGGTGGGACTACTACATTTCTCTGTTTATAGTTTTAGCTTTTGGTTGTTTGGCTTTCATATAATTTTGACGACCTAAAATAGTTGTCAAGTATTACCAACTATTTAAGTCGCCAATGCAATATGCATTATTAGATTAGAAACTATTAGGTAGGCTATTGATATTAAACCCAAGGTTCGCCACCAAAGTTTTCACCAGTGTATAAACAAGATTTGATTTTGTTAGTGAAACAAAAACGGATTTTACTGAAATCGAAAGTTCCTATGAATTGGCATTACATTGTATTCTAAAAGATTAATGCAATATTTGAAAAGTAAACTAGAACCGCTTCCAGATTCTACTCTGATCTTACCATAGATAAGTTGCTATTGTATCGAGTATTGTCTACCTTTATTAAATAACTTCACCGGAATCCAGCTAGTTTGTCGATTCAACCGTCATAATATGTGGTACGCTATCGAGTTTAAGGCCATGTTACGATTGCCGTAGTTTTCGTGCGGTACTGCTGTTCAGGTGCCGTTATTGGCCCAGATAAAGAGCTAATTTGCCCGGACGTTGACGAGAGGGTGTTGCAATATCAACCTATATGTATTAATTAGTTACGAGCCAATGAATGCATCTCAGCTGAAGGAATTTAGCGAAAAATATATTGTATATAAATATATATTTTGTATAAAGATAATGTTAGCACAATAAAAAATTGTAAGCACTTTTTCTAGACTACAATCGCATATACAGATCTAACTTAGAAAAGCTGGCGTCATGGAAATAATTGTACGTATATTATAAGGTTAAAAGCTAAATGTGGTAAACAGAAACTGATATATGGATTTACCCCGACTTCAGAATAACTTAGACAGGAAATATTAAAAATTATATATAAATCGTTACATTACATTAAAATAAGTATTTCATTTAATCACTATCCAAGCACTGGCGTATTAAATATAATTTCTACTTATATAGCGAACTTGTATTGTCGTACTTAATTGCTACGTTTATATAAATATTATTGTAATGCACGCAAAACTATAGGTTATGGTTATATTTTTCGAGGCAGACGAGGGAAGTACGCTGGCTTTAGTATTGATTACATCACACAAAGGGAAATACAGTTTCCCCTCGTCTAGTTTTCATGCCTACATCAAATTCCAAAGTGCTGATGGTACTTGATTGATTCTTACGCACCGGGGTTTGTATGACGAATACAAATAGGTATAATTATAATATTGAATAGGTACATGGTAAATAAAATTACATCATCATTTCATTCGGTCTCCAAAGTTATTTTCGCTATGGTATTTAACTAGTTATAAGTATGAATATTTGTATGTTACTCTATCACGACAAAATCGCTTAAAATGTAGATATATGAAATTTGCAACTCTTTAACTGTTTATAACCTTTATGTTAACAAATATATAATACATTGTTCCCTGAAACATAATAGATATTTAACAAACAACATTAACATTAACAGTAAGTAACAATAGGAAACTACGTCCGACCATCACAAAAAGTTGATATCCTATCTAGTGAATAGTTTTGTTTATTATACAACTACGCAATAAGGTTGCGAAATATTCTATATTCTACTAACATTTTAATAAGCATTTAGAAAATGTATAGCGCCACAGGCATTATTTATGTTTACAATAGGAAACTACGTCCGACCATCACAAAAAGTTGATATCCTATCTAGTGAATAGTTTTGTTTATTTTACAACTACGCAATAAGGTTGCGAAATATTCTAAATTCTACTAACATTTTAATAAGCATTTAGAAAATGTATAGCGCCACAGGCATTATTTATGTTTAAAATGGGAGAGACTGTTAACGTTTGTACATATTAGGTAATATCCTAAGGTAATATCCTTGTTAAAAACCCACTATCATTGTTGTTATAACAGGGTTTTCAACAAGGATACTAATAGACTTTGTTTTGTAAATGAAAATAAAAATAAAACAAATTGAAGACAATGATTCTAATCTGTATTGTATGAAGAAAAGTAAGGGTTTTCAATAGTGAAAAATGAAATTTGATAAATAACCGCCACGACCACAATTACTTAATGTCAAAAAGTGATTTATGACAATGGTGTAAAATTTGATGAAATACATGACATCCGTAACCGTGTTCGTGTTGGACATTTAATTTTATCAGATATCATTTTTCATTCATAATTGCCATAACTTTCTTTATTTAATACAATTAATTTGAATCATTGTCACCACAATAAATTATTATTGTTTTATTATCATTTACAAAACAAAGTTCTTTTTGACAAACCTATTATTATAAAGAGGTTGTGAAATTGAATTTTGGGGTAAATCTCCGATAGTACTGTTCCGATTTTGAACATTCTTTCACAATTAAATCTACGCTATACAGGCCTAACATAGGCTATAGATGTTAGACGGGGTTCTCACAGCAATCCGTAGGGGAAATCGCGCAGGGTAGCTATTTTAAATAGGGCTAATGCTCTCAATCTTAGATACGGCCTTGCGTGTAAATAAAAATGTTCACAACTCAAAAAAAAAAATGCATGGGTCGTTGTCACTAAACCATTAATGGAGTTGTGGAGGTTCTTATATGCATAATAATATAGTGCACTTGAGTTCGTAACTTGTCCACTCATACTGAATTAATGCAAGTCTCAAAGAACATTCAAATTGGTAAGTCGTCGTCAATTGTTTCATTTCTAAATAGTCCCCATAACAAACTTATAATGAAGCCCAATCATTTGTTCTTCCAATACCCATAACTATATCTGAAACTGTCACGATGCCTATAAATATAATAGTAGAAATATCAATAACACCAAATATGCTTCATTTTATACCTATTTCTATATGGTAACTGCAGGATATTCTTTCTTATTGTCTTGTCAATGTTTTCGGTGAACATGCAAGGTCTCGCCTGGAATAGATGCGTCTCGATGAGTCTCCCGCGCACCTCGCCCGTTGCTGCCGCGTGTGGGGCGGCTATAAATACCCTATAACATACCCTACGTCCGTTCAATAAAAATTATAACGTTTGGTAATACTTCAAGAGCCGCAAAATAATGACGTATACGAATCAAACCTCTTGAAATTTCTGTTACACTGCCAGAATATTATTAAGCGCAATAATGCGGTTTGTAATAAAAGAACTGTTTATTATCAAGTACATTCGCTGGAACGTACGAACCATAGAATGGTTGTTCTCCTGAGTTCTCAGGCTTGTATGTTCTCATGGATACAATCAATGCGGGTGCGGCAGTGTTATTAAATTCAATGTTTTTAATTTTACATGAAATAAGTGCTCTGATGACTTGAATGAGTAATATTTATAGCATGTCTGCGCATCTCTAACTGTTGATGCACTTTTAACAATTGATTCATAATTATGGCAAATTGGTAGCTATATGGTGTCAAGTAGGTAACTGAGTGCACATGGTTAGCCTATTAGTATTACTTTTTAGGTGCTGTTACGGAACACTGATGACGACGCTGGATTCCAGGTGCTCGGATTACCCAACGTGCGTAGGTAGGAACTGCCTTGACTGAACTCCTAACATGGTTTGACTTATGCTGTCATACAGGCTGGTCCCAGACTCAGTGGCGCACGCGCAGGTTGCGTCATTGAATAACCTATAGCAACGAGATCTTTACAACGCGGTGCAACTCAATGTAAGTGCGCCTTTGTTGTTTCCTAACAATTTGCAATGAGTCACGACATTTACGACGTCATGTGCTGAAGGGCAGCGGCAAAAAAATATGTGATGATTACTTCAACTTTTATAGTAATAAATAAGAAATAAATATACGTATATAATAAAATTACACAATCCTCGACATCAACTTCGGGTACTATGACCGGGATAAGGATAGGTGGAAACACTACTTTCAATTTGGATTCGATCTTACTTACAGTTAGTTAAAAAACAAAACTGTTTTAGGGAAGGATAGGAAAATAAGTTAAAACTCGTAAAACAAAATAAATCTAGGTATTTCCTATTTTAAATATTTACAAGAAGTTCAAAGCAGCTCGCTAACGTAACTATTGGTTTGTACTAAAATGTTTTGTTCATGAAGATACATTTCTTAAATGTATTGCATTATTGAGTTACAATAAATCTAAGTCGGTAGGTGTCAATATTATCTAGAGGATTTTAATGAATTTGCATCCAACAATTAGTCTCTGTTCAAAATATTCAACAACGTTGAAGGTTGTACCCCTATATTACTTTAAAAAGACAGGGTTTAATGTAAATTATGTTCGGATGGCGGGATGAGCTACACGTGCTCAGCTTCCGAGCGTCTTCACAATAACAAAGTCAGTCGTCCATTGTTTGGTGTTCCTCGCCCGAAATGAACCCACCACGTGTTGAACAGGTTTTAATAGCCCAGTACAACTTCCGTTCAACCAATGCAACTTTAGCTTTTGAACATTATTTGTTAAATATTTTAGTAACACTCATGCCAAAGTTATTACAAATTGAACAGGTTTTGTTTCGGAGTGCGCAATATCTCCACTTTGTATTTAAAAAATGATGGATTAAAAAAATCTAAAGGAAAATGTGAAAGCACTGAAATGAAATATTTATTTAAAATTGCATTATCATTGCTGATGGGCTGAATGCGTAATGACTATAACTCTGATAATGATCGCAATACGATTTCATAGCTGGTGATCTGAATAATGAATCTGGTTATGATATTAATATTTTCAACATTTCAGCCTTGAATATTTCATTTTTACAACGGATTTCTTTTTGTAATCCTCAAAGTGAGTAGGTCCACATGTCTGGATATATATTTTTTACTAACTTTTAGTATAGTAACTAGAGTGTCTATGACTAAAGTACTCATCAGAAGTGAAACCATATCGAATTGTTTGCCACGAGCAGTCGTTTGGTACGTGTCTAGTTATTATAAGACTGCGTGCGTGAATTAGTGGTACCATTGTAACATGCAATGTCGATACGAATAGCTACCATACAAGCTGAAGCACAATGTAAAAAAGTGAAACTACGATTTATCTGTCTTTGTACAATAAATGTACACAAGTCGATAAAAACGTTACTGGATCACAGTCTAAAACGAACGGTACTTCACAGAGAGTCGTTGAATCATAAAGCAAGAAATATTACGTTGTTTTGTGTTTTTGTCTCCAATTTTCCATTTCTAAAGTTACAATTAACCCGAAACTAGAAATTTTAACCTCTGTTTCGGGATGATATGCCGTGACTTTGAATGGATACGCTGTGTTGCTACAGGTAGGTATTGCTAAAATAATATGACTTAAAATTATATTGCTACTTAGATAATTTTGCAGGGAAACGAATGTTGCCGATCTCATCAATCGTCAATTATTAGATACGACTGTTTAATACTGCGATTGACTTGGTAAATATTGTAGGTACCTTTTTAAATTGAGATTTATCAGAGATCATCTGATAAATTTCAATTTACATTTGCAACATTTATATAGGTATGATGATATAGTCATTTTTTTTTTTTTAAATCTTTATTTACAATAAAAGAGTTAGGTCACGCAGTGACAAGCCACTCTCATAGCAGAAGAACAAAATAATAATATAAAATTAATTGAACTATACACTTCTATTGCTTAAAGCTAATAATGCCAGAGTGTATAACATACTTGCTTCTTCCGATAACGGAGAAGCAAGCATGTTATTACATACACCAATGTTATAATTTGTGAAAAACATTTTTTTTCTCAGAACACTGTTTCGACCACATTCCATAAGAATATGGTGTACATCTTCTATTATATTACATACCGAACAATTTGGTGAATTAACTTTACCCATCAAATATGCAAAACTATTTAACGGGATATGACCTGATCGAAGTCTTAGTGCCATCACAATATTAGTGATATAGTCATAATCATCTGCAGTGTTTGCATATTATATTGGAAATAAGACATAAATATGATAAAATATTAATGTAAATAGTAATGAGTTCAAATAAGTAGCTATCTACTGGCTATAATAGTATAGTCAAGATCTCCATGCGTTTAATATTAGGTACTTAAACATTTTGTTCTTGGTAACAAATAGAGACAGACGGATAGTTGTACTATCGCATTCATGATATTCATGTGACTATTCAATATCGAAAGGTTCCAATTTTAACTTGCCTTTTATAAAAATTACCTGACATTTGAAGACGGGACAATGAATTGTTCTTTCTATTGAATTGCGTTGAATCATACATTAACATTAGATAAGGCATCAGGCATTAGCATTTTATGTCTATTGGTTCATTGTAATACTTACATATTAAATAAATCTGTCTTATACATATATTTAACTTGACCTCCTTGTCGTTGACATCCGGTGTGGGCAGGTATGTGATAACCTGTGTTTACCTTCAAGCAAAACTAGCAATGAAATGCATCCAAGTCTTAAAAAAATGTTACGTTTAAAATTCCTCCGTAGACATTTAACGCTATTCCAGTCATGAACGAGGTGACGCGATGGTTTTAATAAAAGCAAAATATTATATTCTTTTATTATATTCTAATACTAAGTAGGTACTTTAGAGGTTTTCAACTGAATATTTTATGTTTCGAAATATTTACAAAATATTATTTGCGCTTGGTCTAAAAGTGTACCTACTAATTATATTCTACAGAGTAAATATTGTCTCTAATAACGATAAAATAGGCGCAAAATATTCAAACTTCGGTTTCATCGATATTCTGGATCAGCATTTTTTATAATAACCTCTCCGTTTTGTTTGGAAAGTAACGAAGAACTTTGTGAAATTCTTTCGCTCATTCATAAAACATGTATCTACCTACCTACTGTTACCTAAGGACCGTCCACGGCTAGGGTGAGGGTCGCTTTGTTCCATTTTCTTTGTTTAGTTATGTTTTTACTTAAAGGCAGCAGAGGCGAAGGTTTTAATCACAATTTCTCACATCTTCCCTAGGATTGTATGCTTTCACTATAGTTCTTCTTAGACTAGTAACGTATTTCTCATGCAAAACATAAAAGTATACAATTCATTTTCTTGATTCCAAAATGTACCAATAGATAATACCTACGTAAATCGAAAGCATACTTGCATAGAAAATTTTTTGCATCTTCTAGTATTAAACAATACCTGCATATTGTATTGTTTGATACTAAATTTAATGAAGTCTGTGTTTGATAAAATTCTTATGCAATAATTTGCTTTGTTTAAATAGTCGACTTTATTACCGTCGGTATTGCAGTATACTACAAAGTAACATATAGTGTCGTCGAATTATTATCAAAATAATGTTAATAGCATAAGAAATAATTTCTTAGTATATAATTTTTAACGTAGGTACTTTAGTCATAATGATAAGCTATTACTTTAAATAACACGTGTTCATAAAAAAATATGGAGGAAGTCTGCAAAGCTTGGCTAACTTACGACTTTACGACTACATTTTAGTATTTGGTCCTGTGCCAATTTCCTTGCACAGACACTACAAAGTTCAATGTCGACTTGAACGTGGAAGAAAATCTTTTGTTGTTGAGCTTAAAGTAAAAGCAATTTCTATGTTTATATAGGGTTCTTAAAGTAGGCCATGCGTAGGTATTCGTTAAAAGTTCGACATTTAATCCTAAATGTTTCCGCTTATTCTATTTTTTCGCATTAATGTGTTCATTCATTCACTTCACTTCCATGACTTTAAATTATATTGGATTAGGATCAAGAATGAATATTTTCTGAAACTTTAATTTTGAGGGAAGTAAATAATATTGTCTAGGATACGGAAACAGTTAATTCAAATAGTCTATTTTTTATTACAATCATATAAAACTTCGTTGTGAAATGATTCTTCAATGGAGTTTCGCCTGTCTCTGAGGTTAACAAATATGTAGATGCTTTTGTGACACGTTACGTTAAGTTTTAGTAAAGAAAACTTATTTTTCGAGAGTGAAGCAACGTTTCGCAAGATCCAGCCCACGTTGAATGACGGACCTGTGTTTTCTAGTAAGTAGCTGTTGTAACAAAGGTCATTGGGAAGTAGAACAACAGTTTTTTGCTGTTCTTTATCTGACGTCGATCGAATCGAGCGAAAGGTATCATCACAACAACGCTGCGCTGCGCTGTTTCCCGGTGAAATCGTGTGTATTCTCACACGAGACTAGCAAAAAATCGCCAGTGTAGCAGCTACAGGTCGTTAATTGTATTGAAATATGCGAGGCTCGTCTCACAACCGCCCGGCATAGTCAAGAATCGGTGTGTTTATACGGTTGAGTCACGGTTACTGTGGTGGCAAACCGCCAATGCTCCCGACACTAACACACCATGTTCTACGAGAAACCTATTTCTACCTTTCCCTGTGATCAATGAAAATAATGCTAATAACTGCTGCCCTGAATCATTTGATTATAATTAACTAACTGTAACTATAGCTATTGGCTGTAAGTCGAAGCAACATTGTATTTGAAAGTCATAAGTAAATTGAAGATACAATCGAGTATTGTAATTTTCCCAACAACTAGTTTTAATTGTGTGTATATATTGAATTAATTAGGCTCTAACTGGCGTAATGCCCTCAACGATAGCACAATAGAAAGTGAACGTGGGAGCGACGCGACGGCGGCGACTGCGCACCAGCTACACAGGGCGGCGCGGACGCATGTAGGTACGTTAATCTGCCTGATGACGTCATCTTGCCCCCTCCACCCTCTTCCCCCCGTGGTCATCAATATCCCTAGTGATATAACGCTCAACCTTCGTTCGTAATGATTGATGGTAAAGATTACCTATCGAAATAACTGATACCGAACACTGTCGGCCTGTCACACTTGGTTCACATTTAGTGCGCGCGTATTTACATTCACATCTGTCCTGCGGTGACATTATGTTTATTTTGAGTCCACCAACTTATATTTATCGTATGGGTTTTGGAATCATTTGAATCCTTTAGGGATGGGATTTAACAACAAACAAAATATCTATGTGCCAAGTAGAGAATGTTGGAAACTTAAAACTACAAAATAAATGTTAGTATCACAGTAATAGCTCATAATAAATTGTCACTAAATATCTAGTCTACAGACGTATGTTGATACAATATTAGGGCAAAGCGTTAACACGCGGAAATGAAACCATTCAAATTACAATTAATTTGGTGACGGGCAGTGATATATGTAATGATGCGATACGGAATGGGATAGTCACGGCCAAAGTCGCAATTATGTGTAGGTACTTGTAGGTACTTCTATCTAGTGTCACGATCTATGTTTACAGCGTAGGATACCTACTATAGGATCTATCTCGAATAATCGTCAATTTTATATAAGATATTTTTTATTATATTCAGACTACTAATCCAGTTAACATGCCCATGTTAACCTTTATCAGTTACTTAACGATTTGTTTAAGTTTTCAATTTATAGGTTTTGTACATTATTACGAATGAAAAGAGTTCATAATATAGACTATGTTATCACTGGTTTATTGGAGGCATGTGTATAGACTCTTAAATCCAAATACCCTTTCCCCAATATAGGGATGAACTCAAATAAAGTTCCACGTAAGTATAACGTAATATTTTTTGGAATTTGGTACATTCCTAAATAGTAACTAGCAGACTTCAAAATAATATAATTATTATTATCTGTATATTATGGGTTCAAACTCACTAGTTTTCAAACTTTAGAATACCTAATAATACAAACAAAATATTGCATCTGGCGTGTTTAGAGGAATGGTGCTTTTGTCCGAAAAGTGGGGTTTATTTGGGGCTCCCACGTAATAAATAAGCATCAGGTAAACATGAAGGTGCAGACATATTAGATTTCGGATAGTTAGGTTAGAGTATAAAGAAATAAGGTTGAAAATGGCAGAGCATTAGATCTTAGATGAACCTCATCTAAGCAAATTATAAGACAATCAAGATAAAACAAGGATTTTTTAAATTACTGAAATATTTTATTCAATTGCTAATAATTTAAAGTATTTTATATATATCTTTAAATTGTGAAAAATAAGGATAGTGTTGAAATAATTAGGTATTATGTAATGAACATAATACTCGGATGTTTCATAGGAAAGTAATTTTTGTTTCTCTTGCCAAAGTGTTATTATAGAATCTGAATGCTAAAATAATAGTATACCTTAATTTTAAAATACTAAAACTATAATGGGTACTTTCTATATTCTATGAATAGTTTTGAGGGTAATTTTACAGGCAGCCATTTAAAAAAATCAAACATGTTTTAAATCATTTATTTTCTGGTCTTAAATCTTTATAATTAAGGTTAAAAGTATCTGGTATCTACTGATAGATGAAACTCGAATCACTGTCCGTGATTATTTAAACAATTCGTAAATTAGATTTGCTAATTAACTTCTCAAGTTTTAATTGTATGTATTTAAATTGGCACGTTCGAACTGTGTCCAATTTTTTTTATATTGTAGTCTACGAGTAATAGCCGTACTTGAGACACCAAGTACCTACTGCAAGAGTGGTGTGCACCAACCATATTCATTCTGCTGGTTCAAGTATTCATCCATTATTGGCGTTTAGACGAGAAACCGATGTTTTAATAGGTAGACCATCGCCTCGAGGTATTAGACATTTCGCCCTGATAGAAAAAAAAAAACGTTGCAAAAAAGTATCCTTTCTTATTACGGTGGATGGATCAAGACGATTTAGAAGACACCGCTTGAACACCAGTAAAGAGCATTGCAATACTAATTACGGGCATCTTCAACTTTCTGGGTATATAGGTATATATATATATATATATATATATTATATTTCAAATAGCTGAGCCCCGCTTTTATACCCATTTTAAACCAGCTTATAAACGATGCGTAAAGCAAAATTATTGGCGGTCGCCGAAGTGTCACCGAGACAACTATGGACGGAGCCTGAATTTAAAAAAAAACTTTTATAACGCTAATAAATCAGAAATCCTATTGACACACATTTTGTACAATATTAATATGTACAGCTGAACCGTATTTTTTTGTATTTAAGTGTTTATAGTAGGTATCTAGGTTCGAATCTTGATGCTCCCTTCCTTAGTTGTGTTCATTCATAGATAAAATAAATACGTAAGTTAATACACACTTTCGAAGAAAATTTCATGGACACTTATCATCATTACATTATTATAAAACGAAGTCCCTTCCCGTTGTCTGGTTTGTGTTCTGGTTTGGTGGTTTATTTCATCATTTTCATCGCATTCGCAGAGAACTATAGATGCGCTAAAATAAACTCAGTTACGATATAATTATGTTGTCTCCTTTAAGTGTAGGGCTGACAAAATAATAATATGTGTAAGTATAAAACTAAAATAAGTATAAATGTATATAAACGTTGCGTAATAGACAAACAGAATTTAATCACCTATGTACTTCATAAAGGACGAAAGGAGGCTACCATTTCCTTTAGCTTCCAAGCTTTTGGCTTTATAACCTAATAATGAGTTTGTAGAGTCAGTTCATGAACTATATGATTGGATTAATGTTTTATTTTTTTAGTTATCTTAATTATAGAGCTGAAATGACTTGAAAGCATCGGTGACTCAGTGGTTACGGCAGTTGCTTTTAAGACCTGTGTTCTGGGTTCGATTCCCAGCCGGGATAATTATTTGTGTGAACCACAGATAGTTGTTCTGAGTCTGGGTGTATTTTTTTCCCTGAATTGAATATTTTGTAAAGTCCCCCACGACACTTGGAAGAATATTCGAGTACAAAAGTTGTCTTAAAAAAAACAACGAAAGAATGACTTTGGTTATTGGTTACTAAGTTAAATTATAAAGAAAACAGTAAAGATGTTGCTACAAACCGGCTTTGGTGGTGTTTCCGTAAAGTGTGGGATCAGCTGCAAAGTGGAGTTATTAAGTTATTATACATTACTTTTGGTCTTACAAACTATAAACACTACATTCACTTCCGTTCCATTACTTATAATACTAGACTCTTGCTAAGACGTATATTTTGATGCTCTTGTGGAAAGCTAAGACTCAAGAAAGCTCAGACTTATTTAGTCCATAATTGCAATTAGAATGACATTTATAACACGTACATACATACAAAAGAAAATTTCATAAAAAAAAAATACACATTTAAAAATTAAAATGAAAAATTACATCCCATTTGCTAATTCACCAGGTATAAAGGCAGGGTTTCAGCCTTAAGGGTCATCACATACTCATAGATTACAACAGAAGATTGTCTGGAATAGGTTAAATATGAATATTATCTATATGTGAATACATGTTGTTTATTTTTTCCTTATCCTCTCCATTAATCTATATTCTAAGATGGATTCAGTTCCCAGGATAACGTCTCAATCAACCTCCAAAGTTAAAAGGTGTTTCAGTTCAACTTGTTTTTCTTAAGATTAAATTCTTTGAAACCAATTTTGTGTCAAAAACCCCGTCAATAAACTGCAAGACCATATTGTAAAGGGACCTATTGATGTCATCAGTGAGATATATCCTTCAATGTCACGGTAAAAACGTTCGTGCCGATGCAGCCTGTTATTACGAAGCCGAGTAAGGTGTAAAAGTACTACAACATTTAATTTACGTAAGTAAAGGTCCGCTTATCACAGTGGCGACGACGTGACGCCACGTAGAAAGCGATCTCAAGACCATTTAATTTTACGCAATACTCGAACGAAATGGTTCCATTTGATTAAGGAAATTTATGAATAGTAATGCCGTTGAAATCTATGACATGCTATTAATATTGTTCGCATTTTTTTTCTGCAACATGTCTATATATAGCTCTACGTTATTGTTTTTAATCCAGTAGCGGCATTACACATCACGAAACAATAGAGCGCACGAAATTGCTAATTGGTTTTCACCCAATTAACTGTGGTATTAAATGACCTTTCGTTTCAATATTTCATTCGTAGATTTCCGATGTAATTTAACGAAAAATTAATCACCTTATCGATTATTTCAATCTACGATCGGGGAGCGTGTGTTAATAGGTAAATTAAAATTAATTGCAAACAATGCAATCTCCTGCTTGGTCAGTAGTAGGTATATAGGTGCTTTTTATTGTAAATTAATTAATTAGTAGTACGGCGAGATTGCGTTCATAATGATAGGGTATTGAAAAAAAAAACATACAATTAGGTATTCTACAAGTGTAGAATCAATTTAAAGTTTTTGATAATTCACATGTTGGAATATCAAATATCTACTTATGAACGAATTTAAAGATGAACGAAAATAAATAAGAGTTGTTAATATTAATAGTAAAGCATACTCAATAAAAAGTAAGAAAAGATACGAACATATTAAATTAATCTCCACGGCAGATTATACCGGGCGGCTTAGTGAGTCCGTTCAAGTCACAACATTAAGATATTTTATGACAAGAAACCCTATAAGTGTGAAGATATTTTGATGCCCTACATAATCTTTCCTAAGAGGCAAAATATACCAAAAATGTATTTGAACATTAAACTAAGTGCTTACTTATAATGTTCTTATGTTTAAATATTAGGTAAATTAAGAGAAATTGGAGAGGGACGTGAACTTAATTCAAAGGTTTTGAATCCGTAGTGCCTTTACAACTTGTGAGGCCAATTTTGTATTTTATCTATTGTTAAAGGCTCTATATTATGTTAAGATCTACATTGACAACACTGGAGCACAGACGTGAACTCTTAAATGGCTAGTGCAAGATGGGTAGGTAAGGAAAGTATGATCGCAGATGTAACATTTTTTTATTAGTATCTGATGGGTAAGTATATTTATTCTGATCATTGTAAAAATCTGCGTTTGGTCTAATTAGAAAATAATATTTCCTCTTCTTATGTTAAATAGGTTTGTAAAAGACTGTTGTTATATCCCTAATAAATATAAATAAAATTTAAACCAATACTAAAAATGCCACTTGGATATAAAGTGCTCGTAGCTATTATCCCCAGATCTCAAGCATCTTAAGCATTATAATTACTGAGTACTTAACATAGTTTATACAATATAGGAGATATCCTTAATACGGGTTAGTGTCGTCGCATGGGTCGAAAGTCGGGATCGCCGGCCGAACGCACGCAGCGCTCGCTTGTGCGTGTGACTCATTTCGCGCTGATTGGCTCATCCGGTGCTCTCTGTAGACATTTTAACTCTTTTAACTAGACATGTGTTTTATTTTTACGGCCCACCCTACCAATGTACGCTCGAAGAATTAATTTCTAACAGAATCGATGTTTATAATATTTTTCAAGTTCATTTATTTAGTTCAGTTATTTAATTAGTAGATAAGTTATACTTTATTAATATTTCATGGTTATCATTCGTTTAAACAGATCCAAGGGCAATACGAGTTAGTATGTCAGACTCGAGGCGCGGCGTGCGCGGGCGCATCTCAAATTGCAGCGTGCTGCGGGCGCACTAACTGCTTCTGTTATTTATTTTTATGTTTTTTGTCCTCTACATCCCTGCTAAGTGCAATGCAAATGGTTCTCATCTCGTTTACAAAGATGTTTTTATACACTTGGCTGGATATAATTAAAGTACCATTATGTATGCAGCTCTTCGGGGAAAAGTCGTAAATGAAACAAGTCGTACAAGAGACACAGTATAATGATATTACTTATAGATTTAAAGCCTATTTTAATTAGGTACGCCACACGTCCGTTCATAAACATATATTGTAAATAATTCAAATTTCGTTTGTAGGGATTGTGAATGCCATGAGTAGGTATGCAATAATGATTGAATTAGATAAGATTAAAGGTGGCAAAGGATTTGCAATAATCGTGGTGGAACCTTGCTTGCAGACCTAATTTGCCAACTTTTTCAAAAAATCGAAGTATATGCATGATTCCATTTCCTAGGCAAAAACCTTTATACTTTAGGCAAGAACGCGGTACAAAAGATCTTCTAAAATTCTACCTGAGGGCAGTTAATGTAAGACTAAATAGTCGGTTGTCTCCTTTATTGCTGGTTGATAGACCCATGTAGGTTCCACGGCTTACAGCTTGCGAAGCTATAACCGTTTCTCTTTTCATAGACTTGAACCACCGTTTCCGTAATTCAGACCTCGGCAACTAAGCTAGCCAGAACTGCTAGACTCAGTAGCTGTCTCAGATATTAATCTGGCAGTTTTGTGCGTAGGTGGAATTTCGCCGACCAGGCTACGTGTTGTATCAGTGAGGTGAGTTGTTGACCTGTAGTTGCACCCTGCAGTCAAACCAGTTGGTCCGGGACGGCCGGTCCGCCCCGCTCCGGTGCACCGATACACATCCAGAGAAAACAATAAACAGACACTTAACGACTAGCTATCTATCTAAATAAAGGGGCTAATTGTTTCATTGCTTGTTATTGACTACTATTCATTAACAGGAGGTAAATGATGCTTTAAACTCCTTAGTCGAGCGCCGACGCGCCGTTTGATGGACTACTTAGTGCTCAAAACTTCAGTATGATATCTGAAACTAAGTAAATTATTTGTTCTACATAATTATCCATTTGTACTGTTTGCGTAGTGTGAGGTACCTACTCGTTTTTTTTTGAGTTATTATGAAGTGTATTTTTAAATTTAAATATTTATTTCTACTTTTTAAACGTCGCCCTTCAACCGAAGCAATAATCGACTAAAATTAAATCAGTTATGTCATAATTTCGGCCAATGGTGTCACTTTAAGACGTCATTGGTGTACTTAGAAGTTAAAGATTGAATTCGCATTATTATACCTAGGTACTGCTTATGCAACTTATTCTTATTCCACAGCTTACAGAAGTAGCCCAATTGTGATGTGACTCAAAGAATTTGACGTACCACCAGGCCTCCGTCACTCCATGTACTTGCGCGCTATAAGTGCCTACCGCCCAGCCGAGCGGTCTCGGTCCGCCGGCGGACCAAATTCAGTGCGGTTTTCGCAAGCGAAGCGCGCGCACGCCGTTCAATTTTAGTGCTTTATTATTTTATTAATATATTTATAATTATATTATTTTATTATTATATTATTATTTTATGGCTTAGTGCTTTATTTGAAGTCGGTTCTCTTTTTTTAAGGCTTTTTTTTTCATTTCTAGTGAACATCTCCGAAGATCATCATCAAACTAAGAAGTATTATACTTATTTTAAAACGTTCTCCTAAATGTAACAAATCCTTTTCTGAAAACCGCATCGATATCGGTTTAGCCAAACGCGAGATTATCGCGCACAAACATACATACCTACAAACCATACAAGTCAAACATCTCAGTTTGGCCTGTATGTCTGATCACCTCCTTTTTTTTAAGTTGGTTAAATATTTTATAAATGATAAAATTTTTAACTGCCACATAAAAGTCAGAACATATTCACAGTTCTCAATAAGAGGTTTCCGGTTACTGGGACCGCAATTAACAGGGACCGCGGTCCCAGTCGCCGGATCTGTAAAAATTAAATATTTTTCTTCCAGCGACTGGGACCACTCATAGATTACTTAAAAAATCTATTATTCAAGCCAAAATCGGTACAGTCAAACGAAGAAATATCTAAATTATTTATATGAATATCATTGACTCGTTCTAGACATGTTTTAGTGAGTAATAGATTAAGCTAGCCCGTTTTTACATAATTCACACATGCAGGTGCTAATGCTATTCCCTTTGTGTGTGTTTACACACAAAGGGAATAGCATTGTATGCTTGTATAATACTCATCATTTCAGCCGTAGGACGTCCACTGCTGGACATAGGCCTCCCTCATTGATCTCCAGTTGTTGCGGTTAGAAGCGGCCTGCATCCACCGTGATCCCGCGGCCTTAACCAGATCATCCGTCCATCTAGTAGGTGGACGTCCTACGCTACGCTTGCCGATCCGCGGTCTCCATTCGATAACTTTTCGGCCCCAACGGCCATCTGTTCTCCGTGCTATATGGCCTGCCCATTGCCACTTCAACGAACTAATCCGTTGGGCTATGTCGGTAACCCGCGTTCTTCTACGTATCTCCTCATTTCTGATTCGATCTCGTAGAGAAACCCCGAGCATAGCCCTTTCCATAGCTCGATGAGCGACTCTGAGCCTGTTCATAAGGCCTATAGTAAAGGACCACGTTTCGGATCCATAGGTCATCACTGGCAACACGCACTGGTTGAAGACATTCGTCTTCAGGCACTGAGGTATATTGGAGGAAAAGACGTTGCGAAGTTTCCCGAACGCTGCCCATCCGAGTTGAATTCGGTGATTGACCTCCTTCTCGAAGTTGGACCTACCTAATTGGACTGTCTGTCCTAGGTATACATATGCGTCAACAACTTCAAGAACCGTATTCTCAACCATTATAGGGGCAGGCACAACATGGACGTTAGACATGATTTTCGTCTTGTCCATGTTCATTTTAAGACCTACCCGTTGGGAGACTCGGTTGAGGTCTTCGAGCATTGTACTGAGTTCTTCCATCGACTTTGCCATGACCACGATATCATCAGCGAATCGAAGGTGAGTGATGTATTCGCCGTTGATGTTGATGCCTAGTCCTTTCCAATTCAGAAGTTTGAAGGTGTCTTCCAAAGTGGTCGTAAACAGTTTCGGAGAAATAACGTCTCCCTGTCTTACGCCTCTTTTTAGTGGAATCGCCTTCGTACTCTGTTCTTGTACTCGGACCGACATTGTGGCGTTTCTTTACAAACATTTCAACACTTCGATATACCCATAGCCAATACGGCATCGCTGGAGAGACTCAAGTACGGCCCATGTTTCAACCGAATCGAAGGCTTTCTCGTAGTCCACAAACGCTAAACAGACACAGTATAATACTATGCCTCTCTAACTCGAGTCCGTTTTGCCAGTCGATTTCAAGATCAGGTAGCCCTTTTGTTATAAATGGGAAATTTTGCATTGCCCGATGACTGGCTCGGCCAATCACTGACAAGAAGCTTATCAGTTTAAGAAAGTCAAGTTTTGCATCAGACAGTTTAGATCATTAAAAGATACTGCGCTGAATGTTTGTTGCAAATTGTGTGATGTGAGTGGTGGTGTAGTGACTTCATTTAATAGCCTTCAGGTATGTAAAACAATTTTTTTGTAACTTATTTACAAACAAAACAAGCTAATCAAGTAATCAAATAAGGGGCTAAACGACCGTGATTCCAAATATTTTTACTTTAGAGCGCTTCTCATCTTTGATGAGACTTTTTAATATTATAAAAAAAAATGTCGTCTGTTAAGATTATCTGATAAATCGTTAATATTTTTTTCGATTTTAGAATTATCGAAATGGATGAAAATAGTCCTTCCACTTCAAGTGGTGAACAGTCGTTTTATATTGATGGCACACAAAGAGGACGCGAACTTTTGCGAAGAGCTGGCTATGAATATATTCTTAAAAGAATAAACAAAGATGGCTCAAAACTCTGGCGATGCAAGAAAAAGTGTTTGCAACGCGACAATAAAAACTTAAAAGCTGATTTTGTGTTAAAAAATTACTTTCTGATTGTTAATTGTTTTAAAATTGTTGATTATTACATAATAATATTATAAGCACGATTTATGTGAATTTTGTTGTTGATTATTGTTAGCATGAGTTATGTGTATGTTTTTATTACGAAAGTTTTAAATAACAGAACTGTAGTCAAAGGCTGTTTTTTTATAACAATAAATGATGTTTTTAAATTAAAAAGGATTTTTCTTCAATTATTACATCTAAAAAAAAATCATTTGACTGTACATGTTTTTATTTTAGTTATCATTTATGAGTGGTCCCAGTCGCCGGAAGAAAATTATTATTTTTTTACGGATCCGGCGATTGGGACCGCGGTCCTAGTTAATTGCGGTCCCAGTCGCCGGAAACTTCCTCAATAACATAGATAAAAAGTTATGTTAATTTAATTTTATCGAAGAGGCAGCCCTGCGATTACTGTGGAATCGCGCGGTGCGAAGCAATCACTGCTGTACGCTTGAGCATTTAGGCGCATTTTAGCATACAGTGGTTGTTGACGCGAGGGAGTAGGCAATTATCGTAATAGGTATTGGAAATTTTCTACTGAGTGAAGTATCTGTTACGTAGTAACTATTCAGTAATCTGTGGTACCACCCTAAAGCGCGGAAACATTTGTTTTATACTGACAGTTAATTGTATAGGTTAACATTTGCTAACAACATGCATTTATGCTTAATATTCTTTTACAAATAGACTACTGAGCAGATTTGGAGCAAAATTATTTACACAGTGAGTTGACCTAAACCTAAATCAAAAATATTACGCTGAGACCGATTACTGAAGATCAGCAAGTCAACGCCCATAAAACTGTGCTACTTAGGTACATGGGTTTTATAGCTACAATGACAAAGCAATATTGTGTGAGTCAATGTCTTCACGTTACGTGACACGGGGTTTTATTTGTCAGAACAGGGATATGACCTTAATCCGCTTGAAGTAAAGTGCCGGAATAGTCTAAGGGTCTCATATCGTGATACTCTGTAACATTATTATAACACATTTTTACAAATCAAGTTTTAATAGAAACATTATCTATCGAATCATTATATATTTAAAAAAAACGTACCTACACACATTTATGAAAATATTCCATAACTTAGGTACTTATTTTAAAGACAGTTTCCGCACAGGAAATAATTTCTTGTCTCGTAACACGGGGACCCCGTGATAATATATATTAAGGGTCTTATTGCGATCACCAATCCGCCCGCCAAACATGGTTATTATGGCAATATCATTTAACGACCTTGCCAAGGTATGTTAAGAGGAGGCACCATGTTGAGCAGTGGACGTTAGCTGGCTGATGAAGATGAAGACTAAAACTATAATGTATCAACGAGTTAACTGCATAATTATATAATTGTAGTATTGCGTACTTCTCATTAAAGCTACTATAGTAGAGTTAGACTACAGGCGTGTAGGCACAATTAAAAGACGATAAGAAGACTGCCACATTGTCTGTCGGTCGTCGTCACATCCGCATGCCTATGTCACGTTCTCATCTGAACTGAACCTTTAACACAACAATATTCGATTCAAATGATATCTTCATCATTTGAATCGAAAGAAAAACTACATTAATTAGATGATATGGACTCATTCTTATTTTATTTGCGAGGAATAATGTAGGTCTGTTAACATTATCCTTGCAAAAATCCTTTGATCCTGTATTCAAAGTTCAAAATAATCCTTTTATGAACTTTGAATACAGGATCAAATTCAAAAATGAATTTGGCACAGAAATATTTTATAACCTAGATTAACGTAAAGGTGGGTTGTGTTGGAAAACAAGTATATTGTTAAACGTTGCATCGTAAATGCCAATACTTTATTGTAAGCTCTCAGTTTCTTTTAGAATTTATAACAGTGAAGAATCTTACTTTTATGTACACTTTACTTCATATTTATTGAATTTTATTGATCATGTTCAAAGAAAGTAAAAGGATAACTTTAAATTTGAAATGTAACCGATTCGTAAATCTCATCAACTTTGGATTTAACTGATCCGATTCGAGTATTCAAATTTGCATAAGTACGTGTGTAAGTATTTGTTTTTCGTGTTTGGTTTATTTTACCAAAGTCCTAAGTAATCAAAAGTGTCGGGACTAAATCAACCACATGACAGCTTGTGATGTGTATTTTTAAAGTCATGTTGTTACACCAGCATCCGTCTGTAAACTTACTAGCTAACAGTTAATTTCCCTCCTGTTTCAATGTTTAGAATTTAAATTGAAGAAACCTTATTAAATGTTTCTGATTCAATCACTGAACTGTTTTCTGAGTAGGTACCATTTAGATAAGTTTAAATAGATACTATGTACACTCTAATATTGTGATTAACTCTCATTTCCATTTTATCTAATGGTTTCCTCGAACCTATTTTAAGGAGATGATAATGTAGCACTAGCGGCTGATTATTTCTTATCAGTTCGGTGCATGTGGCCCGTTCGATAGTTAGTCAATTTCCTAGTCAACATTTCAATGTCCACGGCATCCAAGATAAGTACGATTGATGGAGCCGCCTCGTTACCAGTATTTATAGTTTACAGTCACTGAGCTACGTAACAGTTGACACGTATGATTTTCTCAGTTAATTAGAGATATTATCTAAGTGTTCCGTTAGTGTCGCCTAAGGTATCCGTCCGTAGGAGAGGCGCAGGCGTAGCAATTATCCTGGCATGGAGCGCGGTCCGGTGCGCTAGCGCAGCCACATGATGCACGACACGAATAATAAACTGAGCCACTTCCTGCCAGGCGATAAGCGACTAATACATACATCACATCACATCATACATACAATACTAACACACACACGCACGCATCCAATATACATATTATTATGGCACCGTAACTACATACATTAGTAATGACAAGTACATACTTAGACTGTATGTATATACCGTGGCTATCTGTATTCTTTGTCCTACACGCTAGAGCATTACTTTGTTCACTTAATTTATAATATTATCGGTATCACGTTCCACATGTGTTGACAGTTATGATTATTATGCATAAAAACAACTGAATTTCAATTAGAATATTAAATAAAATGTAATAAAAGAAAACATCGTTTAATGCGAATATTTTTACATAATATTATTCACTCGCGTCGACTTTCACTTTTTAAATACTCTAAACAGGAAGACATTTCAATTTTTTTTTGTTTCAATTATGGTTACTGAGTTATTGCTTAAACATCTATAAATAATATACTTAGGTCAATTTTATTTATTATTTTGATTAAAAAAGTATAACAATTAAAAATGTTTCATTAAACATACAGGTAACTGCAAAAATTAGGTAGGTAAATAAAATTACTGCTTATCTATACTAATATTATAAAGAGGAAAAGTTGTTATTTTTGTATGTTTGTTTTGAATAAACTCAAAAACTACTGTACAGATTTTGATAATTCTGTCACCATTAGAATAATACATTATCTCTTAGATACATAGGCTATAAAAGTCCACCCGTGCGAAGCCTGTGCGGGAAGTTATAATAAGTAAAGGTAAGTCAACCGCATGCTGTCAATACCTCCTAACTAATATTTTTTACGTCATCGTATTTAACGTCATCTCAAAGCTTATATTGTAATCCTAAGCTAATATCAAACATTATTAAAATATTTACAGTTTACGAGGAAATCGTTTTGGGCTGCAATAGCTCTAAATTACCTATAGCCCTAAATTAATTATCAAATATAACACTAATGTATAATTAATAAACTGTCATTTCGAGTTCTTTAATAAAAAAAATCCTTACTATGGTTTCCTGTTATACAGATGTCAAAGCTGTTTTTTTTTTGTCACTTGGACCTTTAAGTCAAGCGTCAAAGCTGAAAATATGATAACTGTAAGAAATATAGTGTTACAAATTACAGGTACAGTTAGAGTGCGAAGTGAAAACTACATAAGAATGTTCAATACTTAAAAATAAAATAATATTTATCGAATGAAAATGTTATGAAAATCAGAATAACGTTTCGTGGATTTCCACTGAGCTTACTTTAATTAAAAATGTTCGGATAAAATACGAGAACTGATTCATTCGATATCTGTGAGGCATTATAAAAGATGCAGTTAAAACCAAAGCTGATGATAAAAAAAATGAATAAGAGATCGTACGGTACTTAACCTGTTTGAGGCAAACAAAATCAAGAGGATTCGTGTATTCATATTTAAATTTACCTATATACTTATAACGAAATTCATCTTATCAAATTAATTGAATAATATAGTACCAATGTGATAGAGTTGTTATATTATTTTACAGCAGTTTTGAGACTAAACGGTAGTAGGTAACTTCAGAATATGAGTAAATTAACTAATAAGTGAATTGATGTCACACAATATATGAATGTATGTAAAGAAGGTGGGCAGTTGATATCACCTTAATATTACTCACCCACCGATTTTAACATAAAATAAAAACAAGGCGAATAATATAAATAAATTGGAAGCAGGCCATACGTCTGATTTGTGCATACATGCTTCAGTTCACATGAGTCACGTTATGATACTTATTCGTATATTTCGCGTTCATATTAATATTAATTTCAATTCGAGAGGCGTCGTTGATATTGCCAATACATAGATACAAAATTGCAGCGTAAGAGGAAACTGACAGATTAGATAAGAGTGACTATTGACATGAGTCAGTTTAGCTGGAACGCTGTGTTTATACATTATTATACTTGCATCCTATGGATCGTCAGACAGTGGTAGTGTTTCAAATCACTTTGGCTCTCATTGCTTAATATTGAAACTGTATCAAAAGGTTTGACCTGATTGGCTTGTAAATCACAAAGTTATAAGTATATTCAAGTTCAAGCAGTTTATGAATTTGCAAGCACAAAAACGTTGTTAGATGCAATTGACTATTGATTCCATTGTAACAGTTTGATGGTAATCTTCGTGTGCTCAGATTTTAAACGGAAAGTCTGATAATTCATAAGTAGTATATATTTCCATAACAGATGATCTTAGATTTTCGCTTGAATACTTATAATTTACATTGTATTGTACAAACGTGACTTCATGACATCTTAGTCATATAATTTTGCTGTACGAAGGAAAAAATATAGGATACCAAAGTTATAAGATTAGTATAATGTAATTCAAATTGTTACTCGCCAGGATTTAATTTAAAATTCCTTTGTTGTTAACTATTATGTAAAATACTTGCATGATGAAATAAGTTATTATTATATCAGCAGTCAAATCAGCTTTTATTATTTGTTATTGTTTTGTCTGGTAATGACTTGCTTACGTCCGGGTGATGATTAATTTTTATCTTTAGAAAGTGACGACTTACGAATGTTACTGACTGGTACGATTGTTATTCATACGATAAATCTTAGGTTAGTCTAATCACCCAGTATATCGCCTTGTAACTCCGGCTGAGCGTTTTAAGCGTCATTAACGTTGACTCATAGCTCGTCATTTATGCACTTCACTGAATAAATAAAAGACATATTTCTTAGAATGGTCACACAGAATGACGTCCTTTTTACTACTTATTACTTGTCCAATGAATCGAAACATTTCATATTCGTATCAATGTCCGTGTCATTTTGGTATTCACTAAAACCAGTGTTTCGTCACTTTTTTCTCAGAACAACACACTGTTTCGAGGTAAATTTTAATTTAATGTTAATTTGTTGTAGAAATTTTTCTTTTGTTTTCATTTCCTCTTGCTCTCATGTCTCTGTTTGAAGTAATAAATACATTTCTTTATAGCAATAATTAGTCTTGTTATTATTATATATGCATATAAAAATAGTCGAATCATACCTTTGTTTGTAATTAATATGGAATTCCTGGGGATAATATGGAATGCATTTACAAAATAATATATTGAATTTATATTGCGAATAAACATTATTATGCATTTGTTTATTAATGTGGCACCTTCGATGAAAATGGTGATGATAATAGAAAAACAGATATTTTGGCGATGCAAAACATTTAATTCACTTACGTAAGAACGGTAAGAATTAACTACTTAGAACTTTATACGTAGCTGACACACACTAAGGTCTTCTTTTTTCTTATAAGGCTACTTCATAATTGGAATAAAAAATACATTAAATATTATGTCATCTGTTTTTTTCTGGAATACCATCATATAATGATCATATTTTCTCTAGAATCTAAGAAATCTAAAATTTCCTTTATTTCTGCCATATTTAAGAAATCATTGTGACTGCGCTTTCTGAAATACTTACAATAATCCTAAGTACCTAAGTGGCACTAGTGTATCATTTTTGAACTTGACCTAGACAACGATTGCATTTTAAAATTTTGACAATCATGAACTAAGTGGAAATCGTTTCATCACTTTATGATGATATATTTAGTAGCAATAATTAAAAAAAAAACTTATTCTATTTGATAATTCATAATAAGAAACGTGAAAAATAAAATACTTAGTCATATATCTGTGTACTGAATAACATTATCATTGCCTAGAGCTATATTTGTAGCTATAATCTTATCAATATTGATAGTGTATCTTTAGATCTCATTTGTGAATTCAAGAATTCTAGAACGTATAATCTGGCACAAGATAATGGTTAAAGATTTAGTAGAGCTTGAACCTTTATACGAGATAAAGGAATGTATAAAGTGAAGCCGTGAGTAATATGAATACTATTATCGTCATGCTCGAAGTACAGGTCAAACGTAACTAACTGTAAAATCCGACGATTTCAACTCAACTCGTAGACGATAGGGCTAGAGCCGAGAGTTTCGATTTCCGCTGTTGGTTGTATGACCAGAATATTGTATATGGGCGACTGGAACGAAAGTATTGGACACCGTTTATAAAGCATGCATCATCTAATGCACCTACAATACAATTTCTATAAAACATGAATACCTAATACGTTTTACACAATGAAGATTTAAAATTTACCGCTACAAGTGCCGATAAACGGTGCCGTGTAGTGATACCGACAATGGAGCTCTACTTATCCCGCTAGTGACAACTGCACGAAGATAAACATAAGATTTCTCGACAGTAAGTGGCGTTTTATGTTTTCCGTTAACTCGACATTGAATATATGTAATAAAACGCCATTAGGCGGTGGTATCACCGTTAATTTAGCGTTAACAATAGTAGGAGCCGTCTATTTGGCACGGGCTCCCACGTATGCATCTGCTCAACGACTGCTCCGCCTCTGGAAACAGATGATACATACATCTGTCGTTAAATAGACCAAGCCTATAATCATGGATAGAAATAATTGTGCTACCACGATCTATTTCTTACTTTATCTCGATCTTAAAACCTGTTCACTTTTCTCTGCAACGAATAGCATGAAACCAAAATTAGATGATTGCGTTAATAAAATCGATATAGATAAAATTCTATTCATAGTTGCCTTATACTATGAGCTATCAAATGAATAAGGCATTTTTATGACAATATAACCATAGGTGCTGAAATAAACATATTTAGGTCAAGGTAAAATCAATGAGCTTATTAAATAAAATATCTATGCTATGAGAAATTTGCTTAACGGATTACCGAAGAATCGATAAATAAATTTGCTGGTTGTAGAAGTATTATTTTTGCAAGTTTGGTAAATGGTGCCGTTTTGTAATAAGGGTATGAGTGTAAGAACAGGTTTGGTCACCGAGCCTGCGGTAACGAGGTCGCGATGACACATGTCTAACGGTAATTCGGTTTTTAAACGGACTCAGCGCGTGCGCACGTCATATTCTAAAGGAAGCCCATACTCGAATGGATGGAAATTTGTAGCTTATTTAGATAAATTTGCTTAACTCATAACATAGGGCATAAAATTCTTAATATCTTATGCCCTATGCATAAGATATTAAGAATCTAATAAACAATAATTTATTTCATTCAAGTAGCGAGTGACAGTATGAGTGTTCTTAAGCGTGTCCCAATTATATCGATGAATAAATAATATGTCTATTTTTTTTTTGTTTTATAGACATATGTTTTTCTTAATTAACGGTCAACAAACTGTAATCATTTTTAACTAAATATATCTTAATTAACCAAAATTTATTATGATATCTTATAACAGATCGTTATTATTAAAAAAAATCTCCAGACAATAAAGAAGTAGTAAGTAACTAAAGAAGATTTTTGACTATTAATCTAATTATTTTTCTATAATCTTATAGGAAAAAATCTTGAAATACCCCCTAAATCCTATGCTTTTCTTATTTGATATTATTCAACATCATTGTATTACTAACTATGACAATAAATGTAACTGCTGCATAATACATTTGGGAACTTAACACCTCCATCATTTCAAAATCAGCATGTACTCTTGAGCAGTTATGCAAATTGTCAACATCAGAGACAATGTAACTTGATTCTTTTGATATTAAACACCAATATGTTGGGTGCAATTTAAAGGTGAGAGTTTTCTTCGATCAGCGAGTCATTTGTCTGACCCAACGATTAAAAAATTCTTGTATTGTGTTTAAATGAACGATTTTATTATATTGGAAGAAGTATCGTAGGTATAGGTGGAACGTGTTGTTGACAGGTTGCAGTGGCGTCTGGTGTCTGACAATACGTCATGTAACAGGCTCGTCGTGTTGTAAGACATTAAAGGTATATAGATACACAACACGATATGCAAGTACCAATACGGCTGTGAGGGACGAAGGCTTTCAATTGATATATTTTCGAAACCGGTCTTGATTTTCATAACATGCTTTGTAAGAGTCGATCTCGGTGCTCTGTTAAGTAAATTAGTGTTTGCCTACATTAACAAATCACATACTGGGAAACATCAGTTACAATTAATGCAAATAATAGTCAGTTAAATGGAGTCACTAATTGCAACATAAAAACTGTAAATTGGCCTCACAAGTATGCCTAACTTAAATATTAATCGTTGCTATATTTTAGAAAGTACAAGTAGTACTAGACAATACTATCCGAGCAGTAAGTAGGCGGGTATATCATTTAAAGATGTCTATTAGTGTGCATGCGCAGTGCAAGTGTTCGATATTGAATGGCGCTGAGATAAGTATCTTAAGGTGCATGAGTGGAGTGGGTGCCCCACTTCAGCGATCGAAGGCCAGAAGTCAATTTGGGGCGAAGCTGGAGGCTGCGCACGAGTCGCTCCTCGCTGCCCGCAAATGTCACGCGTACTATCTCACACAATCAACTTACATAACCCACTTGCAGGGTGAGGCAATCTTCAACTGTGCTAACAGGTTGATATACTTTCTTCTATTGAAATTCTAATTAAATTACGGATATCATCGAACTTCAAGAGCGATATTGCGTCATGCTGATTAATTTATTAGTAGCTATATTCATACCCGCACTGGTTCTCTATAGCGCCATCATCGCAAGCCTAATGTAAATTGATTGACATGCTTTTTAAGCGGGTGTTTCTCGCGTGGCGTGTATTTTGGGCGTAATGGGCGCACTGACGTAAACCAATTCGTCCGACGTGGGAAGCGAAGCGAAATCCTTGCGTTTGTTGCTGAATAGTTTAACGGTGCATTAACAATTATTGCAACATTTGCACGCAAATTAGAACAATAATTTATTAAGAAATTAGGCGTCGCGCGTCGGTTTGAAAATCCTTGGAAAATTCAATAGTGTGTGCGTAACGTAATGACCCATGTGTCTTTACAATAGAATAGGAATGCGTCAATTGCAAAATAAATGATATAAAAATCTCACGCTACATGATTTCTTTCATTAAAGTCGCGATATTGTTTATTATCAACAAAGGTCGTCTTAACGAAAACAAAAAGAACGTAGAGAGTCATTGTGTTGAGCACAGCGTGCGAAATCAAGTTGAAAGTGTGCGTCCGACCATACTGTTACATTGAATACGAACCTTTACTGTATATTATACATTTCAAAATAATGTTAGTACTTCCATATTGATTGAAGTTTGGGCCCTATACATGTCTGGGTAGCATGCTCCGAGAGCGGCAGAACAATTTTTCAGAATCTTTTAATAAGACTTAACGACTTCCACGGTGTTATTGTTTGAATATAGGATCTTTAATATGAAGAGCACCTATTTTCAATCAATAACACTGTAGCAACAAGTCCTTCACTCAACTTTTGTCAACATAATATGATTTAGCTACCCAACAGTATTTTATCCCAATGGATTTCGTTGATGACTGGCTGCATGACTGTTGTTATCTTATTGATATTTTAACATTTTGAATATTGTCAGACTTTAGTCTTAAAACATTTTTTTATTTAATGGTGAATTATTAATTTACTATACCGTATAGGTATCAAATATTAATGAATATGAAAAAAAAACATAATATTACCGTATACCGGATTGAGTCGGTTCCGGTGGTCGGCAGCAGGCTACACAAACATTACCATAATCCGGAGTAGGAGAAGATTTAACCAAAGAGCGATACGAATGAGACATAGTTCATTATACAGCGTATTTCCTGACTCATTATGACAGCGAAAAAATGAGGAATACACGTGCACTCCAACCGAATGCAAATCTACAATGTCATTTCATTCAGTGCTCTTTGAATATTTTAACTTACAACTGAGGATAATGAATCAGACAGATATGTGAATTATACGTTGCGGAAGACCGAGCGAACTTTCAAGTACCAACGATCCAAATATAAAAGTAGGTTGATGTGTTTGTTTGCATAGACCATGAGGAGATATTTATTTTCATTCGGCAGCGGCCGCAGAGTATATGTCTTCACATCTGTTACGATTCGAACAAGTGATACAAACAAATAATACTAATGCTATCCGTTTCATACTTGAATTCATTTATGATCAATTAATTTTAATCATTTTACTAGAATTATTGACACGTTTAGCGCATATGTTTAATGCCTAAGTAACAAAATATTGCCTTGTTATTTCTAGCATGGTACATGTGGTTGTTAAACAAAGCAGCTGTGGTATTAGGTCATGTGAAAGCAAATATGGTGTATTGAAGAAGTGTTAAATGCCTAAATGTGTGATGTCAGAGATGTCGAGCGGGAGGCGCGTCCGAGGCCGAACCACAGTGAACGATTGAACTGGAGTAGTGGGACGGATTAGGATAAACCGAGTCAATGGCCGGGTCACGTGGCTATTTGCGGTCTACTCCTTTCGCGCCGACTCTCGCCCCACGTCTTCCGTTCCCTTGTTTAAACTACCCGCAACTGACTAATTTTGGTCACTAATCTGTTGAACAATGAAGACATTCAAAATATACTCAAGAGCTTTGTTTTATTTTGCTGTGTTTAAACAGGAACTGTCAATGTAGGATGAGTCGGAATGTTCAAGAAAATAATATTTAAATTAAATACAAATTAGGCATTTGGAAGCTTTAAAGAATACAAATTAAATTAGTATATATATATTAGTATTAGTATTAAATAACAATCCATTTGTTTCTGAATTCCACACTTTTTTTAGGTACATACCTATTACCTACATTACCTCGCTATACTTATCTAAATCAGTTCAAATCCAAATCAATGACAATGATAATAACAAGTATTTCATCACTAACATGAATAATTAGTCTAGTAATATAATTGGAAGTATGTGTGTGATGTTTAACTATGATTAATTAACTCATATGGAGTTATGTCTATTAAGGGGAGTGGGCACGCCTAAAGCCTGTGCCAAACAAACAGCCCGTCCAAGCACGACACGCCATCATCATGTGGATACATCACTCTAGTCTATACAACACAGTCTACTCTATAACGTAACTTGTAAACAATCAAATTAAAGTGTGACGTACACCTAAATAATGTATCGATATGGATTATTGAACTTTTGTAATCAGGAATCAGGCGTTATTACTGTTGCTTAGGTACCTATTTTGTAATATTACGTATTTGTATTTCGGCAAATAATGAATTTAAAGCTTCTGTAAATTATAATGTTTTTAGTAATTTTGACATAAATACATATGAATTTTGTTAAAATGAGAAAACACCAACTTAATATTAAAATATTGGAGAAAGGGGACCTCATCGATTATACCTATAATCGGTCGTATAGTTATCATTTTCGCGATATAAATACAAGATAACTACCGAAGTCGATATGAAGTACATAAAAAAATATAAAACTCAAATATAGCAATGTGTTTTAAGTGGACTAATAGGACATCCGCAGATAGTGGAGTTCGTTGACTCATAAAAGGGCTATATTTATTCAATAGTAAGTAATATTAATGGATAGAGCGCACTAGATAGGTAAAGTGTGCAAACTTGTTATAAATAACAAGTAAATTGTATATTTTTCAAGATACTTATGGACAATATAGAAATACTGAGAGATCAACATTAGGAGTTTCCCTTTTTAACCTCTTACCCTCTGAACCTTGCCTTTACCCCACTACATCCCTTTGACAGTAAAAAGTATTCATTTGCCTCGTTGGCATACTCATGAGATATACATATTGACTGATGTAAGAATGGGTTTAACATAGTTTTCTTTATCTTTGCCACCGTAACTATACGTTTATGGCGGCATCTCTATTAATGCGCTTTAAACCTTTAATTTGGTCATTGGGTTAGCCCAGCCTTCGCTTTTTTGGCATTGCATTCCAATGATAAGTCAGATTTTCGAAATTAGTTCCATATATTTTTATGTTCATTCAATAGAAATTAAAAGGGATATTAGGTATGTGATTTTGTAAGGGACTTATTGTCATAATATCGTTTTTCGATATCTACATCTACACACATACATCAATAATTTTATTTCTAAAACTTCATAGCCGAAAATAATTTGCAAAAGTAAGGATATATTATTATCTTAGCTATTATTATGTACTTGCCCATTATAACGACATCGTTGCAAACCGAGAAACAGGCAAAATACTAGAGGCTATTGTAAGTGACGAACACAAATAACAGTCTCAATTTCGTGTCTCTAGGAAGCTTTCACTAACACAAGGTGTCGTAGTGTAATTACTAGAGGAGTCGAGATCGCGGGAATACCGAGTAAGGTAACGACTTATTGTTAGAATACAATCGACCTTATACTAAGACAGAGGACGGGTCCGGCTTTATAGATCATTGGCTTTATTTTATATGGTGATAAAACCGCCTCCGTAGTGTCCTGTCGTTGTCGGGACCTGGCGTTGAGCTGCCACCCGATGCGGAATGTTGATAGACTAGTTGAAGACTAGAACAATGCCAAGTTAGCTTGACTCAATACTAAGTGCGCACAACTCATGTTTCACTTTTTAAAGGAAATAGTCTTAACAATACGATATAAACTATGTTTTTATCTACAAACGAAATACCTACCTAAGTTTTAATGACATGTATTTGTTGGTTTTATCGAAAGAGGACGTGTGTATCAGTGCCTGTCGACTTCGACTCATACTTGACGTATATAAATATACTCGTACATTATCATTTCATAACACTCCGGGCATTTGTTGAAATGGCAATAACCATTAATTAACAATGACATACAGCGTGGCTAACATAAATAAGGGAGTTTCAACAAGTGTTATGTTATTGCTTTGTTCGAAAGGATATGTCAGTAGGTAATATTGTTTCTCAATTAGCATATTGCTTCACTGGTCCGTATAAAAATATGAATATTATTGTGCAGTTGAGCGCCGAATACTTAATATGGGTTTAAGCGGAGAGTGGGCGGCTGACGGCCGTGAGCCGTCGACTTGCGCGATTAGCCGAGCGGCAGCCGTGCTCGCTGCCTCGCCTCTTGCGACACTATACGTACCTACCTCAATTATTACCCATTATAATATTGTCTCTGATAGACATACTACATCCAAGATCATATGTGTCACATCACAGGTTAGGGTGGCCAACTTTTCTTTGTCTACGAACCTACATACAATAATGCCGAGGTTACATAGACTACCTACATTTATTTGTATAGTGGGCTTGATAATAATGCGAAAATGAATGTGTACACTGGCTTCCGATAAAGACTTTATTTCCAATCCTGCTCTATACTTAATGTTTTGCATATAAAAGTAAAATAGGTTAAAATGGGTTGGCCTGTCTCTTTATACAAAGTTAAGTTCGCTTTAATCGAAAATGTATTTAACCATCACATGGTAATTGTCGAGTAGGTTGTGGGATTAAGTTACATTCCTGATGATAACGCCGATATTATATTTCTCGGGACATTTACAATGTTGGTACATTTACATACATAACATGTATGTAGGTAGTCCCTAGATGCGTTTATTGGAGATGATTGTATCTCGACCTGTACCGAGGCGAATGACATGAAAACCTAGTGAGGGCCAATTACTAAGTTAGCGTTTGTTGCGTAGCAATCGAGACGAGTGTATGCGTGCAGTCGTCCCAGATTTGTGATAGCTGCGGCGTCCCGACAGTTGTGTATTGTGCGACCCCCGGGGTGAACGATCTCGTCGAGTCGTCGACACGGCCGCGATAATTACTGTCGCTGCGACCCGCTGCCTACGCCCTGCGCTGCGCCCGGCGCCCTGCCTCATGCCCTCCAGATGCATCTAACACTAAGTTATAACAGTTATAATTGGTATAACACACGCTAATGTTGCTAATTAAATCTATATTACCCTGAAACTCATAACGAGATAAATAACCTACGACGCTTTAACTAGCAAAGATTTCTTTTATAGAGGTTTTAAAGATAGGACGACGTTATGTAGAAGCAAAACATGTCATTAAGAAATTTTATTACATACCTAGTTCTTTAATATTTTGATCTGATAAAATATACTTTAAAGCCTGTTAATGTGTATTTATTGTTGGAGACTCGTACTAATGGCTTAGTAGGTAAGTAATTATGTTGCTTGTTAATACATAGGTAGTTTAATAAGTTAGTTTGTGTGGGCTATTTAGGTATCTGTTCAATATGTAACTAATCGATTCGTTATTATTTTATAAAGAAAATTATTAAATAAAGCGCAAAAAGCAAGGTTACATTTTTTTTTAAAAGCTTTGTTTAATTAGGGTACCTAAGTCGATTTCAATCTATCGCACCTGTTTTTCTTTTCCTAGGATTCAAGGCCAGATTTAAGGGAGGGCATCCAGGGCAACTGCCCTGGGGCCTCCACAATAGAGGGGCCACCACAATAGAAATTTAAAATCGTTCAAATTCTGACGAGTAAACTCTACAACTTTTCATTTATTTATTTTTTCGGTGTTGTACCTTTACATACTTTGTAGAATTATGACTATTGTAATAGTTCTTAAATATTGTAATAATGGTTATTCATCTATACTTGTTCATTTAAATTAGGGACATACTTCAAATTACACATTTAGTGGGAAACTAATTTGTGGCCAGAAGAGGCCCTCTTCTGGGCCGGATTGCTTATGCGTGCCCGGCCCCCGCCAACGGCGGATCGAAGGAGTGTCCGAGGGGTTTAGTGGTATAGGGTCCTCTCCTCGTGGTTTGAGTTTAGCATACCATACTATGGAGAGGACGAGTCCCATATATCCCACCGCCAGCGCGCGAATACGCTGCAGCGGCGCACATACGAGTATTTGCATAAAAAACCTGGCCATAAGTCGAATTCTCAAAGTTTGGCTAAACGCAATGCAACCATCACTTTCTGATAGCCTAATAACCTGTGCATAACGTACCGCACCCCCTGCGTCCTTATCCCTTCACCGCGAGGCACTCAAGTAGTCGGAACTCAGTCGTCGTCAAGTGCGGTCAATTGTTTTTTCGATAATATAATTTTCAGTGCTTCTAACATTTGTTCTTTTAGTCGTTTTGTTGATAGTTGGTGGCATAAACACGACGAATATGGAAGTTGGAGTTATGTAACAACATAAATAATATCATTTCAGTTAAGTTATAGACGCGCAAATGTTTCTTTTTTAATTTCGCAAAGGATACCAAAATAATGTCTTTTTCTATTAAAAAAAATAATTCAGAAAGGGTTTTGTATGTGTTCCGAGCATTTCCGAGTAATGATTTATTATTTTAAATAAAGTTTAGACATTCCGAAAGAGAATTGTGAAAGAAAATATTCCGCTTTGTTCCGCCATTTTGCTGTGCTTTTGCTTTTGCTTTGACAGAGAAAAATGTAATAGGGACATTTTAAATAGACTGTTGCTAACTTCAGACCCATTTTTAAGTAGCACTAGAAAACTACCACGGAAGAAAACTAAGCCATTCTGTTCGGAGACCATAAGTCTTTTGCTCCCTGACGTAGAAAATGCATCACTAGAAAGCAGTGATGAAGAAAGCAACACAACAGCAACAGATGAAAATATTGAATCTGATTTCGATGATTAATTTTTTGTTTTATTATAATAAACGTTTGAAAACTATATTAATACATTTATTTAATAGTATCCACGTCAAAAATGTCACGAAATAATATTGGCCAGGTTTTTAGTACAAATACTCCTATGTGCGGCGGTGGGAGTTTGTACTTTCCACCGGACAAAAAAAAACAGGAGGCCTCTTCTCCTTTGTTGTCCCGGGGCCTCCGGACTTCTAAATCCGGCCCTGCTAGGATGCTTATTTTAACATAGCATTTATGTTAAATTGTAGTTTATATCTAACGCTATTTTAGGTACCTATACTATTATGTGAAGTAGATAATATAATGTAAATACATAGGTGTTGCTATATTCAACGAGTGTTACCTACTTAAATATTACTTTAGTATTCTTAGATAATATACGCTTATAATATTAATTATTAAATACGAATTATGGTTCTAATAAACTTAATCTATACTAATATTATAAAGCTGCAGAGTTTGTTTGTTTGTTTGTTTGAACGCGCTAATCACAGGAACTACTGGTCCGATTTAGAAAATTATTTCAGTGTTGGATAGTCCATTTATCGAGGAAGGCTATATTTTGTTTTCAAAAAAATTAGGGATCCGTAAGAAAATTGCGATTTTGTAACCCAAGGTGTAAAATCGAAAACTTATTTATGCGTGCGCTGCAAAAACGATTGACAATAGAACAAAATGATGTACTACGGGTTTGTAGGTCTTATTAAGGTCTACAAAAAAGTCTGCGATAGCACATATCTAACTATCATAGTTTAGTCACAATAACCGCTTTTATGTTGATAGAAAAATATTAAATCGTCTGAAGAAAGAAACTACGTTAAATGTGCATCGTAATATTAATCCTTATCCAAATTAAGCATTATGTTATCAAGGGTATTTATGTAGAAGTAAAATAATTTTTGTTTTATTCCAATCAGACATTTCGTTGAGTAATTATCAGGAGTATAAAAACGCAAAGAATTCGTACCTAATAATAAGTTATTTTACCTCACCGTTGTTCTTGCGTTTCACTACCTACCTCGAAGATACCCCGAGACGACCCAGCCACTAAATTGGTGAACGAAGAACATTAAACCATAATAGATAAAGCTGAAGAGTTTGTTTGCTTGAACGCGCTAATCTCCCGCAACTACTGGTCCGATTTAAAAAAATATTTCAGTGTTTGATAGCCCATTTATCGAGGAAGGCTATAAGCTATATTATACGGGAACGGGAGTTACGCGAGTGAAACCGCGCGCGGGAAGCTAGTCCGTAATATTGAGATAAATATGTCTTATTCCAACAGGACAGATTAAGGAAAGTTTACTTGAACATTCGCAAGACATTTGTAATTTTTACGTCATGTAGGTATGACATTCTCAAGTAAAACGTTGGTTTACAATTGTTGATAAATACGATAACTAACTGACTGTTCATCTTTCGATGATCAAATCAAATTTTGGTATTTCTTCTTATTACTGGATGGTACCTACTTTCTTACAAAGTAATGTTTGGCATGTAATAAAATATTGTTAAAAATCTTTGAATTTCGAATTCATATTTGCGTTACATTCCATTAATGAATGTTATTATCGGAGCTCTTTTGCGAGTATCAACAACTACTTATTTTAAATATATATCGACTCATAGGTCCAATAATAATATAGACCACTTTTATTAAGATAACTGATAAACACGTACCTACTTGTAGTTTAAGTACGCTACGGCTCGAATTGATAATGCAAACAGTGTGCGGTATAAAATAAATATCCTCACCAGTGTAATGTTTTAGAACAAATAGTGAAGGAAATTATACCTACACTCATTTCCTACTATACGACCTGTAGAAAGTATTTTCGAGTCTAATGCGAATCGATAAGCATCGGTGCCAATGTTCAAAGGTTAACGACTTATTAACAATTTAATATAACGTGACTTAGCGACCGACCCTTCGTTGTTTCAAGGTAAACGTTAAATATGGAGAGGATTGGTCATTGCTAGTACATATTCGTGTAAGAGACAACCTTACTAATTACTAGAACAAAGTATGTTTTTAGGACTTAAATGCGTTCGACAATTTGTATTCCATTAGTGGTAATAACTGTATAGAACATACATATCCATTTCAGCAAGTCCTTCGGTATGAAGCGGCCGGTCCCCCAATAGCTAAGGTGTCGGACATGCGATAATGTGGTCGCCTGTTCAATCCCCACCCATTGCTCTACCGACGAGAACCCCCTTGTAACACAAGCATTTTAGCTTAGCACGAGGGATTAACAAGAATGCGTGTGAAAAAAACCTCAGCTAGTAATCTTTTTTTAAATAAAAATCCTTATGCACATACAGCAATTACAAATATTTATGATAAAATTTTAATAAGGCCTGTAGTGTGTGAAAAGAAATAAGATTCAGATTCAGAGAACGGCAATGTAAAACTGAATTCGTCTAAAACAAATTGCTCTAACATGAAGCTTACTTCACATTTCCTTCCTTACTTCAGGGTAATACGCCCCAGGACTTAGTTACGCCCAGGGTATGCAGCATTCATTCCCTTGCGTATTCATTATGTAAACTCGCTGGCGTGGCGTCGTGTCGCGTCGCAATATGCGTGTCGGCAAGAACCGCGGACTATTCAAAGATTAAGACTTATACAGGTTGCTGCACGAAAATGTAGTTATATTGCATGATTGTGTTATGGCCATGCTAAGATCTTTCCAGGAGAAACAAAAGGCGAATTATTAAAAAACACTGATATAGTATGTTAAAAAAAAACCTCATTTCAAAAGTGACGTGACATTTTATAATGACAACTAATATTTTGATTTGTTTTTACGGGAGATACTTAGCATCATTATAAGGTATTTTGTTCGAGTCTCGAAGCTTTTGCTTGTTTACCGGGCACAAAGGAAAGAAGGTCTTCAGTTTTATTAAGTCTTAAAACTAATCAATCTGAGCAAGTGGGTCTCCTTTAGGTCTTGAACCTGTGCTCAGAGCGAACTGAGCTCGATGGAGAGATGATATAGCGCAATAATATTGTAACGAATCTATTTGTAACATATTGTCTATTCTAAATTTTTATGAACTTGTCATATTTTATACTTTTTTGTTCGATTTCATTATAACAAAGAAAATATACCTACGCTATAACAACGCTATGACAACCTCCGTAGCGCAGCGGTATTTGGCTTGATTTGGATATCGGAGGTCGTGGGTTCGATCTCCATCTCGGACAAGAAATCTGTGTGTAAATACTAAGATTTCTTTCCGGGTCTGGTATGTTGAAGGACTACCCTCCGCGCCGTGAAAGAACGTAAAGCCGTTGGTACCGATTATATAAATCAACTATAATAATCGTATATCAAGGAACGGGCAGCAGCGTTTCCTTGTGTGGAACAACATAATACTGCGGTCACCAACCCGCCTGCCAAGCGTGGAGACTATAGCAAATACCCTCCCGCGGGCGGAGGCCCATGTTCAGCAGTGGACGTTATACGGGTTGATGATGATGATAATGTTACGCTATAACGTAACCAGAAAACCAGCGCCTTTTTATTGTTTTTTTATAGGATATCATATCAGTGCGTAACAAATATTTTTCGTGCGTGGAGTTTCGTGCAGCCTGGAGTCTCTACCAGCCTTTTTGGACTTCGGGTCCACGAGGGTATAGGAAGGTTTATTCCAAACTAAAAATTGGGAGGAGTCATCACAGGGTTCAATTCTTAATGACACTGATGCCACATCTATACTGTGTTGTCATTAGTTTGCATTAGGTTGTTCTTTACATGCTGTATGTTATTAAAACAAGTAGCGGTCGGCATCTCGGCAGGACAAACATTATGTATGGTGATTTTATGAGGGTAGAGGTAGAGAGGTAGATTGTGTGAATTTTCTATAAAAGTGTCAGTTAATAAAAAGTTAAGTTATTTTTATAGGTTAATCAATTTATCTATTAATCTATTAATATATTATAAATGTGAAAGTAACTCTGTCTGTCTGTCTGTCTGTTACGCAATCACGCCTTAACTTCTGAAGCGATTTAAATGAAATTTGGTACAGATATAGTCTATAGCCTGAGAAAGAACATCCTTACTATCCTTACTAATATTATAAATGTGAAAGTAACTCTGTCTGTCTGTCTGTTACGCAATCACGCCTTAACTACTGAAGCGATTTAAATGAAATTTGGTACAGATATAGTCTAGAGCCTGAGAAAGAACATAGGCTATATTTTATTATGAATTTCCCACGGGAACGAGAGTTACGCGGGTGAAACCGCGCGCGGGAAGCTAGTAACTCATAAAGCCATTGTTAAATGTAATAACGTAGAAACTGATTTCTGCCATTTATCTGAGCATACCTAAAATTGTTCAAAATTGTTTACTCATAGTAAACAATTTTGAACAATTTTAGTTATACATTTACGTAAGTATTGTTGTTATATTTTACCATAATATTCATCCTCATAATCATCAGCCCGTATAATGTCCACTGCTGAACATGGGCATCCTCCCGAGTGACGGTATTTGCCATAGTCACCGCGCTTGGCAGGCACTTTGGTGACCGCAGTAATATGTTGTGCCACACATGGAAATGCTGCTGCCCGTTCCTTGATATACGATTATTATAGATGATGTTATAACAATCGGGACAAACGGCTTAACGTGCTGTCCGAGGCACGGAGGGTAGTCAACCAACCAGAGCCGGAGAGAAATCTTAGAATTTACACAAAGATTTCCTCTCCGGTGTGGGGATCGAACCCACGACCTCCGAGATTTAAAGCGAGCCAAATACCGCTAAGGTTGTTGTACGGAGGTTGTCCAGACCATAATATTATGATTCTAATAATATCTTTATAATTTAATCTTTAATATAGATAACTATATGTATAATAGAATATAATATATATATATATAGAATGTTAGACATTCTGTATTAATATATTGATGAAATAAAATCACAGCAATTCCTGAGTATTTAGGTATTAGTTATGGCTTGTAATATTAATTTTATTAATAGAATCTCGATTAATTCTCGTAAGATTTTTCCTTTTCGAAGATCTATTGTTCTCATTACTTAGGTAAACAAATTGTTAGTGGCATTAATTATTATTTATAAAATACATATTATAGGGTTTTAAAATACCATATATAATGCAATGATAGAATAATTAACGAATGGTTTAATAAGGTAATAAATAAATTGGCTGTATTTATAAAGAACATATTTCAATGTTAAAAAAATATATACAAGGTGTAACGGAAAGGATATATACATAGAAAGAGCAAGGCTTCTTTGGATCATAACAAACGATATGGCAAGGGTTTCAACTCAAAATAAAATAAAATAAAGTCAGTATTATTTTGCAGCCGGGCAGGAAATCTTTGTGTAATTTCTAAGATTTCTTTTCGGGTCTGGTTTATAATAAATTATAATAATCATATATCAAGGAACAGGCAGCAGCGTTTCCTTGTGTGGTAGAACATAATACTGCGGTCTACAACCCGCCTGCCAAGCTTGGTGACTATGGCAAATACCCTCTCCGGGAGGATGTCCATTTTCAACAGTCATATAACGTTAAAATAGGCATAAAATATGTTTTTTCAAAAATGCCCCCCTAACCCAGGTTTGAAGTCATTTTAATCCGTAATTAGGTATTATTGCTATTGAAAATGAATATCATAGACCGATATTACCTATAACTAAAAATAATTAATTTCCCTTAGTATTTGCAACTATAAACTAGCAGCCTAATCTCAAGCTCACCTCTTTAGTCAATTTGGCGTTAAAAGGTACAGACATATCCTTCTACTATAATCCCCCCATTCTAATATTAGTTCCTAGGATTTATGCTAATTGTCACGCAACTTTTCCGTCCTGTGGGTTCTAAGAAAATAGGCCGTGACAAGCAGACATATTGACACTATAAGTGCATATCCGTTAGTATCTATGGACAGACAGTCTTATGATTGTTTAAAAGGAATTCCGTTTGTCATCGGAACACCATATTTATTATATCATCCACACCATATGAAACATATAAATAAATTGCATATTATTCTATGACTAGATGTTAAGTAATTTTCCAAGACTAACAATAATGTTAAATGTTTATTAGTAATTAAATTGATTTCCGCTACCAATATCCTCATTGGCACATTATCTGGAACATTCGTTTTTGCCCTTTACATTCCATATCTTTATGTTTTACGACAAGCAATTCTTCAAAGGAAGTTGTAAATACAGTCGAAATCTATTCTCTACCGCAGTCGAGCGTCGCGTCGGTCCGCCACTTGATTAATTATTACAGTTCCATCTCACAAAACCCTTCAAATAAATGACGGAATATCTCTTGCGGGCAACCGTCACGTCTATTCACAAGATTGTATGTAAAACAATGCGCATGCAAATGTTTTTCGTTCTACGTTTTTCCGATGAACTAAACTAGAATGGTTTACGGTGTAGTGGATATATCGCAGCGGAAAGGGCTATTTCTTTGTTCATCCACGGCGTATTTGCCGGTCCGTCATGTCCACTCGCCCAAAGGCGCAGGGGGATAATGGAACTCACGTCCAAAGGGATTTAAATAATGGGTCGTGGGCCAGGCACTGAGATGTTATCTAGTGGACTAGATTTAATAAAAACAAACAATCCGATCAGTCAAAATAATAAGTTATAGTATGTTAATTCATACTTCTATAGAATTAGTCAGAGAGTCAACAAGTTACCTATGGTAAATTAAGTTTTGTTCATTCTCTATATATTTATTAACTTAAACTTATATATCTGTCAATGTGACGTTACAATACTATTACTCGTTTTTAGGGTTCCATACCCGAAGGTTAAAACCGGGACCGTATTATAAAAACTTCGCTCTCTGTCTGACACTCACCAGGATAACAGAACCGCGATAGATAGACGCGAATGATGTATTTCTGTTGCTTAGTTTTAGTATTTGTTGTTATAAAACAAATACTAACATTATTTAAGGGGGGCTCCGATACAACAACGTGTTTTTTTTTTCTTGTTTTAAGCGATTTTAATAACGGCTACAGCTAGGCACTTGAAAATGGTACGGAATCCTTAGTATGAGTCCGACTCGTACTTTTCCGGTTTTTTATCCCTGTCTACCATAATTAATAAGCACTGTTGTGAATGTTGTTACGTTCTGTGAATCCGGCGATGCCATGTCAAAGCTCGTCCCTTCAAAGCTATCATTGTTTAATGGTAGTTTCGGGTTTCATTATCGGAAAATCCATCGCTAGCTACTCGGAACTATCAGGCCTTGATCCATTTGCCTTGCGTCGACATGCATTCCGTCAATTACTGACTTCGACAGACTATTATGCAGTTGGATTGTTCGGTTACAAAGCGCAAAGGTAGGTGGGTACTTACCTATTTATCTATCTAATAGCATTGCTAATTTACTGCCGTAACGTTTTATTAATAATTTAAAAAAAGTAATATCTAGGTAGGTAATCATCATAAAAATGTAGGTCCCGCCTTTTTTAAAGGAAGAATATAAAATATGGATATGATTAATTTCAATTTAATTTATTAATTTGTTTAAATTTACTTATACACACACATTAAATAGACTTAGCTGTATGTATGCAGCTAAATATATTTAAGTTTTATAATTGAAATATTTCTTTCATGGAATAGAAAAACTTTCTATTAGCCATTTGCGTAGTTTATAATATTGTACATCAATAAAATTAAGTGCTTTTAAAATATAACTTGTTACGATCCACGTAGTTAGCGAAGCGTCTTTGACATTGATTCTTTAACACGCTGTTTATGTGCACATTATATCCCATATAAGAGTATCATTGTAAATGATCTATGTTGTTGTACCACATTCAGCATTGTATTTACAATTCAAAGTTAGTTTAACATCGGGTACTATAGGAGTCGATTAACTTGCCTATTCGATGACTCTATTTTAGAACAGGAACAGTTTAACATTGATTCATCAACATCATCATCAACAGCCCGTTTACGTCCACTGCTGAACATGGGCATTCTCTTAACAGACCCCGGCAAGGCAGGATCGCAGAGGGATATTGCCATAATCACCACGCTTGGCAGACGGATTGGTGATCGCAGTAAGATGTAAACCTTGAGCTAATAGACGCTGCTGCCCATCTATTAACCATATGTCCCTTAGTCGCCTTTTACGACACCCATGGGAAGACATGGGGCGGTCTATTCTAAGCCGGAAACCACACGGCAAACATTAACGGCAATTATTAACATTGATTATGATGTCCAAATTAATGTTTCTCTGAACATATCTAAGCCTATACCCATAAATCATAGACTAAACCTTTTTGTCACATAGTTACCACGTAGTAAGGCCCAGGTGGAGAGAAATAGGGGACAAATGGTAGGTTTATTGGCGGTAGTAAATATCAAATAAACTAAAAATGTAGGTACAAAAAGTTTTACATGCGGTCTGGACGAACGATTCTCTCTTCGATTGTTTTTTTATATTTTGTTTTTAAATTTTGTTTCCTGTGCTACGCGGTATCTCTATGGTCTATGATATTTCTTTTATATTGTTTATCAAATGATGAATCAAATTTTGCAGAAATGTTTAGTTCTAATATTATACACATATTTGCAGTAAAAAATGCTCTGAATATGATTCATTAGCTTTAATTTAAACAGGAGCTATATTCTGATTCCTAATAGGGGTCTCTTTATCAATCGCTACCTACAGCTATGAATACAGCTATCGATAATACAAGTATAAATTAATTCTGCCTTGAATTATTATGCAGAACTGCTCCGCTACCGTCGATGGTGTTCTAAAATTAATCCCGTTTGTCCATATTTGGCTTGTTTACTTATGCGGTCCCTTTAATTTATTCTTCTTATAAAGCTCCCTCGGAACCGGGGCTGTCGGTATAGAAAGTTTATCTACAGTAAACATCTTTTATCAAAGATCATGATACTTCCAGGTAACTTCGGTGGCGACTTATTGAACGAGTACATACGAACTTTATACGTGGAGACGTATAAAGTTCCTGTAAGATAAATTGGAATTATTCTGTTTCTGTAAGATATGTTTAATAATTCCGTACCGTCTTTATACTACACTTGAGAGCAATAAAATCGCACACGTTGACTTTTTGTTGTTAAAGCAGTTTTTTTCATGAATGTGAATACATATTAAAATAAAACTTACACTATTTGAATGTTTACTTCAGTACCTTTCTAATGATATCAAATACAGTGTAAAAAAGTACCCATAGGGAGTTTTAGGGCACAAAACCCAACATACGGATAAAATTACCCAATTTAGCTTAAGAAAGAATAAAAATAAAACTCAAAATGCTTGATCAAATTGTTTTTTAATAAGGTGTATTCCCTCCCCTAGCCTTGATTACAGCTCTTAATCGGTTTTTCATGGACCGTATTAATTTCACCATGAAATCTTGTGGTATGGCGTTCCACTCCTCTTCAATGGCAAGTTGAAGCTCTTGGAGGCGCGTAGGAGCAGGGCTTCTTGCTCGAACTCTTCTTTTTAGCTCATCCCAGACATGCTCAATCGGATTGAGATCAGGACTACGAGCTGGCCACTCCATCGCGGTGATTCCAACGTCTTCCATGTAGTCGCAAACTGTTCTAGCGACATGCGGTCTGGCGTTGTCGTGCATTAAGAGAAAATCTTCTCCCATAAGCCACGCAAGCGGCCTCACATGTTCTTCGAGCACTTCTTCGACGTATCGTGCAGCCGTCAAACTTCTCGATCTCGGGCCGGTATTCGCCGTAGTGATGAATACAATGTCAGTTTTAGTGTCCAACATTATGCCACCCCAAAACATACACGATCCACCTCCAAAAGCCACACGTTCGCTTATGCAGCATTGTGAAAATCGCTCTGATGACCTTCTGTAGACCCTAGAGCGTCCATCATGACCATGTAAAGTCATTCTGCACTCATCAGAGAACATAACAGCCCGCCATTGGTCATACGTCCAATTTAAATGTTCCCTAGCAAATTGTAGCCGGGCTTGTCGGTGAGCTGTGGTCAATTTGGGACCATTTGCTGGGCGATGTGAAGTCATTCCTGCTTCACCTAGTCTTCTTCGAACTGTCCACCGACTTATACTGACATTGCGAACTTCTCGAAGCTGTTGTCCCAGTTGAACCGCGTTCAGTTGCCGATTTCTCAAAGACCTTGTCACAAGAAAGCGGTCATCACGCTCTGATGTTGTGCGTCGCCGGCCAGATCCTGGTCGCCGAATGTAGCCACCGGTCTCTTGGAACCTCTGGTATACACGACGAACAGAGTAGCGGCTCAAATTTAGCCGTCGAGCAACTTCACTTTGGTTATGGCCTGCTTCGAGCAAGGCAATAACTTGAGCGGCTTCTGCGGGCGTGGTATCCATATTTTTCCAGTAAATCCGTATGCTTCCAGTAGAGATGTTATCACGTTGACCTTCGGTATGCAACTGATTAAAAATTCCAATAAACCGACCTTTTTATACCTGCGGCTGTCGGTTTTTGTAAGTTACGTAAAGCTAAGCTTGTATGCTTTAATTTGTCTAATGATTTTTACTCAATATCTTTAGATTTTAGAAAACAATCAGTAATAAACCAAATTACAAGGGGTGTGCGATTTTATTGCTCTCAAGTGTATTTAGATATATTTATTTGTAAATATGAAACGTAGTTTTTATTTAAAAAAATTACTGTTTGAACTGTTACCAACGATTGTTGTTGTTGTTTTATTATGAGGAACAACGACTTATAGAATAAGTATTCGAACTAATTCGAAGACCTCTACAATGTAAGTTTAAAGCGTTAAAGTAACTTTCACCATAAATACGTAAAATTGTCGCAACTTCAAAAACAGAATGATGTAGGTACATACCGAAGCTGTCACGTAACTATAATAGCTATCAAGTTTTAGACTAATTCACGCCTGAAGGAACATCACTTAAATGTCCTCTTAACCTAGATTAGCAGTAGCCAGATGAATGGTCAGTGGGGCCAACGGAGGAGCGCGGAGCGGTGCGCGGAGGGCGTCGAGTCGGGGCCGGTTGCAGCCTCGTGCCTCGTGCTGTCACTGTGACGCAACGCGCGTGACCATGACATCAGCTCCTCGGCGCCACCGTCGCGACACCTATGATGGATCGTCATACTCGTTTTCCATTTCAGTGCGACTACAAGTAAACGGATCGCCATAACACGCTACAACATAATCTAAACAATATAATATTATAAAGAAGTAAAGTTTGTGAGTTTTCACAAACTCACAAACTTTGTCGACGTGACGTTGTAGGGGGTAATCTCTGGATCTGCTAAACCGATTTTGGAAATTCTTTCACCAATAAAAGCCACGTTTTTTCTGAGTGTCATATTTAAAGTTACAGTTTCTACGGGAACAGGAGCGACGCGGGTGAAACCGTGCGGGAGAGCTAGTATTAATATATGAGCTTAGTACATACATGAAGGTCCTGCCATTTTATTGCGGCTGGCACAGTGAAAGATGACTGACTGACTGTCTAATGAATCATTGACCGCTTGATTCGCAGTATTTTTATGCCGCTGAACTGTCTGCATACTAAATTTATAAAACCGTAGGACATGTTAATTAGCAGTTAATACGTTTTTGAAATATTGCCACTCATATTTTACGCCTAATCAAAACCAGATGAAATCGGGCGTGTTGTCAAATTTAAATTAAATTCAAAACTTGAACTAATTTATTTAGAGTAGGCATTTCATTCAATCAGTGCAAAGCGTTGGACGTGGAACCCGTTTTGTGAATATGAGATTTCCAATAATGTCATTGAATGTTTGCAAGTGTTAGTGTAAGGTTAGTCAACTATTTTTGTAAATACCTACTCGGTCACGCTTTTCTGTAGGTCAATTAATATTAACATCCCACAAAAACTCCGGTATATTTTTTGGTTTTATTCACCATATTTATAAACTTAAGCTATGCGAAATACGTCTTGGTTTATAAAATAAATCTCAGGTTTTCGCTTAAAGTATTCATATAAATTATATTTATGTTTTAATAATAGTAGCATACGCATAAATGATATATAAACTTTAAAAACAGTTACCTACTTTCTGATTTATTTATGATATAAAATAAAAATGAAAATAAACACATCAATCATAACTGATACTTAGTGTCTGTTAAGATCTTAAGACGATACCTTTATAATAAACGCGCTAAATTACGTACATAGTAATATTGTTATAGTAGCTTCTTAGCATAATTAATTATAAGTCGTGTAATTAATTGGGTATTATACGTAATTTCTTGTATACAATTTACAAAAGCAAAAGTTGTATGTGTCTTTTAACAAATGAACTGCGATTATAGGATTATAGATTTTTAATCAGCATTAAAGAATGGAATTAAATCACGAATAAATATTATGTTTAAATTTTAGGATATTATTATTGTTGTCTCCTTGCTCTAGTGGTAATATATTCAACCTTAACAATCGAAGGCAAAAAATTGTGTTAGGTACTTGAAATATTTTTTTTTTATAATAGACATATTATAAAAAATTAAGATACAGCTATTAGTCTAGAAGTTGGTGGTGCGTCACTAGTGAATCGGAGAGCACGTTTAGCGGTTCTGGTTCATATCTCTCGATTTTGAGAGTAAAGGAATAGAGAGTGCATCCGTGCTAGCTCGCACACTTGTTCAATATAATATACCCTGCACATATGCCTATTTTCCTATGAGAGATGGGCCAAATCGGTCAGGACCACTGAGTTAACTATATAGGGCGTTGAAGTGTTAGTGTTGTATAAATTTTCTTAAAACAATTGGGGTGCAGATCTAGTAGTTATATGTATATTATAAAAAAAGTAACGTTAGAAGTTCAACATCCAAAATCGTTCATTAACATGAGATTAATAGTTAGCTTCCTTCTTTCCTAATTCATTATTAAAAATGGTGATAAAGAAGGATTGATCTATCCTTCTTTATCTCTAGAATGCATTTCCATTAATCCAGTATAAAATCCTAACAAAGTGTAACGTTTTAAAGTTGATGAAGCAGAAGTAAACACCCTCGTCTTTAATCTGATGGTTATGGAGAGGTAAAACCAGTTTTTGTCCATATCTAATATCAATCAAGTCGTAAGAGAAACAGGAAGCATCATTGGACAGATAAAAAGTGAAGTATCTACTCGAAACTAGGGTTGCCAGGTCACCAAAGCCATAGTAGCCGGACAGACCTGCCAGTTTGTCCGGATATTTGGGTAAAAAGGCCGGACACCTTAAATAGGAATGATATTTACAAAAAAATATAGTATATTACGTATTTTTTATTTATCAAATATATAAATGTATAAAGGTACAGAGCAACAAATTTCAGAAGAGGGGAAATTGTGACATCACTTCTAGGTAAAATTGTACCTAGAAGTGACATCACATGAAATTAAAATGCGCTCTATTTTGGTCATTTTTTATTTATGGAACGAAAAAAATACCACATAAAAAGCCTAACAAAAGCTGGACAAGCCGGACACCGTTTATTTTCGATAGCCACGCAATCAGAAAGAATCACTATGTCCGGCTTAATCCGGACGCCTGGGAACGCTACTCGTTACTATGGTTCACGGTCTTGTGATTATAATAGAATCGACCGTAGGTGATTATAACGTTATAGGTGAAAATAATTAAGCATTTTTTTCTTATTACTATAGTACATGTAATCATTTTCTTGTAGTAGTATTGTAAACGAAATCTCAGTTCGGTTGATGATAACGGTTCGTCGTGTCAATATTGCTGTATTTGTACAACGAATGTACGAACATTTGCAATAGACGAGAGAATTATAGAGGGTGTACTGACAACTACATATTTACTTACTCAAAGCAATACTAAATTATGGATTAACTATGAAGCAAAATAAAATGGCTTCGGTTTTGAAAAGTTTTTTCTAAAATAAGTGAATATCTGTTTTATTAAAAATGACAAAGTATTTTAGAAACGTGCGTGAATTTGCACGATATAAATAAATTCATATGCACTATTCTTATTAATAACATAAATAAGATTTCTGTTGGTTTGTTTAGACACCATAGTTAATCACACAGGTGCTTTAAAATTTGGATTGACCACCTGCCATAAACGATGAGCTACCTATTCGAGTCGAACAGAAGTAGAAACCTGCCCTGTAATAAGGCTACAAACACAAAAAGGAATCGTAAGTATAAAGTACAATTACTGTATTCAATGACTGTACAGTGTGTTCATAAAGTGCACAAATTGTAGAAGGCGAAAATACTTACACTAAATTTTACTGGCGGAAAAATAATTAAAAAATGTTTTATGGACTTTTGATGTTCTTCTAATTAAGATCGAACTAAATGTCATATTTACGTAAATCATGATCAATTATTTATTATCTCTAATTACAGGCCGTAAATCAAAAATACTACAAACAAAAGAACTAGTTGCTTGATTCAATACTTAGTTCCTTCTTTAAGTTCGAGCTGCTTTGTTTTATTGATAATTGTTCTGAGTCTGGGTGAGCTTTGTGTCCGTCAATTAATTGTTCATAAAGTCCCCTGTAATACAGATATTCAAAAATCAAGTGCAAGAGTTGTCTTAAAAAAAAAAGATTGGAAGTAGTGAGGTATTTTCCTTGTTGATGACATACCCGGAAGGCTTTTGTATAATCACTCATAGAAAATGTTGTGTTTAAGTTATAACATTGTTTTTGACATTGCCGCGGGCACCGGCTTAAGAACGTTGCCCCTCATCTCCTCCCGTGGGAGCCGCCGTAGGACCCGGCCAAGGGAAATTCAGAAGATGGGCAGCAGCGTCTTCTTGGACTTAACCACCGAATACTGCGCTCGCCAACCCGCCTCATGAAAATTTCTGGCCGCTTCTAACCGCAACAACTGGAGATCTATGAGGGAGGCCTATGTCCAACCGTGGACGTCGGCTGAAATGATGATGATTGTTTTTGAACCATAAGATAGATAAAATGGTGAAAAATTATTTCAAATAAGAAATGTATAGGATTTAGCTAGGTTTTATGATCAGTTTTTTTTTGTTTGCATAATGTCTGTTTTCTTCCGAAAACTATAGTTAATTAATTTATTATTATAATTTTCTTGAGTATTTTTGATTATTAAATACGACCTGTTATTAAGATAATATTAAATTTGGTTCATTTAAGTATGACAGTTTGTTTGCATTGGTATTGGTACGGATTCGTTAGCGAAGAAAATCAAAAGTCTTTAAAACAATAATAAATGGAAATCTTTCATTATTTTTCGGTCGGCAAAATTGGGTATGATTCCACCCTCTTCAACATGTGCACTTTATGAAGACTCACACTGTAGACTGGCCCTTTGTTTACCTATTTTGTGACTATAAACTCGGTGATCAAGTTTTATATCCTGATAAGCCAGTCTATACATAAATGTCATTGGCAGTAGGTACCTATGTCAAAATGTAAAAGAGTTATCTGTACTTTATTATTGATATCATACTAACTAAGCATCCTGTACAGCTTAATACCACAGACAACATACCTACCTATAGTATTCTGTTGTTATCATAAGGAGTTCCAATTTACAAAATTTTGCTTGTGCATATTCTAATATACGGTGATAATAATAAAACGCTCATGTCGATGTTTATTTAGATATTTACATCGGTAGCACTAGTTTAAATATTATTATCAAAGACTAGCCCAATCACTATACTATTCTTATCATGTATGGCAATTGACCTTAATATGCGATGACATGGTATTAACGGCGCGTAACATTGTATGGCCCACATGCAGAATTACGAATAATTGATTAGATGCTTTTTTATTGGTTAAGTATGCATACATTTTATTGCAATTTCGTTGGAAACTGTAGTCACATAAGTACCGCGTAAAACGTGAAATTGTTAATAGGTACATTTTCTAGTCATTAATCTTACTTACTCGCGATGGATGAAACACGACTTGGTTGTAAACGTGGTAGTAAGCCTGGGCACTGATTTTGTTTGTTGAAAAACGTTTCAAAGTAATCTCAATGGAGTTTCAGCATAATGTTTCTAGACAAAGCAAAGTGTCCGCTGATGATGCACCATTCTATTGTCAAAAGACGAGCTAAACGGGTGAAACCGCGTGGTAAGCTTAAAAAAACTGGTCAAGTGTGAGTCGGTCTCGCGCACGAAGGGTTCCGTACCATTGTCAAACGTCTACCTGTTGCCGTTATTGATATCGAGCAAAAAAGGGCAAAAAAAAATATTGTTGTATGGGAGCCCCCCTTAAATATTTATTTTATTTTTAGTATTTGTCTTTATAGCAGCAATAAAAATACATCATCTGTGTAGCTATCGTGGTTCTTGAGATATAGCCTGGTGACAGACAGACGGATGTAATAGTTAACACCTGGCGATATAGGTAAGCTTCAGACCTCCAGCATTATTTATATTTTAAGTTAAGACTCTTTTGTTTTCTAATTAATCTAGATGATTGGAATATCTATCTAAAAAATATCACTAGTTCGACGATCGAACTAATGAATCGAACTAATGGGAATGAACTTTTGAGCTTTCTTATGAGGCACACAGTGAGAGACCACGTCTCAGATCCATACGTCATACTTGTAACACACATTGATTGAAGACTTTTGTCCTAAGTTAGACAAAGTTAATAACTCATTTTATCGTTACAAGTCAAATTCAAGGCGGAGCTGCGGAGGTTAAAATTTGTGAGCTTAATGCTTTACAGTGTCATCATTGTTGAGTTCCACGTACTAATTAGGCGGGAGACGTTGAAGCTATTCCAGATAAGCTACGTAAACATGCCAGTGACAATGATAATAACCACTTCACACGTTAAACAAACCGTGTTGTAGTTGTTATTACTAAATCGTATTATTTTACTGAGGGAATCTACGAAGAAGGTGGAAGGGAGGCAAGATGGTTTGCAGTATGTCTATACTAATATAACAGAAGATAGAATTAATTAATAGAATCAGGCGTTACTTTGCGGAAATCCATATTAATTTAAATTTACGGAGCCTCATCAGGTTGGGTTTTGCGCAGTAGTGTTCAAGCCGTCAACATCACCCTGATGATGTTCCGTGGAGGAGCGAAACTGCGAAACACGTGTCGGGTAATACCAGCCGAAGGGCTGGTATTGGTATTGTATTTTTGCATGTTGCTGCTATCTCTTATGCATTTTGGGAATATTTTTTGCGGGCGGGAGGGCAAAAATTGCATTACAGCATATAGACACATATTTTTGCGGAATTAACACTAGATATTTTGTCTTTTTAATTTAGATTGGATTTCATTGCTAATTTGTTTGCATTGAATAGGCTCCTTAACAATTGGACGATTTCAAAAAATCTATAAACATTAAAAACCTACATAATCCAGGAGTAACATAGGCTATACTTAATTATGAAAATCCCACGGGGACGGGAGGTAAGCGGGTGAAAGCGCGCTCGGGACGCTAGTAAAATATAATGTTACTATATCAGTGAAGATGCATATGTTAGGAGTATTTTGAAACAAGGGAAATCGAATTGACCTTTTGGATAATTACTAATATTGGGATGCGCAACGCAATATTAGGATATTGCATAACCTACTGCAACAAGGTATAAATATAATGTATTTAGTTTTACTCTACGGGGTGAATGTATCGCTATGCGATAAAACCCTTAAATAAAGAAACTACACGAACTAAACTCAAATATTAACTCTAAACCGTAACGATTTATTCGTTTATTTGTTTAAGACTCAACTAACCGCCACCTATTTCTTAGTAAATAGCATTCTCAAGTTTTTATTATCGTCTTCAGCATCAGTTAGATGGTAGCAAACTATTGTATTGTACGGATTGTATTACATACAAAGTTCTAAAACGATACAACAGTAAAACTAGGCTATCGACTTCCAAAATTGGCTTACCTAGTTAGTAACAAGTGAAGCTAATAAAAATAGCATGCTGCAAAAAGTTTTGACAACATGTGTTTTGTTTTTTACTTTGACGAGAATAAATATAGTAAAATGGTACACAGTACCCATCTATCATTCGACTACATATAAATAATTACTGTTAGTCATTCCTTACACGTCCTGATTGTATGTTTAAAGATTTTTTGGCCTATGGAGGCGAGATAAATGTGATAAAGAATTTTGATAGCGCGTAGAAGTTAGAACCTAAATGGTCTAATAATTAGGTGCACCATAAACGCGTTGTAGGTTAAACGTTCATAAATACTGAGACATACGAAACAGTATGATGTGCATAGGTATGCTACTTGAAGACAAACATATTAGGTACTTATAAAGATAACTATTTGTCCTGCGCGGTTTCACCGGCTAGATACCTTGAATTAAAATACAGCCTATGATACTCACAAATAATGTGGCTTTCTATTGGTAAAAGAATTTGCAATATCGGTTCAGGAGATCCAGAGATTATCCCCTATAACCTCACAAACAATTCACAAACTTTACTTGTTTATAATATTAGTAGTACCTTTAGATTCCCATTTCATTTTCACTGTTTGCAAAGCTTGTAGAATATGGTACCAAGGTATGATACGTTTTTTTGTACGGGGCGTTAATAAACTTATGAACAAAATATGAGTACACAAATAATATCCTTCCAAATTGCATTCTCTAGGTAGATACGTGAATCATTAACCGCTTATGGACCAAATACCCTCACTGACTCAGTTTCAATGTGAATAAATTCGACCCATTTCCTGAGCACGTATTCTAAAAATGCAATACAGTTAGTTCAAAGTAGTGGCCGTCTATCTAATATTTATTATTATGAGGGAAAGAGAATCGACGGAGATGGGACATCAGTCGAGGCGGAAGTCATGTGACGAACGTTTATCGCGACTGGCGGCGGCTAGTATCACACAGGAAATGGTGGTCAGCGTAGTGGGCCACTGGCTTTTACTACTCATTTTATAAAAAAGCTGCTTTGTCTATTCATTCGTAATTTGTGATATATTATTGTTTCTTTTGCGGTTAAACTAACTACTTTGAATTACGATGAATAATTTTCGCTGTAGAGAAATTATGCGATGACTAATTTAATTTTTATTAGGTATTTAAAGTGTCTGTAAGAACACATGGCTTCTTTGGAATCCGAAATGTAATTGTAAATTTACACAAGCGACTAAATACTAACGTCCGTTCTTTTTGGTATGTGAACTGCAAACTATATATTTTTGAGCACAATATGCTTTATTGTGCAAAATTCTTGGTTTTGGTAGTGGAATATAAGCTCTATTGCGATGTGAGTAAAAAGCTTTACTATTTTAAAAGTAGTTTTATGAGCCTCTATTTCTTCGTTTTTTACCAATCTGGAACTGGGTAGATGCGTTTTTACATTTCTTTTAGTTATACCACTCCAGACATAACATTTTCGTTGTTATATTAATATTGTGAAAAATGTAAGAGGCGTAATGTACCTCTGAAGCAGAATAATGTGAAATATGTGGAGTATGAAATTGTGAAATACGCAAAAAAATTAATTGCTACTAAATGCAAGGTGCGTCAGCTGATGCGGCATGTCTTGGTTGTACAGAAGACGGAATATCACGTATTTTGTAAACTGCAATAACATTGTACACGTACAAGTTAGAGTACACTTATTTTGTTAGCTGTTAGCATTCAGTTATGCATTTGTAGAATTTATCGGCTTAAATACTCGTCATCTAACTGCGATCACCAATCCGCCTGCTAATTGGTGCGTGATTATTGTAGCAATATCCCTCAACGACCCTGGCTAGCCAAGGTCTGTTAAGAGGAGGTCCATGTTCAACAGTGGACGTTAATGGGCTGGTATATTAGGTATATATAGTATGCATTTGTATAATGTTGCTTACGTCATGCTATGATTTTGCCCTACAGATCTAAATTGTCTTAATATAATAATATGTATTTACTCTGATTAAATTTATCTGTAACCTAACCTCACCTTTTATGATTTAATTATATAGAACGAAAGTGTGATTGTTTGAAGTTGAAATGGAGTATGATTTAAATTTTATTCTATTAAATGTTTCAACATCGCAAACAGAGGCGTTCGGCCTATTTCAACAAGCCCCAACGGATATTAGAGTAAAGCAGATGATAGAAAGAACACTAACGAGGGGTCAGAGGTGGGTGCCTTTACGTATATGATTTATAATGATCAAATGGAGAGTAAACACAACTGGCGGCTTATCGGGTGTTTGCGGAGGTTCGTAACCCTAGCCCGACCCGACGCGCCTGATACTCTGACGCGTCATGCCACTACGTTGCGCTGCGTAGTGTGCCGTTGCGTTGCCCTAATGATCCCTCACCGGTGATTATACCTCCCATACTTATTATTCGACTTTATTGGTACCCATTCTTTACATTTACCATACAACGTAGCCACATTTTTTACCTGTTTGATACGATCATTTTGAAAATAGGTAGATTCCATAATATAAATGAGTTATAAAGAAAAATCGAATGCACGGTGGCGCATGCCGTTTTGTTGGCATGAATAAATATGAACGTTATCATAAAATGTATATTGAAAATTGTACAAAAACCGTAGGTAACGGTGCCTCGTCGTGTGATTCAGTGATTAATTTACGTCCGTGTTGCTGCACGCTTTAAAACAATTCAGCGAAGTCGTGAAAAAAAACCGAGGAACTTTAACGCCTGGAACGAATTATAATTACGACGATACGTTTATAATTAACACATTAAAGTGAACGATGATTGATATATAGTTGGCAATACAATAACAGCTAAACAGTGATTTACTGGTGTAATATTTGCACCAGAGTGAACCTTTTATCATCGGTTTGATTAATGCTTCCAAGGCATGTGCGACACTGATATTAGTTGGGTACTTGCACATAATGAAAAGGATGCGACGTCATTGTTTCATGTGCTTATGTATTGTGCATTATAGTCATCTCAAAATAAGATAAAAAAGATGATTCAATCATAAATTAATCGGTTGAAAAAGTTAAATGATAAAACTATGAATGGATGGATCATTGATCTAATTATAAAAATAAGTACTTATTAAATTATTAATTCGACATTTTTATTTGTATAGAAAAAAACTGTTACGCCGCGCCGCCACGTCGTAAAATATGTAAATGTTCTGGGGGACTGATAGACGCGGGAATCTTCTTTGTTTTATGCTGTGTAGAGCTAAAATATGGGCACATTAGGGTGAAACGTTCGCACTTTAGATACTTAGCTGACTATTTCACTAAATATGGCTTTTCTTATCTCTGAAATTAAATGATTATTTATTTTGTGAAATTAGTAGACCGTAATAGATGTTTAGTCGTCGTTAAAAACTTTTAAAAGACTTTGTGAATTTCTCTGCTGTTAGCATTATATTGAAATTCCTTGGTCAACTACAACTCACTTTGAGCAACACATTTATTACCGTTTACTTTCGTAACATATTATTTTAATATAAAAAATAAAATATGGTTTCTGCCGTTAATTTCTTCGTTAAAGAACTGAATTGCAAACGTTGCCCTTAAAGAAATACTTGTTATTACAATACAACAGGTCATCAATCTATAACTATATTGAGTTGTCACAAGAAGGTTTTAAAAATATGTAGGTACGCCGGATGGTTGTACCGCGCACTTTAGCGAACGTGCGCAGCGTGCAAATAGCTTCAGAATCATGGTTATCATCAGTAATCGCTCGTTTTGTACTAGCTTCACTTTGTACTCGGATACGGTTCGATTCATAATCGATACCTATTAGGTACAAAGAATGCTGGTACCTAAGTCGGAAACGAAATTCCGCTATAATAGCGCTTAATAAACCCCTACGCACATTTCGACCCAACTCTTCTCCCAATCTCCTCTTCAAAATACAACTAAACACGGTTTGTTGTTTTCTGAAGAGAATTGAAAACAACACTTTTGGAATGTTAAAATTATAACACCAATTTAGTTTCCTTAGGCATCACGGTTTAATATTTTATTATCTTTATGTGGGCAGTTTAGAATCGGTATGCATTATTCATAGTAGTGAGCGTTCGTTATTGGTAGACGAGGTTATTGACGATTTGTTTCGAATGCGTAAGCGCATCTGTGGTGGTGGAACGAACGGTTGCGTTGTGTCGACCGCAGCCGAGCCGGGCGGGACGTGGATGAATGAATCAACCGGACCGTGCCGTGACGTCATCGAGAAGGCGCGTCCTTCGCGTCCTTCTATAGCGTTCCATCTCATTGTCCTTATTGTTAAGACTATATGGTGCGGGAGACAGTTCGCCGAGGAATGCCTTGTCTAAAGTTATTGAAATATTTCTTGAGTAACGAATAAGAGTTCTATTATTGTTATATTATAATACTTTTCGGCCAAGATACAAAGAAAAAAAATACGATAAAGTAAATAAATGAACCGATACCTAAGTATAACATGAGTAATAAACACGAATAATAAATAAATGTGTTATTGGATACTAGAATTTTAACTGGCGTTACTCATATATTAAAACATATCCACGTTACTTTAATGTTTAGTACCTATGGTTTAAAAAATATTTCAAATTAGTTAGTTATTTATTATGATGATAACATAAAAGCAGAAGCTCTAGACAAAATGCCACTACAGCGGAGCGATCGCTAGCATAAAAACGTTAACGCAAATGTATGGAACTTGACATTTGTCACTTAATTAGGCGATTCTATTTAAAAAACGACGGGCATTCATTGGTTGATTGTCCTTTGGAACCAGCGATTAATTCGTTTGATTTCGGATTCATAAACCTTATGATAGTAAAGCGGTTTTAATGCTAAACGATATTTTTGAGTCAGCGATTTTATGAAAGCGATCGCCGTGCTGTAGGGGCATTTTGTCTCGGCTCTCAAATACCTATAATATATTTATAGTTCAGAAAAGAAACCGTAGCCAGGTGATGTAGTAAAAGGGTACTGGTTAACTACCTATGTAGCAAAAAAAAACCTAAATTAAAATTCCAAGCATAAAATTACGCTAGGTACTGATATTTCCTTACCTAATTATAGGCTATGATGCTGATGGTGTGATATAGCACACTCTTGTTCGCCGCCTTCATTGGCCATGGTACTAATTATACAACGCACCAATAAATATTAGGTATTGTTAGCGTACCTGCCGTAATTATGATTAGCTTCTTGATAACTATAATCAATTAACCTCCAGGTATAGTCGGCTGTAAATTTACACAAACATAATATATAAAATAGCTTAATAACTTTGCTTTTCTTTTTTTTAAGACTGCCTTATTGGTCTAGCGGTAATGTGTTCGGTCGAATAGAAAAAACTGTGTTGTACACACTACAAATATCCTAAAAAAAAATCTTAATTTTTTGCCGTAGGTATACGGCAGAGGCCAGCGGCGGCCTTACCCATTGCGAGGCTCCGAGCGGCAGGTGTTGGCGACTGAATGGCGAGGCCCTTTTTCCTTCGTAAAAAGTGTGTGACGCGAAAGTAAGTCTGGTTGTTTGATTTAGGATCAATTAACTAACTTAAATTAAGGATCAAAATAAATGTTTTAAATTTAAAAAATAGGGTTTTTTTTTGTTTTTTTATTTGCCTGGTTTGTTGCGCGAGGCCACTGTAAGAACGAGGCCCCGGGCGGTAGCCCTGTTCGCCCCCCCCTAAGGTCGCCGCTGGCAGAGGCAGATGTCCTAAGTGATGGTCCTAACAAATAATAATAAGCCTTTTTATTCTGAACTTTTTACAATTCTAGTACTAAAAATTATTATGTTTTTTACATAATGTTCCTAAGCTCAGTTTGCCTTTTGGTAGAGGCCTCCTCTAACATTTTCAATTGAGTCCTATCATGCGCTACTCTCCTAAAATAATTTCCAGCTGTCAGTTTTTAGATCAGCTTCCCATCTAGTTTGTTGGTATCCTCTACTTCTCTTGCCATCTCTGGGATCCCAGTCCGAAATTATTATGCACCATTTCTTTTGCGGATTGCGTACCATGGCGCCTGTCCATCTCCACTTTCCCGATCAAATAACACAGGAACTAAAGATATCTGTCAACGCCGCACTTTACCAAACAGCAGTAACCGATGGAGACAGCTAGTTGATGGCATCAATAAGAGTCATGATCCTCAGCAGTGAGCAAACGATTAGGAAGCGACACTTTGCCTTCAGATGTCCTCACAGATCCGAAGACCGACAGAGCTGGGAACTGTAAAGTATAGCGACTGTTGTTCAAAACTCCCTTAAAAAAGCCAGCACTCCCAGACTCCGTTTTAACGACCACTCTGAGTCGACGTCTAAGCCACACATAGTGAGCACCTTCGTGCGCAGTTTGCTTAGTTTGTAACATTTATAGGACCTAAGACTAGAGACCTACTGTACAATGGGCAACGGTTCAATTCCATTTTTGGTTGAACTGAAAATTAATCAGAAGAAGTCGGAAGTTGAGTCAAATTCATTAAGTAATTTAAAAAATAGATGCTGATGTAACAAAATTATTGATAGTTATCTTCCTTATATGTTTTTAATTACGTAGATACTTGGTAAGTATCATTGGCTTGTAAAAATAGCTATCTATGTACCTACCTACATGCACCATTTTAATAATGATTCATCTATTACGTGTAAACATCTGCATGTATTCGCGTTGCACAAGTTTATCTATCCGATGTTTAATTGTACGATTTCCTAAAACCTTGGTTGTTAAATCATAGAGTGATAACATCGTTAATGAAAAATGACCTCTCTACGTCCGACCCAGATATTAATTACTCGCAACGAAATACTTTATTTACCGAATCTTGTAGTTGATAAGGAATTAAGTATCTACTTAAATGTAAACAAGATAAATGAGTAGAGTTATAAAATAAAATATTTTCTTACATAATGAATAAGAAATAAGAAATCTATGAAACCATTTTTCAAAATATATTCCTCTACCGTAGTACTAGATACTATCTAGTATATAGTACCAATGATTGTACTTTGGTGAATTTGTTTTTGCCTTGGTACTGTAGAGGAACGGATGGTGGTGTTCCACAGAAAATGAAGATCTTCATTGCCGAGGTGATATGCCCGGCGACCGACGGTCATTTGCTTCAGTTCAGAACTTGTATTTGTTCGAATTGACTTGCGAACTTGAATTTCGCGATACAGGTTAGTTGGGGTGCTAGCTGCAAGATGGCACTGCTTGTCTTCGGCTACTGCAGATGTCGCTTAAGTACAATTAGACTGACCCCACATTCAGCGTGCTCGTTCCTGTTTCGTGAGGTCTGCCTTAATGGTCGCATTATTTAATATCGTAAAACAATGGTGAAATAGTACAATAGATTTATTGAAAACAGTAAACACATTTTAATATAGAAATTTGCCTACGCGATAACTTCATTTATCAAGTAATTATCTATAAAGCAGGAGCGATAAAATATCGGCTATTTGAATGCTGAAATGTGCGAATTACATATGTCCTAATATGTAATTCGCACTAATTCGCAATAATTGCATGCATACAAATATTTTATTGGTGAAAATGTATTGGTATGTTGGGTTATTCCCTGACTGGACACACAAGGCTGGACACGAGAGTGTCCAGTTGGTGAACTTCGGAATTAGGATCATTTATTATTTAGTCAGATGACTAAATAATAAATGACACGCCAAGATATTTATGCGTGTCCACTTAGTGAAACTGTTGGTGACTAGCAGAGGGACATATAGAGGCTAAAGATGAATGTGATTCAAAAAATTATCTGTGTCTGAACTATGTGATGAATTTGTGATGAGTGTGTGTCCAGTTGACGGAAACATAAAAGTAATTTAATTTAAGTTTAACATTAATATCTTGGCGTGTCCATATGACGAAATAATAAGTGATCCTAATTTAGAGTTTCACCAACTGGACACACTCGTATCCAGCCTCGTGTGTCGTGTCAGTGAATAACCCGGTATAACACTATGTAGCTACAATGTAGATGCAACGGTTAAGACGTATAATTTAAGTAGTGTTATTAGCTTAATTTTCTTTCGCCTTGTTTTTCAAAAGTCAATCAAATCAACTAACGTAGCTGATCTATCTTTCTTCTATAAAGAAACATGAAACTAGATCTGACTGATTGACTGATTCATCGACCGCAATTAGGTCCACTAAGTAAGGATTTTATAAAATTCAACACCTAAGGGGGTGAAAGGGGGGTCATTTTATTATAAAGCTCCTACGAAAACAGGAGTTACGCGGGTAAAACCGCTCGTGGGAAGCTAGTATAACTAATAACTTCGATGTCATATTAAATTCAGTTTCTTCAGAAACTGAATTTCTGAATTTCAACATGAATTATGAAAATCTTACAGTACATCCAAAATGACTACTTAAATGTCGAAAATATTAATCATAGATTTACTAACATTATAGTCAATTTAAATTATATCTCATGTTACTAAAAGAGCTTTTAAGTATACATGTAGATGGATGGAGAGGGAGAGGAAGGCCTAAGAAAAGATGGATGGATTGTGTGAAGAGTGGTATGTAAGAAAAAGGAGTTAGTGATAGTGTGACGGGTGACAGGACAGAATGGAATAAACCAAGCCGACCCCAAGTAATATGGGATAAGGGCAGGAAGACGATAGTCAATTTAAATTAGCCTGCTTTAGGAAACTCATTTAACCTCCGTGGCGTAGCAGTATTTGGCTCGCTTTAAATCTCGGAGGTCGTGTGTAGATTTCTTTTCGGGTCTGGTTGGTTTTACCCCCTGGGCCTCGGAAAGCACGTTATGCCGTTGGTCACGATTGTTCATCATCATCTATAACAATTGTATACCAGGGAACGGGCAGCGTTTCCTTGTATGCTACAACATAATACTGCGGTTACCAACCCGCCTGCCAAGCGTGGTAGCTATGGCAAAACGCTCCCTCGGGTAGGAGGCCCATGTTCAGCAGTGACGTTATACGGGCTGATGATAATGATGATGGTAGGAAACTCATTTGACACATAACAAGAGCGTTGACAGCTGATAGAATAATTTCATCGTTGAATACCCTTTTAAAAACTAGTTATGAGCAACGTGTGGGTGTTAGCAAATTCACCTGTATAGCGTGATTTTTTGTCGTCGTTAATACTTAGGGACATGTTCTATTTTTGGTAGTAAAATTTATCTAAGTAGATACATAATTATATACTTTTCAATAGCATTAACAATTGCAGAATAAAATTACTTCAAATATGTGTTAGGGGATTATCTTGTTTTACAAGGCATTAGAGCAAATTTTGCCATGTAAATTTATCATTGCCAACTTTTTGTGTAAAATATGGTTTATTTTGAGATTTAATGTAATGTTTTGATAGTAATAGGTACTGGTGTCATATCGTCTTCTCAATGAAATCTCAGTGTAAATTTATTGCGGGAAAATTTTACCATAATTTTCTCGGAAAGTACAGTTCTTTTAATATGACTGCGCTAAAAACCCCAACGGGTAATAAATACCACATGAATTTACAACTATATAATAACAGCTATACATGAGTTCTTTTTTCCAATCATTATTACAATTTGTAAGTAGATAGGTAGCTATTTTAATTATATTTTTTTTTATATTTAATGGTAAGTAATCTTATAAACTAAAGCTATGTCTTGTTTTTAGAACGGACATTTATCATCATCAGCATTTGCTGTGGGGGTGTAGATGTAGTAGTAGACATGGATGGTAAGTGTAGAATAGTAACCGTCAAAATGATTTAAATTATGAATATTCCCTTTAATTATAAAATCTCAGATATGAAACTAATTGTTCATTGAAAATGAAAATGAAAATGAAAAATGAAAATGAAAACGTTTATTGATAATGTAGACGAATCGATCGTACTTATTATAAGTCAAATACAATGATACAAATATAAAAAGAGGAAAAAAAAAAATCTTGACTAATTCATTAGTATACATTTCAACAGTCATGTTATTAAATATAATTTAAATCTACCAATGTGGCATGTGATAGTCGCGTACTATAAATATAATTAGAATCAACCAGCGTGGGCTGGGATTCGGTCAGAAGCATAGAACGCGTCGCGAGCCTCGTCTTGCAAGGACGACCGGACCCTATCCTAGCTTCCTACGAGTCTTTCTCTATCTACCTACGTTGTGACACCCGGAGAAGAAAGACTATAAGAAACTCCGAGATCATTCTTTTGTCATCTTTTAAAGTCTTTGATTAATCATTTGTACATCTTTTTAAAAACATTTTAGTATCTAGGTTAGTGATCCCCATACATCGATATGTAGGTACTCGCAGCAGGATATTGTGACGGAAACCATGAAACCTTTAAGTAAGTATCGAGTATAGGGAGCGCTCCTCCAGATTTACATTTCTTTTTTTTTTACAATTGGAACATACCTACAGTCTGATCAGTTGTCTTACATATAGATTAACAATTACTAATTTATAAATTACATAGAATAGACTTTTAATTTAGTTGCAAATTCGGTGTGATAGCTGAAAGGTGCCAGTCTGCCGCAATGTAACCGATGGACTCATCCGCCAAACATCTCTATCCTCCATGTATTCTTTGATATTGTAATAACCGCGAGTCATAAGGACCTTTTTAACATATTTTTTGAATTTATGATCCGGCAAAGCTGTTACATTTAGAGGAAGTTTATTATAGAATCTTATACAATTTCCAAGAAACGATTTACTTGACTTAGATACTCTGAAAAAAGGTGTAATGAGCTTATCTTTGTTTCTAGTATTAAAATTATGTACGTCCTTCCTCTTGCTGAATTTATTCATATTTTTACGGGCGTAAACTATATTTTGATATATATATTCAGAAGGCACAGTTGGTATATTTATTTCTTTAAAAAGACTACGAAGAGAATCGCGGCTTCCTTTTTTATAAATACCTATAAATACATTAAAAAACAGAGTCTATTATTAGACTATGTAGAAAACATAAAGTGCTTTAAAAGGAAACAAATCGTTGGTTAACTATGCAGCACAATTAGGTACCTACCTACATGTAATATTAACTAAGCTCGAGGGCTTATTTTGTACAACCATTGTAATCAATTTTATCATTACCATTCCGACCCATAAAGAAGACGGATATAACAAAATACGTGGAAAAATGTGAGTTAATTTCGTAGATAAATATGGTATTTAGCTGATCCCCTAAGAAAATAGACGAAAATAGGAAAATCGTGTTCGGCGAGGAAAGCAAATAATACATTTTGTTGAAGTATCATATTTTTAGTCATACCAGGCAATCGTGGCATCGAGACAATGACATACAAGGTACACCTATAATAAATATTAACAAATGTATAATTACAGGAATACAAGTCATAATGGGATGAACCGATACGACGGACGTAGTACACTGTCCTTATAGGTATTGTAAGATTTTATTATTATCTAGTTATTTATATAATGGATCCAGAATAATTTATTAGTAGTTTAATATTTTGTTTTGTAATAATATTTTTTGAAAGTACAATAATAATGTAAAATACGTACGGACTAAGTAACATTCATTTATTAGAAAATCGCAAAAATTATTTTTTTAATTATAAAAATTAAAATAAAGGCTTTCGAATTAATGAGAAAAAAAAGTAAAAAAAACGATTAAAAAAAATATATTTACGTAAACCTATTACAGGCACTTGCAAATAGTCAAAACAATAATTTAGTATTTAGTATTATTATAAATTTAGGATTAGTACTTAGGTGGGTTTTTATTTATAATTCAGTGCTTTTACTCTAATGTCAAAGACATTGCGAGAAATCTTGGAATATAATAAATCTAACAAATTGCTGCAATTAAGGTTTATAGCAACTAGTTGTTATTAATAATAGTGCTATTAATCACATTAACCGTAACGTAGTGCAATAGGCGCGTCGCGCGTCGCTATGAAAACAAAGACAATAAGAAATAAGCGCGCGAGATATTTAATCTATGGTAAAATTATTAATATATTTATAATCACTCGCATATCAATAAACTGTGTAATTACACAAATTTTGCCAAATATTGTGGACATGAGATGAATGTGCAATTTATTGGTAAACTCATAAAGTAAGCTGCAGGTAGGGTGACCATCATTTTGAGGGGCATACAAATATAGGGTTTAATTTTAATCTAAGCCCAAAGTAATTTATTTCTAAAGCTTTCCTATCTGAATGTCAATAGTCGTGACAAAACAAAACATATTTACTGATGGTAAATGTTTGAAATCGGTCCATTGATTTTTGAGTTTATACGTTACGAATATATAAAATACAAATCTTCTCTCTTTATAAGTATAGATATGGGGTCTTATATTGTCTCATTTGATTATATAAGAAAGAATGATTGGAAAAATATTGATGGTCAGCTGACTGACTGACCAACAAGAACAAGATTCAACTATTAATGAAAGATACAACAATAATAAGTTCACTATTAATGAAAGAATATATCATTAATCGCACTTAAATTTAGGTATTTTGTAGGGATGTCCTATAAAATGTAGGATAATTGGTCAGACTATCTGCACGTGTTGGTCGGTAGTGACCCACGTAGCTAGTTGGGCACTCTGCCAGCCCTGCGGCCCCGCCCGGGGTGGTACACAATACACCCCCCTTTTTCGATACTTTTGTTTGCCCTGCATGTGATTTTTGTAAAAGAGATGTAGTATTATTACAACAATTGCAGTGCGCTATAGAATACTGGGCGAAGTTTTAGGGTTCTGAAATCGTTAAATACTTTATGAACGGAATTATAAGGGTCGATGTTTGTTTGTCAGTTACGTGCACTGCAATATACCTAATATACATATTATTATAATACTAGCGACTCGCCCTGGCTCCGCACGGGTGCTATGCTGATGTACTATACATATCTATAAACCTTTCTTTTATCCTCCTATCTATTAAAAAACCGTATCGAAATCTGTTGCGTAGTTTTATATATATTTTTTAATATATAGATCTTAGCATACATATGGAGAGCCATACAGACAACGGGAAGCGACTTTTTTATACTAAGTATGTAGTGGTAATATTTCATATCGAAAGTATGATCCTGCTATCATAATAATCAATATCGATGGATCGACAGAAACATAGGTCTTTTTTAATAACTAAGTAACGTGGTTGTTTTTATTGTGATTGAAGAGGGAATTACGATAATTAAAAAATACAATTCTATAAAAAACCTTATGTTAACTTTAAATCTTTCTTATGGCCTATAATTTGTACTATGTTATAAGATTCACTAGATATCACTGCCTACATAGTTTTGTTACTCAATAGAAACATTTACAAAAACGTATATTTATTCCGAAAAGTAACTTGATATGTATTATAGTACCTACCTATGTATGTGTAACTAACTAACTACAGCCGAAAATGTAAAATCATAACAAAAATATAACACCCTTTTATACACAAAGGATCCGTCTATAAATTTAGAAGTTTAAAATAGGCTTTCTGTAATATAATTTATTTAATTTAGATATGTTAATTAATAATTTACGAACTCTTCCTGTTATGGCGATACGCATTTCTATTGTAATATAATTAAATACAAACTTAATTTCTGAGCTTCAATCAAATATAGGTATATAATTACTCTGAATAATTTAATTGGCGTTAAGGTAAATAAATAGAAGCTCGTTAAAATGTTTATTTATAGTGATAGTTACCAGTGCATTATTTTAATTTATACAGCCACTCTTACTAGGTCAATTAATTTAATAATAATACGGGCGTGGAAGGTGAACAAAAATCTGCTATTATATGCGTCCACTTTTTAGTTTTAGGGGTTTTAGAATGTCGCGCCCAAATAGCGCTCAAAAATTATGTACTTACCTATTTTAAATTGTCTAATTTTGTAAATTGTACCTAATTTTTGGGCGCTATTTAGTCTAATTAAAGCCGTATATGATGGTTACAACATAACGCTGCGGCTGCGGACAAGTCTAGATATCAGCTGGACGCTCTGGACTCATCGGAGCGCCGAGCGAAGAGAGTCATAGGCAATAACTCACTTGTGGAGGCAAGTTTTCAGAGCCTTAAACACCGTAGACGAGTAGCCTGTCTATCGGTTTTTTATCGGTTAAATTTCGGGGAGTGTGCGGAGGTTCTGCATAACCTGATACCCCCTTCACCTTTCCATCACCGGACGACCAGGCACGGCGAGCGGTTTCACCCTTTTGTTGTAGACATTCCTTCAATACACACAAAGCGATTTGCTTCTTCTTTCATAATGCGGACAGCTAAGGAGTGGAATTCTTTGACCGGGTCAGTTTTTCCGAAATGCTATAATCTGGACATTTTTAACACTAAAGTGAACAGACACTTTCTACGCAAGCGTGTATCATCTTAGGCCTTATCTTCGCCTCCCATCAAGCGAGATTATGGTCAAACGTAAGCCTATATTTAATAAAAAATAAAAAAAATGTTCAGACGGATGATCATCATCATCATCAGCCCGTATAACGTCCACTGCTGAACATGGGCCTCCTCCCGGGGAGGGTATTTGCCATAGTCACCATGCTTGGCAGGCGGATTGGTGACCGTAGACCTATGTTGTACCACACAAGGAAACGCTGCTGCCCGTTCCGTGATATATGATTATTATAGATGATGTTATAACAATCAGGAGCAACGGCTTAACGTGCTTTCCGAGGCACGGAGGGTAGTCTCTCAACCAACCAGACCCGGAAATAAATCTTAGAATTTGCACAAAGATTTCCTGTCCGGCGTGGGGAGCGAACCCACGACCTCCGAGATTTAAAGCGAGCCAAATACCGCTACGCTACTGAGGTTGTCGACGGATGATATACGCTCTTAATAAGCTTATTTATTGTTAGTTGCATAAAGTACTGACCTGAGCTGCGCAAAAGTTCAATACGTGCATAACACACCAGACTCAAATGTTGTTAATTGGTACCGACTTATGTAAATAAATATGTATTTTATTTATTAGTACTAGCGACGCAGTTGTAATGAGGACAAATATAATAACGATAGTGAGGGATCACAGGTCATCATTCTATTTTTTTCCTTCCCGTTATGTGCCTTTTTAGTAATATGTATATGAGCTGTCTAGTAACAGTAAATGTATTAATTATGCAGTAAATAAAACAAATATATACCACCCTATGTCTTCCCATGGGTGTTGTAAGGGACATACAGCTGATGGATGGACAACAGCGGCGATCACCTCACGATTGACCATTGTATTGCGATCACCAATCCACCTGCCATGCGTGGTGGTTATGGTATTATCTCTCAGCCCCATTTTTTTTTTGTTCTCCGGGTACAAATGCCTTGCCGCATTCCCACCGCCCCTACAGCGAATTCGCGCGCTGACGGTGGGATATGTGGGACTCGCCCTCTCCATAGCGTGGTATGCTAAACTCATACTACGAGGAGAGGACTCTACACCACTAAAACCCCCCGGACACTCCTTCGATCCGAGTATGGCATCGCGGGATCTCCTGGGCCATACTGACAGTGGCCCATTTGCCCAATTATAGGGACGCCTGGAGTGTAAAGGCGTCCCTACTCCTCATAATAATCTCTCTGCCCCCCTGACTTGCCAAGGTCTGTTGTGAATAGGTTTATGTTCAGCCGTGGTTGTAAACGGGCTGTTGACGATTAATATGAGGATAATGTAAAAAAAAACTCTTACCACCTATACGGTATTACAAAAAATTGAATACGCAATAAAAAATTGGAAATAAAAATTCAGTGATAACCCCTTAGGCCATTTCTCTACTCACAATTTACAATTTAAATTTTCAAATAAAGACCGATAAAAACGAATATACATACAGGCATCCAATTTACCTCCAACAATTTGGGAGGTTTTGTTTTACCTCTACATTTTTATTATATGTATAGATAAAAAGATATACTTATTTATAAAGAACATTATATCTGCTAGCATTAAAAATATATGTCCTTAATTATTCAAATTTGCTATTTGTATTTCAGGTAATATGATGTATTCTGCTTGATCCATATCGTCATCGATATTAATTACTTAAATGTGTATAGTACCTACTGATTAATTAATGAAGAAGGCCCTTAAATATCCTCTTTAATTATGGAATTCTGATGGAGTAGGTATATTGATCGAATGCTTTTTAATATAGCCTCTTTATATTAATAACTTGCTAATCAAGTAAGAACAAGTTGTTCAAATATTAAAAATCATATCATGAAGCTTCGGCCAGGTAGAATTGCAAAAACTTAAGAATTTTACACAATATAGTACAATATAGTAGTTTTACACAAGTAGTTGATACATGCCTATAACTGGCTGTAAAACCAGAAAAAGAGTTTGAAGAAGAAGTATTTTGTTTTTCGGACGGACATTTATGTAATTAGGCACGAGGCTTATGTTACTTCACCGAGCATTAAGGTGAGCTAGACTTAAACTTAAAGCAATCTGCGCACCCTGTCGGACTTGGACATCGGCTCAGGGCGGTCACTGGAGGGGAGGATTTACATGCTTAAGTCGGTGAATTTTCGCAAAACATTTTCAAATAAATAATTCCGTGTCTAGAGAGACTATCAAATTTTGACTGATATCAATATTGGCACCAAGGGAAGCTAGAAATAAAATCGATTCCCAGAAAATATATATCGAGGCAAACTAACCCCGGTCTTTAGAGCCGTTTAGGAGTACACTGAAATGTACATGATAGGAAACTACATTTACAAGCATTTTCATAACGATATATTTGTCTGAGCAACATTAAACAAGCTATTTGTTGATTTAGGTTATAGACAGACCTCAAATTACGCAATTAATTATTTGATCATCTTTCTGTGACGGAAAGAGAAACAAGTCGAAACTGGATATAACTAAATCTTGTACTTCAAAACACACCGTCAGAGACGCTGATATTTTTACCATACAAACGCCATAATAATTTACATAACCACTCTCGTTTTTTACATATAAGGTATCAACTGTCACGCCTTATGGCGAGTTCTCAATAAAAACGTGTAAGTACTCACCGACAGGTTATACCCATAAGAAAAACTATGGATTAAGTTACAAATGTCAGGTACGAGTAGCTAGTGTAAAAATGTAGACATGGAACTTAAACAAAACAAAGTTGAGAACCTAGAATGTGTAGTCAGTTGCACCAATTATATATTATACTAACTTCTCGCACACGGTTTCGCCCGTGTAACTCCCGTTCCCGTAGAAATTTCCTCATTACATATATCCTGGATAACGTAGCTTTCTAATGGTGAAAGAATTTTGAAAATCGGTTCAGTAGTTCTGGATCCTATTGAATACAAACAAACAATCAAATGTTTCCTCTTATAATATTAATAAGTATAGAAGTGTTTAGAATAAAAGTACTTTCCCGGGGCGGTTCTACCCACGTAGATCCCCTTCCGCTAGAAACCTCGTCTTAAAATATAGCCTTTGTTAGTCGTGGTTAATGTAGCTATCGACTAGTGTAATAAATTTCAAAATAGGATCGTTATTACCGGAGATTACTCCGAACATTCAAACTCACAAAGTTTATAATATTAGTGTAGATTTGTCGAAACACATGTATTTATATTACAATGCTTGTTACATTGAGGCGTATAAACATAATTGCCATATCAGTTTTACGACGTCCACAGCTGAACATAGGTGTCTCTCTAACGGGAAAAGTATCTTGGGCAGACGGGTTGGCGACCGCAGTATCATGTATAGGTATAAACAACATGATGCTGCTACTGCTCTTTTTCTACTACAACAATCGGAACTAACGACTTCACACGTTTTCAGGAGTACAAAAATAAATGATTTTACACAAAGATTTTTCTCGTTACGAAAATCTAACAATCGAACCTTTGAGATGTATAGGTACATTGGACTATGAAGTATATGGTTATTTTCTTATTTAACTACTTACTGATACCATCGTAGTCCCGAAGTCCGAAGGGCCGCGAACTGTAAAGTCTATACTTTACAGTTCGCAGTCCTCAGCCTCGCGGGCGACAGTTGTACAAAATTCCCCTAAAAATCTAGTCTTCATTCCCACAGGCGAGGCCCTCTTGCGCAGATGGCTTAGTTTTTAGTTTTTAAACCATTTATTAAGGCTGGAGCTCTGCTCGCCTCTAGGCCCAGTGAAGTAGCAAAAGCTTCGTGGTTAACAACAGACAACCGTCCGAAAAAAAATATCTTATTTAATCATCAGTAATGTACAGTAGATATTCTCAAACAGCAAGTTTAGGTGTACTGCAGTACCCATGTGTTCGTCAGCATCGTAGTTATCTGATTACCACACTGATTATCGCGGCTGACCATACGCCGTGAGGTGAACAAACACCATCATTTACATAACAAGAGGACCTTGGCCTTGTGGCAGCCTCGCACGCTCGTCAGCGCTCATGTTATCGTTAAGTGTCAGAGTGATACGAAATGTGTTTAAACTACTATTTATTACGCGTGCAGTTTCACCCACGTAACTCCCATTAAATATAGCATCCATAGCACTGAAATATTTTTTCTAATGGGACCAGCAGTTCCAGAGATTAGCGCGTGCAAGCAAACAAACAAATAAAATCTGTATCGTTACCTTAATATTAGTATTTTTGTGTGTACGTAGTTGTGTATCCATCTGGACTTTCCATATACATAAAAGTTGAGATACTCATGATAATTGGTCACGTTGGTATAAGTTATAGGTGGGTATGCTGAGAATGTGACTCCGTCGTCAAATGTAGTGTTCAAATATCTTAAGCAAAGTAAAAATAGCTTCGATACTAAGTAAAAAAAAAGAAAAATTCCTCCAATGAATTTAAAATTAGGTATTGTTTGTGATTGAGAGCTTACCGTTCGCCATCCGTACAGTGTTCTACAAAGAAGTTGGCCAATCACGTAAATTCAAATTTAATATTTTGTACCACTAGCTGCGCTCCGCGGTTTTACCAGCGTTACTCTACACTTCTCGATGCGAGCTGTTTTGTAGCCTACATTTTAATCCAACTTATAAACTATCCTTATAGGTATTGCAATCCTAATCCGTTCAATAGTTATTGCTTGAAAGAGTAACAAAAATTCCATTCACGCATAATCAATAACTCACAAAGCATTGGATTAAAATTAGTATAGATTTCGTGTCCGGCTTTGCCTGTAAAATACTGAAAAATATTCTATAGTTTTTTTAACTTTATCATCATAACTAATGTTTTACATAGTACTACATGGTTTACGATATTGTGTAACCAATAGGACCAACTATGTTCAAATAACTTAAATGTGGTATTTTCTGAAGATTCGCATTAAATCTATGCTTTGGTATATAATAGTGTAAGCTTGGTTGTTTTCTTTTAGAATGACGATGTGATAACGTAGGTACGATAATATTAGAATGAATATAATCTGAGGATGCGAGCCAAAATGCATGAGTAATATGCACCCAGTACCACTAGTCATTTACATTCGGAGACACTTTCTGTCTACCAGACTGTATTAATGTTCATATATTTTTACTAAGGGAAAATTGCGGAATCGCAAGCAACGCGGACGCTTGGAAAAATCAATTGGCAAAGTCTAAGACTCGTGTTTCATACATTTACGTGATAAACAACTTAGTTATAATGTATGTACAGTACAATTTGCTTATAATCACAAGAAAATATCACGTTTCTATTAGCTATTTGTAGTCAGTTTTTGCGGTGGCAGTATATTATTTCCATTGCCAAGGCTTTTTTATATTAACGATCTATTGTAGCGTACTTATGCATTATCGTGAGCCTATTCATATTTTACTTTAGAAATTGTGATTTTCATCTTTTCCTTGATAATGAGACGTTTAGCAAAAATATGTTTAAATAAAATACAATAGTTTTGTTACTCGATATACGGGCTACCATATAATTGTAACAATGAAATTGAATAGTTTTATAACGGAATGTTTATTGGTTCATATTCTGTTGCAAGTACGTATGAACTAATATTGCGGAATCTAATTAATAATTGTATTGTTATTACAAAACATGAATAATATTGTGTTACAGTTTCAATCTAACATTAAAGGATGTATGTATTGTCTGCCTTGTTGTTTTTTGGTGATATTATTATGTTCGACCGTAACTAGCGAGGCTTCGGGTTCCATCCTCGGATCGGTCAAAAAATGGTGTTAATATATATTTTTAGCTAAGAAAAAACTAAGGATCCGTGCCTACAGTCTGGAAGCTAGTTGGCGTTTACCCGTGCCTCGGAGAGTACGTCAAGCTGCCGGTCTTGCTTTTGATCAATCACCGTTGTGTACCGCAGAACCGCCCCCACGGATTTTCAGAGTAAAGCAATAGAAAGTGCATCTGTGTTTGCACACACAATTGTGGACGACCTATAATATGTCCTGCACAGATGGCTAATCTCCTTAGTGATTGGCCGCCGTGACCGAAATAAGTCAGTAGGATTAAATAAGTATAAAATGCTGTAATTATGCCTGATAGACTTTTGCATCGTTAGAGGAAAGTGAGATTACCAGGAAGCTTATCATGTGGTTCTCACTTACTGGTCACTCCCATAACTCTCACAAGAATCGAAATGGTCGAAAAAGTAGTAATTGTAATTAAACGTATATAAAGTATAAGAATGTCATGGTCACTTGACACGGATCGAATTTTATCAATTAGCACCTCAAGTGATTTAACACGTTCACAGTGCATGTACCGCATGTGGGCCACTATGAAGACATCATCACACGTGCGTGCACCACAAATGGGCCACGGTCTATATCAATGGAATGCTTTTTTGAGTTTGCACGTACCAACTGCGCCAGTTTTTATGATATACACGTATGAACAATGAACCATATAATAAAATGATCAAAAATTTTTTTTTCTTTTTTTTTCTTTTTCGTATGTTATATTGTATGTCAAAACCTATGCTTATCTTATCAAATTTCCGCAAATCATATTTGCACGTGAGGGGTATTTTACTAATTTATATCTGCACTGTTAACGGGTTAAGCAGCACATCTCTAACATATTTTTCATCTAAAAATATTGTAATAAATATTGGTTTCTAACTACTTATAAACACGTGATCTATTTGGTCATTTGGAATCAATGATCTGAAAAGGGGTTATATGCATGCTACAAATCTATAAAAGTATTGTAAACTATTTGTGAGGTGACTGAGTAAAAATTCACCACCTACATCTCATCATAGAGGCGACTTAGACGATGACAAAGTTGAAGTACACGGCGAAACAAAAATCAAACATTTCGGAGTGGGGCGCAGAATTAACAAGGGTCAAATGTTAATTACCGTTCTGCGGTCGTAGGGCGTTTTTAAGGAATAACGAATTCATTCAGAAGAGGGCATACGACTTTAAGAAATAGACCCACAGAAAGTGACTGTGACAATTTCGAGATGTCTCCGAAATCTCGAAATCGTCGCAGAGTATAATACCGGTAGCGATTGTCTGACGAATCTGAACTATGAGGAGGACAGAATCGTCACCTGTTAGATAGTCTCCTCTGAGCCACATTTACAAAGTGTTCTCCAGAGTTGTTACAAACTATCTCAGTAAAAAACTCGACGAGTTCCAGCCGGCGGAACAAGGTGGGTTTCAAAAAGGCTTAAGCATTGTAACCAATATCTATGCTGTTTGGCTGATTATACAGAAAACTGTAGAGTATAATAGCCACTGTGTATGGTTTTTGTAAACTACAAAAAGCGAGACTCAGCTACGCCCCAGAATTTGTCTTGAAGATCATCGTTTGTTTTTTTGGCAGTACGAGATACGAGTATTACCGAAATAGCCCGCAGAATAAGCAATTTAAAGTGATAATGGGCTGGCCATGTATGTAGAAGGATTGACAGCCGTTGAGGCAGACGCGCCGTAACGTGGAGAACGCATCTTGGAAAACGGTGGGATGCCCCCCGGAAAGCGGATCTTAAATTCAGGTATCCTAGATGCGGAGAGCAGACGACCCGGAGGCTAATCACGTAACGATTTGACTATGACTTCGATAACAATGTTTTTATTACTGTAGGGTTATTGTAACGTATTTTTTTATGTTATTTTTATTGTATTATTTAAGCTTCATTAATAATAAATTATTGTCAATGTATTACGATACATATATTTAAAATATATTTTACATGCGTATTATGCCCCTGGTTGGCTAAGATTTTTTTTATTAAAGAGATAGTAATGTCGTTACGTGATTAGCCTCCTGGTGATATGACGCAAATAAGTTAGAGATAGGGTGATTGATTGATATAAAACTCACTTTAAATAAGACAATGACAATTTCGATAGCCTGCGGGTATCTAAAGTGCCATACCTTAAACTGTAGATAGTATTATGTGTATTAAATACATTTCTATGTAATAATTAATTTTAGATACCACTCTTGTACAAAAAATATAATTACATGTAAATTCATAATATAAAAGGGTTTTTTTACTCCAAGATACATCGGTAGGTGCAGCCAGCATAGTATAGTACATATTTATGGACGACTTTGTTCAACAGATACATATCGCATTATTCTATGTATGGAATAATAATATTTTAAATTTTACAAAAATGGATTTTACTAATTTAATATCTATAATAATATGTTATCTACTGTTATAGGGATGACATACATTTTGGAAGTGCCTTAGGTACATATTAAATACTAACTAAGAATCAATTGTTTAAAACAACGCGGTAACGACTGAACAGGAAAACATCTATGTTAAGTGCTAAATTTACATTGAAACGTCGGTGAAGTGTAACAAAATCATAAAATATTAATACTTTGAACATTTTTCTCAAGTTTCGGATAAGTTTTATAATGAATGGAAGCCAGTCCTGAATTTTGTGCTGAACTCTGGACCAATAGTGTACCTAACTACCATGTAGTTTGTAAAAGTTCTTAACTTGGAGTCGTGCTAGCTAATATTCATTTTCCAACAAAACTAAGAGAAAATACATGGTAAATGCAGCGTTGGATTGCCGCGGGCGACTCGATGCTAGTTTTTTGTTCAACACGCCAACTTTTTAATTAACATGCAACGTCTGTCAAAGCTCTTAATAAATCGGGAATGTGCATGCTACGAAAGTGCGTACGCCAGGTTGTGTTCACGAGGAGATCGACTCTGCGCCTGTTTCAAATGATTTTCACATTCAAATGATTATGTAAAATTGTAAAGTGTAGGTACAATACGAGCCCGTCAAACGACTTTGCTAATTATTTTTGCAATCATACTCATTGAGTAGTCACTTGCTGTTGTGTGGGTTGACGACTTACTGGGTCATTGGGGTTAGTTAAGTGTGATAAGTACATAACGTATTCCATAACATCAAAATTATGTAGAAATGCATAATTATAAGTGTAAGCACTGTTATATTACGCGATTTGCGATGAAATCGTCAATAATCTTCATCAGCCCGTAATTTCCACTGCTGACTTAACAGAACTCGGCCAGCCAGGATCGTTGAGGGATATTGCCATTCGCAATAAGATGGTAACGAACTTTGAGCTGCTACCCATCCATCAGCTCGATCGAATCCTTAGTTGTTGACTGTCATGAGGCTTTAGCGTCGAAAAAAAAAAAAGATCATCACATAATTACTTATCATACGTCGTTCGTGACAGTATGTTTCAGGTGTCTCGTGACATTGATAAAAATAGTTGTGGTCTATCTATCAGGTGTGACAAATACCAATAAGTAGGTAAATCAATGTTGCAATGTAAAACACCCATTTTTATAGTGGTACTATAGCATCCTGCGCGCGAATTCACCCGCTTGATTTCCGTTCCCGTAGGAACTTCATCATCATATATAGCCTATAGCCTTCCTTGATAAATGAGCTGAGCTGAAAAATTCTTGCATCTCAGCAAGAATTTTTCAAATCGTCCCAATAGTTTCAGAGATTAGAGCGTTCAAACAAAACAATCTCTTCGTTCGCTTCTGCACATCCATCAGCTCAATATTCCTTAGTCGCCTCTTACGATAGGCACCCATGGGGTGATCTATTCTAAGCTGAAAACCACATTGCAAAGCCGGAAGCTACACGGCAAATTATCAATAATATCTGAAGCATATTAAGTAGGTATTGACAAAATCTCATTGGGATAAATTAAAAAGAGGTCTAGTTAATCTTGATTCAATCACTTATATAAACAACATTTCTAGAGACTTTGTAGGGTTCCGTACCCGAAGTGTAAAAACGAGATCCTATTATTAAGACTTCGGTGTCTGTCTGTCACCAGGCTGTATCTAGAAAGCTGTTACCGCGAAAGCTAGACAGTTGAATTTTTTCACAGATGATGTATTTCTATTGTCGCTATAACAACAAATACTAAAAATAAAATAAAATAAATATTTAAAACGGGGCTTTCAACTTTTTTTTTCCTTTTGCTCGATATCAATAACGACAACAGGTAGAAGCTTGAAAATGGTACGAGACCCTTCGTGCCCGTGCGTTTAACTCGCACATGACCAGTTTTTTATACAACACTTTTAACAAAATTTTGGCGATGGCAGAGAGAGAAGGTTTTGATAACAATTAAAGTAATTCAATTGTAATTTTTAGAAATATCCATGAATTAGTTTTATGAATATAAAACTAATTCATGGATATTTCTAGAAATTGCTGTTGTTATAACTAAAAGTGTTGAGGTAAAATCGATCACCGGTAACAGCTTAACGTTAAATTTGATTCGGAAATAGTCTAGAGAAGTTCGTTGCAACTTCGATCGGTACTAATCCGTTCAAATAGACTCGCTTGCAGGAGGAGAGTGGAACTACCGACGTGGAATTATTACATAAATTGTTCAGCTCATAATAAACATGTTTGGAAATCTTATTAAATGTTAGTATATGGGATATTGGATATTGATTTTATTGTGGTATTTCATAATATTAATGAAGTATTACGGTAGCATAAATCGATTCTATATTCTATTTTGTTTTTGCTATTTGTATGCTTCACACGTTGTGTGCTTGTAATTCTGCTGACAACATAAAGTAACCGTCACGCCTTTAGCAAGTAGCAGGTAGGAACCGCTACTGCAAAGAGATTCACATTCGTCAATGACAGCATTTGGGCCAGAATTCGTCAATGACAGAATTTGGGCCAAATGGGGACGTGTGATTGCCATTTATTTGTCGGGCACATTTCCAACCCTCTGGGCCCAATAGATTTTGGTAGCAGAAAAATCCAATTACACTCACGACTATTGGGTAGGTTTGTAAAATATATTTAGATACATTATAATTTAGGAACGTTTTCGAGGTGTAGCCTTATTTAAGGTTAACTTAATGAATTATGTTTGCGAGTCATGTTCTGCAATAATTAATCATGATTACGTTTAGTTCACCTAGGATATAGGTATATGGTGTCAATACCATTATGTAAAAAAAAAATATTATTTCAAACCGCCATGTAACTATGTACGTTGATATTCCGGCTGATTCCATTTCAATAAATCAACGTAGGATCCGCTTGATAGCCGGATTACATGAGATATTAATAAACATTTTGTAACTTAAAGCCTAAATTACAAGAAAAATGGCGAAGGACTATTGGCACCCTCCAAGTTTCAGGTCTTCAAAATCTGTTTAGGTTGCTTCTTAATCCGTTAGTCACTCAGGACACGTTTTATTAATATAGAAGAAGATATTCTGTTGAAGATGACAACCTCCCGTGTCAAAGTAAGGGTGAGTCTCCAATTCAGCATTCTACGTTAATGATGAAGACAATGATATCCTATGTTGGAAGGCATTTGACACTAATCGTATCCAAATCTTTGTACATACACTATTAAAGATTCGTTCTATAATCCGATAGGTAACCCTACTTAACGCTTAAAAAATATTTTAAGAGTAAAGTAGGGTTGTAAACTGAATTGGTGGCTCAATTTGCTTCGGAGACCTCGATTCTTTTGTAGGACAACTATGTTGAATCACGGATATAATTATATGGGTTTTTATTGTTCCCAAGTATTCACCCTGAACAAAGGTGACTGTCCACCAGTTAAGCTCGAAAACGTCACACTCCCGCACAAGAGCACCGTGAAGTACCTCGGCTTACACCTTGATCGACGTCTAACATGGAAGCAACACATAATGGCCAAGCGAGAAGAACTCAAAATCCGTTATAGAGATCTACACTGGCTCGTGGGGCGCAACAGCAAACTCTCAATAGACAACAAGCTTCGAATATACAAGTCTATATTAAAACCTGTATGGATGTATGGAATACAACTCTGGGGCAGCGCTTGCAACTCCACTTTATCAATACTGCAAAGAATGCAAAACATTATTCTGAGATCAATATCTCAAGCACCATGGCTAGCTACTAATAGCGAGATCCATCAGAACCTACAAATAAGCACTGTCAAGGAGGAAATCCAAACAGCAGCTACGTCATACCAAATTCGGCTAAAGAACCACCCAAATGATCTTGCATCTGAACTGGCACGACAAAAGTATGTCAAAAGACTCAAAAGGAAGGACATAATGCAACTGCACATGGCAAACTGACCCAACAACCTATGGAGTAGATGTCTTCAATGGAAGACACACTTCGCACGCCACACCTACTATCATCATATCTGCTTATAGTTGAAACTGATTGCAGATTAAATAGGGGAAAAAAAAAAAAAAAAAAAAAAATTCGTAGAGAGGGACATGGTATTTTTTAAGAAAAATATATAACTGCCTTGGCAGGCGGATTGGTGACCGAAGTATTATGTTGTAAGTGACACACGTCGCAGCCCATACGTTGTTGTTATAACAATCGGGACTAACGGCTTAACATGTTTTCAGAGACACGGCGGGTAGTCCCTCAGCCAACCAGAGACCAGAGACGTGGGGATCGAACCCACGACCATCATGACTTAAATCAAGACTAATACGCAACAGAGGTTGTCTTCAAGATCATCGCTGGTATTTTTGGCAATTAATTATGTCTACAAGACACATAAAGATGTTATTCTTTTCAGAATCCCACAATTATGTTTTTATTAAAGTCACGAGTCCAATCAGCCGTTATTTAACTGTTATATGTATTTTTTAGATTTATGTTAGATAGAGGCAGGTAGGAATGACCACTTTTTGCCAATATTTGCACCGCTTTTTTATTGTTGTCGATTTCATTTATGGATTCTAATCATACAGAGTATTGGTTGCTTGTTGTGTGGTGCGAACATTTTTATTTACTGGGCCATTAGGTCCGTATGAGGTGACGTGAGAAATTTATAGTTCATGTGGCAACACTAGTTAATTGGTATCGATTTTAGGAAAGTGACCTTTATATTGCAAGTAATGTTTTAGATTGCCATGTCAAACTGTCACGAACTGTAATTGCTACGTTTGTTGTGATTGCATGCAAAATATCCACTAACTCAGTATAGTTAGAGCAAGTAGGTATACTCTTTGAGCTACACAACGGAACAAAAGTACTCAAATAAATAGCCAATATAAACACGTATTCAACCAAGGCATCATCATGAAATTGTATACTCTTATCCATAATCTATACTAATAACTTTAACAAACGAACCCAATACCTACACAATCACACACAGGCCACTGGCTAAAATTTCACACTAAACGATGAAAAAGCGGAAATCTTTGTATATATGATTCCTAGGAATAAACCCAAAAACGACTGGACGGATCTCGATAATTGTTTCACATTAGAACGCTACATAATCCCTGAATAACATAGGCTATATTAAAATATGAAGTTCCGACGGGAACGGGATATACGCGGATGAAACCGAGCGCGGGAAGCTAATAGTAAGCAAATTAATGTTCAGCTCAACGAATTAAGAATGAATTCGTTGGTTCAGCTATGGATCATGCCATATCAACCATCTGTAATTCCAGTAAAATTTATAACTAAATACATAAATTCAAAGTATACCTGCAGTCTACAATGTAGTGTGCCAGCATAGCCAACAAAACGTTCGCAATTATATTTCAGCCCATTTTAAAGCGGCCTCATGTAAAAAGCAGAACTTTAATTAAAGGCTTTTAACTGCGCCGAATGTACAGTTTTATTTGTGAGAGATAGTTTTATCCATTAATCTAACTTTTCATTAACCGTGTTAACAATTTACGAGTCCGCTGTGTTGATGTTGACAATAGTTTAAAATTGTCTAACTCTTAATTGTTCATTCGCATTGACTCAGTCTGTGGACGTTGGTAACGTTTTTAAGTTTTCTATGACAATGTTTGTTTTTAGCTTTGTAGTGCCTGGAAAGTTATAGATAGTAGATACAAGGATTTATTCCACTTGTGCGGAAGAAGCCTACAAAAAAAAAATTGTGTTGTTTGAGTTCCATATCCATACTTTATAATAGAACTAGCTACAAGGACTTCAATTATTAGCAAGTATTGAGCTACTTTGCAAGGAACATAGACATTGTTTGAATAATGTCCTGAGTATTAAGTTTGCCTCCCAACTGGGATCTAACTTTGAAATCTAGAAGAGAAAGTAAACAGTTGCTTCCATTTCCACACAATCTCATCTAAGTATGGTATTTTTTATCTACTTATAGTATTTCAAAAATGTCATTACTCAGAGCGAAGCATCAATGTTGCTTCACTCATTTATCGCTTTTGGTTTTAAATATAACATTTATGGTCAATGGTCACAATGCTCTCTTAGTCATAACGAAGCGAATTCAATAAATACTTACTACATGATTCACCGATGCACGCCTGTTTTTAAGCATAGCTTTTGGACCTCGATAAAAAATTGTTTTTATTTTATTTTATACCAATCTATATTTATTTTAACGTCAGGCGTTTTACATTTTCATTGGGTTTCATGATATCAATAAGTTATTGCAGGTAGGTTGAGGAGCTTTGAATTGTATTTCATATATATATTCCTAAGTACCTACACATATTTATATCAATTAGTAATACACAAACTTAGTAGATCATTATAATCGTTTCGGTATGAAATAAGGCAAAATCCTTTTATCCCTCACAATATTAGTAAACATGAAGGCATAATTTTATATTTTAGTAAAGGCGATTACCTTTTAAATTTGTTATATTATACAGATTTGAGCAATATTAAAAATGTGTGTGAGCAACAATAATATTTGAATAAAGTTCACGGTTTACGTTCACTGGACGAACAATTTGGATAAATTACACAGTACCGAACGCCTTCAGACATGTGAAAGGCAACGGTTATAACGCGGAACTTTGAACAAAGAATATAAGTAGGTGTTATTATTATATATCGGCGACAGCATGGGGCATATTTTTGTTGAAAAGGTTCAAAAATATAGTGAACGCATGATGATTATTATTCAGACTATGCGCTTGTTGCAGCGAATTATTCACAAAAAAATACTTACACGTAATTACTAAAATGACGTCGCCCGAGCAAATGCAAATGCTTGAGAGGTGAAACTGTTATCATTTCGCTGCAACTCCGGGAACAATAAGTGTTGGAGTTGGCAGGAGTCCCAGCTTTGAGGCGTGTGGGAAAGTGTCCATATGCAGCGAGAATTCCCTGGGAGCGGCAACCCGTCGAGTTTGTCGAGCTATTCGACAGAACAATAGTTTCAACCATTTAGGATTTCGGCTACATTGCTTCGTGCGCTACGACACATACGAATGCCACTATCTCGTGTCGCGAATCGATTCGCTTTTGTCTTGCTCTTGGATACACCCAGATTTTTCTTGTTGTCATCTACAAGGAAAACATCTTTCTTATTTATTTTTCTATGTTTTTTGTTACATTGGCTCATGATGAAAGAACAACTGTTCCTATTACCTACGGAAAATGAACGAATAACGCTTCTTGGTTGGATCTTGATTCAATGATGGTCTGGATGATGTGTTCTGTATTTTATGAACGCGAACAAAAACTAGTCAAAAGCTGCGCTAAGAACCTTAAGCCCGATAAAGTAACATAGTAACTTATTTTATTTTATTTAATCTGATAAAATAACATAGTACCTACGCGCATACTTCGTTTCAAAAAATGTCAGTGAAACACAATCGCAAACAGAATTGTCATAAACCACACTCACATGCAATGCATGCCTATTTTTGTTTGTTCATTTCAGACACGTAGGTGAATTGTCTGGTTATTATAGTTTTAAGCAGCCGTTTTCTAAAAAATCATATTCATAATTTATATTTATAAACAACCAAATTGTTAAATTAGCAGTTCACGTATAGTCAAAACTCGAAAATGAATTAGGTTAATAAAATAACTGAGGTATGTAAGATGTAATATAATATACATATTTACAAATAACGATCACACAATTATTAATACAACCGAATCTCAATATGAAAACATTTAAGTATGATAGCAAGCAGGGGGTCGCGGTACAAGCATTCGGCAGACTGTTCTGAACAAATTCGATGCTGCCTCATCTTGATGTTCCGATGAGCCATCGATCACAATGTAGGGTACATAGGGCAGTTCAATTTGGCTCGTTTCGTCGCCGTAACCCTTCAACAGAAGCGTACCTTTCCTGCTGTTCACACATTTCCAAATTTCAGATATTTGCACTCCTTCTCTGTAGCCACACTGGAAAAACGTAAATATGGAATTAGTCACTGATGTTGAATATACTAACTTTATTGGATTATCTGGTCTACTGTTGGATAAATTAGTAATATTTACGAAAATTTCTGTTTTTATTAAATTACGCCGATTGCTTCGTTGTAATATCTTCGGCCGCGACTACCGCGGCCCCGAGTTTGTTTTCAAAGTGGGGCCAAAATTTGTGTTTCTACAAATTTTCTCACCAGAAAATTCTAAATACCAGCCTAGTCGTTGGTGTTGTACCCATGCCTCAGAGAGCATGTTAAGCTGTCTTGGTAATACCTTGACCTTGTCGGTAAAACCATTCCATCGCATCATTCCATTTAGAATTAGATAGTACAGGAGCAGAGAGTGCTCTTGTGCATTATATGATGTTCTGCGCTGATGGAAATATATTGAGAGTTTTAGGTTACCCGGTCGGGAGGACTTTATCAAATTACGCCTAAATGCTGAACGGATTCAGATAAATTTACAATATATACCGGGATATATTTCCCATGTATGAAATAATTTGTAGCGGTTGAAACTGGTAGTTATCTATATGTTTAACTGTTGAATAGAATACACCGCGGAATACATTGAAGCTGAAGCTTCCTAAAAGAATTAACTGACGGCATAGGGGCCATAGCGGAGGGTACTTAGCCAAGCGGATTAGTGACCCTTTAATGTGTTTCTTCACCAACCACCGTATTTACGGTAGGTACTTACTTCCATGTTAGACCTTGCTGAGTTGGATCAGTTCAGTCATCCGAAATTGAATTATAACCTAGTATATTTTTCCATTAGATATTTTTAAATTATATAATTTTACATAGTTAATTACAATTACCTATTTTATTTATGTTTTATTGTCTTATTTATTCAATTTTGTTGAAGGCTGGAAAAAACCTGCTTACCACAACCATTTTTTAAGTTTTATACAATATTTTATATTTTACTTATCTCCTAAGAATAACTTCGGTTACACAAGCCAATAAAAATAGAACTCAAGTGTTGCGTGATGTGTAAGACCACTTACTCGTATATCTATGAACTATTCATTATAAGAGTAGAAAAATAGTACTTATTATTGGTGAGGATTCTTACAGTAAGACTTTGAACAAAATTATACGCATTATAAGTGTTATTAGTTTGTACCACCTGACAGGGACAAGTTAAAGTGTTCGTTATTATCAGGTTTAGATACCCGTTTGAACGAATATAAACGTCTACATACATACAAAGTAATGACTTGTTTTAAAGTAAGACTATTTTAATTCTATAGCAGAGGGCTCAAACACATATCTGGAGAACTTTTACGTAGTGTCATGACTTGGGTAAAAATGTCTTTGCTCAAGGTTTGCAGCTACGCATGCTAAAGAATATATAGCTAATATTAAAGCTTTCCGCGCGCGGTAACTCCCGTTTCTGTAAGAACTTCATTCATTCGATAAATGGGATATAGTAGCTGGGCAAATATTAAAGTATTTCAAAATATTGGACTTATAATTTCGCTATCCTTAAACACCGTTAATAACCGTATACAACATCGCACATTTGTAAAACCAATTACAAATCCATTGTATCGTTTTGTTCTACAAGTATTTCGTACAATTTCTGAAATCCCCTGAAGGCTTAGATGAAATAACTCACCACATATTCAGCATCTCTCTGCAAAATGTAGCTACATGTACGCTTAATTTTGTGTCTGATATAAAAGTTGGTTTACACGAAGTGCAAGAAGTATAACAAGTTGCATAAGAAAGTTTAACTTAGCCGGAAGATGTCCGCCATTGAAGCTCTTTTTCACAGACTTTCTTTTGAAGATAAACTTGTTCTCCAAAGTAATATACGGATGTGATGTACGTAAGTAATATACGGATGTACGTACATCTTATGTGTTTACTCTACCTGGTTCTTTTTGGTGGTGGCTCAATATTAGCCTAAGTTAAACATATTTCAAAACAATTACAACAACCCTTTCATAATACTAGATACGCAATACCATCAAGCACTACATTTATTCTACAAAGGTACACTCTTCTGCATTTTTATTTCGGACGGACATATTATTATGTAGTTAGGTACGTGGCTTTTGCTACTTCACAGGCATGACTCTTCTGTAAGGTGGGAGGTAACTGCTACGGATTTATGCTACGTAAGGTTATAAAACACAATGCTATGTGTTGCTTCTATAGAATGCTATGCTGTTCATTGCAAAGCTGATTCTTAATGAATGTCAGAGAGTACATACCCAGTTAAAGGTAGAAACGAAGTAATCATAATCGGTTTTATAGGAGGTGTGTTCCATGAGGCAGGAGTTAAAGGATATCGCGAGTGTGTTGTTAGGCAGTACGTCGAAGGCACAGGCGTGCACCGTGTTGCCGTAGCACTCTGCAATGCCGTGCTGGCAACTGAACACGTACCGGCCTAGGTATGCTCTTGTCTAAAACATGGAAACATAAATCACATTGACGAGTATATATACATAATAAAGATAAAGCTTATATAGAAAAACAGAACAGCAAGCTAAAACCTAAACAAGTATATAATAACGAGGTAAAAAAAGTGTGTTATTTTGGAATTAACAATTAAATAGGTAGATTCTACAAGTAATTTGTAAAAAGTAGTGAAAGGCTTAATCGGTTTTTTTAACTGCTACTAATTACTAAAGTATTTTCCAATACAACCATTCACGGGATAGAATCTTAGATGCATAAAAAATCCAAGCTATAAGTAACTTATACAGGAGAAAAACTGTATCATAGACTGCATAGCGCCATATCCAGATATGGAGAGTGGATGTTATCTAGTTTGACCAACATTCTTTCATTAAACAAGCTTTAGTTTATTTTAATTGGCGCTACACAGGAAAAACGAGTGTAGTAGATATTCCCGCTAAGCAGTAAGGAAGTATTACATAACAATTTCTAGGTACGATAGGTGCCGTGGCCATGCACACAGCACAGTAGTAGGTAAATGTTACTAGCATTAACCGTGCTGCGTGATTTATGTAAATTAAAATATAACATTAAGAGTAATGATAATGAAATTGTACATACCGTAGCGTGTCCGTAAGGTATTAAGTGTATGTCTAAATGTGAGCCTAGCCTTGTCACAACAGGTTTTAACTGCCTTACGAAGAAATCCACGCTGGCTGGACACAGAGTTTCATAATAAAGTTTGATTTCAATTTTCTCTTTCTGTTTAATGGCCGCCGATTGCTAAAAGTAAACCAATAACATATTATTTAAATTGTTTAATTATTACATTATATTACAGAGGCCTTCCACCTCATCATTTCGGGGCCTTTATAGCCCGAATAGCAGGGGCTTAGTAGTATTGATTCGGTTTATACGAATATAGCTACGACCCTGGTTTTGGCTCGACGCTGATGATCGTCGTGATTCTACAAACAGCTTAACATGCAGCTGTAACCGACATTTTGGTGTCTTTCTAACTCATAACAAAATGAACACAGGCCAAAATCTATATACGTAGGTATGTATTATTATGGGCCTGGCTGCATGCCTTGATTATATTCAAACAACTTGTCGAATATCAGTTTGGGAAACGTCCAAAATATTACGATTGCTTTGAATATCTGATGTATCAGTCTTTCTCTAATCTAACTTGCAGTTTTCTTTTATGTACCTATAACTATATAGGGTGACTGGTAATTAGTGACCGATACCTAAACACCTGAAATCGCGAAAAAAAAATCAGCTGCTCCCTACCATGTTGACGAGTTATGTGAACATGAATGTATGGAACAGCTGATTTATTTTTCGCGATTTCAGGGTTGGTGCCATAGTAAAAGTTGTTTGTTATCATGAGCACAATCATGTGTTTAGGTATCGGTCACTAATTACCAGTCACCCTATATAAATATGTATGGCAAGCTGTTCCTCAAGCGGAAACTTAGTAGCAGTATTGCTTACATAGCCATAGATAAAATTTTATCGCAAAAGTACTTAGCATGTAGCTAAGCTAATTTTTCTTTATACTTCAAAGACAAGATATTTGTTTAGCACGCAAAATATACTTTTGCCTATTTTGTAAACGATCTGATCTAATGTTGCTGTAGCTGAAAGGGACTCGGGCTTTTCCTTAAATAATTAAGTAATTACACATTTATTTATCAATTTGATTATTATACTATTGAGATTTTAAGTAGATCACCTACTTTTGCAGTTTCCTATACTAGAAGATATACCTATATGACTTACCATAATTATATAAATAGTTGTAGAAGGAAAATTATTTTTGAAAATACCACTTACCTTGATGGTCTTATGAAACTCATTACATTAATTAATACACTTCTAATCGACGGAAAAACATACTTGTACTTGCAATTTTTATGTATTACTTATAGCATATTTCATTTTGTATTCAATAAAAAATAATAAGCTACTAACTATAAGTCTATAAAACCTGTAAATTAAAACTTAATTTAAAATCTGGTTCACTTACTTCAGTTATTGTTTTTAAAGGTTGTACTCGATGCATTCGCTTTAAATAGGATTCTAAAACAATATAATTTCGCTGATTAACTTTTTTTTTGGGGTTTTGTATCATAACGTAAAGTTTTTCTTCAATTTAAGCCAATTTTCGCTTTGCCTGATTACCCATAAGCACTATATATTCAGTAAAAGAGCCTGAAATGGTGTTTCTTCGATTCTGTGTTTAATGAGAATGTTTAGATAAATATAATATTTAATTTTTATATTACATCAAAATTGGGTAAACATTTAAATGTAAGTTGTTTGCATGCATTATTAAAAAAAAAAATTAAAATGCTTTTTGTGAAACATCTTATTGGAAATTACTTTTCATTCACTTTTTTTAATAGTTTTAAAGCATTCAGATTATATATCGCTATCTGATTTGTGATTACACTAATCTTTAGCCAGGCAGTGACCACATAGCGACCACATTATTTTGAACTTTAATAGAATTAATAAAAAAGTGCAAAACCAATTAATACTAAACATACAACGGGCCTGGTTAAGGTCGTTATGTTATCAATGACTATTTATTATAAATCATAGGATGGACTTACCCACATCGTAGAGTGATTTATCTAATCTTAACACTTGACGACATAACGTTACTCCGATTAATAACTGAAGTACTAAAAGCTTGTAATATACCATTGTTCACTGCTTATACTGAAATTAAATAAACGTAAGTATTCGCGACAAATTACTTTATCGGTCAAATAGCCTATGACCAACAGTGATAAATTAACATGTGAGATGATATTCTTATCGTTTTTAATAACCACTTACCAGTGGCGTAACAGAAGAGAGAGAGGATGGGCAAAGCGCAAGAGGTTCTTGACCTGTGGTAAAACACCCAAGATTATTTACTAAGTTGTACAGTTACCCACCAGTTGGTCAAATCTGAATCTTTAACAGGAGCTAGGCGTTTAATAAAATTCTCATCCACGTTATAAGCTGTCAACATGCCAAAATGAATTCCAATTAGTAGAGTCATTTTTGATAGTTTTAATAATAAAGTAAAATATGTCAATAATCTTACAAAATAAAAATAATTACTTTATTTAAAAAAAAGCTACGCGTAATCTAACATTATTGCTATGACTTTCTCTTCTCCCCCGCGCTGGATGAAATTGCGAAGGGCCCCGCAATATGCAGTTACGCTGCTGCTACTTACCTACCTAAATATACTTAACATTTCATATCTCGTCATTTAAAATGTCTTTGCCCTCATTAATCATTTTTATTTCCTCAAGCACTTACAATTTGACTTGATATATCAAATAAAAACTTAAGATATCTTCGTTATATGCAAAAATAATACAATTTTTACTAGTATATTGCGTGTACAGGAACGAGTGAGATTTGGTACAGATCTAGTTGATATGAAAAAAAAGGTTACTCTATTTATAAAGTAGTGCGACAGTCGCACTAAACTCCACTAAAAATCTTAAAATCGCTCCTTCATCCCCGCGTCAGCCACTGCACTGAGCACAAGCTAGGCCTTACATTAGACAGACAGGGGACGCCGCACGGACGGGTATTTGCTTTATCTAGCTGGCCAAAATTATTTATGTCACTTAATCATTTGAAAATGACTCAGTAACCTATAAAACCTTAAATTCAAGTGTGTTTTACTACTTATTTCTAGATAAAGGGGTCCCCTACCACTATAGTAAGTAAATTGAGATTTGAGATGTAGGAACGAAAACTTGCGTTAAAAAAACTTCTGTTATTTATAAAATATGTTTTATTACACAGAATAATATTTAAAAACAATAAGTAAAACAAGATGGTGTCGATTATAAATATAAAAAAATATATAAATAAAACAAAAAGACCTAAAATTCTTCACATATTAACATTTCTAAGGTTTCCTTCATAAAATAATGTTGTTGCCTTTTTCTCATAGTTCTCGAGTCCATTTGCGCAGCATAAATTAATTTCTCAGGGCTATTAGACAAACGAATGTTCTCAGTTTTACTTCGTTCACTAGTTTCTTCAAAAGGCACACTAGGTCTACCCGCTCTGGTCGGCATCTCAGGTAAATGAAACACTCCATTAACCACTTTACACTTTACCACAGTTTTAACAAACAGATCACTTCTATATTTTGCTGCTACCCACCTTTTCTTCATTTCTGATTTTAAACGTGTAAAATTATGCTTTATGTCTGTTACTTGTTCCTCAGAATACCTTTTATGAGATATCAAGTAATTTTCAACAAATTCTAGTTGACCGTTAAAATTGAGCTCATTTTGTAATCTCATGAATTAAAATACTTCTTTTCGAGTTATTATATTATTTCCAGATGGCCCTGCAACAATAAAAAGTAAATTAATCTCATTTTATATTTTTATCACGTTTTCGAGTTACATTTATGAAATCGCTCCAGATGGCGGAATAGGAAATAGTAGGAACCATTTTTTTATTTTTTTTTTAAATATAATGTCTCTATTTTAAGAAAATATAAAAACCATAGCCGGGTAATGTCGGGCACTACAACAAAAATGCTATTAAAACTTATAAAGTACGAAAAATAAATAATTAAAAACGCTGTTTTTTAAAATAGCGAAATATAATGTATTACAATAATAGAATGAAATGTTTTAAACGTGTAAAATATGTCACTTACCAGCAGTTTCAGAATCCATAGTTAGTATAAATGTATTCACAACACAACATAAAATAAAAAACAGTTAAAATGTATGTTGTAAAGCAGAAATGTCGAAAACGAACAACCACTACAAGCAATGGCTGAGTTCCGACTGATCGTATCCTATGGAATTTGGGGTGGGTAAAATAAAAACAATAGGGTTGGGTCGCCCAACTACCTGGCTTTTCTGGGATTTTTTGTTTTTACCTGATCGTAATTCTGAGAATTGCAGTTTTGGCCAGCTAGATAATCCAAATACTCCTGTGTCTTGCACATTTTATTAAACCAGAGGTCATCCCAAGTTCAGTTCAAGGGCCACATATAGTATGTAGGCTATCACAGTGAACCGGATAAATATCGTCCAAGGGCCACATGTAACTGCGGACAGCAGTAGATTAACTCCGTAATAAGACAGCTCAGACTCCTGTGTGACTCCTGCCTCGAGGCTTTTTTTACTTCACCGTTATGGCTAAACGGTGAAGTAACAAAAGCCTCGGGGTTACCTAAATTGGTCTGACTACATTGTAGGTATATTTTCACACGAAAAAATGAATAAGAGGTGTAACAGATTTAAGATATACCAAAGTTGTTAAAGGACCTTGATTTAGATCCAAAATACAAATTTCATGAAGAAGAAATAATCGGCAAAATGTATGTACTATTTCGGGTTATTATTTTTTATGTATTCGTATTTATGGGGACAATGTTGGTATCAAAATTATTTTTGGAAAATGCATGAGCGACGCCGGACACGAACATCTAATAATAAATATAAACTGTTTGCATTTTTGCATTCATTGAAATAGGTCAGTTAGAATAAAAATATAAGCTTTCACTCGAAATATGAAATTGAGTTAGTCGTTATTAAATAATTCTACATTATTTTGAATACCGAGATGAAATAAAAAAGCATCGAATATGCAGCTCTACTGAACAACTAACAAGGCATTTTTTCAGGCTAATTCAATATTTTCCAGTTTCATTAGGCTGGTTCATATTGAATATAAAAGCACGGTGAGTAATATTTTTCTTTTCACTAGTATTTTTAATCTAGATGAGGAAAGCGCTTGGTAAAATAAAATAAAACCAAATCGTAATAAATGAGTTTGCTAATGGTAAACGATTTTTTTTATTAGTTCGTGTTAAATATCAAAACGTTACTAAAAGAAATCTTTAAACTAATGTTCTGAGTTCTGAAACCCTGAGATCTACTTATGTACTTTTTTAAGATATAATAAAATGAGAAAGTTAATCTAGTCTTTTTTCTTGTAAACGATTGCAATCCACATTTAGATGCACTAAAGCTCATCTTTTACCCTACATGAATCAATGGAGTTAATTATGTATCTTAGAGATGTCTAAATTAATTCTATGCCCGTAGAAGTCGCAAAAGTCTCATGGCAAAAAAAAAGGTAAAAAAAAATGTTGCAAAGTTTTACTCATATTTATTTTGTAGGTACTGTTAACATGTATTGTTCTGCAGCGGGAAAACAACCACTTACATTTCATTCTGTAGGTGTATCGCACCATCACACACAAAATCCTGTCCTAGCAAGCAAATAAGAGCAAAATGAAATGCTGTAGCGTCTATGAACCATGTTACAAGAACTCGACGAAGGGGAATTTTGTCGCCTGTCCTAGACGAGTATGCTACGGGAATACGTACCTACGTAGGGTTTCTCTACGACTTCACATGTCGTGGTTTATTTTCTAACACCACCAGAATTCAATTATCAACTGGTGTTAGAACTAAAACGACTATATTTGTTGTTGTTAACTACAAGTTTAATGTCTAAAGTTTCTACAAAGGTTATTAGTTGAATATGTTTAAAAACGTATGGTCTATTGTCTATGATATTATTATAGATTAATCAGGTCATAAGGTCATTTCGATACTAACATATCACGTTTCATATGACGCTGCGGTGTGTTTAATAGTAATTAATCGCGCTGTTTACTATTTAAATTATAGTTACTTAGCTATTTAAGCGCGGTTACACACTTTCTTCAGGCTTGATTTTCGCCGAGGTAAATCTTATTGAACGTCTGAATCACGTAACGATGTGACAATGACTTCGATAAAAATGTTTTAATTACTGTGGGGTTATAGTAATACATCTCCTATTTCATTGGTACTGTATTATTAAAGCCTAAAATTAAAATATTCATTTCACTTTTTTATTATGTAGGTACTTAGCCCCGCGGCTTTTGCTACTTCACCGGGCATAAAGGCGAGCAGAGCTTCAGCCTAGATAAATGGTTTAAAAACTACAAACTAAGCAACCTGCGCAAGAGGGCGTCCCCTCTCGGACTTGGACTCGGCTCAGGACGGTGACGAGGAGATTAAGGGATTATGGCTTTTAGTTTTTTAACCTCCTCCTCCTGAAGGCCTCTCTGACTTCAAGTCTACGAGGGCATCATAAATTGCATACATAGAAAACGCTGAGTAGCAAAGACATTTTTATCAAAGTTACCTATAGTAATATCGTTACGTGAATAACCTGGTTATTCATAGTAGAGTTGAAGGCACCCCGAGCACGCGGAAGGTCACTTACAAGATGGATGGATCAAATTAAGGCAGTAACACACGAACTCGAACTTGTTTGCTTGAAAAATGCAGCCGCGAGGGAGAAATGGTGACGTATTGTCGTAGGGGTAACTGCTGAAGTAACTACTATGACCGCTCAGCCAAGAGTGTAACAACAAAAATAAGAAGAATTATATTTAAGACCAATACCTATTCGTAACTGAAAGAGCTTAAAAAATGAATTTGAACTTAAACTTATTATGAGTTACGGATTAATGACAAGCTGACGGACGGACTACTTTGTCTGTAATATCCTATAATTTGCTACCTGTTAGTTAAGTGTCTAGTTTAATTCATAGAATAAGAATAATTGTGTAACATTGTGATTCTGACAATGACATGTGTATGTAAATACCTTAGTGCTGAATTAATTTGTTATTTCATTATTTCAACATTTTACGAATAAATAATAATATAAAACATTAATGATTCCGACAAACCCATGTATCAACTCATAAGGAAAATCGAATAATTCTAGTTAGATAGGTACCACTGACATAAATGTGGTTGGAACTGAAATATATAACGTTAGGTACCTATAACACTAACGTAGTTTGTTACCAAGCAATATGTTTGTCCTAAGTAAGTAAGAAAACGCGATATATTTCTGACCAGGGAATTTTCAGCCACCGTCACGTATGTTTTTATTGCTTGGACGTGTGGCACTGAGGTGATGGTAATAGTATAGGCAATGAAATAAGGACAGTATTCTTTGTAAACGACAGGTACAAATACAGGATGTGGATACAAATAAAGCCTTTCAAAGGTATGTCAATGTACACATTATAATGTAATATCGATACTTAATATGCTTAACATATGAAGCTGAAGAGTTTGTTTGTTTGTACGCGCAATTCTCAGGAACTAGTACGATTTGAAAAAAAACTTTGAACAGTGTGTATATTTTTAGAGTCGGTTGAAACCGCGCGGGAAGGTAGTCTACTTCAAAATTAGACCTTGAACGGACGGAGGGAATATAGAACCCACCATATTTTGAATTTTATGTACTTGTAATAAAGATCAAAACTAATCAATTCTAAACATACCCTCTGTCCGTTTAAGGGTTAACATGATAGCGATGGGGCGGGATATCATATCTCAAACCATGGACCATTTAAAAACTATTTCTAAATCTACAAACGGACAGTAAAATGTTGGTATGATGTAAAACATGCCGTGTGGTTTCCGGCTTAGAATAGACCACCCCATGTCTTCCCATGGGTGTCGTAAAAGGCGACTAAGGGACATATGGCTGATGGATGGGCAGCAGCATCTATTAGCTCTAGGTTTACATCTTACTGCGATCACCAATCCGTCTGCTAAGCGTGGTGATTATGGCAATATCCCTCTACGATCCTGGTTTGCCAAGAGGAGGCCCATGTTCAGCAGTGGACGTAAACGGGCTGTTGATGATGATGATGATGTAAAATTGTAGGAAGATCCATGAAGAAAGAGATTTTAAAGAGCAGAGAAAATTCTCTCGGAAATTAGCTTTGCTGTTGTCTAAATAGACAACATCAAAGCTAATCTTTACTAGGATAATATAGGTTCCGGAATTACAGGAGCGATTTTTTTTTCACTTTTAGAAAGTTGTGTTATCCAGGTTTAACATTATATATATAATTGCTTTATGCGATAAGACCGCCCATTGTACTGTGTCTATTATATTATCTTAGTCCTGTTTACTTAAGCGTGTTCAATAAAGAGTATTCTATTCTATTCTATATATTTAATGATAAAGTTGTAGTTGAGCTAGATTATTAATATTGTCTAAATAACGTTAGTAGCTTCTATTAAAGCCAGCCAACATATAATTAACATTATTCGATAACATAATATCGATTCGATAGCAGACAGTAAAGGAATAGTTAAATAGGTAAAAATGAGTGTAAGCCAACAAATTAAATATTCAGGAACCTGGTTATCAGGCAAGCTCTGTTGCAATTAGCTGTGTGTTTGCAGAACTGGTCACAGGGCGAATGGTCTCGCATTTTATTTGATGAACGAACGATGTCACCTTTGTTTGTATAACAGGGAAATTTCATCTGCAGATATACCTATTCGTATCATGCCGGCTCCGACACGGAACAGTTGGCGTCGAACGAAAACTTGCCAACAATGTTTTTTCAATATCCAATTCGCTTGATTGGAAATGGGCATGGCGCACGGTCATACTAGAATTGGTTCGTCGCCGTGAGGTTGAATGTCATCAGTAATCTGTTGCATAATACATAGTACCAACTTTTATTTTGCTGTAATGATGCCGATACTGTTCTTTATATGTAAAAACAACAAATAGTGTATGAAAAAAAAATTGTAAACATCAGGTTAGTCAGAATGCCACTTTATTTTTGATGTTATTAAATATTCAATAAGTAATATCTATATTAATAAAACGCTTTGTCCTGAATGATTGACTGACTGTTGGCTAAATAGCTGATCGCAGAGAACTGAAACTTGGACAATATATATGAAGTATGCGTCCGATAAGATAAGATCCGATAAGACTTTTACTTGATGATAAAACGTGGCAAAGTAAAGTAATCTAAAGGACGCCAAGTCGCGGGCTACAGCTAGTTCAAATATGAAACTAACAAACGACCACGAATAACATTTATTGGTATAGGAAAAATGGAAAATACGTTACAATTATTCAAATTCTTTGATTTTGTATAAGTTTACGAGGAAAAAGTATATTATTTATACTTATAATTGTTTGAACGCGCAAATATAAGGAACTATTGGGCCGATTAAAAAAAAATATATTATGACGTTCCCACGTGAACGTGAGTTACTCGGGTAAAACCGCGAGCGGGAATCAATATTTGAGAATATCAATCACTTTTCCTGACCACCAAAAATATTCCACATTTTGAAAATATTGACGACAACTTTCATGAAATCAGAACATTTCATCAATTCATTCAATGCATGAGGTCGACTTTCATTAATATATATTAAACGGTTATTATAAGTTTAATAATAGAAATCAATAGTGCTTATCCCCAGATTGAATGGAAACTTATTCAAAAGGATCTATCGCAATCTATTGCAGGTATGTAAGTAAGTCATTAAATATATAGAAGTCTCGAAGAACTACGATTGTCAGTACATTTAATTACAACTTTTGATTCCTATATTATATCATTTAGCGAATTCCATACTTATTATTATTATATATGTGGATATTACTTAGTTAGTTTGCATGTTTAAAATGCAATCTCACAAAAATGTATTAGCATAAAGCCCAATGCTATATACTTATTATATGTATGTTAGAGCTAAGCGTCCCAAATCAATAGATAAATGCATTTTTCCTATTAAAAACAATATAACTACTTTTCCATGTAACGGAAATTTGTACACGGCATCAATTTGTATTACGGTGCGGAAATGAGAAGAATATCACGTATGTCTGGCTAAATATAAGTGCTTCAGAAGTTTGTCAAAAAGGAACGTCTGTAAGGCAGACGGGAGACTGCTGTCTGCAAGATGGGTGGCGAGCGAGTCTGTTGGCCTCCTTACACAATAGATTCGCTACTTGTCGGCCCTTTGTTATCTTACCACACATATTAGACACTTTTTATTTGAGTCTAGAAAGAAAATTGAATTGTAGCTTTGTTTCATGAACAGACGAAGATTATTTGAGGGGACGGCGTGATGCTGTTTCCCCCTACTTTCTCTTGTCTCATTTTTGTACGCTGCTGTTATTTTTCTTTATGAAGATGCCCACCAGTTTTGTAAAGAACATGTATTCAACATACTCTAAATGTTTTTCTTTTAACTCCTGCACTTTGAAAATAAATCCATGTGTCGCGAGGGCACTTACCTGCATACACTTAATCTACGTTCACAAAGCACGTCAGAACAAGTTTCCATGGTTTGCGAAATACGCACCCAGAAAACCAGTTCTCAGAAGCAACTACCGTCGCAATTGAACAGGTAAAACAGAATTTTATAAATCCTTTATCATTATGGTATCAAGATAAATTAGCCAAAAGGCATAGGTTATATTTTACTGAGAGATTCCCATGGGATGAGGAGCTCACGGTCTAAATCAAATTTGTAACCGTTATCAAAAATAATTAAATATGGAGCCCGTATTAATTTTATAGCTGAGTAACCACGTAAATGTTGAAAATAGATAGAATTTTCACTCACAGATTTGATGTGCTTTAACAAGTTCACAGCGCCTGTAGTGGTTGTGTCTCCGCGCTCGGCGCTCTTCGCAACTTTACTTCCTATTTGCCTTTAATGAGATTTCTCCCTAGATCTTCCACGCTGATTACAAACGGGCTAATAACGCGATTTAACAGCAGAGTAAACATCTGTATTGGATGCAAAATATGTTTTTAATTTGAAAGCATTTCAATATACATATATTTAGATATAAAATATGCCAACTGAAAAAATAGACTCGGTAAACTACGAACTAAATAAATAACTATGATGACAAAATAAAAATAATGACAATGTAAAAACTGTGATAAAAAGGTGAGTAAAAAGGTATGTACCTACTATAGACTTACATAAGCTTTCTTAGCTTGACTCGGGTTTAGAGTCCATGACTTCAGTAACAGTTTAACAGATAATCCAGAAGCCAGGTATTATACCCATGTTGTCGAGCACCATAATTGTGTACGGGAGTTAGATCAAAGTCTTAGTAAAATTTGTAATTACTTAAACTTTCATATCGTCATGCAGCAAACTTTGGTTATATGTATGTGAATTGAGGTACTACAGATAACACATTCAGAAATATTAAATAGTAATAATATCACATTTAAAATTGACAAAAATTAATATCCACATGTACACACACAAACACACACACACACACATTCGCACACATCCACGCAAATACACACTCATAAACCAACTAACATCTATTGATTAATGTTTAATATTATTCGATGTATTCTTTTTAACTATGTAAACCTGTCTCGTGTAACTTGTAAATGCTAACAGAAACAACATGTCATAAAAACGATTTACCTCATTGTATAAAAAAAAGTACGATATAGTAGTAATGACCAAATTTGCATATTTTGAAATGTAACTAACTAAGGGGTGGAGACCTGGTGTCCTGAAACACAGGCCTCGAGCCTAGCTTAGGCACCAGTCTCCCACAATATAATATTGAGGCTCACATGTACTTTTAAATGTAATGTTACTATATTGTGGTGAGAAATAAATCATTATTATTATTATTATTATTATTAATATTATCACACATTAACACTATATTATGGAATTATATTACTTATTCTACATAGTTCAATTGCTTTGTTGCAGAAACAATACATAGTATACAACAAAGTCGCTATCTGTCTGTACCACATAGGTACATGCTTAAAACTTTAAAACTACGCAAAGTATTTTGATGCGGTTTTTGTAATCGATAGAGTGATTAAAGAGGATTGTTCATATGTATAATACATCAGAATTGCGCCCGTGCGAAGCTGGGACAGGTCGCATTATTTTAGATATGAAGCGCAACCCACACTAAATAAATATAGCCTTATAGTATTTTAATATACTATTACTAATTACTATTTTATTAAGGTCATAAATAAACTATTTGATTAAAATCAAAAATATGATTTCCCATGGTTTAGCCCATTCATTGTTTTGTTCCATTACGTTTTCATCTCATGATAATATGTGGAACAGAATTTACCTAAATATATTTTTTCTACGGTTCCTCTCATAGAACGAAAGAGTTGTGGCATGAGACATGGAAAAAAAAGAATACGTCTCTTGTTTAACATTTATGTTATGATTATATAAAGTGGGTACCTAATGAGAATTTTAAAACACATTGACATTTATTTCATTAAAGTTTAATTTCTTAAAGTTAAAACCTTTGCTAAACCTTTCTTACTTACCACGAGCAGTACCATAAAATATGATTGGTTCACTAAATCAATAGAGCAAAGTTCTAGATAAAGCTTCCAACATTGTTGCTCTTTCATAAAATATATTTGCTTTCCTATTTACCTCTACTAGAAAATCTAAAGCATTTTATTAAACCTGCAACGTTGAATTTAGCGAGTCAGACATTAACGTCTTTTGTTATGATTTTCCAGCGCATTTCCAGTTTCCTAGATGTTATTGTTGTAATTAAAAATATACTTACTTTAAAGATTTCATGAGGATGGAACAGGAGAACTAGTAAAAAGAATGAGTACATTGATAAAACACGCTGAAAAGCTCGTCAGGCAGGTGGTCGGCGGGAGCTTCGCCATTTATTTATCTGCAGTGAAATGAAAAATTGAAGTGAATGTTGTTGCGCTGAAACTCGTTGTAGCACTTCAATACAGCTATATTTTGTGAGAAGGAATTATTATCGCTTTATTGATAAAACTGCAGCGTCGAATGCGTTTAAAATTAAGTAAGTATATAATTTTTATTGTTTGTCGAATGCAATATTTGTTATGGTTGTGGTGAAGACCATTTAAAAGTTATTGTGTAATAGGTGTATGCAAAAATATTTTTTTTTTGTATATAACCTGCGCTGCTGATACCATGAACTAAACTATGTTTTATTTTAATCAAAAACTCTAACTTCATTATTTTTACATCTACTCTGAAAGATATAGCTTTGTCATTTTCAGCAAAGCGTACACGACTTGTACCCATGTCTTACCGAATATGCAATATGTTCGTCAGAAAAAAGGTATAATCTGTTAATACTATAATGGCAAAAATTTTCGTTGTTATTTCACAATAATTTTAAACTGTAGGAACATTAGTTTTATATAACATTATAACTAAATGACCTAGCTGTACAATAATCGAAGTTGTTATAAATAATCATAACGCAGTGTATTTTTGCTAAGCATTTCCTGTCCAGGTGTAGGGTCTCACGCTATCCTGACATTAACGGCGCGGCGTACCAAGGGTTCTTCTCGTTAAATATTAACATGAATTGGGCTCCTACCTTCCAGCTAGGTATATACCTATTGGGGACAATAGCATGCAAGGATGTATTTTTGCCTCAATGTTACATAGAACGCATGGTAACTCATGTATATGTATAGATTCTGTGTTTAATGTCTGCAGTCTGGATGTGTGAAAATGTATGTGTTTATTTCTGCCTGTTCTCTATCTTTTTCTTGTTCTTTATTTATCTATTATTACATAGAACAGTACCGAGACTGAGTGAGTGATTGACAAGTTTAAAGAAAATGAACCTTAAAAAGCAATTGAATCACGAAATGTGTTAAGCATAATATTCCTTAGGTACCCAGACGAGCTGTGAAATAGGGGTTTAAGTTTGTACACACATTTTTTATTAATAAGCAAGCAAATAACGCTGATCTAAAGTCACAGAGGGATCCAAATAAAAGGACAGTTAGTACGAGTGCAGCAGATGAATAGCACTATCCGACCTCATCCAGGCAGCCCATAAAATGCATCATGGAAAACGCGTGCACTGGGGGAGAATACTAAAAGTCTCACTCAATCTAATCGCCAGCGACCGCCCTGAGCCGAGGTCCAAGCTCCACAGGGGGCGCCCTCTTGCGCAGGATGCTTAATTTAAACCATTTATTAAGGCTCGAGCTCTGCTCGCCTTTATGTCCGGTGAAGTAGCAAAAGCCTCTTGGATAACTACGTATATCCATCTGAAATAAAAACTGGGAGAAAATGTAATATTTTAAGGTACGACAAAGAAAAGTTTACAAATTTCTTTGTTGGCAATGAAATCTATAATGGAATAGAATCTTAATCTAGAATAGAAATCTAAAGCTAGTTTCTTCTTAAATTAATGACTCCTTATGTGATATGAAAAATGTCAAGAATGTTCAATTATCTAGTGAATAAATAAAACCGTCGTAAGAGCAAGCCTACCTCCTCGTCTTTTTTCTTGTTCTTTATTCCTGGAATCTAAAATTTTCTTACAAACTGAATATGAATAATGAAAATCTCATTAAAAACCCATCCTGAAATACGAGGAGCGAGTAAGTTCAAATACAAAACTACACGAAGTTTGAGTACACAAATTCAAAAGGCTTCTACAAACACGACGACGCAGCGGGTTCGCTCGAATTAGGTATTAATACAGAATGGATTAATGCAATAACCAGTAGGTAGTTTCATTATTGAAATAAAATCTGTTAACATAGTTTTGCGCTCGGCCCCATTTCATTCCACTCGCTATCTGAGTCAAAGCAAACAGTGCGCTCTCCGGGCCTTTGTTTCCACCAGTTACTATCGCGGTTCATTTATGACCCTTATCTTTTACACACAGGAATAGGTAGTTCTGCTAAATCTTTTATTTCTTTCCGGGGTTACGATGAGTGTGTAGTTATGGCGTTTATGTATTTACGAGAATACCTGAGTGCTTAGAATAGTATATATAAAGAAAACAAAGATTTCATTAATCCTTATTACTTAGATATCTATCTAACCTGTTTAAAAGACTTCAGTAGGCAGGTAAGCGTTGAGATGACTTTCAGAAAGATATTTAAGGAATTTACCTATAGCAACTTATGAATATTTCATTTTCAGCAGTGCTGGATGAGCCCATTAGCGGACAAAGCAATGCTTTGGGCATCATAGTTTTGTAAGGCTGTTTGAAAATATTGAATTTTCAGGGTGTGGCACAGGCGTATTTTCTCTGGACAGATAGTATTAGTATTAGCCCGACATGACGATGGATTTTTGATCATTTGCACGTTTGCGTACCCAACACGGCCTGGTAATTGAACCTGGAAACTCAAGCTTCAGGAGTTATATAGGACTAAAGGACCAAAGAAAATTTTAAATAATTTCAAAAGATATTGCCATCCTATAAGTATAGCCGTGTGGTTTCCGGCTTAGAGTAGACTACTACATGTCTTCCGTTATGTCGTATGAAGTGACTAAGGGAGATGCCTAGATCTGATGAATGGGCAGCAGCATCTATCAGCTCAAGGACACTAACTAGATGGTGCGCGGCAGATGGATTGGTAATCGCTAAAGTAAGGTATATATGTAACTTATCTTACACTTACATAATTGTTAACGGCGCTATAAAAATCGTTTTCTGTATATGCATTTTATAGTATGAAAGTCGATTACATGGAGGTGATTTAATGATATTAAGATATATATCTATATATATGTATGTTTAGAACGGCATCAAGTAATGCATTACATAATTACATCCTTAATGATCACTTACTCATATAAAATTGCGAGCTTCATTTTATATCTGACGCTAAACGAGGGTAAGCAAATAATAAAATTTTGTGTAAGCCTCTCAACTAATGAGAATTATTTTCAATTAGACGCGAGTCTCGATCACTGCCGCTCTAATGACATGATTTACACGCAGCCTCATTTACGACCTCAGCTAGGGTTGCCATACTGCAGATTAGGTACTCGAAAATTATTATTATTAAGGGAACAGTTATACACCATTTTTTTTATTCTAACTTCTATGTATAGTATTTATAAGGCGGTTTTGACATTTTGAAGCTGTTGCCTAGATACTCGGAAGACACATTGTTTCAAAGATCAGCTAAGCACACTGTAGCGGTTGGGTGTCGTCGGCTAGCTCTGGCAATGAGACACTGAGACACATAAAATGCAGTTTAATACAAAACAATATATAACTCCACGAAATTATAATAACAAAACACCGCTTTAAAAAGCTCTGCGCTGAGTGACCCGCGCAGGTTGACACATTCTAGATTTCCTAGAGCGGGTTAGGACGCCACCAACCTTATTGGGTGTCACGTTATAATACATCCTCCAATAGCAACTCGTATGTCACATTATATATTTTATAATATATAATGTGTATTGTGTGTTTTATAATATATAATTTAGCTCTCCCCCCTGGACCGCGAAAGCGTTTAGACGTGTGAACCTACGCAGATTTAATTTAAAATTCAATAATTTGAGTTAATTACTTCAAATAATTCCGCCACTAAAATTCGCTCAAGTACCAGGCGCCCATACCGCACTAGAGGTATACAAGCGCGCGCGCGCAGCGACGGCAGAAAGGGACAACAACAGCGACCGCAACGGGTCAGCGAGCCACGCTACGTGTGAGTCACCAAGACACTGCGGCCGACCGTACGTACATCATATTTGGCGCTTGCCGTAATTCAAAGGCGGAAGCGATAGCGATTTACATTCAAAGGGGTTGGCCCAATATAATTGGCTCCAATCAACTTATATAGTAATATTACCAATTCTTGTGTAATTAAATACGGTTCAATATGCCGAACTTAGCACGCTCGCCTCCATTAAGCAAATCTCATAGCGTGTCAGATTCTGATGTTGACAAGCTAACGGCCTACGTCTGCCCTACAGAAGAGTTCTCTCATATAACCCAAAGAGATACTAAGCGCCGACGAATCGCTCTAGACCAATCAGGGTCGGAATGTTCAGATATTCGAACAATAATTCGTGAAGAACTACAGGAGATGCTGAGTACCCTCCAACAACAGAACTCACGCCTGGACATCATGGAGAAATATATCACTGAGATTAAGACTCAAAATGATGTCATACAAAAAAAGAATCTCGATATAGAACAATCTATTGAGTTTGCTACCGCCAAGCTAGATGAAGTTCAATCCACTATAGCAAGACTGGAGGAGGATCGTCAACAACTTGTGTCACAGATCTCTAAAATTGAAGAGAAATGTGACACAATGGAGAGGGTCTCCCGAAAATACAGTATCCTGATCAGGAATGTGCCAAAGCAAGAAAATGAACACAAAGAACAGATTTTCGATATGATTAAAATACTCACTACCAGTTTGGGTGTCAAGATGGATACCACTGAATTACGCGATGTATACCGCGTGCCTACTAAATCTGGGCAAACCACCACGTCGGTGATAGTTGAATTCTCGTCAACTCTACTTAAAGGACAAGTTCTGATGGCAGCTAAAAAACAAAACCTTGAATCAAGAAGATACAAAACAGAGCAATTGAATTCGTCGCACTTGGGATTGGATGGCCCTAAAATTGAAATATATTTAGCTGAACACCTGACACCCCAAGCCTCTCGGTTATACTATCTTGCTCGTGAGCTCCGCAAATCCATGGGATACGATTACTGCTGGACTTCAAACGGACTGGTCTACATGCGGAAGAAAGAAGGGGAACCACACATCCTAATAAAAAGCGAGGCCCAACTTCAACAGCTAAAAAACAAATGACTAATATTCCTTATAGTAAGCATACTCTTATTTTGTACAACTAATATCTACACATTCCCCCATAGCATAAATATTCACAATAATCACACAATTTATATACAATCTAAGTTCACACAGACTGACGTACTTACAAAACTCACAATTACACAACCATGCAACATTTATTCCACAACAAACACAATACAACCTAACTACTCAATAAAACTACCTCAAAGCAACGCACTAACTACTAACATCTACACAAATCATCCAACACGGCATACAATATTCCCTTACCATTTTATGGATTCAAATTTTGCTTATGTATTAAATATGGCTAACAAAATTAATTATGGTGTGGTATGGTATTACAGCCGAAATATAATTTTGTTCCTCACAATTCTTGGCAACATAAATAGCTCTCTCTCACTTTTCAAAACTGATAATGGACAACAGACAATTATTTGACGAATTTGACAGCTGTTGTACAATTCCATGTAAATTAATTGTAAACCCTAACCATCTGGCGCAACACTTTGATAATTCGAATAGATTGAACATAATTTCACATAACATTAGAAGTATAAATAAAAACCTAGACAGCTTTCTAATATATATTACAAGGTTAAAAACTAATATAGATATCATCGTCCTGACAGAATGTTGGTGTAATGAAAACTCGAATCCCCCCCAAATTGATGGTTTCTATATGTACTTCAGTAAGCGTAGCTATAATCAGAATGACGGAGTGATCATGTATATTAACGCAAATATTAAAGCAACTGTACAAGAAATTGACTTAGATGAGGCCAATTGCTTGACGGCCAAAATAGGTAACTTGACAGTAATAGGTATATATCGCCCCTTCTGTTTCAAAAATCCTACTATATTCCTTGATTCTTTGGACACATTGCTAACCACTACCAAATCGCGGCATATCATTATAACCGGAGACATAAACATCGACACACTAGATACCAACAACAACGACGTTAGAGACTATCTGGAAATCATTGGTTCCCATGGTTTACAACAAGGCGTTAACATCCCCACGCACGGCCATACCTGCCTAGACCACTTCATGTGTAAGCTAGGGGGCGATCATCAATGTTTTGTACTGGAAACAGACATCACAGACCATTATCCCCTATTCTTGACCTATAACAGTTCACTTTTATCAAAACCGACCATTCACAATCACATAACTAGAACTAAAATAAATTATGCAGCTCTGACCGAAGCTATAAAATCAAGAGACTGGACATCTTTCCTAGAAATTACAGACCCGAACCTAGCCGCGGAATCAATTATAAATACGCTCCAGACGCTTATAATTCAAAATACAAACACTGCTACATTTGCCAACCGTCGACGACCATTAAAACCATGGATTACAATAGGTATCATTAAGTGTTTCAAGACTAGAGATAAGCTTCACAGTATTTCAAAACTGAATCCTGACAAAGCCGAAATAAAAACGCAGTACTTAAATTATCGCAATACCTGTAACCTAATTGCTAAAAATCTAAAAAATAACTATTATAAGGACAAATTCAACAAAAATTTCAAAAATAGTAAAGGGACTTGGGAAACTGTCAAAGAATTGTGTAATATTAAGAAGAATCGCTTCAGAGCCTCTGTTCTTCTTGATATTATGCCAGACTCACCTTGCGAATCACTCAATTTGGTTAATCGATACTTTACCTCGATCGGTAGAGAATTAGCTTCTGACATTTTAAAGAGAAACAGCACTACGGAACCGCACCTAGCAAAAAAGACTATTCCATCAAGCAATGCTGATTCTATGTATCTAGACCCAACAGATCATATTGAGATCAACAAAATTATCATTGGCTTAAAGAATAGTAGTGCGCCTGGTATTGACAACATTCCAAATATAATACTAAAAAACTCTAGGGCGATTTTGTGCACTTTGATTGCTCATCTGTGTAATCTTAGTCTAACAACGGGGGTTTTCCCGGCTATTTTCAAAAAAGCAGCTGTCGTGCCTGTGTTTAAAAGTGGTGATGTAGATACAGTGGCAAACTACAGGCCTATATCGCTACTGAGTTCAATTAGTAAAATTATGGAAAAAGTAGTAAACACCCGTCTAATTAAATTCCTCGAAAGCAAAAACATTTTGGCTTGTAACCAATACGGCTTCCGCTCGCGTAGAAATACCGAAGATGCGGTAGCAAAGCTCTCAGGTATCGTTACGGAAGCAGTAGATAGGGGTGAAAAATGTGTAGCCATATTTTTGGATCTCCAAAAAGCTTTCGACACCGTCTCAATACCAATTTTGTTACGCAATCTAGAGGGATTGGGCATAAGAGGTATGATTCTGGAGTGGCTCCGAGACTATTTGGAGGGGAGAAGTCAGGTGGTTAAAGTGGAAAACACTTATAGCAGTAGCTTACCGGTTACTTACGGAATTCCACAAGGCAGTACCCTCGGACCGACGCTATTTTTGGCTTACGTTAATAACCTTTGCAAACTCCAACTAGATAACGCGGAAGTATTGGCTTTTGCTGACGATACTGTTTTGATTTTTCGTGGAAAAACATGGCCACAGGTCCAAGAATCTGCTGAAATAGGCCTCAGAGAAGTTATACATTGGCTTGACGAGCATTTACTAACAATTAACGTAACCAAAACGAAATACATCTGTTTTAGAATATCGGAAGCAACAAGTCCAATGTCTAACTTTTCTATTAAAGCTCATTCTTCCCAATGTAAACTCCAGAATGGTGAACACTGTGACTGCATTCCCATTGCCCAAACCGATACCCTTAAATACCTGGGAGTTATCATAGATCGCCACTTAAACTGGAAACCGCATATATCGGCACTTAGCAAAAGAGTACGTAAATTACTTCCAATCTTTAAAAACCTACGCGAAGCTGCGGACTGCAATCTCTTAACCAATATATATTATGCCCTTTGCCAATGCGTTCTGTCTTACTGTTGCCCTATTTGGGGTGGAGCCGCTCCGTCCCATCTACTAGAGCTGGAAAGAGCGCAACGGGCAGTCATCAAGGTCATGTTCCATAAGCCCAGGAAATACCCAACCCAAAAACTTTACGAGGATTCACGTTTGCTCACGGTTCGCCAACTATACATCTACTGTACAGCCTTACGCCATCATAAATCTATCGATCCATCCAAAATCTCACAGATTAAAAGAAGAATTCGAACCCCTGTTCCCTCCTTTAACACAATGTTTGCTCGACGTCAATTCTTTTACATGGGACCATTCATTTATCGGTACATTAATGACTCAACCCAAATCTATAAAATGCCCAAGATTCGGCTAAAATCGATACTCAAAAAATATCTTACGGCTCTTGATTACCCTAGCACAGAGAAAATTCTAAGAGTATAAAGCAAAAACCACTATGAACTTGAATCCTTCCCATCCACTTGCACCTCCGCATACACTCACACACACGACATACATGCAGCAACAAACGCCTAACACTCACCCAAACGCAACACATACGAACACATACTCAACACATACACGACACACACGAACACATACACGACACACACGAACACATACACGACACACCCGAACATATACACGACACGCACATACACACGTATATTCACACATCTCGATTTACAACTTATATTAGATACTTGCCAGGGGTGGAGGATTGGTAACCTGAGACACAGGATCCTCCTAGTTCAGGTACCAACCCGCCATAATTGTGATTGATCCTAGTATTGATATTAAATTACGTTCTACTGTATTTTATTTGAGACTTTTTAAGTAGATGTAACATGTATGGTGAGAAATAAACGTTATTATTATTATTATTATTATTATTATAACTAACGTGGTTTTAGAACTTAAACGATGATAGTTACGTATTCAAAAAATCATTTTTAAAAATCTCAAACCGGGTCACAGACTAATAAAACAGCTATATGCAGATTTTTGTTATTCTATTGTAATTAGTAAAAAGTAAAATAAAATTCTACACATCAAGTTTAATGTAGAGCCTGATGGTTTCGTAGCCGAATAATATTGGCAACAGTACTTCCGAGTAAATAATAAGACACTGTCTATATTAAGAGACTGTTATTTTTTTACAATTTACCTAATCTTTTATTGAAGTTGTTCATACTTTATTTCCCCTATGTAGGTGGCAACCTTTTCCCTACTTTTCCCCATACCACGGTGTAGCATCTAACGTGTACTCGAATAATGAAATCGAAACGGGAATCCCGCTCAATCAATATACAATTATTGAAGCTCAGGTGGTTGTCGGTTGATGGGTAATGTCCTTTCTCATTAATTTACTTGTTTTAGTACTGGAACGTTTTCAATTTGCATAGATTGTACCTTTGTGTCTTATAATAAACCTTTTTGTTTACTTCTTACAATTGAGCGTTATGAAAATCAACGTTTGGTCCTTCTCGCGAGAATTAAGCTCCTCCCTCGAAAGCACTGATGCGCGAACAAACGTGTGTTTTTTTTCGGATGAACGTGTGTAGTTGGCTACGAGGATTTTGCTACTTCACCGGGCATAAAGACAAGCTGCGCTTCAACCTTAATACATGGTTTATAAACTACAAACTAATCAACTTGCGTAAGAGGCCGCCCCCTGTGGGACTTGGTCCTCGGTTCAGGGTAATTGCTAACGGGGGCATTGAAGAAAGATGATTTTTCGCTTTTTAGGGGAGTTTTGTGCAACTGTCACTGTATTTACAGTTCGCGGGCCTCTCAGACTTTGGGTCTATGAAATATGATATGAGGGCATCAGAAGGTCCAAACGGCTTATAATACCACAAAGCTATGGAGTTAAAAGAATAAATACTTTAGAGTTACAGGTATAGTAGGAATAACAAATCTCAAAGGTTTTTATATCCAACATAGAATGTGTCTGATGTGTAACAAGCTACAAATATGTGTAGATTGTATCACCCGCATCCCCAAATGTAATCAGTCAGACCTGAGTACTGGCTCTAAGGGAATTTCTATGTAAATTGTTTTACCAGACCGCGAATATGATTGCCGTCAAATTGGTGTTACTGCGGGAAATGCCATTGGAGTAAACCCGTAGATAAATAAAAACGCCTTTTAATCTATCCATACGATGTTTTATAAGATTTACTTTTATTTTTATTGTGAGCTGCTCGCTACTTTGCCTGCGAAGAATAAGGGTTTTCTAAGCTATCTAACTATGAATGCTATAGCGTTTAAGCGGAATACACGGTAAACAAACAAAATAAACAGACGGATAAAATAAAATCGTTACTGAGATTAGTCGGAACAAAAAGACAGACATACATTTTTTTTTATTGTTTTTGTAAATTATACCCTATCATATGCATTTAATAAAAACCGGCCAAGAGCGTGTAGGGCACGCACATGTTGAAAGTACTTACTTAAGGTATATTCATATAAATCAAATTTTTTTCAGAAATATTTTAAAAGTTAAGGGGGGAGACACTCTAATTTTAACTTTGTATTAGGTTATCTCGAGACTAGGGGGTTCGATTTACATAGTTTTAAGGCAGTTTTTGTTGCATTTCACGAGACCTTTCCGACGATACCCTACACGATGGGGTTAGTCGAATTTAATTTTTTTAATTCACTTTTCGTTGTATGGGTAGGCGGCTGAAAAAAACTTTTCGTGACAATCGGTGCAGTAACGGCAAAGTACGAGCCCGGACGGACGGACAGACGGACAGACAGACGGACAGACAGACGGACAGACATGACGAAACTATAAGGGGAACCCTTATAGTTTCGTCACCTTGTGGACTACGTAACCCTAAAAGTCATATTTACCATTAGGTACGTAAATACTGAAATTTTATTTATTTATAATATTTACCATAAATATATTTTGCTTTTAAATTACCGAAGTATGTTTTTTTCAGACAGACAGAGTCACGACGTATTTGCTTCTTCAGTGGGTTTCTTTACGGTAGAGGAACCGATTTAACTCTTTAAAAATCTTCTGGTTATTATAATATTTTTATATACAAAAATAGGACGAAACCCTAATATATTTAAGATACGAATGCCGCTTTGAACACATCCGTAATTAATTTATTTACTTACTAATGGACAGTATTTTTATTGGCTACAAGCACTTGTATCTAGTCATTAAAAATACCAAAAGCTCTGGGTTTCGTAAACTGTGTATTTAAATTGAACAACAAATGAATATTACAGGCATAGTTTTCCAAAATGATCAACAATATTTTGTGTAACATCAACATTATCAGCCTGTACAACGCCCACTGCTGAACATGGGCCATGGTGACTATGGCCATAGTCACCATGCTAAGCAGGCGGGTTGGTGACCGCAGTATTATGTTGTGCCACACAAGGAAACGCTGCTGTTGTTCCTTGATATACGATTATTATAGATGATGTTATAACAATCGGGACCAACGCCGGCATAAGGTGCTTTCCGAGGCACTACCCTCCGTGCCTCAGAAAGCACGTTAACCCTCAGCCAACCAGACCCGGAAATATATCTTAGAATCATAGTTTAATTCCTGTCCGTTAGTTTACGAAAATTGCGCTGACAAAGGAGTATGAAATTTCGCACACTTATCTATACTATAATAATATTATAAAGAGGAAAGATTTGTATGTTTGTAACGAATTGGCTCAAAAAGTACTGGACCGATTTTAACAATTCTTTCACCTTTTGAATGCTACATTATCACTGATATTCTATATTTAATTATGAAGTTCCCACGGGAACGGGAGTTACGCGGGTGAAACCGCGCGCGGGAAGCTAGTAGTTTATATAGAGAAGGAGAGCAGAATGCTTATATTTTTTTTAATTATAGTCGAATTTCTACTACTAGGCGACCAGTATTATATCATGTACGTTTAGTTTTTGTTATAAGCTGCCTTTGCTACCAGATTTGTACGTAAACTGTTCTTATGCTGATACACAATTTCGGTATCAGTCTAACACAAAAATCCCTTCTTGGCACGTCATGAATAGCTTCGAATGAATCGGTCTTCGCGAACGTGGTCAGCATTCATATTGGATTGTTGGCGCAAATAAGTTCTAACCTTAACGTTTACATATATAAACAAGTAATAGAGCTGGTCCTAGAGAGAATGCACTGTAAGCAGGGCTATGAACAACATGTAGTGTATTAAACAAAACAAACCTATTTTTAATTAATATCATAATAATCGCAAAGCGTACATTTGAAAAAAAATGCGGAACCAAAATGAAAAAAATATTAAATACATATTTATTTAACACCATAAAAGCGCAATTCCATAGTTTACACCTGCTTACAATGGGCACAATCGATTAATACCCTCGCCCTATATCTTAAGTAGGTGTGTATCTGTATGTAGAATCTAAGGTGGTTCAATATAATTTCATACCAATTGTTATTGTATGATGTTAAATAATTTTACAAAAATCTACTAAAAACTATTCGTAACTTATGGTAGTTTATAAGTTCATAAGAATATTGATAGTTTTAAGAAAAAAAAGCGACACTCATAATGTTAATAACATAACTAATCATAATTTCGTTTTACTTGCTACCCGTGTCCACAAAATTTGCAATTCTTTCATGGGGCAGTTTATACGCTTCTACAACAAACTGATAACAAATTTTTCTACAATTAAGTTTTAACGATATGGCAAAGATAAATTATGTAAAAAATCTTATTATAATATTTCTGGATATGTCAATGACAAAACTTGGGATTCCTCTGAAACTGGAAGTTAATCACGTAAAGATACTATGAATGATAAAAATGTCTTCGCTATTCAGCATTTCCTATGCCTGCAAAAAAAACACTAACAATAAAATAGGAAAGGTTTTTTTTTATTGTCCAGGGGTAAATTCATTTACGCATTCCCACCGCCGCTGCAGCGTATTCGCGCGCTGGCGGTGGGATATGTGGGACTCGTCCTCTCCATAGCGTGGTAGGCTAAGTCATACCACGAGGAGAGGACCCTACACCACTAAAACCCCCTGGACACTCCTTCGATCCGCCGTTGGTGGGGACCGGGTACGCATAAGCAATCCGGCCCGCGTTTACCATGCATGCAAAAAATACGGTAACAAAAAATAGAAAATGCGTTACAATACAGTAATGAGGACATTTTTATCGAAGTCATAGGTAGTCATATCGTTTCGAGACTAGCCTCCAGTTATTTTGTTAATAATTTAAGCCGAGTTTGCTGTCTACTAGTATTCTTGTTAACCCCTCGTGCTAAGCTAAAATGCTTGTGTTACGAGTGGGTTCACGTCGGTGGGGATCGAACCGGCGACCACAAGATCATAAGTCCGAAGCTAGCTATTGGGCTACAGCCGCTTAAAATTATTACATATCACGCTTTTAGAAACATTTTTTATTTGGTTATGTTTATATTTGCCGTTGTCTGTAAAAAATTGAAAACATACTAACCCTTATCAGCAAATGTTGACATTGATGAAATATATATTAGTATACGTACGAGGGATCTCATACATTTTTTCATAAATATACTGCTCTGTAGATATGAAGGCAAGGCAATATATCTACGCTATCGGAGTGGGAAGCTGAGATTGCAGTATTACGCGAGTTTTATAGTAATAAACATGCTCCCTTACTCGAACAAATGTACAACATTTGCGTAAAAGGGAAAATTAACTATAGCGATATCTTGGACATCAATCATGGTTTATGCGCGCCGTATTCTTTTACCGGTCTGCTTAAAAAGGAGTGAGAGGGTTTCAGGCTTTTATTAGTTTGTGTGAAGTGTTTTAAGTAATTTATATTTTACTTAGTTTCCCGAGATAAAAAGTCACCTTTTTACTATCATCATCATCATCAGCCCGTATAACGTCCACTACCGAACGGGCCTCCTCCCGGGGGAGGGTATTTGCCATGGTCACCACGGTTGGCAGGCAGATTGTTGACCGCAGTATTATGTTGTACCACACAGGGAAACGCTGCTGCTCGTTCCTTGATATGGTTCTTTTTTACTATACTAATATATAAAGCTGAAGAGTTTGTTTGTTTGTTTGTTTGCATGAACGCGCTAATCTCAGGATTAGCGCGTTCATGCAAACAAACAATCGGTCCGATTTGTAAAATTATTTTAGTGATAGATAGTCTATTTATTTTCGAGTAAGGCAATTTAATTATGAACTTCCTACGGAATCGGGAGTTACGCGCTTGAAAACGCGCGCGACCGATAGTTATACACAGAAAATCTTACATTAGTCTTGTGTTGCAGTTTTGTGGATCTTAGCTGGGTCAGTTTCTTGCTAAAATCCATAATTGCATAAGTATGTAAGCTGTTATTTTTGGTACAAAGATCTATAAGGGCTCTTTATTAGTTGTAAAATGTTCGTTACAATGTTGACAAGAGAACCCGACTGATTCCCAATAAATTTATTGTAGGTAGTTTAAGCTTAAAAAATCCTCATAGTAGACCAACTGCAGTAAAAGCGCTACTACTAAACAAATAAACCATAAGTAATTGTAACTAACAAAGACTGCTACAGTAAAAAAGAAAACACACCAACAGTTTCCATAATCACTTTCAATAATGACGCCGCATTATTCAGAGTTAAAAAGTTATATAGCCCTGAGTCTGGTAAACCTATGTAAGTATTCCTATCTTTAGTAGTATCTACAGTAGGTATTGTCGGGTGCACTTGAATTTTTCATGAGTTATCAAAGGCCCGGAGCGACCTCACCTCGGAGACTTGTCTCGCGCGACGCCGACTAAAAAAAACTCTGTTTTTATGACTATTTTCGCCCCCATAAAAAGAAGGGTGTGCGTACTGGTACAGCGAAATGTTTACGCGTTGAAATAAAAGAGGTCGATGAACCGTCAATCTTTTACATACTTTCATTCAACTAAGGTTAGTAGGTACCGTAGCGTGATCGTTATGGTACTTTCATGATTTTTATATTGGGACATAGATAAAAAAGTATTCCATGTTGAAACGTTTTAAGGTCTTAACCTCAAAGTTTAGAGTAAGAAGTTACCTACTACTTCATAGTAGTAGATACAATAAGTTGTAAATTATAGTAATACATTATTTTAGTCGGTATGAAGGAGTATTGTTGGTACATTATCGTTATCAATCAACGATATCTGAAATAAAGGCTAGACTTATTTGAAGAATTTTGTACATTACTTTTTTATTACACTTTAATGTTAATATTTTAAATTCCTAACGAAGTTTATAGCAATTTTGACAATGACTACTTATCTACACAAACAAAATTAAGCTTTTTCTTATGTCTGCCTGAATAGTGTCTGAAAGATCTGAAATAATTTTTATGAGTAACGGTCTAAAATATAAATATTTACTACATTTTGTAGTGTAATTTTTAATTAGATTCTTAAAATAAATTTAATTGGGACACATCTTATTATGATTAATATCCCATGGCAATTGAATTTAAAATCCGTCGGTTGTTCTCCCCTAGGATTGTAATTTCCCTTGTAATTCAAAACATACATTTCCTTAATTTGCCCACATCACTTACCTATGAGCTCGGGAGGTATTTAAATTTATCGTTTGAGTAATAACATGGGTTTCCCAGGGCTAAATAATAATGTGTTTCGTTGTCTTCCCCCCTGACATTATGTCGGTATCTAACAAAGCCCTTCTAATATTTACAGGCCTATTTCGAACGGAAATGGTTTTACCAAGTACTATATATGGCTAACTACTTAGTTTTTGTAGCGTATAAACTTTTTGCGATTTATATATACTATACCTATATGGTATCATTATACATGTAACTACTGTGTATATGTTATATTTCATAAGATTTTTAGTGGTTCTTATGTTTAAGAAATTCAGACAATTTGATGAACTTAAGAACTACTAAAAAATCTTCTGTTCTGGCACTTTGTAGTAGGAAATAAATAATTATGACCGTATTTTTCCTTTACATACAATTCCACATTTTAATGTTTAGTGCTTTCATATTAATGTTCTGTACTCTTTTTAGTTCCAAAGTAATTTAGAAAGCCTAATTTCTTCTACCTAATGTTTTGCAAAACATTTGAAAACGGGATAATTACAAGTTCATAAATCTTGTGCACAAAATACGTACTTACTATGTGTTTTGGAAACGTTCAACAAATTGGTAAAATAAATGTTTGCCATTTAGAATATCCATTAATTGTGCAATTTTTCTATTGCAAAGCCATTCATTATTTAATTGTGATAAACGATTGAAGAGTTAAAACATTTATCTCTTTTTATATATGTTTGACTTCTCTGCTCCAGAGGACGTGTTGTTTTATAGCATGTAGATTTCAAACAGTGCCCAATTTAAAAGGGCGAAAGAAAACATGTTTATTCGCGACACGGAAACAGAAAATACAAAAATAATAGTACTTATAAAGATAATAAAATAATGAAATTTATTCAGCACTTAGGTAGGTATTTATATACACTTGCACTTTTCAAAATTACACTGTATAAAACGAAATCTAACAAAAGTATCACTTATAAGTAGCTAAAAACATTGTTAAAATTATTTGATCTTACAGAATTTTTAATTAGTCTGTCCGTCTGTCGTGCGATAAATGACAAATGTACACATTATAGTAGAATGCCTTAAAGGTCTAAAATTAAATTCTAAGTATCCGGCCAAAGTCTAAGCGACATCCACTTGAGGGCACGCTCAGGGTGCCACTGGAGTAGAGTAGATTTACGAACAGTGGTGATGATCGCTGGCACGAGATCATAGTTCGGGGAATAAGCAACAACGCGGTCCTCGGTCATGCCGTCGAGGATCCTACCTTTCACTAGCTACCTAAGTGGACGACGATAAAATCTTTATGTGTTAATGCCACCCAACTCATACCTACATATAACTCACCATCCTCATAATCTTTCTTAAATAATGAATAATATTAGTAAGAAAGTAATTTAAATAGACCGCAGTAAATATGAATACTTTTTACTTCATAAATGTTTACATTTTTCAAATAACCTTAAGACAAAAAGTACAACAGCACCTTACTCGTGCGCGCTGCGAGCTGCACGTCTGGAAAATTATGACGGGTTGTCCGCTGAACTCTAAATTTGATGTTTAATCAGAGGGAAGCCAGGAGAAATCAAATTATACGGGGGTTTTGCCCTCAGTTTCCAACAGCTACTCGTCTTTTGTTTTATACCTATGTTAAAGCAGTAATTGTAATTGCAATATTACATTTATGTGTGTTATAATCAAGTGTGTAACATTCCCCGGTCTGGAATCAAGGGTAGGCTTGTATCGCTTTGTTGTTGGCGACGAAAGGAAACGGAAAGTCCGAACGGTAATTACTCGGTAATAACTTTGTAGAAACATTTTCTATACAATATATGTAATACTTAATGATGCTATACTTGATTATAGAACCCAATATCACAGACCACGAAATCAATTTTTAGAATACCTAGGCGAATTGTTTATTTTTGGAAAAAGATTTTCTCATATATATTTTTTTAATCAATATAAAACGTAATATGCACACTGTAACAAAAGAGGAGACTATTACTTTTTTCTTTCAGAGGGATTTACTTGTAAAGATGCCATTAAAAACTTAATGTGAAAGTTTTTAATGGCAGCTTTAGAATTTTTTTATTTAATCACTTAAAAACTAATAATAATTAATTATGTAATAACTTTATAAGAACAAAACCAGATAATTTGAATTAATGATGACAGCTAAAATATTTTTCTTAAAATATAAAAGTTAGTGAAACTATAAATAAAATAAGCAACTTGCGTGATAAAAATAATCGCAATATTAGATCTATTTTAGACTTGGATAAAATTGTAGATTTACGTAATGAAATTCATGAGTTGGTAGTTATAATTTATACGTACTTAGAATTGCCAATTGTAACTGTAGTTATACAGTTTTTAGGAAATGCTCTCAATTTTTAGTTAAGAGCTAGAAATGTTTAGGTACTATTTAAGACGCTGCGCTGTCGTAACGTATTTTATTTTTTGATGTGCTGGATTAGCATTGCAATACTAGCTTTTACGTAATACTATTTTTATTTGATATGATAAAATGAACTCTCAAATTTGAGACTTTTGACGTTTAATTTGATTATTACTTTTATGATTACATTTTTTTTGTTTTTTGTTTTTATTCTTTCTTTTAATTTTTCTTTTAACTAACCTTACTTACTACTATCATTAAATACTACATAAAAATAAAAAAATACAAATGTGGATTTACTGTGTTTTTAATTTGATATATTTACAGTTTTCTTCAAACATATATTCTGTTTTACGCTAAGATTGGGATGGCAACACTATAGTTACTAGTCAATGAGTCGGCTGCAGCGGCTGTGGACCGAGCGACGCCCTTGCGACTTGGTTCGATGGGCGGGCGACTAGGGTGACCTTAATCAGTGACACATCGAGACATTATAGATTTCAGGCAATCTAATTTGGTTTCAGTTTTATTTTTTGGAACATAATATGTATAGGTATATTTACTTTTGCATTGCATAAATGAATAGAAAACGTTCTTTTAAATGCTTAAATGCTAATAGAATAATCCTCCTCATACGTTTCTTCAAGGTTGAAGATCCCGATCTGCTGCTCTGTGTAATGCTTATCGATAGATATTTTTAGAAACTCAGCGATCCGATCCAACCCTCTAGCTGGTATTCTACCACGCGAACGAGTCCTCGACTTTGCCTAATAGAATGTACCTCATCAGCATCAGCCCGTATAACGTCCACTGCTGAATTAGGGCCTCCTCCCCGAGGGAGGGTTTTTGCCATAGTCATCACGTTTGGGAGGCGGGCGGGTGACCTCAGTATTAGGTTGTAACACACAAGGTAACGCTGCTGCCCGTTCCCTGGTATACGATTGTTATAATTAATTTCTTATAGATGTTATAACAATCGGGAGAATGTACCTATATTCTTATAAAACAACTAATACTAAAACATACATGTTAAGGTTATGTTTAGCTAGACTAAATATAGGAAAGCTAATACCAGTTTCTTCTTATTATAGCGTACGTCGAAGACACTTCAATAAATAAAAAGTAGTCTCTAATAAAACTACATTTCGATAGGAAAATTTGATTTCAGCAGTTAAACCAGAAAATATTCCGTTTACGCCGATATCGTTTGGTGTCACTAGCTGCGGCGAAGGACGACCGACACGGACGAGGTCCTTCGTCAGGTCGACACTCCGACTGCGCCAATGTCGTGAGGTTGTTCAATCCTCGCAGGTCGATTACCTTTTTTGAACTCCATTTCATCTCTCATCTCCTCTGTAGATTATGATCTCGTTTAATCTGTTTTTAACCGACTCCAAGGAGAAAGTTATCGAATCGAATGACTTTTCAACAATATAATTTTTATAAGTACCTAGTCCTATAGCGTATATAACAATACATTATGTACACCGCTTGGAAAGTGATTTTCATTGTTGTTGTATTTGAAGACTATCACTTATCTTGTGACTTTGATTTATATTAGGTACATAATAGAAAAGGATTGAATATTATACTTAAATGAAAACTTAATAAAATACGCCTAATGGTGCTATCATGATCTAGTTGGCTTGCTAGCGTGTTCACGAGTGAATCCGCCAAGAATGAAGGCGACAAGTATTATTACTGTTAAATAGGTATTAATTGTAAGTAAAATTTATAGCGTGAAAACGCATTTACTAGTTAAAATGATTACTATATTTTACATTTATATTATAAATAAGAAATATTTGTATTTTTGTACGTATTTTTGATACCTACAAATAAACGTAATACCTCCTGAACGGATTTCAATAATTCTGTCGCCATTAGAAAGGTACGTTATCCAGTAGAAACATAGGTTAACATTTTTAATTATGAATTTCCCACGGGAACTGGAGCTATGCGGGTGAAACCGCGCTTTTGAAGATCTCTCCTATAATAAGAGGTGCATTGTTTCTCGTCATGAACGTATTTGATTAAATTCTTTGAAATAATGAGTCTGATAAAGTAAAAATTTTATGGATTTTTTATTTCTATGAAGTATTTAAGTATAAGTTGCGAAAGTTTTTTTTTTTACTTATTGGTTTTGTATGTTTAATGCAGTTTTTATTAATATCTACAATACAATACAGAATACGAATATTAATGAAAAAACTTAGCACTTTAACAAATATAAATTAGATACTTTATAGAACAGACTCAATTTGGACGATAAAACGGGTAAATCTCAGGTTATTGTACTTACTTCTAGAGAACTGATAGTTGATTGAACTCTTGTCGACCTAAATAACGCCTATGATTATAACTTAGCTATAGGTATATTTAGTTACTTAGTAGCACTTATTGTTAGAAATTATGTTGGTATAGGTTCAATTATGTAGGTATAGATTCAACAACATAGTTAACTAGCCCGGACTGCACTTATAAATAACTTGTATAAATTATTAAATACGTAGGTATTTAAAGAATAGAGAATCGGGCACGAGCAATCCATAGACCAGGAGATATAGTAGAACAAATAGTTCGCTTTTTATTGTCGCTACTCACTCAAACAATACAAAAAGCGTGTGGATAGTTTACTATTTTTTACAGAGGACGCGTATGCTACTGAAATAAATCCCTGTGTCACGTTGTAGGTGCTCTACAAACAAAAACTGCACGGAAACAAATTTTCACGCATGACAACTATTTGTGAATCACACATATTTGAATACAGAGAATCAAACCTACAACACAGTATAATCCATAATAGTTTGCATGGAAAAGTAAATACTAAAACGCTCCACAAAATCTTACTCATGTTCTTGATCAATAACTAATCAGAATTGATGGGACTTTATATCGGGACATGGAATGTATGATATATTATAATAGTTCATTAAGCACATTGTGCGTTCAACGAAATAGTTTAATTTTCCTTGTTGCCAGCAATGTCAATGCATTAGATACTGTGTGTATTATGTGCTTCGAGAATCTTTCTCTTCTATTTGGAACTCGTGTTTCATAGTCGTGAGTTATTGAACGTTTTTCTTTGACAGTTTTAGCTTATACCGCATTGATATTGAAGTCTGATAGATATTTCACCAATACATCAAAAGTTACAGCATCGGCTTTGCATCATGAAAAGGCTTTCCATTTTCTGTCACATACCGTAAGCTTTTATTGACTTTTCCGACAGCCTTGACCGCTGAGGGCTTGTGGTTATAATACTGAAAGTTATATAAACATAGAATAATAATTGTATTGTAGGAACATACCATGTTCAAGGTTTTTAATGTAAGCCGGGCTAAAGAGCATATAATACTGTTTTTTTGTGAGTAAGGTAAAAAGGAGCTTGTGCTTTGATGATGAGGTCGCAGGTTGTTTATTAATGCAAGATGCAAGCCAGACCGTACCTACTTGGGTGTGAAATAATAAAAAAAGGGCTTTTAATAACGCTGCTTTATGGCTAGAGTTCAGAATTCATTTTTAAACAGGATTTACAAACATGAATAAACCTTTGGTAGCGGTAACTCGCATAATGATAATGTCTGTAGGTAACATTTTTGAAAGAAACGTGGGGCATATACATTGTGTTTTAGTCGTTGCTATTCATTTATTGTACAATCAATCTTGTATATACTTTTTCAATAGTATGTAACTAATACTGATAAAAATGACATCGGACCAATGTTAGGGGATTCCTTTCTTACAACTTAGATTAATTTGTATTGGAATTCATTGAGGGGCGACCAATATTATTTCTTAGATAATAGCACAGAATAAAGGTAAAGCAATAATTATTGTTTTACTAATTGCTTTCATAGCGATTTTTAAATAAAAAATATTTAAATTTCTGTGTTTACCAAATACTCATACAAAATAAGAAATTCCTTAACCAGCTTAAGACGAGTGTTGTAGGCTTGTGGGTTGGGGTAAGCCAACTATGTTTGCTATAATTATGGTCGTTGTGTGTACTTGTACGTGATACACGCGATGTCACATTGGCTTTAAAGCTTTTTAAAACATTGTATAGCGACCACATGCCATAGCTTATTGACGCTTTAGTAGCAGGTACCTATAAAATCCGTATTGCTGAGCGGTGGCATGCAACTTTTAACGCGCAGACATGAATAAAAATACATTCTCTTTCTATATAAATACATGTACCTACATAATGTGGACATTTATATTTCACCACAGCAAAATCTTTAAACCAATAAAAATAACAAATGTTTGACAAGAAATCGTAGAGATTCTCGATAGCTCGAGATGAATATGAAGTGAGATCTAGATACTTAGTTTTTCAGCCAGTTACGATTACGTACTCCCACCCACTTTCTTCAGGTTTATTCATACAATGATTTATCTCGAATAAATAGAAATATTACCATAAAAGTTAGTTCTATCATTCATTCCATATTGAAAAATAATCAAAAACAAAGTAAGTTTGTCAATACGATTTCAAATTCAATATAACCGGGAAAAGAGCGTGTACGCAAGTCGTTAATAAGTGTTCTAGGTAACAAGACTGCTTTGGAGTTGAAATGTTTTATTTAATAAAATCCAAAAGGAATCGAGTGAAGTGCACTACGTAGGTCGCTTTGCAGGTAAATATTAGAGTAGTGTAGCTTTTTCATTCTTAGGAGAAGTTTACTAGTTTATGTGAACATAAGTATAGTTACTTAAATATACTTATGTTTCCATAAACTGTAATGGAATGTGCTAATGGTATAGTGATAAATTTTCATATTAAATAAGATTAGCACACAGCTAGTAGGATTTGTTCTGAGATAAATAGTAAGAGGAAAAATCGTTTAATTAGAGTAGAAGGCGGGCGGCGACAGGCAGCGCTAATCACAGCAAAAGGACAATTAATTTATTTTACTGAAAGCCACTAGGTTGGTCAATTGTTTTTTGTGGTCGCTTTACTACTTATCTATATCTTTATTAATATACTAGCTGACCCGGCAGACTTCGTACTGCCTCAATCGATACATAAAAGACCTAAACATTTGTATAAAATAAACTGGGCCGTAGAGACTTCGTTTATGCGGTACTCCTACCCCTACACTACCCCTACCCTACACTACCCCCACCCTACACTACCCCCATCCTACACTACCCCCACCCTACACTACCCCCACCCTACACTACCCCCACCCTACACTACCCCCACCCTACACTACCCCCACCCTACACTACCCCCACCCTACACTACCCCTACCCTACACTACCCCTACCCTACACTACCCCTACCCTACACTACCCCTACCCTACACTACCCCTACCCTACCTCTACCCTACCCCTACCCTACACCTACCCCTAATCTACCCCTACCCCTAATCGACCCCTACCCCTAATCTACCCCTACCCTACCCTACACCTACCCTAAAAAATCTTAGCAAAAAAATAAAGCTCAAATTGACTCTACATTTTAGTTAGAAAACGTTTGTATGGGAAAAAGAAAAAGGCTGTTTTAAGGGGTTTTCAGGCAACTACTAATTAATTAAAAAAACATTGTCCAGCGGACAAAATTGTGAATCTAAACCATTCCCAGATCCCCTTGAACACACACAAAAAATTTCATCAAAATCGGTCCAGTTGTTTGAGAGAAGTTCAGTGACAAACACACTCACAGAAGAATTATGTATATAAAGATAAAGCTGAAGAGTTTGTTTGTTTGCTGGAACGCGCTAATCGCAGGAACAACTGGACCAATTTGTAAAATTCTTTGTGTTAGGTAGCCAATTTATCGAGGCTATAGGCTATATTTAATTAATAAGTTCCCACGGGAACGGGAGTTACGCGGGTAAAACCGCGCGCGGGAAGCTAAACTATATCTATATTTAAGCGAATTCGAGTGTATTAATAGGTTTACGCCGCGTAGAGCTTTAAAAGCTTTTACACTCTTATTCACATTCATTAATATGATATTTGTAGCCACACTCTAGTGCATATTAAAGCAATTTAAAGAAATAAGCATACATTGTAACAACCATAAATAGACATTGTATTTGAAAAAAGAAGTGTACCCAATTAAATTGATCCTGGTAGGTACTTTAATAACCGTTCAACATTTTATTCTATAATTTAAATTACATTATAAAACGAAGTGAAATATCATTAGTTCGAGACGCGAAGTTTATTAGCTGGTGGTAGGTAGGTACTAACCGCGACGACTTATTTCCTGTTTCGTAAGTACGCCTTCAGTGCAAGACGAAGACTATTCATAATATTTCATGCGCCGGATATTGGAAAATGTTCAACTTCATCATAATACCAACAATTTCCTTTTAGTACCTACTTTGTGACGTTAAAGTTTTCAATTTCAATATAACTAGTTATAGTAATATGTGGTTGTGTAAGTTTTACAGGTATTTATACGTATAAGGATGGTAGGATACAAGCTATTAGCTCCGATCTGTGGTTGCACCCGCGTATCATTTTCATTCCATAAAGCTTTATCACATCTTCAGCCCATTTATATCCACAACTGAACATGAGCCTCCTTTTTACATACCTTGGCATGCTGAGGATTGTGCCATAGTTATAACGCCCGGATTGGTAGGTAATCAAAGTAGAATGGTAACAAAGCTTGAGCTGATTAATGCCATCTATCTGGTGAAGGAAGGTATATGTCCCTTAGTTGCTTCTTATAACATCTTTGGAAAGACATGGGGTTTGCTAAACTACATCAGAATCCACACGGTTACAACTTAGTGAAATTTATACATAGTATCTATATTTACCCAGGTTAAATGTATATATTACGGGTAATGCTAGAAGATGGAGTATACCTACCTAGGTCTACCCGAGTTTACTTAGCATTTTGGGTAAAGTCCGAATTACATTTTAAAAGACATGTTGATTCGGATATTACCCATACTCACCTAGATCTATCCAATTCTAGTTGGTTAACTCGGGTAGACCTAGGTATACTCCATCTTCTTGCATTACCCGTAACATATGTATATATACATATATATATATATATATATATATATATATATATATATATTCTTGTTGCAAAGAATACCAAAAGTTTATCCATTTAAACATCCATACATTATTTAAGACTGCAAATCTTCATCATAAAGGAAAGATTTTTTTCGGAAGGACTTACGTAGTTAGCCACTAAGCTTTTGCTACTTCACCGGGCATAATAAAGGAAAGACTTCCTAGACTTGAAAAATACAAAAAAAAACTTCGACCAATAGCCAAATGCGTTATCTTGTATTTTTCATAATCAATACTTTATTACTTCCTTAGTATTGCAAGCTGTTTCTGAAAAAATAATAAGTAAATCAAATATGGACCCCGTAGAATAATTTAGAAGCAAGGAAATCAAGGCAAATGTTTTTGAAATTCAAATTGCAATTAGGATATTTATTGTTTATCGTTTATAATTTACTTTTTGGCTGGGTTTATTTAAGTCTATATGTAAATAATGTTATATTTAACATATAGTTATTCTTCGGGCATACTTTTTATCTCTAACGAACTCCAAACGTGACCGTTGTTAGCAAAATGTGCTTTCCCAGTTCGGTTATGAATATGTTGAACCTACTTTATTTCTTTAGATACCTTACAGCTTGTAATTGGCCTTCTATGACTTAAATAACTACTTGTAAAATAAGTAGTTATCTAAGCTATTATTATAGAAAGATAATTACAAGTTCACACAAATACTAGTAATATTTGTACATTATATTAACTATCCTGAATCTTTTGGTAAAAGAGCAATTGCTAGTAACCACTTCTTTATTCTGCATTTTTATCTTTAAAAAAATATCATTAAGTACATATTTTATATTTTTATCCAACTAATCTAAAACCGTAGTTTTTTTTGTTAACTTTTTTAAACGATCTCATTCATATTTTAATAGACAATGAGAAGGAACATCATTTTATATAAAATAAAACATTATACAATATAGCTTTAGCAGTAAATATCAAAGAGGTTCTTTCTTCTTTCGTAGTAAATTTAAAATTTCCTAATAAGTTTTGTAATTTCTTTATATTAACGTATCCATTGCTCAGCGTTCTCAAAGGATATATTAAAGAAGCTCCAGGTAGCTTCCATTGTCGTCAGCCTTGCACTTTACTGTGAGAATCTTATCTTGAGGAAAGTCGGGTGAAATAAGCAACAAAGAGGGTAGACACAAAGTAAGTAGGTAGTTAATTGGCGAGACTACTGGATGTTGGCGATTCCATGCGGAAGTCTGTAGCTGTCCGTAAGCAGTAATTAGATAAGTTCAGGCGGAACTGCAATTAATTAACCTATTGAATAAGACCAGATAAGGCGGTTTACGTTTCTTGAGTAATAAGGATTTCGTCTTGACAACATGCTTCGGATAAACCCTTTTAGTAACTTTGTACTGACATGCTGGTTTTATAACATTTTATCTTTAATTCAGTTAATATTCGAGCTTTAGGTAAATAAATAATGACAACTCCGTAGAGTAGCGGTATTCGGCTAGCTTTAAATCTCGGAGCTCGTGGGTTCGATTCCTACGCCGGACAAGAAAATCTTTGTGTAGATTCTAAGATTTCTTTCCGGGTCTGGTTGGCTGAGGTTATACCCTCCGTGCCTCGGAAAGCACGTTAAGCCGTTATAACGTCATCTTAAACAATCGTATACTAGGGAACGGGCAGCAGCGTTTCCTTGTGTGTTACAACATAATACTGCTGTCGCCAACTCGCCTGCCAAGCGTGGTGACTATGGCAAAAAGTCTCCCTCGGGAGGAGGCCCTTGTTCAGCAGTGGACGTTTTACGGGCTGATGATGAGGTAAATAAATGTTATACAAATTATTCATACATGAGATTAATGTTTTGGAGATGAATTTCTTTTTACAACATCTCAAAATGATATCTAGTCCCTTGTCTTTGCCCGTAACAGAGCGATAACGTTAAGTTTAGTTTAAAGCACATCGGTTCAGATTATCATAGTTCCAGCTTTTGTACGTCAGTTCTGGAACAAAGCTCTAGAGCTTTGCATGTAATTTGGAGTGAAAACAAAACTTAATGGGTTCACTGCGACGTCCGTCCGTCAGTAAAGCCAATTTTTTTCATCTGCTGCCTGAAAATAGGTCGTCACAATGAGTAATAACCGAAGCCAGGCTCTCTTTTTATACTGTCTGCCAAAAACTGGACAGGAATGTTTTGCTAGCATGTGTTCATCTTTTTTTTTACATAAACTAGAGTTACCTTTTATACTCACTATTAATTCGTTTTATTGATTGATTCAAATGTCCAAAATAAATCTTGTTTTTTCGGACACATACAAATGAGGTAAGTGGAAAATGTTTGCGTTTTGAACTCGGTAATTCCCAAAAATAGGGTGTTGTGAAGCCTTTAGTTTTTGTACAATATTTTCTTTTTTAATTCGTTTTGTAGATAAATTGACGTGATTTTTATACATCAATATTACTTACGTTACTTTTTGGGTGTGTGACAAATAAAACATTAATTTCATAATTAAATATATACCTACTTAATATAAAGCTGAAGAGAATGTTGTTTGTTTGTTTGCCGCTCTAATATCGGTAACCACCCAGGAACAGGTCTGATTTGAAACATACTTTCAGTGTTAGATAGCCCACTTATCGAGGAAGGCTATAGTTTATAACTAGGCTTCGCACGGGTATTATACTGATGTTAATAGGTACAGTCAACAAAAGAGATAGGTTTACACTTAGTAAAACGCATTTTAAATTATATGTACACGTTTATGAGTAAAGTTTACTATTATGTGCATTTGTATACAGCTACGAGCGAACTCTTCACCCATAAAGAATTACCGGCCGTCGTACTGACATAAACATATTTATTTACATTATTTGATACTAACGGTGTAAACCTATCTCTTTTGTTGACTGTACGTCAAAATTGTACCCGTGCTGTGATGCGTTTTTTTTTTAAACTACATCTTTATAATTAAACCACATCAAAATCCGTTGCGAAGTTTTAAAGATCTAAGCATACATAGGGACAGACAGCGCAAAGCAACTTTGTTTTATACTATGTAGGTATGAAGTTTTCACGGGAACACGAGCTAGTAATTAAATACATACCAATTTCATTACCCTCAACAATATACCTAATATGTAGGAATTTATGCAATAGTGGTACTACAGCATACAAATGTGTTAGCACTAGTCAGAATCAAGATGTTTCTATACTTATGTAAGCTGATGCAAGGAGATGACTGTGGTTAGACATGGTCCATACCAAGTTCCACCGCACATTTCCGTCCCTTCCACCATTTGGCTTCTGATATATTGAATAGCTTCCGATGTGCATTATAACATGAATTTAGTTTGAATAGACTATTATGTATTACAGATTTTGTGGTTCGAATACAGCGGCAACGTAATACGTACACAGTATTATTAATTAATTTATAATTGAATCTCAATTTGTATACAAATTGTGTTTACGGTAATTAATAGATAGAATAATAATACCTAAGCGGTACTTAGTAAAGGGATGGAAGGGAAGGGATAAACTACCTTCCCGCGTGCGGTTTCACCCGCGTAAACCCCGTTCCCGTAGGAACTTCATAATCAAAAATAACCTATAGCCTTCCTCGATAAATGGGCTATCTAACACTGAAAGAATGTTTGTATTGGGTCCAGTAGTTCCAGAGATTAGCGCGATCAAACTAACAAACTATGCAGCTTTATGTATCTACCTATTAGTATATACAAGGTGTATCGGAAAGGGTATATACATAGAAAGAGCAAGGCTTTTTTGGATGATAACAAACTATATATTATGTATATATAAGGTATGTAAATGTATATAAAAAAGCGTAACTTTTATCTTGGAATAGTTTGCCGTTGTATCCACATGATACGATCGATAAAGTAGCCGTGCCGGACGGAACTGCAATATATCACTCGCACACAAAAGTCTCCGAGACCTCCTTTATCCTTGAAAAGGATAAGCTCTTGAGCTATTGAACATTTAATTTTATATTGAAGAAAAACACTTGCCTATCTTCGCACATTATAAATATTGGATCTGAAATATGGACTTTCAATGTAAACTTTTAAAGTAAGTTATAATATAGTATTTATTTTATCCTTAGATTCTCATTTACTGGTTTTACTTTCTTCATACCAAAAATATATCTGCATTAACCAAAGGTAGACTGATAGACAATGCCTCTGGCATTAAGTCCGCCAATGTAGAAACATACAAGGACAGTTTTACACACCAAAATACGAAATTGAAAATTCTAAGTATATTAATGTCTGAAGCCAGCTTCAAAAGTTTTTTGTAAAATGGGACCTAGATTGATTTAAAATTGCTAAAAATTTGACTATTTTGAACAATTTCATCATCAACAAAGTAGTACAAAATGGTCAATTCCCAAAGATGATGTGAAACAATCGAGCTTTTGGTTTTATATGTTACACAAAATTAGGCTATCCTATCTGTACCCATAATATGTAGAATCTAGTCTGTGGACGTGGTACCTAGAGGTACCTATTTTTGGTAGACCAAAAATACACAAATAGGGAGTAAGCCTAGGTACCACGTTTATATTCTCACAGGAAAACCTAAACGAAACCCAAGTTTTAAAGTTCTAACTTCAAACGGAATGCTTAAATAATATGGGTAGACGCTCCACCAGAACTGTTTGGCTACCACTTGATTGCTTTTACTTTATTTTCTACAAGATCTAGCTGATATAAAATAGGTATATTATCCAGTCACTTGTGTTTTTAGTACGGATAGCGAATATAAATACTCAATTAGTAGGTTCATGACTTTGGATTCGGTTAACTTGCACGTATAAATAATGGACGTAGTTAAGCAGAAAGGACCCAATCCACACTTTGGCCAAAATTGAGTTAAGTATGCCATCGTACTCCTGAGGGTCAAATCTATCATGTAGTGAAAACCCTATTTTTAAAATGTACACGGAATCTAGTTTTTCTCACTACCCCGACTCAACCCACAGTATGAAGAGCATATACAATGTATTTGCTGAACGAACTCAGTCCACTTGAATTGTTTCTGAGTAATGACATTTCTATGAGTATGTTCTTAAAGTCGATAAACCAGAATAAACTCAAACAGTTTGGATCCTTTCTAGGAATTAGTTTTGATTGGCAATATCTTTTTTATCAAATAAGTGAAACGACTCAAACAGGTTGGGTCGTTTCTGTGATATAGGTTTACTGACATAAAATATTTCTTTTTGTTTAGCAGAAACGACTCAAAACACTTGACATATTTCAGCAAAACAACTTTTGATGAACAGCACATTTAATATCAAATAACCTAAACCGACTCAAGCAGACTGAGTCGTTTGTAGGGAATATATGTAATGACTGATACAAATACTTTTAATTGAATTGAAACGACTTAAAACATTTGTGTTATTTAAGTGATAAAAGTATTAGTAATATTTAGTCAATATTTATTTTATTTGGAAGGACTCAAACTACCTATCTCCTTTTTGTGAATCAGGCCAAGTATTGTAACGAGTTTGAAAACAATTGTCTGAAATAAAATTAATATGTTTTGCATTGTATAAAAATTTTGACTTATATTACTTTCCAGTGATTTTTTTATAGTGGCAACATTTTGTTGGTAAATTACTCTCAAAAACTGGCAACTCTGCCATTTTCTCGCACACTGCCTGGTGAAACGCGTGTTTTGTTTTATTTCTTTTATGTATGTGAAAAAAACAAGTGAATAAGATGCGGCGAGTTGATCGAATTTTGTTTAGTGCCTTGGGACATGGGATTAACAAACAGACTGAGTTTTCAGATGGTAAGTAATGTTTTTTCACTTAACCTCAAAACTATTTTGCTTTTTCGTATATGGATATCTAAGTAAATGGCGATATGGAGGGTACTGTAAAGATTCTTTATTACTATTTCATTTTAATCATAACTTTAACTGGTTCTAACGATCTGATGTAGCTAACTTATTACAATGAACAGAGATCGACTTGGAAGAGATTTCTGCGGCGAAGACGCCGGTGCTAGCGCCTGCAAAGGATGACGTAGTTCTATCAGGTAGATACATTACCTATTTTATTTTATTTTATACATAGCTAACAAATATTTTTAGGGTTTCGTAATCGAAGGGATATGTTCGCAGAGATAACTTTGTTTTTCATAGATTTTCTATGAAGTACAAACTTATTTTTTTAACAGATAATGAATTCGTTTAAAAAGTAAAAGTTTAAAAAGTTTTCCAGCTGTCAACAGTAACTGACGTGACGATCAATCGACATACTGAGTAGATATAGTTACCTACCTACCTAGGTACTTTCGTCAATATTATTCACAATCTACCTGCATAAGTGTTAGTGACGTATGATATTGTTTGTGGCACATTTTAATGAGCTTATTGCACCTTTTTGGTTTGCGGTGTTCATGATAATATTAATTCTGTTTTAATACTGATTCATCATCATCATCATCACCAGCCTGTTGTAGTCCACTGCTGAACATAGGCCTCCCCCATCGATTTCCAGCGGGAACGATCGCTAGCGGCCTGCATCCACCGACTTCCTGCGACCTTTATGAGGTCGTCGGTCCATCGTGCAGGCGGTCGTCCTACGCTGCGCTTGCCAGTACGTGGTCTCCACTCGAGAACCTTTTTGCTCCATCGGCCGTCAGTTCTTCGAGCTATGTGTCCTGCCCATTGCCACTTCAGCTTGCTTATCCGTTGAGCTATGTCAGTGACCGTCGTTCTCCTGCGGATCTCTTCATTTCTGATTCGATCACGCAGAGAAACGCCGAGCATAGCTCTTTCCATAGCTCGCTGAGCGACTTTGAGCTTTCTTATGAGGCACACAGTAAGAGACCACGTCTCAGATCCATATGTCATCACTGGTAACACACATTGATTGAAGACTTTGGTCTTCAGGCACTGAGGTATTTTGGACGAGAAGATCTCTCGAAGCTTCCCAAACGCTGCCCAGCCGGGTCGGATTCCACGATTGACCTCTTTCTCTAAGTTGGTCCTACCTAGTTGGATCGTTTGACCTAGATATATGTATTCGGTCACAACTTCGAGAATGGAGTTTCCAACGGCTATAGAGTTGGGCACTACATGGGCGTTATGCATGACTTTCGTCTTGCCCATGTTCATTCTAAGCCCAACTTGTTGAGAAACTCCATCGAGGTCATTGAGCATCTGTCCAAGGTCCTCCAGCGATTCTGCCATGATCACTATGTCGTCGGCAAATCGAAGGTGAGTGATGTACTCGCCATTTATGTTGATGCCGTGTCCTTGCCATTCCAGGAGCTTGAAGGCGTCCTCCAGAGCAGCCGTAAAAAGTTTGGGAGATATAACATCTCCCTGTCTTACGCCTCTCCGTAGCGGGATTGCCTTCGTACATTGGCCCTGTACTCGGACCGACATGGTGGCGTTTTTGTACAAGCACTTCAGCACTTCAATGTACCGATAGTCGATACTACACCGCTGAAGAGACCTTAGAACCGCCCAAATTTCGACCGAATCAAAGGCTTTTTCATAGTCCACAAACGCCAAGCATAGGGGCTGATTATACTCCTCGGTCTTCTGTATAATCTGCCGCAGCGTATGTATGTGGTCTATGGTACTAAAGCCTTTTCGGAAGCCGGCTTGTTCGGGAGGCTGGAAGTCATCGAGCCTGTGTTCGAGACGATTTGTGACGACCCTCGAAAACAGCTAACAACTAATCTCGTATAGGCTGATGTCCGGGAGATCTTCGGTATTGTGTCGGGTGAGCCTTGCTCTGGGGTCTTTGGCTTGGCTGTTAGCGGGCTTGACTGTTGAGGCATACAGCTGATTATAGAACCTCTCTATCTCCCGTAAAACCTCTGGCTTACTCGACGTCACTACCCCATCTTCCTTCTTCAGCTTTGTCAACTGGCTTTGCCCAATAGAGGTGTCTCTTGCGAACACTTTGGAGCCTAGGTTTCGCTCTATCGTCTCCTTAATACATTTTGTATTATAGGAGCGAATGTCGTGACGCAATGACGTTAAGATATGTCAATTGAGCTGCCTAAATGACTCCGCATCGTCTGGAGTCTGGAGCATCATCGTACGTCGTTTAGCCATGAGGTCCCGGGTATTAGTGGATAGTTTCTGAGGTCTATTTCTAGGGTGGGGTTTAAAATATTTAAGCCCCACCGTATGCACAGTGTGTACCAGCCCGCTGCTGAGATCGTCCACAGATTCGCAGCTGTCTAGACATTCGAAGCGATTACTTAGTTCGATCTGATAGCTCTCGGGGTTTTGGATGTGTGCGTTTGAAGGTCGAAGCGTAGACTTCATCAGACGGGATCGTTCCAATTTGACATTAATATTTAACGTGCCTCTAACTATTCGGTGATCACTTCCGGTATTAACCCTGTGAATCACAGAGACATCATTAAATATTTGTCTTTTGGTTGTCATGATGAAGTCAATCTCATTTTTTGTGGAACCATCAGGGCCCATCCAGGTCCATTTCCTGTGAGGTGGCTTCTGGAAGAAAGAGTTCATCATATAGAGTCCCTCTTTCTCCAGGAAATCAGCCAACCTCTGACCCCTTCGGTTCCGTTGCCCATATCCATGCAACCCCACTCTCATCTCATCATCGCCTCGTTTGCCCAGTTTAGCGTTGAAATCCCCCATAACAACGGTGTGGTGGGTCTTGGAGCTATGTATGGCTTTACTAATATCCTCATACATAGCTTCCACTTCTTCGTCTGAGTGTGTTGAGGTCGGTGCTTAAACCTGTATAATTTTATTTTTTATTTTATTTACCCCTTGACTTGGAGGATGAGGGAAATTAATATGAGCGCTGATTTTTGCGCTGTTTTTTCTATTTTTTTAATTTTAATGATGGCGTTTTTACTTGATTTTGTAAGTTTATGATTAAGGTCAATAAATATATAACTTTTTTATAATAATACTTGTTTTTTTTTATTTTTATAACTCATTTTGTAGTTGATGGGTAGCTTTGAGTCCATTCTGATAAAGTAAAAAAAAATACCTGCCTTTACAAACTTAAGTTTAATTGTAAGGACTCAACCCACATTTCACTTAATATCTCGAAATCTATTGCAAAATATATCACTATTTTGATGAACAAATAAAATATAAACTATCTTCTTAATAATAACGGGCAAAGATGAAGAAAAAAAAAACTTTTTATTAGCGAAATTACAGCTGAAACTTCAAACGCCCATAACTCAAAAGTGACTTATTGTGGATTGAGTCCTTTCTGCTTAACGACGTCCTATTGAGAGCAGCATAAGCTTTGCTTTGCGATTTGAGATGTTGATTCCATTTGCGTAAAAAACTGAGCACAGTATTGGTTATTGCAGTTTTGTATAGTTGCTTTTTTTTTCGAACATTTATGTAGTCAATCTCGAGGCTTTTACTTCTTTACCGGGCATAAAGGCGAGCAGCGCACCAGCAATCGTTTATAAACTACAAACTAAGCAACTTGCGCAAAAGAGCGCCCCCTGTTAGAGTAGGACCTCGTCGCAGGGCGGTCGCTGACGGACAGATTAAGGAATTACGACATTAGTTTTTTTAGGGGAGTTTTGTACAACTGTCGCTCTACGTTACAGTCTGCGACCCTCTCAGACTTCGGGTCTACGAAACTTGGAAAGCTCATTGCAATTAAGGGTCAGGAGGATAATTGGTTGTGCAATGGTATTTTGATTAGGTACGAAAAAAATCTATTTCAGGTCTTTTTCGTAATCATTCGTCCGCCTTGTCTACCTTGCTTATACCGTAGACTCATTGACATCACAATCTGGATATTAACTATTATTGAATCAAATAAACAGACCCATTGGAGAACCAAACTTTAAGTGTCAATAGCGAGAAAAACAAAATTATAGTAACAACATACTTTTTGCAGAACACAATACTTTTACAGACTAATAAACTGCACATTTCTTTAATAGACAAAATAGTATTGAGTCGGTATTACATCGATTGAAATAAGAGCTCGCAACCTTAATCCCATGAAATTCACCGACTGAAGACCTTTCGATGTCTTCGCTGTAAACCCGCCCATTGGCAAGTTAAGTCTCGACATTTTTATGACTTCAATGAAATATATCCATAAAAACGAAAACAAATAGGTTCACTCGCATACTCATACTTTTGAACAGTTGAATTTACTTTATGTACCTCCACAATTGGTAATTTATTATACCTACTCATAGAAAATGTAAGCAAGATCTTGCCGCAACGTTGTTGGTGCGGTTTCTAATAATTTTTATTTCAAAGTTCTTCTGTTATGTTATTTCTTATGGCTCTGTAAGTTTCTGCTTAAGCTTTCCGTTAATTTGCTCGAAACGTTTTATTTTTAATGAATAATAAAAAATACTTAAGAATTTAATGCTTCGAGGTTTTTTTGGGGTTTGTTATTAAGCTCTATTTTCTCCGTTAGGTATTAACCATACTTCACTCACAATCGTTTATGTGGTATTTATATTAATCAGAAAAAACAGCGCGACTCTTTTTACATAATTATACTACATCTGGCGTCAAAAACTTTTTCACGCAGTGGCGGATTTACCAGCAGCCTAGGGCCTAGGGTGGCAAAATTTAGGGGGCGGCAAATTAGGACCAAATTTTTTTTCCTGCGGAAATAAAAATCTTAACTTCTAAAATTGTATGTAAGTCTGCCACTGTTTTCACGTGTAATTGTTTTACTAGTTTGGTTTTGTTACTTTATAGGACTGCACTGCTTGTCTGTCTGTCGCTGTATCCCATGAAACGTACAGATGATGTATTTTACAACATAAATGCATCACTATAACAGCGAATTACAAAAACAGTACCTATATATTAAATATGATGATAATGTGATACTTCCATATACAGGGTTGATACGACAGAGGGGCTTTCCTTTAAACTGCCTATACTAGGTACCATTTCCAAGCTCTGTACCAAAAATCAATTTAATAGGAGCAGTAGTTTAGTCGCAAATGATTTTTTAAGTTTTTGCGCCGTTTGAATACGATGTATCTTTCCTTACGATGCGTTGTTGCCGCTCTGACGCAAATCATTGCAAAACATCCCGCACCGGCGCGCGCGCGACGTTGCCGCTTTGCTAGGTCAGTGAAATTTATTTACAAAGGGTGGTTACGTTTAACTCTGATTTGTAAGCTATTTAGTTTGTTTGAAAGAAAAAAAATCTCAATTTGGTTGCTTTTTATTTTTATACCGTATCGGATTAATAAAAAACACGTATAGTAAACGTAGCGTAATTTAATGCCCCTCTGTCGTATCAACCCTGTATAATCGTGATTTAAATTTTTTTGCAAAAATTTTATGTACCTAATCTTTATAATAAAGTATAGAGTTATTATTTGTGTATAAATAATATGAATTAAAAAAACATGTTTTCTTCTGAACAATATAATACAGCGTGTATAAAGTAGATAAATATATTTATCAATAACCTTTTACAAACAGTTTTCTTTTAATTGCCTTACCTGCTCAGAACGTACGTACTACAGTTTAGCAGGCAATTTATGTTCTTTATGATTATGAAGGTGTAAATTTTATTACAATTTATATTTTTTAAATAACCTAAAACAAAGTCGCCTTCTGCCGTCTGGTTTGTATGCTTAAGAAGATTTTTTTTATAATATTGTTACCGCCTAGTGAAATCTAGTCAAAAAAAATGCTTAGATCTTACTATACGCAGCAACTTTTAATGTATTTCCACCAATGGATAAAGAGATTAATGACGAAGGTTTACGTGTATAAAGAGATTTTCATGTAAAACGAGTAATATTGCGAAATAGCTAGCAAAAAATATTTGATTCCTTCCTAGGTCACTTTGAAAGTGGCACGTGACTAATGCTGGTTTGTGATGTGTCGTGAAAACGAAGCACGTCTGTAATCCACTTTAGTGCTTTCATGGTACCCGTTGCACAACACAGTGCAACGAAGAGTGATATTACGTACAAATAAATAAGTTTATGTTGGCAGGTACAAAAGCGTAATAAAATGTATTTCGATAAAGGTAGCTCATTTTATTGTTACAATATAACTCAACTATGCCTACATTATTGTTTATCGACGACAATAGACTCGTATATAGATTATACTTACAATTTGGCACTGTGTTTTGTGTTTGATACATTTAATTCTTGACCTTTTAGAAAAGACCATTTAGAATAACCAAAGCGTATAAAGTAGGCATCTTTGAATCCAAATTGTATAAAATGTTGCTTCTACTTTATTTTTCTTTTTTTTTTTTATTATAAACGGCATTTTACAGTTTTAACTATTTTACTAATACTGTATCTCAGTTCACTCACAATCAAAGCACAATGAAGGTAGGTACTGATATTTTTAAGGTGTTCAATATAATTTAACATTTTTAATTTTTAATTGCATTTAATTATGTTTTCCAATTTAGCAAATCTTCAATATGTTACAAATGCTATATCTTTTATTATATCTATAGAATTACCGATTAAAATTAATAGCCATTTATCTTTATTGCGAGCAGTTGTTCTGAAAAAGTAATCGGTACTTACTTTTGGTTTAATGTGTTAATCTAAAACTTGTTTGCAGTGAACCGAAAATCTAAAGTTATATCGACTTTGTTACTTAAATTATCTATGTAATCGGCTCTTTACTGCGGTATTTTAAAACCACCTGCAGTCGTGTAGTTTAGATTAGGCAATCCTGTATCTATGCATTCAGATAATAGAGCGATACGACAGATGTCACTTAGGGACATACAACTGATGAATGGGCAGTAGAATCTATAAGCTCAAAGTTACCATCTTACTGCAATTACCAATCCGCCTACCTTGGGCTTGGTGATTATTTCAGCAGTAAATGTACACACTACACCGGCTGTTTAAAAAGAAGAAGAGAGTATTTGCGTCATAAGAAAAAAAATTGTATCCCGCATTGTTTTCTGTAAATGGTTGATTAAATCATTTGTACAAATTGTATCGATCCAAGTAGGTATGGGTGTAATATTTTTCAGTTAAAATGTATACCTACTGTGTTTTTATCCACAATCCATTTCCATAATCAACTTAATTTATTTCTACGTACATTTTTCTATTAAGAATGAAGAAATGAAGTCCATAGTAGTTCAAGTTTCTCCTCCTCATGTGAGTAGATACCTACCTAATACAAATATTGATATAGGTATATAAAGATACCTATCTACTGCAATCGTTTCTGATACGTGAGAAACTACAATGCTTCTTATATGTAGGCAAGGGAATTGAACGACGATATTGGAAATGGAATTCAATACAACAATGATATGTTCACATAAAACCCTCTTCTATCCGCTATGAGTCCCTGTAGAAAGGCGCTTTGCGACGGACGGACGCACAAATCAATGTTTAAATGTACTGCAATGCAATCCAAATGCGATGCCAGTCTAGACTGCGACCCTTATTTCCCAGCTTAATTAATAAAATCAAACGGATTGGGTGTGTTAAATGCCTTCCAAGCAAAGCCGAATTATGCACTGAAAAGCTCTTCACTTAAATTGCCAATTAAATTGTCGGCACGCTCGTATGCGGTCTCTCGGTTCAACTTTATTAATAAGAAAGAACGAAATAAATAAAAAAGAATAATAATGTTTTTTCGGTTTATTAAGTAAAACAAAAAAAATACTTGATGTCGTGTAGGATCTTTATATTCCCAAAGCAGCGTTGACAATAAAGATGTTTATTTCAAAGTTAATGTTACTAAAACCTATTATCTATTCTGTGCTAAAACAAAATGTTAATCTTAATATTTAGCCGGTGAAAACTGGCAGTCGGTAGCAGATGGTTAACCCTAAGTGCATCATATTTATCTTCGGTTTAAATTACTTAGTTGCATTGCAGCCAGGGCCGTCTTTCACCTATTAGAGCCTTATTATCCTTATGTGTCCAAGGCCTCTATGACCATAGTAATTTAAAATATTTTTTTACAAAGAACACAGATATGAAAAGTTTTAGTTTTATTTTGACTTCTTTACGGTGAAATTAGATATGGTGAGTAGATAATATCATTTGTAAGCCTTAACTAAATAAATAATGTTATCTACACTAAGTAATCCGTATCTACGATTAGTCCTTAGAGTGGCTGTCGGTTATCGTTTGGAGTAGGGACTAGGAGGCCCTAAACCATCGTGGGGCCCTGTGCACGTGCCCAGTGTGCCTAGTGGGGAAGAGGGGCTTGATTGCAGCAGTAGTAGTATTGTAATCGGGTTATACTACATTGAGTCTTCATCAATATCAGCCTTCATCGAAACTATATAAGTGACCTATTTCCAAAATAGTAGCAGTCTCTTTAATAGTAAATACTATCATGTGTTTATGATTCGTATGTGAAGACATTATAATCATATTTTGGACTCTGTTGGATTAAAATAAAGTCCAAAACCAATGATTTGAAACAACTACCGACCGTTAAGGTCGGTAGTTGTTTCAACTACCGACGTTACTAAAAAGAGATATATAAAATTCACCCAAAACTTGTAATGTTCCTAAAAACAGCAATGTCCAAATGGACAAAACGTCTCAAAATTAACAAACAGGTAGATACTATTGAGACTAATTCTATTCAAATAAAAAGAGGCATCTTTCAAGGCGATGCTCTTAGTCCTCTCTGGTTTTGCCTTGCTTTAAATCCGTTATCAAATAGGTATATTAAATAAGAGTACATTAGGATATTCTTTAAAATATACACTTACAGACCAACCGACTGACAATCAATTAAATGTTTTAAGCCATCTAATGTATATGGACGATATTAAATTATACGCTGATAGTGAAATCCAATTGAATAAACTAGCCAATTTGACCGAACAATACACAAAAGACGTAAAAATGGAATTTGGAATTGATAAATGTAAAATTAATTCTATGAAAGCAGGACATAATTATCAACACCAATACTTTTTAGAGACAGGAGAATGTTTAGAATCTTTAAGTGAACATGAAACTTATAAATATTTAGGCTATACTCAATTATTGCAAATACAGCATAAAGAAATTAAGCAAAAATTAAAGCAGCAGTTCCAACATAGACTTAAAACAGTTCTTAAAACACAACTATATTCACGTAACACTATTAAAGCAGTAAACACCTACGCTATACCCATATTAACGTACTCATTCGGCATTATACATTGGACAAAATCAGACTTAAAATCTTTACAACGCATTATCAATACATCAATGACTAAATTCCGAAAGCATCACCCAAGATCATGTTTACAGCGATTAACATTGCCAAGAAAAGATGGTGGTAGAGGTCTCATAGAAACCCGTAATTACCAAAAGTTCATTATGAAAACATCTCCACAAACCGATATCTGCAGACGGTGTAATAGTTCCTCCGAAACCATTTAGCATATCACTGGTGCGTGTAAATCTATAGCACAGACGGACTATAAACACAGACATGACCAAGTAGCTAATATAATTCATCAGAAATTGGCACATAAATACAATCTCATAACAGCACCTCCAGTTCCTTACTAAGAATATAATCCACAAACAGTTTTAGAAAATCTTAGGGCCTATGCACACTACGTCTTTTTTACGCGCCGTCGACGCGCGTTTTGGAAACGCGCGTCGACGGCGCGCTTTTATCCTACAGAGCAGTTTGTTGTCGTTTGTATCGATACACACGCGCGTTAGCAATTTGGTGGCTTTTGCATCGCGTCTGTATTGATACACACGCGCGTTTGTATCGATTCACAAGCGTGCAGGTGTGCAAAGGTCTGCTGGCTGCGTCTGACTCGCGTGCGTATCGCGTCTGTATCGCTACAGACGCGCGTCGACGGCGCGTAATAAAGACGTAGTGTGCATAGGCTCTTACTCATAAGTTATATTTCGACCGTGCAATCCTTACAGATAAAACTACACATTACAATAGACCAGACATCACCCTTGTAGATAAAATAAATAGAACCGCCCAGATTATCGATATTGCAATACCAAACACGCACAACCTACAAAACACTATATCGGAAAAATTATCAAAATACTTAGATCTCAAAGCAGAAATAACACGTATGTGGAAACTCAATAGTGTATCTATAGTTCCTGTTGTTATATCAACAACCGGTGTTGTTCCGAAATACCTTCAACAAGCTTTACAGTTAATAGGTTTACCATCATATACTTATCACGGTATGCAGAAGGCTGTGATTTTGAATACATGTAGGATTGTACGTAAATTCCTACAGTACACGGAAGAGACCCATATTTGTCGGAGTAGCACTTGACTTTGGTCCGTGTTGCCCTTAGATACCGGCACTAGCCGAGATACTATAAAAGTATGAATGAATAATAATAATAATACCTAATAATACCTACCTGGCGTACCTACCTGGATTTCTGATATTATCACAATAGGTACCTAACTACCTACCTACCTATTTTTTCCGATTCTTCATTCTTTCCATCCACCTACTTATATTTTTAATACCTATCCAGGTTTGATAGATATTGTAGTTGCTACCTATCTCACAGACGACAATTAAATGAATGTTTAGGAAAATAATATAATTTTGGATGCGTTGAAAATAACATAACATTCATTTTCACGAAAACAAATAAAATTTGTACCTAACAAAGGTATTTTATAAATTTCCTTGCCTCTCTTATATTATAAATTAGACGTCTTAAATTAGATGCAGTTATTGTTATTTGTGGTTGTTTGGGCGTGCGGACGCCATTTATGAATGGAGGGAGGCGGACGTCTGATCGGTTGCCTGGCAACGCGTCCCTGTCTCCGTCCGTTTGACCCTGGAGGTCGCGCATCCCGGTATATTCCCCCGTGCATTCATTTAAACCATCTACAATGTTGTTATTTTTTAAATGATAAAAATTACATTGAATGATTTACAGTGTAGGTACCTACCTATTGAGATACCTCTACCTACAAAAAATTAAACATGCCTACCTAGGTTTGGTATTTGATTTGTTATAAATGAGGATATTATTATAAGAAGGTATAGTCCGTCCATCATTTTCAGCATGTCTAAAGTAACTTATTTTTATAAAATAGTCATTAATAAAATATTGTTTGGGTAATAAAATAACATGGTCAATGTAATAGCTAGAAATAGCAGACTACTAGCGCCATCTGTCGACTTACTTTGGTATTAACATAAATAACACTTATAAAGTTTGTACTGTTAATTCATGGTAGATGTCGTAACTAACACAGCGTTATCACTCGCATTTTTGCTATTTCATAGCTGATAATAACTGATGGAGTTTAATAAGTAAATTTAATATTGGATAAAACTTCCATATTATGAATATATTACGTAATATATTACGTAACTTATTTAATTACCAAATTGTTATTATCTTTAGTTTAATTATGTACAACTAGATGGCAATAACAACAAGATAAAACATATTTATATTTTATTTTTCCTGTTCTCAATCACATAATGCATTGAAAATAAATCCTATAGTGTCATAATATTGCTTTTAAATTTATAATTTGTCTAGTAAAATATTTTAATGATAAACAATACACACATTATTGTAGTTACTAAATTTGTCATCATTATCATGCGACGAGGTGGCCGAGTGGTTAAGGCGTTGGACTGCTAATCCAATGTGCTCTGCACGCGTGGGTTCGAATCCCATCCTCGTCGATTCTTTTTGGTAGTTAAATATGATTTGTTGAATCTGATTTAGTTCCCCTTGTACATTAGCTTATATATATTTGGTTCATTTTTATTTTATGAATATGTTAAGATTTATTTTTCATCATGATGTTCAATTCTTTTTTTAATAGAAATGTGACTCGTTTTTACTAGGAACACAGGCTTTATTACAATCAAGTATTATCGGTGTAATCGCTAGCGAAAACAGATATCAGACCTGTATGGCTATCATTTGTTACGAATTTATCTAGACCTGTTTTTCATTATCTTATCGTGTACTGGTACCCTTTATTTTATAAGGTTGAGTTGGCTAGGGCGTGCCTGAACAGTATGGTGTGAGCTTATATTTTTCTCTGTGATAATAAATTAGCGAAAATTTTGTAGAACATTTTTAGTGCCGAGTTACTGTAGTCTATTCTTTTGTTTGGATATGAGATAAACTCTGTGAAATTTTTTACGGTGTTACATTACAGTGACTGTTCTCGAATGTAAGTTGTTATCTTTTCTGTGCATTAAAAGTGATAGTGTATTTTATCCTGATACAGTGACTAAGTAGGCATACAGGTACCTGTCTAATAAAAGTTCTATTTTATTTACGGTATGTTGAGAGATCAACTCAATCAATCAATTTTCACGCCATTGAAACAAAAGAACTGGTTTATTCCCAACGTTCCTACCTAACCTACCTATATTTCGAAAAATCATGTAACTAGACCAAAGAACAGAGAAAATCTGTTCTGTGATATAGACCAACCGTAACATGGCGCTAAAGCATTAACCTTTGTATTTTGGGTTTCAAGAGCTTCAAATTATGTATAAATGCATCTAATCAATATATATATAAGTCTGATAATAAGCCCGCATAAACTAATTAGGTAAAAGTTACCGCAAAATATGTAAAAAAATAATAATTAATGTACTTATGAGGTATAGGAATAGGAACTGATGATTCTTCAGTTCATAAGTACCTATGTCTCATTTTGACCGATTTGAAAAATACTTTCACCATTGGGAAGCTAAGATCCTCGAATGACTTAGGCTATATTTAATTATGAAGTTTCAACAGGAACAGGGGCTACGCGGGTAAAACCGCGCGCCAGAAGCTAGTACCTACCTCACAATCATGAAGTCCCTGTTCGCAGGTCCCATATTTCATTGAATTCATGCTTCGGTTCCGTAGATAAGTAAGTTGGAGACTTATCTTCTTTTCTTACTAGAATAATATAAATGCGAAAGTTTGTATGTGTGGATGTATGTATGTTTGTTACTCTTTCACGCAAAAACTTCTGAATGGATTTGGCTGAAAGTTTGCATGCGGATAGTTTATAAGCTGGATTAACATATAGGCTACAAAATATCATGCTCCGACCCACTGGAGCAGAGTGACCTGGGTAAAACCGCGCGGCGCAGCAAGTATTTCAATAAAATATGCATTGGTTCTACCTACAACCAATTGAACCAATGCAAATTTAACTGAAATCTATAGTGTCGATATCTATAGGTACTGTTCGTATCACCCAGATGCAGGTTTTATACTTATAATCATTAAATTCCTAAATATGCGGATCTGTATATGTAAGATAGTATGATACTATATATCCCTAATCATTACTACAATACCTATCTAAGTTGGCATGAATCAAAAGGAAATAGGTAGGTAACTACAGTCAGTTCCTACCTATTATAAACCATGACTCAAAAATGTCGATTGTACTAACCGTACTATTTATTTAACGTTACCTATTATATATCTACTCACTATCGACGCACTTCAAATATAAATTCTAGGTATGTGATTCATGAAAATACCTTTTTATCGGAATGATAAGTATCTACCTACAATAAGGCTGTTATCAAAAGTAGAGCAAGCAAACATACGCAGAACTGAAATTGGGAAACCTTCTAATTCGATCACATACTGTTAATGATAAAGTTGATAACCTTAGAAGTTATGGTATGTACTAATTTTAACCTATTTATTGTACCTACCTAGTATAAAAATGGAACATCGCAATGTACCTAACATAAAGATTCGATTCTGATCCATAAGTAATGGATCAGTATTTTTGTTCGTTTAAATGTAAAATATAAAAAAAACTAAAAGCCATTATCCCTCAATCTCCCCGTCAGCGACCGTCCTGTGCTGAGTTCCAAGTCCCACAGTGGACGCCCTCTTGCGCAGGTTGCTTAGTTTGTAGTGTTTAAACGATTTATCTAGGTTGGAGCTCTGCTCGCCTTAATGCCCGGTAAAGTAGCAAAAGTCTCGGGGCTAATTACATATGTCCATCCGAAAAAGAATATTTCATTGCGATGTTCCATTACTACTGCCATAGTGGACAGTTAGCTTGCTCCGTTTTGCCCCGGATCCTAAATTTTCGTTTTGCTACGTCCTAACTGGATTTCTGAGTGTGTAATGGCGGGGCAAGACTGACATTAGGTAATGTGGGCGAAATAGGTTTTGCGAGTCCTCCGATGGCAATTTTAATTTTAATACTTTTATTTTGGGACGGATAAAGTGGTCTATGTGAAGCGGTATTGCCGTTAGTTGATAAGTAGGACCAGCGAGGCGCAAGGACCCTTAGGCCGCGAGTCCGTAGGTGGGCGCCCACACCGCCCACGCCTTAAGCCGCCTCTGTGACTGTGTATAGTGTTTGTCTTGTGTTTTTTTAATTATTTCTCCGATGAAAATGTTCCTAAAACAGTTTAAGCAAAACTTATTTGGGTCCTTCCGTGGTTTTGTGCAAAAAGCAATTCCAGACGAATTTACCCATGAATTTATTAGAAAAAGTGAACTGATGTTTGTAAAGAGCATAAAGACATTTAATAACTTTAAAAGTAGTGTCGCTAATTATTACATTTTTTATTATTAATTACTAAAAAAAAACATGTAAAATGTCTGTAAAATTATTCCTCTCCGTTTCCAACTAGGGACTGCGGCAGATCTTTCGATGTTTATTTGTCTACATTCGAAATTATGACATTTACTAATAGGTACGCAATATTATAGCTAAAGGCCTGAACTACAATTTATGTATTTTAATTTTCAATTTATTGCAAATAAAATACGTAAAAACCTCCTTTTTCGAATTGTCGCAAAATAGACTTCATTACCATCCGTACATAGAAACTTCTTAATTTAAGAGAATACGAGACGGTTTCCGATAAGATTCACATCAAAACGTGTTTATACTGGTCGGCCCTGGTAAAAGAGACGAGCACGTCAAGCGGGTATTGTGGATAAAATTATTTACGATCTTCGAATTGTAACCAGTGTTTCGTCCATAAATTAGCTCATCACCTTCCTTCGATTTCACAAGGTACCGTAATAAGTAAATTATTCTAACTTATGTACTATGTATATCTCATAAAGCCATATTGGTCCTATTTTAAAATTAAATTTTAAATATATTCTACAACGAAGTTATCAACAAAAATGGTGACATCTTTCATTCATTTCCTCCGCATTACCATCCGTTCCATCCATTTCTTTCATACAGTTTTAATCACCATCCTGTTGTTTCCTTTTTTATAAAATTTAAAAGTGCCTTCCACTTTTTATGAATGTGACGATGATTATAATGTGATCGAATTAAAAAAAGAGTTAAAATTAACATTCTTTTTTGATTCCGCGGATCGTCGCAATAGGCATGAGGCAAGATTTTGAAATCCTCTTGCGCAACGTGGGTAGTCATTTTCTAAGTACGAAAAACACAATATTTCGGTAATAAATTTAAATTTAACGAAGTTTAAGCCATATTTCTATTAAATTTTAAATAGCGCGCGAAAAAAGGCCTCAAGTGTCATGGCGTCGGCTATGACGTCACGCTATTGTAAAAAATGTCATTGAGTCCGCCAAACCTAACGTAGTGGTTAAATTCTCTTTGATGGTTACAATATCGTGACGTCATGCGCCGTGATTGGTGTTTCAGTCAAAATGGCCGATTGCAGTATTTTAATCTTTTATTTTATTAAAAATCACATTAATCTCAAGGTTATATATAAAAATAAATAAGTGTAATAATTTCTTTTTATATGTACTTTCCCCTAAAAACATTAAATCTTTAATTTTTTGATACTGTCGTCACGCACGAAACGACGGAATCACCCATTTAGGAGTCATTTAGTCTGAATTTGTTCAATCGTAAATTTTATTAAATGTGTACCAAATACATGTGATAGGTACAGAATACATCTACATATATTGAACAATTTCATATTCCAGAAAGCGGTGAAATTTAGGCCGAATACAATTGTTCTAGTACCCTTGCTATGTACTTATGTAACCCAGCTATGTTGTATGACATATTTACTCTTTATTCTAGTAGTTCCTTCTCCTCAAGATAGAAAAATCTTGTAATAGGTACTTACTTATGATTGGATTATTGATTTGGCACAAGGATCTGTATTTTGTCGACCGCTCCCTTAAATAGCCGATAATACAAAATATTTATTCATACATGTCATCTACATACCAAAACCTGTTATCATTACATATTATCATATACCTACCTACTTATCCAAGTATTATCTTACTCGTAGTAGAATATTAAATTTATTTAGAAGTATAAGCAATTTATGCAATAATTTTATAACTCCTGAATGTTTATGTAATGAATGATTTACCAATAAGTTCCACGTTTCACAGATTAAGTAGTCCAAAAACGGGCAATTTGTATCTTGGTCTAAGCTCCTATTACAAGTCAAAAGTAAGTTGGATTCTAATACACGTAATTTGGCAGTAAAAAAAATTGCAGAAAACTTTGCGTCTTATTAGCGGTTCTTCTTTTCTGTCAACCGTATCAAAAATACCGAACAATTAAACCTTACTACCTACATATAAATTACATTAGTTATAGTAGATCACATCAAGAAATACAAAACAAACATTTAATTAAAACATTTCAATTTATTTTAAAAAAGGTAGATAATTGCATTTATTCATTAAAAAAACTTTTGTCTAAAAAAAAGTCATTATGTCTAATGCACACAGATCTACACTGAAAGGGCATTTGGCCATGGTCGCCACGCTTGATAGACAAGTGGTAATAGCATGGTCGGTAAAGACTGCTGATTTGTTGTGTGCTAGTGCTAGATTATATATATATATATATTAAATACCCTAAAACTATTTTATATGTAGGTAATTCAGAGTAAATCTTTTAATAGTAAAAACTAGAAAAAGTTAACCATATCGTGCTTTGGGAAGCCCTTTGTTTCCCGTAAGTAAGCCATCCTATTCGTAAGTATTAGTTATTTACGTATTCAGTAGTTATCTACGTGTATGTTCGGTGAAGTAGCAAAACCGCGTCCGCCTAACTACATATGTCCGAAAAAAAATTGGTTACGTTATAAAAGCACGGAAGCATATAGCTACCGATTTAGAACTTAATTTTTAACTAACATGCCAACATATCTGAAAGTTGATAATGGTTGATAAAATGTTATTTCAGAATAACCTACCATGTATTGGTTACCAGTATTTTTGGTAGCCGTTTTGGGCTATGCGCAAGCCCAGCAAACAGCTCAAACAAGAGTAGCAGATGACCTGAGCGACTGCTATCGAGATCCCAACCTGTTGAACAGGAATAATTTGCCACCGGTCACCATTCAAGTACTTATCGATATTATTCGTCAAATAGAAGACAACCCCAATGTCAACATGGACTTAAGGCAGCTTTCAGCGATACTTCTTCACACGTAAGTTTTTAAAAATCTATATTTTCTTACAAAATAAATTACAAACACTCCTCAGATGCTCGCTTTTTGTTATATTATTATCATTGTCACAGGTGAAGTAAAAAATTCAGAGTTTATCCGATATTTTTTTTACAATAACCTGAGGCTTCGCAAAGTCCGCTGAGTGTCAGATATTTAATTTAAATTATTTCCTTTAACATTTTTCTTAACATACGTTTTATCATCCAGGTATCGTCAAGACGGTATAGAGTTCCACCAGCCAGAGAGTTCATTGGTATCATCCAATGTCCTGCCCTACGCTCCCACATTCCATTCTTTCCACCGCCACCGTTTGTTGCTGACGAGACTTATTCCCAACAACTTGCAACTTTTGAGTAACGATACCATTTCTTCGGCTTTGAAGGTATTTTTTTTACAATATCATGCTTTTTTTTTTTTTTTTTTTTAAAAAGACAACTCCCGCACTAGGGAAATAAATCCCTGTGTCGCGGGGGACTTTACAAACATTCATTTCACGGACTCAAAGAACACCCAGACTCAGAATAAATATTTGTGGTTCACACAAATAATTGTCCCGGGTGGGAATCGAACCCAGAACACCAGGTCTCAGAGTCAACTATCGTAACCACTGAGCCACCGGGTTTATAAGCTTCTAAAATACTTCTGAAACTTGCACTTGCTGCATCATAAAACTATTGCTAAGGACAGATGGTTATTTATGAAATATCCACTTATACATAAGTACCTACATAGTTACACCGATTTTTATGTACGAAACGTTGAATTATTCTTGAGTAATAAAGTACCACAAAGAATAAAGATTTCCCCGACCTCGCGCTTCGCGCGTAAGTCCTAAGGCAGCTGGTAATTAATTTATAATATTTTTTGTAGTGTACGCTTCATCATATGCTGTCAACTACAGTGGACTTAAGAGTTCGGGGTGATGAGAGCAGTTGCAATCAGCTCTCACAGTACCGTGCTCTGAGAACAGCCCGATCTGCTCGCTCTATTAGCGAAGATGTGGAAATTATGAAGCCATCAGCTGTGTACGTACCTACCGCTACCTTATTTATAAGTATATATTATAATCATATACTGGATGAATTTTTTACCGTCTTGAAAATAATAGGGCGTGATATATCTATACCGAAATATGTACCTAAGTAGGTAGTTATGCTATTTCACCTACTCTGTTCCTTCATTTTGATTGCGGCCTAGTATTGTAGGCAGCTAATTTACCTAATTAGGTACGTATTTTATCGTTTTGATTTTTTTTTATAATTAAAAATCATTTTTTTTATTTACGTAATCCAATTACAGGCACTTGTAAATCGTCAAACGTCAAACTTTTCACTCTGTTAGTAAAAAAATAGATATAACTATGCCTATTTCATATACATATCACGCCTTATTAATTTCAAGACAGTTAAAAATCACCCAGTATATAAGCTAAGCTAATTAATTCTACATTTTATATATTTGATAACCTATCACATATTATTATATATTTCTCAGAGACGTCTTATTTTGATGTCGTGGGTTGATCAAAATCGGTAAAAAATATTATAATAAGTAACAGAATAAATATACTTTATTTATGTTACAGGAGAGCGGCCAATAAAAATGGAAAGATGAGGCGTTATAATCCAAACGACGAGGTTGAATTCAGTAGCTACGGCGGATCGAAGTCAGAGAAGCAAGTGGCTGAAAGTACCTGTCCACTGTTGGGCGGAGTGGTAAATACGGCATGGGGCGCAGTTTCTGCTGGAAACTTGATTGCAGGCATTGCTGCTGGAGCTCAGCCTCAACAAGTGAACATTGTCGATCTGGTCAGAAACGCTAATTTGAACTACAGACAACTAACCTCATCAACAGTTAACTCAATTTATCCGGCAACATTATCTGGTAAAAGTCATTGCTACTAAATAAATTAAACACTAAACTGTATTAAGGCTAGATGCATACCTCTTCTGTGTGAGTCCTCCCGACCCTTAGTATGCAAAGAACCTTCCGATAACATCATAGACCGATAATCCGAAACGGCTGCGAATTGTAAAAACTCTCCTAAAAAACTAAAATTCATAATTCCTTAATCGCCCTGTCAGCGACCGCCCTGAGCCGGAAGCAAAAGTTTCGTGGCTAAAGAGATAATGTCCATGCGAAAAAAAAAAAATTGTATGTTTGCATTATAAAATGCCAGTTTTATGTTTCATTAATAAAAGTTATGTGATCTCAAATAATTATAACATGATTTGTAATCCAGGTGATTTGGCGGAAGCTGTACTCATTCAAGGGATAGAAAGAGCTAGCATATCAATCTCTATCGGCACTGCAGGCAATTGGAACAGCACTGAAGCTACAAAATACTATATGTTACACAGCCGTGTTAATGTAGAAATTACTGATCCTGAAATTCGGGGTGATATTGACGGCTTCGTACTTGGATCCTCAATCACTTCATTGCTCAGCACATATAGTTCCATGAAGTTATCACAACTTTTGGATATGTACTATTCACCAGTGGTACGATAACTTTTAATTAAAATACTTTTTAACTTTTATACTCATTAACAAAGGACCTTCTTTAAATTTAAAAACTTTAACTTATTCCAGAACGGCGCATTTGATCCTCAGTTTAGAGCTTGCAATCGTCGCGCTTTAGCACAGCAATACATAACAAATGATAACTTAGTCAGTGAAACCCTGGCATTCGCTGCAGCTCTAGATGCCAATATGCCTCTTCGAGGTACCATAACAGGGGGCTTGGAACAACTTGTAAGCAGCGCGGTCACCAATTTCCAGTCTTATACAAGTTAGTCATCACGTTCTATGTTTATGTATTTAAATAGAATACAAAGAATTACAACTCTTAACTAACAATTTGTTTTTATTACAGCTAGCAACTTGAATGATATGAATTGCGATACTACCTTACAAACAATAAATGATTTCCGCCTAAAAACCAATCTCTTCATAGTACTGGATGCCTCGTGGACATACCAGGCGGTGTATCCTGCTATCTCACATTTGCTAGACGCTATCGAAGTGAGCAAATTCGGTTCCAGTGTCACTTTACTCAGCGCTTTAGATGGAAGCGTTGTTATTAATACAACTTATTCTATGGCTGACTTCCACTCTCAATATAATGCTACAAGACATCAAACTAGTAAGTTAAATAAAAAATATGTATTCGTCCATATGTTGGTTCAAAGGGGTATTACTAATATAATTAACTTATGTTACAGTGCTGACCGGCGTTAATTTAGAAACAAGTCTTACCAATATAAGGATAATGATGCAAAATAGGCTACATAACGAAAGCACAGCGAATTATATCGGTGGTAACTCTACCGTGCTGTTGTATATGATAAACTCTGGCAGTTTGCAGAATAATGAAAATGTTTGGGAACAAGCTCGATTGCTCAACGAAACCGTTCCTGGTAAGAGAGAACAATTAGTTGCAGTTCATATTTTACTTTTTTAGAGTCTCTATTTACGCTAATAGTAATTTAATCATTATTATTTCAGACTTGAGGGTTCTTTTTGCAACTTCAACAAACCAGTTCGACAATTTATGGAATCTTGTACGTGACATGCATAACGATATTCAAGTTATATCTCTTAATACTGCGGGAACTAATCTAGATGTCGTCCTTAATCCTTTACTGCAGCGAATTCAAAGTGGTCAGTATGCTACCATTATATTACTATTTAGTCCAGTTGAATAAATTTGACTTGAATTTCGGCCTGATCTTCCGTTTCAGTTGGCAGAAGAATTGTTAACCCTCTTTGCGGTTATGAATACGTTGAAGCTTCATCAGGCACAAGACAATTTAATGATTTCGTTGAACCTGGCTATATTAACTTCTACGCTGTTAGCCCTAATTACTTCTACCAGAACAACGACAATAGGAAGATCAGAATTTCCCGCAGTGACAGCAGTACGGGCAGTCTTATCATCTGTCATTCACGATCAGTAGTACAGCCAAGGTAAATATAATGGTTATCTTTGATTCTAGTTACATTATTAAAATAAGTTAGGTAATTAAGTCAGAAAGTCATCGGTATAATATATTGAAAATTAATTAAGAGCTTAATAAACGAACGACACTGGCTGAAGTCTGCCGTCGACTTGCCGACCGGCATGTCTACGGCGAAAGTCGGAATTTACTCAAACTATTGCGTACCTCGCTTTTGTAAACTATATTTAGAGTACTTGAGAAAGTCATGTGTGATTTTTAAGATCTCTATTGCTAGACCAATAACAAAAATCACGGCGACGCAAATATGCTATTACTACCCAAGTAATTACTTAGGCTAAGAATACACCAGATAAACTGAATGTTGTTTTGACAAATTATTATTGTTGTATCTAAAGACATTTAATATAACGTTTGTTTGATGATTAAACAGATTTTTTAGGATTAATCGATGGAATATTTTGGCTAGGTATATGATGACAGGGGCAGATCTACATATAGGCTTGTTGGACTGCAGCCCAAAGCTCCGGGGATATCGGGATCCGGACCACGATATATAAAAATGGAATGTTATACATTAAAAATAATATTTTTTTAGGCCAATTACCTACTTTAAATGTTTAACTATTTTTTTAGGAGAAACTATACTCAAGTGGGTCTAGATGAGAATGCGATAGTATGTGACCAGTTAACCACGACTGGAAACATCGAGATCAGTCTACAAAACGCTTGCGATGGTTATTGGACGATCAATTCTTGCCCACCATTCTATATCTCGGTTCAATCGACAAATGCCCTTACTACAGGCTCCTTTGCAAGCGCGACCTGCACAGGTAAAATTTATTATTTGTTTCTTATTACAAATAACTATAATTTTATCATTACTATTATTAAATATGGAATCATTACTAGCCGGGTAATATTTTCAGTGCAGCTAGGCGGGGCTCTGCCCCCCTTTCATTTCTCAGTACACCTATGCTACCTACTTTAAGAATGTCATTTTAATCTGTATCTAAGTATTTATAAAATGCTAATTCGAGTATTATATTCACAGACGCCGCATGCAGATTCCCATACAACATCAGATACCAAGTACAAATCGAAGAGTTGGGTTGTTTCAGCGGCGCGAACGCAGTCACCGCAAATGTTTTGTTCATATTATCTGCCTTATATTTTGCAGTACGAGCTATCCTTTAATTAAATTGTAGCATTTAATTTATCCTACCGATTATTTTTAATGTAACCGTGTATATAGTTTACCAATTTAAAATTAAGAAGCACACTCATCATTTTGGAATCAAATAATTATTAGAATCATGCAATATGAAAAGTACCTACACCAATTTACGACCAAAAGTTTTTGTTTTTTTTTTATTTGTAGGGCATAGTCATTTTAATGACATTTTCAAACTAACTTTATGTAAAATAGAACCGAATACACTTGAGGTAGGTACGTAGTTAAACCACATATTTTGCTATTCTACTGCAATCAGATTCAAATATTTTAAACAGCTTAAATAGGTATATTTTTTAATAAACTGCAGAATTAGTTAATTTTGAAACAGTTTTTTATTATAATAGGAACTTTATAAACAGGGTAAGTTTGAAAAAATATAATAAAGCTTAGATTATTTTCAAGAATGGATGTCTAGTTACTTTTGTTTGAATATAAAGTTTATTTGTTATTAAAACTCACTTTCCAATAAAAATAGTGTTTTAGTTGCAAATAAAAGTTACCATGAGAAGGTTAGTTTTCCGGGATTTTCCGTTAATTCGGTGAGATTTTTTATAACATACCACATAAGTACCTAAGTACCTACATTTCTTCCCCAATAGAGCTTAAATATAAAGGCACAGTTGGATAGGAAATGCATTCATATTATTTTATTCATAAAAAATAATGCATTTATATTATTTTTCATGAATAAATTACATAATAAAAGGGTTGTTAAAAATACATTTGTTTTATTATCCACTTTTAATCATAAATCATTTTTAATCGTTTTCTTTATAAAGAATTTACTTAATTGAATTATTTTCTTTCATTATCCTACCTACTTTATTTTTTGCTATGAAAGTTCAGGTGTGTTCGTGTCCGGAATTTATTTCATAGGTACAAATGTTCTGCTAATAACGAACATAAAAAAGTTTTCAAGGTAGGTATATAAATATTTAGCGTTTTTTTATAAAGGTAGGTAGGGGTGAATATGACATTTTTAGTGGTGTAGGGTCCTCTCCTCGTGGTATGACTTTAGCATACCACGCTATGGAGAGGGCGAGTCCCACATATCCCACCGCCAGCGCGCAAATACGCTGCAACGGTGGTGGGAATGCGTCAAAGCATTTCCCCCCGGACAACAAAAAAAAAAAAAAAAAAAAAAAAGGGGTGAATATGACATAAGCCCCAAAGTATTATTTATAGTCGTACAAGGAGGATAAAATATATAATGGAGTTGTTGTCCCCCACCGCAAATGGTGGAAGGGGTATATACTTATGCCTATTTTTCCTATAGGAAAGAATAGGATGCAAATAGCGATTTTGCATCTCACTTCGCGCTATTTGGTGGTGTAAGTACCAAAATAACTTTTGCAACACCAAGTTTTAGGTTAAGTCAGAAAATATGAAGTAAAAATGTATGGTTGCGCTTCTATAAACTTAGTAATTACGGCATAACTATTTGTTCTTATAAACCGTTGGAAAAGCATAAATTGGTTTGGTACACAGTAAAAAAAGATCGTGTCGGACAGTGGAGATTAGTTATAGGTACCTTCCCCATAACATGGGTATGCGTAGAATAAGGGACTTGAGTGAAAGTAATTCGATTTATAAATTATATTAAAAATTAAAACTATTATGTTTTTTATACGATTTATTCTTTAAATTATTGTATATCTTGAACAATGCATATAATAATACCTAATTATAAGACAACTATTAAGCATAATACTTACCTAAATGTTGTGTGTGTTAAATTAAAATTACAAACGTTTGATGTTGTAATAGACACTTTTAAAATATTTAAAATCATGTTTTCTTTTTTTCAGTTCTGGACGTGGCAACTCTGAGATGAACTGGCAAGAAACTCAGATGAATCCTTTTTTTAAATATATTTTATGTTACAACTATTAATAAAGCAGTATTGTTTCAGGGCAACTCACTTCCAAGCAGTTTTGTCATTGACTTATTTAGAAATTTTATACCAGCTGGCTTTTTTTCTTTAAACTAGCAATATTATTATAAACATTTAAACGGTTTTAACACATATTGTGACATGAACATATTGTGATGCGACTGTAATAATATTAATTTCTTTGAATTTCTCCCGTAGGTAAACTCGCGGACTCGCGATTTTTATCAAATCGAAACACTACTCACGTATGTATTAAAAAATAACTAAAACTACATGGAGCATTATTTTTGTCCTAGTTCTGAATCAATTAATTTAAGGTGGAAAACTTATTTTTTAATTGTATAACTACTTAGTTGTAAAACTTGTAAAGCTTTCCAAAGCGCGCGAGTAATTAAAAAAATATTTATTAATCTGTTGGATTTTCTGCATTTCAAGGAATTCATTATATTTTGAAATCTAGTTGGCATCCCTTAACTGCAATACAACTTCGCTTTTTATCACTTTATTTTATATTTAATTTAATAATAAGTTATAAAATAAAAACCATAGCTTGAAATTTCCATAAAACTCACAAAAAATCTATACATAGGTAGGTACAGTTTATGCTTTCTGCAAAACAAAATATGCATGGTCGACTAAGTTTAGTCCAAATAAAAAAAAATGAGGCATATGTTATACACGCTGGTAACCCACCAGAATATATATATATATATATATATATATATATATTATAACCAGAATAATTGCTATCACAAAAGGCTACTACTGTTTCTAGGTATATACTTATTTTATGTTGTTGAAATTTGTTACGTGAGTAGCGTAGAACGGAGCGTAGCAAGAATGACATACGCTAACTTGGCATTTACGAAGAATGATTAGAATATTTTAAATATGAATTTAGTAATATCGAATGTTAATAATATTATATCATAAGATAAGGCACGTTTTTTTAGTGTGACACCAAAAGTGAAATATATTATTTATGTTTTTCTTTTACAGAGTAATCCCAATAATAAATTAGTGTTTTCTTTTTTTATATTGTTCTTTATAAACACTACAACTGTCATGAAAGTCAACCAAATCTGTTCTATGAGAGTAAACAAACAAATTGAATTATTTAAGTTAAACAATTGTATCTAAAATGTCTGGAGAGGATTATGACGGTTGTGACCGTGGTGACAATGATGGCCAAAAGCCAGACAAGATGTTTACTTTGAAAAAGTGGAATGCTGTTGCAATGTGGAGTTGGGACGTCGAGTGTGATACCTGCGCTATTTGCCGCGTACAAGTGATGGGTAAGTTTAATCAATTCTTATGTTTTACGGTATATGTATATGTACTTCACGTTGCCGTGAAAATAGTCTTCATCTGATACTAAAAAAGCCTAGAAACTAAATAAGTCTTAGGTATTGTTACATTGAAAATAATAAGCATTTTCCTCAAGTAACCAAGGCTATTTGATAATAGGTAAACAATACTTAGTAATTAATCAATAACTACTTAAATTATTAATCAGTTTAACTATATAATAAACCTTTTCTATAATTTAGACTTCTGTTTTTCATCAAACTCATCTTGTACCTACAAAATCAAAATATGTTGGATAGTTACATATTTTTAAGAAGGATCACCCAAAGCTTACAAATATAGTAAACAACCATATACTCAGAAATATTTGTGTATTGTCTTCCATGCCTTCGACAACCAGATGAAGCAGTAGAAGCTTTCCAATATAATCTCTTCTATTCATGAGCCCAGCTGATGGAGTGGCCAAACAAACTCATCTCAGATGATGGTTGGGCATGTTTCATCATCACTTAATTTAAGTGGTTACTGCTTAAAACTGCAATTATATTTAAATAATTTTATTTTTACTCTCTCACTGCTGTGGGCAATTGACGTTACATTATGCAATCATGATAAAACCTTATTACTATGCATCAAACTTCTAAGTCAATGCCATGATTTTGGGAATCAGAAAGTACCTAAGAACTGATGGTCCTCCGTTCATAAGTTTTGTGGTTGCATTTACCTTGTCAAATATAAAAGTATTCCTGCATCCAGTTGTTTGAAGAATTATCTTTTCCTCATAAATTACAGCACATTAAGTTGTTGGTTCATTTTTGTCAGAGAATAGTGCACCATTTCCAGAATATTATACCACAGTCGCACACCCACATGCTTGCTTGGTTATTATAAAAAACCAACCATTTTGAGGTAGGAAAATGCTGTAGTGGATTATTTCAATTTAGTTTTGTCTTTTGAATGGATTTAGCACAGTCTTCACTGTGTATTGCTTTAATTAGAGAATTAACAGCAATCCTTGTTGTGTTTGATAAAATAAAAGACATATTATAACCTATACAATAGTCCAACATTGGATGTAACATTACATTCACAATTTGACAAGTCCCTAGAAAATATAAAGAGGAACCTATCACCAATCAAAAACCCAAAAAATTTAATATTAGGTATTTGAAAAAAAATACTCAAATAGAATTTTATAAGAACTGTTGAATTAAAAAGTTATACAAGGTCAACCAGAAACTAAATCAATTCTTATATTATCATGTAAATAACCATAGTATACACTTAATTTGGATAAATGAAACAAATATATTTTTATATTCATTTTTTGCAATATATTAAAGTAAAAAACAAAAAAATAGGTTGTTTCTTAGGTGTTTACCTACCATTGTGTTAACCTCATTTAGTGTCCTTGTGTATGTGGAAAAATGAAACAAGGTTTTTATTAATAAATTTATTATTTGCTAGGAAAATACATTTTATTTTATAGTAAGTACTTACAAACAATATTCTATTTTTTATAGTTTAAGTAGTTGATTTATATTTGTTTCCATGAATGAAGTGTTTGTGACTTTACAAGCACCCCCACAGCACAGTGACTTCTTTCACTAGTGTGTATCTTAAAAAAATGAATACTATGTACTTACTATCATTCTATTAATACTATTTTTTAAATAAATGCCATCTTAAGTGAAACTACTATTATAATATCTAATTTTAAAATTTTATTCATATACACCATAATGTTTTAGTCATTGCTTATATCATATTAAAAATGTTTTTTAAGTTAAATCAATGTATTTATTTTTACAGTAATAATCAAAATTACAGATTAAAAAATATTTTGAAGCTGTGTTATTAATGAAAGGCACTAGATGCTCATTTTGCTATATACAGTCAACTAAAGAGATAGATTTACACTTCATGAAACACATGAACCCGTTTATGACAAGAGTTAACTATTATGTGCAGTTGTCCACAGCTAGCAGCTACTCTTCACCTATATAGAATTATCGGCGGCTTTAGTGAAATTTTTATAGATGTTATAACAATCGGGATCAATGGCTTAACATGCTTTTCGAGGCACGGAGGGTCTACGCTATAGAGGTTGTCAGACTGTGAGGTTGTCTGACAATTACTATTAGCAATTAATAAAATATCACATTGTAAAGTGAGTTTAATCATTTTATAAAATTTACTATAAACAATTACCAAATATTTACACATTAACATTATAATGAACTAAAAATAATATTAACAATTTTCTAAATTTACCCTTACGTATGTACTATATAATTGGCACCATCTTTAATTCATAAGTTTTCTTAATTTAATAAATTAAGAATTAAATATAAACTTAAGTCTTTTATAAGTCGGTTTTGAGAGTTCTTGTATTTTTACAAGTATATAAGCTAAGTAAGTAACTTTTTAATAGAATTTAGAAATGGTAGATATTTTTGTTTCATTCTTATTGGAGTATAAATATGTAATGAAAATTATTTGCTTGATAATATTTATTTATAATAATATGTATTAAGTACTACTTATGATTCGAACTTTAATTTTATTATGAAAATTTTATGTTCTTCTTTTTTTTAATGCAAGTTTGGGATAAAGTATTTATTATTATTATTATTATTATTATTGGTATAAATTAAGAAAACATTATAAATATATAATTTCATTTCATAACACCCTTTATCAGAATAAAATAGTATGTATTCAGAAATTGTTGTAATAATTGTCGTTAGACAAGACCATTACAAAACCAAACTAAGTGACTATGATTATTTGTATTAAAGTGATTATAAACAATCGTCCATTAAAGAGAGCGACAAGTAATTATGTTCGCTAAGTCTCAATATAAATCAACACCCACTGGGCAAAGGTTTAATATTGGCAATAGAACTCATTCTGCGAGTTCGCCCGTTCACTCGGCCTGTTAGTTTATTTTCAATTTGTTCAAGACTTTTCCCTCGGGTTTCTGGGACAAAAAACACTACAAAAAATAGGCCAATGAAACAAATACATCCAAATAACCAAAATGTACCAGGAGAGCCTATTCCCATGCGGATATTGTGAAACGTTTTAGTTACCACAAACGTGCAAAGCCAGTTAAATGCTGTGCATACTGATGCAGCACCACCTCTTATTCTTGCTGGTAAAATTTCTCCCATCATTAACCAAGGTATGGGTCCGAAAGCTAGAGAAAATCCTAATAAATAAACCATTATACAAACTAAGGGCAGCCATCCTAATGATTGGACATCATAGTCATTTTGCACATAAAAGAAAGATCCCAAAACAATCAGTGTAATAGTCATGGTGACTGAAGAGATATAAAGCAGAACCTTACGGCCGGTGCGGTCAATTAGAGCAGTAGCGATAAACGTAGATACAATATTAACTACACCTACAATTATAGTCTCCAGATTTTCGTCTACTGAACTGTGCGACATCTTAAAAATATCGACGGTGTAAAATATTACAGCGTTTATCCCTGATAATTGTTGAAAAGTCATCAGACCTAAACAAATTAAGATCGATCTCATGTATTTGATGCTGAAAAGTTCCCTTAAATTTATATCTTCACTTCCTGCTTCTGCATCCGATAAAGCTATATCTCGAATTTCGTTGTCTACTTTAGCATTTTTACCCCGAAGCCATTGCAGTGCAGCGCGAGCTTCGTCATTCCTACCACGTGAGATATACCAACGTGGCGTTTCTGGGATCAATAGTGTTAATACGAAAAACGGAACGGGCAGAGCTGCTCCCAAGAATGCAAGCTGATACCAATTAAGGTACTTTCCAGCAGTATAGCAAATTAATATACCAATATTTCCGATCACAGTGGGGAATAAGCCTAATGTTCCGCGAACTTCTGGTTGTATAGTTTCACCGAGATATACAGGAAAAGCTAGAGAACCAACTCCGACGCATAAGCCGCATATAACTCGCCCCGCTAGTACTAAGTGTACTATTTTAGCTGTTGCTATTAAAATCCATCCGATAAAGAAGGGTGGCGCAATACACAGCATGGTTTTGCGTCGACCAATGTAGTCCACGAGTTGTCCACCAACCACGCCGCCAACTAGTGCTGCCAGCGGCATCAAGCTTCCAATCCAGCTCGCCTGTAAATAATACGTACGGTTATACACTTTGAGTTAATACTGTATTATAAGTGCTATAATAGGCATGAGGCAAGATTTTGAAATCCTCTTGCGCAACGTGGGTAGTCATTTTCTAAGTATGAAAAACACAATATTTCGGTAATAAATTTAAATTTAACGAAGTTTAAGCCATATTTCTATTAAATTTTAAATAGCGTGCGAAAAAAGGCCTCAAGTGTCATGGCGTCGGCTATGACGTCACGCTATTGTGGAAAATGTCATTGAGTCCGCCAAACCTAACGTTAAATTCTCTTTGATGGTTACAATATCGTGACGTCATGCGCCGTGATTGGTGTTTCAGTCAAAATGGCCGATTGCAGTATTTTAATCTTTTATTTTATTAAAAATCACATTAATCTCAAGGTTATATATAAAAATAAATAAGTGTAATAATTTCTTTTTATATGTGCTTTCCCCTAAAAACATTAAATCTTTAATTTTTTGATACTGTCGTCACGCCTATTAAAAATTCGGCTCTAAGTCGATTACTTAGAAGTTCTCTTCCAATAGTAGTGCCAGTGTCCTCCATATTGCACATTTACTCTCATTACATGCATGAAAATATATAAATTAAAATGTATGTACCTCTTCATCTGTGACATGTATATGAGTGTTGTCGGTACTATTTCTCATGGTAGTCAAAGCTGGTGATGTATACGCGGAAGAGAAACCGATGATCATTGATCCCATCGATACAGCGATAGCAGCCAACACCTGAAATGTTCATTTTACAATTAAATCAAGGAAGCACCCAGTATTTATTGGAATATATGTCTACTTTTAGTTTCAGATAGCTCATTTATCGAGATTATATGCACGTTTGACCAATAAATTAATAATACAATGAATATTTTCCTAGAATACAAAGTAATAAGATTCTTTTCGAAGGCGGGTTGTTTCACACATGTAACACAAAAAATATAAATTTCTTATTTTGTTTTGCGTTAGTTAGGCAAACAAAAGTGTATATACTATTTATATAATACTTATGTGTGGCCAATTTAAATTATGACGTTATTGTCGGGAGGCTTGGCGTGTGTGAAGCGACACCACGCGACGCAAACCGCCTACCATTAATTTAAGCAATCATTGACTTTGATTGGTACCACTTACTCATCTACACACATTAATAATAGAATGCACAAGTATCACAAAACCGTAATTTATTATACCTACTTTTACAATTTGCTCGTGGTGTATGGTAATGGTTGTTGTTTAACTATGAAGAATGAATTTTGTTCTAGGCTGGAGCTCTGCTCGCCTTTATGCCCGGTGAAGTAGCAAAAGCCTCAAGGCTAACTAAAATATGTCCGACCGAAAAAAAAAAAAAAAAAAATTGTCTTTATTTCCTGTGGCAGGATTTAAATCTGGATAGGTTAAGTTTATTATATATTACAGAAAGTGTTGGTAGGGACTTAGGGTTATACTGGGTGTTATGCATTAGCAGTTGCCGGTGCCCCCATTATTGGCATTTAGGGGAGCACCCGGGGGGTTTTAGGGTATAAACCCTCTTATTGCGATTTCATTAGCATATCATTGCTTAGAGACGGAAATCCTACATACCCTGCTGTAGCTGCAGTGGGACTTCGTTTTAGATTTTGGCTAAGCTAGCTTTTTTATTTTGTTTAGGATAAAGCAACGAGCGAGAAGTTAATCATGCAGAAAAAGGTTAAGTAGAATCCCGAATAAAATAAGATGGTTCTCCTAAACAGAAGTAGAAATGTTGAGTAGATCGTTCAAAAATATTGCGTATTATTCAGTCACCTTTAAGCTGTGTGTGTGTTTAGTAGGCGTGTGACAATTCATGGTAGGAACTTCTGATAATTGTAAATAGTGTAATTTTACAAACGTAAAATAACACTATTTACAATTATCAGAACTCTACACTGTTGGCTGTTGTCTTGTAGACTGTTTAAATACATATTTGGGATGTTAATTATCCACAGTGCATATAATTTTATATCAGTCGTTATCAACTGAATGCTAATTCTTATGCAACATTATTTATATGTAGTTATTTGTTTGACAACTTTGCTTATTTCATGTATTTGTGTGAATTAATTATTAGTACTTTAGTCTAATAACACAATAATAAAATACGCACCATACCCAGGATCGTATGATGTAATAATCAGTTCTAAAAATATATGACTAGGAGTGAATTGAGCTGACACAATCATTTGTTTAAATTTGAATATTTGGTATATTTATGTTCTGCTGTAACTGTCTCTGGTAGTGTTAAACAAGTAGCTTTAGATTTGATTTTCAGGTAGAGTGATCTGGAAATTTTAGTGTATTCCTAGTGAAATTTTACTTAGATGACTGACGACCGAGCCATTTTTTACAATTATTATTTCTTACAAATAAAAATATGTTTTCAGACTCTTTCTCGTAAACAATTTAGTTTATTCCATTCTCCTTCAAAAAGTGGAAAAGGAATCATAATAATTTCGACCGCTAGTTGAATTCATCGCAGCTGAATGGTTGAACATTAGTGACTTTACCTAACAATATATAAATTTCCGAAAAAATATACTGTGTCTTTTTTTTTATCCTATCTAGAACTTTGAATTGTAAACATTACATTTTAGATTTGTATAAAATATTCGTAGGTAAATATCAATTCTAAGTGAAATGGATGTGAATTACTTAGCAACAAGTGAGACTTATCTAGTAGTATAGACCTTAATTGAACTAATTTTGCATCGGCCAAACAATATAATACAAACACAGCTACAGTTTAAAGTACATATTATGTACAAAATTTGTATAAGACTTTTAGTTTCTAAACTTAAAAAGCCAACAACCTTTACTGTCGTATAAACAATGGAAATGCCTATAAGTATTTTTACAAATGGCCACATGACAAAAAAGTTGCAGATTTTCTTTACAATAAATTTATATTATCTTCAAATCTCCCTTTATATCTGTTGCAAATTTTTGGACAAAGGTGTGGATTACGTAACAGTTTATTTTGTATACATAATAAATAATATATATAATTTCATTGTTATATTATATATTTATAGTATATTTAACTTATTTTGGTAAATATAATAAATAAATAATTAACTAAAATATATCCCTTTAAATGAAGTTTAGCGATTTACAGAAATCTGAAATATACTACTTAACCTTCACTTACCTACAGAATTAATACTTCAACAACGATTGTGCAGTATGAAACTTACAACCTAAATAGTTTAATATCAATACCAATTTATTAAATACAATTGACCATTAGCTTACAATAGGGATGATGATTAAAACATTCTATTTCGTATGACAGTTAGATTACCAAAAATATTAGACACGATTTTTTTGGTTTAACAAATCAATAAAAATTACAAAGCTTTAAAGACAGGTACACAGACACACAGATTACAGAGCAATAAAGTTCAGAAGAGGGGGGCTTATGGCGTGATGCGAAGTAAAATTGTACCTAGAAATGACATCACATCAAATTTGATCGCGCTGTATCTTCGTAATTTTTTGTTTACGGAACGGGAAAAAAAAAATTCTAATGTTTTTTGGTAATGTAACTGTCGGACCAGATAGAGCTTTTTTGTCCTATTAAAATTGATTTCTAATAAATAAAAAAAAAGTTTTCTATTAGCACCTGTGAAAATGTGTACGTAGGTTTTACGTAGTCACCGGTATATTGTATGCTGTAATGCGTATCTGCTCTCATTAATATCTTCATCTTGAGAAACTATTCCCGTCTCTGTTGGCAAGCACTTCACTAAAATATAACAACACAGCACTATGCGAATACGCGCCCTGTAACTGAAGAAATGATACGTCGCGACAGACGCAGCGATTTATATGGACACCCATTGATTGGCTCTCGAGGCTGCCCGATTCAAAACAATGCCTTCGAACTTACAAATGCGTCATTAAAGTGTAATGCTCTTAGAATAATATTCAATAAGCTACAATTTTGTATGAATATATCATTCCTATAAGGTTCCTTTTTAGTCATCGTCAAATTATGCGAAAGTCTTTCTAAGTTGCATACTTAAGTAGAATAGTAGAAATTAGAATTTGTATAAGTCTAGCTGATCATGCTTCGTGGTTTCATCTGCATGTATTTAGTTCATATATATGGTTTATTCTGGTGGCGATAGATATTATAAATCGGTTCTTATTTTAAAAACCTCAACCTTTTTTTACTAATTGGTAGTTGACACAGGATAGAAGTGACCTCACACATTTCACTACTATGTTACGACAGTCATATTCCCTCAATCCTCTATGTAAGATAACAAGTAGGTACTTTGCATAGGCATCTAATCCGGGACCTTTAAATACCACACCGCAATTGTACCCAAAATATGTTAGCCTTACGTAATTCTAGTCTTCAAGGTTTTAAGATAAGCCAGATGTCTTGCAATGCAGTTCCCGGTACCCTTACTTTTGATGCTTTGGAAAAGCACGCGGGTTTTCGTGGGTAAACCTTTTCCTTGTGGTATAACAAGCATTCTGTCACCATGAATGCCGCCGCCATCGTAGACCCCCTTTCTGACCCCTTGATAGCGTTTTTAGATCCTTATAGATCCAAAGTCTGTGAGGCTAGTGATCCTTATACTAGATTGATAGTTCCACAAAACTTAAATCTGGAAGTCTCTGTCGCAATCCCTCCCACCAGCGACCACCCCGAGCCGAGTTTCATGCGCGACGAGGGTCTTGCTTAGTCTTTAGTTTCATACCATTTTATAAGGCCCTGCTCGTATTTATGCCCGATGAAGTAGCAAAAACAAAAGAGGTTTTTTTACGGACATACGTAGTTAACCATGAGGCTATTGCTACTTTACCGGGCATAAAGGCGAGCAGAGCTCCAGTTTAATAAATGGTTTAAAACTACATACTAAGCAACCCGCGCAAGAGGGCGGTCGCTGGCGATGAGATTCGAGGCATTATGACTTAGAATTTTAGGGGAGCTTTGTACAACTGACGCTCTACTTTACAGTTCGCGGGCCTCTCGGACTTCGGGTAATAAATTAAAAAAGGCCATAGGACAATCCAGTCGTTACTGCTCTATCATAATAAGGGCGCCTAGACACAATAAGAAGGCAATAAGTAGGAAAAGACTGCTAACTTGGTGTACTCAGTGTACTCTGTAGCAAGAACATTTATAATTGCTTACAATAGCCTTAATTAAAACATCAGCTGTCTCATTATTTCATGTTCTACCAAATGATTTACTATTCTTAACAACAACTTAACAGTTTTTGAATTGTAATACAGAATTAGATTGTAATGATCGTGGGTTCTACGCTTAGATTAAACCAAAAAAGCGGGTTGTATTTTTTCAGAAACTACTCGTACCATTGGTAAATTGAAATACAGTATAATAAAAAAAATATAGCTACGTAGGAATCCCTATATATTTTTTAATTTTATGTGTCTATTTAATTATTATTTTAGATAACGTTTCACAAAGAATACTCGGCGACTCCTTACGATAGGCACTTAATAAAATGTTCTACATATTGCTAATCCAATTTGGTAGGTAGGTAATATTTCTTTAATTATGAATACAGACTTCGAAGTCTAATCTCTAACATAGGTACATTTCTCATATGTGCGTTGTTTATACGATATCCTGTAGGGTATGACAAACAAATTTTATAGGTTTGATCGATCGTAACGTTCCATGTGTTTTCGCAGTCACGTGTAGGTATATGTTGGCAATAAATGGGAAGTTTCCTAAGCTAGTATGTAGTATACAAAATATACATAGTTCATACACCACGCCCCCAAGACTATAAATCGTTGCATATTCAAAGGAATGTTGGATCGTTTGCACCTTTCATATCCAGAAACCTCAAATAACTCACTTTTCTCGAGTCACCGTCGTTAGTTATTTGTTTTTTTTTCTAACGTTATTAAAATTTTTAGCGAGCGTTAACGTTATTAAAATTTTTTGTTTGCCGTAATTAAGTCGAATCACAGGCTCATTTGAAGATTTTAATAACAACGCTTCCAATAATTAAATTGACCCTTATCATATATTATTGATGTTGGGTTATGGCTATGGTCACCAGACATTTTCATTGGCATTAAAAGGTACTCGTAGGTATTTTGCATTAGCAGCCAGTTTTAGCATTTTCGAATTTTAAACATTTCCACTGTACCATTGCTTTATATGGGTTTTGTTCAATATTTAAAATATACATTTAGATCATGCTTTCGGTAGACTTGTGTTAAGAGCCATCGGGAAGGTCCCCCGAGAAGTTTAGAAGTTAAATAAAATATTGGATCTCTCTATGGTTGGTTAAAGAATAATATTATATTCATTAGAAATGAATAAAGGATGATCTAGGGTAAGTACAGTATCATACTGTGGTCATCAATACACAGAGACCACTCTATCCGACCCGCCGGAGAAGAGTGCGCCCAAGAACACGACGCGTCCCCCCTCGCCCTTTCTACCTTTAGTTTACAAAGAACCTTCCGATGCCCTCGAAGACCCGATGTCCGAGAAGCCCGCGAACTATAAAGTAGAGCGACAATTGCACAAAACTTCCCTAAAATACAAAAAGTCAAAAACCCTCAATCTCATCGCCAGCAACCGCCCTGAGCCGAGGTCCAAGTCTCACAGGGGACGCCCTCTTGCGCAGTTTGCTTAGTTTGTAGTGTTTAAACCATTTATCCAGGCAGGAGCTCTGCTCGCCTTTATGTCCGGTGAAGTAGCAAAAGCCTCGTGGCTAAAAACATAATTTTGTCCGTCCAGAATTAAAAAAAAACACAAGTTGTCATCAATATTTTGAGCGCTTATGAAGCGTGACTGGCTATTTGATAACTATTTTGTATTCAAACACAATTTATATTGTCAATGAATAAATTATTGTTAGTATATAATAACGAATACTGACTATGACTGGTAAAATCAAATACCATTAAATAAATGCATTGGCGTTCTCCAAGAGATGATGACAGCGTGATGTTACTATAATGATAATTTTATAATCAATTTGCTATGTTATTATTTTCCTAAAACAATAAGCAGAGTTGGTTTTAGCTTAAGGATGTTCAAAGTTTAGGCTGAAAGTGACGCTTTAGTTTCAGCATACATTTTGAACACTCTCTTCATGCCTATAGGGTATGTTATTTGGAAAATCATTAATTAGTGGATACCTACGCCAAATTACCACCCATTGCACTACCGACGAGAACCCACTTGTAACACAAACATTTTAGCTTACCACGAGGGGTTAACAAGAATACCTACTAGTTAAGTGCTAAAACTCTGCTACTAATAATCCCTAAAAAAAAGAAAACTCGCAATCCGTTCCGGTTCGGCCTGTATGTTTAAATAGTTAGTTTAGGTCCTTTTTTATTCTTAGTTTATATTAATGATTTGCCGTGATATTTGGAAAATATGTGCGATGTAGTAGGTACTTTTTGCAGATGAAACTTCACTTATCTTCAAAGTGGATAGAAATAGACATGATTTTGACGAAGTAAATAGTGCTCTTACACGATTAACCGAATGGTTTACGGTAAATAATTTGGTCCTTAATACCAAGAAAACTAAGTGTGTTAAGTTTACGACGCCGAATATCAGGAATAAGGGACCCGAAATAATAATAAACAACGAGGTTTTAGAGACCGTCAAATCTACAGTCTTTCTGGGTATAACGCTAGACGAGAAATTACAATGGGGCTCCCATATATCGAGCTTAACTGGTAAATTAAGCTCCGCTGCCTACGCTGTCAGAAAAGTAAGGCAGCTGACCAATGTGGAAACTGCTCGTCTAGTTTACTTCAGCTATTTCCACAGTGTCATGTCTTACGGAATCCTGCTCTGGGGTAGGGCGGCTGACTTTAAAAGTATATTTATTTTACAAAAACGAGCGATTCGATCAATTTATCAGTTAAGTGCGAGGTTTTCCCTTAGAGAATTGTTTAAAGATTTAGATATATTAACAGTTGCTGCCCAATACATATACTCTTGTATTCTTTATGTTAGACAAAACATAAACTCATTTAAAAAAAGAAGCGACGTGCATAATTTAAACACTAGAAATAATCATAAATTATGTGCCGAATATCATCGTTTACAAAGTGTGCATTCTTCTTTTGTGGGTCTGGCTATTCGCATTTACAATAACATACCGAAAAACTTACAAGACCTTTCATTTGTTAAATTTAATTTGGAAATTAAGAAAATTTTAATGAGAAAGGCTTATTACGCTCTGAATGATTTTTTAAATGATAATAACGCTTGGTCGCTTGGCTAACCAGGAAAACGTAAAAATGTATTGAAGTCTTTAAGAATAAACGCTTGTATGACATTTTAATGTACCTATCGTATTTTGTATGATTATATCTATCATAAGATTTAATGAAATGATTCATTTTGTATTTGACATTGCATATTATTTTTTATATATTTTACTGAAACATTCTACACAATGGTCAATCCAGATGTTACATACTAGATTCTGATACTCAAAACTGTAAGATCGACTTGCGGCGGTGATGTGGGACGGGTCGCCTCCTTCCCTCTGATATGGCGAGGGAGCCGATGGCTGTGTCACACGTCATACTCGTGAACGGGTGCTGCTTGCGGTGGCTGGTCGGCTTGCAGTTGAGGGTATTTACTTGTTATAACTAATTAATAGTCTTGTTGTCACATTGATAGTGTCTGGGTTGACATTGTTTAGGTTTGTTTATTTTAACTGTAAATGTGGATGGGGTGCAACCGACGTTATTTTATTATTTTCCTAATGTGCAAGAGTTTTCATCCGCTTGAGTAGAACAATTACCTTTTTTGTTTATTATTCTATGAAATAACTGTAAGGGGCGTGCCCCAGCCCACATACTGTGCAAACTGTATTAAAAATAATTATACATAAAAAAAAAAGATACAGAACAAAAGAAGACGGAAAAGAATAAACCGGAGTTTCTTTCTGAGTTTCTTCTCCGGGCCGTCCACTTAGGTAGCTAGAGAAACCTGCAGGTTAGCTAGGCTAGGATCCTCGCCGGACAGACCGAGGACCGCGTTGACCCTTGCCCCTGTCGTGTGATCCAGTGCCTGTAGTCCGTGCCAGTGATCACGTCCTCTATATTTCTCTTTACTTCTTGCTTGACCGGTCATTGCACTCTAAAATGTGTTATAATATTATATATATATATATTTTTTTATTCATAAAATGTTTGAATAAAATAAATATAGTAAATAGATATTAATGTTAATACACTTGAGAGCAATAAAATCGCACACCCCTTGTAATTTGGTTTATTACTGATTGTTTTCTAAAATCTAAAGATATTGAGTAAAAATCATTAGACAAAATTAAAGCATACAAGCTTAGCTTTACAAAAACATAAAATTAAAATCATTGACCTTTACGTAACTTACAAAAACCGACCGTACACCGAATTCCCCAAATTCACGCGTTTGCGTTGTCACTACTTGCACCCTTAGCCGCAGGTATAAAAAGGTTGGTTTATTGGAATTTTTAATCAGTTGCATACCGAAGGTCAACGTGATAACATCTCTACTGGAAGCATACGGATTTACTGGAAAAATATGGATACCACGCCCGCAGAAGCCGCTCAAGTTATTGCCTTGCTCGAAGCAGGCCATAACCAAAGTGAAGTTGCTCGACGGCTAAATTTGAGCCGCTACTCTGTTCGTCGTGTATACCAGAGGTTTCAAGAGACCGGTGGCTACATTCGGCGACCAGGATCTGGCCGGCGACGCACAACATCAGAGCGTGATGACCGCTTTCTTGTGACAAGGTCTTTGAGAAATCGGCAACTGAACGCGGTTCAACTGGGACAACAGCTTCGAGAAGTTCTCAATGTCAGTATAAGTCGGTGGACAGTTCGAAGAAGACTAGGTGAAGCAGGAATGACTTCACATCGCCCAGCAAATGGTCCCAAATTGACCACAGCTCACCGACAAGCCCGGCTACAATTTGCTAGGGAACATTTAAATTGGACGTATGACCAATGGCGGGCTGTTATGTTCTCTGATGAGTGCAGAATGACTTTACATGGTCATGATAGACGCTCTAGGGTCTACAGAAGGTCATCAGAGCGATTTTCACAATGCTGCATAAGCGAACGTGTGGCTTTTGGAGGTGGATCGTGTATGTTTTGGGGTGGCATAATGTTGGACACTAAAACTGACATTGTATTCATCACTACGGCGAATACCGGCCCGAGATCGAGAAGTTTGACGGCTGCACGATACGTCGAAGAAGTGCTCGAAGAACATGTGAGGCCGCTTGCGTGGCTTATGGGAGAAGATTTTCTCTTAGTGCACGACAACGCCAGACCGCATGTCGCTAGAACAGTTTGCGACTACATGGAAGACGTTGGAATCACCGCGATGGAGTGGCCAGCTCGTAGTCCTGATCTCAATCCGATTGAGCATGTCTGGGATGAGCTAAAAAGAAGAGTTCGAGCAAGAAGCCCTGCTCCTACGCGCCTCCAAGAGCTTCAACTTGCCATTGAAGAGGAGTGAAACGCCATACCACAAGATTTCATGGTGAAATTAATACGGTCCATGAAAAACCGATTAAGAGCTGTAATCAAGGCTAGGGGAGGGAATACACCTTATTAAAAAACAATTTGATCAAGCATTTTGAGTTTTATTTTTATTCTTTCTTAAGCTAAATTGGGTAATTTTATCCGTATGTTGGGTTTTGTGCCCTAAAACTCCCTATGGGTACTTTTTTTACACTGTATTTGATATCATTAGAAAGGTACTGAAGTAAACATTCAAATAGTGTAAGTTTTATTTTAATATGTATTCACATTCATGAAAAAAACTGCTTTAACAACAAAAAGTCAACGTGTGCGATTTTATTGCTCTCAAGTGTATTAAGAGCTTGTTTACTAACACAAGACTGACAGACTTCTAGCACACCTGAAGTAAATTAAACATAATTTAATAGTAAATGTTACCTATTTATAATTAATTTTATATGCATTGTAAATTTTCTTGACAAGTACAAGTGTATGTAAATACCTAAGTGCTGAATAAAAATCGTTTATTTCGTTAATACGTAAATACCTTTAACTTTTTCTTAACAGAGGAATAACATATCTGTGGGAATAAATCTCCCGTGTAATAGTGTTTTACTGTCTGTGTAAAATAATATGAACACCTACTCACATCATTAATGTAGAGCTCGTTTTCAAGATAGTGTGATTGTTAGATTAGAATCACGTTGCATTTTATGACATGAAGGGCAAATTTTTCAATTTTTAGATAAAAAATATAAGACGAATGAATTATTTTTTGCCATACAAAACTTGTCAACTCTCTGGACAACTTTAATATGGGGATTAGAAAAGAGATCTAAGCTTATTATATAGCTCTAATTAATATTATTCTATTATAAATTAATCTTTTATTCTTCTGATTTTTATATGTCATCCCTCTACTATTTTACATATTTGATTCCTCTGATTTTATATATTTTATTCATATTATGATATTTTTCTAGCCTTTCCATGCGACCTGCCTAATTTCCGTTCTCGTGAGGTTTTCTTCATAAAATCTGGCGTCCTAGATGACCCATACGATGAGAAAACAACTTACCAACTAGCAGTAAAAAGACTGCAAGAAACTAGCACCACTACACTGAGACCACTCCTCTATCCGACCCGCCGGAGAAGAGTGCGCCCGCGAACGCGACGTGACCCCCTCGTCCTCCAGACCCTTAGTTTGCAAAGAACCATCCGATGCCCTCGTAGACCCGAAGTCCGAGAGGCCCGCGAACTGTAAAGTAGAGCGACTATTGCAAAAAACTCCCCTAAAATACTAAAAGTCATACTCCCTCAATCTTATCGCCCTGAGCCGAGATCCAAGCCCCACAGGGGGCGCCCTCTTGTGCAGGTTGCTTAGTTTGTAGTTTTTAAACTATTTATTAAGGCTGGAGCTCTGCTCGCCTTTATGCTCGGTAAAGTAGCAAAAGCCTTGAGGCAACAAACGAATGTCCCTCCGAAAAAAAGAACTGGTCTATGTTTTTTTTGAGTCCTGGGACGAGACAAAAGAAAGAGACAATCAAATCTTCCCTCTTTATATTATCATACTACGTCCCCGTTTAAACCAGCTATCAACTAGAGAAAACCGCATTCGCGTCGGGTTATTTATTCGGGACTAATGACGCCGCAGACAGAAATATACAAACATGTTATACTTATAAAACACCCCGGATGCGCTGGGGATTAAAATATAGTTATTGTTTTATCTTATATATACATATAATTACTATATAGTTCAGGGCCTATTAAAAGGTTATCGCTATCCGATGTCTGGATAATCAAGTCAAGGAACATTTTTGCAATTTAACATTTATTTTAAAAAAATAAACTAATCTTTTGCAATTAAAAATCCAGTACTATTGGCACTTATAATATAGGAGGAGAGAATCAGTGTGTTTAATTAATATTATTCTCTATTCACGTGGGCAGGTATACTTTCAAAGTAACGCATATTAAATCTATTACTACTGATTCACCATTTCGTTTTTGTCAAATTACAATTGCCGTTCTTTTCTTTATTCCAAGCCAAGATTGAATGCTTTATAATTTTTACAGCTTATTATTTGTGTCGTTATATATTATTATAATCCATAATATTATTACAAGTGGAACTTTCGTTTAAGTATAAAACGTCCCCGTTTCCATGCGGCTATAAACTCGTAGAATATCCGATGTCAAGACCCTGATCAATTAATTTGCGATAGTGATAACTGGAAAACAGTTAAATGAGGGTAAACATTGTATTTATCACTTGCACGTGATTTAACTTCTTAGGTCTCACATGATAGACACAAATGTCCGCAGGCTTTTCAATTTTATTAAGGTAGCAGGTAGGTGCATATAGACCATATCAAATTATATTATATGGACTGGCTACCCGGCTAATATCGGTAACTATCAACTTAAAACGATTGTTTCTCTTTCGCGCGCGTTTCCACCTGCGTAACTCTCGTTCTCGTAGGAACTTCATAATTAAATATAGCCTACCTTTCTCGATAAATGGGCAACATTTAAAGATTTTTTCAAATGGGACCAGTATTTTCTGAGATTAGCGCGTTAAACAAACAAACTCTTTAGTGCTAATATATTATTATACATTGTGACCCTAACTTATTCACACTATTGAAGGTTGTTGTATGGTTTTGGAGATAAGCGTGAACGAAAACGTAACATGATGACATTGATAGGAAAAGACATACAATTAAACCCCGTTTCCTCATTTGATTTTTCGAACAATTGTCTATATATTTTGTATTTTTATTGAGTAATAACTAATTATGCGAAATTTCCATGAAAAATAAAGAAGTCGAATATCGGCAATCAAATTCAGAATATGGTTCATACTGTTTCTATTGATTTGCTTTTACCAATCTTTAAAAAGTACCATATCACTGCATTATGTCGAGATCCTTATTACTAATATTCAATAAAACACAAGAGTTATGATATAAATTATTTTGTTTTGTATTAAAAAAATAACAACAATAAATATCAACTCCGTAATATACGAAGTCTTTAATCGTAGCAAACGGGATATCAGAATATGACATTAAATGTATCTAACTTAAAGTAATTATTTGGTAACTAAATTACTTAAAACAATGTTGTCATGATGTAAATTAAAATTAGGCTACAGATCTACTTAAATGTTTAAGAAGAGTAAATATTTTTCATTTAAATGAATAGTTGAAAATGGTTTTTTTAAATAATAAAGATGAGTGAGTCTTTGCAAACAGATCCAATACATTCAAATCAATTAAACCTTAAAGCACCTTCGCCAAACGAAATGCTATTGCTACAATTTTAAAACTAAAGGAACTGTTTTTAAAACATTAACTAACTAAATATACACTATTTTGTCTATTATTTACACCTAAATAAATATTACATATGGCTACATTCCCAGTCAGTCTTCATCCGGCATTGTTCAATGCTGCTAATTACTTCTATCAATTTCCTTTCTAACATAATATTTGGAATGTACATAACTTCGATATTCTTACGAAACTGACGTTAGCAACCACTGTGAGGTTGCTTACTGCTGCTAATGTTTCGTACTCTTCTTGATCCTCCAGTTAATTTCTTTTCGATTTCCTCCAAACTTTTTCCACGAGTTTCAGGCACGAAAAAGATTATGAAGAACAATCCAAAGAGACAGATTACAGCGAACAACCAGAAGGTTCCGTACATATTAATAGCGAGTATAATATTTTTGAAGGTTTTTGTGACGATGAAGGTGCATGTCCAGTTAAATCCGGTTGCTACCGATGCAGCAGTCCCGCGAATCTTCGAAGGCAGGATTTCGCCCAACATTAGCCACGGAATAGGCCCGAATCCAATAGAGAATCCCAATACGTAAATCATTAAACAGGCAAGGGGCAACCATCCGTAAGCACTAATATCAACATTCTCAGCTCCAGTTTCTTTAAGGAAGAAGTATACGCCCAAAACTGTTAGTGTAGAAATCATAGAAACTGACGAAATGTATAACAACATTTTGCGCCCCAATCGGTCAATAATAGCAGTTGCAAGAAATGTTGATACAAAGTTGACTATTCCAATGATGATACTGCATAAGTTTTTGTCAACGGTGCTACCAGACATTTGGAAAATAGTTTCTGCATAGAAAATAATGGCGTTTATTCCACTTAATTGTTGAAACAACATCAATCCAAGTGAGATGAGTACAGCTGGCATATATCTACGAGTAAATAGTTGTCCAACAGCATTTCCACCAACTCGGTCAGAATCGGCTTGTGAACATGTCAAATCTCTCATTTCCTTTTCAACGTTTGTATTTTTTCCTCTAAGCCACTGCAAAGCTTTTTGGGCATCTACAGGTCGTCCTTTGGAAACCAGCCAGCGCGGAGTTTCGGGTGTCAGAAGCATAAGCAAAAAGAATGGTACAGGTAGGACTGCTCCAAAATAGGCTAATTTTGACCAATCTAGGTAGCTGCCCACGAAGAATGCCAAAAGGATTCCAGTGTTACCGAATGCTGTAGGTAATAAACCAAGAGCGCCACGAACTTCAGGTTGTAATGTTTCACCGAGATAAACTGGAAAAGCTAATGAGAGGACCCCCACGCAAATTCCACAGAAAACACGTCCGGCGAACACCATAATGACATTTGTTGCAGATGCAATAAGTATCCAGCCAATGAAGAAAGGCAGAGCCATTCCCATGATAGCCCAACGTCTTCCTATTCCTTCGATGATTGGACCTCCTGCGATACCACCAATTAGCGCTGCCAGTGGCATAAGTCCACCCACCCAACTTTCCTGTAAAAAAGAATAACAAAATTAAAATAAAATTTTAATAATTAATATTTTAAACTTTTTATACAAATAATATATTATAATAAAATATATGTGTTATTGTTTTTAAAGAATAGTTTTGACAATCGGTAGTAAAGAAGAAAGAAAGCTATGTCTTATTGATATTTTATAAAATCCCATGGAAAAGGTAGTACCGAGCGGAAACGCTATTTACAAAATCCATTATTTATGTCTAATATATAACATTTTTTTTAAGAAACTCGGGGAGATTAAGATATACGTTAGATAAGCCTCCTTGAGAAATATATAAAAAGAAATGTAATTGTCCTTACCTCTTCAGTTGTTAATGGCAAAGTCTGATTCATGCTTGGTAAAGCCGGGGATGTGTATCCTGAAGAAAATCCGACGATCAATGAACCCATAGATACCGCAAACGCAGCCAAAAACTGTAACAAAACACGGTTTTGGTTATTGCAAAAACTGATTTATCTGATTTGCATAAACTTGCGACAGGAACACTAGATATTCTACTTTAGCCTGAATTATTTGTGTAAATGCATGCTTTAAATTTGACTATACTATGATTTTAACACCTGAGATCCCATCTTTCTATAGCTTAGATCGCTTCTAGTATAAAAATAATGATATTGTGACTATTTTACTTAAGACACGAGTTACGCGAAGTTTTGCCACAAAACTAAGAAACTTTCTCAGTGGTGCCTTTTTATTATGTACGTGCCCACATACCTACATAGCTAGTATTATACCTAAGGTTCATATAAAATTATACATAGTATGTCGAAGTACAACTGTAAGTTTACCGGATCAGTGTACTTAATACTCATAAAGGGTAAAGGTACACACATAATACCATTGTTTGTTCCTATACTTGAGTCAAAAATAAACTAAACTTGAGGTATACCGTCATCGTTACTGTTCCTTGACAAAACCTTTATAGAAACATAATTTATGAAATTCACAGAATCTCTGTGTGCTTCTTTAGTTTGTAATTTGTATTCTATGGGTTTAGGGTTTATGTATAGCATAGAATTGTTTTAGTAACTATGCTGATATTTTGGTGGTTAATGGCAAAAGTCAATTATGTACGAATCAAATCAATTAAACTTGTTTTTTTATTCATTGATTTCATGCTTGTTATCAGAAATATGGAATATTATTTTACAATCATTTGTTTGAAAGATGGATTGGCAGTTATTATTATTTTGTTAATTTTAAATAAAAAAATGCCTAGTGTAAATGTCTTTTTAAATTCTTATTTTTATAAAATAAGTACTTAGGTGAAACTTACTTGGGTCCACAAATAGAGTCGTTGGGTGGTAGCTCCATATGGCTTAGCATCTCCATTGATAGCATATTCCCCTTTCACTTTATTACTGTCCAAACTGAGTTGTTTTACAAATGGGACAGAATTCCGCAAATTTTCATCCTTTATTTCCATTTCCATCTTGTATTTAAACTCGTTTCCTAAACTGATCTGCCGTAATTGCTGGAAATGACGACGGGTCTTTTCGAATGAATCCTGCTCGTCTTCACTGCTACTTTCAGTGGATACGTTCTCGGGGATAGTAGCGTAGTTAGGCACAAGAGTCCCCTGGGATCCACAAGATGTTGCCAAGGATGTACAGGTCGTGGAAGTCGACAGCGTTGGCTTGGAAGGCACTCGCGCGTACTTTGGCCCACGATTCCGGTACAACCTTTCTTCGTCGCCTTGGCCACGACGATTTTGCTCGTTCCCACCCTGTAATAATATAATTAACATTAAATTATGTGTACAACACAACAGTAAGGCACTAGTATATTTAAAACGCACCAATAGACCTATTAGTTAAGTTGACAAAGCATTACTGTATTTGCTATCCGCAAACATACCCAATTTATTATATCCGCTATCTAATGTGCGTAAGTCAAGTCAAGACGATAAGACCGGTAAGCTTGAGGGGTTCGGAGGTCAGATCAAGAAAACACACAACGCTTATTGACCACTAGCTATCATATGGTCGCTGCATGTTTGTGATAACCTAGTGACGTACTTGTTTGACCCTACCAAGTATCAGCTCGCGGAATACCGTTCCACAATTTCCGACTCCGCTCCGTGAAGGATCCCGATGTCCTTATCATTATTACTGTTTGCTACGAGGAACAGCCGCGAATGAACTTATATGAACGCAGACTGTCGACTCGATAACGAGCTCTACTGTTCGTATTGAATCCTCCTGACGTTATCTTGCGATTGTCCATTACAAGTAATGATGTTTATAAAACACAAAGTATAAACACTTTTTATATCGTACCTACCTGTAGCAAGTAGTTTACCGACGTCATCGTTACATTCTGAACTTTGCATTGCTGATATTATTTAGAACGCTATCCAATTGGGTTCATTTCAACTACATTATTTAGGTCAAGAACCATCAATAAGTTTACCTCGTAGTTACTGCAAAATGTTTGATAACTTTTATTTTTCGACCTTTTGAACTTATTTCGGTTCATTCTTAGTTTAAACTTAGTTAACGTTATTTTTTATATTCACTAGGTATATTTTTATCAATCGGAAATTAATTTGCTCAAAATGCCTTCATTCATTAATTTTGTCAGTTTTGACGGATAATTTATTGATATCTCAACTGAAATTTGCACTCTTTGCTTTGGTATGATCCAGTGCAATTTATTTATTAATCATTTTAGGAGTGTGATTTTAGTGTCACGGTTCTATGAAGGTTAAATGGGATAAATATGCCATAGACAGTTGCGCTCACTTCTGCGATCACATACGCTCATTGCAATTCGATGGATTCTTCCGCGCCATGGCCGTTTGTTTGGACGCGAATATGCGTAGTATATTTATTTCGGATGAGTATTGCAGTTTGCATTTAACATTTTTGTGTATCAAATCACGTGTGCGAATAGACTTTTTACATAAAGATATGAGACCTTTATGCAAAAAGTCTATTCGCGGATAATATACTCGTGCAGGTATCTCTAGCGCATATATCTGTATTTGTTATAAGCGCATCTGTCTTTTCGCGGAAATATATATAATCTTTCGAGTCTTGTGCTCAAAAGTTCGTTCTCGGAAAAAAATGGACGCATGTGTCCCCCCGCACTTCGGTATCGCATGTTCTGTCCGCGGAATTAATTTCTTTAATATTTATTCAAACAAAATATGTTTTTTATTGCATATTAACATAATATTACACACATAGCTACTATCATTTAACAATACGCATAATACCAATTAGCTGCATTTTTTTTAGGCCCAGAAGGTAATTTTTTACTTATTTATGTTAATTTATATAGTCTACAATATAATTTTATCGTAAAGATTCAAAAAGAATCATATATTATGGTTTTTAATGTTTTGCCATGACCATATTTTATATGAATGTGTCAAATCATGTACATACACCATTCATAATTATCTGCGTTTTACTACGATATCAATATTATTGTTTTCAATTTTATTTCTAGCAACAATGCTACTTTAAACTCGGAATAATTAATTCTGATTCTGATAAAGTTAACATTTGCAGAATATCATCTAATAATCTTATTGGAAGTTTAATACTTAGTTATAATAAGCGCCACCTGTATGAATAAACACGTACTAACATAATAACGCCATCTATTACATAGCATATAAAGCTCAACTTGTACTATACAAATCACTCGATGTCGCTACTGTATCAAATACTATTTTACAGTTAGTTTATATTGCTTTAAAGTTATAAACCTAATAATATAGTTTTCTATCTATCTTCTATCTGAATATAGTTTCAAAATATTATAAAAATATTATTGGTAACTTAATTAATTAGTTAACCAATAATATTTTTATGTTTATATTCATTAGGTTCACTAACGTAAGAATTTAGCCGTGATAGCAACATTAGTGACATCTGTATTTATAACAGAAAGTCATCCATGGTGTATTCAACTTTTGCGCCCTCCATGCCAGCTGACCTTGCAAGGCCGTGTTAGTATGAGTCGTAACCAAAGAGAACATTATTATACTAGAAATGCTCGCGGCAGTCGTGGCCAGTTTGACTACTCGGCTTGCGTGCCTTTCTGGCGTGTCTGTTGCGTTATTTTTTGTATTGATTGCGGTAAATTGTTATTTAATCATTTGCAGTGAACTTACAATGCATTAGTGATCCATTAAATCCTCTTTTGACTGTGTTTATGTATGTAGTGATATGGATTGTTGCCTGGCAACCAACCGGCATCGACCGTTTACCGAACAGCCGGCGACAGTCAGACGGTTCGAGCGCATTTTCCAGAGCTTTCTAAAATCTCTCGACCAGTGCGTTATTTACAAAGCAAACAAATTTATCTGACCTCCAGTTTTTGAATATTATAATTTACTATTAATGAAGTACCTATAGGAAAATAATCTCTTGCATATGAAGCAATAATTTATGTATAACCTTGCATTCGTTTTAATTTTTTTATTGGGAAAACACAATTCATTATCACTTAATGATAATAAGAATAATTAAATAACCACTTACCATTTCGGTGGAGAGCTGCCTCAGGTATCCCATAATTTTCCCCATTGCGTTGGGGTTATTCTTATTGAAGCTCATTTTGCTGACTCTACTTTTTCAAAACTAGTCAAGGAACGTCAAAATGATAATGTTTATGAAATATAACACTTCGTTGTACAGTATATTTATATAGTCTTTTAAACTCCAGGATCAGGATGATGGTGACAAACACACATCACTCTGTTAAAAACTAGAAGATGTTAGCTGCAAGTCTTTCCGTAACACTAAGCCACTCAGCAGCGGTTTGACACAATTTTACCGCGAATGTTTATTTATTAACAGTTTATGTTGTTTGTAATCACTAAAACTATTGTTGTCATTCAATAAAGTTTATATTTTTCCGCAACGATTCGTCAAGGGTGCACAACATACAATTTCTTAATTTTGTACAATATTTAAACGCGTACCGAATTCTTCAGCAACCGAGTTATCTATTGAAACTTGCAGATGGCAGCGCAGTGTTTTATATAGGAAGGTTGGCAGTTGTAGCGTTGCCCACCTCCCCCTACCTCTCCATCACCCACACATGTGCATTGTTTGTACATGTGTGCGTCACAGTGTTGAAGGCGTTACTGGTATCGGCTGTAGGCTACTGAATTACTTTGAATATTTGTTCAGTTTGTTAGCAATAGAATGATGTGAATCGACAATATCAATACAGACTTCAAATATAAAATAATTCAATGTCCTCGATGTCAAAATTCTAATTTTTGTGTAAGTTATTTCCTAATTTCATAAAAAAGACTTACTTTCACTGAAAAACTGTAATTAATACATGGACCGTATTCTGTCAATACCTCCTGTCTAACAAAATTTATTAATCAATTGCATTTTTACCAAAAGTTTGTTTTTTACGCCATCTAATAGCTCATATCGTAATCTAAACTGTGACAAATTATCATCATTCTCAAAGCGCTGTAAGCTTTAATAAAGTCATGATTAGTAGATGTTTCTATTGCGGTGGAATATTTTTTAGTGTCGTCAAATCGAATCTTATTATTATACTAAATAGGTTAAGGTAAAACCTTAAACTGACAAATATAAATCATATGTACTTGAAATAAAAGTATTATTATTATTCATATTTTTACAATTTAAGAGGGAATAATTTTGGGCAGCGATGTCAATACAAACTTAACTAGGTACAAAAAAAATGAATGATGATTAAATCACTCGGGAGGTATTGGCAACTTAAGATATAAGTTAACTGCCATTTTTCGTAATCATTATTCGTTTTTTATTAAAATATTATTTGCGAGTACTTTTTCTCTTTTATTATTAATTATTATATTTTGTGCTATGTTTGTTTTTATAGCTGTTTGGAAAATGTAACGTGTAAGTACAATGTTATGTACATTGTAGGTACACGTTACATTTTTCATGGTGTTAATGGTTTATTTTGTTGCCTCTAAAAAAATATTGGACATTTCATTTAAATCCGCCAAAATTACTCTTTCTAAAAATAAGAGTCAATAAAAGCAAAACATTCACCTACGTCAGATACTTTATTATTCTGAAAGATAAATCTGGGAGATCAACAGGATACATTCTGAAATCCTATATCTACACGTGTAACCTTTTTTACATTACCTACTTATAAATTTAGGTATTCACCTTGAATACACTTTTTTATGCATGCAAAACTCGTTGTATGACGAATGTAGGTATATGTTTTTTATGGCTAAGTAATTATAATACATATATGTAGATAAATATATCCTTGTATCTATGCGGTAACAGGTTTGAAACTGGTCGGTCCCGTAAACGCCGACCTTGTCTGCCTCACTTGTATATCTACGTCTGGGGGTGTGTCTCTAGCGAAACACGCTACGTGACATTACTCGTTTTATTTATACACTTGCGTCTTGGTCTCTGCTTGCGTTTTTGTAGTTGTCCATTTTTACTTCACTGGCATCTTATACTGAGTTAGACCTTTTTTTTTGTTTTTTTGTCCTTTAGGATATGCATTGACGCATTCCCACCACCGCTGCAGCGTATTCGCGCGCTGGCGGTGGGATATGTGGGACTCGCCCTCTCCATAGCGTGGTATGCTAAAGTCATACCACGAGGAGAGGACCCTACACCACTAAAACCTCCCGGACACTCCTTCGATCCGCCGTTGGCGGGGGTCGGGTACGCATGAGCAATCCGGCCCCCCGACGGCACCCGCGATCCTGAGGCAGACCTAATGGAATATTTTAGTTTGATATTTTATTTTAAAGGGAACAATATTTTACCTTGACAAAAAAGAAACATTGACAATTTACAAACTTATGACGTCGTGTACGACGACATAAGTTTGAAATTCTTCAAACATTTTATGCGTTTTTCTTTTTTACAAGATCAATTTGGTCTGTAACTATAATTATCATTAAATCTTTTTTGTGTTGTCTCTAAAAATGTAGAAACCTTTTTTAGTGTCTAATTATATCGTTCACATATATTTTGACTAAAGAAAAATAGCATAATGTTAAATGAAATCCAGTAAAACCCAAGAAGACATATTGTTCTTTCGTTCTGTCGTTATTTTATTGTTGTTGTTGTTATTGACCATGTTTTGTTGTTCGTTATAGGCGTGGCATACCTACACGTCATAGTAACTGTTTTGTTCAACGCATTTTTACTCCCTTGATTCAATTTAATGCGCCGACGAACATTATGATACAGATTTATAAAGCGGCGATAAAAATCTAAAAATAAAAATTAAAACATTTCCCAGATTAGATTTATCAATTTGACAGGACTGTGAGTGATTAATAAATTATACAACGTATGACTAAAATATTGTTGCGAATTTTAATACCTAAGTTTATCATTTTTATCAAACGAGTCTTGTTATTCAAAATGTTCTATTTTAGTATTTACAAAAAATAATAATTTGTTATTGTCATCATCCTTACAGTACAGTTGAGATGTAGACATCTTCTTTTTCTAAATATTATTAAATACTGTGATAATAATAATATGTTTTTCTCATTAATAGCGATTTTCACTTACTGCATCGGTCCATGGCTTTTATTTTAATTTACAAACAAAATTTTTGAATTAGATTATTGATAGAGATCGGGCTACAAAAGAGAAACATAAAAGTACTTACAATAAGTTACAACAGATAAGCATAATTAATTACTATAATTCTTTTTTGTTTTCATATCTTTAATACAATTAGATAAAACCAATAAGGAGAGAATATAAAAAGCCCGACTATATTTTTAATGTCATGAAAGCGGATCGGAAATACCTATAATCTATACCGATAAGATATGTATATTATGATATAACTTTGATAGATTATTCAAAAGTTCTATAAATATCTGAACTACGCAGCATTATTCACAAAGCCTATACAGTACTATGCCTTAAGTCAAGGCCGATTTAGTTCATAGGTTTTCGTGATAAGGTTATGTTATGGCTACGCTATGGAACATTCTAGTTCATGAATGAATTTGTACGGCGTTTTGGGTTGTCTGTTTGGGCGCGTGCAAACGATCACGTGCGCTTACTAAGTCTAAGCAGTGTGTCTGGCGGCGCCGGCCGGTGTTCCCGAAAGCTCGACCCCGCCTCCGCGCACACACACACACACACTTAGGAGCTTTTGCGTCACACTACAATACGTCATGTTATTACCTACACACAGTATGAATAACATATCGAAACAAAAATATAATGTGGACGTGACCGCACCAATGTTCCCGTTAACCGTGCTGTTGCAACACATCGTTTATAATTGCGAGTATAAATTATTTGTGGGCGACGCCAATGTAATACCTAACTTCGCTATTATCAAAATATGGCTTATCGAATCTGTTCATAAGTCATTTAGTACTGTAACAGTAAGTTATTTCAACTTACTGTTACAGTACTAAATGACTTTAATGTTAGTAAATAACATTTATTTAAATAAAACATAGAAGAATGTAGACAATTATAGACAACAAAATATTAGTAAAGACTTACAAAAACAATATGCCATCTGTCTATATTTAAGTTAGATTGAAACACTTCACATATCGAATGATTTTATGTCGAGGTTAGGTAGGTATACTGTGAGAAAAAACTGCTATTGTAGAGAAAGATATTTATGTATGACTTCATTTATTTATACATTGATAAACTAATTAAATTATAAATAGGTAGTCGTTGTAATAAAAGATTTACAGGCCGTGTTATAAATTTAGAAACCTACTTACCTTATAGGTGTATATTGCATGTTAGCTCGGTAAATGTTAAGCCATATCTTTTCTACAGCTTTGCTATTCCATCACCGTACTTGCATTTTTTTACTCAATCGCAATCAACTCCTAACTTACCTATCCTTCGAACCAGTTTGTTTGAACCATAAACTTAAGTACATAATGCAAATCACTAGATTATAAATTTTATGACTGTTATTAAATCCATTCTTGGTTTTATCATCAGCTAAGTAAATAGTGCTCCGCGAACGAACGAACGAAATTCCTTAATGTTTTAATGATATTAAAATTTACACCGCAAGTTTTATAGTAAAAACTACTAACTACTTAAAGTACCTAGTTAGTTTCAATAAGCTGATAACGATTGTTTTTAATTATCTTGAAAGTTTATCCGATAGTCTAAACCAGGGGCTACCAAACCTTTTTTCTTGTAGACCCCAGACTCCCGTGGACTCCTGGATCACTTTGAGAATCACTGGTCTAACGTTAAAATTAATCATATATTTGTGTTCAGCCATTACAGCCGTGTGGATTCCGGCTTAAAATTGACCACCACATTTATTTCCATGGGTGTCGTAAGAGGCAATTAAGGGTCATACAGCTGATGGATGGGCATCATCAGCTCAAGGATACTTACCATCTTACTGCGATCACCAAACCGCTTGGCAAGCGCAGTGATAATATTCCTCGACTATCCTGGCTTGCCATGGTCTGTTAAGAGTAAGAGCTTTACCCGTTTGTCCCGTTTACGTCCACTGCTGAACATATTTCTCCTTTATTCCGCAATGGACGTAAACAGGATGTTATTATATTGCCAAGTTACCTTTAGGGGAGGTACAATTCGGTGATATTGTCTGTTTTTGATCTTTAAACTATTTACACCGTATTCCTACACTAATGATACGTTCTTCAAAACATATGAGTCAGCCTTTCTAAATTTACTGTTTAATTTCTCAGTAGTAAGAAATAGTACGCTTGATTACAAATTGAAATCTTAAACTACCTATATCAAATTTCGACTAACTGCTCTAATGTTTCTAATGTTCATGATTCCGAATATTTAAATTTCATAATGTCAGTGGCAATAAACCTCTATAATACAATTATTTGTTTTCTTATATTTTTAAGAAAACCGTATTTTACACTATTGTTCAAAGTCATATCTTTTTTATTTAGATTTGTTTTATTCATAATAACGACTCTCAAAATAAATTCACTTAGGTTAGCGAGGAGCGAAGTGACGAGCGGGTAAGGTTGACATAAATACAGCGACATAAATGCGAGAAGCGACTTTTGGGCGTACCTACATCACTTAAGACACAGAACAAACACAAATGTTCATCACATAAATATTTGTCCTGGGTGGGGATCGAAACCACTATTATTTTTTTACTGATTATGAGTAAAAAAATAATGGAAATTATGTTTAGAGATAAAAACGTTATGAAAAACACCAGTAGGGGTTTAAATAAATTAACATTAGTGATTATATTTATTACAATTATCGGAAACATGAGTGTTATGAACATCGTCTGTAGTATTACAAATTGTATGACTTAAAACTTTAGGAATACATTTTTTGGGAAGAGTGATCATTGATTCAAATTGGTAGGAATACAACTTCGGGTAAAGAACTGTAGGTGAGCCAATATGGACCCCGTAACGACATATTTGACCATCCATCGGCCACAACTTAAGCTGTGGGATACAGCCTCCGTATAATCTTCCATATTTCATCATCATCTCATAAGCCCGTGCAATGTTCACTGCGGAACATAGGCCTACCCCTCACCCCTCATTATAGCAAAACCCCCCGTTTTGCCATAGTCACCACGCTTGGCAGGCAGATTGGTAACGGCTAAATTATGTGATAACACACAGGGAAACGCTGCTGCCCGTTCCCTGGTATGCGATTGCTATAGATGATGTTAAAACAATCGGGACCGCCCTAAACCCTCAACCAACCAGACCCGAAATGAAATAATATATTTTACACAAAAATAGCCGCCCGGGGGGAGGGGGCGGATAGAACCAACGACCTCTGAAACTTAAAGCTAGACTTATCCCGCTACGCCACAGATGCTGTCTCTTCTAATTTTATTGGTTTTACATAAGTGTAACATTAATATTAATTTATCCATTAATTCTCTAAATAAATTACGCAACCAAGGCTAGTGTATGTAGATATGATCTAACACTACAACTCTTAGTTATGTTACGTCACACCACCGTCACGGTCTGACGGAGACACACTTGCATAAACTAACCACATACAAAGGAGCACGCATACACACGTCACAGACTCAAAAAATGTCAGTGGAATATTCCGAAGAATGCAGCCTCGTCCCGGGACAGACGGATTACTCGAACATTCTATGGCGCTTTGGGATGAGCATTGTATATATGTATAGTCAGCTGTATGAATAGGTTTGCAGTAGGTATCTCTTATAATGTTGTATTAGTTCATTCCAAAATATTATGTTAAAGGATAAAAGCAGTGCAGCCCGTAGTCTCAATGGGGGTAAACGTTGACTTAAATAAAATGAATTCTAAAGTTTTTGTTTAGTAGGTATGTAATTTGATAGAAATGGAACAACAGTGAGTCCTCCGAAACCGGAAAATTTTATAAAGGGGACCAAAAAAATAATTGGAGCCTCTGGTGTAAAGGGTACCTAATTTAGGCAAGTAGGCGGCGAAGACGTATATCACCTTTTATGCTGCAATAAACGTGGAAATCTTGATGTGTGTTTATTTTTGCAGCTGACTGTACCCTGCATGCTGTTATCGTTAACTCTTAATTGAAGCTAAACAACCTTTGATATTAATGTTAAGTATTACAGGGCATTCAACATTAACAGTATTAATTGTTACTGACAATGAACCGCTCATTACGTCAATATTACCTATTACAAGTGACATTGTGAAAATTCATGTACCTTTCCTAGACGTTGCGATAATAGATAAAAATAATTCAGTTTCAATCATATTGTGCAGACATAGAATACATCACGCGTTCTATCCAACTGGTGGTGCTATCTTATCAATTCATAAATTTAGATAATATCCGATTAAAAATTTCCATATAGAGGTGAGGTATGGTCACGGAATTCGCGTAATACCTACTAAAAGATGAGGCAAATGTGATCTCGCGATGGTGACATGACCGATGTGTAATACGAGTATGAATTATGTGCACAATGGGTATATGTGTGCAACAAACATTTAATGAACTCTCAATCTATAAAAGTCATTGACTGTACCAACAAGTTTGCAAAATAAACAAAAATATTTTTTCCATCCGTTTTCTTTACAATGAGCGGATGAGTTTTGTATATACCGTCAAATTAGCGTAGCTAGTGGGAACGGGGCATTCCGAGGTAAATTTTTTTGGGCATGACGTCTTATGTGATTAAAAAGCTCACAAAATAAATATATTACAAATTCATGTCATTATGTTTGAGTCAGATTTTAGTTTAACACTAACATACGTAGACAGTTTTTGTAGAGTTCAAGTTTACATGTATTCTACATAGGTTATAATTAAAATAGCATGGCATGTTATAGTTTCTAGAAACGTTCAAGCAATTATATCGTAATGCCGCAGTTGGAGAATATTTCTAGAAAATCGATACAGTTGTGCAGTCTGTTAGGTGAACCTGGCAGTTTGCGTTGCATCTAGGTCAATCGATAAACAATTAGTTGAAGAACGCTTGAATGATTGAAAAGTGAAAAAGGTTCAATAACAACAAAAAAGAGTTAAAATGTTCTTGAAGGTTCTTCACTTTTTAATAATTCGAGCGTTCTTCAATTATTGAAAAGTGATAATATGCATGATCGAAAAGTGAGATCAAATATCAAATAACATCATGGTTTTAAGTAAAAAAATGTTGAAATAATAAAATTGGATCGCACCTATTTCCCAAATTGACTATCTTCTATCGCACCAAAATGTGTTTTAAAACTTTGGTGTCGAACGTAATTATGTTACCTCTTGGTCCGAATTCGTGGCCTTATTTCAGGACAGTTCATACTTCAATTATTAGCTTAAGGCACAAATATTTTAGCACTTATCTTTACAAAATATTTGTGTTATATGCGTGTAGAGCTAGCTGAAAAAGTCGGACGCACCGTCCCGAAAGTAAGCGTTCCTCATATTTATGATAAGGCTGTTAAAGTACATTACTAAATTAACGAAGCATTCCTTAAGGGCTTAAACTGGCGTGGCCACGGGTTATGCCTAAAATAGGGTATTACTGGTAGTCATACTGGTGCGGCCAACAGGAATACGGTGTTCCTCGTCATTGTTGTGACTACTGTACTACTAATATACCAAATGAATTTGTTGCATATAATATAATCCAATTAAAGTTCGTGTCATTAACTATACCTATTTTTTAGTATAGTTAATGACACGAACTTTTGAAGAAAACCATTTTCATGTAGTAATTAATATTGCAAAAACAGCTGTGGCGTATATGGCGTGTTAGCTAATATTGATTATAAGAATTATTATTATCACCTCATTAACATAACTTAATGCTTCAATTAAAATGTATCTTTACTAACAAACGATGCTGTTTATTATTTACCTCAAACCATAATTCGTTCTCCTTCTTATTCTGTTTTTTTTTAACTATACATTTCTTAGTGTGCAGTAAAGAATTATTATATTATTTACGACCCCACGTCGGAAAACGATCGTTTCCTCCATAAATAACTGATATGTTTTCTTCCTGGAATTGCGGCGTTGCCATGACTACAAAGTTTTAAATAATTTATTTACAAATAGATACAAAATTATTAACTTACTAACTTTCCTACATTGTCTCTTGCATGTGTCTTCTTCGTAGTGAGAAATACGTTATAAACATATCTTTGCTAAGAGAGGATTTTTTTGAAATCTATTTTTTATGTGCATTAAAATAGATGAGGGTATTCGGGCAGTCCTTATGGGTTTCTAGTACATTCATAGCAGAAAGAGCTTCGTAATTTTTGTTTAAGATTATGCCTTTAGCGTTTTGCCAGACGTTTTGCGTTTCTCTTAGAGGACATATAGAGTTTACTCAATCCAAGGTTCAGGTCTCTACGATCGATGAGTGGTTTAGGTTGTGCGATGACCCATCAGACGGTTAGGACAAAGCGTTTTTTTATATATTTTTTAATTAAATGGTTTCTTAAGTTAAACTGTTTTTTAAAAATAGGTCGATATGTTGAAAAGGCTTTGTAGTGAAATGTTGAAGCGTCTCAGACCAGGCTCAAAAATCTGTTTTCATCAGGTGATATCGGATTCTCATATATTCCTAACCTGGTTTTGATGTCTGGCAAAAAGTAATTCATCAAGTCGGATAATAAAAAGATAGTAACATAATTTTGTCTGTCTTCAAATTTCGGTGAGTCATATTACGTAGGGACCATATCTTTTTGGCTTCAGATATAAAACGATAACAGTTTGACGCAGACCTATTAAGATTATCGATATCAGTGTACCACCGTACTTATTCATCAGAAATAAAGAAATCCGCAGGAGAACGAAGGTCGCTGACTTAGCTCAACGGATTAGCAAGCTGAAATGGCAATGGGTAGGGCACTTAGCTCGAAAAACTGACGGCCGATGGAGGACAAAGGTCCTAGAATGGAGACCACGAATGCTGCTCGCCTTTATGCCCGGAGAAATAGCAAAAGCCTCTTGGCTGCCTATATAATAGTACCTCCGAAAAAAAAACATAGACATGACATGCTGATCAGTAGGGAGCATCGTTCCCGGGAGAATTCTGCCAGTAACTAGTATTTATTGAATTCAATAAAACCGGTGTAATAACTAGTTTTTATTGAATACTCCTAGGATCGTACACGGTGCTCCCAGTCCCTTTTCTTAATGAAAAATAAATAAACTAAACTAAAAATAATTAAACTCGTTTAGAAATCTATTTATCATTTAGAATTTATATTCACTTAGGTACATATAATATGTTATGCTCTAAACTTATATTTTTTATACTACCAGCGTTATGTAGCGGTAGACTGTATACAAAATCAATGGAAATACGTTATGAATGAATATTAATTATCTTTATTTTTATGAAAACAAATAATATGACCTGATAGCTATGAATGAGAATGATATTATTATATAAAAGAGACAAGAATAAAAGGGAAAAGAATAATAATTTTAAAAGTATAAAGCTCAGTGGTCTGAGGTATAAAGTTCAGTAGTCTGAGCGATAAAGTATTTAGAAAAATGTCGAACCTCAGCCAGTCGCCAACAAACAGTATTGGTCATTTTTAAAACTATCAGTTTATCGCAAAATATGTTCCTTCCAGCGTTCTATGGCGAAATGTTGTACAAAGGTATATAATCAATGTAAATACTTTATACAGTAGAGTATATAATTCCCATGATTATTTAAACTTGTCATTTATAATGTTCTTACATAAATTACAATAAAAAATATACTTACCCACCATACAAATCACTATAGTGCAATACAACTTAATTACGCAGTACATTTCGTTAGCATAGATATTCTTATGAGGCGATGTATGTCGAATCTTATTATTATGTGCATAGATTAAGCACCTAATATAATAGTAAGTAGTTAGAGTACGACGCAGTGTTCTTTGCATTAATTCCCACATGAGTCGAATAAAATGTCTATTTATAGTGTTAGTTTGCGGTACCACTTGCGACCGTGCTAAGGAATCCTGCGCGTTTCTAAATATGCTTTCGAATGCCTGGACGGCGTAACACGACTGTAAATAAAGAACTCCGCTTTTTGTATGCGCGATCAGTCATCGGAATTGTAAAGTATATTATATCCGTTTCTCATATTTTTCTGATATTGAATCTTGTATTACATTTAATTCAATATTTTATTCGCAAAGAATGATAATCATTGTATCATTATTATTATTGCATAGTATAAAACAATGTATGCTTAGATCTTTTGAGGATTTTGATGCGGTTTTTTTTTGTAGATAGAGTGATTCACGAAGAAGATTTATATGTATATTATTTATATTATTATTATTATCATCAGCATTAACATCCGTGCGAAGCAGGGGCGGGTCGCTAGTGTGTTATAAAATTTTCCTTTTAAACTTTATTATTTTTTTGATTAGATGTAACGATTTTATTTCTGTTTTTTTTTTATCTCCGATGCAAATCAAAATAAATAATTATACGAATATAAAATAAGTTTGCTAAGGTAAGATCAAAACTAGAAAATCTCCTTTCTGGTGTCAGTTTTTAATGGAAAAGTATTAATGATCCCCAAAATACTTGCGTTTACTCATAACCTGTGGTGTCCGGCTTAGAATAAACCATCCCATATCGTCATATGGGTGGCGTAAGATGCGAATGACATGGGTAAAGCAAATGGGTGAGCAGCAGCATCTATCTGCTCAAGGATACTTACCATCTTATTTCGATCACCAATCCGCCTGCCAAGTGCGGATTAGGACAATTTAGCTCAACGACTGTGGCTTGCCTAGTTCTGTTTAGAGAGGACCCATGTTCAGCAGTGGACGATACGTACACCGTACGTGATAAAGTAAGTAAAGTACACACAACCTTCAACTACTTAAATTAAAGGGTCTTCGTGTAACTGTACAATTAATTAATTAGGTTATCGAGCAGCCTTAACTTCAATACACAAAATGAAATAAATAATGTCACAAAATTTCTGTTGGGTATCTTAATTATATTCTCTTGAGGATTACACCTTGTATCTACATATTAAGTATAACCTTATTTAAATACACGGTTGAAATGATGAAGGTAACTGAAGATTTTCAGATGTAATCGACGTAATGTTTTTAAAGCCTTACTTTCTTTTTGACATTCGTTTGATTTTGAAGTTTATATGTGGCATGGTAATTATGCAAGTAGTTTTCAGAATCATATATTTAGGCCAATTACATTCCCTATTAAAAACGTCATTGCCGTTTCTTAAATCTGCCTTCGGAGAAATCCTCTGTTGCTATGAAGATTACCTACACATAATATAATTTGAAACTGGTTTTATATGAGCATGCATATTAATAATCTTTTGAGACCGAAGTACTTAAATCTGAGGAATGCAAGTGTAAACAGAAATCTGTGGCCGCGATGGCGCGTCGCGCGATCGCGTAATGAGCCGAATCAATCACGCACGATGTCCACTAAGTTGGCGCCATGCGCCATCCACCGGAATGTTTATCTCCATAAATGAATTTATTTACTCTTTTCGTGCACATAACATCAACAGAGAAGCCTTCCGGTAAAAGATGATAACTTTTACTCCAAATGAAAGGAAGTCGCATTAATTCTTTGAAATACGCGTGATGTGGAGATTCGTTTGTACGCATTTCGATCGCGAGAAAAGCTGCTTTTGTTTTATTTTACACAAGTGTTAACAATAAGTGAAATATTGTCATGGAAAAACCTTAAACTACGGAAATTGTAATCTACTGATGAAGTCGTCCTTTGAATGTTGCATTGAAGGTTAATTAAAATTCACCTTCGCATTGTGCACATTTTATGAAGGTATAGTTATTATTGAGATGGCAGAACCTACAACACGTATGTCATGATCACGACATTTCTTCTCGTGCATAGTCTGATGGCAATAGTATATATCTATACTATAATCGTATCAGTCAATTAATCGGATATTGAACCACCTTAATTATAATATGTCCTCAAGAAGTCACTCAATTATGCTATCACGTCAAAAAATCGCCAGTCATCCCAATGTCGTCTTCAGTGTGCGTTAAAAGTAGAAAGAATAACCCAATAAATAATAATACATGTTATCAAGGGTTTCATACCAACTCCTTGTTTTTTTAGAAGGCGTAGCAACATTTCTTGTCTCCACAACTGTCAATGCTGCAAAAACGCAAGTCCGGTCTTGCGTAGAATAGATTTTTTGCTCATATATGTGAAGTATCCCACAGGACTATTTATAGACATAGGCTTTACTAAGCATACAAAATGTGTATTGTGCATCTTTGAAATATTGTTTGAAAAATGTAAAATTTTAATTTGTTCTATAAATCATAGAATATAGTTTACAGATCATTTACTCCTCCACCTGAAAAGTTTTGATTTTTTTCAAATTAACTATTAATGTAATGAGAAACGCCAAATCCATTCTTAAGGCTATGGTATTGATCGAATTAACAGTTATTCGATTGAAATAAATTTCGTACATAAATTGCCACTTACTGAGATTATAATTGCATGGAAGACGTTCCAGGAAAACATTAACGTATGAATAAATTCCAACGATGATACATTGGAACTCGATCCAGATACATGCACTTGTTTTTGATTGGATTAATGATTTCTTTCAAATTTGAGTACGGCACATATTAAAAGTTTATATTTATTTTTCAGTCAGTAAGTTCATATTAATAGGTTTGATATTTTAAGTAATGCTGTATAATTAAAATTATAGATAGTAATTTTTATGGACAGTAATTTGTATGCACACTTAATGACCGAAAAAACGTGTTTAAGAAAGTTGTTAAATTTCAAAGATATTCGACTCACTGTTACTTTAAATAAATGATCCTTCTGATACCGACTGCAGGGAAAACAAAAAAAATGTGCTAGACTTACCTATCCGATACCTATGTACATGACCGATAGTAGCAAATATATTAATAAAAACAATAAGTTCTGCTTTATTGTCATATCAACCTATATGTATCGTATAGGAGACTAAGTAAAGGACTACCTATAGCTGATGGATGGGCAGCAGCATTTATCAGCTCAAGAATCGCGCGATTACCAACTCTGGTGATTATTGGATTATTCATCAATTTCCTGGCTTGCCAAGGTCTGTTAAGAAGAAGCCTATGTTCAGCAGAAATATTTATATGATAAGGATAGTGTCTCAATAAAATATTACAATTTTCAAAAATTTTATGTCACGGGTTTGATCTTAGACTTGAACCTTGCTTTAAGTCCAAGATCAAACCTCTTGATTAATTCTTATCAGATAAAAATCAAGATGTTAAAATTTATTAAAACTGATCATTTCTTTAATTTTGCATGTCTATTTTTACGTTCTGCAACCATCTGATGCAATATTTTAAATATATCGATTTCGAAAACACCATGTACGTAGTTGCCGTGTGGTTTCCGGCTTAGAATAGACCACCTCATGTCTTCCCATGGGTGTCGTAAAAGGCGACTTAGTGACATATAGCTGATGGATAGGCAGCAGCATCTATTAGCGCAAGGTTTACATCTTACTGCGATCACCAATCCGTCTGCCAAGCGTGGTGATTATGGCAATACCCCTCTACGATCCTGGTTTGCCATGGTCTGTTAAGAGGTGGGCCATGTTCAGCAGTGGACGTAAACGGGCTGTTGATGATGATGATGATGATGTACGTAGTTATTAAATTGCTAATCAGTTTAGCTAAAACAGCTTGTCTGCTTAGTCTTGTGGGCTTAATCAGCACTTCAGTTCCAAAATAATTTTAGATTGAGTGCTCTGGAAGTCAAAAAATTATTTATTTTAGTTTAAATTTATTATATAATGGAACCCTTTCACCTTAGTAAAAGTATATTACCAATAAATTTAAGATGACAAACAAAAGATTCAATAGTAGTAATGCAGGTTGTAATTCCACTATCCAATCCTCGTACTCACAACACTCATACGGAAGGTGACAATGTTTTTTACTATACTTCCAATGATCCAAGCCAATACTTCTCTTAAAACTATGGTTAAATCAAAAGGCAAAATTTCTGTTCATGATTAACTAATCAATAATCATCGACCTTGGAATTTGACTGATAAAAATAATAACTAATAAATAAAACTAAATGTTTAATTAATTAATTTAATTATGTATTCAAGTGTTCGTTACGTAAGCCTGAATATGTGCGCTAAGGTACAGACGAATGGAAATGTACTGGAGAAAGAGTACGCGGACCAATGTCCTATATTATGACCGCCACAATATAGATCCATTTGTTCGCGATTGAAAACAAAAATAAGTTGGTGCGCCTGAGTCATCAACCTTTTTTCTTCTGAAATCTTGACTACGTACATTTTTATTTTGTTGATTGTTTCTCTTTTTTGCGTGCCTTCCCATTTTTCATGGTTTGGCGATGCACAACTTAATTTATGATAGATGTCTCATTTACCTTTGCATAAAAGTCCGTAAGTTCATCGTTCACTTATTTCCTAGCAATATTATCTTAATCAATAATCATAAATTCCTTTATAATCATACAATTTATGAAAGGCAAAATGCATGAAAGACATGTTAACTATCGAAGTACCTACTGTGGCTGGTAAACTAACTGAATGTAATTCCATCAAAATATATGAAAGTAAAATGTATGCTGGCTCAATAATTGCCTAACTGTTAAAGCTTCAGAAAATATTCTGTTGGATAAATTTGATAGAAACGTTTTTTTGTCTTGTTTCTTAAACTGCGACATGCAACAATGAGACATGTTTTTTCAGAAAGGTTACTTATCGCTGCTGAACCTGAATTAGGCACGCACTATACAAACGTTTTGTAATGCACGTCATTCACACACACTGTTTTAATCATGAACCTATAAGAGTGTGTGTAAGTGTAAATTGAGGCGCCTCTTACAATTTGCGTCCGCGTCCATACGCGGTTCTTAGTGCATGCGCACTAGAAAAGTACTGGATATAGTAATCATTTTTACTATTTTTATAAGCGTTTGATTTAATTAATGTACTATGATGAAAGTAACTCTGTGATGCGGACACTTTATAAACATTAGTTTATAAAGTAAGTCACTGACATAATGTGCACGCCCACTAAAATCCGAAAACAAAAAAAATGTGTTGGTATTGAATCTACAACTCGTGTAATATAAAGATGTCGATGTCGTCATAATGTTAAAGTTTCAGTACTATTTTTATCATATTTTTACTTCGTCTTATTTTAAGACGTTATCTGGAAACTGTTAAGGTGGCTGAATAAAAAGTCTTCAGAACTTTCATTAAATTGATTAAAGGATTTTGCAAATTTATAGATAAAATCATTTTCTTTTCAAGTCGTCCGTCGTGATTTTAATGATATATATACATATACTAACGTTTTATAAATTGAAGAAACATGAACATAATTATTTATTCAATAGGTTAAAGTCTCCCAAACTCTTTTCTCGTAGACCCCTTTAAAAACTTTACTGGCTTCGGTGAACCCCTGTTGCTCAATTTATATTATATTTCTCACTTACAACCTGTGAACTTGTTTTTTTTTACGCCAACGTAGGACACCTTCGTGTCCCCGAGGAATGACTTTCGTTAGTGTGAGTTGAGCCTTGGTGTATACGTAGATGATATCCAAAATAAGGAAATGAACTACTTTCTGAATGACTTAAGCGAATAAAAACTTAAGGTTATCAAAAAAATGTAAAAAATATTTTTTTGTACTTACATGTAAGTATCTCATTTCAAACATTTTATAAATAATTAAATCACCAAAATTCAACCTGTCCAAATTTAAACACCAACATTGTATTATTTATTGATTTTATTTTTATAATGATAATTAGAAACAATTGAAACAAGATGGCCTAATTGGTTTTATATGAAATAATGTTTGTTTTCAAAACCAAATTAATAACATTTGTAAAATATTTCAATAAGAATCAATTGTTAAAAGTTAATTATATGAGCTAATAAATATTCATTGACATTATGTAATTACAATACATACAAAGTGTAGCAAAAGTGGGTAATGGTTATATATGAGAAGTTCAATCCAATGGTTACTTAGCAATAAATAAGTCCCTCTCGAACGCGTGCGACCGCCCTGAGCCGAGGTCCAAGTCAAGATCTACAGGGATTCTTGGAGTAAAAGTTTAGTGTATTTGTTACCGGGAATATTTCTCACATTACTTTTTTTAGAAGTAAGGAATTATTTTCCTATTCTAATGGTATACTAGGGTATACAATTCTGAGGTGAAAAAATACCCTAAATCGCATTAATGTAATTTGCATTATATAATAGAAACCAAAACTAAGGCAAACGACAAGACTATAATGTAAAGTACGTGAATTAAAGTTAGGTTGTATACCCATGTATCTGTTTGTAAATTTTCAGGCAGTAGTTTCGAATACCAGAAACGGAAGAAAAGGTTACTATGACTGATTTATTTATAAAAAAAAAACCTTCAATAGAATATACGTTTCCAATTGCTATTTAGGGAATGTGTAGTGTACTATAAGGAATTATTCCGAATTATATACATTTTATAGGAATTGTATACAAAGACATATTGACTTTTTTTTATATTGACTTTTCTTCACATAATGTCATACTTGAAATTATATTAAAGCATAAGCCTTTTTAATAATAACTTCATTATTTCCGACACAGTTTATTCGCAATGTCATCGAAGTTATTATTAGAAACCTTATTGCAAAAACATTGATGAACATACATTAGTTTTACCTACACTTGTAAATTTATAGAATTTCCATAATTTGATGACAATAAATTAAAATAGAATTCAATTATTAACCTTAGTATATATAAGTAGGTACATCAATTTTAAAATAGAACGCTATATGGAAACTTTATTCCAATGTGTTTTTATAATTATTATAAAATGTAGGTACTAGATTCCGCGCGGTTTCACCACCTAAACTCCTGTTTACGTAGTAACTTCATAATTAAATAAAGTCTGTCTTGACAAATATGGACTTATTACCTACCACTGAAAAGATTTTTTTAAATCGGACCAGTAGTTTTTGAAAATATCGCGTTGAAGCAAACAAACTCTTAAGCTTTATTTTTAGTATGGATTTATATGTAAACAGTCTAGATAATACATTATTTAAGGGTATTTATTATATAACCTGTTAAGATTATGTTCATCTCGTTTGAGGCAAGGACTTAATTTTTTTTTTTTGTTTTAATTGTAAGGATGATATGATGATAAGAAATTGCGGAAGGAAACAGTTGCGCAAATTCGCATGCTCTCCGCATGCGACCGCCCTGAGCCGAGATCCAAGTCCTACAGAGGGGGAGCCCTCCTGCGCACATTGTTTAGTTTGTAGTTTTTAAACCATTTATTTAGGCTGGAACTCGCCTTTATGCCCGGTGAATTAGTAAAAGCCTGGCCAACTTCATATCGTCGTCCGATAAACAAAAGGAAGGAAGTAGCAAAATTGACCACTTCTATAAATTAGCTCATTAGCGAAAATTCATCAAATTAACGTATCTACCTGTTTCCACTTACAGAAAATAGCATACATCACATTCATTTAATTAGTTCCATTAGCGCTAACGCAATACTGCTACATACGACTTGTAAATTTATTAATTATGTGTGAAATTTTAATTGGACATAGTGTACAAAGGTGAAGATTTTTTGTTTTCTTCAACTCTCTTTTTGTTTTGTTGTATTTAAATAATGCATATGGATTTATTTGTCTACGTACGTACATACATAAATCAATATGTATTATTTATAATTGGGATCAGGTGTTTGGTGTTGCTAAGCTAACATGTCTGGTGATTTTTTTATTCTTTTACAGCTGTTTGAGATGTTTTGATCTATTGATTTGTGTAAACTACCAGTACGTATTTGAAATCAGTTAGATACTCATTTCAAAGACGTAGTTCTCATAACTCATTAACAACAAAAGTTCCATAGGTACCTTTATTTGCAGAGATTAGTAGTCAAATAGCAATAAAATTATTCTGCATATGCTTCTCCACGTGCTTAAGAGTACTTAAGACAAACAATGCTAAACGTACACAAAATGCTAAGTAGCATTATTTGTAATAAGCAATCACGTGGGATTTATCTGCAGACGATAGAGAGTACGCGTACGATGTACGCAGACTTTATTAGCATGAACATCCGACGCATTAAAAACCCTAAGCCGAACATGTAGATATTCACCTTTTTTAGAACTTAGATTATTTGCTTTTATTGCAACTTGTAAGGCACCGTCCACTTGAGGGCAACTTTTTAAAATAAAAAAATGTTTCTCTATTGTAACATTTTTATGTTACGTTTTGATTGTAATTCTGGTGGCAAACCGTCGTCCTGCTATTTATATTGTTCGGCGCGGCCGTGTACTTTTTTTTCGGACAGATATTATGTAGTTAGCCAGAAGGCTTTTGCTGCTTCACCGGGGCATAAAGGCGAGCAGAACTCCAGCCTATAAAAAATGTTTCAATACTACAAACTAAGCAACTTGCGCAAGAGGGCGTCCCCTGTGGAAATAGGACCGAGGCTCAAGGCGGTCGCTGGCGGAGTTTAGTTATACTACAACTAAAAATTCACAAAATATAGAATATTCTTAAAAGAAGACCAACGTACTAGTTCATTTATAGTCAGCTAGAAATAGTTTGCATGCTGCAAAACTTTCCTACACTAAGACTTATGAAATATTGAAACTAGGGATTGGCTCGATAAATATTTTTAGTAGCAATGCCATGATTCGCCGCTGATGCGTATAGTTTATTAATATTATATCTTACTGTTATATTGCATACATTGTTATTAATTCAGTTAAAAAAATACGTGAACATTTCAATCCATTCGAATGATTAAAGTATTATATCCTACTAACTTTCAACTAATTTGCTGTTTTGCGGGCGACTTCACATATGCATAATTATAGGATATATAAAAAAGCTCTAATGCATTACGTATTCCTTCGCTCTCGCAAAGAACACAAAATTATGTTCCCCACGTCAACGAAGCATATGTGGGACTCACTATACTCCAAAAAGAAGATCGCGTTAGTCATAGATTTGTTGCTATTCACTGAGAGGGTATACCCCGGGTGTTCCTTCTACCACCGTTGATAAAGGGCCCAGGCACCGGCTTCGGCTTCTGGGTAATCACTCGGCCAGTTCTCCCACAAGGGGAGCCTTCACTTACTCCTGGGACACATAGCAACAATAACTTTCTCTGTACTCACCACCAGAATTAGATATCATATTTTAATTATGTTTTGATTATAAAAAAAGAGGTACTGATAGTTCAGTTCCTCTTTATAAAAAATACACTTTACCTATTTCTAATAGAATAAGTAAACTACCTGAACACGAGGTCGTCCCATTATTTACTTATTCAAATATTATTCACGTCCAACAATAAGTACTTTACATTTGTCATTTGACTGTTAAATTGAGTCTGATGCATATTATTGATTTACATTACTAATGTAAACTAAATATTACGGCTATTTATCCAGATGTAAGTAGTTATGAACAAGTTGTTAGCTGTTCTAATTCAGGGTTAGTCGTGATCGGAAGTGAAGCGATTTACTGATGATAGTGTTAGTTTAAGCAAGGGTATGTAACATTCCTTGTTGCCTTACTATCTAAGGTAATTCCAAAATATATGTCATCAGTCATCACTTTACAGGAGATAGTCTCACGTATACCTAGTGATAAAATTGGTGAAGTGTTTATTTTGAATAGACAATTTTATTCAAAATCATGTAGTTTTTCTTTATTTTTAGTATGAAACAATACATTTTATTTTTATTATTATATCTTCAATAATACTGGCCACACCTCCTGTTGTATCGCGGAATAAGGTGTGCTTTATGAATTTTTATTTGTACTTTAATTTATTTACTTACAAAATCAGTCCACTCGATACTATCTAAATTCGAATTCAAATTCTCCAATAATAAATAATGGTGCTTAAAATGAATGGTTGATTGATACAAAATAAAGTGATTATTAAATTTAAAGACTTGTTGATTGCTTTATTTATATAAGGCCCGAAGCTTATACTAGCGACCCGCCCCGGCTTCCACGGGTGCAATGCTGATGTATCATACATATAAACCTTTCTCTAAAATCACTCTATCTATTAAAAAAGATCTATTAAATCTAAGTTATGTTCTTTGTTTTATACTACATAGTATAAAACAAAGTACTTTGTTTTATACTATGTAGTGATATAGAAAAGGACTGCATGGAAATTGTAGATTATATAAAATAATAAGCGAAAATTCAATTTAGTAAAAGACAGTAACTAGAATATAAGTTTTTAAAATAGACAAAAATAACTGTAGCTGTTCTAGGGTTCTCAAAATTGAGAACCCGAGAACCACATAATCGAAATACAATAATGGGAAAACGTACCTAGTATATATGAATATGAATTTATACATATGAAGTAATATTTTTGATCCGCGCATCCACTTCTGCTTCACCGTCTAATATTAATATTATTTTTTTCTTTTAATTTCCAAGTTTGTATATTACGAAATTTCATACAAAATTAACACTTCTCTTGAAGTTGCTCGTGTTTACGCCACTAACAAGTACTGTGCTTTATTTCCTAGTATTTGATGTCATATCTCTGCATATATTTGGAAACCAGCGGACAAAAGCTAATATTGTTCCAACTTATTTTTTCGACGACATCTATAAGTATGACCTCACCTGTAGGCAATCTATAATTTTATATTTTAACACCTTAAAGTGAATTATAGTATGTTAATAAAATGTCCATCACGAAATATACTTTATACCTACAATACATGTAAGTAAGTGATAATTTCATATATAACTTTCGAGTTAACAACCTTAAGATTACTAGATTGTACCGGTGACTTGATCCCATTCTGGATCCACATGCCTTAAGCCCGCGTGGTTTCATCCACGTAGATCCCTTTCCCATGGGAACCTCGTCTTAAGATATGTAAAACCTAAAGCATTCACAATTAATGAGGCTTACTGCCAATAGTTGACAGTTATTTCAAACAACTAAACAATGTCATTTATTAAAAATAACACTGCAGTTAAGTTTTTTTTTAATGTTTAATGTTCTGCTCAACTTAATTATTTCTTTGATAATGTACCTTCTACTGGCAATGATAAATACAACAAAAAGAATTGGCAAATTTGGTCCATCCATTCCCGCGCCAAGGGAAATAGTGATTCATTTTCATAATATATGTATCAAGATTATTATAGCCCGATGTGTCCCACTGCAGGGCAATAACGTCCCGTCTCCCGTCATTTTTCCTTATCACAAGCCACCTAGGAGCAATCCTTCAGGAAAGAGTCCAGTTCGGCTCGCCATCTCCTTGTAGGCCATCCGTATGGCATGAATAAAAATTATGCCATACGGTAAACCTATGGTAGGTATAATTGTACAGTACTTTTCACAACTGTATCTTAGCCATGTTAGCCAAAACTAATAACTACCGTTGTTAAAATAATATCAGCCAGATCAATTGTCAAGTTGTTACCTTTGCATGTGGTGACTTAACTAATGTTACAGTTACAAAGTTATTACTATTGGCCTTACTTATAGGACTTACATTTCCAAATTAATATTTCACAATATAACTACTGTCAGATATAAATTTGTTTGGTATAAGATCTTAGGTAAGTACTTATTTAAACATGATATACCTACATATATGTCACCGGAAAATAATACGAATCGTAAGTAGATCAACTCTCGTGCCACTCATATTGTTATATTTAGTAGCCAGTTTCAGTGAACGAGCATAATTATTATATTATTTTCTAATTTATTATTTGACCTAACCTAACCAAACGAGACTGCTACTGTAAACAAAAAAAAAAACTTCAACTTCAATAAGTCTTGTTAAAGTCCATTACTGTAGGTTTTTTTTTACCATCCGACACCTCGTTTCTTTATCAACTAACTAGTAAGTTGATCAACTTACGATTTTTATAATTTTCCGGTAACATATAACTACCAACTAAAATTGGTTTGTGTTTTTTAATTCTACTATTGGTATTAACTTTCGCCGTTATTGCCGTCTGTTTCTAACATTAATAAAGGTCAATATCGCAAATCGTTTGTGCGCCAGCGTCATGTTTGCGTATCTGTGATTGAAATTGATTGGGGCCGTGCCTTCTACATTGCAATTTATGAATCTGAATGTGTTCTTATTGAATTCATTTGTGGGTACGATCACACCTTACGTGTATGTATACGCTGACTATTTTAGAATCCTCAACTCTTTAAGGCGCTGCTTTCGTACGAACTATATTTTTTTAATTAAACGGAAAATTGCATTTTTAATCTGTTATTTTTCGGAAAGTAGAAGGTAAAAACGGGTCTATGTTCATTAATTTTGGTTACTGTATTAGACCTACGAATTTCAATACAATGATAAAAATATAAAATCTAGATAGAAGATATTCTCAAGGCCTTTTCTATGCTTTCTCTTAAACTTTCATGCTATAACCTATAAATATAACAGATAAAATATGCAATTTTTCGTCAAATTCATTACGTTACAAAGTGCAAACGTTGCGCCTAAAACAACATTATTATGTATATAACCTACATTTCAATGTACTATTTTAGTAGGTATTGTTATTTCCATTTGAGTTAATTAATATCACTTCCTGTAGTTATCGTTAGCTATACTTCGATACTATATTTATTTGCCTGGGGAATTTGTTAAATCGTTTTAAATCGCGTTAAATTCATATAAAATATATACCTACATAACTAGCGGACCCGACAGACGTTGTCCTCTATGATAATATATATATATATATATATATATTATATGATTAAATCTTAACCATCAAAGTTTGGGCGCCACCCAAATGCATACAAAAAAAATTAAGTCGGTCCAGCCTAGGGTTCATTCCCGGGAAATCGTTGGGCTTTGTTCCCGGGAAATCAAGCTCGAGAAAAGTCGAGAACACGAGCTATCATGTACCTATATAGACATATTAATTATACTACTTAGTCTAATTATATTTTCTATTTTTGTAAAACAACAACACAAAAGCTTAATTTTTAATTATTCTGATATGTTTTTCTTATGTAAGTAATTTGAAATTAATGAACGTGTCATTTTAAATTTGTGAGACGAATATTGCCAGTTGTGTTGTGTGTGTGTGTATCAGATATTACTCCTTTATTCCCGTTGTCCCCGTCCTACGGGGACAACGGTACTTCAATTAAATATTTAAAAATATTTACCGTTGTCCCCGTACACTGTCAAGTAGATCAATTTACTAGTTAGTTGATAAACTAAAGAGGTATTGGGTGGTTAAAAAAAACCTAAACCTAAACCGATGTAGTTCAACTGGATTATTGAAGTTGTAGTTTTGTTTGGTTAGCCGAAAGTACGTTATGGGGACAGCGGGAAATAAATTTAATTACGTCCCGCTGTCCCCGTGACGGGGATATGGCATACGTCATACGGGGACAACGGGAATAAAGTAAGATGGAAGCATCAAAAGTATGGAAATATTAAAAAAAAAGGAATCTGCAAATGCGCAATGCCTAAAGTATGCCCAAAAACCATTGCTTGCAAAGGTTCAAACTTTTGTTTCTAAGTTCTAAATAACCAGCCAAAAATGGTGCTGTGATTGTAATTTCATTATAAGTTAGGATATTAACGTTTTCTTTCATGTTGATTTTTTTTTAGTTTAATAGAAGCTACTTTTGTTTATAAGTTCTAAATAACCAGCCAAAAATGGTGCTGTCATTATAATTAGGAGTCTGAATAATATTATTTCTGTATTTAAAAAAAAAGTTAATTAGGTTATTCATAAGATTAATGTTTTTGAATATAATCAATAAAAGTTTTATTATTAATTTGATACTTTTATTTGAGACCACTGAATTTGTTGATGTTATTGGAACCAAATAATATAAGAAAACGTACGTAAATGTAAATTTCTCGACAACCCGAGAAGCCCCGAGAAATTAGCCTCGAGAATTCTCGAGACCCGAGAAATTCAAAAGCTCGAGAAATCATGAACCTTGGTCCAGCCGGTTTAGGGGAGTTCAGTGACATAGGTACACACGTACAGTAGAATTACATATACAAAGATATTACTCAACCCTTTTAGTTGAAGGTAGACTTCACTGGTGTACAGTGTTTAGGTTATATAAAGTCTCATACTATTGGTTAGCTGTGCGAAGAAAAGTGTGTAGACGAATGTACTAGTATTTGTAGAAGCAACTGCATAATTAATATAAAAATATTAACTGTAACGACCCGAGGCGTCTAGCCCATGTACCGCCCGTGTGCAAACATTACCATAGTAGCTCCCTCTAATAAGCGCTGGGTCAAAATTGGCGCTCCGTAGGGAGCGGCGCGATCGTGTACTTTTTTTTTCGGACAGAAATTATGTAGTTAGCCAGAAGGCGTTTGCTAATTCACCGGGGCATTAAGGCGAGCCGAATTGTTTCAAAACTACAAACAAAGCAACCTGCGCAAGAGGGCGTTCTCTGTAGGACCGTGGCTCATGGCGGTCGCTGGCGAGATGATTTATTTATTTATTACGGGCCTCCAACAAGGGATATGCACATTACATAGTACTTAATAACTAGCGTTTTACAATATGTGAGGTAGTGTATTCCCTCAATTACAGGAGACCACATTTAAACATAATTATTTTAAGCTGAAATAATTTAAACATCGTTTATTTCGTTTGATTATTTAAAATAATTATTAATGAAGTAATAAAATATATAGGGTAAAAAGTTGGTATAATATAAAGCTCTAAACTAATTTGATTGATTTTTGAAAATTATATAATTTAATTTATTATTAGTTTACAAATTATAATTATGATTATGAATAGAAAATGGTAGTTAGCAATAAATGAGAGTAATTTTATACTAGATCTTGTAAGCTTTTTTTATAATTTGGAAGTGGAACACAAATGTCCAGTTCATGCCCTTTAGACCATGTGTTATATTGCCTACAGAGCCTGGACACAGCGGCGCAATGACCAAGATTCGTTTTAGACAGTGGAATATTAAAGAGCTTGTATGTAGATGTTCTTGAAATTCGAGTAGGGATATTTATTTTGAAGAAATTCAAGAGTTCTGGGCAGTCGATGGTGCCGTTGATCACTTTGTGCAGGAAGACAGATTCGATTAATATTCTACGATCAGCCAGACTCCTTAACTGGTAGCGTTGCTGCCTATTAGAGTAGCTCTTAACCTGCGTAGCTATATTGTCTCCATAGGAGAGATGATAAAGGAATCTTCTTTGTTCGCTCTCCAAACGTTTGATGCAGACGTCATAGTGAGGATTCCATTAAATTCCATATGACTGATCCGTATTCCAGAATGGGTCTTACTATTGTTTCATAGAGCTTGATTTTGGTGTTAGCTTTTTTGAGCTCTTTGCAATTCCGTAATACGAAGCCGAGTACCTTGAAGCCGCGTGTGACGGTATTCAATATTATGTGTGTCGAACTTGAGAGCACTGTCGAGTTGAATGCCCAAGTCACGGACCACCGTATGTTTAAGGATTTCTACCCCTTTAATGTTATATTTGTTGATGGGGGGATGCTTGTTGCGAGTGAATTGTACGTAGTGACATTTGCTATATTTAAACTCATTTTGTTATTTTCGCACCAACGAACTAGTCTATCTAAATCATTTTGCAACAGTTGGGCGTCAACAGGACCTTGTATGGGCTTTAGTATCTTTAGATCGTCGGCAAACAAGTTTGTTTGTGAGTGTTTGAAGCACTTGGTTACATCGTTTATGAAAACATTGAAGAGGGTAGGAGCCAGATGTGAACCTTGTGGAATTCCAGAAGTGGTAGTGTAGGTGTCGGAAACATAGCCGTTGACGATAACTTTCGATGTTCTGTTGTGTAAATATGAGGTAAACCATCTAATCAAAGTTCCATCTACGCCAAGTTGGCATAATTTCTCTATTAAGAGAACGTGATCCACTTTGTCAAAAGCTTTGCAGAAGTCGGTTTCGATGGTGTCTACCGGGGTTCGTTTGTCAAGATGGAGCGACAAAGTAGTAGTTAAGCACAGGAGATTAGTAGTTGTAGACCTGCATTTGACAAAGCCGTGCTGATGTTCAGTGATTTTTTGTTTTAAATACCATGATAGCCGCTCGTTTATTAGCTTTTCGAATATTTTTCCTAATGTCGTTAATATGGAAATTGGTCTGTAGTTTTCTATATACTGTTTTTGTCTAGTCTTAAATATAGGAGTCACCAGGGCTTCTATCCATTTATCCGGGAAAGTCCCTTCTAGTAAAGAACGATTTAAAATAAATCGTATGGGAATCACTAAAGCTTTAGCACAACGTTTGATGAAGACAGGAGGTATGCCGTCACATCCAGCACCTTTATTCTCATCTAAATCCCTTAAGCTTTTATATATTTCCCTGTCATCTAATGTTATGATAGAAAGTGCTTGTGATGAGGTGTTTTGGGGGTAGTAAGACGAGAGTGCTGGGGTGTGTGATTGTTTATCGAACAAAAGTGCAAAATGGTCACGAAATAGGTTACATATTTCTTTACCTTTATTAGCGGTGCTGTCTTCACAATACATCTGAGCTGGATATATACTAGCCCCTCTCCTTTTGTTTTTTATAAATTACCAAAACAGTTTAGGGTTTTTGTGTATGCCGTCCTCAAGTCTAGAAATGTATGATTTGTAACAGCGTGCTCTAAGTATACTGCAGTCGTCTCGGAGATCTTCAAACGATAGTAGATCCAGTTGATTTTTATACTTTTTATATCGTGTATGATATTTATATTTTTGTTTTACTAGTTGTATTAAATCACGTGAGTACCACATTGGATATTTCCTGTTGGCTGTCGATTTTAGGGGGACTGTTTCCGATATAATTGTTTTTAATATACGTCAACAACATCATTCACGGTGGGACAAGGTTTAAATTCGAATTCGGGGGGGAAGGGGGTCTTCCTTTGTCAAAGCAAATCCTGGTATTACTGAATATTAAGTCTAGTATTTTATTTTTAATATTTAATAATGAGTTGTATTGATAAATGCACATCCGAACTTTTAGAATCCGGAAGTAAATGATGGTTTTCTTGGACGCATGATATACAGCTCAGATTAAAGTCGCCTAGTATTGACGTAGTGTTATTTTTATCTAAGTGCCTTTGAACATTGTTAGTGTAGCGCACTAAAGTATCGTGATGTACAGGTGGTGGAAGGTAGACTCCGTTAATGTACAATTTATTGTTGTGTAGTTTTGGTGAGTTTATATCTATACTCACCCATAATTCTTCTAGTTAACTCTCAAGTTGCGGTAACCTACAGGATTTTAAATTTTTCAGGACAGCTATCAGGACTCCACCGCCATCTTTACGGAACCTATATGTACTCGTTTCTCGGTCGAGTCTGTAGATGATGTAACGATCGTCAAATATCTCGGAGGCATATACACTACTGTTTAACCAGGTTTCTGTAAGCACTATAACATCAAAGTTATGTATTGCAATATTATTGTAAAAGTCTGTGGTTTTGGTTTGATGATTGAGGAATTATGACGCTTAGTTTTGTTGGGGTTTTGTGCAACTGTCGCGCCAGTGTGCAAAGCACACCCTGCTCTATAGGTAAAGAAAAGACATCTCGAGTTCTGACAAAGAATACCAATTAAATATTCTTTATTTATTGGTAATGGAACGTATACGTATACGTAAGGGACCGTATGCCTTTCGCCATTTTTATGCCTTCTTACAGTGTGTTTTTTATATATATCTATATATATAAAAGAAAGTCGTGTTTGTTACAACACTTATAACTCGAGAACGGCTGGACCGATTGCCATGGTTTTTGATTTGTTGGATTTGTTTCCGGCCCGAATAGCAGAATACATTTTAAAAACAAAAGAAAGTCGTGTTAGTTACACTATTTATAACTCAAGAACGGCTGAACCGATTTGGCTGAAAATTGGTAGGGAGGTAGCTAAGAACTGGGAGAAGGACATAGGATACTTTTGGGTAGGGGTAGGGTTGGGTAGGGTAGGGTAGGGTAGGGTAGGGGTAGGGTAGGGTAAGGGTAGGGTAGGGTAGGGGTGGGGTAGGGGTAGGGTAGGGTAGGGTAGGGGTAGGGTAGGGGTATAGTAGGGGTAGGGTAGGGGTAGGGTAGGGTAGGGTTAGGGTAGGGTAGGTGTAGGGTAGGGGTAGGGTAGGGTAGGGGTAGGGGTAGGGTAGGGGTATGGGTAGGGTAGGAGTAGGGTAGGGTTAGGGTAGGGGTAGGGTAGGGCAGGGGTAGGGTATAAAAGTCCACCCGTGCGAAGCCGGGGCGGGCCGCTAGTACTTAGATAAATTAATATTCCAATTGTATTTTAAAATTTACTTAATGACAGATTAATTAATGCGAATATTAATTATAATTTTAAATGTATTTTATAATTAATTAATCATTCGATTTTATAGTTTACTTCAATGCACGTTGGCAAATCAGTGATTAGAAGATCAGTGCTGCAGCGATGATTGGATAATGGAAGGCCGCGATGGTAATAATGTTCCTGAGTATTTATATAATTCAAATATACTTGGTGGAAATAAACTTGCTTCTTTGATGTTCTTCTTCTTTAGTTAATACTGCCATTACAATCTGCGGTGATTTTAAAATGTGAAAAAATATCTTGCTTGTACCTAGCTAATATATCAAATGTGTTGCAGAGCACAAAATATGACACCATCATGAAACATGTATTTTTTTTAAACTTATTTCTTTAGTATCCGACTGGAAATTCCATACTTAGTATGCTAAGGGACTAACATTCCTTATCTAGTATGGCAAACCTATTACTAACTAGTTTTGCGATAACTTCATTGCAAAAGGTGCTTTTTTCTTTACAACTTATCTGATAATCGTGTATTTTTAAATAAAAATATAAAATTATAAATATAAAAAACAAATTTTTAATTGGTGACTTATAATTATGAAATACAGTATATTGCGTTGATTCAATAACAACAGAATATTCACGTGTTACGTATAAATATTTACATTGAACATCAATGTATCACGAATCACGCACACACCATATTGCACCCTTTTCCCACGTGCCTTTAATTATTCTAGAGTATACCTAACTCAATATTTGTAATGATAATAAATTAATTACGTACATACTTGGAAATTTACATAAATTAGTATGATTCCACATTAGAATTGCGCGTTTCTCGAGCATGTGAACGATGCGAACGCCGCAAGCGGCGAGCTATTGTACCCGTTACCCGATACTCCCGCCGTCGTACGCATGTTACACACGCACGAGGAACGCGCACGCCCTATATGGGGTCAGCATCCAAAACGGATACTGATTTTGACAGGTCTTATTGTAAGAAATCCTTACAGCAGCAGCTGGTTCTAATCTAATCTTTATAACCCTAATTTATAATATTATTGTAAAAGTAACAAGTAAATATACATTGCTCGATTGTATCTACTGCCAAAAGTATATCATTTAGCTAGTCATTGCTAATACATAAAAACGACAAAAAATCACGGTGTGCCCACTTGTGGAAGTCTTTCCACTGGATTTGTTGCATAGTCACCCTGCCCCGTGCGCGATAACTTTAATAGTAGTCATCATTCTCAGTTTAACAGAGTTCTCTTATATTCTGAACTAGCTGATGCCGGCGACTTTGTCCGCTTGGTTATAGGTAAAGTTATTATTCCTATAGTTTTTTTACTATACCATGGAAACTCATTAATTGTCGGTGATTAAAAGTATTTAAAAATTTGACCGGGGATGTAAGTACCGCCATGCAATTTCATTTAAATTGATGCAACAGTTTCGGAGATTAGCCCGTAGGTACAACATTTTAAATACTTTTAATCGCAGAATTTATGTTTGTACCTACACGCTAAAAATGTTAATCGAAGGAATAACAAATACCACGCTGACGAAGTTGCGGGTATCAGCTAGTATCTGATAAATTTACTTAATCAATATATTTCATAAAATTCTAAAAGGACGGGGACCTTCGTCCACAGATTAATAAATAAGTAGTTAATAACCCAGCCCAGTATTGAGTCGGCTGCCCTATAGATACGACACTGCCATAGAGCTATATTCATATACATAATTCTTGCATTGTTTATAGTTATGTAAATAACTTGATCGTCTTTATATTTATTTAGTAATATCTGAAATACGTCTACGTCATTGTAAGGAATAAAAATGTTTATGATTTTCCGTTTACGTAGATAGAGCAGAACTTAATAAGATAGTTGTACGCAGTATGAATTAATTAAATGGACCGGTTTTGTTGCAACTCATGTAATTTATTAAGAAAATGAAGTTATAAGCTGTTGAGTTCAATCAACCTTCATGAGTTGTGTACATTCAATGAATCGCATATTTATGGTCGCAACTGACAGTTTTTATCGGAGGTAAAACAGTGGAAAATTAGGGAAAATTTCATTAATTCATTTTATAATTTCATTTCATTTTTAAAGAGACAACTCCCACAATATTGAAATTAATCCCTCTGTCGCGGAGGAATATTCAATACGTTTAATACTAATTTAGAAATACTCAATTGAGTAACACACAGCACCAGACCCAGAACAACTATAGTGGTTAATAATACAAATATTTGTCCCGAGTAGGAATCATGCCCAGACCACCAGGTCTCAGAATCAACTGCCGTAAGAACTGAGGCACTGAGTAAGTACAGTGTTTAAAAATCTTGTGATTTTTCTAAAAATGTTGGTTATGAAATCGTTTACATTTCAGAAATAGCATTTTCTTTTTCTGATAGTATGATGAGAATGATGACTACTATTAAAGTTATCGCGCACGGGGCAGGGTGACTATGCAACAAATCCAGTGGAAAGGCTTCCACAAGTGGGCACACCGTGATTTTTTGTCGTTTTTATGTATTAGCAATGACTAGCTAAATGATATACTTTTGGCAGTAGATACAATCGAGCAATGTATATTTACTTGTTACTTTTACAATAATATTATAAATTAGGGTTATAAAGATTAGATTAGAACCAGCTGCTGCTGTAAGGATTTCTTACAATAAAAGTCCTGTCAAAATCAGTATCCGTTTTGGATATATATATATACATATATATATATATATATATATATCCAAAACGGATATAGTTATTAACTACTTATTTATTAATCTGTGGACGAAGGTCCCCGTCCTTTTAGAATTTTATGAAATATATTGATTAAGTAAATTTATCAGATACTAGCTGATACCCGCAACTTCGTCAGCGTGGTATTTGTTATTCCTTCGATTAACATTTTTAGCGTGTAGGTACAAACATAAATTAAGTAAAAGTATTTAAAATGTTGTACCTACGGGCTAATCTCCGAAACTGTTGCATCAATTTAAATGAAATTGCATGGCGGTACTTACATCCCCGGTCAAATTTTTAAATACTTTTAATCACCGACAATTAATGAGTTTCCATGGGATAGTAAAAAAACTATAGGAATAATAACTTTACCTATAACCAAGCGGACAAAGTCGCCGGCATCAGCTAGTTCAGAATATAAGAGAACTCTGTTAAACATTGTTGGTGAATAAATAATTAAGTAAAATTTGTATTATTACACACAATGTTGGTGACACCACTCTACGATTTTTACTGAGAGACCACATCCATCAGTGAATACCTATAGGCAAGTTATACAGATGTGTGAACGTAAGAACACTATGACGCGACGCGAGGATAAACATGTTAAAACAACACTGTCAAATTAATTATTCATAATCATATTCTTTTATCCGTGTCCGTTATTTAAGCTCGCGACACCCCGCTGCTGTATTTGTTTCTTAGAAAGTTGGAACTTTCCAACTTTTTGCGTTTCCGTATCTCGAACCGGACACAGATCCCTTATATGATCAACCAATTAATAAAACAATCAGGTTATGGATTAAGAAATAATATTTTTCTGTCAAAAATATTAATATGATTATGAAAATATTATTATACAATGTCATTATAATATTTTTTTTATTATTCATCAATGTTGCAATAGTTAGATTTCATTCTATTTGTTGTGCCAATATAGCTTTTTGGCTCTAAATTAACAGGACTTGTTTTAAGTAGGTACCATATAATATATACATTTTTAACTAGACATGAATAAGGATTTTATAAACTATCTTAAATTGAAAGTTTCGTTAAAATCGGTAATACCGATTTTGGAGACCACGCGTAATACCCGGATAATCAAACAGACAGACAAAAAACCTATAATATATTAGGTATCTACCAGTAAAAGTCGGTCAAGCCGTTGCTGAGATTAGCCAGACAGACAAACTTTTTTAAATGGTGTTCTTGTTATTAGTACCCTATATACATTCTGTATAACTGTATAACTGTTTTCCACGAATGCCTTAAGGGCTTTAAAAACACCTCAGTGCCTCATAAAGTATGGCCATGGTCACACCATAATAATACCAGCATTTATATTTTTAATTAACGTCATACTTGTAATTAATATGACCTATTGTAGAACGGATAACAACTGAAAAGGTAGTCGAACCCAGGGTTGTTGCAAGGTAGTGGGGCCCTTTAGCAATACTCATAAGTAGAGTACTTATGATTATTTCTAAAGGGCCCCACTACCTTTTAAAGTTTCCTAAATATGTATAAAGTCATTTATAAGTGCAAAAGTTTCCGAAATAAAGATTTTTGTTTGTCCTATCAATTGATTGATTTTGACAATTACCTGTCTAGATTTTTCCGAAATAATTATGTTTAAACTAAAATCTTGTAGTTATAATTACTTACACAAAAAAAAATTAAATCATTTGGTATTATGTAAATTTCTTTCTTGGTACTAAATCGATTTCAGTTTATTGCCTTTTTAAAGGCAATAAAGTTACAGATTAAAATGATTCCTAACTTGGAACTAGAGCTCATTTTTCAATGTACATTAATCAAAACAGTCTTATTGCGGCACGAAGTTTAGCCAAGCAACCATTAAAATTCACTGTGTATGTGAACATTCATGATGACGAATCCATTTGCTCATAAGCTAGTCTATTTTTTAATAATCTTTTGTCATCATGACAGACAAAAATAATATATTGTAACTCAATTGAATATTAATTCTTGCACAAAATTTTAAGAAATTAGGAGGGCAACGTAACGTCTTTGGTCGTACCTAGGAAGTAGTCCGCAGGAGGGCTAAACTAGGGCCGGATTGCTTATGCGTGCCCGGCCCCCGCCAACGGCGGATCGAAGGAGTGTCCGGGGGCTTTTAGTGGTGTAGGGTCCTCTCCTCTTGGTATGTGTTAGCGAATACGTTGCAGCGGCGGTGGGAACGCGTAAAGGTATTTCACTCCGGCCAACAAAAAAAGGGGGGGGACTAGATGTTTTTTTTTTCTCTCTACTATGGATATTAGATTTATATCAAAGTTTTTGTTTCACGCAAGGGGAAGGTGCCTTCCCTTTCCTTAAATGTTCTATGGACCGTTTATGTTTCTGTGATTATAAAAGGTTTATTCCATACTACAATCACCTATATGAGAGATATGAGCGAAGTTAGTTGGATACCTAGGTGTGAAGAGGTATTACGGTTAGTGTTACAGACAGATATTCTTTTTTTTTGGGCTCTCTTTTCTTTTTTAATGTTATTGTAAAAAGAGGTAGATACGGTACTGAAAAATTGCAGCACTAAATTAAACTAATTGGCACGCATTTGTATGTCTGTCTCGTTTTTGCAAGCGCTAATTTTAATGCTGTCCTGTTCCCTCTCTAGCGACAAATTTTGTCTCAACAAAACACGAGCATGACATAATTATATATTTTAACATAACATCATTGGTATTTATTTGGATTATCACCACTACCACTCATATTCATGATGATGACAACTATGATTTCTCGTGATGGAGATGCCAAAAAGTGTTTTAGGCCCGCTCTATGTAACATACCTATTATGTTACATAGAGCGGGCCTTAAACACTTTTTAGCATCTCCATCACGAGAAATCATAGTTAACCCGTATATTATCGGCCCATAATACCAGTTACGAAAGTGTTTTGTTTTGCTGTTTACTTGTTTGCTTACGACGAAAAGCAGGAAACCGATGGCTTCGTGTAAATTGCACTGACGTCAAGTGGCGTATAAAATAATTCACTATGGCCTGATACCTACCCTATATTTTTCAAGGAGATTTACATTGAATTAGTGTAAATCTTAGATTGAACCAAAATAGGTGTGAATTCTCAGATAAAAATATGAGAGGAATGTATTTTAATTTTGACAGAATCACCATACAAACAAATACTGTCAAATTTTAAATAATTCGACTTTCGTCAATAAAACCGTACTCTGCTTTCACAAAAAAACATTAAAAACAAAATAAAGTTCATTAAAATAAAAAATAAATAAAAATCATTTTTATTTACGTAAACCAATTACAGGCACTTGTAAATAGTCAAACATTAATTAGAAAAATTTAATTAATTATATTTGTTATTTATTTATATCTATAAAATTAATAATTTTTATATTATCATATATTTATATGTTATTATTATAATTTATTTATTTATATTGTTCTTAGCGACACAAAATGCTTGTTCTGTCTATATTATGTCAAAACAATTGTCATTATTTGGGTGGACTATGAGCATATAACGACGGACGCGCTTTAATGCTACCACCGGATCCAATGCGCCCCAACTGAGAAGATCCGGCGAAACAAACTCAGTGGGTTACTTTACTACCGGTTTCAACACGGCCCACATGAGACGGTCCGGCGAAACATACTCAAATGGACAAATACGCGGGGTTTTGGTCCAATTATTATCATTTATTTTTAGTAGGCATACACATTTATTGCCCAAACGGTTGTCTTGTTATAATTTATTTTAGTTTTACTCAATAAGATTAAATGATATTGAGACAGAACTAGCGGTATTTATAATTAAAGTACACCATGTATGAAATCAATTACAGACAGTTCACAGAATAAGATACAGTTCTAATTACAAATACTGTACTTGGCTGTATGGTCCTCAGGGAGGTAGGTGCAAGATGGTTCCGATAGCCAAACGTCTTTATCTTCAATATAATCCTGAATACTATAGTAACCTTTCGATATGAGAACAGTTTTAACATGTGTTTTAAATCTAGTATCAGGCAAGTCTGTGACATAACTAGGGAGTTTATTATAGAACCTAATACCATTTCCCATAAATGTCTTATTAGTTTTGCTAACTCTAAATCCTGGAACAGCAAGTTTGTGCTTATTTCTTGTGTTAATATTATGAATGTCACTTTTTTTACTATATTTATCAATATTTTTTCTAATAAAAATTATATTTTGGTAAATATATTCAGAGGGCACGGTAAGTATATTTATATTTTTAAAATTTTTTTCATTTATAAGTTTCTACACAACAAACGTGATTATATACATTTTTTTTAAGTTGTATACCGGAATGCGTATTATAATGTAACAGAACCCTTTGTGCGCGAGTGCGATTCGCAATTTAACCGTGTTTTGGTTTTTTTTGCGAGTAGTGTGCGTTTCGTTTATTATTATAATTAATATGTTTTGGTGTTTTTCAACTGTCTGGTTTCAGTTTGCTGAAGACCACTTATCAGTTGAAGTATCATACCATTGATGATCAATTACGAAGGGTGTAATGATCTTTGTTTAATTAAAAAACAACATGTGACTTATGATTAAGTGTTAAACATAATCTGTCTTCATTTAGCTACGATATCTGACATAGAATGTAATTCTTATATAGGATGTAAAGTTGTTTGAGTCGTAAAGTTGTTTCATACATAACCATCTTCCAAAAACAATATACGTACCTATTTCTATGATATTGATTCACATCAATATAAAATGTAGAACGGTCTTATATGGATTGCAACAATTGCACGAAAGTTTTATACAACACAGCTTCTAGACTCTTAAGGATTTATTTCCCTTCCCTTAAAAAACTGTTTGGACTATGAGCTTGAACCTCTGAATTCAGACACAACTACGGATAGTAAACTCATAAATATTTAAAAAAAATGGTTTTACACGTATAGTATAGCTGTAATTTTGAGAGGTAACACATAACGTTATTACGCTCAATAAGCTAAACGACTACCAAAGTACCTTTCAGAATACCATCAAATAATATAGTTGACTAGATTTCCGCGCACGGTTTAACCCTCGTAACTCACATTCCCGTGAGAACTTTAAAATTAAATATACCTCGATAAATGGGCTATCTAACACTGAAAGAATTTTTCTAGTCGGTCCAGTACTTGCAGATATTAACGCATTCAAGCAAACCAACAATCTCTTCAACTTTACTTATTAATATAGAGTATAGATTAATGTTGTGGTACGGTCGCCAGAACTCAAAGAGAAGAAGCAGACAGGACAGGAGGTCGGCCAATGCATCTACTGCACAGTCACTAGATGTCTTTGTATTTAGATTTTAGACCTCTTTGCCAGTTAATAGCAATGTGCCTTTCTTATATGTCTAATCAGACAAATGACCCGTTTCAGCTCCCTGTATATTAAATTTGTCTGAAAATATATTCTAGACTAGATTACTTATTGAGATTATCTTTTCTGTCCACAGACGCTTGTCTGCGCTGCCAGGGTGAGAGCAAGAAGGATTCATACGGCAAACAAGATTGCGTCGTAGTCTGGGGCGAGTGTAATCACAGCTTCCACTTCTGCTGTATGTCACTGTGGGTCAAGCAGAACAACCGCTGTCCCCTCTGCCAACAAGAGTGGTCCATACAGCGCATGGGTAAATAAGGTTGTGAATTGTTTATGTAAATTGAGAATCATGAATGTTGATCTGTAAAATTAAATAAATGAACAAAGCATTTTATTACTTGTTTCTTCATTCCATTGACGTTTTTATCGTAGATGAGTCATTCAGGGTAGGTTTAATTTATACTTAATACTTGTTTTAAAGGACAAGAGCAATAATTGTTTCCAAAAACATTCTAAGTAACCCTTTAAAAAAAATTAAATAAAATTGTTGATTAACTTGGCCAGTAACATCACGTGTTTAAAAACTTGTTTTAGTATCAATATTACTATCAGCCGATAAAACAGGAATGAGAGGTACTCCAAAGAACAGGAGAGACTAATTTAATATCGATCCTATTATGATTACCTATATTTGTCTTATCCTGATATGTTTCTACATTAAGCTAACAATAATCGGATTCAACAGCCATTGGATTGACTCCTATATCAAGATTATTAAGAATTTTATTAAATAAAACACAAGTTTAATAAACTTACTATTAAGTTATGATACCGGTTGAAAATGGTGAAAAATATTTCTCTATTTTTAGCTTTTTTTTTGCTCCTTAAAGTATTGTATACTAAGTATGTGCTTCATTGGAAATGACATGTTGCCTAAAAACAGTGTGTAATATATGTATATTTTTTTAAGTTATCAAACAGTTAAAGATGATATAACATTTGTATTTCGTTTATCGGCGATATTTCATACTCATAAACTAAAAACTTTTTAAGGAATTGCCCATAAAAATCTGGAATCCCGAAACTTTTAACTTACTTATTTGTTAATCTAATTTAACCCTGAAAATAGTAATTATTATATTTATTTCTATTCAACTTTTTATATCATTAAATAAGTAATAAAAAACGAACACTAATTGATATTAAGCTTATGACACTTACAGTTACTCTTAAACTGGTGGCCCACTTGGCAGTATACCATAACTTGAAAACGCAACACTTTGCGTCAATAATCTCTCTTAATTTTTTTGTGTTAGATTATTATAAGTATAATAAAGACTGGTTGAAACAAGGGCTATAACCGAATTAATAATTATGTAGGTAATAAAGGTGAGTCAAATTAAAACTTTTAATTCATTTTTCTTCAAGAGCTTCCGTGAGATTCTGCATATAATTTTATCTGTAAAACATTTTGTATATAATCCTGCTGGAACAATCAAAGAACTGTATAAACATAATTTAACCCAATGTCAATTTAAAATTATTATTGAATGTCACGTATTCTTCTTCGAATGTATTGTAAATATGACATTCTCCGTGGCCTAGGAGTATAAATCTGACCAGTGTCGGAAGTCGTAGCCAGGTAATTGGCATCAGCGTTTGCCTGTGTTCCAACTGCGGTTTTCAGCTTACCGGACTACACCAAACTTGGCGACTAAGTTAGGCAAATACTACTACTACTTTTAAGGGAGCTTTAGCAGAAGACGTTATGCGGACTGATGGTTTTAGAAATATCTTCCCTAGCAAATTCTAGGCCAGCCGTAAAAGATCTAATATCCAAAGTAATTTTCCATGTAGTGATAACGAACTCAAGACTTCATTGTTGACAAACGGATCACTAGAGGTAACATTCGCCATCTTTCCATGATGCGTACATTACGCTAATCATAATTAACTATACTCCGTTGTTTAATACCGAACCTCTCAAGTTAGTCGACTGCTAATGGTTGCAATAAATCACGAAAAGCAAACATAGTTATTCATCGTCACGTTGTTTACAAATTATCACCTCCCATTTATGTAGTTTTAATTGCCACTAAAAGCAAAGAAAATGTGGTAGTCAGTAATGTCGATATGCATAAAGTTCTAGAACTTGCAAGCACTCATGACTTCGCTAATTTTGTCGTTATAATATTATCATCGCTGTGTAATATTACTCTTTAATGTAATGTTTGTGTCGTATTTTCTAAGCTCATCGCGGTTACCAATAAACATTCGGTTGGTTTCGGAAAATTCGCCATGTGCTCTATTTTGTAAGTAATACTTTTTGATATTTTAGGTTTAAAATTGAGACTTTTTTTTTTTTTTTACTACATATTGGCATACGTTTGACCATAATCTCGCTTGATGGAAGGCGAAGATAAGGCCTAAGATGATACACGCTTGCCTAGAAAGTGTCTGTTCACTTTTGCCTTAAAGATGTCCAGATTATAGCGTTCCGGAAAAACTGACGCCGGCAGAGAATTCCACTCCTTAGCCGTCCGCATTATGAAAGAAGAAGCAAATCGCTTCGTGCGTATTGAAGGAATGTCTACAACAAAAGGGTGAAACCGCTCGCCGCGCCTAGTCGTCCGGTGATGGAAGGGTGAAGGGGGTATCAGGTTATGTAGAACTTCCGCACACTCCCCGAAATGCAACCGATAAAAAACTGATAGGCAGGCCACTCGTCTACGGTGTTCGAGGCTCTGAAGACTTGCCTCCACCAGTGAGTTATAGCCTATGACTCTCTTCGCTCGGCGTTCCAATGAGTCCAGAGCATTCAGCTGATATCCAGCAGACCCATCCCAAAGATGAGAACAGTATTCCATTGAGGAGCGAACTTGAGCTCTGTAAAGACTTAAGAGCTGCTCCGATGTGAAGTACCGCCTCACCTTGGAGAGAATGCCAAGTTTTTTGGCTGCAGTGTTTGCGATGGACTCGATGTAGTGACCGAAGTTTAGATTAGAAGAGAGGTCAAGCCCTAGGAGCTCAAGATGGTCGCTGATCGGAACGGAGACATTCCGGAAAGTCGGAGTCAGTTGGAATGGACTCCGTTTCGCCGAAAAAAGACACGCCTGTGTTTTTGAGGGGTTAAACCCAACCAGGTTGGCATCACCCCATAAGGAAACAGCCTCCAAGATCGAGTTCACCCCCTCAATCATCGACTCCCTGAACGACTGGACCATTGACCCCGACTTCGCATCAGACAAGTATCTCACCGAGACTGTGCTGTCGTCTGCATACCCAAAGTACTGTACTGCACTGTACTTTTGGGGAGGCACATATATTCTTAACCGGCTTTTGAAATTTATGTTTCTCTCTCTAGTCCTTTATTAATTTACTGGTGGTGTTCATTAATAATTAATAGAATCAGGCGTTACTTTGCGCGAAATTCCATACTTATCTAAATGCTTAATTAAAGCTAAAAAGAAAAAAAAATGGGGTGCTGAATTAACACTACATATAATGTGTTTTTAATTTAGGCCTAATTTTTTTATTCTCTTTCGTAGGTATTTCTTTTAGTTAAGTGTCAATTATGTTTTTTTTCTATTCTGTATATACTTATGCCTCAGTTCTATGGATGGTTAGGTCAGAAATCAAAGAATATGCTACTCCAATGGCACAATATGAATAGCGAGCTCCACAAACCATCTTAACATAATAATTAAAACTAATTTGGTTCGGTCACAATGCAAAGCGTACAAAATGGTCAACCATCTCGCATTATATAACGGCACCAAAGGACAATCTTCGGTTTGTATTAAAAAAATGACTGTTGTTTTGATATATTCATATATTATGGATATGGACAAAAGAAAGAAAACTAGCGGTTATAAGAATTTATCATAATCATAAACTGCAACAATGGTTACCCTTATGTTTTGTAAATGTCTACTTTTATGCGGGTTTGGCGAAATATGAAAGACACTACACACAACCCGGATTCCTTGAGGCCACACAATTGTTTTAAAAAGATCCATGTATTTGAGTGTGTTAGTGATAAAATTAAAGATCTTCGACTAACAATAGTTGGTAAACTATACGCATACATTGTATATTCCTAGTTTTAATATCGTCTCTCACTTTAATATCAACATCGTTATCGTTTTTCTTTTATATTGTCATCCACAGAAAATCACACTTCAAGCGTTATCCACTTCAAACTTACAGAGGAAATAAAATCATGTGCGTGCGTTCGAAAAAAATAAGATAGACTTGGCGTCCAGTCCAGCCCGGCTAGCATAGGCAGCGCGACTCTAGTCTACTCTACGGAGGCCGACCAATCACATTGCAGAAACGCACTGTCACGTGACACTTTCTGCAATGTGATTGGTCGGTCTCCGTAGAGTAGACTCGAGTCGCGCTGCCTATGCTAGCCGGGCAGATCATTGCACGTCTTTATGACCAGTGAAGTATGTCGTCAAATGCATCATGGCGTAACCATACATATGTCTAAAAACAACAGGCGCGTATGGTAATTTTATAAAAATTTAATTGCAAATGGTTTATTGCTGCTGCCTTTCCGGACTGCAAAAGATCTTTGTTTTGTTAAAATGTATCCGAAATGAATATGCGATTCGCTGACGCGTCAGCGATGTCATTACTGCCGTCATGACGTCAGTACTTCCCATAGCAACAAGGAAATTCCACCGAGATCTGCGAGGACAGCCACGTTAATTTGCTCATTCTTATCGTGCTGTCCGCATTCCTATAAGTGATTTCACTTTTCAGGCCATAGCTATCACGTAGGTACCTAAGAAATAAATACAAGAGAGGTGGATATTTAATTAATAGTTCAATAAAATCCAGTCCAAATTGTGGTCTCTATTGATGTTTCTTAATCAGCAAGATCAAACCATATTACTTCTATAATGTGGCACAACAACCTCTTATCTAATAGACGGAAAGTTCAAAAACGAGGACATACACGGGTGAAATTGATTTCTAAGTAGGTATACGGACAGTGAATAACATGTCGTTAATTAAAAAAGACATTTTAAAATAACTAGGTGTATTCAATGTACCTACCTACTTAATCAAAACGTAACATTAATTTACATAGAATACCTATTACCTACAAATTCACTTTTTTATTTTATTATTAATGACATTTTAGACAATTTGACATTATTATTAAACATAGACTATATTATTATTATTTATACATAATTATATTAAAACGTGAAGCAAATACTTTGTACTTACACCTTTTTAAGAAAATTGCGCGGACGGAGGAATGTGAACCTTCCCACACTTATAGACTTTCCCACTTTCCCAGGAACAAAGTCTCCCACTCTCCTTACATAAATCCTTACGTAGATCCACCCGGAACCAGTCCCTATCGAAGGAGTCAAGTTCATCTCGTTTGAGATCCATCTTAGTCTGATGTCGCTGGCAGTGTGTATGGACCCATTGGGTCGTGCGTTTGGCCCAATGATCGTCTTACATGTGGCAGATATGAGCGACATCAGCTATTTTCGTGATGCTCGGCTCTACAAATTTGATGTATATTTTTTAGGTAGGCGAATCGCACAATTTAATTTTTTTGCATTTTAGCATTAAAATGCAACAAATTTCAATTGTGCGATTCGCCTACCTAAAAAATATATTATTCAAATATTAATTCGCCTGTTTCGCATAGATTATTCACTATTAACTACCTAACCCTAAAAATTACACTATTTAAAAAAATAAATGGAATTAAAATATATTTTCTGTCGTTGTCGGTAGGTAACAGTGGACAACAATTAGGTATATCTTTATGGATTTAAATCCAGACCAGATCAAATTCGGACCAGGTAGATATTTATAGCTACTCTTCAGGTTGAGGCTATAATTTTATATTCCTACAAATCTCTCGTTTATGGACTATAAATCATACATAAAATATGAAAATGAATTATTAATAAGATCATATAATCATTGTGTGTGTGTTCGATTGTAGCTATCAGTGATTTTCCTATCAGTTTTATTATGTTAACCACAGCTTATCCCGTGCCATAGAATAATAATCAACGAACAACGACATACATTTCCAATCAAAGACGTTTCTCGATATCAATTATTCATGATCTTATTATATTACATTTATGTGCATTAGATGCAATATCTTATTAGAATTGTTTTTACGAGCTTACGCAAGTAGATACGTAGTTCGTTTATGTGTTCGATGGAGCTTTATGGCAAATTGCTTGCAAAATAGGAAGTGACGCAGGTAAATGTAATAGGTAGTAAACTGAAATGAATGTTAGAAAAACTTGAGTGAGAATATGTCTACTGCGCAGCAATTCATCAAAGTCATCGTCAATTCCAATGTCAAATCAATAACGGTCGTTTAAAAGCTTAAAGCATTGAATTATTTTGTAGGTGACGCACTTCCATCGAGTGTGACCTAATCTATCAGGTTCATGTAAACCTGTAACTGTACAAATATGTTTAATGTCAATAATGAATAATATGCCTCATCCCATTCCTTTTTTCCCGTTAGATTTTGGTGCACTTGATGACATTTAATAACCTCTAGAAATCATTGCAATTTTTCGTCAGGCGATGAATAGATACGTTACTATCCTTAAACAATAGACTTTTGAAAAATTACGTACTTTACATATCTATGAGTATAAATTTAACTTTTGCGTGCCATTTTCTTAACTCACTAACATAATAAGACTTATTTATCGCCAATATAATTAATGATGCAGATATTACACAAAAGAAGTAAGGTAATATAATAGTCATATCAAAATTATCTTTCATTCTTCCTACAACAAAGTATCAAGCATAATTTATAAGTAACTAGCTGACCCGACAGACGTTGGAGTTTGATACTCTAGTTCGAATGACGTTACCTCGATGGTCATTACCTCGATGTCTCTAGCTCGACGGTACACTTCACCGATGGGTCGTTACCTCGAAAGGTCAATACCTCGAAGGATCTCTTCCTCGACGGGTCTTTTCTTCGATGGTACATTTGATCGATGGGTTGTTACCTCGAAACAACATTTACTGTACAAATTTTAAGTATTTGTGTGTGTAACTGAAAGGTGTAAAAATACAAGTGAATTGAAATTAAAATCGATTTAATCATAGAGGCAACATAATATTGTGATCATTAATATAAGTAGGTACGCGTATTTTTAACATTTAAACAACAAGCTGTAATCAACTACATGTATTAATTATTTGCCGTGTGTTTTCCGGCTTAGAATAGACCACCCCATGTCCTCCCATGGGTGTCGTAAAAGGCGACTAAGAGACATATGGCTGATGGATGGGCAGCAGCATCTATTAGCTCAAGGTTTACATCTTACTGCGATCACCAATCCGTCTGCCAAGCGTGGTGATTATGGCAAAATCCCTCTACGATCCTGGCTTGCCAAGGTCTGTTAAGAGGAGGCCCATGTTCAGCAGTGGACGTCAACGGGCTGTTGATGATGATGATTAATTATTTAAACAAAAATCATCAAAAAATGAAGCAAGAAATTGCAATCGGCAATTGCACAAATGACTAAGAAGTACTAAGAACAGAGAACAAATGGAATTAAAAGACTTTTTGCGTTCTATTGCAAATTGCACAGCGCAGCGTTATAATATGACGTTGTAGTTGATCGCATTCTATTTGATATAAATAAATAGGTAATAATAATTAGTAGGTTATTTAAGTTCATTAGTTTGTTAAAAAGAAGACAAGTGTTTTAAAACACAGAAGAATATTAATTTCATTTTTTGATGATTTTTGTTTAAATAATTAATACATGTAGTTGATTACAGCTTGTTGTTTAAATGTTAAAATACGCGTACCTACTTATATTAATGATCACAATATTATGTTGCCTCTATGATTAAATCGATTTTAATTTCAATTCACTTGTATTTTTACACCTTTCAGTTACACACACAAATACTTAAAATTTGTACAGTAAATGTTGTTTCGAGGTAACAACCCATCGATCAAATGTACCATCGAAGAAAAGACCCGTCGAGGAAGAGATCCTTCGAGGTATTGACCTTTCGAGGTAACGACCCATCGGTGAAGTGTACCGTCGAGCTAGAGACATCGAGGTAATGACCATCGAGGTAACGTCATTCGAACTAGAGTATCAAACTCCAGACGTTGTACTGTCTTAGCTAAAACTATAAATTGAATTGAACTTTTAATATAAGTTGTGATAGCAATGAACTAACCGAGATGTGCACTAAGAGTAGCACGCATTCGGTCAATGTTATGTCAAACGCCCTAAGATAACAATAAAAAAAAACATTAAGAGTAAATTTTACTCTATCCATGAACGATGATATGCCAATGATTTTTAATAACTAATGTTAAGTAGGGTGATACGAAGTTCATCGATGCACTTCGTATCAACTACCTACTATTAGTTATGAAAAAAACTTCAAAACCTGGTTCAAGCGATCTAGTCCAAAATGCTAGAATGTTCTGAAAGAAAAGAGGGAGATCCGGAAACTTAATGTCATCAGTCATCACAGCGACAGCACACGGTACATTGGTGCGAGGAGTTTCCGGCTTGGGCGGTGGAGCGAGAGTGATGGAATCCGTCCTCTTGCTACCGACCATTGCCCATTCAGTAGAAGTCCGCGGAGTGTTTTCAGGAGAAAGATCTCTCCTACCCATTTCACCGAAGGCGCACAGACAGCAGGGAATTGTTCCCTTTATGTCGAGTCCCGTTATGTCGAGCCGAAAACCTTGTCTCGCTTATATTACCTTTATGTCGAGTCAACGTTTTCTGTCCCGTTTCTATTCCCTTTATGTAGAGTTTCTTTACCACGCTTCTATTACCTTTATGTCGAGTTTAATAATATCATATTTAGAAGTACAGTTAGATGAAAAAGTATCTTTAAAAATAAAAAGCTCATTTATTATACGTATAAGACTATATTGACTAACCGAAATTCAATGACGCATTGGTGATTTTCCATAAATGAAGTACTAGCTTAAGCTATACTAGCAGTTTTAAGACGTGTTGTCGGTGTACCTAAAATAATATGTACATTAGGTAGGTACATTAGCGCACATATATACATGTCTAGGATTTCTAAAGATGTATGAAGCATAATCACAAATATCAATGATGGATTTAATAACCATAATCAATATTTTGGAAGGCAACGAAACAGGCGACATGAATGCTGAAGTAAGCGATGGGAGCATGAACCTATCCAACACCAAAACTTAGAAAAAGATGATTCAAGCGAATCTTACGAATAATTAAATCTCTATCAACAAAATATCGCCAGTGTAGATATAATTCAAAAACCCGAATTTAGCACATCAACACCTCAAAATGATAATCAAGAACCCGGTTGCAGCACATGGGGTAATTTTAACACATAAGTAAGATCCCAAAACGGCAGTAGCCAAGATAATCAAGAACTTGGACGCAGCTCATGGAGGAATACTGATAATAAATTAATTAGAAAGCCAAAAAGTTGGTAAAATTTTATTGAAAGATGGCTACAGGTACCGCATAAATAAAACAAATAAACGTGGCTCCTCAATTTGGTACTGCACAAATAAAAAAATGTTATAGCTACCTTAACTTAAGATTAAAAGGAAGCAAACATTCTAAGGAATGGAGCACGAGACCATGTTTGTTTGCCAGATTACAAAAAAGAAGAATTTGAAAAAAGTTTAATCAATTTAAAAATGACGTACGGACAGACTTGAAACCCATAACCACTATGTATGCAATTTTCGTGGCGAGATTAAAAGATAATAATGATTTAATGCCACTGGCTTTTAATTTATATCCTGACTGTACCTGTTTACCAAACTCGACATAACGGGAATAGGAAGCGTAAAATAGAAACGTTTTACCTGAAATAAAACGATTATTATATACTTACCTTAGTAGAACCTTATATATTGAGAGTGCGTTCAATTTCCCGTAATGCTTTGTCTCTTTCTACTGCATATACTTGAATCGTCACCCGTCTCTTTCGCACTATACGTCTCCCACCAGGCGCCGAGAGGAGCCGGAACGTGCTCCGACCATATTCTTCATTGTGTCGAAATAACACCAGGCAGAAATGCAAATTAAGGTTCTACTAAGGTAAGTATATAATAATCGTTTTATTTCAGGTAAAACGTTTCTATTATATACATGACCGTTAGTAGAACCTTATATATTGAGACCTGTTTGTTATCGCCTGGTGATAAGATATATACGCCAATGTGATTTTATAGGAAGGTACCTACTATTATGTAAATATTTAGGGTAAGAAAATTATTCAAATAAAATAAACATAGTGCGATATCAATTTTGTATTTTGACCATGAATCAAAAATACAGTAGGTATGACGGTACATTAATATATTAAGTAATCATGTTAACTAGGTATAATACTAACACCGTACATTTCACCATAGCAAGTTCACCAAAATAATGTCATATGTAAATAGGTAATTTTATATTTGACTTATGAAATCAAATCAACCATCTCCTTATAATAAAAATAAAAGAAAATCTAATCAGTGGGAACAAAACAGGTAGTAACAGAATTTATATTATTTTGGTTAGAACGCTGAACAATCTCACGACAGTAAAATTTTTGAAAGGTTTTGACCGATTTCCAATTTCCTCTAGCTAATATATCGTCAAGATTGAAATGGTCAATCCAATTCCTTGAGGCCACAGCCGATCGTACGCTACCCGGAGGCGCAGAGATACCAGCTGCCTTAAGTAAGGACTTAAACCATCCCGCGATTGCTGTTCGGGAAGCAGGGGAAGGTGATCCTCGCAATGTTATAAATAAATTTGGGCATCCAGAATTCCGGCGCCTTTCATCTAAGACAGCTATAGTTCTATTTATCCAATAAACTGGGTTTAAATTTTGATTTTGTGAATTAGGCAAAAGCTTCCAACCTGACTGTCTATATTCTCTACAATCGGTTTTGGAACCGAATTGAGGCCATAAGATTATATAATCATCAGAAATAATACAATGATTAGTATCAACTCTCAACAAGGTTAAATCATGAATTCTTCGACCTGAACAAAGGCTCAAAAGTGCCGCAGTATGGCGAACTGTTTCATAAACACTTGAACTGTCTACACTATAGTTACTCATATAAGTTGTCAGAACGTCAATGTCCCACACAGGAGGTTTAGGCGATTTAGGATTTTTTAAAGATATTGATTTTAAAATATGCTTTACCAGTACATCGTCACTTAATTTACCAGACAACTCTGCATTACAGAGCGTGGAAATAACCGATTTATGAAGAAGTATAGTATTGTAAGACAGATTATGTATGATGTGAAGATCAGCCAAAAATCGTGCCAGTTCAGAACCATCCGGATGCATTGGGTCTATATTATGCTGCTTAGTCCACAGTAACCAACGATTCCAGGGCGCTTTATATGTTTTCCACGTAGAAGGCCGCCAAGAAGATTTTAATAAAGAAATTTGGTTAGAATCCCAAGTCTTTATTTTTTCATCCCACCCCCACATTTCCAAACTTCCAGAATCAAATCTTGAACTTTGGGCGGTGGTAATCCTGTCGTCGTGTCGACTAGAAACCGTTTCAACTTGTTTAGAGTGAATGGGGGTGCAATTGCTCGTGACTTCAGATCCGCTCGCCAAAATACTTTCTCCCACCTTGGAGCTACAATGAGGTACACTCCTGTCGCTTGATTGAGGTGCATTAATATTTTGGGAATGAGAAACGGAGGTGGGAATATCCAAGCTAGTGGAAAATTCCAATTCACACTGAATGCGTCGTGAAACATGGCATTTTGATCGTTGATATCTAGTGTTGCATAATTTGTGACAACTCGGGCTGTTTTGGACGCAAATAAGTCGACTACTGGTGTTCCCATCTTTAAGAAAATCATTTCTGTACATTCCGGAATTAAGTGCCATTCGGGCGCTTGGCGTTGTCTGGACAGACAGTCCGCCTGATTGTTGAATCTTCCAGGAAGATGATAAATTTTCATTTGAATGTGATAATCGTCCAAGATCTGAAGGATTTGATGGGTTATATCCATGAGCTGTTGGGATTTGGTCCCCCCCTCGTTGCGCAGATAAGCTACTGCAGAGCGGTTGTCGGACTGAATGAGAACTGATCCCCCTGACATGTTTGCTGCGTGCAATTTTACGACCTTTTGAATAGCTAATAGCTCTTTTACATTGCAGTGCAACATCTGTTCCTCTGCATTCCACTGCCCTGACATTGTCTCGTTGTTTACTTGAGCTCCCCAAGCCAAGTCCGACGCATCCGTAACCAAGAAATGCGTTGTTGGTGGTGGGTGAATTGGGGTTGGTAGGTGGCAATTTCGAAGCCACCACGTCATCTCCTTCAGTACTAAAGGAGGAAGAACGTATTTGGTTAGAGCTGCGGACTCCGGCAAGGTATTTAAATACTTCAGGGCCTCTCGATGGTGAAGTCTGCCTCGGGGGACAACGAAACTCGCGAAGTTCCAAATCCCTATCAACCTTTGTAGTTCTTTTCGAGATACAGTGCCTGCTAGTAAGACCTGAGAAACCTTTCGAGTTATGTTCTCTAACTTTTCGCTTGGTAATTGTTTGCAATTCTCCCAAGGGTACCAAAGGATCCCTAGGTATTTTATACACTTTTGCGGTACCAAAACGGACTTTTTGTAATTTATTTGGAACCCTAGCAAGTCTAGTGTCTCTATCAGATGATTTACTTGCTGAATTAATTTCTCTCGATTTTGATGAGCTATTAAAAAATCGTCTAGATACACTACTACTCTCAGACCGTTTTCTCGAAGTTTTTGGGCTACCCAATTCGTTAAGCATGCGAAAACTTTCGGAGCTGTGGATAGACCGAAAGGAAGACATGTCATCTCCAGTAGCTCTCCTTTGTAAACTAGACGTAGATATCGCCGGTGCGACTCGGCTATAGGTACGTTGAAATACGCTTGGGACAAGTCCACTTTGCACATCCAGTCGTGAGGCTGGAGGAAATCGGGTACACGATACATGTTTATTAGCCGAAAACGATCTGTCTGGACATAATGATTTAGTGCCCTTAGATTGAATATTGGCCGATGTGATCCATCGGTCTTTGGAACTAGAAACAGGGACGACACAAAACTTCGAGCTAGAGGTACATTTTTTAGAACTCCTTGCGCCTTCATTTGCTGAATGACTAATGTCATTTCGTCCGATTCTTGAGTGCGATGACGATCGCTTTGTAATGATGGTGTTTTTAGAGGAGGCCTTTCTATAAAGGGTATGCGATACCCACTTATTATCTTTAACAAAAAATCCGACGCCCCCAATTCCCTCCACCGGGTTACGTACTGCACCAATTGGGCGGCCCGGAATTTCTCCGAGTCATTGTTTTTGTCTTTTGTTGCCTCTATAGCCAGAGGGCGACAAATGGCGCTTATAACTTATCTGGGGTTGTTTCGACCCGCGAGATCGAAAGGACATATTCCTGTTACTACGCTGCTCTGGAGCATTGTTTGTTCGCATATTAGCGGATGAAAAATTGCTTTGCGTAAGCTGAGTATTATGATATTGGCCTTGCGGAGGCTGAGAATATTGATAGTGGTTAAAGTGACCATGCGATGGTAAAATATTTCGAGATTGTGTGTGTGTAGAGATACGGGTAGCCGTAGGTTTGCTCGCGAAGCATTCGAATTACTATGTGAAACTGGCCAAAACGCTTTCCTTACACCACCTGCTTTTTCTAAAGCAGATGTAAAAAATTCCGAATTAAAAATGTGTGTATTGGTTGGTGGAATTTTCTTAAGTGACGCTTTAACTAACGGATCTTTAACTGACTTAAGAATGGCGTCCCTTCTCATCTCTATAGTTTCTGCTCTATGGCCACAAATAATTTGTAAGAGGTCTTGAGATACTTTTTGCATCTCACCTCTAATAAAGAAATCATTAACTTTATTTTCAAGATCTGTGAGTACAGCGTCAGGACTCCTAGACCACTCGATGAGTGCACGTAAACTTTTAAGATACACTTCTTTTTGTTTTAAAACACAAAAAGTTATTGCTGCATAAGATTTATCAGAATATGCTAAGTGACGTACATTATCATAAGCTTTAACCTCTTCGTTTATCTCCAATTCCGAAAATCCAGGTGTATGATTATATAATTTTTGCGTTTCCGCATACCTGATATCTACCCACGTATTTTTATTGAAATGCTGAATTTCATCTAATGCCTTCAAAAATTCAGGTGGTGTAGTAGGAACTGTCGGTTCTTTTAATCTCGTTTCAATGTCAAAAGACACTTCTGGTACAAATACACCCGAATTTTCTAAATTGGGACAAGAAGCCTGCGAGGCCCAATTTTCATTATACAAGTCACGGCTCACATCAGAAATATACGACACATTATCATGGTCTCCGTAACCATTAACAGTTTTTTGCAAAAGATTAACATCGTTAACTAATTTCTGGATTAGGTCACGATCACGCCGTTTTCGCTTAATGCGATGACGACGTCGCGTATTTTTCTTTTTCTTTGCGCCTTGAGAGGAGCTAGATGAAGATTTAGAACTGCTACTATAACTACTTGTCGAAGAAGATGAAGCTGATCGCCGTCGTTCACGTAAATGCGATTTGCGTACTTTCGCACCAGCCGCAGCCTCCGCGGCTACCGTTTCTATTTGTTCATCGGAACCCATATCAATACTGAGAGTATTATAATATGCGTTTCTAAAAAGAAATAATAACCCTATTTACAATGTCGAACATTTATGGTTAAATAAAAATAAAAAGTTGAAGGTAGTCTGACACTATTTGAATTCAAATAAAAACTAATTATTAACAATGACAAAGCAAAACGAACGATAACATCGTTAATAAAAATAACTTGTGCACTTACATGATATCCTTAAGGAACCACCACTTTAAAATAAGTTTTAAGTTGATTTAAATATTATTTGCTAAGCACAAGTTATCCGCACGGGAAATATCACGCCAATGAAGAATATAGTCGGAGCACGTTCCGGCTCCTCTCGGCGCCTGGTGGGAGACGTATAGTGCGAAAGAGACGGGTGACGATTCAAGTATATGCAGTAGAAAGAGACAAAGCATTACGGGAAATTGAACGCACTCTCAATATATAAGGTTCTACTAACGGTCATGTATGTAATATCAATATTTTGGAGAACAATAGACTCCCAGACTCGACATAACGGGACTCGACATAAAGGGAACAATTCGATGTTGAATTTAGCGTGGTAGTTGTGCTCCGTGCGCCCCCAAAAGGTGCATTGAATGGACCCAGGAGAGTCCATGACTGCTAGGTCATAGGCATCGCCACGGTACCGGATGTTTAATAATATGCATTAGCTATTCCTAGTGCTCAATTTTACTTGCATTTAGAGAAACATCCTGGGTTAAGTTAAGTAGGTAAACCATCTTCTAGTGATATAATAAGCATATCATCGCTATAAACAGGGGAGTTCTACATACTACATACCACCACTGTGGCCGTGGATGCGTAATGCATTTTCATTTTTGCGGGGAAAAAATTGGACATTGAACGACAGCAACGAATTTCTTATAGCAGCAACATTTTTTTACGTTTTGACGAATTCAAAGCAATAACTGCAGCAGTTTTTATTTTGTCAAGACGTGATCACAGTTCACGTCAAACAAAAAGAATTAATAAAACAAAAAACAATTCACACACAAATTAGAATTATAAATTCGTAATTTCATTAATGCCATCGATTATGGATAGAGTAAGTTTTCTAGATTTCAATATCACCGCGGAAGAGTTTAGGCAATTGGAAATGACCGAAAGAAGCCAGAAGCACAACATGAACAGTGTACTTAGTATATCGTTACTCTTTTCAAAATAAAATTCTGAACCCACCTATAAATATTTGACAATGGTGACAGATCAACTTTCGTCTAGAAATGTACTTCTTCTGATTTTAAAATACTATCGACTATCAGTCACTTTTTGGTTGCTCAATCAATCTATGACGGAACAAAACTGTAACGTTTGACAGTTATAATAATTTGTATGGGTTTTTTTTTTATTATATTTTGTCTGAGTTGTTTTGTTATTCCATGTCAGTTGCGTTTTGTTATACCACGTTTTATATCACGTCACACGGGAACGGCGGGAACGGCATAAAAAGTATCCTTTACCCTTCTCCCAGTTCTTAGCTACCTCCCTACCAATTTTCAGCCAAATCGGTTCAGCCGTTCTTGAGTTATAAATAGTGTAACTAACACGACTTTCTTTTATATACAGGGTGTCCAAGAACCTGGCGTCCAACTGGATTCCCACGATGCCCCAAGTTCTAACAGTACTCAGAAAAATATTTTAAAAAATCCACCCCATGTACTTACAGAATTATACTGATTTAAAAAAAAAGGGGAAATGAGCACCCTGTGACATACTTTTGAATGCTGTGACTGCTAATGCTGATAATTTCGATATTTCTTGGAGGTTTTGTAATCTAGGGTATTGCTGTGTCTAAATAGGTATAATACTTACAGGTAAAGGTATGATAATATTTTTACTCAACAACCCAATTTTTACGATGTCTTACAGAATTCTTAGAAAGAAAAATTTACGACGAATTGAATCTAACCTCTAAAGAATTACTATTGTATGCTCATAAAAATAACAACAGGCCTCTCAAAAAACAGGTTAGACCGTAAGGGACGGTATGTGCATGCATCTCACCATAGTGATTCGTTATTACAACAGGAGGGAGCAAGACAGAAACTATCTTTGCGATTTGCTGGTTCTTCTTTATGGTACCCCATTATTCAGGTAAGAGTGAGGGAGAAAAAGGTTAGAGGTGCGAGTCAGATAGATAGTGACGCTATCTGGGATCGTGCTATTTAGGATAACAGTACGGTCAGTACGCGTCACTGCCTCCTGCCGTTACTACGCACCTCTCTCTTATTGTTACCATTGATCACGTACTACGATTTAAAGCTTTGTTTATTGGACTCGATTACTCTTTGTGCTCTGGACTTTGAAACGAACTCTTTACGACGACCTTTGCCTGTGTTTGGACAGTTTGTGTTTTGTGTGTGCTACCATGGCGACCTACACTCCGCAAGAATACGCAAATATGCACTACATTTATGGAGAATGTAGAGGTAATGGACGAGCTGCAGCGAGACTTTACAGAGAAAGGTATCCGAGGGCTACGCGATATCCCGACCATCGAGTTTTCATTAATGTGCACAGATCACTATGTGACGGGCGGTTCCCCAATCAAGTAGCTGGTGAAGGACGACCCGTAAATGACTTCATACGCGATGAAGTTTTAGAGGCGGTGTCGGCAAATCCAAGCATCTCTGTGCGAGGAATAGAAGCTGATACGGGGATACCGAAGAGCACAGCACACAGTATTCTCCAAAAAGAAGAATATCATCCGTACCACGTACAGCGAGTGCAAAGTCTTTTACCTCGAGACTATCCGAGCCGAGTCGCGTTTTGTGAAACAATCCTGCAAAAACATCGAGAAGACGAAAACTTTATCGACAAAATTTTGTGGTCAGATGAATCAACATTTAAGAAGGATGGCTACATGAACCTACACAACTTGCACGAGTGGCATGTGGAAAATCCGCACTTGATGCGAGAAGATAGATCCCAGTACCGGTTCAAAGTGAACATGTGGACCGGTATTCTCTGTGGGAATATTATTGGTCCATTTGAGATGCCCGAGAATTTGACTGGCGAATCATATTTAAATTTTCTTCAAAATGATTTGCCAAACTTACTAGAAGAGACCCCACCAGATATGTGGTTCCAACACGACGGCTGTCCAGCACATTTTCGCGTATCCGTTAGAGAGTTTTTGGACGAGCAATACCCGAACAGGTGGATTGGGCGATCAGGAACAATCCCGTGGCCAGCCCGCTCACCTGACTTAAATCCGCTGGAATTTTTTTTTCTGGGGAACTATGAAGGAGCTCGTTTATGCGAAGCCCATTAATGACATCGCTGACCTTCGTGAGAAGATAACACAAGCAGTGCAGGTGATACGTCAAAAAAGTTACTCGCGAAACATAAAGCGGTCCTTTTTAAGGAGAGTGAGAGCTTGTATTGCCGCGGGTGGTCAACATTTTGAACATTTATTGTAATAAAATATCTTTAAACTAACATTCTTTGCTTTTATTCTACTGGGAACCCATCTACCTGTGTGTATTTCCTTCTTGCTCACTCTTGGAACCGAAGTAAATAATAGTAGTAACATAACAGTTTCTAAGATAAGAAAGGGTCCGACAGTTACCGTTAGTAGGTAGGCACTTCGTAAAAATTGGGTTGTTGAGTAAAAATATTATCAAAATTTTTTTTTTCAAATTAATGTGTAAGACCTTTTTAAAAAGAGGAATAAACGCGTCAAAATTTGACGTCACTTGCCATACTATTTTGGTACATTTTTTTTACACTACAGTCGGTCAAAGTTGCGAAATTCAATAGTTTTCCATATCACCTTTAGTTAAAATAATATTTTATTTTAAAATGGTACAATAAGTACTTTATTTTTACATTCTATTTAGACACAGCAATACCCTAGATTACAAAACCTCCAAGAAATATCGAAATTATCAGCATTAGCAGTCACAGCATTCAAAAGTATGTCACAGGGTGCTCATTTCCCCTTTTTTTTTTAAATCAGTATAATTCTGTAAGTACATGGGGTGGATTTTTTAAAATATTTTTCTGAGTACTGTTAGAACTTGGGGCATCGTGGGAATCCAGTTGGACGCCAGGTTCTTGGACACCCTGTATATAACTAGCTGACCCGGCAGACTTCGTACTGCCTCAATCGATACATAAAAGACCTAAACATTTGTATAAAATAAACTGGGCCGTAGAGACTTCGTTTATGCGGTACTCCTACCCCTACCCTACGCTACCCCTACCCTACGCTACCCCTACCCTACACTACCCCTACCCTACACTACCCCTACCCTACACTACCCCTACCCTTCACTACCCCTACCCTACACTACCCCTACCCTACACTACCCCTACCCTACACTACCCCTACCCTACACTACCCCTACCCTACACTACCCCTACCCTAAAAAAACTTGGCAAAAAAATTCAAGTTTTTAATTAACAAAATAAAGCTCAAATTGACTCTACATTTTAGTTAGAAAACGTTTGTATGGGAAAAAGAAAAAGGCTGTTTTAAGGGGTTTTCAGGCAATTATTCGAATTTTTCTCGCCGTAAAAACCATCCTTGAACTTCCACGAACATTAAAAAAAAAGAATTGGCCAAATTGGTCCAGGCTTTGTAGAGTTATGCGCTTACCAACACATTTTGCGATTCATTTTTATATTATAGATAGATAATAGATAGATGGCATTACCATAGAGTTTTTATAATACCTGTAATTTCCGTGAGTCACTTTATTTATGCAAATTAAAATTAATTATCATACATAATAAATATAATAGGTAGTTATAAATTTAGTACTAAACAAAAGTATTACAATACGTAACTTTAGCCACGAGGTTTTTGCTACTTCATCGGGCATTAAGGCAAGCAATGCCTTATCTAATACTAGCTTCCCGCGGGCGGGTCAGTGGGTAGTCTTAGGCGTAGCTCCCGTCCTGTGAGAACTTCATAATTCAAATAAAATAAAGGCTTTGTCATCCGGGGATAGTGTAGCATCCTAACGGTGAAAGAATTTTACTAATCGGTCAAGTAGTTTCGGAGCCTATTCAAATCAAACAAGCAATCAAATCTTTCCTCTTTATAATATTAGTATAGAAATAGTACAAGATGTAACACTTTGGTTAAAAATATTGGGCACAGCACTTATTGTTATAATTGTATGTTACTAACATATTCATTATTGTGTAAAATCTAAAGTAAGTAGGTATTAAATACTTTTCAGGTCGTTGCCCATTCTATTTAAATTATATGGAACATTACCAAAACTATTTCAGGACACAACTTCTCCGACAATAATTGTAGTAGCTATACAATCTTATCAATGAATGAATCGTCATCCAACATGGTGGGTGTGTCAATGATAAGATTGGAAACGAATAAAAGATTACGATTATATTTTTTACCGCTTCATTACTTTATTTACATGTAAATTTTATTGACTTTTTATTTTATTTGTGTTGCCTCATTTATTATATGATGCAACACATGACGCTGACAAATACAATTTTAGAATTAAAACACAACATTGGGATTTGGGATTACTACTTAACATAATTTAAGATGTAAATTCCTTATTCGAACGTATTATTTCGTTTCCTTTGTTAATTCCAATAATATGTGCCAAATCTTGCATTCGAGAGGCAGTCTGTAATTTACGACACCGAAACTCTCATTGGGAACTGACGAAAGCACAAAATTATTTTGGTTTATTTACTTACTAAATTATTTTCTGGCTGTTGCCCAGCACGTTAGTTGCTACCTGCTTCCGTTCGTTACGAAGTGCCAAGAAGTAAAAGTTATCACCAGCAAACTTCTACTGCTAGACGTTGACCTTTGAGAGAGAAGTTTTTTCCATAGTTGCTGACTTAATATCATGCGTCTAATAGGCGTGACGACAGTATCAAAAAATTAAAGATTTAATGTTTTTAGGGGAAAGTACATATAAAAAGAAATTATTACACTTATTTATTTTTATATATAACCTTGAGATTAATGTGATTTTTAATAAAATAAAAGATTAAAATACTGCAATCGGCCATTTTGACTGAAACACCAATCACGGCGCATGAGGTCACGATATTGTAACCATCAAAGAGAATTTAACCACTACGTTAGGTTTGGCGGACTCAATGTCATTTTTTACAATAGCGTGACGTCATAGACGACGCCATGACACTTGAGGCCTTTTTTCGCGCGCTATTTAAAATTTAATAGAAATATGGCTTAAACTTCGTTAAATTTAAATTTATTACCGAAATATTGTGTTTTTCGTACTTAGAAATTGACTACCCACGTTGCGCAAGAGAATTTCAAAATCTTGCCTCATGTCTTTTGCCGTAGATGACAATGAGAGGACTATTACTAACGGCTTTGTTTCAAAATAGAAGAAGTTAAACCCGCATCTAACTCGATCTGGTATCAAATCTTAGATTTTACATGGCTTATGAAATAATCAGTAGGTAGCTTTTTTGTAAAACACTGTTGCGTCATGCACCACCACAATATCATCTGACATTCGTCGTAGTTTTCATTCTGTAAGAAGTTAATGAACTTAGGGAACAATAATAAAATTATTATCGTTCAACTTAAATTATTATAGATCATGGTTTCTCTAACCATGACCCGCACTATTAGGTATATAGTATATAATAGACCGAGTACAGAACTGGGATTTAATTGATTCGTGCAAGGATTAATCACTTTTTTTATAAGTAATGGATATTGCTATTTCTTTTGATATTTCAATTCATTCCTACCCATCACTATCTGTCTATTGAATGGTAATTTCTTCGAGACAATGCAGTTAGAAGTCCTTACTACATTCTCGAAGTACCTACCTGCTGCTTCGTGATTTTACAACATTGGACTATGTAATTGTAAATCTAGTTAGCAAATAACAACCGGTAAATTCCCATGATCTGGTAGGCATTGCAAGAATTATACACACGGACCATTACAGAATTAAAATTCTTTTACTGGTTTACTGTGTTAACGTCTGGTTTTTCCATCCGCAAAAAGGTTTAAGTATTTGATGACAAATATTTTAAATATTATGAAACGACCTCCGTAGTTTTTTCCATACCCTGCAGAATGGCGCAGACGAATTTTTTTATTACATAATTATGCCATATCAGATAAGTTTCGATCTTCAGAATGACGACGAATGACGTCTATTCTGAAGAAGAACAGAAGACGTTTTTATTTCCGAATTTTCTGTTACCTCACATATAAAGGTAACTTAGATCCCAAAAGTAAAACTTTATTGATTTAAAATGATTAAATATTTACATACGCGATTGTTGCTCAAAACTGTATAGTTGACGTAAGCAGCCGAGGATTTACGTGACGATTTCTCAGTTGCTTAGGTCAGCGAGTGGTGGAAATGTACAGAATAAATTAAGTAATTCCAACAAATGGCACTTTTATTGTAATCGGCTTTAAACTCACATAGCAACGAGAAAGTGTTTGAAGATAGCGATATATTTGCTTACTTAATATTGCAATGAAGGATATAAGCATAGGAAGTACCTACTGATGTGGGTGCTTATACGTAATTGCGTAGCTACTAGATACTGTTAATACATGAATGCCTAGTAGGTACCTACTATTGTTACATTACATTACAATAAATAAGACTATATTTCTTTTTTCTAAAAGATAATTTAATCCCTGGGTGGCTTTACTAACGCTCAAATACCGTCAGACTCGGAACAACTAGGTATCTGTGGTTCACTCAAATCATGGTTGGAAATACTACTACTAATATAACCACTACTCCAACGGTGCACGCAAATATAATTATAGATTTAGTCTAATGCGGAATATCTAGCATCCATTAGAGAAAGCAAGTCGCAACTCAGTACTCAAACAACAAGCAGCTTTAGTTAAAAGGCTACGACAAAAAAATAAAAGCGATTGTCATAACAAAATCATAAACTTATCTAATCATATAAATAAAATATGTTTAATCACAGTTTATTAATATATGAAAGATGAATAAATATAATAACCATTAATTATGTTTTTAATGACTATCATAGCATCTAATCATTTTTCAGTGCCCTTATAAGTAAGAAAAAACAACTACACCTTAAACCTTAGTAATTGTGTCGGTTGGTAAATAAAACAGAATATACTATGCAAACTATGTTTTTCAGGATAAAAGGATCGAGGTTACCCATGGCCAGAGGGCATATTCTTTAAAAAATATAATCTACCTTCCGAAATCACGTGTCCCCTGTGGGACTTGTTCCTCGGATCAGGGCGGTCGCTGAAGGATTGATTGAAAGATTATGACTTTTAGTTGTGTAAGTGGATTTTATGCAAGGTATAAACTACTGTTCCTTACTTACACGCGGAAGAATTATAAAACGCTGCTTTAGAAAAATCAATAAATGATTTAAATTACCTACATATTCAATAATTTTACGATTGTAGTTAAGAATAAAAAGTCCTTCTTTATTTATTGCTGCTAGATGCCGGAAACAGGGGCCTTAGGTAACCCACACAATGCCTAAGTATTAATAATCGTTAATTAGCTAGATCTAGGCTATATGTATCGCGGTGATTGAAAATCTAGGCCGCTACTAATATAGTGAGGACGCTTTGGTGTCATTTTCATTGAACCTAATAATTTTATTCTGAATATATGTTAAGGTTGATCATCACAAATATTATCTAGTTTCAACAGACATGCTTACTTTTTCGTCATCATCATCAGCCCGCATAAAATCCACTGCTCAACATGAGCTTCCTCCCGAGGCGCTTGGCAGGGGGGTTGGTGACCGCAGCATTATGTTGTATCACTCACGGAAACGCTGCTACCCGTTCCTTGGTATATCAATCGGTATATTATAATAATATGTTATAACAATCGGTACCATCGACTTATCGTACTTTCTGACGCACAGAGGGTAGTCCTTCAACCAACCAGACACGGAAAGAAATCTTAGAATTTTTGCCAAGAATTCTTATCCGGCGTGGGGATCGAACCCACGACCTCCGATACCGGTACGCTACGGGGGTTGTTTTTACTTATTTCTACCTTAATATTTTCAGTCGTAATTTTAAGTTGAATTTAAAAAATACCTAGAATAAACTATGACCAATGAACCTACTCATTGCAATATCTGAAATAAAAAATAGTTTGCTGATGAAGCATGGGCACTTTACCGTACCATTGTTATGATCTGTGATCCTAAGTATATCATAGGCAAATCGCTCGTGTATCGACTAGAAACAAATTTCACATTACGTCGGTATGAAACATTGAACAATGCCTTGGGTGCATAAACATTGCTGCCGACCTACTAACTCTTGTCCAAATTTAGGGCGGCCTTGACTAAGTAAGTACATACGAAGGTAACCTAGATACCTAGGTAGATTCCTGGCCATTTCCTGATTTTTTTATTTATTTTTGTTCTCTTGTAAAGTATACATACCTATATTTGTAGCCTATATTTATTATAAAAATACCTACCTATATATTCAATTATTGTATTGAAACGAATATATTTTTAATGTTTAATATTTTTTCATTATATATGACCTTGCTGCAATATTAAATCAACATTATGCCTCTAACTAGGTACTGCCTGTTTACTACCCGTTCAACAATTCTAATGGGCAAAAAATATGCTAACGCTACGTGCTAGGCGAGTGTTTGTGTTATTGAATAAATACTTGATGATATTTAAAAATTCAGTTCCTAGGAGGTATTTTTTGCTGTATTAATTCGTCTATACAGCTAATAATTTTCAACGGAGTGAACACAACACGTTTCGCCACACCCGGCCAGGCCTCCGCGCCGAGCCAATCACAAACCGCCATGCGCCAGTTAGCGTATCGTCGCGCGTCGCTGTACTTTCGATGCAACGGAATAATAGCAAACAGCCTTGGTTACTTCTTTTAAATCCATATTACGTCAGCTAATGTTGATAAATAATAAGCCATTATCAGATAGGTAAGTATCCGGAATATAGGTACGCAGGTATAATAATAATTTACAAATAGGTACAAAGTAATATAGGTAGGTACATTGACCTAGAGATAGAAGTCATAGGCTGATGTAATAACTAGAAATACCTAATTATGAAATGAAAACGAAACCTTTGAACTTGTCAACTTTACGGTAGTAAAGGACCTATTTGATAAAATGTACATGACGCCTACTTGTACCTATTGTATTAGGTATTACGCCTTCCGATACATTCTCGAACAGGTATTGCAATACTGTTTGACCACATTCATTACTAATAATTTCGTCATTCTAAAGGAATTTAACCATAACAATATGAACTTTGGACATCAAGGATATTGTGACCTTAAAGCATTAGATATTGGTTTACTTATTATTATTATATGGTCAAAATAAACAACTTAGGTACGTGTGATGTGCTTGTATGGAAATCATTTCTGGGATTTTGTAAACTGATGGCAATAAAATAACAAAGATACTTAACATTCAATCACCGTTGGCTAAAATGCGAATTTGTGTAATGATGACGTAGGTAGTATTTAATTATAATTCCCTTTATAGCCAGAACTATTTTTGAGTCGTAAGTCCAGCAAAAAGTATTTTATAAACTTTTAACAATGTCTTTGAATCCGTCATGGCTGTAACTTTCCATTCGTGTGGCTTTAATGGTTAACGGAGCAATGTTTATGAAACAAAACTCCTAAGAGCAATGACGTCTACATACAAACAAGGCAACCGATGCAACCTGAATCTTCGTTCGAGAAAATTCGATCGAGAATTTTATAAGTAGCACACTTACAAGTAGTAAAGTCATCAATATTTCATTGCCGTTTATATCAAAAATTACATTGACGTTATTGGCGTAATTTGCGTTTGTACGTAGGTATTATTCATTTTGTATTGAAGAATTAAAAACAATTCCTAATAAGTATAGTAGTAGTAAGAGTAGTATTTTATTTATTTCGGTTGAAAGAAAAATGATAAGTTTGTTTTAGTACCTTAATAGGTACAGCGAAGATCCATGAGAAGATATAAAAGTAACTTTGATGTACATACCTATCTATCTACATATTTGATTAGGTAGAAGTAATCGTAGCAATCAATTAAAGATACAGAAGAAGCAAATAGGTACGACAATGAATGGAGATAGAGAAGAAGCAGTACAAAAAGACAAAGAATATCTTCAATTTAGGATAAATTAGGTTGATGATTATAGTCTCTATGATAAAACAAGCGTACATGCTTTAACTTGTTAAACGACTTTTTCATTAGTGAGAGTGACAACGACACATAAATTGGCTATTGCGTGCGATTCGAGACAGGACCAGTTTTTGCTAGGTCTGGTTAGTCGAATTTTTAATTGGAGATGCAGTCTGATGTAGTTATATGACAGTTGAATTAAAAGTCTTGACAACAAATCATTTTATGTATTCGAACAGAAGTGAAGTCAGTCACAAGTGAAGAATGACCAGTTTTTATGATATTATTATACATACTTTAATAAAAACTGAAAGGAATTTATGGATTAATCTTACGATTCATGGTTAGCCAAAGATGAGCTGCAATAGACATAGCTTATGACATCTAGCCCATATAATTACTTGTCATATTAGTTTTTGTTGGCAACATTAACATTAGGTAGGTACTTTATCTTTTACTGTGAAAAATGTTTATGTTTAATCCGAGTTTCTGTTAGAAAGTAAGTAATAATTTATAGCATTGGCTTGTGAAATTTAATGTTAATAGTTATGACGCAGTAAGGAAATCCTGTAATAATCACTAAATCGATTCCGTTGTGGAACCTAAGTTGGACGAATTTATTTACGGTATGTACCTACTTTATGTGGTTATTAATAGTGGTACTTGATAGGTACGGCCAATAAATTATCATTTAATAAAATCGTATATTCACAAACTACTAGAATAGACCAACCCATGTCTCACTATTGGTGTTGTAAGGAGGCTAAGAGGCATACAGTTGATGAGGGCAGCAACATCTATCAGTAAAGGATCGTCACCATCTTACTGCGATATAAGCATTATGATTATGACTATATCTCACAACGATACTGGCTACTCCAGATATGTTAAGAAGAGGCTCATGTTCAGCTGAAGACGTAAATGGACTTATAAAGTAATTGTGAACATCGGAATATATTTTTTTTTAAAGAGGTACATTAAGAATACCTGCCATTCGTATTGTGACACGATTTTTTGTTCGAATCAGTTTTTTCTTAACTCATCGTAGGTTCTTGTAGCAGTTACTATTTATGTTCCTATATGCATATTTTTCTTAATTACATACTGACTACGCAACACGTAGGATATATGGTTCCTACCTATAGGTACCTACACAGGCTACCATTATTTTTTTCCGATCGACATTTTTATGTGTTTAGCCCCGAGTCTTTTGCTACTTCACCGGGCATAAAGGCGAGCTCCAGCCTAGATAAATTGTTTAAACACTAGAAACTAAGCAACCTGCGCAAGGGGGCGTCCCCTGTGGGACTTGGACCTCGGCTCAGGGCGGTCGCTGACGGGGAGATTCAGGGATTATGGCTTTTTGTTTAGGGGAGTTTTGTGCAACTGTCGCTCTACTTTACAGTTCGCGGGCCTCTCGGACTTCGGGTCTACGAGGGCATCGGAAGGTTTTTAGCAAACTAAGGGTCGGGAGGGCGAGGGGGGACGCATCACGTTCGCGGGCGCACTCTTCTCCGGCGGGTCGGATAGAGTGGTCTCTGTGTAGTGGTGCTAGTTTCTTGCAGTCTCTGTACTGCTAGTTGGTAGGGCTACCATTGTCTCAAAAATAGAGTCGTTACAAAATAATAATGTTCATGATACAAAAGTCAAGGTGATATATTGAAGGTTCCCGTGACTTTGATTTTAGAATAATAGCATTATGTAATTGTTACTAATAAACTTCAATGTCTAGGAAAATTTTACAACTTGCCGAGTAACCTATCAACTATAAATATTGGTAACTTTGTATACCAACTAACTATATAGGTACTATTTATGTTGGAAAAAGAATAATTATGACGATATGCCAAATTAAAGTTTTTACTGTCTTAAGGTTTCCCTAAAAAAAATACATACAATAAGTTAAAAGAATCTAAATGTAAATATATGAAATAATGCTAATGCTCAATTTTAACCCAATTTATTGTAATATATGAAGAATATGCCAATTAAGTTGTTTACTTTATGTTCTTCTATCTATCAGTCGCTATATACAATTTGATTTAAAAATCGAAGATGATTTATTCAATTTTCAGTGCAAACGGAAAATTCCCGTATTGATCAACAGCAATTATATCAATCAAGGCATTCAAGACAGACGTTCGACTGCGATGTCCAATTTCTCGATTGTCTGCTTGCGTCAATTCAAATCTTGTACAGTTGTTGCTAACATTTTTTGCAAATTCCATATCTTTAAACACCGCAGTACCATAAGGTATTAGTCTTTTATAAAGAAAGAGTTTAGAAATTCCAAATATTAAAGTACACCTATTTTTTAAATATATCGAAATTACCCATTTAGGTTCTGGTTGGTTGATGTTCTATAACGTCTACAGCGTGGAAATCCCATTAAACCGTTGGCCCACCGAGAGATTATCATACCGTCATTCTAAAACAATAGTAAGTATTAATACAGGTAGCGCAGCCCGCAGTATTATGTTGTAACACACAAGGAAACGCTGCTGCCCGTTCCTTTATATATATATGATTATGATAGATGTTGTTATAGTCGGGACCAACGGCTTAACGTGCTTTCCGAGGCATGGAGGGTAGTCCCTCAACTAACCTGACCCGGAAAGAAATCTTAGAATTTACATAAATATTTCTTGTCAGAGATTTAAAGCGAGCCATACCGCTACGCTGGGGAGGCTGTCGAGTTTTTTTTAGCATAAACCACAATTTTTTGAGTCTTGCTAATATTAGGAAAGACAATTTGTTTTGATCGAAATGAGTATACATAAAATTTTGAAAATAGACATTTTTTTTAAAAAAAACTGTTGCATGCAAGAGACGACAACGGTAAATATTCTTAAAAAAGGAACTCTAGTTACTTGCAATAAAAGATCATCTAGGTTGTTCCAACGGGCGCCCATAGGTTCGAAGTCATTTTTAATGTAATTGAAAAAGTTTAGACAGTAGGTCCCTACACCTAAAATAATTTCACTTAGTATTAACAATGACTTAAATAAATACGGTGAAGGTAACTTATTGTTCGGTGGTAGATCGGTGAATTTAGATGACATTTTACGTTTTCTAGATTTTATGATCTGAGATAAAATATGGATCATGTCCGCATAGCGTTGTCATTTAAACAAGTGCCTATCGCGATAAAATGTCTGAAAAGTCTGAGACTGCGAATGAGTGCAAGCGGTAAAGAAATAAGTAGGTACCTAGGTATATTTATCTTTAAACAGAAATTCCTTAAGTTACCAGTTAACAATACCTACATTTTCTTTTTTTCTCCTGTGAAAGGCGCATAATAATATGCAACATCCATTAGGCATATTGTAATAGGAAGGAGTACTGTTAAAGGAAGGAAAACATCCCGTAAGTGTAGGTACTGTATGTGTTGTGGGGGTTTTTGTATAGCTATACAATAAACATGCGACACATGTCAATGACGTCAATTGTCTATACCTACTTAGAAAGTGGTTATACGCTGCTTCGAACATGTAAGTAGGTACCTAGGTGGCATTGCACGGAGGTGTGGCACTGCGCACGCGTCTCTTAACACGCAAGCCAATACTAGATATAAGTCGATTATATATCTATAGCACTAAGATCCTATTTATAAAAATAGCGGTCAGCTGATTGGCTGAACAGTGTCGTAATATTAAAAATAGTTCTAAACTGAGTTAGTTCTATAAATACCTACGGCTTACATGTGCGTACCTACGTAGCGCACAAGCCTCTGCCAATTCTTGCCAATACTATTCGTTATTGCATCAGCAACATCACGTGCTAATTTCAATTTCAGTTGTTTACAGAGTGTCGTTAATGAACCTTCAGTTTTAAAAAACAACACAAGTTTCATCAGAACAAAAAAAAAATATTATCACTATAGTTGGCATCGATTGTCTTTTAATTATTTGAAAGTAATGAAATACAATTAACAGTTTATAACGGCCTTGATAGGTGCATTTTATTAATTGTGAAACACAGATATTACCTATCATTTACTCAACTGTGCCCTCCCACACGTCTACCTACCTATTTGATAGGCATTTTAATTTATTTGCCCGAATGTCACAAGGAAAACAAATGTTTTCAATGTGTTTTATTTCAACTTCTGACGCATTCTCTGGCGCTGGCAGCTGCTCATTGGCTGTAGCAACCAAGCCCCCCGACGTCACATTGTACCTATCTCACCGACATAACTCGTGACCATGCCTCCATATCGCTACACAAATTACACACTACATTAATTATATTACTGAATGAAATTTAAAATTAACATTTCTGATTTGAGACTTATTATAAGGTGTGATTTTATTTTTAATACGATTTAAACGAATAGATGAGTTCAGGAGGCTAATAACGTAACCGATATGACTATGATTTCGATAAAAACGTCTTCGTACTGTAGTTATTACTATCTTTTGTTTTTTTTTCGGACGGACATACGTATTTAGCCTCGCGGCTTTTGCTACTTCATGCGGCCTAAGGCGAGCAGAGCTCCAGCCTTAATAGGTAAATGGTTTAAAAACTACAAAATAAGCAACCTTCGCAAGACCCTCGTGTGGGGCTTGGACCTCGGCTCAGGGCGGTCGCTGGCGATGAGATTGAGGGATTATGACTTTTATTTTGTGCAACTGTCGCTCTACTTTACAGTTCGCGGGCCCCTCGGACTTCGGGACTACGAGGGCATCGGATGGTTGATAGTAATCGATACGTGATTAGTCTTAGGGGAACGGAGCAGTCGCTCCAAGGGACACTACTGTCAGATGACACTAGAAGCTACGCTTCGTTTTATACCTTCTTCGAATATCAGTCCGTTCATGATTTTTTTTTTTTGGTAATGGTAGGTACCTAACTGTTTCATTTTATTTTTGTTTACCGTTTATTTGCAATACCTTAGTTATGAAGTAGGCATACCAGCGGCGCGCGACGGCGCCAATCTGTCAATTAATTACAAGCAATAAGTATTGGAGGTGCTGAAGGCCACTTAATTACAAACTCAATGAAATAAATAGCCTTTTACTCAACGCAATAAGGATGTTTCAACCATAAAAAACCGCACACAGACGAGCTGCATAACAATTTATAGTTTTCTCTAAAAATTACAATTGTATAGGAAGCTGCTATCATTCTTTTGGTCCAGGTTCCAGTACCCCATACAATTGGCTTCTACAAGATGGTAAAAGCGATATCATATTTAGTATTCAACGCACAGAGTGCATTAGGGTTGTCTGTACCGAACCAACTAAAGAATATTATAGCCCTGCCTATATAAACTAATATTGCATTATTAATTCATAAAATTGCGTAAGAACAGCACAAATTAAAAAACCTACTGTAAATAGAAAATCCGACGAGTCATTTATGGCCCACAAACATTATACGTATACTTAATTCAAACGTCATCAACATATGATTCAAAACATGTGTGGGTGTGTCAACCGTCCTTGGAACGTTAGGTAGGTGTAGGTACCTACCTACCTATTTCTTATCTGTACCGGTATGATAACTTTCTGATGACTGATGAATGTAGGTATAATTCTTTTATCGCGCTTTAATCACACAATTAATGTCGATAATATCAAAGGCTTGTTATTCTTTGCCTACTCTATTTAGTTTGATGTAGGTATCAAAACAGGTAGATATCGAAGGTTTAAGTACCTAGGAACATAAAGGAAATGTAGTGATATGTAGGCAGGTACTGTATTATTTGAAAATTGGATGCATGCAATATGCGCATAGAACAAATTACTTTTACTAACATTGGCAGACATTTACGTCCACTGCTGAACATGGGCCTCTTCTTCAACAGACCTTGGCAAGCCAGGATCTTTGAGGGATATTGTTGAAATCTCCACGCTTGGCAGGCGGGTTGGTGATCGCAGTAAGATGGGAGTATCTTTGAGATGATAGATGTTGTTTTAGCCTGTTAAGACACCTATAGGAAGATATGGTGTGATCTATTCTAAGCCGGAAACCAGATAAAGGACAACTTGCTACTCATATTTTATATCTGATAGCAAATTGTTAAAAGCGCAAAAGCTGAACAACTTCCTTAAAACGAAGAGTTTAAGAAGAAATTCTTTGAAATGAGGACATTAAGTGACGTCATTTTACATAGAATTAGAAGATGGCGCGACTTCGAGTTGCCTTTGTTGGCACTTCTACGTATGTATGCTTAGTATAAAAACACTTAGTGTGCTGTAAAAAATCAACTAAGTTAGCAAAATATATTAGTTATATACATACCTACTTTACGTAAGTACTAATATATCCTACAAAATATATGTAGGTAGTACCTACATGGTATGATTTATGAGAATTGATTAGCTATGGTATGATTTATGAGAATGGATGTATAGGTAAAACCAGACTCACTGTAGAATCAAGTTCAATAATTACCAGAGATCTAACAAGCACCAGGTATTTTTATTCTGGAGTCTAATAATACTCGCCTTTTTGTTAAGATCCTTATAATTTTGTGTATATTTTTTTAACCTTATCTAATCACGTAACGATATTACCATGACTTCGATAAAATTATTTTCATCACTGTAGGGGGTAACGCATTTCCTATCTTATTGTAGCTAACATTAACTTAATAAACTTACCTACATATTTTTTTTTTTTTTTTTGCATTCTTGCTGAGTAGCGCAAACATTTTTATCAAAGCCTTTTATTGGCCTGCTGATCGCTCAGAAAGAAAAAAAAATATAGTATAGGTACTTACTTCCAGATATATAATTTATTTTATATTATAAAAGCTTAGAACATAATTTTCAAATTGAATATGGAACTCTTTTTATTTAGCTTTTCATGTATTAAATATTTTTATTGCTTATTTCCTGAATATATTACGGTATCTGGGAAGAGACTGTTAACATCTGAACAACAACCAGATGTTAAATAATAGACTAACATTTTAAGTTTTTAACTTTCCTTAACATATAATGAAACTTTTAAGAAGTCAGCAGGTAAATAAACATTAAATTTACCTGCTGACTTCCAACCACAATAGTTACTACTTATTAATAAATATTGACTTAATTAAAACATCTCAGAACCTGACACCACGGCGTCAGTAGGTGACCACAAACCAAACCGATCCTACTTTTACATAAACATACAACAAAACAACCATACGACATTGTTTACTTCTTCAACAACGTTGTTGCTTTCCTTAACTAGGTAATAATACTAATAACTGAATCGACATTGATTCAATTAAATCATAATTTTGCATAGAAACATCAATGACTTCTTATTTACTGAGCGATGTGATGGCACTCACGCACACTCGCTAGAACGAGGGTCAATTGAATGTAAAGGTTCACAAAAAACTTAATAGACAATAACGAAGACATATTAGAACATGTTAGACGTTTTGCGTCAATTTACTATAGAATTGACGTCATAAAACTTTGCCTACTGAAGCGCAATAAATTAACAAACAATAATTTTAATCGTAAAAATTATTTGCTTAAGTAATTAAACAAGAAACGAGAAAACAGTTTAAATGATTAAAAACGATAAGAGGTTCAAATTCACAAATTGTAGTACATATCTATAATAAATTAAGCAATCAGATAAATAGCTAGTGGCTTTATGGTTTTCCACAGTTAGGCAATGGCTTTCTTTCAGTATTCTCCAAATAAATCTTACACCGGCCAATACCTTCTTGCAAAAGATGTATGCGGCACACTAATGTATCTACTGTGGTCATTGATTGTTGTGCTGTTTGCATTTTTTTTGCATAGTATATTTTTTGTGATTTGTGAGCAACTACAAAGACGAGCCTCTAAATTTTAATGATTCGTTATATGTACCTTCAATAAGTGATTCCCAAAGTGGTCCAGATGGACCCCAGGGTCTGGTATACTCGTTGCCATAGAAAACGTGAGAAGTTGTAAGTGTTAAACATGGAGAAGGGGTTTTAATTTTTTTAAAGGACTCTATGTGGAAAAAAAGTTTGGGAGTCTCTGACATAAATTATGAAGCATAACGCTGATGTCCATTGGAGCTGAGCAACATACTGTATAGGTAGATATCGAACCAAACACGGGATAGGTACCGTTAGAAAGCAAATAGTCTTAATAAAATTTCTATAGACCAAAACCATTTGCTAGTGACTGCACCGCTGAAAATAGCACGTGACACACCTAACGAAACCCAGCTAATAAATGTTAACGATGACGACTGATAAAAACCTGTTTTTACTTCATATAAGCCAATCACTTCATGGCCTCGAACTGAACACAAAGAAACCTTCAGGCTACCCACTACATTCACAACTTGGAGGAGTGTTCGTGTATATGCACGTATAATTGGAAATAGCTAAGTATGCGGGTAACACACACATTGATATTTATTAGTAGTTGTGATTTCTTTAGGGCTGTCAGGTCTTGTAGGTTTGCTTATGAATAATCTGTAGATAGAGTTTACAATCTTAGTTATCTTTATCTATATATATAAAAGAAAGTCGTGTTTGTTACAACACTTATAACTCGAGAACGGCTGGACCGATTGCCATGGTTTTTGATTAGTTGGATTTGTTTCCGTCCCGAATAGCAGAATACATTTTAAAAACAAAAGAAAGTCGTGTTAGTTACACTATTTATAACTCAAGAACGGCTGAATCGATTTGGCTGAAAATTGGTAGGGAGGTAGCTAAGAACTGGGAGAAGGACTTTTGGGTAGGGGTAGGGTAGGGTAGGGTAGGGTAGGGTAGGGGTAGGGTAGGGTAGGGGTAGGGTAGGGGTAGGGTAGGGGTAGGGTAGGGGTAGGGTAGGGGTAGGGTAGGGGTAGGGTAGGGGTAGGGTAGGGGTAGGGGTAGGGTAGGGGTAGGGTAGGGGTAGGGTAGGGGTAGGGTAGGGGTAGGGAAGGGTAGGGGTAGGGTAGGGGTATGGTAGGGGTAGGGTAGGGGTAGGGTAGGGGTAGGGTAGGGTAGGGGTAGGGTAGGGTAGGTGTAGGGTAGGGGTAGGGGTAGGGGTAGGGTAGGGTAGGGTAGGGGTAGGGTAGGGGTAGGGTAGGAGTAGGGTAGGGTTAGGGTAGGGGTAGGGTAGGGCAGGGGTAGGGTATAAAAGTCCACCCGTGCGAAGCCGGGGCGGGCCGCTAGTCTTTACTATAAAAGTAACCCGTAAATAACCAACTGTTCCTGGAAAAAGAGCCAACCGAATGACCACACATTTTCAATAAAATATTATAATTGCAATACTATCTTGCCCATATCACTGTCCACAGGGGTGGACACGGAGAGGGTGGACAACGGGAATATTCTAAAATTGAGTATTTTATTAGTAGAAATACAAAATGATGTTAATCCGATGTGAGATTGCCCAATCTAGAAGCGTAGCCAACCAACATATCTAAGTACCTATTGTTAATTATTTAACCAATAGGTAGTGAATAAATTAAAAAAATTATACGACCAGCATACCCAACATTGCAATTTTCATTTTTCCTAGTGAGGGAGTTTTAATAAAACAGCTGCGAATATACGAAGGTAAGCATAATATTTTTGACAATTTAATTATATTCTGAAATATTTCGTACAGCCCTAGTGCATCAAGAATGCGATTCGTTTGAAGGCGCCAGTCGACACGTAAGCCAGTCACCTGACCGACTCAACCGCAGTCTTCAAACCAAAAACGTATCTTATGATTAATTGAAAGTACACTGCAAATTGAACTTTATTATAAAGAAATAAGATACAAATTGTACTGCCAATAGCAATGCTAAATACGTTTATTTAAGATGTAAACCAAACTGCAAGGAGTCAAAATTTTCCAGCGCAAGTAAAAACTGTAGCTTTTACTGTATACCTATAACTGGAAGTATATGTATGTATATTTTAGACAAAGATTTCTAATTTTGGGACAATTTTGGCATACGAGGTGGCTAGGACCTTGAGTCTGTACTAACTGATACTGTCTATGTCATACCAAACCAACCAATCCTGTTTTTGAAAGTCGTATTAAAATTGAGAATAGCTAATTCTTCTAAATGTCATCAAGTCATTGTAAAGGGTGTGAGGAAAACTGTGACGCAAACATGTATAGAAATCCGGTGAGGAAGCAAAAGCTTTGTGGTCAATTACATATTATGACGTTGGAGAAAAAAAAACAAGTAGTTTTGGAAAAGAAACATATAAGAAAAAATAATTGTGTAGATGCGTAATTGAAAGAATTACGTGTCACTACACGTAAATCCATACACCTACCTACGCAAACCATAGTTCTGGCCCTTCTGGGTTAACAGTCGTTTTTTATAGCCATTGCCAATGCAGGCGACATGACTCAATTATATTATTTTTCGGTATGCATTTTCTAACACTTTATAAAAGTGACAACGCACTAGTCAGTTACAGATGAAACCAGAGACTATATATTATATAGTCTCTGATGAAACTAAACTTTTTATATTTATGTAAAACTTATTGTAAAAATAAAAATGTTCCTTTATGTATGCGGACTTCGTACTTAAATGAATGAATTTTCAATAATAAAAAACATCCTCCATTTTTTGGAGTCGGTTAAACATGCTAGTTGCCACGCGCTGTTTTATCCATACGTTTCAATATTATCAGGAACAAGCTAAGATTTCCCTACCAGTTACTAAACTTATTAATAATTTATTTAAGATTTAAGAACTTAAAAAAATAAATCAAAGTCCAATAAAAATATTTTTAAACCACAAAAATACTTTGACCCCGACGTGATTTGAACACGCAACCTTCTGATCTGGAGTCAGACGCGCTACCGTTGCGCCACGGAGTCGTTGTTAAATTAATTGAAATAGTGCTTTAGTAAAAGCAGTTTGGTTATAAATTTATGTAACCGTTATGAAAATAAAGATTTTGAAATGAACATAGTAGTTATATACCATTAAATGTATCTAATTTGATTAACTAATGCATGTTAAGTTATTCTAAATTAGTAGTTGTAAAAAAAAATATTAACAATAAAGTATATATTCTGGCGTTACACCTCTTCCCGATAATTTGGCAATAATATGGGGGTTACATATAAATACCGTGTACAAATACAACAAATAAGGAATCAGCTGCACCAGTTAATTGCGTCTATTCTAAAGTTGTGCGCGGTTGGAGATAGCTAAAAGAATAATAAATAGAAGATTATTGTATAAACTAGTAGTAGTTTGCTAAAAATATATATTTTTATTAAATTATTTGCCAAGTGTGTGGTGTGTGGTGTGAATAAAAGAAGCCATACTTAAATTCATTACTGTAGTACAGAGTACTGTTTAAAGCGCCATCTATGAACATATTTTGTTAATAGATACAAGTAGTAATGTAGACGAATCCCTTAACTGTCATTAGATGGCTCTATTTCTACTAAAGTCGGCACCGTACTGTAACGTCGCGTCCTTTAGCATTATAGCACTAGGGTGCATTATTTTCTTAAATACATACTTCTCTTGCGAACCTTACTTTTGAAACAAAGATTTTCCAATTTAAACAAATCGTCTTTACATTAAAATCCTAATAAATGCTAATGATAAAAACTTAATGTAATAGAAACTTACACAAAAATATAGGTACCAAAGGACATATTTAGTATATTATTATTCTTAAATGAGTAAAAATACTCTCAAAATTACGTACTAATTCAAAGTAAATAAGGTTCAAAGTTTTTGGTTACTATCGATTTCGTAAGTAATTTTATTTTCTAATGAAACACACACCACTTTTTAAATAATCCATTAAAATATAAATAACAAATTGTTGTTCCATGTAATATTTTGTGGTTATTGTTTGTGTTATAATCATGATAACGAATCATGTAAGAAATAAAATTATAAACCGTTATTTTTTTTTTAAGTTAACGTGACGATATAACATGTATCTTAATGTTGGTAATATGATCGGTAAATTAGACATTCCTTACAAGCCCCTGTGGCCTAATGGATAAGGCATCGGCCTCCTAAGCCGGGGATTGTGGGTTCGAGTCCCACCAGGGGTACAGATGACACATTTTGTTTTTATAAACATTTTTATTTATTGAAACATAAAATACATCACCAGCACCACAGATATTAAAATTACATTAGAATTAACTATATTTGAAATTCCTTTAAGTGGTAAACACCGTAAACCCGAGTGAGAAATGCGGTATCCGACTTCATTTGGAAAACGACAGTCATTATCTGTAAAAAAATAAATTAAATAAATTAATATACAACTCAAACATCAATGTAACATGTTAATTTTTTTTTCTCTTTTTTTGCCTTTTCATAAATCTGAAATTGGATCGTACATTGCATTCACATCTGATGTTGCAATTTCACAATAAATATGATTAATATCAAAGACGTGAAACTAAATCATTTTGTTAAGTCTTGGTTAAATTATTTGTAAATTTAATTTGAGATTGCAGTACATTCTTATCTGTATTGTAAGAATCGTAATTTCATCTCACGCTACAACGGCGCCGTGGCTTAGTTGGTTAAAGCGCCTGTCTAGTAAACAGGAGATCGGGGGTTCGAATCCCCCCGGGGCCTAGCTTAAATAGTGAAGCGTATATTTTTTTAATTTTAATGCAAATATTTATTAAGTTTTTTTGTATGATCGATGTATTCATTATCCATTACAATTATTGTTCCATATTGATTGATTTGTATGTGTTTTATTATGCCATATAATTATATTCGGCTGCAAAGTGGAAGCAATGCACTTGTCAATATAAGTCGCACGTGTCGCACAGTTTGAATAAATTTAATCGACCACCGATCTATGTAAATGTGTAAACTGCCGTATATTTCTTATTTAAACATAATAATGTCAGTATTTTAGGTGAATAAAATGAATAGTGAGCAAGTGTATTACTAACAATCATAAGTTATAAAGATAAATAATGTGTTGGATAATAAATATGTATATGGACTTTAAATTGTCAGATAACGTTTTTATGCTTATTATAATTACACCCGAGTGTTTCAAAGTTTAAATACTTACCATTAGTTGTTAACCTTAGTTTTTAAAGTCCAGTAAAATAGACAAAATGACATTAATTAACCGTTCCAGTCGCGCTGAAAAATAAAGGAATATAAGGAATATAAGGTATACATGAGAAACAACTTACGTGCACATATATTGTTGCTACTAATAGCCGTGGTAGTGAAATGCGCCGGGGTGCAAAACTCGGGCGAAGGGCATGGAGTGGTCATGTTGAAAGTGTGCGTAGTATGGGGCATTATTGTCTGACAGCTGTGCGACTCTTCTGCACCGCGCCACATACAAGCCATCATCTGGCCTTGTCCATCATTACGGAACTGAGGGAGAGAAAAAATTGTATTCGTACATTGAGGAATAGTCAAAATGATATTGTAGGCTTCCTTTTACTTAAATACATTACAATGTAATGCCCGTGTAGGGACGGAATTATGTGTACCTAAGTGATGCAATAAAATAGTTTATTAGTAACGTTGACCAATAATTCGCGCTTGTTATACGTCATTAACAATCCATTAATATATTTAAGAACATTATTTTTATTTACTCAAACTAGCTGATGCCCGCGACTTTTTCCGCGTGGTGTTTGTTATTCCTAGGGTTTTTTTATTAACCCACGGGAACTCATTAATTTTCTGTGATTAAAAGTATTTAAAATGTTGACCGGAAATGTTACGTACCACCACCATACAAAACTTCATTTTTAAATCGGTGCAAAGAGTTTCGGAGAAAAGCCTGTACAAATAGACAAAGAAACAAAAAAACTTGCCAAGTGCGAGTCGGACTCGCGCTAGGCGGGTTCCATACCAGTTTCAAGTGGCTACCTTTTTTTGATATCAAGAATAAAAAATGCGTATGTTTATGAAATTAAATGGTTTTTAAATTTTTATATTTGGGTTTTTTCTTTTTTGTTGCTTGAAAGAAAGGTAAATTGCGGTTTACGATTTATGATTTATTAAAAAAAACTACTTACTAGATCTCCTTAAAACCAATTTTCGGTGGAAGTTTGCATGGTAATGTACATCATATTTTTTTTTAGTTTTATCATTCTCATATTTTAGAAGTTACAGAGGCGGGGGGGTGGTGCACCTTTTACCACTTTGGAAGAGTCTCTCAGTTTAGAAAAATATTATATTATAAACCTTAATATCAGTTTTGAAGACCTTTCCATAGACAACCCAAACATACGTGTAGGTTTGATGAAAAAAAATAGTACATTACGTGCCAAGGGAAGAAAGGAGGACATTTCAACCCGCGCGATATTGTCACCCGAGCGGAAGGCGAGGGTTTTTTTTTCGTTAGGGGGGGCGAAGCCCCCCCAGTCTAAAAAAAAACCAAATTAATAGATTTAATTGTCTTAGACTTAATAGATATTATTATTAATATTCGAGATATTTAAATATTATTTTTTTTTTGTAAGAAAAATAGTATTTACTTATTATCGAACGCAAAAAAAAGATTGAACATTGAACAGGAAATAACAATAACAAATAACAATAACAAATAACAACTGCACGGTTACCATGGTAATGAGTTATTTCAAATAGGTAACGGGAAGAAAATTAAAACAAAAAAGACTAAATTTTAAACTGTCACTAATTGTGAGCAGTTGCGGAAAGAAAGATGCATATTTCAATGCATCTTTCTTCCCGCAAACAAAAGAAGAAATTTAAACTTTCGGCCTCGGGATGATGAAAAATGAGTTTCAGTCATTCTAGGTACGGGGATTTTTTTTTCTATTTTTGTCTGTAAATCTTAATGCGGTTCGCAGAATACTTCTACTTACCAAATTTCAACAGTAGGTATCGTTCTTATAGTTTCGGAAAAAAGTGGCTGTGACATACGGACGGACAGACAGACATGACGAATCCATAAGGGTTCCGTTTTTTGCCATTTGGCTACAGAACCCTAAAAAATAAAAAAAGTCTGTATGCGTTTTATTTTACTTCTAACATCGCTCTGATCCCTCGACAGTTTTATCATTAAAAAAAAATAGATGTCTCTTGATGTACAAGTCGTTTTCAAGCCGATAAAGATTAATATTTTGTACAATAAATCCAGCTATATTGACATTTGCGACTTATTTCCCACTTAATAAAATACCTACGAATTACGCAGAATCATTTAAATAAAATTCGGGCGAGTCAATATGAGCCCTGGCTCGAATATTAACTATCGCTACTGCTGTACGGCAGCACCGGTACCTCGCGTTGGCACCGCTGCTCTCGTACTGCAGTAGCGAAAGCATAACATGCACGCAATGCGGCGTAATTTAACTGCTGTGAGTATAGTGCCTTTACAACTTTAGATATAGTAATTTGTTATGGGATTTTAATTGTTTTGTTCAACTTTTAAGATATTTAAATCTATAGTACTAATATTATTAAGAGGTAAAGTTTGTGAGTTTGAGACGTTGTAGGGGGTAATCTCTGGTTCTACTGATCCGACTTCTCATTTATTATTCCACGTGAATGATCAGTGATCAGATCAGATCATACAGTGCCGGATGTCCGGAGGCCCTAATGACTCTGAGTCGCGAGCTTTTTATTTTTATTACTCCCCCACCTATTTTGAATTATCATTTTTCAATGTTTTGTATCAGGTGAATTAAGCAAAAAAAATATAGTACTTTTTGTACTATATTATTTTTGTATAATATATTATTATGTGTTTGGAATGTTCACCAACTCGAGCGAGCTCGGTATTTTCTTTATAGTACTAATTCCTTTTGCTTTACCAATGTAATCTTCCAAACCCTAATCTAACTATTAACTAAGTATTTAACTTAAAATCAATCAGAAAAATATGACCAAAAGCAACATATTCCAGTTTTGAACAAAACAAAGATTTGTTTTCTTGTTTCGATTTACTTTTTACTGACCACTGATTAACATGGGCCTCCTTTTTATCAGACTTATATATGGGATATTGCCGTAATCACCACGCTTGGCAGATAATTGGTGATCGCAGTAAGATAGGAGTATCCTTGATCTGATAGATGCTGCTGCCCATAAATCAGGTGAAAGTCCTTAAGTCGCCACTTACGACACCCATAGGAAATATGGTGTGGTTATTCTAAGCCGGAAACCACACGGCAATTGTTTCAAATTATCCAATTGTAAATATTTGATGTTCCGATTTTGTGTATTACTAATTACTATCGTCACGAGTGAACTCTGTTTAATTAGGCTATGTTTGACGTAGATAAAATTAAATTATTTAGTTTGTATCTACCTGAACTTGTATCAACGGTGTTTGCCTCAAGTAGAACGGATGGATCCGATAAGATGCTTCGTGGTTGGGCATAACGAAGTCTTCAAACTCGACCTGTGTGTATTCCGTGCCGTTGAACGGGCATTGAACACCCAGGAACCTCTTGGGTACATTTAGGTACCGTACTAAATATGTATCAATTGCGTCGATCACATCTTGCACACTGGTTGAAGCTGACTGTGAAAATAATAATTAAATTTAGACTCTCCACGCTTGCTAACTTATTGTTCCTCTATTATATTGAAGCAATTTTCTACTTTCCGAACAGGAGGCTAATCACGTAAAGATATTACTATGAAGTAAAAATAATATAGGAAATGTGTGACAATAACCCTACAGTAATGAAGATATTTTTATCGAAGTCATAGCCATACCTTACGTGATTAGCCTCCAGTACTTACTCACTCTAGTAGTATACTTACATACCTACTAAGTGTAACATAATTGGAGTCCGACCCTTAAGAGCGCTATTCAGGAATGCATTAACAAAAGGAATTTGTAGGTATTTTATCGATAGGTTTTTTTTTCGGATCAGAAGCAGGCTAAATATATCTTTCAAGTGTTATAGGCTCTCATGGATGGCAATAAACTCAATGCATTATGTATAAGCGTTGCTTGGATCCGCAGGACTTTCATGACCAGTTTTTCATATTATTTCCACTCAAATCTTAGGTTCTGGTCTTATAACAGCGTGTACATGTATAATAGTTATTTAAGTTACAGGTACACGGGCAGTTGTAATGTTGCTGTTTGATTATTGGTAACAAATAATCACACAGCAATAATTCACATTTGCATTTCTTTAACAAAATGTCAAGGCCAAAAAAATATCGGTAAACTTGTATCCGTTGCCAACAGGTCTTCAAAAATAGAACCGATTTTTGTTTATTCGACTGTACCGGTGGCTCTGGGTTCTTTTCCCAAGTACAACTATTTGTGTAAGCCATGAAAAGATGGATCTGAGTCTAGGTGTCTTTTGAGTAAGTTAACGTGTTTAAGAGTTTGTACAGTCCCTTCCGACACGGGTTTGTATTTCACTAGTGTGGGAGTAGTCTTTAAAAACGTATAAAGTGTCTTCATAAAATATGATACAGGTATTCTATCCGTGACCACGTCTGCCCTCGTCCTCCTGACCCTAAGTTTGCAAAGAACCATCCGATGCCCTCGTAGACCCGAAGTCCGAGAGGCCCGCGAACTGTAAAGTAGAGCGACAGTTGCACAAAACTCCCCTAAACTAAAAGCCATAATCCCTCAATCTCCCCGTCAGCGACCGCCCTGAGCCGAGATCCAAGTCCCACAGGGGGCGCCCTCTTGCGCAGGTTGCTTAGTTGTAGTTTTTAAACCATTTATTAAGGCTGGAGCTCCGCTCGCCTTTATGCCCGGTAAAGTAGCAAAAGCCTCGTGGCTAACTAGGTAAGTAAAACCGAAAAAAAAATTACCACGTCTGTGTTATCCATATCAAAATATCGGATAAATAAAAAGGTTATGATTTGTATCGTGATTGATACTGAATTTATAGGAGAAATTAAACATAAAAACCACAAAAGTAAAATATAAGATTGTAAAGTAAGAAGGACCAATTTAATGTGAAATATGGGCGTCCAAGCTTCTACCTACATAACCGTTAAATAAAACAAATACAATACCTAGTCATAGACAATAGCATGTCCACAGATCAACTAAATACATAAATTATATTCCTAAGTCACTTTAAAAATATAATTGTTGGAAAAACACGACTGTAGCGTGACAGAAGATTGAAGATACCTAATTATAGTAATATTTTACAATGCTATCTATAGCAGACCATGGGGGAGGTCATTGACTTTGAGGTTAATGGTGATGGCTTTGAACACTTTAAAGTATAAAGAAAAGCATTGTTAGAGAACGAAACAGAAATATTTTCACTATTGCTAAAATAATTGGGAAGACATGAAGTTAGGTTTATACAACAATTGGCTCTCATACATAACATAAAGAAATAAAATAGGACATTTGTCAGGACCAATTATTTTTATAAAACTAAATTTAAAAAAAAAACTTAAGACTTAATAATAACATGAAAACAAAAAATCTATTGCTATTCTTTAGTACTTTAGTTTATTATTTGTAGTTGCATTTTAAAATGTTTACTTTTTATGCTAATTTAGATATATAATAATATTTAATCATTATCTCTAATTAACAATAGATTTTTTTATCAAGATAGCCTTCCTCAGTTTACATTGATGATGATGTTGTAATCGAAAATAATTATTTTTGTAATGTCATTCAACTTAGCGCCATCTATGGTTAATTGAGAAATCAATGTAAGCCGCCCTCTAGTGACAATAGAGCTTAAGCTGGGAAAGACGCGCTCGCCGCGCCGCCATGCGTCATTTGGTGGAAATACTTGCCAGTTGAAAGGTATGCACTAACCTTATCATTTCCATTGATTACCGAGCTACCGATAAACCGTTATCATATGTAGGTATAGAGTACATTTTTCATACATTTCACTGTTCCAGCAATTGATATATTATTTTTAGTATACTTCAAGAACTCGTTCTAAAAAGTGGCTAGCCAGGGTCTGTCAGGAATATTACCATAATCGTATAAATTGCCACGCTTGGCAGACGGATTGGTGATCACAGTAAGATGGTAACTTAAGCTGATAGATGCTACTGCTCAACCATCAGCTGTGTTTCCCCTAGATTAGACCACCACGGGTATCGACCCATGATGTCCAAATCAAATGCGCAAATAACACGACACATACATACTTAAATTTAAGCACAACAAAACAATATATACATACTCACATTTATAAACAACTCCGAATAGTCCAGATACTCGTTGTTGACGTTTTGAAAATCAGTCACTTCTTCTGCTACATATGCGAAATATGTGTCGAAGTACGTAGTTCTAAGAGTTGCCATTAGGTCCCTTGCTCTTTCCAGTTCAGTGGCTGATGGTCTATCGCTAGGACTTAGAATTAGTACCACTGTACTGGGAGCTATACTAGCGTTATTAGCTATGTCAGTAAGAGATTGATTTAGCGAGTATCGAAGTATTGTTGACACCACGTTTGGTAGGTTTAGTCTGTTTGGCCCTGGAATTTAAGTTAGTTAATAGTTACTGTTGACTATGTAGGTACGAGTAAAATGAATGCTGATAAAAAAAAATCAAAGGTGTATGACTGATCGATTGAAGACACTTTAAATGTATAGAGAATAATATTGTAAGTATGAATAATATATGACAGATGTTACTAACTACAAAGCCGTAATAATAAGGACTAATTAAATTTAATTTGCCAATTCTTATATCAAAATTAAATGTCGCTCATGTAAGGCATAACTTAATCACTATACTGTACTTTTAAATCAAAAATATATTGTAATAAGAAAACTGTTTTGAAACATGCTGAAAAAAAAATATTGCCCTAAAACTTCAAAGTTTGGAGACCCCTGTGCTAGATTATCAGTATTATGCGTTATTATAATAATGTTTCTATGATTCATCGCTAAATAGGAATATAACAGCACTTATGGTTAATGGTAACAAATATTGAAATTAGTAAATATTTGTTCAAGTGATAACATCAGGAGTAATTTTCCACAATGTAACCTTTTATAAATCGGATACGCCGTGACTAGGAATTCACATAATATAAGTATGGTGTATCTACAATATTCCTAGTTATGGTGTTTAAGGCATTTAAGGTATGGTTACACATGCTCTTTTATGAGCATGTGTAACCATATCTTAAATGCCTTATGTTATGCTTATTAGTGTAGCTTAAAACGAGCATGCTCTTTAAACTGACACATTTTCTTTTGCTTATCATACTTTTTTTTAGCATAGTTACTTTTAAATAAGTTGCACGACTGCGTGATCAATAAGCAAATCTGTTCAGACGCGCTAAAGGCAGGTAGCATGCCCAAAAATCGCAAGGCATTCGATTTTTAAACATATTCGCCATAAGCATGCTCAATATTAGTAATGGTTCGACACACATGCTACTAAGTAGCAATTTATCAATAGTATCATGCTTTCATGCTAGTAATGAGCATGTCTTACTGAAGCTTTATGTAGTCAGCCAAGAGAATTTGCTATTTTACTGGGCATAAAATAAAAATAAAATAAAAATCATTTTTATTTACGTAAACCAATTACAGGCACTTGTAAATCGTCAAACATTATTTGAAAATAAATTATTATTTATCTTAAATTACATATGTGGTTTATTTATATAGGCATTTCTCCAGCGCCGGGGTATGTAGGACTCCTACCTCCAAAAGATGATATGCTAATCAAAGCACGTGGAGACATTAAAACCTACTTCGAACTCCAGTAAAAAGAGTACCGGGAACCGTAGATGCATGAATTCCGGTACATGAGAGTATATTCTGAGACTAGCTGCTGCTTTCGTCCGCGTAAAATAAGGATTTTATAAGAGAATCTAAGAAATTTTATTACAAACTCCCATTACTTCAATTTTATTTATTTTTATAGAATACTAGCGGCCCGCCCCGGCTTCGCACGGGTGGACTTTTATACCCTACCCCTGTCCTACCCTACCCCTACCCTACCCTACCCCCCCTACCCTACCCCTACCCTACCCTACCCTACCCCTACCCATCCCTACCCCTACCCTACCCTACCCTACCCTACCCTACCCCTACCCAAAAGTATCCTATGTCCTTCTCCCAGTTCTTAGCTACCTCCCTACCAATTTTCAGCCAAATCGGTTCAGCCGTTCTTGAGTTATAAATAGTGTAACTAACACGACTTTCTTTTGTTTTTAAAATGTATTCTGCTATTCAGGGCGGAGACAAATCCAACGAAACAAAAACCATGAAAATTGATCCAGCCGATCTCGAGTTATAAGTGTTGTAACAAACCGTCCTCAACTAGTACCAACTTGGCATAAAATAACAGTTTTCAAACCTATACCGCATTCAATTGAAATTTGCTAGAGCTAGTGTAGCCGCAGAATCTTTTAATTCATTTAAAAGTATAATGACTTCGGTTAACTTTTAATCGCGACAGCATCAGTGTCGTTATAAAACATAATCATTCGCAGTTCTAAGAACGATTTAACTTTTTATCACAATTTTTTGCTGCATGAATGTAGGTAACTCGACACATCAAGTTAGGCACTAATTAGATTTCCGTGAACATTCATTACCTACAATTAATAACAAGTCTGAAGATAAGTATCTTAAGAACTGTATACTTTACTATACAATACTAGAGTCCCGCGCGCGGTTTGACTCACGTAACTCCCGTTCCCGAGGGAACTTTATAATGACATAAGTACCTAATATAGCCTATTTTAGGAAGTCACGGATAATTAAGGATTCTAATTATGAAAGGTTTTTTTTAAATAGAAATCCGTCGTTTTATTTTTAAGTTTACGAAAATACAAATTCTTTATAATATTAATAGATATAAGTATTATGTAGGTATGGTCGGCAACATAACAACTTAAAAGAAATGATTATCGTTTTTTGTTCATTCGATTCTTACAATAGAAAATCTATGAAACGTGATATAGTTATTACCTAAATGCATTTTTTGTAATCATTATGCCAACGTCTTAAATGCTAAATAAAAACTCTAGTTTTAATGATAGAGCCAAACTTATTTGTTGGCTAATGATGCTAACTGTACATTGCGAGCAATTTGGTAGACTGTATGAGAGAATTATAAAATATGTTGTAGTCGAAACTATAGCTTCCATTGCTCTCTTTACTCTTTCGAACAGTTAAAAAAAGGTTTTATGAATTGAAATGAAACTAAGGTACCGAAGCAATAATAATAAACATATCTTCGCTGAAGTTCTAACACCGCGTAAGTAAGTCATAAATCGTAACTTTTCAGTAAAGCCAAAAAAATATGCAAATTAACTCCACACTATTACTATACCATGTTACGTTTTGCTTTATTTTACAAATTAATATTTGATGATGTGTGTTTCTCAGTTGGATTATCTAGCTAATGGCATCAAAATCGCCAAAAAAATACTTGCGCGGTGTAAGAAATAAAACGGCGATATAACAGTTGATTTCTTATTGTAGGTACTTACATTCTCCAGTGTAATTAGTGATATATGAGTACATAGTAGTAAGGTTATGTGAGGGCGGAGCTATCCATTGCCCCGTGTTCCCGTGGAGCAAGGAGATAGTACTCCGTTGTTGACTTATCTCCAATGATCCACCGATCCATCTGACAACGAGACAATTATGTTATTCAACATTCATCAGCCCGAATAAGCGCACTGCTGAATGCAGCAGTGTCTTCAGGAAGGCCTCTTCGAAGTGCTGCCATAGTCACCACGCTTACTAGAGGGTTGACAAACGCAATATCATGTATTACAACTGCGATATAACGTGCTTTTTGAGACAAGGAAAATATTCCTTATCCAAGCAAACTTGGCAAGACCCGCAAATTATAAGACATTTTTGTGTTAAATCTAAAATTTATGGCGCGGGAATCAAACATACGACCTTTGAAACTTTATGGTTAAATACCTATGGGTACTATGGATACCTATGCGTAAATTTCAATAAATTCGATGGTCTCATTGTAGGAATTAACGTCAGTATAAGTATAGGTGTCGATGTAGTCGCAATATTTTCATCGAAGTCAATATTGGTGTTGCAGTTAACATATACATTAGCGTATGTGTGTAAGCCCAGTTCTAACAAGGACCTATACTTATTTTAGAAAGATGGTCTAGTATTTTTAATGTGACTATGGAAAGTAGGTAACTAAGGTTGTCAATATAAGTAAGCTTGTAATAGTGTACTACAAAATATAAAGTGGAAATTTGACTTCGCGATCCTAATCTATCTTAAAACCCAAGTAATGTGGCAGCGTATATTTGATTGCTTATATGGAAAATTTCCATGTTTCTTAAATCAGTACTAGTACTTAATAGTTGATTACCCTTTACCGCAATTTTATATTACTCAAAAGGAAATGAAAATGTGGTCGCAATTTACGATCCAGCTTAATTAGCGTTCAAGTTAATTAGCTTGACGTTAGTCGACAACTTTGTTCGTATTCTAGCACGAACAAATCCTCATATTTTATTTTTTTGTGTCATAGACAACCTTGATGAAATAAATTATGACAATAAAAACAACATAGTTTTTTTTCGATATTTTAGGACATGTACCTACTTACCTATGACATGTTTTAACCCCTTAATGGTCAGTATGTTTTAAAATCATTGGTTTTGGACTTTTTTACAAACCAACAGAGTTCAAAATATGATGGGTTCTACATTCCCTCTACCCATTAAAGGTTTAACCTGTCTTGAAAGCAAGCAGGGTTACAGTCTAAATGAATTGTTTAAAAACTGCAAACGAAATCGGCTCAATACGACAAATGTTAGTAAACAAAATGCCAAAACTGAATACTCACGACATAATTTGTTGAACTTCATATCCTTTCATAGAGCCATCCGTGGCCACCACTAAGTCTAGGTAAGGTATATTGTTGTTCACTTGACAACTACGATGGTTCTGATTCAGTAGTGTGGCTGAAATAAACATAAAATAACAAAAATATTATGAAAATAACAATAACATAATATTTATTTAAATAAAAAATATTAAATAGATTTTATACAGCAAAAGACAACAGCGTCGGAATGTCGGATTCAAGTAAGCACTGTTATAAAATATATTTGGATTTATTGGAATAACGTAATTAAGTTGAAGACATCATCTCGTATTTTTATACTACTAGCACTCACGTTATATTTTACTTTATCGTGAACCGATCAATGCTGCTGCACATCCATCCAGCTGTACGTCCCTTAGTCGCATACCCATGGAAATACATGAGGTGGTCTGTTCTAAGCCGGAAAAAATCATGGCTTAAGTAAGTGGTGAAATACTCACAGACATAGCTCGAAAAAGCACTGACAGCCGCTTCAGCTATCCTCTGCATTTCCTCCACTGGTATGTACACAATTATCTGTCTCAATGACAATACGTGAGCAAATCTCGTAGTCTCAGTCACTAAGTCTTCACTGCGGAATATTTTGTTGAACAGAGTCTCTCTGTTACAAGCCTTCACTGTGGGCTCGAATGATATACCGTCGTCGGAGTAATACATGTCGATGACTTGAGAAAGTCGTAAAGAACCTCGTTGTGCTACCCATTGGGATAAGTAAGTTGATATTATAAATCCTGGAAATAAGTTGAAAGTTAGTAAGTAGCTAGTAAGCATTAAGCAACCAATCTAGCATATCTTCTGGTTACGTTTTGAATTACTGGTCAGCATCAGTGTAAGTTATTGTCATCATAAAGTCGGTTGTCATAACATCGTATCGTATCGTATACCAATAATAACAGACAGATTCATTTACGTGTGTACCTAAATGAATCTGACTGTTAAGTATATAATACTGCAGTCACCAATATGCCCGGCGAAGTAGCAAAAGCCGTCTGGCTAACTACATAATGTCCTTCCGAAAAAAAAGAAGCATACGGAGTATGGTATGCTTCTTTTTTTTTCGGGATATATATTAAGATATTAAGAAACCTTCGCCGCAAAGCAATGCACTATAACTTATTCGAGGTACGACCATACTCAACCAATACAGACACGGAAATAAATTTTTGACCCTATACAAATAAAACGAACTCTCAATTCTCAAATGATTCGCACTTTTACATCAGGCTTCGAAGTTTATCTCTTAAGAGTTATTTGTAGGTAAATTACATTATATGATTCAAAATAAAATTACCTATTGTTAAGAATAGTTGTGGTAGGAACGAGGGGTAATCCGGCTGATAACCGACCCGCCATTGAGCGGATTACGTACTGTTATACGGGATATAGAAAATGCCTTTTTAAAAAAGGAATTATTTATTAAAACTATTAATATAAGAAAATAAAAGGATTTAGAATATGTGTGGCTCTGAGCGCGAATCTGGAGAGACTGACTTAATAATTATGTTTGATTAAATGCACTAGTCTAAAAGTGCTGACACTAGCTTAAAAGTGCTGACAAGCACTTTTAAGTCTTAATTAATATTTTCGCTTTCAATTAAGGGTTATAACAACCCCCCCTTTAAGTGAAAACTTACGCTTTTTTGGCGAAGTTTTCAATGGACTCTAACACGTGGAGGATCTGATTGGGTTAATTCAGAATTTGGGTTTGCATTTAATGTTTCTAAGTTAATAGTTGTAGGGTTAGATTTAAATTTATAAGAAAATTCCACACATTTTCTATTACAAAAATAATATATCATAAAAGCTATAAACAAAACTATGAATACATATGTAACAATAGAAGATGATGTAAATTGCGGAATGGAGTCATTTTCAATTCTTAATTTTTCTATAGTTTTTAACATATAATTTGTTTTATCATTAATGTCATTAAGGTTATTGCTATTTAAACTAGAGAGCTTATTAATAGGTACACTATAATTTAATTTCTTAAATTTTGACAAACTACAGCAGGAACTATTAACTAAATTAAAATTAAAGGTTACAGCAGTAAATTTTTCAATAATATGTGCTTTAGTTACCAATTTAACATTTTTGCAAAAACCAGTACAATTCGGTCTTAAGGTTAGAATGCCAGTTCCTGAGATACTATATTCAGATAAGTCATTGTTACATTCTACATTTAATTTGGTTGGTTCAGAATGAGTAAATACCCATTTATTATCTCCTAGGTTCTGCCATATATCTATTTGGCCATGTAAGAAACTAGTTTTACATTGTTCTGGTAAGTGAGTTAGAACTTTGGTTAAAATTTCTGTTTCACAAATTGGATTATTTTGTATATCATATTCATTAAGTTGGTTACAAATATATGAATCAGTGTTGACTATTTTACAATTAGAAATTTCATTAAAGGTTGTGTATTTAGATTTATCTTGACTGATAGCAACATAAGTAGTAGTAGGTATGATTAATGCATATGAAATAGGTTTAGATACATCATGAGGTACTGGAATAGGAATATTTTTATACAAATTATATTTATTCATAAGTACTAATGGAATCTTAAGACTAAAAACTAGCTTATTATCTATAATATACGTAATTATTTCAGACAAGCTAATAAGTATATGCATATTATCTAATTCTAGGTTTACAGGGAATTCGGAGTACTTTGGTAAGTCTTTAACATTATTTAGAAGATCATAATACAAATCTTTTGGAGTTATAATTGATGGATGTAAAGTATTCGTTTTAGCAAATAAAATAGAATTAACAATATCTTCTATTTTATATGATATATATAGCATACTTGATTGGAGCACACTAAACATGTCGTTTATAAGAGATTTGAACAATAATTTATTTGTTGTTATTGTCAGATTGTTTACATTAGACGATAAATGTTCAATCATGAAATTTAACTGTTTTTCGTTTTTATTTATTTGCATTATTGATTCATTAAAGTTAGAAATAGCTGTCTGTGAAAGGAGAATATTATCTTTTACCAGATTTAATAATTTAACATTGCCATTTTTTAATATTTGAATTGCTTTATCATAGTTGATAGCATCATCCTCGTCCATTGTACCAAATATTTGTTTAAATATTGTTCCGACACCAGCAATCCATGCGGATCTTTTCAATTTATTCGTAGTAAGATGAGAAATAGCATAATAATCTTTTGAAATTTCTTTAAACATAGCAATAAGAGGTTGAAATACATTTTGACATTCGACATCATCGATAGCATCACTTTTAGTGCAGAGATACCGAGCAGAGTTCAGAATGTCTCTAACATTGTCCAAATGAGGTTTGATATATTCTATTTCGGTGGGTACTATGACGTGTAGATAATCACTGATTATATGTAGCGAGCCTGCAGGATTAAAATAAATGCCGGGACTTTTGGTTATGGGTTCAATGAAGGTGAACTGTTGTGTTTGTGTGACGTCGAGGCATAATACCAGGCTGTAAGAGAATAAGAAAAAATACTTAAAAAAGAATAATAATTCTAAATTATAACTATACTTAGAGCAAGAGAAGGATAAAGAGGGATAGAGAAAGGGGAAAGAGAAAAGAGAGAGAAAAAAAAATTTGCGTGTTTTTCAGGTTTGGTCGACAGTAATATTGGCTAATTTAACCTCATCATAATGATGTTTTACATGTCGCCTGTTTATTAATAGAGAAAGAGTATGGTTGCCATGAATCTTTACAACTTTGTACGGGCCTTTCCATACTGGTGATAGGGCTTTCCTAAGTCGTACATGGTTTTTAAGGTAGACCATGTCACCGACTTTATATGTTATTGGTCTGGTTTTTTGGTCGTAATAAGATTTAGAGTTTTCTTTAGATTTGTGGATATTTTCCAGAGCTTTATCACGGGAAAATTTGAGGCGGTGATTTAACATTTTTACATATTTATGGTAAGTACCAGCGGGGTTTAGCTCGTAAAGAGAATCAGGGAGATAGGGTTTATGACCAAATATTAATTCATATGGTGTAAATTTTGTTGTAGTATGTACATTAGTATTATATGCTAGGATTGCTGTATAAACATATTTGTGCCAATTATTTTGATTATTATTTACATATGACTTGAGATACTCTTTTAAAGTTGAGTGACTTCTTTCCAATGCACCCTGAGTTTGAGGATGATATGGGGACGACCATAGCTGCTTTATTTTTAAGAAGTCACATGTCTTTTTAAATAAATCTGCAGTGAAATTAGTACCTTGGTCGGTTAATATCATTTTAGGTATTCCAAAGAGAGAAATAAAATGGATTAAGCATTCGCAACATTCTTCGGCTGAGGCATTAGTGATGGGATAGGCAATGGAGAATTTCGTCAAGTCATCTTGTAAGGTAAGTATATATTTTAGATTAATAATTCCAGCTTCCGGAAGAGGACCTACAATATCTAGACTAATTCTTTCAAAAGGCGCAGTCGAGGTGGAAGTAATCTGCATAGGAGAACGGTTGACTCGCCGAAGGGCTTTATTTACTTGGCAAAGAGGGCATTTTTTTACATAAGTTTCAATGTCTGATCTCATCTTTTTCCAGTGATACCTTTCTTTGATGCGATTATACATACGAGATGAACCTACATGACCAGCGATAGGTAAGTCGTGGTTGTCTTTAAGAATTCTAGGAATTTCACTGGGCACGGGGAAAATCATTGAGTTACGGTAAATTTTAACAGATATATCAGTATTGTGGAAAAGAAAGGCAAGCATATTATATATTTTTGTAAAAGCTGGTTTGACAAAAGGGTCTTTAAAATCTGATATAGCAATTTCACTTGGGGTATTTTCAGCTACAATTAATTCGTTTCTTAAGTTTTTAAGAGATTTAAATATTTCTGGATATTCGATGTTATCAAAATGGTGAACCTTAATAAATAGAAAATAGTACATTTTACTTCCTGATTCAAGATTCAAGAAAGAATGTAATATTCTTTCTTTATTTAGGAATTCAGTAGCATCACTATGATTAGCTAGAATTTCTTCAATATAGGGATTTGACTCATCTAAGTCTACAGATGTTGGAACTACAATAACTTTGGAATCAGAACATAATAAGGGGTTTGTATATTCATGAATTTTGGTATTATTTGTATAGTCTTTGTCGGTCATTACTTTAAGGAAATCCGAATAAGAGTTTTCATGGACATCAGGACTTGGTATGTTGATAGGAGTCGGAACAGGTGAGTCTCTATTATATGATGTAGATTGACCTTGAATATCAGGGTTTAAATTTATTTGTTCATTTTCAGGATTAAATGGTGAATTTGGAAGCGAACCGGATCCTTGGACTGTATCAAAAAGGGGTATGTTAATGTCATCTGGATTTGGAGGACTTGAATCAAAAGGTATATTAATCAGATCAGGGTTTGGGGTTGGCAGGGCTATGTTAGGCGTATCCGGGCTAACAGGATTTTGATTTACAGAACCCGTGTTAGGATTAAGGTTAATGTTAAAGGTAGGTTGGACTGGATACCGAGAGAGTGCATCTGCAGCTGAATTGAGTTTACCTTTTTTATAAATGATCTCATAATCATACTCTTCTAATTTTAATCTCCATCTTTGCATTTTGCTGGACGGATCCTTATGATTGAAAAGCCATCTGAGTGGATTATGATCGGTAACAATTTGAAATTTGTATCCATATAAATATGGTCTAAAAGTTTTACAACCAAATAGGATAGCTAATAGTTCCTTCTCGGTGACATTGTAATGAATCTCACTTTTATTAAGCGTCCGAGAAGCGTAGGCAATGGGTTTTTCGTTACCAGGACTTCCTTGGGATAAGATAGCACTGATAGCGTAATTAGAGGCGTCGCATGTCAAGATGAATGGTTTAGTGAAATCAGGGTATATAAGGAGAGGAGGAGATATAAGGCGACTTTTTAAGGTTTCAAAAGCGAGTTGTTGTTCGTTATGCCATGCAAATGGTGAATCTTTTTTTAGTAGGGAGGTCAAAGGTTTTGCTGTTTTTGAAAAGTCTGGGATGAATTTACGATAGTATGACATAAGGCCTAAGAAGGATTTGACATCTTTAGGTGACTTGGGAACTGGAAATTCAGATACAGCATGAATTTTATTTGGATCAGGTCTGACACCTGCTTCGGTAATCTGATGGCCTAGATATGAGACTTCTTTGTGAAGAAACTCACATTTATTTGGGTTCAGTTTAAGATTAAATTTTCTAAGACGTTCAAAAACATTTTCAAGATTTTTGACGTGGGAATCGAGGTCATAGGAGTAGATGACTATATCATCAAGGTACACAAAACATCGTATACCTTGCAGACCAGATAGGACGGAGTTCATTAACCTCTGAAAAGTAGACGGGGCGTTTTTTAATCCAAAAGGCATGCGTTGAAATTCGTAGTGGCCTTGAGGAACACTGAAGGCTGTCTTCGCAGCATCTTGGGCAGACATTTTAATTTGATGAAACCCAGAAGTTAAGTCCAAGGTAGAAAAATACTTAGATTTTCCCAGTTGATCTAGAATTTCGTTTATATTAGGTATGGGATATGAATCTCCAATCGTGATATCATTAAGCTTGCGATAATCAATAACTACTCTCCATTTGCGTTGTCCGGAAGCATCTAACTTTTTCGGAACAACCCAAATAGGAGCGGACCATGGAGATGTAGATGGTTTGATAATATTATCTTTGAGCATCTTGTCTATTTGATTTTGGACTTCTTGAGTGCGATCGAGCGTGGACTGGGGTTGTATGGAAGTAACCAGGTAATTTGTTGCTTGATTTTCAGATATAAATTGAGGCAATTCTGCAGGTACCAAAGTTAGATTCAAATTAGAATTTAGAAGTTTTATAGATTCTGAAGTATTGACCACAGTTATGTTAACCCTGTTATTGTCTTTGACTTTCACTAAACAGTTGGCTATTAGGATATGTTCAAATTGATTTTGATCTAAAATAAGACCTTCTTTAACTTCAGGATTTGAGACTGAACATTCAATTGTCATTTCTGAACGAGCTGGTATGGAGTAGACGGGTTCATTGTATTGTATAGGTATATCAATGTCATTGATTTGAAGTTTATTTGTGTTGTAATTAATATTACAACCAAATGCATTAAGCATATCTGTTCCGATGATGCCGTCATAGGGGAGATGAATCCTATTTATGATATGAAATTTATGTGTAATTGTCTGTTTTGGAGAGGTAGTGAGTTTCAGTCTTAATAGAAAATGGCCAATTGTTTTTGTTGAGCTTTTGTCGGGTTCGATACCTTTCAAGTTTATTTGTTCTTTATTAATTTTCGGGATATTTTGTATAGATGCTAACTTTATAAGACTAATAGCCGAACCAGAGTCTATTAATAGCCTTAATGGAAATTCGGAGACTGAGGAATTTATTATTACTTGCGGTAGTAAAATTTTATCGGGATTAGTGGTGATTTCGAAAATTTCAGTTTCAGGTAGGTCATTCACCTCATGAGTTACCTTAGGCCTAGAAGATTCAGTGGATTTGGTATAGACAATAGATTCAACGTCAGGTTCAGTGGAATTAGTAGATTGCGTGGAATTTGTAACTTGCGTAAAATTAGTAGATTGCGTGGAATTTGTAAATTCAATAGATTTAGGAGATACAGAGGATTTAGTAGATTCAGTGGATTTTGAAAATGTTAAGGTGTCTTTTTTTATGGGTGACTGGTGTCCCGTATGACACCGATACGAGCCACTTAAACGTTTTTTGGATCATAAATATCTTCAGCATTATTAAAGTCAACATTTTCATCATGGTTTTCAATGAAATTGACACGTTGCGGTGGTTTATAATTGGAAGTAGAAGGATACTCATTATTGCGAGCACGATTATTATTATATTCTCTCTTTCTACAATTTTCAATTGAATGTCCTGGATTCTTACAATATCGGCATATTATTGGAGTATTAGGATTTTGTCCCAAAATTCGGGGTTGCCCTTGATTTTGGTTGCGAGATAGAGGAGTAGAGAGTCTATTAGATTTGATAATTCTATTATCCGTATTAGTTCGCTTAAACATCGACTGTTGAATGCGCTCCTCTGAAATAGCAAAGTTAATCGCTTCGTTTAAATTCTTTGGTGACTTGCATCTCACAATTGTAGAAATTCGAGGTTGTAAACCCATAGTGAAATAATGAAGAGCAAGGTCTTCCATGGCTGCCGTACGACCTGGCAGCTCTTTGGCTTTGATGGTCGATAATGAAACTTCGGTAAGCAATTGTGAGAGGCATGTCTCGATTTTTAAGGCAAATTGGTTCACATTCTCTTGCGGACCCTGCTTGCTCTCTTGTAAATCGGTGAGTAAATGAGAGTAGTGTTTTCTCTCACAGAATTGATTTTTCAGAAAATTCTTTAAATGTTCCCAATTTGTAAAAGTTTTAATGGAGCAAGCAACTTCCGCTTTGCCACGTAGTTGGCTAAAAATATACTTAAATAAAATTGGTTTCTGTAAATCAGAGGCTAATTCATGCACATGGTCACAATTAAGAATAAAAGAGTTCAATGTTTCTCTATTGCCATCGTAAGTGTTAATGAATTTAAAAAAAATATTTAAGTCCACTTCAACTGTCACTTTATTTCCTTGGGGTAATTTTGGAGATACAATTGGTGATTTCCTTCCGTCGGCGTCGGACGTCGGAATGTCCAAGTGGGGTTTGAGTTCCTTGGCTAAGATACGTGATTGTATAAAGTTTTAATAAACAGTTAAATACAGTATCGTAATACAGTACGATTAATTTGACTCACTGTGCGTGGGCGATCGCAAATATGTATGCGATAAGACGACCGTTGTTTATCTTGGTACAAGTACACATGTCAGACACTGGTTATGCACTTAGTATGAAGAATATTTTATGCACTTTATAATATTGTAAGAATGTAGTATTTTAGTTAGTTTTAATAATTGTTTCACTGCACTGTGTAAGATAGATTTTGTATAGTTTCTTTCACTTTATTATCACTGATTTCGAAAGCGTTCCGGGGACCTTAAAGATCCCTTAACAGCTGCCACCAAATGTTATACGGGATATAGAAAATGCCTTTTTAAAAAAGGAATTATTTATTAAAACTATTAATATAAGAAAATAAAAGGATTTAGAATATGTGTGGCTCTGAGCGCGAATCTGGAGAGACTGACTTAATAATTATGTTTGATTAAATGCACTAGTCTAAAAGTGCTGACACTAGCTTAAAAGTGCTGACAAGCACTTTTAAGTCTTAATTAATATTTTCGCTTTCAATTAAGGGTTATAACAGTACGGTAGATGCGATCCGGCCTCACTTGCTTGAGTGGGCCGGACGTAAAAGGGGCGAGGTAACCTTCCGCATTGCGCAGGTCATGACGGGGCACGGATGCTTCGGTCATTACCTGTGCAAAGTGGCAAGGAGAGAGCCGGACACTCGTTGTCACCACTGTGATTGCGCCGATGATACGGCGCAACACACACTGGTCTAGTGTCCGGCTTGGGCGGCCGAGCGCGGTGCGCTCGTCGCACATGTAGGTAATGACCTCTCGCTTTCGACCATCATCAAGAGGATGCTCGAGAGCGAGGGAGCATGGGAGTCGATGGCTTCTTTCTGTGAGACTGTAGTTTCACAGAAGGAGGCCGCGGAGCGGGTGAGAGAAGATGATTCCAGCTCTCATCCGCTTCGTAGACGTCGCGTTGGCCGGAGGCGGAGGGCCGAAATCCGCCGTCTCCCGCCATAAGGGGTGACCCTGGGGAGCAGATAACATGAATCTGCTCCCTAGGGTCACATTCATGTAGTAGGTCGGGGATGCCACTGTGTTCTGGCAATCCCTGTAGGAGTAGGAAGGTATCCATCGCGGGTGCTTAACACTCGCGATTGAGCCATAGGGGGAGGAAACTCTAGTCCTTTCATCGGGGCGAGAGTTTATAGTTGTACTCTGTCGGAGAGATAACCAAAGGCCTATACCGGTACTTGGGTCTCTCACTACCAACGACAGAAGGAGGAACACCCGGGGGCTTTTTTAGTGGGTACATCCTCTCTGTGGTGCGACAGCGCACCACGTTCTATAGAGTATGAGCCCCACATGCCCCTCACTGGCGCAGGGATCACGTATATAGTGATCCCTGCGCCAGGGAGGAAGTGCGGTCGCGCATTTTTACCCCGGTAAACAAAAAAAAAAAAAAGGAACGAGGGGTAATAAAATTGTTAAGAATATACGATTATAGTTGAGGTAGGAACGAGCGGTAATCTCGTCTGGTTATGCAAATTTAAACAAGATTTATTAAAGTCACGTATTACGCAATTCATAGGATTTAACTGATTTATCTTAGATCAATATTTATATTAGTAAGAAAACGTTAATGATCAAACTATAAACCTGTGTTAGTAATTACATTCAAGGTATACCAGTTCTAATAATTAAATATTATGTTCAATGCATACATACATTTTTAAATGAATTTGAATACTGATGAATACTATTGTTTTTATATGTTTGAAATTAACTGCAATATCTTATAAACTGCCTATTATAGGTAATAATTAAGTGTCTAACGATAAGCTACAAAAATGTTCATAATTTGGAACTTATAAAAGTTGATATAATAAAAGTTGATATGCTCTTATAAGCTGAAGTATTTTTGTTTGCTTAGTCACGCTAATATCAGGGACTACTGATCCGATTTGAAAAAATCTTTCACCTTGAGAAATGTGCAGATGAAAGGTGCTACGTTATCCAGGAGTAACACAGGTATAGGTATTATGTATATATATTTTTTTATTTTATCCCGAAGCACATTTGGCCAACTATAGCCAAACTATTGTTGGTAGGTGGGTTAGTGACTGCCGGATTGCTTATGCGTGCCCGGCCCCCCCAACGGCGGATCGATGGAGGGCCTGGCGGGTTTTAGTGGTGTAGGGTCCTCCCCTCGTGGTATGAATTAGCATACCACGCTTTGGAGAGGGCGAGTCCCACATAAGTATCCCACCATCAGCGCGCGAATACGCTGCAGCGGCGGTGGGATATGTGGAATTCGTAAATGCATAGAACCCGGGCAAAAAAAAAATACTTTACTAAAAAATAACTAAAAATAAAATAAAATGTGATAACTACTTCATACATTCAAAAAATAAATATCTACTTGGAACCTAAATTTTTATATACCCCTCATAGTATGAAGACACGTCTGTAGATGGGTGCACCTATCTACAGACCTATCGTGATTTAACCCAGTTGATTGTTAATAAGTAGTAGGCAAAACTAATCGCGCACTAATCGCGCGGCGCGGCGAGCGGTTTCACCCTTTTGTTGTTGACATTCCTTCAATACGCACGAAGCGATTTGCTTCTTCTTACATAATGCGGACGGCTAAGGAGTGGAATTCTCTGCCGGGGTCAGTTTTTCCGGAACGCTATAATCTGGACATATTTAAGGCTAAAGTGAACTGACACTTTCTAGGCAAGCGTGTATCATCTTAGGCCTTATCTTCGCCTTCCATCAAGCGAGATTATGGTCAAACGCAAGCCTATAATTAATAAAAAATAAAATAAATCAAATTGAAGAAATTTTCTTGACACAACTTCACACCTAAAATTTATTATTTTCTAGATAATCTACAACGAAACCTAACATAATTCGTTACCGTCAATTCCAGCCAAAATTTCGGCATCAGTGAAATGCCAGTCAATAACAGAGGGGTCCTTAGGAAAGATGTAGTGGTTCCGAGGTAACCATGTATCGTTCCATCTGTTCTGACTACCAATGACAATGCTTTGAGGATTCGCTCCTACTCTTGGGCCCTGGTTCACGACGACCTCAGCCAGATCACCTGTAATTTAAACAGAACTTAAGTTAAGGTATATCTAATGATATTACGGAACCAACAAAATCAACAAACGAAATTTAAAAACAACTGCTGTTCCATAGTCCAAAAAGTTTAAAGAAGGTAGGTAGAGTATTATGTGTTATTTATATTTTTCCAAAAGATCTATATAATAATACTACTTTCCAGCGTGCGGTTTCACTCGCGTAGCTCCTATTCCCTTGGAATCTTCATAATTAAATATAGCCTCCTCGATAAATGTAATTAAAGTTAAAAAAAATAATTAAAGATATGCGAGGTGTCATATTCCAAATTGCATCTAAAACCCACATACCAGCTAAAGTCGCGACCCAAACATTGCCAATATCTGCGACGTCCGCCGTCTGGCGTTGTGACTGGCTATCATTTTTCAAGGTCTCGATGTTTTCGAACCATTCCTGTTTGGCAGCAACCATTAGCGGCTCTGCAACGTCTTCTTTGAATATGTTAGCGTTTAATATGTCGGTCACAGATACTCTTTGCGATTCCAATGAGGCGGCGATAGCGGCTACTAAAGTGCCAGGTGAGATGGTGCCCCAACGAGTTTGGATCACACCATCTTCTATGGGACATCTGCTGCTGATTCTGAAAGATGTCTTTCAATTATTTGGGAAAAATACCACACAAGTGATTGTACAAGTAATTGAGAGGACATGATATTATAAATTAATGTCCAGTTTGCCGCATGTGTAATTATTATGGCGATTTGTCGACCATGGTTTCGGCTCCAATTGAGAGCCTTCTTCAGGAGCAAACTGTGCGCGCCTCGGTGTCGGCTCGCGGTTAGAGCCGAAACCATGGTCAAGAAACCGCCATAATATTTACACGTGAGTCAAACCTGACTTTAATATACACTATCTTGTCTTCACAATAATTTATTAGACAAGCTATTGATATAAAATAACTGGACAAAATATTTAGTTTATCATTTTTACTGATTTTGATCTTAAGCTAGGTATTATCATAAATCGGTAACCGTGCCATAGGTAGCACTTTCGCCGACATAGTGATGCAAGGTGAAATGATGATTTATATCTAAGAAATAAATAAATCCCCTCAATTTAATACTATAAATAAGAAATATATCCATGCTACAATATAACGACCTCGAAGCAAACCCAAAGTTCAGTCAATGGATATTTATGCAAATAGCAATCTTCAACAGACTATACCTACATATGATAAAGTTTACCGTAAATAATAAAAACATAAATAAAAGACTGTCAGAAAAGGTAAACCATCTGCAATCTCTGCAACGTCATGCCCATTCAATTACACTTTGAATAAGAGTTTATAAGTTGAACGAACTTAGCAACAATACTGCTAAAAAACCTACACAACTTAATTCAAACAGGGAGGCGTGCACTTATTATACTTACATCTGCTTGCTTATACCTAAATACACAATAGGCATAAAGCACAAAAGTAATTCGAAAGACAAATAAATTCGTGAAGACATGATTCCTGACTTTGTAGAATTATAAACAGCGATTGCAATAAAGCAATTAAAGCAATTTGGTCAATTACTGGTGGCGACACCAAGTTTCAGAATGTTATTGGTTAAGCCCTTTGTAAAATCTAGAATCCGCATTGCCAACCTCACGTGTAGCTAGTTCTCTGTCTTTGTATAATTTAACCTGACCTGACCTCTTAGCGATATGGCCGCCAGTGGCACGATTTTATGCAATGTCCTTTTGTAACATTTTTCTTTTGTTTGTGCACAATAAAGAGCTAGTAACTTGTTTCAAATATTCCGCTTACATTATACTTACCTACCACTATTTTCTGTCTCCATATTCTGAGACTGTTGTGCCGACACTGGACAAACTACGGACTCGTCACCTCGCTCCCACTGTCGCACTGTTGAACTCAAGATTCTATGGAGAAAACATTTTTCGGCAACTGGAAGAATTTCCTCCACTTGTAAAAGGTTCTGACTTGGCAGAAACAAGTCCATGAGGAGCTTGTACTTGTGTATTTGGAAGTTAGATGCTCGGTATGGTAATATGAATTCGGTTTCTACTGCATTCGTTGATAACTGCTCTATACCATCCAGACGGAGGCTGTGGAATTAACCATACGAAGAAATCGTTTATTATTAATTATATCGAACGACGATAACATTCATTTTTATTTTGTAGAGTTTGTGTGTTTATTGAGCACTTGTTAGGGGTTCCTAGTTTATCAGATTTCTTTAAGGGTCTGGAAAGTGAGCAACTAAACTCGAAAAGCACACTAAGCTGTTGGTCTCCAAATTTTACAAGATATCTATAACTTTGGTAAACCATGATAAGGGCAACAGCGTTTATCTTGCAGTTTTAGGTGACTACAGCCACCCCCTACTAAACGTGGTGACTATGGTAAAACATTTTTGGGGAATGCCTTTCCAGTAGTGAACATTATACTGGCTGATAAAGATATTGTTGTAAGTACCATGGCTTATTTGCGGTTCTCACTCATTTATTTCTAGGCAGTGCCATCTAGCGCATGCAGTCGACGTTGAGCGTCAAAGTGCGTAGACAACTATAGATATAACTAGTTCCATCGCTGCTATGATAGATGGCGCTGTTTCAATAATAATATCAAGTAGCTACCGTTATTGTGTATTGCTTCATACAACAATATATTTTCTACTACATATTCCACTGTATATTTATGGTTTGAACACAATTAACCAATTAAATTCTACACGTACACATACATAAACATATTTTAAACTATAGAAATATAATCTAAACACTAATTATAGGCACCTCAGTTACCTATCTAATATGTTTACTTTATATCTATAAAAAAGTACTGTTCTTACTTTTACTACTCTAACAGCCATTTTACGTCTACTGCTGAACATGGCCCCTCTTTAACAGACCTTGGTAAACCAGTGTCGTTGAGTGATACTGCTGTAATCACCACGCTTTGCAGGCGGATTGATTGGTGGTAATATATTTAAGCTAATAGGTGCTGTTGTCCATCCATCAGCTGTATGCCGTTTAGTCGCCACTTACGACATTCATAAGAAGTTATAGGATGGTCTATTCTAAGCCCGAAACCACAAGATACGGTTCTTACTATTCACACCACGTTTGACTGAATAATTATCTTACCTCCTTAATAGAGATGTGCTGAAAAGCCTCATATCGAGCTGAGAATTAAGTTCCATCTTTCTCAATAGGGACAAAAATACATCAAGCCGCCTCGGCGCCGGCAAATTGGGACCTCCACTTCGGTAGCAATCCAATAAATGAGTCGGTATACTTGGCACAATCACACATTTTGATACTACACAAATAATAAAAATATGTTAAGAATCATAACAAGATAATAGCACTTTACAGAAATTAACAGGCAATCTATACTCACGGCTAATCATAAATATTACGTTAAATATTATTCTCTTCATATTACTTCATTTAAATTACAGTTATTGCATAAACATATAGTTAGAATAATAAGCAACAATACAACAATGTGTAGGCAAGGTGTGCTCCACTATAGATCACTTGCCTGATAAGATAATGATAATGAATCAACCTGGTTGCCTCATAACTCACATACAGTGCTCTACAGATAATGAAAATTAACAGGGATATATATTAATAAAATGATTACAAAAAATAATTTACCTTTTATTGACGAACCATCTGTACAACATTATTAGTCTAGCCTTGATGAATTATTAAATTCAAAAGTTCACTATATTTGGTACCGAATAAACTTAACTAAATACTATAAAAATAAATACATTTTATGGAATTTCATAAATGCAAATGTTATATCGAGTGAAGTATTTGTGATGCAAACTGAATATAAAACACAACCAATAAAAAATACTCCTTTGTTTTAAGAGAAAAAAAAACAATACTTATATACATAAACTTGGGTTAGGACTATAATAATACTAAGCAGTCATATAATCTCTAAAACAATTTAAACACTCATCTTAGTATATTTTATACAATAATTTGTTCTATTCCATTAAATTATCATCACCCAGGTACAGGCACAACTGGATTAATTATAGTTACTTATGTGTATACTACACTGGTAGTTTCAATTATTTCATTTCATTTAAAATAATCGACATTGAACTTAAAACGACCTAAAAACTTAGGTACTTAGACACGTAAAATGCAATTTTAAGTAACAACATCACAGTAAAATTAGACTGTACACTTTTGTAGGAATCCTCAAGTTTATAATGTATTTATAACAGGAGGCTAATTACGTAACGAAATAACTGTGACTTAGATATAACTGTGTTTGCTACTCAAGTTTTACTATGCCTGCAAAAATATTTTAAATATGTCAATATACCTATTAAGTTAATGTAGCTTCAATAATACAGTAACAATAATGTCTTACAATAACCCTAAATATATAAAGACATCTTCATCGAAGTTATAGACAAATTGTTATGTAATTAGCCTTCTATTCTATATAGTGATACTAATAATTAAAATATAACACAGCACCATTAAAGCACTGTTCCTTTAATAAAGTTTTCCTTGCTAAAAGAGAATAAACGAAATAAACCATAGGCCAACATACAACATTAGTATGTAATTGTTAAATACCTTGTACTGTTTTGTTTTTTAATTTAATTACTGGAGTGGTCAATTAAACTAAGCAAATAGGTATATGGCATAATCGTAAATTAATTCTCATCATTAATTTCTAACTAGATAACATAATATCACAATATTAGAAATGTATTATCGTAGGACTAATTTGGCTGGTTTTCCATCGACTTGTCTAGAAGATCCATGTTTCAAAGTGAATTCCCTTTTTATGTATGCAAATAATAAGTCAGTAATAAGGAATATTTGTGCCGTTGCAAATGAAAGTGTGACACCAAAGAAGAAGTTGGCATTTGCCGATCCAGAATATATCCATAAATGCCAAACTGTGGGACCAAGTGCTGACGTAATGATGAATGCAGAACCCACAATAAACTTTTGTTGCATGACTGAAACAAGAATAAGTAGTTAATATAATGCACTCTTAAAATAGACAGACTTATCTATACAAATATTATAAAGAGGAAAAGTTTGTATTTTTTGCATGTTTCTTTCAAATAAACTCAAAAACTACTGAACTAATTTCAATAATTCCTTCACCATTCAAATGCTATGTTATGCCTGAGTAAGAAAGCTATATTTTTGACTAGAAACAATTAAGGATCCTTACTAAAACTTCGATAATGTTAACCAAGGTATGAAAAAAATGCTATAAATTGTCTTTCATTGCATGCGCTGTAGAAACTATGAATGGTAGAACAAACACATGTTCTACAATATTAAATATATAAAAAACTTTGTGGTACGATTTGCCTAACTATAGTAGTTATATAATCTATATATATAAAAGAAAGTCGTGTTTGTTACAACACTTATAACTCGAGAACGGCTGGACCGATTGCCATGGATTTTGATTTGTTGGATTTGTTTCCGTCCCGAATAGCAGAATACATTTTAAAAACAAAAGAAAGTCGTGTTAGTTACACTATTTATGACTCAAGAACGGCTGAACCGATTTGGCTGAAAATTGGTAGGGAGGTAGCTAAGAACTGGAACTTTTGGGTAGGGGTAGGGTAGGGTAGGGTAGGTTAGGGGTAGGTTAGGGTAGGGGTAGGGTAGGGTAGGGTAGGGGTAGGGTAGGGGTATAGTAGGGGTAGGGTAGGGTAGGGGTAGGGTAGGGTAGGTGTAGGGTAGGGGTAGGGTAGGGGTAGGGTAGGGGTAGGGTAGGGTAGGGTAGGGGTAGGGGTAGGGTAGGAGTAGGGTAGGGTTAGGGTAGGGGTAGGGTAGGGCAGGGGTAGGGTATAAAAGTCCACCCGAGCGAAGCCGGGGCGGGCCGCTAGTTTCCTATAAAATCTCAGCATTATTTTTTGTAATTAAATTTTTTAAAGGTACAACACTATTTATAAATATTGTATAGATCAATAAATAGTGAAATTGTTTTATAAGAAATATCAAACTACAAAGAATTTGGTACTTCACTGGGCATAAAGGCCAGCAGAGCTCCAGCCTAATTATAACATATAATATTAATTTAACACAAATATATTGTAAAATATACTTACAAGAGAACAAATGTTTCCACATAGGCAGTAAAGCCAAGTAAAATCCAACATCACCCACACATGGATATGATCTGAATATTGTAGACAATGCTATTAGCACAGTGGCTAGTAACACAGGCTCTTTCTTAAACCGTAATGTTAATGGAACAACATATAGTGCTAGTGCATTTATCTGGAAAGCACAAACAAATAGCAGTCGAAAATGTTCAAACATCTCAGTGAAGAAGTACCAAAATAAGCCAATGTTGGGTTTCAAGTCGGGAACTGTCAATCTGCAAAACAAATAAAAATTATGAGTATGAAAAATGACCTAAATAAATATTATGAGTGTGGAAAATGATGTAAATGATGGTTTTACAATCTGTTGTAAATTTATATCTAGCTGTCATCTATTTTAATGTTGTAAAGAGGTTAAATTTGATTGTTTAGTTTGTTTGCATTGAATGGACTCCAATACTATGGGACCAATTTTAAGAAATCTTTCACCATTCGAAAGCTACATTACCTAGGAGTAACATGGGCATTATTTAATTATAAAGTCATCAGAAGCTATGTGGTTTGGGAAGTTTAAATAATTAAGAAGGTTAGAATATTAATACAAGATAAGAATTACAGAAAATATTTTGCCCATATTTAGATTTTTTTAAATTAAATAACAGTTATCAATAATTTATTACTAATCGGTATCTGGTTATAAAAGTGCTTTACAATCATAAAACATCAAGAAAAATTGTCAACAACACCAGGGATAAACAGATTTTTCATTTTTTCAGATTTTGAAGTCTACTAGTATTGTTATTAACCCCTCATGCTAAGCTTAAATATTTGTGTTATGAGTGGGTTCACATTGGTAGTGCAATGGGTGGGGTTTGAACCGGTGACCTCAAGATCACAAGTCCGACGCCCTAGCCATTGGGCTATTGCCGGTGGTCTGAATTTATTCATCTCAATTTGTAATCATAGGTACTGTCTTTTAAAGTAAAAGTTAAAGACTTGATAACTCTTTATTCTAATATGCATTAACACAAAAACTTACATAAATCCATATGTATTGTTCACATATTTATAAGATCCATCCATGATGTATGCCGACAAATATATCAGAAAACCCCAGCTTAGAACAAACACAAGCAGCGTCTTGATATATGAACACTTGTTGCAGCCCTTGTTAACATCAGCGAGTAATATTGAGATTGGCACTATCAGCAACAATGGATATAATGCCTGGTGTGTAGCTAATGCTATGAACACACAGGCTACCACTCTCTGTCCACTAGATGCTCCCCACAGAGCTGTCGCTACCAATAAGTTCTGAACCACCGTGGTCGTCATACCAGCACAATTCAAAACAGAGTAAGGGTTAAACAGATACACTGATAACACATATTTAGAGGCATCTTCCAATTGGGCATCATCCAATAACAAAGATTTCGATTCATCAGCAATTTCCTTCAAAGCAGACTGTTGGGAATCTTTGAAAATCCGTATAAAAGCCTTAGATGTTTTGTACAACAAGAAACCAGTCAGAAGATCCATTAGAGTGAAAAGAACTGGTAATAGAAACGGAACTTTCTTCATTAGGGAATGGAATAGCAGTAACATAATAGGTGATTCATGAAAAGAGTCCCCATCGTATGGATTTATATTGCGATCATATAAATAAACCCCTTCCATTAACCTCTTCCATGAGTTCAAAGGCGTTGCAATTTCCACTCTGTCAGCAATAGTTTGCCAATAATCCAAATTTATTAGCCAATATCTCACTAAGCCGGCAACTAGATACTTTAATACCACGCCCATTTTAAACCAAAATTTTATTTATTTCTAATTCAGACATGAACATGAAAATTGTATTAATTTCAAATCCACAGACTATGAAATTATATGACTTAACATGTCTGAATTGCCATATAACTAAAATGTCATTGTCTGTAGTACGTAGTACTCATACATAAGGAAAGTATGCATAACATTATATTGTACCTATCGGCGCAACCACATAAAATAAGCATAGCAACAACACTTCATTAATGATAAACACATAAATACAATTACTCGTCTCATCAAAATAAATAAATTGTGAATCAATGCATGATTTGATAGAAACACAAATATGTTCATAAAATACTAGACTAATAAATAAGTATTCAGGATCAAATTATGATTTGTAAATCGTTGAAATATTTGTAGAAATAATTATCTGTTCACATAGTTTGAAAATTATCAAAGTAAATTGTTTACTGTTTGTGAGCCGCTCGTTTAGTATAAATACGGCCGGCGGACCGATTGCAATTCAGTCTCGCTCGAGCTGCCGGACTGTACGGAGCTCCTCAATTTACTGGAATAAAACTTGAAAACCATATTATGGAGTTTTGCTGTTACTATGGATCAACAACCCTAGATAGAGAACCATCCTGATGAATGTGACGTCAGCAATGATGACGTCACACCTTATTAAAAACAACGATGCTCGAACTTCCTCGTCATCAGAAGTGGGACTCGAAGTGATCCTTGGAACTGCTTCATCACGGCCTGTTGCGACTCAACCTTGGCTTCAAGCAAATACAAGTAAACAACGAGCCATCAGAATAAAGGATAAGTAACTCAATTTAATATTGTCTAATATCCCAAACTGTCTTTGACATCTACGAGAACCTACGAGAACCTCCGAGAACTCTACGAGAACCTCCGAGAAGTCTACGAGAACCTCCGAGAACTCGTCGAGAACTTCCAACACCTTACACACCTTATTAGTATTGATATTCCTAGACTAACATAGAAATGCATGTTTTTGCATAACAACTAAATATAAAGCAACGCAAGTTGCTCACAGATACCCAACTCAGAGAAAGTTATTTCTATTATTGCAGATTTCGCGAAGAACCCTACGAGAACCTCCGAGAACCCTACGAGAACCTCCGAGAACTCTACGAGAACCTCCGAGAACTCGTCGAGAACTTCCAACACCTTATTAGCATTGATATTCCTAGACTTACACAGAAATTACTATCTGTAATAATAAAAATAATACTCCCAAATATTTATTCAGTTCTGTCTTTAAATAAATTATTTAATCTGTTTTTTAATGAAAACGTAAATAAAATTCGTATAAAGACAACCGATTGGTAAATTGTGAATGCCAACTAAATAATAAAAGTAACTGGACCAAAACTTCTTGGACATGCCTATCTGAGTATGTTTCGCCGGATCGTCTCGATGAGGCCGCGTTGAAACCGGCAGTAGAATAACTCCACTGAGTTTGTTTCGCCGGATCTTCTCAGTTGGGGCGTATTGGATCCGGTGGTAGCACTAAAGCGCGTTCGTTGAGATACTTATGGTCCGTCTAAATAATAACATACTCGAAGGACAGAACTTAGATTTAATAATAGATGCAAAATAATAAAATAAAATAAATAAAATTGTACAATTACGCGACGAGAATCAACGAGGCTGGTGCAGAGCGCGCACCGCCTGTCAGAATGGCCGTATCGGCGCAACCACATAAAATAAGCATAGCAACAACACTTCATTAATGATAAACACATAAATACAATTACTCGTCTCATCAAAATAAATAAATTGTGAATCAATGCATGATTTGATAGAAACACAAATATGTTCATAAAATACTAGACTAATAAATAAGTATTCAGGATCAAATTATGATTTGTAAATCGTTGAAATATTTGTAGAAATAATTATCTGTTCACATAGTTTGAAAATTATCAAAGTAAATTGTTTACTGTTTGTGAGCCGCTCGTTTAGTATAAATACGGCCGGCGGACCGATTGCAATTCAGTCTCGCTCGAGCTGCCGGACTGTACGGAGCTCCTCAATTTACTGGAATAAAACTTGAAAACCATATTATGGAGTTTTGCTGTTACTATGGATCAACAACCCTCGATAGAGAACCATCCTGATGAATGTGACGTCAGCAATGATGACGTCACACCTTATTAAAAACAACGATGCTCGAACTTCCTCGTCATACCTATGTTTAATTAATCCAGAATATCTCTTTGAATTTCTGTTACAAAAAGTTTAATTTTATTAAGAAAAAATATATTGTCATATTTTTGATTTATAATAAATTATTTTCTGCCCAGATACATACATTTTATTTTAAATTTTTAAATAACATAATTGCTTATATTATCCGAGAAACCCATGAGAATCCCCATCCATTAAAAATAATTGTGCGCAATATGTTTTTACTTAGTGTGTAGTGTGTACAATTGTTTTTTAGGTGCCAATTTTATTTCATGCAACACTGTCTGAATCGCTTCATAATCGTTATGATATTCTTGACATAGAGCAGAGACTATAATATAATATATAGACTGACAAAGCGGAACAAAAAAACGTAACTCGATTTTAGGGACCATGGATGCTACAGCTCTTACAGTTCGCGGCCCTCTCGGACGTCGGGTCTACGAGGGCACCGGTTGGTTCTTTGCAAACTAAAGGACGAGCGGGGACGCGTCGCGAACGCGGGCGCACTCTTCTCGGGCGGGTCGGATAGAGTGGTTTTTGTGTAGTGGTGCTGGGTCCTTGCAATCTTTTTAATGCTAGTTAGTAACCGACGGTGATTACGATGCTTAAAAAAAAAGTGGGCGATTAAAGCATTCCAAATCGCCTTTCATTCTGCATTCATAGATCGGAAGCACCTATCACTAATATTCGCACACAGCAGATCAAAGAAGGAGTCCAATGAAGCATTTTAAGCGATCTTTGCTTTTAGTCGGTTCCAATCACCCAGCGCTAGGGTAAGTTCACCTGTTCGCCTGCATCGCCCAATTCGCGTTCATTTAACGGATCTCCCTTTAAAAATCCTCAAAAATAAGTAAACTAACGCACTAATCAAACGAAAAGTAATTACCGCTAAAATGCATAAGCACGCATAAGCATGCATATGCACGCACATATGGACAAAAGTTCCGTGTGCCAAACCAATCCCGTTTAGAAAAATAAAGTAACTATCGGCTGTTCAACAAGGGAGAGCTTACCCGCGGAATTTTTAGAATAAAAAAATAGTGTGCAGCGACGCATTCGATGATAAGTTTTTTATAGTTTTATGTGAATTTTAGGATACATAGCTAATATAAGACTTTTATAATGAAAATAAAAATAATAGTAATTATTAATTTGATTGTTTTTAGAATATTATTGCTAATTTTTTTGCAATGTTTTTTTACTAATATTCCAATGGATACCACTAAATACCTATCATCTTCCCCTCAGGAAGCTGAAAGACTATTAAAAGCGAACATTACATCAGACGTGTCTAGGTTCGGCTTCCGGACAATAAATGGTGTTGATATCGTATAGGCATTCCGAACAATTAAAATGAAAGCACAGTAGACTTGTGGGGACTTTCTGTTAAAGCTATTGACACAGTAATACAAAATATCGCTCCTATTCCTGCAGCTATCTTTAATACATCCATAACTAATGGAGTATTCCCTGACTTACTGAAGATTAGTAAAATAGTGCCGATATTTAAATCAGGTTGCTCAAATAACGCGACAGACCTATCTCGATATTACCAACTCTAAGTAAAGTATTTGAAAAGATTATGCTTAATCAAATGTTGACACATTTTAATCTAAATGGGATATTGCACGATAAGCAATTTGGATTCACTAAAGGCCGGTCAACTCAGGACGCAGGATGCACTCTGATTAAATGCATACTAGAGGCTTGGGAGGGGTCGCAAGATGCTCTTGGAGTCTTCTGTGACCTTTCCAAGGCATTCGACTGTGTAAATCATTTTCCGTGAGGGAAAATTCTGGCCTATCGAGGGGGGTGCGTGACGATGCATCGTCGTTGCCGTACCCCTTACCCCGTAGCCCTGCAGCCGACCGGTGGCTGTGACAATAAAAGGGCGCGCACTGATGCCGCGATCTCTTTTACCTCACTACAACCACACGCTGCGGTCGACACCCTACACCAGCCGGCTGCTACCATCCGGACTGGACGAGACGTGGAGACGAGCCCTGCTTCCCTCGCTGCCGCTACCATCTACCTAAGGCGTCAGCGAGACTACTACCATCCAGCTTCCTAAAAAGCTAAGTGTATTGTGACTAGCTACCTGGTCACCTACTCAAACCGAGTCCTAGAACCTGCCCTATTCTAACTGTTGTAAATCTTTACTTCTTGTTTTAAATAAACTATAGTGTACTGAGTGATCTGTGTTTACTTCCTCTCTTTATATAAAACTCATCTCTTTTCATTTATGTAACACGTGGTTGGCTACACCAACACGTACTACGTTACATGTTCTTAAGTTAAAATATTATGGAATTACTGAAAAATCGCTTGATCTTGTTATATCCTATATATCTGATAGGAAACAAATAGTATTTGTAGACGGCGTTGCTTCAATAGAGCATTTAATAAAAATGGGCGTGCCCCAAGGATTGGGTCCTTTTCTGTTCTTAGTTTACATCAATGACTTACCATACATCATAAATAAACTGTCAGATATAGCTTAGTCCTTTTTGCAGACGATACCTCATTAATATTCAAAGTCAATAGAAAAGATACTAACCTTATTGAACACAATAAAACACTTAGTATACTTTCACATTGGTTTTCTTCAAATAATCTTTTCAAAACTGCAATGGGGCCCTCATATTGAAAAATTAACTGTTAGAGTACTCAGTTTCGCATCTTATGCAGTCTGGGAAATTAGGCAATGCAATTGTCAGATGAAGCAACTGCTAGACTAGTGTATTTCGCGTACTTTCATAGCATTATGTCCTTTGGAATACTGCTTTGGGGTTCAGCCGCTGATGTCAATAGTATTTTTATATTACAGAAAAGAACAGTTAGGGCTATTTACGGTTTAGGTAGTCGCGACTCCTTGCGTACCCTGTTTAAAGAGATAAATATACTTACCGCTTCTTCTGAGTACATATACCAAAATATCATTTTTGTTAGAAAAAATATAGATCATTAGAGCAAAAAAAGTGATATTCATAATGTTAACACAAGAAATAAACATAAAATTGCCATACCCGGTTTTAGAGTAAGTCGAACCAATAAATCATTTATGGGAAATGGTATTAGGTTTTATAACAAACTCCCTAGTCGTGTTATGATTTGCCTGATACAACTTTTAAAGCATATATTAAACGTGTCCTTGTATCTAAAGGTTACTATAGCGTTAAGGACTATATTGAGGATAAAGATGTTTGGTCTCATGAACCATCCTGCGTAACACTTCCGAGAGACCCTGCATCTAAGTAAAATAGTAAGCATAATAGTGTGATGTTCTGTGAACTATCTGTAATCGGCCTAAATGAGTTACATTAATAGACCGCTAGTTCTGTCTCAAATTAGCTTCTTTTATTAGTATAAAAACATTAATAGATAATCAAATATTATAAAGACAACCGTTTGGGAAAATAATGTGTATGCCAAATAAATAATAAAAGTAACTGGACCAAAACCTACGCTCTACCCATTTTAGTATGTTTCGCCGGACCGTCTCATGTGGGTCGTGTTAAAACCGGCGGTAGAATAACCCACTGAGTTTGTTTCGCCGGATCTTCTCAGTTGGGACGTATTGGATCCGGTGGTAGCATTAAAGCGCGTCCGTCGTTATATACTCATGGTCCGCCTAAAATAATGACAATTGTTCTTAGTATAATTTAATATAGACAGAACAAGCTACTGGACACAATATAGTAAAATAATAAATTTAAGACTAAAATTATTAAAAACAATAACTAAAATACCTGCTTAATATGCTCATTTATAAATATTAAAATTATACATAGATTAATAATAAATTATTGTTTTGACTATTTGCAAGTGCCTGTAATAGGTTTACGTAAATAAAAATGATTTTTATTTATTTATTTTATATTTAACGCTTAAAATAAGGTGGGCGTGAATTACTACATCAAAACAAAACTTCCACTTTGCGTCCGCAATGGACGCAAACTGGGTAAACGCCTATATCTGATGTTTATCTATTTAAAAAAAAGATATCAACATGTTTTTTTTTTCTTTTTCTTCTCGCTCCCTTCTGAGAGCTTTTGGCTCGCACTTTCTGTGCATCTGCCATATTCAAGTTTTCTTGACATTTTCAGTTTTGTGCTTGTGTTGAATCGTATTTTGATGGGTTTGTTAGGATTGGATTGTTACGGATATAGGTAAGGTAGGGAAACGAAACGCGTTAAATGCAATTAAATTAGATATTTCAATACAGGATCAGAGAGAAAGTTATTTTATAAAACATAAAAACAAAATTATACTAAATTAAATAAAATAAAAAACCCATAAAAATATTATATATATGACGAGGAAGGACGAGCATCGTTGTTTTTAATAAGGTGTGACGTCATCATTGCTGACGTCACATTCATCAGGATGGTTCTCTATCGAGGGTTGTTGATCCATAGTAACAGCAAAACTCCATAATATGGTTTTCAAGTTTTATTCCAGTAAATTGAGGAGCTCCGTACAGTCCGGCAGCTCGAGCGAGACTGAATTGCAATCGGTCCGCCGGCCGTATTTATACTAAACGAGCGGCTCACAAACAGTAAACAATTTAGTTTGATAATTTTCAAACTATGTGAACAGATAATTATTTCTACAAATATTTCAACGATTTACAAATCATAATTTGATCCTGAATACTTATTTATTAGTCTAGTATTTTATGAACATATTTGTGTTTCTATCAAATCATGCATTGATTCACAATTTATTTATTTTGATGAGACGAGTAATTGTATTTATGTGTTTATCATTAATGAAGTGTTGTTGCTATGCTTATTTTATGTGGTTGCGCCGATACGGCCATTCTGACAGGCGGTGCGCGCTCTGCACCAGCCTCGTTGATTCTCGTCGCGTAATTGTACAATTTTATTTATTTTATTTTATTATTTTGCATCTATGATTAAATCTAAGTTCTGTCCTTTGAGTATGTTATTATTTAGACGGACCATAAGTATCTCGACGAACGCGCTTTAGTGCTACCACCGGATCCAATACGCCCCAACTGAGAAGATCCGGCGAAACAAACTCAGTGGAGTTATTCTACTGCCGGTTTCAACGCGGCCTCATCGAGACGATCCGGCGAAACATACTCAGATGGGCATGTCCAAGAAGTTTTGGTCCAGTTACTTTTATTATTTAATTGGCATTCACAATTTACCAATCGGTTGTCTTTATACGAATTTTATTTACGTTTTCATTAAAAAACAGATTAAATAATTTATTTAAAGACAGAACTAAATAAATATTTGAGAGTATTATTTTTATTATTACAGATAGTAATTTCTGTGTAAGTCTAGGAATATCAATGCTAATAAGGTGTTGGAAGTTCTCGACGAGTTCTCGGAGGTTCTCGTAGAGTTCTCGGAGGTTCTCGTAGGGTTCTCGTAGGGTTCTCGGAGGTTCTCGTAGGGTTCTTCGCGAAATCTGCAATACTAGAAATAACTTTCTCTGAGTTGGGTATCTGTGAGCAACTTGTTGTTGTTATGCAAAAACATGCATTTCTATGTTAGTCTAGAAATATCAATGCTAATAAGGTGTGTAAGGTGTTGGAAGTTCTCGAAGAGTTCTCGGAGGTTCTCGTAGAGTTCTCGGAGGTTCTCGTAGGGTTCTCGTAGGGTTCTCGTAGGGTTCTCGGAGGTTCTCGTAGGGTTCTCGGAGGTTCTCGTAGGGTTCTCGGAGATTCTCGTAGGGGATGGAATGATGCTGTGCTCTGGGCGGTCCTGTTCGCCGTGGTACACAGAGGCTCTACTGGGAGTATGGAACTAGGTTGAAGGTGTTTATACACAGGTTCTAAAAGAGTTAAATTCAAGGTAATATTTTGTAAATATGTTCAACTCACAGTTTATTGTGGCAATGAATCTTCTTTACTTTGATCTCGTAGTTTTTGCTGAGGCAACCCGTCACTTGATGTGCTTGGTACGGGGCTCTATTTCTATTTCAGGTGATGGTAGTGGCTCATCTTCTGCCGATACGGTTACCTGATCACCAGGTTGTGATGCACGACGAAGTTTAAATTTAGGCTTACCTCCAGAACATAGCGCTCCGGAAAAACTGACCCCGGCAGGAGAACTCCACTCCTCAGCCGTCCGCACCACGAAAGAGGAAGCAAATCGCCTCGTGCGTATCGAAGGAATGTCAACAACAAAAGGGTGAAACCGCTCGCCGCACCCAGTCGTCCGGTGATGGAAGGGTGAAGGGGGCATCAGGTTATGTAGAACCTCCGCACACTCCCTGAAATGTAACCGATAAAAAACCGATAGGCAGGCCACTCGAGGCTCCGAAGACTTGCCTCCACAAGTGAGCCATTGCCTATGACTCTTCGCTCGACGCCCCAATGCATCCAGAGCATCCAGCTAATATCTGAAGATAGATAGAAAGATTTGAAGTACCGCCCCACCCTGGAGAGGAATGCCGTCAGGACCACCAGCCTTATTCACATCCAGAGTGCAAAGAATGTTTAAGTACCACTTTTTGCCGAATGTAGAAGTCCAATGAGGTAACCTGGGTGGACTTTTACCAGCAGCATCTAGTTGTGAATTCTTAGTAAATAGAGATGCAAATAAGTCTGCTTTCTCCTTGGCGGTGTGAGCTAATGAACCGTTCGGCTCCTGCAGTGGCGGAAAAGAGGACCGACAGAAATAGGCTTCGACCGATTTGGCAAGAAACCAAAAAGCTTTACTCCCAGATGGGTAAGATGCTAGTGTGGCTCCAATGCGTCCAATATGGTCAAAGCGGGCCCTGCGTAGCGCACGTTTGCAAGACTTGGCAGCTTATGTGCTTCAGTACTATCACACTCAGCGCCGAACCATGAACGGGCCTTGTCTCGGAGTGAGACATCAGAAAATGGAACGAAATATTCCATAGTCTGGCATATCACCCCAGAAACAGCCTCCGCGCAGCAAGTTGGGTCGTCTGAAGAGAAGCATAAGCGCAGCCAAGGGTAAGACGCGAAAAAATACCGCATCCCATCCCAATCTGCTGACTTGTATCGCCATACTCGCCTAGCCCCCTTGAGATCGGGATCGGGTGGCGAGCAGACAGACACAGATTTCACCAGACAGTGGTCGGAGCCACCCAACGGCGAGGAAACCGCGACTTGACATGGGTCTGGATCAGTTGTCAGCAGAAGGTCCAAGCAACCGGCCGCATGGCCATCAATGTCGGGCACCCGTGTCAGTCCAGTCACCAGTTGGGAGGGACCAAGCGTCAGTGCGAATGCACACGCCAATCCCCCAGCATGGCCGGTGCTCCGGCATGGGCACAGCCACTCCTGGTGGTGGGCATTGAAGTCCCCCAGAACAACCAGCTGCACCGATGGGCACCTGAACTGAGCCAGTTCAGCAGAGTCCGAAAGATAGTGAAACAACCTGGTTGTCCCCATGTTGTCGGTGTGCGACCGATAGACACCAGCATAGAGTATCTGCTCCAAGCGAGAAACTGGAATCCTCAATGTTACGGAGACACCGACAGCAGATGTCATCGCGAGCACACACGCAGGCGCCAGCGCGTGGCTTAAAACTGTGCTCCAGGGTGTACTCCGGGCGGCGCAAGCATGCTGCGTCAGCCGGACATCTGATTTGCGTCTCCATGAGGAACAGCAGATGTGGTTTTTCGGTCTCATGGTGGTGATGGACCGGTATGAGATCGGAGTGCAGACCTCGGATGTTAGAGGTGCATTTTTTTTTTTTTGATCATGAGCGACTTTTCGTGTTCGCCCTCTTCCCACAACTCTTGCATAAACGCTCGAACATTTGCTGATTCATTTGCATCATGTGCATGAAGAATTAAGGTGGCACCCCACCCATGGACGTATTGGGCATAGGTACATTGATCATCGGCTGTTGCCCCTGTTGCGTAGACCCCATTGCTTGAAGATGAGGTTGAGACGCAACAGGTGGTGATGAAGCAGTTCCAAGGATCACTTCGAATCCCACTTCTGATGACGAGGAAGGACGAGCATCGTTGTTTTTAATAAGGTGTGACGTCATCATTGCTGACGTCACATTCATCAGGATGGTTCTCTATCGAGGGTTGTTGATCCATAGTAACAGCAAAACTCCATAATATGGTTTTCAAGTTTTATTCCAGTAAATTGAGGAGCTCCGTACAGTCCGGCAGCTCGAGCGAGACTGAATTGCAATCGGTCCGCCGGCCGTATTTATACTAAACGAGCGGCTCACAAACAGTAAACAATTTAGTTTGATAATTTTCAAACTATGTGAACAGATAATTATTTCTACAAATATTTCAACGATTTACAAATCATAATTTGATCCTGAATACTTATTTATTAGTCTAGTATTTTATGAACATATTTGTGTTTCTATCAAATCATGCATTGATTCACAATTTATTTATTTTGATGAGACGAGTAATTGTATTTATGTGTTTATCATTAATGAAGTGTTGTTGCTATGCTTATTTTATGTGGTTGCGCCGATATGTACATAATTATTATTATATTTATAATCTAATATTATTACTATGTATATAATTAGAAAGTAAATTATATATTGAAGGATTGATAGAATATAAGAGGGTTTTAATACATGTTGGGAAAGGAATGTCAAGGGAGATTAGGTTATCATCAAAGGAAGAACGGTCATAATTTGTACAGGAAAAGAAAATATGGTTCAAATCCCCAAAATCATGTCCACAAACACATCGAGTATTATCAATAATACGTAGTTTTGCTAAGTGAGCAGGGCAAGTAGTATGTCCAAGGCGCATTCTTATCAATATTAAAGTCGCAATTTTATCCAACTTAGTGATAGAAAACCACGATTTTATTGGTATTTGTGGTTGAATATCGAAATAGTGTTTACCTTTTGATTTACTACTTTCCGCACATAATGTTTCCCAAGAGCTCTTTAAATATTGTTTAGGAAGTGTAGCCAAGTCCTGAACAACGTTTTTAAAAGGAAATAGGTCTCCACATTCCACAGCCTCGTTTGCAACCCTGTCAGCTTTTATATTACCCGTGATACCACGATGGCCAGGAATCCAAACGAAAGTAACTAAAATATATCCTTTTGTATAACAATTATGAAGTTTATTTCTAATGTCTGCTATAACAGAAAAAATAGATTTTGAATTAAAAGGATATTTTTCCAAAGTCTGTAGGGCACTCATGGAGTCACTTAAAATTAAACTATTTTCAAGTTTGAAAATTACGATATATTCCAATGCTTTAGCGATGCCAAGACATTCAGCAGTGAACACAGAAGTTTCAGGTGGACACTTTATTTTTTCTACTATGTTATATTGTGCATGATAAACTCCCACTCCCACAAAATTGCCCGTTTTATGCTTGGAGGCATCAGTATAAATGTGGTGCCAGCCAGGCCAACTGGTTTCTATAGAAAAATTAAAATGGCTATTTATATTATATATATCTGTATTTACAAAATATTTTACAATGGGTTTCAAAGTTAAAGCTTCATATTTTGAATTAAAAAAGTCAAGGATTGGAGATCGATGTGTCGGAGCCTGAATATATTTATGCTTCAGATAACTTTTTACTAAACATGGCAAAGGCTTGTTACTGCAATGCACTGATGACTCTATAAGGTCAATGAGTTCTTGTAATTTTGATATTAATGGACTGTTGGAAAATTGTAATACGCGGTAAAACATACCATCTGACGCGCCGAGACAGAGCGTTAGATTTTCTTTATCATCATTACCAGATCGGCAGTGAACATTTTTCACTCCCTTTCTGGCAAGGACTGGTTGACCTTTCTGACACAAAAAAAAGGCAGACTCATCGCAGTTGAACACGCGTGCGGGGTCTTCCAACACAGCCATGAGATTGTTGTCTTCGAAATATTTTCGGACTCGTTGAAACCAGCCCCTTATTTTTTCTTCAGTAGCGTTTACACGGGCAGTAGTCAATGCTTGACATACTCTCTTTCTTATCCTTGGGTTTCTTTTCAGAAAGGCCTCGTACCAATGTCTGCCAGGGACTCCGTCCTTGAATGGATTTTGTCGCTTCAATCCTATCAGTAATTTAGCTACCGAGTGTAGCAGTTGATCTTTCGTAACTGGAAATCCAATTTCGGCCATATGCAGTACCCATTTTACCAACAAACCTTCTTCTGTCGATGACAGGACTGTTGGAGCTCCTGCTGACTCTTGTTTTTTGTATTTTTTATTAATTTTGTCATGAAAGGTCTGGTTGGGTATGTTATATACCTTAGATGCACGATATATGGTCATGGATCCATTTTTTATATCCTCTAAAGCTTTGGCGAGGTCCTCGTTGGAGTACTTTTTGTTTGACATTTCGACCTGTAAAAAAATTAAAATGCAGTAGCTCACTCAGGTACTTCTATATCTACCGTAATGAGAGACACAGCCAAAAACAGTGAAGGTAATTGCGGTAGTCAGATTAACATAAATTTCTAACGAGTAACTCTTCTTAACAACATAAAATGACTTGAATTGTATAGGAATGCAATCATACTAGTAATAGGTACCAAAAAATATACTGGAAGATACAATTAAATTAAACAAATTAATGATTTTGTACCGATGTTATTTGTGACGAATCTGTTTAAAGTAAAAAAATGTTTTCTCTTTACACACGTATTTCATAACATAGAGAAATAAAATCGTAATACGTAATTTGATTCCAAGAAACTATGTTATATATTAGACCTGTAACAGCTTTTTTTGTTTACTTATCTCATCTCGTTCCTGACAAATTACAAAAAACAAAATCACCTTCCTTTCCTCTATTCCGTAATTGTTACGTAATAATGGACACGGTTGGTTTTTGGTGTAGGTAATTCCGGCAATCAGAAAATTTCAATTAACTCGCTAAAAACTAAATGAAGTAACTTGAAACGGTAATCAATCAGTTTGTTTTAAAACCCTTAAAAATAATTACATTACTTAGTTATGAAAATACTTACATATCACTCGCAATATCCTTATGAAAATCCGCGCGGTAGCTTACGCGTACGCAACACACACACTACCTTTATGGCGGTTTGGCTCAGACTGACCGAGGGAGACGTGACAACTGAGCCGACGATGATGGTTACAGTTCTTTTTAACGTGTGTAATTGACGCTCTACTGTACATACTTAATAGATAATTTTAGAACTTTTTGATACAATTAGAAGTTTTCTTATTTTTAGGCCTAAACCGAAAACTTACAGAATTTCGTACACTTACGTAATATGGTACATCTACCTTAAATGTATCTTATATTAAAATATTTGTTTAATTTAGTAACGTTTGTAATTAAATTAATCCCAATTATTTGTTACATTATCGTCAATAATAGTAAGAAAAGTTGATAATTACTATCGACATTTGTTTAAATCTTAACAACCCTAGGAATGTCATCTTTTATGAAGTATAATGATTTATTAAATCGTTTACATGTAAAAACACCCAAAAAAGACTTGATTCCCAAACTTCGAATGCATTTTAATACGACTAAATTAAAGACCATAGGTACTCCCGAACATTTTACATAAAAATGTGACGTTTGGTTATCGGTCGGATTATATCAGCCATTTTTGCTATAGATCAACTTGTTGATACGAGAGTTCTGCTTATTTATTATTATAGATATTTTCGTTGAATTTATATCTTTTATGAAGTTTAAAGTTATTTGTTGGTTGTTTTGTTTTTGTTATATTTACGTTTTCGAGCTTAAAACATGAGTGCACCTGGACCAAGCAACGCTTGCACTTTTTCTTCGCCAAAGAAAAAGCGATCAAAGAAAACTCCAACGCATTCAACGGAAAAGGTGGCTGTTATTAATGTGTTCAAACTCATAGAAGAAACGTGGTCGAAGGATTTGTATCCTTACAAAGGTATCAATTAAACCACTGAAATTATGGGAATATCGCAAGCCACTGTAAACAGGTTCTAAAAGGACATAGTGAATTAAATCCTATTAAGTTAATATGGGCCCAAGTTAAAGGATTTATTGCTGAGAATAACAAAAGCTTTAAGTTCAGTGAAGTCCAAATTTTACTAGCCGATGCAATTAAAAATATAACAGTAGAGGCTTGACAAAAGTGCATTGATAATGTGAAAAGGAAGAGCAAAAGATGCTTAAAATTGATGGAATAATTGATAGTTGAATATAGTTGACCGCTTCGTTATTCACGATGGCGACAGTTCTTCAGAATCCTCCTTATTCTCCGAATAATTAATTCAATAAGAGTATTTTTTTTTATTATCTTCATAGTTAAGTACTTTATCTTAACCCGAGCTGCTAGACAAACAAATGGGAAACCCTACATTAAATTAAATAGCAATAAAAAACATTGAAAAAAGTTTGAGAAACAATGTTTTCTTTGTTTACACTTTGTCTCAAGCCCCGATGAATAGGGTTATAGATATACCTATAAAATATATAGCTATATATGTAGGCTGCCGCTCTATATACGATGTAGTTCAGAAACTTACTTTCAGAGGGCGCCACTAGTCGTTTCCTGTCTAGGCCGTCGAGATATATCTCTATTTCTATATATAATAAAGTGCTCTGTGTTGTCAAGTGTTTTTAGGAGCTACGATATTTTGTACTGCTATTGTCAGTCTCTATATTATATAGTCTCTGCTTAAAGGCCCAAGTGACCAGGTCATTAAAATACAAAAAAAAAGTTATGATATTTTCCCGCACCTCTTTTAAAAAAGATATGAAGATTGAAGTCTAAATGTAAAGTATAATCATAAAGGTTTGAATTATAACGAGGTAAGTTGTTAATCTCTGTCTCTACTGAACCGGTTTTCAAATTTTTTTACTATTACAAAACCACATTGTAGTAGTTGTAATTGGCTATTTTGAATGAGATTTCCACACGAACGGGATCTACATGAGTGAAACTGCACCATATCAAATTTTGATTGCCTTTATAGTAAAGTTTCTTTTTCCGGTCACATATTCTTGAAATAATTAAATGTAGATAACTATGCTTCACCAGTTTTACTTACCAAAATATTTTAACAAGTAGGTAGGTATTTCGGTGATAGCAGGAACAATAAAAACAGTTTAAAATGGTAACAATGAATTTATTGGTTACGGTAAGTATAATTTTACTTAATAACTAATAATTATCAATAATTCAAAGTGATACATATTCGAGTCCATCGAAATATTTTCGATAACCTTATCTACTAAGTTAATTTGAATTCTTAGGAAGAAGTTAAAATTATAATTTTTGTTTCAATTCGGAATATGATTTTAAGAATTACTTATTATGGTGCGGTAACGTACCTACCACTGCAATGCGACAACGCATCTAAAAACATTTTTTTTATTATGAGCTCGATATGTCCCACTGCAGGGTAAGGGCCGCTCTTCCGTCTTTCCATCCTTGACTGTCCCATAAAAAAAATAGTGCCAAATGTAAATACAATTTTTGATAATTTCATACTGTAGGTAATATGGTCTCAACAAAACTACTTATCACTTTTACTTTTTACAACGGAAATGGCGTCAAAGTACCTACTTAGACTTATGACTCGTTATTTGAGTAGATTTTAAATATGTAAATTATTAATTATAGGTAGGTAGGTACTTATTGATATTGAATATACCAAATTTTCTACAAATTGTCTAATCAATCTTTATAGGTATATATAGAGTCTGTAGACCTCTTTTCATTTATATCATGATAAAAGGGTTCATATGGATTTACTTTATTTATACTGCATGCAAAATAAATTGGTGTATAGGTATACATCAAAAATATAGTGACAGTGAAGATCTCTAAATATATAGCAACATCCAAAATTATCAATAATATTGGCGCATCAACAGTGATCAAATAGTTGAGAGCATCCTTCGTGTTCAAATAATACTTCGTAACAACCACGCCACCAAAAGCACGTAACAGCTAAAACGCCATCGGTATTTGGTATCTAAGCATCCAAAGTATTCAAAATTACGGGACATACTAGAAAAATCAACTTTATTTTTTCTCACTATCTATGATGCTGACCTGTACCAATTCCATTGACAATATAATTCATTTTTATAACATAATATTTAGGAGTCCAGAATTGCTTTCTGGCGTGTCAATCCAAAAGGCTGATAATCCCAATCAGTCCTTTAGCACTCCTGACCATTTTTTTTTTCACTTTAAATTAGAATATTGTATTACGTTTTACGTTCAAATTCAGGTAAAATAAAACAAATCATTACATATCTCACAAGTGGTTTTCAAAAGATACGAGGTAGAATTCGGCAAATACTATGTAAACCTCCTCCCCGAAATGTATATTTCATCCCTAAGTTATTATTATTACTCAAATTTACACCGAAGCCGGGAATAGTTGATCGTAAGGAACCTTCAAAAAGATTTTGTTAGCGACTTTAATTCCAATTCTATTCCAGTTAGCTTGTGCGTATGGCAGCAACTCTTTGTACATCGTCCTCCAGTTCTCGTTGGCAAAAGTGACTCCCAGTTCAGCTGAAAAAATTAAAGATAATGTCTTCACAACGAAACGAAATAAACACCCTGTTGGTAGTTAATAGTATGTGTGAGTAGAGCGTTTAAGAGAGGTAGAATGCCTTAGCCAGCTCTTAATGAGATGGCCATCTGGAGAAGTACCACCACCTAACAGAATCATATACCTACTTAACATTAATAATAATGTTTGTTGATGTATAATGGTATTGAGATTGGAGAGGGAAATCTTGTGTGATTAGACTCCGCTGACTTTTCATATACAAAAAAGTGGAATACAATACAAATTTAATACAAACGTCTTACTTAATTCTCTTGAATCCGGGTTTTTGTTCGTTAAAGCGACGAGCATGCTTCCAACATCGGGTCTCATGTAAAATGCCTTAATTCGGACGTACGTTTCATCACCAATCTTTTCCGGGACACCGTCCAACTTCCAAGTGTACACCAGATCATCTGAAATTCAGATTTTAATTAAGATAAACTTATAATAATATCGGTTTAGGCTGTGTTTCGTTAATTTTTCTATTACAATGTCATAACTAAACGAAAACGGACCTCATTAGACCACTACTCTATTTATTAAGTATCTATGGAATTGACATTGAAATAACATTTCTAAGTTTATAAACTCTATTAATGATGCAGTTCTATTTAAAGAGTGATTTAAAGGCAAGATATGAGAAGAACCTATTCGAAGGAGTTTACGGTGGTCTTATTATTATTATCATTATTAATGATTTTTTATTTTTAAGGTAATACAATAAATATTATTAATTAATTATTTCAAGGGGAATAGCTTATTTTAAAATTTTAATAACTTAGGTAGGTTATGCAATGTTTGATAAAAAATCATCTGCACTACTGCTTAATTTTACAAGTGCCTTAATATAGTAATGCCTCCATAGTATACCGCGACTGATTTTATAACCTGGACTTGATGAAAACACTTGTCCGCTAGTGTTTTTACCAAAGTTGATGAAGACACAAACTTTATAATGTACTTATATCTAAAAAAATATAATTATTTTTAGAATTTATTGGTTCTTTACTGAAGAATTATTCTATGGAGAATAAGGTAAGAATTGTTTTTTTTTTAATAATGAACTATTTATACTTAATACAATTATACCTAAGTACATGATAAGTTTTTAGGTGGAGAATCTCAAATCATCAAAAGTAATAATAAAACTGTATTATGAATGCCATTGTCCATATTCTAGAAGTTTTGTAGTTGACGATTTAAAACAAACCGTCACTAAATTGGGGAACCATCTCGATATTCGCCTGTATCCTTATGGGAATGCCATAGTAAGTAATCACCCAAAACTTTATTTTTAATCAAGAGCTTTACTTAAATACTCATATAGTTTATGTTTCGTAGTATCTACATACCCAACTGCGGTGTGGTTGTGGCTTAAAAAAAAAGACCACCCCACGTCTGACTATGTGTGTCGTAAGAGACGATTGAAGGATATATGTATAGCTGATGATTGGGCAGCAGCATCAATCAGCTCAAAGTTATTTACCATCTTACTGTGATCACCAACAACGTTCAATAGTGGACGTCAACGGGCTGTTGAACTGAACTGTTTATCGGCATAACTACTTATTATAATCAGACAGGTGCAGGTATTAAAAAAAATATCTACAAAGACGGATAACTTCATTAAAATCTTAAATAACCTTTATATGATATCAATTTGCTAGACCACAGAACGCAACGGCTTTTACGAATTCGACTGTCTCCACGGCCCAGCTGAGTGTTACGGTAACAAGTTGCATGCGTGTGCCATAAGCTACCTGAGTGACTTGCACCAGGCGCTCTTTTTTAATATATGCATGATAGAGTCCTCTAAAACAAATAGAGGATCGGATGACGCTACCGCTGATGAAGTAAGCCAAATAAAGAGTAGGTTATGTAAATATTACCTAAGTATATGTTGAGTCGTATTTAATGATTATCGGATTTGTAGTAGGTATGGTCCTGTACCCGAACGGTAATTGGTTGACATAGAGGCATCTCCTTAAGCATTTTCGACAGAATAGAATCTATTTACCTATGCTTGTGCTGGTTTTGGAGGTTATCTTTATTCAGTTACTAGCTGACCCGGCAGACTTCGTACTGCCTCAATCGATACATAAAAGACCTAAACATTTGTATAAAATAAACTGGGCCGTAGAGACTTCGTTTATGTGGTACTCCTACCCCTACCCTATACTACCCCTACCCTACACTACCCCTACCCTACACTACCCCTACCCTACCCTACACTACAACTACCCTACACTACAACTACCCTACACTACCCCTACCCTACACTACCCCTACCCTACACTACCCCTACCCTACACTACCCCTACCCTACACTACCCCTACCCTACACTACCCCTACCCTACACTACCCCTACCCTACACTACCCCTACCCTACACTACCCCTACCCTACACTACCCCTACCCTACACTACCCCTACCCTACACTACCCCTACCCTACACTACCCCTACCCTACACTACCCCTACCCTACACTACCCCTACCCTACACTACCCCTACCCTACACTACACCTACCCCTAATCTACCCCTACCCTACCCTACACCTACCCTAAAAAATCTTGGCAAAAAAAATCAAGTTTTTAATTAACAAAATAAAGCTCAAATTGACTCTACATTTTAGTTAGAAAACGTTTGTATGGGAAAAAGAAAAAGGCTGTTTTAAGGGGTTTTCAGGCAATTGTTCGATTTTTTCTCGCCGTAAAAACCATCCTTGAACTTCCACGAACATTAAAAAAAAAGAATTGGCCAAATTGGTCCAGGCTTTGTAGAGTTATGCGCTTACCAACACATTTTGCGATTCATTTTTATATTATAGATTATCGTAATTTTTAGGTTTTTTATCGAATAGAAAAAGCAGTAGTTTAGTATAAGTAATTTCTAAAACGATTTAGCCACAAAACAATCTCAGTAGTTTGTTCTGGTCAACTCGTCAAGTATTCTGATGAGGCGGTTTGTATAACTTGAGATAGGTCTATAATTTTTGTGTAAGGTTTTATCACTTTTTGAAAGACCAAGACCACCGCACTTCTGCACCATGAGTTCCGACTCTGGAATTAGGACTCGCTTACTCTTTTAGGATTGTGTGCCCACCTGCTCTAAGGAGCTTAGATCGAGAACCATCCTGACTTCTGCCTATATCCGGGATGAATTTTTGGTGTAATGGCGCATGAGTGGGCCTTGGTCATCGCAGTTAGGTCTCGTGGGCCGTGTCATCCGTGATGCATATATGCGTCCATAGCAACTTTCAATTTCACAGAGTATCTCGAACTTTGATATGACGGTTCTGATATCTTGAGTATTCAGCTTCATCAGACAAGATGTGACAAGTGGCTATGCCAATACCTTAGACCCCCTATTTTGCTCGATTGCTGCCTCGACAAAACAAGTGTTGGTGCGTAGAAGGTTTCTTTGCATCAGCGTCCTGATCTTTCGGTTTAATGTTTGCCTGTCCGACGAAGACACCTGAGTGAATGACGATTCTCGTCTTTTGTTCGAGAATTTCCTTGGATAGCTTTAACGCTCTGCTAATGCGTTTTTCGGAACACTATTAAGTATGTGAGTTATGGCGCAAATTGGGGGTGACATAATAATATGTTAAGAAATACCTAATTCATTTATTAGGATTATCATTAATTCATCACACCACAACATTATGCTGTGAAATCATTATTGTCACTGAGAGTTGATAATTTGGTCGGTATAATGGATGTATATGGACCAGAAAACGATGTCGCAATAATTGTTTTTTTTTTATACAAAAACGAGCTACATCATGCCTACGCAAACCTATTTTATTTTTAGTGTGGACAGTCAATGCAAATTTACACAGAAAAAATAAAAGAATGTGCGAAAGGTCCGAAAGGGTCATTGCTTCTGAAATACTACGGAGATCAGACTTCTGATCGAGGAGTGAATTTTGTCCCTTAAGGGACAAATTTTGGTTATAAAAATAAGTGCTACATGCGCCGCTTAAGAGAATTTTTAGAACCCAAGGTTCTGTAAAGGTACTAACAATTAGGTGATACAGCGTTCTGTATCTCTCTTATAACCCTGGTTTGGGCCTGTTCGTGTTAGAGCTTGAAGCGACTTAATGGTTATACAGTAGTGATAAATGAGTGATTATTAAGAGTTAGAACAGTGCTATTGTAGCAGTGATTACGACTTCAAGTGTTTAATAAGCTATACACAGGGTATAACTGCAAGCTAAAGTAGTAAGCAAGTTATAGAAACAACTTTAATGACTTTTTTGGTTATACATGGTTACTTCTTTTAACCAATATATAACTTAAGAATATACCGGACTTATTTAGTAGCAATAAATATCACCGAAAGCTAAATATTTAAACTGTTTACGTACAGATTTACGTTCTTGTTAAAGCCAATAGTGATAATATTTTAAGTACGCATTCATTTCATGGTGGTGTTGTATTTTAATAAAATAATTAAGGTAAGTCTAGTGTTTAAAATTACTGGGTGTTATAGGTAAATCTCATGCGGAGGTAAGTTTACGGTAACAATATATACTAGTTTTCATCTCATTTTTGAAGCGCCTTAAAATATAACTACTTTTGATGATAAAATGATGTGAAAAATACTGCCAGATTTTTTTTTTCTTTATTTGTCTTATTTATCAATTCCTGGTTGCTCCTTAAGACATTTTAATTAAAAATTATGAACAATGTAGGTAAGTAAATAATTGAACTAGGAACATTTCAATTAGTTTTTTCGTTTACATTTTTTTATACATTATCTTTATTAAATGGCGTCTTAGTTCTGATTACTTAAGGATCCTGATAACTCTGTTTTTCCTCCCGTAGTCATTAAATACTGAAACTAAGCACTTCCATGGCACTTGAAGTTCTAAAACATGTTTATAAAAGTGAAAAAACATAGAGTTTATAGGTTTAACTTGTTGAATAGTTCTACGCGGAGCTGTAAGCTGATAATTTTTAGGGTTCTGTTATCGTTTGAAGAAAACCATATATCACACGCCTAACTGAATGACTGACTATAATTTTGTAATAATAATATTAGCTATCAACATTTTTTCTAAATACAAAAAAGTTGAAAAAAAAAATGGCACGTACAAAGAATTCTTTATAATGTTGAAATAATAGTACGTATTGTTACCTATTTATATGAAAAACGTTCTTATACTTTGCACTAATACCTACTAATTTTCCTTTATTTATTAAGTTAATTAATTTCACGAACTTAGAGTGAGTATTTTTTCATTATTAACCAAACGATCCCTGTTATTTCAGTAAATAAGTCGCATAAAAAAGGCAATGTTGTAAGTAGTTGATACTTACTTGACAATTACCGAAAATAACCCTGAAGAAAAATATCAAGTAGCGGAGAAAGAAAGAGACATTGACGAAGAGAATAAAGCTTACTCAAACAATTCTTCCAATGATGAAGAAAGCGACATGAATGAAAAATATTTAAAAACAGATAAAAACATCAAATACGATCATAAAGGTAATGAATATTGTGTCATAGAATCAAACAATTCTTTTGAGCCTAATGTGAAACATATCTTAAATAAAACACGATTCCTTGAAATAACAATCTTTTATTTTCAAACTGTGTGTGTGTGTAAAAGAGGTAAGAAGTACAGAAATCTACTTTTTTAATAGAAACTATTTTTACTTTTTACTTCTTTAGGATATAATATAATTTCACATTGAAACCCTTAACACGAACCTCCTTGCTCCAAAATCTTCTAGGAATTAAGTTAGGTTTGTGGTTTACCTTTCCCATAATAAATGCCAATAATGAAAGGATCACTAGTGTCACCTTGATAAATGTTAGCTAATATAGGCCAGAATTCATATTAAGAGCTTTTAAATATAGGTAAGCCATCAAGATTTATATTCAGAAGAATGTTGTTTGGCAGTGGTACAAAATTTCTAAGTACCTATATTTGATTAAGGCATAATAATCCCTTGATGCCAATATTCACGACCTTCGATTGTTTTAAGACAAATTGCTGTTGGCGTTTGTAAAATCGTTTGAGGATCGGACGGTAAAATATCCGTGAATCTCTTATTTAAAATTAAAAGCAAATCTTTTAAATAGGCTTGCCTTATATTTTTTTGAAGAGCCCATGTTTATAAATCATTTTTAAAATTTAAATTTTTTATATATTTACTTTCTTGTTCGTCATCCGAGTTGTTTGAACTACTGAGGAATAGATCGTCACAGATTATAGGATATTCTACATCGGAGATAATTTGAATAGTAGTATATAAGTTAGTTGTATTTTTAATTAGTTACTTTTAGTTTGTATTTTATTCATGTTTGTTAATTATAATAAAGGTTTACTAAATTAAAAAAAAAGAAGAAGATATTTTGCTGTTGTACGGAACCCTGTTGTATTTTAGTTGATTGCTCTTGATATGAATAGTAATCGAGTTCACTGGATTTGTATTTTATACTTCTATTGATATCAGAAATAAGCCTGGGATAACATAAAAGTCTTTTTCTGGATTCTGATTTAGGAAACACTGTTTCTCCATTATATGCAACGCTTCTCTAGTCACAGTGTCATAATTTTTTTCCACATCTGATATAGGCTCGTCGCATTGGACTTGCGAAAATCTAATTATATTTTCATTTTCTCTCAAAGCCTTTCTTTTGAAAGAATGTGAAACGGGTGAAGACCCGTGAAACAATTAAATATTTCAAAATAAACGCCGCATTGCAAACGTAGCTAACTATAGTTTTTGAGGTTAGGTTAGGTTAAGTGAATTAAATCCTATTTCTCAACTTAAAGTGATAATGAAGAGTTATAAAATTTGCACATAGTGTTTGCTGCTATATAAGTTTTTATAAAAACCTCAATATTACTTATGGTTGACCTATAAACTGCATTATGTAGCCTGCAATGATTTAAAGGTGGATTCTAACTCTAGCAGAAATTAGCTCTATAGGACTTATAATTCTTATAGCTTTTTTACTAACTCTTAAGGCTCGACTAAACTTGTTAGGTGGTACAAAGTATTTGTCTAACTCTTTTTAAGAATACTAGTCGATAGTAAGTGTTAGTACACACCTGAGCATCACTCACAGCGCTTAATAATTCTTGAAGCTATTAGGGTAAGCCTTAAGGTGTTACAAGACCTTTTACTACCTCAGTAGTAGAATATCAGCCGTTAGTAAGTGTTAATAGACACCTTACAATTGCTTTTATAGATTTGTACATCTTAAAGCTATAAGAATAAGTTATACAATGGTTTCGATAAACTCCATACTACCGTCTTGATTTATATTTTTTTAATTTATTACTGTTATTCCTCTGGAAGTTTTAATTATTTATAACTAACCCTACTGTAGAGTCGAATGTTACTATCGGAGTCCTTATATACCATATATAATACTAAGAGCTCTAAAAAAGGCTGCCGTAAGCTCTAAAATGTTTGTTGGGTTATGTGTTAATCAACGGAAGGTTAAGCAACCGTATAAATTTTATGAAAGAAGTATGTGCCGCCATTGATTATATAAGACTAGTCATAAATAATAATACTCATTTATGTTTAGCGATTGCTAAGAAAATAATATTTAGTTTTTTCTTTTTTGTTTTAATATTACTAGCAGAGTTTTTCCGTCTACAAGTATTCTTGTTAACCCCTCGTGCTAAGCTAGAAGGCTTGTGTTACGAGTGGGTTCACGTCGGTAGTGCAATGGGTGGGGTTCGAACCGGCGACCTCAAGATCACAAGTCCGACGCCCTAGCGATTGGGCTACAGCCGCTTAGTTTTATATTCCATAATGTAAAAGATGTTTTAGATATAGATACCTAGTAAGTCAGAAGTGAATACGCTATTACAAACCTAAATCTAATAATAATCAATTAATTAAATTTAACTTAACTTAATTTTTCAAATGAAATTTACTGCGGCATCACAATTACCGATTGTTCAAACTGCGATAGCCTGTAAAGTGGAGCGTAACTATATCCCTAATAAAACGTAGTCATTATAAATATAGGTTTGTATCTTTCTTACGCATAGTAGTGTTAAATGTTCCGTGAGCTGCAAGTTTCAAGGAGTTATACTGTCCTTCGCCAACGTAATCACCAGTCACTTGAATTTTAGGACTCTTTAGGTCCACTTCCAAGTGAAATTTATCATCATCTGCCCTAAGCCTGAAAACAAAAATATTAAAAATTACTACGTCTTCTCAACAAAAAGTACATTCTTAGAGTTCAGTGCTTCCCTTAAATAAGTTAGCAGGTATGGTACTTTTTCTTTGAAGTGTCTGTGAGTGCAACTACCTACCTACTCTTTTATCTTGATCAACGCTGTTTTAAAATACTTAAAACTTACTTAACTTAAAACATCTTATAGTGTGGCTGTAACCACGGATCATTGTGACACAGAAGAAATTTTCCAAAGAATAGTATGACTGCCTAGGATGTCACTTTTCAAATTGTCATAAAAAGAAAGTAGAAAGGACTAGACCTACCTGGCATCGTGGATTGTGGCTTGCTTCAAGCCCATGACGTGTATATTTTTTAAATTCATCTTTGCAACTATCTGGAACAGTAAATGCAAGTATTTGTAAGTAAATTGTTTATATGTACTTATATCGTAAACCAAATCATAACGTAGAAGCTACCTAATGAATTCCCTATAGATTCGATACTTCATATTTCAGAAATGGTAGGTAGACCATCCGTACTTACATACTCTTTGATTCATTAGTGATATTATTTCAATTCCTACAAAAATATATTAATACAAGATTTTATCATTATCGTTTAGAGAGTAATCCTATTAATAAAATAGACTATATGCTAATCTAGAAGTTTACTTTATTCAGTTGCAAATATACCTAAGTCTATTTTCTATAATAATATACTAATAAAGTCTATTTTTAAAACTGACTGGTATTTGTAACTTCGATAAAAATGACTTAATTACTTTATGGTTATTGTAGTAATATTTACTCCTTGTAGTATTGTTTACTTATGCTGCTACATTCACATAATAAATTAACATAGAAAAAAATATTTTGAATGCATCATCATCATCAGCCCGTATAACATCCACTGCTAAACATGGGCCTCCTCCCGAGGGAGGGTTTTGCCACAGTCGCCACGCTTGGCAGACGGGTTAGTGACCGCAGTATTGTTGTGCCACACAAGGAAACGTTGCTGGCGTTCCTTGATATATAATTAATTATTATAGATGATATTATAACAATTGGGACCAACGGCTTAACGTGTTTTCCGAGGACTACCTCCCTCAACCAACCAGACCCGAAAAGATATCTTATAAATTACTCAAAGATTTCCTGTCCGGCGTGGGGATCGAGGATACGACCTCCGAGATTTAAAGCGAGCCAAACACCGCTACGCTACGGAGTTTGTCTGGAATGCATAGTAAAACCATATAAGTATAAGCAATAACATTTTCATTGAAGTCATGGCATTACGTAATAAGCTTTTTAAAATTAATGCTTTTAAATACCGTTTTCCGCCTTATTATATCAGACTAAACTACAAAATAGAATAACAACCCTGATATTATTGTACAAGCAAGTATATTATTATGGTTATAAACACGTCAGAAATAATTACCGTTAGTTATATAACTAATCATTATTTATGTTTGTACAAATAATTATAGGCTGATGTTAGTGGTAATAGAATTGAAATGCTGAAGTAATCTTTAGCAACTAGTCACTTGGATTTCTTAATTGTTTTTAATTATTGATTTTTCATTAAAAAAAGAGACAACTCCCGCACTAGGGAAGTTACAAACACCCATTTCATGGAAACCAATCACACTCCGACAGTTGCATAGAACCCCCTAAAATACTAAAAGTCATAATCCCTCAATTTCATCGCCAGCGACCGCCCTGAGCCGAGGTGCAAGCCCCACAGGATTGCCCTCTTGCGTAGGCTGCTTAGTGTCTTGTTTTAAACCATTTATTAAGGTTGGAGCTCTGTTCGCTTTTATGCCCAGTGAAGTAGCAAAAGCCTCGTGGCTAACTACGTAATGCGTAAGTCCTACCGAAAAAAAAGAGACTGAACAATAATTACATTGGGCTTAAACAAATAATTTTCCCGGGTGGGAATCGAACCCAGAACACCAGATCTTAGAAGCAACTGCCGTAACCACGGATCTCCCGGTGCATTGGAATGAGTTTAATAAGATGGTATTTTTATTTTAATAAGGAGAAACAACATACAACTTTCGTTAAATGCAGAATTCTGAAGAATTCTTTGTTCTTCTGTATTTAACAGTATAAATAAAAATCCTTTCAGAGAAGCGAATTTAAAACTAGAAAAATGTAATTGTGTTTAAGTGAGCTAGGTACTCAAACCAAATCACATTAGTGACTTTTCAATTTGAAATAACGTGACTTTGACATTGGATCTCTATCATGAAAGGTTAGGTATTAAGCGTGGCATAGGTATATGCACCGCTTAATACCTAACCTAATGTCGAAATTAGACCATTCATAACCATTAGAACATAATCTAATCCATACTATATAATGTTGTATTACCTACCTTTAAATATATTATTATCCCGGCAGTTCACATAGTATCAAAGGTAGGTCACAAGAACAAGTTTTTTACTCTATAAATATCTTAATCTACGTCAATGGAAACTGCCATGAAGTCATAAAACAGCTTCTTCGATTGATTACACCTTAAGGAACCAGGAAATTATGATACGCAAATTATTCATAAAATATTATTAACCGTTTCAACGCCAATGTCGGCCACACTTGACAAGAGTCGTATATATATTCAATTGTAAACAATTTAAAGAAAACACAAAATAAACAAAACTATTGTATCGTTACCCTTATGTGTTTTATTGATGCCTTCAATCGGAATCTCCAATTATTACTTTATTAACAACAAGTATACAACAAACAAAAAAATATAAGAGTTATTAAAATATTTCCTAACAAAAAAATAAAAAACCATAATTTAATATATTTTCCCGGTGTTTTGACATACAGGGCATAGAGATGGCATAGTGACAAATAGGTTAACTGCTTTGTAAAAAATGATCTAATTATAACACAATATGTTAGGAGGCTATTTATTGAACGCTGAAATACACCAAATATACCTACTCTCCTCTCCCAAGATCTACAAGGAGACGATATGTTATTAATTTATCCGAAACCACCTCAAGCTTAAATCAATTGTTCGACGCCTGTTTGTTAATTGCTACTTTGCCTATATTTCTTATAAAAGAGTAGATAATTTGATCAAAGCTTTAGCCAGATTTTTCTCCAGGGCTCCAGGCCTATTCGAATTTAAAACCTACTAACATTTAAACTAAGCAACCTGCGCATCAAGGCAACTCTTGTGGGGCTTGGAGTCAAGGGCGTCGCGAGCGGAGGGAATGCCGAAAGATTTTTTTTTTGGATTATAGGAGGATTTTATACAGCTGTCGGTTAAGCCGTATACGTATTGACATTATATGTTACACATACCTAGACATTTTTACATATAGACATATATGACGCATAGAAGGTTTAATATTCAGCCCAGGTTTAATAAATTATCCACCTAACTATATATTGATGTTAATTCCTTTACATGCCTTGAAGGTAATGTAAATGTAAGGATAAAGTAGCGATAATAGCGAACGTAATAGTCCAATGACATAATGAACCAGCACAATTTTAATTATACCTATACTTCACATTGTATTTTCCGGTTACAAACAATAGAACAGATTTAACTACTTATACTGAAATAGAAAACAAGGTGATAAGCTTTTTTTTCAATGCTATGACTTGAGGAAAAATAATTAAAGAAGGTATTTAATTTAGCATGCAGTAACTACCTGTGACTTTACAAAAAAGTAAGTGAGTGTTTTTAAAAAAAAATTAACCTAGCAAAATCGGACTGTCCCACAACTTTAAACATTTTTATTTTTGTTTTTTATATGGCACATGTAGATGTGAAATTTTATATGATTAAGACAGACATTTTAAAATCAATTTAAATTAAAAAACACCATAAAATGACGATAGATAAGTTAATATTTTATAAAAAAGCACCACAGGAAGTGAAGATTTCGTGTGTCCCAATTTTAAGCATATCTTTATGCTAATATAAGTTGATTTTGTTTCAATACCTGGTTGTTTTATTCCTGACTGATTATATTGTGTGACGTACAGGAACACTTTGCATCATATGTTGACCGAAAAACTTGAATATTTCTCATATTTATATGTAAGGGTATGTGTGCGTGAGTGTTACTTTTCAACTCATATTGACGATGCCTTCAGCAATGATTCAATATCATCCTATGTCTTCTGTTTTAGCCATTGGACTACTGCCTTTTTGTAGTCATGGGGTAAATGTTAATTATTTTATTTATTTTATTATATAGGGCAGCAGAATTTGTATTAAATTGTCTTTTTGCATAGCTAGTTTTGACGGATTCAACTGGTGCAGCACGAAATTTACGTCTTCTATCCTGAGATTGAGGGTCGTACGGCAGGACTTTGTGTAATTTTAAGACGGCATGGAGTAAATATAATATATAATTTTCTGACTGTGAGAATACCGCTAAGGGAGTAAAACTCATTGGTCGGGAATCTGTACGGTTTCGTGTACATGGCCTTGATAAGAGATCTCTGTGCACGCTCTAGCTCAAGAAACTTTGTTTATGTCGCACCGCCCCACATCGGTATGCAGTAGGTAAGAATTGATTGAGCCAGAGAGACATAGATTTCTGTTAACATGTTTTTAGTAGTCACATACCTTAGGTTCTTAAATATCCAGATAAGTATTCTCGTACGGGCCATGACCATATCTATATGAGTATGCCAAGATAACCGGCACTGATCAACGAGTATGCCTAGATATTTTATATGAGCCACTTTTTCTATATTTTTGCAAGGACAATTTGTGCTAGGTATATTATGACAAGTGTGTATTTTGAGAGTAGCGTTAGGTCCGGGTTGAGTGTTGTTGTAGTTTGTAAATACAATATATTTTGTTTTAGAAATATTTAGTGTCAGAAGATGTGAGTTCAGCCAGTTAGCAATTTCAAACAGGCTCTTTTCAGCAAAACCATATACGGACTCCCATGTGTCGCCAGAGAAAACAATGGCGGTGTCATCTGCATATGAGAAGACTCTGCATATTAGAATTTACACAAAGATTTCCTGTCCGGCGTGGGGATCGAACCCAGGACCTCCGAGATGATAATAATAATAATAATAGTCATATAATTTTATTTTCATCCCACCATCTCGGAAAGAGTATTTTTAATCTTCAATATCTGAGTGGAAAAGCCGTTTTTATTCTCTAGAGGATTAATTTAGAAGTAAATTGAATTTAGAACATCGTGTGCACTAAGTTTGTGAATTAAAAAAAACATTAAACCTATTAACTGCTACTTCTATGGTGCCGAATATATCATACAACTTTTTTTTAATTTGTTAAAAACTCAGACTCGGAACCTTCTTGGTGTTCTTTTTTCAATTTGCTTTGTACGCGGTTCTTTACGCGGCATTTTTTCACGTCATTGTTAAACCTTATATTAAAAACAAGAAACTTGAAAACAAGTGAAAAAACTAAAATGAGTGATTCTAGCGACGAGGAAGTTTGTTTGACGCCAACAGAATTGACTGAAACTGTTAATAATGCGCATTTCCTCGCTGAGGTGGAATGAAAAGTTACGTGTTGCACTCGAGTGCAAAGATTTTTCACCTCGTGCTCTTTTGATTCCCTCGCTAACGCTCAGGATTCTAATTTTGAAGCACTCGCTGCGCTCGTGATTCAATTTTAGAATCCTTCGCTTGCTCGGTCATCAAAATTGAACACGCGGTTAAAAAGCAACTTTGCACTCTTGTATAACAAATAACTATTTTCTGATGAAACTGTTTAAGACATTATAAGGCTCTAATTAAGGAGCTTCGTAAGAGGACGCTTAGACCTCGGCTCGGGATGATCACAGGTGGAGCAATTGCGGGACGATGATGACAATTGCTTAAAAAATACCACAGGCCAACCTATTAATGAAACTTACTTTGCTATAGTATTCCATACCTGATTATTCTTGTACTCGACTTTGAACTCCTTTTGTACGTATGGGTCGATGGGTGGTACTCCTAACTCTTCGATGCCGTCAGCCATAGATGCGATGCCACTCCGAACTGCCTCCACCAAGCAATCGTTGACGTCAATTGCGTTTCTATCACATACTTTGATGTATTTTTCTGTAACAACAATAAGAAAATTGAAAATATTTTCATTTAGACTTTCAGTTAGACTAGTGCTAACTCAGAGCCGCCAAAAGGTGATAATAAGAAACTCTCATCAATCGCCTGTATTACGTCCACTGCTGACAAATGGGCCTCCTCCTGAAGGAGGGATTTCCCATAGTCACCTCGCTAGGCAGGCGGGTTGGTGACCGCAGTATTATCATGATGTAACAATCGAGACCTTTTGTGGTTTCCGAGGCACGAAAAGTCCCTCAACCAACCAGATCAGGAAAAAAATCTTAGAATTTACACAAACATTATTGTTCGGGCGTGGGGATTGAACCTTCAATTTATATCGCTACGCCACGGAGGTTGTCTTCGTCAACCGTAATTCTCATTCTGTATGCCATGGACAACATATCTACTGCTTAGAATATTAACATTTTTTTTTCTGATGGACGTATGTATGTAGGATGCCACGAGGCAAGAGGCAGAGCTCCAGCCTTAATAAATGGTTCAAAAACTATAAACTAAGCAAACTGCGCAAGGGGGCTCCCCCTGTGGGGCTTGGACCTTGGCTCAGGGCGGTCGCTGGCGATGAGATTGAGGGATAATGTATACTTTTAGTATTTTAGGGAGTTTTGTGCATCTGTCGCTCTACTATACAGTGCGCGGGCCGCTCGGACTTTGGGTCTACGAGGGCATCGGATGGTTCTTTGCAAACTAAGGGCCAGGAGGACGAACGTACCAGAAAATTCCTTATTCATATGTATGATTCTTTATTCATACGTGCATAAACGAACGAATGGAGCGATTACGCTTAAAGAGAATTCATGATTTCTATCAAGTTTAGTGATTGTAGAAATGTGTGAAAACAGTTAGTAACTGCAATCTAAAGTTATAATTATATCTGCCTCATGTTATTTAAAAACATGTATTATTTATGAGCTTCGATGAAGGTCACTTCATCGAAGCTCATAAATAATACATGTTTTTACACCAAATATATAAAAAATAAGCTTACGTAACCTCTCAAATTAATTTTTTTTTACGTCGCTTTAATTAGATGACTTGCAGATATTAATCGCAACAAGTTTTTTTTTGTATAAATCAGATAAAAAATAAAATAAAACCTGCCAGCCTATAAAAAACAAGCCAATTACGAACGAAACGTTTTAAAAACATTGTAACAACATGTAATAATTGTTTTAATAACTATGCCAAAAAAATGCCCTTAACGTTAAGTAATAGTCTGGTAATAATGAACAACCTTGATCTTCATAAATCCTCTCAGTCCATCGAAATGCGAACTATATTTGTAGAAAAACCCAAGGTTATTAGTGTGTCTATAGCTTTTTAAGTATAATTATACCAACAAGAATAAAAAACGATAGTTTTTGAAATTAAATATTTTCAGCAAAAGGTACAATTGTGTTGTGTTGTCTTTCAAAATATGAGTTAATATAGCTAGTAAACCAGGAGGTTAATAAAGTAACGATATGGCTATAATTTCGATAAAAATATGACTTTGTATTCCGTTATTATTTCAAGCTAGTACATGTATGTTTTGAGTAAGTAAATAACATTATTATGGAAATATTATTTGAGGTTACATGTACCTACGCAGAAATGATAAACTACACATATTTTTAATTATTTACAATTTAACTATCAACACGGAATTATTACCAGGGTCGAATTGTAAAGGGTCTTTCAAATAGGGCGGGTCGATGTTGACAGTTTGTGGCGGCCATGTTGTTTTGGCGGCATCTGTCAAATGCGTTGTTATTTCTTCAGGTACTGATGCCAAATCACCATGGCAAGTTACACGGTTGAGCAGCACGTCAAAATGATAAAACTTTATTATCAAAATGAGTGTTCGTTAGTGAAAACGTTTCGCGCATTACGTCCATTTTACGGCAGACGCGGTGGCCCTTCAAAGTCGACTCTCCAACGTTTGGTGACCAAATTTGAAACGACTGGTTCAGTAAACAACCAACCAACACCCTTACGCCAAAGGAATGCCAGATCAGCCGAGAACATCGCTGCTGTCCGTGAGAGCGTGCAGGAGACTCCGAGGCAGTCGATTTCTCGCCGTGCACAAGAACTCGGCCTTTCGCAGATTTCAACTTGGCGAATTTTGCGTCGGGATTTGGGCCTACACCCGTACAAAATCCAACTTACCCAGGAGCTCAAAGTGAATGACCATAGACAGCGCCGTTTGTTCGCTGACTGGGCTACAGAACGTTTGGAAGAGGATCCCGATTTTGGCCAAAAAATTATATTTAGTGACGAGGCGCATTTTTGGATGAATGGTTTTGTTAATAAACAAAATTGCCGTATATGGGACGACCACAACCCACATGAGGTTTACCAGGTGGTAATGCATCCACAAAAAATTACTGTTTAGTGCGGATTTTGGTCCGGCGGTGTCATTGGTCCGTACTTCTTCGAAAACGATGATGGCGAGGCCATTACTGTCAACGGCGAGCGCGAGATCAATGATTAACAATTTCTTTTGGTCTGAATTGAACGATATGGACGTGGACAACATGTGGTTCCAACAAGACGGCGCAACGTGCCACACAGCAAGCGACACAATGGACATTCTGCATGAACGGTTCGAGGGTAGGGTTATCTCTCGCAGAGGTGACGTGAATTGGCCACCAAGATCGTGCGATTTGACCCCGCTAGACTTTTTCCTGTGGGGTTTTTCAAGTCGCAGGTCTATGCCAATAATCCGCAATCAACCGATGCCCTGAAAGTCAACATAACGCAGGCCATCGCTGAGATTCAGCCGGATCTATGCAGTAGAGTAATTGAAAATTGGACCTCTCGGATCCGTGCCACCGTTCGAAGCCGCGGTGGACATTTAAACGATGTCATATTTCAAAAATAATGGCATAAATGGGCCTTTCAAATAAAACAATAATTTCTTTAATATCACACATACAGCTTGTTTTATTTAATTTCAACATCGACCCGTCCTTGTTGAAAGACCCTTTATAAAAAAAAAACAAAACAAATTACTCACGCCGACTTCAAACAATACTTACATTTTTAATTGGCACATAGTTTTTATTATCAAAGTCGTTGTTTAAAAAAAGCGAAAGGTACTCGGTTACTCGGTTGTTTATGGTTTTCAATATGTTTAAGTCCACATACTACCTACACTTATTAAAAAGATAATAGCATTCTGCACTGCTTCCTGGTCTTTACCTATGAAATTGCCGTTCTGCAGTACTGGCCATTTCAAATAAAAATAATTTTTGTTTGGCTAAGAATTCTAATTTCAAATGAATTTTGTCTTAAAAAAATGGATTTGTTTATTGATTGTTGTTACATTTTCATCGCATTTCAATCTTTTTCGTCATCATGGATACGTTAAAAATGCGAGTAATTATGGAATATGAGTACCGTCGTGGCAGCAACGCGGCACAAGCGGCACGCAACATCAACGACGTTTACGGAGCTAACACTACAAACCAACGGTTACGCACCACCTGTTATCGGTTTGCTCGCGTTCGTCCGAAGACTTATATACACAATCTACGGCTGAATTAGCAGCAGCTTTCGACGTTAGCGTCAAAACAATATTGGTCCATTTGCGTCAAATTGGCAAGGTAAAAAAGCTTGACAAATGGGTGCCCCACGAACTCAATGACCGCCAGCGCGAAGTACGCGTCGAGACCTTGCACTGCGCTTCAGACACACAAATGAAAGAATTTTGAACCGCATTGTTACCTGCGATGAAAAATGGATTCTGTTTGAAAACCGCAAGCGCTCAGCAAGTTGGTTGGATCCTGGTTCAGCACCTAAACAATGCCCTAAACGAAAACTTACCCCTAGAAAAGTGATGTTCACTCCCAACTAGCAGAGATCGTATAAGCAATTACTCTCATGACTATAAATCGAAAAACACTCGTATGAAAGATCCTATTATTTCAAAAAGCCGTTTAAAAGCAGCTGTCTAGATATTTTAGCTTTCAATGCTTTTTGGCTCTATAAACATGTACTCGACGAATTCATATTGCATTTACTCGATAATTATATAAAGGTACTAGCTGACCCGGCAGACTGCCTCAATCGATACATACCCTACACTACCCCTACCCTACACTACCCCCACCCTACACTACCCCCACCCTACACTACCCCTACCCTACACTACCCCTGCCCTACACTACCCCTACCCTACACTACCCCTACCCTACACTACCCCTACCCTATCTCTACCCTACCCCTACCCTACACCTACCTCTAATCTACCCCTAACTTTGTCTGAAAAATAAAAATAAAAATTTAGGGGTGGATTACCCCTAACATTTAGGGGGATGAAAAATAGATGTTGGCCGATTCTCAGACCTACTCAATATGCTCACAAAATTTCATGAGAATCGGTCAAGCCGTTTCGGAGGAGTATGGCAACGAAAACTGTGACACGAGAATTTTATATATTAGATCTCTCGATAACCTTCATGCAACCGCAAGTCCTATGACAGCTCTTTGAAAGCAACTGAATAGCTAATTTGTCGAAAAACTAGCTTTTATAGCACTATCTTTCGACATGTATTTATTACAGCATAATTATAGAGAAAACGCTGTTTATGCATCTCAGTTACTACATATAACGGCACTTAAAGTCATATAATAGCTTTTTACAAGGCGTTTATTCAGCTTAAATTTTGAAGTTGAGAAAACGCTTAAAAATTATCTATTACAGCCCCAAAGGTGGTCTAAACATCATTTGAAAGCCGTCTTACAGCATAGTTGTGGTATGAAAGTTGAATAAAATCTTTTACAGCACTGTACTATATAGTTATATAATGGTGGTCAACCATTTAAATTGCCACTAAAATAATTTGAAAAAGTCACTCATATAATATTTTTTTTTGTTTATGTTTAATTTTTTTTGTAATTCCTCTGGAGTATTTATAACAGTATTTTGATATAATTAATGGCGAATTAGATAAACTTTTAAATTAATATTATTTGTAATTAATTATTTACTAAGAAATCTTACGGCCCATGAAAATATTAACTAAAATGTAAAGAATGTAGACGAAAAATTTAACCCCGCATAGGAAAGTAAACACCTTTGAGCTAACTTCAGGTCACGAATTGTCAATATGACTGTAAAATTGTATGGCACAAATAATATGGCAAAATTTAACACTTATATTAAATAAATAAAAATATTTCTTTTCACAAACAGCTCCGGTAATTGAAGAAATAAAATGGTCTATGAATGCTGCTTGGTTGCATTCACACGATCAAAGAGTCGAGTGATTGCAACCGCACTGCTATATTACTATAAATTTGTCGAATGAAAGCGCTTCTACCGACTTGGGAAAAGCTAATGTGTACTAAAATTAGCATACTGATGATTAATATGATACTATTAACTTTCGAATTGCCATTACTCTATATTCTTTCGACTATTTGGCTATTTAGACGATAATCTTACGATATTTACATCACTTAAAGCAGAGAAAAGTGCGCCCAAATCGCATTGAGAAAACGTGCACAGATCATTTACTCGACATTTTCTCACCACCAATAGCTGAAATAGAAACGTGCTGGTGGCATTTTTACGATATATTTTGCTGGTTGGGAGCTGTTTCGTGGTCTAGCGCCGGTGTGATTCATCACCGCTTCTTACCCAATGGGGTGAGCATTACTGCAGATGTGTACTGTGAAGAACTGAACACAATGATGGAGAAGCTGGCACATCTCCAACCAGCATTGGTCAATCGCTCGTCTCCGCTGCTCCTGCACGACAACGTGCGACCTCATACTGCACAGCAGACGGTCTCCAAGTTGCAAGAACTGGGGTTGGAAGCTCTCCGTCATCCGCCCTACTTACCAGACCTCGCGCCTACAGACTACTACTTTTTCCAGAATTTGGATAACTTCTTGGCGGGAAAAAAATTCAATAACCGAGAGGCAGTACAAAATGCCTTTGAAGAATTTGTTGCCTCCCGTCCAGCTGATTTCTTTAAGAAGGGCATCAATAAACTGCCACTGCGTTGGCAAAGATGCATTGATTGCATGGGTGATTACTTCAATTAATACAAATAAAAAATACATTAAAAAAAAACGACGAATAGACGACCCCATGTCCTCCCATGGGTGTCGTAAAAGGCGACTAAGGGACATATGGCTGATGGATGGGCAGCAGCATCTATTAGCTCAAGGTTTACATCTTACTGCGATCACCAATCCGTCTGCCAAGCGTGGTGATTATGGCAATATCCCTCAACGATCCTGGCTTGCCAAGGTCTGTTAAGAGGAGGCCCATGTTCAGCAGTGGACTTTAACGGGCTGTTGATGATAAACCAAAAGTATTATACTCCATTTGCTTCACGATTATATATATTAATATATAAGGAGCAGGTAGATTATAGCACGAAAAGATCTTATCATCATCCATAGTGACGTGAGGACGCAGACAGTCATGCTGTTCCATTGATATTCTGCACAAGTAAGCGGAACTATATCGAGGGGTGAAAGGCTATTTGTTTGAAGCGACATTTTGGACGATATGGAGTTATATACATATTCGGATTCAGCGAATTTTTCTGCGTCGTCTGAGCCGGGTTTCGTACAATTCTGAGCACTTTTATGGCGCTTAAAACAATGCCATTTTAGTGCATAATTCTCAAACATGATGTATGATCCGACTTCAAATTTGCCATATTTTTTTAGTATGTCATTTAAGCTGTATACAAAAACAGAGAATCGGATCATAAGCCGTTATTCCCTTCCTACAATTTTAGTTCGATGGCAGATAAATCGTTTTTCGATGTAGCTGTCTTTAGATGAAAAGTCCCTTCAAACATTTTGCTTACGACTACTTACTCTGTGCAATGTCGCTTCAACCAATTTTCCGTCAGCCAAATTCATTAAGACATGTCGGTTCAACCCTTTTCGCTACAACTGTTTTTCACTCTGTTTAGAACAACCAAGTTATATAACTTCTTTCAAAATCTGAGACATCAAACAACTCTTTAAGAATGTTCATCGTTGCTTAAGCCAACTTTCCTGTATCGTTAACAAAACCCAAAACCCAAACTCAAATTGGTAGTTAAACAAAATAGCCTATTCCTATTATAATTGAGTAACGTCGATTCAATCATTTTGCTTTCTCCTGCATAAGTACTGTAAAGTCACTTAAACCATTTTGCCTGCTGCTGATTAGTGACAATGTTGGAAGTTGAATCATTTTTCTTTACTCTAAAAATAAGGCGATACAGATCATTTTGTATTAAGCGACATTTATCTTATACTCATGACTGTTTTTTTAATTGAAAATTATATCAAAACATTCAGGGATTTTTTTTCAATAAAAATTTGCGATCCCCATTATAGAAAGAGCACTAGTTTTTTCATAACGATTTTTTTTCCAAATTTTGAATCTTTAAATGGCTCTCCTGTAAAGTTCGTAAAATGTCGCTTCAAACAAATAGCCTTTCACCCCTCGATATATTTTTTAATTATATGTTTGTCACTTTACAATTTCATCTTCATTATGTCCATAGAGAATAAATCGCTGCGTATAATTATGATTAGGACTAATAACGTAAGTAGATAATATCTACGTCAACTTAATTACAACTTACATTTCACGTTGTCGCCTGACGGTATATAATTGTGTCATACCCTACGATTTCACGTGTATGGCCGTAGGTATGAGATTGCAAAAAATAACAAACCGGCCAAGAGTGTTGAGCACGCACATGAAAGTGTTCCGTAGCCATGCATACTTTTAAATTAATTAAATTACTTAAATTTCATTTTGCGGTCGACTCAATATTTTTTCATAATTTTAAAAACCAAGGTTTGGATTTTCAATATCTTTATCTTTCCACCAATTTTCGTGACAATCGGATCAGTAGTTCCTGTGGTTACCACGTTCAAGGAAACAATAAAACTCTTCAGCTGTAGTGATTGAATACAACATGATACATTTACTGATAAAAACAATACCTATCAATACCAATTTATTGTTTATTAGAGATGGGCCGACTACTCGGGAAAGCCGACTATTCGGCATCGATTGTAGTCGGCGACTATTCGGCAAAATAAATAATTATAAACAAATAATTTGTACTCGTTTTATATTTTTTAAACATTACTTAGAATAGTTATCTAAGTTACAGTCCTAACATAGGAACTTTTCAATCAGTCAGAAATTAAGTTCAGCGGCAGCGCGATGACTAAGCCGAGTGATGACAAAAAAGCCCGAACACTTCCGACAAGCAGGTATTAGAATGATCGGCATTGCCGATTTGTCGGCTAGTCGGTTAGTCGGCAAATACTATAGTTCATCTCCAGTTTTTATCAATCATTGACTCTTTTTTTTTTGGACGGATGTGCCTCTGTTAATTGTTACCCCAATGCTTTTGCTACTTCAGCAGTTATATTCTTTTAATCAAGGCACTTATGCCATTCGAGAATAATGTATCTATGCACTCACATTTACCTACATAATGTTATGGTTTTAAAGTAAAGTAAGCACGCACATCTCAACAAGATTTATACCGACCGTTTATGAGTCTTTTGATTGAGGAAAAGTATTTGACAAGGTCTAAAATGAAGATTTATTTCTATAGTTTGTGCAAACAAAAGGAAATCGATTGTGACTTGTTTATCACCACTACCTTTCCTTATAATAATTACCTAACGGATATATAAAGTAGGTAGATAATCAGCTATTACCGTATATTTAGATAAGATTATAAAACTGGATCTGGTATTAGCAAAAATAATTTCTGGGTTATTTCTTTACTAAATCTGATCAACATCAGACGGATATAGAAATACTTTGTTGATACACTTGTTTCACCTACAAGTATCCTAAAATCAAACATGTATTGTGTTTCATTTTATTATAATCGTACCTACTAGGTAATATTCACATATTGGAATAGATTTGTTTTATTCTATTGTTATAGTCTAGATTTGTTATCAACCCGTACAACTTTCAATGGTGAACATGGGCCTTCTCCCGAGGGAGGGTTTTGCCATAGTCACCCCGCTTGGCAGGCGAATTGGTGACCGCAGTATTATGTTGTAATACACAGGGAAACGCTGTTGCCTGTTCCCTGGTATACGCTTGTTATAGTTGACGTTATTACAATCGGGACCATCGGCTTAACGTGCTTTCCGAGGCACGGAGGGTAGTCCCTTAACCAACCAAACCCCGAAATAAATCTTAGAATTCACACAAAGATTTCTGGTCCGGTATGGGGATCGAACCCACGACCTCCGAGACTTTAAGCGAGCCAACTGGCTCGCTAATACCGCTACGCTACGGAGGTTGTCAAAATGAATTTAATTAAATATTTACTAAAAGCATAATTCATAGGGGTTGGACCTAGACTCTATTTTAACCTAACCTTCACTTCATTGCTATATTTTTTTCCTATTGCCTATTGATTGATTTGTGTTTACTATTTTATATAAGAATCGATATCGTACCTATTAGATTTTAAGAATTAACACGTGCTGAATGTTGCCATTAAATGTTAAAAAACATATCTATTAGAGTATTTAATTATCTGATACCTATTAGAAATCAGAATGATATGTAGGTATGTGACACCACTGCTACAGCGGACCATGTGCCACCACAGGGTCCGCTTAATAAGGTTCTAAGCTTAATAATTCTAAAATCTTTTTCGGGTCTGCTTTGTTGCAGGACTACATTCCTCGTTTACGCTAAGCCGTTGGTTCAGATTGTCATAACATCATCAATGTGTTATTGATGATGTTATGACAATCTGAACCAACGAATACCATACCAGGGAACGGGCAGCAGCGTTTCCTTGTATGTGACAGCTTAAATTAGCGGTCACCAACCCGCCTGGCAAGCTTGGTGACTATGACAAACCCCTCCCTCGACAAGAGGTCTTAATATAACTCGTGCTGAAAGAAAATCTTAGAGTTCCACGAAGTTTCATTACGTTTGCAGCATTTCCATATTAGTCTCAAAAGTGTTTTACTGAATAAATAAATGTGTGATAAGTGGTGATCGGAATACAGAAAGAGTCAGCAAATTTTAATACTGCTGACTTTCCTAGAAACCTCAAAAACCTGCGTCATAAATCTATGTTTGATGTATAAAGTCTTATCGCCGCACACACTTAGGTACATAAAGTGAACGTATTTCCTTTGATAATAAGTAGCTGCTTTATCGATTTACGTGAGTTCTTGATTCATTATCCTTACTAATATTATAAATGTGAAAGTAACTCTGTCTGTCTGTTACGCAATCACGCCTTAACTACTGAAGCGATTTAAATGAAATTTGGTAGGTACAGATATAGTCTAGAGCCTGAGAAAGAACATAGGCTATATTTTATTATGAATTTCCCACGGGAACGGGAGTTACGCGGGTGAAACCGCGCGCGGGAAGCTAGTATTTATATAGCTACGTAGTCAGCATAAAAACTAAACAAATGATAACTTAATGATTAATATCATTTATTATTACTTGTTGTTACATAACAAGATATAATACAATATTGAATAAGTATATTATTTATAAATAATAATAAGTAATATATATTTTATAATAAGTACCTATACCTAAGTCTGGATTAAACCCGGCAGGTTTAAAGCCTCTACATCTACTTTATGAAGTCGGAATTGCAATCAAACAAGAATTAAGGAAAACTTACAGGACAAAAAAAATGCGTTTCTTACGAAAATGTTAATCATATATTAATCTGATTAATTGTTCTGAAAGCATGATTAGGTACCTACTTAATCATGCTTTCAGTAACTCATTTTACACTAACAAGAACAGCTGAATAATTAATTTCAATGATTATCATTTTCCAAATTGGGCCTTAGTCCTGTTCTATTTGTAGATGGTATATTATATACTTATGGTATATTATGTACTTATGATATATTTTTAATACTTCGTTAACTTTGTTAAGGTAATTCTCAATAATCAATACAAATTATAATACATATAAATGTATACAACAAAGAGTAGCAAATTGAAACTTAACTTATGAAATAATAATTCTTAATGTATAGGTAATACTTGGAAAGGCTCTCGAATGCTGGAAGCATTGACCCGTTGAGTTAAGAAATAAACATTGCGCTTATTTTCTATGCGTAGTAAAACTTAACTTAGTTAAAATAATTTATTTATTAATTAATAACTGCAATTTAATTTCATATACAACAAAAATCAAAACACAGTATCACTTACTTACCTATATCAATCGATCCATATCCCCTACTACACAGCACAATTAACAACAAAATCTCAAAGAATTTAAACATTATGAAATATTTCTAACTTTATAAACTAACCTAATTAAATATTTATTTTAATAAAAAAAAAACTAATACGCAGACGTCTACTACAAACTGAGCTATGGTATCGTTTGTAAGGTTTACGCAAACGCTGCTGCCTGTCGCACGTATAGTGTACTGTATGTACCTACGGCAAGCGGCGTTCACGGACCATGGATTGCATAAAACACAACCTTCAAAGTCAATACAGGTTTGTTGAATGCATAATATCGTTAGGTCATATTACACTAAACAAATTCATCACATATCCGCTAATATTCGTTATTGACTAAACAAACAATAACAGTTTTAACCTAGACAATCAAATTAAAATAATAAATGGTTTTATCAGACAAATAAATAATCAACACTATATTATTATTTTATTTTTCCGAGAAACGTTTCTTAGCGCATTATACCCCAATGATTTGACCGATTCCTATTTGTTTGTATTTATTGGGAAAATCCTCTAAATATCCGAATTATTTGACTTGTGACTCCAGCGCCGGGCACATACGAATTTCAAGTCATAGTGATTGTACCATTTAAGCTCAAGAATTTATGCGGTACGACTTTTAAAATTTTGTCGTAAATTACTTCGACCAATAATTTACTAATTATTACCTATATTTTTAACGAAAATCGTTAAAGATGTCGTAGAAGTTTGGATTCTGAAAGATAGTTTCCAGTCTTAATATTACAGATGCCCGCGATCTAACATATTATCACTTATTGATCAAATATACACTACATACGAAAACAACATCTGATAGGTATACTTTGAGGGGAGAAGTAAACGCCCCGTATCAACTGTATTTATATCCTAGGAGCCCGGGTGCCCCGAAAGTGTTGCAAGGAAAAAGGGCCCTCCAACAAGTTTAGATACGGAACCTCCGCAGGGCTAGCCTACGCCACTGTATACTTAGCTCATGACCAAGGGTTAGTAATACTCTCACCTTGTTCGCTATTTAGTTTTAGGATTCCTTATTTCTAATGCAAAAATATTTTATGTGTATGTTTATTGTTTTGTATATCATGTGTTACTTTTTTTTCTTTCTTCTTTCTTCAAAATAGTTTTTTGTATATTTAACTGACCTACATTGTCAACAATTCTTCTTATTAAGTAACTTATTCTTAGTAATAACTCGTTATCTATTTACAGATAATAATTAAGCTGAAGCAAAGGCCCCAAAAATTATTAGACATTAGCCTATTTAACATGTATTAAATAGACCAATGTCTAATATAAGGGTGTCATAACTTCACGGGTGTTGCAATTTCCTGCTGACTTGTTTCGTAAGACTTAATCAGTTTAAAAAGATGTAGGTAACTTCCAATGAAAAAAGGCCTTTATAACAGGGTACTTTTTTGACAGACCTTATGTATCCACGAGGGTTTTACAACTTAACCGGGTATAAGTCCCTTAATAAATGGTTTAAAAACTCTAAACTAAGTAACCTGCGCAAGAGAGCGCTGCCTATGGGACTTGGACTTCGAGTAAGGGAAATCGCCAACCCGCAGATAGAGGAATTCTTACTTTTAGATGGTTAGGGGACGTGTTGTTCAACTGTCGCTCTATTTTACCAACAGGATGTAAGAAACTAGGTACTAAAAACTAAATACTAGCACGGCAAAACTGTTTCGGTACCTGCTTCTTTCTATGTCGAACAATTTGAATCTAGGTTCTATTCTATCACTTTTCGGTATATGCAAGAACAACGACGTTTGTAGAGACGATCTTTTTGTTGTTTTCATATTTCAGTTTAGTATACCTGACTTTAAATATAAAACTAAGATAAAACTATTACTTAGGTACTTAGATATTTTTTCGGACGGACTTACGTATTTAGCTTTTACTACTTCACCGGGTATACTATAACTTAGAAAATCGTTAATGATATACCTACACAAAAAGAAGAAAAATTTGTTCAGAATTCACCCAATCGTAATTTAAGTAAAAAATATATTTGGTAATCGGCTAAATCTACTTGCGCAATAATTTCAACTGATTTTAATATAGTGTACCTACAGCAATAAAAAAAATACAGATCAGACAGCACTTTGTGCGAATTATTTTTTTAACCTACGTTTGTCAATAATAAATTGAAACCTGTTATATCCATTTAAACCTTGTTTTATTATAAATATACCTCAGAACACCATTCATTGCATTCAAAATCATATAGGTAGGTATTGACGCCATCAATGTCTGGTAAAAGCAATAAGTACCTATAAAATATTTTATGGCTGCTACATATTGGGCGAGTTCCTCGAGCGTGTGGTGCTTGCGGACGACGACGACGGCCGCGTCGAATGTGGCGTCAACCTAATAATTTGATTCCCATACGAAACATTAGTGCCTTAAGGAAAACCTACGTACCATTGTCCAATGGCTTTAGATGTTTTAAAAGGCAATAAGGGTAAATCCTCAACAAACTGCCACCACCCGAAAATAAATCTATCTTATAAGACAGCCCGGCTCGAGAATCCAACCCACGACCTCCGAGACTGAAGGCGACATGTGTACCTAAGTTACGAAGGTTGGTAACATACATGGCATGTAGTACTTCGACCATAAAGTAGATATACAAAAGAATATGGCGCAACTCATGAATTTGTATGATTCCTAATATGTATTCCATAAAGAAAATGAGGTTTAGGCTCAATTCTTTCTTCGGTAGAGCAAGTTCAGTACTTGTAACATAAGTTCCTTGAAGTGTTAACAAAATTACGACTGTACTTGCGAAACGTACAAAAATAAACACAAAAATTTAGGCAACAAACATTTTGTAGGTTTTTTTTTTACAATGGGACCTTTAAATATAGTATCCAAAGCCATCGGATTAATATATTCACACCCAAAAGGCCTTTTCTGTGTGAATATGAATGCTTGCCTATACTGGTTGACTTTTTTACCGTCTTGATAATAATATGGTGTGTTCTGTAAGTGGAATAGAATCTATATGAGTATAATAATAAGTATATTTGTAACAGTATTTCGGTAATAAGAGTTTCGAAAATCTCATTAATTACTTAAAAGAAATACACCCTACATAGCGCGTGCATAATTATAAAATAGGTGCCCATAATACGTTGGCCGCAATCACACATGAATGAAAAGAGTGAGTGAAATAGCGTATCTACCTAGGTACGCATTTTTACCATTACAACTATCACGGTTTGTCAGTAAAAAACTAAAATGATAAAATAACGATGCCTTAGACATCTATGATAATATCACACCCTATAATTTTCAAGACGGTATAAAACGTCAGCCAGTATAAGGGCAATGTAAATACAGAACCCTTATAGCGCAAGTTACACACTTGCCTGATTGCTAACATTTTTGTACATAGCTTAATGCCATAGTTTACCTCGTAGAATAAAGTTGACCTACTTACCTTCACATTCAATGCAACTTAATTTCCATTGCGATTAGTTGTGCCTCATGTTCAGCCGAAGCATCATAGAATAGGTAGTGTATACCGAGGCTAATCGGATTATATCAATTTTGACGTTAAAAAAACAAATTTCCAAACGAGCAACTCGTTTATTTTTTAATAATTACGTTAAGTACCTAATAAGGTACACATAGCACAAAACAGCTTAAAAATAACTAAAAAGTGTTCTTTGAAGTGACCGTAGGTATTCGCACGTTTTTAGAAGTAGATATACGACGATTTCTTATAGTGATCCGATTCACCTCGGTCCACCATACCAACCTACTCTAAAACATTTGTCTACTAATTTGACCGTCTAACCTTCAATTGATATGAAGACAACCAGCAGACAAAATACACAAAGGATAGGTAGGTAGGTCCGTATAATGATAATATATATATTTTTGTTTTGTTTTGCTTTACAAGGCAGATGTTAATTTAATTATAAAATCCTTTAATGCCGAAATCATGTTCTTAGATTAACATAGGTCCGTAAGATACACATAATAATAAACATACATACGCTAAACATATAAATATATATTATAATTATTAATCATTTAATATTTAGCTATCTACAAACCAGTAATACTAGTAAAGTGACGTTCAAATTCAAAATTCATTTATTCCGTAAAAATGGTTACATTTGTTTGGAATCGTCATAATTTTTTTCCTACCGTGCAGTGCGTGACGTGGCGACTACTGAGAAACACTGCCAAAAAACTCAGTAGAACCCTCTTTTAAAATCTAATAATATATAACAATTTTTTATTAACCTAGTAACAAAATACTTTATTTTACATTGAGATTGGAGCGATTTAATCCCAAGCATTTTTGTCACAAAGATAATCGGAAATTTTATAATAAGCCCTGCTGCACAATTTGGCTTTAATAGTCATTTTAAATTTATTTATAGACAATTCTCTTATACTATTGGGAAGTTTGTTATAAAACCGTATACATTGCCCCATAAAAGAATTACTTATTTTGCGGAGACGGCTAGCATGAACCACAAGATTATGCTTATATCTAGTATTTATACTATGTGTGTCGCTTTTTTTACAAAATGAGTCAATATTTTTATGGACATATAACAAATTCTCATAAATATATTGTGATACTACGGTTAGAATATTTATCTCTTTAAATTTTTCTCTCAAGCTATCTCTGGGACCCAGTTTGTAAATAGCCCTCACGGCTCTCTTTTGTAATATAAAAATGCTGTTAATATCCGCGCAGCTACCCCAAAGAAGAATGCCGTATGACATTATGCTATGAAAGTAGCTGAAATAAACTATTCTAGCCGTATCAACATCAGTTAGCCGTCTAATAGTTTTTACTGCATATGCTGCAGAACTTAGTTCTCCAGATAACTTTTCAATTTGTGGTCCCCATTGTAGTTTAGAGTCAATGGTGACACCTAAGAACACAATGGTATCCACAGGGTCCAAGCCATTTCCATTAATATGCACATCGGTGGAAACCTGTCTAACATTCGGGGTTGAAAACTTGATAACTTTAGTTTTTTTATCATTTAAGCACAGATTATTAATATTAAACCAATGAACTACTTTAGAGAGTGCATCGTTGACTTCGTCATAATTACTTAATTGTCTATTAATTTTAAATGTCAATGAAGTGTCATCCGCGAACAATACAATCTCATGTTTATCCCTTACGTAGTAAGGTAAGTCATTAACGTATATTAAAAATAAAAATGGACCCAGAATTGATCCCTGTGGAACTCCCATAACAACTGGTGAACCCGAAGATGTTATGCCATTAATATCGACCTTCTGAATTCTGTTTCCAAGGTAAGAAGTTAGAAGTTCGAGTGCCTTGTTCCTAATACCGTAGTGGTGTAGTTTCCTGACCAGAGTGTCATGGTGTACGCAATCGAAAGCTTTGGACAAATCGCAAAATATTCCCAAAGCATCCTGCGAATCCTCCCAAGCTGCAAATATACTTTTCAGTAAATGTATACCCGCGTCAATAGTGGAGCAACCCCTCGTAAATCCAAACTGTTTCTTATGAAGTAAATTATGTTTATTAAAATGACTGAGCAACTGGCTAAGCATTAACTTTTCAAATATCTTACTAAGAGTGGGTAGTACGGAAATAGGTCTAAAATTGGAAGGATCTGAGCTATCACCAGCTTTAAATAATGGAATTATTTTACTATGTTTCATCGAGTCAGGAAACTCACCAGATGCGACACAGCAATTGAATAAGGTAGCTAGATGCGGAGCTATTTCAGTAATAATTGAGGAAATTGTTTTTACAGATAGACCCCACAAATCCTTGGTGTTTTTCATATTAATTGATTTAAAAATTTTCTAAATTGTCTATTAATATTTCCTTCGTTTTCAACTGTACCTATCCATGTTTCATGATTCATAGGTACTTCACTACCTACTAATGTAATTGTTTAATATTAAAAAGGATGTTTTCCCATTCTCACGTATTATATCTACAATACAATGACAAACTGATATTTAATTATTATTTTAAAATAGATACTAGTTACAGGTCAATGTTTTTAATAGGTAGATAGATATAATTGCACTGCACACTCATCAGACTAGCATCTTACCCATCTGGGAGTAAAGCTTTTTGGTCTCTTGCCAAATCGGTCGAAGCCAATTTCTGTCGGTCCTCTTTGCCGCCACTGCAGAAGCCGAACGGTTCATTAGCTCACACCGCCAAAGAGAAAGCAGACTTGTTTGCGTCTCTATTTTCGAAGAATTCACAACTAGATGCTGCTGGTAAAAGTCCACCCAGGCTACCACATTGCACTTTCACTATGCCTGAGGTGCACATTCGGCAAAAAGTGGTACTTAAAATTCTTAGCACTCTAGTTGTGAATGAGGCTAGTGGGCCTGACGGCATTCCTGCCATTGTCTTGCGGTCATGTGCGCCTGAGTTGTCTCCTGTTTTGACTCGCCTCTATCGTTTATCCCTGAAGACTGGTCTAGTTCCAGCATCCTGGAAGATTGCCAATGTTCAACCGATCCCCAAGAAAGGTAGTCGTGCCGACCCTGTTAACTACCGACCAATCGCAATCACCTCCATACTCTGTAAGGTTATGGAGCGTGTTTTAAACAACCGTCTCCTGGCATACCTGGAAGACAACGACCTCCTCAGTGACCGTCAATTCGGATTCCGTCGAGGCCGGTCTACTGGGGATCTTCTTGTATATGCTACTCACTTCTGGAGCGAAGCCATTGAGAGACACGGTGAGGCTCTTGCCGTGTCTCTTGATATCTCTAAGGCTTTTGACAGGGTTTGGCACGCAAGTCTCATTGGTAAGCTTCCGGTTTACGGTATTGCCTGGCTTCAGGATTTCTTGAGGGGAAAGTCGATTCGAGTTGTCATTGATGGCGCCTCGTCCGATCTTCTTGGTATGAATGCCGGTGTCCCTCAGGGATCTGTTCTCTCCGCGACTCTTTTTTTGCTGCACATAAACGACCTGCTAGTTACTCCCGGTATCTTTGGGTATGCAGACGACAGCACAGTCTGGGTGAGATACTTGTCGGATGCGAAGTCGGGGTCAATGGTCCAGTCGTTCAGGGAGTCGATGATTGAGGGGGTGAACTCGATCTTGGAGGCTGTTTCCTTATGGGGTGATGCCAACCTGGTTGGGTTTAACCCTTCAAAAACACAGGCGTGTCTTTTTTCGGCGAAACGGAGTCCATTCCAACTGACTCCGACTTTCCGGAATGTCTCCGTTCCGATCAGCGACCATCTTGAGCTCCTAGGGCTTGACCTCTCTTCTAATCTAAACTTCGGTCACTACATCGAGTCCATTGCAAACACTGCAGCCAAAAAACTTGACATTCTCTCCAAGGTGAGGCGGTACTTCACATCGGAGCAGCTCTTAAGTCTTTACAGAGCTCAAGTTCGCTCCTCAATGGAATACTGTTCTCATCTTTGGGATGGGTCTGCTGGATATCAGCTGGATGCTCTGGACTCATTGGAGCGCCGAGCAAAGAGAGTCATAGGCAATAACTCACTGGTGGAGGCAAGTCTTCAGAGCCTCGAACACCGTAGATGAGTGGCCTGCCTATCAGTTTTTTATCGGTTGCATTTCGGGGAGTGTGCGGAGGTTCTACATAACCTGATACCCCCTTCACCCTTCCATCACCGGATGACTAGGCGCGGCGAGCGGTTTCACCCTTTTGTTGTAGACATTCCTTCAATACGCACGAAGCGATTTGCTTCTTCTTTCATAATGCGGACGGCTAAGGAGTGGAATTCTCTGCCGGCGTCAGTTTTTCCGGAACGCTATAATCTGGACATCTTTAAGGCTAAAGTGAACAGACACTTTCTAGGCAAGCGTGTATCATCTTAGGCCTTATCTTCGCCTTCCATCAAGCGAGATTATGGTCAAACGTAAGCCTAGATGAAGTAAAAAAAATAAAAAAAATCTTTACTTACGAAGACAATAGATAAGTAAACAAAATTGTGCAGTGCAATATTTATTAACAATTAAAGTAACTATTTAAAATCTCAATAGCTATTAGCTACCTACTATAAAACTTAATTCATCTAGAAGCATCTGCCTGTACAAAAACTACCAACCGGATTTTATTATCTATACAGTTTTTATAGGTCTAAACAACGACGAGAACGGAAAAGAAAAAATAATTGTAAAGACACTTATTTAACAAAATCATCTAGACTATGTTGAATTCCATTATAATTTGGAACTATTTAACCTTTTTTATTTTAAACTTAGCCTGAATGATGAAAAAAGCTTTCTGTCTTATCACGTTGAATTGCTTTTAATTATTCCTAAAATTAAATGTCGAGGTCACTTTGAGCCTACAAAAGTAAGGAAGTAAAATGTCTAATACATTAGGTATACCTCCGTGCCTCCTTATAGAGTAGGATAATCTGTGTTGCAGATATTCATTGCAATGTTATGCATAATCGATATGAATGCGGTCAAAGTGGCGGGCAACAGCTAGTCAAACATTAAATAAAAACATACTTGATTAGCTATACATATTAAATAATGCCGTCACTGTGTCACCATCATTTTTTTGCGGAAAAAATATACCGCTTCCTACAAATGTGGCAATGATATATTAATACGACGTGATGTCGACGTGCTCGTAAACCTGAAGTCCGAAAGGCTAGCAAACTGTAAAGTAGAGCAATGGTACCCCAAAATTCTCCTAAAAATCTATAAGTTGTTTAATGACCCCTGACTGCGCCCTGCTGGAGGCGCTGTCGAGGTAAGTATTATTTAAGTTTATTGAAATTTAAATCAATGTAACGTAAATTGTTAAATGATGACTATACATATACGATACTAATACAATATAACGGAAGAGTTTGAACGTGCTTATCTCCGAAACTGATAGTCGGATAAAAAAATATATATAATAATGCATATGATAGAACATTAATTTATGCGTCAATTTCTAAGCTGAAACATAACCCTATGTTCCACTTGAAGTTCCAAGCCTTTAAACGATGAAGGACCATTTAAAAAAAATGTTTGTATAATAAGAGGCAATTTTTTGTTTGTCTTTTGACTGTATTACTGTAAAATTATTGTAATGCAATATTATTGTTACTGTGTTATGTTACCTACATTATCTTAATAAATTGACATATTCAAAACCAAATTGTTTGAATAATAAACGCTGAGTAGCGAAGACATGTTTATTGAAGTTATAGTAATAGTGTTACGTGATTATCCTCCTGTTTTGCGTAAACACTGTCAATCTATTACAATAACTGAAGAATCTTGTGTTCTTCAACTTCAACGGCCCGTTCACGTGCAAGGTTGACCATGGGCCTCCTCTTAACAGACCTTTAATAATATAATTTTATCGTAGCCACGGTATAATATCGCTACGTGCTTTTCCCACAGGTCCGATTTTAAAAATTATTTCAGTGTTAGAAAGCCCATTTATCGATGAATGCTACAGGCTATATTTAATTATGCTGTTCCACGAAAAGGGAAACTACGGGTGCTTCTTTTCTTTCACTTTTTCTTACGTAGGTTGCCACGAGGCTTTTGCTACTTCACTGGGCATAAAGGTGAGCACAGCTCCAGCCTTAATAAATGGTTTAAAAACTACAAACTAAGCAACCTGCGCAAGAGGGCGCCCCCTGTGGGGCTTGGACCTCGGCTCAGGGCGGTCGCTGGCGATGAGATTGAGGGATTATGACTTTTAGTATTTAAGGGGAGTTTTGTGCAACTGTCGCTCTGCTTTACAGTTCGCGGGCCTCTCGGACTTCGGGTCTACGAGGGCATCGGATGGTTCTACGCGGGTTCGACCGCGCGCGTTTCTATTCGGAATCACTGCACGAGAGCAACGTGGGTAAAACAGCATGACAAAAGATTCAATCATTCTTTTATGGATAAATCAGTTAAGATACCTATCATAGTTATTTAATATTCGTATGAATTTTATCTCAAAAACTACTTAATTAAAATCAAGAATAGCCAGCGTGTCTGACCTCACTGAACTCTTCCTTTTGATGATGGTCACGCACCAAGGTAATTCATTAAGCCATTATGCTAAAAAGTTTTTTTTGTTGGTAGATATTATTACAGTTTATTAATTTAGAAGTTATTTTTGGAATCAAAGTAGGTATAATTGATAGTGTGGAAAAACTTGGCTTGCGATTACCAAAAAAAATGTAGGTGCTGTAGTCAAAAAAGAATGTATAGGTACATGTGAGGTTAGCAACTTGACGAACACCAGCTTTAAACCAATATCTCTACTAGGTCTTCCCTTTATACTTATTATTAGGGTTCCGTAGCCAAATGGCAAAAAACGGAACCCTTATGGATTCGTCATGTCTGTCTGTCCGTCCGTATGTCACACAGCCACTTTTTTCCCAAACTATAATAACTATACTGTTGAAACTTTGTAAGTAGATGTATTCTGTGAACCGAATTAAGATTTTACACAAAAATAGAAAATAAAAATTGGGGGCTCCCCATACTGAGAACTGAAACTCATGATTTTTTTTTTCATCAAACCCTTACTTGTCTATGGATAGGTCTTCAAAAATGATATTGAAGTTTCTAATATTTTTTTTTCCTAAACTGAATAGGTTGCGCGATTGATACTTCCAAAGCAGTAAAATATGTGTCCCCTCCCTGTAACTTCTAAAATAAGAGAATGATAATGATAAAAAAAAATATGATGTGCATTACCATGCAAACTTCCACCGAAAATTGGTTTGAACGAGTTCTAGTATGTAGTTTTTTTTAATACGTCATAAATCGTAAACCGCAATTTACCTTTCATTAAATCAATGAAATATATTAAAAAAAAATACTACAAGAACTTTTATATTATGTAACATGATGCTACGGAACCCTTCATGGGCGAATCCGACTCGCACTTGGCCACTTTTTTATAAATAAAAAAGACAATAATAATAGCAGAATAAACCATAGTTTAAAAAATAACTATTGTTTATTCTGCGCAATAATGTGTCTCAATACTGGGATACAATTAAGACACATTTTTTAAACGGAATAAACTTTAGATATTTTGTCTTTTTAATTTAACCTTTTTTCGAACGGATTAGGGTCATTGCGTCGGTTTCACGACCACCTTCGGTTGCCGACCATTTGACGGACTTTATGTAAAATAATCGCGATTTGACGGACTTTATGTAAAATAATCGCGATAATAGCATTTCTGGGGTTGCGTTTTTAGTTCGCGGAATGAGAGGGTTGGAGGGGGGTTATTAGACTCATTAGGGTCGTAACGTGTTCAGTGACTAATAATTAGTACAAATACGAGACTACTAATTAGACAATTAGTATTTGAACTATCGTCCAACCAACATAATCGGAAGTAAGTCATTGGTTTACGGTGACTCTTGTCCAGGAAAAACCATGGTGTACAAGTGGCACAGTTTATTTAAACAAGGAAGAGAATCCCTTGAAGACGAGGCCGGGCAGGAGCACCGAGGTGAACACGCCAGAACTTATCCAAAAAGTCGAAAAAAATGTACTCGACGATGCTCGACTAAAGATGAAATTACTTGCAGAAATGGTTGGAGTATCAAATACAACCATTTTTTAAATCCTGCACGATCACCTTGGCATGACTAAGGCCAGCGCAAGATGGGTGCAGAGAATGCTGCCGCAAAAACAACAGCGCGTAGAGTGTTTACGTGCATTTTTGGACCTCTGTAATAAAGGCAAGGTATTGAGTCGAATTGTTACGGGAGACGAAACTTGGGTCCATCGTTATTATCCTGAGTTCAAACAAGACTCCATGCAGTGGCATAAAAAGGGCACAGCGGGTCCTATGAAGTTTAAGGTGTGACACCTTAAACTTCTTGGGACCCGCTGTGCCCTTTTAGTCCCAGTCAGCTGGAAAGCTCATGAAGACGGTCTTTTGGGACTCGGAAGGAATATAATTGATCGATTACAAAGATAAAGGTGTTTGTATACCCGAAAATACTACGCTTCAATATTAGAGTGACTAAAAGAAGATAGGTATTAAAGAAAAAAGAAAGAGAAAAATTACGAAAGGTGTACTGCTTTTGCACGATAACGCGCCCGTCCACACCCAACCAGCAAAATATATCGTAAAAATGCCACCAGCACGTTTCTATTTCAGCTATTGGTGGTGAGACAATGTCGAGTAAATGATCTGTGCACGTTCTCTCAACGCGATTTGGGCGCACTTTTCTCTGCTTTAAGTGATGTAAATATCGTAAGATTATCGTCTAAATAGCCAAATAGTGGAAAGAATATAGAGTAATCGCAATTCGAAAGTTAATAGTATCATATTAATCATCAGTATGCCATTTTTCAACACATTAGCTTTTCCCAAGTCGGTAGAAGCGCTTTCATTCGACAAATTTATTGTAATATAGCAGTGCGGTTACAATCACTCTACTCTTTGATCGTGTGAATGCAACCAAGCAGCATTCATAGACCATTTTATTTCTTCAATTACCGGAGTTGTTTGTGAAAAGAAATATTTTTTTTAATTTAATATAAGTATTAAATTTTGCCATATTATTTACAGTCATATTGACAATTCGTGACCTGAAGTTAGCTCAAAGGTGTTTACTTTCCTATGCGGGGTTAAAATTTTCGTCTACATTCTTTACATTTTAGTTAATATTTTCATGGGCCGTAAGATTTCTTAGTAAGTAATTAATTACAAATAATATTAATTTAAAAGTTTATCTAATTCGCCATTAATAGCAATTCACTTATCATCACAAAGCATTCACTCGGCTTTTAGCTGAGAAATAGACATGAGGTTTCAACTTTACGACTTCTAGGACCGCCATTGCAGTTAGTTTGGGGTTCCTTAGCGCAAAATGTTAAATCCTTAATATTATATCAAAATACTGTTATGAATACTCCGGAGGAATTTAAAAAAAAATGAAACATAAACAAAAAAATTTATTATATGAGTGACTTTTTCAAATTATTTTAGTGGCAATTTAAATGGTTGACCACCATTAGTTTAACTATATAGTACAGTGCTGTAAAAGATTTTATTCAACTTTCATACCACAACTATGCAGTAAGACGGCTTTCAAATGAAGTTTAGAGCACCTTTGGGGCTGTAATAGATAATTTTTAAGCATTTTCTCTACTTCAAAATTTAAGCTGAATGAACGCCTTGTAAAAAGCTATTATATGACATTAAGTGCCGTTATAGTAACTGAGATGCTATTTCATCAAATAAACAGCGTTTTCTCTATAATTATGCTGTAATAAATACATGTCGAAAGATAAGCTAGTTTTTCGACAAATTAGCTATTCAGTTGCTTTCAAAGAGCTGTCATTGGACTCGCGAGAGATATCTTTATATAATTATCGAGTAAATGCAATATGAATTCGTCGAGTACACGTTACTAGACATGTTTATAGAGCCAAAAAGCGTTGAACTAGCCTTTTAAACGGCTTTTTGAAATAATAGGAACTTTCATACGAGTGTTTTTCGATTCATAGTCATGAGAGTAATTGCTTATACGATCTCTTTGCTAGTTGGGCAAGAACCACGTTGCGTTGGCTTCCCTGCATAAGGTGGGCTTCGATATTTTGGCTACCCTACAGCCTGGCGCCGAGTGATTATTACCTGTTTTTATTATAGATTAAGTCCGTGAAATGGTCGCCAACCATAGATGGTCGTGAATAGTGTTACCATATCTCAGGATTTGTCCTGGGATTTCAGGATTTTTGGACTCTTCTCAGGATTGCGGCCGGATTTTGCAAAACTCATACAGCCGGATTTTGCAAATACAATACAGCTTACGTTTTAATGATCTCTTTAATAATAAGTTAAACCAACTTAAAATAATCTTCTTTTTGTAATAATTGCACGCTTGAGCCAGATCCGCAGTGTATAAAAATGATAATATTACGACTTTTAAAATTGTTAAGTAGGTACGTTTGAGAGAAGATTTTGAAACTGTAAAAAATGACAGGATATTTCAATGGAAATCAGGCCTTTTCTCCAGACTTTTGATTTTTTATCTGGTAACCCTAGTCGGGAAATTACCCTACTTGGCGCTTAGGGCATTGAAATATTTTCTGGCATCTTTGTTTTCATTGAATATAAAACATACAAATGTAATGTTTGTTCAAAAGTGAAAAATATGGCTTAAGAGCGGTTTCGCACGACGTCCGATCCAAATCCGATCCGAACCCGTTAAAATATTGGTCTAGAAATTTGGAAATAAATCAGATGACGGAGATCGGATCTAGTGCGTAAATTACCATATTTTCAAGGGTCCAGATCGGACGATTCGAAACCGCTGTAAGACTGATTTATTTTCCATAACAACAAAAGAAAGGCTTTAAAAGCCGTAAGTAAATGTATGTTAAACTAGTATAATTTCTTCTTACTTCATAGCTTTTAGCCATTGTAGTAGCGTTTACGTAACGATGATCTCAACTTATTGAAGAAGATGACAGTTATTAGCGGGCAAATGTCAATTACCAGTTTAAATTAATAAACTATTAACGAGCATTTGCTATTAACTGTATACAAGACTAAGTCGGAGACCTCATTGTTGAGCGGCGGATCGCTATAACGTCTTATAACTTATTAATAAAAGTGCATCCAAAGTGCGCCATCTAGGTGTATTCGGCTAAACTCTACATTCCTACCTACACAATGTAGTACGTTGGCGCTGATGGACTTACTTTCCGCATTAAACATAACGTTTAAGGCGGAAACATATTATTAAAACGCCACGCCTCCCGACGACACGTCACGCGTGTTGAGTCGAATCAAATGTATTGTTTTCTATAGACCAACACACTATGAACACCTGACACAATACGCCAAGCGCGTACTGATGCACAGGTGTTGACACGTGGCGTGGCGTGGCGTTTTACTTGCATTAAGAAGGAGATTATTGGCGGAGAACCATTCCGAGATTAAAGCGAGTGTGCGATTTAACTCTGTAACACTTTTGTCTTTTCTATTTACATTAAATATAAGGGATGTATCATCTGCAAATAAAACTATATCGCACTCATTTTTGACAACATTTGGAAGATCGTTAATGTAGATTAAGAACAAAAATGGACCTAGGACTGACCCTTGTGGAACTCCTATTTTGACAGTAGAACCTTCGGAAATTACATTGCCAATAGATACTCTTTGTTCTCGACCTGTTAAATAAGATGTTATAAGATCAAGTGCTGAGTCCGTGAATCCGTAGTATTTAAGTTTCATAATAAGCGTGTTATGATCAACGCAATCAAAAGCTTTCGAAAGGTCGCAGAAAATACCTAATGCATCCTGCGATTTCTCCCAAGCCTTAAATACAGATTCTATAAGATTGGAACCGGCATCTTGAGTAGATTGGCCTTTCGTGAACCCAAATTGTTTATTGTTTAATAAATTATTTATGTTAAAGTATGCTAGCATTTGATTTAACATTATTTTTTCAAATATTTTACTTAGCGCTGGTTGTATAGAAATTGGCCTATAATTCGAAGCATTGTTTGAGCAGCCTGCTTTAAAAATGGGAACAACCTTGCTAATTTTCATTAGGTCTGGAAATATTCCATCTCTTAAACAAGAATTGAAAATATCTGCTAGGATCGGGGCAATACTGTCAATTATGGAGTTTATTGCTTTGGTTGACAGTCCCCATATGTCTTCTGTGCCTTTTTGTTTAATAGTTTTAAAGACTTTTATTATATCTACCGGATCTATAACTTTAAAGCCAAATTTAGACACATCAATAGTGACATTTTTCCTCAACAGTTTATCAGCCACTTTCGGTGATGAGGAGAGAGATTTAGTCGTTTCAAGGGGTATATCGGTAAAGAATTTATTGAAAAAGTCAGCAACAGTAAGTCTATCTGAAACTAATTTATTATTTATATTTAATGTCACTGATCTATCATTAGTCCTATTTTTGCCAGTTTCCTTATTGATCATTTGCCAGGTTGCTTTAATTTTATTATCAGAATTACATAATTTTTCGCTAATGTAGGCAGCTCGAGCTTGAGCACACGCGTTTCTAAAGATTTTTGAGTATCTACTGACATAATTTCTAAAATTGGGATCAGGTGTAAAGGACCTCATGTCGTCCTCATATAATTCGGATCTAGGGGGGGGGGCAAGCCGGGGCCTATGCTCCGGGCGGCAAATTCAGGGGGCGGCCAAATTCATACTTTACAGACGAATGGACAACTCATCATTTACTTAACTTTGACCACGGAATAAATAATAGTACAAGTACAGAAATTTCATGGCCATGTCAACTCGACCGATACCCAGAACGCGGAGTGCGACGTGCTGTACGATCATTTATTACTCGCGAGGCGCGTAGGCATAGTTCAAAATACGCGCTCGCTCGCCCGCAGTAATCGCAGATCGCGGCAGCATGCGTCTGGTTACCGTCCGTGCGTAAGGGATGAAGCTATATTCGAAAACTCCCTCGTCGATCTCTCTCCACGACAGTGTTTTATTTTAAACATGTGTGTTGTTTGCTTATGTTAACTATTTACTACTCTGTTAAGAAAGTACCGGGAAAAGATCAATAATACACAAAATATTTGTTATTCATCCAAATTTATTTTATCACCTTCAAAGTATGCTCCATCAGAAACGATATAATTACGCCAACGAATAATCCAATCATCAAAACATTTTTTAAACGATGTTTCCGGAATTGAGTTTCTCCTTTATGTCTTCTACCGATAGAAAACGGGTGCCACGAAGTGGTAATTTGAGTTTAGGATAAAGAAAGAAGTCAGCTGGAGCCATATCTGGTAAATATGGTAGTTGCTTGATGGTATTTGTTGAGTGTTTGGTCAAAAATTCGTTCATAATGATGGCATTGTGCGAAGGCGCATTATCGTGGTGCAAAATCCAAGAATTTTCTTTCTCCAAATCTGGCCTTTTTCGTCGAATTTGTTCTCTTAAATGCCGCATAACGCTCAAATAATATTCTTTATATAAGTACCGTTTGACCTTCTGGCAAGAATTCCGAGTGTACATAACAGCGATAGTCAAAGAAAACAGTCAATATGTTTTTTTTATTTTTTTTTTATATTGGCTTACGTTTGACCATAATCTCGCTTGATAGAATGCGAAGATAAGGCCTAACATGATACACGCTTGTCTAGAAAGTGTCTGTTCACTTTAGCCTTAAAGATGTCCAGATTATAGCGTTCCGGAAAAACTGACCCTGGCAGAGAATTCCACTCCTTAGCCGTACACATTATGAAACAAGTAGCAAATCGATTCGAGCGTATTGAAGGAATGTCTACAAACAAAAGGGTGAAAACACTCCCCGAAATGTAACCGATAAAAAACCGATAGGTAGGCTACTCGTCTACAGTTTTCGAGGCTCTGAAGACTTGCCTCCACAAGAGAGTGAATTGCCTATGACTCTCTTATATGAGCTGATATCTAGCAGACCCATCCCAAAGATGAGAACAGTATTCCATTATTGAGGAGCGAACTTGAGCTCTGTAAAGACTTAAGAGCTGCTCCGATGTGAAGTACCGCCTCACCTTGGAGAGAATGCCAAGTTTTTTGGCAGTGTTTGCAATGGACTCGATGTATTGACCAAAGTTTAAATTAGAAGAGAGGTCAAGATGCTAAGAGCTTAAGAGCTTAAGATGGTCGCTGATTGGAACGGAGACATACCGGAAAGTCGGAGTCAGTTGGAATGGACTCCGTTTCGCCGAAAAAAGACACGCCTGTATTTTAGAGGGGTTACCCCAACCAGGTAGGCATCACCCCATAAGGAGACAGCCTCCAAGATCGAGTTCACTCCCTCCATCATCGACTCCCTCAACGACTGAACCTTTGACCCAGACTTCGCATCAGACAGGTATCTCACCGAGATTGTGCTGTCGTCTGCATACCCAAAGATACCGGGAGTAACTAGCAGGTCGTTGATGAGCAGCAAAAAAAGAGTCGCGGAGAGAACAGATCCCTGAGGAACACCGGCATTAATACCAAGAAGATCGGACGAGGCGCCATCAATGACAACTCGAATCGACCTCCCCCTCAAGAAATCCTGAATCCAGATACAAAGTTCGGGAGCAATAATGTAAACCGGAAGTCTCATTGGTAAATGAGACTTGCGTGCCAAACCCTGTCAAAAGCCTTAGAGATATCAAGAGACACGGCAAGAGCCTTACCGTGTATCTCAATGGCTTTGCTCCAGAAGTGAGTAGCATAAACAAGAAGATCCCCTGTAGACCGGCCTCGACGGAATCCGAATTGACGGTCACTGAGGAGGTCGTTGTCTTCCAGGTATGCTAGGAGACGGTTGTTTAAAACACGCTCCATAACCTTAACTTGACTTCAACTTTTGAGCGACTTTGGCGTGGTTTTTTCGGTTTCGGTTCAGTTGGAAGGCGCGACTCCGAAGCTTGTTGACTAGTTTGCATGTCAAACTCGTAAACCAGTAACAATGCGTCTCATTACCAGTAACAATGCGTTTCATGAATGTTGGGAATTGACTCGTTCTAGCATGTCCTCAGCGACTCTCATGCGATTGAATTTTTGGAGTAAATTCAGGTCTTTTGGGACTAGCCGAGCGGTACATGTTTCATACCCAAATGATTAGTTAAAATAGTACGGATCGACTCGTGAGATAAAAAAAGTTCGGCGGCTATCTTTCTCAAAGTTGAATGAGGATTTTCAGTCACTATTTCCTTCACTTTTGCGACGTTAACTTCAGTTGCAGACGTTGATGGCCTACCAGAGCGAGGCAAATCTTCCATCACATTTCAACCGCCTTTGAACGCTTTGTATCACTCATAAGTACGTGTTTTTGATAAAGTCGATTCACCGTAAGCCTTCTGTAACTTTTTTTCAGTGACTCCGAACACGAAATTGGTGATGCAAAATTTAAGACAAACTCTTTGTTCGATGTTTGTATCCATTATGAAATTCGCAATACACGCTAGATATGATACTTATAACTAAAAACAGCAAACAACAAATTAGGACAGAGATTTAATGTAAAAAAAGTATAAAGTTTAACACTAAGATAAAAGACGTTGTCAAACCAGTGAAACGGAATCCGAAGACGAATGTGTCATTTCATGTGCAGACAGATCTGGTGATGGTTATTCTCAAGAAGGCCTGGAATTCGAAAACCGTTGGTATTGTTTTGTATGTCTAACTGAAGAAATTTTAGACATGAGGTTGTGTGTTTTCTGCAAGCGATATGTCCACGAGATGTGTTGGATTGACCGATAAAGATAATGAACATTTCAAATGCCATGAATGCCTTAAGGACTTTTTTAAAAGTGATTTTGCATATGCCTTTTACATATCAAAGACTGATCATTTGATCTCTTTACTTTATTTGATTACTTAAGTAAGAATAACATTATTTTGAATACCTTTTGTTTTTCCTCTTTAGTTGGTCTTTAACAGACTACATAAACATTTTTTGTTCAAGTAACTTGGTTTTTCATTCAGAGAATAATTTGTTATTAAAACGAAATTGCTATTGTTGACTTTAATATTTGGTAAAATGAAAGGATTATCTAAATAATATTTAAGATTAGCATAGTATTTTTCCTTATAATATTTATTATACAGAAATATGTATGGTTCAGTCCCCTTACTACTATAGTCAACTGTACCATGCATTGGGGAGATTTGAACCATATGACATTAAAAAATAAAAGTGATTTTCAGCTTATATCAATTGACGAATGAGAGGTTTGGTTCATGTTCAAAAACGAATACAAAGCTTTGGTAAATAGTTACCAAAGCTATGTATTCGTTTTTGAACTGTAAAGTTACAAGCCATAGTTTAATATTTATGAATACTAAAGTAAAAAGGGGTTCAACTCTCCCGGACCTCTCCTAAATGGGCGGGGGCGGCAGTTTTCAGTTTTTGCCCCGCCTAAAAAAAATTGAAGATCCGGGGCTGATTCATTGTAATAAAATTATAACATGTTGAAATAGTTTAGGTGAAAATATGTATAAATAGTGCACTTTTTTCTTATTTTTTAAGTTGAATTGGAATGCAGGGTGATGGAAACTTACAAAACTATTTAAAATATTACAACCTGAATAGAGTCTTAATCCAGCTCCAAAAAATATATTCGAAATGCGCGTGATGTCTCAGAGATGTGTGACGTTTGAATTAAAACATAAGACGGCGCGTAACGTCCACATCCAAGTGTTATTATTATCAGTCTATTAATCCAATGCTGTATGCGTAAGGAAGGTTTGCAACTAGTGCAAATGTAAAGTATTGTTGATTATTTAGCCGCAATTAGGATTTTTATACTTAATATAAAAGAAAAATTCAGTGGTCGCCAACCGAAACACGAATTTATGAAATACTAGGTGGTTGCGTATTTCCGTTTCCGTGTCCAACTGGCGACACCGGACCGTTCTCGTGAAATCCACACGCTTTTGTATAAGTAAGGAATTTTACTAGCCCGTGTTCAATTCGCGACAAAATAGTGTGGAGTTGACCTGAACACTTTTTTGACATGACTGTTTGTGTATTCAAAAGCGTGTTGAATCAGCGACGGTATTAGTCTATAGGTAGTAATAGTTGCAATGTCAAATGCCATAATTTAATATTCGCCTACTACAGTCAAATATTAAATTATGGTAGCAGACAAAAAACGACGTTATTTCTGAAAAATCTATTTGGGCATTGAAATACCATTATTTCAATAGTATTTAATAGAAAAATAATAGTAGGTATAGGTACCTAATCAAAAGAAAGGTACTTCGCGGGGTCCCTTTTCTGGGTGGCTTTCGCCTTAGCCTTTTAACCTAATTTATCTGAGTCAGGGTTTTGTAAAACCTCTTTTAACGTTGCTTGATCGCAAAAACGTGCTCAGTCGACGCGAGTTGAGCACGGGTTGGTTGAATTGTGTAGTAATACAAAAGCTTGTGGATTTCGCGAGACCGGTGTCGCCAGTTGGACACGGAAAGGGAAGTTCGCCGCACGGTTTCGCCCTCTTGGGTCCCGTTTCCGTGGTAACTTTAATTTAGAATATAGCCTAAGAACTTTCCAAATCGGTTTAGTAGATCCAGATATTACTCCCTACAACGTCACAAACTCACAAACTTTGCCTCTTTAAAATATTAGTATAGATTAGTGTGAGTATTATTAATATTCTTCTGTATAACTTGCCACAGTGTATGTATATGGTCCACGGTACTATAGCCTTTTCGGAACCCGGCTTATTCGGGAGTTTGGAAGTCATCTTCGGTCATCTGTATTTAAACATGCCGCAGCATATATATATGGACCACAGTACTATATATAGCCTTTTCGGAACCCGGCTTATTCGGGATATTGGAAGTCACCAAGCCGTCGTTCGAGGCGATAAGCGATAACCCTAGAGAACAGCTTATATACATGGCTCAAAGTTTGTACTAAAGTCCAAATTTTTGTAGGAAGAACTTGGTTCCCCATTCATCATCATCATCATCAGCCCGTATAACGTGGAACATGGGCCTCCTCCGAGGGAGGACCTTTGCCATAGTCACCACGCTTGGCAGGGTTGGTGACCACAGTATTATGTTGTACCACACAAGGAAACGCTGCGGCCCGTTCCTTGATATACGATTATTATATGTTATAACAATTGGGACCAACGCCTTCTTAAAGCTATTTATTACCTTTACAAAAATACAAAAATCTCGTCACTGTTGAATCTAGTCACTATACTCGGTAGTACAGTGACTGGATTAAACTTAAATTGTTGTAATTGCATTAAATATGCCATGATGCCTAAATAAATACTGAACTTTCTCTAATTTGCACGAGCACATTTATATTTCATTGCAAGAACGATTTTGTTTTTTTTTTTTTCGTCCGGGCTATATGCATTTGCGCATTCCCACCGCCGCTGCAGCGTATTCGCGCGCTGGCATTGGGATATGTGGGACTCGCCCTCTCCATAGCGTGGTATGCTAAACTCATACCATGAGGAGAGGACCCTACACCACTAAAACCGCCCGGACACTCCTTCGATCCGCCGTTGGCGGGGGCCGGGTACGCATGAGCAATCCGGCCATTACAAGAACGCCTGACAGATTCTACATAGCAAGATCGTATTGGCTCTATTATACAATTTAATATTGAATATAAGAATTCGAGTTTTTTTTCGGATGGACTTAGGTAGCCTTGAGGCTTTTACTACTTCACTGGGCATAAAGGCGAGCAGAGCTCCAGCCTTAGTAAATGGTTCATAAACTACAAACTAAGCAACCTGTGCAAGAGGGCGCCCCTGTGGGGCTTGGACCTCGGCTCAGGGCGGTCGCTGGCGATGAGATTGAGGGATTATGACTTTTAGTATTTTAGGGGAGTTTTGCGCAACTGTCGCTCTACTTAGCGGTTCGCGGGCCTCTCGGACTTCGGGTCTACGAGGGCATCGGATGGTCATAGAACCATTTTTTTTTAATAATCAGCCAAATTGGTCATGTGGTTCTCAAGTACATACACTTACAAACATTTTTGCGATTTTTATGAATACACTTATATACGTGTCTGAATTCTTGAATTTAAGATAAATTTGTTTATGTTTTCATTTACATCATTGTTTTAGACATGTATTTAGTAAATTATTATTAAAAGAATAAACGACATCTAGGACTGACACCTGGCGAACCAATGGCACACGACGCAATATTTTGTACATGCCCCTATGAACGCTTATTAGGCAGTGATCCTACCAACGCTTTGTATGTCTAATTAATTATAAAAAAAGTCTATGGCTTCATTAAACATTCCCTTTGAAAAATTACACGTCCAAGCTTCGCTATATTGATAAATAAAGGTTGACTGGTAGAGAATGACTTTGGCATTAAGTCCGCCAATTGACTATTTTGTGCAAGAAGTTTTTAAATAAATAAATAAATGATTATTGAAAGCGTCTTTAATATAGGAATTTAAACAAAGTCGATTTCTTTAGGTATATTAAGTCACTAGCGGCCCGCCCCGGCTTCGCACGGGTGGACTTTTATACCCTACCCCTGCCCTACCCTACCCCTACCCTACCCCTACCCCTGCCCTACCCTACCCCTACCCTAACCCTACCCCTACCCTAACCCTACCCTACCCCTACCCTACCCCTACCCTACCCTACCCCTACCCTACCCCTACCCTACCCCTACCATACCCCTACCCTACCCCTACCCTACCCTACCCCTACCCTACCCTACCCTACCCTACCCTACCCCTACCCAAAAGTATCCTATGTCCTTCTCCCAGTTCTTAGCTACCTCCCTACCAATTTTCAGCCAAATCGGTTCAGCCGTTCTTGAGTTATAAATAGTGTAACTAACACGACTTTCTTTTGTTTTTAAAATGTATTCTGCTATTCAGGGCGTAGACAAATCCAACGAAACAAAAACCATGAAAATTGATCCAGCCGATCTCGAGTTATAAGTTTTGTAACAAACCCGTCTTTGTTTTATATATATAGACTAGCGGCCCGCCCCGGCTTCGCACGGGTGGACTTTTATACCCTATCCCTGCCCTACCCTACCCCTACCCCTACCCTACCCTACCCTACCCCTACCCTACCCTACCCCTACCCTACCCTACCCTACCCCTACCCTACCCCTACCCTACCCCTACCCTACCCTACCCTACCCCTACCCTACCCTACCCCTACCCTACCCTACCCTACCCTACCCTACCCAAAAGTATCCTATGTCCTTCTCCCAGTTCTTAGCTACCTCCCTACCAATTTTCAGCCAAATCGGTTCAGCCGTTCTTGAGTTATAAATAGTGTAACTAACACGACTTTCTTTTGTTTTTAAAATGTATTCTGCTATTCGGGACGGAAACAAATCCAACAAATCAAAAACCATGGCAATCGGTCCAGCCGTTCTCGAGTTATAAGTGTTGTAACAAACACGACTTTCTTTTATATAGTATATAGATATAGATATAGATGGTTAGCATTTTCATTAATGTTTAAAATGAAAAAAGTTGTTGTAGTGACATAACTACAATAGTTGGACATATGCTACCTCGGAGTTTTTTGTAGACATTATGATGTTCTTCAATATTGTTGTACATTATTTTGTTCTATCGCTAATAGTTTCGGCAGCGCATTCGACGAAAGACATTTTAAGACTCATTTTTCTACACCTTCGGTTACATTGTTCAAATTTTACCAAGGATCCCTAATTTTTTTCAAAATGAAATGTAGCCTATGTCAAATTGGAAAAATGTAGCATTCTATTGGTGAAAGAATTTTTTAAATCGGCCCAGTACTTTTTGAGCCTATTCATTACAAACATACAAAAATAGGTACAAATCTTTCCTCTTTATAATATTAGTGTAGATAAGCATGCAAGAACATTAGATCCATTTTTTAAGAATATTACACGAATTGAGGCCTGTAACATTTAGGAAATTAAGGTAAAGATGATAAACGAATCCAAAAGGATCGTCCCCACCCGGGAGAATTATTTGTATGAAATACGAATAAATTGTTCTGAGGGTGCTTATTGTCCGTGAATCGTATATTTGTAAAAACCCAGACGGGCCCCATCGTAGATGTTTATTACATAAATGCGGAAGCTGTCTTTATGAAAATATGATAGAAAAGATCATAAAGCGAAAATGGGTTTCAAAGTTATTATGGGAATTTAGCAGTGTAGCCTCAATCGGATTTACTTGATAATTAATTAATACACCAAAAGAATGTCCCATTAGAAGCGCCTGATATTTTTTCATAATGCTATGTAATGTTGAATAACATCAACTCTACTTTCTTAAGTTTTATATGTAACAAATTAGTTATTAATATTAAGAATTAAGGCGGAATTAGAAAAACGGGCAAGTGCGAGTCGGACTTGCGCACAAAGGGTTCCAAATCTATACAATGATGATCAAAAACGGCCAAAACTCACGTTTGTTGTATGGGACCCTTTTATTTTATTTGGTTTTTAGTATTGCAACTATCGCGGTTATTGAAATATAGCCTGATGACAGACAGACGGAACCCTAAAAAAAAACCCGGCCAAGAGCGTGTCGGGCATACAAATGAAAGGGTTCCGTAGCCATACATATCTAAAATGCCTATTTTTAAATTAATATAGTAACATTTTTATTTTGCAGTTGACTCCATACATTTTGTTAGGACGACTGTAACTACAAGGTGGGCCAAAAGAAATCACCCTATTGGAATATGCTCACATTTTTGCGAATGGCCGCCAATGTCAAATCTGTTTTGACATTTGTGGACTAGACAGATGCAGAATACAAATGAACAAGCCATGGAGCGATACACTGGCCAAGAACGCGGAATAATCGTGTCTATTTTTTTGCGTAACAATTCGTCTTTGGTGTTGGCGCAGCGCGAATTTCTTCGCCGACTCCCCGGCCGTCCGACACCGACTGCGCAAACACTGTGCCGTTTGGCCACCAAACTTTAAGAATATGGGACGACACGAGACGTTGCCAAGAGTGGCCGGCCCCGGAGCGCCCGTTCTGCCGAGAATATCGCCGCTGTTGCCGAGGATGTCGAGCTGTCGCCGGAAACATCGACCGAACGCCGTGCCACGTAATTAGCCATCGGACGGACGTTCCTAAGGTGATGTTTTTGTCAAAGACCTGCGCATGTTCCCGTACAAAGTCCAGTCCGTGCATCAGCTGCTGCCTGCCGACCGCTAAACGTGCGTAACCTACGCCCAAGCCATCCTCAATCTCGAGGAAGAAGTGGACGATTTTTCGACCAAAATCATAATGAGCGATGAGGCTCATTTCTACCTCAGCGGGTACGTGAACAAGCAAAACTATCGCTTCTGGGGTACTGACAATCCACGAGTGATGCACGAGGAGCAATTACACCCGCTCAAAGTGACTGCATGGTGCGCTGTTCACGCTGGAGGAGTCATCGGGCCATTTTTTTTCGAGAATGCCGCTGGCCAAACGACAACTTTGGACGGTGCGCGCTATAGGGCCATGTTGACCGAGTTTTTTCTGCCGCAGTTGGACGAATTAGGACTGAGGGACATGTGGTTCCAACAGGACGGAGCAATGGCACACACTGCGCGAGGTGCTTATTCTAAAGGCTGCGTTCCCGGGTCTCCTCATCGTTCTGGCGATTGCACTGGCCCGCAAGATTGCACGATTTAAGCGTTCCAGCTTTTTTTTGTGGGGTTTTTTGAAGTCCCGTGTTTACGTGAACAAGTCCGAGACTCTGGAAGGCCTCAAGGACAACATTCGACACGAGTGCGAGAATCTGTCGCCCGAAGTTCTCGCCGAAGTGATGAAAAATGCCATAAAACGAGCCCGTATGGCAATCAATTGTGATTGTATGTGTGACCATTTGGCCGATATAACCTTCTCGACTTCTCCAATAAAATTCTAAAGGTTTAAATAAACATAATCAAAAAACAGAATCGAAGTTTATTTATTTTGAAAAAAAAAGAGAGCCAAACAACATCGGATCACTTCTTTTGGCCCATCTTGTACATAAGTTGGTTGAGTTGTATAAAAATAACTATCTATGATACCGAGTCCGCTATAATTTTAGTTGAAAGTACTTACTTAGTTAGGTATATTTTACTTTTTTTTTCAGAATTATTTTAGTAATATATTTTCAAATGTTAAGGGTTAAGATGCTTTAATTTTAACTTTGTATCAGGTTATCTCGAGACTGGGGGGTTTAATCTAGATACATAGTTCCAAAGCAGTTTTTGTTACATATCAAGAGACCTTTCCAACGCTGGGGTTAGTCGAATTTAATTCTATATTCTCTTTTCGTTGTTTTTAAATATTATTCCATAATTTTAAAAACCAAGTTTTGGATCTTCAATGTACACCTCTTTACCAATTTTCGTACCAATCGGTGCAGTAACGGTGGAGTACGAGCCCGGACGGACAGACGGACGGACATGACGAAGCTATAAGGTTTTCTTGTGGACTACGGAATCATAAAAATGAATATGAATATGATGTACTTAGATTTCTAATATTTATATTCATTTTAGACATGATCATGTTTGTTAGCAAGCTATCCTATTCTTGCACGATTATATTTTAATCAGATTATAAATGATTAGTACCTAATATATTTAAAAATATTTAATAGCAACTCCCGTTCCCATGGGAACTTCCTCGACACTGAATCTATCTATGCTATCTAACACTGAAAGAATTTTCCAAAATCGGTACAGTAGTTTCTCAGATTACCGCATTCAAGCAAACAAACAAACACTTCTGCTGTAGGTATATATTAATATAAGATATTAAAACGTAAACGTCTATCAAAGAACAATATTTACTAACTACCTATTGAAGACCACTGAAGCTTATAAAAGATAAAGTTTTCAGACAGAAATGCTGTACTGTTGTGAAAATACAAAAAAAACCTCTCTTATTAAAAATATCGTAACAGGTATTTTAATGTATTCATTTATATATTCAGAACATAAATTAGTTTCCCATTGGCAACGCCGAGTCACAAGGTAGACCGTGGGTTTAACGAAAAATAATAATACGATACGTCAGATTACTGTCATTTCATTTATTGATATGGATCTAAAGCCATGATCCAGTTGACAAAGGTATAAACGTCAGAAAAGCATAAACAGTAGGTGCTCCATAAAAATCCATATCAAAAACACAAATTAAGATATATTTTTGACATTTTTGTAGGTGGGATAAACTTATGTGTATGGTGGGATAATACTTAAAGCAATGTAATCAGACTCGTTTGATAGACGAACAGGCAGACGGCTTAAAACATTTAAAAGGTAGGAGGAAGGAAGGGCCCCCCAAATTTAAAAACAAAATTTCACCTCAAACTTAAGATTTATTAACAACGTATCGCACAAAGCATGAGAAAAAGGAAACCAAAAAATATTGGACACGTTTTTTTTCGTTCCTTAAACAAAAAACCGGCCAAGTGCGAGTCGGACTCGCGCACGAAGGGTTCCGTATCAGTTACAAGTGCGTACCTATTTTTGATATCAAGAATAAAAAAGCGTATGTTTATGAAATGAAATGTTATTTTATATTTTTAAATTCGAGTTGATTGAATGAAAGGTAAATTGCGGTTTACGATATATGACGTATTAAAAAAAAACTACTTACAAGATCTCGTTCAAACCAATTTTCGGTGGAAGTTTGCATGGTAATGTACATCATATATTTTTTTTAGATTTATCATTCTCTTATTTTAGAAGTTACAGGGGGGGGGACACACATTTTACCACTTTGGAAGTGTCTCTCGCGCAAACTATTCAGTTTAGAAAAAAATTACATTAGAAACCTCACCATCATTTTTGAAGACCTATTCATAGATGTACGGGTACGATGAAAAAAAAATTTTTGAGTTTCAGTTCTATGTATGGGGAACCCCAAAATTTATTATTTTTTTTCTTTTTTTGTGTGAAAATCTTAATGCGGTTCACAACATACATCTACTTGCCAAGTTTCAACATTATAGTTCTTATAGTTTCGGAAAAAAGTGGCTGTGACATACGGACGGACAGACAGACAGACAGACAGACAGACAGACAGACAGACAGACAGACAGACAGACAGACAGACAGACATGACGAATCTATAAGGGTTCCGTTTTTTGCCATTTGGCTACGGAACCCTAAAAATGACGAAGATACACAGCGCTTTGAAATTTTGTGTGACGTCACTTCTAGGTACAATTTTACCTAGTAGTGACGTCACAAGCCCCCTTGAACTTTATAGTTTGTAGTGGCTCTCTTGTCAATTTTCTCTATCTTTGTCCATTATTATTGATGTGATAAATAAAAAAATACATGTCCAATATTTTTTAGTACCTATTCTAACTGACGGACTAATTAGAACTTTTTAGTATGCATGCCTATTTTACCTATAAAGAAAGAAATTTCTTTCTCAAGTCTATTGGTGTAGGTAATAGTTTTATCTCTAATACATTTTGCCAGTGTCTGTAAGCGATAGATTGATAAATGCTTACGAATTATAATAAACAGTGAATATATTGACACTGTTTAACATGATCTTAATATAGATACATAACGGTCCATGTTCACGGCACATAAATTAATGTGTCGTTACAATATAAAAAAACCGTACCACATACATACAAAGCTATTATAATAGTTTATTAGATTGATAGTTGACTATTATATCCTTATTGCAAAAGGTTGATGCTCTCTCGCCTTTAAAATAATTTAATCAGCGAGCGCATCGTGGTTAATACTTAATAATGGCTTGCTGTAAATTCTGTCAGAAGTTGGTGTTTGCTGTCGTGTAAACTACCTTGGTGATTCAATGTTATTACTACGGAATGGTGTTTCTTGTTTCTGTAAAAGAGTAAAACAATCCATGTGGCTAGTGTTAGTTTCGTAGTAAAATATTATGGAAAAGATAGTACGAATGAGGAAAGAAAGTGTGAATCTGTGTAGCAAATGACTAGATAGTTAAATTATAGTCTAGCTAGATTATGGAAGACTAAAGAGCTAGTTTCAGGGCAATCACGCATTCGCAAATAAAGAAGAATGGTAGGTCCTGATACTTTATGACGACAAGTATGGACTTGGACTTGAGTGTATACCTATAATAAGCACAATTATTATTATAGTAACTGCGTAAACAACAGTTTTAGATTATTGATTTCCGATCAAATAAAGACTTGAGTATAATACTAAGTTTAGTGTCGTAATATTAACCAGCCCAGTCCCCAAAGCAATTCGTTCGGCATTGATCTTCCAAAAAGCTATTAATTCACCGATTGCGTACGATAAAAAGTAGATAATAGATAATTCTGGTTAGACCTTTAGGCTTATTGAGAGGTAAATGATGACATGCAATAGGTATCTATCTTATAAATATAATTTTGCAACTGACTGCAATGATCTAGAGCAGAAGTCTCCAAACTACGGCCCGCGGGCCAAATCCGGCCCGCCAGTGCCAACAATCCTGCCCGCGACAGCTTAAGACTATAGTATCATCATTCTGGCCCGCGACACCATATGTCTTATTGTTGTTACTTTTTTGTGATAAGTTGAAAAAGTCAACACAAAATGATAATAACTCGGTGGTACACTTTGCGACTTGTCTAGAAATCAATTGTATGCCTAAGGTATAATTCATTTACATACTTGAAATTGCAACCTGACAAAATACACGGAAACGTAGAACTAAAGAAAGCGCAATAAATTGATTCAACCAGTTTTTAGTAATGTAGTGCAGTTGATAGCCTTCAAAATGCTGACCATCAAGTCATTTATTAAGACAACTGACATAAATATAAGTAAGTATCTTCAAGGCGCGATGTGTTCAGTAGCTAAATTAACTATCGTTTAAGAGAAATATTGCATGCACATTTTAGGAAGAAAGAAACACTTTCAAATCGCTTCGACAGAAAAAGTCTGCTCTAGTAAATCATACTCTATTTCTAAATCACTCACATCACGCTATTTCTAAATGATTCTAGAACCAACGTTCTAGAAACATTTAGTAATAGAGTCAACGGCGACAGTACAAATCGAATGCGCCTGTGGCACTGTTGTATCGCCTCTAGGACCTGTTCTTCAGGGTTCGATTACCTTGTCTCCGAGACACAGGGATTTATCCTATCCTAGTGAGTTAAAAATGAACATTTATGGCTTTGAAAAAATCTTGTAAAGCCACTTTTACTATTCTATTGAATTTTTATTCAAAGCTGAAAATACTAAACATCTTTATGTAGATCAATTTAGGTAGGTCATCCCAAACAAGAAAAAATAGGGTACTTACCTGCTCTAAATTGGACATATCAGTCAATCATTCGAGGTCATTCAAGCTGGACGTACGGGTTCTACAACAACGGGTTATTTACAATAATCATATCTCTATAGATAAAATAGAGACGTTCTACATATTAATTTTGATACCAGAACCAGCTATAGGATGTATAGAGCGGGTGGAGCGGTCATTCTAGAAAATCCAATAAGTAATATTGAATTTAGGAGGATCATACATCATCATCACCAGCCCGTACAATGTTCACTGCTGAACATGGGCTTCCTCCTGAGGAGGGTTTTGCTATAGTCACCACGCTTGGCAGGCGGATTGGTGACCGCAGTATTATGTTGTAATACACAGGGAAACGCTGCTGTCCGTTCCTTCCAAACGTTTGGTATAGATGATGTTATAACAATCGGGACCAACGGCTTAACGTGCTTTCCGAGGCACGGAGGGCAGGCCCTCAACCAACCATACCCGGAAAGAAATCTTAGAATTTACACAAAGAATTTTTGTCCGGTATGGGGATCGAACCCACGACCTCCGAGACTTAAAGCGAGCCAAATACCGCTACGCTACGGAGGTTGTCACCATACATATTTCACCATTATAGGCTGCCACTGAGTTAAGGAGCTGGTGACAAAAGGCACCTTTTCACCATATGTTCTCATAGGCAAAGCATTCCTGTGCGTTATTATGTGGTGCGACAAAGGCACAGCAATTACCCACCATACAATAGCAACGCTGCAACAGATATTGCTCCATAATTGTTTCGTAATCACTATACTTTAATAAACGGCGTCGCTCGTTATTGGCTAGTTGTCAAATATAACTACAATTTTTGATTTTTATTATATTTTGATGTTTTGCGATTAGGTACATAACAATTTGGGATTAATATCTGCTCTAGCATTTCTTTGGCAAGATACGAATCGTAGTGCCGGTATCATTATATCACTTAATTTATACTTTGCATTGACTATCAGTAGTTCAAGGACATCAAGGACTAGGGCTTCCGCTCTCTTAAACAAATACGCATAAATATACAAAACTTTTTGAAATGTGATCCACATTTTAATACGGGAAAGGGAAAGCATAGGGCGTCGGCTGTCCTTTTATGTCCATTATTATGTCGTCTGCTCATGTCAGATCCATTACTGTGAGAAATTACTTCCTCGTTGAATAAGCTCTTATAAATAATTATAGTATTTTAATAGTACATTAAATGTACTACATATAATACATAGTTACCGTAATGTCATCACCTCATTATTTCAGGCTGTAATAATATTATTATGTATGTATATAGGTGTAATTAATGAATTAATCTTTAATTTACTTTGCCTTGGAGAAATAGGAATAATCGAATAATTTTGGACGCTTAATTTCTAACACACATATTGTTACTTAGGTACAGCTGAGTAACTGTTTTTTTTTATAAAATCTAAGTACTTATTTTTTGTTAATAAAAAACAACAATTTCTTAGTCATGGCAGTTTAAAATTGCGAAAAACGTGCTTTTTATATTACCCATGATAGCTCATACTGCTCTGAATATTGGTGAATCGCCTTCAGTTTGTATGTTAGCAGTACGAGGAATACCACCGTGATGTCTAATAAAATTAACTCTCACACATAAAACTTTTTTTTAGAAACCCTCTAATTTTTTTTTCAAAGTACAACCAACCCGTACCGGCTGTCGTACTAGATGTAATCGAGCACACCAGCTCATCATTGCATTGGGTTCACAACAAATCTGATCCAAATGCAACGAATGGTCACCTAATAATAATTACACATTTATTCTTAATAATCATTAAACCAGTCACATACAGCGCACTCAGATTTTCATTTTTTCAAGTATCTTCAACATTACATTCTTTCCTTCGATCCAGTGAACAAACGACCTACTTATACCTAATTATTTTTTATATAATACTGCTAAAGAGTAATTTTTCGGCCATGCAAAAACATACACTACAATATCACTGTGTATACAACATTTTAATAATGTAGTACGTGGTGTCACAATGTATTACATTTTTGCACAGCACAGATAGTGATCTACATACCTATTATAGGTACCTACATTGACATAACGGGATATATAAAGATTAATGACACTCATATCGTTCTCGCTTAATCTAAGCGTTTTGTTGTGAGCTTTGTGCGTGCTTTCGTCTAGATATTCTGATACCTATTTTCCTTCATTATCAGCCCGTATAAAGTTCACTTCTCAACATGGGCCTCATCCCGAGGGAGGTGTACCTTAGCTTGTAGCTTGGCTTCTAGCATATCATTTTAAAAAATGCGGTGGGTTGGTAACCGCAGTATTATGTTGTAACATTCAACGAAACGCTGATGCCCGTTCCATGGTATTCGCTTGCTATTGATGATGTTATAACAATTGGGACTAACGGCTTAACGTGCTTTACGAAGCACGTAAAGCACGATAAGCCGTCGCCCTCAACTAACCAGAAAAGGATATCTTAAGAGTTAACACAAATATATCTGTTCCGGCATGAGGATCGAACCTACGACCTCCCAGAATTAAAGCGAGATTTATACCGCTACGCCACATAGGTTGTCGTCTTTTCTTTACTTATATTAGGTTATTCGCTTCTGACTTTACGACAGCTGACGATATAGTGGTCACTATTTCGTCAGCATACGTTAATTTTAGAAGGAAACCAAGAATTATGTAGTAAAAGATCTTTATTTCACCTACTTATATACGTAGGGTGAACAAAACAATCCTCATGGCTTGGCTCTTAGTAAGTTGAATTTTACGCCACTTAAATTCAATCCCTAATAGTTCGGAGGTAATAGTAATATATGGTTAACAAACGGTATGTGAATATGTAGATTTTTGTTAAATGATAAGCTAGAAGCAAAATTTTTTGTTACGGTTACAGCCGACTCTGATTATATTACACTTCTTCATCAGCCCATTTACGTCCAATGCTGAACATGGGCCTCCTCTTGACAACCCAAGGTAGTTTAGGGATATTGCCGTAATCACCACGCTTGGCAGGCGGATTGGTGATCGCAGTAAGATGAGTATCGTTGAGTTGATAGATGCTGCCTCTTACGGTACCCATTGGAAGTCATGGGCTGGTCTACTCTAAGCCGGAAACCACATGGCTCGATTATATTACAATCACAAAAAAATACTTCTATGCTTCACGGGGCGATAATTTCGATAGATATCTACAATCGTGTAGGTGTTATATATTTAATAATAACAAGGATGGCTGTCAAAATATTATTTAAAATAAAATATCTAGAAAGCTGATGAATAGCCCACAAAGCTGTTTGAAAAGAAATTGGTCACAAAATATAATCTAGTTTCTCCTATTTTTTGCTGTTTCGATAATACTAATGCAAATAAGCTGTCAAAGCTTATAGCATGTAACATACATCTTAATAATTCTTTGTCAAATAACTATTCGACGATACAAAACGATACCAAATCAAATCCCTCATTTTGAAAGGTCACTGACTTGTATCTTCAAAATGCCTGTCGTGGTTTCGGATTTACGATTATGTACACTCATACTAAGAGTTACTCATCCAAAACATAACAGGGTGACCCAGAAATTATGTATTGAGACAAATCACCATTAGTGCCCCTAGTAAAGAACATATCACTTGAAACTGGCAGAACAAAATAATAATGATTATGTTCTGAAAAAATAACAACAATACCAGTTATTTATATTCTCGATGTACACATTACCTACGCCCAGTAAGATAGCAAAAGTCCCAAAGACCATGGCCGTCCAAAAAAAAAGTTAATATGTAGGTTATACAAGTAAAAATAGAATTAGCTAAAACTGCGTTATGAACATGGTCCTTTTTCGAATGTCTCACACAAAGGAAGGCTCTTCTTAGGGTTCCGTACCCGTAGGCTAAAAACGGGACCCTATTACTAAGAGTTCTCTGCTCTTCTGTCTGTCACTAGGCTGTATCTCAAGAACCACGATAGCTAGACAGTTGAAATTTTCACAGATGATATATTTCTATTGCCGCTATTTCAAAAAATACTGAAAATAAAATAAATATTTAAGGAGGGCTTTTATACAATTTCAATTTTTCTCGATATCATTACCGGCAAGAGGTAGACGCTTGAAAATAGTACGGAACCCTTCGTGCGCGAGTACGACTCGCATTTGACCAGTTTTTTAATTTCTACCATTAGAAAAGGCTACAAGATTTAAAAAGAATTGATTTATCTACAACTTTATCGAGTCTTAGCCATCAAATTGCATAACAATATATAAAACAAATCAAATTAAAATGAAAAAATCAGGCTATGAAATCTAGTTCACGCAAAATTAATAGTAAAAAAGGAGTTTTGGATTGGTAAGTGAAACATATTGTTTATTTTATTGCATTGAAAATACCATTACAGATAAAAAAATAATGTTTTAGTTTGTGACTAAACACCCTGTAACTAACAGGAACAACAGGAAAATATATAGGTGATATTAAGAGTACCTGAGGATTGACGAATACTTAATATACTTTCCGACTGCTGGTCATGTGACAAAATTAGGTTTGTCAACTTGATTTATTTCAGTTCGTTAAATTTGGGACCTCTGGGGCGAGCTTTAACATAATCTTAGTATGTATGTATAAATAATTTCAATTTGGCTAATTATTTTTATTGTATTCGTAATGACACGGTTTCTACGAAATAAAATTTGGAAAAAATACACGGAATATGCCAGAGTTTATCAACGGACCGTACACGAACCGCTCATTTTTGAATTTCTTTAAAATACACCAGATATTTTTCGGGATTATATTAATGGGTTTAATTAATAATACATTTCGAATGGTAGATTGGTCACAATAATTAAGGTAACTACTTTTGCCTTAGCCTTAAACTAAAATAAACTTTTACATAGGTAAACTTCAGAATGAAACAATTTTATTTAACTTTTAGCACGTGAAGCCTTAAATGTTGTGCAATGTATTAAGTAGGTACCTACTCGTTTATCTGAACTGTCTCTCGCGCAAATCATCATCAGCCCCTATAACGTCCACTGCTGAACAGGACCTCCTCCCGAGGGAGGGTATTTGCCATAGTCACCACGCTTGGCAGGCGGGTTGGTGACCGCAGTACCATGTTGTACCACACAAGGAAACGCTGCATCCCGTTCCTTGATTTATTTCTTATGATTATTAAAGATGATGTAATAACAATCGGGACCAACGGCTTTACGTGCTTTCCGAGGCACGGAGGGTAGTCCCTCAACCAACCAGACCCGGAAAGAAATCTTAGAATTTACAAAAAGATTTCTTGTCCGGCGTGGGGATCGAACCTTCGACCTCCGAGATTTAAAGCGAGGCAAATACCGCTACGCTACGGAGGTTGTCCAAATGAAATTAAAATCTCGCGCAAATGAAACAAATAAGTATATCTTTTTAATTTTATTGGCGTGTTCTTTCTCAATTGTCAATTTACATAATCGTTAAGGTATCCAAATTTAGATTTATTAAGGTTTGGATAAAATTATCAATTTGAAACCAATCAATTTTGTCTCAAAATGTTCTTAATGTAATTTTGTTAATATGTTTTCAAGACCTGCAGCGATCACGCGAATTCTTTGTGTTGCACGATGGCGCCATTTTTGTGACTAAAAATAAAGACAATCATCCATCAGATCTATCGAAAATTCTTTTCGTACGTGCCAAATGTTTGTCATATCTTACAAAGCTCGTTTGTATTGGCGAATGTCAGTCCACTACAAAAGGAGAAAAAGCTCTCTTATCTTTTTAACCTAATGTAGTCAGTGCAAAAATATTATAAAGGCGCGGAGTCAAGAGCCCCAAGCATTTTGCGAAGCGACTCCTTACGGGCTGCACACAACGCGACGCGCACTAACCAATTACTTTACGATTTGTTTTTATAATTCGAGTGAATGTCATAATTACTAAACACAAACATGTTAATAGGGACTAAGCTAACGATTATTTGGCTGGGACTCTTGGCATGCAGCTATGGGAGTGATTCCGGACCTGCTAATGGATTCTCTGCAACGGATGGAGCTTTTTACACTGATGATGCGGTTATTATAAATGGTAAGTATTTTTCATTTGTTCACTTTATAATAGTTTGTTAGAAATGATTACTCACCTAAATTAATAGAAATTATAAGAACTAAATTATTAGAACCATGCTAGGTTCTAATCATTTAGTTCTTGTCATTTAAACTGATTGTTTGGAAAAGAATCGGTAAACCTAATTTTAGTTAATGTTGGTATCTAACCCCCAATAAAGTACAAACAACGGTTGAAAACGGTAACTTAAGGCTTACACAGTCACGTACGATTTATTCATAGTAAAAGTGTAATTGTTCAATGTTGTCACAATGCGACCGCTCAAAACAATGCGACACATGTGGCTTCGAGGTTTTGAGGCTAGAGAAAGTTAAATTAGCCATAGAAGGCAGACTGTTTATAAAAAAAATATATCAATAATAAATATTTTACACATTACTTCCTAAAGTGAATGAACCAGTTTCATAAATTACCATCCATCCATTTAAACGCGTTCTTAATGCCCTACCATAAGATAAAGACGAAACTTAAATAGCATCAAAACATCTTTATATCTTCTAATTTAAATCGTTAACTTTGTTTTCAACAAATGGTCAACAACCTGCAGATGACTACGAGCCGTTCTAAAACACGTGGGTTATTATTAGGAATTACCTGTGGGATCAATTCAATGCAAATTATTGTGAGCCCACACATCTCGAGTCGATCACATCAATCAAAGCATTGTCCCCTCACACGTCTCAGTTGTTACACTTTTTGTGCCTCACCGACAACATTAATTAGATCGATGAATAGCGATTGAAGCAGGATGACGTAGCTGACATTTCCTCACATTATAATACTGAACCCGGAATCCAGAAGCAAGATTAAATGTTAGGCACCCATTAGATGGCGCACCGTAACGAACTTGTATATCTTAAGTGACAATAACAAAGCTTCGATGTATAAAAAAATAAGTTGAATTGTTCCGGAGACCGTATTAAACCAACAATGATTATCTCACTGGGCATCAGTTGTCTAGTACCATTCGCCAAGGAAACTTAGTAACTTACTCAGTATAGAATCAAGTTCAAGGTGTCGCGTCAGTTCGCATACCACTGCAAGCTCTTTAAGTATTGCAGTCTATCCATTAACCGAAAATATTCATTCAGCGTTCTGATTTAAAGTCCATTTTACTCTGTGGTCAGCCTTCCGTTGTTCTTTTTGGTTTTAAATCTAGGAACCTTTAAATGTCGTATTTTTTTTAAGTATCTCAGGAAATCAGGTTTTATTATTTAGAACCCTTGGTCGTAACTTCATTTCGATTAAGAATCGTCTGCTGCCAGCATCTTCAAGGTCGGTTATTAACGTTGTTAATTTAACTTATAGGCCTACTTCAGTATGCACATACATGAACGCTTTTTATCCAGTGATTATTTATCGATTGTTTATACAGTAATTATTTTATGTCTTTATAATTCAATAAACGGGTTTGTCTCGTGTAAATGATTATTAAAACAATGTGTGTACCTACATGCAGATTAATATTTAGGTCATTTTTATTGTTAATATGCTGCACATGACATTCTGGATTCCAGCGATTTGAATATAACGGAAACCGTTATGCAGCGATCCGAAATAAATAACGTGCATGTTTACGACTTGTTTGGTACATTGTACTCGGACTTGCTTTTAAATCGCCTTTAGAATTACAATTTGCGTTGTTTGGACACCTACTTACTTATCGATGACTAAGTTCGGTTATGCATAATAGCAGGCGGAGACAAGAGCATATAATCGACAGGTACTTAAATGTATGAAATGAAATAGTTTATTAGTAACGTAGACGAATAATTCGCTCTCGTTATAAGTACGTCATATACATAACACATTGAAGTACATTTCTTTGATATACTTAATTAATTAAGAACAATATTTTTAACATAATGGTCTTTAGTAAATGGCATAACTTAACTGTATAGTCACTTATGTTATACAACTTTTTTATAATCTTATTTTCAAAATCAATAAATTATAATATAAATATAGGTAGATAAAATAAAATGAAAAATTGTCGCGAACAAAACGAGTATACACAAAATAATAATAATAAGTCGCGTGGTTTGAGAAATTAGATCAACCAGCGCGGGCTGGGATCTGGTCTAAAGCCAAGAACGCGTCGCGAAACCGCCTCGCGACGAACACCGTCCCTATCCTAGCTTCCTACGAGTCTTTCTCGATCTACCTACGGGGTGTCATCCGAAAAAGAAAGACTATAAGAAACTCCGGAATTTTTATTTTAGTCTTTCTTTCTTTTAGTATGTTTCACAATCCTCCAACAGTACATCAATTTTTAAGTAGTTAAGTTAAGTTTAGATTTGTAACTGTAGAAACTAACTGAATATACATACATACATAGCTATTAAGTCCAAATCCATTTGGCCTAATTCCATACGAAAGTTTTGATTTTATTTTCTTACTTACTTAAATACACTTAACGCCTTATATGTACCTACTTATATACATATATTCTACTTTCATACCTCTCATAATCATAGTCAAAAATCTGGTCAAATTATTTACCTATTCATTATCATCATCATCATCAGCCCGTATAACGTCCACTGCTGAACATGCGCCTCTTTCTGAGGGAGAGTATTTGCCATAGTCAGTACGCGTGGCAGGCGGGTTGGTGACCGCAGTATTATGTTATACCACACAAGGAAACGCTGCGGCCCGATCCTTGATATACGAATATTATAGGTGATGTTTTAACAATCGGGACTAACGGCTTAACGTGCTTTCCGAGACACGGAGGGTAGTCCTTCAACCAACCAGACCCGGAAAGAAATCTTAAAATTTACACAAAGATTTCCTGTCCGGCGTGGGGATCGAACCCACGACCTCCGACTTTTAAAGCGAATCAAATACCGCTACGCTACGGAGGTTGTCTACACTGTTATACTAATATATAAAGCTAAGAGTTTGTTTGTTTGCTTGTGCGTGCTAATCTCAGGGAAGACTGGTCCGATTTGAAAAATTCTTCATGTTTTAGATAGCCAATTTAAGTATGAAGTTCCAACGAGAACGGGAGTTAAACGGGTGAAACCGCGCGCGGGAAGCTACTTGAGAGACAAAACATTTTTAATTAATAGTATAAAAATTAAATAGTATAATTAAAAGGACAACACATTACAATATACAGACAGTAAGAACTTAATAAGTAGGTATCTACCAATTAATTTTGTCAGACGTTACACGTAAAGGGTCTTTGACCCAAAGTTGTCAATGATAGCCAAGACCAAGACTAACCAAGTATAAACAAGAGCTGTCAATAACTGGAGTGGGTACACACAAACTAGTTTTTAAGATAATAAATCCATCATAGTTAGCGACCTTAATTACGGTTCTTACTTTTTATCGTTCATTAAAACAACCGTTACTTACATATTTAGGAAGTGATGTACGGACAAATCATAAACAATCTACCTTGCTCATTATTAAACTGACAGTTCTAGCATAATAATAAAAAAGGGATTAACCGCTATGCTACGTAATCGTTAAAGTAACATCTTAGTATCTTCAAGTTTTGCATGAAATTTAATATCACTCTAAAGTTGTCAGGAATTAAAATATTATGAATGAAATACAAATACAAGAAAAACATCAAAGCCCTTAAAAAGTTACAGTACCTAACAACAAATTAAAATTTGATCTTTTTTCAAGATTTTATTTAAGACTAAGAGATCGGATTCTTTGAGATAAGGAAATGAAAAAAAATATAAATAGTAGGTATCATATCTTTTAATGATCTGTTCAAAAATTATCGCGTAACGGCAACAATAAAACAAAAATTTTACTTTTTTTCATTAATATTTACTTTCCATTTATAATTATTTGTTTGATATTTGCATGTAAATGGAAGAAGCGACTTAAGGTTTTCGAATGAATCAAGTTAAATGTTTTTGTTTTGTTTATGTTATTAATTGCAGGTTAACTGTCGTGTCAGTTCCAATCTTCGACAACAAAGATGAAATTATCAACAATTCAAATAACCTTTTTGAATGAAGAATCCTTTAATTACAGAAGCGATTTCAAATGTTCATTGCCAATCATAAAAAGGGTTGGACCTTTAAATAACTTATCAATTTCAATATCAAAGTGAGCGCAAAGTATCCAATTTATGGTTTTATTTTCGAAGAACAGATACACATCATTCGATTAAAAGCAATATTCATTAAAGGTCCGCAATATCGATTTCTCAGACCCTTCGATGATTGGTTTTATTGGATTTTTGAAAAGTTATTTTAACTAAAGACCTTTATAGCTAACTAAGTGGTTGACTAATGTCCACTGTAGAATTTCTTTTTTTGGGCCAAAATACGAACACGCGATACAATATCATATCGTTACAATTGATGGGCGGGTCTAATCTCTTTTTTAGGGTTCCGTTCCCGAAGGGCAAAAACCCTATTACTAAGACTTCGCTGTCTGTCTGTCTGTCACCAGGCTGTATCTGCAGAACCACGAAAGCTAGACAGTTTAAACTTACACAAATTATGTATTTCTGATGCCGCTATAACAACAAAAACTAAAAATAAAACAAAATGAATATTTAAGGGGGGCTCCCATACAACAAACGTGTTTTTTTGTCCTTTTTAGCTCAATATCAATAACGGCAACAGGTAGGCACTTGAAATTGGTACGGAACCTTTCGTGCGCTAGTCCTACTCGCATTTGGCCAGTTTTATTTTTAGGTACTTTGAGAAAATGTGTGGCCACTGATATACCTAACTCTATACACTATGCACTGCGCATTTCAAAAGAGGTGTAGGTACTACAGCGGTGAACCATTCAAAACTGATAAATTAAAAGTGTGAACGATATACTGCAAGATATAGGCCTTTTTAGGTTCTTTACTTGTACAAAATAATAATAAATAGAAAGATGCATGGTGAAAGGTTTTTTTCGTCGTTGCTACTCAACGAAATGATTGAAACAGTCGATCTAAGATATATCTAGTTTTTAATAACATTAAAAATTACCAAATAAAATGACTTCAAATCTGCGTTGAGGGCGCGCGTCCGTAGGTACAACCTAGATTATACATATTTTATAGCATCGCACTAGAAACATTTTGCCATGTCACACATTGCCGCGTCGCCTAGGACAAAATTTATGTAAAAAAAAAAAGTTCCGTTTCGATTATAATACTGATGGCAATTACCCTACCAATCAGAACGACAAAAAAATCAAGGAGTATATATAATAAAACACTAAAGAAATTGAAGTGTAATAGTAGGGGAGCCCAAGCGGGGATTTCGGGATTTACTAAAGCGCGGCAGATTAATATACAAGGGGATACCTTGTACCCGGTTAAGTACCTCCACAAAATATGAGGCCCTTATATAAGGCCGCCCGTGAAGGATACAGGATCAGATTAGTAAAAAAAAATTGACCATCAGAAATTCTCGAGCGCGTCAGATTAAGGTAGGGTGAGTTAATTACATCCTAAAAAGTGTATATTCCACTAATCTGACAATTTGAGAGTGACGTAAGAAAAGGGGAGGGCAACAAAGTTGTAAAAAAAAACGTCATCTCGACATTCTCGAGCGTAGCTAAATTTTGTTTTATTTTGAAGGAAATAATTCAAGAATAATGAAAAATATATAATCTGACGATTTCCGCAAGCCGAAATAACAAAATTTCGTCGATAAAGTTAAATGCGTGCAGCTGCGTGATGCCTACATTTCCTTCTCCGCGTTTCTATTCCTCTCTCACTCTTTCTCTATCTATTACTCTCTCACTCCGTCCCCACTCTGGTTTCTGTTGCCATGACGCCATCACAGCTGATCATAAAGACTCGTTCGTGGCATACTGTTTACAACGTGTTTCCAACGTTTTGGCTTTTTTTGCTATTTTAATATTATTTGTGTGAATTAAAGTTTATAAATATTTAATATGAGTGACATTAATTTAAAATGTGTATTTTGTGGTGAAAGTACCTTACAAAAAACAATTAAATTTACGGTAGAAACATTAAAAAAATGTGTAAATATTTTGGAATACCGTCGGAGCAAACCGGATATCCGAAAGTCTCGAGTAACATGTGATAACCTCGAATTGTCGATGGAATCATCATTAAATGATTAGATAGAAATATTATTTCTTTGAACTCAGCGAGCTCAAAATATCACATAAATTATATTTTGAGCTCAAAAATGTCATAAGTACAATTTTAAGCGCCCAGGAATGGAATTAGCGGGAAGTTGCAGGGATGGCCTTTAAGGTGAACCGTTTTTCTATTTTTTTTTGTCAGATCAGGCGAATCCCTCTAGATAATCGTCAGATTATGAGACAGTACGTTTAGAACAAAAAGATGAACCATATATATCTTAATCTGACGCGCTTGAGTATTTCAAAATGGCGAATTTTTTTTGCACATTATGAAAATGGCCGCGAGTTTGCGTCCCATCGAAATCGTCAGATTAGTGAATGAGAGCTTTTTTTTGGTGCACTTAACACTCCCTTAGAAAATCTGACGCGATCGATTAAATTTTTTTTTTTTCATTTTCAACCCTTAAGTTCAACCACCCGCATCATGCAAACGATCAGATTAACATACGTACATTATTAAAAATACGTAGGGCATTGATGCTATCAATATCTGACGCGCTCGAGGATGTCCATGCAACAGTTTTTTTTTACATATTTAAAAATCTATAGCCGCTTCCCCCACCGATGTAAAGGTATATATCATATAACATTTTTTTCTTCTTATCATCTAAGCTTTGCATCCCAATAGGTCTCTACGACGCTCGAGTAAATCCCCATTTAGCCTCGTGGGCTCCCCTACTATAAGCACGGTGACCAAGATGATAGGGAAAGATACTCGTCGTTGTAGTTATCAGAATGATCATAGAGCGAATAAATGTCACAGGCAATTTAAGCACTCATATTTTCATTGTCCTGCTACCATTTTGAACTAGTTATGTTTTATACTTATTAATACAGTATATTGTTTCATATTTACAGCTCACGTGGAACGGTCCAGGCGCGACGTAACGAACAGTACTCGAGATGGGAAACAATTGCTTCTACTCCGACGCAGACAGGTAGAAACTGACATTAATAATTACCAAGCAAATTATATAAAAAAATATTAAAAAACTTTTAAAATCACTAAGTACCTACTTTCCAGAGTGCCTCGGAACTACTTTCTAGAGTGCTTGGGACTACCTCGCTTTTGTAGCGCGTCAGGGAAGTTACGCTCTAGCGAGAGTAAACTGTTTTTATACTACAATGCGCAAAAGGTGTGCATCTCTGATGAGCAGAGTGCGAGGTAGTTCTGACAGTATTATAGCAATGGTAGGAAGCAGAATATACTGTCCGTAGGGTAGGGTGGTATAAGATTGCGCAGTTTGCATTCAAAGGCATATAAATTAAAAAATACAAAGGTTATCTGACATATTTTTATTTATTTATTTAAACTTATTATAATAGTAATAAAGGCATACTTATTTCAATGAAACCTAAATAATCTTCTTAGTAATTCAATGAAAATCATAAATTGGAATTTGCGCAGTTTTATACACCCTAGTGTGTAAAATTGCGCGACTACCTTATTTGGACGTATCACAGACCCACAGTAATCAGAACCGAACAGAAACCTACATGTATTGCATTCAATCTAGTCCTCTTCTATAATAGGGTCTTTATATTCTTCATTGCATCCCAACACACACCCAAATTTTCTTATTGATATTAATATTTGGTTTCTTATATTCTTTTGACTTTGGCTAATTGATGTTTCGTTTTTGTGCGTTTCTTTCTCTAGTCCGAGCTTATATGGCAATCTATTAATTATTTCAGATTTCTTGCGCTTTCGATTAGAATTCCTAGTATCCTTCTCCTAAATAGCGCGCGCAATATTACACGCATCAAACGTGCGCAATTTTACACACTTGGGTGATATTCTAAAGATCGCAACACCACTGACATCACTTATCAAGTCTACGAACTACTTTGTTCCATCCCGAAACATGTATAGTAGTGACAGGTAAAAACATTAACAACCCGTTAGAATTCTTCATATTTATTTTACAATGACACCATTACTTTTTCGAAAAATAAGATCTAAAGCCAATTAAAACTTTGTATTTACATATTTCTTATGTTTTCCACTGTATTTAATTTTTCCGGGAGCGTAAACCGGTTTCAATGGCAAACAAACCACGAGTGGCGTGAACTTCACTCCGTTCTTCTGTTATGACGAGTGCGCAATTTTATCGCCCGCGCAATCTTATACCACCCTACCCTACATGAACCACTGCTGTGCTGTTTCTCACGGAATGTTGTAATTAGGGTGGAAATAATTATTATTTAATGTCAAATCGAATCATATTATCATACTAACATAGGTTAAGTTTTACTTACAAATATGAGTCATTTGTTACTTGAAATAAACGTTAATGATTATTATTAAAGTCGCTAAGTAAGTAGGTACTTGGCGCCAAACTTGGATAACTTTTCTGTTAACAGTTAATATTAATTTCAAAGTATTTAACGAAAGGTTGGAATTAGCAAAAAATAATAAGCGACATGTTTATTATTTTTTGCTAATTCCAACTTTTCGTTGCCTATTTCATAGTACGGTAATATATATTTATACTAGGGTTGCTAACCATCATTTCAAAAAACTAGGACAATTTTTTTTGAAACCAGGACGCAATAATAGTATATCTAATTTTCAATTAATATGTAGAAAATAGGCTAAGTACGAGTACCTAAATGAAATTCAAGTTATACGAATAAGCGCAATAAGAATATAAGCGCGCGAATTTCAACGTACGTACTTTACTTTATTAGGGCGCTTTAAAAAACCCAGGACGCTATATAAATGTCTGCTACACCCTAACATGGTTCATGTTGATACCTATCATTGTAAATGAACAACTTTGTACACATGAATGCAATAAAACTTACTTACTTAGGTACTTCTTAAAACTATACAGGACTTCCCAGGACATTACTAAAATCAGGACATGTCCTGGGAAGGAATGTAAAACGCTGAAGAATTTGTTAGTTTCTTTGTTTCGGCTTGGACGCGCTAATCTCAGGAACTGGACCGATTAGAAAAATATATCAGTGTTAGCTAGCCCACTTATCAAGCAAAGCTATAGGCTATATTTGAAAGCTATAGTTCCCACGGGAACGCAGGTAGGAAAGCTCTTAATAATACAATGAAAATATGTATAGTATAATCTTTAACAGACAGAAGAAGGCTTCGGCATGGAATGTCAAACTACCCTAGGGAAGAGAGGCTCATGCAAAACCTTCCGCGACTGTTATCCGCTGTTCAAAGTAGCCGACTTCTCCGGCTGGGACGGTTGGGTTATGGGACATTACGATACCTGCAGCTACATTAACGCAGATAATATGGAGGTAAGTAGAAACAAATTACCTAGTGTATCTACACATTTTCTAGTATACAGTTGATAGTATGTGTGTTGTGATTACGTTAGATAATAAATTTCTATGAAATAATAAATATTATTTGACCAACTTTTTCCGACCAACACCGGAAGGCCAAGGTTTCAATAGAAATATCTAATTAGATATAACTCTTCTATGAAAAAATAGAATTATTATTATATCAAAGAAATGTATTCCCAAATGTAATCATTATATGTGACACTATCTGTTATTTAATTTCGAAAGCACCGGTATATCAATGTTATTATGGGTGCTAATCTAATGATTAGCGTAAGCGGTTGGATCGATCCGTAAGCGGTTGGAGTAGTTTGGACCTAATGGTCCAAACTACTCCAACCGCTTACGGATGTACGTTAAAAAAATCGATTCTTAAAATCGATGTGGATTAAGGCATTAATGTATAACTATACATACTTATATACATACATAATACTTATGTCTTTACTATATATTTCGTTTCATATTTTAGGTATTTGGAGTATGTTGCACTGAACCGGTGGGCACCCCTCCTCAGCAAGAACCTGACGTGCAGCGCGTGGGTTATTTGCAGCCAGCTATTCCAGTTCAACTTCCACCTATGCCTTTGAATGGGTGCGTTTCATTCCTGTTTTTGGAACAAAGTTCATTAGATTCATATTAGAAACCCAAATCATACTAAATTAGTTTTTTTGTTGTTGGTCAGTATAAGGTCCCGTTATTATGATGTGTATTAAGAATAAAAAACTTCGGTAAAACTTGCTTTATGATATATGCTATATGCATAAGAACCTAATTTACATTTCATAAATAACTTTGATATTCGAAACTCGAACTACGAATTTATAATGATTGTTTTATTCGAAACTGTTCACAGACTCTCAAGCGGCTTACTGTCGGCAATGGCGAGATGGCAATACAACAATGGAATGAATCAATACAATAACATCCCTGCGAACTGGCCACCACCAATTCCCACCCATCCACCAGACCACACTCCGGCTACACATCCTCCTTCTTTAGGTAAATCGTAGCTGTTACATATAATATAGAAAAAATAAGACTAATTAGTGTAACAAAGAGATAATTACGAGATGAAATTGTATCATACTTAGTTGCAGGAGTCACCACCAAGCCACCTACAAACTACCCTACAACCAGTACAACTTGGGCCACTAAACCACCGAGCACTACTAAGCAGGTACGTTTGTACGTCGAACGATACTCTAACGTCCAATGACAAATGCAATTCACCTCGTCAAAATGTTTATTTTCCAAAATCTTGGCTTGAATAACAACTCCCAACAATAATCATTTTAATTGCAATTTTAAGATATGTTCTTCACTTAAACACTACTAACCGGCGTAAAGAAATCTGTTAACGTCATTTAAGTATGCTTGCGTGTTATATATATAATGAGAAAAATCTTTTTTTATTTAAGACTTGGGCTCCAGCATATCCAACAAAACCTACTAAACCTGTAACTCCGTCACAGCCAGCGGTTGACGGCTCCTGCGGGATAAAGAATGGACCACAGGTATGACAAAACTACCAATCAGTATTATGTGCACAATTAAATTGGAAACAGATTTATCCATATAAACCTAAAAAGCGCGTTTTTCCACAAGACGGTATTAGTTAGATAAGACACTCTGCCCTTAGAAAACCCCCGTACACAGACAAGTTCTAAACTTATCCATAAATAAAGTGCAATACAAGAATAATAACATTAGGCATGAAGACTAAAGAAATATATTTAGTCCGTAGTTCCGTTAGTGAGATTACTAAAAAATAATGGACAGTTCAGTAGAGTGGGGCTTGTGACGTCACTATTAGGAAAATTCTACCTAGAAGTGACGTCACATAAAATTTAAACGCGCTGCATCTTCGTCACTTTTAGTTTGCAGAACGAAAAAAAAAATGTCCAATATTTTTTATAATCTAACTGACGGACTGAATTAAATTCTTTAGTCTAGGTACCTACATGCCATTGTCAGTAAAATAGCATGATAAGTTGGTTCACAATATAAGCCATCACCATAACCCGTGTTCTTGGGGTAAGTTCACGGAATTATGGAAAGGATTGTAAAGAAATTGTATGATCTTGGTATCATTGCAGACATACGAAAGCACATACGATATTCAAGATGAGGAACGCATTGTTGGAGGTCATAACGCAGAACCCAACGAATGGCCTTGGATTGTGGCTTTGTTCAACGCAGGACGACAGTTCTGTGGCGGTTCTCTCATGGACGACAGACACGTTATCTCTGCGGCTCATTGCGTAGCTCAGTAAGTACAATATTATAAATATTTTTTATATATCTACATAATATTATATTCTATTTTCACTAAAAAAACCTCTCCTGACTTAAATCTATTGCCTGCTAAAAGCTTAAAATGTAAGTCTGGCTCTAAAATGTTGCTAAATATGTCTGAGTTAAAGAACACATTAATCTTAACCTGAATGTATTCTTATTGTATTGTTATCTTAACCGAAATAATAACTATCTTTCTTTCTTTTTTAAACAAAGTTTTTGCACACTACTAATATTCTTGGTAACCCCTCGTCCTAAGCTAAAATGCCTGTATTACAAGTGGGTTCACGTCAGTAGTGCAATTGGTCGAACCAACGCGGCGACCACATCGTTCGGCGAACGCAAGTTCGACATCCTAGCCATTGGGCTTAGCCGCTATTAACAGTCATATAATGTAAGTACGATTGTTTTCCAGTATGACATCATGGGATGTCGCCCGTCTGACTGCCAGACTCGGCGACTACAACATCAAGACGAACACTGAAACCCAACACATTGAGAGGAAGATCAAGAGAGTAGTGAGACATAGAGGATTTGACATGAGGACTTTGGTAAGACTCGACCCTAACATAACGAAGAAAATGTATGGGTGGTTTTAAAGTGCCACAGTCCCTTATAAAAAGAAAAATAACCAAATCGACTACTTTTATATCTCTTTGCACAGCTTTATTTTTTTAATCAATGTTTTTTAGGTGGGATAATACGCACATATTTTAGTATGTATGTAGCGATGGTATTCTGATATCTGGAGATTTTAATATTGTTACAGTTTATTAATTATTTGTCGTATATTTACAGTACAATGACGTAGCCGTGCTGACACTGGACCAACCGGTAACATTTACAAAGAACATTCATCCTATCTGTTTACCTACTGGCCGAAGCTTATACAACGGCAAGATCGCTACTGTCATAGGATGGGGCAGTTTACGAGAGAGTAAGTGCAAAGGGGGAGTGAACTACTCAACTTCAAAAACCAAAACATCTAAATATCAACACCAACAGTTGTTTTCGGCTTGCCGTGTGGTTTCCGGATTAGATAGACCACCCCATATCTCCATGGGTGTCGTAAGGGATGACTAAAGGACTTACAACTGAGCGATGGGCAGCAGCATTTATCAGCCAAGGTTACCTACTATCTTACTGCGATCACCAACCCGCCTGACAAGAGTGTGATTATGGCAATATCCATAACACGCCAAACGAAAGTACGTAATAATTTTAATGATAATTGTTTGAACAGGTGGACCCCAGCCTCAAATTCTCCAAGAAGTATCAATTCCTGTGTGGTCGAACCAAGACTGCGCGTTAAAGTACGGTGGTGCCGCTCCCGGGGGCATCGTAGAGCATATGCTTTGCGCTGGCAGAGCTAGCATGGATTCTTGCAGTGTATGTATTAAGTTTATATGATTTTAACTTATGGTACGTTAAAATCGTTAGTTTTGGTTTAGTGTGACATTATATTTTGTATACACACAGATTTATATTGGAGTCTGTATATTGAAAAACTCAGAGTAACTTCCACAAGTCTGCTGTAGCCTAATGGCTAGGGCGTCGGACTTGTGATCACCGTTGTGGTCGCAATTTGGAACCGTGGGGTTAGCGCTACCGACGTAAATCCACTCGTAGCACAAGCATTTTAGCTCAGCACGAGGAGTTAACAAGAATACTAGTAGACTGCAAAAACTTTGCAGAAGAAGTATACATAAAAAAAAGTATACCAGGCCTTACTGCGGTCACCGATATATTAGCTAAGCACGCGACTAAAGCAAATCTGTCTTATAGAGAGACTTATAGACTGATACAGAACAGACATGATGATGGCGATAATTAATCTATATCTTCCTTAAAAAACATAGAGTTAATTATTTTTATTTGTCGTAAAAACATTTTTTTTCTCTCAGGGTGACAGCGGTGGTCCGCTAATGGTGAACGAGGGTGGAAGATGGACCCAAGTGGGCATAGTATCTTGGGGCATCGGATGCGGCAAGGGACAATATCCAGGAGTCTACACCCGCGTCACCTACTTCTTACCTTGGATACAGAAGAACTCCAAATAAAATAACACCCACAACTAACATACAATTTCGGAAACAAAAATTAATTATTCCATGAATAATTTTCAATCAATTATTTTGAGAAAAACAACAATAAAAACTTGCTTTTCTCAATTAATTGCTGCCAAACTAACCATTATTTTATGAAATTGTGCCAATATTATTTAAGGTTCTAAATTTAAATAAAAATTAACGTATTTTGAATGGATAATTTATTTAAAACTGTAACATTTATAACCACTCATCATCATTAAGGACTATATAAATAACAGCACTATAAAAAATCTTTCACTGCATTATTAGTGTACATATTTCAATTCAGTCTTTAAATAGTACATAATTTGTAAGAGGATGAAATATTTAAATTAAACTAATCATAATATAAATGAGAATAGTGCATATCACAAGTGACTAAAATTATAATACATTTGTTTAAACATTGACTAAATAAATACCGACCTTTTTACATGTCGAAATTCGAGACGTGTAGTTGTTGCAGGATATTGCGGGCTGTAACAAGAGAAATTAAGTTATGGCTACTTAGGTATTCTGTCAATACAACTTTCTATTGTTTTGTGACAATAAGCGGGCCCACTTAATAAAATGAAAGTAAGAGTCCCCATACATATTGAGCATATTTTTATGCCTTAGGAAAACGCATGTTTGTTTAAAGATTCACATGTAGGAATTCCAAGTAGCTAGTTTTTTTGTTTATTCAAGACAGCGACAGTCTTAGTAATACGGTCCCGTTTTTACCCTTCGGGTGCGGAACCCTAAAAAAGAGATACTGTGATTTTAATCACAGTATTTAATGTGATTTTTGATACAGTATTTAATGTGATTTAACAAGTAAATTTTATATTTGAAAAAAAAAAGAACATATTATGCATTATGGTGGTTCACGTTTTTAGGCAAAAATAATCATTTGTGATTTAGGAATATAAACCAAAGAGATTTTACTACTCAAATTGATTTATATTTTAAGCGCTTTATTAAGCCTAATAAAGTAATGACTGCATCGGTGGCTCAGTGGTTACGATAGTTGCCTCTGAGACCTGGTGTTCTGGGTTCGATTCCCACCCGGGACAATTATTTGTGTGAACCACAAATAGTTGTTCTGAGTCTGGGTGTTCTGTGTGTCCGTGAAATGAATGTTTGTAAGTCCCCCGCGACACAGGAATTTATTTGCCTAGTGCGGGAGTTGTCTTTTAAAAAAAAAATTAAAATGACCTTGAAAATATCCCGTATCCCGATCATCATCTAGCGTTGGTATGAAAGGTGGTTCGGCGTTCAGTTGATTCTCCCAATCCACGTTTCTAAACAGTGACATGGACCGCACCAAGTCTGCGGATGGTCGTTCAGTCGGGTTCATGGTTAGTAACGCCTCAATAGCACCGACAGCTTCCGTAGATAAAGCTTCATCTGCCTCTGGCCATTCAATACCTGAAGAGAAAAATGTTCCAAATTTAAAAATATCCAGACGTAAATATTTTTTGTATTGCTAAAATCTGTAAATTTAGAAGGAATTAAATAAATAGTCGTCTAATTTCTAACACCACTTCTTTGTTGGTGTTTTTGATACTATAATATAATTAATCTGAAGAACTGTTGGTTCAGCCAACCAGAAACACAAATTGTTCAATAGAAAATCTACAAATAAAGTAAAAAGTAAAATTATATATATAAAATTAATAAATTACTAGCGACTTTGTCCGGTTGGTGTTTGTTATTTCTTTGGTTTTAGAACTATCCCACAGAAACTCATTAATTTTCTGTGACAATAAGTATTTTATTTTAAATGTCGACCGAGGACGAAAGGTACCACCATGCAAAATTTCATTTAAATCGGTGCAACCTTTCGGAGATTAGCCCGTACAACCAGACAGAGAAACAAAAAAAAACAATCTGGATGTGTTCTATTTTACTTCTAACATTTCTCTGACTCGGTTTTAAGCGGTTTTTTGTTTTCTATGTTCAAACATTCGACCTCTACAGTTTTATTATATTAATAATAGATTATACATATCGATTTTCATTGTCCTGAAAAGTTACAAATAATGCTTTACGTAGTGTTAGTACTTAAGTGACGAAACATAAGCAATTTATCAAGAGCTCTTATAAGGCCTGAAACGATTAACAATAAGCAAATTTAGGTAATGGCATTCCACTTACTTCTTGATAGAATATTTCTAAAGACAGCATGAGGTGTTTCATCGTTGAATGGTGGAACGCCAGTCATGAACTCATAAAGGCATACACCTAACGCCCACCAATCCACAGGCGGACCGTGACCACGTCTGAAATTTTAAATATTATTAAAATTAGAAAGATTAAATTAACATTTTAAATACCCGCATATACGTAAGACTTCTCAAATCACCAACATTTTGCTTTAACTAAAGGTATAATGGTTATTCCCGCCCAACTGAACTTCTCTTCGAACTTCTTCTGATTTACTCTAAAAAGTACATCTATCTATACTAATAAAAACCTGAAGAGTTTGATTAAACATAATATTTCAGTGTTAGATAGCTCATTTATGGAGAAAGGCTTAATTAATAGGCTTTAATTATGAATATGATTCCCGCGGGAACATGAGTTACGCGGGTGAAACTGCGCGCGGGAAGCTAGTTATAATATAAAAGTACAGTACACGCGAAGGAGCGCGAAATATTAAGACCGTGTGGCCGGTTGCCTGTTCTTCGGATAGACATTTATGTAGTCAGCCACAAGGCTTTACCAAATATAAAGGCGAGCAGGACTCCAGCCTTATTAAATGATTTATTAGCTACAAACTAAGCAACCAGCGCAAGAGGGCGCATACCTAGCTACTGTAAGTATTCGGGATGTAAACTATTGTTACACGATCACTATCAAGTCGTGATTTTCGAAATCATTATAATATAAAGTACGTGACAAACTTTATTATCACTCAAAAACATTTTAACTACGTCGTGTAGAGTTATAGTGCGACTTTAATTGAACAAATGCATTTCCAATAAAAAAAGGCAATAATTTACTTGCCGTAAAAGTAACTCAGGTGCCAAGTAATCAGGTGTGCCTAATATTCGTTGGTCTGATACTAAGTTTCCTCGCCTCACACTTTTTGGTGTTCTGTAAGGCGTTTGTGCGGTCGCTAATGGAGTTTTACACAAATCTGTGGGTGAACGACTTCCCTCGCCCTGTAAAAACACATAAAAATCTTATTCATTTCAATAGTTATACCATACATTCGCTAGCGCTCGGTTACATATTTTTAAGGATGGAGCTCTGCTCGCCTTTATGCCCGGTGAAGAAGCTAAAGCCTCGTAGCGGTAAGATATGTTCGTCCGAAAACAAAGTAACAAGTAACGACTCTTTTTCTTTTTCGGACTGGCATACGTAAAGCCACGAGGATTTTGCTTCTTAACCAGGTCTAAAGGCGAGCAGGGCTCCAGCATTATTAAATAATTTAACAACTCGGGGTAGAGTTCAGAGCTTGGTTCAGAGGTGTTTTGTGCAACTATTACTCTACTGTGGTAGTTAGCCAGGAGGCTTTTGCTACTTCACGGGCATAAAGGCGAGCAGAGCTCCAGCCTAGATAAATGGTTTAAACACTACAAACTAAGCAACCTGCGCAAGAGGGCGTCCCCTGTGGGACTTGGACCTCGGCTAAGTGCGGTCGCTGACGGGGAGATTGAGGGATTATGGCTTTTTTTCTTTAGGGGAGTTTTGTGCAACTGTCGCTCTACTTTACAGTTCGCGGGCCTCTCGGACTTCGGGTCTACAAGGGCATCGGAAGGTTCTTAGCAAACGGGTCGGGAGGGCGAGGGGGGACGCGTCGCGTTCGCGGGCGCACTCTTCTCCGGCGGGTCGGATAGAGTGGTATCTGTGTAGTGGTGCTAGTTACTTGCAGTCTCTGTACTGCTAGTTGGTAACTTGTGATCTCGTCATCCGGGTCGTCTAGGACGCCCCGAGGCCGACGGTGCTTACGACGCTTTGTAGGCAAAGGCCTGTAGTTGGATGCTGCAACAACCACCGGGTTTGGGTGTTGAGCCGCAAAGAAGCGTTCCGACTCCTCTTTCATCCACTGCTTGATGGAAGGCAGTTGGAGATCAGAATGCAAGTTGCGATTACGAATGAACCACGGTGCCCCGGTGGCACGTCGAGTGAATCTACTTTGGACAGTTTGTAAGCGGTACAAACTGCTAGACGCTGTATGAGCGAATACCGTGGTCGCGTACGTTATAATCGGCCGTATACACGTGGTATAAATCCTAACCTTGTTATCAAGTGATAGTTTAATGCGTGAATTTAAAAGACAGTGTAGTCGACTGAGCGTAAATGAAGCCCGTGCACAAACGGTTTCTACATGCGTACTTGGCTTGCCGTTCCCAAGGGATTGGTTCGCCGAACATCTTGACCGGTGAAATGACCGGTGGGCTGTTGAATTTCGAGAAGAGTACAGCGGCACTCTTTGTCGGATTGAAGTGCAGGCCCCTCGGACGACGGGTCTACGAGGATATTGGAAAGTTTTTCTGCTGTAGGTACTTTCCGATGAAATGTGCAATTTGCAACAAATCTATCGTCTATGGATCTCGTGCATACGACGAATACCTGTTAGTATTGACGATTTTTTACGATTTGGTACGGATTATTGAATAAGCAGGATGAAACGTTACCGCTGCATTTCACATGGTATGCTATATCGAAAAAGAATAATATATCGTTACCTTGCTCAATCTTCTTGAAGGAAATATTTCCAAACTAGTAGATATATGTTTTCCAAACATAAATGCTTTCTCCTTAGATCCTGACGCAACTTGGTCTTCTTTAGGTAAATTGAAACGAGTTTCTTTCTGTCTTTTCTTAGATTCTGGCGACTTGTTGTCGGATAGTGGGGTAGAAAATATTACTCCCACATTAAAATGGTGACTATCGTTTTGTGACGCCCAACTTAAAAAATGAAAAAAGATATAATTTTTACATGTGGAACAGTTATTTGGTTACTGGTTGAAATAGCCGTTGGTCTACTTCTTTTGGATTAAGCAATGCCAAATAAACAATTATATTATTAAGCTAGATTGGGGGTAAATTATAAAAAATGCGTTTTAAGCCTTTCGACCCAGTTTTTAAATATCATCAATGACAATTGATGGTAAATGATGCTGTCAGAGAGCATGGTTTACCAGTGTATGTGAGAGCACCAAAGTCAACTATTAGTTTTATTTTAGCCATTTGTATTATTGAATCATAGAAACGCAAGTACTCGTAATATTTCCTAGAACTTTAATTAATAAAAAAAACTTTAAATACATAACATTCCTTTAAAATACATACCGTTTCTTTAAAACACCTTTGATGGGGTTCTTGCGTTTATCAGGTGTGGGATGTATGGACATTCGTTTTGGTGTATTTTGGCTCAGTTCTGTTAGTTCTAATGCCATTATCTCTTGTGTTAGTCCACTGTGGTTCTCTTTAGACTCGAGTAGACTTGCAACACCTGTAGGTGTGTCTCCATCACAATCTAATATTCTCTTTCTTTTTTTAGCTCTGAAGCTGTAAATAGACAGTTCTGTATTATTTTTTTGTACATAATTAGTTTAATGATAATGTAAAAAATATAATATACATATTATAGTTTCAAGAACTATACACACAAAATTATTCACATTAAATATCCTATACATAACACATCATTGGTAGGGTACAGACATAGAACAGGGAAATGTCTTAATATCAAAATCTATATTTTAAGATATTTTTAGTAGATAGGTATATCAAGTGTTTTCTTTCAATTTTAACTTTTCCTTAGTATTTAGCCAGAATAAGGCTTTGCTACTTTTCTCGAAAAAAATAAAAACACTAAGAGTACAAATTGTTACCTAGGTATCCTTTTCAGCGAATGCCCCCTACAAAGCGGGGAAGTGGATTGGTCAGACAAAACTGTAGATTCACCAACTGAACTGTTGCTACTTGGATCTGTAGACTTACTTCTAGAGTTAGAGCTATTCTGGGCTGAACTCTCACATGTATGGTAAGAGCCTGAATCTTGTGACTAAAAAATAAAAATATAAAACATAATTAAGAAGCGCTAATACACCTTACTTCAGTTGTGAGTACTTTTGTGTCAAATTTAGAAGTAGACTATAGGAGAGCAATAATTTGTTAACATTTATCATAGAGATTCAGTTGAACAATATGTATCAAAATAATTCTTATTTGTGTTAAAAATTATGTGATAGAAATAGAACTAGACAAGACAAGGTATGCTTATTACACCAAAATGAAAACAGTTAACATTATTTTTTGATTAGTCACTGTGGTAAAGCTACCACATAGGTATATAGCAATTAATTATTTTTCTGTAAGCTGTAGTAAATTTAGATATTTTTTTTGTGGATTCTTGATAAAGGTGTATTATTAGTGTTAGACACATATTAAATCTACATTAGGATATTCTAGGTCTAAAGTCTATTAAATAAAACTAAAATTTATTTTAGCTTATGATACTCTAGATCTAAATATCTAACAAAAAATAAAGTAAATTTACTTCAGGGGCCTGAGTCTCGATGGTCGGTTTTTTGGTAATCTACTAATCCAAAAGACAAAGAAAACCGACCATCAAGACAATAGTGACAGTTCCACGACACATCATTACGATAGTAGACTCAGGCACCAGCTTACATGAAAAGAACTCATTACTATATACTTATGTGATAGTTTTACCAGTGACTGATAAAAAAATAATGATCACTGAGGTCATTTTGGTGTTATAAGCATACTTTGAGATCTATTGGATTGAAGATCATTTTTAAAAAGAAAGCAAGATACTCACATCAAAATTTATACTTTCAGCACTTATAAACCTATGAATTCCTGACATGTCCGATTGTTCCAATAATGGCGAATTTTCTAAACAACTAACTCCATCAAATAAGCTTTTTAGTTTGCCTAAAATGTAAACAATATTTATTCCATACAATTGAATACTCTAATCATGTTTAATGTAACTAACAATACACATTCAAATTAATAGAATAGATCTCATGAACCCAAAAATGAGTTGTATGTAAGCATGACATAAAAATGAAGATGAGATTTTTTTTGTGACTGTGATGTGTGAGGTTTTTATGACTCAAGTCATATTTAAATCCATTATAAATTACTTGACCCTTACACGTAAATCCATAACAACATAAACCATAATAACAAAAGTGAATCTATCCATGGAGCACTTGATAAGAATAACAATAATTATTTTTTATTTACTGAAATTTCACACTTATACAATAAAGAGAAAAGATTTGTATCTTTGATTGTACTGTACTGTATGGGAATATTATATCCCCATGTAACAATGTGAAAATGCATTGGATGTAAACAGGCTTAAAACTACGGTTGTTGAGGGATATTGCTAAAAATACCATGCTTGGCAGGCAGGTTAATGGTAAGTAATAACCTTAAGCTGATAAATGCTGCTGCCCATCCATCAAATCGACGGGTAAAAGGCAAATTGAGCTAAGCGACACCATATGCGTGTTGAATAATATATTTTATATTATCTATTAATACAGTCTATAATTCAATATCGCTTTTTTTAAACAACCCATAAATGTTGCTAGGGATTTTACAAACACATAATTCACATACACAAATTACTTAATAATAATCATACTAGTTTCTTTAAGTTCATCAAGAAGGTTCTCACAAGCATCTGTAGACATAACTGAGCTGTGTCCTTCACCTCCTCCAGAACCAAAGGACAAATGTGAAGTAAGAGACAACAACTGGCCCGGAGTCCTCATGTTGAGACTAGGTGTACGGTTCACAAAGTCTGAAATCTCCAAATCTGGAAAAATGATGAAATATCCATTTGTTGATTAGATTAGCCCATGTTAATAAACAACAAAACCTTTAAGCAATGAGAGACCATTTTACAAAAATTTTAATCTTGTTACAGACCACCTATTTTGCGTAATCACACTAAAATTAACATTATTACAATAACATATCGAGGGTTTACTGCAAAAACCGGCTATCTGACATTTTTTCCTAAAATGAGTTAAGAACACCCTATTTTTTTAAGCTTAATCTACTGATAAAATCGGCTAAGCGCTACGATGAATCGTTCCGTTGTTACTTGGTGTCAAAACCGACTAAATTCGCCAAATTGGTCAATTCCTATTTGCTAAAATAACGTAAATACTGTTACCTCTAAATATTAATGAATATTTTCTGAAAAAATTTGTTTATTTTTAAAGAAAGAAAGACAAATTAGTTATTTTTGTTTTTAAACTATTTTAAAATAATAATTTCAATTAAAATTTCAAATTAAAATTGTTATAATATTATAACTTTTTAATTTAACACTATTATAGCTATTGAAATAAAAAGATACAAGCAAAACCAACTACATTTTTTTATTTTGTTTACTACACCTGAATCAAAATCATTATTTACTATATTATTAGGTAAAGCTTAGTTATTAACAAAGAAGTAACTATATTGTAATAAAAATCATTGTAATTGTTAATAATTTCGGTAATACGGCATTTAAGCAATATACAGGCAAAACAAGCTAACAGCACGGCTCTACTTACAATATTCTTTAAATAAAGAATATTGTAATCCGTATTCAAAAATATCAAACAAAAATATATTGTTAAAGATATATTCCAACTAAACACTAACTTAACATATATGATGTACTGAAAGATTAGAGATTAAATTCAATGCAAATTTTTAAAAGCAATTATCTTAGAACCTGGTTTATAGCATTTAGCCGGTTTTCACAGTTAACCTTCGATATGTGTGTTAAAAATTCATTGTTCTGTGAATAGATATTTCGCTGCGTCGCAATATTTTTCGGGCAGCTTCAGGTACATTTCCTATGCTACCAAGGACCACCAGTGGTCTGCGGACTGGTTGGGAACCACTGCTTTATATGATAAAGAAGTTTTGAATGTTTATTTTAAATATTTTTATCCAGAAATTGCTAAGACCATTCAAAAGGAAATATCTAGCTTCATTAGGAAATTTGATTTCTTGCTTAAGCTAGAGAAGAAATTAGCATATAAACAACTTGAAGACAGAATAGTATACCAAATTATTATACCTCTATGTACTTCAATCTTAGACAACCCAAAATCTGTTAATTTGACATGTCCACTCCTTGCAATGAGCATATTATCAGGTTTAAGATCTCTATGAACAATATTATGTTTATGTAAATATTCCAGTGCCAGAGTCACTTCAGCTATGTAGAACACTGCCATAGACTCTTCTAAGAACCCGTAAACTCCTAGCAATGATTTTAAATCACCACCAACCATGTACTCCATCACCTGTTTATAAAAAAAAGATTTATGGATAAAAAAATAATGAATTAACATTTTAAATAATTGTACTAGTCAAGGAAATCCTAAGTGATATTTACTGAAATACTTACACAAGTATTTCAGTAAATATCACTTATTTATTTAAAACTTTTTGCAAAAAACATGAACAAGGGATGACATTAATGCCAAGGCCATTCTCTACCAGTCAACCTTTGGGCTTTGGCAACTACTTTCACTAATAGTTCACTCTTCCAATTATTTAATATAACTTCTCATTTGTGTGTTTCTTTATATACTGTAATTAAATGTAACAGCTACTGGTTGTCCTTAAATAAATAAATATATTATGCGACTATAACTCACCAAATAAATAGATGATAGAGATTGCAGTGAATAAAATAAGTGAACACAAAAGGGACTCCTTGAGAGAGCAAGTGCATTTCTTTCAGTCACAACTTGTGTGACCATATTTTTATTTATCATGTCTGATTTCTTCATAACTTTTATAGCATAGAGTTGATCTTCATTATTCTTCTTGTGGGCTAGGAACACTTTGCCGAAAGCACCTCTACTTATTGGCTTGATAATGGTAAAATCGTTTATATCCGGTGCCTTAAAAAAAATTTAACATGTAAACAAAATACTAATCGAAACTTCATTTTACACAATTATAATGTTAAAACGTACTTTGGTAATAACATTTTCACTTATTGAATTGATTTTATCTAAAATAGTATGGCATATAGATGTGTCTGCAGTTGCCGACTCATTTGAGGCCATGTTTATTAATAAGAAATATATAAAACAGAATTCAATCAGATCACGTTTTTAAAAACACAATTTTAAACTCAACGACAAACAAGGTCTACCATGCATGACAACATGTCATTTGACATTGACAGCTAAACTCACAATCTGACAATATATATAGAGCACAAAGCACAAACAATAAAAGAACTGAAGTGAACAAAAAATAATATAGATATTTTTTATTATAATTTTCCACAATGTCATAACATTTAAATTGTCTCATTGGCTAAATTACCTCTGAATGAAATATCAGGCCATTCATTTAAGAAGAAGAAGAAGGATATGATCTTGTACAGTCCCACCAACTTATCTGTGAAATGCCAAAAGTAGGAACTACGGCCGCCATGTTGAAATGTCATTCGATTGTCAGTATCTACTACATTCGGGTTCTCTGTGATTTCTGTTGCTAAATTGCTATATTTACAACGTTAATTATGCCGAAAGCGATTAAAAGTGATGCTCGAAGCATTATTCTAAAGGTTAAATCCTTTTTTGAAGAAGAAGCTCGGGCGGAGGCTCCGATTATACCATTTAATCAAATATACAAACGAATTTCGGCAGCTCCAGGTTAGTGTTCCCAACTTTCTTTTTGTAAATTTCCCGATATTTATGAATTTGATTGATGTAAGAGTCAACTAACCCGCAACAAGAAATAGGTACATATCTACTGATATTTACTTTTAATATTGCCACTATTCATTCGTATTTACATATAGCAAACATTGTGTGTGTGACGTTAAGGGGTTGATGATGATAATGTGTTATTTATTTCAGGTGTGAGTCAAGGGCTCATATCTAAAATATTAAAAGAAGGGCGTGTAGCAGAAGAGACTGGTATAAAAATTCGGACCCCAGGCAAGGAGAGGCAGCGTAAAACGGGATTTATACATGTCATGTGTATCTGGATGATTTTGACATGGGAGTTATTCGAAGAAAAGTTCATGTGTTTTATTCCAATAAAAAGGAGCTACCAAGTATCAAGAAGCCTCTAGAGGTCTTAAAGACAGAAATTAATTACACAGGACAAAGAGAAAGTCTTCGAAAACTGCTTCACAAGATGGGTTTTCGTTTTAAAAAGTCTCAGAGTAACCGTAAGTTACTAATGGAGCGTAATGAAGTATCAGCTTGGAGAGCAAAGTACTTGCATGCAGTGGAAAAAAATAATAAAGGTCCACAACCTCAGCCGCTAATTTATTTAGACGAGACATATATTCACTCATCGCATACATCAGGCAAATGTTGGCAAGGAGAGGGTGTAGACGGAGTATTAGAGCCTGTATCAAAAGGACAAAGGTATATTATTGTACACGCAGGAGGGGACACTGGATTTGTTAATAATGCACTTCTCGTTTTCAAGTCTAATACTAAAAGTGGTGATTATCACGATGAAATGAACAGTACTAATTTTAAAAAGTGGGTTATTGAAAAACTGGTGCCTAACTTACAGCAGCCATCAATAATTGTAATGGATAATGCTCCCTATCACCGTGTTTGCATAAATAAGGCTCCAAATACGAATTCTTTAAAAAGAGATATGCAACTATGGTTGACACAAAATAATGTTGACTTTGGAGAAGAGTTCACAAAACCTCAGCTGTTAGAAATAATACAAAGAAACAAGCATGAACCTGAATATGACATGGAAAAAATATTAGAACAAAATGGACACAAATGCTTGTACTTACCTCCCTATCACTGTGATCTTAACCCCATTGAATTCATTTGGAGCACAATGAAAAGAAAAGTAGCTGAAGTAAATATTGACCGTAAAAATGCTGAGATTCCCCGCCTGGTTCAAGAAGCCTTTGAAACCATTACAGTTAATGAGTGGGCACAGCATTGCAAACATGTTCACAAGTTAGAAGAAGAATATTTGAAACAAGATTCGTATTTGGATAAGCCTTTTATAATAGAAGTAAGAAGTGACACAGAAACAGAAAGTGATAGTGATGATGATGGTTGCATGGAAATAGGAGGTATATTTCCTCACAGCCTGGATGAAGTTGGGCGTGCAGGTTGTTCAAAAGACCATAATTATTGTAAACCTGGTTTCAATAAATGAATTATTCTAAAACTCATGTTTTATTATATCCAATTGCTAGGCCAGCTCCTGTATCTATCCTGTAGATATGAAACTAGCCGACCAGCGACCTCGTCCATTGACAACTTTGTCTGCCCTATCCCGTCGCTCCTATTGGTCGCAGCGTGATGTTATATAGCCTAAAGCCTTCCTCTAAAAATGGACTGTCCAACAGCAGCTAACATGAATTTTAGGTTACAGTTACAGGTTATCTACCCCTGATCAATTCATCTTTGCCATTTTTTCGAATATTTTTTACACACTTAATGAATGTATTAATGTATAGACATAGATAATAAAGTACTAATTATATAGATTATCTTAATAACGTATCTAATTTATTACTACGCTAAATACTAGGCAAATATGCCCAATTCTGGGAAATCTATATTAACTTGCAACACTATGTCGATGGTGTCGCCGCCACTCAGTTCACAGATAAGTTGGTGGGACTGTACGGTTTATATTACAAACTGACAGTAAATAGAAAATAGGTAAAGTAACGGCAAAACAGAAGTTATATATATTTCTATTTCACTCTGTATAACTGTAATTTTTTTCACAGGAGCGAAAGAAACTGACCTTTAACTAACCACACAGTATATGGACAGCTGTATAACAATACAAATGATAATTTTCATAACATATTATGTTATTTATTCATAATGAAATACACTGTGGACACTTGACAAAACGATGAATCATTATTTACTCTTCTAATCTACAATTTGAAACACAATTTGCAAAAGCTTGAACTGCAGCAGAACACACTAAAGGCTGATGTGGATTATCTTCATAACATTTTAAAATCTGTAAACAAACACATACAATCATATCATGCAACATAAAACACTATGTGCCTACATGTGTGTAGTGTTTCACACACAGGCTTATATCACTGTGTGCACTTTAGCACCCGCTAGCTGTTAACTCTAAGGCCTCGTTTACGAAGATGCGGGGCGTCGAGCGGCGCGATGTGCGGTGCGGCCGGCACCGAGATCAAACATAATAATATGGCGTTGCATGAGTGCGAGTGAGATGCGAGACGGCATCGAATCTCGCCTCTCGTGCACGCGACGCACCACGCCCCGCATCTCCCTAAACAAGGCCTTAGGCCTCATTAATGGCGACGCGGGGCGTCATTTGCCTTTTTGATTAATATGTAAGTAACATCGACAGTAGATGGTGCTGCTAGTCTTCTTGCAGTTTGTGCGGAAACTGCAAGAAGACTAGCAGCACCATCTAGCACCTAACATCCCAACAATCCTGTATCGCGCAATACAGGATAGTTGGGATAGTACAGGATAGTTCGCAAGCCAATTCGAACATATATATGTATATATATAGTGAACAATAAAAAATGGCTGTTGGATGCCAGGCATACCACCTCGCCTGGGAAAAACAGGTTTCACTTTCTGTAGTGGAACACCACAACAGTTTCACAATTCAAAAACAAATATTTTGAAGTTATTGGAGAAATGAATATATATATATTTTATTTAACATAGGTATCAAAATGAGCACCTAAAGACTAATTTAGGCCAAACTAGATAGTCAACAGCAAACGGAACGAAATTCCTGCCAGTTGAGTGGATCAAATATATTGTATGTTTGGTTAATCCGGCGGCTCTGCCTATCACAGGGAGAATAATAATAATAATGAAAAACTCAAAAAAAATTATATTACCTTTGCTCGCCAATCGAAACACGGTTTTAATTTTTGCACTCGCTCCGGGGTCAACTTGGTAATTTCATAAACTTTGTTTGTGCTTTCAATTTTCTTATCAAATTCAGTTTCAACAATTTTCTTAATTTCTTTGTGTTCTTCCTTCAATTTATCAATTCGTTGTGTCCAATAATCTGGTTCATTATCATCTTGAAAGTTTGTACGCTGTTCAAAAAATATTTCATCTAAGGGTTCCTGTAAGTTAATCCGAAAGGAATTTAAGTGACATAATTATTAAATACTATTACTAAATAAATAGGTTTTTACCTAATGTTTTCATTTTACACTTACAAGAGGAAGATTTTTAAAAGCAACGTCATGTTCAGTTTCTAAAGACTTTTGCATGATGATTGGAGGTGCTAGGGCAAAATTATTGTCAAAACTGATGCGCCTTGTATCTTTGCTAGTTACTGTTCCCATTTTACAATATTGAAATTTTTAATTATATGAATACCATTAATTTAGATTTATCCTGTGATCTTGGACCAAATTTAATAATACCAAACAATAATAAACAGAAAAGTGTATTTTCAAAAGGTTTGATGACAATGAAATTGGTGTCATAAACTAGTCTATGTCAAATGCCATTCCAAGGGGTATTTCTTTTTTAATTGTTTTATCGTGCAATTGCATTAAAAACTTTTTGATTTTAAAGAAGGTTTCCGTTGATTTTAAAATTAAATTAAAGAAAGATTGCCATAGAAGGTTGCATATAAGAGAAGTCATGGACCCGCCTACAAATGGAAGAAGCGGTAGGAACTTATGCCGTTTCCTATGAAAGAAACAAGATGTATATAATGATTTTCCATGTCGCTGCACGTATACGTGTTATTGAATTTCTTCATTGTGTAACCAACCCGCCGGAGAAGAGTGCGCCCGCGAACAAGAAGCTTTCCTCCTCGCTTTCTCGACCCTTAGTTTGCGAAGTATCTTCCGATGTCCTTGTAGACCCGAAGACCGAGAGGCTCGCGTAAAAATTCCCCTTAAAATCCTAAATCATTTCTTTCATCATTCATCCAAGCCCCACAGGGCGTGCTAGTACGGTTGCTTAGTTTATAGTTGTTAAACCATTTATTTAAGCTATTTATTTTTCATAATTGATGAATGAGTGGTTTCTGAGCTTTTTTTTTTTCAAAACATAACTTTCATGTTTATACGATGTAAGTAAATATTAGTACAACTGAACCTGAGTTATAATAATTATGTTGGTTAGTTGTTACAAGTTGGCAGCTGTAGATATGAACGTACAACATAGTCTCTAGGTACCTACTTCTCTTCATTCAAGCAACTTGGTTTTTTGTAGCTTATTAGATATTTCCTACGCTACGTTATTATATTTTTACCATGTCAAAATTCAAGTAGGTACATATCCATCAAAATTGCAGTTTACAAAATTCTATACAGCGTTTGTACAATGCCTTCTGCAATAAAGAATTATGTATTACTCATAAGTTAACCAAGTAGAAAATAAATTACAACTATTTTCTGGTAGCCCAGTAGAATATATCACTGTCTCAAAAGGAATACGCTAACGCTTATTCTAGATTTATTCTTGTTCTATGTATTGGACCACAGAGTAGTTTACTCTTTGGACCAATACATAAAACTTTGCTTATGACAATCCTTGACTTAAAGGTCCAAGGGACCAGGTCTTATCCAAAAAAAAAAAAAGATAATGACATTGACAGTGACGTTCTTGACATATTGCATTGCATTGACACAATGCTTAGAATAATGGTACTAATGGTAGTCGCAGAACTAAATACCTCGTTTTATGACTGTTAGTTAATGAAAAACCTTTGTAAATATTTGGGATTACTCTCAATTCATAAGCATTTAGTGTAGTATTGAGAAAGATGTCTTTATATGATGATCTCGATACAATTAAAGCTCGCACCACTGAAAAAGTAGCGGGCTGGTCTTCAGGAATCAAGTTACTGCAGTCTCAACTACAGCTAAAGAAAGCTGCCGTCACACAACCCAAGAGAGAAGCTGCCCGGCGTTCTACACAGGTAATTTAATTTACAATTGTCCGTAGTGAATGTAAAAAACGGCCTTGTTATGCCACCAAAATGAACCTGAACCAACTACCGACTAGATAAAGTTGGTAGGTTTTGAGTTCATGAAACTACCCTATAAACTTTTGACAGCCTTAAAATTATTCGAGTAGTTAACACTCGGTCAGTGGGTAGTCTTATGGGCGTTAAATGGATGAATGGCTATTCACCTAAAAATTGCTAATATAAACTTAATCTAACACATAAAATGTTAACTATTCTAAAGTTATTCTACTGAACAACTCTGGGAACACCCAGAATGCTTGCAGTATTTTCCCGCTTAATATCAATGCTTATCTGCAGTGCAAATACCCCAGCATTGACTTTGCGTTTTTTTCCCAAAGTTAAGTATTGGTGTGAAATCAAACATTGATCAAGATGCTAGACCTGAACTGGTAGATTGAGACCCTATTGTCTGTGACTTAAAAGCATGTTAAGTTCATCTATTCATCTATATATTGTTTTTACACCCAGAATCATAAAATTAACAATTATTTAATTAATTATTATTTGCCTGACATCTGTGATCTGATTGTGCCCAGTTTCAATTATAAATTTCTTTATTTAATTAACATTTTTTTTAAGGTGCTTACACCTGTCATAGATTTGAAGAGCAAACCGAGAGATGATGAAGAATCTAATTCAAACAGTCCCAAAATACAACCAAAAACATTAACAGCATCATTAAATGTTAGAGATTTTGACTGGAATGTTGCTAATGAGTATGATCCCATGTGGCCTAATGATTATGAGAAAGTTGCCAAAGGTAAGTGTTTCCACATCTCATTGTGTTGCAGCAATGGCTGGTTTCACTGACTACTGTCCCCTCCTACTTGTAACTGCCTGCACCTACACCATCTTTTTACTAGTCTAGACCAGAGGCACCTAAATTTCTTTTTCTCATAGAATCTTTTAAAAACTTTACTGGTTTCTGTGGACCCCTGTTGCTCCCTTTTTATCATATAACACACTTGCAACTTGGGAACCCGATTCATGTTAGGCCAATGTAGATGCCCAACTTAAGCAAGGACCCCTGGGGTCCATCTGGCCCACTTTGGAAATCACTAGTCTAGATCCTCAGCCATAAAACTGAGACTTGGTACTGAAACAGTAGTTGTGTTGTGAACTACAGGATTAGAGGAAGTACAATGATTATTACAGGAAAGGCGTATGAGTATACTAATATACTATTGCTTACAATTAAAAAAAAAACTGTAATGGTAATCCATTATGCATTCATATTAATATTAAAATAAGAGGTTCTGTTCTTAGTTACACTATGGCATTTTATATTGTTTTTTTTATATATTACAAATGATAAAAAATAATATAAAATATGACAAGTACACTAAATATTAGAATAGACCATGCTTGAAATAGGTTTGATTGGTGGTATAAGAGAGTGGACCAAATTATGGTTAAGTCATATAACTTATGGAATATAAGAAATCTTATGAATTTTAAATTTATTACTTAGTATATTATACATCACTATTAGACAAAAGAAAGCTTTACGATCTATGCATTGTATTATTTTGAAAATACATTTAAATTTCTTGGGATTGCCTTTTGCGTAACCTCCACCTACTGCTTATATATTGGTATATAGGTACCTCGAAAATTACACAAAGTTAATAAAACCTCTTTCTTACATGCAACAGTTGATGATGTTCTGTTGTAAAAATGATTGCATGATAATATTCTTCAATAGGATTGTAATTTATGTGATTGTTAGAAGTAAAAAAACGGTTGAGAGATTATGTAACGGGCCTCCAAATGATGTCTTTCCTTTAACATCAGCTGATACTATCCTACCAATATTATAAATGCGAAAGTTGGTATGTGTGGATGTATGTATGTTTGTTACTCTTTCATATAAAAAACTACTAAATGGATTTGGCTGAAAGTTTGCATGCGGATAGTTTACAAGCTGGATTAACATATAGGCTACAAAATATCACGCTCCAACCCACTAAAGCAAAGTGAGGCGGGCGCAGCTAATCATTTATACTAATGACATAAGTTATTATTTTAAGATTCTTCACAAATTGCTGTAGAAGGGAAGGACTATTTTTTTAAAGCACATTTACACGCACATTAGATGATTTGTCTAATTTATGTTTTTTAATTATAGAAATGCAAGCCAAGAGACTACAGCTTGATGGGGATAGAGGTGATAGATCAGAAAGAAAGAGAAAGAGCAGATTTGGGGATGAAGAAGACATAATACCAGAGAAAACTCTTGTGCCTATGGTAATCTATATACATATTAATAAGTGAATCAAAAACTTTGCACCACTTTTTACAAACATTTCCGGACTTACGATTGTCAATTTTGGCCACTAGTGTATTTTAGAACTAACATTTGCCTACAAAGGACTATTAAAATAAGCAAACTCTACATTAAGCAAAATATAAATTCTTCATCTCTTTAAAGTTGTAGGCTTTGAAATACTGTCTGATAAAGCTTAATCAATCAATAGATCGCTTAAACATAAAATTTGACTCTTATTTGATCATGAATGAAACCCTAAATGATTATAGGAATTTGGCCAAACAAACCATCCGATGCCCTCGTAGACCCGAAGTCCGAGAGGCCCGCGAACTGTAAAGTAGAGCGACAGTAGCACAAAACTCCCCTAAAATACTAAAAGTCATAATCACTCAATCTCATCACCAGCGACCGCCCTGAGCCGAGGTCCAAGCCCCACAGGGGGCGCCCTCTTGCGCAGGTTGCTTAGTTTGTAGTTTTTAAACCATTTATTAAGGCTGGAGCTCTGCTCGCCTTTATGCCCGGTGAAGTAGCAAAAGCCTCGTGGCTATCTACGTAAGTCAAACCGAAAAATAAAAATGGCCAAACAAAAATTTCATTTGATTAAGTCTTTTTTATGCTGTTATTTAAAGTTTAAAAAAAACTCCATCTGCATTATATTACTACTTATGCTCAGTAGTAATATAATGCAGATGGAGTTTTTTTTTTTTTTTAGGGGTATTATCGCACAGCGATAATGTCACCCTCAGATGGAGTTAGTAAATAATATTGCAGATGGTCTAAATTCTTATTCTCAAAATTTAAGTAAATAATGAGTATCAAAATTATATTTTCAGCAACCTGAAGAAGAGGAAGCCGAAGAAATATCCAAGCGTTCAGCAGGAGCTGCTATAGCACCGCCGCCATCTCTTACTGTAGAAACACCATCACCACCACCAATGCCACCGAACCTGCCAACACCGACTCCATCACCTGGCTTCTCTTTAGGTGGTTATGGGGCTAGTTCTGTTGCTGCCAAAATCATGGCCAAATATGGATTTAAGGTGCAGTTCTTGTATTTTTTTGCTGTCATTGGTTAATACAGACATATTGTACTTAAGGTTCAACACCTTTAACAGTACACAAGTACTTTCTTAATCCTTTTTAAAGCTAAACTGGAGAGTGCATGTGGAAATGATCACGCATGTCGACTCCATTAGTAGGGGAGCCCACGAGGCTAAATGGGGATTTACTCGAGCGTCGTAGAGACCTATTGGGATGCAAAGCTTAGATGATAAGAAGAAAAAAATGTTATATGATATATACCTTTACATCGGTGGGGGAAGCGGCTATAGATTTTTAAATATGTAAAAAAAAAACTGTTGCATGGACATCCTCGAGCGCGTCAGATATTGATAGCATCAATGCCCCACGTATTTTTAATAATGTACGTATGTTAATCTGATCGTTTGCATGATGCGGGTGGTTGTATTTAAGGGTTGAAAATGAAAAAAAAAAAATTTAATCGATCGCGTCAGATTTTCTAAGGGAGTGTTAAGTGCACCAAAAAAAAGCTCTCATTCACTAATCTGACGATTTCGATGGGACGCAAACTCGCGGCCATTTTCATAATGTGCAAAAAAAATTCGCCATTTTGAAATACTCCAGCGCGTCAGATTAAGATATATATGGTTCATCTTTATGTTCTAAACGTACTGTCTCATAATCTGACGATTATCTAGAGGGATTCGCCTGATCTGACAAAAAAAAATTAGAAAAACGGTTCACCTTAAAGGCCATCCCTGCAACTTCCCGCTAATTCCATTCCTGGGCGCTTAAAATTGTACTTATGACATTTTTGAGCTCAAAATATAATTTATGTGATATTTTGAGCTCGCTGAGTTCAAAGAAATAATATTTCTATCTAATCATTTAATGATGATTCCATCGACAATTCGAGGTTATCATATGTTCCTCGAGACTTTCGGATAACCGGCTTGCTCCGACGATATTCCAAAATATTTACACATTTTTTTAATGTTTCTACCGTAAATTTAATTGTTTTTTGTAAGGTACTTTCACCAAAAAATACACATTTCAAATTAATGTCACTCATATTAAATATTTATAAACTTTAATTCACACAAATAATATTAAAATAGCAAAAGAAGCCAAAACGTTGTAAACACGTTGTAAACAGTATGCCACGAACGAGTCTTTATGATCAGCTGTGATGGCGTCATGGCAACAGAAACCAGAGTGGGGACGGAGTGAGATAGTGATGGGTAACTCATAATTTCCATATGAGGTTGAGGGAGTACCTCATTTTGCCTCGCGAGGTCCTCACGAGGTACCCCTCATTTGAGGCGAGGAGTCGTATGTCAACGTATCTTACGAGCCGAGCCGAACTCAGCCGAATTCAGCCGATAGTCCGAGGCAGCGGGGCGGACGGTTGCGTCGACTCATAAGTACTCACGATTCTGATTTTTACGTCTCCCTCACTCACATAATTTTCTTTCACTCATGAGTTTTTGACGCGTGAATGAGTAGTGAGGTGGTTCAATGTTGAAATTCGAGTAACTCTTTCAATTTGCGATCACGAGTACCTCAAATGAGGCACCTCATGAGTGAGGGACACATCTCTAGAGTGAGAGAGTAATAGATAGAGAAAGAGTGAGAGAGGAATAGAAACGCGGAGAAGGAAATGTAGGCATCACGCAGCTGCACGCATTTAACTTTATCGACGATTTTTTGTTATTTCGGCTTGCGGAAATCGTCAGATTATATATTTTTCATTATTCTTGAATTATTTCCTTCAAAATAAAACAAAATTTAGCTACGCTTGAGAATGTCGAGATGACGTTTTTTTTTACAACTTTGTTGCCCTCCCCTTTTTTTACGTCACTCTCAAATTGTCAGATTAGTGGAATATACACTTTTTAGGATGTAATTAACTCACCCTACCTTAATCTGACGCGCTCGAGAATTTCTGATGGTCAATTTTTTTTTACTAATCTGATCCTGTATCCTTCACGGGCGGCCTTATATATGGGCCTCATGTTTTGTGGAGGTACTTAACCGGGTACAAGGTATCCCCCTGTATATTAATCTGCCGCGCTTTAGTAAATCCCGAAATCCCCGATTGGGCTCCCCTACCACATTGTTTTTTAAATTTACGCAAGAGACTATTGAGAAATGAGGTTAGGATTTATACCGCAAGTATACGACCACTTTATTCGCTCGCACCGCATCTAAAAGCTTTTATTGAATTTATTGCTTGCAAACTGTTAAGTAGATTTTCAGCATGTCACCACCAAGGTTCATTCGTAATCGCAACTTAAACTACGGTACTCAACTGTCTTATAATAAGCAGTGCATGAAAGAGGGGTCGGAACGCTTCTTCGAATCAGCAGCTCAACACCCAAACTCTGGTTGTTGCAGCATTCATAAGTAATATCTAAGAATGCACCCGCGAACATAACGTAACTCGCCCTCCCGTCCGTTAAGTTTCCAAACAGCCCTTTCATGTCCTTGTCTACCCGAAGTCCGAGACGCTCGCGAACTGTTGAGTAGAGATCTCTGTAGGCCACAGAACAGAACTATAACAACATAAACAATTAATTTGAAGGGTGATTAGAATTTAAAATTTCATTTAATAAACTATTCCGGACTATTCCATTGTGCTAAAAGAGTAAGACTACTGTATTGTAATAGAATATTTATCACAAGTATTAAAATGTTCTCCGAATTAAATAAATATAAAACTTTTTATTTATAGGAAGGTCAAGGTTTAGGTAAAAAGGAACAAGGAATGTCAGTGGCGCTGCAAGTTGAAAAGACGTCAAAGAGAGGAGGCCGCATTATTCACGAAAAAGACGGTAATGTGATGCCGCCTCCAGGATTTGCTCTGCCTGCACTTCCAGGGCCAGGTAATTTTATGTACCGTAACCATATGATCTCATGCTTCAAAACCATAATCCTTATCCTTACTATCCTTACTAATATCCTTATCCTTGCTAATACTCTGTCTGTCTGTCCGTCTGTCTGTCTATCTGTCTGTCTGTTACGTAATCACGCCTTAACTACTGAAGCGATTTTAATGAAATTTGGTACAGATATAGTCTAGAGCCTGAGAAAGGACATATGCTATATTTTATTATGAATTTCCCACGGGAACGGGAGTTACGCGGGTGAAACCGCGCGCGGGAAGCTAGTGTCCTATAAACATATAATTCTCTCAGATTTTTTGTAAAGACAATTTTGTGCTATTGAACTTTTGCCCATCACACAACTATCCATGGTTGACACAATTAGTTGTCCCTGTTGTGATGTTAAAGAGTTCTGGAAGTAATTTTAAAGTATTATCACGTAAATGAACTTACTTTTTTTTATAGATTCACCTAACGCACAGATGTCAAGATCCGAACCATCAATTACAGAGATAATGAAATCACCCAGCAAAGTTGTATTATTGCGAGTAAGTTCCTTATTGACAGTTATTGAAACACTTATCTACTAGCTTTAGATGTCCAAATATATTTATTAAAAACTCTCGATGTTATTTGTTATAGAGATTGCCTAGACCTTAAGAAGAGGTGAATGTTTGTCATTATTAATTTGCCAGCTGACGATATTAGGCATAGTATCTGGGTATCTTCAGTATCTTATTTTATATCTACTGAACTTATTAAATTTTTTTCTTGAGTATGTTATCTCCAGATCTGTTATGGTTACGATTGCTATTTATGAATTTGCGATATAAAACTGTTTTGCCTGACTAAATTCTTTCATGCCATTTGATACAGTTATCTGTTAGCTTTTTTATTCAGATCTAAATTATGGACACCTACTCTAGTTACTCAGTGTGCCATATGTATACTTTTTAGTACAATGTAATGTTTAAATATTACGATTACGATTGCTTTCAGAATATGGTCGGTCCTGGAGATGTGGATGAAGAATTAGAACCTGAAGTAAAGGACGAATGTAACACAAAATATGGTGACGTAATCAAAGTGTTGATATTCGAGCTGCCCAATGCGCCAGCCGACGAGGCCGTCAGAATCTTCGTTGAGTTCAAACGAATTGAAAGTGCAATTAAGGCAGTTGTAGATTTAAATGGCAGATTTTTTGGCGGCAGACAAGTGAAAGCTGGATTTTATGATGTAGAAAAATTTGCTTCTCTACAGTTGACTGAATAGAATTTATTGAAATAATATGTTATTTTATTTGACTCATGATATAGGTATTTAAATATGTCCATCCCTCTGCCCCACCCACGCATTTGCTAATGCAAACGCCCTTGCTAATGTCCTCGCCCTTGCGAATGCTCTCGCCCGTACATTACGCCCATACTCGTACCCACGCACATATTAATACCCACGTTCATTTTCTTACTCGCGCCCACGCCAGGCGCTCTTATCCACGCTGAAACTCGTGGCCATTATTATTATCAGTCCCCGTCCCGATGAAAATTACCACTAAAAGCATGTGCCTAATTTAAAAAGTATCTGCACCGTTAAATCGGTTCGGGAAACTAACATTAATTTACTCGTTAATGTTAGCTTCCCGAGCGCGTTTTTACCCGCGTAACTCCCGTTCTCGTGGGAATTTCATAATCACAAATAAAATTAAATATGGCTATTTAACACATGTAACAAGATCGTCTGTAGACTGCACTTATTGGTTTGCTGTGTGCGATCGACCAATGGCACAGATAACCTTGAATAACATTATTTATAATGTAGCAGGTATAAGTCAATCGATTGATAAATATGTATTGTATCAGATTATTTTACGACAATTACTAACTTTGTGCGACTATGGCACGTATTTTTCATTTGTATTGAAATATAACTTTTTAGGGTTCCGTACCCAAAAGGTAAAAACGGGACCCTATTAAAAACTTTGCTGCCTGTCTGTCACCAGGCTGTATCTCAAGAACTGCGATTGCTAGACAGTTAAAACTTTCACAGATGATGTATTTCTGGGGCAGCGCTTGCAACTCCACTTTATCAATACTGCAAAGAATGCAAAACATTATTCTGAGATCAATATCTCAAGCACCATGGCTAGCTACTAACAGCGAGATCCATCAGAACCTACTGTCAAGGAGGAAATCCAAACAGCAGCTACGTCATACCAAATTCGGCTAAAGAACCACCCAAATGATCTTGCATCTGAACTGGCACGACAAAAATATGTCAAAAGACTCAAAAGGAAGGACATAATGCAACTGCACATGGCAAACAGACCCGACAACCTATGGAGTAAATGTCTTCACTGGAAGACACACTTCGCACGCCACACCTACTATCATCATATCTGCTTATAGTTGAAACTGATTGCAGATTAAAAAGAGAAAAAAAAAAACAAAAAAAAAAGATGTATTTCTATTGCCGCTATAACAAGAAATACTAAAAATAAAATAAAATAAATATTTAAGGGGGCTCCCATACAACAAACTTTTTTTTTGCCTTTCTTATGCTCAATATCAATAACGGCAACGCTTAAAATGGTACGGAACCCTTCGTGCGCGAGTCCGACCACTTGACCAGTTTGTATAACTTAATTGGCTGTAATAGCTGCTGGGATTGACAAATCAATCGCGATCGACTGCTTGGCCACCCTTGATCTCTAAAATAAATCTGTCTTTATAATATTACTATAAATATATATTATATTATTTTCGGAATCTATGAAACCATTCAACGTTAGTAGTTAGGTAGGTACTTTTATCTGTTAGTAATTTTATGCAACTTTATTCTATTTATAACAAATTTGCGACTATTTTAATATCAGAGATAGAGCAAAACAAGATAAAGTTTTAACATAAAAATCGTCAAGAAACCGTTATTTTTCATTAAGTTTGTCCAATGGTTTCTGTGCAACCTTAGTATTGTTTCATGTGTCCTAAACTGACAACAACAATAGATCACTATTTATCGTTTGACAGTTCAGTACTCAGTCAGTAGTAATGTCATTGGACTCACAACCAGCAGTGTTTATTAATGAATGTTTTTATATGGATTTATTTGTAAAATGAATTCTTTATAAAACGAAAGCTGCAAGCCAGCTCAATCAAAAAACGATTACATTTTCTATAAATGTAAAAATTATTATAATTTATTTGCAGATGCAATTTTGTATGAATGGTTTTCCGATATTCGATGAAATTAAGTGACTGTATGAATTAAAATGGCATTTTATTCATGTAATAGGTACAGATTAGTTGTTTTCCTTTTGTTGGTGTTGATTGTGTGGCAACTATTTCGGCTGATGCTTGACAAACCAGCTACCCAACTAGCGAGCGAGGTAAGTCTCTTATCTGTGTTGTTATCTGAATATTTTCAACAGTTCGTATTAGTCACTGATCCAAAAGAAGTCCGAATATGACATACAACAAATGAAACTATTTGTATGTGAAGGAAGCTTAATATCTTAAGATCAGTGCTAACTGAAATATTTTTTCAACAGTCATTAACTTAAGTCAATCATCAGTAAAGACTTCAATCGTAAAATAAAGGTCCTGCAGTATTTATATTTAAATATCTGTAAAATTAGCAGCGGTTTTAATTGGCCCCTTCATATTTAGATATTTTAGAAATATATTACTGTGTTATAAAGTAGTTATTATGCATTATTTATAAAACCTAAAATAATGCATAATAACTAGTTATGATATATTAGTATTTCCTTGAAGAACTTCCATGTTAATACTGATGATTTCTCCTTATTTGCACATCCTTATGTGTAAATTATGCTTATGATTTCCTACTCTGCAAGGACATAGACAAAATGGAAATCTATTAATTAATTTTGTATCAAATTGTACCTACACAGTATCAACCTTGCTTTTATTGAATATTAGATTATTATTGAGATAAGAATAGCATTTTCTGGGTAAAAAATACCTACTATTATATAACTTGCTAGCTATGCTCTTACTATAAAATATAATAATGATAAACTTAATAATCTACAGATTGTTTTTGCAATATGTGATATCTAGGTCATTAGGTTAATACTTTCACTTCTTGTACCATAACAAACATGTCTGCTGTCCTTTGCTTCTTTAATGTTTTTTTTTCTAGGGTGACATTGTTGAATTGGAAGATGACAAATACAATAAACACAAACAAGACAAGGTGAAAGTGAGAGTCTACTATGAGGCACTGTGCCCTGATTCCAAACACTTCTTTTTGAGGCATCTGACTCCTGTGACAGAATCACTGTCAGAATTTATTGATGTTACTTTAGTACCTTATGGAAAAGCTACAGTAAGTTAATTTATTATTACATTCCTCCATTCCTCTCCATAAAACCATTTTCTATTCCTGATCCTTCACTGTTCAAGTGGTCAGGCTATGGAATGCCCTACCAAAAGAAATAAAAAGTTGCATCTCAAGTTGTTCGTTTAAAAAATGAGTCAAGGTGTACTGTCTTGCTATCTCATCCTAAGTAACATAGTATATTATGTCATTTGTATTTATCTGTATATGTATATATCTAAGTATATATGTAAATATTAGTATGTATGTTTATTTGAGACCTACACACACTATTTGTCTTTTCTTTTTCACATTTTCTCTTGCAGGTCTGCTCGAAGAGATTCTTTTTGAATTAAGCAATACCTTTGTACAATTGCTTTCCTTATATATAAGTTTTCCATTTTGTTTCTTTGGTGTGTTTGTACATAAATAAATCTATAAAATAAATAAATAAATTTAAAACATCCAACACTTTAAAGCATAGTAAGTACAAAATACCAATAAGTTTTATAAAAAGCCCCTTAACTAATAGTAGTCTTATTGAGTTTAGTGGATCAACAATAAGACTGTTAAATTAGTAATTTAACAGAATTTCATGAATACTTTTTAAATGGTAAGACCCAATTTTAATGCATAACATGCAATGGGTAATAGTTCGAAAAGCAAAGAACATCCAGTACCAGTTTTTTACATCTCAAAAATCTGAATGCGAAAATCCATTTAAAAGTGGTTTACATGAATGATTCAAACCTGCTACTTTATTACCAGTTCTTTAATGTTGTTGTGTGTGACCAGACAAGTTCAGCTACCATTATCTGCTACCTTATTAACATTATTCTCTTAACAGCTTTAATCTTTTATAATTACAAACATTATAGAAAAAAGTAATGTGTGACTTTTTTGTTATTTGTTCATTATAGAGTTCTCCTTATTCATCTCCCATGATATTTTTGATGTTTGTTTCTTTGATATATTCCCACATACAAAGTATGTACAGTAAAAATGATAAAACCTGTTTGCATAATATTTTGTTTAATACTGCTTAATTATGTGTTTGACCTCAAAATTAGCTACAAGGTTTTAATCAATGTGAAAATAAGCTGTGATGCTACATGCTTTAAAACAACACCGGCCGTGAACTGGTGGCATGGGTCTGAACAACACCATAGTGTGTTGAACAAAAAAAAACTGTTCAAAGTAGATTCACTCGACGTGCCACCGGGGCACCGTGGTTTTGTCGTAATCGCAACTTACATTCTGATTTCCAACTGCCTTCCATCTTTGCTCACCTTTGTCGTTGTAAACACCGTCGGCCTGGGGGCGTCCTAGACGACTCGGACGACGAGATCACAACTTACCAACCAGCAGTACAGAGACTGCACGAAACTAGCACCACTACACAGAGACCACTCTATCCGACCCGCCGGAGAAGAGTGCTCCCGCGACCGCGACGCGTCCCCCCTCTCCCTCCCGACCCTTCGATTGCTAAGAACCTTCTGATGCCCTCGTAGACCCAAAGTCCGAGAGGCCCGCGAACTGTAAAGTAGAGCGACAGAAAGACGAAACAAACTAAAAGCCATAATCTCAATTCTCCCCGTCAGCGACCGGCCGAGGCATAAAGGCGAGCAGAGCTCCAGCCTAGATAAATGGTTTAAACACTACAACTAAGCAAACTGCGCAAGAGGGCGTCCCCTGTGAGACTTGGACCTCGGCTCAGGGCCGTCGCTGGAGATGAGATTGAGGGATTTTTACTTTTTGAATTTTAGGGAATTTTTGTGCAACTGTCGCTCTACTTTATAGTTTGCGGGCCTCTCGAACGTCGGGTCTACGAGGGCATCGGAAGACTACAAATGTCATTATTTTATTGGATGTTTTTAGATATAGTCTCATCAATTTCTGTATAGAGTCATTTTTTGTCATCATCTCTGACATGAAGGGGGCCTAGCAGGCTAAAACGTAACAATATGACGATTGTCTTAATTACTGTAGGGTTATTGTAACACATTTCTATGTTGTTGTTATTCTATTATTATTCATTTTTTGCATGCATAGTACATGATTAGCCTCCAAGTCAGCATCTAAAGTTAATGACAATTGTTCTTAATATAATTTAATATAGACAGAACAAGCTATTGGACACAATATAGTAAAAAAATAAAGTTAAGACTAAAATTATAAAAAACAATAACTAAAATACCTGCTTAATATGCTCATTTATAAATGTTAAAATTATACATAGACTATTAATAAATTATTGTTTTGACTATTTGCAAGTGCCTGTAATAAGTTTACGTAAATAAAAAAACCGGCCAAGTGCGAGTCGGACTCTCGCACGAAGGGTTCCGTACTAGTTGCAACTTTAATCGATGTTAATAATAGTTGATTGAATGAAAGGTAAATTGCGGTTTACGGTTTATGACGTATTTAAAAAAAATATTACTTGATCTCGTTCAAACCAATTTTCGGTGAAAGTTTTCATGGTTATGTATATCATATATTTTTTTTAGTTTTCTCATTCTCTTATTTTAGAAGTTACAGGGGTGGGGGACACATATTTTACCACTTTGGAAGTGTCTCTCGAGCAAACTATTCAGTTAAGAAAAAAATGACATTAGAAACCTCAATATCATTTTTGAAGACCTATCCATAGATACCCCATGCATACGCATGGGGATTGATGAAATTTTTTTTTTTGAGTTTCAGTTCTAAGTATGGGGAACCCCAATTTTTTTGTGTGAAAATCTTAATGCGGTTCACAACATACATCTACTTGCCAAGCGACAATATTATAGCTCTTATAGTTTCGGAAAAAAGTGGCTGTGACATACGGACGGACAGACAGACAGACATGACGAATTCTATAAGGGTTCCGTTTTTTGCCATTTGGCTACGAAACCCTAAAAATGATTTTTATTTTATTTTTACTTTTTTAAAGTCTACTTCTAGGCCCTGCCATCTAATGCTAGGTAGGAAGTTATTATATCTAGGGATTCAGTTGGAAGTGAAGATCTGTTAAACTACAAATTGGTTCATGACTTCTAGTTGTTAGAATGTGACTTCAACCTGTGCTAAGAGCTCTAAACAAGAGTGCTTCAAATTGTCCACTTGACTCATCAATGTTAAAACTCTCACCACATACTTAGTGGGTAGGTAACTAATTGCCTAAATTCACCTACTGATAGATAATGCATTGTACAGTAGACATGTATAAGGTTTAAGTTTCTTTGCAATTATAGTTTTGTCACTTATCTACGCAAAGCAAGATTTTTTACATCAGTTATTCATACTCAATGCAAAACACCTCAGCTCACTGAAAACTGAAAATGCCTAAAAATTAATAGATTGTGTATATACCTACTTGTTTACTCATACTTGTATGGATCCGCATACAATTAACGAGTTTTTTGTTTATGCATTTATTTTTATTTGATTATAGCGGCCAAAGATAAAATGTCCTGGTGTTACCTCAAGTGTTTCCTATTACAGATAATTGTGCTTTCCGTTCTGACCTCTCTACATACACCTTCCAAGTATGTACATACCTCAACCAGTGTCTTTATTTTTTCAGACCAAAGAAGAAAATGGCCAGTATTATTTCCAATGCCAGCACGGCGAAGAGGAGTGCTACGCGAACAAAGTTCACGCATGTGCTATTGAGGCTATGGCTAACATGACCACGTCAGTCAAGATAACCAACTGTATGATAGCAGATAACATGGATGCTGACAATGCTTTAATAAGGGTAAATATATTAATTTATCTATACTAATATTATAAAGAGGAAAGATTTGATTGTTTGTTTGTATTGAATAGGTTTCGAAACTATTTGAACAATTTGAAAATTTAAAACTATTAAACTAAAAATCAAAACTATTGTAATGGCTTTCACTATCTAATCACGTTTAACTTTAAAACATTTCAACAGAATTACAGAAAACAATTAATTTTTATAAGATTACATAGGAATTACGTCATTTAAATGGCGCTTTAATGTGAAAAGTTGAACATATTTTGAAATTGTCAAGTGGTTCAGTTTACCGATAAATAAAGCCCCTTTTGTATTTTACTTTGTAATAAAATGTTATTCAACTGAATTGAAATAATAATAATAACCTTTAGATTAAAAATTCTTCTTTCTCGCACGCCATTTTATGCGGTTTAGTTACGAAATCAGGTTAAGATCGACAATTTTATACAGCAGCATTGTTCGTTTCAATTATTATCACTTTCTAATTCAACAAATAATTATTACAATAATTTATTTCAGTGTGCAAAACAAATGAAGGTTGAGCCGGATCCAATCAAAACGTGTGCCAACTCTCCTCACGGCTCGGAACTATTGAAGAAACATGGCGACGACACACACATATTGCAACCTACATTCATACCTACAATTACAATTAATGGTTCCAAAAATAATCAACCAGCTATTCTGAAGAATTTTAAGCTAGAAGTGTGCAAAATGATTGACATGCCGTTACCACCTCCTTGTTTGTGACAAAGTAGATTCATTCGTCCAAACACACATATTATGCTGTAAAAGTGAGAATAATTACTAAGACTTGGTGTTTCCTAGTGTTTTCTAATTTTATAATTCCAGGTAGGTTTGCTCATTAAACACACAGCTTCCGTATGAATTCCATTTTCATATATTTAATAAATGAATAAAAGATAAACATAACCTGTGATAAGTCAATGGTAATAAAACTAAAATAGTTTATTGATGGAGCTGTACCTACTTGGTATAGCGATTTACGAAATACTCTTATGTACTCATTTCCTATACAAAAATGGTAACGTAATGTGTATCATATACAGTTTATACAACCTGTAACATAAATAGCTTGCTATGTTTGAGTTGCTAAATCTACAATACCAAATGAAACAATTTGTATAAATAACATATGAATGAATAACACATGAATAAGAAATATGTAAGTATAATGTATAGGCTTTTCATACAAAGAATTTTAACTTAAGTAAGCATACAGAATAGAATTCACAAACAAAAAAATTGTTCATTATAAAGTTACTGATATTTCAATATGTATTTGGTTTTCAGGCTATTTGTGTTACATTTTAAATACACTTAAAAACAATTAGTAGATGTGTACACTTTTCTAAAGTAATGTTTGATTTATTGACTACTGAGCTCCAAAAAACATTAATTCTATTTTGGGTTGTATAAATATTTAAACATATTTAAGACAAAATCAATTATGCGTGATTAAATTATTAAGGAACATATAAGGCTATTTAAAGTATTAAACGCAAATTCAAAAATATAAATTAAAATTTGTAGTTAAATTATTATTTATTGATTAAGTTTTAAGTTTTTTTTCGGTTGTGTTTCCTAAAACAATAACTAAAGGGCATGTTTTTTGATCAATTACAAGATTTTGGTTGTGATTCGTGCATTTATACAAAGGTTTTATTATTTGATAATAATATGAGAATATTCTGTTTTATGTATTACTGCTATATGTATTTTGATTTTTATTGAAAGATCAACATTCAAATTGACTTTGATCATTGCATATACATAATATTATAATTATTTATTCCGACAAAGGTATTCTAAATACTACCCCAGTACTTTTGTAGCAAGATCAATCGAAACTCGCGCAGACATTGTTGTGAAAACATTACATAAACATATTCAGAATAATAGTTGTATAATTTTTACTTTTGTAATTGTTTGTATTTAAGTTGTGTCATTGTTTATACAAATGTTTTTATTTTAGTTGTTATGATCGTGAAAATACATTGCACAAGTGTTGTTATAATGAACATAATTATAATCTATTCATGACAAATATAAATTCTGTTTTGAGCATATTGTATTATTGGTATCTTTTATATTGTTCTGTCTTGTTACATTGTACCTTTTGACAAAAGTAATGAATGTCATTGGCATTATATTAAAATGTTATTATAAAATATTCTTACATGTATTTCGAAGCAGCTTGTCTATATAAAATAAAAAACTTCCATTTCGAGACATCTGAAGGTAAAACTAGTTTATTTTAAACTAATTAATAAATATTGCCAATGTTACTCCTGGACAAAATAGCTTTCTAATTTTAAATTTTTGTAATCGGTCCAGTAGTTCCGTAGCCTATTCAATGCAAACAAACAATAAAATCGTTCAACTTTATAATATTAGTAGATAAGATGAGTAAAGATGAGATTCGTATGGAAGTTAACGCAGGAAGAATAATAGCGGTATAGATAATACTAAATTAATAAATGCACATAATAATTATACACTGAAGTCGCCTCGATGGCTCTAAATGGAAGAAATTTATAAATATATTTATTTTAAAATAAAATTGCGCAGTTTTAAAATATTTATGAATGTACTTTATCATCTTTTTACGTCGACTTGCTATTCATTGACCTCAAATGTACAACTGTGTAATAAAAATCATTTAGTGCATGATTACACTAAAATAATTAACGGCTTCTGTATTTTATTTTATATAAAGTCCGGTTTGACTCACGTGTTTTATTGAAAATTTTGTATTATTGAAACTTAACGTAATCACTTTGTTGTCCTTATACTAAACTAACGGATGTATCATATCTATACTAAAGAGGAAAGATTTGATTGTTTGTATTAAATTGGCTCCGAAACTACTAGTCCGATTAGAAAAATTGTTTCAGCGTTGGAAAGCTACACTATCCCCGGATGATATGGGCTATATTTAATTATAAAGTTCCCACGGTAACGGGAGTTACGCGGGTGAAACTGTGCGCGGGAATTAGTGTAATATGAACTTAAAAATTACAATCTCAGTCCCTATTCTGAGTTATTTTTAACAATCTGGAAGAGACATCTCAGTGTACCATTATTATTAGCATTGCTTTACTGTACTTCCAGTATTAAATCAACTTATGTACCTTTTAGACATGATGAAAATGAAGTTATATTAATTAAGCAGTACTGCTATGAGTACTAGGTAAGGTATTTTCGAGTCAATTTATAAACTAAGAATTGTTATAAATTATCTTTAAAATGAAATGTATCGACACTTTCAAAGTAACTGTATATTTGACGACCACTGATGAAATGTATAAATTGTGTGTTATTATAACTGTACAAAATGTTCTGATATAGTACGCCGGTATTTGCATACTGAACTCTAAAATAAACAAAAAGCATAATTTCTTGAACACTTGTTTTAATAGACTCCCTCGTGCTCCCTCTAAATATTATTTTTATTGGTTCTCATAATACTTACTACCGTACAAGGTCCACTGCGAGACATTTATTTATTTTATTTATTTATTTTAATCCCAATTACAATATCATAACAGTATACACCAAAACGATATTATAAGCTATAGTTACTAATTCGTACAAAGTTTACACACAAGCCTTCGATACAATGCACCTTTGCGCAACTTCTGCGAGTTTTGGCATGATACAGTGGTAAATATCAATTTCCGCTGCTATTGAATTTATGAGTCGTATGGCACGCGACACGGGGGCAAATTTGAGTATGTTCGTCCTTGCCGGTGGTTCGCTGAGAGCGGCGGGGCGGCGGCGTGCGCCTACGTAACCATCAGGGGCGCACAGCCGCAACTCCGCCAGCACGGCTGGGTGGTATAGATAGCCGCGCCGCACGCTGAGCCGCACGTATCCGATCATACCAAGCACAAACAAGCTTGGGTACATCAGTGGGTACATGGGGTACATTCCGTATTCTTTGTTGTATAAAAATCGTGTGTATTGATTTTGGATTTTCTCAACCATAAGGATGTATTTAGCCTCATGTGGGTTCCAAATAAAAGATGTCGACTCGAGATGATTTCGAACGAGGGCGTTGTATTACATCTTTACCACTAAAAGATTATTGAAATCCTTACAATTCCTCAAAATGAAACCTAAACACATTTGACATGGACCTTATCAATGATTGTTTTTTGCACAGTAGTAGGATGGCTAATGATATAAACTGTATGTAAGATATCAGGTGCAGAACCGCCAGGTAAACGTACTAGAAGAGGAAAAGGATGAACACTTAATTCACAGACACAAAGCACACCCAGACTCAGTACTCAAGTATCCGTGGTTCATACAAATAATTGTCCCGGGTGAGAATCAATCCTTACGTGGAACACTATCACCGACCGTAGAGTAGAGGAATAACTGAAATTAATTTTGTAATAAGCTGACTGCACGCGTGGCTTAGTAGTTACGGTAGTTGCTAGGATTCGATCCCACACACGACAGTTATTTGTATGGACCTTTGGCACTTTTTTCTGTTCGATAGCATAATAAAGTTAGAGAAATAGGTTCGTACCTACTAAGTACATCCTATCATCATCATCAGCCCGTATAACGTCCACTACTGAACATGGGCCTCCTCCTGGGGAGGGTATATGCCATAGTCACCACGCTTGGCAGGCGGATTGGTGACCGCAGTATTTTGTTGTACCACACAAGGAAACGCCGCTGCCCGTTCCTTGTTGTACAATTATTATAGATGATGTTATAATAATAGGGACTAACGGCTTAACGTGCTTTCCGAGGCACGGATGGTAGTCCCTCAACCAACCAGACCAGAAAAGAAATCTTAGAATTTATACAAAGATTTCCTGTCCGGCGTGGGGATCGAACCCACGACCTCCGAGATTTAAAGTGAGCCAAATACCGCTACGCTACGGAGGTTGTCAATACCTAACATCCTATAATTAGGTATAAATATAATTTAAAGATTTTGATTTAGCTAGGTACCTACATACTACTAAGATCTAGTCTCGGTTGATTTGAAACGTAATTTGTTCACAAATAAACAGTACTTTATCACATACCAAAACCACCATTAAATAACATACCTATCTGGTAATCAAATATATAGACTAAAAAATAATTCTTTAAACGAAGACAACCCTAGTGACGTCAGAAGAGTTATCATGAGTTATCACGTATCTGATAGAAAGAAGGAACTTGTAGGTGAAGATAATTGTAGGTAAGTTAGCGCCCTGCGGTCTGAATTGCACTAAATTGTATGGCAACAAGAGTCTTTATTGATTTAATTGATTTGGCGGAGTGAATCTTTTGTACCTACTTGTACCTACTATTGTTTATTCTGTGGTTAAGGTAAAACACGAAATATAAGTTGTCAGATTAAAAATAAGTTCGATGTCTCCATTGTAGAGGCTGTTCTTCAGTATCATATAATAGGCTATATATACGAAAATCTTCAATTCGAAGTTGCTTTGTATACCTACTTATTGTCTTCAAAACAGCTGATCATCCACTGCTAGCAAGGCTTTGTGCTAAGTTTACCTATTCATTAATTCTAAAATTTGTTTCAATAATTAGCACAAAAGGTAATCTACCTACGTCTGTGTTCTTTGCTACAAATGTAGGTTAACTAAATGTTGTATTGCTAATTTAGCTAATTTATATTTTTTTTTACATCTACTTATGTCCAAGCAAAGTGGGTAGTAGGTATTTTATAGGAATAAAAATACTTGATATTAAATACGAACGTTGATAAGGTCCTTCGTTATATCGTCGGCTTATTGCAAGAAGTCATTATGTGACATATTCACTATTCTGAGATAAACGGTATTTTAGTTCGATGTTGGTATTTTAATCATTATCTACGTAATAAAAATAACTTGCGCAGCTTAATGATTTTTGTAAATGCTTGATTTTCATAGTTGCACTTATGGATTTAATGGCAAGGCCATAACGCCTAAAAATTTACTAGATAGAAATTAGTGAGTTTTTGACTTTTGTAGAATGTGTCTAAAGAAGTCCAGTTTAGATAAAAACGTATTTAGTGATTTTTTGCAGTTAATGAGTTCTTGCAATAAGCCGACGATATTGGATAGTTAGTTTTCTTTTTATCATATACTTATTTACACCTAAATTTCTGCCTAAATTCTTCAAATGCGTTGTGGCTGAGCATTATTCATTCCATCGTTGTTAATCTAATCATTGTAAGTGATTTAAATCCCTTGGTATCTATTAACTTAAGTATAATTTCTTTACATGTTCATATCAGTGGCTATTATTCATCGTCAATCTATTACATTACCTACCTAATCGCTATGCGGTTCTACCCGCAACCCGGCTAGCCTGTGGTCATTAATCATTATATCAAGCTCCAACTGTTCCATATTGTGTACGAAGCCAATAAATTAGCAGTGTTCCACCTTCTGTGAGTCACCGACAAAGCAAACAAGCGACTTCAGTCAATTCAATTTAAAACCCACTCTGACAACACTAATTTGCCCACGTCTAAATGGCTACCTTTGCTCCAAAAACCATTTCAAATACAACAATAAATCTTCACTGAAATCACGGTCTAATTTCGTAAAAGCCCCGTCTCGCTTTGCTAATTAATATGAATGGCATTTGCATCCGGCTTTTTCTCGCGTACGCCATTTCCAACTATTGTTTTGCAAAGATTCTCACAATTTATTCCAGTTTTTACCCGACTGCGCGGCGCGAAGTAGGGTTATTGGTATAAATAAAATATTGTTCCTTTTAAGCTTTTATGCAAATTAAATTATTTATATCATTTTGTTAACAGATAGGGTTGTTTTCGACGAATATTATAAGGCAATTTTCGGCGCGTTGCCTTTCTTACGTCATTTTTCGTAGCCCTCCATTTTAAAACAAAATAGGTACTTGTAGAGGTATTCCATAAAAAGTGTTTAATCGTGGATCGTTAGTTATTCTGGCCTTAGTTAATCGAGGTCATATGCGGTTATCGGTTGTGGTGAGCCGTGTGGGTTGCGGTGCACCTCTATGTGCCAATATAGCATAATACAGGTGAGCATCTATGCAATGCATCATAATATTGTGCATGAGAACATGTTTGGCATAGGGCTTCATTCATTGATATTGTTGTTGCTGTGGTTGTGCGTTGCGGAGCTGCAGTTCCAGGATTATCATTTAGTGGTTTTAACTATAATATAATAATATATATATAAAGAAAACCAGGTTGTTCAATATGTTACATCTATAAATTGACAAGAAACTATTTTTATGTTGGGACATACCTTAAAACTTATGTAGGTAACATTTAATTATATCCTTAGTCATATGTAATCCTGAAATACAGAGTATTTATTATTTACTTAAAACAAAAGAAAATAGATTTAGTATGGCCAATTCCGATATAAAATCGTGTTTCCATCATCAGATAATGTTAATTAAATAAAATACACAACAACATACGTTTATATGGCGTTAATTATCCCGTGATCAGTAAATAAATGGTGTATTTAATCGTCATTTCAATATTAAAAAGAGCGACAGATACTCCGAAGAGTCCTGGAACAGATTATTCCAAGGAGCAATAAGCTTTGAGACATCGATAAAAAAGGCCTTAACTCTCCTTAGTTAAGTTACACATTGGCTCTATTCAAACAGTTAATTAGTTTTCGTAGTAGAAGCGTACTTGTCAAAGAGAAAGGGTGAAGTAAATAAAAGTAATTCGTGTGAGTGAAAGTGTGCTAAAATTTTTGTAACATAGAATGTAACATTTTCTTAAATATACTTAACTCTTTCTAAAAATGATCAAGTAGGTACATTCCAGAACACATGCCTATCTATTATAATATATCGTGTATTTAATATACCTACATACCTCCGTTGGACATAGAGATAAATTTGGCTACGGGGCTGCGAACAATTCGCAACTACTCATGTCGTCATTCGTTAAGCCGATGCACCAATCTAATGGATTTTTTATGTTGTCCGAAAACGTACCAATATGCATAAAATGGGAACATACCTTGCCAAAAGATATTAAGCTTGTGATATAAATCAATTTTTATTTTTATCGCTTTTCTACAATTGACTGTTTTATGTATAAAAAGTTCTTTATTTATATCAATTTTATAGTTAAATTATGTGTAGGTAAGCAGCCATAAATGCAGCTTACTGAAATTAAATTCCATGGATATATGTATGTAGTTAATGATTGTAAATCTGTCAATTAAGCATCCCATGCAGGAGAAAGTGCATTTTAAATTAGTCGTATACGTATTACAGTTCCACTGCCAAAGCTCCAAATGTGTCCCATCGTGTTGAATAAATACATTATACACCTATCTAACTGTGTACCTAGGTAAATTTTATGCCGAATTTCAGTCAAATGAATATTAAATTAAATGTTATGTTGCAGTTGTTGACGTTTCTGCACCATAATTATATTTTCATAGAAATAACATACATTAGTTGATTATTATATATATACGATTATGATTCTATGACATTTGGGATTATTTTGCGGTGTATTTGTGTATGCCCCATAACAAACCAGGTGATCTATTAATTAATATGCGCTTAATCCTATTCAAATACACATAAAGTGATTGAGTAAATAACTCATCATTACATAGTATAAAACAAAGTTACTTCCCGCTGTCTGTCTGCACCTATGTTAGATCTTTAAAACTACGCAATGGATTCGGATGCGGTTTTTTAAGTGGATAGAGTAATTCACGAGGAAGGTTTATATGCATCAGCATTACACCCGTTCAAAGCAGGGGCGGGTCGCTAGTTTATAATATTAAGCAGTGTCCTTTAGCAGTATTTACATACCTAAATATGCTTATACTATATATGGGCATTTGAGAACAATGGGTGGGTTTCATCTGTTTTGTTAATATTAGGTACCTGACAGAGTAGATATGCTGACACTATGATTACACAATTACGGTAAATATGTCGTTAGAGGCTGACACAATAGTCGACATACAATTAGACACGTTTTAATTACTCAGATATTGCGCTAAACCTCCATAACCGTATTATTTTCATTTTCCTGTATGTTCGTCGGTAGTTGTCAACCATTTAGTCACGTGCTACCTACTATTTTCTTAATTTGAGTTTTGCCATTGACCACGTGTAATATATTTTATTATAGTTAGCTGCGCCCCGCTGTTTAACCCGCGTTGGACTGCTACTCTGCTCCAGTGGGTGATAGGGTGAAGTATTGTGAAATCCGTTCAGTAGTTTTTGCGTAGTAGAGTAACTAGCATCCATCCGCACATATTACATTTAGGGTTTATAATATTAAGTTAGGATGTGAATCTGGAGGTGTAAATTCTACATTTATTTCGTTAACTAAAAGTATATTGTTCGGATGCCTTCTCAGATCACTTCAAGCACCTACTTATATCCGGGGACCACCAGTTAAGAACGACTACACCATGTGAAACATGTGTAATTAATAGAAATACGAAAATTGTGCTACACATTGTTATTTTTTAAGGTATAAATTACACACATGTAAATAAAAAAATGCATATATGAGATTGGGCACGCGCAACGACGAAATACAAGAGTAGTGTAGGTACTCGTATAATACCTTTACTTAAGATACTCAGAAAGTACCTACTTGCTTACAATCTCAGGTCTATACATAAATAAATTAGGCGTCCCTATGCCATGATTTTATTATCGTCATAATTAGATGCCTAGACAGGGACCATGCATCCTGTATGGGGACGAGGCGACGTATACCCACACATTTATCTGTAGGTGAAGCGAGCGTGTACTCTCATTAAAACTTTCCTCAGGCTGGGCTTGCACGTGTTTTTAATTTTTATCGAGAGCTCTTGTCGTTAGTGAGGTCGTGTGCTTTGGGGCTTTGATTGCGGTAATGACGTCTGCTGCGCGCTCTCCACTCATCTCTTCTCACTATCTTCAAATGATTATGGTTTCACAAATTAATGACGTCCATATTTAAGCTTCGTAGATTTATTTTACTGTGTATTAAAAACGAGCTTCTTGAGGAGCTTGCTTGTAATTTTTTTAATCGGGTATCATTAATTTAGTTTCAGTTTCTATTCAATATTTTCTTACATGTTTTCGTTGATAGTGGTGTCCCAGTTTTTATATAGTTATACATATGAATATATTTAAGCGATACTGACTCAATTTTGTTTAAAAAGTAAACAGATAGGTAACGTATAAAATACTGTACGTATGTATAATAAAATACTGTGTTAGTAGTTGATATATCAAATCGCTCTACATGTGCAGCGGATGTAGGTACAACACTAGCCGCCTTCACGCTTCCCGGCCCAAATAAAATACGAATACAACAGCTATAAAAATAAAAATATGAGTATGAGCTCATGTACACAACATTAATCAATACGTAATGTTATTAGGCTTTGATGATGATAAAAGTAATTGAAGTTTTAATATTGCACGACTCATAATGCGAAGCATTAGAGTCGTGCAATATTATTTGATATATCAAATCGCTCTACATGTGCAGCGGATGTAGGTACAACACTAGCCGCCTTCACCGTTCCCGGCCCAATCAAAATACGAATACAACAGCTATAAAAATAAAAATGTGAGTATGAGCTCATGTACACAACACTAATCAATACGTAATGTTATTAGGCTTTGATGATGATAAAAGTAATTGAAGTTTTAATATTGCACGACTCGTAATGTGAAGTATTAGACAGTGCTCTACTACCGAAGAATTCGTTTTGCCTCGGTTCCGCGACTATTTAATTAATTTCTCGATTGGTAATCCACGTAATCTCCTCAATCTGTGCACCATTTTATAGATAAATTAATGGAGAATAATTCTGTCACTAGTAAAAATTGATTTAAGATAACGGAACCGGAAAATAAATAGAAAAAAAAAAAATCTCAGAGGTCATCATGGTACTGATGAAAACTGTATTTTTATATTAAAATTTTTTCAATGTTATATAAAAATTACATTGAAAGTCACTGTTTAATGTAATTTTTATATTTTAAATAAATTTCATAATTTCAATTGTTTTTTTGAGACCTCTGGCCTCAACTATAGTAATTTATTTGGCTCATTAATTTACTATTCAAACTAAATAAATGACTACTTAAGTATTTTCAGTTGTTACATAAATAATATACCTATTTATCTTTTCATCAAAGAAGGCTATTTTATATACTTTACTTATTTCAACTTAAAATACTTATATCTCTTATAGACGATGAATCTGCAATACGCAAACAAATTGCACTTGAAACGGTCATACAATTTATTGGCGAAATGTTATCGATATAAGGATTGCAAGACAATCAATTTGTTATTTCTCCCTGGCCGATCCATCGGCGCCGCGGACAATACAAACTGAGTGAATATACAAACTGTATTGTTTCATGAATACCTAAGAGTCGAAATCGTTACTATCATTAAGAGGTGAGGACCCAAATAGTTGAATGAGAAAGTTAGGATTTACTTAAATATTTAACAGGTAGGTAGGTACAAACTCTATCTGTATCTACTTATTAATACTAGGTATTTATGCTAGCAGTAGTTGTACAACATCGGTCGCGTAGCGGTAGGGTTTGATTCTCACTCCGGACAACGGTAACCCTAACTTTCTTTGGCCTTGTTTAAAAGTTGAATGTCTTAGGAAGATTTTAAAATTACTTTGAAACCATAATCTCCCCATTTTTTTTATACTTTGATAATTTATGAGTCCTGAGCTCAAATCCTAATTTTGAACTTTCAAATAAATTCTAAGTCAGTTCTGCAATGATTAGATAAACCATACTTTTTAGGATGTTAGGTTAAACTATGCTTATTAGTTATCACAAAAAAACTGAACCAGAAATGTTCAACAGAACGAGAAAAAAATCGAAAACTGATGTTATGTGAAATTTACGAAAAAAATCATTAAAAAAATTCTATCTCGAAAACTACGCAAAATCGTAGAACATACATGGGGGTGATTCGGATACTTCTCATCATAAAGTATTTAAATTTTGCGTTTGAACGTCAACTCCTCGGCCACCCTGTATAAAAAAAATACGTTTCTTCCTAATTACCACATTATTGCGAGGGATTACACAAATAGTTAATTCATGTACACAAAGCAGACCCAGATTCAGAATTCTTATGCCCGGTGAAGTAGCAAAAGCCTCGTGGCTATCTACATAATATGTCCGTCCGAAAAAACTCAGAACTCTGAATAACAAATATTGTTGTTGTTGAAAATCTATCCATGGCTCACACAATCAATAGTCCCGAGAGGGAATCGAATCCAGTAGGTACACGTCACCACTGAGCCACCTGTGCAGTCACAGCAATTTGTAATCAAATAAGACTGTTTATATCCCACTGATATTACAAAAAAGTGTATGGATTGATGGATGAATGGATACTCTTTCACGCAGTTACTACTAGGCCCATTTGCCGATATTATGCACAGGCACATAGCTTTTATAGCTGGATTAACATATGGGCAATCATCACGCTACGACCTACTGGAGCAAAGCAACAGTCTGACGCGGGTAAAGCCTCCGGACGTAGTACTCTACAGTAAAATAAATATTCATTGTTGTTCTCAAACATGGTCTAACAAGCGGGCTTTGGCTACATGTAGCCAGTGACAGTATAGTCGTTGATTCTGCAACACTGCGTAAGTGAATAGCTAGTAAGGTTAAAGATCAAATGCAGTAAATTGATATTTTTCCCTTAGCTACACAAATAAATAAAATATTTATTTATTTATTGACGGATAAAATTACACCGTATCAACAACTGTAACACAATCAGTCTACAATAGTAGATTTCTTTCTGTTTGTTTTTTATCACTTTAGCTTAAATGTTATTTATCAGCTTATAACATTTAAAAAAGAAATAAACTAGACCCAGTCTTGTCATATAAAAGCCTTGATAGAATATCATAAAAGCCTTATATTCACAGGAAACGATCATATCCTGTAAACGGACGACTTTGTATGGACAGAAATTGCATTTTCATGAGTGAAATGGGTATTTATTATCATGGATGTAATACTCTCATTCAAATAAAGCGATAGAAAGATCTAAGAATCCTTCAGAAAAATCTTTTTTAAAGTATTTTTTGATACAAGTTTATTGAAAATCATTTGTCTCGTCTCTAGGCATAGTTTCTAACGTTGTGAAAAGTTAAGTTCATGGTTCATTTTTGTTGATAAATCGGTGTTTTTTGCACTAAAATCTTTGTTTAAGACTATTTCAAGAATAAATATAATTTATTACTTACTAAATAACCATACATTATTTATTGCTTTGTTAAACAGTTAACATAATACGTCATTTAAATACCTTTAGGTAAGCATTGAAATAAAGGTGCAAAATGTTAATCAAATAAAGATGTAACTAGATGTCAAAAATGGAGATTACATTTCTTCTGACTGTCAATATCTTCTTACCAAAATATTATTTTTTACGCAATCTTATACTTTGTAGTTTACCTTAAATATGACAAATAATTATAACATACATTGTGCCTACTATAAAAAATATTATAATATTTTATTATAAAAAAATATAAAAGTCAACTCAAATGAATAAACTTTCGGTAGGGTTGGGTTTTATGGTCTCCTGTAAAATTGACGTCAAAGCAATAATAAGTAGTCCGGTAAAATTAGACCAAAGTATAATAGTGTAGATACATAAATTCCCATCAAGCTGAAACTAAGTACAATTGTTCAAAACGTAGTTACAAGTAAAATTTATATATTCTCCATCTTTCCGGTACCTGGCAAAAAAATATTCGAGGGTCTCGAGGTCTAAGGTAAAAAAATATAGGCTTATTAGGTAGGTACCTTCGAGAAAAATGTAGATCATAAAATAATATTCAAAAAAGATATTGAATCTTTCCTGAGATATAACGATTCAAAAAGTTGTAATCGTAATAATATGCATTGAGCTTCAAATATGTTTACACGTGGCGTATGTACTTGCGCCAAAAATATAAGTAAAATATATTTTTCTATCGGTGATTGTAACTTATACTTAAAATGAAAAAAAAAACCACTAACCTGAAAATTCGTAAAATTGTGTGTGCCTTCGAATGACTTAATTGATCGGACTATAAGTAGGTATTGGCAGCTTACAGTCGATTTGTCTATCGGTACTCACCTGCGGTAAATTTAATTAAAATATAAATTAAAATGGTTTATTTTCTTTTGCGTTAATTTAAAATTACCTACATATTATAATAGAATCATTGCTCAATATTTAACAATTTAAAACAATTGAAATAAAAAAAACTATTAAAATGGATAGGTGCTTTTCTTTTTCACGGAATTATTATTTTTAATCAGCTGCATGGGCCAAGAAGGCCCTAAGGAAGAACCTTTTTTTAAATGAATCTTAAATTTAACAAAAGCAAAAAGAAAAGCTTTTGAAAGTAGTAAATGACTTTATGGTAGTGATTATATTGAAAGCATTTCATCACTTCGTATTTTATAGTTTGTTTTATCTGGGTAAGTATTATATTATAATAAGTAGTATAAGTCTAAATAATGTTAGGTTGCATCCTTAGCTCCGTTTTAACGTTTTAGCATGTACCTAGCAAACATAGAAATAAATATACTTTTTTCATCATTTATTTATGAAAATTATTTAAATTAGGAGCGTATCAACCTGATTATAAATAAATGCTATTAGTTATTGACTAGTCAGAAGTCAGAAGACTTTAATTTTTTCAGACCATATTTTATTGATCTTTTGAGGCTTAATGTGACATTTTATGCTCAAGGGAATGGTTCAGCCATATCCATATCATCCTCGTTGCAACATACTGTATCTGTATATAGTAGCTGTTACGGTACCTACATAATTGTTATATTGTAGGTACACCGTACTACAAATACTGGTGTTTAATCATTCATTCACCTTACACGTTCACAGCAGCGTCACTAAACACTTTATGGGTTTCATGAATGTACCATTGTAAATTCTTTAATTAGTTTAATTGTGTACTCACTTTGTATTTATTTAGTAAAATTATGTATGGTGAGACATTTTATACATTTTTGATAATGGTGATCAATTCCACTGCTAAACATTATACCTCCCACGAATAGGGGAATTGCTATAGTCATCACTCACCATACTCGGCTGACGAGTTGAAGAACGCGCTAGTTAAGACAGCATACATTATTTCATTATTTCATCCGCTACACTCCAGAGGTTGTCGTTATATTATTAATATTATAACTTAACAAGTAAATTTCTTAATACCTATGCCGTCTAAATTAGACCAATAATTCTAATTAAGTAAGTCAGCGTCATAGAAATTGACTTTGAAGTAAAAGACAGCGTGGATTGATAGAGCCTCCCTACAGTACCTAGGTACCTATCACGTCAGAAAGTTTATTAGAAACATGTTGAAATCGAAACAAGATATGATAACAAGTGAACTTGCGAGTATTAATTAAGGAATCTATATTCCCTAATTAATACTCGCAAAACACTTAGTACCTTGTTATCATCTTGTTGAGACGTCCACAAGAACCTGTTATCTGAGTTGAGAGTCTAAAACTTAATATTCACGACGACGGCATGCACATGTCGAAGTTTACTTGTTATACCAAGTCAGCAATCGTCGGAGTTTACACACAATAGAAATATTGTAAAAACTTTCATACAATGCTACTTGTTGTCAACAGACGCATAGACTTGCATCCAAGGTTGAATATTGAGAGCGTTCTTAGATTGGATTGATTAGTAATTTTTGCGTGTTTTTAAGCTTTATTTTACTAGTGTGTCACTCACATTACTCCTGGTTCTGCTTTGGAAACATTGAACTAAACTTTCGTCATCAAACAACATTACACAATAATGTTATATGCACATTAAAAGAGAGGGGTGTATGATATTCAAACAATAATGATTGCTTACATAAATATACTTTTAGAAATAATTTTAGAACAACATAATATGTCTTTTAAGGAAAAAATAAACTATAGTCTTCGTAAACTAACATCTCGAGATAGGTATTTTATTACTCTAGTAGATCATATGGTTTGAATCAAAAAACCTATAATGCCGTTTCTATAATTTCATTTTCAGTTTCAGTTACGATTTCAATTTTAATTTAGTTTTTCAATTTTGTCTTTCATTATCAGACGTAATACGACGCTCTACGGTAATATATTTCACCACTAAGGTAAATCAAAGTTGTATTTTCATTAAAGTATAATTACTACTGTGGCAATTTTTACTAAATATTGTCACAATAAAATACAACAAACTTATTTAAAAACACTAAACTGAATTATGATGGGTTTTCATTTAAAAAGATTCAAACGCTTTTGCGGGGGGATCTACCAACAAAAGTCTTTTATTTTTTTTATAAACGCGTTTTGGCAGTCTACTAGTATTCTTATTAACCCCTCGTGTTAAAGCGAAATGTAAAAGCCCCTGCATATGTAAAAGCGAAAATTCGAAAAATGTTCGCTAACAGTTAGAGGGCCTTCTCCACAATTATCAATACAGGGCCCGCCTAGTGCTCGCCACGCCGCTGCTTAGTATCATATTATTATAATCTACCTACTACGTTTATCCAAGTTATGTTAAACTTTAGAATAACATAGGTACGCCAGTTAAAATATACGGACAATACAATCGCTCGGGTTTGGAAAATTAAATGCGCATGCACATTGCAAAGCTAACGAATGCACGGATGCATAGTGCAGCCGACAGGGAAGCAACAAATCCTCTTAGTACGGTCACTGGCGCCGCCTATCGGACCAGTCCTCGACGCAAACAACTCTAATGGATTTTTCATGTCGATTGAACACGGCGATGGTATAAATGCGTCGAAGATAACCGAATATTGCGAAAAAATGCACTGCTTCATAAAATACGAATAAGCTGATAGCTTTTGCCTTTATGTAACTCAATGTTGAAAATACGCTTCAATAAAATTAGTGAGTTGTCCATTCAATAAATTCCGGTAAACTGTATACGCAGGGTCTGAACTAATGCTGTCTGTAATATCACTTCTGATGTAGGTATTTAGATTTTATTAAGGCCCATCAATAAAAAAGGAGATAGGAGATGAGTTGCTTAATACTACAAAGTTTAATTAGGATATGAAAACTACTAAACATTAATAAGCTTTTTAAAATAAATAGTGGTAATACAGTACTTCTCTTCCATGACAACCTCCTAGGCGTAGCGGTAAATATAAGTCTGTTCGGTCGTGGGAAAGTAATCTTTGTGTGAATTCTTTCCGGGTTTGGTTGGTTCAGAGACTACCGTCCGTGCCGGTTGGTGCCGATTGCATCATCTGTAGCAATTGTATGCCAGACAACGGGCAGCAGTGTTCCCTGAGGGTGCAATTATATAATAAAGTCCACCCAACGAACGGGCCGATGAAGATTAAATACTTCTTAGAATTTTCAGTCGAATAGCAAAAACTCTCAAAAATCTCAAAACCAATCATATCAAATTGGTTAGAAATCATATTTGTTTGTTATATTTTGTATACAACAACTTCTATGGAGACACACATATACACACATATTTTTTAGTTATTAGTGTTTTACATTCGAAAATCATTAATAATCATTAAGGTTGGTATCGTCGGCGGCTCATTGTAAGCGGTATCAAATTATGACATTAGTGTTATAATTATTATTGTGTAGGATACAATAGAAGGGCGCGCAACGTAAGCTCCTTCTCATTGTTCCCGGTGAAAACAATGAATGATTGTTCCGAAGTTAGAAAATGACTGGATAAAAACTGTCGCTTTAGTTTTTAGGAAAAGTATTTAAAGGGCGTACTTATTTTATAACTACGAGTATAAAATGTTATGTTATGATAGTAAACTAGCTGTGCAAGCGACTTCGTCCGCGTGCTCATTTCAATCCCCTTCAACTCTTCTTTTGCTAAAAAAAGCAGCTTATGTCCTTTCTCAGGTTCTAAACTATCTTTGTACCAAATTTCATTTAAATCGGTTCAGTAGTTTGGCCTGAAAGACAGACAGACAGTCAGAGTTACTTTCGCATTTGTAATATTAAGTAAGGATAGTTAAACCTACATACAAAAAATAATTCTAACGTATCGCCACGCCGTATGTAATTTTCATGCATTATATGTATATTAATGCTCTCCGAGGCTCGGATGTAACACCACCAGCTTCTTGACTTTAGGGGTGGTATTAGAATCTTTTCGAAACAAAATCTATTAACACATATTTTTGCCCGGCCTGGGGATCGAACCCGGGACCAACTAGGCTATAGGAATATACGTAAGTGAGTTTTTACCGTTTTTTTAGGTCTTTTCTCTTCAAAATTAATTATTCAAATTTAGAAATAGAAACAAAATAGAAAATCCTGTGAACCAAAAATGACGTATTAAGTATCCATATTATTTTATCGATTAAGTATGTCTTATACGGTATACCAACATCCAAACATTTGCGTATAAAAAAACCCGACTAAGGATAACATTTTCATAGACATCGCATTAGACGCATTAAAATGGAAAGGGTAACCGCGCCACTGCTTCCAGACAGGGGTAGGTAGTAGACTGGAGCAATTCCAGAGCATATTTTCTCATTCATTGGTTTAATTAGAAATGCACTTCCTTACAAGCATTGTATCGCCTAATTTATTGATCTTGTTAATATCATGTCAAAGAAAAAAAAAACTTAGTACACTATACTGAAATTTTCGTACAAATAATAAAAAATGTAGAGGTCGAATGTTTGTACATAGAAAAAAACGCTAAAAACAGAGTCAGGAGAATTTTAGAAGTAAAATAAAACAAATCCAGATTTTTTTTTGTTTCTCTGTCTGTTTGTACGGGCTAATCTCCGAAACTGCTGCAACTATTTAAATGAAATTTTACATGGTGGTAGCTTACATCCCCGGTCAACATTTTAAATACTAAAGTCATAGAAAATTAATAAGTAATATTATCTATCCTACTATTCAACTCCGGACATTACTACGAATATTAGGTACTATTAATATCCGTGGGATAGTTAGATAACCGAAGAAATAAGAAACAACACGCGGACAAAGTCGCGGGCATGAGCTAGTTTATAATATACTGTACTTTAAGTGCCTAAGGTCTGTCGTTCTTTATATAATAATAAAGTCAATCAAGGTAATTTACATATATCTATTTTATTAATTTCGTATCGTTTCTTGAAGATAATGATTGAATAGAAGTTCCAACCTGTATTCAGCCAGAAGTAAGTTGCTTACTCATTCATGTTTCGAAAAGTTTCCACCTCTTGATTACCGCTTGTAGTACAAGAGGAAGGCGTGAAGCTAACGCGTTAATTATCGGCTTTAGATAACTACTACTTGCACCATGTGATTTAGTAGTTTAGTAGGGGCGGAGTTGAAGGAAATATAAGATGTGTTTTCTGCAACTGGCGGTCACAGCCGCAGCGGCACCGGGGCGCCATGTTCACGGTAACGCTGCCTGTCCTATTCCTTTTAACAGCTCTTGCTCATGGCGGAAAAGTAAAGCCGGTGAGTACTTTTTTAATTTGTATTGCACTTCATAATAAAAGCAACTGTATCCGCGTGGAATAGTTATTTTGGGCTAATCCCGATTTTGAAACATTTTTCATTAGTGTGTTTTAGCGTGATGATATAAATAAGCTATGTAACACTAAAAGATTTTATTAAATCGGACCAGGTGTTCCTGCTATTAGCTCATTAGCTTTATACATATATTAGTATAGATAAGTATAACTTAAGAATAGATAAGTACCGACTCTATCTAAATCCGTATGTTTATAATAAGACGGCGAAACTACTTCAGTGGATACGTTGCGCGTCGTAGCGTTGAATAGATTTTAGTACCTACTTTAATACTAAATGTTTCGTTCAATTTGATAATAATGCACTTATGAAAAAATCTAAACAGACAGCAAAACAACACAGCCACAAGAATTAATCATATAGAAATGTTATTGTAAACTCTTGCTAATTAGTTAATTGATAGATGTTGAGATGCATGTAGGTATCACTATTCAATTAAACTAAATATAATGGGTCTCGCACCAAAGAAAAGAAAAAAAAAAAAAAAAATTCTTAATTTTGTACATGTGACAGTTACGATATTTTTCGGCTGTCATACATACAGAAGCGGTTATAGTAAATGTTTATGGAGTGTAAGTGAGGCCGCGTGATGGATGGGTGCCGGAGCGTCGCAGCCGACACTATAGCTCAACGTCGCGACCGCGAATACGTAATGCATCGTGCGCGCCACCCTGCCATCTTATCCCGTATCCAATGTTACACGATAATTACACATACGTTATTCATAACGGGAGCCAATGCGTCAATTTCAACAGCCCGTTTACGTCCACTGCTGAACATGGGCCTCATCTTAACAGACTTCGGTAAGCCAAGTTTCCATGCTTAGCAGGCGGTATCGCGGTAAGATGGCAACTAACTTTGAACTGATAGATACTGCTACCCATTCAAAAGGTGTATGTCTCTTAGTTGTTTATTCTTAGCCGGAAACCAGACTGCACTTGCTGACGTATATTTTTTTATCTACTATTCTAATAATATCAATCAACAGTTAAACATAATGTGTATAAGTATTTGTTATCACCCCAAATTCACTGTGTCAGAAGAAGTATTAAATAAAGAGTTTTAAATATGTGTGTAAACACTAACATGAAATCATTAAATCATAATTTTAAATATAACTTAATAATGTAGGTCTTCACATTTATTATTGTGATTAGAGAATTACGTATGATTACATTTTGGGTAAGGACTGATTTTCAATCGTCAGATAAAAAGTATAAGAGGATTGAATTTTAAATATGATAGATTTAGGAATTCGGACAAAATTCAAATTTATTCCTTACATATTTAAAATATTCCCTTAGTAGTTAAAATGTATACATGTATTGACAAGAAAAAAAACACAGTAAGTACTACAGTGGAGACGAACTCCAACCATTTAAATTAATATTTAACATTATGATACAAGTTGATGCGCATTGGGTTGGTCCCGGCGGAATCACGACTTAATATTTTCTTTGAGAATGTTATCTCATTTTTAATATTGAAACGACTTATTTCCCCCACGTTTTCACAAAGGTAGTCGTGTAGATCAAGAGAGTGGAGTGTCTCGGCCGCCCACTATGTTGAATAATGTACACATAAATATAAATAATTTTATAAAGCTATCTCGACTTTTACTTTGACTCTGCCTCAATCTTGGGTGGTTAAAAGGCAATTTAAAATTATTTATAGATAGTTACATAGAATACTTTTTATGTATATTGCACCGCAATCCATGCTTTCATTCTGTGGCATTAATACTTTGAATATCGGTTCCAAGACTAACGCTAACCCACAAAGTTGATACATAGATGTGTTTCAAACAATGTTATTTTTTATGGGTTACTAAATTTTAGACAAGATGACAACAATACTTTTAATGTTAATCGAACAAGTCTTACATGCCCACATAATATTGTATAGGGAAAAAGATGCTGGATTTATGAATTATTAAAAGGTACCCAATATAAAAAAAATGTTTATTTAAAATTTAATATGGGCTTATATAACACAATCAAAAGCATTTACATTAGCTTGTATTAGACTTGATAGTTTACCTCATTACAAAAATGTGTCAAATAACGTTAGTTACTATTAATTTTGTTTTAGGTTTTCAGCGAAGAAATAAACGAAATAATACAATCGGTACACGACGATTGTGTCGCCCAAACTGGAGTCGCGGAGGGTGAGTGTTCAAAAGAAAATTTCATTTCTCCTTTGTTCTATGTTAGCATGCGAATGACGCGAGCAATCGACGTGGCTAAGCTACACGCCACAGGATCATGTTTGAATAGAAAAGGCACACAAAAATGTTACCGAGCCAAAAGTTATATCTTAACATTTTTCTATACTTGACTTAAATAAGCTTAGGTGATAGTGCAGTTATGATTTTGACAGCGCATTCGATTTTCTGCTATTGCATTGTATGCAATGGGCATGTGATGTCACCTATCTTGTAATACGGTCCACAAATGGCGATGTGGGCCAGTTTGTGGTTTGACGTCGAAGGTGTTGCCGAGAGCATTGGGGAAAGAATATACATAGCTGCTACCTATTGTGCTAGAACTCCGAAATCTGCCTTCCATGTTTTCTGAATTTTAGTGAAGTAGCGATCGCTATTTAATAAAAAATAAAAATGGGAATAAACTTTTCTTATTTGTATACTGAAATGTTGATGAAGAAATTTTAATTGCATTACAAATTACTTACTACTTATTAACTTACCCACTACTTTGACTGACTAGGCGAAGTAAACTGATGTATCTAGTAATAAATTGAATCTCCTGAGCTAGAAATAAATCAATTATTATTAATACTTTTTCCATATAACATAAAAATTTAATAAATTAAGTGACTCGCAATGCTTACAGCTATCCACATTTATACTTTTTTTTTTAAATATATATCTAAATATACAATTAAATATTTGGTATACATCTGTTCAGTAGCATTGTTTTGATGTACAATGTCTCATGTTTGCCCACATTAAAGAGTCTTTATTCTTACTTGCCCCCAGAGGATATAAAGAATTGTGAAAACGGCATATTTAAGGAGGATACGAAATTGAAGTGCTATATGTTTTGCTTGCTGGAGGAAGCTTCTCTCGTGAGTTATCTACCTTTTATTTGTTTCTCTCTTCACCCCTGCTGTGTGCAAAATTAGATATAAACAAGCATTTAATTTATTTTTAATTCAATTCCTTTGCTTTGAGTTTCAACGTAGACATACCTTTCTAGACTAGGAAATGAACGCGACTTGTGTGGTTATGGAATAAATTCTTGGTATGATTATTATTTGCTGTATAATAAGCATGATTGTTTTTGCACAGGTGGATGATGACGAGAATGTGGACTACGATATGTTTATTAGTTTCATTCCGGAGGCGTATGTAGATCGAACTACTAAGATGTTAATGGCGTGCAAACACCTTGGTTAGTATATAACTTTTAAATATTTTTAATTGTACTTATTTAATAAACGTCCGGTACAATACATTATGTACGGTGGCGGTCTTAATACCAGAGGCGTTATCTACTTTCAGGGTGATGCAGATATATTTTGGTTGGTACAATAAGAAAAACGACTAAAAGAGAATATAATAATTTAACTATAAAAATAAATATACCTAACTGACCGTGTGGCTTCCGGCTTAGAATAGACCACCTCATGTCCTCCCATGGGTGTCGTAAAAGGCGACTAAGGGACATATGGCTGATGGATGGGCAGCAGCATCTAATTAGCTCAAGGTTGACATCTTACTGCGATCACCAATCCGTCTGCCAAGCGTGGTGATTATGGCAATATCCCTCTACGATCCTGGCTTGCCAAGGTCTGTTAAGAGGAGGCCCATGTTCAGCAGTGGACGTAAACGGGCTGTTGATGATGATGATTTATCTAACTGTATAAAAATAATATATGTGAACTGCCACATTTAATCTTCATTGCAGCATTTAAATCAATATTGGAGATGATACAAATCTTCTTGCGAAGTATAGAGTGGTTATAAAATGTGGTTGAACGTGTAAAGTTTTAAAGTCATAAATTAAGATGTCATAGTCCAAAGTTGGTTAACTTAAATTTAAAATAATATAACAAATTATAAATATTCTCAGAGAAATGTTTGGCATTTTAGTCATCAAGTTCGAAGCCAAAGTAGTATTTGAGCGTCAGAATACACGAAGCATTTCCCAGACCGATGAAATATTAATAAGTTGTCATTTTTTTAAATGGCATTGTTTTCTTAGGTTATAGTATCTTATATTAATAATAAAAAATACTAAGTTCATGTTACATGCCATCTATTAATATTAAATTTATCAAAAATAATGCCATCTTATATTATTACAGACGTAAAAACTAAAGACAAATGTCAAAGAGCGTTTGACGTCCATCAATGTTCCTATAATGCGGACCCCGAAGTAAGTACCTACATACTATGTATTATTAACTAGCCCATGTATATGAATATTTTGTCAATTATTTTGTTTTGTTATAGCTATTTGGACCAGCTTATAGATATTTGGTTTTTACTGGAAAGGATCCCATCTATTATTATAGATCAGATTTTTTGTTTTCAATTATATTTTTTAATATAAATAGAGAAGTTCCCCGAACTTTGAAAAATGTTAAAGTATTAAAATCTGAGAGTATTTAAAAATGCCCATTTGTTATGTTATGGCAAGCTGAGTAAAAACTACTGCAGATTCAATTTATGTCTTTGAGGCTTGGACAACCTCCGTGACGAGGACGTCTCGCCTTATATGGGTCGTGGTCGTGTATTCGCTTCCGGGTCTGACGGGTTGATGGATCATAGTAGGCATACAATGCTTTTAGTCCTGATTACCATAATATCAACTATGACACAATCGTATATCAGGTAACCGGTAGCAGCGTTTACCTGTGGATATGCTGTATCTAATACTCCAGTCACCAACCCACCTGCCAAACGTGATGTCTACGGCAGCACCCTCTTCGAGAGGGGCCCATGTTCAGCATTGGACGTTATAAGGTCTGAAGATGATGATGAGGCTAGGAGAAAATTGGAAAGGATTATTAAATATATTTTATTTATTTATCGAACAATGATCCAATTCGTTAACATAGAAGCTATAGAAGCTCGTAAAATACCTCTATAGGTTATTATTAGCGACAGTAATTTGTTACGATATTACCTATTTTTTTTAATATTTTTTCTTTTCAGTTCTACTTCTTATTCTAAATTATGCGGCAACTGACGTGGGGGAGATGAAGTACCTATTAATTAAGCTAATAATAAAAACATAATTAATGTAGCAATGTTTTTTAATTATTGCCATAAACCTAATTCTTAGTTTATCAATAAGTAAAAAAGGAATATATTTATTAAGGGCTCAACAACATAAATGGCGTGGCGTAGCGCAGTCTTACCGCTACGCTACTTGCCCCACGGTCGTGGGTTGATTGCTGTTCCGGAATTTATTTTTTGTGTGTAAAATCATAAATTTCTTACCGGGTCTGATAGACTGAGGGAATACCATCCGTGCATTGGAAAGCGCGTTTAGCCGTTGGTCCCAAGTGCCCAATCGTATTTGTATACGATACGGTAACGAGCAGCAGCCTTTACCTGTGCTTACATATACTACTGCCAACAAATACACTGCCACCAAACCGCCTGCCAATCGTGGTGACTATGGCATCAGCTTCTTTGAACGAGGTCCTAGTTCAGCTGGCGACGCTATACGGGCTGATGATGATGATAAACTAAAATACGTACCTACTAATAAATTCCCCAAACACAATAATTAATTAAAGTAAAAGTACCATTGCTTTTAATTTCAAGTAGGCACAACATTTCTCTTTCATACCAATTAAGTATCAACATTAGTAATAAGCGAACGTTTGAACATAGAAAAATACAATCACACAATTATTAATCTCATTTTATTTATTTGTAATCTTCATTGAGAACAAATGTACATAAAGAAGTAATTTGGTGGTGGCCGCGGGCACCTTACACATTTTTTTAAGAAATCTCGTTCAAGATTCTCTTAGATCTTAAAAGAAGTGTAATGCCAGCAAATTAATTTACCTCACAAGAAATAATTTGTTCGCCGAAAAATAAATGAGTTGGAATTTTATAAAACAAAATTGAATAATTGTGATCTTTAGTGACCTACACAGAATTAAATTTAAAAGTACCTATTCATCTAAGGAAAATGTGGATTTGGAGGCATTTTGTTCTCAGGTTTAATCATTTCCTTTATGCAAAGAGCAGCTGTAATAAATATTAAAATAAAATTGTAGAGATTAGCGAATCTCATTAGTTATTATTCCGGTTACTTTTTCCGGAAGAAAAGAATAGGTACTGGTAGGATTTTGGTATGAAGAAACAATGAATATTGTTGTGATGAGTTTTTGTCATATTTTTATATTTATTATAATCAAGTATTTAACAATTCAGTTTAAATTTAAATTATCTACTATTATCTACTATTAGTTGTATTAATTTATAATGTAATAAATTATAATACAGTGTAAATCAGTGTTTCCCAAACATTGTTCAGATATGGCCCAGTATTTTTTTAGACTGCCCCTTTGTGACCCACTCAATACTTTTGAACTATATTTCGATATATTATTTTTAAAATTAGACGGGAATTTTGCGACTCGGTATTTTATTTTGATGGCCCGGTACTAGGTCGTGACTCGGCGAATGAGAAACGCTGGTGTAGATAAAAGTATTAAAAAATAAAGTACATATAGTATCTTACCACGACCACAGCCACCAATCTCTAATGAGAGAAGCCATATGTAGGACATATAATTAGTACGTACACACAGGTCTACTCTACTGTATTCTTTTATTCTCATAATCCGACGGGACGTGTCCAATGAATGGACCGGTGAGAGATCAGTAGTAGGACCCGACATACGTACGTATACTTCACGTAGTTTTCGAGGCACGTGTGAAAAACCAATTTCCAGACTTCGAGCTCATTCTTGAGAAAAAAAATCTAGAAACACAAATTTTTGCTCGACTCGATGATCGAACCCGAGACCCGAGGTCTCGGGTTCGATCATCAAGTCGAGCGGTACTAACGGTCGAGTATACTAAATACTTGTCCAGTAAAATATATAGCAAAGATTTTAAATGTAGGGAGTTTTTGAAGTGGAGTTATTCTAGTAGGTCTAATTGATTGTCTTGTTTAATTGGAATAACTAATTGCTATCAGAGACAGTTTTCTTACCTTTATTAGAAGGTGAACTGGAGTTCGAATATAGGTAAATAGCTACCTGTACCCATTCGAACTGTAATTAAAAACATAACTCTTTACAATGTGAAGGTTAGTAAAAGAATTAAGTCAGTAAAATTTCTGAATAATGGTCAACACACATTTATTTCATCTAAGAATTAAGTTAAAATTCTTATTCATCTGATAATTGAATGGCTCACGAGACTAAATGACAGTAAAATATATATTTTCTAGAAATCACTATAAAACACTCAATTATCGCAAAAGTAACAATCTTGTTTAAAAAACTAAAAAAAAGGCTAGGCTATGGCTTTTAATGATTCAAATTCCACGTGGCCTCAGATCTCAGTGACACTGCAGACTGAAGTGGAAAGTGAACTTACAAACCCCAATTACAATATAGAGCAGGTTATTTAACAGCAAAACGACATTCAAAAGACGGAAAAACCGAGGGTCGGAACATCTGCACATAAAGAGGCAATTTGGAGATTGCCGGGGGCGTACAGCCGCCACGGAGAATTGTGCTCAAATGTATTCAAAATTAAAAAATGAAGAAAATATTACTAGGAAATTCATTGCGGTAAAATAAACAAGAGTGGCTTGTTACTGTGGACAGCGAGGCGCGCGCCGGGCGTCGCGTCGGGGCCATCGCTACTTAACCGCGGTACCTATACAAAGATGAAACTCTTTACCTCTATAAATTAAACTACTAGAGGCGCTGTCTCGGAAATTATAGAATCCACAAACAAGTTTACGGAGCTTTCATTCGACTTTCTTAACTATGCTAAGAACAGTTTTCTTTTGATTGTACGGTGGAAAATAAAGTTGTTTTAAGTTGAGAAAATTGATTGCAACGAGTGTCTGAACCGTGCGGTCGTGGGTAGGTAGCAGGTAGTGCAACGTGGAGAGCTAAAGGTGGTCACTCGGCAAAGGCAGCGGATATCGCAATTTGGCGCTGAGCCGCAGTAATGACGGCCTAGTTGGACGTTGCGGTCGCGTACGTGCACTGGCTACACCGAATAGCTACAATCTACTTCAATTCTGTTAGACTTATTTAAAGAAATCATTCACCTAAATTGGCGGTGAAATACGTTTTACGCGAAAATCTGAACTTCAATCTGACTAGCAGAAACTTTCATTGTACAGTATTATTACTCTGATTAAGATTCCATAAAATATTATAACATATAAATAAAATAATAAGGCAGTCAATTTAATGCATCGCTTGTTAAAAAATCAATCAATTTCACGGAATAAGTTTGTTTGAAAAAGCATGTTCAATAGTTATAATTTATTGGTTTTTGTTACTTTGTTCATCGCGTCAAGGAGTTGGCATTGCAAGAATTTCCTGAGTAGCGATATGGAGAGAAAAATGAAATTGATAAAAAAGGGATTTTGTAAACTTCCATATGAGTTTGACACTATTTTACAATAGTACCGTAAATGATATACGTATATTTTTTTAAATCTTTTCGCTTTTCTTGACTCGTTCAAAGAGCTAACCATTAGCTGAATGACTGACAGTTTTGTATGAATTATTTATTTATTTAGTTTATGATTATTTAATAAAATGATAATTTTGATTAGGCTAATACTTGTGTACCTAATTGGTAGTAACTCATTAATTTGCGATCGTATTCATATTTTTATTGTTTATCCATCAAAATGGAATCATCTTACATATTTTCTGAATAAATAGAAATAAATTCCCAAATTCTTATAAAAAGTGCACATACTTCTACCGTATATATCGGTGACATCTAAGTCTAAATATTCACTCTTTAATATTATTTCTCGTCTATATTCAATTACTACGATGCTACGAACTGCGGCATATGCTGCTACGGCGGCTGCGGGCCATAGTTCCCCGTAGCGCTCCACTACGGTGCAGTGGACTTACACCCAAATTACCCCGATCTGTATTCAGAATATTAATAGTCTTGTTCGCAGTAGCAACGTGATTTGATAATCACAAACACTGGATAACGTCGTATAAACAATAGTGTTAGTTTGTATATTCTACTAGTTTCCTATATTTTACTAAATTCCTCCGTTTCTCACGTTCCCGTGGAACCTTCATAATTGAATATGCTCTTAGCCTTTATCAATAAATGGGCTATCTATCAGTGATTTTTTTTTCAAATCGGTCCAGTATCTTAAGTCTTGAGCTTTATGTATATAAGTATAGGTACCATTGTTACCTACACTTATTAAATTACATTTTATCATTTTTATTTTATTTTAACTACGAGCATACATTTATATGTTTAAAAAATAGTTATTTTAGAAATGGGTGCAAAGCTTCAGCACTAAAATATCGACATTTTAATATCAATGAAAACTCGTTATAGAGATAAGTTACGCTTTTTACGGATTTTTTTTTAATTAAATTATTAAAACATTTAAACTAAATTTTGAAATTAGTGGTTCTTATTTATATGGTATTTAATTGTAAATGTAGGTAAAAAATTACTTTTTATTAAATGAAAAAAACATACCCGACGCGGCGGGTCTAGAAATAAATATTTCATTTTGTCAGCGGATTTTAGGGTCTAAGGTCTAACTTCGCCTTGTGTACCAAAAAGTATTGTCTATTTTGTTTTGTAGGTTATCTTATTATAAAACATATTTTAGCATAACAAAACAGGCTGCCAACAACTTATCAACTTTTTTCCAGAACTAACGATGTTATCAAAACCTATTGTTATACCTACAGTTAAGTAATTAATGCAAGCTCACAAAATACTTAATAACATAAAAAAATATCTAGCAAACATTTAATTGAAATTTATAATTTTGTAGGTTAGTTATTATCAAACATATTTTAGCATCAGAAAACAGGCTGCTAACCAATCAACTTGTTTGCAGAACTAATAAAGTCATAGCGATGTTATCAAAAAACTATCGTTATACAGTAAAATAATTAATGTTAGTCGGGAACGTTAGTGAAACAAGCCAATTATCCAAATAAATTGAGTTAGCCCGTCCCCGCGGCGCCCCTGGCATAGTTCGCTCAAAGGAAACGCGTTGTACTCCTTACGAAAGGTGTTTGTTTCGAGGCGCGCCGCAAAATGAATATTGATGACTTCATGGGGCCCGGAGATGATTTGCTGAAAAATTAACTTCTTTTCATCGTTTTATTGCCCCGCGCAGTTTCGGAAGCGTCTGATGAAGACTAATATAACCTTTAATTCTGCTTAGTAACGATCGCCGTAGATTTATTTCGGTCATTAAATTCGTCGACGGTTTGATGATGATGGTTTCATTTATTACTTTTTATCTTCGCTACTTTAGTATTATTAATTGCTTTTGTAAATGCCAGTTAATGAATAGAATGAATATATATCATAGCTTTTATTACAGTAATCGTAGAGGAAAATTAGGATTAGGATTAAGATAATAATGTCAGCTGTATGAAATGACTTGATTATGCGTGTCCGTATTACGTCTATGATAATATTAATACATGTTGTTCTCCCGAACGATTTCAGACACGGCGGCTCATTTCTAAGGGTATTAGCCATCTGCGCAGGACATATACCTGTGTGCAAGTGAGTATGCGCAAACATAGGTGTACTCTGAAAATCCGTTGGAACAGCCCCATGGACAAGACCGGTCAGAGATCAGGCGCAAGTTCGACAGTTTTATATGCTTTCCGAGGCGCGGGTGAATTATCACCAACTTCCACTTTGGTTCGTGTTCACATTTTCTAAGTAGTTTTTTTTAGTACTCAATTTTTTTTTGCTTGACCCCTGTTCGAACCCGGTACCTCGCTACTACTATCGAACAAATTACCGCTAGACCACCGGCAGTCATATAAATATGCAGTATTCGGTACGCTACGGTGACATCAGACGCGTGTCATCTTGGTCGGCATGACCAGAAGATACAATTTATATGCAAATTCAACACAAGATACAAGCCACTGATGTCAGGGAATGTGCCCGTCTGCTACCCGGGCTCATGATAGCCTTTAAAATGACTTTTGCGTTCGGAATATTCATGTTGTATTGGCAATACGTGTCATATTAAAACATGAGTATAATGCCTTGATGTCAAGGATCGCCGACGCCGCACATTAACATTTTAGTAGCGATGTTGTTAGTATTAATGAACACGTTTCTATACAACATATAGGTCCAATTTGTAAATATTTCAGTGTATAGTTTTTACATACGCGTATGTTGTATAAATTTATTTTTTATCTCAATATGCAAATGAGATATTAATTCGTTTGTAACATATGGTGTTATCACATTTTTTTTGTATTAGCTATTCGCCCACTGAAATTCAAATTTCTTAATTTGTAGCAAATAACATCATCATAGCGCCACAAAAAGTTAACTTATATTTCCCAAATTATTGTTACTTATTAAAGAATACAATAGTATTAGTATAATAAGTATTTTGGATCTATTTGTTTCTTATAAAGACTGAAGAATAATAAGTTGCATACCATAAATGCCTCGCGGGCGTGGAGGCGTAGAAAGAAAATTAAAAACATACTTATTTCGGAGGACGTGTTTCGTTGAAAAACATAAAAGTTAAATCCGAATCCGAAGACAGGGACTACTTTTTGCGACAGTTTGGTGAAGATTGTTCTTTTTCACTGATTTCCAAACAGGAGGTTCTCAATTCAACTGTCGGTAATTTTTTATGTTTGTTACCTCAGAACCTTCGACTGGGTGAGCCGATTTGGTTGATTCCTTTTTTATTTGAAAAAAAATTGGTCTAGTTCTGACAATGAGACATCCATGAGAAAAGCATATATCTAAGTTGCAACTTGGCTTTAAGTATGTTCGCGACCCGTGGACGAATAACTCAATATCACGCCAACAGATTACGATTTTTTTTATAGGAAAGGACGTACTTCAAGTGTAGTTTGATAAGAGGTTCAGATTATGTATATTTTTAAGTTTTAGTGCATATTAATATGCAAAGAAACAGGTTATTTTCTTAAAAGTAGTTTAAATACAATATTTTATCGAGGCGTTAAAATTCCGCGTTAGGTAGACTCGCCTGAATTAAGAATGAAGTTATATTACATGAACAAAAATTAGTTTTATTAAAAGATTTTTAATCTAGGCGAGAAAAGTATATGCTTACTCGTACGACGACTTGAGAATTATTTGAAGAGAAGCACTAACATATTATGTCCCCTTAAACTATTTTCAAGCCTGAAAGTATTTTAGAGTAACCACTTCTGACAAAAGATAATTACGTTGTCGTATTAAATTGTAAGTATTGCTTTATTTCTTTATAAGTTTTTTGTAGTATTTCAGATATTTGACAAGTATTTTCCTTCGAAATACTATAATAGGTATTAGATATATACATTTTAAGATTTTTGCGTATCATATTAACAATAAGATGAATATAGTGAGATATAATATTTACTTTATATTATATATGACTATGTTACTGTGCCCGACAGGGTTCATAATTGGTACCACATTTCATAATAATGTTAAAACACCTCAAAAACATTGTAAAATGCTATGAAGTATCGAGTATTAAACCCTCGGGTACCAACACCTCTACATTTACCTTTATTATTTCGCCTACATTTCGGTCAAGTTGCACTCACCGTCTACGGAGTTCTTTTTCTTACGGACGTGTATTGCTACTTCACCTTACCTTACTTCACACGAGCAGTGTTCCAGCTTTAATAAAAGCTTTAGAAACTACAAACTAAGCAACCTTCTTTTTCTTTTTTTATGTCCGGGTGGAAATGCATGTCACGCATCCCATCCACCGCTGCGGCGTTCCCGCGGCGGCAAAGGAGTATGTGGACTCATCCTCTTCATAGCGGTGGTATGCTAATCAGACTACGTGGAGAGGACCCTACCCACTAAAATCCTCCGGGTACTCCTCCGCCCGCCGTTAGTGTGGGGCCCAGGAAAAACTAAGCAACCTGCTCCCTGTGAGACTTGGACCTCAGGGCGGTCGCTGGCGGGGTGAACATTAACCGTCGTTAAATTATATTTGTTATTAACACTACGGAGTTTGGTCAGTCGGTACCCTCATATTAACGTGAAAGTTCTCAGGCCTATGCGGCAGTTACAGTGATTGCATCTTCATTCCGAGGCCACCCTGCTCGAATAATACTGAGTGAAATTAAGAAAACAACGAATAATATTGGATATGGCATCATTTTATTGTGAGAGATTTAGAAAATAGTATAATTTAAGTACAACACATTTGGTATTTATAAATAAAAGTGAATCGTCAAAATGTATAACTTGAAAACAACTTCCCTAATTTGGTAAATATTTATTTATAGTATTTGTAACTAGAGGGACAAGGTTTGTATGAAAGAAACATTGGAGAATAAGGGAATTGTCAGTATGACGGACGGGCGACGAACAGCTAGTTTAAAATAAAATTACTGCTATTTAAGTAACTATTTGTTTTTATTATAGCATACTCAAAAAATAAGAAAATGACAGTAAATATAGATTTAACTACATTTTCTCAATACATGATATTATTATGTTAAAAATAATAAAATGTACCTATCACAATTTATTACTTCCATTCGTTTTCCTTCCAACTATAATTGTCATTACGGCGTAGACGGTACATCCCTCTTACTTGATAGTACTACACATTTTGATTTCGTAGTCGGCATAGAGGCTCGTTTAATGAAACACATTTCTATATTTCCTATTTAAAACAAGAGTGGAGAGAATTTTGTGAGTCTTGAAGGGCAGTTAAAACAAACTTCCACGTCAATGGTGCTTTAAATTTTCAGTTCCCAATAGTAACTTCGAGGCAGCGACACACAAAAACTAATCACTAAATTGCCTTATCCTTTAGTGCGCTCAAATTTCTTGGATGTGGCATGCAGCGGTTCGGTGGCGACCGCTGGCTAAGCCAATTAGTGTCCACTTGGGTAAACACTGGCTCGTTAGCGGACTTGTGTGTTTTATTCAATTCAATTTGCCAACTCCACCGCCACTTATTGATAGGACATACTTTTCTTTGTTCCCACCAAATTTACTCTGACTTCGTACTTGAAACAATAGTTAAATGTTACACGATTTGAGTTTGCTTTGATCTTCTAGTGTTGTTTCTTTTTGTTTTGCTTTCGTGAGCTTGAAATTGGATTTGCCACTAGAATAAAATGTAATTTAAGGTTTTGAGAGGTTTAATCCAGTCCAGCTTAAGTGTACCTATTTTATATAAGCGAGCTTCATGATTTGATTTTGAATAGGTAATATTCATATAGTTATTAACGTCAAGAAAATAGTGTACCTATATAATAACCACAAATATTTTTTTCGGGGTCTCGGTACTTGAATAAGGTTTCTCTGTTATGGATCTATTTACCGTTGTGCATTTGCCGTTAAGTATTGTATTAGACAGTGCCATACAGCGGTCAGTAATCCAACTCCTAAGCGTTGTGTCCATAGCAAAATTATCATTTTACCATATATTTAAAATCAATTATGAGTTAACAAGAAATAAATTAATATATATATATACCGTATTCATCGAGGCGTGAGATTAAATGTAAACAAACCATAAAAAGGGTACTTTTAGGGTCGCGATTGATGAAGTGAATATATTTTATTACAGCTGTCAGTACAATCACGCCTATGAAGTTTTGAATTTAGTAGTACTGACAGACAGTACCTGCCAATGTTATATTTTATGGGCATGGCGATCTAATAAGTGATGGGCAATGAATCATCGTGGCCATCGACTATAAACGTATCGATATTTTTATATAAAACTTAATTAGCTATATTAGCTTAATTAACTTAATAAATATCTTCGCGAACGCTTTGAGTATTTAATACCTAGAGACAAATCCTGTCGTACTGCCACTTCTCTCCTTTTAAAAAACCCTCCCCGTGTCTCTAGCAAATATGACAACTCTTTCACCGTCCGTGCAGTGCGTCTATGGAATTCACTTCCACATCCTATACGCGCTTGCCAGTCTCTTGATACTTTCAAAAAAAGAACAAGGGAGTACTTTTTCTCTCAGTAATTTATTATGTAATATGGACATATAAGTTAGTAGGTATATGTAGTTTATTAAAAATAGTAGGCATATTTATTATTATGTATATGTATGTAGTTGTATATGTAACTATTAGTGTGTATGTTTATAGATATGTATTTACCAATTTGGTAACAATTATTTTAAATCTGTTGTACCCTTGTTATGCACTCATTATCATGTATCTCTTTCCTAAAGGTTTGCTGGAAGAGAATTCATAATTGAATTAAGCTCGCCTTTGTACATATTGTTTCCAATTTATAACATTTATTTCATGTAATTTTCTGTGTGCAATAAAGTATAAATAAATAAATAAAATAAAAATAAATAAATTATTACATTTTATTATATATGTTAGTATTATAATATTATTTACATATTATGTACGCGTACTTGATCTTAAATAATAATGAGTAAATAAAATCCAATTTCTAAAAATAAACTTTAGATTTCAGAGAGTATAAATGTATCTTATATTAAAATATTTGTTTAATTTAGTAACGTTTGTAATTAAATTAATCCCAATTATTTGTTACATTATCGTCAATAATAGTAAGAAAAGTTGATAATTACTATCGACATTTGTTTAAATCTTAACAACCCTAGGAATGTCATCTTTTATGAAGTATAATGATTTATTAAATCGTTTACATGTAAAAACACCCAAAAAAGACTTGATTCCCAAACTTCGAATGCATTTCAATACGACTAAATTATAGACCATAGGTACTCCCGAACATTTTACATAAAAATGTGACGTTTGGTTATCGGTCGGATTATATCCGCCATTTTTGCTATAGATCAACTTGTTGATACGAGAGTTCTGCTTATTTATTATTATAGATATTTTCGTTGAATTTATATATTTTATGAAGTTTAAAGTTATTTGTTGGTTGTTTTGTTTTTGTTATATTTACGTTTTCGAGCTTAAAACATGAGTGCACCTGAACCAAGCAACGCTTGCACTTTTTCTTCGCCAAAGAAAAAGCGATCAAAGAAAACTCCAACGCATTCAACGGAAAAGGTGGCTGTTATTAATGTGTTCAAACTCATAGAAGAAACGTGGTCGAAGGATTTGTATCCTTACAAAGGTATCAATTAAACCACTGAAATTATGGGAATATCGCAAGCCACTGTAAACAGGTTCTAAAAGGACATAGTGAATTAAATCCTATTAAGTTAATATGGGCCCAAGTTAAAGGATTTATTGCTGAGAATAACAAAAGCTTTAAGTTCAGTGAAGTCCAAATTGTACTAGCCGATGCAATTAAAAATATAACAGTAGAGGCTTGACAAAAGTGCATTGATAATGTGAAAAGGAAGAGCAAAAGATGCTTAAAATTGATGGAATAATTGATAGTTGAATATAGTTGACCGCTTCGTTATTCACGATGGCGACAGTTCTTCAGAATCCTCCTTATTCTCCGAATAATTAATTCAATAAGAGTATTTTTTTTTATTATCTTCATAGTTAAGTACCTTATCTTAACCCGAGCTGCTAGACACACAAATGGGAAACCCTACATTAAATTAAATAGCAATAAAAAACATTGAAAAAAGTTTGAGAAACATGTTTTCTTTGTTTACACTTTGTCTCAAGCCCCGATGAATAGGGTATAGATAGTATGACAGTGACGAATAAGTGAAAAAAAAAGAAACACCCTGTTTTATAAAACAGGTTTCTGTAAACTACGATTTTTGTGGTAAGAGTTTTTAGGTACGTCAATATACGACCATAATATCAAATTTAACCTCCATCCGCTTTAAATCTCGGAGGTCATGGGTTCGATCCCCACGCTGACAAGAAATCTTTGTGGAAATTCTAAGATTTTTTTCCGGGTCTGGTTGGTTGAGGGACTACCCTCCATGCCTCGGAAAGTACGTTAAGCCGTTGGTCCCGATTATTATAACATCATCATATATCATAGAACGGCTAGCGGCGTTTCCTTGTGTGGTATAACATAAAACTGCGGTCACCAACCCGCCTGCCAAGCGTGGTGACTATGGCAAATACTCTCACGGGAGGAGGCCCATGTTCAGCAGTGGACGTTATACGGGCTGATGATGATGATCAAATTATAATATTTATCACTTTGTGCACACTAACAGGAAGAAGGGTATACTTTCTTAAAGTTGTATGATTTATAAACATCACGACAAAGCCGATAATATGACGCCAAAATATATAGTTCAAGATCTAAGAGAGGAGTATGAGCAAAGGATCTGTTTCTTTAACAATTATAAAAGTAGTCCAGTAGTCATCATCATCAGCATCCTCCCTAGGGAGGGCTCCATAAGGGCCGGATTGCTCATGCGTACCCGGCCCCCACCAACGGCGGATCGAAGGAGTGTCCGGGAGGTTTTAGTGGTTGGTAGGGTCCTCTCCTCGTGGTATGAGTTTAGCATACCACGCTATGGAGAGGGCGAGTCCCACATATCCCACCGCCAGCGCGCGAATACGCTGCAGCGGCGATGGGAATGAGTAAATGCATTTCCCCCCGGACAACAAAAAAAAAAAAAGGGAGGTCTCCATAAGATGGTTTTGGATGTTATTATAATAATTAGACCAATGGCCTAACGTAGGTACACGACATAGTCATCAAGCAACCAGGCCCGGAAATAAAGATATTATTATTTAAAGTGATTTGTTTTACGACTACGCCACGGAGGCTATCAAAGTAGTGCCTACGAACATAGGCTGAAATACTTGTTACGAGTGTGTTCACGTCGGTAGTGGTGGGAATCGAACAGGCGACCACTTCACCGCAATTCCGACGCTCTAGCCATTGGGCTAATGCCGATATTTTTTATAAATAGTCTATATTAAAAAATAAGGTTGGTATAGACTAAAATATCTTTAGTTTATTATTTGCTCCTTTACCATCCCTCCTTTATAAATGAAGAGTATTGTAAATCCATATTTACCTAAATAAAAAATATCTCCTAAATGTACGTACGCACATATCTGTGGAACAACTTATCCAATTTGGTTTATATTTTTTTATTGTATTAGTAACTGTAGGGCCAAGGTTTGTATCAAAGTCAAAGTCAAATTTTGGAACATCCACTGGAAATTTCAGCACAACGGACAATGTTATGTTACTACCAAACATAATGTTACTATGAGCCTACCTCTCATATTGATAGTGTAAATTAGTGTATGTTTGGCTGCGATATTTTGAGCAAGGCATCTGAGCGATCGACACATGGCAACGATGTCGCGGGTCCCGCGGTAATCTAGTCCGTGACTTGCAAGTGGAATGCGTGGTTTTATTACTCTCCCGCCGGGTGGCGCCACCCTCGTCGTTAGTTGTACCGCATTGTGCCCGTTATTGCCGAGCGACAACCGACGCGAAACCAACCCGACCATATTCCTCGATAATATTCCGATATTTTATATTTTTTATTTAGGATACAGATAGAGATTAGGAGTAGGTAAATGAAATTCAAAGTATTAGAATTTGAATTTATAAGACATGTACAGACGCCTTACATTAATATGTTTAATTATTACATTAAACGGACGGCGCCTGTTAAAGGCATAATTTGCATGATATGATTGTATGTAACACCTTGCTATTAAAATGTTTAAAGCGAATATAGATTTATTTTATTAACATATAGTACTTTCCGAGTCCATGTATGAATCGGAGATCGGACCAGCAATGCTTTTCTATATTGTCAAATTAAGTTAACACTTTAAAAAAATATATTTTTACTAGTTTCCCGCGCGCGGTTTTACCCGCGTAGCTCCCGTTCCCGCAGTAACTTCAAATTAAAATTTAGTCTTTCACGTTGAAAGGGCTATCTAATACTGAAATCATTTTTCAAATCGGACCAGTAGTTCTTGAGATTAACGCGTTCAAACAAAAAACAAACAATCAAGCAAACTCTTCAGCTTTATTTATTAGTATAAGATTATAAATTGACTTTTCTAAACCCACTTACTATCACTAAAGAATAGTAGGTGAAGTAGGACACTTCTTCGTGGTCTCCTAAATTCTATTTCAATTTAAATTTTAATAAGGAAGAGAAAATATTTTGAAGACAGAATATATTTATATACATATTACGTTATGCATGTGCAAAGAGGCGCTTATCCGGATTTTGGCTATCCGACAAAAATATTTTACGCAAATTATGTTTGTATTCGCTACTCGTACTTTTGGTAGTACCTTTTTTCACATAAATAAATATTTTAGTATAATCAATTTATTACATGTAATCCTAATCTAAATTAAATTAATTCTATAAAATGTTACATTATAATTATGATTTGTCGATTCTAGAGGTTAATTAAAATCCTTTTACCCTCTCCGGTTATCTATCCATTGCAGATAATAATATTTTTATACCACCCACCGTACCTTGCTTCGATGAAGGTAATGTTCATTGAGTAGAAAATTATATGCAAAATCACGTCGAAAGTCACGGGCTGACGGAAAGGTAGGAAGGAGAATAATTAATATCGAGGCTTTGTGATTTTTTCTTCATAATAACGAAGCATATTTCCCTCAACACAGATTATCCCAATTTAAAGTAACAACATTGTAGTAGGGGATTAATTTGGATCGCGGCTATGCGCAATCTAGAGCCATTTTAAAAACATGGCGCGTCCATAATGATGGCTTGATGAGAAGCGCGCCGGCGTGCACTGACCCTCTAGCCGATAGCTAAAGCTCTTACCAGTAGGTTCTACGCTAAGAATACGTACATTTTTCAATATTATCGAACCCCTTATCTTTATGTTATTATAAACTACGTTTTGATTTCGGTTAGCTTCGGTGGTTAGAGTTTTTATAGTGTTTTAACATGATATACAGATTAACGTGTTATTTCTTGGAGGCTTACACTTCTTCTCAATCGTTGACAGCATTTGCGTGAAGTATGTCGTGTTGATTGAAAAAAGTATAATCCCTACTATAACTATTTAGTGACCACGTAATATGTGGGGCTGTGGCGGTCATGGTATGTAGCACTGTGCGGTGGTTGTATTGGGCGATTACGTAAAATTTGCGATAAGCAGACGACGAGCGATCAATTGGAAAATTAAAAGAAAAGGTTTAAAACAAACAATGTTTGGTCGCATGTTGATGGCACTATATTATAATGGCTACAATAGTAATGCATTTTACGGTGTTATCTATCTATATTATGTATGTACCTATGTGCAAATGAACTACTGTTCGTTTTTCTCACTAAAACTTAAGAATGGTTGGGCTTGTTTGGCTAATACTGATCTACAAATATTTGTGACAGTTTAGGGAAGGTTTAAACAATGAAAAAACTGGGAATAACTGCGAGGAAAATACAAAAAACGATAATTTACAAAATATTAAAAAATCCAAAAAAGTGTCAGTTAGTTGTCGTATCTAAAAGTTGATCTGTCATTCTGTCATCATTGTGTGTTCGGTCCGTCATTTTTTTTTCTTTTAAAAAGACAACTCCCGCACTAGGGAAATAAATCCCTGTGTCGCGGGGGACTTTACAAACATTAATTTCACGGACACAAAGAACACCCAGACTCAGAACAACTATTTGTGCTTCACACAAATAATTGTCCCGGGTGGGAATCGAACCCAGAACACCAGGACTCAGAGGCAACTATCATAACCACTGAGCCACCGGTGCAGTCAAATAGTAGTTTAGGCCCGTCACGGGCCGCTTGCCCACAAACAGAGGAACTCCCCACCGCTAAATGTTTGCAAACACTTTGAAAGAATTACTTCTTCTTTTATTTAACCTACTCGTACTGTTATGTTATTTCTGATGTGTATATTATTCATAAGTATATGTTAGAGAATCTTTAGTAGTCGTAGATTGAATAAAACTCAAAAAAAAGGTGTCAGAGTTTCCTCAAGACCTTTTTATTAGCAATAGCAATAACGGCACCGAGGTGCCGTTATTGCTATTGCTAATACGGATACAGAACTCGAAGTGCATGACAGCAACCTCAGTTTCCGTAGTGAAAATAAATGTTGCTCTTTTACATTTAAAAAAATCACGTGCGTAATTAACCTTCACATGTATAATTTCTATAATTGTCGTTATGAAATAATAACATTTGGTAAATTACTTACGCTAAAATCTATTGTTATCATTTTTTACTCTTGAACTTGAACAAATTACTCATGACTAATGTAAAATGTTTTCCAAAAGTTATCAACAACTGTTTGTTCAAACATAAACATCAATTAACAAAGAAAATACGTGATTCCAATTATTCTAAATTAAAGTAAATACATTAATTTTGTACGCAACATTAATTAATATGTTCTCGTAAATGTTGATAGTTTTGATGAAACTATTGCTGGAGAGAAAATGTTGGTATTAAAAGTTCTACGAATTTCTATTTTACAAAAAAATCTAGTCTCCAAGTATTTTTCCAATAGTTGTCTATACACTACAACAAACACGTCGTATGAATTATGTACTTATTTGATAAAAAAACATATTATAATAGTTTTACGACAAAAAATAAATAAATATACAAGTTGGTACAAGTTGAAGAGAGTTTTTCGAAACTTTCCTCCTTTACTTATTTTGAGGACGGTCGGAGCGAGCGTCGAACTCCCTAACTCGTGTTATTGAATTTAATGTACCCTCCCCGTACCTAGCTCTATTCAGTGTCGATAAAATCACTTGGACCTGTTAGACATTACAGTGTGTGTGTTGACGCCTTGTATGTAGCTATACTACCGCATGCCGGTGAGTTTCTAACAACTAAGTGCCTCCAAGTAATACTCGAATGAATCGAACGGAACTCTGTTTGCTTTATTTGAGAGAATTTCCTTTGATGTCTTCTATGTTTACAAAAGACGTAAATGACATACAAACTAGATGAAGTGTACTTTTTTCGTTGGTTTGTGGCAAAAGGTTTCGTTAGACTAACATTTGCATTTGGCGTGGCATTCGTTCCGAGGAGTGTTTGGAAGCGACGCACTTTAATCACAAAGAACAGGTGGGCGAACCGACGAGCAATTTTAATATTGGAATTTCTTATCAAATCCAGCTTTTACCGCAAATAGTACAAAAATGTTTGTTTCATTCGGGCAATTTTCTGAGGATTCGTCTGTATTATTTTTTCAAACGGATTCCGGATTAATCTTGGTTTACTTAACTGCTTTGGAAAATTAGCAATCGTGTCAATTTGTTGTTTGCGTAACGTTTCACCAAATTGAATATATAACGTACTGTGTTTTCTTCAATAAAATAACTAAGATATATTGTAGAAGGTGAGAAAAATATAATACGTTACACGTGATTACTTAGATTAATATCGATCACTAACATTTAGTAGGTATGATGATTGTCTCAAACAATATACAATGTAGAAGATGCTTTCAAAATCACATTGCTTTCATGCACACATACGTTAGTTAGGTATATAAAATTCTACTTTTAATTAATAATATATTTTTACTATAATGAGCTCTCTATGATTTTTATTTTACCTTTGAATTCAATACAAAAATATTAGCTTTTTTTCAATATAAAAATTAACTGTGATAAATTTCGTAATCCTCCGTCCGCGAAATTTCATAAAAAGGGGTACCAAGTTTTTGCTTTTCGTTTAATAATATTCAAATCTATTTATTAGATTATTTGAACATGCATCTATTAAACTTCAACGGCATCATATCAATATCATTTAGTGTATGGAATGTGATCTATTTATATCAAGGATACCGTTGAAGTTTAATAGATCACATTCCATACACTAAAACTGAGTAGATCCTTCGGAACAAAATTTATTTTTGTTCTCTTCTCTTTTTAAAAGACAACTCCCGCACTAGGGAAATAAATCCCTGTGTCGCGGGGGACTTTACAAACATACATTTCACGGACACAAAGTACACCCAGACTCAGAACAATTATTTGTGCTTCACACAAATAATTGTCCCGGGTGGGAATCGAACCCAGAACACCAGGTCCCAGGAGCAACTACCGTAACCACTGAGCCACCGGTGCAGTCAATTTCTAAGAATTTCTAAAAAAACAATACAGAATTTCTATTAAGTCTACTCGATTTGAGTAGAGTTGTATAAAATTGGCCCATTTTTAAGCTAGTCTTGTAAAATAGCACATTATAATATGTTTAGTAAATAATTGTATACCTATATTGTACTACAAGTCCTAATTAAGTATTCACTGAGTATAATCATAAGGAAGTCGTTGGTGTAATCTCAAGATCCGCCAGTAGCAACCGACAGGGTTATCGAAAACTCTATGGGTGTTTGCACGTATTCAATTTTACCGACAATATTTCACTCTAGCAGCGTTCTTCGTTATTTTGCAAGGTTTCTACAGGAATTTCTTTAACCATATTTGTCTAAGGAAATTCAATTAGGTACCTACTGCTCTCAAAGGCCAGATGTTATAAAATGCCATTGAAGCACCTATACTTAAATCATTAAAATATGCGTCAGCTGTGTTTGTTTCGTATCAATATCCGGATTAGGTCGAATCAAATTTGGTTTGTAGGATCAGGATTTATGCAACGTTCTCAATTTCCTGCGACGACAGCGGAACATCCGGCATGCAGTGCCCTCCCTTCCCGCACCGGGCCCCGCGGGCGCCCTCTGCGCCGCAGTCACCACCGGCCCGAGCGTAAAATGGAGCACGAGCATTTGCATAGCGGCACTCGAGGCGAGCGGACCGGCAAATTGTTGTCGCATCAATGACTCGATCAATACGCCATATCTGTCTTCGAATACCAAATGCGAACTGTATTCGGTATTCTGTTGGAAATCGCATTAGATTACCTACGAATACTATGTAGTTTTGAACAGATAACAGCACAGTTTTAATTTTTACTCAATTTTAAAAGTTTTCATCATTCTAGTTTAGATGTTATCTAAATATTAGTACATCTAAATATTAACCTATTTTTTTATAATACATAAATTATGTATATAAAAATTTAAAACAAATTTTGCTCCTTTAAAATATATGCAAAGATAAAAAAAAAAAAAAAAAAAACATCGCATGCATTTTCATTTCAAATAATATTTTTTCTAATACCTTAAATCGGAGCCAAGAAATCCATTACCTACTTAAACTAAAAGTTACCAGACAAAGATTAAGTAAATTAAAATGTTTTTAAACTTAGGTAATATACTAACTTAATGCAAGTATTCATTACTTATTACTGATGTCCATTGCTTCTTTAGTCCAGCGGTCATATTTTCCGTTTCCTATCCTTGTTTCTAACTTGAGTTCTAGAAATTTTCTCGAGAGAAAATTCTTAGCACCAGCCCAAAGTCAGCAAGTTGTTGGTCTTTTATCCGTGCCTCTTCTGAGAGCACTTTAACTATCTCAGTCCTGCACCTGATCTCTCACTGGTCGTGTCGGTATAACTACCCCATCGCCATTCAACTGCACCTCTATTTGTGAATGGCCTAAGGCGGTCAGGTGAACTTGTCAATGATTAACATTTTGACGTATGTATGTAATCATCGGTAAATATGGTACACGTATTCTATACGTGTCAAAGGTACGTGATGAAAGTACTTAGGTAAATTAATATAAGATGTATATTACTGGAGATTATTTTCACAAAACTAGCGAAAATTGTTAATACATCTCACGCGAGACGGCTCTGCCAAATGAAAAATGATATTATATGGCAGTAATTGGATACATGATCAGAATGTGGTATTGTCTACGTAGCTTATTCGTTCACTACCTGTTTACCCAACTTTTAATTAACCTCTACAATTGGTGTCTAGCAACCTGCTCCCTTCATTAAAATTTCTACCAAAATTGCAATTCCATCTGGAAAGGTATTATACCCCTTTTTGGCTGATGGAAATATGTATGTGGTACTAAAAAACACCGATTATTTTACGTTTGTATCCATGTACCGAAATATATGTATACAGAACGGTAAATAAATCACCCCCATTGGTAACAATTAGTTTTGTTTCAAGTTCCAGTAACTCCATTTTGTCATGTTTGGCAGGACAAGGATTGTAAAATTGAAGAATGCGAGGAAACTCAAATAATAATTTTCCGCTATTTCTATTATTTTTTAATGTATTAATATTAATATTTAATCCTGATGGACTTAAAAAATGCTTCTTTAACAATTGCCACTGTTTTATGCGATAGTGGAAAGTTTTTGAACGGTATTTCTTTTTATAAAAAACGATTTCATACAGAATATTCACAATTAAAATTGTAATAATATATGTATACATTTGGAATATGCCACAGTGGTGTAGAATCTGCGTGCAACTTCGATTCAAACTTGGTTGATTTTTTCTTCATAGTACCTAAACTTAGAAGACGCCTGGATTTCTGTATGAATTATACAATAATCTTTTTTCCTTGATATCGCATAATACCTATGTAATAATCGTACCATCTAATGTGTACACTGTAAGCATAGTCATGTAGGTGTATTTTTTACATGTAGACAAACTCTTGACTACTTGGCAGACAAAAATGTTAAACTTACTCCATACAATTTTGTCACAGCGCGATTCTACATACGACATTTATTTTTATAACTTTTCTCTATGTGAAAATGGACAGTCGTGCGATATCGAGATATGCGTGGTTCGTTACGTTTTTGTTGGAACTAAAAAACATATTCAGTGCCTTTGTTTGTTAAGTTTTACGTCCAAAAAAAGGAATCTTCATTTATTGTTACTTTACGGAAACTTTATAAGACAAACACATTGTGTTTTGGGAAAATATAAAAAAAGTCAAATACAAATTTTGTCTAGCACCTTGGTAATAATAAATATATTTTTTATTGTGATCTTAAAATAATTATTGGTGTTTTGGTTATATAATTGTTAAGTAGGTTACTATATAGATATAGAATTTAGTTTATTTTTATGCTTAAGCGACAAATATGCAAACATAACTTAGACTAATATAAAATGATTTGAATAATAGAGCTTTTCTTACAAAATATCTAATGATTAAAAGTAAAAATTTCTTTCATTTATAAAACGGAAGAATATCGTAATAAAATTTAATATTTTGTGTTTAGCTATAGTTGGAAGAACATTTATGCACGCCTTTCGAACGGTTTATGGCCAAAAAAGTAAGGGAGGTGCATTGCAATGCCGGGCGTAAATAGTAATACACATAAAGAACAACTGTGTCTGCACTACCATTTGTGAAACTTTACTTTTTACTTACTTTAGTTGGACATAGATCTCCTCTAGATCTTACGAAGCCAGGTGGTTAAGGCATATTGCTTCAACGACCCGGGCTTCTCAAGGCCATAATCACCGCGCTTTGGCAGGTGGATTTGTTGATCGCAATAAGATAATGAGTAACCTTGAGCTGATAGATGCAGCTGTCTATGAGTCACCGGTATGTACTTTAGTCGCTTCTTCGTCATGGGAAGACATGGGGTGGTCTATTCTAACACTATAACTATAACTTTAAGTCCGGGCACTATTAATAATGGCCGGTCTGTATTCATAATGCCCGACTCAATTGGGCAATATGATTGAAACAGCATGATTAATCACTTTTCCCGGCCATTATGAACTAAGCCCACCCTATCTTGGCCAAAGTAATAAAATAGGTGAACTGTAGTGTTTTTGTTTATTAAATGAAATTAAACTAACAACATTTTTATGAAAAGTTAACAAAAGTTAGGTTAGTAATATAATAATTGTGCATATTTTATATGAGCAGCGAAAAGAGATTTTGGGTGGTAAAACTAAACCTTAACCATTTTATTACATTGCCAGGCTCCAAGTACATACATACTTCCCGGTCCAAGTGATAAATTGAAGCTATCTCGAACACTGACTTATTAACATATATACATGGACCACGGGCGTCGGGCATTATTAATAATGGCCGGTCAAAGTGATAAATTTATCACTTTGCTCATCGCTCTTGGAAATTATTAATAATGGCCGGTCCTTATTAATAATGCCCAGTTAATCACCTTGCCCGTAACATAACTATTTTTCAAACAGAGTTGCTAAAAATGTACTAAAGAAGTTTGCATATTGATGTACCTATATCTAAAGGTGATTCTAAACAAGGGGCTAATACAATATAGATTATAAACATGAGCTGTGAGAAAATGTATTTCTTAGGTATTTTATATGTAATTATAATTCGGATCGGCCAGAGCACGCTCATTTTAACTGAACTCTTTATTTGAAAAGTAAACATTAATATAATGTTTTATATTTTTCTACCAATAGTTTAGTAGGACCGTATGCTTGACTTCGTATATCTGTTACACGACGCAATCCAGAAAATTTCACGTCTCATGACTGTGAGGTACGGGGTCCATTTCGGTTCGTTTAAGTTTGACATCTGTAAGTCAACTGTTTGTGTTGCCTCCGTGTATGTAGCACGATGACAGAATTTGCAATGAAAATTTACTGTGTCAACGTGTGTTGCTATTGTAAAGTGACATTTGGCTTGAACCGGCGGCGCTACGGTTGTATGGTACGAATGGCTGTCTATGTACTATGTGTGTGGTACTGATTATTTTAAAATTGTTTAAAATGTTACGAGGGGGCGCAAATAGGTGTCGGGAAAAGTTTGCAATATAAATTTACCCTAGAAAGTACTTAAGGTCTTTATTCCGTTGTGTACTGTTCATTAGTTTTAACCAATACATATTAGTTCACTTGTGAGTCTGCACTTAAAAGTCAAAGTTGTTGTGAAAATAAATAAAAAAGCTATTGTGCTAGTTTTCGATCTTGAGAATTAAAGTGCCTGTACAGAACAACAACACATACAGCAACTCATTTACCGCTGAAGCGTACGTCTTTGGAATGCTTTGCCGCTTACTATTAGACGTGCGCAATCCATTTAAAAAGCAGCTATTTGATCATTATTTGGTTATATCTAGGAATCCGCAACACTTTTAACTTCTATGCTAGACGGGTGTGTAATATATGCCATAATAACAGATAATATAAAATATTATCACTTGAAATAACGTTCACATGATATAATTTTCATATGCTATAAAAACAAATAACCTAATTTCATGTGATCTTATATTACATTTCATATAAACTTCTTTTGCTCTAATAACATTTAGTATAACGTTCATCTGATATAATTTTCAATTAGTATATTGTTTTTTTTATAAAACTTTCAGTTGCATCTAACCCAAATGATTCACCAACAATAGAAGGGATCTGGCGCTCGGCGGCCGCTGACGCGGCACGCTTGCTTCGCTCGCTCCTCTTCGCGCGCTAATGGTCATGGTTCTAACCTAACCTAACCCATATGATAACAGATAATATATATTATACTATCTAAATATTTTAACTGAATATTAGTTCAAATGTGCATTATAGAAACTGTTTATTATATCATATAAAATTAGGTAAACTGAAATTATATCAATAATTAATTATATCATTTCATCGCTATACTAAAAAAAAATATTAAATAAAATTACTACATGAGGCTACTAGACCCATGCTAGACATTTTATTTTAAATCAATTCATCTATTAATATATATTTTTAGTTTAATTTAATTTTTATTTTTATAAATAATGTTCAGTAGAATTATTGTTATTTTGTAACAAAAGGTAACAACGGAACCCTATTACTAAGACTTCGCTGTCTGTCAGTCTGTCACCAGACTGTATCTCAAGAACCGCAATTGCTAGATAGGTGAAATTTTCACAGATCATGTATTTCTATTGCCGCTATAACAACAAATAAAAAAAACTTTTTATTTTTGCTTGAGTCACTTGAAAATGGTACGGAACCCTTCAAGCGCGAGTCCGATTCGCACTTGGCTGGTTTCTTACTATTATATAAGTAATATATAATTTTTCGTGTAGTTAGTGACACAATTAATTTTTGAAAATGCCAATGTGCTATTTTAAATAATTAAATTGTAAAAAATTCAGCATACAAATACAAAAATACAGAGTCATCGTATTTTGTATTATGATAATAATACAGTAGACCTATATTCCATTTCAGATAATCCGGTTTTCAGCGGAGTACCTATGTGTCACCGTTCGGTATCATTGATAAGTCAAAGTCAAAGTCAAAAATTCTTTATTCATATAGACACATCTATATATATAAAAGAAAGTCGTGTTTGTTACAACACTTATAACTCGAGAACGGCTGGACCGATTGCCATGGTTTTTGATTTGTTGGATTTGTTTCCGTCCCGAATAGCAGAATACATTTTAAAAACAAAAGAAAATCGTGTTAGTTACACTATTTATAACTCAAGAACGGCTGAACCGATTTGGCTGAAAATTGGTAGGGAGGTAGCTAAGAACTGGGAGAAGGACATAGGATACTTTTGGGTAGGGGTAGGGTAGGGTAGGGTAGGGTAGGGTAGGGGTAGGGTAGGGGTAGGGTAGGGGTAGGGTAGGGTAGGGTAGGTGTAGGGTAGGGGTAGGGGTAGGGTAGGGATAGGGCAGGGGTAGGGTATAAAAGTCCACCCGTGCGAAGCCGGGGCGGGCCGCTAGTTTAAAATATTTTAAATCATATTCTTATGATGCGTCCCTTTCTTTTTCTACCACCAGTTCTGGACGTGGCGAGTCGGATACGGAAATCCAACTCACATGTACGTTGATAACATGAATATTCCAAATCATTTGACTATAACAACCCAGGTCCTAAATTACGGATAACTTTTACTAAGCAACATCTTAAAATAGAAAGTTGAATGTTTGTTGTTATAAACGCACGAAGGTAAAATAGCTACCTAAATATTTTAAATCGCGAAATCCGTTATTCCTGGCGGAGTGACGGCGTGTTTGAGCGGTGGACCTAAACAAATAGCGGGATTTAATGAGGCCAGAGTGGTGGGGACCAGCCGACTGCTGGTCTGATCCTATTGTATCGTACTTACGGATACAAAGCTGTGTTGGCATTTTTGTTTGGACTGAATTGTACTGAATGTCTGACGTGCGTGGCTTCTTTCATATTTATGTATTTAAATATAGGGTTAGCAACATAAGTACAGCAATAACACATTACTTATACCTACCAAATTATCTAAAATTACTTATGGGTAACTGTACTTACAATAATAGGTTAACCACATCATGCATTAATAATAATAAGTTTAAATGAAATTACACGAAAATAATTAGGAAAAAAAATGATGTTAAGAAAGACAAAAATAATAAAATGAAATAAAACAACTATTACACAAATAAAATAAAAATAACTACAGCACATCATTGGCTTTCAGTAGTTTCATAAATTAAGGGAGGCTTTAAAAGTGAATGTCGAGCTCTGGCAATTTTTTGGTCGAATCATTGAATGATATAAGCGTCTACATTAATAGATATTTAGAACCTGTTCTGAATATGAACTGATTTTCATATATTACGTAGTTTTTAATAATATGTCGCGCTTGTATTATGTGTTTCAATACAATCTATATATTAATAATGGGAAGCGACGACGAAAATTGTGCGGACAGAGGAGTCAATTTTGGAGTAAAGTTTGCAGTTTTAGTTTGTATAGAGGAGTTCAGAATGCTACTGGGTAGGTTACCACTAGTTAAAATTTATTATTTCACGGAAATTATTTACTAAAATATCATATGGCATATATTATGGAAGCCCCTTATACATTATCGATGAAGAAAAGCAGACGGGATAACAATATAAAAATTGTACTTAGGTACACCTGTCAGTATGGAAATACTATCTTAAAGTATGCGGTGAGTTTTTAGTTACGTAGACTTTTAAGCTTTATTTTATTTGAAAACCTCCGTGGCGTATCGATATAAATTTCGGAGGCCGTGGGTTCGATCTCCACGCCGCACAATTAATCATACGGGTTCAAAAAACTGTACAATAATACTGCGGTCACCAACGCACCTTTCTTTTTCGGACGGACATATATATTTAGCCCCGAGGCTTTTGCTACTTCACCGGGCATAACCAACGCACCTGTCAAGCGTTTTGACTATGGCGAAACCCTTCTCCGTGGATAAGCGGTATAAGGTGCGTCTTAAATCTTAGTAGGCTCGACGGTGGAAAAAATCTTTGTCTAAAATCAAAGAGTGTTTCAGGCTCTAGGCAGCAGCGTTTACCTGTGTATAATACTGCGATCATCTGACTAACTTAAGATCTCGCTCCCCGTGATAAATATTTGTGTAAAAAGTAGAGGTAAAATGAAGGTTCTTCGCTGGAGTTCGAATATTGTAAGATACTGTGGATTCTCGCTGCACTAAGATCATAAGCTTGCACTTTCACAGAGCTGTTGTTATTTTTTATTTATTTTGATAGACTTCAACGCTTATTATCTGTTGTATATAAATCTTTGGCGCAGACATGAGGTAAGACAACTAAACCAGTTAGCCCAAATCGAATTATGTATTGGATTCGGGATATAATCGAATAACATTTTTTTTAATTGTTACCGAAAACTTGTCGAATATTGAAAGATTTTATATCTTGTGTAACTGTTGCTACCATATTTTTGAACAACACTTACATTTATTTACTTGGTGTAAATACTTAGTACACTTTCGTGGTCTCTATGCCTAGTATTCTTAAAATCATTCAGACATTCCCCAAGTAGTTTCTACGTCGTAGGTGCTACGCATGATTACTACGCAGCTACGCGGCGAATCTAGCGACTATGTTTTCTGCACTGAGCGTACCTAGCGTCCTAGATAAGGTAGTTTCCTAATTTTGAAATAATTTTTAAAATCGGATCAGTAGTTCGAGTGAAATTAATACTTTATGCTGAGTCAAACATCTTGTTGAAAATTGTTTAATAATGCAATGGAGAAGTCCTAGCTTAATACCTCTGTACGGACCAAATATGCATCGGTAAGTATCTCCAGTCCGATTCAAAGTTCATATTATGTTAATAAACAGTAAGGTCTTAAAATTTCATGCTCAAAGGTCTGGGATAAACAATGTTTTATCCCAGATATCTACTCCCGTCTGTACAATAGAAGTTTAAATAAAAATATCGTAAAAATATTACGTATTCATATGAATTGCTTTGCGTGTAACTGAAACAGAAAAGTACGTTGATGTCGATACAATGTCGAATAAGTTATGCATGTAAAACAGTCCCGAGCTCAACACAAGATAAAATTTATAGGTTCACATTTCAAAATAAAAACGTAAGAAAGTAATTTTCTACAAGAATATACATAGTACTGTGTATACGTAGCGGTATAAAGTCTCGCCTTAAATCTCGGAGGTCGTAGCTTCAATTCCTGCACGAGAAATTGTTCTTAGTTTTTAATTGTTTTTCAAATCCAGGTTTACTTGCTAGCTAGCTAGCTACTTTTAGTAGTATATTTGTACCTACTTTATTCATTAACGTAAAATGTTATTAAATAAATGTTTACTCATACAAGAGGCGAGTTCACATTTTTTTCAAATTATTTTTATATGGTTAAGAATGATTTTACTAGACCTAGAAAAAAAAATGATATGGTATTGATTTGAGATCTAGAAAGCGCTAAATTAAATATTTAAAATTGACGTGATATTTAGAGATGAAAACGATGTCAGTCATTTTCGTCTATACATTATCTGTGTCCTGACGTCAATGCTAGATCGTTGACGTCATGACTCAGAAAATGTAATAGTAAAAGATCGCGTTCTTCTTTTTTAAGTAGATATGACGTCTCAAAATGGCTGATCATGTTTTCAGAAATTAAATACATAGACAAAAAAAACGATATTAAGTTTATACTAGCACCTTCAAGTTTTTATTTAGTTTTTTTTATATTTAGGTTCGATTTCGACAAAAACTTTCAGAAATAAACATCATTGTAACATATTGATCAACTAGGCTATAGATGTTTGAGTTTTAGACCTTACACATTATATGCAACAGTTATACTACTAAATGTTGTATGTTTAAAGTGTAGTAGTCTTGTAGTTAAAAGGTTTAAAATATACTTTATTCATAATGTTTTACGTTTTCGTTTTTTACCGTCTTCTAATTATCTTAAACTAAGAATGACAGCACTATATAAAGACTACGATCTCTTTCATTAAAATCTTTCGTTTCCGTGTTATATGGCGTAGACTCTGAATACTAATGTTGGTAGAATTGCACAACTTTATATTAATTTACTCCAAGAGTTTGTTCCTCCGATTTATTTGTATTCATTATAATAGGTATGCCCACTCTCATTATGGGATTGAGGTCAGTTGCAAAGGGACTTATTTATCATACAGATAGAAATATGTTGCTGTTTTCTCGTTACGAATTGAAACAAGTGATGTTTTTATTATATTACACAGGCATTCTACAATTTTATGAAAATATATCGTAATAAATTGGCTTACCCATATTAGCCTTAGATAGTGTCATGTATAGTGATTACATTTGTGAATAAATCTCTGTGAATAATGTATATATATCTATATATCTTTAAAAAGATTACATTTTCTAGAAAGTTATTCATACAATCATCAGAGGTTTAAGCGGGGTTAGTCACTATCTGGACATACGAGACTGGACATGAGTGTGACTGGACATGAGTGTGACTGGACATGAGTGTGACTGGACATGAGTGTCCAGGTAGTGACTAACCCTTTAAGCGTTACTATGATTTAACTATCTGAGTAGGTATATTTTCTGGTAAGTACTAGTAATTTGAATGAAAAAAAACGTTATTTGTACTTTGTTGTTGTCCGTCAGCTCATTTAGTATTAGTGAATAGTTTTATTCTAAAGATTTTTTTTTTTGTTTGTTAAAACAACCCAAATTTCTTCACTAACGAGATCACTAAAGTAAGTATTAGTACTAACTTTAGTGATTACTATAGTGATAGAAACTATATTTATAATATAGAAAGGAGGCTTCAAATTCATGTAGCTATAACAATACCTCGTGATTTTATTGGCGATGTTTTATTTGTTCATAATCATCATGAGCCCGTATAACGACCACTTTGTTCACAACAGGAAGAAGGGTATACTTTCTTAAAGTTGTATGATTTATAAACATCATGACAAAGCCGATAACATGACGCCAAAATATATAGTCCAACAGTTTTAACAATTACAAAATTAGTCATCATCATCAGCATCCTCCCAAGGGAGGAGGGTTGTGCTATAGTCACCACGCTTGGCAGGCGGGTTGGTGACCGCAGTATTATGTTGTACCACACAAGGAAACGCTGTTGCCCGTTCCTTGATATATGATTTTATAGATGATGTTATAACAATCGGGACCAACGGCTTAACATGCTTTCCGAGGCACGGAGGGTAGTCCCTCAGCCAACCAGACCCGGATAGAAATCTTAGAATTTACAGGTTGTGAATTATTTATTGTTATTGCGTTATTAAGTGGTTAAAATTGGTCTATCTGTATTGTGCTGCTCTGCTGTGATAGGAATGTCCCGGGTTCGAGTCATGTCGCGCAAAAATTTGTGTTAAAATTTTCTCTCAAGAAAAATCTAAGTAGCAGTTCAAAGAGGCATGACGGGCGAGGCTTCAGAGAGCATGGAAAGTTATCAGTATCCACTAATCATTCCAGTGCTAATACCGTACATCCCTGCGCAGGAATAAAATTAAATATTCACCATCATCATTTTCAAAAGCCTCTATAAAGTCCACTGCTGAAAACGGGCCTTCTGCCGAGATAAGTTTTTACCATAGTCAGTGGGTTTCAACGCACACGGAGAAACGCTGCTGCCTGTTTCCTTGCTGTAGGAGATGTTATAACAGTCGTGATCAACAGCTTAACGAGAGGCACGTAAGGTAATCTATTATCCGATCAGACCTGTAAGAAATCTTAGATTTTCATACAAAGTTTTCTTGTCTGGCATGAGGATCGAACCCATGACCTCCGAGATTTAAAGCGTATGCCGCTAATCTCTGTAGCGTAGTGGTATGTGGCTCGCTTTAAATCTCGGAGGTCGTGGGTTCGATCCCCATGCCGGACAAGAGATCTTTGTGTAAATTCTAAAATTTCTTTTCAGGCCTGCATGGTTTAGGGACTACCCTCCGTGCCTCGGAAAGCACGTTAAGCCGTTGGTCCCGATAGTAATAAATAACATTATCTATAATAATCGTATATCAAGGAACGGGCAGCAGCGTTTCCTTGTATGGTACCACATAATACTGCGGTCACCAATCCGCCTGCCAAGCGTGGTGACTATGGCAAATACCCTCCCCGGGAGGAGGCCCATGTTCAGCAGTGGACATTATACGGGCTCATGATGATGATGATGTATACCGCTACGCCGCGCTATGGAGGTTGTCATATGATGGAATAGATATTATAGTGATATTCTATCTAATACCTACTCTGTCTTCTTTAAGCTTTAACTAAGGCTATAAAATATTACGCTACATAATGTTAGGGTGGGACAATAATAGTAATATAAGTAGATTGCTAGTTAACAATAGTTAACAATGCGCTCACAACATTATTTAACTTTTATAAAGGTAGCCATTATTTTATTAATGTTAGTTCAACCGTACGTTTTTAATTGTCTCTCCATTCCAAATAATAGTTTGACAGATTTTCTCAGTCCCAAAGGCGTAACTTCGTGTCAACAACAGCGATGCATGGGCGGCGGGCACACAGCCACGTATAACTTTGTTTGTGTTTCAGTTTCATTTTAGTTCTCACATTTGTAGATTACCATAATGGTACTAGTCGTTGATTTTATTCTTCTGGGTAATTTCCTTCCTTCCTTCCTCATTTCGTATTGATATTTTAATTAAGTAGTTAAGTGAGCAAGGTTTGATGAAAGGTGCCTTATTTTGTATTGGGTCTGAGTGTGGGAGCCAATTAAACGCAACTGAGTCTACTATACATTGACAGATTGTGTGGAGCACGTAATATTCTCGGAATACTCTAATGATTCACTCAGGGTTGCTGTACAAAAATACACTCGTTTTATAACAATTCTTATCGTGTTTGCAGGTTTCTGTCTACAGACAGACTATAGAGTGCAATTTTGATATTGTATACCAAGAAATGGGCAGCATATTAACTTCGTGATTTTACAGGAACCAGCCCACTTGTCAAGCGTAGTGACTAAGGCAATAGTCAATGGCAAGAGGTAGGTCCACGTTCATCAGTTTACGTTATACATAAAAAAATAACCTTTGTTCTGACACTCAGGTTGAACAATCGTCTTCATTATTTTCCTGGATCTTTAAAGTAAATTTTTGGTAAACACTTATATTGAGCGAAAAAACCGTAACCGTACAAAAGTGCAGCCCTAAATATATCTACCGCACATGCATTCATTTTTAATTCGATACAGTGCGAGTTTGGCACAAAGCGTGCGCTCGCGACGTGCGGTGAATAGTCAGTGTTTTTATATGTGTTTGATATATCTACGTTTTTTTGTTAGTAAAAAACTGAAATAATATGTAAACGCTAAGCGTAGATACATATTCAATAAACAGCAATTTAGGTTATAAACGTAACAAAATCGTTTGCGTCACGGGGATTAATTACGCTGCTATTCTTTAGTGCCGTGCCGCGAAGAAACCGAAATAACGCGTAAATTTCCTTTCAGCAGTATTTCCCCGGAGTGTAGGTTTCCAATCGGCGTTGGCAGGTCAGTTGAGAGTCAATGAAAAGCGGTAAAGTGGTACTGTGGCGCTGATTAAAGCCTGGAGCAATCGCCCCGGAAAGTATTTATAGGTACACCTGTTCGTTAGCGGCGCAAGTCGCAGCCAACTCCTTGATTAGGCGCCAACGGGCGTTACTTCTCTTCTACTACAAATAAAAGATTTTTCTCGTGCACGCCAATTGAAGATTTTGTTGTAAGACAGAAAATTTAATGTCTGTTAGTTGATTTATGGTATATAAAATTTCAATTGTGGGAAAAACATTTACCTTTGTTTGTGCAGCTGGTGCTGTACTACTTATATTTTTTTAATTTCAACATATTTAATTTTGATTTTGATTGATTAGTGAAACAATCTAGAATATAAAAAAATTAAAAACGAAAAGAAGAAAATAAATTTTTCAAATTGATAAAAAGCTAGTCTAATCACCTCATCAATCCAAGATCATGACAAAAAAGTCAGATAAAACGTAGGTGGGGGCAGATTTATGGGTTCCGTACGTTTTACTTTCGATATGTCGTTGGATTCGGTTCGAGTTGATTTTGCATGTGAATGGGTCGGTATGCGGTGCACGCGTAGTGCGTGCGCGCCGCGGTGCCGCTCGCATCGTCACTCCAGTCACGGAACCCCTTAATAACATCACGTTTGATGCGCCTCTATTATTATATTTTCATCTTCAGTCGGTCCCATGACAGGGAGTTGCGGCTCGAACGTAATACGAGGGCCTACATCGCTACTACTTTTGACTTTTTATCACTGTAACGCACAGATATTTTAAATAGATTCCAGTTTGTAACTTTACTGAGGGGTTTCGTATTGGCTTAGATTCAATAAATTTGCAAACGTTGTAACATTACTATACGAAGGTAAAATTCCTACTGTAATATAAGTTGACTCTGTTTTGAAAAGTCTAGATGGATTTGAATTTTAAGTGCTTTTGAAACTTTGCCGTCCCTTGCTATGTTATATTGTAAATCTATAGAGGACACTGGAAAAGTCCTTTTATTCTGTTTATACAGTTTGTAAATTCACACCTTCTGTTGAGTATTGGAGATGTATTGAAGAAGTACATTTTATTTTAGGCGTAGTCCGCTATGTCCTCTCGTCGCCCTTAAAGTTTTTAACTCATGGTGACAGTCCTTTTATATTTTTTGCGTAAAATACTGGTACGTAGGTATACACACAAGTAAGGTGGTACTGAACGCAGATCACGTTCCACGAAAGAAGACGCTTACCTGAAAGTTTTCCAACCCTTAACACATTAACTAACCGACGAGACTGGCGTCGCTAGTCTTCTTATATGAACTTAAAGGGCTAACAAAATAAAATGTAAAAATATATTTTGGTAATCTATTATAAATCACGAGAATCATAAAAAATATTCGATTCATATTTATTAAGTTAAAATGTATAGTACGATTATTATGTAAAATAATAAACATACTTAAATCTCATCGAACATTATTATCATGAGTTGGCAACTTTGTGAGTTATTCAGGTGTGCGATGAATAGGGTTGTCCAAATTCTTGCCGCTATCCGAGTTAGGGGCTTACGTCCTCAACGAATATTGAAGCAATGCATGACAAATATCGCAATTTAATAATATTACTACACATGTCGCATGTTATTCCTCTAAATGTAAGCAGATATAATGCGACATATGATAGACAACGTAATAAAATTTGAGTCAAAATATTTTTCGTTTTGATACAAAATAAAAAGAAACATGTTGACAAATGATTACATTTTATATCTACGTTGCGAAATGATAATGTAGTAGCACAAAATTCTAACAGACAAATAACTTATCTGAACATTTTCCAGTGGCGGAGCTCAACATTACGTCTATTGTGTTGGAGTAAAGGAATCTCGTATTTGCATCCGAGCGTGGAACGAAACGAAAGCCCAAGAACGTACGGCACGAGACGAAAAAGTAATTTTTCATAAGCATCGGGTCTGGTTTTCAATAACATGGCAAGTGAGAGCCGAAGGTTGGCATTCTGTGCGTTCCCGCAGCTATATTAATGGATTACGTATTGCCTTTTGTGATTTGACTAATGCGGCTTATGTTTGTGTTATAGCCAGTTTAGCATATATGTAGATAGTTACGATATATCTATGAAACATGATGATGGAAACTTTTAGATATTTAGCAAATGGCTTAAAAACTTTATAATTTGTGATAGAGAGTCTATTTGAATTCGTAATTTAATAAATCCCATGTAATGCGTAGGTGTAGTGTCTAGTAGCTACTATCAGAGCAAATATAATAAATGTAAATCTTTATGACAACTTTAAATTAGTTGTAAATTTGAAGCAATATAACCCGGAGCTCAAAGGCTAAGTATTATCAGTTATTGGTATAGGACCGTTGTTTGCAAACTAATCATAGCACTGTGGTTTGCTGTCGAGGAAACGACACTGTCCTTTGTATTTTAAAATATAAACAAGGTAGCATAGCGTCGTTTAATGAATTATATATTTAAATGCTATTATTATTGTCGCCCGTTTTACGTCCACAGCTGAACCTCGAAGAAATTTTGCTATAGTCACGACGTTTGGCTTCTTTATTTAAATATAATCATAATTATTATTAATTTATCTTTATTTCAAAAAGGTAAGTAACTTATAAACTAAGCTCCACAAAACCGTTGCAATGGTTTGACTGTGAGGTCGATGAGTCTCAAGACATATTTAAATGTACTAAAACTAAATGTTATTTAAGCAAAACACACACTTATATAAAACTTAAAACATTTCTAAATAATATTATTTTAATTTACGTCTAAATCTATTTGTATTTGTTTCTCTCCTTATGTCTGCCGGCAGACTGTTTAATAGTTTCTCTTGTTTAATGTTCTGTCACCAAAGTAATTGGTGACTCCGGGTACATTAGTAAATGTTATCAAAACCTAAATAAGTAATATTAAACATGTCTTCTAAGTAAGAAAATTTAATTTTAATGGCTCTTTTTTTATTTATGAACTTAAATAAAAAATATAAATAGGTGAATAAACTTTTACATAAAGTAACTTAGCTGAATGGAACCTAAGTTCTAATAAAAAACACTTAAAAATATAACTTTTTGTTTTCACTTTGCGCTCTGCATTGCAAAAAAATGACAGATAGAGGTAAATTATAGGCGAGTTATTTGTGAGGTGAGAGCGACCCTTCTGCGGGTCGAGACGGCGCGGCGGTAGTAGGAGCAGAGCCGCTTTTACTTAACGACAGAATTCTCTCGTGGTTAGGGGCACCTCGCTGTCTAGGGACCCCTTACTTTGAGAGAAATGAACTCTTTGTTCATACTTTGATAGAAAAAAAAACTTGAAATAAAAACCAAACATGAAACAGATCGCGCAAACTGTTTACCTATAAGTTTAAATAGCAGGTAGTAAACCTTTCGAAGACCCCAATGTTCATCCTGATCACCTCCTACATTACAGCATAAAAAACACAGTGTTTATAAATGTATGGAAAAAATATATGTCTTATTTTAAACATCTTCTAAATTAACTCTATAGTTTGGTTCTCACAATTTCGCTCTGATTTGAGGTAGGCTCCTAAACGAAGGAACGTTTTAATAGATAAAAATAGGATAGTCATTAAATTTAGTTTTAATCGTGAATTTTAGGGGGCCACCTTAGGCCAAATTGAGCCAAGATACGGCACTGGGCGACGCGGCTGCCGAGCCGCAGTCGGTGAGTTCGTTACTACGCTCCACTGAATCCGCGAGTGACACCAACGAGTCTCTTCACCACCGAACATCACTCGCAAAAAATGTATTAAATAAAAAAACATACCTTTTTAACTTCTCAACGACTTTCTGTGGACGAAATTGCTAAGTCACAGCTTTACCTTCGCATAAAATATGATAGATACTTATGTGTCGGTAGATACGTACATTTGTTTGTATTGCTCTCCGCACATAAACATAACGAACGAATACAACGGATCAGTTTAATATTTGTATAAAAACTAGGTACACATCTATTTTATTTCAGACGTTACCTTGCAGACTTTTACGTGATCCTCTAAGTAAGTTTATGAGTTAAAATAAATCGTGGCACATAAAATGTTTAGGCGGCGACATAGGTGGGTAGAACAACATTTATTTATGACAATCGTTAGTCACGATCGTTTTTATCATAGAGATGCCCTAATGTTATGTAATAAGTTTATCGCACGGTGGACGGTGGGCGCTGTCCGCCGCACTATTGATACGATCGACATTGATATTTAACTTTCCGTCACGTCACGTCAGCTAATTCTCATTTCCAACAAAAACGTCCGGAAATTGGATATAAGGATCTGCGCGCTCGGATCCGGCTACGTGACGTTTGTCGAACACGTCACTACACTATGTGGTAATTTCCGCTCTATGCTCGCGGAAAATTACTTTAGCCGCATGGAATTTCCGATAGCATAAAATAAAACCATTAAATTTATAAGATAGCGACCTGAGCTTGATTTTTTGCACGGTTGAAGCCCCTAAGTAACTATTACGTAAAAAATATGTGTATTATTATATTTAAAAATATGTTGTGGAGATTAGTGATAAACAGATCATTTTTGACGCGATTTTAAAAGTCAAATCGTGTTTTTAAAGGCAAATTGTTAAAACTCGATTGTGTTTTTTTTTTGATAAGACTAACTATTATCAGAGTTTTTGCAGTCTACTAGTATTATTGTTAACCCCTCGTGTTAAGCTAAAATGCTTGTGTTACGAGTGGGTTCACGTCGGTAGTGCAATGGGTGGTGATCGAACCGGCGCGGCGCGGCGACCACTAGATCGCCCTAGCCATTGGGCTACGGCCACTTCAAAATGTATTTACTAACCTTAACTCTAATATAACGTTTGCAATTTAAGTGTTGCCTTTCTATTGTATTTTTAATTTGATGAAGTGAGCTTTAGGTCATTTAGTTAATACATTTTCCGTCTTTTTTTTTTATTTTGAGTATTTTGGGTCCATAATTTTTTGTTGATTACTATTACTATATACTTTGTGCTTCACAAAACCATCAGCTTACTTTTAAAGCAAACCCTGTAATACTTCTATACGTTTACGTTTACGTCATGTAAGTCCACCAAACATCGAGTGTGTACCTAAGTCAATTAATGTCTATGGCTGATGCACGCCATACCAATAACGATACATAGATAAAAGGGTGATTATTACCGAATTAATCTTACAATGGTTCCGAGCCATGTCCACTACGTGTTGTATACATGTGTGTGATTATTAGTGTAGTGCAGGGTTCCCAAACTTTATCAACTGTAGGCCTCGGTGCTCCTGTTTGGATAAGCACCCGGGGAGCAGTAGTGGGTAGACCCTCGTCTCGTTGTATGATTAAGAAATTATCACTATATAGAAGTTAGCACACTGCGGTGATAATACATCCATCATCATTATTATTAGCCCGTATAACGACCACAGCTGAAAATGGGCCTCCTTCAGAGGGAGGGTTTTTGCCACCATGCTAGACGGGTTGGTGACCATTACTTACTGACGTTTAGTCTTGGTGTCCATCTAGTTGAAAAAAATACCGTCTAAAAGTAACAATTATAATAGGTAGACGGATAATATCAATTTGGTCTTATCGGCATAGTGGTAATGTGTATAACGGTATTGGTAAAAATGTGAACTCTAAGAAATCTCTAGAGAAAAATTGAATTAATCGGAGCTAAGTCAGGAATTTAGCACGTAAAGCTGTCGGTTCTGCACATGATCTTTTACTGTCTGTATGGGCGCACTGTTCCACTGGATGTGAGAGTAAAAGATCAATCCTTTACGCTTATACTAATAGAAATTAAGTCTTTGTAGACTCCATTTCTGTTTGCATACGACATGTATTGTATTTTGAACCATGACATGTCTTGTACAGCACAGAGCAGTTGCCCATGTCGTAATTGCCAAACTCTATCAACACTACATTTTTCGATACTAGCTGTCATAGTGAGATAGGTATGTTAATCCAGCCTATAGGCGATGCCTGCGTAAAAATATCAATGGTTAATAGGTCTAGTAGTCCGTCCTAAAAGAATAACAAACATCCATACATTTTTGGTTTGTGGTATTAGTGGCGTAATTATAATAGTCGGTAGACTAATGCAAAAATTAAACATCGATAAGTGTAAAGTAGAAAGAATAGGGTCCTTCTATCTTTCTACGTCACGCTTTGGGAACCGCTGGTATAGTGTTTGCGGCGAGTGCGTAGCGGACACGAGGTGACAGTGTCGGCGGGTCCGTGATGTCACGCATCGCACCTCACTACTGTCGATGGACACGTCACACCATGTGACATGTGGAAATAGTATTCAGTTATTTAATTTCGATACCATGTGTTAACGTGTAGTGACGTCCATAATATTGCAGCATATTTTTGACTTTCTGTTTTGCATTTATTCGACAATGTAAATAATTACCTATTAACATAATGGAAGAGCTTTTTTTATGAATTCTAAAGTTTCTTAATGTAAATTTTGTATTAAGTATCTTGAGATGAAATGAAATGAAAACAATAAAAAGTGTTGTGGCTTTTTTCAGTTTGCCCTTATAACAACGTTAAAAATATATCGGTATTAGACTATATTATGCAATCTGTTTAAATAAAGTTTCTTCTTTTCAAATTATATTTTCAGTACGTTTCTGTAGTCAGTAAAGTAATATTACCATTTTGTAGTAAGTAAACTTCGCTAGTCAGGTCAGTCAGTAACATCAACAACAAAAAGTGCTAATTTTTGATATTTTCTTTTTCTATTAGTGTTAAACATTCAAGCGTCATAGTATTAAATTAAATCGGAATCGAAATTATCAGATACAATCTATGTTGCATTTTTTCACATAAAAGTCTTGGTATCTTTCTGTTACGCGACGAGCTTTTTCAGTACAAATACTTTTGCATTTTCCTTGTCTTAAACGAAAAAAACTTTTAGTATAACAAAAGGAAAATTGAATAATATTTTGACATCATTATCATCAACACTATCAGCCCATATAACCTCCACTGCTGCATATGGGCTTCTTCCTTAGGATAGGATTTGGCTATAGGCACCACGCTTGGTAGGCGGGTTGGTGACCGCAGTATTATGTAATAACATATACAGGGAAATGCTGCAGTCCATTCATTGGTATAAAATTGCCATAGATAAACTTATTAACGTGCTTTCCGAGGTATGGAGAGTACAGTCCCTCAACCAATTAGACCTAGAAATAAATGAAAGATTTTACTCAATCATGTCTTGTTCAGCGTGGCGATCAAAGCCAAAACTAGCCACGGTGATTGTTAAATAAAAAATTGGGAGGATTCTATTTTATAGAAATATCTACAGCAGCAATATTGGACACGCCAGAATTTAGTGTTTACTTTTGCAAAGCCTTACTTTGTATCTACATAAAGCACTGGCCACTACCTAATTATTGAAAATCATTTTAACTTGGGTTCACCAGAGCACTTCTGAAGTGTGCTCTTTTGTAAATATAAACATAAATGTAGCTTATTTTAATGGATTTTTACCTTTTTTCTGAATTATACAAAAAACGACTACGACTCTCAATTACGATTAACGTAGGTGCAGCCAACATTTATGGTATCCATACAGCAGCTGACTGAGCTTACTAAGTGGATCATCGCTTTGACACTTCATTCAAACTACCTACATCAACAAATATAGAAGCGATTGTACAACATGAAAACCAACACAATGAACAGACGACGTGAAATTCTGAATAAGCAAAGCAATATATCCGGCCGGACGACGCACTACAATGTTTGTCTACCTATTAATATTAGCGAAACAGAACAGGTTTCCCAGATTACCATAATTTGCTTCGATGCATTTGAATAATGAGAACGTGTCCCCTTGTTCCTCGGTTGCCTTTGTATATCTATCAAGCTTATTCGATTGTGAAATATATTATTACTGCCATTTTAATTAATTTATAAGTAGGTGTTTGAATACAAATTTAGATCGTTACTGTGATAAGAAGTTGGATAATAAAATAAGTAGGTATAAATGATTTACACGATGCGATTCATACTTTTACTAGTGTTCGATTACTCAGAGTCGTAGCGTGATGTTAATTCAGATTGTAAGTTGTAGGATATGCAACTAAATAGGTTTTATTCAAGTATAGTAAGAGGGCTAGGGTTTGTGAGGTGTATTTTTACGGCAGTATGTTACTAAACATGGTCCGGAAATTTACTAACTTTATGGAAAATAGATTCTTCGATTTTGTCAATTGACTAAAATATACTAAAATTAGTATAAAAGGTGTTTCCAATTAATATATAAAATATAATCCCTTTAAATGTAGTTTAATAGTAAAGAAAATTCTGTAAAATAATACATGTTATTTTTTTATAAAAAAATCACGTCGGTAAAAAAAGGGTTCACGTCCGTAGTGCAATGGGTGGGCATCGAACCGGTGACCACAAGATCACAAGTCCGACACCCTTAGCTGTTTGGCTACGGGCGCTTTAAAATACTAGCTGTGTTGACGGTACAATATTTGAGTTTGAGTTTGAGTACATGCTGGTGAATAGTCGAGTGATGTGAGTGAGTGACTCACCTCGTAGTTGTAGGTATTATGTATTTTTATGTACGATCATATTTTATTTTTTTATTACGTCGTATTAGCAAACATATGGATCTGATTTAAAATGCATTTTTTTTAAATTAAGTTGTCCGAGGACTTCAACTCACCTCATGATTCTTGTCTGTTTATTTTTCTTATATTATTTAAGTTACTGATATGTTACTGTTGAATAATAAGTGCCTGTTACTTGACGTTAGGCTTACAGACAGACGTGTAGCACTTGCGCAATCATTGTATTGCTACCTATTTTTTTATTAATTTGACACTTAGGTATATTGTGAATTTTTGATAAGATTTTGAAAGAAAATAAAAAAAGCTGGCCAAATGCGAGTCGGACTCGCGCACGAAGGGTTCAGTACCATTTTCAAGTGCCTGTTGCCGTTATTAATATCGAGAGAAAAGAAAGAAGTTATTGTATGGGACCCCCCCCTAAATATTTATTTTATTTTTTAGTATTTGTTGTTTTTTATTATATTTTTGTTATAGCGGCATCAGAAATACATCATTTGTGATTTCACCAGTCTAGCTATCGCGGTACTTGAGATACAGCCTGGTGACAGACAGACAGCGAAGTCTCAGTAATAGGGTCCCGTTTTTACCATTCGGGTACGGAACCCTCAAAAATTACGTAATTAATACATACGTTAATGTAATTTTGCATTGATAAAACACGTTAACTCAATAAGCAACATAGTTTATGTGACATATCTATATTTTTCATAAATAAATGCTCCAGTAAAGAACCTACTTCATTACTTCCATTTTTTTTTAAGTAAATAAAATAAAACAAATAACTATTCTAAAAATCCAAAGTTTTTTAAAGGAAGTTTTTTTTTAAATATTAGTTTCATAAATTCTTCATATGAATACTTGGACGTGCTGTCAATTAATGGAGCGCTGCTACTAGATGTAACTAAGCCAAAGATAATATAGTTTACTTTAATAAAATGGTATATTTGGACATTTAAAACTAGAATGCCCTATTCCATGCTGAATATTTCAATTTGAATAATATATTGAAATAAGAAGTACCAATTTCGAGGTAAACGGCACCCACTACATATTTCAGGAATTATAATAAAAATAGGAGTGGGATATCTTATTATAATAATTTCAATTTGAGCAGGTTCCGTGACTGGTGGTGTGTCGCTGCGGGAAGGGGTTATTGTGATATTGCGGCGTCTCATATTGCCGGTAGAGATTTATGGGAGACTTCGGGCTCCGGCGCGCCGCCGCGCCGCGCCGCTTGCGAGTCGCGGTGGTGTCGTCCCCACTGCCACGATACGACATTTCATAGCGTGTGCATCGAAATTTGGTTTAGCTAGATATTATTCGAGGATGTAGACGATATGATTTAAGATTAAATTGCGGGTTTTGTAAACTCAATATTTTTTACGAATTCATGTGTTTTGTGTGTGTAGACATCTTGTGACGAATTTAACAGATACCTTTCTGTTTTGCTTGTTTTTTTACGGCTAGCAAGATGATACATACTCATTTGATGTTTAATGGCGTAAGAATCCAAATTATGTAATGATTGTTTGCAGCAAAGTCTATAGATGCATTCTACCCAACTTAACTACTGTTAAGTTAACGTTATTTATCTCGGTGCGTTTCAATTACCTACCTCATAGCGGAAGTAGAGAACAAATGCGCAATAAGAGAATGCAATTTTCCTAAGTATCTACTTACTGAATTATTTCAAATCTATTTGGTATTAATACTTTCAGTGTCACGTAAATTCTATGAAAACAGTTATAAACTCACTTAAAGAATGAAAAAAGCAGGAATCCTAACAAATGGGTACTAAACATTGCATTATTGCAGTATTCAGTTGGCAACTACAGCGACTGTATAATTCAAACTAAAAACTCAATTTGAATTCCATGTAAACAAGTTTGTGGCTTTCCAAACATATTCACATAAAATCATAATAAGCGAACTTTGTCAATAGCAGCTGAAACTATTATTGAAAACTACCGACTTTATCTTCAAGTCATTATTGTGTTTCACGGACAAAAAATACTCACTAATATACATAATTATTAAAGTTTGCAGTACACAGTTACAGTTAGTGTTGTATATGACACAATTTTATAGAGAAACTTATCTATATATTTATGTACTACAAATTTTCTATTTTGCCAAAGAAAAATTAAAGCTTGTTCGGATACAAAGATAAATAATTGGTTTTTACTTTAAAGTACCTACGGGAGGCGACAGGGTTAATGTGGATTTATTCGAGCACTTTAGATTAGGGGACGGTAGTTTAATAACGTACAAATAAGTGTACATTTCAATAATTTGTCGATTTGAGCGTGACGCAAAGAGGACGAAGAAATTTTTTTGTTTAACATAAGATGTAAGTCAGAACCGCGGGTGTACTTTTCAGATCTGCCTAAATTTATTGCAATTATTTTCTTGAAGAAAATATAATTGTCAGATTTTTATTGAAATTTATTGATTTAAGTGGACCCAAAAGAAGCTCCTATTGTTTGCAATAGGAGCTTCTTTTGGGTCCACTTCTTTGGGTACGTTTTGGAAATTACGCGAGCTCTAGATGGTTTATTGAAAATGCCAAAAAAGTGTTTTAAAGACGATTTAGCTTGATGTGCAAGTTGTGCTGACTCATAATCCGGCGTTTATTTAATAGGGTTTTTATTCTGACTATTTGAAAAATATATTTATTCCTACTCCCTTTCGTCATGCTCAAATATTCCGATTATTTAAACAAACAACCTAGATACCTTACCTTAATCTAACGGCTCGAATAAATCCACACTAACTCATCACCTCCCGTAATATAATACAATCACACTGAAATTCCCTATTTAAATTCCACTGTTAAAACTCAAATGTTTATTGAAGATAGTTAGTTATATATTCTATCGTATTACGCCTGCAATTTTCATAAATATGGAATATACATGTTTATGAAAATCTGTCAATAATTATAATGAACTTTGCGACTTGGCAATCCCTCGTCTTTGCCTAACTTATCCAAGTTGTACTCGTTGATAAGCAAAATATAAACGCGGCATGGAGTAATATCGATCTATGGAATAAAAGTTTAATTGCGAAAGTTGTTTATAGTGTTCAGACGGCAAGGCGACCAAGGGATGGTCTCCCAGACCAGACGTAGTAGTCTATCAGACAATTATCTGCTAACAGTTTCTTAACTTGATTATTCAGTTCGGTTTCAATAAGGGTATAGGTATTGATCGCAGTTTTAACCGGTATGGACCAGTTTTATTTTAGTTATTTAAACGAATCGCAACTTTTTAAATTAAAGTTGTCCGTCTTAAACTGATCAAATACTACTTTTACATTGTGCGCTGCTTATTTGTATTGTGTTCTTACTGGAAACCTCCGTATACTGAGAAAAATCATTAGATTGAGATACCGTGACGTATACTTCTAGCGGTATAAGTCTCTGAGATCGTGGCTTCGAACCCTACAACGCCGGCAAATCTTTGTGTAAAATCTCGTTCAATATGTGAATAAGTTTCAAAATTGAGATTAATAAAATTCGACCAGGATTCGAACCTGCATCTTAGGTTAAGCCCCTAATGCCTTAGCCAATTAAGTTACGGTGGAACTACACCGGTCGCCGAAATTTATCAATCTCTTTATAACACGTCACTAAGGGGGGGGGGGGGGGTAAAGCATTCAAAAACATTTAAAAATGTGAATAAGTATTTATTTATATTAATAACAAGTCATATTATAGAAATTATTTCGGCTTAGGAATACGTAGCAGCATACATTTTAAAAACAAAAGAAAGACGTGTTAGTTACACTATTTATAACTCAAGAACGGCTGAACCGATTTGGCTGAAAATTGGTAGGGAGGTAGCTAAGAACTGGGAGAAGGACATAGGATTTTGGGTAGGGGTAGGGTAGGGTAGGGTAGGGTAGGGGTAGGGTAGGGTAGGGGTAGGGTAGGGGTAGGGTAGGGGTAGGGTAGGGGTAGGGTAGGGTAGGGGTAGGGTAGGGGTAGGGTAGGGGTAGGGTAGGGGTAGGGGTAGGGTAGGGGTAGGGTAGGGTAGGGGCAGGGTAGGGTAGGTGTAGGGTAGGGGTAGGGTAGGGGTAGGGGTAGGGGTAGGGTAGGGGTAGGGTAGGGTAGGGTAGGGGTAGGGTAGGGTAGGGGTAGGGTAGGGGTAGGGTAGGAGTAGGGTAGGGTTAGGGTAGGGGTAGGGTAGGGCAGGGGTAGGGTAGGGCAGGGGTAGGGTATAAAAGTCCACCCGTGCGAAGCCGGGGCGGGCCGCTAGTTAGTAATATATGCGACCGTTACCAGTGAAGGCCTGGGTTCAAGTCGGGGAAAGTTGTGTTGGTAGAAATTTGCTCTCAAGCGATATTTCACCTGTGCCTGTGAGCACCTAGACTAGCTAGCTAGACCTGCAACTGATCTCTCACTTGTCGGTAAAACAGTTGTAACGAATTTTAGAAGTAAAGGAATAGAGAGCGCCTATGTATGCGCAAACACATAATCACTTTAATATGTCCATCGCAGATGGCCGATCTCCTTAGAGTTTCGCAGCCAAGGCTATTATATTTTGTCTATATTAGGTATGTGATTCATTATTTTGTAGATTTTTATTTCTATTTAATTTTTGAGATAAACATATTTTTTTAATTCACCTTAAGTTAGAGATTCAGTTTAAAGCAAATTTTATCATACTTTCTACTAATTAAGTAGCTTGTTAAAGTCCGGAGAACTATTCTCGTTAAAAGGAAATCTGTAAACAGTATAAATCAGTTACTTAAAATTATTTTTAAAGTAACTAACAGTTGTAATAAAACGGTTGCAGTAGATATTATGATTAAGAATGTTACTATAAAATTTATATGTCAAGTTTATCGCATTGAGAATGGAAAGTAGTACAATATACAGCTTATTTAGAAACAAAATTTGTTAAAGCAATATTTAGTCCGAATATAATGTTGATGTTTAGATAATGACTTTATATATTTGTAGCTTAGTGGTTTATTTTGGGTTCGAATCCCGCCGCAGAAAAGAGTGCGCCCGCGAACGCGACGCGTCCCCCCTCGCCCTCCCGACCCTTAGTTTGCTATGAACCTTCCGATGCCCTCGTAGACCCGAAGTCCGAGAGGCCCGCGAACTGTAAAGTAGAGCGACAGTTGCACAAAATTCCCCTAAAGAAACTAAAAGCCATAATCCCTCAATCTCCCCGTCAGCGACCGCCCTGAGCCGAGGTCCAAGTCCCATAGGGGACGCCCTCTTGCGCAGGTTGCTTAGTTTGTAGTGTTGAAACCATTTATGTAAGCCGGAGCTCTGCTCGCCTTTATGCCCGGTGAAGTAACAAAAGCCTCAGCGCTAAATAGATACGTCCGTACGAAATAAAAAATGGGTTCGATTCTTCAGACCGAAAAACTGTTTGTGTAAATTTTTAAGATTTATTTTCAAATCTTTCTTTATAGTTCCTCGAAAAGCAAGTAGGTAGGTAAGGCCATCCTTCTCAATTATTAGAATCCTATAAAATCTTCAATTGCATGTATATACGTCACGTTACGTACGTTTATATGGTTTACACACTAAACATTCCTAATTCAAGTATGTAGTCAAATAAATACACAAAAACCAATAATTTTGCCTTTTTTATTTATGTGATCGTTAGTTGTAATGTTGTCCTTTAAAACTACATTAAATAGAACTGTCGCAAAATGTACAAATGTAGTTATTATTATACTGTTCACACTGCTAACCTTATAATGCAACTTACTATAGCTTCCGCGCGCAGTTCACCCGCGTAACGCCCGTTCCCATAGGAGCTTTATAATTAAATATAGACTATATCCTTCCTCGATAAAAGGGCTAATAGCACTATAATATATACAAGTAGTTCCTGAGATTAGCGCGTTCAAGCAAACCTTGAAACTGAAGAGTTTCTAGGTTTGCTTTGCTCAGAAACTTAAAATCTATTCTAAAGCTTTAGCTTTAGCTTTATATATTAGTATAGATTTATAGTTATCAATCGTATAATTCTTATTATTATAAAGGAGTACAGTCATTATTGAAGATCATTTACTGTAAGATTTCCGTACTGTAAAAGAAAGTCTGAATTATAGTAAAGTCGTCTCGTGTGCAGCTGTAAAAGTGCAATTAATTATAGCGGTTTCCCCGTTCTACTTAAATTTTAATTTTAATAGGATTTACTCCCGGACATTAAGCTGTGGATTACAAGGAAAATGCAGGTTTTTCCGGCCATGTAGTGCAACTGACTAATTTTCTTTTCTTCATAAAAATATATATAAACTTACATTAGCTATAAATTTATATAAAAATAAGTACTTTGACTGTTTCATCAATATATCTTTATAAAAGTCCTTTCTATATTGATACAATATTTAAAAAATATAATAATTACAATGAATACGTATCTAGCTAGAATTATTTTATGTTGTTCATACAAATAGTTGTTCATCCACTTAATTTTAAAAATTATTTTGAAATAATTTTACAGTTGTCCTCAAAAATAAATTGTATAAAGCATGTAAAGATAACGACTTTGGAGTGAATTGCTTTAAAACAATACCGAATATTTGATAAGGCATATATTAAATTACTTAAAAACAAAATGATCTATTAAAGATTTACGACTAGGTATGTAGTAAATATGTAGGTATGAACATAGAATATATTGACCATATTTTGTATATAAAAACGATTATTATGGTGTTATCGTGGATAACATGTAATATGATAGGGTTCTTGCACTAGCTTCATTTACTTAATTTTTAATTGTTTAGTTCCTTTAATATTTTAGCAGTTATCGGTAGTGCTCAATAAGGGTATATCAACTAACTCATGATCTCATTCCACAATGATTTTATTCCGGCTTCTACCCAAAACGTCTTCCAGTTTTATCCCACTAAAGTTGATCAATATTTTTTGTTAAAAATAATTAAGTACTTGTACCGACAGAATAAAAACATAATATTTATTTTATTTGATGACTACACAAAGTAATTATTTAGAACAATTATTTATCATAATGAAAGAATTTATTTTTTATTTTTATGCATTTAATGTTTATAAAATTTGTTTGATACAAAATCTTGAAATTGATTCCTGGACTTATCCTTAGAATTTTAATTTACAATATGATACAACTTATTTCATTAAACCCATACAGACATATATGAAGGTATTAAATAATTAGTCTCGCTTAATTTGGTTACTTGCTTAATTTGGTTGAAGGCTACCTGTCACACATATTGTGCTAGCATCGATAGGGGAGGCCTATGTTCAGCAGTGGACGACAACAGGCTGATGATGCTGAACTAATCTAGCATATTGTTTGTCTAAGTTATCTAGGATTCGTTTCTTAATAATGCGCGACAGTAGTTGCAATGGATAATGCACGGCAAGTACTAGTAAAAATGTTAATATAGTTAATACAAAATTTAACATCACATTGTCTCATAGGAACCAGTCCAGTATTAGATATGTGATGGTAGAGAATTTCACAAAAAGAAAAAAACTAACAAGGTCAATTATTCTATAATATGGCGATGTGCAAAAGCTCCTTCTTTCTGCTTATACTACCATAATAAAAACAAAGGACAATTATATAATTATTAAAAGTGAACACAAAATTAACTGTTTAAGAACGTTCGCCAAACTTGCAATTAAACAGTCGATGAAGCAAATAAAAGAAAAAGTAAAACGTAGTTATCACTACGTTTTACTTTTTCTTATCTCAGATTATGTGAACAAGACTGAAATATTTGAATAAGGTGTATAATTTTACCCACAAGAGAAGTTTTCTGTGCTGACCTTACATAATTTATATTAGTAATATTAGTACATAAAATATGTAGGTATACGAAGATAGAAGTATAACAGCTGTCTTGTGGGTTGAGAAAGGAATCAATTTTTAATGTGGATAGAAAGTGGGATTATTATTATTAAGTTTTGCTCGTGGGACGAAAATGTGGAATGAAGGTGGAAATACCCCTAAAAATTATTTTCATTCATCTAGATCATTCTGTTAGGCTGTACTTAGACTGAATTGTAAATCGAATAGTTTGCATATTTAGCTATGTTCTATAATTTTCTAATGAAATCTGTTTTCTTCCTTATATATTACTAGCTGTCCCGTGCGGTTTTACTCGCGTAGATCCAGTTCCCGTGGAAACTTTAATTTAAAAATAGCCTATGACAGTCAAAAACGACGTTGCTTTCTATTGTACTAATATATACTATATAAATACTTATTATAATTAACAAACATGAATAAAATACAAACTAAAAGTAACTAATTAAAAATAAAACTAACTTATATAAGTACCTACTACTATTCTAAATCTATTCTACTTGGCAAGGTTCCCAGAATGCTGGCAGCATCACCACGTTGAATGGCAATGCTTACGTGCTGTGCAAAGTAGAAACCAGCACTCGGAGAACGTGCCGCACTTAAGAGGGCCGCTGCGAGGTATTTATAAATTAACTAGCGGCCCGCCCCGGCTTCGCACGGGTGGACTTTTATACCCTACCCCTGCCCTACCCTACCCCTACCTTAACCCAACCCTACCCCTACCCTACCCGTACCCCTACCCCTACCCCTACCCTACCCCTACCCTACCCCTACCCTACCCCTACCCCTACCCTACCCCTACCCCTGCCCTACCCTACCCATACCCTACCCTACCCTACCCCTACCCTACCCCTACCCTACCCATACCCATACCCTACCCTACCCTACCCCTACCCTACCCTACCCTACCCTACCCCTACCCCTACCCAAAAGTATCCTATGTCCTTCTCCCAGTTCTTAGCTACCTCCCTACCAATTTTCAGCCAAATCGGTTCAGCCGTTCTTGAGTTATAAATAGTGTAACAAACACGACTTTCTTTTGTTTTTAAAATGTATTCTGCTATTTAGGACGGAAACAAATCCAACAAATCAAAAACCATGGCAATCGGTCCAGCCGTTCTCGAGCTATAAGTGTTGTAACAAACACGACTTTCTTTTGTATATATAGATTTGGCTCCCGGTCCCCACGGCCGGAATGTTTCGACACCAAAAGGCACAAATACATAACCACTATCAAGGGTACTATATTTGCGCCTCTTGAGATTCTCCGCGGATTCAGCCGCCATGCCAGCCATACCCATTTTTTTTTTTTTTTTTTTTGTCCGGGGGGAAATGCATTGACGCATTCCCACCACCGTTGCAGCGTATTTGCGCGCTGGCGGTGGGATATGTGGGACTCGCCCTCTCCATAGCGTGGTATGCTAAAGTCATACCACGAGGAGAGGACCCTACACCACTTAAACCTCCCGGACACTCCTTCGATCCGCCGTTGGCGGGGGTCGGGTACGCATGAGCAATCCGGCCCCCCGACAATGCCAGCCCTACCCTGAGTCCCGGAAAGATGAGAAGATGTCTACTAAATCCATTTTGATTTCTATTGTTAAATCAAAATGGATTTAGTAGATCCAGAGATTACCCCTACAACGTCACAATTCACAAACTTGACTTCTTTATAATATTATCTTGTTCTATATTCTTTACTAACTGTGAAGACGTTAACGGAGATATTTTTTGCGATATTAACGCACGGCAATATATAATCATAAAATCAAATTAATTTGGAAATTCATGATAGTAATATATCATCATCAGCCCGTATACATCCAATGCTGAACATGGGCCTCCTCCCGGGGGAGGGTATTTGCCATAGTCACCACGCTTGGCAGGCGGATTGGTGAACGCGGTATTATTTTGTGCACACAAGGAAACGCTGCTGGCCGTTCCTTGATATACGATTATTATAGATGATGTTATAACATTAACGTGCTTTTCGAGGCACGGAGGGTAGTCCCTCAACCAACCAGACCCGGAAAGAAATATTAGAATTTACACAAAGATTTCCTGTCTGGCATGGGGATCGAACCCATGACCCCCGAGATTAAAAGCGAGCCAAATGCCGCTACGGGAGGTTGTGTGAAAGTAATAAATATATCATATATATATTAACTCTTGAAAGAATAAAATACCTAGTAAATCCCTGGCAAGATTGCAAGAGGGATCAAGTAGATGTGGGCAATGAAATCTGTGTAGATTTATGTGTCGCGGTGCGTTACCGGTTGCGGTGTAGTTACACGGCTACTATGTGGTCGGGTTATCTTGTTTACGGTCTCCGTCGACCGTCGACCGTCACCGACGCGTCGCCCCCGTCGTCGCCCCGCCATCGTACCTGACGTGCAGTGAACTTGCCACTTTGTTATCCTTGTTTATCTGTTTTACTGCTATATGAGCTAATATACGAGAAAGGAGATAAGTCTTAAGAGTAAGTATTCTGTAACTTTTTTTCTAAATTGAAGTTTCTACTTAACCACTTTTTTTGTATTTCATTCTCATTTTTTAACTACTACTACTGTTCTTTCTCACATTAAGTCTAATCTTAGAACTGAAACTTACACAAAATGTGATTAATTGAAAGAAGTTACACTACAGAAAATACTTACGTAGGTATGCTTTAATTTTATGCACCAAATGGCTTAAATTGATGAACACGGTATAGAAGATTACGGTTATTTTAATACACGAGTAAACATTCATTAACCGAGCACTGTGCAACCACAATAAATCCCACAAAACATCAACACTAGTAATTACTGTAAAAATATAGCATAAACAATAGATGCCTAACTAAATAAGCGAACGGTCCACGTTGAACACTTATTGCGTTAGCGGTCACATTACGCTAATGTTTATTTCCAACATGAAGCTTATCTAGTCTTCTCAAACGGTACTAAAATTGTTGGTGGCAAGGTAGTTAACCCTTGCGCGGGCCCGGCGCGGGGCGCGGGTCGCGCTCGCCGTAAGCCCCGCAATAGATAAAACAGTGATAGAACATGCACCGCGCCGCCGGTATGAATAATTCATTAGTTTCAGTTGCCACTTTTGTTGGTATCGGTGGATTTTCAGCGCTTCACACCGTCAAAAATATGCGTTGAGGGTCTGGTTATTGTTAGACTGTACTCTTTACCATCTCGTTCATTTTAAATGTGCCGCGTGGCGGTGACGACGTTTTATGAATTATTTACTGAATAAAAATATTAGACTGAAACTAAACTTTTTGTGATTTAATGGCTTCTTTTTGAAACGTAAAAAGCTTAACAAATATTATATTTAGGTATTAAAAGTTTGCAAACTGTCCATTATCAGTAGAATTATACGAAAAATGAATATTAAGCTAAATATTATACATAAAATAAAAGATAAAACGAAAGTCAACAATGTCTAGTAAAAGCTGTTAGCAAAGACCCGGCGCGGCGTCTCTTCTAACCACCCCTGCGAATCCCGTTATAATTTACGATCATCCCGAAAAATCCCGGGATTATTTTTATTCGATAACGATAAAGGTGCCGCAGAGGGTTACCTTTATTATCACTCAGTGTGGGACGACTCTTTTACTACTTTACACATGTTAGTCACTTTGAACGGAATGTGAGTTTTGTGGTCAGTATAAATGGGGTTTTTAGGGGCTTCACATGGGTCTATAATATAAATAGTTAGATATAATAATAAAAGTGTTTATAATATTAGTAGGATATTGTGAAATAGTATAAGCATAGAAAACATTTCTGATTGATCAAAAGAGTTGAGGGTTAATCATGACCTTTGATCAATCATAAATGTTTTTAATTTTACACAAATTAAATAGCTGAACTGCATTTCTGGAAAATATATGCAATTAATAATACAAGATAAGTATGAATAGAAGTTTTCGACAGCCAGTTCAATAAAATTATTTATTTTAGAGTACATTTTCTTTCTTTTATAGAAACAATTTAGTGAATTTAAAATAACATTAACGAATACATAGATACATACTACATACATACTTCCTAATAAAATTGTAAACTTTCTATAAAGGTAACCCTTAATACCTTCGCAGGTCATTTAGTCAGTCGAATTTAGCACACAACAATGGAGTGCGTAAGTCTGTAAGCTCCCCTTCATAATCTAATAGGACAGCAATCGGATACAAATTGAGAGAGGCAAAAGGTAATAGGTTACCTTTTACTTGCTTTTAGATGTTAATATATATCTAGAATTCAGAAGCATAAGCACGGATGTAATATTATACTTTAGAAGCATTTGGTTGTAAGTGCCAGTTTATGATAAAGACTAACGTATAATGAATTTAATATACTTAGTATAATGGCATATCCGACCTTATGCTTCTGAGCTCGATATCAAAGCTAGATATCAAAGTATAGATTGCAGCGGTGGCTTACACTAGTTGACGTCCCCCTTAGAGACGTGCTACAAAGAGATTAATAAATTTCGATGACCGACCACTGTGGTTCCACCGTAGCCTAATTGGTTAAAGCATTAGGGGCTTTACCTAAGATGCAGGTTCGTATCCTGTCGGTGGACGAATTTTAGATGATATCTAGATGATGCTGAGAATTTTTTTTTTTCTTTTTTTTGTTGTCTAGGGGTGCATTGACGCATTCCCATCGCCGCTGCAGCGTATTCGCGCGCTGGCGGTGGGATAGTGGGATATGTGAGACTTGCGCTCTCCATAGCGTGGTATGCTAAACTCATACCACGAGGAGAGGAACCTACACAACTAAAACCTCCCGGACACTCCTTCGATCCGCCGTTGGCGGCAGGGGCCGGGTACGCATTAGCAATCCGGCCAGATGATACTGAGACCTGGTGTTCCGATACCTACTGTGTTTGCTTTGTGTCCGTGTGTGAATTTAGTGTTTTTAAGTCCTCCACTACACAGAGTTAGCTTTTACTAGTGGTCGGCCAGTGGTCGAAATTCGATCGTATTTAAAAAAAAGCTCTCCCTTCTCATATACCATACTCAAAAAATTCATACTCCTCCGTACGTTACGTTTTTTTCTACTTAATAATTATAGATAAACAGTACAGTATAAAAATAAAACCTTTATTTAATTTAATGTAATGTTACTAGCTTGTTAAAATATTATGTTACGCCTCTTTATGCCGCACGCGGCATTATCGGAGCCACGCGGATGAAACACGGGAAGCTACCGTGCGCAGTTTCACCCGCGTGGCTCCCGTTCCTGCCGGAACTTTTGTTTTTTTCGGTCGGACCTGTGTATTTAGCTCTAAGGCTTTTGCTACTTCACCTGGCATAAAGGCGAGCAGAGCTCCAGCCTACATAAATGGTTTAAACACTACAAGCTAAGCAGCCTGCGCTAGAGGGCGTACCCTGTGGGATTTGGATCTCCGCTCAGGGCGGTCGATGACAGGGAGATTGAGGAATTCTGGCTTTTAGTTTCTTTAGGGGAGTTTTGTGCAACTGTCGCTCTACCTTACAGTTGGCAGGCCTCTCGGACTTCGGGTCTACGAGTGCATCGGAAGCCTGTGGGTACTTCATCATAAAATAGCCTATTTTACTCCTGGTTTTCTAATGGGTAAAAGATTTTTGGAAATCGGTCCAGTATACCGGAGTCTAATTCAATACATACAAACATATCTTTCCTCTTTATAATATTAAGTATAGATTAGTATGTCTTTATTACTGACTTTACAATTCGATAGAAGAAGTGACAAACAAAACTAACGAGGCAATTACCTAACTATTTAAACTTAGCTATTATAAAAGACATGTCATGTAGTTTCTGGCTAAGAATAGACTACCCCATGTCAATGGGCGGTAAGTGGCGGCTAAGGGACAAACATCTGATGGATGGGCATCATCGTCTATCAGCTCAAGTTTACCTACCATCTTACCGTGATTACCAATTCGCCTACCAAGCATGTTGACTATGGCCATATCCCTTAACGATCCGGGCTGGCAAAGGTCTGTTACGAGGAGGCCCGTGAACAGCAGTGTAAAAGGACTGATGAAGTGAATAGAAGTTTTTTTTTTCTGACTCACATATTCCGCTGGCGATGAGATTGAAGGATTTTGACTTTTTGTATTTTAAGGAAGTTTTGTACATCTGTCGCCCTACTTTACAGTTCGCGGACCTCTCGGATTTCGGGTCTACAAGGGCATCGGAAGGTTCTTTGCAAACTAAGGGTCGGGAGGGTGGCACCTTTTTTTCCTTGAAAATATTACTAGCAGAGTTTTGCAGTCTACTCGATTCTTGTTAACCCCTCGTGCTCGTGAGTTCACGTCGCGTCGGTAGTGCAATGGGTGGGGATCGAAACGGCGACCACAAGATCACACGTTCAATGGCCCTAGCCATTGGGCTACGGCCACTTTTAAATAAAAGCTTAACCCTCCACCGATATTACAGATATATTCAATCATTCATTCTCATATAGCCAATTGTCCGCACTCGTTTCAGATGGAGACAGGCATCGCAGGATTAGAGGCGTCCGAAAGTGATCCGTTATAATTGTGAGGGAGGACAGTGACGGCTGGTACGCACAGATTAGCCCCTTCGATAAACAATAGCATTAGTATGCGAGAAGCGCTGACCGACGCCGATCAGCCCAGCCGTGCTCGGATTAATTTGCCTTCTGAAAATTATGGAGGCCTATGCGACCGAAACGATCGCCGACCCGGAGAATATTGCTTTGTTTTCGCTTGTTCGGTTAGTAAATTTGTCTTCAATCGGGATGCGCGGTAGTGATATTATAGTTTCATCTATTTTTGAAGCGGTATCGTGGTGAACATAGCTTGCATGAGTGTGTTAAAGAATGGTTTGTTACCAACTCAATGTAAAATACTCAATACCTACTCAATAATTTATTGCATTTCGCAATGTGTATAGAGCAACATATTTAGATATAATCTAAATTAATAACGTAAATCAATATCATAATTCATGATATCGTTCGTCCGCGTAAAATAAGGATTCTTACTATGAAATAAGCTATCCAACTATGAAAGTCCCATCTAAATGGAGATTAAGTGGAATACACGGGAAAAAAAACAGACAGACATATATTTATATAAATAAAATCCTAAATTTTCTATATTCCAGCTTCTCTAAACTAATATATAAAGCTGAAAAGTGTTTGTTTGTTTGTTTGAACGTCCTAATCTCAGGAACTACTGGTCCGAAATTCTTTCAGTGTTAGATAGCCCATTTATCGAGTAAGGCTATATTAAATTATGAAGTTCCTACCGGAACGAGAGGTACGCTGATAAAACCACGCGTGGAAATACTTTATAAAATTAGCTATTTACCAGGGAAATTCTTACTGGAAATCTACTTACTTAATAGTTTATTCATCATCATCATCAGCCCGTTTAACGTCCACTACTGACCATGGGCCAATAGTTTATTGACGCTACTTAATGTTCATAAGTCATTTTTAAAGTTATGAATTCTAAATAACAGTATCCTTTTATTAATATTCCTTATTCCGTGTAGCCAACCAGCCTACTGATAAACCAATACTTGAATATTCAAGTCAAATGATACCTTGAATCAGGAAAACGAGTAAAAGACAGAAACATCATTAAACTTGCAACGTTATGTTAACTTTTACAATATTCGTTTTGTCCCAGCATGTGCTGCGGATGTAATTTAGTCTTTGCCATCCCCACATGTATTAAAACTTTTACATTTTAAAACTTAAAGGAGTACGTCTAGACATATCTCTTGTAGACTACGCCGATAGTATTGATGGTATTCGAAAAACATGAGCTCACCTACCTTTCAAATTTAAAAACTACTTCTGTGATTTAAATAATAGATACTCTATACATCTATGCTAATATACAAAGTTGAAGATTTTGTAACTTTTCCTGAACGCGCTAATCTGAGGAATCTATTGGTCCGATATATTTTTTATCGATGAATGCTATAGATATAGTATTCATCGATAAAAAAAAATATCGAATATCGGATTGAATTTTGCAAAATCCCGTCTTAGTGAGCATCCATGTTCTAAAAGTAATCCCTATGCAAAATTTGAGACTCCTAGCACTTGTAGTTTCTGAGATTTCGTGATGTGTGAGTGAGTGAATGAATGACCTATCGCTTTCAAATATATGTCGCAGGGAAATGAGGATATCAGGGATTTCACGAAATCCCTAGGGATATCACGAAATCCAGGTAGATGTCGAATATTCTTGTTACTAAAAGTATCTAGTGATATGACAAAATACTAATATAAAGTCAGGGATATGTCACTAAACTTAATCTAGTGAAATAAAGGGGATCTCTTTTCTTCGTCTAATTTTTTTTGTCATAGCATAGTTTGGCATAAAATTTTCGCATAACTTTTATTTGCGTAATAAAACTGCTGCATAATAATACTTTGGCACAAAGCAAAGGTTAGCATATCTATCATTTAGTCTAATATGTTTTGGCTAAAGTGGGATTTGCATAAATTTAAAGGCATAATATTTATTCGTCTAATAATCATAACAAATGACAATCGGTTAGGTTAGGTTAGAACTGCGGCCATACAACGAACCAGAACCGACTTTTTGAACCGGCAGAACTGACATTTTACTAGATTATGTTTAGTGAAACGATATATCACTGCTGATAAATTGTGTGTTTTGTCATATCACTAAATACTTTTAATAAGAAGATGTAATAAACAAGACTATTCGACATCGGAATTTCGTGAAATTCCTGATATCCTCATTGCCCTGCGACATATATTTAAAAGCGATAGGTCATTCATTCACCCACTCACTCATCACGACATCTCAGAAACTACAAGTGCTAGGAGTCTCAAATTTTGCATAGGGGTTCCTTTTAGAACATGGATGGTCACTAAGACGGGATTTTGCAAAATTCAAGTAAGATGGCGTGCCAACGTTAGTATGAAATTTCTATATTTTAAGAAGTTAATAAGTTAAGTTTGAATGAGAAATCCTTTTTTTTAAAAGCTATCGACCCCAAACTCACATAATATATTCTTTTATTCTAATATTCTAATATTATTATTTTATTGAATAAGTATCAAAATTAAAATCTTAATTATTTAATTATTTGTTTTATATTTTTTTAAATTATTGTACTTTTAGTAATCAATTTGTTTTCTATTATTATTCTAATAAGTAAAAATTATAATATGAATTTTTGAATGTCCATAATTAATTAATTTAATTATTTTTGTTCGTTTATAAACGTGGCGTCATCAATGGGGCCAACTAGAATACCAGCGCTGCATTCATACACAAATGTGTGGATGTAGCTTAAAGCTGAAGTTGGTGCCTATTTATGGTGCACATGGAATCGTGTCTATTTTTTTAATTTGATATTGTATTTTTTGGAAATTGTGCATTATGAATAAATATTTTTCTTTCTTCTTTCTTTTATGAAATGAATGCGAGATTATTTGAATATATACAGAAACTACACTTATTAAGTGGGAAAATGGGGGTTGCAAGTTTATGTGAAACTTCGTCAGTTTGAGTGATAGAGATTCCAAAATAACGGGTAGGTTCGCAACACGGGTAGATCCGCAACAACTAGATTCTTACGGGAACGGGTAGTTTATAAAGTTTCTACGAGATTGGGAGTAACGTTGGTGAAACCGCGCGATGGAGCTAGTTTCATATAAATTCTATATTTCCACTATATTTCGAAAGTTATACCAACAATATTTAGAATATGAGAGTGATCCCTTTATAACATTGTTATTGTTATAGAACTTGAAACGTTTCATCTTGATCGATTGCGATAAAGTCCAACAGTGTACCATCAGTACCAAAACAAAAGTTGAAAGAAATTCGTACCTGTTTTGCACTTACAAACACTTACATCAACAACAAACAACTCGCTGAACACAATTAAGTAAGTAAGCAACATAACTACTCTATTGGTAGAACCTCGTGGTACAAATGAAAAGCGAAACTCTTAATTTGGGGTGCTTTTAGTGAATGGCAATAAGCGTTAATTTTATTTGTACGCCCTGCGATATCCGGTTTCGACGGAAGCACACGCCTACTGCGCCGCCGCTAAGTAATGAGGCTACTGTTACAAACACTGCACTCTAGATGAAAGGCTATAAATTATCATTTGATGCACATTGCAATCTCATCCCTAAATTGAGCCACTAAAGCTTTATTTTGATTGAATCATACTTCGGACTAGGCCAAGTGTCAGCTGACTATTTTTTTTATAATTTCAAATCGACAAGAGTCATTCATTCTCTGAGGGGTTATTGAAAAGAAGAAACGGGGAACGTCTGTTTTATTTTTTAGATTAGTTAGTGATAGAATATTTTTTATTTTAAAACAAATGTATACTGTACTGTTTTATTCATAAATACATATCTGTTAAACATTTTTTTTAAAGAACAAGTTCGTGATTGGTTCCATCGAGCTTCTGTTTTGTACGAAGTTTATTCTACGTCGTAGTCTTATTTGCTACGGTGCTACGAATAAAAGTAACACGTGTTATTTAAAAAGCTTTTAGTTAAACAACCTGATTAATCAGTTTCGTTGCATTTAAAATTATCCAATCGTATGATGGAGTTTGTATTCGAATGTCATGCTACTGCTCCCTCGAGTCCTACCAGATTATAACGATAAGCTCTCGGTGTAGTAATAAATCCTTTGTTATGTTCCATTATAATTTGAGATCTACTGGGTTGTTATTGTAGGACGAGTCACTACCGGTCTGCAATGTTGAGATGCCGAGCATTTATCTCTACGTTATTATCTGAAAAATGTTTCTACTTTCTTTGTTTTTGCGCTGTCACGTGTTATCCGCATTATTTTATATAAAGTTTAGTGCTCAACTCGCGTGAGAGTAATGTGTTTATTTATACAAAATATTATTGAGTTTTAGATAAACAACTTTGTATTCACATAGTGTTCCAGAATAGCGGAGCGTACACAATTCCCAAACTTCCCAAACTTAAAGCCGTATAAATCAAAAGCTAATTTACTTGAGGATTTGGAAGTGGAAAGCGATGCGTACGGTAATGTGTTCTTTATATCAAAAACACATTTAAAAGAAGTTAGATTGGCTTACACAAGTTGGCGTTGGGCCATACGTAGTTGTAGCCTTTTCGGCGCCTCAAAGCCGGCCCTAATCTTCAAAGATTTGCCGCAGATTGTTTGCAAGCATTTCGGCCCATCAAAATATGACGGGGGGGAACTTTCTGTACATAAATTATTTCGACACTCGGAGTTGGTCGAAAAATCTAATTGGATATTTATAGGAACATCAAAGTTGCAGGAACGGTTTGTTTGCATTTTCTTCGAAATCCTTGTTTATTTCGCAAATATGATTGATTTTAGTAATATTAGTTAATAATATTAAAATAGTACGTATAATAACAGTAATAGAAAATTACAATGATATCTTCATATAACCTTATTTTTAGTAGTCTGAAAATAATAAAAGGGGGGATTTTAAAGATAATTAAAAGATTGATATTTAAAACAAGCTTTATTTAGTTTGTAACCTACTCAATCTTAATATCGTTACGTGTAGTTACGTCGTATGTTCACAATCTCCTGTCTCATACAGTAAACGCTTTACGAACAAACATTCTGTCATTAAAACACTCAGTGGCTTTGCTTAATGAATATATGTACAATATTTATACCTATGTGGCGTTGTCTTATACTTAGCAATTTGGCAACATGTTAACGGTAACATTTACATATATGTGTAAGTTACTTTACATACATAAACTAGGTTTAATTGACAGAAGAACTTTGGATTTGTAAAGGACTAACAGTTTGAAATAAAAGTAGAAATGAGCGAAACAAGGAAATTATGCTACAAATCCAAATATGCGTTAAAAATATGAAAATATCTCAAATGTCTATCTATAAAATATATAAGTTGCACTAAATTCGTTTGAAATATCATCCGCTCTTCACAATTTTTCTATATATATTTTTTTATGTAAATTTAACAGAATGGCAGGCAGGAGTCAAGTTAGGAGTAATGATTAGATCGAATAAACACACATATTTCGACAGTAGGTACGACGAACGGAAAACTATTTACGTTCAATTTTGTAATTTAGAAATTTCATCAATTCAATCATTTATCACAGCGAACATGAGGTTTACATAAGCACAATAAAATAATACAATTTAAATATTCTCTAAAGACATTCTAATATAATTCATTCAGTCTTACTCTATCTAATACTTATACTTTTACTTTATCTAATATTAAAATCAATAACTATATGATAATAGTGCACTTTGTATTAATATATTAATAATAATATGTGTGCAGTGAATTTTTCTATGTCATAATATATGTTTCACGACTGAGCAGAAGCTAGCACTTTGTCATCCATCAAAATAATAGTTTTCAGACATTACTATATATAAAATTCTGCTTAGCCGTGATAAAGTTCGAGGAACTGTTGTAAATACATACAATACCTTCAATATTTATATATTATAATTAACAACAACGCTTATTAAAATTACCATACCATTTGATTACAAAAACAAAATCTCTTATACTATTGTATTACAATAATTATAACGACGGCGATCTGTCTACGTGTTAATATTTGTAATATTCTACTTTACCTGTTTTCGAAGAATAAATTCATAAGTGTTACTTAAATATGTGTTATTTTACATGTAATGGGTAGCTGTTATTTATTGGTCAAAGCTCTAAGCTCAGTTACAATAATTTTGTTTATAAAATATCAGCAAGATACATAAGGTTCAGAGGATAATTACAGCGCCATCTATCGGTTTTCAAAAGCAGGACCCTATTATAAATAGATACTTCATGGCACAGTTATTGGGTTTCAATTCAATTTCCCATTTACAACAGAATAGATTAATTACTGGGATAAAATATAATCTGATATACAGATTACAGCAAAATACTTATCGCCATGTACGGTTTAAATCAATTTCCTTTTAATTTTCACTATCTGAAACGAGCCAAGCTCGAAAATAGCCGCGTGTATATAAATAAACAGCTATTACCAAAGATTGATGATTAAAAAGTCGGTACATTAAAAATAATATAGCACACTGATTAATAACATTAAAATCCAGATACTGCATCTCCTCCAATCTGCTCCGCCTGCCGACAAAAATATAAAATGAAATAGATCATTTCACTGCGCTAACGGCTTAATGGTAACTTAAGTTCCGTCTAAAACTTAGTATGCTGAGTTCGATATCCACCCGGTACAAATATTACCGTGAATTACGGATAGCTGTACTTGAGTTATGTGTAAAGTATTTATATCTTCAGAGCTGGAGTTATATTCAATTTCTTAATTATTGATTTTCTAAAGCATGGACAAAATAAACATATGAAATAAAAAAAGTTTGTATATGTATGTGTTTCTAACAATAACCTTTTTAAATAAATACCTTTACAATATACCAGCGTCATATTTAATTTAGTAATTACGTGTTCAATTATTGAGCTTGTGATGTCCTCACATGATATTTAATTTGGTGTATTGTTCAAATTTGTAATTGTTTAATGCGACCGCAATCATTATCAACTTAAATTGGTATAAGTTGTTATTAAAATATGTACGAGTAGGTCTATCGTATCATATTTCAAATTTAATTCTATGATGCAAAGCAAAATACCAAGGAGGTCTAGAAATATTAATAATGTATAAGCTATTTTTCTGGAGCTCCGTTATTTGGCTATGCTCGAGATAAGATAATAGTTATTTATAATTTAATTTTAAATCAGTAGATAATAGTGTTATGTTAATTGATTGAATTAGCTATTAAGTTACAAAAATGCAATAAAGTGTTAAAGTAGTAGTAGTAGTGTTAAAGTAGTGTAAGGTGGTACCTGTGACTTGCGATGCGCCGCCGACCCAGTTCAGGTGTGACTTCCCACCGCCTTCATCTGTTTTCTGTTTACCCTTATCAATCTCATTTAGATTCGATTGGTATTTAGTACCTGTGTAAACAAAAATATAATTAAGTGACAAAGTTATCAAAAGAGTTTTAATTCGTATAACGCTCATATAGAATGTATTACCCTTATTGTCTATTATTTGTGTATGAATGAATACTGGTTGATATGAAATGAAAATTGAGATTTAAACATTTTTGCAATAATCGTAACATAAGCAAATTTGTTCACGAACGAACCATATTTATAGCTCATTTTTTACGACTTATTTGTGTCAAATCCCTAAATTTCCGATAAAATATACTACCTGCCTGATAAAATCTTAATCCTACTTTGACTCTGGTTTCGAAATAAACTTCCGATCTTCATTTCCGAACTTAGCGAACGAAATATCAGTTTACGAGTAAAAATGTTTATTTTATATTATCATCCTTAAAAGTTTATGGAGGAAAAACGACGAAGTGAACTGATTGGGCAAAGGATTCAATATGGCAAGGGACGGTCCGACGGCAGGCGGTCGGCTAACAGTTATTGAAAAGTTGCGCAATATTGTCGAGTGGCCGGGACCAGCCGTAAATTCGTAATGGTTGCAAAAAATAAAACGGTAACAGGGCCAATGTGGACGCGCCGGCGGACGCCCGCCGCCACACCACACAAAAACAACCCACCGCAAAACTTACACGAGTGCCGTCGCACAACCCTAAATGGATTTTTCAAGTTTGCGTCAGCGTATTAAAATGATATTATTATTCCCTCTTGAAGGTACTCCTACATTCTACGTACCTATATTATTAATATTACATTTAGAGATCTTATATTACTAGGGAAACTTGTGTGACACGACTTATTAAGAGTTTGCCTCGAAGAAGCGAACACTTGTGTGTAATAGGTTCGCGCGCAAGATGTTGTCCGGTGCTACATGTCCGTGTATACGTCCAACTTCCCAATAACGGCGGAGTAATGACGCGGACCAAACAACTTATGTTACCACCATATTACAATATACGCCGACCTTTTACATTTATGAGTCTTAAATTACGTGATCGATGCGGCACAGGAGAGAATGTTTACTCGTATACATTTACTTTTAGCTTGAGATATAATAAACCAATAACACTTAACTAAACAAAAATATTGAACGTTTTATGGCTTGTGGTTTGACCATAATGTTTATGTTAAACTAATTTTATAGTAGTTAGTTGGATAATAACATGGGGAAAACACTTAATAGCGTCACTTCGTAAAAGGTTTTGTTTATAAACGATTTGTTCATAGTTTACGACGGATCATAACATTCGGAGGCAGTTAACAAACTGCCGGCTGGCGACAAGCAGTTCGTCGTAACACTTTATGATCTATAAACAAATATAACGGCCACTAATAATAACTGAAACAGCAACATACAATGAAAACAAGCCGAACGATCTCTGGGGGATATAACTCGTAAAGGTAATATTATCTCTTAATAAACGAAATCGCTGACGTAAAAACGTAGTTTGGGTGCATTTATTGACATTTGTATCGGAAATTGATGAACCCATTCGACCGCGACATTGCTATTACATATGTATTAATTACAATTTCCAGATAGGAATGCAGCGTTTAATTGGAGTATGCGAACCACATTCAGATATGCACAATAAACAGGTTGTAAGTGATTTATTTTTTAAACTTTAAGCATCAATATTTTTTTATTGTGGATATTTTATTTGTAATGAAAGTCGTATTAAAAAAATGCATCACTAAATTAGATGTTTAATTCTACGTAACAAAAAAAGACTTGGAAGAATAAAAATGTTTCTTTTTTAATTTCCATTAATATATACCAATAGTCATTTTATTTTTTTAGTCCCATAATAATTAAATTGCTTTTAATTTATTACTTTTCAAGTACTCTTATTTTTGTCTATGATTGGAAAGTTAAGTTTCGTTTAGACTTTAGTCATGTTAAAAAAAAACTGTTTGGCTTGCACACTAAATTATTATTCACATATATAATGAGAATACCTTATAACTGTAATAATTATTGAATTGTATGCTTCCTTTATTTCGCTAATTAATAAATAGTAATCATGTAGGTAATCGAATGTATAACGAGTTTAATTGAGAGCTACTTTTAATTTTTGGACATTGATAAATGAAGGACAAGCAATTAATTACCAACTGATTATTCATGGTTATGGATAAAAATCGGTAGGTATATTTCTATATACTGAACAATAACTATACTTTTAAGAATTACTTCGTTATGCAATATTAATGATACAATGTTATAAAAAAATGTATGCCTAACCTTTATCTGTGAGCGGTGTGTCTCGCCGTGGGGGCCTCGACGGCGGGGGCACCGTGAGAGCGCGGGGGTCCGGCGTGGTCGTAGGTGGCGACGATGCTACACAAACATGGTGGCTACTTAATAATCTTTAATGCGGAGTTATTAACTTAATTAAAACTGGTACGGGGATTGAGCGGGTATAAATATACGCAAGATGAGTGTATAAATTGTCTAGATTCTAATGCACACTCACTTAGATATATTTAAGTACCTATATAACACCAGGTTTGATATTTGTGAGAAAAAAAAAAAAAAAGATTTAATTTTTTTGAATTTATACGTTGCTAAGTATATCATAAACTAGCTTTCCGCGCTCAGTATCACTCGCGTAGCTCCTGTTCCCGTGGAAAGTTCATAATTAAATCTAGCCCATGTTGGTCCTGGATGACGTAGCTTGTTAACGATGAACGATTTGAAAAAAACGGTCAAGTATTTCCGGAGCGTATGCAATGCAAATAAACAATCTAATTTGTCCTCTTTATAGTCAGTATAGACTAAAGCTAATTTAAGATTTTTTTATACTTACTATACAGTCGTATAGTGCCGTCAGATTCGCCTCGTGGATTTTTAGCTATGCACTTATATGTTCCATAATCGTCGGCGGTGATATTCCTGATTAGAAGTCGCATGTGAGTTTTATATGCTGGAATTCCTACGGTATTGTCCATGTGGTACTTGAGACTTTCATGGATCATATGTCCATCGTCCCTTGTCCAGTAGTTGAGGGAGGTGGGATGAGCTTCGGTGAAACACTCCAATGTAACGTTGTAATTGAGAGGAGCACCAACAAGTTGATGCGGTATCCACAACATTGGAGGAACTAAAACAATATAAATGTATTACAACTGTCTATCGTCCTCTAAGGACCAAGAAATTGTATTTACAAGCAAAATAAAAATAAAATGATGGTAGAACTTCTCATATAACTAATAAGTCAGACGCTTAGAAAATGGAGATACCAATTAAGTAATCAAATATATTAAAGGAATACCTAAAATTGTAAATCAGTCACCAAAAAACTAATAAAGACACCAAATATACATTATGTTCACTTTGAAACAGACAACAATAATATTAACAAAAATACCTATGAGATCACGAATCAATATAATAACTTAAAATCAAATTCAGGCTCACTAACACTCTTTTATGCAAATATACGGAGTCTGGTTAAACCAGGAAAACTAGATGAATTAAAATGTATACTTGCTGTGTAGAGGAGGGGGAGTGTCTATTTTCATACACAACAACTTGAAATATGAATTTTTGTACGAAAAATGTGAAAATGACAACCATCACAAAAAATCCTCAGATATTGCCGCCATTTATAAGCTAGAAAGGACAAATACAACACAATTCATTGAAACATTCTCGGAAGAATTAGATAAACACAAAAGATCCTTAGTCATTGGGGATTTCAACTACAACCTGCTTAGCAAAGAACGACCAATCATCACATATAAAGAAACACTGCAGGAAAATGGATACAGAATACTCAACAAGATTAACAACAAATACTGTACAAGAGAAACAACTACTAGTAAAACAATTCTAGATCACGTATTGACCAGTTTAAAAGAAATCTGTTTCCATCTTGCCATAATTGATTCTAATACATCAGATCACAAAAAGATATATTTAGAAGTCAAAAAGATCAAGCCAAAACCATTACTAAAGAAGAACTACACATGCCTAGACTATGAAAAGTTATACGGATCTCTACAGAAACTGGATTATACTATTTTAGAAGACAACTATGCAAAGCTACATAATGCAATGAAATCAGCTATAAAAGACAATGAAATAGCAAAAACAAAGATCTTGAACCCACCTAGGACAGACTGGATCAACAAAGAAATAATTGATGAAATCGAAAGGAGAAATTTGTTTTGGAAAGAACTACTAGTCAATCCATCAGATATACAATTTGAGCAGAAATATGAAAATCAAAAGAAAAATGTATTTAAGCAAATTCAGACGGCAAAAACGAATTATTATAAAAAATCAATTAAAGAATGTGAAGGTAAGCCTTAGAAAATGTGGGACTTAATTAATAATTTTTCTTATAATAAATATCATACAAACTCAGCCCCTTTGAAACTAGAAACACCTCACGGAACTACCTCAAATCCTATGGATATTTGTGAGATCCTTAAAGAATACTTTTCGAATAAAGGTATTCTACTAGATAACCAAATTTCTACCTGTGACCATCCCCAAACTAAAAACCAAAACACAACACACTCACATAAACTCTCACACATTGCACCAGCCACAGAAAACGAAATTGAAAAAATAATTGAAAATTTAAATTCAAACAGTAGTACAGGTTTAGATGGCATCAGTGTAAAAGTCATAAAACATGCCAAAGATTTATTATCACCCACTCTCACAAAATGTATAAATAAATGCTTAAACGACGGAGCTTTCCCAGACATGCTTAAAACTGCAAAAGTTACTCCTATATTCAAATCAGGATCAAAATCAGATCCCGACTCACATAAACTCTCACACATTACACCAGCCACAGAAAACGAAATTGAAAAAATAATTGAAAATTTAAATTCAAATACTAGTACAGGTTTAGATGGCATCAGTGTAAAAGTCATAAAACATGCCAAAGATTTATTATCACCCACTCTCACAAAATGTATAAATAAATGCTTAAACGACGGAACTTTCCCAGACATGCTTAAAACTGCAAAAGTTACTCCTATATTCAAATCAGGATCAAAATCAGATCCCGGTAATTATAGACCCATATCAGTATTACCGGTGGTTTCTAAAATTTTCGAAAAACTGTTACATAACAAATTATTAGCATATCTAAACTCATTTAACTTTTTATTTGACCGACAATATGGATTCAGGAAAAAATCGAATACCCTTTCAGCTGCAATTGATCTGATCACCAAACTTAAAATCAATATTGATCAAAAACGCCTCGGACTAGGTGTATTCATTGATCTAAAAAAGGCTTATGATACGGTTAGTCACAAATTACTATTAAACAAATTAAAATCAATTGGTATCACAGAAAACGCGCTCAAAATATTTCAATCATAAATTGAACGCCGTTATCAGATTGTTAGTATAGATGGACATAAAAGCAAACCCAGATTGATCAAATGGGGCGTCCCACAAGGCTCCATTTTGGGCCCACTGTTATTTCTTATTTACATTAATAACGTCCATGAAATCAATTTAAAGGGTCATATTTCACTCTATGCTGATGACACCTGTTTGTTTTACTATGGTGATTCAATAGATACTATCATAAAAGACGCACAAACAGATCTGCAAAATTTAGAAAAATGGTTTCAAACTAATTTACTGAGTATAAATGCATCAAAAACTAACTATATAATTTTTGCAGCTGAAAGCAAAAAAAATCCTGAACATAACCCTTTAGTGATTAACGGAACTACAATATCTAGGGTTTTTAAAGAACGGTACCTAGGACTTTTATTAGATAGTCAAATACAATGGAGACCACATATTGACACGATAAGATAGAAACCCTAAACTAACTGGGACCTTAAGAGGTATTGCAAGATGCTTACCCCTAAATATTCGTTGTACGATCTACAACTCACTAGTAAAATCTCACATTGACTATCTGATCGAAGTATGGGGATCAGCCGCCAAAGTACATCTTGAGACATTACAAAGGTCACAAAATAAATTAATAAAGGTCTTATTCCGCTACAATTACTTTACTCCAACTCAAAAAATATATGACGAAACTGAATTATTGAACATAACTCAAATTTACAAATTTAATACAGCCATTTTAGTACGGAAAATATTAAATAATAAAATTCACACAGACATTAAATTCACAAAAAATATACATTTTTAAACACAAAGTTCCAGGAGGGCACACAATATTATACTATATAAACCACGAACTAACTATGGAAAAAACACAATTATTTATCAAGGTGCACAATTTTTTAACGCCTTACCAAACCATATAAAAACCGCAAAGTCCGCATACATTTACAAAAAACTATTAAAATCTCACATTTCTAAAGGCAGTACTGATAAATTAACAAAGGATTTGTAATCAAATAAACACCAGTGTAAACACCTCCTAACATTCGCTATTTCTGTTTAAAGCGCGCGATCATCGCAGCGCGCTTGTATATTTATTAATTAATTGTTTGTGACTACCCTACTTATTTTTTTTTATTGTTGATGTTAATAGTTATATTTATCTACTTAGTGCATTGTAAACGACTTAATGTATTTAGTGTGTATTTATAATTTATTTCTCCTCGGAGTGATTATAAAATCTTTGAGAAATAAAAAAAATCCAACCAAAAAAAAAAAATCTGCATGGGGAATACTATCTTTTTTGCAAAGTTCAACCTAAGTTTCTTCCGATAAATTGTAATGCCATCTAAAACATAGCTTGTAGAAAAAACCAAGTCTCGCAAATTAGTTTTTCTACCTACTGTAAAAAAGTTGTGAGATCCATGTAATACCAAGTCGGTTAATTTATTCAGTCCCTACTTAAGGGAACTTCTGTCTTAAGTTATTACGTAATTAGCTAACTTAAAAACAAAATGTTATAGTGACCATATCAATATTATTTTTTTATATATTTTACACAAATAGAATGACTTGGCAATCAAATTCAGGCTTCTAATTTCATCCACAAAGAAGTTATAGGGGGAGGAAAAGGATAGTACGGCCGTGACGCTTTTTTGTGCGACACTTCTGAGGGGGATGGACAGATCACAATTATGCAATATGACTTTAATTTCACATCATGTAGATAACGATAGAATAATGTTTCTTTTACCGAGATATTATACTTACAATCAACGCTGACTTTGACTCGTTTAGATACTGTAGGCGGTACTCCGTTACTGGCAATACACAAATAAGCGCCCATGTCTAAACGAGAAATGCGTGCCATCTCCAACACCTCGCCTTCCCATTCAGAAACTAAAAAAAAGTAAACAACATTAAAATTAAAAAACATGACATAAATTAAACTGAACTGATTTCAAATTAAGTACATATTTAGCTATATATAATTACAAAAGTTAGTCCGTTAAGAATTTTAACTGTAGTTTAACCTATACCTACAAATGATTAAAAGGTTTATAGGGCTGCTTAAGATACTTATACCAGAAAGCGATCGTTGTCATTAAAATGTTGTTGTATCATTTAAATCGATTGATCTCTTGCAAACTTCTGCAAACAAAATTTTCGATAAACAAAGACGAATCAATCAATCTAAACAAATCGAAAACATCATGACACTCTAATACGGGGCGCAATTAAGACTAGAGCAAAACGCAATATTGATGAGTAAATTCGACGCGTCACCGGAATGCCCTTTGCTGATGGAGATTTTTGAGTTGTCGTCCCGTTTCCACTTGATGGTCGGCTTAGGAGAGCCATTAGCGCGACACGTCAGCGTGACATTGGCGCCCTCCCGTACGATAACGTCGCTTGAACTCAACGAGTCGTCGATGGTCGGCGGCACTGCAAACAAACATCAACACCAATTTACTAGGCACACTCATTACATGCTTCATTGAGGCTTTTTATGATTGGCTTTAATTTTTTGTTGTTACTAGCACTATGTAGACTAGTAATAGTGTACACAATCTTTATATTGGTTTATATTTTTCTTATAAACATTTGGTTACAAAAGAATATATAATTATCAAAAGTTAGTTAAATATAGCTTAATATAAAAAAATCGTTCCGAGACTAGCGAGCCTAGTAGAAATCTTTGCCCTTTGTGGAAAGTGTGGGTCTGATTTCCGCACCGGGGTCGTTAGTTGATCGTAAAATCAAAGATTTCATTATTTTATTGTTACGTGAAATTTATGCGTTGTAAGTAAATAATATCATGGGTTAATGGGGTCACTCACCAACAACATGTAGATATCCAAACTGAGTCTTAGCAGTAACGGTGTTAATTTGACACATGTATCTGCCGCGGTCCTCCTCCCGCACGTCACTGATGTGCAGGAACCACGTGCGATGCTTGTCGTGCGTCACACTCACTCTAGGGTTCCGTGTGATCACGTGGTTATGGACTGTCAGAATGGCAGACTGCTCGAAGTGCATCCACGCTACCTGAGACAAAAGAGAAGAAATAAAATGGATCAATAAGGAGAATGGCGAAATCAGAAAAGTGATGTTATAATGTAAATACTCTCAGTTTGTGAAATATCTATTGATAAATATTTAGTATACAGATTCAGCTCATATTAATTGGTGCGAATTTAGAAACCGTACGACCTCTATATTTTAATTTAGCAAGAAGAGTATTGGAAAATATCCAGTCAGTAAAGGTTTATTTCAGGACACGGTATTAACATAACCTAGTTCGGAAAATTGTCGATACACTTACTAAAATTATTTGGAACTATTAAACGTCACAAACATATTTGAGAATTTTAATCGCTCAGTGATACCTATACTATTATACTATTTTTTTCTTATCAATATATCTTAATAATCGCTGTATAACTAACTAATCTGTATATTCGACCCCAAATAAACACCATCGAAAATATAAAACGTAAGAAAACTAGGGTGTGAAGACCGCCTCAATGATTTCCAATCGTGCTCACAATTGGAGGAGTGACGTAACGGAAATTAAAAGAGGAGACTTTTTCTGAGAACATTTTTTTTCACGAATAAATGTTCACAAGTACTTATCTGTCTAATAACTCAGCTGTCACAAAAATTATATTACTTATTGATTTATGTTCGATTTGTATACAAAATTAATCTATTTTGTAAAATGGATTACATACATTGATTCTGTATATTATATCAGTGTCTGAATTTATCGGACATAATTTGGTATATAGAATCGGTATTTTATGTATCTAATTGCACCGTTAAATGGTATTTCAGATTTTTTTTTTTAATTGGACATCGATACCTACCTATTTTCTTCTTATCTGATCATTTCTACTACATTTTTTCGTGGTTAATTTAAAACATTGATCTATTACAAAAAAAAAACTTTGCAAAAAAAAGTCCTTCGGTTCGTGGCTGATTAGAGACAGTCTATATTTTATAAAATCTTAATTTGATTAAAAAAATATATAATACTGCCATAGATTGTATATAACAACAGTGGTATTACGGTCGTGTTCTTGTTAAAAAAAAGGTATTTTATTAAACTTTTTCCTTAATTCTATTCATTATAATATAGTCAACTCGCTCGCATATTTTCAATGGGTTTTATATTAACTTATTTCAGGTAAGAAGGCACCATCCTACCTGTAGACTAACAAATGGAAGTACTTTGTAAGTACTAGAAGGTTCTTTGTGAAGCTACGGAACGAATTCTAAATTGGTAAAAACCGCATTTCCTTGGACTTGCCACTCTAAAAAACCGCCATGCGGAATTGAGACTGAGTTGAATTCATTGACTCGGTCCGTCGTCTGTCTGAATTTACGCTGAAATAAGTAAGATTACAATAGTGCTTCCGAGAAGAATGACCTGTTAATCTCACTAGTATGATTTGGTACATGGTTAAGCGAGAGTAACTTTTCGTTGTCGTTGAAAAAAAACCTATATTGATTCGGTCTATGTTACACAATGACTTACAAATCTTTATAACTATTTTTTTTATTATATAATTCAATAGCGTGACTTATGTGCTTTACGGTTTGCATGGATGTGCTTTCTAAATTCCAAATTCTAATAAATTTAATGAGTATCTTAAAACATTTACGCATCTGAGGTTTTTCTGTAACTCACTGTCTGAACATACTCGCATCATATTTCCAAACATCTTCAAAGAGTGTAAAAGTGAATTATCCTCTGCATTTTGAATTACGTGCTTCACAAATTCAGTTGTAAAATAACGATTACCTAAATCTTTATTTTGAATATAAATGCTACATATTTCTAGTGTTCGTAGTGGTGACCGTAAACACACCGTGTAGGGCGACTAGTCTCAGAGACATCCGTGTAATTGCTCGGAGCTGCCATCGCGTCCCCGCTTCACACCAATTTCTGCGGCATTAAGCGCTTAAAATGCATTTTACCGAGATTGTTATACTCACTACGAGCTATCTCGCTCCTTTTAATCTTTACCGGGAGGAAAACAGATTTAATTTCCCCACCCCCAAGTCTAAATATTGAGTTCCGCATGAAAACGATATTCTCAAACTAGTTTTAACTACCTGTAGTAAAATGGTTGGTGACCTTTCAAAATACTCACTGAAAGGGAAAGCATTATTTCATAAATATTATTAGATAACATCTTGTAAGTACTATAGAAATTAAAAAACGACTCAATGATGACTACACATAATTCACAAACTGCGGCTTAGAACTGTCTTAGATAATCGCCTAGATTCCAACGCAGACACAACCTAAAGTCAAATAGACAATAACATAACAAAATAAATTAACAGTCAATAACTAAAGCTATTGGGCAAGTTTTAAAGTCTCATAGAACTAGAATTGATAGGGAGCCATAATATTAATTAAAGTCCGATAACCCGAAGAAAAATTAAGTAGAGTTATTAGGTTCGTGAAGTTCAGAAGTTCGACGTGCAACCTTTATCTCTTAATCCTTCTTGAAGTTTGAATCATGGGTAGTTCTTTTTATCAAGATTGCGGGGCAATATAGGGGAAGTTTGGTAGCTAAAACTCGTGCCGGGTCACATCTTACCTATCTTAAGTGATGCGGCTCTCAGCCGCTGTCTAATTTATAATGGACTTGAGGAAACTTCGCCCATTTTATTATGCAATGGGACGGTAACCCCTCTAATGACGGCGACCTGACTCGTCGATGTAACCTGAGGCTCAACGATATTAAAGAGGCTTAGGAATATTTCAAATGTTACATTTACATGAAATTATTTCTTGTTAAAGTCTTGAAGAAAGGAAGTCGGACAAATTTTGTTGGTTGTTACTTTTAGGCGCTTGTTTTAAAGAAGTCCGACGATGGAGTTCAAAATTTTGAAGCTTTAAGTTTATTCATGAATTTATTTGTCAAAGCACGTTAAAACAGGTTAGACGAGTAGCTAAAACAATATATATTATAATCATATTTGCTTCCTAATTGAAGGCATACCAATCATTGAGTTAAAAACAAATTTACACGTGCACATGTGCGAAAATTATGACATAGTCAGACTGGTTTACAAAAAAAATGCAATTACTTCATTGTTGCACCACGTGAGCGGTTTGTGCTTTGTATACATACATACGTATACGTCAAATAACACGAAATAACAAAGTGTTTGGCCCGAGTCTTACTGTAGGTTATTATATCCGGAAGCGCTGGGGTAAATTTCTATTACGATAGCTAACAGATTTCTTTTAGATGTTATGATGATTTTTTTTGGTGTAATATCAATAACAGTTAGTTGTCTAAATACTGAATAAGAAAGTTTTCATTTTGAATTTAGGCAATATGTTGATTGATTCCATTCAATTTAATTATCCTCGAATTCCTCGGTTAGGTACCTTGATGATAGCTACCTAAATATATACCTAAGCAATGCGAAGCAACAATGAAAAAGAGTAATAAACATTGTAGCGCCAATCACAAACAAACATAGCGTGTACTAAAAGTAGAATATGATGTACAAGGGAAGTGAAGACGGCGGCGCCGCGCTGCTGTGATAGCGTAAAGCGGTGGCTGATGTAAATCTGATCTACGTAACTGTGGCGAGCGTCTAATCTAATCACGGTGGTGTGTCCCTCTACACCATACTGATCGAATTACAAGACTCAGCCCGATTCACCGCCACCGACGCTCGCTTCGACGCCATCTGGACCGACCGTCTTCCCACCGACATTGTTACGTCGCGTCGATATTATAATGAATAATTACAATTATTTTCCTCCACTTGCCATACCTTATAGTCTTCATAGCTACATTTATAACAGTCACCCGACACAAAAGATTAAAGCCGTTATATCAAATTCGTAGTAAAACAAAGAGATATTACTTAAACTTCCCTTTAACTGTTAGAACAATTAAGATAAAATTAAATAGGAATCAAAATTTTATAAGCGGTTGGAAGATAACCGTTGAGTGTTGAACTTGACGAAGTTCGGCAATCGTATCGCAAGCTTGGGGTGGCTCCAAGTATTCACCGAGATCGAAATTGGATCTGAAATTATTTTACGGCAAATCTTAAATACTTCTAATAAATTTCTTACAGTAAGTATATCTACGTAGGTTATTTAGTTTAAAAACACTTATAAATGAAATTATTTGCTAGCAATAAAAAGGCCAACAAGCTATGTAAGTGAGTAATGAAGCGGGCGGAAGTGGCAGATGAAAATATGATATTCGTAATGACGGCGGCCGCTAACTAATTTCATTCGTCTGCGGATCCTAAACGAGTTAGTCCACGACGTCGTTACGAAACTGGTGCTGTCGGCGCAGCGCCCGTTATTCCAATAGGTAAGTAAGCAAAATTACCTGACCGCACATTTTATGGACACTTTTTAGCTATACTACTATGTTGGTTCTTTTTGAAAGTTTTGGAATTATTCCAAGATTTTTGCATTGTTGCTACTACGGGACTATCACACACAAAATAATAAAATATAGATAAGTAGAGGGTAATATAATTTTGGCTAACCCCAAAATCTTGGTTTTAACGCTTCACTGGTAAAGTTAGGGTAGCCTATTAACTCGTTATCTTATAACCACCTTTAATTTAGGCCGTTCTTTCTTTTTATCTTAATTGTTGAGGCATTAAGGAGGCAAAGTTGAAGTTCAGAGGCTCGGCGGGAGACGTTCTCGTCCCTCAGGACATGCCTGCGAGGCATCGTTTGATTTATAATGGACTCGATGCAAACTTTGCCCATTCCACCGCACCGCCGCACCGCGCACCGCTCCGAACCTCTTTAACGACGGACCCTATCGCCGCAGGAGATGATTCGTAGACGTGTTTAATAATATTACGACAGATTTAATTATGGAACGTTTAAAGAGCTTCATCTTACGCTATTACCCTAACTTTGTTTGTTTCAAGTTGTAAAGTGGTTCATATTTTTATTATCTTTATATTCTTGCTCCAACTTCTATTATGTCTAAGAGTAACAAAGATGACGTTTTATTTTACTCGGTTTTGGGAAGGGTTAATTTGCGATATTCAGACAGAAACTGTGTTTTTTTTTTAGTAAGATTTTTACCCAAGGAAGAAAGAATATTTTAAAATATTTCTCTCTCGGTAAAATAGAGTTTATTTTGGCCACAAATTGTACGGTCTTTATAAAGTATTACTGTATGCAATATGAAAGACATGTATGTTTATATCAGAAATTTCAGTTTTTGAAGTCCATTTCTTATATTATGATATTTATCTATTACCTCAGTAGTCGCCACGTCAGATATTGCACGGTAGAGGAAATGAATAACGATTCCAAACAAATGTAAAAAATGTGTTTTAAGGAATAAATGAATTTCAATCTCTGTGTCTGTTGCAACTAGTAGGTGAATAATTTATTTGTCCACGTTGAGATGGAAGCTTCAGCATATAATAGATAAGCCGGTGACACCCGAGCCTGATTTGTTTCGATAGATGAGAGAAAAAAGCTTCTTAGAACTCTGTACGATGGCAGATTGAATAGAATGCGCTGAGCGCCATAGTCATTCAATGTAGTTGTGGGGCTTCCAGATTGTTAGTGACATTGCCTATAATACGGGCTTTAAGATGAAGTAATTGATCTACCGAAGTTCATTTGTAGATAGCGGTGATGCTTTTAATATTAATATGTAAGACCGGACGTTATATTCAACCTACTTCAACAGCCCGTTTACGTCCAGAGCTGAACATGGAGCTCCCCTTGACAAACATTGGCAAGCCATAGTCGTTGATGGATGTTGCTGTAATCACCACGCTTGGCAAGCGGATTGGTGATTACTGTAAGATGGCAGCTAACGTTGACCTGATAGATGCTGCTGCATGTATATACCTTAGTCGCCTCTTTGACTCCCATAGTTAAATATGGGGTGGTCTAATTTAAGTCGGAACCACACGATTTACAAAACTATTCCAGATACTCTTTAACTGGTATCGGTCGAGATTTGGCTGGTGGTTGCTTATGATAAAACATTCATAAATATAAGTGTACTACGCATTAATTAAAAAAAAAACATTTAAACGATTGTAAAGATGCAAACAAATGAAGAAAAATACATACCTATGCAGTACTACCATGTGTTATATTTTAGAGTTAGACTAGAACAATAAATATCTTACGTAGAGATAAGCGAATCTCAGTTCTGAATTAGACAAAAAATTGTCTCATGACGAATAGAACACAGAACAATTAGGGTATAATGATCTATTCGCAGAATATAGCAGATTATGTACCATCTCGTATAAAACTCAATGAAAAAGAACGTAATAAATAATCGATAATGATGTTTTTCATTCAAAGGTTTTTGCTTACTGTGACGCTATGGACTGCATTATCTTTATTTTTATTATATTATACTACACACATGCGTGGCGTAGCGGTATTCGGTTCGCTTTAAATCTCGGAGGTCGTGGTTACGATCACTACGCCGGACAAGAAATTTAAAATTTTCTTTCCGGATCTGGTTGGTTGAGGGACTACCCTCCGTGTGTTAATATGGAATAATTTATAACATCGTTTGAAATATTTTGCTTATTTTTCACTCATATATCCACACAAAACCACATACGAAACCTAGTATAAAATAAGTTTTAAGTTAAATGTATGTTGTGTGACTGAGTGCAGTGAAACAGCAAAATTTATTTGGATTGTTCGTCGAATTTATCTGTTTTGTCACAAACAGTTTGTACGGTGACACACTAATGCAATGTCGTAGATATGAGCGAACATCGTGCACAAGAAGGCTTAGCTTAGTTCTGCTAAAAGCCCACTTAGAAATCCCTTCAACGGCGGATTTGTATCGAGGGCTCTCAAACTTTTCACCAAATCTTCGGCCAATAAGTTATTTCAGGCTCGATGCGAGTGAGTGCATGAAAACATGTTACAAATAAAACGAGCAACTAAATATTGATATCGTTAAACTCAAAATGATTATTTTGTTAAGCATCTACTAGAGTAAAGTGTTAATAATAAATACAATTTTATTTTTGTACACAAAGCGTGGATAGTATATCACGTTTTTTAATTAAAACATGAATGGTTATTAGGTAGAATAGTATCATTGGGAACACGATCATTACATTGTCGATGGTATGCGCGTTTATTGAAACAAGTACTCTCGGTTGCCTTTATCTTGGGCTCAGTTTGGCGATGCTAGCTGCAGTATTAAGGCACGAGAGATATGCCAGAATTTGAACAGGCGGTGCTCGCATGCGGCGCGAGTGTAACATTGCTGCGACTCGTTGTGGCATGTTATTGCAAACCCACATACGTGCTACTGCCGACTATCTGACATTTCATGCCGATGAACCGGCTACGTGTGCATACTTACAGACATTTGCAGAAAATAGGAAATCTTTCTCGTTGAATTGCGTTATGAATAAAATTGGGCATTACATAGTTTTGTGTTCTTTACAAATTTGTGCAAAAGAAATACTCATTATGATACTCTTTCTATAGAAGCCTATGCAATAACTATATCAATATTTATGTGTGCCTAGATTTCGCTTGCTATATTAAGTCCCAATGTAGAGCCAATCTGTACCTAACTTTCAACTGTTACGTCATTATTTGAATTAGAACAGTTAAGCACCGCCGTTAAAAGTTACATCATCCATCAAGGTAATCTTTTGCTACTATAAATACCTATTCTACCTGAGAAATTTATTATTTCGATGTCTAAAAAACAATATTCACTATTCAATCTCAACGCTAACAAATCGTTTATATAAAAGGACATATTAATTAATCTCTTGAAATCATGAACAACACAGTGTAAACACAAACACACCATTAGCCTCTCAATACTATTTCAAAATAAGCAGCTCAAAACCAAAATAAATATTCCGCCGTTTTATCGCAATATTTCGCATAGTCAATAATACTAAAAAATACGGACGAAAACACAAATCTTTTTAACCGATGCGGGAAACTAATGGCACAGGCGAGGCTTTCGGCAAAATCCGCTTCTTGTTGTCAATACAGGGCAACCGTGATGGCTCCCCCAGTTAAGCCTTTATTTCAGAAGTAAAAGAACACTATCTCGGCTTTTATTGCGTTCGCACCGCAGACAGCTTCACAAGTAAGTAAATGCAATAAAATAAAAACAAAATGTCGGCCAAACGGAAATCAATAGAAATTCTATTGAGGTCTTGCGGTTTATTTTTACAGTTTTATATTTGTGTTGGATTATGGAAAGCATGATCTGAAATTGTAGATGCTATAAAACAGTAGCCGTCGCGTCAGGTAGTGAACTTCCGATATTTGTCTACGTAGTAAGGATCGGCTTTTACTAACTAATCTATGTTTCTGGTTAACAGTGGGTGCACGGGGAGTTTCAGTGGGATCCAAATGAACCGGGCGCCCCCCGGGGGGTCGGTGCGGTGTCGGTAGTTAGCCGGCGCGGCGTCACCTTGCGGCTTATCGGCCGTCCGGTCACGCCGCCTGTCGCCGCTCGTCCGAGCAGCGCTTACCGGCTGCCGACGTTACACTACCGGTGCTACTACTACACAGATAAATTGCTGTCGTTAAATTTAATCTTACATCTAATGCACTGCACGTTAGTTGAAGGATTCAATTATTATTTGTCTGAAACTTGAGTATCAATTTAATTTTAGATTCAAATCGTAGGAGATTGGTTAACCGTTTTTATATTTGCCAAGGAAATTTTATTTTTATTGCAAACTGTTAATGACTTTTGTATATTTAGAATACAATATTCGTCATCGGCTCGTTTACGTCCACTGCTGATTGGATCCAGGGTCGTTGAGGGATACTGCCGTAATCACCACGCTTGGTAGGTGGATTGGTGATTGCAGTAAGATGAGAGTATCTTTGAGTTGATAGATGCTGCTGCCCATCCATCAGTTGTGTGTCTCTTAGTCGCCTCTATATACGATATAGTTAACATTTTCTATTTTACAACAGAAAACTAATTTCATCGTGTTAATTTATACCTGCAGTGTCAAATAACATTTAATAGCGTGATTCATTTATTTAAAGACTTATCTCATTTCATCGAATTCATAAAGTTATCCGACCATTCAATAGGTTTACAGGTTTAAAATACCTATAAAGCTATTGAATGTAGAGAATAAATTTCATTTGTAAAGAGAATTAAAACCAGTTTAGTAGTCGTTAAATATTATCTTGCTTATTGATAAATTTTCGACGACACCAAATCATTTATGGAACACATTTTATTACAAAAAAAAGTGTCGTCATCATCATCAGCCCGTATAACGTCCACTGCTGAACATGGGCCTCTTTTCGAGGGTGGGGTTATGCCATAGTCCATTTCGCAGTATTATGTTGTACCAGGTTCCTTGATACACGATTATTATAGATGATGTTATTACAATCGGGACCAACGGCTTAACGTACTTTCCGAGGCACGGAGGGTAGTCCCTCAACCAATCAGACTCGGAAAGAAATCTTAGAATTTACACAATGATTTCCTGTCCGGGGAAAAAACAATATTAAAATAGCTTTTATTACCCACGGCACTACACATAATATAGTCTACATTTAGAAACAGCCTATATACCTACGTAGCTACAATACTGCGTAGCAAATAATAGCTAATTTTATTCCACCAAGTCATTCTTTATTTTTATTCATTTAAATTAAGAAATCATTGTGGTCCAATACAAAGTATTGTAGATCAATAATTACATGTTCAACTAGAAAAGACTTCATAAAGAAATCTCTCCATTGCCAATATTAAAATCTTTATTCAGAGAAGAACACTGCCGCAACATAAATATAATAGTTTTTAAACCGTCTCAACCACAAGAGCGAGGTGCAAACTCAGTGTAGGGTTGTAAATCATATCTGCCTCCATTTATATGGACACTTTATTACGACGCCGCGTTCTAAATCAAATGATAAAATGCTTCTTATTTTATGTTTCCTTTCGTCGCTCCACGCATATTGTCGTCCTTTTACCGTAGTGCCTGGGTAATGCTACTTATCCCAGCATATTTTGATTTATGGAACGAGGAAATAAATTAAGTTTATTAAGTAAGTATCACGTACACTGCGAAGGAATTGAATTGTGTATGCTGTATGGTTAGTTTAGTTATATAGATATTGTGTTTTATTATAGACCGTGACAATTCGATTTTAACGCTACAGGTTCAATTTAAATAGTGGTACTTGGTACACTCGTAGACTTCATATTTTAATTAAGTCTACCAGCTGTCCTTGGCCTAGTCTGGACTTGGTCTTGGGAAAAAGATTTTGTTATAAGTTGCCTAAAAATGAAAGTCCCGTCTAAATGGTACTACCGTTTTAGAGATTAGACGGAATACACGGACACAAAACGGACAGACGAAATATAAGTAACTTATATTATTATTGTACCTTATAAAATTAGGTCTCTACTAGTGAAATTCCCGTCAAAATCAGTCCAGCCATTACTGAGATGAGACGGAACAACGGAAATCAGATTTTTTATAATGTTTTAGCTATAGGTGGCTTAGCATAAACAGGTTTATACTTAATGCAATATGGATTTAGTAAGCACCTATATTTTTACAAAAAGACTCCAATTTAATTCATTCATTTGTCACCTTAAAAGTTTAATAAGAGATTCGTAATAATGAATCTCATTTCAAACAGTTTACATTTGTGTTTTTTATTAAGTTTCGGTTTTTTCTTGTATTAGTGTCCGTTTTAGTTAAACAACTGTCTCACTTATAAATACAATTTTTTATTTTGTTTCTATTAAATTAATGATATTTTATTGAAATGAACAAACAAATGCTGTGTGTCATCATGGAATTATTATGACTAACGCTCATAAAGCTTACCTTGTAAGATCCTAGATTCTTTACGGAGCAGGCGAGACGCACGCTCCGACCGGCCGGCACTGTCACGTTTTGAATGACATCCGTGAACTCGGGCTCTTCCACTACTGTAACAAAGAAAATTGTATTTTTATTAAACTAACTTTTGTGGACATCAACTGGCATACCAAGCGTGTCTTAATACCTATAAATAATAACCAATCGTTCCCTGGAATACAATTGTCGTACATGACGTTATAAGAAAAAAATCAGTCGTCTGTGTCTTAAAATAATCAGACCCGGAAATATTTTTTTAATATCACACAAAAAAAGTGTACTAAGGAATTGCACCCCCAGCCACTGAGACTTAAAGTGCCCCACCTAGATAAATGATTGGTCTCGCGCGCTCGACAGATACCGCGCTACCTTAGAACCATAGCTCCATAGCTCCGTAAATGCGGCAACAATATTGTAGACTAGTAGTATGTATTGTACACTGTACCAATGGTATCTGATCCCGAGATGTCTTTCTTATTTCTTGTAGTGTTACTTTACACAGCAAACTACGCAAACTGGCATGTTACTTCGATTATAACCAAAATTAAATAAAACTTTCGACACACATTCCTCTTACAGAGCGTGACTGCCTCGGGTACGCCGATTTCAGCGTAGTATTTTTTTCACATTCAAGCGCGAGTGCAGTGGCTTGTCAAGCGCTCAAGACCTAACATTTTTAATAATATAAGGGAACTCACTTATTGTTTAATCAGTCCCAAATACATAAAGAAGGGATAAGAACTTCAGACGCCACGGGTTATTTTAAACGTTCAAAAGTAGACCCATACATATTTGGACTTTAAAACTTGCAAGCCTTTGGTTTTGTGTTCAAAAAATAAACAGTCACTGTACTTATTAAATTCATCGCGTAAGCTTAGCGAGTCTCCTGCGACGCAACATATTCCATAGAAATAAATTTAGATAAATTGAACTGATCTCCTTTTGTCTTATCGAGCCGACAAGATTTTACAGTTATGGGGACATTTTTGTGTCAAGATACGATTTGTAATTTTCGAATTATCAAAGCAAAACGCTTTTAAACAAATTGAGTGGGCGATAAGGAATAATGTCGTCGTTTATCAAGCTCCAAGATAGATGGCCCTTGCTCTGCTCTGCCCATTTTAAATGCGTTCGTCTTCGACTTGCCAAATTGGCGTTCTTTGTTTTCATCTTAAGTTCTTAGTTTTATATTCCTGTGCGATGTACTCGAGGAAAAGAATAAACGTGTCAATGTTATGCAACAAGGTTAACAGGAGAATACAGGTGAAATAGCTTATACGGCGGCCAAACAAGCGAGTAAACATTTGTCATCTCGAATGCGAAGTGGGGAGTCTAGTCGGCAAAGAAAGGAGTTACTCTATAGCTCCATACGTACCAATAATATATTACATCTACTGCTGACATCTCATAGGATGTACTGTTTGATTAATGGTTTGAATGTTTAATGTAGCTTACATACAAAATTGTGAGACGAAGAGTCAACAGCGTTTGTTTAGTTGTGAAGCAAAGACTAGCCGTGGTACTCGATAAATACAAATCGACGAGACGCGATTGAACATGCCTTTACTTCGACGCGTCTGTATACCTCAGTTTGTATTTGGAGAATAAACTTGTTCAGTGGCGATAGTTAGTCTGGTTCCCATTTGTTTACATATCACCATCGTATTCAGACTGACAATAGATTTATTCTATTCCGCTTTCAGAGTTTATCCAAAAGAATTGAGCTAGGTTGGAGATAAAAAAAATACGAACGGGATAATTATATTAGTATGGTTGAAAATGAAATGAAGGTGTAATTTCATCTGTCAAGAAGAGAAAAAAATCAATCAGCTATTGTCACTTACGCGGTATTGAAGTAAGTATCACCATATACAAAATACTTTATGTCAACAGACATACACTTTCAGACACATTTTCATTTTCCTGGGTCCCTTAATTTTAGTATGCTAATCTAAACATAATTTTGTTGATATATCGTTAATGTAAGTTATTTAAGAGGTTTTATCTTATATGTTGAAGTCTAAATTATAAAATATTATTCCAATAAAATATCTCTCCAATCGACAGCGTAGTACAATGTGTCAATAAATAATTATATTCATAAAAGCCGAGAACTAATTCCAATGTTTCAATTCACATACATCGAAATAAAATTTATTTATACGAGTACCTAGGTATCTATGTTATGTAACAGAAAAAACACAGGTCCGGCAGTGCAGACAGTCTTTATCAATTTTGATTTCAAACATTAAAAATAACTCTCACACAACTCAAACACAAAATAAATACAAAGAACATCATGTTAAATCAAGGTTGTGAACAAATTCCCGTTCACGCAGGTGTGTTCATATAATGAAATTCCACCATACACAGCAATTTCGCTAGAGCTAACATTTAGATTCGCCTACTTATATTTGCGTGTTTACAAGCGTGGCTCCAAGAGATACCCGAGTGAAGATGAAAGCCCCGGTTGTTGCGTGTTTGCCCACCCGATCGTATTAGTTCTAAGCACGATGCTCCATTTTCTGCCCGGGTGCCCCTGACTCAACCGATGTAAATCGCGCATTAGTATCTATAACGCACCCTATTAGCTGTGTATGCGTTTCTCTACCTTCATTTCTAACAATGGGTACCCCTACAATGATGACGTGAATTCATTACGCACCTATTCGTATACCGTAGAGGTGGTAATTTGTGAAGTGGTGATACTGTCGATATTCCAAACACGTCGTTAATTTTGAGATCGTTACTTTACTCAATCACGAACGGAGTTGAGCACGGAATAATTGTGGGATCGATTTAATTTAATACAAATTGATAGGTTTACGAAAGCATTTGAATACGTGTGTATAATAAATCTCGAAGAGAAAATTTGGGGTGTATACTTGTAACCTAATTTTTTAAATTACTTTTATTAAGAAAGTATAATTAACACTTTTTTTTCCACAACAACCACCGTAGCGTAACGGTATTTGGCTCGCTTTAAATCGCGGAGGTCGTAGGTTCGAACCCCACGCCAGACAAGTAATTTTTGTATAAATTCTAAGATTTCTTTCCAGGTCTGGTTGTTTGAGGGACAACCTTCTGTGCCTCGGAAAGCACGTTAAGCCGGTTGGTCCCGATTGTTATAACATCGTCTATAACAATCGTGTATCACCCAACCAGCAAAATATATCGTAAAAATGCCACCAGCACGTTTCTATTTCAGCTATTGGTGGTGAGAAAATGTCGAGTAAATGATCTGTGCACGTTCTCTCAACGCGATTTGGGCGCACTTTTCTTTGCTTTAAGTGATGTAAATATCGTAAGATTATCGTATAAATAGCCAAATAGTCGAAAGAATATAGAGTAATCGCAATTCGAAAGTTAATAGTATCATATTAATCATCAGTATGCCATTTTTCAACACATTAGCTTTTCCCAAGTCGGTAGAAGCGCTTTCATTCGACAAATTTATTGTAATATAGCAGTGCGGTTGCAATCACTCGACTCTTTGATCGTGTAAATGCAACCAAGCAGCATTCATAGACCATTTTATTTCTTTAATTACCGGAGCTGTTTGTGAAAAGAAATATTTATTTTTTATTTAATATAAGTATTAAATTTTGCCATATTATTTGTGCCATACAATTTTACAGTCATATTGACAATTCGTGACGAAGTTAGCTCAAAGGTGTTTACTTTCCTATGCGGGGTTAAATTTTTCGTCTACATTCTTTACATTTTAGTTAATATTTTCATGGGCCGTAAGATTTCTTAGTAAATAATTAATTACAAATAATATTAATTTAAAAGTTTATCTAATTCGCCATTAATAGCAATTCACTTATCAACACAAAGCATTCACTCGGCTTTTAGCTGAGAAATAGACATGGGGTTTCAACTTTACGACTTCTAGGACCGCCATTGCAGTTAGTTTGGGGTTCCTTAGCGCAAAATGTTAAATCCTTAATATTATATCAAAATACTGTTATGAATACGTCAGAGGAATTAAAAAAAAATGAAACATAAACAAAAATTTTTATTATATGAGTGACGTTTTCAAAATATTTTAGTGGCAACTTAAATGGTTGATTACCATTAGTTTAACTATATAGTACAGTGCTGTAAAAGATTTTATTCAACTTTCATACCACAATTATGCTGTAAGACGGCTTTCAAATGATGTTTAGAGCACCTTTGGGGCTGTAATAGATATTTTTTAAGCGTTTTCTCAACTTCAAAAATTAAGCGGAATGAAAGCCTTGTAATAAGCTATTATATGACATTAAGTGCCGGTATAGTTAAGATGCTATTTTTTCGAATAAACAGCGTTTAATCTATAATTATGCTGTAATAAATACATGTCGAAAGATAGTGCTATAAATGCTAGTTTTTCGACAAATTAGCAATTCAGTTGCTTTCAAAGAGCTGTCATAGGACATACGGTTGCATGAAGGTGATCAAGAGATATCTTTATATAATTATCGAGTAAATGCAATATGAATTCGTCGAGTACACGTTTACTAGACATGTTTATAGAGCCAAAAAGCGTGGAAAGCTAAAATATCTAGCCAGCTGCTTTTAAACGGCTTTTTGAAATAATAGGATCTTTCATACGAGTGTTTTTCGATTCATAGTCGTGAGAGTAATTGTTTATACGATCTCTTTGCTGGTTGGGCAGGGAACGGGCAGCAGCGTTTCCTTGTGTGTTACAACATAATACTGCGGTCGCCAACCCGCCTGCCAAGAGGCCCATGATAAGCAGTGGACGTTATACGGGCTGGTGATGATGATGACACTTTTCTTTAGCAATAAAATGTGTTCCATATATAAGTTGGTATCGTCTTCGACCTCTGCAGGGCCATTGTAAACAAGAATTAACCTAAATTTTAAACCAATCAAAGTTAAGGACTTAAGATACTTTCAAAACTTAAGGGCATAATCATGATTTCCTTTTAAAATGATTGTGATATAATTTATACTAAGTATCAATTGAATGCCGTGTGGTTACCTTAATTAGCTTAGAATAGACTACTTTCCATCATTGCCAATTGTAAGAGGCGGCTAAGGGACAAACAGGTGTAGTATGTTACTTAGCAATTTACTGATACCACCAATCCGCCTGTCAAGCGTGATAATTATAGCAACATCCTTCAACAAAGCTGGCTCGTTCAGCCGTCCTGTTCGAAAAGTAGAAGAAAATAAATTATTTATCTTCTCGGCATTACAAAATAGGGATTTAAATATTAATAGGCTACACATGACTTAAAGGATCCACTTTGTAATTAGTACTGCCTTGAAACATCCATTAATACGCCTAAATGCCTACCTTGACAGTTTAATGTTTATTCGATAATAATCAGTAAACGTACGAAGTAGGTATAATAACTTACGTGTACACACATGTTAACAAGACTCCTTTTAGACACGAGGAGTAATATTTGTTTCAATAATACCGTACATTAAAATTAACAAGGCTAACGTTGGCAATAATCTTACATACCGCACAAGGCAATGCGGCGCGTGCAAGGGTATTTAGGGGTTAATTAAGAAACCGCAGACAGAGGCGCGGGGGCGGTAATCCCTTTGTCACCGATGGCAAGGTGCTGCCTTCGCTTCGGCTACACGCTACGACTATTGTTGTGATTACAATGTACCGACTTATCGTCGATAAAATTACACATACTCATACCTATATATCAACTCATACAATCTAATCTTCTTTACTAATATATAAAGCTGAAGAGTTTGTTTGCTTGAACGTCATAATCTCAAGAACTACTGGTCAGAATTTGAAACAATCTTTCAGTATTATTCATTTATCGAGAAATACTATAGGCTATATTAATTATGAAGTTACTACGGGAGCTAGTATTTATATAGCTATATTTAACCAATCAAATATATATCTCGGTAGTTTGCGATAGATTGCCTTATTATTTATTTTAAATTTCACTTTCTATTAAACTACTACAAACACGCATTTTGATACAAACAAATAAATTAAAATAATACACATGAAGTATTTACATCGTTATTATGACTATTCGATTAGATTGCAATTTATCGGCAGGCATGCCAAATAGGAGAGGCCATTCAAATAATTACGTCCGGGATTGAATTGGGTAAACTAAATATTCCAAAACTAATAATGAATGGGTCCGTTTGGTCGGTCGGTCCTAACTCGAGAATAATCTCATATTAAAGCTGGCCCTTATGCAAATCAGAAGCGGTGAGTCGGAAGTCATCAGCGCGACCGGGCCGGCGCGGTCCAGCTCTGCCGCAAATTGACAGCGCTCGCCCAACCAAATTGATTGTGGCTGCACAGACACCTTGTTATAATACCCGTGACACACCATCATGACAAATGAATCGATTATTCGAGATACCCCATAAGTCAGATTTTTTGGCAAAATGTCTTTTTTGCGGAAATATGTTATATGGATGTAAATATAGACAGAACTCAATGCGATAGGCAGGAAATTATAACAGGGCGAATATTCCATTTTTTTGAGTCAGTGACTGATGCAAAGGATTTTATTGACAGTCTGGTTAATCTTTCGTTAAGTCTTAAGAATTTACGTAATTTGCCTAGAAACAAAAAAAAAATCTATAAAAAAAAGGAAATGGACGGTTGAAAAAAGCTCAGAGGCCATGCCATAAGAAAAAAAAGTACAAGTTTCATGGAAAAACTAGTTGCCTCGCGCGCTTTTATCCATTCCCTTAGAAACTCGTCTTAAAATATGTAAACGAATTTCCAAAATTGGTTCTGATGAATCCAGAGCTTCACCTACAAACTTTACCTTTTTTAAATATTAGTATAGATATTTATCACGGACCGACTAATTAATTTAAATTTGCGATACTTGATTGCCAGGTATTATTTGTTACCTGAAAATGACAAAATCAATAGAGAAAAAAGTCTGTGATTTTATAAAAAGTAACAATGTAATAAGTGTAAGTTCAATAGGTAATTTATGTAGTACGAAGCCAACTGTATTACAATAAAATGCAAACATTCCAAAATTGATTGCATTTCGGAAGAACTTAAACCTTATGAAGTTTGGTAATTATGTTATAAGACATATTATATTTAACTTAATATGAAATGAAATGAAATGAAAATGAAAATGAAATGAAAACGTTTATTGATAATGTAGACGAATCGATCGTACTTATTATAAGTCAAATACAATGATACAAATATAAAAAGAGGAAAAAAAAAATCTTGACTAATTCATTAGTATACATTTCAACAGTCATGTTATTAAATATAATTTAAATCTACCAATGTGGCATGTGATAGTCGCGTACTATAAATATAATTAGAATCAACCAGCGTGGGCTGGGATTCGGTCAGAAGCATAGAACGCGTCGCGAGCCTCGCCTTGCAAGGACGACCGGACCCTATCCTAGCTTCCTACGAGTCTTTCTCTATCTACCTACGTTGTGACACCCGGAGAAGAAAGACTATAAGAAACTCCGAGATCATTCTTTTGTCATCTTTTAAAGTCTTTGATTAATCATTTGTACATCTTTTTAAAAACATTTTAGTATCTAGGTTAGTGATCCCCATACATCGATATGTAGGTACTCGCAGCAGGATATTGTGACGGAAACCATGAAACCTTTAAGTAAGTATCGAGTATAGGGAGCGCTCCTCCAGATTTACATTTCTTTTTTTTTTACAATTGGAACATACCTACAGTCTGATCAGTTGTCTTACATATAGATTAACAATTACTAATTTATAAATTACATAGAATAGACTTTTAATTTAGTTGCTAATTCGGTGTGATAGCTAAAAGGTGCCAGTCTGCCGCAATGTAACCGATGGACTCATCCGCCAAACATCTCTATCCTCCATGTATTCTTTGATATTGTAATAACCGCGAGTCATAAGGACCTTTTTAACATATTTTTTGAATTTATGATCCGGCAAAGCTGTTACATTTAGAGGAAGTTTATTATAGAATCTTATACAATTTCCAAGAAACGATTTACTTGTCTTAGATACTCTGAAAAAAGGTGTAATGAGCTTATCTTTGTTTCTAGTATTAAAATTATGTACGTCCTTCCTCTTGCTGAATTTATTCATATTTTTACGGGCGTAAACTATATTTTGATATATATATTCAGAAGGCACAGTAGGTATATTTATTTCTTTAAAAAGACTACGAAGAGAATCGCGGCTTCCTTTTTTATAAATACCTCGGATTGCTCTTTTTTGTAATATAAAAATAGTTTGAATATCGGCGGCCGATCCCCATAATAGGATCCCATATGACATTACGCTATGAAAGTAAGCAAAGTAAACTAACCTAGCTGTTTCTACATCAGTCATTTGTCGGATTTTCCAGACTGCATAAGATGCAGAGCTAAGTTTGTCAGCTAATCTTTCAATGTGTGGTCCCCATTGCAACTTGGAGTCCAGAGTAATTCCTAAAAATATTGTTGATGGAGTTAAGTTTAATAGCTCCTCCATATACTTTTAAACTACGACTATAACGACAACAAAACAAGTACAATATAACTGTTAAAATAAAAACAGTTACTGATTTATTTAAATATCGAATGCCCATCAAAATCAATATAAAGTTTGCCAAAGTAAGGGCAGTTGTGTAGCCAAATATTTAAGTTTATACACCCTTGTCACAGATGTTGGTCGTAATATTCTCATATACGATCAAATTCTTTTAAGAGATCCGCAGATAAAGAACGTGGCGGGTGTTTGGGCGGTTTCGGACTTTCACTTATTTGTATGCTCACCCTTCTCTGGGCCGGCCGGGAACGTGACTATTCGAGATACATAAACCCTGAGTGAATACAGAAAATAGAAATAAAGTAACATACATAATATTAGTTTTAGTGGACGGATTGTGGAAAAAATGATGTGGGGCAAATCGTTGTGTTTGTTTTTATTGATACGGACGCTGTTGCTTTTTATGACTTTAAAAGGTACTTATTAGCATTCTTTTCGCAATTATACTCGTAATAATGGTTCGTGTGGTTTCCGGCATAGAACGGCTCCACCCCATGTCTTCCCATGGGTGTCGTAAAAGGCGACTAAGGGACATATGGCTGATGGATGGTCAGCAGCATCTATTAGTTCAAGGTTTACATCTTACTGCGATCACCAATCCGTCTTCCAAGCGTGGTGATTATGGCAATATCCCTCTACGACCCTGGCTTGCCAAGGCCTGTTAAGAGGAGGCCCATGTTGGGCTGTTGATGGTGATGACTCGTGATAATATATTTATTTATAACATATTACACATGATTATAAAAGACATGTACCTCAACGGCTAACACGATATTATTGCACTACCTAAATTTTTTTTTAACTATTAAATATTAAGTTTATGCCTGACCATGACTGGTTCAAACCATGTAGGTATGTGTGTTTATACATTTTTTGTATTACTAAAAATTAATTTGATTTCTTTTCTACATTGATTTCTTTATGGGAATAAAAGTAAGAAGACTTCTGAAAGGATTTAAATTGTGAATGTCGGGCGGGGAGGGTAGATATTACCAGTGGGAACTTGACACTCTTATTTGCATTACGATATCTCGAATAAAACAAAAACCTCGAGGATTGCGCGATTTGTTTTTTATTGCATGATGACTTTTTTATTGGCCTGCAAAATATATCTTTGGTAAAATATGTAATACACTGCTTGGTATAATTAGAACTCATAGAATTTTCAGTTTCAACTGGACTAAGCACTATTTATTTTTATTTTATTTGTTCAAACAATATGTCAAATTTACAAAGGTTTTTATTTGTAAACTGTTTAATTATGTGTACAGAAATTATTTGATTTATTCACTGTTTTTTTGTAGGACACACACGGGAAGCCATGGGGTTCCTATTCTAAGAAATGAAAAATGGTTGATATCCACCTCAGATATAATAATTTCTACCAAATTGAACTGGACAATAATTTAATAATGCCTTATCTCGAAAGCAATAGCCCTATTCATGAGCTAATTGTAGCCACTTATAAACCTAAAGAATTACGGTCACAATCAAATATATTTATAAACTATATCCCAAAATCCAGACACTGTTTATGGAACTCCACGTAACACTTATTGACGAGTATATTTGTAAGGTCGCGGCGGTCGGGTCATGTCTCGGTCGGCTAAGCGGAAGTACGGAAGCAGATGTTGACAGGTCGCGGGCAGTCAGCGCCCCCGCTCACTCCCCGCACCCCTCTGTCATCGTATCCGCCTGTCGACGATGCTTATAGCTGACGAAACGTCCATTCAATTTGACTGCCCGTAGGTAACCAATTACATACATATGATACATATAAATATTACGGATTATTGAGGTGTGTTATCCCGAAATGAAGTTATTTGTGGGTTAATATTTTTTGACAAAGGATAGAGGTAAAGCACTGGACCCAAAATCTAATGCAGTGGATGTGCCCATTTTCTACTACACAATTGTGTTGATAAGAATAATAAAAAACTTGCTTCCTCATCATTAACTTTAGAATTTGCGTCTCACTAATAGTATTTTCATTAAATGAAGATACCACTCAATAAAAGGTGAACAACTTAAGAGACTGTATCTTTTATTGTGCTTAACAACGTCTTGATACTCATTATCTTATAATATAGACTTGAATAGACACGATAGCTAATCTTACTTTGAAATACAAATACGAACACGGTTCTCGTATTTAAAAAATACATTTTTATTGCGCCATAAAAGAGACATACTTCGATATTTTCTTTCCACGGAGAAAATTGTACCAATTTCCCTACCTTTCAAAAAACCTCATTTAAGACGTTTGTTAGACGAACGTTTATCAAATGAAGTGGATGTTCTTACCTTTAACGTTTGTGTAATAAAGTTTGTTAAAGCTAATCACTAATTGAACAAGTGTTTTGGGGCTGACGGCGTAAGTCGTGGGATCTAATTAAAGCACCTACCGCGGTGCGGCGCTCAACCCCAGTCGGAGCCTATTATCACGCCTCCGCCTCCTATTAACATTGTCTCCTCGAGGGCGATACTTATCTTTATTTAAATTCACTTCTTGGTAATTGGGTTGACGAGTCGACAACGTGATTTGCATTGATGAAAATTGGCCAGTGTACCGGGGTCTCGTAACTTACTTCATCGCCTAATTTGTTTTATTACGTTTGTAAAACGAACACGATTTTATCGGTATCGCGATTTGTTAGCATTTGGTAATTTGTTCACAGTATCGTGGCATGTCATCATATGTTAACAAATACAGGCACATAAATCATCACAAGCTCTGTTCGAGTTCCATATTCAGTGCGCAGTGAAAAATCTCATAATGAATGAAAGTCAACAAGTTGTCAGTGTTTGTGAAAGTTTTGCATTCGTAATAAATTAGGAGGCGTTAGACGTCACTTGTAGCTTTTTTTCTGGCGACGATGTGTGAGTATAGTCAAAGAGGATGCGCTTGGTTATTTCTCATTACAGCACACGCGATAAAATCACACAGAGTTGTTGCCTCATTAAAATCTTCTGGTGCGCGCATCTGTAAGCCTTTTGTGAAGGCGGGCGCGCCGCTCTTGACGCCTTTCGCGTGTCATTTCGGGCACAATACCGCTCGAGGGACGCCACGCTTGGCAATTTTTGCTGTGACATGCCAGCGTGTGCTTTTTATCAGTTTATCGTGAAATATTTTATAGGGATACAACGTACAACGCAGCGTTGTTATTCTCTTCACGTTAGATTCACATTCGCAACTTCAATGACTGTCTCGTTCTGTACTTTGTTCGAATGTTACTATACATATTATATTGTTTTACGAATACAAAAATAAGTTTCTAGAGAAACAAAAAGTAGCTTATTGGAGCTATATTATTAGTTTGTATTTTTTACAAAGTGCACCAAAATGTATTCACGCAGTAGTAGCTGAATAAAATAAATAAGAAACTAGTAGCGCAGAGTATTGGAAGCTTTCAGTACCATCTTAAATCCGCGCTAGAATAGACAAGAGAGATAAGAAACAGTTCTTAAAAATAAAAGCTTGTCGGTAACCTTCTAACAATTTAATATTAATGATACAAGTTGAAACAGCTGTAATAGTCAAGTATTGATATGTTCTTTAGTTTTATGTTGAACATTTACAGTCTTATTCTTTAAAAGACGATATTCCTCTGAATATTCATAGCAATAAAACGAATAAGTTTGCGACCAGTAAAGTTAGTTATTTATATTTGTGACAGACAACAATTTATAATTAGTTATTTCATTAGAGCACCGAGAGGTCTTCGTTAAGACCAAGTTCTCAGAACAGTTTGTCGGAAACTGCACTGAAACAAGCAAGTTATTATAAAATAGAATTATAAGCTGTGACTCAATATGAAATGAAATGCAAAGTTATGGTTTTTCCAGAATTACTCAATATTTATTGAAATAACAAAAGTGGCATAGCGGTATATGTTTTGGAAGTTATGGGTTTGATCGCCACTTGGGACAATAAACATTTGTATAAAATCGAAGATTTCTTTCAAACTCTGGAAGGCTGAGAGACTACCCTCCGTACTGCAAAAAATACTTTGAGCCCTTGATCCCGATTGTTATAACATCGTCTACAACAAGGCCCGTGGGCCCGTGAGGCCCGTGTTTAGTAATAGATGTTATACGGACTGATGATTAATATAAGTTTAATCACAATGGCAAAAAATTAACTAATAATGTTTTTTTTTATACCTACTTATTGATATTTTTTGTCTAATTAATCTTGGTTTTTAACTTTAAATTACTCCTCTATTCTAGTTTACAGCGCCTCAATACTCATGACCATATTTGTTTTTATTAATAATCTCTTTTTAAATACTGAAATAAATACAACAATAAATACACTAGTCACAAAAATTAAGGGATATAAAAAAAATACAAATTTTTGGGTGATTTTCAACGAGCTGTAACTCCGAGGAAAATGATCGTACAGAAAAAAAGCAAATTGTAGCTCTAAGTGTCTAGTTTTCAGATATGACCATGATTTTTTTTTGTCATGTCCAGTTCTGCAGAAATCCCGTACACACATACGTGTGTGTGTGTGAGAAGCGTAAATCCGACCGAGCAACCTCCACGTGGTAAGCTTTGGGTAACGCTAATAAAAAAAAATCGCAGCGCTTTGAATTTTTCAGGGATTTTAGGGGATACTTTGAAGTTAAAAAATTACCGACTATATCCTTCTATTCTTATGCGATTTTTTGTCGTTTTTTCAAAAACCGTTTTCATTTTCTTATAGAGAATATCGTCTAGTTTCAAAACCCTTCTTTGATTTTCTCTACGATCATTATTTCCAGAGTTAATGATTATCAAAGTCAAAAAGAACTTTTTTGCTTTGATTGACGAAGACTCCGCGGCGAATCATCGTACAGCCTTTTTGATTACGTCAAATTACAGGGTATTAAGTTTTCTTTAAAGAGCTTTTGAACGAAACAATAAAAAAAAATGTTTGAAGCCCGTAGACCTTTTTTTAGGAAAAGGAACTTTTGAAAGAATTTTTGAGGAAAAATGAGGATTTTTTTTTCGGTATCTTTATCTTAGGATTTCATTAGACCTGGACATGACAAAATAATTTCATGGTCATATCTGAAAACTATACAATTAGAGCTACAATTTGCTTTTTTTTCTGTACGATCATTTTCCTCGGACTTACAGCTCGTTGAAAATCACCCAAAAATTTGGTTTTTTTTTATATCCCTTAATTTTTGTGACTAGTGTATTAGTTACCCAACTAGGCCATACTTGCTTCTTACTATCATAGATAACATATGTTATAAGTATGTTCTAACTATGTAGGTTGGTACAAATTTTAACCTTTTTGGTTAAAGTATACCTACAAAAGAAATTTTTACATAAACGACGATAGACATTAGTAACGACCAGCGTTTATTGGGTTCTTATTAATCTGTGGTCACGTTGTCTCCAGTTTACTACACAATAAAGTTCTAGTTAGTTCTAATTCTAAAGTTAAAGTTGGCGTGTAGCCAATCTAATGGTAAATTTGCGCAGTTTGCGCTTAATAATACACAAATTAAAAAGTTGTAGGTTTGTTAATCCTATCCTACGGAAGTAATAGTACCTAGAAGTAAATTTGTAAATTAATTTATGGAAATTGCTCAAATTATCGGCTAGGAATATACCACCCCATATCTACCCATGGGTGTTGTAAGAGGACATCACCTGATGAATAGGCAGCAGCATATATCAGCTCAAGGATACTTACCATCTTACTGTGATCACCAATCCGCCAAGCGTAGTGATTATGGCAATATCTCTCAAAAACCGTGGCATGCCAAGTTCTGTTAAGAAGTGGCTCATTTTCAACAGTGTGCGTAAACGAGCTAATAAAGTAACCTGCTTAAGTAATTCATATTCATATTTATTACTATTACAGTGTGGTAGTTTAATACATTAATATAAAATCTCTAAAACATTTTAATATCTCAAATTATTTGACAATTTAATGGCGCGAAAATGAGAAAACACAATTAACAATCTATAAAAATGACAGATTCCAAATTCAAATGTAATATTTTGTTTATTTTTAATTGTAACAGTATTTATGGCGACACGAAGTTAAGAGAATGAGATTGACTTTTGTATTTGCTTTTGGTATCGTGTCCCATATCAGTGAAGAATAATTTTACTTAGAGCAGTTAACTAATACGATAGTTAACTGGTCTTAGTAAAAATATCTTTAATATAATTTAGGCGTTGGTTAGGAAACGATAGACGCGAAGATTTTTTTTTCATATTTTAACGAACAAAAATTACGACAGGGCTGTTCTTCAGGTATTTTAGAATTAAAGCGCTCGTTTAGACACAATTGGGTACAATACGGTAGTTCAATATTTAACGTGTTTCACTTTGCATATTCACAAGGCGGTCGGGCGGGTTACCGCGCTCATCTGCCGACTTGAATGGTAATGCCGCCCATTAAGCGCACAGTGCGGTGTGCGCCCGCCCTTGTGTTCGCGACTTATTACTTCATTTTTGAATTCTTAATGCCAGATCATTGGTGAAAGGATTTCGTGCTTGGATAGCGCAATTTTCGATGTATTCAGACGTTGAATGTTCATATATATGTCTGTCTGGCTTAAATCAAGTTTACTGAAATATGAATCTTCATTGACCTATAGATCTAGGCGTTTATATACCTAGTTGCAAGATCCTTTGGTCGATATATAATTGTAAAATATTTTAAAAAAAATCGTTGCTAATACGTAATGAAATTATTTATTTTTAGTAGTAAAATTGGCCTTCGTATATTGTTTTTTAATGGCTTTTAATTACAGATTAAAATGACTTCGATCCTGTGTTCGGGGCGCCCGTTCGTACAACCTTGTATTGAAAGGCATTATATTTCATATTTCCATGTAGGTATATTTACCATTTCCGTCTCCTTCATGGCCAGTTGTTGTATGCCCGGTGAAGTAGCAAAAGCCTCATGGCTACCTACGTAAGTCAAACAGAAAAAAAAATCTCCTTCATGATTTTTTTTTGTAAAAACCTGTTATTTAATGTTGCGTTTCGATAATCATTCTGATGGCTTTTTTGTTGTCCGGGGGGAAATGCATGTACGCATCCCCTCCGCCGATGGCAAATCATCCTGCCAATTATTAACACCGACTCATTCTAACATGGTTAACATTGTTTTAATTTATTAAGTATTATGTTTAAAAATTGCTAATTGGTAGATCGACACGGTTCATCTTTATATTGTATAATATTATGTGCCATCACATAGCCGAACACTGTCTCTTAAAATACAGGATACCCTAGTTTAAGAGACAGAGTTTATTATTGTATACAGATCCTAGCCAATAATTATAAATACAATCATGTTCTACCTAGTCTACGTAAAGTGTAAAACTAACTGTAACTAACGAATGTAATACTCTATAATTTCTGATATATAAATTAACCTTTTTATTACTATTCTGAATTTAAAAAAATGCAGGAACACTTTCAAATGCCAACATATCCAATTTTTGAAAGTGATGATAAAATAAGTAGTAGTTCTGCCGTGGACTAGTATTATATCTCTGGAATTGAATTTCTGCAAGATAGAAAAAATATTGGCGAATCCATCCGATTGCATATTTCACCAACAGTATTTCATACCGATTGATTGTCTGGTGTTGTGAGCACTTGTTAAAATACAGAACGTAAAACGACAGTGAAAATAAATTAGGATCTGACTTTCCCAGTGATATTTAAAATTGTATTTTTACTAAACTTTACCTATCGACAAAATTTATTCATTGTCATATACCTATTACGATTTTGCGTTAAGTAATGAAGGCTTAAAAAATATACGATATATTTTTAAATATATTCATGAAAGAATAATAAAGAGACATAGTATCAGATATCGAATTGGGATTTTGATTTGCTAATCGAAGCATCTAATCTAATAATCAGCAAGTATTTACTATAAAATGCAGAAGATCTTTAGGTTAAGCCTTTTCACATCTAAATAGGAACCTGCTCTTAAGTAATAATGCACTACAGACATATACATAAAAATAACGTAATTATTTTTTCTATAAACATTTCTGCGTCTAGTTCTTTCAATTATTGGAAAATGAATAGCCCCGAGCACAAAAAATATTCCGAAACCATTATTAATAAAAAATTTACAAACCTACGAGCTATGTAATCACAAATCCGATTCTTTGAACCTTACCGTTTCAAATATTGAATTGTCATATTTTTCTATCTAAAAAACCGGCGCTTCCTTCCGTCCTGCATGAATGTCGATAGTCAGCCGTATGTTTACAAATTGGCAATACAATATAACAGAATGGAGAGCACGTCCTGTCGTATCGCCGACGCAATGGATGCTGGTCACGCGCGCCGTGGGCCACGCACTTGCTACCTACCAATGTGTACTGCACCTTAGCAAAATAGAAACATACATTTATTAATTTGTGCTAGATTCAATGAAAATGTTGTTTTCAATGTGGCGCTATATATAAATTAATAATTTTGTAATATGGTAGACAAACATAAGCGAAGTCAGTTAAAATATTCGTCTAAGTTTCCAGATCCATGTTATCACGCTCCACACCAGAAAAGTGATTGGTTTGCTATTGAATATCTCTATAGCAAAGGTCACCAATCTACTAAATAAACTTTACGGTAACCAATTATATTGTATTAATTAATTTGTTACAATAAAAAATAATTAATGCAGTACCTACAAAAAATGTTTGTTAGCAGGAGTTTTTCATGTAGCTACGATGCTACGTCGTAGCATTTACACCGCGTAGCATTTTAAGCTGCAAAAGTTTTTTGACATTCCATACTTGTTACGAACTAATAAATAATGTGGTACGTACTAAAATTTTATACGAAAATTATTATTGTTGTTAATTCATTTGTTGGTATAGAGTTATGTTTAATTAGGATATCCAATATTTGTATAGCCTTTACTATTTACGTATTTTGTTATACCATTCATTCAAAATTGTTTGATATTGTTGTTGACGTAAAACGTGTCAGCAAAGGTCCATCGAACATGTTAACTTAGGGCTGCCACCTCGTAATTCCTATTCCCATATGAACGGTCTCATAAAACTTGGAATCTAATATTTAGTAAAATTTTGATGGATTTAGAAATTTCCGCAGTTTATTCTAAATAAAGTAAACTGTGATTCATCGAAGATGCCATACTTCAAATAAATGTAATGTATTGTTAATGTCACCATACAGATGTGATTGATGTACCTAAGGGAAAAATGAAAGAGGATGACATATTGCGCCGACCCCAAACAATAGGAGCAGAGCAGGAAGATGAGGATGATTGTACTAACACTAGATGTTTAATTAAATTTTCTTCTTTCCTTAAATTTTTAATATGTTACTAGTAGTATTTATTTTATTATTAAAAAGAAACACCTACTAATAATATTAGTTCTTGATATTCGATTGGAATACAAATTTATTTTGATTGTTGCGATGCCTTTGTTAGAAATGTTATCCTTATCTCATACATTTTCCCATTACAGAATAGCCTAACCAGGATTACAGATGCTGATGGATGTTAGTCCTAAATAATAAAAAAAATATTTTTGCTCGTTGACACCCCATCTGCATAGATAACGATTTATCTGCACCATGAAACACATGTGTTGTAGTGGCGCAGGTGGCGCGATATCCTTGTATTCACTATTTTTAGTTACAACTGTTCGCAACAGAAAAAAACAAAAAAAAAACAAATCCGAATATTGTAGACATTGAGCAATTACAACAATGACAACCTCCGTAGCGTAGCGGTATTTGGCTCGCCTTGAATCTCGGAGGTCGTGGGTTCGATCCCCACACCGGACAGGAAATCTTTGTGTAAATTCTAAGATTTCTATCCGGGTCTGGTTGGTTGAGGGACTACCCTCCGTGCCTCGGAAAGCACGTTAAGCCGTTGGTCCCGATTGTTATAACATCATCTATAATAATCGTATATCGAGGAACGGGCAGCAGCGTCTCCTTGTGTGATACAACAAACTACTGCGGTTACCAATCCGCCTGCCAGGCGTGGTGACTATGGCAAATACCCTCCCTCTCGGGAGGAGGCTTATGTTCAGCAGTGGACGTTATACGGGCTGTTGATGATGATGATGATGAGAAATTACCAAAATGTGCTTACTTTTAGTTCAGCCCGTTCACGTCCACTGCTGAACATAGTCCTCTACTGGAACAGACCTTGGCAAGGTTGTTGAGGGATATTGTCATAAAGGCGGATTTGGGATCACAGTAAGATACTCTATCCTTAAGGTGATATATTCTGCAGTATGTGGTCTTCTGGTTACTTGGTCGCCTCGTTACGACACCCATAGGAAAATATGGGGTGGTCTATTCTAAGCCGGAAACCACGGTGAAGTCCTAATATAACTTAATTTTAACAACTCGGTTCAATATGATCACCGTTCGATCAATACTTACGTTAACCAGATACTATTAGCTACCACGTTCCTTTTTTTAAGTACACAGATAAGACTCCGAACGTCCCATCAGAATAAGCTATAGATGAGGAACGGTAAATAGCAACTAATTGTCACTTTGAGTTGATCATAAGCTCTTTTAAGAAAAAAGTACGCGAGCATGTCTCTGAATAACTGGCAGTGCCGCGGTTTTCTTTTTTTGAGAAGATTTAGTTCATATATGTATCGTATAATAATATATGTAATGAATAAAGTATTCTAGTATGTATAGTATTATTTATCTATGTATTATTAGAATGTAGGTATATTTTATTTCATGTACCAATATGGTATTCATTTTCTTCGTAGAACTTTGTTATTTCTGTGCACTTACCACCTTTTCTCTGCACCACCCTATCGATGACTAGTCCACCATGTACTATTTAAAAAAAAAGAAGCATATTTCATATTCGGTCTTTATAAGGTTAATCATAGAGAGTTTAGCTTAAATCACCTTTGGCAGGTGGGTTGGTGCCCGCAGTATCATGCTCTACTATATAATTCTACAACTCAGAAGCATAAGAACGGATTACGGATATAATACTTCAGAAACATTTGGTCGTAAGTGGCAGTTTACGTTAAAAGCACATACGACGTATATTTCTGACCTATACTAGCACATCGGACCTTATGCTTTTGAGCTCAAGTATTTAAACGCTGTTAACCGTTGCAGTAAAATAGTCGTCGATTTTTATGTCTACCATTCTTGATCGATCTAGAAAGAATACTCTCCAGATAAGATAAAGATATGTTTATTTTTTATCTTAAAATTAAATATAGCTTTGCCCCGCAGTTTTCTTCCCGGTAAAAAGTGTCTATCTCGCTTCGAGATAGTTATAAAAATTATAAGTATACGAAGGTATAATAGATAATCAAAGTTTTACTTTTCCAATTGTAATATTAGCATAAGTATAAATGTTATGATGAAATGCAAAAAAATAAATAATATAATTTATAAGAATTGTTATTTACTTTGTAGGTACGAGTTGTTCTACTGGAAGTGGCCAATTATCGTCATTCGGTTTCACTGGAATCTGACCGCAGACCAACAAATGTATTGGATGACATTAATTAACTTTCAGCTTTCAGTTACTAAATGTTTTTTATCTATACTAATATATAAAGCTGAAGAGTTTTTCTGTTGATTTATTTGTATGTTTGCTTGAACGCGCTTATCTCAGGACCTATTAATACAATTTAGAAAAATATTTCAGTGTTAGATAGACTAATGAGTCGAGGAAGGCTATACGCCATATTTAATTATGATGTTCCTACGGAAACGGGAGTTACGCAGGTGAATTTTATGTTTGACCTCAAATCTTTGTCCTTAACTTTTTATTTTACTAACATTAAATTTACTACCCAAATATCTTTAGCTCTAAAAGTAACTTATAACAGTAAATTGGATCATTTATTGAGCTCTTACAGTAACTATGTAGGTATTTTTGCAGTTTTATTAGTATTGTCTACTTTTTAGCAAATTGCCGTGTCTCGATTTAAGTCTTCGACCAACTCACCTCATTATGATAATATTATTCTATGACAACGCTCGCGGTTGCATCTTCTAAAGAACAATCAACTCAGTTACGTTAATGGGTAAATAGGTCTTTGTATAATGGCATATTCAATAAATCTGTTTTGGTATTTTTATTATAATCAATGATTAAATTAATCTCAATGGCTTTTTTCTAAAATTCTTACACAGTGCAACATTTAGTGATATAACCTGACTTAAGAATATGCTCCCAGTAAGGTACTTAACGGTTTTTATAATCCAGTCGAGTCGTTGCCATAGAGTGAATTTTGCATTGTAATGCAGCACACGAACCTGTGATGCAGCGTCTCTTAGGAATCAATGATCCTTTCCGCTTCCCGCAATGTGTGGCTACCTATTTTCTCAACTTTATGCAACTAACACCCACAGTACATCACATATATTACGTAATATGCCCACACATAAGAAATAGGAAAGAAACAACAAAAGCTAAGACGTCTAATATTTAAAGAATTTAATTGGCCTGCATGTTCAACTACATGCGATAGGCAATGAAGGAATCGGAATATCATCGCTACGACAACACTGACGGAGCACTTTCTCCCTGCTCAATAAAGGGAATCACTTGTGAGATACCTTTGATAGGCTAGCGTTCCGTTACTATGTAGATATATGCTTAGTGAGTGCATTTACGTATTCTGTCGTCGGCAGCGGATCGTTATCTGTTTCCACTAAAGGAAACTGGCTTTTCCACGAAAGAACCTCCCCGACGGTTTCAGCGTCCCCCTTCGCCCGACTCGACTTCTCCTTTTTGCGTTATTTCATTTTTCTTTGCTAACGTGCACCTGCTAGTTAGCTGCCTCGGGCTCTCATTGCGCCCACAATGTTAGCGGAAATCTTTCTCGCATCATAAATTAAATATAAACTATTGCGAGCGTTACTTTCTTTGATAAAAATATGTATGTAGATTCATGTAATACAAAATAACAATTAATATACGTACGAATAATTTCAAGCTACAAAAAGTTCTATCGATATAGTAAAGTACGTAGGAGTGCAACAATACATTGGGTCGGCTATGAAGTTTAATGTGAGATGTCAGTACAAAGGATGGCGTTCAGAGCTACGCTAGAACACAGTTTCCTTGATACATTTGTATTCCTTACAGACAAGTAATCAATATCCGTTGAACGCCGAGAGCATCGACAGAGCTGTCCTGTTTAGACAATTTTTCTTTCAATAGGTTCCACTAGGCACAAGATGTTCCTAGTTTACTGGACACGTTGTGAAATTTTCAACAACAATGTTATATACTGTTGAGTGGTTTAACTGTTAAAACTATAACACTTGATATAAAAATGTAGTCTCTGAAATAAATCACATAGCAGATTAATGATATTTATAAAATCCAAAGTATTATTTATCAATTAAAAGTAAAATATTTTATATTTTCGTTAATGACAGCTGGCAGTCGATACAAAAATATCTGACGACAGCGGGACAATATGATATTCTGGTGTCGCGAAAAAATAAAGCTGGTATGCACGGCGGGCACGCGTGCGAAATAAAATAACAACGACAACATGGTGCGGATGGGGCTTGATACATATTTGAATACATTACTGAACACGTAGATAATGCCACCAACATGCCATACTTATTCATAACGCCTCCTCAAACTGAGAATGAATACAAATTTACAAACTGTCTCCTACTGTTCAAGGGCAATGCTCATTGCTCCAATCTTGAGCACACGTTTAATTTGATAAAAGATTATCTCAAGTAATCCTTAATATGGATGTAAGCGTTTTATTTTAAATACGTATGAACTGTAAGCTTGGCGAATTGTAAATTGGTTTTGGTAAAAGCATCGTAAGTTTAAAATGAGCAATAAAAGTGAAAAATATGTATTACAACACAAGCAATTATCATAGATTTTTTTTAAAGAAGTTTCAAAATATATCGCTTTATTTTCTTGTGGTAGTTACTTAGTGTACATTGTAGTTTATTTAGGTACTTTCACATTGAGTTATAAAATGTTTGTACATATGTAGTCACTTCCTCACATTCTCAAGTCAACTATTTTTTTAAGAAGAAAATTTTGTAAATAATCTTTACTAAATCATTAATGGCTGGTCATAATTAGCTAGTCACTAAAGAAACAAAAAATACATTTACATAACAACTCGTCAAAGGATATACTAATACCATACCAAATCCTTGAGCACATTCGTCAACCCAGTCATCAAGGTACTACGGATTTATAAGGTAATTGAAAAAATGTTTGCTTTATTTTTCATCCCATCTCGGCTCACACTGGTTGATCTCAAACAAAATAATAGCAAAACAATCTTTAGTAAAGCTGACAACCGAAAAGGCAAGGTAATTTGATCATTCATAAAAATGATTTATCAGCTTACCTGGAGCATTCTAAGCATAAAGACGTCGACCTGGCAGGATTCGCGTGGTGGATGTGAGAGTTATAGGGTGGGAAAAAAATAAAAAAAAAAAGGTAATGTGATCAGGATTACTTTTTATGCCAAATGGTTTGCCTACCTCCCCAAAGCACACAAAAAAAATCTGGCGTCATTTGGTTGGTGGAAAGGTAGCGCCAGGCTTAATTAAAGTGAGGAAAAAAAAATATTTTTAGGTAATAAGAACAAGGCTGGCTTTTTTTGTGCTTAAAGTTTATTATTCCCAGAGGCTAGGAAAAAAAAGCCATATAAGCACAAAAAAAGCCAGCCTTGTTCTTATTACCTAAAAATTTTTTTTTTCCTCACTTTAATTAAGCCTGGCGCTACCTTTCCACCAACCAAATGACGCCAGATTTTTTTTGTGTGCTTTAGGGGAGGTGGGCAAACCATTTGGCATAAAAAGTAATCCTGATCACATTACCTTTTTTTTTTATTTTTTTCCCACCCCATAACTCTCACATCCACCACGCGAATCCTGCCAGGTCGACGTCTTTATGCTTAGAATGCTCCAGGTAAGCTGATAAATCATTTTTATGAATGATCAAATTACCTTGCCTTTTCGGTTGTCAGCTCTCCGTCCATCAATATCATGTTTTGATTACTAAAATAAAACAATTATATCTACTTGTATTGTAATATACCTACATACTAATTGTAAAGTGGGTGAAACGTGTTTCTGTAATCAAGTTCTATCTGTTTCTCTACGTTACTCATAAACTATTTAATTTCGATTCAGGTATCCTCAATTTCTTGTAAAATATAGAAGGTAAGACCTAACAATTTCCTGACCAGTTTAAATTGACTACCTTTACTGAGAATAACAGCATAAAAACCTGACTTTTAAATTGAGAGATATAAAGTCCGAGCTTATACAATGTGCTTTTCATTAAAAAGGATAAGCATAGTACTGAGTAATAAGGAACATATTAATACAATTTCAATGAATGCTGGTTGGAATCAAAGGTATCGCAAATTATCGGGGTACTTTAGGTTCCCACAATTTCACCAATTACCAATGTTGATGCAATAAACTTCTTCAATTACATACTGTATGAATAGCTTGTAACTTCGCCTTCTACGAACGGCCAAACAGAATTTCAGTTCGTTTCAGAATTGAGTATTAAAATAATGTTAATAAGACCCTTTTTTAAATGTAATTCATAGGTACGGTAAGGCATTAAAGCACTAATGATTGGACTCGTTACATTACGTCTTCTTAGAAACTGTGAGTTTATTGATACTAACATTATTGACGGCGCAGTACGTACAGAAGTAGATACATTAAATATGATATTCAGTTTAACTTATGGATTTGTTTGTCTCATGGTAGTTACGTATAAGAAACGGGGTGAAAAAACACGTTAATCTAATGTGTTAATTTGGTTGATTGTTTTCATATTTTGAAAACTATCAAGTGTTTAATAGTTTAATTGTTTTGAATTTGGTTTCAGCAATTTTTGCTATAACTTTTCTTTTGTTTTAGTACATGAGGAACAGTGTTAAGGTATTTAAATTAATTAAATCCGTATTTCCATTCTCTGTAGTACTTAATATTTAAAAAAAAATATATATTTAATTTAATAAATATATCAACACTTTTCTCTTTATACCTCACAGCGAATCTATATATCAAAGCAATGTTATACGAACAGTCTTGTTACGTATAGCAAGAAATTGAATGAGGCTACAAGACCTGATGCGGAACACAAATGCTCGTTAGTACTCTAAACTTTACCTTAGTTTACCAAATTACTGGTGAAACTACCGCCAGTTGTTTGGTAAACTAGGATATAGACAAGACCCCTGACATAAATCAGAAATACTATTTCGGCTAATAATAACATCATTGATCTCATTATTTACGTTTGTCTCGTTAAAAATACTTATTTATGTTAACAGAACTTGGCAAGTCAGGGTCGTTGAGGGATACTGCCTTAAAGAGCACGCATATCATGCGAATTGTTGAATGCAGTAAGATGATGATAAAAGCTTATAAATGCTGCTGCACAACATCTGTACGTCTCTTGGTCGCCTCTTAAGACACCCATAGGTAAACCTGGGATGATCTAAGCTGGAAACCACATGGATTTACAGTTCGTTAAGATGTATCCTGATCCCATGATAAGGAAGATTGACTAGCGCTATGACCGCTGACCTGAAACTTGGAGTATTTATTCTCCAAATGACGTCTTAGGATTTTTTTTTAAATTCCACCCTAGATATAAAATTGATGAAAAGGGATAGCTAATTTGTATGGAGATGGTGGTATGGTATGGAGAACTCGAAATCCCGAGCAACAGCTAGTTATTTAAATAAGCGAAGCGGCTTTCCCGATGTAATGTTATTAAAACCCATTAGGATTATATAATTTGTATAAGTAGTATGACGACAGCCTTAATAAATGGTTTAATAACTAAGCAACCTGTGGGACTTGGACCTAGGCTTTCACTGACTTGGGGTTTAAAAAATTATGATATTTAATTTTTATAGGAAATTTGGCGCAACTGCTCTACTGCGGTTCTACTTTACAGTTTGCGGGCGGCTCGAGCTTTGGGTCATAGAGAGAATAAGAAGTTTCCTTGTAAACTCAGGCCAGAGGGGTAGACATTCTACTGCAGCTTTAGCCGTCTCCGCATTCCGAATCCAATTACGCCCAAAAAATATATTTAATTATACTACAGACCAATGACATATCCGATATTTGTTAAATGATTATTTGATAAAGTAAATATTTCAATTATTCAATCTAGACCGATTGGATTATTGAAATATTTACTTTATTAAACTATCCAAACTGTGTGAGAGACTTCATTATATTTTATCGAAATATTAATTAAGATATAATAAAAAACACACAATAACTATGCTGTATTTATTTATCATAAGCATTTACTGAATTGATTCCGAAAGATATTAAATAAATATAATCACCTGTTCGTCGGAAATACCGGTAAAAAACTTACTTCGTTTATCAATTTGTTTAACAGCCAGCAATGAGTGTATTACATAAATGAATTAATAACTTTTTAATTCAGTTTTTGATCCATTTACCTATTAACCAACTAAGTTACAATCGGGGTGTACTTTTAGTCGCCTAATGTCGGCTAAACAACCATAGGGCAAATGACCTTAGTTCTTTGGGCTTTCTTTTTGGCCTAAACTTATTAAGTACTAAATATTGTTAAATATACCTAATACTTAGATTTTTTGTCAAATTGTTAAAATCCTTAATTATTGCAACCACAATTTTTTTATGCCAGAAACCTTACCTACGTATACGTACTCATACGGAGTACGTATACGTAGGTAACGTATTGAACTATTGATAGGTTTAGGTTAGGTTAGAACTGCGACCACACACCACAAGAGCCTCAGTCAGCCGGCGAGTGCCAGACCATAATTTTACCTGTTTTAATTGGGTTTTTTTAGGCCGATAATTTAAGTGCCAAAGGCAATAAAGAATGTTTAAAGTTGGCATTCCAATACTGTATACCTAAATAATAGTAGATAAGAAATTAAGAAAAAGGTTGTAATGTCCCACCTATCACAATATAACTTTAATCCGATCATACCTAGAATCAAGGGTTACCATTTCACATTAAAAAAATTACCTACTAAATTTACCTTTCAGTAGGTATTTATATAAAAATATCCCGTTATCGTTACCTGGTAACAACAAAAGTAAGTTTGAAGCGGGGCAAACTGGCAGTAATTGATCAGTGAATTATCAATGAAAGTGGTTCAAGTGTATCAATGAGATAAACTCGAAGGAGATTAGACGGCGGCTGTCACCTCGCTGCGCCCTCGTCGAAGTCGAGGACCACTCGAGACGAGCCCCACTTCCCCACGACAGTTGTGAGCAAACACGCTCCTCGCGAAATATGTAGAACGACCCATCAAATTAACGTTTCACCTTCTACTCTCTTATGTTATTTCTTAATATATATGGGAAACGAGCTTGGGCTCCTGTGCTTGGTATTTTTCCATGTTAATTGGGCTTCTCTTGGTTTATCTCCGGCTTTCGATATTAAATATGATAATGTTCAATAAGAATATGAGTTATATCCTACTAATATTATAAATGTGATAGATTGTAAGTATGGATAGATGTATGGATGGATTTTTGTTACTCTTTCACGCCAAAACTACTAAACGGAATTAGCTGAAATTTTGCACCGGCATAGTTTATACGCTGGATTAACATATAGACTACAAAACATCACGTTCCGATCGACGGGAGCAGAGAAACGTGGGTAAAACCGCGGGGCGCAGGTAGTATAAAATAAGTAAAACTTTAATTTTAAAATCTATTCAGCTACATATATGGTCGGTCATAGTGTAATACCAAATAGTGACAGTGTCTAATAATGTTTAATTTCATGTACCAAGAAATATTTACTTTATTTATGTAGTAAATGGAACGAAATATTAATTTAGTACATTCAATCTTCAATCTTTTCTCTTAGCTATTATCACTTACGCGGTAAGTATCACACTATCACCGACGATATATGATACTTAAAATGCAACATTAATTAAAAATTATCATAATAAAACCGGACAAACATTAACTTTGGCAAACATAAACCCTGATATAGAAGGTGCGAATACATAATAAGAATTTTGCCTATTCAAACCGGGGAGAATAATTAGAAATGTTCAGGCGCAGCGTCCGCGAGTGATTGATGTAGTGGAAGTCTGTGGTCCCGCGCTTCGCGGCCCCTTCTCCGCGACAACTTGGAGACATTAAGAATATTTAAATTGTAAATTGCTCCCCTGCATTGAATACCTCCATACCGAAAACTTTTCCCTTTTACACAATTACCGCGTTGCTTAAACCCGGAGTTAACATACATTTTATTCTAATAACAATATCATAATAAACGACTTGTTTGTGAAACAAACAAAATAAGCTTTTTACTAAGTTGACGATTAAGCTCCTTTGCGTCGTGAAGATACACGAATGTTAATTATAATGGAGAACACTTGACAGATGTTTGCTTGATGAAATTAGCCTTATAACGGCTTTGCTTAGAAGAAAATCTCTATGTAAGAAAATGTTGAGTATTTTATGTATTTATTAAACAAACAATTAGTGTTCATTCTTGTAAAAATGTACATGAGCCAAGCATGATGTACCTATTCATAAATTTTTTAAATGTGTTTTGATTAAATTTAATAATATATTAAAACTTTGATTTTTATTTCGTGATCCAGATAGAAAGCAATACGAAACGATCCTTTATGATCAAGATTTTTAAAAATAGCAGTTTTTATTATAAATATACGAGTCGTAGTTCAGGTGAAACATTATTGTAATAAAAATAATATGAACTTTACTCATAATGTAAAGTGTAAATATATGAAGAAGATCTTTCCTTTAGAAACTGTAGGCGTCACTTACGGCGACACGTGGCGTTGCGCGTGGGGCGTCTCGTGGAGCGGCACACGTTTGATTCCGTCTTTTCGCAGCGGAGCGTAAAGCATAACTTTTCATCGCACGTGTAGACTCGAACATATGGCAATATATGATGTCGATATTCTTGCATCTTTATAAGATGCAAGAATTGGTTAAAAATGAACCGCGTGTAAAATACACGTAATAAACGCTTCTACATAAACGATATGTGACATACAACAAAACGCACGCAGAATGCCACGCACGATATCCCGTGAGTCTCTGTAAGACCTCATTTGCGGCCGCTCAAAGCCAGGCGCGAAACGCCGGCTCTCCGTAAATGTATTTAAATTATTAATGAAAATAAAATTGCCTTGTCGTTAACACACATACATAACGCTTGAATTTAGTGCGGGTCTCGCCGCTTAACGCCACGTGCGACGCCCTGCGACTCCGTAAACGAGAGCTCTTACAAACTAACTGCATTATCCGACGACACTGGTCATATTGTTGGCATACCGACCAATGTCACTAAATAATTATGATGTAGGTAAGTCTTATTCTTGATAAAAATACTACGAATATTAAATAGGAATTATTTGAGGATAGATAATCACCGACATCAATATGTGGCGACGATGGCAGTCGAGATCGCATCGGCTAAGGCCGTTCGTTTGATAAAACTCATTTAAAAAAACGTTTAACATACGTGTAATGTATTTTTATTCTTCAGAACCTTTATAACTTAGATTTGCACTGAATGTTTACTAGCACTTTTGTACATAAAAAGTCAGAAACAAAATGTAATACAGAAAAATGAGCAAATAGAGCAAAAAGCCAACGTTGTGATAACAATAAGCTAGATGGGCTACTGTAACATGAATATAACAAACTAAAGAACCGGCTTGATTGAATCATCCGCTGTTCTTTGTCATAAATCCGACAACGGGCGGCCGTCTAACAATGCGTCCTGAAATCGTTCCATTTCTCATTTTGTTACTCTCCCCTTTAATCTCGCATCCGTAGAAAAGTGGATCACCGTTGCAAAAGGGCATTGCAATGCAGACAGCAGCCATGCTTCTGATTAATCTATTGTGAACGTATTAGCTGACTTCACTCCCGTAATTAGGCACATGATTTGTTTTTCTTTTTCAATATGGGAAACTGTCACTGTTACATAGAAGGTGAATACAGTAAGGCTATACTCGCACTTGTAATGATTGTCATCGTAACTGCATTCATAGTCATCAGCACGTACATCATCTTTAATCGTGGTTCATTTTAGGACATGCGAGAATTGGGTGGGCATTTAAATTTACCTATGTTATATAATTGATTTCACAAGAGAGGATTTCATAAGGCCGTGTTCAAACCAAACTCACTGTCAGCCGCCGAAAGTGAGCGAACGTTTCGCAGTTTATTGGATTTTCATCCATATTTACTTTTTCGTTCACATCTAACCGACGATACGTTATTACGCTATGCGTAGACACTGACATTCGGCGGCCGATTAAAATAGCGTATCACTACGCTCCGCGGACGCTGATTGGCTACGTAGCTAAACGTCAGCGTATTGGATCCAGCTCGGCCGGCGGACTCTATTATGTGAAAATAGTCGGCCACTCAGCGTACGCATACGGTGTGAACGTATACAAGCCGACTGTTTTGTTCACACTATAGCGTATTGTCAGCATACAGTGAACGAAAAATACCGTTTATTTTCACGTTTACACTGGGGCTTACAGTGAACCTGCTCACATTCGGCGGCTGACAGTCAGTTTGGTTTGAACACAGCCTAATGGTCACGGTGACAAAAATAACAATTATGTAGGTAGGATACGATAGCACATAAATATTACAATTTACTAAGATCTAAAATGTCACATTCATTTGTTTACACGATACCATTAATTATTATTATTTTGTGAGAAAAGACTGAGAGTGTGCATAAACGTATACAAGATAAGCGGATAAAATATAATATTACAATTGTCGCCATGTTTTTCTGAAATAGTCTATACTGCCATTTATAAACAGGAAAGTTTGTGTTCTCTATTACTTTCTTACACTATTCTCTGATTTTCATCTCTTAATATATTACGGTTATTAGGTATTGTATTATTACCTATTGTATTTATTCATACTTCTACTCAAACTTAATATGAGAGCAGGATGCGCAGTGGCGAATATGTTTGTCGATTAAAATATTCAAGTAAAATTAATAAAAACAGATCTTAATTGGCAACTGTCTGCAACAATCAAAGATTTATAAGAAATAATCGCGTTTTTTTTCTTTATATAGTTAACTCAATACAGAACACATCACGGAGCTTAACTATCTATACATTTTGTTCATAGTATATGCAACAATCTCCTTCAAATAAACCACAGCCATTTATTATACTTAACGCAACATGTAGCAACATACCAGCTACAAAAAATCATCAAATCCTTTTATTGAGCGCTCAAATACGTTGTTAAACATTTATAAGTCTCATAAAATTCCAAGTGAGTGTTTTCACAACATAATGAGTGCAGATGGGCGTCCATTGACCAAAACAGTGCTCCCTACGCGGCCACTTCAGGCGCGCCCCTCCTGTCAACCGCTTTGAGAAAAACACAAGCTTTTTCTGGGGTTAATTTGAGGTTACTTTTCGACCGACATCCGTATCCCGATGGATTTCATATTCTGTCGTAACAACTGACTCTTATGTAAAGTTGGGATAAAAGATATATGTTTTATAATGCAACATATTAAAATTGTTTGATTAAATTAAGAAGAAATATACTTTAATTCAATGATTATAAAGTTTTCTCGTATTGGTATGTTGTACAAATTGATAATCATTACAAATTTAGAATATTCATATAATAAGTCGTGAGAATATTATTATAACCACTTACCTAATTAGTTCATAGTGCAGTTCAGTCATCTATAGAAATTAATTAAAATGATCATACGATCGAGCCGAACGAACGAACGATATATTATGATCCCAATATACGAGTGCCTACAGTAGCGAAATATAAATAACCGACGACGCGTTACAAATAAAACATATATACAACTAAAAGTAGCAAATTTAAATGAGAACTTACTTATTATAAAATATAAGATGATAATATATAAAAATGTAGATGATAAAGAAAAACGCATATGACTTTGTGTTTTAGAATACCTAGTTGGTAACCGAAGTAGAATTAGGTAGTTACCTAAGCTCGTCATAAATAAAAGTGAACGGAAGAAATATGCGAAAGCCACATAATTGTATAATTCCTATTATCAGAGAGCAGAAAATCCGAGACAACCGAGATTACAACCGTTAACCAACTGATCCCGGGACGGAAGAAAACAGAATGTCTCGCGAGTTGGATAATGTTAAATTTATTGCAGCGCTAAAATGTTTACGGATATCGTGCGGAAACGAAACGCCCCGAGGACGGCGAGCTCTACTCACCCTTGTAAACACGTTTTATTGGCTTTATAATATGTTTTACGCGTGACGTTTTACAAACGATCCCCGAGGAGCGTCGAATTATTTTTACGGCACGTACTCGTACACCGCGCGAAAACACCGGAAAATTCAGTACAGGAGGGATTTTATAATTACACCTTTTAAATAAACATTATTTGCTCCTCGATACGCAAACGAAACATGATAAGTGTGGGAATTTCCACATTTTAATCGTGCCTACCGACCTAAATGAATTAGAACGTTCCGGGTGAATGATAAGTTTTTTCAACGATTCACGCCCTTAAGAGACATGGGTGCTAATTTGTGAAATCACAGAGTGAAATATGTGTTGTATAGAGTGTGGAATGCGGCGCACTGGAACAATTGCACGCCCTAATACCAGTCAACCGCTTGATGAAGGTCCAGCCACACCCGCCTCGTGCCGCTTCCTGTCAGCGGCCCTATACCTACACTAACACATATTTACGCGTGCCCCTACAAACATAGACACATACTTCTACCAATTGCGACGCTACCAAATGTGTAATCTGAAAGAGGTCAGTAAATATGCACAACTATCTACTTATAGCATTCGCAACTTGCGAAGTATAAACTGTAAGCTTTTACCGCCATGAAGAAACTTTTAAAACTATATTTCCTACAATGTCATGTAAGTTACAGCCTGGAAGACAGCCAACATTTTACGCATATTATGACGTTTCTAAATAGTTGAACATTACCCAAAAATAACTAGTACAATATAATATTGATATAACTAATTCCATCATGTGAGCGTCATAAGTTTGTGAGAAACAAATATAGGTATATTTACACGGTTCTGCGTGATATTAAAGGTAAAAAGCTGTTTATATAAATGCAAAACAGATCGACAGCTTGTCAGATCGGCTCAGTGTAGATCCTCCTGATCGAATATGGATTCAGAGAGCCTCATTTCGTCCTTTCGCGACGACGCACCCTCTAGCCCCAACACCGACGCAGATGGAGACCCGAAAAATAATGTTTCATCTGACACAGCCGCGACAAATGTTTGACTGGGAAAGTTACTGACATGTTGTTATTGGAAAATTAGTAATTTAATACTTACTGAATCTTATGATTAAGTAGGTCGTATTTAATGTAAAAAGCATTTCAGGTTTTGTGTATTTTGTTGGTGAGGAAATAAATGTATTCATGAATAAAAATGTTATATAATATGTACGACACACTGGAGCAGGGTACTGCTCCAGTGTGTCGTAGTGTAATTTTCTATGATATAAGTTAATGTTACTTATTAAATGTTATTAAACAGCTTAGTAAGGATAGCAAAATATGAGTAAAATTGGTCCTAAACCTAGCTTTTTAGTGAAAGAGTAACAAACGATCACCTAGTCTATATGAATTTTTACGTAAAGCATTGGTGATCATAGTGTCCATATTTAGTAATTTTACAAAAATTTTACACTTAATTTTAAATGCGATAAGAACATAACGTAAACGTTCAAACATTCACTTTTTTGAAAACCGTTATTTAAATAAATAATAATATTCCCCTTATTTATTAAGGGGACTGTAACTTACGTGCTTTCTGCGTCAACAGTAATTTTCATATTATATTAAAAAAAATCTAACAAAACAATACTAAAAACCTCATAGCAAAGTAGAAGTAAATTAAAACTCACAAAATACCTACCACAAATCCCCGTCGTCTTGGTCGATTTCTTTATCATTGGATGTACGTATTAGTGTTGAATGCGAATTTATTTTCAATACAGTCGTATCTTCGGTCCTGGTTACGTCTGAATCCAATCGGAGGGATATTAAAACTTTTCGCCCGCTGTGCTACTAGCCCTTTTGTAGCAGTCCGACTGATACAGCCGATCTCATCTAAAAATCCATTGGATTGTTATGAATATTCAATCTCCCTAACTCTATAACTAATATGAAAAAGGGTACACAATACTTTACATAATTGGTAATTCGCTTTTAAATGTCTAATATAGTATTAATATCCATATTCATAACATTATTCAATGCTATGATGCAGTACAAGTTTTTTTAATTTCGTTTGGAACTTAAATCTCCGTACACCTACCAGAGAATGAAGTAACTTGAATGTAATTAGCTACCTTTATTATGTGTGTAATTTCAGATGTATCCATAAAATTGTTTATAGAAATTAAAATGTGAAATGAAACAGTTACTGTTTTATTTTATCCAGATTTAAGACATTTCATTAATGAATATTCCAAAGAAAGTGTTGCTATAGTAGTATTTTATAAATGCACATCTTAAACTGTTTTCAAAATATTAAAAAGAGTTTTATAAGAATAAAAAATCACAGATTTTTAATTTATCGCAGTAAAACAAATGCGTTCCTTACTCTGCCTGCAGCGTATAAATAATTAAGAAAGCGTTCGACGCAGCACGCCCCGACTTTTCCAACTGACTACTAATTAGAACTTTTTATTCATTTCTTAAATTTGAGTGTGTATAAAGTAAAAAAAGGAAAGAGTTGAGATGCAGTATATCATATCAACTTTTTCTATACTTTTTAATGACTACGTGTGTCTCATTCGCTGATTAAAATCGGGCAGTACGTAATTAGATGTTAATTATAATTTGTATGAGAAATAATTTTCAGTTTGTGTTTCACATTTTATTTATTTTGTTTTCCCTACAACAGTTTTAATAATGTAGGACTCAAATAACATAATCGCGGTATCAAACTATTAACGATATGAAATTTGAGTTATTAAATGGAAAATGTTAATTTTGTTCCTGATATTAAAATATTAACTGTACTAAAGTACAAATTACTCATTCAATGGAAATGGTTGTAATTCAACGATTAAAAATTGAATTTATGTCGAGTTTTTGAGTTTTGAGAGACTTTCTAAGAATTGTCACGGTTGAATATATAAAGGTATATTTAGCATACTATTCTAATAAAATACCAATTGGTATGTTAGTATGGATTTAGCTTCAATCAGGATTAGTAGGTGCAAAAGTTAGCTTGCAAAGCAACAAAAGCGCTGATATCGGTAAAACATCCAAATTAAAAACTTTGCCAACATACCAAATTTTTCTGTATAGATTATTTACTAGTGTGTGTTAATAAGTCATCCATATAGATAGATGATTATCAAACAAACATAGCTAGTTAACTTAACAAAATCTAAGTTGGTAAGTGAGTAAATGAGTGATTAGCTTTCTTGCCACTATCTAGTCGCTTTGCTTTTAGTAAGTAGCATCTCAAATCCAGACGTTGCACACATTAACTAGTTTTGCGAGTACGAAGTCTGCCTCTTAATTTGTATTCGGCCCTCGGATCCGGCGGAAGGAGCGGGCGTATGCTCCTTTTGTAGCTTCAGAAACCAATTTGTATACCAGTAAGAAAATTAAAAACTTTTGGATGTTTTCGCTGATACCTTCTTCTTAACGCAATAAAAGCTTTTTTAAACAAGTTCGAAAGATTACCTTTTCGGCACGGCCAGCGGTAACCTCCCGTGGTTTTTAGCAGTTAAGTAATTTCAGTAAAGCTTTTGATGACTTTTATTTATACATCCAAATTAATTTTCCTTTAGCCTCAACAGATTTATTTAATTAAGGCGTGGACTTCAATAAACCGGTTGAATACCAACAGTTAAAATTTTACACAATGAAATTAACATTTATAACATATATAAAGCCAAAGAATTTCGGAATTAAAACAGAAAGTGACATTAAGACAGATGTTAAGAGCCGGAACAATAATTAAGAGGCTGTCGGTTTGAAACCGCGTCGTCGTCGGCGAGATTTAATTAGTGAGAGAACAATCTACGTCGGGAGCGGGCGCCACCTCCCGAGATCCGCCTCTTGTACTTTTGGATGCCACCGCGTGCCCGCAAAAAAACTTGCTCATAATTATTTAATTACTTGAACATTGCTGAATAGAAAAGCACATTTATTTAGGGAAAACATTAATAAAGGTTTTTTTTTATTAGTAATTAAGAAGTTAACCTTTAAATTTAGATAAATGCCACCGGCATTAAATGCACCATGTACTTCTTAGTGCAAAAGTTTAAATAAAAAAATAAATAACTGTGATTGTCCACTTTGGAACTACTTCTTGTACTTATAAGTTTTCAAATCGGACCAGTAGTTCCTGAGATTAGCGCGTTAAAGCAAACAAACAATTATTTACCTAAGTATGACTTACTTTTGTACTCAGCCTGCACCGCTTACACAATAAGGTTCAAATTAAGCTTAACATATTGAAAGCAAAATAATATGCCGAAAATCCTCCATACAAACTTAAACTAAACCTACTTTAAAACCCGAAACATAAACCTTCACCATCCTACAAAAAACATAGGCACTTCTTCCAAAAATTCAGTATAATACATATATTTTTTTACGCACACTATGTCATAAAGAGTCGATAGCGCGGTTATGAAAGACGTCGTATTGGAAGCTTGTCTTATTAAAATGTGATATGTTTCACAAAAAGAGTCCGATAATACGACACGTCTGGGACTACTGGCAAATCCGATTTCCCTATCTCCCCATATTTGTATTCGAAGCCCGATCCATCTAATATTTCCTTCCAACTCCGCCGACGCTATCTGCGTTCCTTCCTGACACTGAATCTAATCGGAATAGATATTAAAACTTTTTCTTACAAGTGACTCGTTCCTTCCATTACATTGCCAAAATTATACCACATTGCGTTTGATATTATAACACGGGTGTAATATATCTATTCATATGACTACCTAAAATAGTTCTTTACAATTTGTATTTTGACAACCTCCGTTGCGTAGCGGTATTTGGCTCGCTGTAAATCTCGGAGTTCGTGGGTTCGATCCCCACGCTGTACAGGCAATCTTTGTGTAAATTCTAAGATTTCTTTCCGGGTCTGGTTGGTTGAGGTACTAACCTCCGTGCCTCGGAAAGCACGTTAAGCCGTTGGTTCCGATTGTTATAAAATAATCTCTAATATTTGTTTATCAAGGAACGGGCAGCAGCGTTTCCTTGTGTGGTACAACATAATACTGCGATCACCAATCCGCCTGCCAAGCGTGGTGAGTATGGCAAATACCCTTCCCGGGAGGAGGCCTATGTTCAGCAGTGGTCGATGATGATGATGATGATTTTTTGAGTCTTTTTATTTTTTTATAAAAAAACAAAATATACATTCTACACATAAATATAGCATTAAGCTTTTACTCCTGTAGAAGTTAATTGCTTAATTTACGTTTTATATTTGAGTGTTATAGACGGATTTCGGTTCATGAGAGTGTAAGTATGGGCACAGCGATAGCACATATATATAATAATCTCATTTTTAAGCGATTATTGAATGAATCGTTTTCATACACGGAGAACCTCAATTAGCCGTGGGCCCTTGGGCTAGGACGTCGGAATTGTGATCTTGTGGTCGCCGGTTCCATCCCCACCCATTGCATTACCGACGTGAACCCACTCGTAACACAAGCACTTAAGCTTTACAAGAATACTAGTAGACTGCAAAAACTCTGTTAGTTATCTTTATAAAAAAAACGTAATATAGGTGTATTTAACTCTGTAATGGAAAACAGGCCAGCAAGCAATGCCTTCTTATGTCATTAAAATATAACATCTATTCAGCACAGTACAGGGAAGTCCGGATTATTTACTAGTTGCTATTTCATCAAAATTTCATAGTTTCATAGTATTTAAGGTATTATTGTATGGTATTTTATGTACTTATAAAGGTACCTCAACAAATACTAAGTACCTGAAAGTTCAATATCAATTCAACTATAAAACGAAAGCAAGTACTAAAAGATTAAAAATGTAGAAAGTAAATTCACAAATGCTGTGCGGTTCGTGTATTTACTTAGATAACTTTGTCACATAAAAAACTCAAAGAACATGGTTTTGATTAAATGAAGCGTCCGAGTTTAGAAATGCGACGACTGGTGCACAATATTCCGAGTCCGTCCCACAATCTAAGCTTTGATTCGAACTGCCTTTAGAAGAACCGATAAAAATAAAAAAAACACGCTACGTTGAATCCTGATTTTAGTATAAAATAAATTTCTCTCTCCCAAGATTTCAAGAATATCTTTACTAATATATGAAGCTGATGAGTTCGTTTCTTTGCTTGAACGCGCTCATGAACATGGACAGGAAGTAAGTAGTGGTCGGATTAAAACAAAAATATTAGTGTTAGATAGCCCATTTATCTAGGAAGGCCATAGGGCTATATTATTTAAATATAAAGTTACTACGGGAACAGAAGTTACGCGGGTGAAACCGCGCCGGGAAGCTAGTATATTTTATAACTAAATATCCAAACAAAGATATTGGTAAATATGTAGGAAATGCAAGAAAAAAATATTACAAATTCAATTAAATATTCATAAACATAAATTGATTAAAAAAATAATCAAATAATTATATAACATGAAAGAACCTGTTATTTTATAAGATTAAATAATAATAATATGCCAATAAAATACCTTATCATTACAAACAAACTATGTAAAATAGTAATTATACTTAAAGCCGGAAATTTATATTCGAAATTGAAAAACCTTTTGTAATATAACAATAACTAAGTATTAGCAGTGCCTTACGGTTTTACTTCAATTGAATAATATATAAAACGAGGATAAACATACTTATGCAAATCGTCGTTTTAAGCCATCACAGAGATTGTTTGATTGAAACGACGAACTTGCATAAGTATGTTTACCAATTTTCATCTAAATTCATTAAATAGTTTAATAATACATACATTTAACCACACTGGCATTCGAAAATATGAAGTTTAATTTTGTACTAATAGGAAGTAAGATTCAGTGTGTAAATACTCATTAGTAGGATTAAAGATAAAACATGTAAAGCTAACAAATAAATGTATCAACAAAATAGGCCACTTACTAAACTACGCATCTAAAAGTGTCGACAAAACAGAAAGTCCCTAAGTGCCTCCATTGGCGTATCCCGTCTTATCTAATTTATTTAACTGTTAGCGGAGCCACATCGAAAACAAATTTCCTGAGTAAGAGCAATAGCTACTACTACCGGAGTACATACTCGTACATCATGCTTCATGTTTCTATCCTTAGATTCAATCATGATCTCGTAACAATAGTAGAGAATATTTCCATAGGTATACATAGTTAATATTCATCTCGTAATAAACTCCAATAATTTATTTTTACGGCTTTTATACCAAAATGTCGATAACATGTAATTTTGTGCAAGAAACCACTAGCCACCCTCTCGCTAGAAATTTCCGACCGCACGTTTTTATCCGGACTTCTTTCAACCGGGCCCCTCTGGTTTTTGTAATCTCCCCGCCCTTTCAAAACAAGTTCGCAAAATTTACAAGACTGTAAACCCGGATTAGCACAGACATTGGACTTAGAACATAATGAAAGGCACATACCTACATTAAGATTGTAAGGTTTTTTAAGCCGATTGAATATTTTCGTTCAACATGAAAAGAAACATATCTAGCTATCTACATTATTTATTTGCCGGCACAAAGAGAAAGTTAAGTGAATGTGAACGAGACATACAGAAGAAAGGAAAATAACTATTTTAATCTCAGCAAAAAGAAGTATCGTAAGATATTATGTGCCATAGAGTCGGAAGGAACATAAAATATTTATCAAAAGAGTCCCGGCTGCGTCGCGCCGGGCGCCGGGCGCGTGCTCTCAAGAGACACCACTTTGACAAGCTCGCTAAGCTCTTCACTACTTAACACCTCTGAATAACGATTTACTTATTTGTAGCGATGTTAAAGCTTTACAATCAATATTTCTTTATACTAAATAAAACTTTATTCTATTAAAATAAAGAAAGATTTTAAAGAATATAACACATAAAATATATTAACGACAAACGATAGAAAAGTAACTGCTGTGCTCACAATACAAAAAGTATTTCAGGTGTTGTATTTTTTAATTACCTTCTGGAAAGCGTTACAATAGGGTGCCTTTTTCAACCTGTTATTTAAGTACCTATACGTACTTAAATAACAGGTCAATTATTATTTCATCATTTGTATTATTATTATTTTAGTTTCTTTTCATAGTGTCATTGTTAGTTATTAAAGTATTAAAGTTGTTGTGCAATCATTATAATTTCTTACGAATATTATATTATATTTAAATATACGAGGATACACCCACTTGTATTCATAATCTAAGAAGAAACATCAAAATGTTAACAAATAAATTTTAAACCTCATATGATAGTTAAATGAATGTTTCCAAATCAAATTTCTACGTCGTGTTTAACGAAAATTTATTTTATGTTGGCACCAACAGTCGCGCTAACAACAAGGACGGATAAACTTTTTCCATTTTCAGTATGGAACTCAAAAATATAGGTATGTTTTCAAAGATACGTGCTTAACGTACAATGTTTATAATATTCGCGTATATTTTACGTGTGCATCATTTCGGGATACACATGTGCATAAAGGCAATTTGAACGGTGTTGAGCTACGATTTTGTTTCAATTTAAAGGTTGAGAGGCGGAAAAACGGTGCACCGGACCGGGTGAATGGCCGTTGCTTTTGCTTTGTACGCCAATGTTTGGCTGAGTGAATCTCCCATGTTTCGCCATGTTCAAACACGTGACAACTGTACCTAAAATAAATTATTCAACCGCTATTTCTGTCTTCAATTGTTACACGAAGATACGAAGCCGGAGACATCGGAAACTGCGAGCTTCTTGTTTCTGTCTCGTTAGTAGTAGTTAGAAGACAATCTTGGCAAATTTATTAACAGTTATATAGTAACACACTATCAAGTGTAAGGATGACCACAATATATTATCTAAACACGATGTAGTAAAAGGAATTAGTAAATTAATAAAAAGTAATTACGTGAAATATTTTAGACCGTTACAAACATTTTGCATTCGCTTTCAATTAATTCATAAAGTATTAATAAACACATATGTGTGTGGAGGTAAATGACGTAATTAAAATATTAATCAAAAGCCGTTGTTTTTAAAAAGTACAAAAAGGTTCTATCAATGTAGGAGGTACCTACTAAACCTCGTATTCATATATACATGATATTAAGTCACAGTATCAATAAAGCACGTTTTTCATGTTAGATCCCTAGTTTGCCATTACAAGAAAACTTTAAAATGGCTAGACTTGGCAACATTTTATCTTGAAACCACAGCGGAAACATTTTTACTAGACATATTTGAATTGCATGGCACATTATGTCATATATTCTATGTAAAGTTTTCTAGGTATCTCAATAAAACTGTGATTAAGTAGGGAATTTTATTTTATACTCTATTCTCAAATATTGGCAAGGTAGCAACTGTAAACGACTACATCATCAAAATTTATTCATATTAAATTAGTTTTACCAGCTGAACATTAACAAAAATTGGCATAAAAGATACGACCAGACATTTATTTCAATGAAAGAAGATTTTTCAAATAGCCGTTATACCACGTTCGTATATGAACTAAGTTACATGTATATTCCATCAAATAGATCAATGTAACTTGACCAAAACATAGGGAAAATAAAACATTAAGCCAGTTTTTCAATTAACCATTGGCTTGTTTACCGATTACAGTTTATTCTATCGACATTTCCTGTTCACAAATCAACCCAACTTTTTAATGAGTTTAACGACATTAAGTCGCAATATTCCTATTTTAGGTATTTAACGAATATTTTCACGGAAAATAACTGTTGTTGTTTGTTTGTATTAATAGATTATTTATTTTGCGAATGTAAATTAATTATTTCCTAAAAGTTAATTTACGTCCAAGAAATTTCAATAAAATGATAATAGTATATAATTTAGACGGGAGATATTCACAAGACCTTTTTGATGTTTTTGACCTAAAAATGACTAAATAGATCTATTATGGCATGTAATTGGCAACATTTACATTCGCAACATAGCGTCAAAGATGCGCCTTAATCGAAAACTTTTAGCAGTTTTGTTAATTAAAGTAATAGCTTATTTAGTTTTTTGTGAATTGTACATGTTAAATTATACCTGGCTCATGACTCAGTGGTGTGATAGTTGCATTAAAGAAGAACGCCAGGTTTCCGGTTTCAGTTCTTAACCGGGATGACTATGTGTGTGAACCACATTTTAAGTATAGGTGGGCCTTGTTTTGACCCCTATGACACAAGGATTTAATTCCCTAGTGCGGGAGTTATTTAAAAAAGAATAACAAAGAAAATAAATTACATTGATTAATCAATTCAAAATATATTTGCATTGCTAACCATTAATTGCCAGGCGTTTATTGCCAAGCAGAGATCATGAAACAACAACCATTTATGTAGATAAGGTAAATTATTCTGTTCCATAACAGTGAACACAGGGACGGTTCCATAAATTTGAGTGCGGTGCTAAGAGCGTGCCGCTGGCCGGTGTCGAACGTATGGCCATTGAAAAGTCATCAGTTATGTAGGGCGTATCGCGCGCCATGTGGCCGACGGACGCTTCTCTGCGTAATTTTTCGCGGACAATTTTCCGCAATTTCCCAAACAACCGCCGCCGCTTTACCCTTTATTTAAAACCATACAAAACGCAAACCTTCAAAATGGGACGTGTCACCGATTTTGTGTTTACACAACAATATAATGTATTATGATACAACAAACGCTACGTTATGAATAATATGCGCTTAATGTTTTTTTTTTGTTTTTAGGGGAATCGATTTTTTTCACTTTGTACTTACAAAGTTATCATGTTTTCTGAGATAATTTTGTGTAATTTATTATTTGTTATAGACAGCGCTAAATTTGTAAAAACACATATTAATCTAAATTACGATCAGTAGTTAGTGCTAGTGCAGATGATGTTCCTTACTGACCACCCTCAATCCTATCAGCCTGCAAGCTACTGCACTACTTTCTTGCTATTTTTTCTTTCTTCAAGTTGGACCTACCTAGATGGATCGTTTAACCTAGGCCAACGTACTGGTCCACAAATTCGAGAAAAGAGTTTGTCATCTGACACTATTTTCGTCTTACATTGGTTGAGAAACTCCATTGAGGTCAAAGAGCAGAGCCCAGGTCTTCCAGCGATTCTGCTATGATCACTATAACGTCGACAAATCGAAGTTGACTAAAGAACCCCGCCATTTATATTGATGTGTCTTTCCATTCCAGGATCTTAAAGGTGTATTCCAGAGCTGCAAGAAAAAGTTTGGTAGATATAACATCTCACTGTCATACTCTTCTCCTCTCTGTAACGGAATTGGCTTCGTTCTTAGGCCGTGTATACGGACCAACACAGTGGCGTTTTTGTACAAGCACTTCAGCACTTCAATGTACCTATAGTCGATGTGAGACCTTACAACCGCCCAAATGTCGATCGAAGCAAAGGCGTCCTCATAGTCCACAAACGCCAAGTATAATGGCTGATTATACTCCTCGGTCTTCTGTATAATTTGCTGCAACGAATGTATGTGATCTATGGTACTAAAACCATTTTGGAAATTATCGGGAAGCTGGAAGTCATCAAAGCCTGTGTTCGAGAAAATTGTGATGACTCTTGAGAACAGCTTATAACGGGGCACAACCAAATGATAGGATTTTTTCAACTAGACTCTGTTGCCTTTTCTGTAGAACACCACATCTGTTCTCACTCGAATTACGTTTACCCCTCGAGTAATACGGAGTTAAAGAGCTGTTTTTAGGTATTGGAGTTCTTGAGATGTGATTACGTCATCACTAGGTGCCTTGTTGTATTGAAGTTGTTTAAAAGCAATCCTAATCTCGTGCAGACTGATGTTCAGGATTCAGAAAACTAAAGTATCTTTTCGGTATCAAATAGATTTCAAGTTCTACAGTGGCATACAAAGTTAATAGATTTTAATGTCCAATTTAAAAAAAACAAAAATGGTATCCATTTCCGACTATCAACTTCATGAAACCAGATTTATGGACATCAATCAACATATAAAAGAAAACAGAAAAAAGTGTTATAAAGCCACTAAACCTGAAAGGTAGAACAAAAGTGAGTAAAAGCTAAAGCACTCTACAGTGGACAAAATTCATGCAAATTGAATGAAATGTATTGATGGCACTTTGAAAATATTTTTCGTTTCAAAGTGGAATGCCTCATAGTTGCACTGAATTATTTATTTCTCATACACATGCGATCATGTTTGAATATCACTATATACCTGTTTATTGTTGACTATTGAAGCAATTAAAATGGATTTCCATCGATATATCGCTGTATGAAACACACTGATAATTTGGATATAATCACTTGTATTTTGATGCACTGGCAACTTCATCGCGTTTTATTTTTACTTTTTACAAACAATTTCTAATGGAAAATACATATGGACTAAGAGCTGACAACCGAAAAGGCAAGGTAATTTGATCATTCATAAAAATGATTTATCAGCTTACCTGGAGCATTCTAAGCATAAAGACGTCGACCTGGCAGGATTCGCGTGGTGGATGTGGGAGTTATGGGGTGGGAAAAAAAAAGGTAATGTGATCAGGATTACTTTTTATGCCAAATGGTTTGCCTACCTCCCCAAAGCACACAAAAAAAATCTGGCGTCATTTGGTTGGTGGAAAGGTATCGCCAGGCTTAATTAAAGTGAGGAAAAAAAAAATTTTAGGTAATAAGAACAAGGCTGGCTTTTTTCGTGCATAAAGTTTATTTTTCCCAGAGGCTAGGAAAAAAAAGCCAGCCAATAATAGTGGTGGGAACATGTCGAAAAAAATAATTGAAAATTTATATTTTAAATTGTATTTTGCTCGAGAAAGAGCTAAGGGGCATGAAAAAGTATGCCTGTAATTGGTTTACGTAAATGAATATGATTTTTATTTTATTTTATTTTATTTAAACAGAATATAAAAAAACGTCCACGCGCTGTAAAATAGACGCTAAACTGAAACAGCTGGCGCTCCGGAAACGTTCGGCTCTTTCCGCTCAACGAGTGCGACGAGACCAGCCAGGCGCGTTCGGTTTACCGAACATGAACGACGCGCCGAGAGCACAGACGCCGTCGTCGCGTAAATCCCCTCCACGCGCTCTTTTTCATGTCCCTTAGCTCTTTCTCGAGCAAAATACAATTTAAAATATAAATTTTCAATTATTTTTTTCGACATGTTCCCACCACTATTATTGGCTGGCTTTTTTTTCCTAGCCTGGCGCTACCTTTCCACCAACCAAATGACGCCAGATTTTTTTTGTGTGCTTTGGGGAGGTAGGCAAACCATTTGGCATAAAAAGTAATCCTGATCACATTACCTTTTTTTTTCTTTTTTTCCCACCCCATAACTCCCACATCCACCACGCGAATCCTGCCAGGTCGACGTTTTTATGCTTAGAATGCTCCAGGTAAGCTGATAAATCATTTTTATGAATGATCAAATTACCTTGCCTTTTCGGTTGTCAGCTCTCCGTCACACCGGAATATATATTTGCTGCTAAGCTAATTCAGCGAAATTATTTTGGTAGTACAAACGATCAGATTAAAATTACTTCGAAACTCCATTCCTCCATTTGTACAACCGAGATTATCTTTTATTGCACCGCTCTAGAGCTTAATTTTCTATGCCCATTTATCATTGCTGTCTTCCTTGCCGGATATTTATAATTCTAAAAAAAATTACTTTTTAAAATTTTGTGGTACGTTTCGATACTACTTTACTACTACTAAAAAACTCAAAAATATGTTACATTCCGCCGAGAGCAGTACATACGTCGAGCATTTGGAGAAACCAAATTGAGATTAAATTAAATTTAGACATCCAACAGAATTATAACCTGGTTCTTAGGTATAGCCTTTAACGACTAGGCCACTCGGCCACGGTGACCACCAACCTAAATATAAAATGATTAAAGAAAACTTTGAAATCCTATTGATTGTGCCTATAAGTACTATTCATACAAACAAATGACAAATACCAGTCATAAAATATTAAATTATTCTAAGGGCGTAACAAATGCTACATAAAAAATTGTAATACCTAACACCTTGGTCACAATCTAGAATTCCGTATGACTTATCATGTAGATTAACAAGACAACGCGGTCTTTCATAGTCTGAGATAAAGTTGACTCGCTACATATATTAGAAGAGTTCGTAACAAAAAGCTCCATAAAAACTTATGCTCAATTTAGTTTCATCCAAGCCAGTTATAGTTTAGGAAACTGATGCAACATATTGCAAAAGAAAATTAATAAAACAGGGAAATTGGTGGCATTATTGTATACACGGCATGTGGTTCAAAGTTCAGATATAAACCTGGTCTTCATATAATATTTGTTTTTGATACAACTTTTTGTTGACTACCTCATAATACAAGTATTAAAACATAATAAAAATTTTAGTTTTCATACCCTATAAATGAGAAACTTAATCAATTAATTTCTTTAGTAGGTAATATTTAAATTGATAAACAATGTATAGACTTGACGTAGGAATTTCAAATTCACTATCCAATTATCACATGTTAAAGACGAAGACGTCGTTAGAAACTTGTATTTCATCACAAGCTGGGTAATAGGTATTGTCATGTAATTAATGTTAATAAATTAATCTCTAGTTACAGGAGACAAATTAGACGCAGCCTGCTCGACTAACGACGGACTATTTGGATTAAATGGAGGGTTGATGTTTATGATTTACGCAGGCTTGTGTAATTGTGGCGCCCGGTTGTCGCGGCCGTGTCTGCCGCGTGCCGCCTGCCGCCTGCCGCTTGCCGCTCCGACACCGCGTCGCAGCGACAATGCGCCGCCACCTTACCCGCCGTCACAACCAAATTAACACTACAATTACAACGTTGTAACACTAATTATTTATCACTTTGGACTCCATTATTAAAAATGATTCGCTGATGTTATATGCGAAATTTAACTTATTCCATTTTGCGATCATGATTTTATGATTTCAAATTGGTTTTGTGTATAAAATTTTTAATTCTAACTAAAATAGTTATATGAAAAAAATCATCACTTCACTGCACTTACCTAAAATGGTATCCAATGGCGCCTGCGCTGATTTTATCAATATTGAGTATAATTTCAGCGACTATGGACCTTATCTCCATCAATGTTCCAGAAACTATGTTAAATGTTGTGGAACATTCTTTCCAATACTGAATCCTCTATCAAACAAAGTTTCAACAGAAGAGCGAGAAATAAAAAATGTTGGATAGTAAAAAAATCGCGCATTTATGAAAAGTGTTTCTTTTTTTTGTCCCCTGTATAATAATGGAACTATGAATGTAATGTCATTAGTATAACATGTCAGAGCAAATTCATATTTGCTTAAGCTACCCGGTTAACGACTAAAAGGCCTTTTAACTATCCGATTTAAGTTTCAAAATTTGGCTGGTTAATACTCATAACACGTTATTATAATTAAGACATTTTTTTAAACGAAAACAAATATCAATATGTCCAAAAAATAACCAGTTTTTTCATGTCAAAAAGTTAATGAATAAAATTCAACATCGATTAAATTTGTAATTATAATTTAGATAACTTAGCATAACATTTTTATTATGGAATCAATATAAAATAAGTACCTGTTCTGGTTAGATTTTTTAAAGATAGCATAATTTGGAAACTGTTATTACTAGTACGATATGCTGAACACGATGCTGCGATAGCACTAATAAAACAATGACGATCTGTTCACAATGCGACGTTGTCGGTGTGTTGACTATTCATTAAAGCATCTCGCCGTAAGACAAACAATCCTGTTATGTTATTAGATTTCCTGCATAGTTGGAGCGATTCAGATACAGGCACATAATTATGTGGTTAATTAAATTACAACTTCAACGTAAAATATATCTCAACTTTGTTAATTAACGATATGAATGAGTCATTCGAATATTCATGCGGTTGATTGTTCGATAAATCACCTAAAATAACTGTGCAGTCTCTTATTGGAAATACGAGTAGCTACTGCGAACGTAGATACTGTGTATCGAAGAAACTAAGAGACACAGCTTGTTTGTCCTCGCAGACTAATTAAAAAGTTTGTTTCTTGAACTTCCGGACGGAAGTAATCTCGAAGTGAGTAGGCGTTGATTCGGAGGAGAAATAGATTCTGCATTCGATACGAGGATTAATTGGCACAATTCAAATAATAAAAATAACTACAACGTTATTCGAGAATTTACCGGTAAAACCATTTTTAAATATAGGTATCCTATCTATATATAGCAACGATGCCATAACCTTTTACAAATAACACATTTTCACATGTTCCAGTTAGTAAACAAATCCTACGGTTAAATCATGTCTTGTTTAGTATGTATTTCATTAGTTAAATGAACTATTTAGTACTGTTAATTTATTTTATTATCGCCCAACGAATTACGCTTACTGTCATATTTGATATTTTAAAATCATATTGTTATCGAAAGCTATCTTTAACTAGCGGCCAATATTTAAATACAATTCCCTTAAATCCCCCCTTTTTGGTACTTCTTCACATGTCTACACATAGTACATTCAACTTTAGGTACTTTACTTCCAATACAAAATTACTCAAATTAGAATGTTGTCTGAATGTATGCATACGAATAACTACATCACCAAATCAGGATATTAAGTTTTATTTTAAATTAGCTACTTTTAGTTGTATATATGTAGGTATTTTATTCATGTTGTAAGGACTCAATATTGACTTTAATTATGATCATCTATGTATAATAGATGATTTTTATTCTAATATCTCTGGATATTTTGTTTAAATTATACCCACTACATATCAAAAAAAATAAAAAGGAGATGAACGTCAGTGGTGTAGTCGCGCAGACACTAGACTCATTGGCAGTCTTATGAATATGTATGGACATGTGGACACAATCCTACATATAATGGAATCTGCACACGAAACTGAATCCGATTATAGTCAGCCACAATTAACAGGTATGGCTGAAAAACGCAAAGTTTAAAGGAAAATTGTCAGGAAATATGAATTGATACAAATATAGTATGTATAGTGAAAGTATTTTGACTATTTATTAGTAACGAAGTAATTTTATATATAAAATATAATTGAATTATTTTACCAGTGATGACACATTAAGGTATAGTAGGTATACTGAATCTATAGTTTTTCTTGTTGTGTCATAAATAATCAATTTATTCAACACTTAGGCCTACACATACACACTTGTGCCTATTTATCAGAATCACAATGTTAAAGAACTATAACCAATAAGATTATTATTCTTATCCTACTTATGAAATAAACTCGGTAACTAATACGTATCATCAAAATTCTAAGATCCTACAGAACATGTACTGTGACCCTCAATTTTGTTATTATTTTCTCTACTCATAATATTGTATATCTACATGAACAATATAGGAGTAAGTAATTTAAAAAAAAATATACATTTAAGTAATACACCCCGGGGCGCCCTTAGACTTAGGGCACCTAAGAGACCACAGCCCAGGATTCCACTGATATCCAGTGCCTGTAGGCCAAACGGGTCTGTTGAAGACCTCAGAAACGGAAATACATTCTCAAACTCAATAGTTTGAGAATTTATTTCCGTTTCTGAGGTCTTCAACATACAATTCGTAGTCGCGAGCGTCAGTCGTATGCGATCAATCGCGTGAGGCTGTCACCGGTCGCACGGAAATGAACCTTAAAATGGTAAAATCTTTAAAAGTTAATAATTTAACAGCCAAGCCATGCAGCACTTTATCATTTTCAATTCAGTTCAGTTCTTCTGGTGTGGCTTTAGGACAGGTTTCCATGAATCTCTATCATTTTGTAGTAATCTACATAATAGGGTCCTGCCATTTGACAAAAACAAATTGTATTTTTTTATTTTAAAAAATAATGTAAATTTATCTATACTTATCATACTATAATATTACAAAAAAGGAATGTTTGTGAGTTTAATATGTTGTTAGTGGGTAATCTCTAGACCTATTGCTCTGATTTTGAAAATTATTTTACCAATAGAAAGCGTAAGGTTCCCACGGGAACGAGATATAAGTGGGTGAAACCCTTCGGGGCGGGTAATACCTGATAAAGTTATTATATATTTTAATTTATCAGGTATTACCCGAACTATTCTTCCTGTACATTTGAACATTAGTGAACCATTGAAAATATGTATGCACAAATCAATAGTTTGTTCATACAGTATATAAAAAAAAAAATATTCCTTCCAAACTAACAATTCCTATTACTAGCTTTTTTTCCGAATAGAAGGTCTTAAGTGTCTTATTTTTTATCGGCACTTACGAATTTTGACTAGCAGATACTGAATTGTTTGCAGCTCTGTACTTCAGTAGTTAGCCATTCTCTATATATACAATAAATATCACCTCACCGAAAAGAAATCTTTAACAGTGAAAAAAAAACACTTGTTTTTACAAATCTGAAATGTTAAAAGTCATACTTAAGTTTATAAAGCAACACGTTGATACGGCCTCAATAATTCAGATCGAAAGTATGTTAAAATATTCTGGGGCGCACTCTCAGCGCCACAAGTAAATATGGCACATGAATAAAGATTTGTGAATGAGGCTGGAGATCCGTGATAGTATAACCGCGACATAAGCACGCGCGGAGCTGCAAGTGCATGTTGTTTTACTGCGGCAGTATAATCCGTAATTTTTAAGAATGTGTACATTTACATATTGATAATATTAGTGATCTAAAATCCCATTATAACAGGTCTATAAAATATTTATAAAACAACGGATATATCGTCTTGCCTTTCTTCCATAGGGGTAAGCAGAGACAAAGGAACGCCACTTGTCCCGATTTTGTCACACTTCATGCATGCTCGCCGGTTATCCCCACAAGCGTGGTAGCATTATGATAGCAATTATAGGCTATGTCACTTATGATTTGGCCCTTTTTTAATGCGTCGCCGATTTGGTCAACATACTTACACCTCGGACGCTCTCTTCCGGCGTTCACACTCATTCGATGTCCTTCTTTCGTTACTCTTTCATTATTCCATTCCATCCCTTCTACATGCCCAAACCTTCGCAACATTCCCTCGTTAATATATTATAATATCAAATCTCTCCTTGATCAGGCTGTTTTTTCTGTATCTTTAAAACTATTAAAATCCTATGTTTTTTTAACTTTTTTCTGTTTTCAAATTGCACCTTAATATCAAACTATATTGTCTTTTAAATAAATAGCATTATTTTTAAGCGTAGGTACATTATAATACAAAGCAAGTAAGCTGTACCTAAGCATTAGATTAGCAGTTCAAATTAAATAAGTTAAATCGTAGAGAACTGCCTGTATGTGGTGCCCGCTAAGTTACTGTACATTTTGAAGTAAAGTAAAACATGTTTACCTTTAAAATATACTTCAACAAGTGAAAACATAAAATTTAATTAAAATTAGCTACATAGATGACACTATAGTTTTGCGCAACAAAAAGGCTCTACGCGTGACTTGACAAGCACTTAGTCAGTTATTTTAATTACCTTTTTTGAGCCGCTTCTGGAATGTACTTATAGTTAAAAAGGGAAAAAAAACATTGTTTATTTTTTAATATGTAACACACAGTAAGATGTGGCCTTATTTTCTTATTTGTATCTATGATCATTGAGATCTTCAATACATCGTAAACAACGTGTGAAGAAAAAGAAGGAACGTCACACTGACCTTAAAAACAACTTTTTTACAAATTTCCATGACCACATTTATTGTCAAGGTTAAATTAAATTGTTAAAATATATTAAGGGAATATCGTTACCACTGTAATCGTATATAAATACAATAAGTAGTTAATATCTGTTAGTGCGTTCGATTCATTAGCTGTTGTAAAAATATGTAATGCTTATTGGCCAAAACTATTTAGGTTGTAAGTTGTATCAGAATGATTATCAATATATAATAAATAGTATGACATTAAAAAAACTTTTGTTATTTTATTTTGTTCAATATAATGGGCAGTTTCTACGCAATCCAACATGTATCTCATATTTTACGGCAATCCTTTGCATGCGTATGTTCGGTAAAACCGAACCAGCCCAATCGGTCGGCGCATCGGCCGGTGCTAAGCCTACTGGTACGCCCTAATAAATTGCGATTTAACTTGTCTCCCGGATAACACCAACTTTTCCGCGTTTGTTCGTAGCCCGACACTTTTTCCGCCTCTTCATTTCCTATCTCTTACTTTTGTATTTTCCGTTCTTTCCTCGGCGAGATAAACAGGCGAGAAACGCTGAAAGGGGCTTTACAAATTCAAATTGAACTTATCACACAACTTTTTACATTTGTTTCTGGTCTGAGTTCGAGGGAAAGGAGCGAAGAGGCATTTAATAGTACAATCTCGGGAAAGATTGATGATTTTGTATCACACCTCGCTTCGGGCGGCTCGTAACGAGTTGGATGGCTCTCGACGTGGGTCGTGCTGCGTCTTATCTGGAATGGGATGCCGCTTTATCTCAAATTACATATTTTACTTGAGACGTTGCTGGAATTGCATGCTTTTTACGACGCATTAGTGGAAGGTTTAAAAGAACATTAGTATACATTTGATCATTTCGATGTTACACTCCTTACTTCAATTATGCAATACAATAGGAAAATGCATGCTACCTTTTAAAACATAATCTAATTTCAAAAGCAAGCATCATTTTTCTGTTCTGATTTATAAACGTGAATAAAAATGAGATATCATATCCTTTTATTGCTAGTTCTGTTGGATTTTCGTAGTTACTTCATAGTGATGTCGGAATTTAATTTGATCCTCGTAAAACGTGAGGTTCGCATGGCGAGTAATGCATGCAGAGAAGACTGCTTGCTAAGGCAGGTCGTCGCGAGCAAATATCTTGCATTTAATAAGGGGAATGTTAAGGTAAACACAATCTAGTTAATCAAGCGGCCAAGGAAGTTTCACCGCGTGCAGTAAATAGCGTTCACTTAATTCGAGGGCCATGTGTGAGCACATAACCGCAGCATATTTATCCCATTATGCACGGCACGACGGGTAGCCATGCACGGTGATGCGAGTCACGTCGTCTGAAACGAATCGCATGTGACATTATTTGTGAAGATCGTGCTCTATCTTCGTCGGCAACATGACTGGGACGTGGAGGGATTACTCACAAAGAAGTACGATTTCAACGGTACAATAAAGGGGCGAAAAGTTATACACTGCCTATATTCTCTGCGGGATTAACGCACGGTTAGGCAGGTTTTTAATGTTCTCACTGTTGGAGAATGTTGATTCTACTCGATAATAGAGGCAGTGTTTAGTAAAATTGAAATAAATTGGTATAAATTTTTGGTACGACTCTTGTCTTTACTGAAAAAAAATATTATTAGGTATTTTTAAGCTCGGGGGGCCGGATTGCTCATGCGTACCCGACCCCCGCCAACGGCGGATCGAAGGAGTGTCCGGGAGGTTTTAGTGGTGTAGGGTCCTCTCCTCGTGGTATGAGTTTAGCATACCACGCTATGGAGAGGGCGAGTCCCACATATCCCACCGCCAGCGCGCGAATACGCTGCAGCGGTGGTGGGAATGCGTCAAAGCATTCCCTCCCGGAGAAAAAAAAAAGGTATTTTTAAGCATTAGGTTGTTATTTTCATGAATGTAACAATGTTAAACACCAAGTATAAATTGAGTAGAGCAACACTAAAACATAAGATATACTATTAAAAAGTCTAACTTAAATAACGAAACACTACTAAACTTCACTTTACCACATCGCAAATAATTTATTTCAACGAAGCAGACAAATATTTCAATCAGAATTCTTCAGAATCAACGAATCAAAAGCATGTCATTTAACACAACATAGATAGTTTTAATTTATGTTAGGTATGTCACCGCGGCGTGGGATGCAATAACAAAGTCATGCGACACATCTCTGTATATGCAATGTTATTACTGCTGCGTGAAATGCATTCAGTTATAATAACATAATTGGGATATCAATTCGATATGTATAGCCACTGAAACGTAATGATAACCTATTTGAATGCGATTCCCAACCAAACTTAATCGAATATGTATTGGTAATCTAGTAAATCTAAAATGCAATTATGGTTTCTTGTGGTTAATACACAAATTTGCATTTTAAATATAAAGTATTATCTATGTTCGTTGCAAGAATTCACTTAAAGGAACATTCTATCCTTACAAAAGCATAACACCAACTAATTAAGTAAGACGACAGGTCAGCAGTGACGTAAAAAGGAAATAAAAAGATAAAACGTGTACATTAGTAAAAGGTATGTGTCAGCACAATATTAGCTGAGGCCGAGGAAGCTCTGTTTGGTATTCTAGCCGCGCGCGCCTGTCCGCCCGGCGCCTGCCGCGCGTTATTTAGTTACACTATACGCTAAGCAATAACAACTAACTATCACCCAACATTCAATAGTAAAAACAAAAGTTAAAAAAACGTTTTGCAAAAACACCAATGATCACAATTTCCGTTGTTGAATCCGTCAATCTGAGATTTTAATTAATTAACTTCTATATTAACATAACTAAAGGATATAAAAGACTTAAACTAAGCAGTAACTAACCTACAGGACTTTACAACCATAACCATAACTTGATTATATAGTAAACAAATGCTAAATTTGTTTTCACTTACACGGAGATATACGTGTTGGTGTTAGTGATCTTCACTCCAATAATCTGTGGGAGTAATAATGCTTCACGGCCGGAGAAGGGACATGCAAGGCACGGCGTGGTAGAATTGCTTATTTTGATAATAATAAAATTACAGGTAATTTAATTAGTATCAAAATAACTGTCCAATTTGGTTTCCACATAATACATTATTGTTCCAGTTGTTTGTAAAACACTAGATTTATAAATATTTCCCGAATGCCTCTTATAAATTGTATTTTATCGAGACAATTTTACGAATAAACAACATGTATTGTCTGTCTGGGGTCGCCATTATAGCAAAATATCCATTCATTTTTCCGTCGGCTCGCGGTGCGCTCAACCATGCGTGATTTTGTTTTTGTGCGTTTGTTCACTGTCTGTGCGCTTGTGGTTATTTCAATATTTCCAGAACCATTAGCTCTGAAATAAAACATTCGTACGATATTTGATAACAATTTAATTGGTTTTAATTGCCATTCCAATTTAGAAATTAAGACTTTTTGGTCTAGCCAACTTTCCCACGATAATTTCTGTAACTTTTGCGATAACTGAAACCTGTTAGAAGAACGATTGCGTGATGTTACAGAAATAAAAATATTGCACGCTTCAATAGATTCAATAGAGCAGATCCCCAAGTCCCAAATTAAATCATGAAACATCTTTGCACCTGCTAGAAATCTCGGGAGACGCGTTTACTTTGCGCGTTGACTGACGAATCTATTTCTTTATTCTGTCTCTGATTTTCTGATAAGTATTTAATACAAGAAAATACTACACCCGAATGCTATGTACTTTATTTGATTAGCAATTTATTTGTCTCGCTTATAAATATTTCTAGTGAGAAAACACTGCCTTTACGAGGAAACAATAAGTATTTATTGTCCACAAAATGACAAAGGCCATTTTAAGGTTTTACTTTATCAGATCGCTTTTGTAAACATTGAAAGATACGAAAAGTGCTGCAAGTCAGTGAAGTTGAGTGTTAAGGATTTAGTGTGGCCATTCGTTGGAAGGGACGACTATCTCTATCCATCCATCGAATGTGAGAAAAAAGCTATGGGTTTAGTGGGACAAATACGTTTCGATTCAGTCACATAGATTTGGGAAAGGCTTCTTAGCAGATTTGGCAAACGTATGTTTAAATTTCTCCCAATTTTTATTGAATGGAATCGAAAGGATTCACGCCTTGTTTACAAGTTCAAGTTCTTTATAAAAGTACCTCGTTGACATAATCTTTGTTTAATACGTAACTTTGAACGTCAAATATGGTTTTTATTTGATAAAAAATTGTTCTTTGGTCAAACACCATAATAACATAAATCATAATTTACCTCATAAAGCTTCAATTACAAGATAGTTGGTTAGTTGATTTTAACAATGCCGGCGTAGTAGAATAAATTAAACAGAAGTTAATCGGACAGTTACTCTGGGGCCAAACCCTTTGTCTAGATACAACCGGTACAAGAACGTCAATAAATTATCGAACAATTGTGTGGAGCACCATCAATTTTATAGAGGTTCACTATTTATTGAAAGTGCTGACAAGCAAGATTACCGGTTGTGAATCATTTAGCGCGTAATTGCAACACAAAACTAGACCGATGCGTTCCACCAATACGTGCTACGTAGCTACGAATACTACGATACGATAGCTACGTGCTACGGATTGCTACAGTGCTGCTACACAGCGCTCGAAATAACTTCTACCCACGTTTGAACACCAACTTTCCTAAATTAAATAACTGCAATGAGTTTTCAAATAAAAGTTTCCAATTACTTTATTGCGAAATGTCTTTCATAAAATAAACAACTTAAGTAATATTCACATAGCAAAAGCAATTTTATTTAGACTTATTTTAATGTGATCGCTTTGTGACCCGCTTTTAATAATATTGTACGTGGAAATCGTTGGGTATTAGCCGTGGGTTGTAGTGGGCTATGTGATCATTGTGTGGTTTTGCTTTTCGAGTAAAGAGCGCTGTCGCGGAACGCGCCACTGCATTACAGCTGCAACTTGTGCAAACATTCGTTATGTACTTGTGTCCACAGAAAATTGCTGTTGCAACGACAAACAATACAAAAATGTAGTGGTGTGTTGTCTTTTGATGTTTTAGTAAGTGTTAATTGTGTTAACTTTGTGCCTCTAGAGGGCTACGACTACATAACAAACATTTTACTCTTAGCTGACAAGTTATTTAGTGTTTCTATATGTATAGTATACGTTATATAGGTTTATATAAATTTTTTGTTCAAAATTTAGATACATAATGACTGATAAATTATGAATAATACAATAAAATCAGTAGAAAATGATATAAAACGCGTAACTTTAGCCGACGTACAAGCCCGGATAATTAAGGAGCGTGAAACCATTTTGAATATTTTATGAATGAGTATTTCATATGTATGAGAACGTGGCTACTAGAAGGAAATTATATAAATTTGCATACCTAATGAATACATTTATCATGTCACACCACACATGTTCTCTTTTATGGAATTATTAGGAGAAGTGGGATAAATATCGACAGTAAATTTATAATCATAAATGATTAAAAAGAGATGGATAACCCACAAAAAATAGAAAACACATAGAAATAAAAAAGATCAAACCCAAACACGGGATTAGACAGCACTGTGAAAATGTGGTTTGTCCGCAGATAAACGTTTGTTGCTTTGCTCTCAAGCATCGTAAAGCAAATGTACCGCGGTCCGTCGTCGGCCGCGTCATTCCGGGGACATTCATTCGGTTGATGAACGCAACAAAACCATGATGCGAACACGGGCGCTGCCACATTGCGCGTGTAATTGCCGCGAGCGACGAGCCGCCATTAATCTCGACAACACTCGATAAAACGCACAAGTCATGCCGACGTTATACTCACACCCCCCAACACCATTTTGTCGCGTAATGTTGTAGTAAACTGAGCTATTACCGGAGCCAAATAATTTGTTTAGACGTCGAGTTTCACACCTAAGATAAATAAAATGCATATGCACTACAATATATGGATTGCTTTTTACTCGTTGCTATGTTGTATATTTATTTGTTGGTACAATTAATCTATGTATAAATAAACATACAAACCAATAGCATTAAATTAAAGATTACACACAACAAGGCATTAGAGCTTATTTTGCAATGTACATTTATCATTTCTGTCTCTAAGAGGGAAACTTTTTTTGTAGTAATAAAATCGTTGTACCAATTATTAGCAACTACTAAACAATCGAGACTTAAATTATGTTTTAGTAACAAAACCTATCGATGCCCGGTGAAAGTATCAAAACCTTTTTTTTATGCGAAATAGGTTAGCTTTTGACTACACCCTGCCTGATGTTAAGCATCGGCATAGCTTATACTGATACTTAACAAAAATATCCATCCGAAAAAAAACAAAACCTCTTCGATTATAGCAAATAGGTATAAACAATGGGGTTGTTTATTGAGTGAATAAAATATTCAACGTTATTTTAACAACAATGTTTGCGTCCCAACTATATAAGATCTGTCGCATTATTTGAGGATTAAGAACTCGTAAGGGAAAGTTATAAAAATTGTCTATTAAATTTGACTAAAATGGCTATAATAATGTTTAATATCACATTCACTCAATAAATATGATTGTAGTCATTTTTTTTTAGGACGGACATGTATGTAGTCTTTCCCGTGACTTTCCCACATAATACGTACGGTCTTGTATGGTTGGGATGCAAATCTAACAATATCGTAATATAACGCAAAAGACACAACGCACACAAAACTAACTCCTCGACGAACGCTAAAATTTTAATTTATATATCACTTACACCGATTAATATCATGAAACGTATGCTCTAGTTTATTTACCAGAATTTTATTTCACTAGTCGTCATTCACGTACTCACATCTATAGAAAAACAGAGTGACAATAATGGAAGGAAGCGTATGGCACAGCGGCAGCGGCCGGCACCGGCAGCACACTCAGAGCATTCGAGCCAAATTCAATTTGCGCGAACACCGACGAGCCAGTTTGCGCTGCTAACTAACTGCGACGTGAATGCTACCACCCTTGTCTTTATATTATATCTATCTAACGACTTAAACCGCTGATTCCTGTGGAGCTTATTCCATATGTCACTTGAATTGTAAACCATGTTTGAGAAACTTAATTGTGGCCAAGAAACCGCTCAAATCAGGAAACTTTAACTTTATTAAATATTTAACAAAGAATACAATACAAAAAGTCATTCATACGATTAAGAATAATTTTACCTGTGCCAACTATCAGAACAACCATCGTCATATTCCAGCCACTAATCCGTTTGCCAACCATAATAGCCAGTAGGGTTGGCAGGTAGATTGAAAACTGGGCGAGACTTATGTCTCTTAGTTGATGTTAATATTAAAGAGTAAACCCAATATATATACTTTTTTATTGCACATGAAAGGTTTCACATGTTTTTTTTTATGGAAAGTGGCATACTTTTTCCATTTCTTCTCGTGAAAATAATATAGAAACACATGACGGGCTTTCAATATTAAACAGTAACTTTACTAAGTGACTGATTTATTTAGATACAATGTACAACCTATACCGTTCCGTCTTAGATTCCTGAAATTTGATGAATATATTCAATAATTAGGTAGCCGACACTATTTTTTTAAAGAAAATTTCAAAGTCAATCGCTTAAAAGTGAAACGGGATCAAATTTTGAAAAAACGAAGATTTTTTGTAAATACGAAGTCTAGCCGAAACAGATCGCAGTAAAAATCTAGTATACTATTTCAATAAATAACACTGCATACATTTTAGTGCATTCAAAGTAAACTTAATAAAAAATCAGTGCCCATAAAATCTCCTGCACAAATATTCATTATACAATGAGTGTGAGTTTGTTTTGTAATAAACGAAAACACACGGCTCATTGTAAACATATTAACAACAACAACAGCAGCAGCCTCCAAACAAATAGCATCTTATAAAGGGTGTCGTCACAGCGTCTAAAACTCCAATAATAAGCTACCGTTTTCAATCAAGATCCAGGGGGCGCATGAGAGGCGAGGAGCCAACAGAAAGCTTCTAATAGCAAGCGAGAGAAAACACATTTGTCTTGTCCCGGACCGTTAGCGTATATTACGCCGAGGAGACATCGCCATCGCCCGCTGCTTCCTTCTTTACTCAGTTTCACTATGTTAAGTCGTACATTTTTCATAGTTACCTAAAATTAGCCTTTAGTAGAATGAACAGTAAATACTGGTCCAAACTTTGCAACAGTACAAATAAAGTTTAAAGCTCTTATGATAATTACGCACAAATCTAGCTAGTAATTTTAAATGTAAGTGAGCACTTACTTAGAGTTGCAGCGGAGAGCTTAAACAAAGCATGTTATGCCGTCGAGGCTTATTAAAAGTTTATTTTTCAAATAGAGGAAGCACGTAGTTAACTTTATGACAACAAGCTGCAACAAGAGGTCGTCGCCGTAATGAGTGAATAGGGGAAGTTCGTAGCGACTTTTACAACTTAACGTCTCCACCAATAGATAGCTGGCTTATTAAAACTATATAAAATATTTCCTTTCAAATTATTAATTAGGAATTAAAGTTATGATGCAGTTTCTGCAATTATCAGATTTCAGACTTTACTGGTCCATATTTTAGCTTCCATAACAACTTTTAACAATAACATAGGTTTTGATATTACATAATTATTAGATGATTATTATTATTCATATCGTTTACGATGCTGCTCATTCTAACGTCTTCTTTTGGTTCCCTCTTAACTACAGCGTGGATTTAAAATTATAAACCACACTGATTAAAAAAATTGAAATACAATTAAAGAACGTCATCCAAATATTAATAATATTTGGTTATTTGGATATTAATAATATTTAAGAGGATAGATTTGATTGTTTGTTTTGTTTCTTTGTTTGTGTTGAATAAGCTCCAAAATTCATGACTAATTTGAAAAATTCTTTCACCCTTGGGAAGCTATAGAAACCCCGGATGACATAGGTTATATTTAATTATGAAGTTATTATGGGAACGGGAGCTACGCGCGCGGGAAGCTAGTATTTAACGAAGAATATTTTCTGTTCTCAGCGGTTTCTTGACCACAATGGAGATTCTCAAACATGTTTTACAATTTAAGTGAGTATATTATCAAGAATTACAAAGATACACATATAAATTGCTAAAAGATGTTCTGTGTGGTCTGTGGACCTATGTCCTAAACATAATGTCACAACATTATGTTTCGAGATTGTACAAGTACATCTCATCATCAAACATTAATAAATACGAGATAAAATTGGCAGTACAACAGCACTTGAATATTTTTAGACTAGACATTTAATTAGCATACATTTGGAAGTAGTAATAAAGTTCTTCTAAATGGTGTACTGGTGCCACATTACAGATTAGCCGTAACAGTGTGGGTAGTTATGACGAAGTAGGCAACGTGTGTGGCGCCAAAGCGTCTCCTCGCTTTTGTCCCCTCTAAATCTTATTGTAACACGGTGTCATAATGCAAGCAAGACACAAACATGTCTATGCGCCAAGCTTGTTAAGTGGTTTGGAAGAAAAACATCACGAAAACTTTTTTATTGTCGTAAGCCATTTATACCGTATGTATTCGCTTTGTATAGGTAACTAATTTGTTACGTTTTCTGCGAGGAATGTTAAACTTTCGTTCTTTTATAAATTTACTGTTCTCTTTGTAGTCTGTCTGTACAGAATTCTTCATGTTGCGATATTTTATGTCTACTACCAACTAACCCATGTATGGGCAATAGAAATTATATCATCAATTACTAGGTAATCCTGTCTTCTAATAATTGAAACAAAACATCTATACAGCACATAACTTTAGAGCGACTTTACCAATTTCGATAATTATTTTTGTATTATAGATTAAAATAATAACAGGTAAATATCCAATACCTACACACAACATGTGAAACTTAGTATAGCGTCAGCAAAAACAACTATAGCGGTCACCTTGTTGAGCGTTTATAACATAATGTTAGACAACATTTCACAATCAGATATCGAGAGTGGGCGATGTGGGGAGGTAGTCCCCTCGTGTGACTGACTTTCTAATTAGATTATTGGGGGAAATATGTTGTGATACTTGTAGATCATAACTTCTGCGGTTTCGGAATATACTTCGATTATTTTGTATTTTTATTCTATACCGATCTATAGTTGTGCCTGCGATTAAGTAAGTTTCAGAGTTCATCGGGTAACAAGAATAATTTTGTAAAGTAACATTTTAGTTTTTTCTTTGTCACCTTTACCAAAACAGTCTCTTGTAAACTGATTAGTTGTTTTGGAATGCTTAATTATTGTTGTTAGACAAAATATTATAATGGATGTTTTTGGTTTTAAGATTACTAACAGATTTTTTACACACAACTAGTATTCTTGTTAACCCCTCGTGCTTAGCCAAAAGGCTTGTGTTACGAGTGGGTTCGCGTCGGTAGTGCAATGAATGGGGATCGAACCGGCGACCACATGATCACAAGTCCGACGCCCTAGCCATTGGGCTACGGCCGGTACATGTAATAGATATAAATGTATGCTTAAAGTTTCAATTGATTTATCTTCAAATATTTAAATAAACAATTTTAATTAATTAACAAGAAACAGCGCCCGTTAGCGAATATATCTCAAGGCAATTTCACAACACTATCAACGAGACAATATTTTTGTTCGATACATTATAATTTAACGGTACAACGGAGTCACGGGTCAAATGATTCGTGACCCGTCCATATTGATAAATGTGTTTATGCATGAGCTTTTTTATTTTTTAACAAAAGCAACTATAAGCGACCTTACGACTAGTTTCATGGTTCATGTCCGATTATTTTTAAGAATAACAGGAGAAAGTTCTTAATTTAACCTTTTGTTTGGCCAGTAGGTATGTCTTTTTAGCATAACCGATATTCATTACTTTATTCAATTTCCATCAATATACTACATCACAACTTTTTCTTAAAAGGGTTAGGCAGTGTAAAGTTCCAGTGAGTACTCAATGACGGTTCTCTAGCTATATTTATTTAAACTTTACTAAGGATTCATGACTTGGAAATCCAATAATACCTTACCCCACCCAAGGATTGCAACCTTAATGGATATGGGACCACAAAGAAAGTCTTATAGATAAAAAAAAAACTTCAAATAAAATTGGGAACTCGTTTAAAATTAGGGGGAAGTACCATAACTTAAAATGCAGTAGTGCTTCCCGGATAAAGAACGCGATAAAAGTTTACGGTTGTCGAATAGTCGTAAAAAGATCACCGCAGAGGGAGCGCATTTCCCGATCCTTGGCATAAGGCATTATATGGAATTTGTTTTAGCTAACAATTGCGATATATTATTGATACTTATAAATTCGCGTTTATTAATTAGGCTACGTATTTTATTGACATATTCATTTTCGTTTTTCAAAGCGTACGGAGTTTAATAAGATAGTTTTATATTTTACTAGATTAGGGCTATTTAGATTAAATAATTTAGCTAGAGTCATAAAAAAGAGTTATCTATACTCAGTTAAAACATTTGAGTCGAATCTTCGAGTCAAATTTGTAGAAACAAAACACGTTGAACACGTCAGACGCTTTCGAGCTCCACACTACGACTATGCTAGGCCGACGGGCACCCCTGTCCCCGACCCTGGCCCCGCTACAAGCGAATATTTTTTGTGGGGACATCATAATAATAGCTCTGTATTACTTCAGGAGAAATTCCAAGAAGTTTATAACTCGAGATGAGTTTCGTGTTCCTTGTCATAAATAATAAAGCGGTCGTCGACTACAACGTTGTGCAGATTTTAAGTGAAGTAAAAATTCAAGAAATAATTTTTCATTTTAGGGTCTTGAGTCAAAGGAAATTGTTGGAAGTTTCTTAAATTAATGAAGATTTTATAGAGAATGCGACACGAGTTTGTAGGCTGGTTAACCGCCCAAACAAAAAGTATACTGTGTTGATAAATATAAAACATAGCTAATGTAGAATAAACTTACAACAATTATAATTTCAGCAAATGATTTCAATTTATCCATTTCATGGTATATCTAGTCTATAGCTTAAAATATCGATTGTGTTTTTATAATATACTGCGTGGTTCCTTTTATATCTTCTTGTTTCAAATACCTACTTAATTAAAACATTAATGAAATTGAAATATTTCTTTTAATTATTATGTTACCAGTGCTTAAAAATATGAGATTTTATTAAATTTAAATTAAACAAAGAGTTTATGTTATGGCAACACATAAACCTCTTGAGCGTTTGTGTTATTTAACAATAGTGCGTCAAAATTTCCTAAAGTTAAATTATACTTTTTTTGCGTTAACTACATATAAAACGAGAAAAAAGACAACAATATTTTTATCTAATACAATATAAGTCACCAAATCAAGGCGCTGAATAAAAAACAAAAAACATTAAACCGTGTTTACTACAAAAAGGCAGACACGAAGCTACTTACCAATCAATCTAATATCATAAATTTCGTTTAACGCTCAAACTATCTCTAACACGACGAAGGCACTATTCTCTCCTTGCTGTCTACAGATTCTACTTAAGTTAATGGATAAGTTGCGAAGGCACGGAGTTTACTTTGTGTTTTCAGGTAGACGGACTTGATCGAGAAGTTTTCTTCGTTAATTTGAACAAGGCAGGAGCTTTACAAAACTGTCAGGTTAGTTTTAGATACAAGGTACCGTGATTGTTCGCTTTATAGCCGACATGCCGCAGAAGCTTTTGTTAGAAATTGATTAGGTACTTATGTAAATTTCTATTGGACTGGTAGTTTGTTTTATTTTATGTTCTAAATCTCTTCTGTAGGCGGTTGCTATACACCATCCGTTCTTTCTGCTTTTTTTTCTGTATATCGCTACTAAATACTGCTACAAAAATATATAAGGTACCTATATCTTGTTGTGTTTTATTTTAACTAGATAATTAATTTTTTTAGTTTTTAACACGTTTGTAAATTAGGAAATATTACCGATCGCAATAAAACTTTTCACCTACCTATAAGTGATACAAAAATAGTGTAAAAATATTGTTGACTGCACTTAAAATCTAATTTTAAACTTAATTAAAACTCCTCTTCATTAAATTTCTTTATATTCCAAATAACACATTAAAATATACAGTCAAACCAAACTGCATAAGTAAAAAAGACAAAGTTAATCCACTGGGTTTTAACTTTGTCCGAATAAGCAAACATTCAACGGTGTAACAAATTACGACTAAATTACAAGTTATTCTCAAAAAAGTAAGTCGCCCGAACTTTCTCCGCCTAAAGAATTATTAAGATTAGCATAACAAAGTAACCTGAAACTGTGTTGGGAATGCGTCGCTTTTTGCAAGTTCAAATCTCGCGCCCACTGTGTATTTATTTCAAAAGTTAAGACAATACTGTTAAGAACTAGAATAATAAACATTTGTTAAAAAAGGATTTATTTAAATACCGTGTTTGAAATTAAAAAATCTAGACTTGGCGTCCTCTCTGCGAAACGAGAGACAGGCCTATAACTCACTTTTGCTACCAATTACGCTAATGGAATTTATTTCATTTCAAACCAACGCTACGCTCGCTAGTACTGGGATGCTAGTTCATACTATGCACTACTTTATTAAACTAGGAATGTATACAATATGCCTTTTGTATTGTAATTTTTAGTTACAATTTACAGATGAGAACAGACGAAAAGTCGAGAGTGAATTTGAATTCAAATTGATATAGCGCAAAGTTCAAGTTAAAAATTCCTAATAATAATCACGAATTACGAACCAAAATGAAAGTGGTCTAAATTCGACCATAATTAAAAAAAAATCGTTCTGCAGTCTTTCTCTATTTAAACTATAAGTGTGCGAATTTTTATACTCCTCTGTTGTGCTTTACGTATTAATATATAGATTATCATAACAGAATAAAGGTTATGTCGAACTTCTTGCAAGCAAATGACGATATATAAACTTGGATTCCAATTCTTCAATATTGTTCCGAGTTAATAAAACGTACAACTTGCATTCTAGGAACGAATACCTAATCCAATGGATTTTTCATACGTTTGTATCTATTTCTAGGTATGTAGGTATCCTTGGAGAGGATCCAATGTTGCAGCTTGGCATTGACAAGGAGATCCTAATATCAATGTACATACAAAGTGTAACACACATAGCGGAAAATTATACTACTCTAGAATCTTAATTGTTTGTATAATTTTAGTGACTTTAGTATTCAGAGTAAGATGCAATAAAATCTTCTCTTCCATATTTTTTTATACTGTGTTTTGAATTGAAATTGAATAATTGCATTGAAGACTTCTTAGCTAAAATAAGTAAATTATTTTTAAATTTATTTCGCAAACAATATTCAAAAAGTTTTTTAATTTAATGATTATATTGAGCTTAGTTAATTGTCAACATTATTTAAGTAATCTATTTATTAGTAAAATGCATAGACACCGAACTTAATAAACTACTAATATTATACTCAATTTTAAAATGTACTTTAAGTTTAATGCTAATGAACAAATAGTTCGAATTTTAAAATAATCATTAGAAACAATAAATCTTGTTCCATTGACATAATATTGATGGACCGGCTTGTATTAAAAGTTTAAAAGTAGCCCTCAGAAGGATCGTACGTGTTCTTTGTCTCAAGTTTTGCTCACCTCTAAGGAAGTTCCCCTTAGAGGAACTAATATTAGTCAATTAGGTATTCAGGGCGCGCGCTCCCCCGTTCCTTCGTCTAGTTACTGCGGCAGACTCCCTTTCGCTTCTATTCCATGCTGCAATGTCAATTAAAACAATACTGTGGCATATTGTACGTATTGGAAACTGATGAGATAGTTGTACCGGGTGTAACGAACTAAGTAGGTACACTAATCGGGTAAGGGGGTTCAGAATACTATTTTATGTAGCATTTTTTAATTTCCTTACGGATTGGATTTTTCTTTACTGCAGCTATTATTACGTATCAACTATGTAGGTTTAGATTATTAAATTTTTGTTATGCTTTATCCGATTAAGAAAAGTGAATAGTTTATTCATAAAAAACTAACCATTTATCCACATAATACGAGTATGTTCTTCAAGACTTTTCAGAATTTTAAAACGATGTTTTGATGTGTATCGTTTCTTTTAAAACCAGCTTTATTATGATGTAAAACACGTTTAAATAATCCATCAACACACGAAATATTTTTGGTTAACAATGTATAAAAAAATGTATTTAAATATTGTATGTCCGTTGCCTTATCATATTCTAAGAGTTCTTTTTAGAACACTCTTGGGTGTTACGACTTTTATCGCTGGAAATCTCTCTCCTTTCTGCATAATTCATCGCTATGAAGTTGAAACCGAAGTCGTAAAAGAAATCGTTCTATGATTTCATGTCTTCGGCGGGAAAGTTTCTACTTGTCTTTCTTTTGAATCAACGGTCGCTGCGGGCCACGTTACCTATAATATACATGATTGCATTTTACCCTTTATGAATGCGTTTCAAACGTTTAGGAGCGTTATATTTCCCCGGGAGCTCTAAGTTCCTTGGGGGAGTTCTTATACGAGAGGATGCCGTAAATTTTTTATGATTTTGCTAAAATGGTGAGAACATCCATAAAAATGTTATAGAACAATAATGTGTATAAATTCATGTTATTTTATTCAAAGATTCTTTTACAGTAAATATGATTGAACTTAGTATCTGGGTAATATTTGTAATTTTTTAATAATAGGTGTGAAAGGTCGTGTATTTGATATAAGAGGATAATGCGAAACACTAAAGTGAACAACAGTCGAGCTTGAGAAAATATATGAGTAAAATTTGCTCCGAGTTCGGTTTCCGAATATCTCAAGTAGGTATATAGGTACTAAGAGTCCAAAGGTAACAAAACTGATAAAAAATTCCTCACTTAGATCCAATGTCGTTAAATCATCTTTTACACTAGCCACATAAGAAGTTGAGACCAATCAGATGAAAATGCTCTTCATAAATCAATTATTTATATTTTACAAGATAATATTTACTTATACACTGTCGAATACGAACGGCAATACCTACGATATTCATTATTATTTATTACTAAGCATTCGTATAAATAAACAAGTTTGAAACGTGGAAGTTTCACAGACCAACAAGTTTGAGTTAATTCCATGTCGCGATCCGAGAATATTCAATGGGCAGTGTAAGATCACAACATTTAGTGTTGCACTTGTTTGCAAGTTTATTTGTAGTCTCATATTTTACTTTCTACATGTTGAGGCCCGTCTAACTCCGGGCAATGTCGGAAGCTTGTTCTTTGCGAGAAATGTTTTAAGACGAATTCCGAAAATTTCCCCTCAACATTGCGAGTCAAAGAAACAAACTTATATTAAAGTAATTTAAATAGCGTCTTTGTTATTCTTTATCAAAAGTTAGAATTTATCCATTTTGTATTTTTGTGTACGAAATGGCAGATATGATTGTTATTGTGGTATAACGTGCAGAAAATGTGAAATGTATTGAACCTAGTAGTTGTCTTCCGCAGCATCGGTCGAAAGGTTATACAGGGAGTTAGTAGGTATTTTGGGTGGATATAAAATAAGTAGGTATTTTCCACATACATTTTTTTTTAATGAAAAATAATAAATGAGTATTTGTCTTTTATTTTTTATAAATATTTATTTATTATAATAAATTTTAGTGTCAAGATTTATTAGTAACTAGATTGTGTCTATTCGTTTGTTCTGTCTAAATTGTGTTATAACAATTGTCATTGTTTGGGTGGCATTTCACTGAAGACTATCCGACGAAACATACTCAAATCTGCAGAAATACACATAATTTGCCCAAACTGATGTCTTTGTATTATTTATTTAGGTATTTATGATTTTTACTTGAAGAAGAAAAAGTAATTTGAGGCATGACTGCTCTTTTTTGAAATATAAAGATTATTTTATGTTTTTTCATACAGCATACGATACAGAAGAGATGTGAGGGAGATCCCATTGAAGTGTTAAATGTAAAGTTAATCCTAGAAAAACTGTCGATGGGACCAACATTGTACGATTGTATAAAAGATCATATCTGACGTATGGTCCAGTCTCTTATTATTTCAAATATACTTATTACAAACGTAAAATTTCATTACAAGCAAAAGAATCTCGCTCAAACAAACGTAGCAAATTAAAACCAATATAAAAATCTGATTGTACATTGTTAAAGTCGCCTGCAGCTAAAGTTAATTTTAAATTATAATTTGATTAGCTTTGTCTTGGTACAAGCGACAGGACGTCTTTTGCAATAATTGTTATTTACTGCGGTAACAACGGCAACATCGTTGTAGCTATCTCACGGCTACATTTTATGAAATCCTAATTTGATTACATCGAGTTTAAAAACCATGATAAAGAAAAAACATCCGTCCATTCAAACAAGCTGCTGCCAATATTAAATTCGTAAATCTTAGAAGGTATATTAAATTACTTTTGGGATACAATATAAAGAATACAAAGTTTTGATTTTGATAAAAGATACCTTTGCTTGATTAAAGATGGTTGTTGTTAAGTACCTGTAACAAAAAATAATGAACTTAGATTTGTAGAAAAATTATATTATTATTAGTTACAAGCTTCCACGCGCAGGTTCACCCGCGTACCTAACTCCCGTTTCCGTAAGAACTTCATGATAAAATATAACCTACATCCTTCCGCGATAAATGTGCTAAAAAATTGGTCCACTAGTTGCTAAGATTAGCGCGTTCAAGCAAACAAACAATTAAACTATTCGGATTTTTATACTAGTAGGTACAGAGAATACATACTCTTTACTAATTTATACAATTTATTTCAATTAAATTCAAATAACCAGTTTTCACTAAATGCATGTGAATGTAGCGTGGTACTAATAAGACACAAGCACTTAAAAACATTGTCTGGATGTGTGTTTGTTCTGGATAATCTTAGTAACGATCTGACCCTATTTGGACGGGTCTTTCACTGGTATTGTGTGACAAAATGCACAAAAATATTTTAACAAACATTACGGAAATGCAATTACGGAATACTCTACTTGTCATAGATCGCATTAACATACTCTATTTTTAAGCACAACATTTTCTCACAAACATTTTATAAATAATGCGGTGATTAATATTCAACAAAGCCGATTTCTTGCTGATTTAATGTGAGGATGGTATTATAATATAAATAATGCCAATCTCCCCACAAAATGGACCGTGTGCTTGCCTAATCCTGTAATAAATCATCATTTATATCGAATAATCATCATAAACCTTACATCGCTTGGACGGTAGGCGAGCGGGCGACGTGCGATCGCTCCATACATCATATGATGCCGATTATTTGTATCAAATAAACATTATACGGGACTTGTCTTTACATATTACAACGGCGTGCCACGTGCGGCTCTATCAATTACTTTATCTTTCTGTTGCCAGCGAAATAGATTTATGATTGCATTGGATCAACATGTTGCATCATACTTTCCTTTTTTTTTAACTTACTAGCAGAGCGTTTGCACACTACTTATATAAACTATTCTTACTAACCCGTCGTGCTAAGCTAAAATTCTTGTGTTAGGACCCCACGTGCCCCCACGCCGAACATAAAATCTTTGTGTAAATTCTAAGATTTCTTTCCAGGTCTGGTTGGTTGAGGGACTACCAAAGCACGTTAAGCCGTTGGTCCCAATTGTTAAAACATCATCTATAATAATCGTATATAAAGGAACGGGCAGCAGCGTTTCCTTGTGTGCTATAACACAATACTGCGGTCACCGACACGCCTGCCCAGCGTGGTGACTATGGAAAATACCCTCCCTCGGAAGGAGGCCCATGTCCAGCAGTGAACGTTATACGGCTGATGATTAAAACTGCTTTACTATTAACGTTGTTAACAACGGTTTGTCATTTCGGCAATTCATACGGTATCTTTAAATTCAAAGTATAATAAAAAAACGGTTCTGTGAATGGTAGACCGACCGACAATCAATCATATTAAGCTTTGAATTATGGTTTCGTCATTTTTGATTCTTGATATTACTCCACACGAGACAGCATCGTTCAGGACGAATAAAAGGTGTATTTACATATTAATTAAATTGGCGAGCTTAGATTTATTATGACGGTGTCCAACAGCTTTTAAGAGTTGTCAGTGATAGTGTGGAGAGAAAACTAATTTACGGCTAGGAGATGATATGAATTTTAAATTGACGGGGGTGTTGGAGCACTGGCATTGAAGCCCCGGGGGTTGTTTGAACACAAACGACGTCAACTGTTGAGATTAAAAATTCGGCAGGGACCCTACGTTCGCCCGGCGTTACGAACGTTATCAAGAATGGGGGGTTCGCAAGCAACGTCTGGACAAGATTTGTTAATCTTTGTCAATCAATATACTGGGAACATTCTTATACAAGTTTACTGAATACTTTATGTAAATTGTCTTTTTCACAGTTCCGTGCCCAAAGGGTAAAAATGGGACCCTATTACTAATTACTATTAAGACTCCGCTGTCCGTCTGTCTGTCTCTCGGTTCGTCTGTTTGTCACCAGGATGTATCTCGGTTGCGATGCGCGGTCGAATACGGTCGCGTTTGCGTTGCTCCGTGTAAATATTCGCGAATTGCGCTGCTTTCAGAGAAGAGTATCCAGGACATCGTAACGCTGATGAAGGAGACCGATCCGGACGACGTGCCTGAATTTGTGGCGAAGGATCTGCACAAGCTGCCTCCCGTCACTTTCGACCACGTAGATGTCACCAGGCTACTGAAGGATATCACACTCCTGAAGCAAAGCCAGGTCGAGATGCAGCATCAGCTGGAGGTGTCCAACAACACCATCAGTGAACTACGGGCAGAAGTAGTTTTATTGCGCAATGCAATTTCTGCAAGTAGGTCACCTATCGACGCCGCAAAAGTGAACACGCGTCGCGGGGCACAAAACGCCTCCATCTGCAGTTTCGAGTCGGCGGGCTCGAATGCGTCACCCGCTGCCGAGAATACATGCGTTGCAACGTGTGCCGCGGCCGTCCCTGCCTCGACACCGGTGAAGGTGACGACATGTGTAGGTTCAGCAACCCCGAAACGAGCCTATGCTGCAATACTAGCCGCCGCTAAAAAGCCTGTTGAGCCACTAAACTCACAGGTTAAAATAGCGGACAAAGTGAAAGGGGGTAAACGGAGCCTGCCAAAACCAAAACAGGTTCTGAAAAGGCAGGCTCCAGTGAAGGACACGGGCGACAGCGATGGTTTCATCAAGGTGGAGAAAAGGACGAAGAAGAAGCCTCCTTGTCGGAACCAGTGTGGTACTGCGCTGGCAGGACCCAACATGCTGTTGCGTCGAGCCGTACCGACAACGCTGATGTACGTGTCAAGACTGCATCATTCCACGAAAGTTGAAGAGGTCGTTGAGTACATGCAGGTGAAGACCAACTGGACTTTGAAGGTCGAGATGTTGGAGCCGTGTCACAAAACGAACTTCAAGTCGTTCGTGGTGCGTGTTCCGACGCAGTATATCGAGAAGGTCCTCAAAGAAGTGTTTTGGCCGAAGGGTGTTATGTTCCGCCGGTTTCGTGGCCAGCTACGTGACACCAGTCAGCGAAACACGACGCCGACACTTCGTGTACATTAGTATTAAGTTTTTGTTTTTAAAATATGTATTAGTTTATTACTGTTTAAGATTATTGTATGTATTTTATTCTATGGGCCTCCGATGCCTGAAATAAAAGGATTATTATTATTATTATTATTATTATATATCTTATGAACCGATATAGCTAGACAGAATAAAATAAGAATATAAAAAAATCAAGTTAATTGTATGGGAACCCCCAGTTCCCGTACAACTAACTTGATTTTTTTGCATATTTTATAAATATACCACTTTTTTTTTTTTTACTAAATATAGGCTTACGTTTGACCATAATCTCGCTTGATGGAAGGCGAAGATAAGGCCTAAGATGATACACGCTTGCCTGGAAAGTTTTTCACTTCTTTAAATGCAAATATTATATAAATAGTCATAGATTCTTGTTCATTTGAGTATATTTATGGTTGTTGTTATAGGTACGTTCTCACATTATACCTAGATTAATATAGGTACAAAACATCCGATGCTATAATATTAGGATCAACAATAACATATTGACTATAACAAGATAATAGCTATTTAATAACAATATTAATTATAGTTACACGGATTGTATTTGATAAATAGTAAACCGTATTACAAATCATTATGAAATAATGCAAAATATGTGAAACTAAACCGGTATAAAACATTTAGTAGCCGCGGTATATAGTTTAACTATGTCGAGTATGTTAAACAGTAAAATAATACAATAAATTCCTTGATAGAAATCCCAATATTATCGAATGAGTACTTAACCAAGTCCTAAAATTCTCAGTAGGTAGGTACTCGGCGCATCATCCGTACCTATTACTACTACAAAACCAAGGCAGATAAGAGGCCTATTCTTATTGAAAGTTTGTTGAGCACTTGGGTACTAATCATCATTTAAGCCTAGCAAGGCTCTCCTTCTCCTAATTTTAGACAATCAAGTGGGTGACGTGCTGCTCTCAGCACGTCACCCACTTGATTGTCTAAAATGCAAAACTACCCATTTTGTGAAAACTGTACAACAATCTGTTTTTATATAGATAAATAAAGATTATTATTATTATAGGTATTGACCTATATAGGTATAACTTATTTACGTGAATTTTAAAATCGTCAATCGGTTATGTAATACGATTTAGTGAGAGTCTAATAAAAAAAATAAAAAAAAGTCAGTGATTGAACTAAGTAAACAATACATGATAGGGTTTGTAAACATGTTATAAACATATACCTACCTATCAATTGTTGCAAAACCGCGAACAAAAGCTAATGTGTAGTTGAACAAAGACCCTAATAACATTTACACCCAAATGGACTTTGTACTCGTAAATCGGTGGAACTACCTATTTATATATAGTTAAACACTAACAATCCATACTTCTCTACTATAATTGCAGATCTAACTTGTCTTTCTGTTAGATACCTACGCTATCACGATTATACCATTGAACCGTTTTTATTTGGTACAATGATAGACTAGTCAAACCATTTTTGTTTTCAGGGGCAACATTCACGTTTTACCGCAAATAAAATATTTAAGTACATATTATTAAATCTAATGCCAAATAAGTAAAATTTATTTGCAAAGTAATGAAAACGGATAACCTAAACTTATATAAGGTGAGGTTTAAAGAGAGCACTCCTATCACGGTAGGCAGCGGCTTATGCAATGATAGTCTGCTTCCCTGGCATTGCTTGAGTCCATGAGCAGCAGTTAACTCTTACCATCAGGGGTGCCGCTTGCTCGTCTGCCACTGAAGGCAATAAAATATATATATATATTTATATATATATATATATATATTGTCCGCTTTACGGCAAATGTTGATCAGGCCGAAATATGCATTAAATGTTGATCCACCTTTAGAGGCTTGTAGCTTCGATAATTTTGATAATATCGTGCCATACTTCGAATATAAGAATTCCCCTCATTGCGACCCAGAGCCTAACTACGCCGCAAACACTCTAGCTCGTCACCAACTCACACGGCAATTGTTGATTTTATAACCGCCATTTATTTTACACTTTGTGTGACTTTGTTCATCAATATAAACGTTGGGAGATCAACAAATGCCGCGGAAATGTACACCGATGCTGCGGAGCGGCAACATCGCAAGCGAAACAAAAGATAGTTCCATTTCACAATAAATATAATATGAAAGTATAAAACACCGCGTAAGTGACAATAGCTAATAAGGTTGAAAATCAAATCAAATATATTTGATTGCCGTTCAAAACATATGTAAAGAAAATATTTCTTAACATATGAAATCACACCTTATTAGAAACTGTCACTTACGGTGTTGCAGTATCAACGACGACACGTATCCTCCGCCAAATTATAATCTATCCCGCGAGATTGTAAAGTGTCGAGATATTTACTACGGCGTAGTTCCCCCCAGAGGTCCATTGTAGGGGGAAGAGGGCTACAACAGGGCTCGCCCTGGTACCCTGAGGCGCAACATTAGTGATATTATGACATGTTTATACACCCTCATACCATTCAGCTTTCGGCACGTGCTCACCTTGGCATTGGGTCATCCATCTAATCAAATATAATTTACATTCAGTCATAACAAATGGAACGAACTTATTTTATTAAATCTGATGGAGTTGCATATGGATATTATCTAGGACGAAAGTACTCGTCAAGACTAATCAAACGAGCTCAAACTCGATGGGGTTGTGTCGTTTTATTACGGACTTCCTACGGCCACCTTCCAGCTCCATCATCAGACCCTGGATACCATTTAGGACCAAAGTACTCGTCAAGACTAATCAAACGAGCCCAAACTCGATGGGATTGTGTCGTTTTATTACGGACTTCCTACGGCCACCGTCCAGCTCCATCATCAGACCCTGAATACCATTTAGGTCCAAAGTACTCGTCAAGACTAATCAAGCGAGCTCAAACTCGATGGGATTGTGTCGTTTTATTACGGACTTCCTGTGGCCACCTTCCAGCTCCATCATCAGATCCTGGATACCATTTAGGACCAAAGTACCCGTCAAAACTAATCAAACGAGCCCAAACTCGATGGGATTGTGTCGTTTTATTACGGACTTCCTATGGCCACCTTCCAGCTCCATCATCAGACCCTGGATACTATTTAGGACCAAAGTACTCGTCAAGACTAATCAAACGAGCCCAATCTCGATGGGATTGTTTCGTTTTAATACGGACTTCCTATGGCCACCTTCCAGCTCCATCATCAGAGCCTGGATACCATTTAGGACCAAAGTACTCGTCAAGACTAATCAAACGAGCCCAAACTCGATGGGATTGTGTCGTTTTATTACGGACTTCCTACGGCCACCTTCCCGCTCCATCATCAGACCCTGAATACCATCTACAGACAAAGTACTCATCGAGACGAATCATACGAGCCCAAACTCGATAGGGTTATGTCGAATTATAACGGAGTTCCTATGGCCACCTTCCAGCTCCATCATTAGATCAGCTCCATGTCGTTATAATATTGCATTGTCACGCGATATACATATTATGCGTGCAAAATTTTTACTCAATCGGAAACCGTAAAGTGTGTCAAATTTAACTTGCAAGATTTGATTACAGGTCGAATCTTATGGAGAACCAAGCTCCTAAGTCCTATTCTACCTGCCCTTACTTAACACTGTCTTGCTTTCATCATAGCGTATAGATTGCGAAGCGAAGTGGCAACAGCGCATAACAAAACCAACCAATCATGGCAAAGGTGACCTCTGATTGGTCCATTTGAATCAGATCAACAATAGATGGAGTGGATTTGTATAAATAATGCAATGAATAGTTTTTATTTGTGTCGCTAGAGGTTCAGCAATTGTTGATCAAATTGGAGCCACATTTGTATGCCGAATCATACATTAGATCAACAAAAACTGTTTTGATCAACAATTGCTAACTGATCAACAATTAACTGATGCTACAACCCGTCTGATCAACATTTGCCGAACATTTCCAGTTGGCGACGTTGCCGTACATATTCCTAGACATGTATTTATACTCTTGGACTCATGGATTCTTTAGAAGATTACTACTCGATAGTGATGGGTCGTTGACGTTTTTACAGTCGACGCAACGAGACTGGTTTACCGTTCACGTTAAACTAGTTCAAAAAACAGTTTAATTTTAGACTAGTTTACGTTGTAGACGGAATAGCGTTAATTTCAACCGTAGTTTAGTGAACGATTGGGATTAGGTCGTTAAATATCGTCTATTTACACAAATCACTTTAAAACTATTCAATCTGTTTAACACTATGTCTATAACACTGTATAATCTGTTATTTTTGTTATTTAAGTAGTTTAATTAGACCAACACGAAACGTATTTCAATCAATACTAAAAAAATAACGTACACAAAATTCAAAAATATTTATTTCTATATACGTGTCCATTTCTGCGTGAGAAAGAGAAAGAAACAATAACATGCGGCGGACCTCACGTCGCATTGACTTCGGCAATTTTCGTAATCACTCGTTAACTCGTTCAGTCGTTTAGTTCGGTCGTCGCGAACGTCGACTAGTTCATGCGTAAACAGGTTTATTCGTGAACTGTAAACCAGTCGAACCGTTGACGCCAAGAAAACAGTCTAATAAAACAGTTCGTTCATTCAACGCTCACTCCTACTACTCGAGTTTATAAGAATACTATTTTTCGAGCGTTATCATGTATTCATTAAATTATTACAGTCGCTGACCATGTCAAAATGAAAATGTCTATCGTCACTTACCGCTATACTAATATGCTAATAAGGTCTAATTTCATTTGTCAAGATATATTTTTACAGGTGTTTTAAAAGGCAAAAAATCTGTTTGCTTCATTTGACTTTCAACCGTATCAGCTGTATCAACCGTTACTTACGCGGTATTACAGTATCACCGACGACGCAATGTTAATTTGCAGAATACCACGCACCATGCAGTTATATGAAGATTAATTCAATGATTCTTTATATTCTGGATTCAAAAAGTACCGCTAAAATAAATGCTTATTGTATTTTATGATTCACTAAATTGTGTCCGCGTACAATATATAATTTTTTACGTTGTCGCGACAAATGGTAGGTTCTTTTTTCAGGTCTATTACATCTATACCTACTCAACCCGAAGGCCCGCGGGCCGCATGTTGCCAACCAGGCCTTTGAAGTTGGCTCACCTTGGGTTATAATTAATACCTTCGTGTTTTTTTTACTAAATATAGGCTTACGTTTGACCATAATCTCGCTTGATGGAAGGCGAAGATAAGGCCTAAGATGATACACGCGTGCCTAGAAAGTGTCTGTTCACTTTAGCTTTAAAGATGTCCAGATTATAGCGTTCCGGAAAACTGACCCCGGCAGAGAATTCCACTCCTTAGCCGTCCGCATTATGAAAGAAGAAGCAAATCGCTTCGTGCGTATTGAAGGAATGTCTACAACATAAGGGTGAAACCGCTCGCCGCGCCTGGTCGTCCGGTGATGGAAGGGTGAAGGGGGTATCAGGTTATGTATTTATTCAATAAAAGCTATGCACAGTTTCACTCGCGTAACTGCCGTTCTCGTTGGAACTTCATAATTGAATTTAGCCTACTATTATAAATGGGCTACCTGTGTTAGGTAGCCCTAATAATTATAATTATTGAAATATGACCATTTGTATAAGCAAACAAACAAACAAATAAACTCTTCAGCTTTATATAAGTATTAGTAGTACATATAGATTGTGACCTTTTATGTAATATATATATACAGATATCCCCACGGGCACTTAGTGGCTCCATCGTGCCATATAGCTAGTATTTTGTTGATCCGTTTTCATTTGTTGATCCAGGTAGTATAATTTGATCCAATGCCGGATACTTCATACTTACGGAGCTCCACTTGGAGCCAACAGTGCTTACGCGAGTAATAATAATAATTATGACGATTTTATACAAATCCACCTTTTTGGTATTTGGGCACTAGTTGATCCGATTCAAATGCACCAATCACGGCGCTTCGTTTTGTCATGGGCTTTGTCATTGGCTGCTTAAGAAACGAAATTTTATATTGTATTTTGTCGACACTTAACAGTAGTAACAGCTCGCCAAACCTTAAACTTCTATATCCTACTAATCCTACTAATATTGTAAACGCGAAAGTTTGTGAGTATTTAAGGATGTTTGTTGCTCTTTCACGCAAAAACTACTGAATGGATTTGATGAAATTTGGTATGGAGGTTGCTGACGCCTTGGATTAACATCATCATCATCATCATTATCATCATCATCATGATCATCATCATCATGATCATCATCATCATGATCATCATCATCATCATCATCAGCCCGTACAACGTCCTCTGCTGAACATGGGCCTCCTCCCGAGAGAGGGTTTTTGCAATAGTCACCACGCTTGGCAGGTTGCTTGGTGACCGCAGTATTGTGTTGTAACATAATACTGCGATAATTATACAAGGAAACGCTGCTGCCTGTTCCCTGGTGATGTTATAACAATCGGGACCAACGGCTTAACGTGCTTTCCGAGGCACAGAGGGTAGTCCCTCAGCCAAACAGACCCGGAAATCTGAGAATCTACACAAAGATTTCTTGGCTGGCGTGGGGATCGAACCGACGACCTCCGAGATTTAAAGCGAGCCAAATACTGCTACGCCACGGTGGTTATCATTAACATAAAGGATATTGCGCGGGCGAAGCCGCGGGCGGAAATATAGTATTATAAATGCGAAAGTTTGTGAGTATGTAAGTATGTTTGTTGCTCTTTAACGCATTGGTATGGAGGTTGCTGACACACTGCATATATAGGATATTATTGATATATGGTCATCAGATTATTCCGTGAGATTATGTATCTGTGTGTATGATTTCTATAAAATTCAATAAGAGTTTGATAACTTAATTATGCTATCGGTATATTTTTTGACAACCTCCGTAGCGTAGTGGTATTTGGCTCGCCTTGAATTTCGGACGTCGTGGGTTCGATCCCCACACCGGACATGAAATCTTTGTGTAAATTCTAAGATTTCTTTCCGTGTCTTGTTGGTTGTGGGACCAACCTCCGTCTCTCGGAAAGTACGTTAAGCCGTTGGTCCCGATTGCTATAACATCATCTATAATAATCGTTAATCAAGGAACGGGCAGCAGCGTTTCCTTGTGTGGTACAACATAATACTGCGGTCACCAACACGCCTGCCAAGCGTGGTGACTATGGACTATGGCAAATACCCTTCCACGGGAGAAGGTCCATGTTCAGCAGTGGGCGTTATACGGGCTGATGATGATGATGATATTTTTTTATTTTACTCTAAAATTCCCTTAATCCTTGTTTTTTCAAATTGTCCCTAATCATCAGCAATTTTTCCAAAATATCAGCAATTTTTCCCTAAATTAGGGAGAATTCCCTAGAAGTGAAAACACGAAGCGCAGAGGGCACGGTGCTATTCTCGTGTCCCCGCTCGTATTCTCGATCATACTCAAGTTGGCTCTCCCGACCCTTAGTTTGCTAAGAACCTTCCGATAGAGCGACAGTTGCACAAAACTCCCCAAAAAAAGCCATAATCCCTCAATCTCCCCGTCGGCGACCGCCCTGAGCCGAGGTCTTAGTCCCACAGGGGACGCCCTCTTGCGCAGGTTGCTTAGTTTGTAAAAAAACCAGACCAAACCAAACCATTTATCTACGCTAGGCGAGCCAAATACCACTACGCTACGGAGGTTGTCAAAAAATATACCGAGCATAATTAAGTTATCAAACTCTTATTGAATTTTATAGAAATCATACACACAGATACATAATCTCACGGAATAATCTGATGACCATAATATATCAATAATATCCTATATATGCAGTGTGTCAGCAACCTCCATACCAATGCGTTAAAGAGCAACAAACATACTTACATACTCACAAACTTTCGCATTTATAATACTATATTTCCGCCCGCGGCTTCGCCCGCGCAATATCCTTTATGTTAATGATAACCACCGTGGCGTAGCGGTATTTGGCTCGCTTTAAATCTCGGAGGTCGTCGGTTCGATCCCTACGCCAGCCAAGAAATCTTTGTGTAGATTCTCAGATTTCCGGGTCTGGTTGGCTGAGGGACAACCCTCTGTGCCTCGGCAAGCACGTTAAGCCGTTGGTCCCGATTGTTATAACATCACCAGGGAACAGGCAGCAGCGTTTCCTTGTATAATTATCGCAGTATTATGTTACAACACAATACTGCGGTCACCAAGCAACCTGCCAAGCGTGGTGACTATTGCAAAAACCCTCTCTCGGGAGGAGGCCCATGTTCAGCAGAGGACGTTGTACGGGCTGATGATGATGATGATGATGATCATGATGATGATGATCATGATGATGATGATCATGATGATGATGATAATGATGATGATGATGATGTTAATCCAAGGCGTCAGCAACCTCCATACCAAATTTCATCAAATCCATTCAGTAGTTTTTGCGTGAAAGAGCAACAAACATCCTTAAATACTCACAAACTTTCGCGTTTACAATATTAGTAGGATTAGTAGGATATAGAAGTTTAAGGTTTGGCGAGCTGTTACTACTGTTAAGTGTCGACAAAATACAATATAAAATTTCGTTTCTTAAGCAGCCAATGACAAAGCCCATGACAAAACGAAGCGCCGTGATTGGTGCATTTGAATCGGATCAACTAGTGCCCAAATACCAAAAAGGTGGATTTGTATAAAATCGTCATAATTATTATTATTACTCGCGTAAGCACTGTTGGCTCCAAGTGGAGCTCCGTAAGTATGAAGTATCCGGCATTGGATCAAATTATACTACCTGGATCAACAAATGAAAACGGATCAACAAAATACTAGCTATATGGCACGATGGAGCCACTAAGTGCCCGTGGGGATATCTGTATATATATATTACATAAAAGGTCACAATCTATATGTACTACTAATACTTATATAAAGCTGAAGAGTTTATTTGTTTGTTTGTTTGCTTATACAAATGGTCATATTTCAATAATTATAATTATTAGGGCTACCTAACACAGGTAGCCCATTTATAATAGTAGGCTAAATTCAATTATGAAGTTCCAACGAGAACGGCAGTTACGCGAGTGAAACTGTGCATAGCTTTTATTGAATAAATACATAACCTGATACCCCCTTCACCCTTCCATCACCGGACGACCAGGCGCGGCGAGCGGTTTCACCCTTATGTTGTAGACATTCCTTCAATACGCACGAAGCGATTTGCTTCTTCTTTCATAATGCGGACGGCTAAGGAGTGGAATTCTCTGCCGGGGTCAGTTTTCCGGAACGCTATAATCTGGACATCTTTAAAGCTAAAGTGAACAGACACTTTCTAGGCACGCGTGTATCATCTTAGGCCTTATCTTCGCCTTCCATCAAGCGAGATTATGGTCAAACGTAAGCCTATATTTAGTAAAAAAAACACGAAGGTATTAATTATAACCCAAGGTGAGCCAACTTCAAAGGCCTGGTGGGCAACATGCGGCCCGCGGGCCTTCGGGTTGAGTAGGTATAGATGTAATAGACCTGAAAAAAGAACCTACCATTTGTCGCGACAACGTAAAAAATTATATAGTGTACGCGGACACAATTTAGTGAATCATATAATACAATAAGCATTTATTTTAGCGGTACTTTTTGAATCCAGAATATAAAGAATCATTGAATTAATCTTCATATAACTGCATGGTGCGTGGTATTCTGCAAATTAACATTGCGTCGTCGGTGATACTGTAATACCGCGTAAGTAACGGTTGATACAGCTGATACGGTTGAAAGTCAAATGAAGCAAACAGATTTTTTGCCTTTTAAAACACCTGTAAAAATATATCTTGACAAATGAAATTAGACCTTATTAGCATATTAGTATAGCGGTAAGTGACGATAGACATTTTCATTTTGACATGGTCAGCGACTGTAATAATTTAATGAATACATGATAACGCTCGAAAAATAGTATTCTTATAAACTCGAGTCGAGTAGTAATCTTCTAAAGAATCCAGTTATGCCATCAAATATATTTCAAAATATTATTGACATTAATAAAATTCGACCACTGGCACATTCAAACCTGCATCTTAGGTAAAACCCCCAATGCCTTAACCAATTAGGCCACGGTGGAACCACAGCCGGTCATCGAAATTTATTAATCTCTTTGTAACAGGTCTCTAAGCCGGGGATGTTAGTTGCAGGGTTCAAATCATGCCGGAGGTCGAAAAAAAAAAACTTTTTCAAAACATTAAAAAAGTGCCATCAAATAAGTTTTTATATCGAATATTAACAGTTTGATCTAAACGTTGTATTTAAAAGAACACTATTAATTAATTATAGGTATTATACACCGTTATTTTTTAATTGGCATGACGATTTGCCATCAGTATTACTATCAAAACGTAACATTAAAATTTCAAAATAGAAATACGCTGGTTTAGTTTAATAGGTTCTGACACAAAATAATGTTATTATTCAACGAAAATTGATCTATAATATTATGTGACTAAAACTTAATACCGTATGGTTACAAATTTAGTTTCGTGTCACTTTTAAATTGTAGCATCGATAATTTTGTGTTCATTACAAAAAATCGTATTAATATTGCATGGCCTTATATACCTATAAATGGATGGCTACTGTAGTACCTACTTATAAACTTGTAATCAAATATGGTAAACAAGAGTATAGTTTATCACCTGTGTCTCATATTTACGACACAAGACAGAAACTTTGTGGTAAATTCAGTGTACCTAGGGTAAATAATTATTATGGTGATAGAACGTTAAGTAAACGCCTACCATATGTACTAAATAGTTTGCCTGTGGATATCAGACAAGAACCAAATAAAAATAAATTTAAAAGAAAGCTAAAAAAGTACCTACTAAAACAAATATCATATAATATATAATATAATATTTATCATTTATACTTAAATTGCCATTTATTTTGATGCCGTGTGGTTTCCGGCTTAGAATAGACCACCCCGTGTCTACTCATGGGTGTCGCAAAGGCGACTAAGAGGCGTATGGCTGATGGATGGGCAGCAGCGTCTATTAGCCTAAGGTTAACATCTTACTGCGATCACTTATCCGTCTGCCAAGCATGGTGATTATGGCAATATCCCTCAACGGTCCTGGCTTGCCAAGTTCTGTTAAGAGGAGGCCCATGTTCAGCAGTGGACGTAAACGGGCTGTTGATGATACTTAAATTATAGAATAATATGTATTTGTTTATGTGACATATGTATGTGTGTATTATGCATGTGTGTGTATATATATATGTGTGCAATGTGCACAAATTATTCATTAAAAAATTATATTAATAGTGCAGTGTGTTTTATATATTAAACATTAAGAGACTCAACTGAGTCCACAGTAAAACTGTTTAAAACAGTTTTGTGGACCATTGTTATAAAATAAGCAATATTTGATCTTTGTTTAATAAATAAATAAAAAAAAATTATAAGTATACCTACCTAATTAGTAGGTAACTTTTGCATAATAGTAATAGTTTACATAATAACCGAACAACCATAATAAACAACAACCATAAAGACCTTCTGGACATCAACGCAGCAAAGACACCCTATTAAAACCACAAAGACTCCATAATTTATTACTAGCCATAACGCGTTATACACAAAAAGCCCACTGAACTGTTTTATTAAACAAAATCGATCGAAATCTCAAACATGTGATTAAAAAAAATAACAAGGACAGCAGAAATGTGGGGGACATCCCTAATATTAGCAAATTAAAAGGCGCTGGAGTCTCCGGGGACTTCTATTTGAGTCGCTAAAGATTTGGTGAGGGGCGGCCCTTTTTCTATGGTCGTACAAGCTACAATCGATCATTAATTATGTTAGTCACATTTACGCGCCACATGTTACTATAGGCAAGCATGTTATTACCAAGCTAATGTGTGTACTTGTATAAAATAAATTAAAGCTCCTGGTTTCAACCACTTTATAATTTGAAGATTTAGTTCTGTTGAAAGTATTAGTGGCAACAACTATGGTAGACGTATTTTTCGGTTTATATACTAGCTGCAAATCTGCTACCGTGGGTCACTTGATGTTAAATAAGGATATTTTAGGAAAATATCTTAATACCGATTATAAAAGATGCCTGTGCAAAACAACGGCAAACTTTCTCTAGGAGTTGTAGAGTGAAAAAGAAAGCAACATCCATCCATGCATACAAACATTCGCGTTTATAATATTAGTAGGACAACTACGTCGCACTGTCATTCATTATTTTATGATCTTATATTATTAATAACACTATAATGTGCATGTCAATCAGAATATTTTTCACATGGCGTGGCCTAAGAGCTCACCAAACCATCTAAGATAACATTTTATTCATTAATTTTATTGTAATAAATTTGCAAAAAATATTTTATTATGCCAATTTGACAACAGACATTTTTATTTCTTTTTTAATTTCTAATATGATATTATCTAATTGTTTTGGTAATATCTTTTTAATTTCAGAAAACATTGTATTACTAATAACTTAAATTTGATATTTCAAAATCTGATTATACTGTAACTTATCATACAAGTCCAACAGACCTCGGGTTCCATCAGTAACAAGTTCAACCATGGCTAATGTCATACATACACACAATGTAAATTCTTTAAATGTACCTATATCTTCATACAGACGAAGTCTTTACAACCCGAGTCTACGAGAAGAAATTCCAATAACATTGCTATTCGTAAATATGCCACGAAACGTTGATATTAATGTATCTCGAAATAGTTAGAATAAATCTTATTGCGGCATATAAATCGAGTGAATACAGTGAGTGAAGCAATAAGCACCCATACGGATATATATTTCCATAGGTATGAGTGCGTAAACTGTGAATGTCGTCGCTACCAGAACGCGTGGCAGATAAGCATCTGCTGAGTGGTCCCCTTGTGTTTACCGATACATACTCTCTGCGTTGCTATTAATTTCTAACTCAGCACAAAGCTTGGACATAATGCGATTATATTTGCAAGTAAAATGCTATACTATATTTTTTGGTATGGTTTATCATTCCCCAGAATTTTCCTCTTGTGATTGATGATGAAGAGAACAGATGAAGATGGAAAATAAAACTGAATATTGTGATATATAAGATACTACTCTCCAATACCAGATTGATTGAATGAAAGTATAAATATAGGTATCACGATTATTCAAGCGCATAAAGTGGGAGCCAGTTATTTACAGAAGTCTAATCAGCAGGAGTAATCACTCTTGCATATGGGTGATACTGCTATTATTATTGCGTAAGTGACAGTTGCTCATAGGGTTCCATCCGTCAAGAATTTATTTCTTTGTTTTGCTGTAAAGAGCAAAACATCGATGCACTTCATTTGATCTTAACCTTAATAGCTTTTTGCGCTCACAGGGCATTGCAGTTTCACCGACGATATGTTACTTTAGACAGACCTGTAGATGTCGACGAGTCAACAGGTTAACCACAACGTGCTTACCACAAATACTGTGGTGACCGTCGATTTATTTGCTATTTAAAACCTTCTCTTTTCGTTTAAAGGAAAGTAAAAAATACGAAGCAAAACTTTGTCTTCACCTTGACTTGCCAATAAGGAACACGTCCCTAAAAATGTAAAGTGAGGGGAGACGTTAATAAAAATTCCACGCTGAAACAACAAATTAAACGAAGCCGAGCCACTCGAAAAGCCATAAGTACTCATCTCAATTGCTACCGATAAGAAATCCAAGCCTTGGCAATGTATTCGAGGCACGTTTCGGCTCACGGTTTTTTCTCGCTATGCTACTGTGGCGTTTAAAACGAATTGACTCTTAAATTCTTCAGAATGAAATGCTGTCGGAGTTTTATTAAATCGAGTGTAACCATTCCTGACATTACGCAAATGGCGGCCCTCCCCTACATCTGTCGCAGGGATGCACCCCCTTAATAAGTGTTAACGCTCGCCGGCTGCGATGAACACTCCGTCCCGGCTCAAGCTAAATCTCTACAAATTCTTGATACAAATTAATACTGTGGGACGACTCCGCGAACATTTCTTGTAATTTCATTTTGTATTAGCAATGTGCCCTTAAGACTGAGCGAGCCCATTACTATATGTGAAATGTTCAATGTGTTTTAATAGGTGATGTTACAGCTTTATTTAGTTTAGTATACGCTTCAAGAACTACAACTTCATTACTGTCACGCTAAAATCTAACAGCTTTGATAACATTCAGTTCTTACGACCTTAAGTTGTCTAAGGAATATTTAAGTACCAACTAAGATTTCAAAATGTATCTACACAACTCATGCAGAATAATTGTTGGCAAAGATCAATTAATATTAATGAAGTAATGCTTACTTTACTAGTTTAACATGATCTTCGCGAACATAGTAGATAAATCTTATAAGTATAGCAACAAATGAAGTTGTGTGTAATTTATAGGTATACGTTACATACAATAATAACATCAAACAAATTGCGAATCATTTCTATTTTTCAGACCATTAACTCTGAACAATAACACGGCAGTGGAACGGGCGAGAGTAAAATAAACGCCGAGCGAAATAGTTCGGAACTGGTATCATCGTTGCAAATGTAAATGAACAATTAAAGCGCTCGCCGTGGCCGGGGACAATGATGATAATTATTTTAGTTTGCTGTCGGCGTGGTTGTCAGTCGCGCCGGACGCCGCTCCGCGTTGGAATGCTCCTCGGACCCCTATTTTCGCCATTAAACAGCGACACTTCTGCTGTTCGTAAATTATTATCAGCAAGCGCTTTCATTACTCGGTTCCGTAACAAAGGAACTCTCCGAATGTACGTAGTGATTCAACTTCGGTTTGAGTGCGCCTCCACCTCCATTGTTCGCCACTAGAAATCATGACTCATATTAGGCCCCGAGGTGAAATTTTGATTAATTCGTTACACTATTCTCCGTTATCGGTGGTTCTCGACGAGAAACTTCATTGAATGGCGGCTCCGTTAGGCAGAATAATTGCATCGGATTAGTTTCCAACGTCATATGCTATTCTTAACTGAACCGAAGAGCAAGCTGTTAGCTTAATAGAACAATGCGGTAAAAATGATCAATGACATTGAAAAAAGTTATTAAGTGAATTTTAAAAGTATAAATTTAGCCCTTTTTTATCTATTCGCTAATATTTTTTGGGAGTATACCCAGAGATCTCGAGTATTCTGTATTTAATCGATATTTTCACGACCGCCGCGCCGCTATAAGATGGACCACTTCTTGCGTATGATCACAAGAAGTATTCCATCTTATAGCGGTGCGTACTTACGAAGTAACTCATACTTAGAGCTGATCCGTAGCAAAAGTAAGTAGTAACAAACTAAGAGTAGGCTAAGTTTGTTAAAAACCTTCCAATGCCCTCATAAACTCGAAGACCCAGCGACCCCCAAACCATGTACCTACATTTGCAAAAAACCATCGTTAAACGATTTTGTACACAATTGTAATGCCAAATCCTTATTAAGATTGACATGTTACTGAGTGGCAAACGACCCGTAAATTAAATTTCATTGATCCAAAGCTCATTTGTGAAGTGCGTTGGATGCCTGCATATCAGTGGCCGCGAGAGTTGCACGAGAATGAAAATGGTTCGCATTCGACAGAGGTGGAATGCTTTCAACTCTCGTAATTCAGTTAAACGAGTAATTTATGACTGGTCAAATTACTGGCATCACTATGTCTGGCGATCTGATGCACGAGCCCAACAATTAACGCGATTTTGTGTAACATTAATTATTGCGTAATGTGATTATGCGTATCTAATGATAAAAGGGTTTGCTATTTTGAATTTATGATTCAGTAATGAGAACTGTGGAATGTATTTACATAACATGTAGAATATGTCCCCGAGGTCAATTACATAATTATATTACTATAACTTAATAAAAATGTCTTAATTATTGTAGTAGTGTTGGTATCCTTTCACAAAAAAAAGAAGATCTTCCAGTCTAGGCGAGGTGTTATGCCCGGTGATAGCGGTGGAATTTCTCGGTGGTCGTCTCAGACACGCGTAAGGGTGGCTTGCCCCCTGGCCAAAGTTTCTAAACGCTGCCTGTTACTAGGTAAGGTATGGTACGCAGATAGTTGGGTGAGGGTTAACCACGAGCTTAAGCCCCTAGGGATTACCCCTGGTTGTTGTTCTGGTGTGGGTACCCGGGATGGTAGCCCAACAGTAGGCGATCTACGACTGTTTGTTTTGTTTTGTTTGTTTTATTTAAAAAAAAGATTACTACCAGATTTTTTGCAATCTACTAGTATTCTTGTTAACCCCTCGTGCTAAGCTAATATGCTTGTGTGCCAACTACGTTGAAAGGTTCCCGATCGCTGCCCCGGTGTGGGAGGCGACGAGTCGCCTGAAATGCGTGTGGCGGCGTTTTGTGTAGGCGATTAGTGGCTTGTTAGTCACAAGAAGCTATCAGCGACAATTTGTGGCATGTGACAAACACCACAGTTTACCATGGCGTCATATAAAAAGTATGAAAACTGCGGCTACATTTTTTGGATGTGGTTATTGGTCCGTTTGCCCAAACAGTATAAATGTAGGTACTAATTTTGATCGTTTCTTTCAATATATATAACATTTTCGTTTTTGGTTTGAAATATCATTTAATACAACTTTGAATGGATTCTCTTCTCTCATCTCAGTTGTCAAGTCTAAATTTTCGTTTCATTTGTTACACATCCTGTTAGATCAGTGCCAAATTTCCTCTCCTTAGAAAGTAAATTTTATCGAAAAGTGAATAATGTTTATATTAAAGATATCTATCTCAGTATTCCGGGGACGCATTAAAATAATAAACATTTTACATTTAAATAGTCCTAAAGAAAGTCGATGAAAAAAAGATGTCTGCTGACTTTAACCTATTTATCCTTACTAATATTATAAATGTGAAAGTAACTCTGTCTGTCTGTCGCAATGACGCAATCACGCCTTAACTACTGAAGCGATTTAAATGAAATTTGGTACAGATATACCTAGTCTAGAGCCTGAGAAAGAACATAGGCTATATTTTATTATGAATTTCCCACGGGAACTTGAGTTACGCGGGTGCGCGGGAAGCTAGTACACTATAATTTCAAAAGTTTGGACGTATAAACAGATATTTCTTTTTCAATTGCGCCGGTACGGCTGAAATGGTGTGGATTAAATTGATCAAATGCACAAAGTACTACAGTATGGAATACCTATCACAATAAAATCATTATTATCAGCCAATATAACGTCCACTACTGAATATAGTCCAGTCTCCCCGAATGGGATGTTCTCTAAGTCACCGCGCTTGACCAGCGCGCGATTGGTTTATAACGTTTTACTTTACGTGTTATGTTGTATTAACATAGGGATACATTGCTGCCCGTACCATAGTATAATATTCTCATTGGTGACATCCAACGGCTTGATGTGCTTTCAAAGCACAAATGGTAGCAACAACCAACCAGACCCGGACAGAAATCTTTGCTTTTACATAAAGATTTTTGGCGAAACGAACCCACATCTTCCGAAACTTAAAGCATTACGCTACGTATTTAACTAGAAGTCCACGGTTGTAAAATAATACCAAAAATATATAAATACTTCCAAATATTTTTCCTGGACGTAAAATATTTTTTATAAATAGCAAAATATTACTCGGCTGAGTTTGACACAACATGGCGAGCCCCGTTCGCTCTCGCATTCTCATCATGAATCCTTGATAACACGTCCCATACCGAAATGTCAAACGTTTGACGATTTTCAACCGTCGGTGTTTGGCTATTGGATTTTATAGCCAACGTTGCATTGACTTCGGCCAAGCAACGTTTTGATTTTTCTAGATTGTGTTCAAAGCGTGGGTTTTACAATATTCCTTTCCCTAAATAAATATTATTGCATAAAATCAAACATGCGCATAGAAAAATAGCAATTATAATTTCACTCAAATTTGTTGAAGGAATGGCTAAAACTAGCACTAAAACACCTTATATTTATACATACGCCACAACCGCCGTAGCGTAGCGGTATTTGGCTCGCTTTAAATCTCGGAGGTCGTAGATTCAATCACCACGCCGGACAAGAAATCTTTGTGAAAATTCTAAGATTTTCTTTCCAGATATGGTTGGTTGAGGGACTCACCTCCATGTCTCGGAAAGCGCGTTAAGCCGTTGGTCCCGATTGTCATAACATCATCTATAATAATCGTATATTAGGGAACGGGCTAGCACCGTTTTCTTGTGTGTACATAATACTGCGGTGACTACGGCAAATACCCTCCCTCGAGAGATATATGTTCAGCAGTGGACTTTTACGACAACAAATATACTTATAACCTACATGATGATGTAGGTTGTTACACATCATGAAACACGGCGTAAGTTCGATGATGTGTAACTGTTAAAAATTGTGTAAAAATTTCACACCTTACTGATGTGACAAGACTGCAAATACTTAATGGATGTTCGGTTACAAGTAATTGCTCTAGTCTATACCTACTCACCTTAAGATAAATCTGAATAAATCAAATGTAAGAAAATCAGTATCTTATTCGGCTATTAAAATAACAAGAAAATGTAGGTGTTGCCAATTTAGTTGTCCACCCACCGACAATTTTCAGAGTAGGTAACTGTAATCATGATGATTAAAGATTGGATTAGAGGCACAATCATTATTACCTTATGTATATTAAATGAGATTGCTTTACAATAACAACAAGATTTTCTTCCTCAGTTTTGTAATCCGTCGAAGAGTCTTCATTATCATATTCTACCTATGTACCTACTTTACTATATTTTCGCTGCTTGGGGAAAAAAACTAACTAAACTGAAAAATAAAGGGTACTAATAACAAACACACAATTGACGAGTTGACCGATTTTTACGGGACTTTCACTAAGATATCTATTTTAATAAGGTAGACAAAATAAGTAACAAAACAGTATTTTAAGTGGACCAAGTCGCGAGCAGCAGCTAGTCAATAATAAAATGAGAACCATATAATTTTAATTAATAGCGATAAGGAAACTTTAAATCGTTTATGTGACGAAAATCAAATGATTCAAGTGCTATGCTGTAGCCATATAATAATATGTATACCGTCTTTTGTGTGTCATATAAATTAGTAGCTATGTCAGTGGATGCACTTTCACACATGGACAGAGCGAGTCCCCTAAACTCCAGCCAACCAAAAAAAGAAATGATTTTTTTCGGAGTTTTAAAACATAATGTGAACTTTACTCGCTTTCCGATGCGGCCAAGTAATTGGCGAACAGGTACACGACCTCTGACGTAACAGGCTACCGAGGTCCGGTATCAAACTAAGGCTGCTCTTATACTAGACTTGTGCTAAGATGTTTTACAGTACCCAAATAGTTACCATGCTATATTTTTGTTGGAATAAAAACGCCATAATTATAGGTAAGCGCAATTTCACAGCTTAGCGCCGCTTTGTAGGTTTAACAGAGTTTTGTATTAATACGTAAAAAGGATGTTAAAGAGACGTGAGTAGTATAAGAGAAACATACCTATGTTTCTCTTATATATCACAAAAAATGAGTGCATGTTCCTAGCTTTAGAGGTACGAAGGTCACAGTTGAACAGCTCAGCTACACATCTCTCTCACACAGCTCAGCAATGTCGCTCATCTTTGACGGCACCCTTAGTCTACGGTTAGATATCCGATACCGATTAGCAAAGTGACGTCCGAACGTTTCAAATTGTCTATAGCTACTTACTCGTGGTAGTGAGGTAATAGCGTAGCAAGTAACTTTACGTCCTCATGTTACACGATCCTCAATTTAGACAATTATTTGTGTTAACTACAAATAGTTGTTGTTATGTTGTAGACTCTGGATAAAGACAGTATTATAACGTATTCGTCCTTAACGAATCATTAAATTTATCAGGATAGTGATACTAATATAAACTGTGCTTATTTGTTTTCTGTATGTATTGCACATAATCTAAAACTCTATTATTAACTCTAAATGTATATTTATTTGCCTTAGGTCAGCAATCGCGTGTATTGCAGGGTACAGTTGAATATACGAGTAGACATCAATTTAAATAAAAGACTAGTCTGAAAAAAAAATCTAGATCAGCGGTCAGCACCAAATTTTCGGCAGAAAAGGGCCGCAATTATTTTTTTCGTTCTGTTTGCTACTTAATGCTCGCTCGCTTAAATTTGTGACCACATAAAGTACCTAATTATTTACTTAGGACTATAAGTAATAAAACTTCAATTTACTTAACCGGCCACCGATTGGCCGCAATAAGTAGGCCTGAGGCCCACAAGCGGTCGCGGGCAGCGTGTTGTCGACCACTGCCTGTAGAAGGATGGGATGACATTTTACACTTTTAATTATACACTTACGCTTTTGATGCCTATTTGGAAATGCATTGGTTCCCACTGAAAGTGGAGCTATAGGGGAATCACCGCTCAATAAGGCTTGTCATAAATTAAGCTCACACCTACCTTGTGTGCTTTATATAAAAAATATAGTGTGAGTGGATTTAAATTACCGTCTGAAAAATTTTACGTTGCAGTCTACTTTTCTAACTTTAACCAACTACTTCGATTTTTTCATTTATTGTAATAGTACTTATAACCCTCTAATACCCTCATAATGATTCTTAGCTATCTTAGCTTAGTAAAATCACCTTGATTTTTTTAAACGTTGCTAATAATAATCAGCAAGACGATTTTCAATCTGTATCTAACCTAACCTTACCTGACATCAAAGTTTCAAAAGAGATATATGATTTTTACAAAAACAGTTGCCCATAAGGCTGTGATAAATGTACATGGTAAAATGAGCTCTAGTGCCTTCCAATAAAATATAATTTAGGATAGGTATGCGAACGGGCATCCCTAACAGCTTCGAAGTCATTTTAATCTACTATTATTAATGCTACCTATAGAAAATGTATAGGTACCTATAACTACATGATAAATTTTACTGCCAAAATTAAATCATTTCTATGAGTAGTTATTAGCATCAAATAAAAAATCACGGTGTATAAATTATTTGATAGCAATTTAATTTAATAATATTAAGTTAGCACGTCATTCACAAACACAAAGCACACTCAGACTCAGAATATTTATCTAGAACACCAGTCATTAACACTAGACACCACTCCATTTGGGCAAACTGTTGCTTATTTTTATGTTACTTAGGTACCTACTTTTTTAAATAAATTTAACTCAAATATATGTTTACTATAAACATATCATCATCATCGTCATCACCAGACTGTATAACTTCCACTGCTGAAAATGGGCCTTTTCCCGAGGGAGGGTTTTGCCATAGTCACCACGCTTGGCAGGCGGGTTGGTGACCGCAGTGTTATGTTGTAACATACAAGGAACGCTGCTGCCCGTTTCCTAGTATACAATTGTTATAGATGATGTTATAACAATCGGGACCAACGGCTTAACGTGCTTTCCGAGGCACAGAGGGTAGCACCTCACCCGTAAAGAAATCCTAGGATCTACACATATCCATAAACATAATATTTGAATTAAATTTATTTTCTCGATCTGAATCTGTCGATGCACCGAGTCGCGATTTCGATACTTGGATTAATAAAATGTTTATGGTTTTATGATTTCAGTACTAATGTAAGAATTTATTAACTTTTTTATAGGATGAGTCTCTTTTTATTTTACTAAAGCTCTCAGATATTGCGACCCTTTAGACGTTTAATCAACCATCTATCAACGCGCTAGTGAATTTCTAATCGAAATATTAATACTCATTGAACTCATTGAATGATTTGGTTGGATATTATGTCCAGTGCTTTGAAATGTGTCTATTAATTATTATTTGAGAATCAAACGGTTTTTTTTCATTTATAACCACTTAATTATGATAAATTTAATTATATTTGAAATTCTTAGATTGATAGTCCTGCGCCTGACTCTCACCTGTCGTATCGGTTAGAACCGTCCTAGCGAATAGAGAATGCATCTATGTTTATTTTCCTTGGAAACTGGACGCTGTGGCCGAAATCGTGTGGCAAAACTATAGGTATATAGAATAGTATAATATAAAACCTATAAGAATCTAGATTCTAATAGGTTTTATATTATACTATTATAGTCTCACAAGATTCATATATTAAACATCCCACTAGAAAACTCTCAAACTATCGAGCAGAATTGTATACTCCCGATGAAGACTACACTCCCAGTGAATCATCATCACCATTTCAGCCGTAGGACGTCCACTGCTGGACATAGGCCTCCCTCATAGATTTACAGTTGTTGCGGTTAGAAGCGGCCTGCATCCACCGTGATCCTGCGGCCTTAACCAGATCATCCGTCCATTTAGTAGGTAGACGTCCTACGCTACGCTTGCCGATCCGCGGTCTCCATTCGAGAACTTTTCGGCCCCAACGGCCATCTGTTCTCCGTGCTATATGGCCTGCCCATTGCCACTTCAACGAACTAATCCGTTGGGCTATGTCGGTAACCCGCGTTCTTCTACGTATCTCCTCATTTCTGATTCGATCTCGTAGAGAAATTCCCAGAGAATATGATGGGTGGTTGTTCATAATTCCAATTGGAGGTTGAGCATTGACATACCGGTGATGGTACTTATTCGAAAGAGTATAATTTACTTTGGTCATGGTAAAAGATGTTTTTGAGGCAAAAGGACTTAGCCGTTAGAAGGCAACCACTAATGCGGCTACTGATCCATTTTCTTAAGACAACTTTATTTTTAATAATATATTTTAATAAAGATAAACTCCCGCACTCGTAAAATACATCCCGATATCGCGGGGACTTTACAAACACATAACATTACATCAAATGCAGTCATCCAATTTGATGTAAAATTAGTTTGAAACTGCATTCGATTTTTTCTTACTTACATCAAATGCACAGTTCACCGCGTGAAGTATTTACAAACAACAACAATAATTAATAATTAATTTGTAACAACAAAAATAAAAAAAATAAAGTATTAACTTTGTCTCGTTTTAGCCGACTTCAAAAAAGGAGGATGTTCCCTATTCAACTGAATGTTTTTATTACATATTATTTTAATGTTGTTTGCATCTCTGTACATTAAAAACATAAATCAATAGATATATAATAATATCTACTACATATTTTACAAAACACTATATATAATAATGTATTTAAAACATTTTATCAAACACAGGTATGTACCGTACATACTTACATTTTGTTTTACATCCTAACAATTTTAGAGTTGTGGACTATAATTTTAAACATCTCATAATTGGTAATATTTTAATGTTATACCTATATTAGTAAAATATATAAAAATATATAATAACAAAGTTAATAAATTTGTAAATAATTACCTTTAGAGATAAAAATTAATTAATGTTACGAAACACCTTATTTTTAAACCATTTGGCATGACAATATAACGTTTGGTTAGTTTTACTGCAATCGTAATAATTTCCGTACCAAGGAGTTATCTATTCTAATATAATACCTAAAGCTAAAGGGTTTGTTTGATTGCTTGAACGCGCTCATCTCAGGAACCTACTACTGTCCTCTACTGGTCTAATTTGAAAAAATATTTCTTAGATAGGAATGTTATAGGCTATATAAAATCGCTATATCAAACACGAGGTTAGCCCAAATTAACTATTTATTCGTCGTCATCTTCAAGAAATTTCAAAATATATTTACATATAATAATATTTTGAAGTTTAAAAATATACCTTTAATTGAGCGGACTAATCATAAGATTTGTGCAATAAATCAATCAAATCAATAAAAATACTTTATTTGGTGTTAACAACACACAAAAAACTACTAAGATACTATAATTACAAATAAGGGTACCACAAACTTAAAAAATAATAATAATAATATTATACATCAACATAAATAAAAATTAAATTAATATTTGCTTTATATTATTTACTTATCTACATCAAAAAGTTTATAATATCGAACCTACAAATTAACAAAATTATATAAAAACTAAAAATTATTTTCGCCGCCGCCGTCGGAAAAAAACTAAGTGTTTTAAAAATCGAAATTTATGCCCATTTTTAAATCAGAAAATAAGTCATAAACTGACCCATTGCAATACAAAATGAACATTTAAATAAAATTTACCAAACCTAATAATTCGTTGCGAAAACAAGACTTCGGTGAGAAGCTTGTGCCGTATCGATAACAGTGAGCTTATAGAACACCATAGATATAAAAAGCTTAAAAACTGACTAAACTATATATTCTTATGCACGTAATAGACAATATTATTACGAGCATTCAAAGAATTCAATCAACCATTCTATTTTCAAATTTAAATAAAAGTTTTTCCGTTGTCATCCTACTTTTCAACCGACTTCAAAAAAGGAGGAGGAAAAATATCTTAACCCATATTTTGCTGAAACCTACTTAACTTACTATTAAAATTTATTATTTTATAAATTAAATCTAGCTTCATAACAAAACTCAATTCTTCGTTATATATAATGAAGAAAAAAGACAGTAGTCGAATGAGTGCGGCTTCTCACTGAAACCGTTAATATTTAAAAAGTGGTTGATGTACGTCAGTGCAATAAACCGCCCTTTTGACTAACTCCAATTTTTACTATCACAAGCTATATTCAGACTTGACGTCTTTCTCAGAACATCAAAATAAGTAATAATAATTGTTATATACATTTTTTCAGGAATTTATTATTTTCGTTAACGTAGGTATATATTATTATTCGGTATTAAAATACCGAATAAAACTTATAGATGTCAAATATAACAGTACCTGAGTTAGTTAGTGAATTGTCCCCAAGTCCTGTGGACGTGTCAACATCAGCGTGGGCCTCAGCAAGCACAGAGGTGAGCAGCGCGCATGCCCACGCGCAGGACAACAGCACCACTCGTGTGCATTGCACCCTATAGCAACTACTATGCTGACGCGGCCTAGCCATCACATCACCGAATCAATCTCTTTTCAATTTTAACTACCACTAGTCAAACTAAGTTCGAAAGTTTTCTCAAGTTCTCAAAACAGTAATAACAGTTCTACAGTACAGTTGAAGAAATATTAAGTAACTTTATAAAACTTTTTGTACAAGTGAGTTCGGATAATAATTTCAGATTCGTGGAAAATTGCAATCGTCGGGCCTAGTCGACGGCTCCGTATCGAGTGTGGAGTGCGACGGCGATGCAGCGACGCGGTCGCTCACGGACTGTCCGCGGCTGCACATCGCGGTGGCGACCGGCTCCTTCGGAGTCGCAGCGTCTCACACCCGGGCGCGAGGAGGGCCGCTGCGCGCGCACCCTCCTCGCCGACCAATCGCGCCGCAGGGGAGGGACCGCGCGTAAGACGCACGGAAGTATATGCGAAGGCCTATGTACAGATGATAGCGGACAGGTGGTTTCGCGGCCGTAATTAGGCCGCTGATAACTTATTGCTACATAAATAATGCTTTAAGCGCTGGACGATTAAGATAGCGGCCAAAAGCCATGTCGAAAATCGGCCTTACATCCAGCCGTTTTACCTTCCAACGTGACTCAATGTTATGTATAGTACATAACATTTAGGGTTCTTATGTCCAAATAAACTGGAAGAGTTTGTTAATAGTTTAATATTTTTTTTACTCTTTTGGACTTTCAGTATTTACACTCAGGAATTAGGTATATCTACCTGAGTGTAAATATCAAAAGTACAATCACACACATCAAACTATAATAGGTATTAGGTAGGTATACCTACCTATTATAGGTGTAGTGTAAATATTCGCATTTTCAATTTAAATTTACAAAAAATATAAGCAAAACGCAACTTCAATTATAAGAGTTAATTCACGAAGGTCTCCGAAGACTCTTATCACTCAAACTCCTTACATCTATACCTACTAATATTATAAAGCTGCAGAGTTTGTTTGTTTGTTTGTTTGAACGCGCTAATCTCAGAAACTACTGGTCCTATTTCAAAAGTTCTTTTAGTGTTGGATAGTCCATTTATTGAGGAAGGTTATAATTAATATTTTTTTATGATACAGCATACAAAAATACATACAACTCTTAGTTTTCACCTCTCTACGATCGAGGTTTCCGGCTACTGGGACCGCAATTAACTTGGACCGCGGTCCCAGTCGCCGGATCCGTAAAAATTTAATATTTTTCTTCCAGCGACTGGGACCACCCATATAAAACTTAAAAAAATCTAATAATCAAGCCAAAATCGATACAGTCAAATGAAGAAAAATCTTAATTATTTATATGAATATCATTGACTCGTTCTAGACATGATTCCATCCTATGTGCCTAGTACTAGATTAAGCTAGCCCGTTTTTACATAATTCACACATGCAGGTAACACACACACAAAGGGAATAGCATTGTATGATTGTATAATACTATCCCTCTAACTCGAGTCCGTTTTGCATGTCGATTTCGAGGTCAGGTAGCCCTTTTGTTATAAACGGCAAATTTTGCATCGCCCGATGACTGGCTCGGTCAATCACTGACAAGAAGCTTATCAGTTTAAGAAAGTCAAGTTTTGCATCAGACAGTGTCATATTAGATCATTGTAAGAATGCGCTGAATGTTTGTTGCAAATTTGTGATGTGAGTGGTGGTGTTGTGACTTCATCTAATAGTCGTCAGGTATGTAAAACATTTTTTTATTAACTTATTTATAAACAAAACAAGCTAATAAACGACGTGGTTACAAATATTTTTACTTTAGAGCGCTTCTCATCTTCGATGATACTTTTTAATATCACATAAAAAATTGTCATCTGTTAAGATTATCTGATAGTTAATATTTTTTTAGGATTTTAGAATTATCAAAATAAATGAAAATAGTCCCTCAACTTCACGTGGTGAACAGTCGTTTTATATTGATGTCACACAAAAAGGACGTGAACTTTTGCGAAGAGCTGGCTATGAATATATTCTTAAAAGAATAAACAAAGATGGCTTAAAACTGGCGATATGCAAGAAAAAGTGTTTGCAACGCGACTGTAAAAATCAGAGTCGATGCGATGACTATTTTGAACGAAACTGCTCATTGTTGAAAGTTTTAAATAAAAGAACTGTAGAGTCAAAGGCTGTTTTTTTTATAACAATAAATGATGTTTTTAAATAATAAAGGATTTTTCTACAATTATTACATCAAAAAATTATTCCTTACACTGTACATTTTTTGATTTCAGTTATCATTTATGAGTGGTCCCAGTCGCCGGAATAAAAATTATTTTATTTTTACGGATCCGTCGATTAGGACCGCGGTCCTACTTAATTGCGGTCCCAGTCGCCGGAACCCTCCTACGATCAACCCCTATTTTTTATTTGTTAATTAAAAACTTTAATTTTTTTGGCTAGATTTTTTTTTCATTTTGTCATGACTTAGATTAAAAACTTTCATATTACTCTTAATTTTTCACCCCTCTACGACCAACCACTATTTTCCCATCCCGTTTTTTTTATTTTATTATATAGAGTTTATAATTTCAATTTCCTTTAATTATGATTTTTATTTCAATTCAATTTGATCTCCCGCCCTCGCCGGTCGATAAGTGATCAACTCTCTATCCATCAGTTATCCCCGCCAAGTGTCTACCGTTGTCACCACTCATCCAGCAAATGCGCACTTCGAGCACCTGGCCCCCCGAGTCCGCAAGGCGGCAGGCGCTCTTCAAAGGCTACTGCCCAACCTCGGGGCAACTCGCATCAATGCGCCGTCGGTGCCATCCTGCCCAGCTTCTAGGCATGGATGGAGCGACCATTCGCCCGTGTAACCTTCAGGTTGACTCAAATACTCACCGCAACATGGTGTTTCGGTGAGTATCTGAGTCGAATAGGACGTGAGCCGGCGGAACAATTCCACCACTGTGTGCCGGCCACGGACTCGGCTCAGCATACCTTAGAGGGGTGCCCGGCGTGGGCCTCCAAACCCCGAGTCATGACCCTAAAGGTCGGAACGGACCCCTCGCCGCAGTCATTAGTTTCGGCTATGCTAGCGGCGAGAGAGTCCTGGATGGCCGTTGTCTCCTTCTGCGAATTAGTCATGCTCCGGAAGGAGACGGCAAAGCGCACACGACACCGCAGCGACCCCGCGCGGCGAAGAACGTAGGGCCGAGGCCGGCAAAATTAATTTCACCGGCGAGAATGAGTCGCACCGAAATAAACTCTACGTTCGGAGCGAGGGCGCTGATCATTGTCGGTGCGAGACGGCGAGTGTCGAGGGATAAAAGACGCTGGCGAGAAAGCCGAGCGATACATGCAGGTTCTTCACCTGCCAGTCAGGCGTCGCCCTCTGCAATACGCCCTTCTCCCGGGATGAGTCTCTGCATAGACGCAGACGCACGGCGGTGGTCCTGGTTGTCGATCTATTCAAGTGCCCGGGGCCATCGTTGTCCAGCGTCAGAGGCACGGCTACCGTGGTGTTTGTAGACGATTTTTTCTGTGCAACTCTCATTTTTATGATTTATTTTAGCTATAGAGTTATAAAAAGTGTCAAAAGAAAATTGCTATTATTGATTTATACTAAATAAATGTTTGTTAACAACAGTACAACGTCTGTCGGGTCAGCTAGTACATAATATATAATTTAATGACTTATCGGTCGGACATATTAATGAAAACTTATAGGGCAATTTTTTACGAATAAATACATTTTTTTAACATTCAATTTACATCTGAGTAGAGCAGTGATTAAAAAGAAGCTAGTGATTTTTGTTTTTTTAATTAATAATAACTAATTACATTTCGTAGGCGTATATAGAAAGTTCACAAAAACGTTTGGTTTATTTCTGATTCTACAATTCAATTTTTTTAATTCTAGTAATAGGTAGATTATAACGATAAATAAGTCAACTGCACTGGTAGCTAAGTGGTTACAAGAGATACTTCTGTGATCCACTCGCGATAAGTATTAGTGTCAACCCGAATCCGAATATCGAAAGTAACCCTTATAAGATGACTCATTAGTCGGTCTATCTGTCGTTATGTATGTCGTCTACCTCAGAAACGTATGAAACTATCAAGTTGAAACATATCTCAAATACCTACTCGTAAACCCGTCAAAAATCTAGCTTCTAAGTTAACGCAAACAGAAGCTATGGTCATATAATATGATAAGTTTTTGAGGAAATTGAAATAAAAAACAAAATCAAAACCGTTACTCGGTTACTCGTTCTCGGTCCCATTGTCCTATCATTATAAAATGTTGTATGAAGCCAAGTCTTATATCTCAACAATTGGTAAAAAAATATTTATTTGGAATATTAAAAATGTACCTGTTTTTATTTAAAAACTTCAGCACTGTATAAGTACACAGGCGGACTTAATGCCAGAGGCATTATCTACCAGTCTACCATAGGGTGGCGTAGAGACAATGTAGTAGGTGCACTATAAAAGCAACTGTATCGGAGGAGACACATACCACTAAGGTAAGCAAAAGGACTACAATAAAATACGTATAATATTACATGGATACTATATTATACATGTGAGATATATCAATACGATATAAAATACACACAACAAGTATATAACATAGACATAATTCACTGCTGTGATGAATGATGTTCTTTTTTAAAAAAGAAAAGCGAGTTTATTGTAGATAACGCATTCTAGAGAAGTACAGATTAGACGAAGAAAGAAGAATGTAAAAAGTCGGAGCGATGGGATGGACAGTGAAGAAGACGGTCGTGTAAGGAACGTAAAGATTTATTATGGTTAGTGAAAGAATATTGAAAATTTGTTGCTAAGTTAAAAGGAAAACATGAGGAATCTAATAGAGAAAATAATGTAGTAAGTGCTCTCAAATTTCTGCGTTGTCGGAAAGTCAGCCACTTGAGTTGGACAGGATATAGGGAAACATGGTCGTACTTGCGGAGATTAAAAACGAATAGAATACAGTTATTCAGAAGTCGATCGAGTTTGTTGAGGTGATCTGCGTTCAGGTCAAAGTAGCACACATCACCATAGTCGATGATGGGGAATATCAATGCCTGCACCAGCATTACTTTGGTTTTGCAAGGAAGAAAGTTTCTCAGGCGATAGAGCAAACGCAAAATACCAGTACCTCTATTACTGACCGATGCAATAAGACGCCAGTTTAATGTCGAGTCGATAAACGAACCGAGACCCTTAATGCTAGAGCTAATAGGAATGACTATCTTGTCTAAGTTCGGTAAGGTAAATTTGAGGTAAAGTAAGTATGCCCTGGCATTTATCAGGATTAACTTCCAAGCCGAACCTATTAGACCAGTCATTTAGCGCCACAAGACCTCGGTTTAGTTTATTAATGATGCTAGGCAAACTATCAATGCTTCCTTGGGCATATAGTTGTAATCCATCGGAGTAACAAGATTTATAAAAAAATAGAAAAGCAGAGGAGAAAGAATAGTGCCTTGAGGGACACCAGCATCCAAGTTACACCATTTAGATGATAATTCACCGAAACGAACAGACTGCTGACGACCCTGAAGATATTAGGAAAACCACTCCAGAGCTTCGTTAGAGACCATATAGTAAGAGAGGATAGATAGAAAGATCTCGTGACTGACAGTATTGAAGGCGTTGGAGAAATCTTTTAAAACCAAGACAATGAGTTCAGTATCCTCCATACCCCTCCTAATATCGCCTAGAACTAATCAGGATGTGGGAAAGTATAAAACGGGATAATTGTTTAAGGACAATGGACTCAGTAATTTTGGATAGGTAAGGAAGGATTGAAATTGGACGATAATGATTAGGAATGGACGCATTACACGTTTTAAGGAGTGGGTGTCCATAAGCTTTACGCCATTTGGAGGGGAAAACACCAGAATCGAGGGAAAAGTTGACAATATACGCATATTGCCACCGGGAGAACTAGGACACGGATGGGCAATAATGTGTTGTAGCAGTTGTACGATGTGTTAGCTATATGTGTGAAAAAGGTTGTCGATCTACTCAAGTGCCCGGGGCCATCGTTGTCCAGCGTCAGAGGCACGGCTACCGTGGTGTTTGTAGACGAACTTTTCTGTGCTACTCTCATTTTTATGATTTATTTTAGCTATAGAGTTATAAAAAGTGTCAAAAGAAAATAGCTATTATTGATTTATACTAAATAAATGTTTGTTAACAACAGTACAACGTCTGTCGGGTCAGCTAGTACATAATATATAATTTAATGACTTATCGGTCGGACATATTAATGACAACTTATAGGGCAATTTTTTACGAATAAATACATTTTTTTAACTTTCAATTTACATCTGAGTAGAGCAGTGATTAAAAAGAAGCTAGTGATTTTTGTTTTTTTAATTAATAATAACTAATTACATTTCGTAGGCGTATATAGAAAGTTCACAAAAACGTTTGGTTTATTTCTGATTCTACAATTCAATTTTTTTAATTCTAGTATAGGTAGATTATGACGATAAGTAAGTCAACTGCACTGGTAGCTAAGTGGTTACAAGAGATACTTCTGTGATCCACTCGCGATAAGTAAAAAAAATAGAAAAGAAGAGGAGAAAGAATAGTGCCTTGAGGGACACCAGCATCAAAGTTACACCATTTAGATGATAATTCACCGAAACGAACAGACTGCTGACGACCCTGAAGATACTAGGAAAACCACTCCAGAGCTTCGTTAGAGACCATATTATTATAGTAAGAGAGGATAGATAGAAAGATCTCGTGACTGACAGTATTGAAGGCGTTGGAGAAATCTTTTAAAACCAAGACAATGAGTTCAGTATCCTCCATACCCCTCCTAATATCGCCTAGAACTAATCAGGTTGTGGGAAAGTATAAAACGGGATAATTGTTTAAGGACAATGGACTCAGTAATTTTGGATAGGTAAGGAAGGATTGAAATTGGACGATAATGATTAGGAATGGACGCATTACACGTTTTAAGGAGTGGGTGTCCATAAGCTTTACGCCATTTGGAGGGGAAAACACCAGAATCGAGGGAAAAGTTGACAATATACGCATATTGCCACCGGCAGAACTAGGACACGGATGGGCAATAATGTGTTGTAGCAGTTGTACGATGTGTAAGCTATATGTGTGAAAAAGGCTATGGAAATCCGTTACACTTATAATTACAGAAATTTTGAAATAGTTATGCGAAAAAAAACTTAGACTTAATTTACGAACCCCTCTAGAAATTTGAGTTCAGTTTCTTAATCTATATATTTTATATATAAAAGGAGAAGTTCCCACTGACATATATATAGACGCACGCACAGCCGCAACCGCTAATGGTACCTAGAAATCCAAAATTGAGACAGTTGTTTGAATTAAAAATTCTTACGCACACTAAAAAGGGATTTTATTAAATGTTGGCACTAAAGGGATGATATAGGGTTTATAATTTTGTATGGAAAAATCTTTAAATTGCAACGATTTTGATAAAACTTGAGATTCATAAAACTTCATCATCATCATCATCAACAGCCCGTTTACGTCCACTGCTGAACATGGGCCTCCTTTTAACAGACCTTGGCAAGCCAGGATCGTTGAGGGATATTGCCATAATCACCACGCTTGGCAGACGGATTGGTGATCGCAGTAAGATGTTAACCTTGGGCTAATAGACGCTGCTGCCCATCCATCAGCCATATGTCCCTTAGTCGCCTTTTACGACACCCATTCTAAGCCGGAAACTTAAAGAATAGGTATTTAAAGAACATTTCATTGAATACGTGTTTCATGATTTATTGCAAAAAGTAACTATGGAAAATATTTAACTTAATTCTTCTCCAATTTCATTTGACATTAATTATCCGAGCTACTAAATATAAATAACAGAACTGGATGGTTCTTTGAAAAACATCCCCAGGGGTATTAAAATCTGTGAATGTCTCATAGTTTGAATAATATTTCAAAATGTTGATTATTTGTTTGCTTTGAATAGTCTCCGGAAGTAATGTAAAGTAGGTACTACTGTAAAGTAACATAGGGTATATTTAATTATGAAGTTCCCACGGGAACGGGAGATACACTGGCGGAACCGCGCGTGATGCTAGTCTAAAATGTATTTTTTATATTTACAAAATAATAAAATTAAATTATTTAATGCATAATTATATCTAACCATTTTCAATTACCTAAGGTGTATTTATCATTATCATATCAAATATAAAGAATCGTTATTTAAATTCATCAATGATCTAGCTCTTAATAATTCTTAAGATCAGTAACTCTTAATTCATCTTCAATATAACTTTAGTTATTACCTACGTACTTGTTGAGCTCTCTTAGATGTGATGAAGAAATACTATGAATAATTTGAAATTGTACATGCTTCAATCCTCTAAGCTATGCCGACTGAATAAATAAATTGCAGTGCTGTCATCTTATATCTATACATCTACATCTCAAGAAAAAATCTGTAAATTGAAGATATTTTGATTATTGTTATTGGGGGCAATCTATGTTGTCGATACTGGAGCAAACAATTTAAAGAAAGAAAGAGTACCTACCTACTTCTTTAGCAATGGAATGGAATATGATCTTATAAACATTTATCTAGGATTTTTGCATAGTTCCCTTTGGATATAAAATAATAGACAAAATACTCGTAGATATCTCGCGAAATCAAATTTCATTTAAGCTTTTTTTTTTAATAAATCTGAAACATTGGTGGCGATTTTTTCAACAATACCAATCCAGCTACTGCTTTATTAACTATATTTAATAAAAATCATATATTAAATGACAAAAAAATATAGTAATGCATGTGATTCTATCAAGGTATTCCTGACAAAAAATATAAAATCCAACCATACCACTTTTATTAATTACTTATTATGAAAAAATGTATAAAAAAATACCTGCCCGTTCGGCTAATTTATAATTTTAATGCGAATATTTGCAAAAAAAACCAAGGTGACTACAGCTCAAATGATTGCTGAGAGTAACGATAAATTCTGGAGCGCAGAGCTTTCTTAAAGCGCAAGTGATACGTGCTGATGTACCTAATATATAGATATACAATGAATAGAAACCGCCGGATATTTATCACGGGAAGGTCTTTGGAAAGATCTACGTTTCAGTGGAGCAGTCTTGCAGCACTATCTACAACCATCAATTACGAGCTTTTGCCAGCCACCACGTGCAACAGCTACTTTACCCAAGATTTTTTTCGTGTTAAAAATGGCGCCAATGTATTCCTCCAAATTTGGTGAGATAGACTAACCCCTATCTTTGTACCAAAATTCACCATAATTGTTCATCAACTTAGTAATTGCCTAATAGCTTAGGCATAAAAGCGCAACCGACCGACAGACAGAGTTGCTGTCGCACATACAATATCAGTTTCAACATGTTGTTAAATTATGATATTTATTGTCTTGTTAGGAATGCAAAACAGTAAAAAGATTAAAAACTTACAAAAGCGTGAATTACCTACTTACCTACGTGAGGTAAGGCACGGACGCATACACCTGCACGTCTGTGCGGAAAGCAGTCTAAGCTGCGTTTGTTTACGTCTTTGCCATACGTCGTTCCTGTACACTTCATGCCTTAGTTTGTTAATCTGCAGTTAATATGAAGTCGAACTGAATATCAAAGTCTTTCCCTGCAGTTCCTAAAAGTTGGTGAAGAAATAGTAGGTACCTATAATATGCTTCTCTTAGTAGCGCCGCGTTCACTCTACCAATTGTGGGTATAATATCAGAATGAAATTAAACTTAGAATTGCAGCATCTTAGGTAAAAACTTTATCTTCATCATCATAGCTTACAGATAAAGCGTACTCAAGACAGTATCGCCAAATGGTACCATCTCCAGGACTTCTCTAGTATCCTTCATATTTCGAATAACGTGAAGTTCTGTGAAGAAAAATTATAAGGTTTTTTTAGCTACAATTTACATAAAAAACCAATTAAACTACGACTTTTTGTATGTATAAAGGAGAAAAATAATGGCTATGTTACACTTATGAAATTAATTTTCATTAATAACTTAGTAGTCCTATTGCACGCTTTCACTTGTGTATCTCCTCTTTGCGTAGGAACTTCATCCATCACAAAAAACTACAAGTCGGCAATGGTAAAAGAATGTTAGTATATTTTACTAACTCCATTTTGAGTTTATAAATCAGAAATACAATCTTCTCTGTTTATAACCCCTACTATCTTATATCAATGTGGACATAAGTCTGTCTGTCTATCTGTTACGCTTTAATGCCTAAATCACTGAACCGACTCGGGGCTTTATTTCGACGTTTATAACTAAATGACGCTGCCGTAACGGCCTTACAGATTTAGATTTCACTTGAAGTAAATTATTCATGTAATTAACCCATAGGCTACCTATTGCTTCCAATATTATTATTATTTCATACTTGATATTTACCTACCTATAAGTAGAGTTATACAAATATTATTTTTTATTTTAGATACCTAAATAATAAAAACTTTTGTTTATTATATATATATATATATATATATACTTTTATTTTACAAGAAGTCATTGGATATTTTTTTTCTATAAAGGGGCGGTAGTCAAAATGTTGGAAACCTCTGGACTAGACCTTTGGCTACCTTTTATCAAAAAAGGTTTGAAGTTTCAACGTATGAAATAGGGGACGAAAATACTGCCCTGCTTATTGTACCTACTTGCAGTAATCGACATTTTGGGGATTTTCACTTTTTTGTGAAAATTACGTTTCAGGACCCTAATCTACACATAAAAAAATTAAAATCATATAGGTATTTCTTTAATAGAAACATGGTTTTTATTTACCGAAAAACGCAGTACTTGCAATTTGTGGCTCGCACATCGAACACATAATCACACAAAAGATTGCATCGGCCGGGAATCGAACCCGGGCCGCCCGCGTGGCAGGCGAGCATTCTACCACTGAACCACCGATGCTGATATACATAATATGCAAATTAAATATCACACGATATTTTCAAAATTTGACTGATATTTTAATAGAAATAAAATAGTAAAATCAATACCGTTGTTTGTTATTGCTATTGTCACATAACTATAGTCAGTATTTAAATGCTCGGTTTTTATATTAAAATTAAACGAATTTTATTCCTTGTTAGAATGTAAAAAAGGTAAAAATGATAGTAAGATGGTTTTCGAAGGTATGTTTATCATGAGGTCTATAAACAAATGTATAACCTGCCATATGTTAAGCGGTTACCGTAGATTTATGAATGCTAACCAAATAAGAATTAACTAGTACATTTCTTATGGTTTTATTTTATTCAAACTAACAAAATTACAAACCCTTTCACGTCCATAGATGATCCTGTTTCAAAAAAAATCCAAATCAAGAGTTTTTTTTTTTTGGTAACCCTAACCCTTTACTGCTGAAATGAAATAGAGCAACTTTGACAACCTGTTATAGCAGACATTAGAAATAAACTTCATAATTGTTATACAAAAGGATATTTAGTTACTTTCGTTTGGATTCCTGGCCATCGTGGTATCACGGGTAATATAAAAGCTGACAGGGTTGCAAACGAGGCTATGGAATGTGGAGACCTATTTCCTTTTAAAAACGTTGTTCAGGACTTGGCTACACTTCCCAAACAATATTTAAAGAGCTCTTGGGAAACATTATGTGCGGAAAGTAGTAAATCAAAAGGTAAACACTATTTCGATATCCAACCACAAATACCAATTAAATCGTGGTTTTCTATCACTAAGTTGGATAAAATTGCGACTTCAATATTGATAAGAATGCGCCTTGGACATACTACTTGCCCTGCCCACTTAGCAAAACTACGTATTATTGATAATACTCGATGTGTTTGTGGACATGATTTTGGGGATTTGAACCATATTTTCTTTTCATGTCCAAATTATGACTGTTAAGATTTCTTTGTTATTTAAAAACGATTCGAATTCGAATTCCATGTTTAAAGGAAAAAGTTTACACCTTCTATCAATAGATGTCGCTACTGCTGAATTAGATCTCGCAAGCGTTTGACTCACACCGTAGCATGGGTCATTTGCAGATTTTCTAATAAATTGTCTAATCTTGTCCTGAAGTATTTGGTGTTTTATTTATCGGGTATAACTGGGCTCTAGGCGCGTTGTGCAGAATTCGTACATGGTCCTTCGAGCCGGATGACAAATTGGAAGAACACGATAATTCGCCCGAAGACAAGGTGCCTGCAGTTGTACGACAAACGTTGCCGTTGGTGATTGTTGCTGAAAATATTTGGAAAGCTGCTGTAGACCGGAACCGGAACAGTTGTTGATGAAAATTGAACCTTATTGCGTGAGTAGTGAAGTGCAAAGTGGATAATAATCCGTGAGTACTCTTATATCCAATTCATTCTAAGTCAAAAACACTTGTAAAAATTCAGTGAGAAGTAGGGTTTACATAGACTTAGAATAATTTCGATAAAAGTGAAGAGACGGGTAACCTACGCCGGTTTACTGTGCGGTATAAGAGCTACAAAAACACTCAGAAAAAAAACAACTTTTCGACACTTAGGAAAATTTACACTTGGTTTGCCTTAGTATACCTTCAAGATGGAAAAGGAACTAAGAAAGATTAATGATATCAAAACACAAATTGAGAAAGGTCTAGTAAACTTTAAAAAGTCTCCAAAAGATCGTATTTCGTACGAGTACGTCGATGCGCGGCTGGAAATGTTAGAGAACCAATTTAAGAAATTTTGTTCCAAGCATGAGGATGCAATCGGCGAGTGTGAGGACGACGAAATGCTCGAGTATTTTAAGGAAGACGTTTATGAAAAAGTTTACGAAACTTATTTAGATTATAAGGTAGCACTTAAGAATGCGCTGTCTCAATTTAAAGTTCCAGTTCCTTGTCCCAATCAGGTAACTAGTGATGCCTCATCTGACAACCTAAGGTTACCAAAAATTGTTTTGCCTACTTTTAGCGGAAAATATACCGAGTGGTCGTCGTTTAGAGACTTATTTATATCGTTAGTGCACAACAATAAAAAGCTGGATGATGTACAGCGACTACATTATTTAAAGACACAGTTGTCAGGCGAGGCAGAACAACTAATCAGACACATTCCTATCACCGATGGGAACTACAAAAAGTGTTGGGAAATGTTAGAACACAGATTTAATAATAAGAAATTTATGTCTACTTGTATTCTCCAAAGGTTATTTAGCCAACGTAACATGTCTGTTGAGTCGTCAAGCGCAATAAAGGAACTTCTTGATGTCACTAGTGATTGTTTGCATGAACTTACCAATCTCGGGATTGATGTCAGTTCGTGGGATGTAATTATTATATACGTGGTAAGTTTGAAGTTGGACGTAGAAAGTCGGAAGCAGTGGGAACTGCAGGTAAGCAAATCATCTGACGATCTGCCCTCTTTTAAACAATTTCGTGAATTCTTAGAAACGCGTTATCGAGCCCTTGAATTAGTAGAACCTAAAGCTAAATTCAAAAGTCACAGCAATCCTACATCTTACGCCAAAGTTCTGCATGGCGTCATTAGCGTTACTTGTCCCCATTGTTCCGAAAATCACAAATTAGGTAGTTGTAAAAGGTTTTGCAGCGAACCTTGTGACAAACGCCGTAATATTGTCCAGTCTTTGGGTGTGTGTTTTAATTGTTTGGGAAACAATCACACTTCTAAATTTTGTCGTGTTCATTCAAAATGTCGTATATGCCAGCGCAAGCATCATACATTGTTGCATCCAAAGAGTACCAGTTTTACCAGTGGTGTTGTTACACCAATGGAGCCAACAACTTCACAGGAAAGTACCCCAGAGCCCCCACCAAAGGAAATTAGTGCAAACACCGCAACTCATCACGTGAATGGACGAGCGCAGGGTCAAGTCCTGTTAGCCACGGCCTTAATTAAGGCCGAATCATGTGATGGGTCCTTTCAGGTGTTAAGGGCGCTTTTAGACCAAGGATCACAAGCATCCTTTATTACGGAGTCAGCAGCGCAATTACTTCGCTTAACGAAGGTAGTTTCGAAAACTACAATTGCTGGTGTAGGAGGTCATGAAAAGATAGTCTCGCGACATGTTGTTAAAGTTAAAATACAATCAATTCATGACTCTTCCTTCACCACAACAGTAAATGCGCATGTCTTAACCTCTCTGACTTCCGTTATGCCAGATTCTCATTTCAAACTGGAAAATTGGCCAGCAATAAATGAAATTAAGTTGGCCGATCCACAATTTAACACTCCCCACAAAATTGATGTTTTATTGGGGGCGGATATATATGGCCGTGTTTTGAAGGTAGGACTAATCAAGAGCCCTGGTGGCTCTTTGGTCGCACAAGACACCCACTTGGGATGGATTGTGTCGGGCCATGTCTGTGTCGAGGAATGTCCTAGTTCCTTTCACAATACGGTCGTATCATTGCATGCACTTCACCAAACTGAAAATGACATGTTAAAACGATTATGGGAGCTTGATGCCGAGCCCGTTTTAACAAAGAAGCTTTACTCATTAGAAGAGCAGGCTTGTGAAGATTTCTATGCTAACACGACGAAACGCGATGAATACGGACGTTACGTTGTAAAATTACCGTTTCGTTCGGATGACCCTCCTTGTAAATATGGCAATTCTAAAAGTATCGCCATAAAACGATTGATAGGTTTAGAAAGGAAATTGGCTCGGGATAGTGAACTAAAACATCAATATTCAGAGGTCATCAAAGAATATATTCAGCTTGGTCATCTGGAAAAAATACATGATGAATCTGATAAGAACAAACACGATGCAGTTTATTTGCCCCACCACGCAGTGGTACGACAGGATAAACTGACCACAAAGGTAAGAGTGGTGTATGATGCATCATGCAAAGGGACTAACGGAGTCTCTTTGAATGATAACCTAATGGTAGGACCCACTCTCCAGGCGGATTTGAGACATATAGTCATGAGATGGCGTCTACATCCAATCTGTCTGGTGGCAGACATCGTTAAAATGTACAGGCAAATAAATGTTGCGCGGTCAGATACGGATTTTCAGAGGATTGTCTGGAGAGAGGATCCTTCTAAAGAGATTGAAGATTTCCGACTTCTGACGGTTACTTTCGGAACTTCTTGCGCTCCCTATTTGGCAGTTCGATCCTTACATCAAATTGCTTACGATGAAGGTAAAAACTATCCCATGGCTGCTGATAAGGTAACGGCAGACTTTTACATGGATGATCTCATGACTGGCTGTCAAACTGAAACAGAGGCAAGAAAAATATATCATGAATTGAATGCTTTATTAGAGAAAGGCGGATTTCAACTACAGAAATGGACAAGCAATAGAATGCACTTACTGAAGGAATTACAGGAAGGTTCGGGTAAGGATTTGGAAATTAAAACGGACAAAGTAACTAAAGTGTTAGGACTTACCTGGAATCGAAGCACAGATGAACTAGATTACTCCGTACGGATGTCACCTTCTGCAGCACCTGAAACAAAAAGAACTGTAGTGTCAGAAATATCTCGTTTGTATGATCCATTAGGATGGATAGCACCGTGTATAATTACATCAAAGGTTTTCATTCAGAAGCTGTGGATTGCTGGCATAGACTGGGATGAAGAGCTACCACCAAATCTCCTAAAAGAGTGGGAAAGTTACAGATCAGAGCTGGAAAAGCTAGTTGACTTTCACATTCCCAGATGGATTGGTAAAGCTGAAGGAGATATAGCAACAGAGCTCCATGGATTTAGTGACGCGTCTAACATGGCTTATGCAGCTGTGGTGTATAGTCGAGTCATTGACTCCAATGGCAAAATATACACGCATCTGATAACTGCTAAAACAAAGGTCGCTCCTATTAAGCAAGTATCAATTCCTCGTCTGGAATTATGTGGTGCTGTGTTAGTAGCAAAATTACTTACCGAAGTAGCTCAGGTGTTAAGTATTCCTAAGACCAATCTGCATGCGTGGACCGATTCATCGGTTGTTTTGGCGTGGTTAAACGACCACCCAAGTCGTTGGAAAACGTATGTGGCCAATCGAACATCGGAGATTCTTGGTTTGTTGGACAACTCACAATGGGCTCATGTCCAGTCTAAAGACAACCCGGCAGATATTGCTTCGCGCGGAGCTTCTTCGGCTACTTTTCTTAGTAGTAACCTGTGGAAACAAGGACCAACGTGGTTAAGGAGTGATCCTATGGAATATCCAAGACCTTGTTCTGCAGGCACTAATGAAGAAAGAAAAGCTATTAAAGTTCATTCTGTTAATGTAGTAAAGTCCAATTTCGATGAAAGTTTTGGAGTTAGGTTCTCGTCATTACGAAAATTAGTTCGGGTTGTTGCATTCTGCAACAGATTTTTGCAATATCTAAAGCGTCGTAGAAATAATATTAAATTAATGCCTTACCTTGAGGTTAAAGAAATTCGTGATGCTTTGGATGTATGCATTAGACAAAGTCAACGGGAGTGGCTTTATACTGAAATTGTTGCGTTGAAAAATAATGCACCGTTGGACAAAAAGAGTCCATTATATAAATTAAATATCTTCATTGATGAAAATGAACTTTTAAGAGTTGGAGGTAGGCTTCAGCATTCGCAACTTCCCGATGATACAAAGCACCCAATTGTTATCCCTCGGGAATCATTTTTGGCTAAACTAATTGTAGCTGATGCTCATCAAAAAACCCTTCACGGAGGACAGCAATTGATGCTCAATTTTATACGAGCGAAATACTGGATCAGTCGGTTGAAGAATTTAATTAAAGCTCATATACGCATTTGTGTTCATTGCATACGATATGCTGGTATCACGAAACACCAGTTGATGGGAGAACTTCCCGCTTCCAGGGTGACGCCATGCAAACCGTTTTATAACTCCGGCGTTGATTATGCCGGGCCTATAAATATAAGGTATTCCAAGGGTCGTGGTCAGAGATCCTACAAGGGGTATATATGCTTGTTTGTTTGTATGGTGACGCGCGCGGTACATCTTGAAACGGTTTCCGATATGACTACGGAAGGTTTCTTGGCAGCATTTAAACGGTTTGTGAGTAGGCGTGGGCATTGTCGCCATATTTGGAGCGATAATGGAACCAATTTTGTTGGGGCTGCCAAAGAACTAAGTGTGCTGTTCGCTCATGAAAGTTCAATGTTCCAAGAGATAGCAACAGCTCTTGCAGATTCGCAAACAGACTGGCATTTCATCCCTCCTCGTGCTCCAAATCATGGTGGGCTCTGGGAAGCTGGTATAAAGGGAGTAAAACACCACTTAAAACGTACTATAGGTGACTCGACACTTACCTTCGAAGAGATGTCCACGGTTTTGTGCCAAATTGAGGCGTGCCTCAATTCTCGGCCACTTTCTCAGGGTAGCAGTAATTCGGAAGATCCTGCGCCGTTAACTCCTGGACACTTCTTAGTAGGTCAGCCGTTGATAGTAACAGCAGATTATAACTATACGGATGCTACAGTGAGTACTTTACGTAGATGGCAGTTGACGCAACGTATGATACAAGTGTTTTGGCATCGATGGAAAAATGAATATCTTACGCAATTCTTCCAAAGACATAAATGGGCAACACGATCAACAGAATTCAAAGTTAACGACATAGTGTTGGTCAAGGAAGATCACTTGCCACCGGCTAATTGGTTATATGGTAGGATCGTGGAGACACACCCAGGAAAGGATGGTATAACGCGCGTTGTTACTCTACGTTGCAAAGGAATTTCTCTCAAACGTCCAACTTCAAAGTTATGCTTACTCCCTTTGCAAAATTAACCTTAATATTATATTATTTCTATTCTTATGTTAATTTAGTTTAAAATTGTTATTTTTTATAATTTTACTACTTTTAATGTATTGATATGTTTATCTTAAGCCAAATGTGGTACATTTACCAATGTTAAAGCACCGTCTTCTTTATCGTGTTTAAAGTAATGTTTTTAGTTTTACATACAGTCCATTGTCTCTTTTCGCTTAAGTTTTTTCATGGTGGGCGGTGTAAAAAGAAAAAGTTATGTTTTTGGTGGGCGGAATGTTAAGATTTCTTTGTTATTTAAAAACGATTCGAATTCGAATTCCATGTTTAAAGGAAAAAGTTTACACCTTCTATCAATAGATGTCGCTACTGCTGAATTAGATCTCGCAAGCGTTTGACTCACACCGTAGCATGGGTCATTTGCAGATTTTCTAATAAATTGTCTAATCTTGTCCTGAAGTATTTGGTGTTTTATTTATCGGGTATAACTGGGCTCTAGGCGCGTTGTGCAGAATTCGTACAATGACCGTTCTTCCTTTGATGATAACCTAATCTCCCTTGACATACCTTTCCCAACATGTATTAAAACCCTCTTATATTCTATCAATCCTTCAATATATAATTTGCTTTCTAATTATATACATAGTAATAATATTAGATTATAAATATAATAATATGTACATATTCATTAATATTTTTATGGGTTTTTTATTTTATTTAATTTAGTATATTTTTGTTTTTATACGTTTTATAAAATAACTTTCTCTCTGATCCTGTATTGAAATATCTAATTTAATTGCATTTAACGCGTTTTGTTTCCCTACCTTACCTATATCCGTAACAATCCAATCCAAACAAACCCATCAAAATACGATTCAACACTAGCACAAAACTGAAAATGTCAAGAAAACTTGAATATGGCAGATGCACAGAAAGAGCGAGCCAAAAGCTCTCAGAAGGGAGCGAGAAGAAAAAAAAAAAAAACTTTGACAACTTTTTGACGTGTCAAAAGATAAGTATTATTTTGTACATTTTTAGCTTTCTAGTAAATCATTTCTGAAAAATATGCCTGTGTAAGACAAAGAAAGACATACAATAAATGAAACAAATTACAGAGTTATGACGTTTTAAAACCTGGAACGTAATATTTAGTCTGAAGGTAAAAGTAAACACTCGAAAATAGTGTTCCGCGATGTTTTGTATATATATGTGTATGTAAATTAACTTTAATTAAAATGGATCAAAACAATCGCCAAAGAAGAAATGATTTAGACGTAGCTAGTTTTCAAAGTGACGAGCCAGGTTTTGATAGGGCACGCATGCGAAGACAATCCGGTGGTTTCGTAGATCTAGGCAATGAATCACAATATGGTACAGGTGGACATCAAGCGTCTGGAGCCAATGAAATATTCGCAGATTTGCAGGTATGTGGCTATTGCTACATCTATTTACATATCATTCAAAATAATTAATAATGAGTAGACAGTTACATGACACAGCGATGGTCCCCACCTGTGTGTATTTGTACAGTTAAACTCACATCTACTGTGTAGGTAGGTAATAAAAATCTACCTGTTCTATTTAATTCATACGGAGTTACAAGCTCCAAATAGTAGAATATTTGGAATATTTAGATGCACTAGTTTGATTAATCCCATCACAACAACTGATTGATTCATTTCAATTCATATGCATTGGAAAGCATAATTCAATATAAAATGACCAACATGGACCAGGGACAGTTATTTCATGACAAATTTTAACATTAAATCTTCCTAAAATAAACACCATTAAATTGTTAACCATGGATGAATGTCTTGAAATACAAAGTTTCTCTAGTTTAGGTTACAGTCTTTAATTGTCAAACAAATTCTTGTTCAAAAAAAAAGAAACAACAACAGAGCAAAAAATTTTCACCTTTTATTAATATTGTTTCATGTATCTAATATTCTGGAAATTGTGAGGTATATATATATATATATATGTATATTATACTCAAATTTAAATTTTTAATATATCCTTGACAAAAGTTGTAAAATTTCCAGGAGTAAATCATTTTCAATTTAATTTAACAATTTGTTATATACATGTAATATTTGTTAATTTGTTGTATGTATGTAAGATTGATACTGGCATTTCTTTTGATACTTATCAGAACAATAGCATCATAAAATCTTATGATACCTATCTAATCAATATATAGTTTTTTGTATTTCATAGAAATAATACTCAAATAGTTATAAAATAGTTTTGTTGTTTCAGGGTGATGTGCCATGGTGGAAGTCAAACTTCTTCATATCACAGCCAGTTCTATTCGGAACTTGGGATGGGGTGTTCACTTCATGCCTTATCAACATTTTTGGTGTAATAGTGTTCCTCAGATCTGGCTGGATAGTAGGACAAGCAGGCTTAGTTAACGCTATCTTTATAGTACTTTTTACAGGTATGTCTTTATTATAATAATATTATAAGGAGAAAAGATTTGATTAATTGTTTGTATTGAATAGGCACCAAAAGTTCTTGACTGATTTGAAAAATTATTTCATTGTTGGGAAGCTGCACAATTCTGGATGACATTATAATATTCTATTTTTATAATATTCCGGAGTAGGTAATTCTTATTAAACTGTTTATTGCATGGAGCACTTTACTTGACTTCAGTAAAAAAAATATAGCCACATCAACTACTAGTCAGAATGGGACCGCATGCAATAATAACAAAGCAAATAATCACAGAACTTGTAACAAGGAATTTTGTTTCGAAATATGACAGTAACAGTTACATGATTATTGCTTTGTAGTAGTTTGACTGGAACTATATTGTGCAAACTTTTATCAAAAATATCAAGGTCACTGCAATATGTCATCATTTTTTACAATTATGACTGAATGATTTATATTCTTGAAACAATTATTCAGTTAGGTAATAAATAATCAAATGAAAATTATAAAGAGGAAAAGATTTGATTGTTTATTTGCATTCAATAGGCTCTGGAACCGCTGGACTAATTTCAAAATTCTTTCACCCTTAGAGAGCTACATTATCCAGGAGTAACATAGGCCGTATTTAATTATATATAAAATATATTTATATATTTATTTATTTATTTAATCTTTATGCACGTTAAAACTAAGCGTACAGAGGCGGACTTAATGCCAAAGGCATTTTCTACCAGTCAACCTTAGGGTGGTGCAGAGAAAAGAAGAAGAGTAGGTGCACATTTATTTATGACAAGGAGAATTTTGGATTGACTAACAAATAATATAGACAGATATACATACTATACTATACAAAACTAATAAATATATTAGCCTATTAAATTCTAATACTTATAATATATTATTATACTACACAAATATATATATATTTAAATATATTATATAATTACCGATGTGATGAAACTGCCAGTAATATTTTTAAAAATTCATCACGAGCCTTTTTCTTAAATACGTAGTGACTTTTGGCCATCCTGATATCGAGTGGAAGCTCATTCCATAAGAGGATAGATTGAGTGAAGAAAGAAGAATGCATGAAATTAGATCGGTGTAATGGACACTGGAGGAGACGGTTGTTGGTGGAGCGTAGATTTTTATTGTGGTTATCACAGAGAAATTTTAAGTGAGAAGATATATAGAAAGGAGTATTGGGTGAATCAAGGAAAGTATAAAGAGTTGTAAGCGCTCGTAAGGATCGCCGTTCACGTATTGGTAACCATTGTAGTTGGGATCGATAAGAAGACACATGGTCAAATTTACGAAGATTGAAAATGAATCGAATGCAGTTATTCAGAAGTCGGTCAAGTTTATTGAGGTGATCTGCATTCAGGTCAAAGTAGCACACGTCACCATAGTCAAATACAGGGAAAATTAGGGCCTGCACGAGCATTGTTTTCGTCTTAAGTGGTAGGAAATTTTTGTGACGATAAAAGCACCGTAAAATATTTGTTACTTTTTGACATACGCTCGCGATTTGATTTTGCCAACTAAGCGTGGTGTCTAAGAGCAAACCTAGATTTTTCACGCATGGGCTGAAAGGAATGGAAGTGCCATTTAATGTAATAGGTGGCAGTCTACCAAAGTCCACCTTTTTTACCATGCGAGAGCTACCAAGCACTATAGCTTGACACTTAATTGGATTTACGGTTAAGCCAAACCTTTTAGACCAATGATTTACAATTTCTAGGTCAGAGTTCAGCTTATCAATGACCTCATGAAGATCATCCGTAGTACCCTGAGCGTAAAGCTGCAGATCATCGGCATAAAGATGGTGCGCACACTGAAGTTCATGAGTTAATAAGTTAATAAACAGAGAAAATAAAAGTGGAGATAGAATACCGCCTTGCGGGACGCCAGTCTCCAGACAACGCCAGTCAGATGAAGATTCACCGACGAAAACTGATTGCTGGCGCCCGTGAAGATATGAAGAGAACCATTCCAGTGCTTCATCAGAAACCATAAGATGGGAGAGGATGGTTAAGAGGATTTCATGACTGACGGTATTAAAGGCATTGGAAAAGTCGATTAAAACCATGACTACAATCATGGTGTTTTCCATGCCAGCCCTTATATCGTCAGTCACTTTAAGGAGTGCGGTCGTAGTACTATGCCCTGGTCACAAAGTCCGAAAGCTGTTTGTGGACACAGGACTCAAGTACCTTGGATAGGAATGGAAGTATAGAGATAGGACGATAGTGGGCAGGAAGAGAGGGATTCGTGGATTTTGGGAGTGGACGGACAAAAGCTTTACGCCATGCTGTAGGGAAGCAACCAGTACTTAAGGAGTAGTTTATAATATGGGTAATTAAAGGAAGGAGTTGGTTCAGGTTAGAAATAATCATGCGTCGGCCGATTTGATCGCATCCAACTGCATTAGATTTGATAGCGAGGATTATCTTTTTAATTTCCTCAGAAGAGACTGGAGAAAAGTAAAACGAGTCATTACAGGAGCGCGTCAAACCATTTATGTAAGAAATAGTGTTGCATATCGTCAGAGGATCCATGTAAGAAGTGGTGATGAAATGTTTGTTTAGATCATCTAATCCGATTGTGCTAGGGAGGTTTGATATTCGCGACTTACCAATACCAAGAGTTGCTAGAAACTTCCAGATACTGGCAGGAGAAGATGAAGTAATATTATCAAGAATGTGACGGCGTTTAGCATTGCGCACCATCTGGGAACTAAAATATATATAATAATATATATTTTAGTTCCCATGGGGACGGGAGCTATGTGGATGAATCAGCGCATGAAAATGTCTTGTGTAATATATTTTTTTTGTATTAGAACCTTATTATAGCAAATAAAATAGGTAATATTAACAACTAGCATGATTAAATTCTGAAAATGTTATAATAAGTGAACATACTTTGTTTCAGTTTTTGTAGCACTGATCTCAGTATTGTCAGCTGTAGGTATTTGTGAAAGATGCAGGATAGAAAGTGGAGGAGTGTACTTTTTACTTGCACATACCCTTGGTTCAAGAATGGGAGGGTCTCTCGGAATGATTTACTGTTTTGGGCAGGTAAGCTATGAATACCGTAATATTTTAGATGTTGCATTTTCATATAATACATTACAAAATCATTAAAAATTTCTTCATACATGTGTCATGGGCGCGCATGCTTACAACCTAGATTATTTTGTATTGCAAGGCTCTACAGCTCACATTGCTATGCAGTAGTTATCATTACCGTCTCCTTCAGGGAAATGTTTATTTGTAAAAAAATATATGTCTATTTAAATGAAATAAACATTATTTATTCTGCACTTAGGTATTTACATACACTTATACTTCAAAATCACTATGTAAATCACTTAACATTAATTATAAATAAGTAACATGTATTGTATATATGTTTAAAGTTATTTCAAGTGTGCTAGACGTTTTAAATAAGTTCTTAATTTTAATGCTAAAACTATTTACTATGTTTGTTTTAATCAAGAATTTTAGAGATTTAAAATAAATAACAATTATAAAAAGAATATGCTGGGTATATTCTGGCCCTCAGACGAATTCTATTTAAATTGAGGTGACACACATTTCAATAGTAACTGATGGCAAATCATCCTACCAATTATAAGCAAAGATTAAACCTACTTTCCCAAAATATCATTCTCATTTTTTTTTAAATTATACTTATGCACAAGTAAAAGATGCAATGCTTATCTAATTTCAATTATTTTGTGGTTTTTATTTTTTTTGTATAGTTTTTGGAAAATGACTAAGACAGTATACCTACCATAATAATATTGCAACCAGTACAAAAATATTTTCACACATGGGACCAAAAATGAAGCTTTCTTTGTTTTCCACAGGCTGTAGGCTGTGCCTTAAATGTATTTGGTTTCGGAGAGTCCATGGCAGGCTTCATCATTGAAGACTCACAGAGTGATGCCCACAAATGGGTATCAAGAGGCTTTGCTATAGCTGCATTGTTATTACTAGGCACTATAAATGTAGCTGGAGTGAAATGGGTAGTGAAACTTCAATTTGCATTGCTAATCATCATAATGTTGGCAGCATTAGATTTCTTTGTTGGTTCATTCACTACTGTTCCTGTTGACCCAAAGCGTAAGTACTTTTGAAATAACTTTTTCAATCGACTTTGCAACTTTTGTAGATATATACAAAGATATTGTTATTTTATTTTATAAATAATAAAAACTGTAATTAGGACCATATTTTTGTATACAATGTTTAATGCCTCTTGATATCCTCTATCATTGGTAAAAGTATAAAATAATTTGTCTTCTTCATCATACCCATATTATTACAATAAACGTCTGTGTCTCTTTGTAAGATTTTCCATCCCCATTTCCCACCTATAAGGGAGAAAAAGTGGTACATGGCGCAAATTTAGTATGAAAAAAAATATCATTTTAAATATTTGTATTCCATATATTGGTAAAATAATAATACTTTTTATTCCTTGCAGTTCAAGATGAAATTAAAGGATGGCTCAGTGGTGTAATGGCTAATAATACATGGCCTGATTATAAAGACGACTACACATGGTTCAAATGCTTTGGTGTGTTCTTTCCTACCATTACTGGTATATTGGCAGGAATTAATATGAGTGGAGACTTGAAAAATCCTTCAGTTAACATACCCAATGGGTCTTTGGCTGCTATAGGCACAGGGTAAGGAACTTTGACTACTGTGAAAATTTAATTCAACTCAACTCAAAACTAAAAACCTGTGGGATATGTTTAAAAAATCAAAATTTTCACAAAATTTTGCCCTCTTAACACTATCGTCACAATATCAGCATTTAATTAAAGTGTGTATTCCCTTATGTTGTTTACAATTTTAAATATAAACATTCAAGTATTTAAATTAAATTCATGATTCATGATGAATAAACAATTGAATACTTCCTCCATTTCGCATTGTTGCAAAATTCTGCATGATAGAGGTACTTTCACTAGCTAGAAGCTCAAACTAACTCACAAAATATGTATGTAAGAATGAGGATCAAGTCTTCTCTCACTGTATGCATGTAGCTGTATTCCTTAAGATTAACATGGGGCCTGTGGCATTAAGACTACCCTGCCACTTCATAGTTCTTCCTCAGCCCGTTTACTTCCACTACTGAATATGGACCTTCTCTTTAACAGACCTTGGCAAGCCAGGGTTGTTGGGATATTGCCGTAATCATCACACTTGGCAGGCACATTGGTGATGGGCCGGATTGCTTCGTTCGTACCCTGCCCCCGCCAACGACGGATCGAAGGAGTGTCCGAGGGGTTTTAGTGGAGTAGGGTCCTCTCCTCGTGGTATGAGTAAGCATACCACTGTTATGCAGAGGGCGATTCCTACATACCTTCGGCCAGCGCGCGGATACGCTGTACCGGCGGTGGGAATGAGTATAAGCATTACTCACGGAAAACAAAAAAATTCTATGTCCATAAGTCGCATCTTAAGGGATCCTATAGATGATATAGACCTCCACTTATTAAGGGTGTCACCAACCCGTAGTTACGCTACTGAACTCTACCTGTATACAGGTACAGGTAGAGTTCAGTGGCGTAACTACGGGTAATGATATATTTTATATTTTTATGTTTTCCTTTTTCAGAACCTTTCTATACTTGATGTTCATCATCACTCTAGCCGCAACAGTGACAAGGGACGGTTTACTGAACAATCTATCAATAACGGCTGATATATCCGGTGTCACTGTACTGTTATTAGCTGGCCTGTATGTTAGTTCTATGAGCTCGTGCTTAGGAGCAATGTACGGAACACCAAGAGTCTTGCAGAGCATTGCCAATGAGAAGGTCATTCCAGGACTTGAATTTCTTGGACATGGGGTTTGTATTTTACACTTTTTTGAATATTTAATAATTTCTATAGTACTGGTTGTTAAGAATTATAATTTATTATATATAAAACTACATACAAAATACCGTGACTTTTTTGTCGTTGCTAATAATCAGATTTATGTAAATACTTTTTTAATATCATAAAAAAACAAAAATTTCATCGAACCTGTGTTAAGGGACATTCTAGACTAACTGGAAGGCGCTAGAGCCCGTTTTACCATGTACATCATTACCGTTTCCTTGAGAGCTACTTTTTTTTTGTAAAAATCATCTTACTTCTAAAACTTTTATATTACGTTTTTATAGAAATGCTGATGTCCTACTTATTATAAGTAACATACATGTACATTGTTGTACATAGCAAAATGAGCCCTAGTGCTTTTCAATAAAACATATATTAGGTTTTACGAACGGGATCCCTGAAGTAATACCTATTGATCTGTAATTTTTAATGCTCTTGGAAAAGAATAAACATAAATCGATTACTACCAAAAATATGTCATTTCGCTTAGTATTTCTTACAACTAAAAATCATCGTGTATAATGGCGGCCGCGCCTGCACCTATATATCATTATTAATACAAAGAAATATAATTGAATAAACCTAATTTAATCCGTTAAGTTTGTCTTAGTGTATAACGTTAAGCATCGCAACTTTTCTTTACCATCTTCATATTTTTAACATAAAAATTGTTTCCAGCGAGGCCCAAACAAGGTACCGGTATACTCAATGGTGGTCGTAGCTGTAGTGACCGTGACGTTTATTATCATCGGCGACATCAATCAACTAGCACCCATCGTCACTATGCCCTTCCTCATCACTTATGCCTGCATCGATTATTCCTATTTTGCACTCGCTCAGACTTTTGATTTGCAACATAGACGTGAAATGAGGTATGGTTTTTTTTTTTGTTTATTTTTTTAATTTGACATTGACTCAAACGCAGCAGATTTAAATATTGTTTTTTAATTTAAACAAAATATTTATACATATAAGCTGTGACTGTATTACACTAGCGACTAGCAGAAATAGGACATAAAACACAAGACGTTTTGAGATGGCGCCACCAGTCATATACATACAGCAGTCAATAAACAAAAAAGCCAAAAACATAAAGATTGGTAACACAAATTGCTCGTAATTTGATGTTATGTATCATGGCGTCACATGGCCATTTTAATATCGTAGGTCTATAAAATGATAACTGTAATTCTTAATATTATGTCAGGAGTATTTTTTATATAATAATATGTATTGTGCTAGTGGTGCCTCTAATGGTAAAACATGGTAGTATTATTCCTATTGCTGATGTTATGTGCATATAACTACAAAAATATATTGACCTTCTTTATCACCAGTGACCCACCTTAGACAAGTCTTGATTTACAATAAATAACACTGAGACTTTTATCAAAATCTTGACTATATATATTTTTAGGCACCATCCATATTGGACACCTTGAATAAATGTAAGTTAGAATAGATTTGATCAACTTTATGGATTTTATATGCAGCACATCGCCATGCTTAACTTTATTTTTTAGTACAAACAAACGTGTGTTTAAATAAAATTGACACTGAGAAAGGAAATCATATCCTGTTTTGGTACTAATTTTATTTGAAACGCAAAATGAGTTAACCTGCTTTGTTTGTATTGTGTGTGACTGTCACGAACCAACAAATACATAATTGGCTATTTTCAAACTTCGTCATCACTAAATTACATGTTATCTCTTTCAGTTTTACCTTATTTACTCTCTTTAGTTTTTCTTTACGATACTTATCATAATCATTAAATTTTCATCAAACAGGATTGAAATGAGTGGTTGATGTTCTAAACTTTATTTTTTAAAATAGAGAAAGCATAAATTCTCAGTATTCAGGTTGTTTTTTTTTAGATATCAAGGTCATTCTCAACGGGACCCTCAGGTGTACGGCGCTACGGGCAGCGATCTAGACTTACTGTTCCCTGAACGCATCAGACATAAAAATGTTGGAGTAAGTATTGTTTGTTTACGTCCAAATAATCGTCATCATCAAGGTGTTGGTCCGGATTATTAAACATAACTATAACAAACGTATAATATGGATATCAGGAAGGATTTCATAGTTCCTGAGATATCAGGAACTATGAAAATTGCTTTTAGTGTTAGATATCTCATTTATCAAGAAAGGCTATATTTTATTATGATGTTCCCGAGGAAACGGGACCTACGCGGGTGAAACCGCTCGCAGATAGCTAGTAAATAGTGTGAATCAACGGTAGCTAAATAATCGTATTTCTAAAATATATATTTACTTTCAGGACTTCACGCCGTCGCCCACTGACTCGGCGATAATGAACGGGCGCCTATCTAACGGCGACGTTCGGCGGCCAAGTATCAGCGTTCACTCCAAGAACAAGAACTGGTACTCGCATCTGTGTAATAGATGGCTCTCCTTAGTTGGGGTAAGATGTACAATGTTTAACGAATTAATAAAAAAAAAGTATAAATGTTGTAGAGGAATGAATTTTCAGATCTTGTTTATAGCTTCAAGTGGCTTGGGAACTTTTATTGCGCGATGTAGGATTCGTCGTCAATTCTTAGGGTTCCGTACCCGAATGGTAAAAACGGGACCGTATTACTAAGACTTTGTTGTCTGTCTGTCTGCCACCAGTCTATATCACAAGAACCGCAATAGCTGGACAGTTAAAATGTTCACAAATGATGTATTTCTGTTGCCGCTATAACGAAAAATAAAGTATATAAATATTTACGGGGGGTTCCCATACAACAAACTTTTTTTTTTTGCTAATTTTTGCTCGTTATCAATAACGGCTGAAGACAGGCACTTAAAAATGGTACGGAACCCTTCGTGCGCGAGTCCGACTCACACTTAGCCGGTTTATTTTTCATTTCGGGTTCACCAGTTGTTATGGGAGTTCCACAGGGATCAATTCTGGGTCCATTTTTATTTTTAATATACGTTAATGACTTACCTTACTACGTAAGGGATAAACATGAGATTGTATTGTGCGCGGATGACACTTCATTGACATTTAAAATTAATAGACAATTAAGTAATTATGACGAAGTCAACGATGCACTCTCTAAAGTAGTTCATTGGTTTAATATTAATAATCTGTGCTTAAATGATAAAAAAACTAAAGTTATCAAGTTTTCAACTCCGAATGTTAGACAGGTTTCCACCGATGTGCATATTAATGGAAATGGCTTAGACCCTGTGGATACCACTGTGTTCTTAGGTGTCACCATTGACTCTAAACTACAATGGGGACCACAAATTGAAAAGTTATCTGGAAAACTAAGTTCTGCAGCATATGCAGTAAAAACTATTAGACGGCTAACTGATGTTGATACGGCTAGAATAGTTTATTTCAGCTACTTTCATAGCATAATGTCATACGGCATTCTTCTTTGGGGTAGCTGCGCGGATATTAACAGCATTTTTATATTACAAAAGAGAGCCGTGAGGGCTATTTACAAACTGGGGCCCAGAGATAGCTTGAGAGAAAAATTTAAAGAGATAAATATTCTAACCGTAGCATCACAATATATTGATGAGAATTTGTTATATGTCCATAAAAATATTGACTCATTTTGTAAAAAAAGCGACACACATAATATAAATACTAGATATAAGCATAATCTTGTGGTTCATGCTAGCCGTCTCCGCAAAATAAGTAATTCTTTTATGGGGCAATGTATACGGTTCTATAACAAACTTCCCAATGGTATAAGAGAATTGTCTATAAATAAATTTAAAATGACTATTAAAGCCAAATTGTGCAGCAGGGCTTATTATAAAATTTCCGATTAAATCGCTCCAATCTCAATGTAAAATAAAGTATTTTGTTATTAGGTTAATAAAAAATTGTTATGTATTATTAGATTTTAAAAGAGGGTTCTACTGAGTTTTTTGGCAGTGTTTCTCAGTAGTCGCCACGTCACGCACTGCACGGTAGGAAAACAATTATGACGATTCCAAACAAATGTAACCATTTTTACGGAATAAATGAATTTTGAATTTTGAAATTTTGAATTCTGCAGCATGAGCATTCTAATATCCTTATCCTTAATAATATTATAAATGTGAAAGTAACTCTGTCTGTCTGTCTGTTACGCAATCACGGCTTAACTACTGAAGCGATTTAAATGAAATTTGGTACAGATATAGTCTAGAGCCTGAGAAAGAACATAGGCTATATTTTATTTTGAATTTCCCACGAGAACGGGAGTTACGCGGGTGAAACCGCGCGCGGGAAGCTAGTATCAAATAAAGTGACAGATCAATTTGTTATTGAATGTCCCATCAATATTATAGTGTCCCTGCATTCATTAGAAATTCTTATGGTTATTTTCAGGTGGCCATCAAACTACTATTGATGTTTCTGGTACACTGGGGCTATGCTCTCGGCTGCCTCAGTATTTTGTGGCTGTTCTGGCTTTATATCGGCGCGATGAACCCCGCGCTCAAACCCGGCCGTGCGTCTGAGTTCCATTTCTTCCACTGGTTAAAGATATCATTCTTGCAGATGATAGGGTAAGTGTAATTTGAATGTATTTATACAATAGATAACTCCCGCACTTCATTAATTTAAAAACACATAATTCATGAACATAAAACAGACGCATACTCAGAACAACTAAATGTGTATCACACAAATAGTGTCCGGAGTGGCAATCCAACCCAAAACATCTAGTCTCAGAAGCACCTACCTTAGCCGTTAAGCCACCAGTGTCCAAGTGTTATTTATCAATTAAAATAGTATGAATAATATCGGTTGATCCTCGTACCCTAACAGAATACACCTCGGTGGTCTTAGTTTCAATTCACATGAAAAACTTTGCCTGAGACTATCCTCCATGCTTTGGAAAACATGAAGCTGTTGATCCCAATGACTATACTATTATTTATGACAGTTGTATCTCTCGGAATTGGTTCTGTGTATCTATACTAATATATAAAGCTGAAGAGGTTTGTTTGTTTGCTTAAACGCGCTGATCTCAGTATCTAGTTCTCCGATTCGGGAAATAATTATTTCAGTGATACATAGCACATTTATCGCAAAAGGCTAAATTATATTTCATTATGAAGTTCCTACGGAAACGGAAGTTATGCTGAGGAAACAGCGCGCAAGAAGCTAGTTTCAATATAATACTGCGGTCTTCCACTAACCAAACTTGTTATGCCTATGTGATGAATATGTTTATAATAAAAATATATGTCAACAGAAAACGACCATTGGAATACGAGCAGCTGGTTGTGACTCCGGTACACGCGGACATATCTTTAGAACAAGAAAGACTCAACGATGACAATGAAGACTTCGCCTCTCGCCGCCGCTACCACCAGTCCACGGCACTGCAGAGCCATCTTGTTAATGTTGACAGTTAATTAAAAAGAAAACTGATACCATTTAACTCTATGGCCTGGACATTCAGAACATAAAAATTGCTTACCACATTGAAGTCAATCCTCCTTACAATCTCTTTTAACAAAACTAACATATTATCATGTTATTGTCGCTAAATTGCAATCATAAAATGACGACGACTTAAGTGTTATACGTATATTGTAATTTACGGAAGGTTTGTACTAATTATTTTCCCAAATATTATACGTCATTTCACAATGGGCATAAAAAGGGTGAGCAATGTTTATTATCTGAATGTCTATATTAAATAGAGTTCAATACCTGACACAAACTTTTTAATAGCACATTAAATAAACCATAGACAACGTTACACAAATAGATTTTTTATCTCGACGCTTTGGTAAAGCTACCAGTGATAGACTATTGCTACTGTTAGAAACTTGTACTATCCGGATTAACGGTGAACGGATATAACTAATACGCGTAGATAACACAATTCTGTTCAAAGGACTTCGTTTAACAAGTGAGCCGTTCGTGATCCTGATACTACTATATCATGACTTCTTCTACTTACTACATCTAAGTTAATCACAGGACATACAATCCTACATCGAAAAATGTGCAATTTATTAATTCTAAGTCGAATCGAAATGGTGCATTTATTTTAGTAGGTATAGCTGAAAATAGTGGCCTATTGGCACTTTGAAGAGACATAAAAAATTGATTGCAAATCATTTTGAGGATGAACAAATTTTCAAGATGTAAAATAGAAGTAATAAACCAGCTAGAATCATACCATATTTCAAGTATTTTGTCAATACATTTCACATTAAGATTATTAATTGAGCAAATGTCCCTGGTATTCAGGTTCAAATAAAACTCACTTATTTTTACTAACAAGATAACTAACATTATGAATAAAATATTTAACTATTTAGGTATATTGTGCTTATTTTTAGTGAAAAATCTGTGCTATTTAAAATTATAGCGATCTATTCAAAATTGAACATAATTTCACCTTAAAGAATTTCAGATACAAGAAAACAAATATGGATTTGACTCGTAAAATAATAATTAATATCGTTAATTAAGTAAAGTCCGGATTTGATTTTCGTATTTTAAGTAAGTATGATTACGGATTAAAAGTTTTTAGTTGCCTGATATATTTAAAAATACTAACAGTAGCAAAATTACAAATAAAAATATCACCTATTTCACGTATTTTAATAAAATAATATCTTTAGAGATTATTAATATCTACATATGTAATAATATTTATTTTAAAATGTTCATGCATTAAGTTAGATATGTAAGAAAAAATAATAAGTAAGTAGGAACCTAATTATTTAACATTGTATGAATAATAAATTATTTTTTTATATTTATACTGCATTGTTATTTAAATTTAAGTCCTATTTTTTTCCACAAAAGATGATTGACGTGGGTTTACGCGCTAATTCTGAATCAGAGAGTGGCAAAATTGCTATAAAGATCTTATATTGCTTAGGCAACATTTACTGAAAACTAGGAATTATCTTAAATTATTAAAAATATATATAAGAAAAATCAATCCCCAATAGGCTAGTTCACTCTATCAAATAATTTTAAAACGATATTTATTTCTGTAAGTAGGTATTTCTCATAAGGAAAAATAGAAATCTATATCTATACTACTATTATTGTGTGTGACCATATTTGAGGTTATTTTCGTGGAAAATAAAAACAACTTTTTGAAAGGGTTTCTTCTATTTATTTCTTGCTCCAGTTTCTTACATTTGTAGGGATGCCCGCCGTCTGTGTCGATCGGAATCGTGTTATTCGCACGCGCCCGAAGGGCGCGGGTGAATGGCATTAGGGGCAATGCCCTATGGCCATGATGTGCATCGCTATCTGTAAAAACAAATAGGTCATTGGAGTGTTAACTTACCGTTAATGTGGCGAACTCGGTGTTGTTGCGTCAGCTGATCCGGCAAAGCGGATCGCTGACCTCGTACTATGCCTTCACTGGTTGATCGTAGTGTCAGCTGATCCGGGTGGATCACTGACCTCGAAGTACTCCCGATGATGATGGTGAGCGTGCTTGGGGACCAGGCTTCCGGTGGGCGGCTGTGGAGTGGCGCTATGCCTTTGGCAAGCGGGTGACTCGTTCTGTCGGCCCGATCGAACAAACTTGTCGCGAGCCGTCGGACAAAGTCGTCGAGTCCATCGTGTTTCAGTCCGTCGGAGATGGTTTTGTTATGTACGTAGTACAGAGCGCCTACGATGGTACGTAACGTCAGGTTCTCCTGCGCCTGCAGTCGTGAACGGCATCCATGCCGGAGCTGCGTAGGTAAGCCTGGACCTAATATAAGTTTTGTACAAACCTAGTTTGGTGCGCTTCGAGCGAAACAAGGCGCCGAGTTTGCCTCGGGCGCACCTTGCCTTGGAGATCGTGTCCTCGACGTGAGCGTTCATCCTCACTCAGCGGTCGATGGTGACTCCCAGGTACTTGACTGTGGTCAGCCAAGGTACTGCTTGTCCCTGTATCTGGATGGGAGAGGGTAGATGCGACGATCCAAATAGGATAGCCTGCGTCTTGTTCACGTTCATCCGCAACCTCCATCTGTCGAGCCATGGTGGTATGTCTTCGAGTGCGGATTGTAGTAGCCGCATCGCTCTAGACTTGTCTCGAGAGGTGGTGTAGATCGCGGCGTCGTCGCCGAAAAGTGCCAACTGCGCCGGAGCCGACACCGGGATGTCGTTGGTGTACACGTTGTAACACGCAAGGGAACCACCTTGTGGTACTCCCGATCTGATGGGGCGGTCACTCGATGTGCAGTCTTCGACCGCAACATGGAACGACCTCCCGTTCAGGAAGGAAGCGAGAACCCGGGCTAACCTCACAGGTAGTGGGGAGGGGGAGGTGATGAACTTATAAATAAGACCATCATGCCATACCTTATCGAAGGCCTTCTCCATGTCTAGGAAGGCGGTTGCTGCGTACTCTCGGCGGTTGAGCGTGGTTGTCACATGGTGTAACACTCGCGTCAGCTGCAGGGTGGTCGAGAGGTCACGGCGGAACCCGAACTGTTCGGGTCTCGGGGTGAAACACTCGTTGAGGTGCTGCAGGAAGAGGCGCTCGAACACTTTCGAGATAGTGTTGAGCAGGGTGATGGGCCTGTAACTCTCGGGCTTCCGTAAGTCCTTGCCGGACTTGGGAAGCATGATGACCCGGCCGTTACGCCAGGCGATCGGGAAGTGTCCGGTCCACGTGATACCGTTGAACAGCCGCGTGACGGCGACTACCGCCCAGGGCGGTAGCCGTCGTAAGGCGTTGTTCGGTATGCGGTCCGGACCCGGCGCTTTCCGCGGGTTGACGTATAGTAACATACGTCTAACCTGCTTCGGTGAGAAGACGACTGGGTCATCCTCGGGAGACACTGGGGTGGCTAGGTAGGCACTCACGTGCTGCTCCACTCTTGCTGTGTATTCGGGGTCGCAGCTCGGAAACGGGCTGAACTGTTTCTCGAGTGATGCTGCGAATATCTCCGCGCGGTCCGCGGCCTCGTACCGAAGCAATCCGTCGGCATTGAGGAGCAGGCGAACCGGGGGGCGCTTTCCTGATAGCTGGCGGCACAACCTGTGGATTGAAGGGATGTGGTCACTTACCTCCACAATGTGTTGTTCCCAGGACTTCTCGGCGTGGTCGTTGAGTGCTAATTTCACTTTCGCCACCGCTCTGTTGAGAGCTGTCTTCAGCCCGGGATCTCTCGTGAGCTGCCACCGCTTCCTCACCCGACGCGACGTTTATGAGAACACAAATTCGGGTCGGGAGCGGCTCGGGGTCGTGGGTCCTCGGCTCGACGCTCGTAGACTCCTGTAATGCAGACCTAAGACAAAGGGAAATGTCAAGGGCTACCTTGTCAACATCATCGGGGGTCGACACGGGACCCGAAGTGATGGTGTTGTCGACTGTCTCGATGAATTTGCCCCAGTTGACGTTTGTGTGCGTCGAGGGGCGGGCGACTCTGGTGGGCGGCTCGCTGATGGTCAGCAAGACTGGGCGGTGGTCGGAGGGCAAGTCCATCAGTACCTTCTGGCCGATGGTCGGCCTCAAACCTTGGGGTAGTACTATATCGATGACCGTGCTACCGTGTGCACCACCAGGTGTAGTCTGCTGATGGGTAGGTTCATCGGGGCCATCGATAAAGTAACCGTGGTTGTCGGAGTCTGCCAATAGTGCGACGCCCGAAGCGTTCGACTTATCGCAATTCCAGACGGGGTGCTTAGCGTTAAGGTCGCCAGCGACCACCGTCGGGGTGTTCGTGCTGAAGATTTTGCGAATGTCGCCAGTGTCTAGAGTGTTTTGAGGCGGGCGGTATACCGCAAACAGCCTCACACTCTCACCGGCGACATTCACCAAAATACCCAGCACGTACATGGTGTTGAGCTCGAAGTGCGGGATGGCTTGATGCACGATGATCCGTTTCACGAACACCGCCAGCCCTCTGTAAGCACGGCCTTCTCTGGATACTTCTTCCTTCCTGCAAGAAATATAATTAGGAATTCCAAAAGGTTCCCCGTCCTTGAGGTGAGTCTCACTTACCAGGAGAACATCCACATTCCTTTCCCTAAGGAAGTGGCAAGACGACAAGACGACGCTTCCCCCTGATGCCCTGGGCGTTCCAATGAACTACCCGGAGTGTACTAGACATTTTGGCTAGACACTGCAACAATCGCGTTGAGGAACGCCTAGTGAGCAGCCGATCCCGGGGTGGTCAAAGCTAAGTTATCTACTAGTACCTTTAGGGCACTAGCGATATCACCCTTTTTAGGGGGTGCACATACCTTTTCGGTAGAGGCGGGCTTGGGGGCTGCGCTGCGCTGCGCGGCGGTCTTCTTAGGCCCCTTCTTCTTCTTCTTCAGCGGGGCTCCTCGGGGCGTCGGGTTGTTTGCAGGGGCCATGAGTGACCCTTGCGCCGCTTCTGTAATATTGGTGCGCTGCACCACTGCTGGTGCAGCCTTACCGCCGGTGGTGGAGGCGGAGGGACCCGCTCTCCTGTTTCGTGCCTCCTTCTTGAAGAGGGGGCACGATGTGTGGCTGGCTGGGTGATCGCCTCCGCAGTTGGCGCATGTGGCGCCTTGCTCACGGGGGCGTGTGCACTCGTGTGCCCTGTGGGAGCCTCCGCACTTCACACATGCCACTGGTCTGTGGCAGTTGTGTGAGGAGTGGCGGAAGCCCTGGCACCGGTGGCATTGCGCCGGTCCCTTGCGCCCCTTCCAGGCCTCCACGCGCACACCGGACATGCACAACATCTCCGTGATGTTGTACACCGCCGGTACCACGCCTGGAGTCCTCTTGAGGAGGGCAAAGAAGAGGCAGCCCGAGCGGCCTGCCTTGGGGCGGATGCGTCTCGTGGCCTCCACCTCGTAGCCGCGTCCCTGGAGTTCCTCTTTAATCGCCTCCGGCGTGGTGTTGCTGGGCAACCCGCGGATGGCGATCTTGACGCTGCGCTCCTGCGGCAGCGTGTAGCCGTGCCAAGACACGTTTTCTGTGTTGGCCAAGTCCGCGAGGTACTTTTGTACCACGCGGTACTCTGTCGGGTCCTGCGGATTAAATTTGATGCCTTCCCCTAGGGGGCGGGCATTGGGGTTCTTACCTAACAAGGCCTTGATGGCCTTGAAGTATTTCTCCCAGTTTGGGAGGCGATCCACCACTATGGGGGCGCCTCGCTCCTTGGGAGTGGTGGGCTGCGGGCAATCAACCAGTTTAGGTTGCGGCCCCGGCGGCGTCGGTGGGCGGGGAGAGGGCGCTGGTGAGCGGCGAGGGGGCGTCAGTGAGCGGGGAGAGGACGCCGGCTCGGCGGCGGCCACGGCAGGCGCGGAGGGCCCACCGGTGACCGCGATCGAGGCCGTTTACCAAACGGTGGTGATGCGGACCGTGAACCCTTCCGTGCCTTCCGGTTGGCGCAGTCCCTGGAACGTTCAGGTACCTCAGGTACCTGAAACGGCTGCAGAAGCGGGAGAGACGGGAGCAAAATCTCTGGGGGGTTTGGGTTGGCCACCACAGATGGGCGGGCGTACCCCAGGGAGAGTGCAACCATACTGTTGTCTACACTGCACACTAACACCGCACAACAAACATGAGAGTTCACTAAAATAGTGTGGGCACTCGAACGCGTAAGCGCGGGAGAAAGAACGCAGGTAGACGCTCGGCGGGAGCGAGCGCGCAAAACACGTACGCACTCAACGGCCGCTACGGGCGAACTATTGTCGATCGGTTCGGAACATCCCTCTTTTATACAAGTCATTAGGTAAATCCTAATTAGCTCTGATTGGTTGACCAATCAGAGAGCCGGAATTACTACCAATGGGAGACAAGGTGATATTACTATCCTAGGTCGAATCTTTACCGTAAAGTAGACCTAGGCTCGATTTAAGATATTTTCACCTTATCTCCCATGGTGTTTCCTTTACAAAATAATTTAATTTTACATTTAAAAACTATAAACTAACTATCAAACAATCAATAAAGTATATATATAGAAAACAAAACAATCGGTACAACTAAAGTTATGACGCGAGTTATAAATTCCTATGTACAACTTATAACAATTTTATAAAACATAATTATTATTTTTTTTTTTACTGCATATAGTCTTACGTTTGACCATAATCTCGCTTGATGGAAGGCGAAGATAAGGCCTAAGATGATACACGCTTGCCTAGAAAGTGTCTGTTCACTTTAGCCTTAAAGATGTCCAGATTATAGCGTTCCGGAAAAACTGACGCCGGCAGAGAATTCCACTCCTTAGCCGTCCGCATTATGAAAGAAGAAGCAAATCGCTTCGTGCGTATTGAAGGAATGTCTACAACAAAAGGGTGAAACCGCTCGCCGCGCCTAGTCGTCCGGTGATGGAAGGGTGAAGGGGGAATCAGGTTATGTAGAACCTCCGCACACTCCCCGAAATGCAACCGATAAAAAACTGATAGGCAGGCCACTCGTCTACGGTGTTCGAGGCTCTGAAGACTTGCCTCCGCCAGTGAGTTATTGCCTATGACTCTCTTCGCTCGGCGCTCCAATGAGTCCAGAGCATCCAGCTGATATCCAGCAGACCCATCCCAAAGATGAGAACAGTATTCCATTGAGGAGCGAACTTGAGCTCTGTAAAGACTTAAGAGCTGCTCCGATGTGAAGTACCGCCTCACCTTGGAGAGAATGCCAAGTTTTTTGGCTGCAGTGTTTGCAATGGACTCAATGTAGTGACCGAAGTTTAGATTAGAAGAGAGGTCAAGCCCTAGGAGCTCAAGATGGTCGCTGATCGGAACGGAGACATTCCGGAAAGTCGGAGTCAGTTGGAATGGACTCCGTTTCGCGAAACGGAAAAAGACACGCCAGTGTTTTTGAGGGGTTAAACCCAACCAGGTTGGCATCACCCCATAAGGAAACAGCCTCCAAGATCGAGTTCACCCCCTTAATCATCGACTCCCTGAACGACTGGACCATTGACCCAGACTTCGCATCAGACAAGTATCTCACCGAGACTGTGCTGTCGTCTGCATACCCAAAGATACCGGGAGTAACTAGCAGGTCGTTTATGTGCAGCAAAAAAAGAGTCGCGGAGAGAACAGATCCCTGAGGGACACCGGCATTAATACCAAGAAGATCGGACGAGGCGCCATCAATGACAACTCGAATCGACCTTCCCCTCAAGAAATCCTGAATCCAGGTACAAAGTACGGGAGCAATACCGTAAACCGGAAGCTTACCAATGAGACTTGCGTGCCAAACCCTGTCAAAAGCCTTAGAGATATCAAGAGACACGGCAAGAGCCTCACCGTATCTCTCAATGGCTTCGCTCCAGAAGTGAGTAGCATATACAAGAAGATCCCCAGTAGACCGGCCTTGACGGAATCCGAATTGACGGTCACTGAGGAGGTCGTTGTCTTCCAGGTATGCCAGAAGACGGTTGTTTAAAACACGCTCCATAACCTTACAGAGTATGGAGGTGATTGCGATTGGTCGGTAGTTGGCAGGGTCGGCACGACTACCTTTCTTGGGGATCGGTTGAATATTGACAATCTTCCAGGATGCTGGAACTAGACCAGTCTTCAGGGATAAACGATAGAGGCGAGTCAAAACAGGAGACAACTCAGGCGCACATGACCGCAAGACAATGGCAGGAATGTTGTCAGGCCCTTAGCCTTATTCACATCTAGAGTGCTGAGAATTTTAAGTACCACTTTTTGCCGAATGTGCACTTCAGGCATAGTGGAAGTGCAATGTGGTAGCCTGGGTGGACTTTTAACAGCAGCATCTAGTTGTGAATTCTTCGCAAATAGAGACGCAAACAAGTCTGCTTTCTCTTTGGCGGTGTGAGCTAATGAACCGTTCGGCTTCTGCAGTGGTGGCAAAGAGGACCGACAGAAATTGGCTTCGACCGATTTGGCAAGAGACCAAAAAGCTTTACTCCCAGATGGGTAAGATGCTAGTCTGGCTCCAATGCGGCCAATATGGTCAAAGCGGGCCTTGCGCAGGGCACGTTTGCAAGACTTGGCACCACTATTGTAAGCTTTCTTCAGTTTCCGAATATTTGGCGCTTTGCGGGCTCAAGCATCCGCCCACGCTTGGTAAGCAGAGTGCTTATGTGCTTCAGCACTATCACACTCAGCGTTGAACCATGGACGGGCTTTGTCTTGGTGTGAGATGTCAGAAAATGGAATGAAATATTCCATAGCCTGACATATCACCTCAGAAACAGCCTCCGCGCACCGAGTCGGGTCGTCTGAAGATAAGCATAAGCGCAGCCAAGGGTAAGACGCGAAGAAATGCCGCATCTCATCCCAATCTGCTGACTTGTATCGCCATACTCGCCTAGTCCCCTTGAGATCGGGATCGGGTGGCGAGTAGACAGACACAGATTTCACCAGACAGTGGTCGGAGCTACCCAACGGTGAGGAAACCGCGACTTGATATCGGTCTGGATCGGTTGTCAGCAGAAGGTCTAAGCAATTGGCCGTATGGCCATCAATGTCAGGCACCCGTGTCGGCCCAGTCACCAGTTGGGAGAGACCAAGCGTCAGTGCAGATGCATACGCTAATCTCCCAGCATGATCGGTGTTCTGGTATGGGTACAGCCACTCCTGGTGGTGGGCATTGAAGTCCCCCAGAAAAACTAGCTGCGCCGATGGGTACCTGAGCTGAGCTAATTCAGCCGAGTCCGAAAGGTACTGAAACAACCTGGTTGTCTCCATGTTGTCGGTGTGCGACCGATAGACACTGGCATAGAGTATCTGCTCCAAGCCAGTGTCGACCAGAGCCCACAATACGGAGAAACTGGAATCCTTAATGTTACGGAGACGTCGAAAGCAGATGTCATCGCGAGCATACACGCAGGTGCCAGCGCGTGGCTTAAAATTGTGTTCCAGGGTGTACCCTGGGTAGCGCAAGTATGCTGCGTCAGCTGGACATCTGATTTGCGTCTCCGTGAGGAACAGCAGATGTGGTTTTTCGGTCTCAAGGTGGTGATGAACCGGGATGAGATTGGAGTGCAGACCTCGGATGTTAGAGAGGTGCACTTTTAGTGCGAGGGAGTGCAACCGCTGTTTTACCAGTTTCCTATTTTTTGCATTCATTTAATTTTTTGATGGCGAACAGACAAGCAGGAAAGGGACAGTTGGGCGAGGTATAGCAAGAGCGAGTACCGCGCAATACATTCGTAATGCTGCACCGACGGGAGACTGATCTGGAGCGCGCGGGGACGCCCTAACCCCCCCAGAGATGTTCACCGGGCCCTCGCATCCGGTCGCCAACCGGCACGGTGACGCATCCTGGGATTTTTCGCTAGTTGGCGGGGCAGCCTTTCATAGGTGGCTTTCCTACTAATTGGGCCCCCTACTACCTGCGGTCGGCCAGCGGAAGACCGTGCTTAGGATCCCGCTACCCTCCGCGAACAGTCACCCAGCACAGACACCACGCAGCACCGGAACCGGTTCGCAATACCACACAACTGCCCAGACTCCCCTTCCACGATGGCTACTCAAGGCAACATGCCGGAACGCGACAAAAATCACTTGGCGGCATGGCTTTGCCTTGAGGGTGGTGACAAACCGCGGTCGAAACCTACCACCAGATGTGCTGTTCATTTGGCGCTACCCAGGGGACACGTGTGGGTGACTAGAGCTAAAGCCCACGGACGCGAACAGCATTATCCCCCCTATTTTCGTCTTTATCTTATTATTTATCATTATATACATTACTTTTAAGAGTTTTACTCAATACTATAGCTATTAATGAATCGATTAACACCAAAAATACACTTAAGGATTAACAACAACTATTAGGAAATTGAACACAAAGTTTTACACTTTTATAACGCTAAGTGTCTGTCTATTAACTATCGTAGCGCACTTTAACTGTTTATATTGTCCCGCAAAATTATAAAAAGAAATAGTTTATATTTTTGAATGTTTGTTCCGATAAAATCAAAAACTGAACGGATTTTGATCATTATTTCACCATTAGAATGCTACATTATCGGTAACATAGGCTGTATTTTTTTACTAAAAACAATTATGGATCCCTAATAAAACTTCAATCATGTAAACCGAGGTATGAAAAAAAACATTAAATTGTCTTTTATCGACATTACACGCTCAATCTGGATCGAGATCCGTGATCGCGGTAGATTGATATAAACTGATTTGGATTGTTGTCACATTACACAGTCAATCCAGATCACGTCAGTTCACTGTTCGCAATGATCACATGAAGACGTGTGCTCAGGGGATTATGATTGCCAATAAATAAAAAAATATGAAGATTGTGTGTTCACAATCACGAAAGCCTCCGTAGTGTAGCGGTATTTGACTCACTTTAAATCTAGGTGGTCGTGGATTCGATTCCCACGCCAGGCAGTAAATCTTTGTGTAAATTCTAAGATATCCTTCCGGGTCTGATTGATTGAGGGACTACCCTCCGTGCCTCGGAAAGCACGTTAAGCCGTTGGCCGATTGTTATAAAATCATCTATAATAATCGTATATCAAGGAACGGGCAGCAGCCTTTCCTTGTGTGGTACAACATAATACTGCGGTCATCAACCCGCCTGCCAAGCGTGATGACTATGGCGAATACCCTCCCCGGAAGGAGGCCCATGTTTAGCAGTGGACGTTATACGGGCTGATGATGATGAATTGCAAAATGGATCTGAACAAAAAAAGCATGTGTAGTAATTAATTTTAATATTTATTTTTTATTCTCTTATTACTACTAGTAATTTTAATAGTATCATTCGAATTATATGTTGCACATAAGACACTCGATCTGGATTGCGATAAACAGATCGAGATCATGGATTTCAAAATATTTGATAATTTGCGATCCGATGTCGCGATCCCTCAATCACACACATTAAACAGTCAATCTGGATTGAGATCATTGATCTCGATCCAGATTGAGCGTGTAATGTCGGCCTATGTGCCGCGGAAACTATGAATGATAGAACAAAAAAATGTTTTAAAAATTAAAGAACATATCACTAATAAAAACTTCGCGGTTTCATTTGTCTAACTATAATAGTTACGTAAATGTAACTAAACAAGAAAGAGACTTTAACTAAAACCAGACCACGCTATTCATGTTTTATTAATCCTTATCCCAATAAATGAATAATTATTTTGGATTAGGTACCTGTATATTACTTTTTGAAATTATTAAAATCGGTCATTGCATTTAAAATATATTTTACGAGATTAAAAATGTCAATCTAAATAAAATATTAACAAAAGCCGTGACACTGCAACAGAAGACATTTCTCTCTGTAATATTATCGATTTCGGGTTTGATCGTGGCTACAAGATTTAGCCATGTTTATCCCAAATTGCTTAAAACCCGTGCGAGGCCGGGGCGGGCCGCTAGATATAATCAGATCCTATGAATGGAAGGTTGAAAATTCAACGAGAACACTACCTAGCACTTTGGCAGATAGCGTTCTCGGTGAATACTGAAATCTGAAATTAGAAATAGACGGAAATGTTACCTAGGTTCCTACTGTAAAGTATTATGAAAAAATATTTGTGACGTCACAGGCCCTGTCTGACTTCGATGGCCTTTTGAGACTCATTCACTCTAAATTCCTATTTATCAAGAGTTAAACACCTGTGTTCTTGCAGTTGCATGAGGCTGCTAGTATACTACTAATAAATAATAAAGCACTTTATATTTCTTGTCTAATTTGACATCATTCATAGTTATGAATATAAAATTGTATATAATAATTATGCAATCGTTTAAGGTGATAATTTCCTGTACACTCTTCTCACTTCCATTTTTCGCCGGGATAGCATTCGTTCCAGCTTGCCGAGGGTCTGGTAGAGAAGCTGCTTGCTACTGCAAATCTCTTCCTCTTCGATGTTCAATTTACAGATCTGCAGGATGCTGACCTCGTCCATGCGCCGCCGTCGGAATACTGAATAAATACCTATAATTCATCATTCAAAACTCATAGCTATAAATCGCGCAGCGACAAGCCGCGCAATACATGAAGTATATATTTTTGCTGTGCCGTCGAAAATATTACCGTACTTGAGCATATATTTTTGCTTTAGAAAGAGACGCCGTCATACGAAGTACTTCTCTTTCGAATCGCGTTTTGGATATTCCATATTCATATTAAGTACTTTCGACTGTAAACCTACAAGCAGTCTCTTAATATCAATCTAATGACACAATTGTAAGGTTTAATCAAAACGTAGGTAACGTAAACTTGAAAAAAATAATAATAATATAGAGTATTAGTATAGTTTTAGACTGTCGACCAAAATTCTTTGATCATGCTTGTAGGATACGATCGTACAAATTACCTATAATTATAGTAATTAGAGTAGAAATTATTGTTTTAAAACCGGAACACTGCCTAGGGTTGCCTATTAAATAGTATTTAATACTATACATTGAAATGTTACCACTTTCGGAAATTGAATAACTATGAAGAATTTGAGCTTCCAAGTAATTTTAACTGCAACTAATAATGATAATTGCCATAACTATTGATTCATTTAGATTTCTTAAGTCCGCTTGTAGTCAGACATTAGCTTTAAATATTATATTTGATGTGAGAATTGCATGTCAAAATAATCTCAATCAGTCAATAATTAGCTTTTATTTAATGCCGAATCACGTGATTCTAACACTAACAAACAAGCTGACGACGTGGTTGACATTATAGTAGAAAGAAAATGGGTATAGAGGAGAAGTTAAGAAAGTTAGTCTGGCAACCCTATTGGGTTCTGTCAAATATAGTAGAATCAAAACCTGAAAAGAAAAATGGATTCTGTATAAAATTTGTGAATCAGGCTACAGTTAAGGATTTATTTTCAATTTAGGATAGTAAAATACTAATTACTTTTAAAACAATAATGGCTGAAGATTTAAGGAATTATAATTTGCAATTGCAACAGGTAAATTAAACACGGACGATATAATATAATGATATACACATTCGTGCTTTTGTTTATTTATACATGTGGTTGTTATTACTCTTTTAGGTGGAAGCAGCTCTGCTAACTGATGCTCACAACGAGGAACTGCTGAAGTTAAAGGCTGATTTGGAGGAAGTAATAGCGTTGACACAAGATCTTATTAAAACTCAAGATGGTGACTCCAAAGTGCCAAATATTCATGGTTCTAGTAATAGTCATGATGTTGCAGCGTCCGAGGAGCCCGAGGAGGACGACGAGTCGCAGAAGTACTTCGCGAACTGGCAAGTAGGTGAGAAGTGCCTGGCCAAGTGGAAAGCCGATGGACAGTAAGTATTTGTGTGAACAGTGGCATTCTGATCACATATAAGTTATTTTGTAAAAAACGCCACCTATGTGGCTGCTTTTAGTGTCTCATGGCAGTGATTGTGGCTATAGTATATGTTGTTTGTGATGACATTTAGTAAGAAATTTGAGTAACAAAGAATTTAGCAATTGAGTAAAACTAAAATGTATAGATTTTAGTTTTACTCAATTGCTAAATTCTTTGTACATCTAACACATTAAAACAATGTAAAAGGGCTAAATCCAAATAACTAAACACTTAACTCATTATTCCTCCACCCTAACAGTTTTTGGAGTATAGTTATAGTGATGTTATGATGTTTGGTGTGTAAATTATATGCAAATACTAAATTCCTCTGTGTCTGTACAAGATATTGAACATACCCTCTGGTTTAAAGATTGCAGTAAATGATTATTTCTACCAAAATACTTTTAATATAGGTACTATGTTTTCTTTAAATATAATTTGAACAATATTGTTATGGCATGCAATAGGTAGTGCAAATTTATTATTCTGAATATCATCTTGAAATATTGTAAGTTAAATTCTTTTAATGCCTGAGCTTAAAGTTTATGAGTTTGAATGTTGTGTCTTCCTTCTCCATTAGATAGCTATGTTATCCAGTACTAATATAGGTTTTATTTTAAGACATGTTTCTTTTTATTTTCCTACTGCAGGTATTGTCATTAAAAAAAGAAAGTTTAATTAACATCATGTTCCAACATACTTTTTAGTCAAAATGTGGATCTCTCTCCCCTCCCAAGTATTAAATTTTGGAAAAATTTGAAATATTTTTAATAATAGTTTAATTTAATATAATTTTCACATAATATCAATTTCACAATTAGTCCTATTGGTCTATTAAACATAATGGGTGACTTTTATACCATCTTGAAAATAATAGGGCATGATATGTACATGAAATAGCCTAAGGCATTATTTTTTTTTACTGACGTAGACTGAAAATCGTAACAGTAAAAATGCATACCTAAGTAGGTAGTTATGCTATTTCGCTCACTCTTTTCATTAAATAAATAAAATAATAATCATTTTGTTATTTATGTGTAACATACTTTCTTGAATATGTGGAATATGGTTTGAATTTCAATTTTGGTAAGATGCAAACATAATATTCTATGTATATTTTCAATACAATAGACATAAAAAGGCATATTTTCCAGGTTTTATGAAGCACTCATTGAGGAAATTGGTGATGAAAGCTTAAAAGTTAAGTTTGATGGTTACACTACATTGGAGGTAGTTTCGATCAATGATGTTAAGACTATGGGATCTGGACAAAAGCGGCCGCACAGTGGAGATGAAAGCAAGTGAGTACATTACCATTATAAATAAGCTACTAGTCATTTGTATTGTAAACTAACAGCTAATTAGTTGTAATCCATTTTCATTTCAATAAAACTTCCATGCAAACCTTTACCTTTATGAGTATACAATTATAACAATAAGTTATAAACACTTCAACAGCAATTAAATTATCAGCCAAATTCATAAATTTGTTCCCACAAAATATGTCAACATGCATGTACATATTTATTAATTAATTTTAATTTATAGAGATTTATTTAGCAAACTCATACTGTCTCAATTTCTTTGAACCATTTCTTTGAACCACCAACCAAATATTAATATGTGACACAAAAACTTAGTATCCCTTTTTAAGAAAACTGCGCTGACTCAAGAGTATGACATTTCGCACACTTATAGTTTATATAGAGAAAGAGTGTAGAATTCATATATTTCTTTAATTATGGTCAAATTTAGACCACTGGGCGACCATAAGTACATTTAATTACCAGTAATATTTTACCAATTCACGGAATAAGGCCTATAAAAATACAATGTGGCTTAACATTTCAAAAAATTAAATAGTGTAATTTATTTATTGTTACAGACATGGCAAAGGATATAACAGAGAATACCTCAAAAAGAAAAAACAAAAAAAGCAACAGAGATTTAAACAAATTGAAGAAGAACGCGAAAGTGAAAAGAATAAGTGGTTGAACTTTCATACTAAAGCCGCCAAGAAACCTGGTGTAAGAAATAAAAGTATATTTGCATCACCGGACAATTTGGCTGGAAGAGTTGGTATTGGTACTTGTGGAATATCAGGAAAACCTATGACTGAATATACTCCAGGAGAAAAGTGGAAGAAAGGTGGATAACATAATAAAGTCAATTAAGTTACCTAGTATAAGTTAGTTGTAAACTTAATTTGTAACACCACAAAACTATAATATTTTTTAGATGCTTAAAACATGTGACGCTGTGGTTAGTTAATGTAACCTGTGTAAGTTCAGTGTGGGTAAAATCTGCATTCAGACATTTAAATTTGATGAAGTGAAATAAAACATGTATACAAAAAAAAAAATGTTTCTGTATTTTATTAATGGTCTAATGATTATTTATAGGTATGATAAAACAGTTTTTTTTTTTTTTTTTTTTTTTTTAATTTATTTATTATCATTACAGAATAGTGCTTAACCTTAGAGTAATATATGGTCCACAAAACTGTTCTAAACAGTTTGTCTGTGGACTCAGGTGAGTCTTAAATGTTTTAAGTTGGGAATTTAATAATATAGTGTGTGATTATGCATAATTTACTATATAGTTCATGGTGTGTGTATACTATCCAATAGGTGTGCCTTTAATAATCTTTTAAACCTGTTTTTATTAGTTTCTCTTCTGATGTCCACAGGCAAGCTATTTAACAAATATGGTAAACGTTTTCTTAATGTCCTATCTCCATAGTAATTATTAACTCTAGGTACATCATACTTACTGTTAGCTATCGACCTGGTACTGTGAGTAACAGATGCACAGGAACAGGTAGCAGATGAGTGCACTGTGTTTATAATCGAATAGATTTCTATTCTGAGGTCGCAATTCAAATGTAGTTTGAATGTATTGATTATAGTACACCGTTCGCGAATACTTCTAAATTTATTCAGTTGCCTGCCATCTCTCGGTAACATTTCAGAAACAATGACAGAACAAATGAACTCAATAGATGGAGTCAGTGAATCACTGTCTCCGCCTGTTGGTGTAATGCCTATAATGCATTAGTCCTATAATTTAACTCGGTACATTTTGCTAAAATAACACTGTTGAAAATAATTATTACACTATCAAATTAAATCTTACAGAAAAGTATAAAAGTATTAGGCGACATCTAGCGCATTACTATTAGCTGACGTTCCGTGGCAACAACGACACCTAGCGCTTAAAGAATGAACTTAGTGCTATCGCTTACTTTTATACGATACGATCGCGCTGGTATACAGTAATAAGCAGTCGTGTAGCAATCGATATAATCTAGACGACCCGACAGTAATAGTACTTAGTTATCGTTACATTATTATTCCCCGCGGTCTCCCAGACCTACGGCGAAAATTAAAAACTACCATGTATAAATATTATTAGGTAGTTAGGTAGATGCATTTCCACCCGGACAACAAAAAAAAAAAAGCTATTTGTACTTATTGCGTTAGTGAATAAATTCTGTGTATAAAAAAGAAATGATTTTTCCATACGAAAAATAAAATGGCATGAAAATTCATGTTTCTTCTGAATAAAGCTTAGAAGAAGTATATACCTAGAAGCGGTGGTAGCGTATACCTTTTGATATAGCAATATATTCTGGTGGGTTACCAGCGTGTATAATATTTTCCCCAATTTTTTTTTAACTTATAAAAATAACGTTGAACCTAGATTTGTACACCATTGGAATTTTTGTTAACAAATAGGTAATGGAGTTTGTTATGATATCAAGCAACTAACGCTTTGTTTTGTTACGCATGTTAGCGTTAGCTGTGTACACGCCAAGGCCGAGTTCTTACCAGCTTCAGTCGCAGCGCTGTCTTTACTTTTTATTTGGTCTAATACATGAGGTAAGAAGACTTTTGAGTGTTAAATAAACAAGAGCGTCATTCATCATCATCCTTCTCTAAGCAATTATTTAATTTACTTTTGGTTTTATCCGGCACAGACTGCTACTTAAATCTTATCCTTAATTATACATCATCAACGTCGAAAAAGGAAAACTACATTCATAGTTATGAAAACTCCATAACAACCTTCCTACCTACTACCTAGAGTAAGTAACAATGCAAATGTATAGGAAAGTGAATCTTTCCGCACCCATTGTTTAATATCGAGGTCCGGGTTAACAATGAAAAAGACAAATATACTTAGCGAGCTTCAACTAGAGGTGGACTTAATGGGTTTTCTTTCTTTTAGTCAACAGAGTACCACCTATTATCCAGCTCCTCATTATCAGTTCAAACATGAGGGAAACATGGTGGGCCCAAAAACGTTGAATCCTGTTGTAGCCTTGTCAGACCAACTAAAATATGGGTTCGTGTTTATGGACACTTATAAATGTAGGAATATTTGAACGTGTGTCTGAGATACGAGCTTGGTCTCGAAAACGTTCGTCCTTTCAACAAATTTAGTAGAGTATCCTTCGAATAAAGTGATGGAACATTTTATTCGCAGTGTCAAGATCTAGGGGGTGAATAGGGTACTTGATTAGATGTCGAGACCACGAGCGTTACAGTAACTGACAACTGATAGTACTACGCTATTTTATTGTCACACGTCAACCGCACAAATACGAACTTTGAATAGTAGTAAGATAAGTAGATTAGAATAATATATTTATGAAAACATATGCTACGTACCTATAAATAAAACGGACATCGGTCCGTTTTACCGTAGTACTTTTTAGGATATCAATCCTAAACAGTATGTAGAGAAACAGTTGGTGGTGTTCCTTCGCAGAAAATGAAGATATTCTTCGCCGGGATAGATGGTATGCCCGGCGGCCGACGGCCAATTGTTACTGTTCTGAACTCGTATATGTTCGAATTGACTTGCGAACTTGTATTGCGCGATACAGGGTTAGTTGGAATGCTGGGTAGTAGATGGAGCTGCTCGTCTTCTTGTAGTTTTTGTGCGGCTACTATAGATGTCGCGACAGTACTCCCCTCCAAGGCTGAAAGTCGATCGTGTTTGTTGATGTTCCAGTAAGTCGGAACTGATTCCAGTGAGTCGGAATCATGGCGGGTCCCAGTGAGTCGGGAACGTTGTGACTGTGACTGCGTGCGGCGAAGCTGGCAGTGCTGCGCAGACCGGTATGTGTAAGGTAGAGGGGGTAAGCAGTGCCGTGGTGCTGTAACCGGGGTCGGTGGAGCCGTGTTGAGGAAAGCTAGTTGCTTGCTGGTGATGGTTGTGGAACTGGAGGGTGGGTATCGAAGGAGTGTCCGGGGGGTTTTACTGGGTAGGGTCCTCTCCTCGTGGTATGAGTAAGCATACCACGCTATGGAGATGGCGAGTCCCACATATCCCACCGTCAGCGCGAATACGCTGCAGCGGCGGTGGGAATGAGTAAATACATTTCCCCCCGGACAAAAAAAAAGGGGGAGTATCTTGCTGGAGTAGCCGGTTGCGTACTGTCTTTGGGGTCATCAATTGAACAGAAAATGAAGATCTCGTTCGCCGGGCGAGGTAGTATGCCCGGCGGCCGACGACCAATTGTTACTGTTGGAACGGAACTTGTATATGTTCGAATTGACTTGCGAACTTGTATTGCGCGATACAGGTTAGTTGGAATGCTAGGTGGTAGATAGAGCTGCTCGTCTTCTTGTAGTTTTTGTGCGCCTACTATAGATGTCGCAACAAGTACTACCCTTAGAAAATGCCACCCATTATAAAGGAGAGTGGGGGAAACACGGACGGCGGACACTAAGGTATTCCTATATTAGAAAGAGATGAGAGATGCTCGATTGACGTAATCGCGAGTCGGACGTAAACATAGTCCCGAACGGTAACTCGAGAGGCGAGGCTGCGTTCGGTGTCCAAAAAAATTAGATGAAATTATAAGAAAAAATATAAATTAAGTTATAATTTATATTTGTTCTTGTAATCTCATCTAATTTTTTAGTTAAATTGTATACGTGTACATTAATCCATGCAACTTATTAAAATAATCACCTCGTGAATTGCTAGTTTCTAACCTAAAATAAAAAATATTTTTACAAAGTAGTGTGTATCGGGTAATGACGAACGAATCAATTGGGGCAACCTCGGACGTCCGTGATTACCCCGTTGTAGATTTGCTATGCTGGTACAAGTTTAACAATTTTTAAAACCTTAACATGTTTTAAAAATATCAATAAAAGAAAGAAAGGTGTCAAGAATTCAAAAGATTTCTATGATACCATGATTTGCCCAAGAAAATGAAATCCAAAAAAAAACTACGAAGTACCAAGAAGAATATTATTGTTTAATTTTGTAATGAAAAATACGAAACTGTAATAATCGAATGTGAATAATATGCTATAAAAGTAAACAAGGGGCCCACGAAAATTGTATCAATGGTGAAAGTACGTCCAGAGGATATGTCTATGATTTTTGTACTAACCCCCGCGTGATGCGGGTAAATCGGGACATCTAGAGTTTTATTTTTTCTTGAGATTTTAATAATATACCAAATGTTTATCAAAGTGAATTATGAGAGTAAAATAACGATTATTTTAAGTTAACATTTATCAATAAAAGACTTTTGTAACGTTATTTTGTTTGGTTTTATTACATGTTGGCCGCCTTCCCCTAAACTTTATTAGGTAGTATTATCATCCCGAAAATAACATGCTTTAAAGTTTAAACCAACATAGTGGAAATATTCAGATCACTGCATGTGAATGAAAATTTTATTGGCCACATCACTTCACTATTTAGTCTAAAATCACATTAATCTATGCATTTATCTAGTTCCCATGTTGGAAATGGTGTTAATTAGATTTTTACTGATAAAGCTAAAAAAAATACAGCTAGCAAGTTTCCGAAAGTTGATCAATTTGCTTATTGGAAACAATCACCTAAGTTAACAAACAAACTGAAGACAATTAAAAAAGTTGTTGTTAGAACGTTTAACAGAATTTTATAACGTAGTTTAAGTACTTGTTAGAAGGCTCCAAGAACGAAAAGTACCTAATACCTACTTACAGATATTGTTTAAACAACCTCCGTAGCGTAGCGGTGGCTTTAAATCTCGGAGGTGGTGGGTTCGATCCCCATGCTGGACAGGAAATCTTTGTGTAAATTCTAAGAGCCGTTAAGCCGTTGCTCCCGATTGGTATAACATCACTACATAGTATAAAAGAAAGTCGCGTCCCGCAGTCTGTCTTCACCAAACGCAGCATACATAGGTACCTTCAGACAGACAGCGGGAAGCGACTTTGCTTTATACTAGGTAATGATAGTAAGGATTAAAACCACTTCCAAATTGTGAACTAGAACTACATCACATTAGTGACGTTTTTGCCGATGTTTAGTATTACATCAATCAGTATGGACCTTAAGGTCGACGTTGTACAATATATGATCCCCAACTGAGCCATCCGCTAATACGAGGAACACGCAAAAGAGCGAGAAAAAAAATAGTACCTACGCCGTACTGCCATAGGTGTAGGCAGAGACAAAGGAACGACCTGTCTCGATCCTGGCATACCTCTTTTGCTTCTTCCACATTCATCATGCATGCTCGCGGGTTATAGGTACTTTTTATTTGGCCCTTTTTTTATATGTTGCCAATTTTGTCGACATATATGTCAACCTTGGGTGTCCTCTTCCAGCGTCTTCGTTCACACTCTTTCAACCATTCTTTCTAATTGCCCAAACCATCGGACATTCCAAAAAAAAAAAAGAGAACTAAAAATATGAACCCATTTTGAAACATTTGTTTTTGTCCTCACATTTTATTGATAAAGGCCTTATATCAACTCACAAAGGTACACTTAAGGGAACCTATTACAAATAAGCGTGTTTGTAAATAGGTGTTGTTGGCAATTTATTCAGTAAGTTAATTCATAATTAACTCCATGAAGCTCATTATGAACATACATGGTGCACAACGTTTGCGGTTTCCCGGTGTCAGTCGTTTGCGGTTCGGCTATTAATGAAATTATTTGCCAAAGAGCCGACAGTACCTACCTACCAGTACTGTAGAAAGTACTTCCATGTATAAAGGCGATTTAAAATGGAATATAGGTTAAATTGCATTGTATTTAAAAAAATATATTAAAATCTTCAATATTACACTAGCTGCGAACACCGGTTTTGCGTGAACCTAGAGCCTAGAACGTTATTTACAATACATATATTAAATGCAAATAATGTTTTAATCAGAATAAGTTTTAGAGATTAGTGGTTTTAAAGAAAAATACTCTTCTGCTTTAATATTTCTATTTCGATAGGTCGCAAGTCGCAACCACAAACTGCGTTTAAGCGGAGTGGCGGCGGCGGAAGCGACGCGGACGCGTTTTTAAATGAGACCGATCAAGAGCGAAGAGGCGCCCGCAATAACTTAGTGAATTGTCTCACAACTTAACGTAACAACGTCCAGTGCTGGGCAATCTGGCCGCTCTAGTTTCATACCCGGGCTGGTCACGCATCACCGTAGTGTAAGTATTGACCAAAATAATGCTCGTTATATTAAGTCGTAGATATATATTTTACAAGGATCGGATCGGCAAGCGTAGCGTAGGACGTCCACCCACTAGATGGACGGACAGTCTGGTTAAAGCCGCCGGATCACGGTGGATGCAGGCCGTTCTAACCGCAACAACTGGAGATCTATGAGGGAGGCCTATGTCCAACAGTGGACGTCCTACGGCTGAAATGATGATGATGATATATTTTACATGTTTTGAGATAAATATATAATAAAACCGCCATGTTATTTACACCTGATTACAGTCAACGCAACTGACCGCAGCGATATCCGCGCTTTTATAGTTTTATGTGTACTATTTATGGTTTATTTACGTGCATCGCGGCAAATGGGCTGCGTTCGGCTGCGATGCACAGAAATTAACCTTAAGGTAGCGCCGAACCGCACCTCGCGCCGCAACCACTGACGCCCCGCAGGACGCTGCTTGCGTGGTCGCAGCCATAGAGATTTTATGGAAACAAATATTATTATTCGGAAGCGACCTACTTACAGTTATTTGTTTAATTTTACTGCTAATATTTTAATTTGTTTATTTTTAAGCATCATTCGCAAGTAGGTACCTTCGTTTATTAAAATTCTTTTCAGGTATCCGTGCTCAGATTTTTTTGTTCATGTCAGCAGCTTTTGTCGGTCGAGTCAGTGAACATCGGTACGAGGGTAAAGTCGGGAGGATAAGGGCGGTCAAAGGTCAGATGTCTAACCCGAACAATGTAATATATCACAAATCAATGTGTGTGTGACACCTTTGGTACAAGAACATTTTTGGTTCAATTAAGGCTTGAAAACAAATTAGTTAAAGATAGGTATAAAAGTTTGAATTATACATTTTTGCACGAATAGGTATTTGGTTGTAGGTATGGATGATTTAAGTTTTACTATCAAGGAGAGGTAAGTAATCTTTCACACAACTGTATGTTGGACATCAACTAAGTCTATTGGAAGCCGTTCGGAGCCGTATGGCCGTTGCGGAATATAAATGTGACAGAAATATGAACTGTAATTTCTGTTTACACGTTTAAATTTCCATTACCGTCCGTTTACGGATCGTTACGCGTAACTTTTTCAACAGCATAGACGCGGGCTGTATGTATAAAGTAAATGTAAATATAGAAACATGTCTTCCAAAAAATTACAGCTACTTAAATCGTGAAAGGTGTTTGTTTACTTGAACATGCGAGCAAATCGGCTAGAGACAGGCTTAACAAAGTTGGGTTTGCAAATCAGTATTTTTAGGACTGCGATTCCAAGTTCAAATGGCTTATATTTTTATATATATACATACTAAATCAGGTATACAGAAAATAAAAATATTTATATCTACATATATTATTTTCTATATGTAATTGCTTTGTCAAAGCATATTATCATAAATCACGACAGCTTTAGAACTTGATACTTTTACGGTACTTTTGTAAGCAGCTGGCAAAGAGAGTGTGATACTATACTATACTTACTATACCAACGTAAAGTTCCATCAAACAGAAGTTTAATAAAGTTAATGTTCATTTATATATTCTATAACCGTTTGTCATTAAAGAATAAAGTATACACTTACATATCAGTGTAAAACTTTCAGAGTCATTTCAGCGATGAGTTATTCCTTTGATGATGTAATAAATATAGTACCTATGCCTTTTAGTATAATATTTATAATTATATATGTAGTTACCAGTACGGTAGTAAATTTAATTATCTACTACTTCTGTGCACCTATCACTTTTTCTTATCACCATGAAGTGACTGGTAGAAAATGCCTATGGCATTAAGTCCGCCATGTACCTACTGTCATTGTTTAAAATATGTATCTAATAAATAAATACCTATATAAAATCATTATCATCAGCCCGTATAACGTCCACTGCTGAACATGGGCTTCCTCCCGAGGGAGGGTATATGCCATAATCACCACGCTTGGCAGGCGGGTTGGTGACCGCAGTATTATGTTGCACACAAGGAAACGTTTCTGCCCGTTCCTTGATATACGATTATTATAGATGATGTTATAACAATCGGGACCAAAGCTAAAGCGAGCCTAATACCGCTACGCTACGGAGGTTGTCGATAATATATAAAATATATACTTAATATGGCTATTCCTGTATAGATTAGACACTTTTAAGTTATATTTTTACGACATTGATTTTATGAGAAAATAAATTTACGGTTTAATTATTTTAAAATAATTATATGTTATTCCGAGCGCAGACAATACCAATAAAATTAAAATACAGGAAATCGGTACACCCGTTCTTGTTTTACAAATGTTATTCATACTCAACTACCCAACTTTTGTATAGTAGGTATTATAGATTACTATTATAGATGCACCCCGCGGGTTAACCTCGGGAGTCGAAGCAGCTCGCGTCCGTAGGTTTACCCTCGAGACCCTACACGTGACTCCTGGGTGGTGCTAAACGAGCTGCACAGTTTACTGGTGGTAGGCTTCGGCCGCGGCTAGTGACCCACCCACCGAACAAAGCCACGCCGCCAAACGACTTTGTCGTGTTTCGGCGTGTTGTTTGGTGATGCCATTTGAAAGTCGAGTCAGGACAGCAGCGTCCTATTGCAAACCGAACATTAAACACAACGAACTGCCGCATTGAGAGACTAGTCGCGGTGGGTAGCGGGATCCGAGGCACGGTGCACCGCTGGCCGACCGCAGTCAGTAGGGGGCCCAATTGTGACCCAGCCACTCATGAGAGGCTGCCCCGCCAACTGTCGAAAAATCCCAGGGATGTGCCATCGTGCCGGTTGGCAACCGGGCGAGAGGGCATGATGGTAGTCTTTGGGGGGGCTCGGGCGTCCCCGCAGTCTCCAGACTAGTCCCCCTGTTGTGCGTTTAGTTTTTGTGTGTGTTTTTCTGGAAAAGCAATGCGTGATGCCTCGTCCTACTGTCGACTTTCGACCCTTTTTACTCCCAACACCATGCAGAGAAACAATAAAAAGAGAAAGGTTTCACAGTGGCTGCACTCCCTCTCACTGAAAGTGCACCTTTGTAACATAAGGGGTTTGCACTCAAATCTCATTCCTGTCCATCACCACCTTGAGACTGAAAAACCTCACCTCTTGTTTCTCTCGGAGACGCAGATTGGTCGTCCTTCCGACGTGTCGTACCTTAGTTACCCAGGGTACTTATACCCTGGAGCACAACTTCAAACCACGTGTGGGAGTATGTGTATATGCTCGGGATGACATCTGCATTCGCCGTCTCCGTCGATTCGAGGACCCCACCTTCTCCGTACTCTGGGCTTTGGTTGACACAGGCATTGATAAGATTCTGTATGCCTGTGTTTACTGCTCGCACACCGGGGATCCGGAGACAACTCGGCTCGCTGAATACCTTTGTGAGGTGGCAGACGCAGCTCAACAAAAGTACCCATCCGCTCAAATGGTGTTACTGGGGGATTTTAATGGCCATCACCAGGATTGGCTGTTCCCATACCGGGACACCGACCACGCTGGGAGAGAGACGCGTAAGCTTTCTTTAGCGTTAAATCTCACCCAGATGGTCCAAGGAGCTACACGGATACCAGACGTTGACTCGCATACAGCCTATTGCTTGGACCTTCTGCTGTCAACTGATCCAGACCGCTACTCAGTGTCGGTCTCTTCACCTTTAGGTAGTTCCGACCACTGTCTGGTGAAATCTGTATCTGTCTACTCCCCGCCCGATCCCTGCCCAAAAGGCACTCGGCGGATGTGGCGATACAAGTCAGCAGATTGGGATGAGATGCGGTCCTTCTTTGCATCTTATCCTTGGCAACCTGTCTGCTTCTCTTCTGGTGATCCTACCTACTAGCTAAATCAGTCGAAGCAAACTTCGTCTGATTTAGCTAGGTAGCTTCGTCGAAGCAAACAACTTGTTTGCTTCTCTGTTTGCGGAATCTTCACGACTAGATGCTGGAAGCGTGATTCCTCCTAACGTTCCAGGAAGCGAGATAGTCATGAATGACATTCACATTCGCCAAAAGGAAGTTCACAAAACGCTTCGTAATCTTGACGTGAATAAAGCCAGTGGCCCTGATGGTATATCTGCCATTATGTTGAGGACATGTGCACCCGAGTTGACTCCTGTCTTAACGCCTCTTTCGCCTCTCTCTAGAGACTGGACTGGTGCCAAAGTCTTGGAAGCTAGCAAATGTGCAACCCGTGCCCAAAAAAGGTAGTCGTGCTGACCCTTCAAACTACAGGCCTATCTCCATCACCTCCATACTCTGCAAGAGCATGGAGCGTGTTATCAACACCAGGCTTTTAGCGTAGAAGCCTAGAAGCTAACAACCTCCTCAGCGATCGACAATACGGTTTCCGCCGAAACCGGTCCACTGGGGATCTTCTAGCCGGAGTGAGGCCATCGAGAGACACGGGGAAGCGCTTGCAGTTTCTCTGGACATCTCGAAGGCCTTTGACAGGGTTTGGCACGATAGCCTTATTGGCAAGCTTCCTGCATACGGTCTACCTGCTGCATTTTGCGCTTGGATTTCGGATTTCCTGAGGGATCGGTCATTACGAGTGGTCGTTGACGGCTGCTCGTCTGAGCAAATGGCTGTCAATGCCGGTGTTCCCCAGGGGTCTGTACTCTCTGCGACGCTTTTCCTGCTGCATATCAACGATCTGCTGAAGCCCGGTACCTTTGGGTATGCAGACGACAGCACGGTCGTGAAGAGCTACACTTCCAATGCGCGGGCCAGTGGGCCGGATATAGAGTTGCTCAGAGAGGCCATGGTTGAACGCTTAAACTTGTCCCTTAAGGCAGTCTCCGATTGGGGCGATGCCAACCTGGTTCAGTTTAACGCTAGTAAAACCCAGGCGTGTTTGTTCTCCGCAAAGAAGAGGCCGTTTCGACTGTCTCCTTCTTTCCGAGATGCATCCGTGCAGTTAACTGACAAGCTTGAGCTGTTAGGCGTTGCTCTTTCATCGACTCTAAATTTTGGCTCATATATTGAGTCGAAGGCCCAAATAGCCTCCAAAAAGCTTGGCATCCTCTCGAAGGTGAGAAAGTACTTCACACCAAATCAGCTGCTCACATTATACAAAGCCCAAGTTAGAGCATGTATGGAGTACTGTTCTCATCTATGGGATGGTTCCGCCAAGTATCAACTAGAGGTACTGGAGTCGATTGAGAGGCGCGCCAAAAAGTTAATAGGCAACGTAGCCGAGTCTCAGCTGCAAAGCCTTGCGCACCGACGAAGGGTTGCCAGTTTGTCGGTTTTTTATCGGATACATTTCGGAGAGTGTGCTGAGGAACTGCACAACTTAGTTCTGCCTTCCCCTTTCTTCTATCGGACAACAAGACACTCGGAGAGGCGCCATCAGTACATGGTCGATATTCCCAAAATACGTACGAAGCGCTTCGAGTCCACGTTTTTTGTACGTACTGCGAAGATGTGGAACTCCTTGCCGGGGTCTATATTTCCCGATAAGTACGATATGGGTCTCTTCAAATCAAGAGTAAACCGGTTCCTTCTAGGTAAGCGTGCTCCATCCTAGGCTATTCCGATGCTTAACATCAGGCAGGGTGTAGTCAAACGCTAACCTATATCTAAAAAAAAAAAAAAAAAAAACCTTCGTTGGACTGCTACTCTGCTCCATTGGGATTTACCATGATGTTTTATAGCTATATGGGTTTTACCAATAACGTTTTGTAGCCATATTGGTTGTACCATGATTTTTAATAGCCATATGGGTTTTACCAATAAAGTTTTGTAGCCATATGGGTTAGGATAATAATAGCCATATGGGTTTTACCAATAAATTTATGGAGATATATGTTTTATAGCAATATTTAAATGCAGCTAATAAAATATGAATGAAAAATTTCGCAAATCCAGTAGTTATTGTGTGAAAGAGTAACTAATATCCATCCATCGAAACAAACTTTCGCGTTTATAATATTACTTAATCCTAGCAATATTATCAACGTTAAAGTTTTGTACCTACACAACTAATTAGTGGTCTACATATGTTAACAACGAAATAGACAAACAAGTTCATTCCAAGTGCCGCGAGCCAGTGAGGGCTCTAGAGTATTGTCAGGTCTATAATTAGTACATTTGACAGGTGACAGTTGGTACTATCGACCCTCACGACACACTGGGGACTCTTTTTTGTTTACGAGTTATATTAACATTTTAAAAATAGAACAGCAATTGTGTTTTTAAATTTACATTTTAAACTGCTTATTACTCAAGAAGGATCTTATCAAACTGAGAAATTGCCGTGATCAGAACAAGCGGAGCGTTGGATAGTGAATTCGTTAAATATAGCCTTCCCGGGGACTATCCATCATACAAGACATTAATACCTAAATACATTACGGAAGTCTGAAATTTCCTCATTTAATGCTTCTATATATATAATATTGGTTTAAAATTAGCTTTAAAGATTGTTTTAGTGTTGTGTATGTATTTAATGAAAGTTACAAATAATTAAAATGGAAATTTCTAGTTTATTGATTTGAGATAATAACCAAAGACACATTCTAAGGTTATCTTTAAAAAAATCTAATTTTCTTTTAATTCCTTTGCCCACGTAACTCCCGTTCTCGTAGCAACTTCACAATTAAATGGCTTATAGCCTTCCTCGTCCAATGAGTTATCTTACACAGAAATATTTATTCAAATCGGACTAGCAGTTCCTGAGATTAGCGAGTTCAAGCAAACAAATTCTTCAGCTTTATACATTTTTTAAGGCGTGTTATTTTATCTTATTATATTATAGGTACTTAACTACTACACTGCGTAGAGTAAAGGTGAGTTAATATTTCGCAAAACCAAAGTTAAACATATACAAGTAAAGGTACATACACAAATTTGAACAATACTAAAATCTTTACCGAAAATACCTTATTATTTAATTGATCGTAAACAGTTGTTAAGATACTTAGTTTTACCCTAATACCTACTTATTGCCAGACTCTTAACTGTTTAATTGTCACTCTTCTACAAACAATGTCAGCGGACAATAGTATTATGTGCTATTATGTGTCGCAGCTACGTGGAAAGTTCGAATTAAGAGCTAGCCATTGACCTAAATGAAGCTAGTGCTAAAACCAAGTCTTTGAACTTTTTTTATAAAAAGGCCATACGTTGACGAAGTGCTTTTAATTAAAGTACGGTATCTAGGCTCTTTATACATGATTTTAACTAACTGATTCAGGAATCAGTGAATCAGTGATTCAGAGAATAGGACTATTCTCTGAACTGAAGTGCTGGGTGCTGAAGTGCTGGGTGGCATCTTAAAATAAAACATCTTCGTACATCTAATTGTCTATTACTGTAATAGGTACGGTTTTGTCATCGTCATCATCAACCCGTATAACTGATGAACCTGGATCCTCCTCCCGAGGGAGGGTTTTTCCATAGTCACCACCCTTCGCAGGCGGGTTAGTGACCGCAGTATTAATAGGTACACACAAGGAAACGTTGCTGTCCGTTCCCATGGTTGTTATAGGTGATGTTATAACAATCGGGACCAACGACTTAAAATGCTTTCCGAGGCACGGAGTTGTAGTCCCTCAACCAACCAGACCTGGAAAGAAAGGTTAGAATTTACACAAATATTTCTTATCCGGAAAAGGGATCGAACCAATGACATCCGACACTTAAAGCGAGACTTACACCGCTACGCCGCTAAGCTTATTTTTGGCGCCATTTGTTACCTTTTAAAAAGTTTCTGATTTAGTAAGAAACTTTCGTGGATAGGTAAAAAATTGCTTTCAACAAAAAATAGAAAAAAAGTTAAATTCCATGTTGTTTGCTTGTAACCTTAAATTTTCAAAGACCGATTTTGCCTAAATTGGTCTTTGAAAATTGACAGAGATTTGTACAGGCCAGCATGTAATTACGTATTTATACTAATATTATATATAAAGCTGAAGAGTTTATTTGCTTGAACGCGCTACTCTCAGGTAGGTACAGCGTATTCGATTTGAAAAATTCGTTCAGTGTTAGAGTGCCCATTTATTGATAGGCTATATTTTATTATGAAGTTCCCACTGGAACGGAGGCGAAGCGAGTGAATCCGGACGCGGGACGTCAGTTAAAAATAAATTAACTACTCAGATTATAAATGTTTAATAGGTACAGTAAAACAGTGTTCTACGAACCGTTTAAACTGAAGTGGTGCTAATTTACGACTGGTATTTGTAAACATGAGGCGCACATGAATGATTTGTTTACATTACGGCTCCGCACTCCGGATTAGTTTCCTATTAGTAAAAGTACCGTGTAGTGTAGTGTTGCACCATGTAAGGTGATACCAAAATATATGCTATCCTTCTAACAGCTGATAATCTATACACTATACTAATATAGTTGCGTGGCGTTGCGGGCGCTCAACGCGATATCACAACGGGTCGATTTATTTAGCTGCACGCTGAGTGAATTTACACGAACCGCTTACCTATTATATTTTATCTGATAGTTCACAAATAATAACTGTATATGTATGATAGGTATTAATGAAAGACTAAAGATTGCATGTTTTTAATAAAATTATATTACATAGATTTAGATAAGTAGGTACTTAAACTACGCTTTTGTATTAGGTTACCTGTAATAATATTGTATGTGTGAAACAAATAAATAAATAAATAAAAATATTATAGAGCTGAAGAGTTCGATTGTTTGTTTGTTTAGCTTCAACGCGCTAATCTCAGGAACTTCTGATATGATTTGAAAAATTCTTTCAAGATTAGAAGCTACGTTATGCAGGAGTAACATAGACTCAATTGAATGATGCCAACATTAAATAGAGTCTATGTTGCGATGCGATGTTAGAGTACTTCCAAAAATTGTAATGGAAATTGCAATAGTATTTTAATGTAACATACATAATGCAACCGGAGCTAGGTCCTCCTCCTGTTTATAGTGTTCACCAACAAAATACATATTAATACATAATTAAAAATTACACTATCTACTATTCTTTAACAGTTTTGAAAAAATATATGCCTTTCCTTTGGTAGGCATATCTTTTGTAAGCACCTTACATACTTGCTAGTGTTGCATTATACAGTGGTCCGCTCTTATCTGTCAGTCAGCTATTAATTGTGCGTTCGCGTGGCCGTGGCCGGCTATTGTATCATCAAAAGGGGTTAATGGTACCTTCATACACTTTATACATTATACACGATCAATATTTAGACGTTGAATCATCATATCTATGAAGTATGACCACTCTAGGAATATCTACTAGCTTATACGTATATAAATTAATTGCATATGTTATATGTGTGTATGTTTTATGTGTAGGTATCTACCTACTTAAGTATTTATTTGGTTCCTGTTACTACCTACCTACATATGTATCTACATTAGATAATACTATAAAAAGGGAAAACTGAAAATATAATTCATTTGCAATTTTAAGTTAAAATAAATATTTCGCCTTTAATACCTAGACTAGACAGCTAGACTGTTGCTAGATGCTATCTAACAGTTCTCATGAAAGGGTTTTAAAGGGAACAGGTTATACACAGGTGAACCCACGAAGGAGACTGATGAGATGGTACTGAGACTAGTTTTAAATAATTTGCTAGTATAATACCTACATATTAAGTCTGTCTCCATTCTTAAGTTTCATTCAAGAGATATACTTATATATTTTTTACAAAGAGAGAGACGTAGGTACATGGATTTTAATTTTAAGTTTTAAAATCTTTGTTTTTTTTAAGAGTTTTGCAATCTACTAGCATTCTTGTTAACTCCCCGTGCTAAGCTAAAGCATTTTAGCTTAGCACTACCGACGTGAACCCACTCGTGACAGCATTGTCACGAGTGGGTTCACGTCGGTAGTGCAATGGGTAGGGAGCCATACCGACACGCTAGCCATTTGGCTACGGCCGCTTCCAAAAAAAATATTCTCACCTAATTAAAATTATTCCTATAAAGTTATTCTCACGACTAACATCTGGATTTCGGTGTTGAGACTTGAAACAAATGAAAACTAATCGAATAATACCAAATCGCTTTAATTGCAACATCGCTGAGAAATCTATGCAATTTGTAATTGCGATCAGAACAAATCAAACGAACTCGTACTGCAAAGGTCTCTACAACCCTGTAATACTTTCATTACTGCATCGCTACTTGCATATCAACAATAACGTGATTAAATTTTAAATACAAGTCTTTTACTCATTGATGTCGCATTACAATTATTTCTAAGAATATCTAAGTATATATGTTACGGCTAATAGCCGAAGTGCGGCTACACCTAGTTTTAGCAGGCTACAACTAGGTGCAGCCGGCTACAACTAGGTGCAGCCGACCACATGCGGTTAAACTTAGATCAACCTCAATAAGTCCCTGTTCAACTCCATTGGTTTAGGTTTAGGTTTTCTTTTTTAACCACCCCAACACCTTTTTGTGCCGTGCATAGGTATTGTTTAATTTAGAGTTGAACAGGGACTTATTGAGGTTGATCTAAGTTTAACCGCATGTGATCGGTTGCACCTAGTTGTAGCCGGCTAAAATGAGGTGTTGCCGCACTTCAGCTATTAGCCGTAACATATACATTATACCTATATAACCTCATGCAGTTTTACTAAAGTACCTAATGTTTTTTTATTATTTGTGCAAAATATTGTGTTATTTTATCAGTCCTTATCTCCTAATCTATACATCTTCTATATATATATAATTAAACTGTAGAGGTCGAATGTCTCTACATATAAAAAAATGCTAAAATCCGAGTCAGGGGGATGTTAGAAGTAAAATAGAACAAATCTAGTTTTTTTTTTGGTTTCTGTGTTTGTATGTTTAAATACTCACAGAAAATTAATGAGTTCCCGTGGGATAGTTAAAAAACTGAAAGAATAACATACACCACGCGGACAAAGTCGCGGGCATCAGCTAGTCTAAGTTAAAATAATAGTTATCTTTCAATGGTAACTGGACTGGCTAAAATATACTTTTTTTTCGGACGGGCATTTATATAGTCAGCCATGAGTCTTTCGCTTCTTCACCGGGCATACAGGCGAACAGTGCTCCAGCCTTCTTAAATGTTTATAATCTAAAACTAAGCAACCTGCGCAAGAGGGCGCCCCCCGTAGATGTGGTACTTGGACCTCTGCTTAAGGCGGTCGCTGACGGAGGGATTGAGGGATTGTGAGTTTTGGTTTTTAGGGAAATTTTGTGCAACTGTCGCTCTACGTTACAGTTTGTGGGCCTCTCGCACTTCGGGTCAACGTGGGTAACGTAAAGTTCTTTGTAAAGTACCTAAGGGTCGGGAAATCGCTGTTATCTATATACGAATGCACAAACCAATCAACTTTTCGTAAACATATTCCTACAAATTACGTTGTACTACATTTTTCTATTTGTAAAGCAAAATCCTACTTCGTCCGTACGTATATCTATCATTGATATATTGTAGCAACATAGACAATAGGTTATGTTGTAGTATATGAGCTAGACACGAATATTTGTTGTACCCAGAGTTCTCGCAGTTTGTTCCGTTCGACTAATCCATCACTTACCCAGCGAGAGTTTCACTTCAATTTTGTTTTCCCTTGTTTATTTGCGACTACAATAGAGTATGCAAGTACATTTCTCTTTACTTATAATTACTAGTATTGCGTGGCTTGTTAAAAAGAGACAGAAATTTATTTGAAAAATAGTAAAAGTTATAGTGTTTTGAACAGAATCAATATCAAGATATAGAAAGAAAGAAAAACATTAAATGAACACATAAAACAAATACTAAGTAGTCATTACAGTCATTTAAAAACAAAAAGAAGTAGGTACATAATTAAGGACAACACTTGAGTCTCGGACGCCATACATATAAAACACAACCATATATAGAGTCAGAGAAAAATTTAATGGATACATGGATATGGCGAAAAAAAAATTATAATCACTTACTATATCAAAAATTATAATTAATTACTTCAAAACCTCAATAAATAAATAAATGTTAAGGATCTTACCAGTAGATAGCGCTCGTTCAAGAATGCGACGAGATTATTTATTTCAATTTCGTAAAAGTAGAAAAAAGAAATCGTTGCCATACTTAGCTACTTTACTTGCCTCACGTACTAACATTTTTTTTTGTCCACGGTCATTTACGCATTCCCACCGCCGCGCCGCCGCCGCGCCGCTGCAGCGTATTCGCGCGCTGGCGATGGGATATGTGGGACTCGCCCTCTCCATAGCGTGGTATGCTAAACTCATACCACGAGGAGAGGACCCTACACACAAAAACCCCCCGGACATTCCTTCGATTCGCCGTTGGCGGGGGCCGGGCTGACGTACTAACCTAATATCAATGTTTTGTTCATGTATATGTTACGGGCAATTTGATAAGTCCGGGCATTATTAATAATGGCCGGTCTGTATTAACAATGCCCGAGTCAATTGGGCAATGTGATTAAAACAGCATGATTAATCACTTTTCCCCGGCCATTATGAATAATGCCCACCCTATCTTGGGCAAAGTAATAAAATAGGTGAAATGTAGTGTTTTTGTTTTATTAAATGAAATTAAACTTACAAAATTTTATATGAGCAGCGCAAAAGGATTTTAGGTGCTAAAAAAAAATAACCTAAGCCTAAACCAATTTATCACATTGCCCGGCTACAAGTAGGGAATTATTCATACTGCCCGGTCCAAGTGATAAATTCAAGCTATCTCAAACACTGACTTATTACATGGACCACGGGCCGTCGGACATTATTAATAATGGCCGGTCAAGGTGATAAATTTATCACTTTGCCCGTCGCTCTTGGGCATTATTAATAATGGCCGGTCCTTATTAATAATGCCCAGTTAATCACGTTGCCCGTATCATATATATACATAATCGTAGGATGCGTAGTATTGCGTAGCACTTGAAGTAGTTTACAAGTGGATGCTACGTGCCGTGAGTCACGATTTCTACATTATCCTCTACTGTGACCAATTTCACATTTTGAGCAATATTTGTCTTTGTTATGTTGGAGATATATAGGTATTAAATTGTGTAAAGAGTGCTGCTATCTTTTGTGATCCTCGTCTATTTAAAAAACTTTGCGTCCTATGAATTATTTCATAATGATATACGAATGACTCTAAAGTAAGTATATATTTTTATTAGGGAAAAACCTTGGCATGTTACCTCGCTTCATTAGATGCACCTTTATGAAACTAATGAATTGCCTGCCCAGCGATTGGTGATTATGGGAACTCCCCTTTGAAAGCCCATGTTCATATTCTCATGTTCAGAAGTGGACGATTGAGAATGTTCTGAGCAATTATATAAAAATCGTAGCATTCAGTTTAACAGTTCACCCGGTAATAAGCTATCAAAGATTGTTCTAATCCGACTGGTAGCTACAGAGTTAAGTGTGCTACAAAAATCCTTCCCGCTTTATTATATTAAATAGCTGCAGCCCGCGACATCGTCCGCCTAAAATAGGAAAATGTTGTTGTCGTAAAAAAAGTATCCAGAAAAAAAAGTCTGAATTATTCAGCTTTCTACCAGCGAAGTAAATTCTTAATCGGTACTACCGTTTTCGAGATTAAGCTTTATACACGGACAGCTATATAGACAGACAAAATAAACCTTATAAAAATAGCCAGTGAAAGGTCCATCAAAATTGCTTCCGCCATTACTAAAATTAGCCGGAACCAAAAAGACATTTTTTTCATTGTGTTTTTGTTATAAGTACCCTATATACCTACATCATATCATATGCATTTAGTTAAAACCTCTTATTGTTCCATTACAACATTTTATCCATTAGTATTAAACATATAGATTATGACAACCTCCGTAGCATAGCGGTAATTGGCTCGCTTTAAATCTCGGAGGTCGTGGGTTCGATCCCTACACCGGACAAGAAATCTTTATGTAAATTCTTAGATTTCTTTCCGGGTCTGGTTGGTTGAGGGACTACCCTCCGTGCCTCGGAAAGCACGTTAAGCCGTTGGTCCCGATTGTTATAACATCATCTATAATAATCGTATATCAAGGAACGGGCAACAGCGTTTCCTTCTGTGTTACAACATAATACTGCGGTCACCAACCCGCCTGCCAAGCGTGGTGACTACGGCAATACCCTCCCTCGGGAGGAGGCCCATGGTCAGCAGTGGACGTTATACGGGCTGATGATGATGATGATGATGATGATATAGATTATGACAAATATTTTGCAAATACATACCGAGTATTTTGAGTGCCTATAACCATAGAACTAGAACAACGGCCTATACGAAAAAGCTTTATAGAACAATAAATATTCGTAGAATTCCAAATGGCTTGACAATTTTCAGAAGCACCTGACAGCGGACGGACAGGTTAAATAAAACACAATAATAAAGCTCCCGACAAACAAATTTATAACCGACAAGGCAGTTTTTGCATCAAATATTTTTATTAGCTAGGTAGGTAAGTTTACATTAAGTGACAAAGTTGATTATTATACTCAACTGTATCACTTAATGGACCATATTATCCTTCCTACTATATTCTACTAATATTACAAACTCAAACGTTTGTAAGTATGGATGGATGTTTGTTACTATTTCACGCAAAAACTACTGAACGAAATTGGCTGCAATTTTGCACTGGGATACGCTGGATGTATAACATATTGGCTACAAAACATCACGCTCCAACCCACTGGAAAAGAGGGGTAAAACCGCGGGGCGCACCTAGTAATAGAATATTATATTATTATGTCTTCTCAATCTTTTCATTAGTACTTTCCATATTTTTCTAGACTTGGGCATCGATTCTGATGATAACTAGATCAAGGCACCTGAATCGATGTCCAAGTGTAAAAAAATATTTGTTACTATATAGTAGTTTAAGAAAATGTATAATTACCAGCTTTATGGCTGTCATCATGGCTGAATTGAAGGACCCCATGTCGAAGGACGAATAAAACGCGTGTGCTGGAAAAGAATTATTGTTTTTGAGGTGCAACAACGAAAAGCACTCCCAAATTTCTTTGTTCGTAATGGCATGGTGGTCACCGTAAGACCAGCGCGCGTCTAGCGGTCTAGAAAGTAAGTGATAATAGAAAAGAGTTCTTCGGCACGCTCGCCACAGTGCATTTGGTAGAAGGCGCTAAAGGCTAATATCGCGGTGCAGTTGGCGAGTGGCTTCTTCATCACCAAAAATGCGAACTGCTCAACGCTGGACTGCAAATAACTAGCACTACTACACAGACCCGCCGGAGAAGAGTGCGAGAGCGCGACGCGACCCTTTGTTTGAAAATAACAGTCCGATGCCTCGTAGATCCGAAGTGCGAGAGGCCCGCGAACTGTAACAAACTTATAAAATTTTCAACCCCTTATATCAGACAGGTCGCAACCAATTTACTGATTAACGGAACGAGATTGCAGCCAGTGGCGTCAACAGTTTTTTTTGGTATAACTGTCGAATCTTTGGATTTGCAATGGAGCACACATAAAAACTATCTGGAACTTAGTTCTGCGGCATACGCAATTAAGACAGTAAGACGGCTCTCTGATTACACGGCCAGACTAGTATATTTGAGTTATTTTCATAGAATTATGTCATATGGAATTCTTCTATGGGGAAACTGTGCGGACATTGATTGCATATTTGTGCTGCAAAATCGCGCTGTTAGAGCCATATAGTATAAACTTGGACCGCGGGTTTCACTACGGGAGAAGTTCAAAGAAATTTAAATTCTTACTGTATGCAATATATACCTATATGAAAACTTGTTATATACATAAGAATATAGATAAGTTTCAGAAAAAAATGATATACATAATATGAAAACTAGACATAAGCATGACTTAGTTGTTTTTGCAACTCGTCTCCATAGAATAAGCAACTCTCTTATGGGGCAATGTCTTCACTTTTATAACAAACTCCCAACTTATATTAGAGAACTATCTGTTAATAAATTTAAAGCCATTGTCAAAGCTTAATTATGTAAAAAGGCATATTATGAAATATCAGACTATGTAAATGACAGAATGGCTTGGGAGTTACTTGCTCTGGAATGAGGAGAATTTAAAAAGGATTCCTCTGAGTTTCTTGCCAGTTCTTCTCACAGTTGCCATATCTTGAACTGGTAGGAAAAGATCTGGGCGCATCATCTCATCTATTTAGGTCACAGAAAATCTTAGTTAGAGATTAAGATAATAGAGATTGCACCTTCGCCGCCACGGCCGAAATCGGTCGGGAGGAGACTATTATTTTATAAACAAAAAAGCTAAACATATTATTAAACTATAAGACATATTTCGTAGCTATTCATGTTTTTTTATTTATCAAAGGTTAGAAATTCTCCTTTCCTATATTTTCTCAATAATCTCTATGTTTATGAGTAAACTTTTACCATTAGTAACAAGAGTAGGAACTAACTTGTTACTATTAACCTAATAAAAACTTCTACCGTAATAAGCTGTTATAATTTGGAAACTGCTATATATTTTTATGGTACCTAATAAGTAACATAATTGAATTGTCATCAATTTAAAATTAATGCGACTCCAAAACTGTCAACGATCTTGATTGATTTCTATCTTCGAATAAGTCGGCATTTGCTATTAAAAATAAGTAAGAGGGAACGAAAAATATTGCTTTGCATTTAAATTAATTAATTTACAGATATCCGTTCTTAACCCATTTTAATTATTTTTATATGATCAATAAAGTGCGAATACTTTAAAAACTTAAATTAAACATTGCTTTAATGCAATGTTTTTTATGATTTATTTTATTTTACTATAGAGAGAAAATTAGATATGTTGTATATATAATTAGAACTATTACTTCTTACTATATTTTAAAAAGGGTATTGCGCAGTTACTAAATTCAATCAGAAACTATGCTATGATGAAGAGTTGAATTTATCGAAATATCGATTACGAGATGAAATACGAGCAATATATCGCCGAGGGTGACGCCATTTAAAATTCTGTAAATATAAACGTATTGCGTAACCAACCGCCTTGTTATACCTACCTTGTTTAAAAGTTACTTTCACAACACATTTCACAAAGAAAAGTTTTCTCGATTATGATAATTTTACTAAAATGTATTTCTTTTGTTCAATTAAGGTGAAAATCTGTTTTTTTGTTAACTTCTAATAGGTACTTACGATAGGAGAAAAGTGGAATATAAAAAAAAAGTTATATTATAAACTAACGGATACCAAATAAAGTACAAATGTTTTCATATATAAAACCATTTCACATTATTTAGTTAGTCAAATAGCACACTTTTTAAAAATTTACTGCGTTTTATTACAACTAATAAAATATTTATTTTTAATGTTTTATGTATTAAGTAAATGTAAGTTTTTATTTTACCAATTACCGAAATGTATTCCAACTACCCATTGGCTAAATATTGTCAGGAAATCCATACAAACATGAGTTAAAGGTACTCTATTGTACCAACAAGTATAAGTATATTGCATCGAATTAATTATACAGAAAAGTTATAGTCTGTTGTAGACAAACTGTCATAAAATTGAACCATCCGATTGTTATACAGTTATAAGGACATGACATGGATCTCACATATTATGACAAACTTCGAGAAAAAATGCCTTAATTACTGTAGGATTATTGTAACGCATTTCCCATGTTGTATTATTGAAGCTACACTAGCTTTATAAATTTATTTTTTTGCATGCAACGCAGAGCATCGAAAACAATTTTATGAAAGTTATAGTAATATCGTTACATGGTTACCCTCTTAAAATTTATCTGATTCAAAATTAGTAATTTAATAGGATTTCTCTGACAGTGATCCTTTGATCAAAATGCGCCAATATTAATAAACTAAATACTGTATCAATACTAAGAGCAAATTTTTTTCTCCGATAATTTTAACTGACCATTCCAAAATCTATCCTAAACCAGTATTGAACTTAAACTTAAAAATCGCAAATAAAAGCTAGTAATAAGACTTTTAACAGTATCTTATTCGACTACGTACTTATATCATATCAGACGCCTGAGAACAAAGACTCAACTAGCAGACAGGACCACTATAAAAGTTGAGCGCACAGTCTTTGAAACTCATTACCTACTTAGTGCACTTACAGAGTTGCCTTCATATATAATATTAGACAGACAACATTTAGACAGAAAGATATATTGTTAAAAAATCTCATCAAACCCAATTTTATTACCTATCGGCTCTGGGAAGCCTTCAATTACTTCTACTGAGAAATAGAGGTCAAATATTTCAACGCACTTCCCACCGATCACAACGTGGGGCAAGTCTCATGGGGTTTTCTTTCCCCTATTAACACTTCCTTTTCGTACGCAAACGTACTTCGATTGTTTATTTCCGGCAGCAGTTCTGTAGGTATGCACTATTTATACGGGTAGCTATTTACTACGATATAAAACCTTACTTTTCCTTTTAATTTCTTGAGAGGGCCTTCTTCTGTAAATAAAAAATCCACCCTCGCAAGTTATTCGCTAGTAACTTTTTATGAAAGTGTAAGTACCTTCGTAATCTCAGTATGAATTGAATCACAATATTAAATATGCAGGCCCTTACTGGGTTTTCGGTTAAGGAAAGAATTCACATGCAGGTACGATGACCTGGATCGTCAGAGGTGTCCAACAATTAGAATTAGAGGAGTGGGCGGGTGGTTGGCGGTGGGCGCCGCGCGCTGGGCGGCCGGTGACGGGGCGCGCGGCGCGGCAGTCGGCGCTCGCGTCCCGCGCCAGTCGAGCGTCGCTCGGCGGTATTATGCCGGCGCGCCCGAGCCGCCCCCCACGTGCCGCGCCGCCGGCCGCCGCCGCGCCGCGTCGCCTCTGCCTCACCGCCGTCGTCACTGGCTCCCACACCGTAACGCACGCTATTACTCGACTCCCGTCTACCGGAATGTAAATATTTATGGATGTCAGTTTTCAGTTGTTTAGATTGGCTGTGAATTTTAAGGTACGTAACTAATGTCTGGTGTTTCGATTTTTGCACGACATCATAGAGAGATGACCGTGTCGATCGTATAGAATGAATGGGTCGGTCGATTAAAAAATTAAATAAATAGCATGTCTGTTCGATATCGCATTGTGCTTTGTGCCTTTGTACATAATTGCTGACGATGACTTCGATTTGGCGTTCGGAGTTATACCTACTTTATATATTTTGGATCGATAGTTTGCTATTAAACGTAGGCAGTATTAGTCGAACAGATTTTTCGCATCACAGTATGTACTTGATTAAAATTATGACAGCCGCAACCGACAATACGCCGCGCTGCCGCCACCAAATTACCAATTTTGTATGTTTTACTATAATAGGTATTTATGATAACAAATAATGTTATTGTTTATTTTCTACGTAAAGATATCACAAGATTTATTGTGATTTATTTGATTAATTATTTAAGGTCTCGGTGATTTATGGCGTCAAATGTCGAATCATTCATTAAATTCAGTAAATACCTAAGTTCATAATTTATAATGCAGAGTAGAAATGCAATGAACTTTAAAGAAGGCAATAAAACAAGGCACTTACTATATTTATGTCAATATTGGTACTTCAGAGCATTATTATTACATGTCTACATTTACGAGTCTTCGATAGGTTCAACACAAACATACATCGGAATAATACCTACGTACAAGTACACAATCACATTACTCTTTATTTCTATCTAAACGTAAACATACTCTCACTAAACAAACAATTTTAACGCTGTCAATTTTTTCATTGTTACACAAAATATTATTATTCATTGGCATAAAATGTTTAGGTGAAAATGAAATCAACAAGGCGTGTTCGGGTACATGAAGATGCTATACGCCATAGGTAATATATTACCATATTTTCTAACCGTAGACCTTGCGTAGACAAGATAATACCTAATTTTGATTTATTTCTCCTTAATTATGTTGATCCGTAGATGAAACCTTAACTTCAAAACAACTATTCTTACCTAACATCTTCTTACTTTTTATTTGCTATAATCAGTAGTTTTTGTACATTTATAATTAGAAAATATTTGGATAAAATTAATACTATTAACAATGGCGTCATAGTTTGGAAAACATAAGAACATTAACCGCTTTTATTAATACGGTCAATTTAATTGCGATCAATTATTGAGCATCAATTATTTATTTATCCATCACCTGTAGAGTTTTGTTTTATGTTAAATGAAATTCGTTTTTAATTTTAAAAAGCTTTGAATACAACATAGGTAAATTGGCTTGTAAATAAATATAGAATTTTATTTTTCATTTAAAAAATGTATATATATATAAACTTATTTTCTGGGGTAGAGTAATAAGTAAAATTGTAGATAAACAAATTAACAAAGATTTTATGTTAGGTTTTTCGATTTGAAAAATCTCTGTAACCCGTAGTCACAAAGTAGACTGAGTACACCCCTATGCCTCTGAAAGCACATAAAGCTGTCAGTCGGGCGCCTGATCTCTCTCCGGTCTTGTTGAATTAACGCCCCATAGGATTATCAAACTATATTTGACAACCAGTTCCACTTCTGTTTACATACTCCGCTTATCTTACCGAACTTCACAAATACTTGTTACCGAAATGCTGTCAAAGAGTAGGTACTAAGAAATTCATAAAATTAACATAATCAATTTAGTTTTTAATATTTGTGTCGTAGACATTTACCTCGATATAACCTTAGATGTATAGAGTAATTGTTATTCATTTTCGTTAAATCATATTCAATCAAAAATAGATTCTCCTGATGTTCCGATGCAAACTGCTTGTTAACGGATTTAAAATTTAATGCTAACGTAGAATGGATCTGAGAAGAGAACCAGAGCAAGTGGCGCCGCATTCTAAAAAAAAAGTCTGCATTTGAATCTAGCCCCTAAAATAATGATATCTGTCCTTGTAGTACACAGTTTTATTTATAGTTTATAGATTAAACAAAAGCCAACAGTTGTTCTAGTCTACCTAAATTTGCATGCCTTGTCTAGCAGGCGGAATATATGTCACTATGTATGCTAAACCATCTGCAAATGTATTTTAAAACTTGTATACTCCTGCAAATAAATGATTATTATTATTATTACTGTCGAATAATTCAAATACAACACGTATTTGAACTATTCGACAGTAAGATTTCAATTTAAGAAAAGTATTTCAATTTTAAGGCAATTCATAATTCAATTAAATCCGCCTTTCTACATATTTATTCCGTTATATACAATTAATTTATATATATTCTCCTTTGTGCAATACCGAATAATTAAAAAGTAGGTACATTTATAGGTAGGTGGCTGGCTGTGTATATTTTAATCAATCAGTAAAAATAAAATGTTGTTTTGTTCAGTACATTGTAATAAATGATAATGTAGAATTGAGTTGAAGATCTCAAAGTCAGAGCACGTCTTCTTGGCAAAGCAATCATAAACGATTTGCCTGAACATTGAAAGATTTATCCACGTATGAACAGAAATCGGCTTATGTGATAAATTCTAAACAAAACAACAATCATTCGAAATTTTGATCATAAGGTTTCAAAATAACTATTTGTTTAGTATTTTTACTACCTATATTTCAATGTCGGGTAAAATGTTGACATCTAACACCAACGAAATATTTATTACATTCTTTACGACATAATTATATTCTTAATTCCTTTGTCTAAGGTTACCAACATTATTATTTTCTCATTACATTATACGAACTTCGTAATGAGGGTAACACAAAGAATTTATATGTAGGAAGTTTTATTAAGAACTACATTAACGATTTGAAATCCCGGAGTTTCTTTCTCCCTTTCTTCTCCGGGTCGTCCACCTAGGTAGTTAGTGAAAGGTTGCAGGTTAGCTAGGGTAGGATTCTCGCCTGCGAGGACCGCGTTGTACCCCTACCCCTGCCCTGTGATCCAGCGCCTGTAGGCCGTGCCAGCGATCACTTCCTCTTATATCCATAAATCTGACTTTGATATCAGTGGCACCTCTGGGTTGTGGTCCTAACCCCATAAGGGTGCCCCCAAGTGTGTGTCACTTAATTGTATGCTTTCTAATTTAAAAAAAAATGTAAATATGAACTTATTATGAGTAGAGGTATTAATGACACACGGACAGACGGAGTAAATTGTCTGTAATGTCCTACAATTATCAGCTCTCACAGGTTGCATTTACTAGTTATAGTTACCTAAGTAGTTTTATTCATAGAATAAGAATAATAACCTATTAATTATATTTCTTTTTCATTGTGATTTTGACAAGTACAAGTGTATGTAAATACCTAAGTGCTGAATAAATTCATTATTTCATTATTTATTTCATTATAAACAATTTGGAACTTTTGCGTTAGACGTATAAAAACTACTTATAGTCTGAACGTCGATTTTATATAATATGACTTTACCTATGAAATTGCCGTTTTGTATGAAAAAATTTAAACGATTTTTTTCATGTATTAATCGAACTAATCACCCATGCAAGCAATGCATCTTTGCCAACGCAGTGGCAGTTTATTGATGCCTTTCTTAAAGAAATCAGCTGGACGGGAGGCAACAAATTCTTCAAAGTCATTTTGTACTGGCTCTCGGGTATTGAATTTTTTTCCCGCCAAGAAGTTATCCAAATTCTGGAAAAAGTAGTAATCTGTAGGCGCAAAGTCTGGTGAGTAGGGCGGATGACGAAGAGCTTCCAACCCCAGTTCTTGCAACTTGGAAACCGTCTGCTGTGCAGTATGAGGTCGCGCGTTGTCGTGCAGGAGCAGCGGAGACGAGCGATTGACCAATGCTGGTTGGAGATGTGCCAGCTTCTCCATCATTGTGTTCAGTTCTTCACAGTACACATCTGCAGTTATGTTCATCCCGTTTGGTAAGAAGCTATGATGAATCACACCGGCGCTAGACCACCAAACAGTGACCATCACTTTTTTAGGGGTAAGTTTTCGTTTAGGGCATTGTTTAGGTGCTGAACCACGATCCAATCAACTTTCTAAGCGCTTGCGGTTATCAAACAGAATCCATTTTTCATCGCAGGTAACAATGCGGTTCAAAATTCCTTCATTTGTGTGTCTGTTGAGCATTGCAAGACGCGTACTTCGCGCTGGCGATCATTGAGTTAGTGGGGCCATTTGTCAAGCTTTTTTACCTTGCCAATTAGACGCAAATAGACCAATATTGTTTTGACGCTAACGTCGAAAGCTGCAGCTAATTCAGCCGTAGATTGTGTATCATCAGCTTCCACAATCGCCTTTAATTCGTCATTGTCGACCAAAGTCTTCGGAAGACCGCGAGGTTCATTTTTCAGGTCGAAATTTCCAGAACGGAAGCGAGCAAACCAATAACAGGTGGTTTGTAGTGTTAGCTCCGTAAATGTCGTTGATGTTGCGTGCCGCTTGTGCCGCGTTGCTGCCAAGACGGTACTCATATTCCATAATTACTCGAATTTTTAACGTATCCATGACGACGAAAAATATTGAAATGCGATCAAAATGTAACACTAATCAATAAACAAATGACTACTTTTGGAAAAAAAAACCATGTTTTTAAAATAAAATTTACTTCTAGGACATTATATTACACAAAAGAAAACCTCCGTAGCGTAGCGGTATTTGGCTTGCTTTAAATCTCGGAGGTCGTGGGTTCGATCCCTACGCCGGACAAGAAATCTTTGTGTAAGTTCTAAGATATCTTTCCGGGTCTGGTTGGTTGAGGGTCTACCCTCCGTGCCTCTGAAAGCACGTTAAGCCGTTGGTCCCGATTGTTATTACATCGTCTATAATAATCGTATATCAAGGAACGGGCAGCAGAGTTTCCTTGTGTGGTACAACATTATACTGCGGTCACCAACCCGCCTGCCAAGCGTGGTGACTATGGTAAATACCCTCCCTCGGGAGGAGGCCCACGTTCAGCAGTGGACTTTATACGGGACGATGATGATATTACGTTAATAAGAGTATACAAAGACTACGAGTAAGTAAGTATAGTAAACAAGGCGTAGACGTAAAAATACGAAACAAAATTACATAACATTTCAAGTTATCACTTTTTGTTTCAAAGCTCTTTAACTATGTTACTGTGTCCGTTTACTCATAATGTAAATATATTAAAAGAAAATTGACTACATAAAAGAAACTCACTTATTCACTTCAATTTATCTACTTACGTCGGCAATACACTTACTTACAGCACTTCTTTTTGATAAAAGTTTCATAATAATATATAAAGCTGAAGAGTTTGTTTGTTTGCCTAAACTCAGGAACTACTGGACTGTTTTTCAAAATTCTTACTACGTTTGATAGCGTATATTTGACTTTAGGGTATATTTCATGGAGATTTTACGGGAACTGGAGTTACGCGGGTGAAACCATGCGCGAGAAGCTAGTTTTAAGTTGCACGGATCTCAAACTAAACAACTAACAGTCTTAATTCCTTAATCCCTCCGCCAGTGACCGCCCTGACCCGAGGTTCAAGTCCAACAGGGGGCGTTCTCTTGCGCAGGTTGCTTAGTTTGTAGTTTATAAACTATTGCATATATGGCGTTTATGCCCGGTGACGTATCAAAAGCCTCGTGACGAACTATATAAAAGAATGACCTAATGAATTCCATTATCCATCCAAAGGTTGTCTGGAAGAAATTGCTTTATGCGATAAGACCGCCCATTGTACTGTATCTATTATTTTTTCTTTGTCCTGTTTACTTATGTGTGTACAATAAAGAGTATTCTATTCTATTTTATTCTATTCTATATCAATGTCACTTACCAGAGGGACTTTATAAATGTCACTAGTACTAATCACACTTATATAGTGTAGTTATTTCTATTGGACGAAGATGTGTTTATAATTAACAAAATAATGTGTATTCCCTTTATCTAGGTAACGGTATTCAAATGTCAAAACTGCCAAAAAATACTTAAAATACGAGGTGTTACAGATTAAACTATGATTTCTCGTTTTGTGATCCATATCGCTAGAGCAGGGTTTCTCAAAGTGGGGTACGCGAACCCCTAGGGGTTCGCCTGCAGTGGGTTCGCGACACGATTTACGTAATGGCGGCATGAAAATTCAATACGCGGTCCAAAATTACTCCTAAAATTGAATCCATTTGCGACAAGAAACAAGCACACCCATCACATTGATATTAAAAATATATTGTTTTTGGCAATTTATTTGTTACCTTTTATTCAAATAAAAACCTTATTTTCTTCAACGGTTAATTTTATTATTTTCTTGGGCGGGGGGGGGGGGGGTATTAGTTAGTTAGGTGTTCCCTTTCACCTGGAAATTTTAACAGGGATTCGTGGATATCTTATTGACTACACTACACACTAAATTGTCAAGTAAATTCATAAATTGTTTATTAATATGACTTTTAAAGCATTTACTTTATTTCAAGGATAAAAAGAAACATACTTTTTGTAGCTAAATAATCCTGTACTAGAGTACAGTTTTTTAGAAAAAACAGTAATAGTTTATAGAACAAATCTTCGCTAAAAAAAATGGCAGGTAAATTACGAAAACGATAATTTTGCAATAAAATCGCTAAAATTAAAAAAAAATCACATTGTCATAGCAAGGTCACATTTTTTATGTTGCTATAGCAGCTAAATACATAAGTTGTTATCTGTAGTTGACAATTAGCCACCAATTTCTATTGCAATGCAATTTGTATGACGTTTTGCGATTAATCTGCTTATTAATCGCTATCGCATCTAAACAATCAATCAAAAGTTCTCAAATAATTTTTGAGTAACACACACGATGAATAAAATCTATTATTAATCATCATAAAATGTTACTAGGACGTATAATGAAATAAATCATGTAAATATACAATCCATTATGCTTCTAATAGCGTCGAAGCAAAGTTTCCGCTAAAATATTTATTTAGAAATGATCAGCGCATTATGTTACTATGTTTTAAATGAGCCAATCTGAAATCATTTAAAATGTATCATTTTTTATCATTAGGCTCTTATAAGGTCGGCCCATTTCCCATTTCGTCATTAGGAGTTTTAAATGCAGAATACTTATAAATTAAAAAGAAAATATGCTCCTTGGCACTAACAACGGTTTTGGTAATGTATGTATAATTTTGAGTAGATTAATTATTGACACAATATAATTTGGTACATTTTCAGTATTTTTATACATAATTTTGGCAATATAAATATAAAAATGATCGCTGTGCCCCGCGGTTTTATTTGCTTGACTGCTACTCTTCTCCAGAGGGTCGTAGCATAATGTTTTATTATATTATTGCTATTATTTTAGCCAAATCCGTTCCGTAATTTGAAAACGGCGAAGATTTTTTTTCATAATTACCCTGTGACGTCGAAAATATCAGACATAGATTTAAAAAATCTAATTAATTTAGAGCTCCCTTCCAGTTTAATGAAATGAAATTATAATTTAGCTTTCTTATGACAAATACTTTCACAACTATCCTATTACTGGTATTCAGTTCTAATAAATATTTGGATATAAGTCAAATGAGTAAAAGGAGTATATTTTCTATGACTAGTTGCAAGTTTCGGGAGCTATAATTTAAAATTTTGGTAGGTTTTGTATATACACATTAAATGAAGTCATCATAATAAATTGTCTCTCCTTACAACTATGTCCGTTATAATAAGTAATCTTTTGCTAATTTTACGAATAAGCGAATACAAAATTGAAAATTTGAGAAATTGGAAATTTGAGAAATCGGAAATTGATTTCATCTATGATATGCAATCTTAAGATTTTGAATATTATTGCATCAAGACTATCTAGTTCAAATCCATACCATAATAGTTCTACATTCTCAAATAACTTAAAAATATATCCATAGTTCTATATTCGTCCTTCTCATTATACTATCGTACATTATATTAATGTCAGCTATAATTGGTCCGATGGTAATAAACTGGTATCAATATCCCTAAATGGTTCCATATTATTCGTCTCTATCAGGACGGTCGGTCACTAGGCGTAATTAACGTTGAATGTATGCCCAAGAATTGCTTCATTGCCTCTGCGGACACCTCTATTCAAAGTGGGTAGTCGCTATGTAAGTAGCTAATCGCTGTAATAGTCGCTACTTCTAAATGCTTATAATAGGTAGGTACTGAGTCACTTTGATATCTAAACCCACCGCAAGACTCGCTTAGTAATTAAGAGTGTTTGCTATATTTTTCTACTGTTGCAGAACCTTTGTTGTTACCTATATTCTTTTTTTTTGTATTTCGCGAGTTCCTATCAGAATTCTTAGTTTCTTCATTTGTATTTTTCGGCCCACAGATAATTCTGACGCAAGTCCAGAGTTTTAAATTTATTTTGATCGATACACAAAATCCTGACTGAGCAAGGCCGGATTTAAGGGAGGGCTTCTGGGGCAACTGCCCCGGGGCCCTCCACAATAGAGAGGCCCCCACAATAGAGATTTAAAATCTTTCAAATTCTGACGACGAAACTTTACAACTTTTCATTTATTTTTTTATTCGGTGTTGTACCTTACATAGAGTGTACTCTCTCTTCTATACCTACTTTGTAGAATAATGATTAATGTAATAGTTCTTAAATATTGTAATAACGGTTATTCATCTATACTGGTTCCCTTAAATTAGACAATCAGTAAAATAATAGTATTCAAATCGTCCTGAAAAGTAGGTACATACTTAAAATTTTCTACACATTTAGAGGGAAACTAATATGTGACCAGGGGGCCTCTTCACCATTGTTACCCCGGGGCCTCGGGACTTAAAAATCCGGCCCGACTGTGACACAGCGATAGATTTAGGATAATTAAAAGTAGTAGTTGATAAGTTCAAATTAATAATAAATATATATTTAGCTTAGGTATCTAACCGAATCGGATATTTTAAGAGAGCCACTTTGCCACTTCGACTTCAATTTAGCTTTCTTGTTTGTACAAACGGTTGTCTCTAAAGACACAAATAATTTATATTACAAGGATATACCTACCTATATAGATAAATTTTAATACCAAGATTAAATAATTTCTCTGAGTATTACCAATTATTGACAAATAATACGGTGTATATACCTGCAAAGGAATTTTGATTGTGATATTCACTATGAGTATAACTTTATTAAGATGATGAAAACTGCATCTTAATTAAACTTAAAAGTTATTTCGCAACGATTATACTTGATATGCTACGGTAGTTGCAACGAGTAAAATAGTATCTTTTATTTTTCATGTAATAGTCAAGTCTGCAGATAGGTACTACTCGTGTCCTCTCCGTTGATTAAGTTCTAAATCCCGTAGTTTTTCACAAAGAAAATAAACACATTCTGGAGAAGCAAAGAGAAAGCTAACTTATACTATTGGGAGTTTTATACACTGAACAAATTACTTTCAAACGTTGAACTCAGATTTCGTTTCATCGTCTCATAATCCCCGCACGAGATGATAAAATATCTACATATTTTATATGATCGTATAATTTAACGCTTATACATTTCTGATATTCCTTGCATTTGAAAATGTTGCCTTCAGCTAATGATTACTCACACGTGTCAGTTGCCCCGTCTCTAGTGACTGATTTGAAATTGTCATAAACAATCCCGTAATGATTAAAAACACAATATTAATGCCTTGAGCACACCGGATGCGTATGCGTAGACGTAACCGTAGACGTGCACGTACCGCTGAGTTGTAATGTATGGAACCGTATGAGACAGGACACACCGCTTGCGTAACGTAGCCGTGCGCGTAGACGTAATGCGTAGCCCTACGCAATGCAGCTCCCAAGGCACAAACTGACTGCGTGACCTACGCCGTACCTTATGCAGAGCAGAGCGGCAACGTTGCATGATGACGTTGTATTCAATGGCGCGCCTTATTGGACGTCACACCGAGCAGCAAAGGTACGTGCGTGTACACGCACGTACCTTTGCTGAGCGTAGCCCTACGCGCGTAACTTGCAGTCAGTTGTATTTTTTTACAAATATACTGGCACGTAGTGGTGTTTTGTATTGTTTTTATAATGAATAGAAAAACTTATTGAAATTGTGCGTATTTATGAATGTATCTACAATCCAAAAAGTAAATTCTACAAAAATGCATCGTATAAATATATATATTCCGCAGGATTATTCTGGCACAATAGTATTAATATTGCTTCTTCCTCGTCATTTCAGATATCGTGCACAACACAACCTTCAAAAACAGAATAAAATATGGCTGCCGCAGCCGGGTACGCAATAGGCCATGTGCGTTGCGTACTCGGCTCGGATGCGTAAGCGTATGCGTAGCCCGGTGTGACATCGGGTTACGTCGTAACTACGCGCGTGTCTACGGCGTGATTACGCCGTATTACGCATACGCATTTAGTGTGCTCGAGCCTTAACTTTCTCTTTTTTAAACATAAACAAAACATCAAACTTATATGTTTTTGCTAAAACGACATATAATTAATACCTAAACTGTAAGTACAACATTAAAATACTTTAAATGCCATTCCACCTGGTATAGAATACTTAAACAACCGTGAGGTAACACATCAACATACTTAAATACGTACATAGGGAAGTATTGGATGTTCTATAACAGTCTCGAGTTAAATTTAGATATTCATACTATAAATAGATTTATATGTGTAAATGAATGAAGTACATTTCTTAGTTAGCTTTTCACTGCATTTTTAGTGAGTAGACTCTCCCCTCGTTATATTATTAACATACTATTGCTTAAGGAGCGGGTCTCTAACAAATACCTCCACCGGCGTAGAGGTGCTAACGGAAACTCTAGTTAGTTACTTTGGTGTAATTTTCAAGTTAATCTCAAATGCCCTTAATTGGTAAGATTTAAAGTCTAAGTACGCTTTGTATAATTTGTATTAAGATGTTAAATATATGTTTTTAAAGTAAGCTGTTATTGATATAGCCCAGTCTCAATAACTTTCGATAGAAAAAAGGATTATAAAAGACTAGCTGCGCTCCGCGGTTTTACCCTCGTCACTCTGGTCCGGTGGGTCGGAGCGTAATATTTTGTAGCCTATATGTTAATCCAGCTTATAAACTATCCGCGTGTAAACTTTCAGCCAAATCCATTCAGTAGTTTTTGCGTGAAAGGGTCAAACATACATACATACATACAAACTGTCGCATTTATAATATTAGTAGGATATATTACTGTTATTGTATAATTTTTTATTTTTTTAACAATTATTAGAAGAATTTTGTCTTTTTTGTTTTGCAGTCTACTAGTTCTCTTGTTAACCCCTCGTGCTAAGCTATAATGCTTGTGTTACGAGTGGGTTCGCGTTGGTAGTGCAATCGGTTTGGACTTGTGATTGGACTTGTGATCTTGAGGTCGCTGGTTCGATCCCCGAACCAGCGACCTCAAGATCACAAGTCGAACGCCCTAGCAATTGGGCTACGGCCGCTTTAAATTATATTTAATTAAATATAATTTGAATCATATTATTATCTACACTAATATTATAAAGAGGAAAGATTTGTACCTATTTTTGTATGTTTGTATGTTTGTAATGAATAGGCTCAAAAAGTACTGGGCCGATTTAAAAAATTCTTTCACCATTCGAAAGCTACATTATCCACGAGTAACATAGGCTAAATTTTATTTTGGAAAAAAATAGGGTTCCGTAAGATATTTGGGTTTTTCTGACACAAGGTGTAAAAAATCAACCAGAAAAGTTACTAGTAGTAGTTTAGTTATTTTGCGTACGCTGCCTAAACTATAAAAGATAGAACCATAAAATGTTCTAATTAATTATAGATCTTATAAATATCTACAAAAAAGTCCGCGACACACTATACCTATCTATGTCGAGTGAGGCACAACGACCATTTTTTTATTTAGAAATCTTGAATTTTTTTTGGACTACATTTAAACGCGTTTATTTTACTCATGCTATTAATCCTTATCAAAATAAATTATTTCACACAGTTACAGTTTATGTAGATAATATTTGGTCTTTGAATGATTAAAATTGGACGTTTGGTTTTGAAGTTATGGCGAAATTAAAATATTACGATTTCTGCTGCACGGCCCGTTGCGAAGTCTAATAATTTTCGTGCGATTTTTTTTAGATTTCGTTCTTAAAACTACACCTACGCAAAAGTGCTTCTCAGAGCTAATCAACAGTTCTTCTCAGAGCTAAACAACAGTTCTTTTCAGAGCTTTGAAAATGCCTAAAATGCCTAATCCCTAAAATGCCTATTAATTACATCATTAATTATATTTTCATCATTAACAACTTTAACATCCACAGAAAGACAATCTGTGCAGCCTGCGGATAATGACTGCGTTGTCGATGTTTATGTCGGTGTCTGTGAATTGACCTGGGAATCATTTTGCTGGCCGTGTCTTTCCTGGGTAGGCTTTTTGCAGCGGTAACCGACATCCGCACGGAGCCGCGGGCGACCGCTATCACTACATCACTACATATTATAAACAAAGTCCCCTGCCGCGTCTGTCTGTCTGTTCGCGATAAACTCAAAAACTACTACATCGATTTTCATGCGGATGTTACCAATCGATAGAACGATTCTTCCGGAAGGTTTACGTATATGATTTGTTTAGTTTATGTGTACATTTGACTAATATATATTGATATTTGTCAGAGGTGTCGGAAAAAATTAACCCATTTGGGAGCTTTCAACGAAAACGCTGCCTAAACCCTATGAGATATAACAAAACAATGTATGGTGGCAAATATTCTTCTCTTTTAGATCTACAAAAAAGTCTGCGATAGCATATGTCTATCTTTCAAGGTTAACTTGCTATATCCATTATATCTTAGAAAAATGATAATTTCTAATGCGGTAATTGTAAAGCTAATCAGACGGATTCAGTATTTATCCTTATCATTTTAAATGAGTTAATATTCTTAAGCATTTCATGCAGATTATTTTACCCCTACACTATATACTTTTAATGAATAACTTAGAAGTTATCGCAAAATAACAGCGCGTGTTTTAGGCAGGCCTAATGCGATTATGCGCGCTCGATCCTTAAGAATTATAGGGCAAATTTTTTGTTTTGTGTTCGTTGTAACTATGATGGATAGATACTTGAATACCTATTTATTTAGTGTTTGTTGTATTGTTAGTCCTGAAGAGTATAGGTATTTCATACGATAAAAGTATACCCACCTACTTATTTCACTGAGTTTTAGTAGGTACCTATATTAATTTGTTTCTGTTTGTTTTGACCAAATTTCGCCCGTTTGTTAGAGGTTTAAAGACATTATGTAGTATAATTATCAGTATTGTACCCGTGCGAAGCCGGGGCGGGTCGCTAGTAATAATTAAAGGTAGACTAAGGTTGAGCCCAACCATCAAGGCAAATAATTAAAAAAAACATAACTATTACAAAAAAAATCATTAAACAGTACATTTATAACTCCACTGGTATTTAATACCTACATTAAGGATTTTATTCATTTTCCCGACCAACATTAAAGTATTTTCATAAACAATGATTAAACGTCTCCGCCATAAAATCCGTCATAAAGTTCTATGATTTGTGCAAATTCATTTGGTGTCGGAATCGACTTTCTTACTTAACAAATTTATATTATTTTGTGTTTATTATTATTATACAAAAGGTAGCTTTAATGGTTTAATATTTTTATTGTTAAATATGATTATTTATTTAGGTTAAGTAATGAAAACTATTAAACCATTTTGTTTCTTCGGACGGACATGTAGTTACACACGAGGTTTTGCTACTTAACCAGATATAAAAACGAGCAGGACTCCAGCCTTATTATATGATTTAATTTTAATAACTACAAACTAAGCATCGTGCTGAAAAAGGGAAACGCGGCGTCGCATTTGGGGCTTGGACCTGGAGTGATGACCATACTCATTATGAAATGTTGCCATGGTGCGGCTTTCAGAAACTTACTTATAATTATATAGTATTATTTATTTAGTTACATAAATATTGTTTTCTAATTTCATGTGAAATGAGGCCGGTATCTAGTGAAGTGAAATGAATAGTAAATATCTTAAAAACATTAAATACACTTTATATAGTATTATTTATTTAGTTACATAAATATTGTTTTCATTATTAACTCGAGACTTATAGAACATCCAGTACTTCCCTATGTTAGATGTATTTAAGTATGTTGATGTGTTACCTCACGGTTGTGTAATAAGTTCAATACAATTGGTATACCCTTACCTACAACTAGACCAAACACCAATGTTCTAGAATCCATATTATTCTAGGACAGTATTTTTTAGAGTACAGCTAACATTATAAATGCAAATATTATGATCAACTGTCTGTAAGTTAACTCGTTATGTCTGTACTGTACTAAATTCCATGATTTTAAGTATTAAAACTTGTAAAACCGCAGAGCACTGGTAAAATGCATAATGTTTTCTTGAAGTCCGCAATAACATTTTATAATTTACCATGGAATAATTAAAAATATTTGTTTGCGAATTGTTATTTTATGTTGCTTACGCCGATAAGGTAAATTAACTTTCATAATGCGCCCATTAAACAACAATCTGTTAACATTAAGTAATCTATATGTTTATGTTAGGAAGTTCTTCGCAAAATTGAACCTTCTACTTGTTTGACTTTCCACGTTTCTGTAAATATAATATAACATTATGCTTCGATATTATCTTGTAGAGTAGGATAGGAATAAATGAAATCATTTTAATAAACTTGAAAGTTCTGGAATTTCGTAGAAGGCACGAGTAGACGCGATGTACTGACAGTACTTTAATATTATTACATTTCATGTTGCATTTTCCACTGGTATTGTACTCGTATATTTAAGTAAATGCTAGAGTCCTTGCCTCTGATTAGATTGCACCTTCAAAATTTCATATTGTAGGTACTCCAGCAGAATGCAGTATTTTCCTACAAGTACCTACCTAAAACAAAAGAGTTTTATGTTTTCGAGGTTCATTATGTATGCAAGTAGGTGAGTAGGTGTAAGTTTAAAGGGTATACTTACGTGTTTCTTATATTTGTACAATCTAAAATGACCTACACTTTATAATGTATCTTTTGTTTATAGTTAGTTTATTAATGTTGTGCTGCACATGAAATCGTGAACTTTGATAGAAAGAGGGAAGGCTTAAAAAAAATAGATACATTAAGTAAAAAAAATAAACGATTTTGAAATCTACTTAATTATATAAGAGTAGGAATTGTCTTCAATGTATCAATAGAATTTAACGACTTTACCTCTTTTAAGATTTTAGTTTTAGTTCTAAATAACTCATAAATTGTGTGTTGCCAGTGATGACCTATGGAAATGAAACGTGGTCTTTCACTATAGGCCGTATGAACAGGCTCAGAATCGCTCAACGAGCTATGGAGAGGGCTATGCTCGGGGTTTCTCTACGCGATCGAATCAGAAATGAGGAGATACGTAGAAGAACGCGGGTTACCGACATAGCCCAACGGATTAGTTCGTTGAAGTGGCAATGGGCAGGCCATATAGCACGGAGAACAGATGGCCGTTGGGGCCGAAAAGTTCTCGAATGGAGACCGCGGATCGGAAAGCGTAGCGTAGGACGTCCACCTACTAGATGGACGGATGATCTGGTTAAGGCCGCGGGATCACGGTGGATGCAGGCCGCTTCTAACTGTAACAACTGGAGATCTATGAGAGAGGCCTATGTCCAGCAGTGAACGTCCTACGGCTGAAATGATGTTGATGATGAACTCATAAATTATACGCAATCACTTTCACACATGTGAAATTGTATAAGCTACGTTGTAGTTAAACACTTTGTAACGAATATACCCTCATCGTATTTGTAAATAATTAACTCGGAAACGGTTCATCGCAATTCGATTTGCCGATGAGCGATTTGCTACAAGAGTAATTTGTAGCTGTTCAATCCACTGAAAGAACATTAACCGTACCGTATCCTCTCTTATTGATCAACACTTAATAACATGTTACGACTTTGAGAAAATGAAATGAGCTTTAAACAATCACAGTTTTACGCTCTACTACATTATTGGCTAATAATATTCGCTGGATCTTAATTCCGAAGACTTTCATTCAGCAAAAGAGGCTCTCCGAAACATTCAATCGCTTTGTTGTTGGCAACTCGTCCATTGTACAATAAATCTTGAACGAAAGTTTCTGGAGCAATCGATCTTTCGGCTGGTCGAGATACAAACGAACCGCTGTGAATTTTAAATACTACGCATTTATTATTCACGCATTGAATTGAAATGTTAACTTGCCTTGTGGTATAAAATCTACGTAGTCTTCTCGTTGTTTAATAAAGCTAAAATGTAAATAACATCGTATGCAAAGGTTATGAGGGTGGGAGACAAGTCATCCACTTTTCAATTATTCAAATTTCTCTTACGACGTTAGTAATACCCAAGCGGTGACGGTGAGACACATTGATATTATTTACTATCACTCGAAGCATATATTTACGTCAGTTAGTAAGAAAATATTTAATGTCGATTTATTTTTATACATAAAACATAGACATCTATTAGTACCTAATTAGTTACATTTGTTTCATACAGCTATTTGTCATCCAATTGAATGTAACTCTATTATTGCATTTATCTTCCAATGTTAGTATTGTCTGGCGTCCTAAATTACCTCGTGACAATGACGTGACCATATCTGCAAACAATTATTATGGGTAAGCACAAGATGTGGGTGTCTAATATAATTTATGGATAGTAAAAATAAGATTGGATCAAAACGTGATCCCCGAGGAGAGCAACAACGCGAGGTCATTACAACCATTGACTCGTGTCTGTTTTATCACTGTACTATGCTTTAACTGAGATCCCTGAAGTATAGTTCCAAATAACCAATCTATTATTTTAGGTTGTATCTCTCTCTCTGTAGCAGACGTAAATGTTGATTGAAATTTATCAGATTTTCTATTCTAAGCCATGCTGTTTCGTCTTAAGTAACATAAGATTTAAGGGATGGGATATTAAGTAGATCTTGAATAAGTATATTTAAATCTAAGTGTAACGAAGCGAACCTATTTGGACTGTGTACTTGTCATATTTTATACTTTTCGATTGATTTTATTGTCATAGAAAATACCTGCTATAACTAAAGCAGAAACCAGTGCCTTTTTATTATGTATTTATAAGATATCATATATCAGTGCGTAACACTAAGCATTAAATAAACTTTATGAGTTTCTTTCTCGTACTATGGGATAGAAATATTCCGTTTCTGATTTTAAATCTCGATCCCTAGAAAAACAACTTCATGATGAACTCAAATCCATTTAAACAAGATTTGCATCCATCAAGTTTAACATGCTAATCGAATTAAACGAGGTTTTCTTCTAGAAGTGAAATTCATTTTGAAGTCATCGTCTAATTTAAATATGAGACTAATTTACTAATCAGTGTAACAAGTCACGTTATACTTATTAGTAACCAAATCAACTTTTATAAAACGAATATTGTCTTTTATTTTTTAAATATCTACCTACTTTACGAGTGAATAACATTGTAGGTTATGATGGTGGAGGATAAGTCGTCTATTTTTCGTTAATAATAAACTTCTTATTTGTGATTTGTATATTTTTGAGATAGTGAGATTATCGAATTCTATCTTTAATAAAAATAACCAGATTAGGAATAAATCTGGCACGGAGATATAATATTACTATGTGGTATAAAATCAAACGCGGGTAGGTAAAACTGCGGGGATTTGCTAGTATAAATTCATGTTCACAATTCTTTTTTTAAGTTTTTATTACCGCCTACACCTAAACAAAAACTACAGTAGGTACATTAAGTTTTAAAACAAAAATGAACTAAAAGTGACTCGTTCAATCACATAGAATTTTATAACAAAAATAATATAAAATTGGTTTACTTGTTTGCAGTAGGTACCTAGTCGGTCTATGAAACACAAAAAATAACGTTTATAAAATCGTTTTACATTGGAATGAACAAGTGGCGTTATAAAATGTTTACTTCAATTTAAATAAACACTATTATTTAATTTCATAGTTGCAATTATTTTATTATGAAATATAAATAATAACAAAAATCTTTTAACAGTGTATTTATTTTTTAATTTTGTTCCGTTTTTATTATTAGGTATAGTGTCATAGATTGTCGATTGGGATCCTTAGCGTTGTTTTATGGTTAAAGTTGAAGTTGGTTATAATTTCTTATTAAATTGAAATCTAACTACTAAAATACAGCCCACTCGCTCAAAGCTTGATATATAATTACAGTAAATTGAAATATCATAGCGTTTTTAGGGTTCCGTAGCCAAATGGCAAAAAACGGAACCCTTATAGATTCGTCATGTCTGTCTGTCTGTCTGTCTGTCCGTCCGTATGTCACAGCCACTTTTTTCAGAAACTTTAAGAACTATAATGTTGAAACTTGGTAAGTAGATTTATTTTGTGAACCGCATTAAGATTTTCACACAAAATTAGAAAAAAAAAACAATAAATTTTAGGGTTCCCCATATATAGAACTGAAACGAATGAAGAAGAGAATGATAAAACTAAAAAAATATATGATGTACATTACCATGCAAACTTCCACCGAAAATTGGTTTGAACGAGATCTAGTAAGTAGTTTTTTTTAATACGTCATAAATCGTAAATATAAAAATTAAAAAGAAACCATTTAATTTCATAAACGTACGCTTTTTTATTGGCAATTGGCACTTGAAATTGGTACGGAACCCTTCGTGCGCGAGTCAGACTCGCACTTGGCCGGTTTTTTTACAGTTACATAAGTCCCACGTAGCTTTTACCTACACATAGGTACACGAACATAATAAATTAGCCCTTGTAATATTGGCTCCCCCAATAAACCACAGCATATTATGCACGCGTAAATTCACTAAAACTCATTACCTAGCAGGGCTAATTTTCACGCCAAAGGTAATTAACTTGGTAGGTACACATGATATTATATTCATCGTGAGCAAAATTAAAGGCAAAACTTTAATACGGACTTTGATGTCGGCTTAGACAAGTGTATCTCCTTTGACTTACAACGTCTTATTTGAGTATTACGACGTCTTATTTGAAGAGTCTGTAAATGTTCTGGGTAGAAAAAGGCTGAAGTTAGATTTTATTTAGGTTAAACATTTGTCGTTTCATCATCATCATCAGCCCGTTCAACATACACTGCTGAACATAGGCCTCCTCCCGAGGGAGGGTTTTTGCCATAGTCATAGTATCCACGCTTGGCGGTCGGGTTGGTGACCGCAGTATTATGACGTAGCACACAAAGAGATGCTGCTGTCCGTTTCCTAGTATACGAATATTATAGATGATGATATAACAATCGGGACCAACGGCTTAACGTGCTTTCCGGGGCACGGTCGTAGTCCCTCAAAGATCCAGACCCGGAAAGAAATCTTAGAATTTGAACAAAGATTTCTTGTCCGGCGTGGGGATCGAACCCACTGCGTCCGAGATTTAAAGCGAGCCAAATACCGCTACGCTACGGAGGTTCGTATACAGGATTATTTTTAAATCACCAACAACCTTTCAGGGAGTGAAAGTACTGATGATTATCTATAAACAACTTTTTCTACGGGACCAACACCAAAATCGCGAAAAAAATAAACAGTTGTTCCATACATTTTGTCGATGTAAGTGAACATAAATGTATGGAACAGCTGATTGTCTTTGGCGATTTCGGGGTATATTACTTACCGATAAGTAGGTATATGTATAAAAGTAATGAATAAACTAATAATCCTATTGCCCGCGACTTCATATGATTCTTCCAGACAAACTTTCGTCGGCGGATAAATTTTGTTGCACTAGTTAGCTATATTTACCTATAAATATTGCTATTTACCTATAAATGTTAATAACTTATTACATTAAAAATCCAACGACAACCTATAATCACGCTGTTTTCCTCAATCATTTTTAAAACAACATAGACCAAAAATAAATTAAAACCCACACGTTAAACAGTTATAACTACTCGTATGTAAACATATTGACTCTCATTCTATTCCCAAGAGAACTATACAAAGATTCGGGATAAAAGTTTGTTGTTTGTTCGTACTCCATAGAATGCAAACTAAGAATACTGTGTCCATAGTAGGTATGTTTTATAATAAAACTTTGTTTCATTGAAATCGATTAAGCAGTTTCAGCATGATGTGTGTTGAAAGAATTAACCGACGACAGACGACGACGACGACATGTTTTGGCTTCAGTATCGATAACAGACAGCCAATTGTTTTTTTTTTTTCAAAATACCTATGTTCAATGTACATAAAAAAAAGATAAATTGATTTGCTTTCAGCGTTATGTTTTGTGAACGTAATTACGGTGGATACTTCTGTAACTTGGTGGCTCCACCTCTAACAATGGTGATATTATGATGAAAGATGAATAAGACAATAAAATTCATCGACACATAATCGGCCCATTGTAAAGTTATTTGCGACATTTCGGAAAATACAATCTTAAAAGTTGGTGAAATCATTAAAAAAAAATCTTTAAAATTGGTGAAAAGAAAATATATACATAGCAAATGTCAGACTGCTTATTTAGATTAAAACTGTTCCTTAGATTTGCATACAGGATCTGAAATAAGATCATAAGCCAGTTTTCATTTTAGATAATTATATTGAAACTTAATACGTTAAAAACATACTAGATACCTTTTCTAAACAAAAATCGCTTGAACAATCAAGCTAAACTAAATTAATATTAACGCAGCTACAATCCACTAAATATTATATTAGTAGAATTAAATATTTCAACGAGCGATTATAAATTTCATCTGAAGAAATCCGTTATTAAAGATTACTCCTACTATAAAATGACGCGAAAACAGCTTTTACTTACCCAAAATTGCGCCTAATTTTGTATGCCTAATTTGACATTGAGGTCACGTTTAACATTCATTACAAAATATTCACATAATATCCCTTGGGTTGCTGCTAACAAAACTCTTATATACGTACATATAACGATAGAGTATTTGTTTAAACATTCGAACTAATTAACTCGAGATAGGTGCCGGTTCTACATTGTTAATCGATTCTAACAGGAAATCAAACAAGAAATACATTAACAAAGGTCAGCTATCTAAGGATTGTTGAGGAACACTCAATTATTATGTTACATTTACTATTATAAAGGAAAATTGTTATCATTGTATGTTGTAGGAGCTTTTTTGTGTTGTGTAATAGCTATTAAGATAGTGCACATAATATATTGAGGTGTGAACTTAGTTGAGTGGTAAAAGCATTAAATAATTAAATATAATTACAGGTAACAAGGGCAAATAACATTGTTATTTATTTATTTTGACAGCCTCCTTAGCCGTTTTTGCTTTAGACACGTCCTCCCATTCGTTTTTTGGATTCACACTAAGCAAAATCTTAATGTTTAAGAAAATATAATAAACAAGAAAAAACATATTTGTAGCCGTACCTTAGAAAGCGATTTAAACCGTTGTTCTCGGTTGTCATATTGTCATCTATTATCTAACCGCATTATATGACATTAGCCGTACGAAGGAATGGTTAGCAACTTTAACCTGTCTCTTAGAATATGATAGTGCAGTCAAGCATAAGTTACCATGGCATCAACCCGTTTGATAGAGGTTCAGGCCCATCAGTGTCTTACAAACTTATAATGATAATTGGAACTGTTATGTTGATCCACAAGTAACAGCTTTTACAGTTCTAAGTTCACACCATAATAAATATAGGTAGGTGTGATGTGTGTTGTGTTGCATCCTATGTTGTCGCTTTTGATGTTGTCGTTAAGTTGTAAATTAGTTATCTAAGGAGTTGTAAATTTTTATTACCAGATATTATAGAATTTGTTGTATGTGCTTCTATTTATTATTATCTCAATATGTTTAGGTTAATTCGTCGATTAGTGCTGTATAAAACGAATGTCTTACAAATTCCAGCGAATAGATTCAGATGCGAGATATTAACATTTTATACTATAGAGAAACAGTAAGTAAATTAAGCTTAAACGGTTCATTTAGTATTTTTGTTTACACGAAGATCCGATCAAATGTACCTACTAAACTAGATTTTTTATTACAACGATTCGATAAGATGAAATCTTACTGCGTAAAACGGCCGATCCGATTAATTGAAAATATCTAGTTACCTAAACATTCGTATGCGAATCTAGTGGAAACTACATCAAAGTCAAATTCAATTAAAAGTTACTAATTTAAACTAAAACTAACCTATAAAATAATAACTATTATAAATCTATAGGTACCTTGACCTTACAACTTGGCTCGGTACATCATTTACCCAGAATAAATTGTCAAGTTATTTAAGTTTATGACAAAATGTAATACAATTATTTACTTAGTTGACAACATTAGGGAGGTGTATTATGATGGCGGCATTTAGCACAAATATTGATTTCTAAATTTACTCTGTATAGGGAAAATAATGTATTATTTTCCAATATATTGTGGAATAAACAATACTACGCTGACGGTGACGCTAGCCAATTTAACAAAATGAAAGCCGACGCGTAGGTAGCGGTTGATATAACATGAAGTTATACGGTGTTTGTTGATAGGACCGTCTCCACCGGTGAGAAGGCGAGTTTATCGTCGTGATTTCATCGCTTTTCCGCCATGTTGATAAACTAAACTATAGTCGCGCCAACGGTCGTTTACACCACGATATAAACTAACTTATGGCTTATATAAACACATTAGAGCATTTGCAAGTAAACCTCATGCTGCAGTAGAATATTCGATAAAGTTTTATTGCTAGATAATATTGGACCCTGTAAAAATAATATCGACACGTACCTATGCGTTTGAAATTTGAAACCTTGACTGGTGGATATTAAATATTGGTAGGTATATACACCTATAGGTGGTAAATATTGTACTATACGTTGTAGAAAAAACGCGTGGCTTTGATTGATGGTTGTTTTCAATATACGTGTGCCTTTGTAATGGCTAGATGGTGGATGTTTCGCGTAGTTTTATATTTTTTGTAGTACGTAGAATGCCGGAGCGGGTAAAATAGTTTGAACGAGAACTTCGTGTTTCAACGGCATATGGTTTCATTGAATTTTATACCACAAAAAGCATTCTGTAAAGAGCTGTTAGGAGATTTTTCTTTTAGCTAGTAAGCTAAAAGAAAAAAATCACCGTTCACCGTTCACGGTCTAAATGTGGTTTCACAAGTCCGATATAAGTACAAGGATTTCAGCTGAAATGGAATTTTCATTATATAGCAGGTATTCAAAAAATATAAATAAAGCAATGCATCAAAATAAAATAAAAAAGTTGATTTATTGAGATCCATGTTACCTAACTCAAAACCAATTGAATTTTAATAAACAAGATTCGTCAGGTACGGTTAGACCGAAATAGGAACTAAATTGAAACTACGTGCCTCGGGCAACGTTATATTGTTAATGGCGCACTAAATGGACACTATAGGTACCTATTCGAAACATCCTACCTATTTACAGTCAAGAATATTCGCAATAAATATATTACGAGAATATTATTTGTAAACATTAAATACCTACCAGAACTAATTAATGTTACATCCTTGAAATGTCTTGAAAAAAACATGTAACTAGGTAAAATCTTAAAGTTAACAAAATTAAGTATTTTAAAGTTTCGTATAATAAACATTAAAGTATATATTATGCTTTCGTGCGTCGCGACCTGTCACGTGTGCGCCGACGTACACGGCTGATGTGCAATAGTCAGAGTATGAGAAAGTATGAAGCTGTTTCCTAGGTCTGCATCAGATGCGCGGAGCTATCGGCAGCCTCGTTCTCTGACTATTGTCGCATCAGCCGCGTTTGCATAATGCGTAAAGTTGCATGCGGCTACGATCGGCTCATCGGATCGCTCGCGTGCTTTTCGATGCATCGTGAATTCATTCCGACTCAGTTTAATGACATTTGATAGCCTATGAATTTAATGTGATCCAAACATGACGCAAATCTTTGATTGATGCATTTTTGAATATTGTAAATAACAAAATAAAATAGTTTTTTAAATTAATGTAAACGATCATTTTATTTACCTTTCTCTGTTTATTTGAAGTAGTATAACCTGTTTTCTTTTTTAATTATTATTTCTGAATTCAATTGTAACAATAAATAACAGTCTTCCACTATTTTTGAATGAGACATGATTGTTAGTGCCTCCCTTAACTTGTTAACTAAAAAATTGAATGGGTCAAAATAACTTCGGCTACCTTAAAAAATAAAACCTACTAAATAGTACGTTATAATTTTATAACAAACTACACCTACCTAATGCACATATTATCCTAACTGTCAACACTTTCAATGAGTGCAGCACATTTATAGTAACACTAAACCCTTCATTACTTTGTACATACTCTAACTTTATAACTGTCAAGTCGATTAACACGAGAATGCCTTCAGTAGATAACACATTGGTAAGTGGCAACAGCTATAGAGCCTGCTAATGTAGTTTACATCATAATACAAAGGATATTCTCAAATGATGTAAATTATATAGTATTTACTGTACCTAATTCTGGGTAGTTTACATTGGGAAACAACTGTAATGACAAGCATTTACGTATTCATGAATGAAAATAAATTAGTTTGTATTGCATTTTATGTCTAGCTAGGGATTTGGTTACCGACGCCAAAAGTTATACTAGTGTTAACTAATCGCCAGCAATTTAATTGTTAAGTTTAAGCACAATGAATGTCGAGCGTATTCAGTGTGTGATTGGTTGCAGTGAAAGTAAGAGTGGCGGCGACCGGCTGGCGACGCCGCGGATGTCGCTGCTTGGCAAGCCGCTCAGCTACCGCGCCACGCGACGCGACGCGCGCTACCGCCGCCTACAATCCAAGTTCTACAATTTTCTTGAACGACCTAGAGGTTTTAAGGCTGTCTTATATCATATGATAGTGTAAGTTCCCTTTCAACCACCATTACCTTCTCATACGCCAACCAGATAATCTTTATCAATTCTTATCCAGTACCTAGCCTGAAATAGTGGTAGATACATCTCTGCACTATAAATAGCGCATCTTGTGTGTAATCAGACGCTGTATGTAGCTGCCATAAATTAAATTGTAGGAGTTAAATAGGAATGTTCCCAATCCCATTCGACAATTAACTAACGTATTCAACGCTGGAACTCGATTACGTCAGATTCTGATAACCAACAATCTGACGCTCTCGTTCATGATTCATATAGGTTTATTCCGACATTTCTTTGTGCAGGTTTTTCATGGTGTTTATGTGCTTATCGCTGTCCGTTTTCTCTACGATAGAAGAATACGAAGTAAAAGCAGGCCTTGTCCTGTTCTATATGGAGACAGTTGTTGTTATTTGGTTCGCTATAGAATTCTTTTTAAGGTGAGTTTAACTATTTTTTATACACTTTAACCCTTAGCCAGGCAGTGATACTACTGATATTATTTTGAACTCTATGACTTGTAAACCAATTAATTCTAAACACTCTTACAGCCTGGCTAGCGGTTAATAATTTATATAATTAAGCCATAACATAGTATATATTCATCATCTTGTTACATCTTGATCAATATCTAGATGTAATATTTATAAATTTTCTTCATTGACGCAAGATGCACAAAATTACGAATAAAATGCGTCATCTATAATGATTAATGACACACGCAAAATTAGCTGCATATCACTACATAGTATAAAACAAAGTCGGTTTCTCTGTCTCTATATCCCTATGTAGCTTAAATCTTTAAAACTACGCAACGGATTTTGATGCGGGTTTTTGTAATAGATAGAGCGATTGAAAAGGAAGGTTTATATGTATGATACATCCGCATTGCACCCGTGCGAAGCCGTTAGTTTCTTTTAAAACATAAAAATGAGCTTTACTGTCGGACCATTCACGGGTTGAGACATTTCACAAAGCCAATATTATTTAAAATTGAGTTGTAGAATCATTTTTAAATTACCATTGTAGCTAACAGCAATTCTTTGTATTCGATTACTTACTAAATTGAAGCAATGGGAATACACCGCTTTGCTCGTTTAGTGGTCAGTGTACAACCGCAGCAGGAAATGTTTCATGTTTGATGCATATCGAATGCCGAACAAATAGAGATTGAAGCCGATTCCTGGTAAAAATCTTACTATCTCATACGTCAAAGCAACATTAAACTAATAATGTTGTTAACCTACCTTCTCTGTTATATTAAATTCAGTTTCGAAAGCATCAATTAAGTTTTATCCAAAATCACCTTTGTTATTAAATTCTATACGGAAATATTAATCATAGATTAAATAGCATGATAACTAGACTATATTAGCTTATGGGTAGGTTCGAACCGGCGACCTTAAGATCACAAGTCCGCCGCGCCGCCCTAGCATTGGGATACACTATAAAAGTATACCTATCTTTTAAGTTTCGTTTTAAATCATACTATTTATTATAATGATGAAGATTTGACTTAGGTTCTTTCGGTTACTCAATTGACACTTAACGAGAGATAATTTGAACCTTAGTCGTTCAATCTCTCAGTGAACTGAAATAAAATACTTGGTGTATCTATCGTGCTTTTAATAATCCAGTCAATGAATGAAAAATATACATAATTTTAGGTATTACTTTACATTAAAAAATCTTCTTTATAAGCGTGTATTAAAACGAAACTTAAAACATATTTTTCTAGTAGGTACAAATATATATTTTAACGAAAACTACATGTATTATTATATATTCAATATTCTAAATTGTAAGTAATTAATGCCGTAACGGGAATATAGCCATGTATACATCGACTCTAGTCAAATGAGTACAAAGATATCACATTCAAAATTAGATTGCAACAGAATTTGTAGGCAGTAAAAGCTATAGCTAAATAGAGCTGTAGTCAAAGAGTTTCAGTACGTTATACGTAACAGTGGCTGGAGTTTCTATTCCGTTGTAGTTTCTATGCTTGATATATGTATGTGAATACACACAGCAAACAACGTTCTCATAGATAAGTTGTGAGAGCTTTGCGGGCGTGAAGTAGGTAATTCGTCACTCAGTGTAGACGGATTACTGTCTATACTCTCACCCCATTGTTGTCTTTTGTTTTATTTGTTTTATATATCTATTCAGCGCAATCGAGTCAATGGGCCAGTTGTAGAGACTTATAGTTATTAATAAGTGTCGTCTATATCACATTGTGATTAATTAACAGGATTCAAAACGATTATACATACTTTGAACATCCGTTTTGTGAAGGTTGAGTTTAAATATGTACAATTTAGTATAATATTAAAATATCGCTTACCGTTTCACTAGTTCATTATAATGTAATGTATCAAGTGTATTGTATCAATAATTATTGATACAACTTACGTTATTTGTGTAGTTTACTTACTTTCTCGGAAGTTTATAGGTACACAATGATGTTTAACATATATTTCCGATATCGTGAATGGTACTTGTACCAATGAAAATCGAAAGTATTGAAAATCAACAAATGGTTCGCATGATGGAATCCTTAGGTACATTCTTCACATTTATTTCAGCGCGAACAATATTTTCTGGGCTCTATTCATATATGGAATTTACAACGCAGAAGTACAATACTTTAGTGTATAAGTAGGTCCTTTTGTATCTAAAAATAGTATACCGTTGCTTAGCTTCAATTAAATTAGACAAATAAATAGCTGCTATTTCAAATGACTTCCATATAAAATATATTAATTAGATTTACCAAATTAACCATTTATTAATGTAATAATTTAATTAGACATCAATAGTTGGATTTTATTTGCTACTTGTTGAATGTTCATTAAATACTACTAGTAATTCTTATGTGATATGTGTTATCGTCGCTGCACATGACAAGTTTGCAAAGTTTTGCGAAACCACAAAAAAAAACATGTTATTTATTTGATAAAAGTATGTGTTTATAAGATATGAAGATTAGTCTATGTTTTTAAGATAAAATTGCACATATTTAAATAAAAAAATGCACTATAGAATTTGGCACGCGATGATATGTGATAATACGATCCGTACCTATCGAGGTGAAGGTTAGTGTAAGCAAGAGGATTTACTTATATTAAAACATCAATCATTCGACGATTGTCACACCTAGTAAGGTATAGGTATGCTCTACCTGTTTTGCTTTAATTGCAAGGCTTTTTTGTATTGCATTCTAAAATATCTACGATACATGGCAACAATTTAACATCTACCTACCTACAGTACTACAACCGTGGGAAAGTATAACTTGAAAAAGTAATATATCAGTACGCGTTGTGTGTTGATTTTCAACTAAAGTAACAGACAAACTGTACACCATCAACCACCTGGCTTCCATGGGTTTTTGGAAAGTGCAGATTGGAATGCTACCGAACGATGACTTATGTACCTATAAACAACGGCATTGTGTATTCTACGAACGTGCTGAACATCTGCGTGGCTTGTTATTTGGAAGACCCTGAGATACCTATTACTCTTTCGGTTAGGCCTATATTTTTACCCATCGCATCATCATCATCATCATCAGCCCGTATAACGTCCACTGCTGAACATGGGCCTCCTCCTGAAAGGGAGGGTATTTGCCATAGTCACCACGCTTGGCAGGCGGGTTGGTGACCGCAGTATTATGTTGTACCACACAAGGAAACGCTGCTGCCCGTTCCTTGACATACGATTATTATAGATGATGTTATAACAATCGGGACCAACGGCTTAACGTGCTTTCCGAGGCACGGAGGGTAGTCCCTCAACCAACCAGACCCGGAAAGAAATCTTAGAATTTACACAAAGATTTTCTGTCCGGTGTGGGGATCGAACCCACGACCTCCGAGATTCAAGGCGAGCCAAATACCGCTACGCTACGGAGGTTGTACCCATCGCATATCCTAGTTAAATAGGACACAATATCTGCTAAATAAATAAGGTGCCCATTACGTTTTATGAATATTAATGTGTAAATTATTATCACAAATCTAATACATTACAGTGACGTAAAGAATATCTAAACTACAATTAATATTGTAACTTGTTGTTAAAAGGTTATGGTCATCAGGATGCAGATCCCGCTATCAAGGCTCAATAGGCCGCCTCAAGTTTTTGAGGCGACCCTTTTGTATCATAGGTAAGTGTACCTTTATTGTTAATACTTATTCATAGAATAAAAGTGTATATGCAAATAAAGCTTTGTCTTTATGTATTCAATAAAAGTTTTGTAGTTTATTTTAAATAATTTACTATCATTTGATTACATTCATTCTTATTAACAAAAAAGTCGCCTTCCGCGTTGCATCCGTATGCATAAAACTTCCAAACTGCTGGAAATCTACAACGGTTTTTAATTAATATTATTCATCTGATAATTTATTTCGGAAGGAATGTACAATAAGTAAAACCGCGTAGAACTTCTAATTTCCTATACAAAAAGTTACAAAAAAAGGATTGGCATAGTTATTTTACTTTGCTCGCTAACTTACGAATCTTATTTCGCTGTTTGTTTGCGCCATACGTATAACATAAATATAACTATCCTATAATTAGATAGGTCCACCCGCATATGCATATTCATTACACAATACAATAGAGGTATCAAATTGTCTCTGTGTAACTAACGTGCCAGTCATGTGAGAAGTAGAGTGAGTAATTGTGGCCAGACAACTTGGAGGAATTGACAAGGATCCCTCCCCTGAGACGTCAATTATATTCAATACTAGACAGTTTCATTCACCACTAGAACATGTCATAGGAGCATTCACTGCCTCAATGACTACTTCCTTAAACCTTTAATAAGGTTCTTAAGAAAAAAAAAACATTCCGAGTAAGGCTATATAAGGTTATTTAGAATATACTTAAATGCTATGCATTTAAAATTAGTAACAAAGTATCATATTATGTTAGTGAAAAAAAAAACTTTTTAAATAATAAGCCTCACTTAAAAAAAAAAGATCTAGGAAGATCATTTTATTTTATCATTTTTTTATCGCGATATTTAATTTTATAATTTTTTTTATCTCTTATTTTATGATACCGGGATGTGCGGCAATACTGGTATTTGGTGACGACTTGACTTAAAATAAACTTGTTTTGTTTTTAATAAGATTTTATTTTTTGTATAGAGATTAAAACTTATTATTTCAAAAAGAAATTTCTTTACTAACGAAACCACTATGCATGACACAGTTTTCTGTTAAAAGAATAGCATATATTTTGGAAGCTAGAATTGTAGAAATACCTTTGTAGCCATTATTTATCATTTTTATTTTTGTCATTATGTCATTTTAAGCCGTTTCTTTGGTAGTAAGTAACTATGTACATACACACTCAAAAGAAGAGGTATTCAAAATTATGGTTATAATTTAATCTTTCTATTTGTGAAAGAAATAAAAGCTTACAATTTTAAGCAGTTAATGAACAATCAAAGAGTCCTACTACATCTGTTGCCGAACAGAAAAGATCTCAATATCCACCCGGAGCAATTTGTAGAGCTTGTACCTAAGCTCTCTTGGGACGGCTCATCTTCTAGCTTGACGAGTGTGAGGGAGTAAAATATGTATGAATATACACACACTTATGCATTTAAATAAGTGCCATTAATACTGATTAAACTGTAACAAAAGTTACTCCGAAGTGCGTTATGTAATACACGTTATATACATTAATTGCGTTTGAACTGACTACATTATTATAAATTCTAATACCATTTCTAACTTGTTTACTCGAGGCTAACGTGCTTAGTTGTTCGCTGAAAAACACACAATTCCTCGAGCTAAACTTTATACCGCGCCGGCATGAAACAAACAGACGTGGCGTGCAAAGAAGAGCCTTGTCTTGAATGACCCCCGAAAACGTCGCAGAAAATGTCTGGCGAATGCCAAACAAATATCATAAAAGGTTGTAGCAGGAAAAATGTCGTAGGATTGCGTCTTATATGCTTTCTTTCATCTTCAACATTTCCAAGTAAAAGTCACGTTTTGTCTATAAACCGTGACGAAGTGACCCTATTTCAGGTGCGAGCAATTCGGTATGACCTTCACATTCTAGACTACGGTCCCTTCGCGGCCATGTCGTGCCACCGCACTCTCCGGGGACTTAGCCCGCGGGGGTTGCCGAACACACAGCGTACGACAAGCCCACCGATCATAATAAAATAAATACCGCCCATATTTTTTCATTATATATTTATACATGTACACTTTTCAATTACCTAATTGCCCCCTCAAGTACGTAATGAAATTTTAATATTTTCAATCAAGTTTTCAATAAGAAATTGATCACTCGATTTTTGATGCAAAACCAATTAACGTGAAAGGGCCTTGTAATATATCGTCGGCTTAGTAGGCAATTTTAATATTAGAAAAGGCAAACTCATCTACTTAAAACTTGGAAGGGTTAAACGATGATGCACGTGGCTTCCATCGACAACAGTAAATTGATTGGAATTCTATTTTATGGTCACCTCATGTAGGTGATCATATAATAGAATTCCAATCAATTTGTTTTCTTTGTTAATAGTATATAGTTCATAATTCTTTATCAGAAATTAAAATATATCCCGTAAACAATTTATGACTATTTATTTACCAATAAAAGTGCACGACACGAACATAGCTCGATTTACTCGATGTCATTAAACACGACAGAGGAATATTATTATAACACTTATTGTTGATGTTCGTCGTATCTAGAGGAACATTTGAAGATCACTTAAATATCCGTCATAATGTTTGTTTTTAAACAATACCGAGCGACACCACGCAGACTTGACGTAGCCGGTGTTTAATGCTGCGGCGCGGCGCCGCGGCGTAGCAATTCTATGCTACATCGCGTGGTTGAAGCGCCACGCTAGTTTTTGTTTAGTTTGTTTTGACCAGTGTCTTTAAATTTATTTTCAATGGAATAAGTACAAATAACCGGTAAAAATAAAATCAAATATATACCGCATGAATAGCCTAAATAAGCAAATCATGCACTTACAGATTGCTATAATTTGTAGATGAAAATTTTGGGTTAATTATTTAAAATTGAAAAGTTCAATTTCAGGTTCAATTCAGAACTGATTCTTTCGTTACGCACAGCCTGAAACATTAAACAAATATCGTTCTTGCTAAAATATTCGAAGTAGGAAGTAAATAAGTGATAGAATGGTATATTATTACATTTCTTCTTAGTAGAGATTAATGTATTTTTAATTTATCGTAAAATAATATAAACTAAAAATAACATTACAGTAGTATAATATGTAGGTATTTATGTTTATTATGATTCAAACAAAAGATTTTTTTTCGTATCCACTCCACCAGCCGGTTTACGTCCACTGATGAACATGGGTCTCCCCTTAACATACCTTTGCAAGCCCCCTGGCTTGCAAAGATATGGTAAGGTATAGGGAAGACTGCGGATGCGGATGCGGATTTATATTGCCATAATAACCACGCTTGGCAGTCGATTGGTGATCGCAGTAAGATGGTGAGGAGCTAATATATGCTGCTGCCCATCCATCAGCTGTACATCCCTTAGTCGACTCTTACGTCACCCGTGGGGAAACATGGGGTGGTCTATTTTCGAAAATTATTTTTTTTCCTCAATATCTTATAAATTCTTAATAATTCACTCACAGTTACATTAATAATCCGTTCGTAAAGTAGGTAGGTACCTAAATACATTTGAATCAGCTCACCACAGTCTAATTTGTTTACGAAAGTGAATACTCGCCAAGTCCAATAAGATAAAATTCAGTAGCATGAATGTGCAAGCAATTTTACTAAGGAGCCGCAAAACTGTGCCAAACTTTACCTCATAACAGAATAACTAGCTACTTATCATTTATTGATCGATTCAACGCACAGTTCATAAGTTATGAGCGAATTCCAGGCAAAAAATATTGAAAACCTGCACGTCGTCCGTAGTATTTCTTATAACGCATTTGGTTTGATATACCATTATTTTTATGCATATCCCACCAACTGATACTCATATTTAGATATATAATTTACGTATGTATTGAAGAAGTAGGAATCGACATGTTGGCATAAAAATAAAAATAAATTGATTTTTTTCAAGTTTTTTTTTTTGTTTTTTATTATTTATATATAAAGTTTTTGTCAGCGATTTCCATGTTGATTTTGATTTCTCCATAAACATTTTCGACCACATTTCTTGGCCTTAGGGTAATTGCAGTAGATCCTTTATTCGTGGATATTTAGGTCATACCTAATAACTTTACGCATGCCAAGTGTGTGTTGACGGATCAGTTTAATAATATCTGAAAGGTTGAACCTGTATAAAAGGCAACCGCTACTTGCCTTTTATACAAGTTCAACCTTACAGATATTAACAACATGTATATGATGCATGGGAGAGATCTAAGGATGCCATTGGAGTGTTCTGTGATCTTTCAAAGGCTTTCGATTGCGTTCATCATGATACACTTCTGCTAAAGCTAAATTATTATGGTTTAAAGGGCGTCGCGCTTGACATGCTTTCATCGTATCTTCACCAAAGGGTTCAGTGCGTAGACATTGGGGGAGTAAAGTCACAGAACTTACCAGTTAGATTAGGCGTGCCACAGGGGTCGATTCTGGGCCCATTTTTGTTCTTGGTATATATAAATGATTTGGCATTTTATTTGAAAGACATGTGTGATATGGTACTTTTTGCGGATGACACCTCCCTTATTTTTAAGGTAGATAGAAAGAGGAATAATTTTAATGACATTAATAATGCTCTCGCACATGTCACCGATTGGTTTACGGTTAATAATTTGGTTCTCAATGCCAAGAAAACCAAATGTATCAAATTTGTAATGCCTAATGTAAGTTTTGTAGAGCCAAAATTAATAATGGGTAATGTAAATCTAGAAACTGTGGACTCGACCCTCTTTCTAGGCTTGACACTAGACAAGAAACTTCAATGGAGTCCCCATATTTCTTATCTCGCTGGAAAATTGAGCTCAGCTGCTTACGCGGTTAGAAATGTACGGGAACTCACTAATGTAGAAACTGCACGTTTAGTCTACTTTAGTTATTTTCACAGTATTATGTCCTATGGCATTCTGCTTTGGGGTAAAGCTGCTGATATTCAAAGCATTTTTATACTACAAAAACGTGCAGTTCGTTCTATTTATCAACTAAGTACGAGATTTTCCTTAAGAGACTTTTTTAAGGACATAGATATACTAACAGTCGCTTCGCAATACATTTATGCCAATATAATCTATGTCCGGCAAAATATTAACCTTTTTAACAAAAGAAGTGACATACACACAATAAACACTAGATATAAGCATAAACTTTGCACCGAATACCATCGCCTACAAAAAGTACACTCATCTTTTGTGGGATTAGGAGTCCGTATGTATAACAGAATACCTGTACACCTACAAGAGTTACCTCATGATAGATTCAAGCCAAGTGTTAAGAGGATTCTAATAAAAAGGGCTTAATATTCAGTAAACGACTATTTAAACGACAATAACGCTTGGTTGATCAGTGAAACACAGACAACATTATAAGCTCAGTTATTGAAACAGTTTAAACATTGTTCAACTAAAGGTTTAATATTAATAGACTTGTAGATATCCCCACTTTAGTTCGTCATGCTCCCGTTGTCTGTCATTGCTTGCGGTGGCGGTGTGGGGCGGGTCGCCACCTTCCCTCTAATATGGCGAGGGAGGCGATGGCTGCGTCACACGTCATACTCGTGAACGGGTGCTTCTTGTGGTGACTGGTCGGCTGTTGTCGGGGTTATGTTATGTTATTTTAATTTTATATTTTGTTAATTCATTCTTGCTATTGTTTATAATTATTATTATAGGTATATCCTTTGGTTGAACTTGTGTAAATTGTCATATTGTAAATGTATGTGAATGCATCCGCCATTAGGTTTCTTTGTAGGAGATTGTTTGTGCCTGAGTAAACTTTAATATCTACATTATAGTATTTACTTTATAAATTTTTTTTTTGTTGTCTTATTGAACTCCTGGTCGGTATAAATTGACCAGGTAATAAATGGTACTGTGCGTGCATTCGCTTACATCATATATACATTGTACAATATTACATGATCGTGATAAAAGACTTGACATAAAAAAAAGAAACTGAGCAAAAGAGACAAAAAAAAAATCTCGGAGTTTCTTTCTTCCTTTCTTCTCCGGGTCGTCCACTTAGGTAGCTAGTGAAAGGTTGCAGGTTAGCTAGGGTAGGATCCTCGACGGCATGGCCGAGGACCGCGTTGTTGCTTATTCCCCGAACTGTGATCTAGTGCCAGCGATCATCACCACTGTTCATAAATCTACTCTTTACTCCAATGGCACCTTGAGCGTTGGTCCTAACCCCTTAAGGGTGGATGTCGCTTAAACTTTGGCCGGATTCTTTGAAGTTAATTTTAATTTTAGACCTGTTAACTTTAAGGCATCTTACTATACCTAATGTGTACATTTATCATTTATCGCTCGACAGACGGACAGACTGATTAAAAATTCTGTAAGATCAAATAATTATAACAATGTTTTTAGCTACTTAAGTGATACTTTAGTGATTTAGTCTTATACAGTGTAATTTTGACAAGTACAAGTGTATGTAAATACCTAAGTGCTGAATAAATTTCATTATTCCATTATTATTAAATTACAAATCATAACCACGTTCACTACACTCAAATGTTCCCTTATTTTAAGTTCACATCTTTAATAGGAACCTATTATGTACCAAGGGCAACGACGCTTAATGATCTGCGCAGGACATTAAAAGGACATTAATGCGCACAAATATTTTCCAAAGTGTAAATATTTATTCGTGTAACTATTTCGATAAAAAATTATTTATTTTGTGTTCAATTGTATTGATAATTCAAAAATTGCGACGTTAATAACTACCTAGCAACAATCATGCAAACCTCATATGATACAGGAATCCTACCAGACTTTTGGAAAACGGCGCTGGTGACCCCCATATTTAAAAAAGGCAACAAGCTGAAAGCAGCTTACTATAGACCGATAAGTCTAACAAGCGTGGCATGTAAAGCTATGGAGAAAATAATTGTTAATCATATCAGGAACTTCTTTGCTAATCACCGAATTATACCTGATCACCAACACGGCTTCTGCCCACGCCGTTCTAAAATAATAATAATAATAATGTTAATTACTAAAACAATTGGGCACAATCTTTAAAAATAGGAATAAGAAAGTAACTCGTGGTAAAGTAATACTATTGTTTTCTTTAGAAATAAATCTTGGTTTAATAAGGCGATCTTTTATTTTTTTAAAGCTATTCCGGAACATAAGTCATGTAGGTAGTAAATTATAAAATCTTTTTGACTATAGTTTTTACTTTTGTACATTTGATTTTACCTATTTCCATTAAATATATATCCGTTTCATTTTATACCGATACCGTACCGCATAGCGTTTGATATGTGTGAGGATTAATACCAATTTGATTGGTCGTCAATTGGTCACAAAGTAAAATCTCAAGTTAGGTATCAGGTTATTGCTTGTATGTCCATAAAATCGAATAATATTGGACACATACGAGTAATATCGCTAATATTAATTACTAGCTGCAATCCGCGACATTGTGTCTGCAGTATGTGTCTATTATATATAGTCCTGGAAAGTAATTACGTAATAATATTGTATTGTATGACTTCGATATACATATATTTGCTACTCAGTGATTATTATGCTTTCAATATTTTGAATAAATAAATTTTTTCAGTTAATGTAGCTGTAATACAATAACAGTTATATAGGAAGTTACTAATAACCGTATAGTAATTAAGTAATTTTTGACGAAGTCATAATAATATCTTTATGTAATTGACCTCCTGATTCCTATACTTCAGGTATCGGGTTAAAAAAACACGTGTAAACGTACAATTTCCTTAATTAGCGCTTTTATTCATACAATTAGAGATATGATATATCTAATGATATAAATAAATGCGTGAAATTAACCAGTGGGAATACCCACTGATAAATCTCAAGTTCATCTTTTGATCAGAAATTCTCGCCGCTTAATTAAAAACACCTCTGAAGCGTAGCGGTATAAGCTCGCTTTAAATCTCAAAAATAGTGGGTTCTCAGGTATATTTTCGGGTCTGATTGGTTGAGAGACTACCCCCCGTGCCTCGGAAAGCACGTTGGTCCTGATTGTTATAACATATTCTTTAACAATCATATACCTACCAGGGAACGGGCAGCAGCGTTTCCTTCTGTGTTACAACATTATACTGCGGTCACCAACCCGCCTGCCAACCGTTGTGACTATAACAAAAACCGCCTCGGTAGGAGGCCCATTTTCAACAGTTCAACAAAATTATGTCCCTACTTATAGGCTCATTGTGTATAGGTATATAGGTTTATTCCACCACCAAGTGCACGGAAATAATCGCTTGGGACAGCTCAGCAATGCTTTACCCACGTATTGTAGATATGGGTGTCATAACGTAGGTAGATAGAGAAAGGCTCGTAAGAAGCTAGGATAGGGTGCGGTCGTCCTCGCAAGGCGAGGCTCGCGACGCGTTCTATGCTTCTGACCTAATACCAGCTCGCGCTGGATGATTCTAATTATATTGAAACTAATTTATTAGTCAAGATTTGTTTTTTTTTGTTATTATCATTCTATTTGACTTAATATTAAGTACGATCGATTTGTCTACATTATCAATAATCGTTTTTATTTTCATATATACAACTTCTTAATTAAATAGCGCAAAACCTCTTGGGTGGTTATTGTGCTCATGAATATGAACAACTTTTTTTAATATAGAACCAACTCGAAAAAAAAAACTTTTTCATACATTTTAGTCGAGTAGGTATTGACAATTTGTATGGAACAGCTGTTTTTTTACTTGGAATTACACTGTTGGCCTCTTAGAAAAAGTTGTTCATATTCATGAGCACAATCACCACCCAAGAGGTTTTGCGTTATTTAATTAACACGTTGTAGAATAAAATTGATTAAAGTTAAGATTGATAACATTAAGTAAACTTACGATTACATTTTGTTATATCTAGATGTCACAACGATTCTGGCGTCAGTGGTGGTGCTAGGGATGGGTTCTTCAGGCCAGGTGTTCGCGGCGTCGGCGCTGCGAGGCCTGCGCTTCTTCCAAATCCTCCGCATGGTGCGAATGGACCGGCGAGGTGGCACTTGGAAACTACTTGGCTCCGTCGTCTATGCGCATCGACAGGTACTTTTGTTAAATAACTTATTACTGTGATTTTATTAAAATGATGTCTATAGTTATAGTAGTTAGTAATAATTATTTCTTGCAACGACTAAAAAGCATAATTTTTAGTCGAAATTAAGATTATATTAAAGCGTATAATTCGGATAAATCAAACTGTATTTTTTTTAAGATTACTATCAGAATTTTGCAGTCTACTAGTATATTTTTGTTAAAGAGTGTAATATCGATGGATGGATGCGGATCGAACCGGCGACCACAAGATCACAAGTCCGACGCCCTAATCATTGGGCTACGGCTTCTTCTGTTTTAATTAATCATTAAATAACTGTTAGACATAACTAAACTTTAATATTATCTTTCGCTTAATAACATAGCTTACGATATAATATACCCACTAAATGTACTCTAGCTTAATACGGAAAGTGAAAACTTCGGAAACTTAATAAAAACGTTTCGCCAGTGATTCATAAAAACTTCAACCGCAAAGTTTATTTAAGAAGAAGTGCGTAGATATTAATTAATCATATACTCTTACTGGGAGTGACACAAACGCCTTTTTCGTATACGCAGTAGCAAATCGAATTTATTCTACGTTTACTATTGGCGACATCGTAAAATAGCCAAAGAAGGTCGATGTCTCTTCAATTTACATGATAGGTAAAATAAAAGTTTTACATCACTTTTTACTGATAGATAAAAGTTATAGTTTCTTACTTATTATAAATTATTAACATAACTGCCGTTTATGTATCAATCACCATAAAAATCAGATCACTTATGGCTTAACAAAGAAGCATTTATGGTTCTATTGCTTCCATTGTTCATTTTAACAACCAAAAGTCTGGATTCGATAACTTCAAAGTGATTATCCACCATTTTAAACATATGAATTATTGCGCAATTTTATATCTCGTCTAACCACATCGGCTTAAGAATATAACAAGAATAATCCCTTGAAATTATAATTAAGTATTCAGGATACTTTGTGTGAAACAACGCGAGAAATAGGCTAATCTCTTCGGTGCGGGAACTCCGCTGATATTAATTATACGGACCAAATGCACATCCAGTTTCATTCGCTAAGACTTGTGAACAACTATACACAAGTCTTAGCGAATAGTTGTTCTATTTGGGAATTAAAAACACACAACCCTTAGAGTAATCACTTCGCTACTAGTTACGTAGTAGGTATGAATCAAGTAATTATTGTGAACACAATTTCTACTGTGTACTGAGTTTGATGTAGTGGTTCGGTTAAGCCACTATCCTCGACCTTTTTTTAAATAATATGTTGATAACGGATATGAAATAAAGTTTAATTAATTATGGCTATATAGACGGCTATAATACCCTCTATATCTGTCTGGTTCTAACAATGCCAAACACAAATATTGTATAGTCGGTATTGTTTGAACCAAGTTTGCGTATAACAACGAAAAATGACATCGCTTTGTTGAGTGAACAGTGGGGTAACAATAAAATTGGATCGGCCACTTTTTATGCCAGTGTAAATGTACTGCTTCTGCAGATATATCTCGTTCGTTTTATGTCACAATCCCCGTTCCACTCAAGTTGTGTATGTACTTAATAATGAATTTAGTTTGGAGTAAGATCTCTTACTAGTTTATTTGTGTAGTTGAACACTTTATGGCGTTTTACTATTTATGTAAGGGACAGCAAAAGACAAATTACTCTTGTAGGGTGATTTTAGTTTTGTTAACCAATCTTGGAGTGTCTAATGAATATGTTCTTTATTTTAGAGCTAGTTTCCAAAGTAACTTAAGCAAGGTTCGCTCGACCAGAATAGAGAATGCTTGTAAAAAATAGAATAACTTTTATTTGAACTTATATGGTGTATATTGAATTTATTTTTATGACGCGAGTAAATTTTCGGTACGGCCGTGAAACATGCAGGTTAAACCTTCAATCCTTATCCGTCACTTTTTATTAGATCTCTATCTTGCAAATTCTATAAATACCATAAAATATTATCGGCGTCTCGCTTGTTACTCCCGATAAGTTATAAGATTATCGAGGTTTCTGAATGTAATATGGCAAGCTTAACTGTTCGTACAGTTAAAATCAGTTTACGAAAGCCTGACAAATCATCTAATATTACTTTGACACAAAAATAAACAGACAAATAGTAACCCTACTTTTCCAAGTACTGAGTCTTGCCTAAGAGTATTAAGAGGACTCAATATATTAATGTAAACTGTTACAGTAAATTAAATTATTGTTTATACATTTGGTATTGAACTTTCTGTCATTCAATCTTTGTCTTAATAATTCACATTGCAATGTAATCAATTAAGGTTAGTTCTGGAAGCTGTAGGTATCTACTTCCAATTAAAATCTCTTGGGAAATTCTGAAAATTAAAATTGCAGATATAGACAATAACTAGAGAAATTCAATTACATTTAGACAAAACATTTGAGATTTTATGTATTTGAGGAATTAACAAAAATAGGTGGGTATGTAGATATAGTGATAATTTGAAATGTATATTATGGTGAATCAAGCGCTATATGTAGGTACATTAGTTTAACCGTTAAATTAAAAAAAACGTTTTCATACTAGTGCTATAAAAAACTAAGAGGCGATATCAGACACGGTCCTTACGTCTGATACGTCTTACGTAGGTACAGCATATGTTAGTTAGAGCCATAGATAGTAGAGTTCTTTGTGGATGCGGAATATTTTTCAAGAAATTTGCATAGCTAGGCCACGACCGACTGCGGAAAAACGAACGGAACCGTAATCTAGTCCAGTTGGCATACAATAGGTAACATTTATAACCTCCGGTGTAGCAAAAGTAAGGCAGGTAAGGCAAATTTCGACCGCAATTTCACCTTGAAACGACAAAATGCAAATTATATTAGCCACCCGCTATTAGGTTTAGATTTGAACTGTGATTGTAATTACTCAGGGAACACTTTAGCGACTTACAATATAAATAAAAATTATGAAAAGGTATATCAAAATTATAATGAGCTGTATAAAAAGGTATATATATATATATAGGCTATACAGGTTTATTTTCTTCACGGGTGTGTGTTGTTTTCGTTTCCGATACGATTAAATAGTTTTATGGGATAGTTCTTCACAATAGGTAGGTATAAATAGTTCTGATCAAAGTTATGTATTCAAATTCAAATCAGTTTAGTGACCATCGACTTTAAATAGATTGCAGAGAGAAGTTATTTATGTACAAATCATAGTTACACTGAATAAATGTTGTTATATAATATATAAGATCAGTGGTATGTTAAGTATTATATACTGTATATGTAACCCATTCACACACACACACATACACACTACACATGCACACCATACAATTACACGCTCTACTATACGAATACTTACACACATAACTAATCTTATTACTTGTTAGCATGTTACATATCATTATATAATATTTGTATGAGAACATCTAGGATCTAGGGATCTTCTAAATGGGAGAGTACTGGTGACGTGAAATACAAACCCTAGTGTATGCCTACATTTTAACTTTCTGTTAAATTATCGATATTTCTATAAAACTGAGTTTGTTTGTTTAAACGCGCTTATTTCAGAAACTTACTGGTCCGATTTAAAAACATATTTCAGTGTTAGGTTGCCCATTTATCGAGGAAGGCTATTTGCTATATTTTATAAAAAGTTTCTAGAAAAACAGGAATTACGCGGAAACTAGTTGTGGAGAGAAATAAAAATGTACTATTATTATTATTTGCCGTGTGGTTGCCGGCTTAGAATAGGTATAAATTGGTCTTCCCATGGGTGTCGCAAGAGGTGACTGAGCTGTTAGATCAGCATCTATTAACTCAAGGATAGTCAACATCTTGCTGCGATCACAAATCCGCTTGCCAAACGTGGTGATTACGGCCATATCCCTCAGCGACACTGATTTTTCATAGTCTATTAAGGAGGCCCATGTTCAGCAGTGGACGTAAACGAACTGATACAGTAAACAAGCCTTGAAATAACCAAGTGTTGCTTCGTATTATTTTGAACTAATATTTACTAACTACTTTTTTTACGGTAAAACTCGAATGAGTTTATGTGGCATCATATAGCTTCAACTTCTATTTGATTGTATCTATATATAAATAAATAAATAAATATTGTTTTGGGAAAATAACAAAAGGACAAAAATACATATTTGCTATGGATGATATAGTAAACTTGTTTTGCATCTGACAATTGCGTTCAGCAAAGAATTTTATTTTATATCGTGATATTTTATTCGTTGCTAATACTCAGCGAAATTATTTATTTTGGTAGTACAATCGATCTGTGTACATATACTTTTTCAATTGCTTTAAAGATTACAAATTAAAATGACACCGAAACTGTGTTTCGGGCACTCGCTCGTACAACCTAAATTATCTTGTATTTCAAGGTACTAGACCCCAATTTGCCGTGTAAATTATCAGTGCCGTATGGATACTTTCTTGTTAAAAATATGTTCGTCGTCTCGATAGTAATACTGATGGAAAATCATCCTGCTAATTATTGGCAACGTTTAAAAAATCTCTGTGTATGTATGAAATACATACACTGAAACAATTCCATAGCGAATTCTGTATACAAAATATCAATAACATTAACTCATTTCACAATTAAAAATAAGATATGTTTAATTTTTTAAATTCCTCAAGAACTCATTATTTTGAGTTCAGCTTTAATGTTTCAACCACCTTTCATGAAACACAAAACAACTCTTTCATTAAACACATGAATATCATATAACAACATAAAGACTTTTCCGATTTTTTTTTTTTTTTGATAATTGGCTTACCTTTTAAGGTACACTCCACATCAGAAAATGAAATCACATGAATTTTCGCTAAACCTTTTATATTTATAGGAAATTCGTATCAATTTCGCTGAAATGAACAATAAGTACGTACTTCTTGCTCGAGCGCTGCCGGCTCAGAAATGGCCCTGTAGGGCAAAGAGTGGGTATTAAAGGCAGCCCTCTTGATCGCCCTTCACCTTTCTAAACGGTTAAGTAATACTTTTATTTAACCAAAAGCTTAACCACAAACAAGGAGTTCTTGACCTTTATTCCCTGTGGGAGATTAATAATACTAAAACAAAACTTAATGAGATATAGTAAAACAAAAAAGGCAGTAACACCCGTTTTCTAAAAAAAATATCTTTGTTGCAATTAACTAATCAGCTGACAAAATATTTGTTAAGTGTCCCTATGAGTTTCTAAAATTATGAGTAATTACTTTGGTAGGATTATAGTGTTAGTTAATATACAATTAATATTTTTGTTTCGAATCGAACAACAAACCACATTTAGAGTGTACTGTATGTTTTTCTTAATTCATGTTCTAGAAACAATATTTGTTTTAAGTGCGGATTTAACAGCTATTTTAGTTGTTTATTACTTCAATTTCCATTTGAGAAACAGGCTTATAATATAAATTTCGGTCAGTTTAGTCTGTCTATTTTACGTAAATTTAACTAAAGCTCGTAACGGAAAAATATTTTTTCATAATCTTCTCACTATCAGGCGGATAACTTCTGAAAGGTAAAGGAAAGGTATACATGTACGTATAAACCCGGGGCTCGCCATAAGAGGGGTTTTGCCATATGCACCACGCTTAGCAAGCGGATTGATAACCGCAGTATTGTGCTGTAACAAAGATTTTTTTGTTGATCGAACCAATGACCTCCGAGACTTGAAGCGAGATTTCAACCGCTACGCCAGAGTGGTTGTTCTGTTGTGTATTTTGGATATACCTATAACGTTATTTTTATCATATTATTAATTTTTTTACTGAAATAAAAAACAGTTATTACCTATTTTATTATTTTAGTAATTAGGTATTGTATAGAGCATATGCAAGAGTTAGTAATTGACAATATTTTTATCCTATATTAATATTTAAAAAACTTATATATCTTTTAATAATAATAGTAAACCTACATTCGCAAAGAATAGTAAATCTTCATTCGCAAAAATAAATATTTACCGATATTGAGGATAAAAAGAGGTTGGCTGTGTAGCTCATTCTATGTATATAGTTTTATAATTCTATATATTGTACGCTGTCTAAATTGCTGAAAAAAAATGAAATTGAACATTATTTGTAGATTATAATATAATGTAAATATAAATAACGCTGTCTTCAATCATAGCAGTATTTCAAATAAATTACTGGATTGAAAAAGCTTAGTCTGGATCACCGAACACACTTACACTGTTATGATAAAATTACCTACTTAAGGAAAATAACAGATGAACAAAATGTTATATTCTCAGTATTCCTTTTGTTTTAGAGTTGTGAACCCAAAGCTAAGAACCGTACTACTAAAGCTCTAGTCATAGAGTTTTATCTTTCAACCTATAAAATGAAGAATTTCGAAATAAATTCTAGAGTTTGGAAGCATAAGGTCGGATGTGCCATTATACGTCAGAAACATCCGTCGTATGTGCCTTTACCGTAAACTGGCACTTACGACTAAATGCTTCTTAAGATAATAGTACCTACATCCGTCCTTCTGCTTCTGAGGTATAGAATTGTAAATTGCTATAGTGCTATCACGTTAAAAATAACAACATGAACTCGTATAACTTGCCTTGTAAGTTTATTTACCATCCCACTGCAATTTAAGCGGCCGTAGCCCCAATGGTTAGGGCGTCGGACTTGTGCTCTTGAGGTCGCAGGTTCGAACCCCACCCATTGCACTACCGACGTGAACCCACTCGTAACACAAGCATTTTAGCTTAGCACGAGGGATTAACAAGAATACTAGTAGACTGCAATAAGCTCTGCTAGTAATCTATTTAAAAAAAACCTGCCAAGTTTGGTGGTTATGGCAATATCCCTTACTGACCCTGGCTTACCAAGGTTAGTTAATGTGTCCATGTTCGGCATTGGACGTAAACTGATACTTCACTTCAGCAGCTTAGCTTAATATATATATATTCATATTTTTTTTTCGGACGGACATACGTAGTTATTAACGAGGCTTTTCCGGGCATAAAGGCGAGCAGCAGCTCCAGCCATAATGAATGTTTAAAAACTACAAACTAAGCAACCTGCGCAAGAGGGCGCCCCCTGGGCTTGGACCTCGCTCAGGGCGGTCGCTGGCGATGAGATTGAGGGATTATGACATAGTATTTTAGGGGGTTTTGTGTCGCTCTACTCTACAGTTTGCGGGCCTCTCGGACTTCGGGTCTACGAGGGTATCGGATGGTTCTTTGCAAACTAAGGGTCGGGAGGAAAAAAAGACAGCCCGTTTCCGTCCACTAATGAACAATAGCCTCCTCTATAACAGACCTTGGCAAGCAAGCATCGTTGAGGGATATTGCCATAATCACCACGCTTGGCAGGCGGATGGGTGATAGCAGTAAGATGGTGACCTTGAACAGTTAGATGCTGCTGCCTATCCATCAGCCTTATATCCCTTAGTCACCTCTTACGACATCCATGGACAGACAGAGAATTTAGAATATACCTCTATTCTAAACCAGAAACCACTGTAGTGGTGGATAGGTATGAAATGACTAGTAAATAATTATTATTTTGCATGTGGTACGCTCAGATCAGGAAGAGATTTTGCATAGTCAGATTGTATATAAAAAGAAACGCTTATTAAGTATATTAGATTAGTATAAAACACAATCAGTTCAAAGATTATAAATAAAACTTTATGAGTCCATTTGTAGAAGCTAATGGTAGAATTAAGTTTAAATCGAAGCGATACTTTAGTCATTTAGATTTTAGATTCTCGTTAACACTTTAGCATAAAAATATATTTCCTTATTGAATTTCAATAAAGGATTCTATGGTTAACTGTGTCATTCATACAAGGATTACATTCGAACTATATGCAAAGGATTGTGGTACTTAAATTTGTTTGGTTCCTAAAGAATTAATAATATTCAGAAAATGTTAGTTTTCTAAGTTTAGGCGGTTCGTAGTCTACGTCTAGACAGTATTGTTTTATAAATACCTATAATAAAACATATTTATTTACGTATGATAGAACACAAATCTGGAGGTACTGTATTTAATGTTCACTAGGTGCTGGTCTTCTGCTTAAAATAAGGATGTTATAAGCTATTTAACAAATTAAGTCCCGTCTTAATCGGCACTACAATGTGGAAAATTTGGTTTAATACACGGAAAAACAAAAAATCTACCTCTCTACTACTGAAAGATTTACATTACTGACATTAGCCGTAACAAACACACAGACCGAAATTATATTTTTATTGTGTTTCGTTGTGGGTACTAATTATATAATAATAAATAAATATATATAATAAAAACCACAATTATACATTTATATATACGCAATAAGTAAAAACCTGTAATTTTTTCATTACAAATAGAAATTTCAATGTTATTTATTTTTATAGGTTTATTTACATATGTATATTTCATCTCGTTAACGTAAAAGTAATTACTAATAAATATATTCATGTGTAAAAAAGTGGACAGAACAACTTTACTATACTAGACTTCAGAAACATTTGGTCGTAACTGGCAGTGTACGGTAACAGCACATACGACGAATGTTTCTGACGTATCATGGCACATCCGACCTTATGCTTTTGAGCTCTAGAATATGTATTGTCGACATTCGCTCTTAATAATAGATCATAATTTATTCATATTCATGAAAACACCGCTTAAAAATGAATAAAATATGTATTAATAATCCATTAAAAATATTGCAATAAAGTAGCGTATACGTTGTTGAGATACGTTAAGGCAAATGTTGTTAATTTAAAACATACCTATTAAATTGGATTATTCAGCTTCCATTTTGCTAGCTTTGTGCTTCGAGCGTATGTAACTCTGTGCTTTTGTACATTTTTTGTTACGTAATTGTTAATACTCTGATCTGTAAATAAGCATCCATTTATTTTTTTAAATGGAATCACGGTTCGTGTGTTTACAATGATTGTGTAGGTATGAGAGTTTTATTTTTATTTCAATGTATCTGTCAGCGGGTGTCTGTGATAGTTGTCAGTACTGCGTAATACTGTCGCTCGCGCATACGTTGTAAGTAGTTAATAAAATATTGTGTTCTATTTATATAAAAAATCATAAAAATATTATTTTTATAAATTTCAAAATATATATCACTACTAATTAGTTAATTTTATACAAATTTGTTAATTAAAAGTTAAAATATTATGGTATTTGTAATAAATCACTTGATCTTGTAGTATCCTATTTATCAGATAGGAAACAGATAGTATCTATAGACGGCGTGAATTCTGAGGTACATTTTGTTAAAATGGGGGTGCCCCATGGACCAATCTTAGGTCCTTTCCTGTTTCTTGTTTATATAAATGATCTCCCATACCTAATTAATGAACTATCAGACATTGTTCTGTTTGCCGATGATACTTCATTGATTTTTAAAGTTAAAAGAATAGTTATCGATTTAATTGACCATAATAGAACACTCGGTTTAATTGCAAACTGGTTTTCCGCAAATAATCTTTAACTAAATGCAGGAAAAACCAATTGTGTAAAATTTGTACTACCTAATATTATCAATTCTACGCCTGAAGTTTCATTAAATGGAGAAACATTAGATTTAGTCACGTCCACCGTTTTTTTAGGAATGACCTTAGATTTTAAACTACAAACTACAACTCATATTGAAAAACTCGCTGGTAGATTAAGTTCAGCTTCGTATGCTGTGTGGAAAATTAGACAGTTGTCCGATGAAGCCAGTGGGGGTCAGCCGCCGATGTAAATACTATATTCGTATTACAAAAAGAGCGGTCGGGGCCATATATGGATTAGGTAGTTGCGACTCCCTACGTAACCTTTTTAAAAATATAAATATACTTACCGTGCCCTCTGAATATATTTACCAAAATATAATTTTTATTAGAAAAAATATTGATAAATATAGTAAAAAAGTGACATTCATAATATTAACACAAGAAATAAGCACAAACTTGCTGTTCCAGGATTTAGAGTTAGCAAAACTAATAAAACATTTATGGGAAATGGTATTAGGTTCTATAATAAACTCCCTAGTTATATCACAGACTTGCCTGATACTAGATTTAAAACACATGTTAAAACTGTTCTCACATCGAAAGGTTACTATAGTATTCAGGATTATATTGAAGATAAAGACGTTTGGCTATCGGTACCATCATGCATCTACCTCCCTGAGGACCATACAGTCAAGTACAGTAGTTGTAATTAGAACTGTATCTTATTCTGTGAACTGTCTGTAATTGATTTCATGGTGTACTTTAATTATAAATACCGCTAGTTCTGTCTCAATATCATTCAATCTTATTGAGTAAAACTAAAATAAATTATAACAAGACAACCGTTTGGACAATAAATGTGTATGCCTAGTAAAAATAAATGATAATAATTGGACCGCGTATGGTCCGGCGAAACATACTCAAATGGACAACCATTTGAGTATGTTTCGCCGGACCGTCTCATGTGGGCCGTGTTGAAACCGGTAGTAAAGTAACCCACTGAGTTTGTTTCGCCGGATCTTCTCAGTTGGGGCGCATTGGAGCCGGTGGTAGCATTAAAGCGCGTCCGTCGTTATATGCTCATAGTCCACCCAAATAATGACAATTGTTTTGACATAATATAGACAGCACAAGCATTTTGCGTCGCTAAGAACAATAAAAATAAATAAATAATAATAATAACATTTAAATATATGATAATATAAAAATAATTAATTTTATAGATATAAATAAATAACAAATTTGTTATTTATTTATATCTATTACATTAATAAGAAAAAATTATTCATTATATTTATATAATGCATAAATTTTTCTAATTAATGTTTGACTATTTACAAGTGCCTGTAATTGTAATTTAAAAATATATAAAGTTGAAAAGTTTGTTTGTTAATTTACTTTAACGCGCCCATCTGAGAAAATACTGAGCCGATTTGAAAAATTATTTCAGCGTCAGTTAGCCCATTTATCGAGGAATAGGCTGATGTTCCTACGGGATCGGGAGTTACACAGGTGAACCGCGCGCGGGACGCTAATATATCAAACTGAAGAGTTTGTTTGCTTGAACATGCTAATCTCAGGAACTACTGGGCCGATTGGAATTAATTTTTCAGTAAAGATAACCCATTTATCTAGTAAGGCATTAATTTATTATGAAGTTCCCAGGGGAACGGAAGCTACGCGAGCATACCGTGCTAGTGCTTTAATAAGTGTACTCTGATAATGAAGAACTTACGAGATATAATACCGCTGTGTTTAAAATAAATCCCTAGTACATTAAGGTAACAATTCAAACGTAGCCGGAAACAACAACGTTGACTAATCTGACCAACTACGACCTCGGCTTTTACATGTATGTTGACTTAACTTTTTATTAAAAACAACATACATTTTTGACCCTAATCTCATCCACCGTATGTTGATAGACACGAAATTTAAAGTAGAGCGTTTTATGGTCGTTGCGCGGGCCAAATTCCATTTGTGCATATTTTATTTTCCGCTAAATGTCCACCGCTTTATCCTCTATGTATAAGTAAAGTCCTTTTTTATATTCCAATTGAAACAATTTAAAGCGGCCGTAACCTATTGGCTAGGGCGTCGGACTTGCGATCATGTGATCGCCGGTTCGATCCCCACCCATTGCACTACCGACGTGAATCCACTCGTAATACAAGCATTTGAGCTTAGCACGAGGTTTTATCAAGAATACTCTAGAAAAAACTCTGCTAGTAACCTTAAAAAAAAATTACAATTTCCCTATATGCAATTCGATCGTTACGAAAAGTCCGAATATGCAGGCAAGCACAAGAAGGAACATCGTTGACTAATCTGGCCAACAACGCCCTAACCGTTTATTAAAAACAACACACATTTTTGATCCTAATCTTGTGTACTGTATGTTGATAGACACGCAATTTAGCGTTATAAGTATATTTTAGCCTTTTTTAACCCCTTTGATATATGAAACCATGCATGTAAATAACTTTCTGACAAAACAAAACAAGCAACTATTTCGTCAATCTTTTGCGTCTGAACTTATCGGCACATTATTTAGCTAAATTACTCATACAGACATACTTAATGACGTAAAAATTTTCGATACCTCATTGAATTAGTTAATTAACAGATATCAGTAGCATTGTTTGTATTCTAAAATAGATTACGGGTTTAAATAAAGCAATCATATAAGTATATGTCTATTGCCTATTGTAAAACTCTATGTCCATCTAGTGACAATCTAACTATCATGTTTCTAATAAAAAACAACACTTGAATATTGTGATTTATCTATATCTATACAAACATTATTTAGAGGAAAGATTTACGACTTAACTCAAAAACTACGGGACGAATTTCGATAATTCTTTCAGCTTTAGACTGCTACGTTATCCCTAAGCAACATACTTATATATTTAATTTTGACGCCCCCGCTGAAACCGTAGCAACGCGGATGAAACCGCGTGTGGGAAGCTAGTTTTACTGTATACACAATTTGAACTACGACATTAAAATTACTTTCAGTTGCCTTTAAAAATTTAATCCAATGTAACCTAATTAACTGACCTATCCTGATCCCCGAGGACCAGTTTTATTACCAACGTGAGCTCATCCACTACTGTCGAGAAAAATGGTTTTCTTTTATTCTGTGTAGGTAAACCCTTGTTTAAGAGCCAGGGTTTTAATATAATACCGAGTGTCCTAGATTTGTTACTACTCGATCCGTTCGCTGTTTTCTATTTATAGTAGTATTATAAAAAGGAAATATTTTATTGTTTGTTCGTAATATAAACTAAAAAACTTCTGAAAAGATTTAAAATTTATTTTATTTTTAGAAATAGAAAAGAAAGAAAGAAAAGAAATCTACGTTATTTATTTATTTGGTTTACTAACATTTGACATTTTACTAAGTTACTAGTAGGTACTAATGCGAAGGACTGTTTATATAATATCGTATAAAACAATCCTATACCAAGCAACGGTCAGCAGTGCTTTCTTTTGTGTTTTAACATAATACTGCGGTCACCAACCTACCTGCCCAGCGTGGTGACTATAGCAAAAAAAGCGGGCCTCGGGAAGAGGCCCTTGTTCAGCCGTGGTCGTTTATAACGTAAACTCACACGCCATTAAGAACAAGTTAACAATAGATAATTTACTAGCACTAATATATGAAATATGTTTTAAAATTCCCAATAATATAATACTGAAACGTTAATAAATCAGGCCCAGCATTATAATAATAACTAAACACAGGGGTATGCGGTTAACGGAAACGGAAAGGCGAACTCGCGGGTCTAACCGTGTGATAAGGCTAGCTTCGACATAACTCAGTATAAAACTAATAAGAACCTCTGGAAAAGAAAACCTCTTAGCGGTATAAGGCGTCTTAAATCTTGGAAGTCGTGAGTTCACTTGCTGCTTCGGACAAAAAAAACTTTAAAACTGTTTCCGACTTGGGCTGGTGGGAGTGTCTCCCTCTCACTTCGTGTCTTTGTTACCACGTTAACCAGCCGGTCCCATCTTTTATAACATCATCTATGACACTCGTATACCAGGTAATGGGTAGCAGCGTTTAATTGTGTACTGTACTGTATTAGCCCGTTTAGGCCCACTGCTGAACATGGGCCTCATCTTAACAGACCCTGGCTTGCCAGGGTCATTGAGGGATATTGCCATAATCACCACGCTTGGCAGGTGGGTTGGTGATCGCAGTAAGATGGTAAGAATCCTTGAGCTGATAAATGTTGCTATACTCATCCACCAGGTGTATGTCCCTTAGTTACCGTTTACGACACTCATGGGCAGACATAGACAGGTGTATTCGAAACCGGAAACCATGCGGCTACATAGGTTAAAATTACTTAATTTTTTTTATGTATTTTTTTTTGTATGAAACTATCAATAATTAGGGAACCCACGTTTTGTATTTGATAAATTCAAAGATTTTCATTAAAAATAAATATTTTAGTTAAGCTCATTCTAATCTATTTAGAATGAGCTTAACTAAAATATTTATTTTAAGTGCCGCATGACGTCATTGTTACGGTTGCTTGATGAAATTTCTTGGTCAGAGTTGAAAATTAAATAAAAAAGAACTGACATTAGCTAATATCAGTAGTGGACGGAGAGCTAACAACCGAAACGGCAAGGTAATTTGATCATTCATAAAAATGATTTATCAGCCTACCTGGAGCATTCTAAGCATAAAGACGTCGACCTGGCAGGATTCGCGTGGTGGATGTGGGAGTTATGGGGTGGGAAAAAAATAAAAAAAAGGTAATGTGATCAGGATTACTTTTTATGCCAAATGGTTTGCCTTCCTACCCAAAGCACACAAAAAAAATCTGGTGTCATTTGGTTGGTGGAAAGGTATCAGGCTCGTAGGAACAAATGTTAACTCCGGTACTGCGATGTCGTCAGGGGTCGGCCGGTGAAAATAATTACAACCTTTCCACTTTTGATTGTTACAGTTTTAATGAGGTTTCTTTACATATTAAGGTTATTATAACAACAAATGACGCGCGCTCAATACAATGATTTATGGTCGAGTGAGTGGGAGCGCGTTGCGGCCGCGCAATCCTCTTGTCGTGTGCGTGTGTGCGTGTCCGTGTGAGCACGTCGAGACTCCGCACACATGCTAGGCGTTAACACCAGGCTTAATTAAAGTGAGGAAAAAAAAAATATTTTTAGGTAATAAGAACAAGGCTGGCTTTTTTTGTGCTTAACGTTTATTATTCCCAGAGGCTAGGAAAAAAAAGCCAGCCAATAATAGAGGTGGGAACATATCGAAAAAAAAATTGAAAAATTTATATTTTAAATTGTATTTTGCTCGAGAAAGAGCTAAGGGGCATGAAAAAGAGCGCGTGGAGGGGATACACGCGACGACGGCGTCCGTGCTCTCTCGGCGCGTCGTTCATGTTCGGTAAACCGAACGCGCCTGGCTGGCCTCGTCGCACTCGTTGAGCGGAAAGAGCCGAACGTTTCCGGAGCGCCAGCTGTTTCAGTTTAGCGTCTATTTTACAGCGCGTGGACGTGTTTTTTTTTAATATTCTGTTTAAATAAAATAAAATAAAATAAAAATCATATTTATTTACGTAAACCAATTACAGGCACATTACCGAGAGAGCACGGACGCCGTAGTCACGTGTATCCCCTCCACGCGCTCTTTTTCATGCCCCTTAGCTCTTTCTCGAGCAAAATACAATTTAAAATATAAATTTTCAATTATTTTTTTCGACATGTTCCCACCACTATTATTGGGTGGCTTTTTTTTCCTAGCCTCTGGGAATAATAAACGTTAAGCACAAAAAAAGCCAGCCTTGTTCTTATTACCTAAAAATAATTTTTTTTTTCCTCACTTTAATTAAGCCTGGCGATACCTTTCCACCAACCAAATGACACCAGATTTTTTTTGTGTGCTTTGGGTAGGTTGCCTACCTATTTGGCATAAAAAGTAATCCTGATCACATTACCTTTTTTTTATTTTTTTCCCACCCCATAACTCCCACATCCACCACGCGAATCCTGCCAGGTCGACGTCTTTATGCTTAGAATGCTCCAGGTAAGCTGATGAATCATTTTTATGAATGATCAAATTACCTTGCCTTTTCGGTTGTCAGCTCTTAGTCCATAGGCAAATTAAAAAAAATACAAACCCTTTAGTAGTTTAAATAGACAACGGTAATATAATTTCAGTCCGTAATAGTCCGACCGTAACGATGCATTTTTTACTATTTATTTTTAATCTCAAAAAATTACCGACAAAATCGTTTTCAGATCAGAGACACAGAGATTCGGATCAGAATTCAAAAATAAAGAAACGGTATTTTTGTTCTAGGGTGTTACAAATTTTAAAATGTTGTCAATTATTTATGCATGTGGCGTTCCTCATGCATAAATAATTCCAACGCCCATGGGGAAGATATGGGGTCGTCTATTCTCAGCTGAATCTTAACAGCGACATACCTAACCTGTATAAATTCTATAAATAATACTGTGGTCACTAAACCGCAACCAACCGACAACTTCATATTTTGCATTGATATTATGTAATTTAAGATTTAATCTGTAAGCTCAAAAGCGGGAGCAGATTATTTAACGTAGCTATTCGTATGTACATTAAACTGAATATTATGCTCCGCTTTACGTTTCATATTGCACACAGTATTCCCAGTGCTATGGTTAAAGGTCAAACGGCTTTTACTCTGTGATCCATCGTCTACATTCAATTCTGACATCCTTAGCCTTACTTACATTATAAATGTACAAAGTAACTCTTTCTGTTTGTCTGTTATCTTTCACACTAACACTACTAAACCGATTTAAATGAAATTTGAAACACAGATAGTGTAGAACCTGAGAAATGACTTAGGCTACTTTTTGTGGCGAAAAGGGTAGTAGGGGGTAAAAAGGTTGGGGAATACGTAAATGTATTTCCTCCAGAAACACAAAAATATGGGGGTGGGGGGGGGGGTTAAAAATTTCCTAAAATTAGAATCTAGTTGTACCAACTTCAATATAGTTTATGAATGCTATTATAATACTAATTATAATTGCAGTCGGTACAAATAACACGTCGGAGTAGACAACCAATAATAAATAAATACTTGAGTTATGTTCCAATGTGTATGTTCATAACTTTATTGAGGTAAATTATCTCAATTTTTATAATAGTTGCCCGTGATTTTAGCTACGGAGATTTTAATGAGGCTTTCTCATTGGATACGTTCGTCCTAAAGTGGTTTTTGAGATATAATTAATAAAATAATACAGATACGGCCCGCATCCATGACTAGCTCCCCGCGCGCGGTTTTACCCGCGTAACTCCCGTCCCCGTAGGAACATAATAAAATGTCTATATTTTCTTCGATAAATGAACTATCTAAAACTGAAGATATTTTCAAATCGGTCCAGAAGTTCCTGAGTTTATCGCGTTCAAGCAAACAAACTTTTCAGCCTTATCTATATATTAGTATATATATAGATATAGATTTAAATTAATATTGTAGGTATCTTTCAGATAAATTAATGTTATATTCTTATGAGAAATAAAAGGGTGCGCCAAAGTTCACCTACATTTTCAACTCCGATAATTGGAAATCCGAAAATGTTCTTCCTAACATTTTTCATCCTAACAGTCACAATTCCTAACTACGCTTCGGAATTATGAACATTAGAGACATCTAATGTTCATAATTCCGAAGCGTTCAACTTCATAATGTCAGTAGCAATAAACATCTATTATACTTTTATTTGATTTCCTATATTTTCTCAACATAACCATCTTTTACACTATTATTCAAAGTCATATCTTTTTTGTTTAGATTTCTTTTTATTCATAATAATCTGTATTAAATACATCAGGGGTGGCCAACCGGTCGATCGCGATCGACTGGTCGATCCTGGCAGCTATTACAGTCGATCCACATAAACAATAAAAAGTGATATTAATCTAGAAACACATATCATAGATGCACTAAGTTTGTGTCGAATAATAATCTGAAAAAATACCTATTTATAATTTGATTGACTACCATACGTGATTCAACGTTATGTATGTGGTCGATCGCCTACAATAATCAGTCGATCTTAAGTCTTATTAAGTTGGCCACCCCTGATATACATTAATATTGCGTAACTTTTACAGTTTTAGTTATTAAATTATTTTCACATATATATACCACGGTACTATTTATAGTCATTGGTTTAAGTTAAGTTAGAACTGCGACCATACCAAGGGGGGGAAAACTCTCGCCCTTTTACTGGGGCGGGAGTAAATAGTAGATCTCTGCCGGGGGGATGACCAAAGCCGATACCGGTACTTGGGTCCCCCACATCAAACGGCAGAAGGAGGAACACCCGGGGGATTTTTTGTGGGTATGTCCTCTCTGCGGTGCGACAGCACACCGCGTTCTATAGAGGGAGAGTCCCACATACCCTTCGCTGGCGCAGGGATCACGCTTTAGGGATCCTTGCGCCAGCGAGGGGATACGACACGCATTTATAAATCGGTAAAAAATAAAAAAATACGACCATAACGCACGAGCCGAGCGAGCAAAGCCAGAGTCCCGCTTCAGTCATTCAGTCAAGTTCCAGAAACAAATCAGTCCTATTCATAATTATTGGTTTAGGTTAGGTTAGAACTGTGACCACAACGCACGAGCCGAGTGAGCGAAGCGAGCGTGCCGCGGTAGCGGCGGCGAAGTGCCAGAACCGAATCGGTCTTATAGTTATTGGTTTAGGTACGGTTAAAACTGCGATATAAACTCCCAGGTAATAAACATAACCGTCGTGTTTTAAGAATTTCATTCATTGAAGACAAAATCCTGTGAAACGACCTTTAATCATTCTAAACATATAATTTTTTTATTACACTTGGTAAATGTTTCTTTATGAGTATGAGTGAAAATATTATGGTAATTATGTTTAGGGATAAAATCGTTATGATAAAAAACAGTAGGAGTTTAAATATATTTACATTAATGATATTAATAATTACAATTTTCGGAAACATAAGTGTTATGAACATAACCGGTAGCACTAAAAATAGTATGAATGAAAACTTTAGGATGAAAAATTTTAGGAAGAGTGATCATTCGGATTACAAATCGTTAGGAAGAACAATTTCGGGTAAAGAACTTTAGGTGAGCCAATATGGACCCGAAATAAAGTCATGTTTTATACCAGAAACTATACGAAAAGCTAATATTTACTGAAAATCGAAATTGGACAACAACAGGTTAACTAGTTAGTATTAATTGGAGTAGTTTCGTGAAATAACGGTGGTAGAGAGAGGTACAATAATAGAATAGTAGATGGCTCCCAATTAGAACCAACAAACATCCCTTACACTATCTATCATTAGTTTGATATGTGTGTATTTGTACTCGATGTCGCATGTGGCCATCGCACGGTTTGTCGTACGATCTGATAAAGACGAATGCAACGAAAGTAAGGTTGTCATCAATTATATAGATCATTAATCAATTCAACTACTTACTCGGTTGCAGCAATAAATAAGCATTATATGATAACTTTGTTATTGGTTGTACTTAATTTTTTACTTTATCAGCCGAATTATGTCCACTGCTGATCATGGGCGTCCTCTTAAAAGAACTTGGCAAGGAAGGATCCAGATTGAGGGATTTTGCCATAATCACCATATTTGGCAGGCGGATCCCTGAGCTGATAGATGCGGCTACTCATCGGTACCTTTTACGATACCCTTGGGAATATATGGGGTGATCTATTCTCAGCCGAAAACCACATGGCTTTTTTATTAGTAACCAAATTAAAATTATATATTACGCTGTATGGTGCCAAAACGTCCTATTTATTATAGATCATTGAAATAATATGTAGTTATAAGTTCTATTAAGTCCGATCATTTTCAGAGACGCTGCAACTATTTCCTTAATACTTATTTACAATTTACTTTACGGTTACGGTATTAACTTCTACCAAAGTTGGTTAAAAAAGCTAGTTAGGAATTTACTGACCTCAAATTGAAAATAAAAAACACTTTTGATCTAACATCCGAAACTACGAGTAACCTAATCGTTACCTAAGTAAATATTGTAACAAATACTGATTTTAAATTAAGCTTTAGGCTACATTTTTTAACAGCATCAGTATATTTTAATTGGCTTTGACTTTTCACATTAGTATAGATGTAACGAACCGAATTAAAACATTCCCGTTAATTGGCCGAGCTTCTGTAATTGTGGAACAACATCCTAACAACCTAAATTATTGCTGAACTGGAATATCAGTGGATTTACCATTAAACAATTTAAAGCCGATATGATTAAACTCTAGTAGATAAAATACGATAAGATAAAATTGGTGATATTTACGTACGTATAAAGAATAAATTAAAAAAATATATAGTGCGTGTTGTTTGCGGCTAAGAATAGATCACAAATTGACTTCTTGTAGGTGTAGTAAGAGGCGACTAAGAGACAAAGGACAGCAGCATCTATCAGTTCAAAGATACTTACCATATTACTGTGTTCACCAACCAGCCTGCCAAGCTTGGTGATTATGGCAATATATCCGAAACGTGGTCCTTCACTATAGGCCTTATGAACAGGCTCAGAGTCACTCAACGAGCTATGGAGAGTGCTATGCTCGGGGGCTGGTTAAAGCCGCGGGATCACGGTGAAAGCATGCCGCTTTTAACCGCAGCAACTGGATATCTATGAGGGAGGCTTATGTCCAGCAGTGGACGTTTTATGGCTGAAAAGATGATGATAATGATGATGATCTCTCAACGATCCCGGCCTGCCAAGGTCTGTCAAGAGGAGGCCCATATTCAGCAGTGGACATAAACAAGCTTTGATATAAAGTTGCAATTAAATAGTTTATCTATAAGATAATCAAATCAATGAAGCATCGTTTTTGTAACAAAGGTTTTCATATTAACTTACCAAACAAGGAATATACTCGTATTATACAATATCGTTATCCTCAGAGAAGAAAATAAATTTCTAGTTAATTTAATATACAACGTTCCATATAATTATCAGGGTTAGTTACATGAATAATATTAAAGTGAACATAGAATACATATATAGAATTAAATTTAGTATAGTAGTAGTTATACGTATTTTATTTAACTACTAGCTTCCCGCGCGCGGTTTCAGCCGCATAACTCCCGTTGCCTTAGGAGCTTTATAATTAAATGTCCCCTTTTTCACCCCAATAGGCGGTGAATTTTACAAAATCCTTTCTTAGTGGAACTATACGTCACAAAAGGAAGCTAAATCGGTTCAAATATCACATGTCTAGCTTCAGTAATTTTGCCTCAGCGTTGTTGAGTCAGTCAGTCAGACTATTAAAGATTAGTGTTAGTCATTACTTATAAAAATTACTGACTTTTTTTAATACCTAATATATTTTTGTTGGCCTTTCGCTGGATGGCTCGCATTTTTTAATAAAGCTTTTTTATTTTAATATTTACTGTCACTCATTTGTATATCAATATTGTTTTACTGATGTAATTGTGAAAAATATTTTCCTTCATTCCATCAATCTTATTGTTCACTCGTTTGCTTGTATTTTTTTTAACTTTGTTTAAATAAAAATAGAATCCTTTTTTTACTGTTGTTAGCTGGAGAGAAAATAATATTATAAAACGCTGCTTACACCGAACATAAAACTGATTAAAGAAATAAATTAAAACTTAATTTGTTTACATTCTGTGAATTTTAAACACGTCATATACAAACAGTCGCCAATCCATTTTGAAACATTTCTTTAAACATTTATTGGTGACAGGCTTGAAAACAACAGCTTGAATGTGTTCTAAATTTATGAATTATGTTTGATTTTAAATTCAGCATAAAAGTTTCAATGTTATTTGTTTTATATTAAAATATCAACATCAGCCCGTATAACGTCCACTGCTGAACATCGGCCTGCTCCCGAGGGAGGGTATTTGCCATAGTGACCACGCTTGACAGGCGGGTTGGTGGCCGCAGTATTATGTTGTACCACAAGGAACGCTTAACATGCTTTTCCGAGGCACGGAGGGTAGTCCCTCAACAAACCAGACCCGAAAAGAAATCTTTAGAATTTACACAAAGATTTCCTGTCCAACGTGGGGATCGAACCTACGACCTTCGAGATTTAAAGCGAACCAAATACCGCGTCGCTACGGAGGTGTATGGATATTTAAATATATATGTGACAAATTAATGATTATGTTGTTAATTGAAAGTAATACTCCCAAAATTTGTTTTCTAATTATTAATTCTACAGAATGCGACGGTACCACGCGACCTTTAAAATATATTCAAATCGGTTTGTTTATGCACCTTGATTGTGAAGGTGTATATCCAAATGCTGAATTATTGAAACTAATTTATTTCATAATAAAATGCGGGTACACGCATTTTAACTCTAAATCAATCAGATCAGCAAATTCAATTAATTTCTTTATTGCTTTTCATTGTTATAATTATTCATTTTGAACCAGGTCAAAGAATCATGCAGATGGGAGATTTCATAATTGCATTTCATATAGGTAAATGTAAAGTGATTATTTGTTATATTTTTAAACGCACATGGTATTGTTCGTAGTATCAAAGTGTATACTAGGAACAAAAGAATATGTGCGTCTAAAAGTGAAAAAAAAAACCATTAGGAAAGTGCATTATGTAATTCTTGACTGCAAAAGCGTATGTCAACAAAGGGCTAACATCCTAAACAACCTAAACTTAATATCCGAAGCCCTTGAAAATTAGGGTGATTTTTCGAGTTTTGAGTCAAAATAAGGAGAAAAAATATATTTTTTTTAATATTTAATGATGATATTTAACTTTTTTCCATAGGACTTGTAGTTTTGTCGTAAATCGAGAGTAACCTTTTTTTACCCTTATAAACCCACCCTTTACCACTTCCCAACCTCAGCTCGCCCGTAATTTATTTTTCCTTTAATTTTTGTTATATTTTCTTCCTTTTCCAATGGGTTTCTACATACTACTATGATTTTGTTTGGTTTCAACTTATCTACCCTGGTCTACAAGAGGTTGATAGAGTTTTGGGAGGATTTAAGGTGGTTTCATTGATTGGGGAGGCTAAGTGCGGAAATCCTTTTGCCTAACTAACTATGAAAATGCATTTAGAAACCGAAAACCAACACTTTGAAGTTTTTATTAGGGCAAATAAAATTTTAACTTTTGTGGAATACAACTCGTAAACTAAACTTTTAAACTTCGTAATTTATCGTACATCAAACATTTTAGAGAACTTCAAGATTTAAGGTGGTAATTAATGGTTAATTGTCTAATATAACTCGAACAAAAATGTGAACTCTTCTACCTTATCACTTACCTGCCAACTAAATAAATTGGTAACGAGTATTGAGTAATAGTAAATAAAATATCAAAGCGTCAGATCCAAATACGACTACTCACGCAACCTAATGACTAGAGGCTATTATAGTATTTAAGAATATGTAGATGATAAAGATGTATGGCAAATTATTATATACCTCCTTGCACTAGATCGGTTACCCTATAGCTGATGAAGCATTGAAACACCATGATATTTATTTATTCTGTATAAATGTTTTCTGTGTACTATCTGTAATAATAAAAATAATACTACTACATATTCATATATTCAGTTCTGTCTTAAAATAAATGATTTAATCCGTTTTGTAATGATAACATAAATAAAACTGGTATGAAGACAACCGATTGGTAAATTGTGAATACCAACTACCTAAATAATAAAAGTAACTGGACCAAAACTTCTTGGAAATACCCATCTAAGTATGTTTCACCGGATTGTCTCGATGAGGCCGCGCTGAAACCGCCAGTAGAATTATCCCACTGAGTTTGTTTCGCCGGGTCTTCTCAGTTGGGGCGTATTGGATCCGGTGGCAGCACTAAAGCGCGTTCGTCGATACTTATGGTCCGTCTCAATTATAACATACTCAAAGGACAGACCTTAAGACTATTTAATCATAGATATTAAATAATATTGTATTTTCATACCGACAGCTTTTAGGCTAAAGCTATATAAACTATTATAATAAGTGGCAATAATCGAATAAACTTAATTAATTTAACACAGTAAATTGATAAGCCAAAATATGTTTTCAACAGGCATGTTTCAGACAGGTATTTACAAATACCTGTCATAGGTTTACGTGAATAAAAACCTTTTTATTTTATTTTTATTAACATTATCGGAAATCTCCCGTTTTTTTTAATATCAATTGATTTAGATTAAAAGAAAGAAAGTCACTTTTGTAACGTGGTCTACTGATTTAAATATTCTGAACGCCAAACAAAATAATTATCATATTTTATTATTGTTACGACCAATATCGGGCGAATCTATGCGCTACTACGCTACTAACGGGTCATTACGTAGAATTTGCTACGCGAGCTACGCGGCGGACTCGACCGTAGCGCGTAGCTGGTTTAAATAAAATTACTGTGACCTATTTATGTAGAACACATTATTATTGCGTGTTGGAAACACACGACAAAAGAAGGTTGCCACCGATAATAAAATTATAAAAAAATACTCCGCTAATCCCCGAGAATTTTTGCCGAGATAATTAAACATTTTATTATAATGGGAGTAAACTATACTATTTTTTTTGCAAAAAAGGTCTACAAGTAATTGAAACACAGTCCCATAAAATTGTCTATCATCTAAGCCCACTGTACAATGGATCGTCCCTCCATTGTCCGTGGCATGTGAAATCAAACGAGAACCTACAACAACACTGACATTGACGAGGATAATTACTTTTTTGTTATTTAGGAGTTCGGGAGTATTCCGCACCATCGCCCGCACGTCCCGAATTTGCGCTAATCACAATACATGACCGCAGCTATCCCTTTCATCTTGTACATATCTAAAAATGGATATCCGTATATACACGTATATGATGTAGATAAACTTTAACACACTTTACGAGCAATTGCGATGAAACTGCACGTCAATGCTACACGTTTTAATAGAGATAGTTTTAACGCTGTACATTTTATTTTATTTCACCACTTCAGCCGTCGCGATTCAGCGCTATCTTTGATACATTAAATATTCTTGGTCATTTGAGCATGAACACATATCTTAATTAATATCATAAAGAGGAAAGATTTCTTTGCATTGAATAGACAACTACATGTGCGACTTAAAAAATTCTTTCACCATTAGAAAATTGCTTTAACCATGATTGACAAAGGCCATATTTAATGACGTAGTGAAACTATCTATAATATAAAAATGAATCGCAAAATGTGTTGGTAAGCGCATAACTCTACAAAGCCTGGACCAATTTGGCCAATTCTTTTTTTTTAATGTTCGTGGAAGTTCAAGGATGGTTTTTACGGCGAGAAAAATTCGAATAATTGCCTGAAAACCCCTTAAAACAGCCTTTTTCTTTTTCCCATACAAACGTTTTCTAACTAAAATGTAGAGTCAATTTGAGCTTTATTTTGTTAATTAAAAACTTGAATTTTTTTGCCAAGATTTTTTAGGGTCGGGGTAGTGTAGGGTAGGGGTAGTGTAGGGTAGGGGTAGTGTAGGGTAGGGGTAGTGTAGGGTAGGGGTAGTGTAGGGTAGGGGTAGTGTAGGGTAGGGGTAGTGTAGGGTAGGGGTAGTGTAGGGTAGGGGTAGTGTAGGGTAGGGGTAGTGTAGGGTAGGGGTAGTGTAGGGGTAGGAGTACCGCATAAACGAAGTCTCTACGGCCCAGTTTATTTTATACAAATGTTTAGGTCTTTTATGTATCGATTGAGGCAGTACGAAGTCTGCCGGGTCAGCTAGTTATTAATATTTTTTATTTATATATTTTATATTTTGCAATAACCTGCTTTAACATAAATACCCTGCAAAGAATATGTCTAAAACCATAATAATGTGTAAATATGTCATACATATTATTCCTTACGTTGTAGGCAAAAATTGTATCTATGATTTTTTTGAGCCTCACAATTAGCATCGTAGCGTGAATAGCTGAGTAAGCATTACAAGGAATCTGGGCGCAATTTCCTCCGTCGTCAGGTGTGAATACACCCGCAGCGCCGACCCAATATCTACTCACAATTGCTTCAGGTTAAACTTGCATGATCACAATGCAGACCAAATAAAACGGACCAACTGCCGCATTTTTCGTTCCTTCTACAATATTGACTTGAGTGTTCTCAAGCAGCGAGTGTTGCCATAGCAGTTCACTGCAGCCGGTGCTAATTTAATTTCTAATATCAACCTTAATACCAACGAGTTTTATTCGGCTGTTTATGTCGTGAATAGTTTATGTGTGTGGGGCGGCCCTCAGGGACTCGCCCGATACCCACATGCTCGTGCTATATTTTAGTGTAAGTAACAATTTTTCCCGCAAAATTTCGCCTCTGACTTTATGGCTTTAGAGATGTTGCGGTCAGGAAAAGGGTAATCTTAGTTTTATTAGAAAATGACGTGCAGTAAACGAAAAACTGTAAATACTATACGACCATCCCGGATCTGAAGCTACAAGTATTTTACGGCCATGATTGCTACATTGAATGCTTTGTTTCATTTAGGTTTAGGTTTAGGTGTTAGTGTTCATAAAGGACAAGTTACATTAATTAGCCTAAACTATTATGATGGCAAAATTATGACTTAAACATATTTTATAAAAGTACGAAGAAAAGACCATACATATTTGTGTATTTAAAATTTTAATTAAGGAAAATAAATTAATAGTGATAATAAATTATTACGTTTTTGCTATTAAAAGTTGATTGTACTCTTTACCATAAAATATATTTGTAATTTAGTATCTTACAATACTATTCAAACGTATGTTTGGTCTCGAACTGTAATTTTCTCCTGTTTGAAAATTAAACAACTTTATCATTCTGGGAACTCAAGGCTCGGTGTAAGAATAAACATGTATTAAGTAAGTAGTAAAATAATAGCTATCAAATAACAAACGCTTTATAGAAATGTTTGGTATTTAGAATGCCTTATATTCGCCCTTCTCGGCACAACCGGTATTATGCTGCGTTCTCGGCGACGTATTTTACGCGCTTCAGACTTTTTCAAAGACGAGAAAATTCTCGGTGAAAATGGGCTATAAACAATCTATTTATACTGTTCATTGCGGGTATTTTTTTATAGTTTCCTGTTTTTTTATGTCAACATATGATTTTGCTTTCTTCCTTTTCTTTGTATTTATGCTTTGTGCTTTTGTTCATATTATCGTCAGTATGTTATTTTTCTAGACAATGGTCTGATTGAATAATATATCACTAGCTAAAGTGCCTGCTACGGTAAACGCAATTAAAACTTTAAATTACCTACTTTCTCGTCATAAATCTGCAATGCAATTAAACAAAATATTGATCATGCAATAAAATGTTTGGACTCAATACGTATTCGGAGTAAGTGTAAAATATAATTTAACTCGGCAACTACAGTAAAAGATAATACGCGGTTAAATTTACCGCGTAATGTGAGATTTTAATTATATTATTTTGTTGTTAACGATAATTGACACACGGGAATCTGCAAATGTATCAATAACATTTGTGACTAAAGTAAAATCCCAATGTAACTATTTCTAAAGTCGTAGAATAAGTATACACCCATTTTATGGGTCTAAATTTTAAGCAATAACTAAAAGTTTTGCGCAATTTTTTTTTTGCTTTGCCTCTATTCTTGTAATAACAGAAATACAACTAGATCGGAGGCTCGAAACATTCCTATGGACCCCTGGGGGTCCATCTGGATCACTTTGGGAATAACTTATCTAGATTGACGTAAATGAAATAATTTTAGAAATTAGTTAATATGTTGTTGTGTTCATCTTTCTTATATCTAATAAATACTGAGGTTCTAACACCATGTAGATAAGTTATACATGGCGGTTATGACATTTTGAGAGTATCGATAAACCAATCGATTCAGCCAATAAGGAACATCGTCCTGTAGGTACCTGTAAAATAATGAAAAAGTGAAATGGTATTGTATTGATGTCTACGTGTAGTTATATAGTTTTTTCACTCACATTTTAAGATTAAACAGATTTATATATTTATGAGTATAAGTTTGGTATAGGTTTATTCAGCTATTTTTTTCTAGTCCATACATATAACTATATTATTATGTTTGATCGAGAAAGTGAGCCTCAAGCCTTGTCTTAATTATCAGAACCTTTAAGCATTAGGTGCTAATCACCTAATACTTAAAGGTTCTGATAATTAATACAATCTTCCTAGATTTTAACAACATATTGAGGCTACAACAACATGTGTACAGTGTGATTTTATCGGTTACAAAGTTGGAAATGACTTCGATATTTATCAAAGAAACATTATAAATGACAAGGCCGTTTTGACCTGATTCTTTAATACACGACCAAATTCTTGCTATTAGGGTAAGGAAAATACTAACAAAGGCAGAGATAGATGACTCCATGTCAATTAATTTTAATAAATTGTTTTTTATACCGAAAATTAAATATGACTCGTTTTATAATAGTGTGTATTTTTTTGCTTTTTAATCATTTATATTATTTATATCAATTAGCAGAGGACTCAGTGGGGGACCTAATACCATTCTACGCCAACTGTTGCGTTTTTGTACATGCTCGCTGGATTATTCATAACCAACATTAGGAAAATAATGCTAAGGCGTTGAAGGCCGTTGTAGGTTTAAAAAAATAATTGTTAAACAATAATGAACTAGAATTGTATTTTAATGTTAGAAAAATATAATGTTACTTTATTACAACGTTTACATTAATACAAGCTTTGGTTACAGGAATTAATAACTACTCTATACATTGGGTTCCTTGGTTTGATATTTGCGTCATTCCTGGTCTACTTAGCTGAGAAAGATGTACCTGATACAAAATTCAAGAATTTCGCCGAAGCGTTATGGTGGGGTGTTGTAAGTACCTAATGTATTAAATATATGCATATTATGATATACGAGTAAAAAAAATTGAAAATTGAAATATACATATTTTTCATTTTCATTTTTACAAATTCCAATGACCAGTATATACTCGTCATTGGAATTTGTTAATACTAATATTTTACTATAAGTATATAGGTAAATATACTAATAACAACATTCGTTATACTACATTGTTACACACCTCTCTTTAAAATAAGCCTGGAAAAGATCACATTTTGTGATAGAGACAACTTTTTTACCTTGTTTTATTTATTAAATTTTATTTATTACAAAATATCTATTTGCAATACGAAGGACACAAATAATAATTATAAAAATATATTACTTAAAATTCAGTTTTTCATAATCTACTACTGCACTTTTACCACTTTACTTTTATTCTAACTAACTAACTATATGTTTGTCAAACTATGGATTCATCATCATGGATTGTTCATATATAACTATATTAATTTATTTATTTTATATATATGTATATATATATATATATATAAACAATTCATGTGACTCGAATATTATACCTATCAATAAATCACACATATGGCATACGTATAATGTAACAATGTGTTGGTTATGTCAGATCACGCTGTGCACTGTGGGGTACGGCGACATGGTGCCTCAGACCTGGCAGGGGAAATTCATCGCCTCCTTCTGCGCACTGCTGGGAATATCGTTCTTCGCGCTCCCCGCCGTGAGAATACTTAACATTTATTTAATGGCAGCTTATTAATGAATCACCACATCCAAATAACCCTTTCACGAATTGCTTCAATATTAAGCGTTTATAAATGTGTTCGATAACAAAGCTACGTACATTTTAGGGTATACTAGGCTCAGGTTTTGCCCTAAAAGTACAGCAACAACAGCGGCAGAAACATATGATCAGAAGAAGACAACCAGCCGCCACTCTGATCCAGGCACTGTGGCGATGCTACGCCGCCGACGAACACTCTATGAGTGTTGCCACCTGGAAAATACACCAAGTGCCTCTTCCCAGTCCACAGGCTAGGTAAACGATCCCATTTTAACTTTTTTGTTAAATAACTCATCTCTTGTTAAATAACACATTTAATTGTGCACTTCCGGAACTCAAACACAAACGACAGTTTAACTACCGTGAAATTCTTTTAGCTTGTTTCACCGTCCTTTTTGAGTGCTTTGAACTCAATAATAAATGATTCAATTAGAAGTTCGAAAGTGAATGAAAAGAATTGAGTTATTTTCCTTGAGTTTTTTTGCGAACATTACTTGAGCGAGATCATTCGTCAGTTAGAGTCGGCGAGTGTGTTGACACAAAACTTAATAGTCGAGAGTGACGAGTGTTTGTATGTTTGACAGTCGCGTGATGAGTGCGTCGTTCAAGAACAATGCATCGTTTGTGTCACGGCTGCCGACGATCCGTCGCCACAAGAGCACGTCGCTGCACTCGCCCGCGCCGCACTCCAAGCCGGCGCACAGATACGATGTCAACGCCAGCGCTGAAAATCTTGGTAACATGCTACTTTATTATTTTCTACTATATAGATTGTGATTTATGATATTATCTATTTATAGGTTATGCTACAATTTTTTTGTATTATTTAATATTAAGTCAGCAAATGTATGTATAATACAGTTAACATTAAGTATCTACCTAGACGACCGCAGAAAAAGAAACTTTATTGCTTTATTCAAATAAACAACATCAATCAAATTTCGGACCTCACAAAATAACACATTTCCCTTGTATTTCAAATGGAACATTTTTTAATCGACACACAGTATTTTTAATAAAAATTATATTATTTCAGATTAAAATATAGGTATAGTCAGCATTCGTAAGGTATTTACAAACAAGATACAATACAACTTAATTGGCCACTTTATCATTATAATTAAACATTTATGTGAAATTACCATAAAATAACTATCAATTTATTTGTTTTAAATATTACAATATAAATTGCCAAAATGACACACAAGTTCTTAATAAATAATAACAGTTTTCATAGTATTCACAAACAACTTCAGCAATTCTCATCACTAGCAAACCGTGAAAGCATACTCGCACTTAGCAAGACTCGCGTCGAGCACGAGTCGTAACCTTTCCGAATTATTACTCAACTCTACAAAATGGACAAATTCATGTACACGTAAATAAAGCGACAAGCCGTTTTAATTAGCGCAGTGTTGTGCAGAGTGTATGACATTTGAAGAGTTTAGTGGAATGGAGTGTGATGTCATTTATTGCCCTGTTCCGTAGATAATCATACGTCGGGCGGGGACCGTGCGTGTTGTCTACTACATTGTTGGAAAAGCTGCTTTAAAGGTTCTCTTATCAATATTTTAGACGGCACTATGGCATGACAATATTACAGTCGATAAACTTCTGCTGCGTTTCTTGTTGATTCTTATTAGTAAAAACTTTCCAGAAATATGTGAATACACGAAAAGCGAACATGTCGATGTAGCTTTGAGCCCGGACTGAAAGTCGACCCTCCGGGGATGACGGCTACGTCTTTTAGTTCCAGACACGATTGCTGACATCCTATTTATCTTCTACTTCTTTCTATTATTTTTCACTTTTTTGAAATAAAAATGCACCCGCGTAGATTAAAATCGCTTCGAGAATTTTACAGTACCTACTTGTATCGCAATAAGAAGCTTCCATACCTACATCTGACGGAGTGGCTTCTCAAAACAATGCTTCCGCGTAAGTGCTAAAGTTAGAGACATGGAAACAAAAGTAACCTGTACCGAGTGCAAGGACTGATTCATTTAGCTCATAGATCGCGGTTCACACAATGAATTTCCAGATTATACAAGCGACCTCATGTTACTGGAATGGCTTCCTTAAAAGCTTGTCATTTTTGAGTTCGGTTACATATTATCCTAAATAAATAATAACTAAGTATTTACACTGCTTTGCATTTTTTATTATGCATGCCCGATAGATCATAGGAATCCTGTAAAATATTATTAGGCAATTTGTAATGCGGCCTTTAATAGGTGATGGTCTTGAAAAGTTTGCTCCATAATTCAATTCTATAAATTTAAGTTTAATACGCTTATTTAATAATCATGCCATTTAAGAATAGGACAGGTAGGTACATTTCGCAGTTTTGGCATTCGCCGCTTTTTTCATTTGTTTATTATTTATCTGTTGGATAACTATAAACAGAGCAGACACTTAATGTGTAATTAGAAAAACAGACATGAATCAGTCTTTATTCCTGTTTGAATTATTAGTACGCTATGTACTACAATATGTGTATAAATAAATGTTTGAAATATGACGTTAAACGTTCATAAACAGTACTCATAGACTCCATTAACTAGTTGAAGATGTTTTATTTAGATTTTACATACTCGTATCTCGTACTTAGGTTTAATAATATTAGTATAATGTGCCAGCATTTATTAGATATTGTACAAAAGATTCTAAATTGATATTACAAGTTTGCTGTTAATAGTATTCTTAGCCAAATGAAATATAATTAACATCAATTTGTAACAATAAAATAAATATTTCTACGGGAACAATTCAATAATCACATGTTATATAGCTCTTTGTCGTTCCATATAATTATGTCGAATTTAGTGCACTATCATCAGTGTCATTAAGCGACGCTAATTATAAAGTATTTTGTAATAAACCAAATACTGTGCGGATTCTATTAAACACAAGCTTAACTGCTTCTATTGTTAATATTTTGAGTCAATAAGCAATCTACATATAACAAAATTAATTCACTACTATTATGTTACGTAAGCTATGTCTTTGAAAACAGTAGGTAATTTGACCTGTTTGTGTTATTTATTAGCTTATTTTATAATTCGTCAAACAAATATAACTAGCCCTTAGTGGCCATTTTGCGATCACAAACACGAATCGCCTTTGATGTACGTAAACAACTTTTGCTGTCATAAAAACACAGCTATGTAGTTTCCCTTCCCACACTTTTCGTACGTTTTGTTTATTCAACTCTTTCCTTCAATAATAAAACTGGTGTTGCCAATTATATATTGATGTTTCCATACCACGCCGTTGTTATCAGTCCCCAATTTACCATACTTAAATATATTATATTCAACCCGGAAAATTTTAATAAAATTATTTCACAGTTATAATTTTCCTACCACTATATTTACGCGCCCATACTGATTAGTTACAAATCATCAATCACCATTATGCATAGAAACAGTAACTGCGGTATAAGTACTATATAAGTTTATTAAGGTATCATAATCTACATTCGTAAAGCGTTTCCATATCTATTAGTAAGAAAGAGACGAAGGACGGATCGATAGTTTGCCCAAGACATTAAATGGCAACCGCTGCATTGACCTCATTATTTAGGTGTTTCTTCATTGCAGCTTTGATACAAATTGTTCAAGTGCTGTTATTCATGCAAAAAGCAAATTGTTAATAAATGTACTATAAAGTTCAAGGTGAATTAATCCAATGCAAGCTCATGATATCGTGCTCACTTAGTGAATCAATAAATGCCTTAAAACGCAATATTTTCTCTGAGTAGGTATACTAACTACAGTTTTTCTTAAATGGATACAAAGGATTTCTCAGCGTTTTCCACGACCCTTTTATTTGAAACAAGATGAAATTCGAATCCTGCTTTGCATAAGCTATGCGGTGAAGAAAATTTCATTTGAAGGGTGTTATTGAAACCAATTTTGCATTCGTTGACAATTCATGAGGAACAGAAAATGATTGAAAATAGTTTGAAACGTTAAAATTAAACTTCAACCGATCCAAAGATTATAAAAGTAAGTGCCACATTTTAATTGCTTATTTCAGACATCAACAAGACTACGCATCTTGTGGGATGACAATGAGTTAAGACATTAACTATAAAAATAATTTTGTGAAGTGTTAATTGAACGGGTAGATTAGACTACATAAATATGATTTTGTATATTACGCGCAATGGATACCATAGTTATTAAACCAGACTAAATAAATATTGTTAGTATTCAATCGGAATAGTAAAGTTACATACAACGCTAATAATCGTAGTTTTGTACATTTCGTGGCTAAGTTTAGTACATTTTACCACGATTGTCATTTACAGCTTGGTGTCATGTTCTCCAAATGACATTATAAATGCGTTTAAAACTGTTCCACTGTACAAAATACAAAACAAAACACGTTGACATGCAGACAATCGGAATGGTTATTTCGAATAGAGATGAAAAACGTGGAAAATTCCGATAAAACATCTACTACGCAGATATAGAATAAATACAGTTTTCTATCTACAACATAATATTATTTGATGGAACATTATATTTGGCAACATAACTATTAGCATCGCTATAGCATAGTTTAGGAATGGACAGCTAGTGGAGGTAGATCATAGAGTATGGGTGCAGTGCTGAAGTGAGCGTATGTGTGGCTTGGCAGGCGGGACGAACGGACGCACAGGGCGCGCGCGACCCGTCAACCCTTCACACAGCGAGGACTCGGTGGCGGAGACGGCTCTCTCCAAGAAAAACTCCGATGGTAAGAAGTGGACAAGCCAACCATATCTACAAATAGCTGTATTTCGTCTTAGACAAACTGTTGTTGTCGTTGACATGCTCTTACTGTCGCTTTCGAGTAGATTAACGTCTCTTCACTAGGTGTGTCTACGTATGTAGTGTATGTGGCTTGACGAAATTGTACAACTCAAACACAAGCACTACTTTCCGACACCTAGATGTAAAAAGTACAAAAATACACTGAAAATACCACTTAGATTTTTGTTGATTGTATATTTATCTACTAACCTATCGCTGCTGACACGCACTTAATCTCTGTTGATATAAACGCGTCAGTAAGCACTTTATATTCTTATTACTACTAAATATCGTTATTTCAGGTGCACTGACTATGTTTTGTCCATTTGTCCTATACACGATAACAATATTTATGAATGTACTTAGAAACGTAGATTTGAGTTTTGTAGTATTGCATCGGACAGTTAACAACATTTTATATGATAGACTAAATATTGCCACGTTTACATCTGCTTATGAAATGTTGGAATATGTATATTACTAAGTCCGTAACTGGCAGAGGACTAACACAGATTTTATAATGTATCGCATGATAAATCTATTTTGATAGACACAATACGACGCATGAGACTAGATTGGAAATGCAATGTGTGGACTGCGAACTTGAAACCTACTAAATATTATTATTTATTCAATAATGTTCGTTTGTGTTACTCATGTACACTCTTCTTTTTCCCTTGTGTAACGGAAGACGAAATTTCATTAAAAGAAAGCCACTGAACGCTGATTAGGTTAGCCCATTTATTTCGTCCGTTATAACACAATCACCTTATCTGTATTAGATTAATCAGTAGTCATTGTGAATCGTTTACGAAGTAACGAAGCCAAATAAAATATAAAAAGAAAAGCACAAAATTTCTTTGTTCTTATGTGACAGTCATAAAACAGAGAACCATCGCTATTTACATACAAAATCTGTCCATCAAATATAAAGGGAAGTCAAGTCATAACAAAAATATCCGGAAAAGCGCGCGACTGGCCATGAGTTTTCTATAGTTCCGTAGTTTTCAGTCAAAATGATAACAGATTTGGACGGAGGTTGTTATTTTTATACAATTATTAAGTTTAGTATATCCGTAATATATTTTAGTGTAACTGAATTGAAACTATATTTCAACATTCAGCACAATGTATTTAAAGCAACTTTATAGGCTAGATAAAAACAAGTTTACAAGATACAAGTATACAAGATTTTTTCTAACCAGCTTTACTTATCGTTTTTAGCTTAGATGGACATAGCAAAATTGTAACGGTTCCGCGTTGACGTTTAAAGGAACCCTTAAAAAATGTATTAGTAATTTGCGCATATATTTATTTATTTGTGGGAATTTCTCTACCAACAGAAGCGGAATATTGATAAAATCACCCTCATATATAACGATTAATATCGATAACAGTTTCGTTTCAATAAAATCTAAAACCAGTGGCATTCAGTATCAAATGCGTTTCTTCAATAACTGTGTTGTATAAAAGCTGCATTAACCTTTATTGTTATCGTTTCACGTGAATCGGTGTCAATGAAAACCGAATGGAATCCGACAGAAAATTTCTTTATATGAATAATATACAAAAGTAAACAACTTTACGTGTTAAATGCATTTTTACATGAGTACCTTTACTTCAATTGTTCTTGCCTTTCACTTCGAAAATAAGTCTTCGAGATCCCCACATCGATATCGTTGTATTAAAATATAAGATTTACCTTAACAGCAGACAGCACGTTTAGCCGGTGGTCCCAATTGTTATAACATAATCTATAAAAATCTTATACCAGGAAACGGGCAGCAGTGTTTTCCTATGTGTGTTATTATAACATACTGCGGTCACCAACACGCCTGCCAAGCGCGGTGACTACAGCAAAATCCTTCGTTGGGGAAGAGACCTACGTTCAGCAGTGGGTGTTTTACGGGCTGATGATGAGTTTGCCCTTGCCTGTATAGATTTCGATTTCATTAATTTCCATTCGAGACCATTCGGGACAGAGTCGAATTCAATAAAATTGGTGCACAGCTTCTATAATAAGTTCTGAATCGAGAATCAACTATACCTAAACACATAAAAAATAACTAAATTTGTTGGAACTTTAAGTTTTTTACTGTTTTCCGTTGTTAATCAATTGAGTATTAATTATTACTAACACAATTTACTAATTTTAAACTATGAAATACGGCTAGACCTGGATAAGTCTACTTTCTAATTAAAAATATCTTTGCATTCATCTTTCATTCGAGTTGCCAACAACTTTAAGAGACGAGTCTTATTCGATTTCCGCCTTGACGAGATTCAAAAAAGAAAATGAATAGTAGAGCTGACAAGCAAAAAGTTCCGATAAATAGTTGACGGGTTTTGCTGTGGAAACAATGAAAAATAAATACAATATTCATAAAACTCTTATCAATTTGCCTTTTGATGTTTTTCACGTATCCACGTCGATCAATACCTTCATTGAAACAAGTAGGTAGTGCTTTAAGTTATAAAACAATTAACATTTCTGTATTGTAAGGTACTGGACTATACGCTACTATAAATAAGAAATGGATGCATAATCCGATTGATGTTAACACTGGCCATACAAGTCTAACATTTTTTTTTAGCTAACAATAAACTCTTAGTCTAAAGTGTGTGACAAGGACACGAGTATCCTTATCCCTGTCCTCTGACTAAAAATCAATTGTGTGTTTGTGTGTCTCACATAAACGTGATGTTCAGTATAAGTCGGCTTCAGATAAGAACGCAATTTAGCATAAATAGAGACGGGATGCCGCCTACAAATTACCCTCATAAACCCTATGCATTAAATAAATCCTACTTTTTATGTATAAAAACATACGAAAGCCACATCCATATACTACCATATTTTTAGTATGAAAGTGTCGTGTCTTAATGTTGAACTTAAGATAAATTTAAGCGTAATGAACTGATTTAATAATGACATTTGCGAATCTGCTTCATAAGTTAAACTTATGCTCTAAAGTTGTGACTTAAGTTTCGTCGTAAAATATCTAAAATCTTACGAGGGCGTGAAATACCTATATATGTTTAAGTACCTTTTACAGTTTCTAACAAATAAAACGATTCTTCTTAATGTAAAGCCTTATAGAATTGTTATTAAAGTACTATTTTAAGTCTGTGGCAATCTATCAAAGAGGTCGCAACTAACTAGGTAAATCTTAAAACTGATAATATGTAATTTAAACAACGCTCCACCAGTATTCTAAGATAAATGAACACGACCCTTAAGCACATATAAATCAATCAATGAATTGACCTGCCGTGATAGGTGATCATTCTATAAAAACCTTTGATCGTTGTGGGGTCAATAACAAAGGTCAGTATAAACCCTACCATCATAAATCACATACTCTTCCTGCCCATAAGTCTTGTTACAACTTTTATCAGAAAATAAATAACTTCGTATTTCCAAAAGAAAAATGCCTTATGTGGCGAAAAGCTATTTGTACCCACAACTCTTTTAGGAAGAGTAAATATTTAGATATACCGTACATGCAGCTACAAATATATAGCTGAACATGGGATAAGCTATGCTCAAAGGCTTTCATTGTTGAGGCGAGGGAACAGAGCCGCAAGTTTTTCTTCATAGCTGAATCCTTTCGGCCGGTGTGAGTATATTTCGAGTAATACCTTAGTAATCCATTATGCGTCACAACATTTCCTTATAATATTAATTTCAATGTGATGTTTATAGCGTGTTGAAGTTACATTTTGAGTGCTAGCTTTCTACACTTGTCCTAGTTTAGAAAACTTTAGTATTCATCAGTAAATGAGTTCTATCAATTATTGAGAACTACTTACATTAGCTGAACAATTTGTGATTAACAAATAAAATATTAACTAAATGGGAATAACATTGGTCTCTAAGTTACTAAACCTACAATATCAGAGCCAACTTTTGCTGTTATATCTATACTTTTTTTTTTGTAATTTTAAAAAATAAAAGAATTATTGTTAAAAAGTCAACGCTTTAATCAAAATAATTTAACGAACGACGAAGTTCAACTGAAATTCATTAAAAATCACAAATATTATTAATAGAATCGTGATCATACTACGCATCCTTCGATGAGTAAAACCTTGTGATGCCTCATTGCAATAATGGTTCATTTATCTGCTTATACTCACTTAATATCCATCTACAAAAATCCACTCGTCTGTTTTGTACACGAATGACAAACTTTGTCGTATTATACATATATAAGCGAGGGGTGAATAGAGGACGGCGAACGGAGTGGTGTCATTACTTTAATTTATTAGAATGGTTACGATTGTTGTTAGCAGCACTAAAAATGAGTTTCGTTGGAATAAACAAACAAGATTATTTTTTCTAAAACAATTTTAGGTTTTAAATGAACTTAACATTTTTACAGCTTAATAAAATCAATTTATAATTTTTTTTAACTCTAAATACTACGTTGCAGATCTTAAAGATTAATACGATAATATCGTATAAATTGTTTTTTTATACTATTCTTTAGTCGGTGGTATTCCAACATTGAAATTCAACAAAGTGCCAGCAACATGGTACGCTGGGTCGTTATCGTTTGCGGTAATAGAATAGCCTATTTTTGTCTTGAAAGCTGTTCAGAATATTAAGTAATTTTGAATTTACACAGTAAGACTGGACCTCATTGAATCATATTAGCTACTCACGAGTATAACTTCGATAAAAAATAAAATCGAGTAACATTGCATGTCTTTTGTTTTTATCTCCACCGCTTAATCAATCTTGATAACATAAATTTAAAATCTGTTTGTAACATAAAAAATATTATATACACATAAATTAGTAATACTTAGAATATACACTTTTTGTATGTAAACATAGTGTTGGATTGATGATATAATACGTTAAGTGACAGCAAATCAATAATCAGCGTAATTAGAAAACGAAAACACGCAAGAGTAACCGTCATAGCCTAGCATACATTTAAACTCGGTTGCTTTGGAAGTGGGACACGGGACAAACTAACACAGAGTTTTCCAGTTTCAACATTTGATTTCCTTTGTGTTTGTAGAGGGGTATGGCTTTGTTTTTATGACAGCGATAGCAGACGTGAAATAAACGCCGTAATTAGAAGGCATGTTACGTCGTATTTCCATTGTAAAATAAATCTACAAATACGTGTACGTAGGTACATGTAGGTTCGAGTAGGTAATTACACGTGCCAATTAAAATGATATTTCTTGAATATTCATATTTTAAAGCAAACAATATAAATGTAAGCTGCAATAAATTTTAACTTCGTCATTAAATATGTATTTGAAACACAGCCTTTGTATTAACCATTGATAAAATATTTATAATTATATATTGGTTACAGGATGTACTTCATTTCAATAATATCTTTATATAACTGTGTGTCGTTAATAAAAAAATCGGATATAATTGATTTCCGCTTAAATATTTAACATAAAGTTGTTATTCGTGTTCGTATTCTGCCTTCGAAAAATTAAAAATTTCTATATTTTGTCAAAATTTAAATGTCATTCATCCTTAAGTAAAGTTATTCATCCATTTCCCGAATTTTCTCTTAGCAACACATTTAGTTATTAATTTTTATCGGTATAGATGATAAATGGATTTTGATTAATGATAAAATTGTTGGCCTATTGAATAAGCTTTAACGCTTTTGATGACAAATAATGTGTGTCCGTAATAATCAAAGTTGAATATTCACAATATACTACCTCAATCAACTAGGTTAATTTATTTTCAGTTACATAGGTCAAATGAGTACCTTCATTTGACCTATGTAACTCAAATGATTTAAATGTAAACATTGGCAAAGTATGAAAAGTCCAGAATGGTGTTATATTAGGTATACAACGATTTCGTTATTTCAAAAGTAATAGTAGTGTTAAAAAATATGTAGGTATAAATTTTTTTTATTATAATTACGCGTATTACCCATCATCTACAAGAAATCTAATCTTTGGTTTCTGCAAATCATGCCTTTCTATCATATTTCGCGTCGATTCGTTCTCAGCTTCAAAAGCTTCAAAATTGCCATCCTAATGAGCATATCAATGAGTTAGGTATTAATGATACTGCTTTTAGAAAGAAAAGAAAACGAACATTTAAATACTAATTTAATTTAATTTAATTTTATATTATACTAATTTAATTTAATTTAAATACTAATTTAATTATTTGGAAATAATGACTGAAGATCATGAAAAAACATATAATAAATACAATAACGGCTTCAATTATATGATACTATTTATTAAATGATAGCTCAACATAGAATTAGTCACATGTGTTTAGACAATGTTTACAAACATTCTCAACACAATACCTGTACATTAAGTTGTGTGGCAGTAAATCTATTGTCACTGTCTCATTTCACTAACAGTAAGCTTTTTGTGCAGACGACGACGACGAGCCACGCTGCGTGACATTGACACCGCGACACAAAGCTGCCATACGGTTCATAAGAAAGGTACGTAAGTCATTCTGTTACACTATAATATTAGTAACATATCCCGTATTATGTAGCTATTTGGTACTTGTGCCTAAACAGGTTTAAATATGTCTCATAGCAATAGGTACATAATCGCTGTGGTTACAAAAGTTTTAGTATTCACACAGTATTCAAAATACAGGTACTAATATAAATGAATGTTTGGTCCGTGAAAACATTAGCTATAATTTATATTTTTAAAACCATAAAATAACATCAATTACTGTCTCGATATATTTTTTTTTATTAATGCACTTATATAGATAACTCCCTACATTTTACAGTTCACAATATAAAAACATATTTTAGAATACGGAAATATTGCTTCATAAAACAATAATTGTTCTCTCCATTAAATTATAAGAAATGCCTTTTAATTCCTTATTTAATATGTGAGGCAAGAAAACGTGGTTCATTTATAACAAAAATTGCGTCGGTAACCACATACACAAACCAAAATAAATTACCATTTGAGAATAATGACATAGCCTTAATTAGAGACCATTGTATAGAAAATCGTAACATATTTGCATGTTAAATTCTAACAGATGAAGTATTTTGTGGCCCGACGTAAATTTAAGGAAGCGCTAAAGCCTTACGACGTCAAGGACGTAATAGAGCAATATTCTGCGGGCCATGTCGACCTGCTCGGCCGGGTGAAAAACGTCCAGACTAGGTATTGCAGCCAGCGAACCCTACTACACCATGCACCACCATTTACTTTCTACATACCTACCTACTTTATACTTTCGTCTGGACTGTGTACCGACTGTGTCTTGTTATCTTTGTAGTCCAAGTTGGCATCAAACTTACTTACCTTTATACTACCTTAGTAGCTAGTGTGTGCAACGCTATACATAATGCATTACTACAGTACCTACATTATAATGACTAACTCAAAATCGCTAAGGCACTAACGCTAAAAACTGTTAAAGTATCATTCCTACGTACACGAGTTATGTTGCCTAATTACTTGTGAACAAATAATTGTATAAAAAATATTTCCGTGAGTAATTCCTGACTTTACGAAGTATTCCTTTATCATTCGTAGATGCAAATAAGGCTTATTGCGGTTGAAATCCTGTCGAGGAAATTATTGTCACGTTTTAAAACCTCAAACTTTTTGCATTCATTATGTGGAATTAGAAGAAAGTCTTAACGATTTTGAGTTGGTTTCTACACTGAAAACTTCGAATGAAAATTCAATCCGCCTTATATTAGTCATGTCCTTTAGACGCCTTATATAAAACATGTATGATAAAGTTATAAAATCCACGGACAATCCAACATACAACTAACTTTAATTTCAAGGAATTTTTCAGTGGTGAAATACAAATCAAACTAAATGATATTAACAGAGAATAATCAGGTAGCATTAATTAACATAGCTGGCCAGTACATTTATACCCTTTGCATGGTTGCCTATCTGATTGCAAACATCTACAGTAGTACCGTGATGCAACCCAAGTCATCAGGTCTTACGTTTCCGCAGTAGCATAAATTCATAATAATTTCCAATTTCAAATACCAAATTTAAAATAAAGTTCATACTTCTCAAGATCCTGAAAGAAGACAGATCGTGAAATTCATTTCGATAACAATAAATAAAAACAAATTTGTACTAAAATATGTACATCAGACACCTAACAAATTGTAATGATTACGAATATATACACTCTACTTGAATCCTTATTGTTAGGACTAGTTTAAACGTTTAGGTATACCTACCTACTTATTTTTTAAGAGACTATTCAGCAAAAGCCATCAGGATATGTTTTATTTTCGTGTAGCTCAAGTATTTTGTCGCACGCAAGAGATTTAGAGAAGCGTTGAAACCATACGACGTGAAAGATGTGATAGAACAGTATTCGTCGGGGCACGCTGATCTGCTAAACCGAACCAAGAACTTGCAGTACAGGTGAGATGAGAGGCCGTATGTCCCCCGTATGGCCGTATGTCCCCCGTCGTGCGCACCATTGTACCAGCTACCTCATTCACTGTTCATTATCAGTTCGTCTGCTATATATGAAGACCATGTGCTCAAACCGACTGCACTCGGTCCGATGAATATAACAAAAGCATTTTTCCATTACTAACAACGCATACAAAAGGTACCTGTTCCAATAGACAACTTCTATGAATGTGAAGAGGTACATTGCGTATTAATTTAATAGCGATTGTTTAAGGTACTCAATGTTTTAAGTATTTTGATTTCATAATAGGTGTGTAGATAAATTATAATTTAGATGAATTATCCATAGTGTTTTATTAGTTTAATAACAGACAATAAATAAATTGGTCACTTTTTTTATAACATCAATTCGTAAATCCAGAAGTGTCTCATTTGTTTTTATGTAATTTTTATATTAAAATACTTTTGTTCTATTTGAATTAAATGTGTTTTAATAATATTACTAGAATTAGCTATCGGTGTTATCTGTTATCAAATAGTCCCCTAATAGAATTATTGTTCGTAATCATTTGCAAGTGTACTACTCGGAGTTAAAGATTTGCCTCCTTGCAACTTCTAAAATAAACTAAGCATGCTTAAATATGTTTCATCCAATAACTTAAAATTATGATATTTTACGATCAATTTTCGTTTATCCTTGCTCCAATAAAGTATGCATAAATCTGATATTATATATTGCGAGCCAATTTGAACTATTCGTACAGCTCATCTACTTGGATTGATATTAGATCAGACCATTATTTATGATAATAAGATCAAGATAATTTTATAACAACAAATAGCGTAAGGATAAACCTAAATAATAGTTAAGTGGGATATAAACAAGAGCCATTTCCATAAGCATATTTAACCAAAGAGCTATAGATTTGCATGTAAGCCTAGATAGTATAGACTTTGTAGTGATCAAGAATTCATAAATTGCATGTATCAACATTTCGTCACGTTTTCATTTTCAGGAATTATGTACTGTCCTTATCTACCTAAAAAGTAATCCAGACCTAAACTTTGGCGTTATCATTTATTTCAATTGCAGACATACTTATATTCAATCAAAAGTAAATTTTATCAAAATAAACGATAACATACCCATTACACGGAGATGCCATAAAAACATGGTTTTATAAATAATTATTCCACCACCAATAAATGCAACAGCATACAGTTAGAACAAAAAATACATTCTACAAGATGACTTGATATGTTTGGTTCTCCAGCATTTTTGATATCTTATAAAATATTTTAGCATTTATTATTGGCAAAATCAGACAGGCCATTAGTTAAAGGTGAAGAAAGAAACAATGGCCTACTAGATAATACTATTTTTATATTAATATTTAATAGATAACATAATTGAACATTTTCTTATAATATCATGTACTTTCAGTTACATACATCAACTCATATCACCACAGAGCTTAATACGCTTCCACCCACAATATAACACCCATGTATAAGCAATACTATAAATTAAGTTTTCCAATTTCCTATACAATTTATTCTCTTTAACTAAGTAGTTTTAGGCAGTCTTGTAGTTATTTTAGACAAATATAGATACCTAGTTGAAAATTTGCAGAATTTTATTTACTTTATGCCAGTAAAAGAACTGCACTTTTATCTTTGCTAAAAATAGTGCCTCCAGTTTCAATCTACTTTATTGGTGACTTGAATTCTGCAAATTTAATAAAAAAATATTAGATGCACAATTTTTAACTAGTATTATTATTGTCATGGACATGTAACTCTGTAGTGCTAAAATGTGTTACAATCTTCAAATCATCTTATCATTTAGTCACCTTTCTAAGTTTGTTCTTATGATGGGGAAAAGAATTTACGTAAGCATCTTTTTACCAATAATTTAAATAGGAAAATTATTATACGTTATTTGTTTTTATTTGTTGTTTACAACACGAAATTTTAGTGGTTATTTTTCCGCAGCAGAATAATTCACCCGTGGTAATCTGATAAAAATAAGAATTACATATTTTTGAGGAAAGAATACAACCTACTACGAATTTGTGAGTAGATTTACGCATATGAATAATAAGATTAACAATAACAATTAAGAAAACATTAACTTTCACTTAATTTCTACTTTTGGGGCAGTTTTCTCAACAGTTTAAAGATAAACCCATTATTACTACGAAATCTACGCTAAGACCCAGTCGTAGCATTCATAGCACGTAGCCTGTAACGTGAAAAGCGTAGACATTGTGTACACATGTATGAAGACAATGCATACAAACTGTTAATTATTTATGCAACGCAATATATTATAAGTGGGATCTTATCCGTAATTACATAAACGTCCGTAGAATGCCAATGAAATGTATGTAAATATTTAATTAAATCTCTATAAATTAATTCAAACCTAATCTGATATTCAATATTCGCGATAATGTACAAAGTTTGTTTAAATGTATTTTTATATTTACTTAAAATCTTTTCCACCATTTTGTGCTATAAATGTATTCTTATTTCATGTTCACTACTTTATGTTTATCATTTTAGTCCAAGGTCTCATTAATGTTGTGTTACGAAAATTAATCAAATATTCTTATTAGTTTCATAATTCAAGAAAGATGACAAAAATAGAGATACTGTTATTAATTACAATTTAATCTTAAAAAAAACAATGATATCCGTGAAATCAAGGTCAATGTGCGAAAGATCTCTTCGTTTTTAAGAAAGGAAGAAACTTTCCCGAAGCATACACTTTGCTAGGAACTACTAGTACTTAGGTACTGTTAAAACTTGCTCTTAAGAGAGCGGCTTCTAATTAGTCACATAATCTTGGCAATAATAACTAATTTACTCAGAAACTCTCTGATATTATCAGAAATAAAATACGTACATCGTTTTATGAAAATAACTTATATATAAGATAATCATATAATGAAAAGAAAATCTGCTAGATTTCAAAAATTAGTTTACCATTAGACAGCTACATTATCATAGACATTACCGTAGGCTTTATATAATCATGAAGTTCCTACGGGAACGGAAGCTACGCGGAAGAAGCCGCGCTCGGGCACCTACTTAGTAATAAAGCTAAATGTTGAAAATGGCTCAGCAATTATTATTAGGTAACTTCCATGATTGCATATTTTAAAAGGCAATTTCAAATTTTAGACCGACAAAGGACTGACCCCGTCCGCCCGTACCGCATCACAGAGGGACAGTTTCAAACACCACAATGGCTTTTGTGTGTTGATAAATAAAAGATGAACTCGATTTTTGCGTTAAATATTTGTTAATTAATTTAGTTATTAAGAATTTGAATAAATAGCTTTAGTAGATTGAGAAACACGAGGAATGATGAAGGTAAATCCGTGAAATTAATAACATTTATTAATTCCATTGTACCGAAAGATTATAAAAAACTATTCAAGATACATTTTAAAGAGTAGATACATAATCGATACATATTATATTTTTCTTACAGAGTTCAATCAAGTATCAATTACATCCATCTGTGATTTAAAAGTTGCAACTGAGTTAATTAATATTAATTGATATTGGGATCATTATCTTTTTGTTTCATTAAAAAATATTTCATTAATCTCAATTTTTTTTCTGTAAACAAAATTAGATTTTTATGATACCCATTTACCCTGTTCCTCTGTAACAGTACTTAATGAGCAAGACAACTGAATCAAGCTTTCGAGCTCCCGAACAAATAACTCTTAATTAAACTTGGAATCTTTCACCAATTTAAACTTCTAACTTTTGGAAGCGTTAAGTTTTGTGATCAGTCAAGTACAAGTCGATAAAAATAAAGTAACACTGTGCTACCCTTCTATTGTGAACAATTTGGCCGCCTCGTTGGTTTAATGGTAATATGTTCGGCCGTCACTACCAAGGCCGTGCCAAAAATTATGAGGCTCGATATTTTCTAGTTAGTAAAGTCTAAGTACTAACCTGAAGTCAGAAAATTGGTCGTGTTTCATCCGTGGCTTGGATATTTCGTAAAGCTGTCACCGTCCTACTGGATTTTCAGAATAAAGGAATATAGCTTGCATCTTGTACACTATAATAGGTCGTACGCAGATGTCTAATCACCTTACAGAATAGCAAAGAAGTGAACAATTTATATCGTAGGTATCGTACCTACTCTATTACTTTTTAATTCATATTATGTAGTATGTAATCTCTCGCTATCTTTCTTGGATTATATTCTTCTATACTTATGTACTAAAATTCTAATACAATACCATATTTATTATTTAGTAATAAATAAGAGTAAATATAATTTAATGCGAATCTTATGGTATGGTAATCTTGAATACGAGCGCGAACATAAGATTTGCATATAAATCAAAATAATTTTCACATGAAATTTGAATATTTACCATGAACCAATGGAAATCTATAAAATCGTTATCATGCTATCGTTATCCAGGATTAAAATTGGCATTACAAGATATGGAGCTATGTTAATATTCTTTATATTTATATATTACTTTAAAGTTTAATGTAACATTTAACAGGTTAGATCAAATACTTGGCAAACAAGGATCCAAAGCTAAGGATGTATATGCATCGAAAATCAGCCTAGCTTCCAGAGTAGTTAAAATTGAAAGACAAGTAAGTGACTCTATTACCATATTACTTTATTATTATCATGTTTGTCAAATATCTTCCACAATCCTTACTAATGTATTATAATGTCACTTTGTGGTATTATATCAAAGGGGCTCATCACTTAGGCACGAGATCTTCAGCACTTGAGTCTATACGTAACAATACAAATTGCATTGCTTTGTGCATTGCAGGAAACATTAAATAATAAATCGTGTTTTACGTAACGTTGAATCGATCTTGACCACGGGAAATTGTAGTCACCTGTTAACTTGTTTAAAATATCATAAATCATTGGGCGCGCCTCGTAGTAAATTAATGGACTCTTAAACCTATTTTTAAATTGAAAACGTAAATACGATCAGTTCTTTCAAAGAAAGACCAAACGCACCTGATGAGAGTTTTAAACGTTTTAGTCGCCAATATAATATGTCTATTTAATAAGTATTAAATGGCTAGCCGTGTGGTTTCCGACTTAAAATAGACCATCTCATAACTTCCTGTGGGTTTCGTAAGAGGCAACTAAGGCACATACAGATAATGGATAGACAGCAGTATCTATCAGCTCAAAGCTATTCTGTGAACTGTCTGTAATTGATTTCATTGTGTACTTTAATTAAAAATACCGCTAGTTCTGTCTCAATATCATTCAATCTTATTGAGTAAAACTAAAATAAATTATAATAAGACAACCGTTTGGGCAATAAATGCCTACTAAAAATAAATGATAATAAAAACCCCGCGTATTTGTCCATTTGAGTATGTTTCGCCGGACCGTCTCATGTGTGCCGTGTTGAAACCGGTAGTAAAGTAACCCACTGAGTTTGTTTCGCCGGATCTTTTCAGTTGGGGCGCATTGGATCCGGTGGTAGCATTATAGCGCGTCCGTCGTTATATGCTCATGGTCCACCGAAATAATGACGATTGTTTTGACATAATATAGACAGAACAAGCATTTTGCGTCGCTAAGAACAATATAAATAAATAAATTATAATAATAACATATAAATATATGATAATATAAAAATAATTAATTTTATAGATATAAATAAATAACAAATATAATGAATATTTTTTTCTAATTTATGTTTGACTGTTTACAAGTGCCTGTAGTTGGTTTACGTAAATAAAAATGTTTTTTTTTTTTAATAATACTCCCGTCTTACTGCGATCACTAACCCACCTGCCAAGCTTAGTGATGATGGCATTATCCCTCAACAATAAAGTAAAAAAGGAAATTGTAGTCTGAATTATTACTATACCATACCATATTTTTGTTTTATTGAGATTATCTTATGATTGTAAGTATTTTTAATAAGGCTTAAATATTGGCGTCGCCGCGTCGCTACGCCTTATACCGCTTTATAACTATCGCTTTAAGTCTCGGAAGTCATGAGTTCGATCCCCACACTAAACAAGAAGTTGTTTTTGTGTAAAATCTAAGATTTCTTTCCGGGTCTCGTTGGTTGGGAGACCTCCGTGCCTCGGAAAGTACTTACTTAAAGCAGCAGCTGCTGCTGCTTTAATGGGAATGCTGCATACCCGTTGTGTTGCAAAAACCCCTCGGGGAGGCCCGTATTCAGCAGTGTACGTTATACTAGGCTGATGATGAGGATGATGAAACAGAGCCCTGTTTTTGCTTTTTTATCATTATCGGTAATTAACTATTTATTAAAGGATTAAATATTAATGCAGCGGTGCCACAGACAATCTAAATTAATGATGGCATTCATTTATTACGTTGTAAACTAAATAAAACTTCCATCTTGTGTCAATTAGCACAAAGTGTTACAGAGACAGAGTAAACAACGGTATTCGTGTATTAATTAATAAGTGTTCATTAACACCCCACAAACCCCGCCTTGTGTACGTCCGTATACATAGAAAGTCTTTGTCACAAATTCTCCAAGTCAAACTGAACTTATCATTGACTACGCTTATCAAATTTTTAACGTGTCACAACTTCTTCCAGGTAGATGATATAGAAAGTAAGTTGGATCATTTATTAGAAATGTATAAGGAGGATAGAGGGATACCGCGACGGTTAGTGAGCGGTGAGAGCGGTACTTCAGGGGAAGGTGGAGGCTCAAAGAGGATGCGGCCGGCGCTCACGGACAAGCAGTGCTCGGAGCCGAACTCGCCAGTGTCCCGCACCTTTGAGCAGCCGACGCCGGCTTCGGCGCCGCCCGTGCCTAAAAAACGCCCCATGAATAGAGGATACTCCGATCTGGGCACTAGATTCATGAGGAAAAAAGTTATCGTAAAGTAAGCGCATCTAAAGAAGTTTGATAAATTTAATAATAAATTTTTTTTTATTTTGAATCTTTTATCTTAATAGATAACAAAAGTACACACTCTACAAGACTAAGTGATAATGTTTAATTGTGACTATTTTTCCAACTTACCTCTTTAAAAAGTAAATTTATGAATGCTTATGCGTTTAAATCGTTTTATTTGCTAAACATATCCGAAAGTGGAAAGGCTTTTAAATTAAAAATATGAGCTTATTCCTTGAGAGTTATACCCAATCAAGTCAATATTGACATAAAATGAGCGACCTTCTTCATGTAATGAATAAATCCTTTCCTTAGTAGAAAGTGGCCGATCATCGTCAACTAACGGTCATAAGTTGCATTATAACAGTCAGTTCTTTGAAAACCCTCAACTAGCGAAAATATCGACCAACTCGCGGTGTAGCCAATGCTCGATGATTCATATCAACGTGCACGTAAGAATTAGCTCAATACTGTACACACCCAACGAAAGGCTGTTAGAAGAAATTAAGTTTTCTTTGTCAAAAAGCTATTTCATATTTTCTGATGAGTAGGTAACAAAGATCTATTAAGAAAATGTATAAACGCTATGTTATAATATTCTTCAAATAATATTTAATATGTCAGTAATTCATGTCACTCGTAGAAATATCTACTGTCGGTAGTTAATATGTAAGTTGGCAACGTAGCGAGTAATTTATACGTTAGAAATGTAGGTCCTTGTACCTAATACAAATTGAATATTTATTTTCAGAACATCGTCAAGTCGTAACGGTGATTCCCCTAGAGACGATGAAGTAGTAATCGTGGTGCCGACGGACCGGGAGGACACGCCGCCTCGCCTAGTCACAGACAGCTCGGGTCAGTAACTGTCATGTCAATTAGTACAATCGCAGCACTTAATGCAATGCTGTCATGTCCACTAACTCAAATAATTATTGACACTCACCACAATAATTTATTGGAAACTGAGGAAACATGGTTGTGGCACCGCAGCACTGTACAGACTCTACTAAAGCACCGCACAAGGACTTGAATGTGTTAAAAAATAAAAAGCTAAACTTAAAAAGCAATATCTTATTAATTTTTAAAAATAAGTGATTATGTCAACATTTGAACATTTATTTTATTTAAATATTTTCAGCACATTCGACTATCGTGCTACCCTGAAATAATTGAACACATCGGCTAATGTCATACGTACTCGTGGTGCATTTTAAAAACCAACATGCATGCATAACACACACGAATTAATAGCATACATACTGTAGTGACTGTGATGTAACTTAACCAATTATAACATCGTTGCCATAGGTATAAATATGCGAATATTACAAAATTGCAGCATCTTATGAAGATTATTCGTCGTCAACCTCTCTCTGACCGATGCCTTGGGAGAGCCCCGTAGTATACGGCCGCCACCGGCTGCGTGAGTCCAAACCCTACCCCTATCGATGTGTGGAATGTTTATGATTTAATAGTATCTCTCTGTGTCCTCTAGCGTCCCGCCTACAACTTACTCCTATCACATGAATGTTTGTACTAATACAGGTGTCGTAGATGTTACGTTCAACACGTATGTAGATTTATTTTTATCTGACTTTATTTTGTCTATAGTTCATACTCTGTTCAGTGTACATGTAAAGGACATCCTACTAAATGTGACTTTACCGCATTCAGTGTATGACTGCATTTCTTCAAATTCTTGGTTTCCATCATCCAAAGTTTATTATTATTGGATAGCTTATTATAAGCAAATTAATTCACAATCAATTGTAATATAATGAGTACATATATGTCAAAATAATGTATATGAAATACCTATTTCTTACGTTAAATTGTTTGGCTATCCATCATATTAAGTAGATCTTAATGACAGTAGGTATAAAAGATCATATATCCCTAAACAAAAGATAGCTAATCTATTGTCCGTTCGTACCTATTGTTTATTGAGTAATATAAATATCAATTAGGTATTCAATACATCAATCATGCACTGAATGCCAGGTACTCAAGTTTTAAAAGTATATTATTGTTCAATTTAATTTAAACAGAAGTTTTCCTGGACGTCGCGGCGCTGACTTTTACATATAATCACAAACAATTTGTAAACCAATATTTAAAACTCGAAAATATGTGACAAGTTAGGGATGTATCTATATTATATAAGGATGCTCGTTATAAAACTCTGAAAGTGTTTCCAAGTTTATATCAAATTCAATTAATTTTGTCAAAGAGGAAGTGTATTTTAAAACAAGCTTTACAAGTACAAAGGCAAAGTATACCTAATAGGTGTAAAGTTGTGACAATTATTATAGGCATTTGTAATTTGTTAATTAAAAATAAAGAAGTGAATTGATTACACTATGCAAGTATATACCTACTACTGTGCCTAAGCATCGAGTAACTATTTACGTAGGTTATTAACTATAATCCAACAAAAATCCAATAAAATCCAATAATAATGAGTTGTCTTTTAAAAAAAAAAACAAGTAATAATTCTTAGGCTAAATTGTGATTTTCATACAGTCTAAAAGGAACATGACGTAGTAATGACATACACGTAGTAACAGATACACGGTTTTATTTCATTGTAGATACTATAATAGCGGAAGGAATAAACAAGATATGAGCATGTCAGGTCATAAGGTGTTTATTATCACAGTTCGCGGTCGATCTATTGAGATCTATCTACATCACACGGTCCGACCGTGCATATTAATAGTTCATGGAAATTACCTAATGCACATTTGATTTAATCCCAGCTTCGAGTAGCTGAATAGCTGAACCGCTAAAATAAGCCTAAAATGAGCCAATTGTAATGTAGCCGTTGATTTAACTCCGCTCTGAATCGCAATAAAATTATATAGATAACTAAATAAACGTTAACAGAAATGTCGATATTGAAACTGGTCACATATTTTCAGGTCGCATTAAACCTACGTACGATAATTTAAGCTGAAATCTAAAACTATAAAAACAATTGTTTGAAAAGTGGCATCCCGTTCTGGTTGCAATCAAACATCACTTCTTCTGTATATTCCTATATTTTTGGGAACTTCATGTTTAAATATTATAAAATTCTCCCGGTTCCCTTTAATAGCCAATTACTCTTGGATAACGTAGCATCTTAATGGAGATTTTTTTTTTATTGGTCTGTTAGTTGCCGTATCTATTCAATGTAAATAATCAAATCTTTGCTCTTTATAATTTATGAGCATAGACAAACGAAACTTCTGAACGGATTGCGAATCGAATATGACGGTGTTATTTGCTATGAAAGCATTTCTCAAAACTTGCCTTGTAAAGAAATAAAACGATGAAAAATGTTATATGGAGGAATCAAAATCTAAGCGGAGTAAGTCACAGGCAAAAGCTATTCATATAATTATGTTCATTATTATCTTCAATTCCGAATAACTACTTAGCTAAAATGAGGCAAATAGGAAAACTGTCGAACAATGGAGACGGATAATATAATGAAGTTAATTAATCTGAGCCGTAGATGTAGCTAATTGAATCAAAGGGACGTTACAATGAAAATAAATGCCAGATTATATTGGCTAGGATTTTCTTGAATTTCGAAATCTTGAAGGTTTCTCTATGTGAATAGATACATATTTATCATATTTATGCTAAAATAAGTAAGAGGTAGGTATTCTCCTATTCTCCGTACGTAGTTAACGGAGAATGGGTTTATATTGATATAATAACTAGTGGTCGATATTCGACTATAATTTAACAAATATAGAGTATTCTGCACTCCTTCGCTATATAGGTAAACTATAAGTGTGCCAAATATCATACTACTCCGGCGCGCAATTTTCGTAAAAAGGGATACCTTCAAAGTTTTTGCCATTAAAAAACACGACATATAGGTATTACATCATTTTATGAAAAAAATGATTAATTATTAATCATTTTTTTATAAATGTTGTAGGTTTTTGTCTTTCGTTTAGATTTCAGCTTAAACTATTTATCTTCTACGCATTAAATAAAATTCTAAATCCAATAATGAAAACTCAAGGCGCAATTTATTTTACAACATCTCTCATCGATTTCAGCATGTGTCTGTAATGTAGATTTCTTTTATATTGTCATTTTTAGACATACTTAATAAGAATATTTTACAGGTATGGTATGCTATAAGTTGAACGTGTAATCTTGTAATAAATATGTTCGTATAGTATATACTATGGTCAGGAAAATTGCTAAATATGTAGGTATTACAATTATTAAGCCCTGTGTATTAAACATTATGTCTAGATACTTAGATAATTGCGATAATTGCGATAATTGCGATACGCTATTTTGTAATTGTAGATGTTGATTAGGTATTTGATATTTAATCAAAATTGACAATTTTAAATGATCATTTGTTAACTAGGCACGTAATGGGCAGGTTTCACGATTCGCCTTAAATTGCGACAATATGAACACCACCTTTAGTTTTTGTATTATTTAGTGTAGGTACGGCTAATTAATGTAGGTATTACTCATTGAAGAGTAAGGAAATATACTAAGTATTAATACAAGAAGCCAACTTTAGGTTATGAAGTATTCATTTTCCGCAACCGCAGACACCATGGCTTGATGTTATAAGTACTTATAAAACTTACTCATGTACCTACCAAGAGCATATTTACAAATACCAAACATTCTTACAAACGTACATGATATGAACAGAATGAGCCGATTGGCAAAGCTGATTGTGATAATCAGTACAATTTGCAAAATCACAAATGCTTCCGATTATACATAGAATATTAAAAAATATGTTGAGATTTCTACACTTCATTTTCAATAGATAAGTGGCATCAAACACTGATCACTATACCATTAAACTTAATCTAATTATATTACCTTCTTACATTATGATTATGATAAAATAATAACATAAAAAATATTTATTTAAAGACATGATTACAGAAGTTTGCGCTACATGTTCAGTGGATGTGGAAACTGAATGCGAAGCGGGCGCGACGCGGTCGGGCAGTTCTGGGTCTGCGTCGTGGTGTGAGGGTGAGGCGGGCGAGGAGCGTGGCTACGGCTCCGGCGACTCACTCGCCGAGGACGCGGCACTTCTCGGAGACGCCGCCCACGCCACGCAGCCACGAATCATGCGCAATGCCCGACGCGACGTTGCCGTCGATCTTCATCTCTTAAGACCAGACTCCTAACTGCTGTGCAGCCACATTTTTCGACATCTCGACCACCTTAGATGGGCTTTCCGATTAATACCAACGGCGTTCAGACTGTAAATACGATATTCGCACAATACAAACATTACATGACTATATACGCTGTCCGTTCCCAAAGTTTCTTTATAAACCGTTCATACAATTTCGGTTACTACCTACGCATCGGTTATCTGATAAAGCTGTATTAGCCGTAGGTATATTTATTTATATACATAAGTGCTTGTAATAAGAAATAAGCAATCATAGAGTAAGTAGTTCGATGGAATACCTATGTAAGTATGTATAGTGAGTAAGGTGTGCCAGCTCCAATGAATGATATAAATATACAACGAGTCGATGTTGTGATTTGTGACACCTCCTCTTGTGTAATACAGGAGCGTATCCATAAGAGAGTAAAGAAATGTTATAACGAAAGCAAATATTTCTATGTACAGTCCAAACTGTTAGCGGAAATTATTAAAAGCATTGAGTTTTTGGTTTAACTGTTAAAGCTAAATTATTACTTGGCAGCGTTTGTGACTTTCTTTATTCTCCTAATACATCCTGCCTATGCACATGTGTACGAGTATGTAGCACACTGTGGAAATCAAAGGTAAGGAGCGTTTTAGTTTCATTACCAAATATCTGCTCGTGGATAAAGTAATAAGAAGAGACAAGCGTCTCTTGTTATCAAAAGACTAAGTAGTTAAGAAAAGTTATTAAACGATAAATTTGTTCTGTTTTATTTAATTGGTTTTATTTACAAATTGTATGTAAAAGAGAAACTTGATCTTTATATTATAATTCTAGTGATATTACTTCCCAAAAGTTATTAACTGACTTGAATTAAAGATAGTCATTATTCCAAATCCTTGCACTATAATACAATGTTTCTTATATCAATATCAATATCTCAACTGAAAGTGTCAGGAGTTTTAACCGACTTCGAAATAGGAGGAGGTTTTCAATTCGATTTTTTTTTTATGTTTATTACCTCCGTCTGGATGAATATTTTGATGATTTTTTTGTCTGTGTATTTTTTAGTACTTTTCATATCTGAGAATACGAAATGCACAGCCACAGTGAAAAAGATTTCAATTTTGGGAGTTTATGCTTATCGTTGATTTAGGTTTGATGTTAGAAGCTAGAGTCGTTATAATTTTTGAATTCACTTTTCCTTATAACGTATTATTACCACCAACTAGGTACTTACTTAGCCCCAGATAGATGAGAGACACACAGTACCTACGCGCTCCTGATCTTTGACCTCCCGAAACTATAATTACTTAAAGACCAAATAATCGAAAATCGAGAATGTAAAGATAGGTATCTTATACTAGTTATGGTATTACGCTTACTTATATAGGGTAGACAGAGGTGAATCGGATCAATGGGTGAATCGGATCGAAATAAGAAATCCGTACCGATTGCGGGAGGTGCGGGCAGGAGGGGGTCGTAAGAGGTGTCTTCGTCTTCGTATTTCTTGTCGTATTTCTTAGACGACTGGTGAGTCGTCTAAGAAATACGATAAGAAATACGTATAAGACATAAGGATTTCTTATTTTGACCTCGGTCTACTATAAATATTTATTTAATTATTGCTTTAATGTTATGGGATTTACGTATTAATCGCAATTTTACTTTACAAAATTGTACCTATAATAATGTTAAGTTGTAAATATTTTACCATAAGTTATTTAATAATAATTATAGATCTATTTAGAATTAATATAATAAATGTATGCGCATCGAATGAACACCGAGTATAAACTACCCAGGAAGGAAGGTGTAGATAGATAAGATAGACATTATGCCTAAGTGCTGCGAGTTTATATCGACATAATTATGAACTTAGTAATTTTATAAGTGAATCATCCAGGATTATAACGTTTTAAAAATGTACCTACCTATTTCTTGTGTAGTTTCTATACGATTAGGTAGCTAATTTTAAAGTGAACATAATAATTGACAATGAAACTGTGATAGATATTCAGTTTTTCCAACAAGCCCAATAAAATTTAGATAGACTTGTATCAACTGCAAAACAGATTTCAGTATTATACTATTAATAACTATCAATTTACAAAGGTAGATAAAGAACCAAGCCACTTTGGTACCAAACTCCTTTTTTAACCTATCAATTCCTATTCTTGAACCAATTTTAAAATTTTGGACACGTTTCTTAATAAAAAGCAGGGTAAACTATTGCCTGTAAATCAAAATAAGTAAGATAATAAATATTGGTATATATAATATGTATTTGAAATTACATAATAATTTAGAACTGTTTATGAAACTGAGTGGAAGCCTTTTCATGTCACAATTGTGTTGAGGAGACTATGAAGGCATAATATTATTTCAATCATAATTGAATAAAATAAAGATAGAACATATTACGAAAAATGCGAACAATTTTAAACTTTGACAACATTGCGGATTATATGTATTCAGATACCTATATAGGTAACTGTATAAACTACTACGTTTTAGAGAAGTAAAATAATTTACGTGGGTATCTCTAATAAAATGATGATTCTTAAAGAGCTCAAACGAGGCAGGTACTTACCTACCTAATGAAATTTAAAATTCCTAACTCAAAGCTCTTAGTACGAAATTCGTCAATTTATTAGATTCTTTTAACCAATAAATAATGATAATTATGTAATTCTATTATATTTTATTCAGTTTTGAAATCTACAAGCTGTTCGATTTCAACGACTTACTAATAATAATAATAAGGACCTTCAATAAATGAAAATATTGTATATTGTATAAGTAAACATGTGGAAACATGTATGACCATTCGGGGTAAATATAATATTAATGGTAGATCATTATGTACAAAAACACATGCAACAAATGTGATGGTCCTATTTAGTTGTCTAATCTGCATTCTAAGTTTGCCTAACCTACCTACATGAAAATTCAAATGGATATCAACATTTTGTTTTATTGTTAAGATAGGATATTCTTTTCTCTATGAAAACGCTATTATAATATTCTCTAATGTAAATTTGCCTGTCTCCTCTTACAACACATTATTTTTAAATCACCCCTTCAATAAATAATAAATACAATGGGACCTACTATTGCCTAACTGTTAGATCTATAAATTGTGATATGTTTATGAATTACTTAAGTCAATTTACAATGTATATAGATCGAAGTACTACTTAACTGGCAAAATATATGTATATACCTATGCTATGTACGACTACTTTTGCTGGGACCTGTAAACGTAAAATCCCGAACATATCTAGACATTAAAGCACGAACCCTTGCTTGTCAAATTAACATAAATTCAAACCAATTCAAACCTAAATTTTTATTGCCACTAGTAGCAACAAGCCAGCACAAATAAATTTATCACAGAATTCCACTGTAGTTTTCTTTGTTCATTCCTTATGTCCTTCTATCTTTAAATGTAAATTTACTTGGTATCGATATAGAGGTGCGGCAAGAGATGTTTGCAAGGCTGTTAGGAGTGCTACTCATTCATAGCGTAAATAACCTGTGACTCACAGGTAAGTAAATTAAATATTACGTTAAAAGTAAAAAAACCGGCCAAGTGCGAGTCGGACTCGCGCACGAAGGGTTCCGTATCAGTTACAAGTGCGTACCTATTTTTGATATCAAGAATAAAAAGTGTATGTTTATGAAGTGAAATGTTATTTTATATTTTTTTTATATTCGAGTTGATTGAATGAAATGTAAAAAGCGGTTTACGATTTATGACGTTTTAAAAAAAAACTACTTACAAGATCTCGTTCAAACCAATTTTTGGTGGAAGTTTGCATGGTAATGTACATCATAATAATATATTTTTTTTAGATTTATCATTCTCTTATTTTAGAAGTTACAGGGGGGGGGACACACATTTTACCACTTTGGAAGTGTCTCTCGCGCAAACTATTCAGTTTAGAAAAAAATTACATTAGAAACCTCAACATCATTTTTGAAGACCTATTCATAGATACCCCACACGTATGGGTACGGTGAAAATTTTTTTTTTGAGTTTTATTTCTATGTATGGGGAACCCCAAAATTTATTGTTTTTTTTCTATTTTTGTGTGAAAATCTTAATGCGGTTCTCAACATACATCTACTTGCCAAGTTTCAACATTATAGTTCTTATAGTTTCGGAAAAAAGTGGCTGTGACATACGGACGGACAGACAGACACAGACAGACAGACAGACAGACAGACAGATAGACATGACGAATCTATAAGGGTTCCGTTTTTTGCCATTTGGCTACGGAACCCTAAAAACGGGTAGGCCACACATACACATACTTCGCCAAAATGCAGATAATTTTCTTCGATACCAATGCATTTTGTTCGACTATGTCCTGCGCACTATACCTACGTGTTTTCTAGTTAGATTAGGTAGGTACTAATATTATAAAAAGGTTAGATTTGATTTGATTTGAATAAGCACCTGACTACTGGACTTATTTAAAAAATCTTCCAACATTAGAAAGCTACGTTATTCAGGAGCAACATAGAGTATATTTAATTATCAAGTTCCCACGGGAACGGGAATTACCCAAGTGAAACTGCGCACAGTATAATCCTGTTTATCTTATCAATCAATAAGCCGAGGTGAGGGGGTAAATTCTTCACACAATGCCAAGATAGGTCTTTTTCTACTTTACGATAGTAATGTTGCCTGTAAAGTACAACAAACGCTGTCAAAGAAAATTGGGTCTAATTTTGGAAAGTTACAAATAGGTACATAAACAACTAATTGAACATCGAATGTTGATACAGTTCAGTTTTTTATCATTTATACTTAATTTATAATGCTGAAGAGTTTGGTTGTTTGCTTGAATGCGCTAAGCTCAGGGTCTGATTAAATGAAATATTTCTGTGTTAGATAGCTATTGGCTGTATTTTATTATAAAGTATCCACGGGAACGAGAGTTACGCGGATGAAACCGCTCGTGGAATGATTGTACCTACCTATATTATAAAGCTAAAGAGCTTGTTTGCTAGGCGCTAATATCAGGAACGTTCCGATTGTTAAATTCTTTCACCATTACTGGTCCAGGCGTAGCATACCTAGTCTATTTTTAATTATAAAGTTTTTTATTTAATAGATACCAATAAGTAATAGTAATAATGCCGTGTGGTTTCCGGCTCAGAATAGACCACCCCATGTCCTCCCATGGGTGTCGTAAAAGGCGACTAAGGGACATATGGCTGATGGATCGGCAGCAGCATCTATTAGCTCAAGGTTTACATCTTACTGCGATCACCAATCCGTCTGCCAAGTGTGGTGATTATGGCAATATCCCTCTACGCTCCTGGCTTGCCAAGGTCCGTTAAGAGGAGGCCCATGTTCAGCAGTGGACGTAAACGGGCTGTTGATGATGATGATGATGATGAATAAGTAATAACATATACAATAATCTAGGTACCTAGGTAAGTAGCGTTCAAAGTTCAGCAGCAGTCTAACAAAACTATTGCTTCAATGTTGCATGCTGTGATGCCACTCGAATACGATTGATATTATTTATTCCACAATTCGGACTACTTATTGTATACTAAATACGGTGCTTTGAGAAATCCTATGTAAATTAGTTTGGGTGACTCGCATTGCGACGTAAACTAATTTACATAAGATTTCGGTGACGTGAAATCTTCATATAATAAATTTTTATTTCTTATGGAACTATTATTTATGAACTCTTATTATATTTTATTGTTACAGTCAAGAGTTGCCTGCTCCCCATCTTAAGGGCTAAGTCATGTCTGTTAGTTTACTAATTAAATAATAATAAAAAAAATCTTGACATATATACAGGTTTTTTTTTTTTTTTTTTTTTTTTCGGACGGACATATATAGTTAGCCAGGAGGCTTTTGCTACTTCACCGGGCATAAAGGCGAGCAGAGCTCCAGCCTAGATAAATGGTTTAAACACTACAAACTAAGCAACCTGCGCAAGAGGGCGTCCCCTGTGGGACTTGGACCTCGGCTCAGGGCGGTCGCTGACGGGGAGATTGAGGAATTATGGCTTTTAGTTAGGGGAGTTTTGTGCAACTGTCGCTCTACTTTACAGTTCGCGGGCCTCTCGGACTTCGAGTCTACGAGGGCATCGGAAGGTTCTTAGCAAACTAAGGGTCGGGAGGGCGAGGGGGGACGCGTCGCGTTCGCGGGCGCACTCTTCTCCGGCGGGTCGGATAGAGTGGTCTCTGTGTAGTGGTGCTAGTTTCTTGCAGTCTCTGTACTGCTAATTGGTAAGTTGTGATCTCGTCGTCCGGGTCGTCTAGGACGCCCCGAGGCCGACGGTGTTTACGACGCTTTGTAGGCAAAGGCTTGTAGTCGGATGCTGCAACAACCAACGGGTTTGGATGTTGAGCCGCGGATTCAAAGAAGCGTTCCGACGCCTCTTTCATCCACTGCTTGATGGAAGGCAGTTGGAGATCAGAATGCAGGTTGCGATTACGAATGAACCACGGTGCCCCGGTGGCACGTCGAGTGAATCTACTTTGGACAGTTTGTAAGCGGTACAAACTGCTAGACGCTGTATGAGCGAATACAGTGCTCGCGTACGTCATAATCGGCCGTATACACGTGGTATAAATCCTAACCTTGTTATCAAGTGATAGTTTACTGCGTGAATTTAAGAGACAGTGTAGTCGACTGAGCGTAAGCGAAGCCCGTGCACGAACGGTTTCTACATGCGCTCTAAAGTTTAGCTTTCGGTCAAGGATTACGCCTAAGTACTTGGCTTGCCGTTCCCAAGGGATTGGTTCGCCAAACATCGTGACCGGTGGAATGACCGGTGGGCTGTTGAATCTCGAGAAGAGTACAGCGGCACTCTTTGTCGGATTGACTTCGATTCTCCACTTTCTGAACCATTTGCCTAAGGCATTTGATGCGGATTGTAGAGCGTCGTGAATTGCAGTAGGACTGCGGCCCGAGTAGTATAAAGCGGTATCGTCCGCGAAGAGTGCCAGATGGGCCTTCTTGGGTTTCGGGATGTCACTTGTGTAAAGCGAGAACAGGAGTGGCGAAAGTACTGAGCCTTGTGGCACCCCTGCTTGGATCGGGTGAGGAGAAGAGTAATCTCCTTCTACACGATACCTAAAGGTTCTCCCCGAGAGGTAGTCTCGTATGATGTGCACGAGACGGTCCGGCACTTTGAGTTGGTAGAGCTTATAAATTAAGCCATTGTGCCAAACTTTGTCGAACGCTTTAGCTACGTCAAAGAAGAGTGCTCCAGTATGGCATTTGTGTTTGCCTGATTTAACAAGGATGTGTTCAACAATGCGGTGCACTTGGTGAACACAAGAGTGTTTGGCTCGAAAACCAAACTGCTCATCTGGAAGAAGGTTATTATTCATAGTGAATGTTAGAAGTCGGGCATATATTATGCGCTCGTAAAGTTTTCCCAATGATTTGAGAAGACTTATAGGGCGATAAGAAGTGGAATCCTGCTTTGGCTTGCCAGGCTTCGGAATACCAATCACGGTGGCTTCTTTCCACTGGTGTGGAAATATGTTATTTGTTAGAGCCGCATTAAAAATTGCGGTCAAGAGGCACAGCAGAGGGATCGAGAATTGCTTAAGCACTCGATTGGTAATCCCGTCGGGACCTGGGGCCTTTCTAGGATGTAAGTCCTTGATCAAAGATTTCACTTCGTCTACGGTAACTGCCGGTAGCACGTCATTGTCGTCGTCCTCCCCATTTCCCGTCGGCGGAACGGACGGGTATCGCGGGTAAGGGAATTGCTGATCTACGTTCAACCTCGGCGTCGACCTCTGCGAGGTGGACTGGGTCTACAGGTAGAGTACTAGGCGTACATTGGGTCTCTAGGCTATTAGCTAGGCATTCGGCCTTCTCATCGTCGTCAAACGCGGGGCGTTGATTTGGGCGATTGAGAGGGGGCATGGAGGAACAGGTAATGGATTTGAGCTTCTTACAAAGATCCCAAAAGGCCAAATGTGACGGTTTAAGGTCACTCAACATTGTATCCCATCTGGAGTTTCGCATTTCGTTGATACGTTCTCTTACAGCGCGCTGAAGAGATCGCATGCGCAAGCGGTTTTCCTCGGTGTGATACGAGTCGTAGGCTCTGATGGCCGCATTCTTCTCGGTCATCAGCGCACGCACATCATCAGGGAGCTTCCATCGATCGAGATTATCGATTGTTGGTACCTCCCGTGAACATTCATTCACCTGACAATGTACGTGAGCTGTGAGAGAGTCGATAGCGTTAAGTGTTTGCTCGGGGGTTTGAATATGAGAGGGTATGGAGTCAAGATATTCTGAGGAAGCAGACTCGAGTCGGGACCCGAGCTTTTTCCAGTCAGTAACAGTCTTGGTCTGAGAAGGATCTGAGTGACTACTGGGAGATAGTAGATCTATGATGACGGGCCTGTGGTCCGAACAAAGCTCGTGATGCACCTGTACAGAAGATAAACGTAAGTTTACGTTCTTTACAAGTGCAAAGTCGAGTATGTCCGGTCGGTGGCCAGGAGTATAAGGGAAATGAGTAGGTTCGAATGGAATGATAGGATCGAAGGGAATTAATTCCAAGCATTGTGACAGTGAGGTGCCTCTCGAGTTATTCGTGTTGCAGCTCCATGTCACATGCTTAGCATTGAGGTCGCCGGCGACGATGACCGCTCCCCCTAAATCATGAAGGATTTGGATATCGCTCCGAAGCAACTCCTTGTCCGGAGGAAGGTAAGCCGAAACGATTGTGATTGGCTGATGACCTGTCATGCCTAGCCGACAGACGGAAACTTCAATGTTTACAAGATTGACTGGTGGGTCCAACGGTATGCAATGCAATGACCTTTTGAAATATATCAAAGTGCCACCTTTTGCAGAATTAGTCCGGTCATTTCTAACTACGCGGTAATTCGCGATTCCAGGACTTCTCCGATTGGACGGCTTGAGGAATGTCTCTTGAACTAAAAACAGGTCTAATTGATGGTCACGGAGAAATTCTCCAATTTCATCACGCTGCTTTAGTATACCGTCCGCGTTAAAGAACCCTATCCGGAGGGATCTAGGTTTAATCCTACAAGAGACTTTACTCATTCCTACTTGTCTAACACTATCCATAGTTAGTTGCGATTAATAAACGAGCGAAGGACCTTTGCTGTTTGAAGCGCGGTCTGAAGAGCGATTTCCTGGTCATTAGGGTTCTCGTTTTTCATCTCAACGAGATCAGCGAGCTCCATAATGGCGTCGATATCGATAGAGGCTATATAATTAGCAATGATATCGATTTTAGGAAAAGCGGTACGTGATTTAAGCATAAGCTGTTTGGGCTTTGGGGCCCGGACCATCATGGGTTGGGCCTGGGGTGGTTTTACGGCCTGAGGGGCCCTAGGTTTTTGGGGCTGAGGGGCCTGAGAGACCTGAGGGGTCCTGGCCTTTTGAGCCTGAGGGGCCTGATCGACCTGAAGGGTATTGGCCTTTTGGGCCTGGGGGGCCTGCGAGGCTTGAGAAACCTGAGTTATGGAAGCGGCAGTTCTCACTGGGGCCACCACCTGCGATGTCATAGTGACTTCGTTGGTATATATACAGGGTATCCTATCAACCATTTGTGAAACAATAAATTTTATTTATTTTTATATTACTCCAATGATGCCATTCTAATATAAACTTAATATTTGGAAATGTGGCTGTATCTATAGCAATGACATCCATAGCATTTAAGACACTGAGACATGACATCATTATCATCAGCCCGTATCTATGTGTATTGTCCACTGCTAAACATGGACCTCCATCGAAGGGGTCGTTGCCCTTGCTTAAGAAGACATGATTGCCTCATTAGCCTAACGGTGATCTGTCCGACCTTGACTTGCGGGGCCCCGGGTTCAAATCCCAGATAATTGTAAAGGTTCGCTCGAAAAAAAATACGTACCTAGCCCAAAGTCAGGAAGCTGTCGCTCCTGCGCCTGATGTCGGGTCGTGTCATTAGATCCCATCGGATTTTAAAGTAAAAGAATAGAAAGTGTACAGGTGCACACTTTCTATTCCGTTTGCGCACACACTTGCCCACTTGGTAGGTATATTCGAAAATACCACTGAAATGAAATGAAAACGTTTATTGATAATGTAGGCGAATCGATCGTACTTATTATAAGTAAAATACAATGATAATAAAAACAAAAAAGAAAAAAAAACAATCTTAACTAATAAATTAGTTTACACTGAACGAAATGATCACCCAACTGTCCAACTGTCTTCCATCAAGCAGTGGATAAAAGAGGCGTCGCATTGAATTTAATATTCAACGCTCAGACCCTTTTGTTGTTGCAATATTGCAAGAACGGTAACGGCAACGGGACGGTGGTCCTCGCGAGTCGAGGTTAGCGACGCGTTCTATGTGTCACACCGTAGGTAGATAGAGAAAGAGTCGTAGGAAGCTAGAATAGGGACGGTGGCCCTCGCGAGGCGAGGTGAGCGACACGTTTTATGTCTCACACCGTAGGTAGATAGAGAGACTCGTAGGTAGCTAGAATAGGGACGGTGGTCCTCACGAGGCGAGGTAAGCGACGCGTTCTATGTGTCACACCGTAGGTAGATAGAGAAAGACTCGTAGGAAGCTAGCACAGGGACTGTGGTCCTCGCCAGGTGAAGTGAGCGACGCGTTCTATGTGTCACACAGTAGGTAGATAGAGAAAGACTCGTAGGAAGCTAGAATAGGGACGGTGGCCCTCGCGAGGCGAGGTGAGCGACACGTTTTATGTCTCGCACCGTAGGTAGATAGAGAGACTCGTAGGAAGCTAGCACAGGGACTGTGGTCCTCGCCAGGCGAAGTGAGCGACGTGTTCTATGTGTCACACCGTAGGTAGATAGAGAAAGATTCGTAGGAAGCTAGAATAGGGACGGTGGCCCTCGCGCGGCGAGGTGAGCGACGCGTTTTATGTCTCACACCGTAGGTAGATAGAGAGACTCGTAGTAAGCTAGAATAGGGACGGTGGTCCTTGCGAGGCGAGATAAGCGACGCGTTCTATGTGTCACACCGTAGGTAGATAGAGAAAGACTCGTAGAAAGCTACCACAGGGACTGTGGTCCTCGCCAGGTGAAGTGAGCGATGCGTTCTATGTGTCACACCGCCGACGGTGCTTAGGGCGCTTTGTGCGCCTTAGCGCACACATAAGCATAAGCACCGTCGGCCTCGTGGCGTTCTAGACGACCCGGACGACAAGATCACAACTTACAAATTAACAATACAGAGTCTGCAAGAAACTGACACTACAATAAAGAGACCACTATATCCGATCCGCTAAAAACAAACGTAGGTAATCATAATAAAATATTATTTTCTCTATACATTGATATCTGGAAACACTAAATTGTACCATTATGTTGCATTGTACCATTGTACAGGCTCAAAAAGCTGAAGAAGCCAAAGAATAAACTTGTTGTACAACATCCATAGCCCTATTTAAATTTAATCTGTGTTGTAAAATTTTGTTTGCAAGTGGCAAGTGTTTTTTCAATGTTTTGTAACTCATCAAATTAGTAATTCACATAATTACTATAATATCTCTATCAATAACAATGGCAATTTAATTTAAATAATGATAGAATAATATATTATTCCCGAAATAAATTCATGCATTCTATTAGTGTCAATTTTAATCTACTGTGGTGCTGGGGATAATTGGTAGTAAATATTTACATATTTTTAATATAGTTTTGACTGAGGTTTTACTTAATCATGCCTAGTCAATACGAAGAAGAACGCACCTGGGATTCTGCTAATCATCATCAGTATGAGGTAAGTAGTGTCATTTTTTGTGTTTTTACTTAAACTCATTAGAACAGCGACCCGCATTTTTAGCCGCGTTATGTACTAATCCAGGTTATAAAGTATCTGTGTGTGAATATTTATCCTAATCCTATAAGTAGTGTGTGAAAAATTTATACTGAGATATAAAGCTGAAGAGTTTGTGTACTTGAAAGCACTAATCTCAAGACTACTGGTCCAATTTGAAAAATTCTTTTAGTGTCAGGTAGCCCTTTTATCGAGAAAGTTTTATATTTAATTATGAAGTTCTTACGGGAATCAATCAAGATTACGCGGATCAAGCCGCTCACGGAAGCTAGTTAATAAACATCCACACATCAATCTTTATAAACTTTCATGTTAATGATATTAGTGCTATGGTTGTATGCACTTTACTACTACTGCTTATATGTATTTAATTACTACTACTACAAATATATATTCTTATTTTTAGGAGGAAGGTAATGAAGATGTCATTGAGAATCCTGAAGAAGTCTTACATGAGTGCCTTGAGAAATTTAAGACACCAGATTATATTATGGAACCAGGCATATTTGGACAGCTGAAGAGGTATTTTCAAGCTGGTGGAAATCCTGAACAAGTAATAGAGCAACTATCTATTAACTATAATGCAGTTGCACAAATGGCCAATTTGCTTGCAGAGTGGCTAATACTTGCTGGTTAGTATTCAAAAAACAGTAAAAGTTAAGGGCTGGCTAGATACACTCTTTTTAATGATATACCCTTATTATCGTAAAAAGATAATTAGGCTAAGCAACACCATATACAATATTTAAATCTAGAGCTCAGAGGCATAAGGTTGGATGTGCCATCAGAAGCATTTGTTATATGCACCTTTACTGTAAACTGGCCCATAACACCAAATGCTTCTGAAGATAATAGTACTTCAGGTATATAATAAAAAATTCCATCAGTGGGTAGTCTTAGGGGTGGACTTCCTTTAATTAGACTTTTAGCACTCACAATATAACATTTTCTGTATTAATGAAAACTGTTAAAAAGAAATTTTAGTTATTATTCACTGTTAGTTTTTGATTTTCACTATTGTTTATAGAACAATTATGAACATTATATAATTTTATTATAAGCTTCAAAATAAATATCTAAAACTGAGACATGTTGCTAGTTATGATACTAATTAATGTGTAATACTTTTGCAGGTGTGAAGGTAACAGAAGTGCAGGCTATGGTTGAAAATCATTTAAAAGACATGATTCTAAAAACATTTGATCCTAAAAAGGCTGATACTATATTTACAGAGGAAGGTGAAGTAAGTTGAAATAAAATATTTTAATTTATAATGTTGATACTATTTATTAATATTTTATGTTTTGATGTAATTTAAATATTATAAATAGGTACTAGTCCATGTGGTTTGTGGGGAAAATCAACCAAACCGTGCAGGACAGCTAATTAATATAGTTGGTTTGTAATATAATAAATTATTTGTTTTTTCAGCAAGTCTATTGTGTTTGATCTGTCTCTTATCTTCACAGGTTTTGACTTAGATAATTTAATAAAGCTAAATGATTTAAATAATAATTGTTTCCTTATTTTCTAGACACCAGCATGGTTGACGGAAATGATAGAACATCCTACTTGGCGTTCACTAATATACAGATTAGCTGAAGAATACCCTGACTGTCTCATGCTCAACTTTACTATAAAGGTAAGATTTACTTACTTGATATGCATGTGAATGCGTCACAAAATTCTATACATCTTGGTCTAAACAGTGCTCTTAATTCGTCAGGATTATATACCTAGAATGAAATAGAAATTACTCACTTATTTATTTATTTAATGAGTTCCTCAACAATTGTCACACATAACATTCTCAGGAAACATACATACATAAGTGTTTACTGAAAAATAAATTATAACTAACAATTTAATCAATAACATAACTATATTACAAACTAAGTATGTCTTGGGGACCAGTGACAAAGGAAACTCTCATTATTATCTCTATGTATGACTAATTTGTTGGGGTTTTAATAATTGAATATTTTTATTAATAACTTAATTATATTACAGTTAATATCCGATGCTGGTTTCCAAGGAGAAATCACCAGTATTTCTACAGCAGCTCAGCAGATTGAAGTATTCTCCCGAGTTTTAAAATCTGCCATTGTTGGATTCTTGCAAAGCTCTGATGACTGGCAAAATAGTGTGAATGAGTGTGCAGTAAGTTTTACTCTCTACAAATTAAATGTCTATTTGATTTTTAAATTATTTTGCATTGTAATAACATTAATTTAGTTTTATTATTCTACTGTAATGAATGTATGTGTAAATAAATTCACTTTTTTTTTTTTTTTTTTACTATATGTAGGCTTACGTTTGACCATAATCTCGCTTGATGGAAGGCGAAGATAAGGCCTAAGATGATACACGCTTGCCTAGAAAGTGTCTGTTCACTTTATTTATTTATTTATACTTTATTGTACACATGAAAACAAGTTATGAAAGTTCAACAATTAAACATGATGTACAATGGCGAGCTTAACTCATTTATGAGTTTTCTTCCAGCAAACCATATTCAGAGTGAGATTTGTGATAAACGGGCAAGAACAGTGTACACAACAATAGTTACAGTTTGAGTATATCAAACTAATGCTAATACGTATAATAATATATATGAATACAATACATACATACTTAATAAAAATAAACTAATACATATAATAAACACTACTAATGAGATAAGAGATAATGTTCTTTTGTTCTTTTTCTAAAAATGTCGATAGATGAGCTAGCACGAATGGAGTGCCTTAAAGATGTCGAAATTTTAGCGTTCCGGTAAAACCGACCCTGGCAGAGAATTCCATTCCTTAGCCATCCGCATTATGAAGGAAGAAGCAAATCGCTTTGTGCGTATTGAAGGAATGTCTACAACAAAAGGGTGAAACCGCTCGCCGCGCCTAGTCGTCCGGTGATGGAAGGGTGAAGAGGGTATCAGGTTATGTAGGACCTCCGCACACTCCCCGAAATGTAACCGATAAAAAACCGATAGGCAGGCTACTCCTTGCCTCCACCAGTGAGTTATTGCCTATGACTCTCTTCGCTCGGCGCTCCAATGAGTCCAGAGCATCCAGCTGATATCTAGCAGACCCATCCCAAAGATGAGAACAGTATTCCATTGAGGAGCGAACTTGAGCTCTGTAAAGACTTAAGAGCTGCTCCGATGTGAAGTACCGCCTCACCTTGGAGAGAATGCCAAGTTTTTTGGCTGCGGTGTTTGCAATGGACTCGATGTAGTGACCGAAGTTTAGATTAGAAGAGAGGTCAAGCCCTAACAGCTCAAGATGGTCGCTGATCGGAACGGAGACATTCCGGAAAGTCGGAGTCAGTTGGAATGGACTCCGTTTCGCCGAAAAAAGACACGCCTGTGTTTTTGAGGGGTTAAACCCAACCAGGTTGGCATCACCCCATAATGAGACAGCCTCCAAGATCGAGTTCACCCCCTCAATCATCGACTCCCTGAACGACTGGACCTTTGACCTAGACTTCGCATCAGACAAGTATCTCACCGAGACTGTGCTGTCAAGAAGATCCCCAGTAGACCGGCCTCGACGGAATCCGAATTGACGGTCACTGAGGAGGTCGTTGTCTTCCAGGTATGCTAGGAGACGGTTGTTTAACACACGCTCCATAACCTTACAGAGTATGGAGGTGATTGCGATTGGTCGGTAGTTGGCAGGGTCGGCACGACTACCTTTCTTGGGAACCGGTTGAACATTGGCAATCCTCCAGGGTACTGGAACTTGACCAGTCGTCAGGGACAAGCGTCAAGCATGACCGCAAGACAATGGCAGGAATGCCGTCAGGCCCATTAGCCTTATTCACATCTAGAGTGCTAAGAATTTTAAGTACCACCTTTTACCGAATGTGCACCTCAGGCATAGTGGAAGTGCAATGAGGTAGCCTGGGTGGACTTTTACCAGCAGCATCTAGTTGTGAATTCTTCGCAAATACAGATGCAAACAAGTCTGCTTTCTCTTTGGCGGTGTGAGCTAATGAACCGTTCGGCTTCTGCAGTGGCGGAAAAGAGGACCGACAGAAATTGGCTTCGACCGATTTGGCAAGAGACCAAAAAGCTTTACTCCCAGATGGGTAAGATGCTAGTCTGGCTCCAATGCGGCCAATATGGTCAAAGCGGGCCTTGCGTAGGGCACGTTTGCAAGACTTGGCAGCACTATTGAAGGCTCTCTTCAGTTTCCGGACATTTGGCGCTTTGCGGGCTCGAGCATCCGCCCACGCTTGGTAAGCAGAGTGCTTATGTGCTTCAGCACTATCGCACTCAGCGTTGAACCATGGACGGGCTTTGTCTTGGAGTGAGACGTCAGAAAATGGAATGAAATATTCCATAGCCTGGCATATCACCTCAGAAACAGCCTCCGCGCAGCGAGTCGGGTCGTCTGAAGAGAAGCATAAGCGCAGCCAAGGGTAAGACGCGAAGAAATGCCGCATCTCATACCAATCTGCTGACTTGTATCGCCATACTCGCCTAGTCCCCTTAAGATCGGGATCGGGTGGCGAGTAGACAGACACAGATTTCACCAGACAGTGGTCGGAGCTACCCAACGGTGAGGAAACCGCGACTTGATATCGGTCTGGATCGGTTGTCAGCAGAAGGTCTAAGCAATTGGCCGTATGGCCATCAATGTCAGGTACCCGTGTCGGCCCAGTCACCAATTGGGAGAGACCAAGCGTCAGTGCAGATGCATACGCTAATCTCCCAGCATGGTCGGTGCTCTGGTATGGGTACAGCCACTCCTGGTGGTGGGCATTGAAGTCCCCCAGAAAAACTAGCTGCGCCGATGGGTACCTGAGCTGAGCTAATTCAGCCGAGTCCGAAAGGTACTGAAACAACCTGGTTGTCTCCATGTTGTCGGTGTGCGACCGATAGATACTGGCATAGAGTATCTGCTCCAAGCCAGTGTCCACCAGAACCCACAATACGGAGAAACTGGAATCCTCAATGTTGCGGAGACGTACACAGCAGATGTCATCGCGAGTATACACGCAGGTGCCACGGTGACCCATCCTGGAAATTTACGCTAGTTGGCGGGGCAGCCTTTCATAGGTGGCTTTCCTACTAATTGGGCCCCCTACTACCTGCGGTCGGCCAGCGGAAGACCGTGCTTAGGATCCCGCTACCCTCCGCGAACAGTCACCCAGCACAGACACCACGCAGCACCGGAACCGGTTCGCAATACCACACAGCTGCCCATACTCCCCTTCCACGATGGCTACTCAAGGCAACACGCCGGAACGCGACAAAAATCACTTGGCGGCATGGCTTTGCCTTAAGGGTGGTGACAAACCGCGGTCGAAACCTACCACCAGATGTGCTGTTCATTTGGCGCTACCCAGGGGACACGTGTGGGTGACTAGAGCTAAAGCCCACGGACGCGAACAGCATTATCCCCCAAAAACTGTTTGGGGTGAATTGAGAAATACACACATAATATTATTTTTTATCCTATTTATAGAAAATGGTATGTCATGGTGCTCACACATATGTGTACAGCCAAGTTATTGTACATATTCTATCTCAAGAGCCTAGAGGAGGAGCAATCATGAAAAGGCTTGGACAAGAAATAACTCGCTGCGCTCAACAAAGGTAAATTATTTAATATTTATTAAATATGGAATTGTGAATAGGCTTCTTTTCCTCTATTGAAGTGATAATGTTAAATTAAATCACCTAACTTTAATTGTTTGGATAGACAGATCTAGATTACTACTTACTACTACTAGACTAATTTGGCAATAAATATGAATAACTAAATAACTATTTATTTAATTTTAACATTAAAATCTTATAAACTCATTAAAAACTCTAGGCTTATTATGGCAGTACTTTAGACCAATGAACCATTATTTTTTCTTCTTGTTTTTATATGACAATCTGCCAACTTATATTAAATAATTTTTGTTCTAGTGGACATGATGTGACTCCCATCACTTTGGCATTGACAGCTGGAGAGTCTTGGCGTAACGCTCGTACTGCACTGGCCGCCATGTTGTCACGTGGTGCACTCAATCCCGCAGATATTTCTGTTCTGTTCAGAGCTTATACACAACCTGAACCGCCGCCAGTTCATTTACTTAGGATTCCTCAGTTTCTCGGTGATTTTATTTAAATTATTCTCAATTATTGTTGAAATATTCCTAGTCTTATCACGCGATTGCATGCATATAGCTCCTGATCCTATTTCTATATTTCAATAGCTGACCCGACAGACGTCGTCCTGTCTTAACTATAAATATTGAATTCGAACACCTACACTTTTTTTTTTTTGTTTTCCGGGTGGAAATGCATTGACGCATTCCCACCGCCGCTGCAGCGTATTCGCGCGCTGGCGGTGGGATATGTGGGGCTCGCCCTCTCCATAGCGTGGTATGCTAAACTCATACCACGAGTAGAGGACCCTACACCACTAAAACCCCCGGACACTCCTTCGGTTCGCCGTTGGCGGGGGCCGGGTACGCATAAGCAATCCGGCGCAACACTACCCCTACCCTACCTCTACCCTACCCGTACCTACACCTACTACCGTCTACCCGTACCTACACCTACTTAACCCCTACCTACCCTATTTTTCTTTGAGTTTAAACCTTCCCTGTGTTAAAGCGATGATTACTGCCAAATTCCATCAAAATCGGTCCAGCCATTCGCGAGTTTTAGCGAGACTAACGAACAGCAATTTATTTTTATATATATAGACTAGCGGCCCGCCCTGGCTTCGCACGGGTGTAACCTTTATAGCCTACCCCTACCCTACCTAAACCCTACCCCTACCCTACCCTACCCTACCCCTACCCTATCCCTACCCTACCTCTACCCTACCCCTACGCTACCCCTACCCTACACCTACCCTTACACCTACTTAACCCCTACCTACCCTTTTTTTCTTTGCGTTTAAACCTTCCCTGTGTTAAAGCAATGGTTACTGCCAAATTTTATCAAAATCGGTCCAGCCATTCGCGAGTTTTAGCGAGACTAACAAACAGCAATTGATTTTTATATATATAGATTTTATATATATAGATATAAAAAAGGATTTCACTTTTTTATATAAAATATAGTAATAATGAGGCATTCTACTGGTAAAAGATTAGAATTGAATGTTTTTTTTGAATGGCTAGGTATAGTATAGGCTATGTAATGATGTATTAATTTGATTATTTTCAGAACTCTTAGTTGATGCGCTCTTTAAAATGGGAAGCAAATTAAATCCGGAACACAAATCGAAGTACATGTATTTACTGGCATATGCAGCCAGCGTCTGTGAAGGAGTTACTCCAAACAGGCCTGTGAAGGATGAGTTGAAAGCAACAGTTCAAGCTATCGAAAAAGTACATGCTGTATGCTGCAGTTCGGCCAGTTCTAGCGAACTTATTGCAGAATTACCTACTTTATATCATTGTATAAGGTAATACGAATAAATAAAAGCAACCCAACCAAAATTGTGTGCTTTCCGGCTTAGTCTATCCTATGTCTTCCCATGAATGGGCTGCAGCATATATCAGCTCACGGTCAACATCTCGACGGTTTCACGGTCTCATCTGCGATCACCAATCGATCGTCAAGGCGGCCAAGCATGGTGATTATGGTTATTGTCTGTTAAAAGTAGGCTTATGTTTAGCAGTGGACGTAAATGAGATGATGTTAAACTCAAAATTAATATACAGGCTTAAAAAAAATGGTTGTATATCCACAGCTAATTTTGTTTTGATAATATTGTTGTGCTAAGGGAAGTCAACCACTAACGTTTCGCTCTATACATATAGCAATTTTTGACATACATTTCATTTTAGATTTCCCGTAGTGGGCATGGGTGTCTTGGTGTGGGTGGAATGTGTTGTGACTGAACCATCATACTTCAAGCTGTGTACTGAACATTGTCCCTTACACTTGGCGCTTTTAGATGAAGTAGCGTCGTGTCACCAACTATTACATCATAGACTACTAAGACTATTGGTTCAACTCTTTGAATCTCCTCAAGATGAACTGGAAATTTTAGTTCAGGTGATATTTAAAGATATACAGATAAGAATATAATTTTTGACCTTTATAAACATATTGGAAATATAACTTACTAAATATACTTCTTTTTACAGCTGGAATTGAAAAAAATGTTACTTGACCGCATGGTAAACCTGCTAAGCAGAGGATGTGTAGTTCCGGTCCTACGCTACATCAAACAGTGCTGGCAACGCGGCGACACCGACATCTCACTCATTAGATATTTTATAACTGAGGTAAAAAAAAAAGATAAAATATAGTAATCGGATATAGACGATTAATTCTGCTAGATGTTTTAAAAGTACTTTCAGAGTTGTTGGTTTCTGATAGAGTATAAACCAACTAGCAGGATAGGTTAACATTCAATTAGTGTTCAACAACTCCTGATGACTTGGTAATTAATGTTTAACGGACAATTTGATCTAACATGGCATTGCTTTTCTCTTAAATGAATAGATTATATTTTTGCAAATATAATGTTAGGTCAAAATCTTGGAAAAGTACTTGTGAATATCTCCACCTAAATTTTCTGTTAGAATTGTCTAAATTCTTCGGTCTGCTACTACAATTAACTTTTAAGAATGAGACCTTATTGCCTTTTATATCGCATAATTTAACTATTAAGAAATAAATTATGTCATTTTCGGTCATCAAATTTTCCTTCCGTTATCCGTTAAATAACTAGAGATAATGTAAAAAAAAAATGTTGCACCTGAATCTATTTTGTACATTTTCGCTTCAGATAATAATTAAATTCTGTATACTGTAATTTTATTCTGTTAGGCAATTCTGTCAAAATTTATCCATGTTGTGTAATTTTAGTTTCTTAGACCTTCATCTACCCTTCTAAGGTATAATTCAATACTAGCAGGTTTAACCGACGGTTGTTATCAGGTTCTGGACGCTATCGCCCCTCCGTACACACAAGAATTCGTACAGTTGGTACTACCAATGGTGGAAAATGAAGAAATAACTGGAACTATGAGGGCTGAAGGAGAAAACGATCCGGTTTCGGAATTTATAGGTAAATACTTTGATAGCCTTAATGAACCCATTTGGCAGTATATAATTTATGCACCTTAGGGCTGTAGAAAGATGTTAAGTCAAATGTTCAATAAGTATTGCAAACTTTCTTATTTCCAATATTTTTACTGTCAAAAAATATTAAAATATGAAAAAACTAGATTCCCGCGCGCGGTTTCCCCCGCGTAGCTCCCGTGCCCGTCGGAACTTCGTAATTAAATATAGCCTATAACCTTCCTCGATAAATAGACTATCCAACACTGAAAGATTTTTTGAAATCGGACCAGTTGTTTCTGAGATTAGTGCGTTCAAACAAACGAACAAACTCAGCAGCTTTATAATATTAGTATAGATATAAATTTAACTGCTCCATAAAAGGACTCCAAAAAAGAATATTTACCCATTATATTAACTGTTAACATGTTCAGTGCCAATAACGCGTGTTTGTTTAGATTACATTATTAATATATTATACATATATATTATACATATTATATTATTATATTAATATATTATATATATATTATACATATTATAATTTACTAATATTTCTTTTCTTTTTTTTCAGTTCACTGCAAGGCGCATTATGTAGTAGTATAATTTGTCGAAAAAAACAGTATATATTTAAATCAAAATACATATTTTATTTAGTAATACATATTTGTTTTATTTACTCCACTACTCCACTAGCCTCTGGCAGCTTTTCTTTCATAGTATCTTCTTAAAGCTTCATCAAACACGGGCCCCACAGTTCTCTTCTTCCAAATATCTATCTTCTCTTTAGGTTCTATTTTTTCTTCTTTACTATCTTTAGCTTCAGATATTTTATTCTTTGTTGCCTTTGACTCCTTGTCTGTTTCAGATAAAGCAGATTTTGTAACTTTATCCTCATCTGGGACTTCAGATTTCTGTTTGATTTCATCATTCTTTTTTTCAGGTTCTTCATCACTTGATTCATCAATTGAGAAGTCTGAGTCTGCATCTATGTTTTCTTGCTTATATTTTTTAGCTAATTTAATATCATCTAGATTAACTCTATTGATTTCTTCATCAGACTCCACAATCTCTCCTTCTGACAAGGCTGCTCTGTTATCTGATGATTTTCTCTTACGATAATTTCTTTTCTTTTGTGATTGCGATTCATGGTCATCTTTAGGTTCATCTTTGTTGCTCTTTTCAGTTACCATCTCTTTATCTTTTTCATCTTCTTTTTTCTCTTTACCCAGTTTCTGCTCATACAAATGGCGATAGAATCCACCTAAAATTAGACACACATTTTATTACTCTATATATAGCAGTAAAATAGCCATTAACAAAAACAAGTTAATGTAAAAACATAAATTACCTAAATCTTTCTGTTTAGTTACATCTCCTATAGTTTCTAAATACTCTTCACGTTTCTCCTTTTCTTCTTCAATGCGCATTTCCTCTAATTTCTTTTTATATGCTGTAGTCACAAAAACTTCTTTATCCTGGAACTCATCACCTTCCTTTTCTCTTTCTTTTTGTATCTAGAAAAATATGTTAAAATATAAACAAAAGCTTGTAGACAGTCTATATGAAATAAATAATTATCATATTTATGTTTTAAAAAGAGTAAACATATCATATAAAAAAGCCTTTGCAATACTTCAGTGCCATGCAGTGCAGTTGCCGTGTGGTTTCCGTCTTAGAATAGACCACCCCATGTCCTCCCATGGGTGTCGTAAAAGGCGACTAAGGGACTATGGCTGATAGATGGGCAGCAGCATCTATTAGCTCAAGGCTTACATCTTACTGCGATCACCAATCCGTCTGCCAAGCGTGGTGATTATGGCAATATCCCTCAACGACCCTGACCTGCCAAGGTCTGTTAAGAGGAGGCCCATGTTCAGCAGTGGACGTAAACGGGCTGTTGATGATGATGATGAATACTTCAGTATGAGTCTTAACTTGACCAATTCTTCCTACCAGTTAGTATAAAATTTAGCAATTCATCTGAACTCATCATAAATCACATGATATAATTATAAACAGTGCTTATTTAATAAAATTATGAATAAAATGAATTCATATTAACTACGGACCTGTCTTTCAACTCTGCGTTCATTCTCAATTTTTCTTTTGCTGGCTGCTTTCAACAAATTCTCAATATATTGAGGTTTCTTCTCTTCTTTAGTCTTGACTTTCTCTTTTTCCTTCTTATTTGCCATCTCATCATATATTTCATCATATTGATACACTGTTGGATCTTCTGATAGTGCCTTTTCCTGTGTTTTCTTAGCCTAAAACATTTCAATAATGTTATGAGTTGAGTAATTTAGAATTAAATAATTTGTTTATTATAATTAGGTAAAAGGGTGAAAACGATAAATATATATTTCATTTCCCTTCAAGTATGGCTATATAAAAGGTATATGGCTATATGGTATATATAAAAGTAATATTATAAAACATGACATATTATAAGTATAATTCATATATAACTAGCTCGTGACCATATAGAATAGTTAACTAAGGCTAAACATTGTTTATTTGCAAGGAAAAATATTTTTAAATAATATGTAAGTTAGTTTACATTAAAAATAATTTATCAAACTGAACCAGTATATACTGAGATTAGCATATTCAAGCAGAAATCTCTTCTACTTTTAATTTTGTATAAATAATAATAATAATATATAATAATAATAATAATAATCTTTATTACACAAGAGAGTGGTTACAAAAAAGTGTGAAGTCCCTGACTCCTGTGCTAGGTGATAGACCTGTGTTACAGGAGCCATTATTACAATACATGAGTTTCACAGGGGAGTTATGTTATACAGGCCACGTACAGAAGAACAATACTTAACACAGTTCTACCTGCTTAGTGGGAATGACTTACTATTGCTTATGGTACAAAATATTTATAATTTACTAGAAGTTTACCTGTCGTTTAATAATATCACTCGGTCGTAATTTCAAATTCCGTTTACTCGACTCATTGTCCGAATCAGAATCGTCGCCAAAAACATTTCTGGAAGCTTGGAATACAGGAGCCTTAGCTTTATCGGACAATATAAGGCCATACCTGAAATACAAAATTATGTTTATTTACTTAACGTGTTACAACGATCAATTTTTATTCTTATGATGTCTAACAGACAAATATTTATACAGGCAAGTGTATTAAATTGAAAAAGTGTTATTGTAGTACTTACTTTTTAGACATCTTATTTATTACGGTAACAACTGTGGCTATAAAATGTGTAAATGACAGTAATTTTTCTACTCCGTGACGACAACACAATCATAAATACCTAATGCTGAACAATAACACACAGTTCTTGAAATATGTATCCTAAATGTTTAACAATAACCTAACATATACAACAATACCAATCCTTTGACGTCCGTCCGTCTATCACTCTATCTAGTAACTAATAGTGTTGCCTATCGATAGTCGACTATCGATAGACTATCGATAGTCTATCGATAGTTGACGTCATATCAATAGTATCGATAGTCTATCGATATTAGTGATAGTATCGATACTATCGAGGACCAATGTGTGTTTAGGAGCAATACTTCTTTTTGTTCTTTCTTTGTTCTTTTTTAAAAGACAACTCCCGCACTAGGGAAATAAATCCCTGTGTCGCGGGGGACTTTACAAACATACATTTCACGGACACAAAGTACACCCAGACTCAGAACAATTATTTGTGGTTCACACAAATAATTGTCCCGGGTGGGAATCGAACCCAGAACACCAGGTCCCAGAAGCAACTACCGTAACCACTGAGCCACCGGTGCAGTCGCAGCAATACTATCGATAGTCTTCGATAGTATCGATAGCTTTACAAACTATCGATTGTATCGATAGTATTACTTTAAAACTATCGATACTATCGATAGTATTATAATGTAATAGTATCGATAGTATCGATACTATTGCTTCCAATCAATAGTATTAGTTAATTTGTGATATCGATAGCACTATCGATATTGTTACTATTTTTCGAGGTCACCTATCGATAGCGAAACTATCGATAGTTGGGCAACTCTAGTAACTAATAACTAGTAGTTACTCGGACTAAGAATCAATTCTTGGTCCGAGAGTAGTTAACAGTAGTTTACTGTTTAACTAGTATAGTTAAACCTACTACGTTTCATTTCATTGATGATTTCAAGGAGAATGAAAGTTAGTTTTATTTTTAATTAGTTACTTTTAGTTTGTATTTTATTCATGTTTGTTAATTATAATAAAGAGTTTTGGTATATGTTAAAAAAAAAAGGGAGAATGTAATTTTGTATGTTTTTTAGGGTTCCGTAGCCAAATGGCAAAAAACGGAACCCTTATAGATTCGTCATGTCTGTCTGTCTGTCTGTCTGTCTGTCCGTCCGTATGTCACAGCCACTTTTTTCCGAAACTATAAGAAATATAATGTTGAAACTTGGCAAGTAGATGTATGTTGTGAACCGCATTAAGATTTTCACACAAAAATAGAAAAAAAAACAAAAAAAATTGGGGTTCCCCATACTTAGAACTGAAACTCAAAAAAATTTTTTTCATCAAACTGATTTCATAAAAATGATATTGAGGTTTCTCATGTCATTTTTTTCTTAACTGAATAGTTTGCGCGAGAGACACTTCCAAAGTGGTATAATGTGTGTCCCCCCCTGTAACTTCTAAAATAAGAGAATGATAAAACTAAAAAAAATATATGATGTACATAACCATGCAAACTTTCACCGAAAATTGGTTTGAACGAGATCAAGTAAGTAGTTTTTTTTAATACGTCATAAACCGAAACCACAATTTACCTTTCATTCAATCAACTATTATTAACATCTATCACTGTTGCAACTAGCACGGAACCTTTCGTGCGAGAGTCCGACTCGCACTTGGCCGGTTTTTTTAATTATTAAATTATGTAAGTAATAGAATTCTTTATTCATAAATAAATTTAGGGAGTTTAGCATTCATAATGACAGAAAATGTTTATACTGTTTCATAATTTTCCATGGCTCAAATAAAAGTTAAAAGATAAAGATATAGTTTTGTTTGTCTATGCTAAGACTTTACTTAAAGGTCCAAGTGACCAGGTCATTAAAATACAAAAAAAAAAAAAAAAGGTTTGTCTATGGTCTGAAACTTCAAAAGTCACATTTTCATGTTTATAAACAACTCGCACTTGCAAATTAATTGAATAAAAAAATATAAATATAAATTACGATGCATTCGAAAAAAAATAAAGGTTCTAAGTTACCTCATCCTTTAGCATTTTATATTAAATTTTACTGTAAACGTAAAAAGTCGGCCAAAAGTAAGGTATGTATGTCTGAAACATATTTTCACAATAGCTTTGGTGACATAAACCTGTAAATATTAACCTTCCACGAATTTCAGTATCAAAATAATTTAATTGAAGCAACTAAATCCTGGCTTTCTCTAAACGAGTTAGAAAAAAAACAATTTCAAGAAAAATTTAAAGAATATGAACAGAAGTATACTTTAAAATGCTTTAACCAATTAAAGAATGCAGAACCTTTTATGAAAATTAGAGAGAATGGGTAAGTATTAACATATTTTACTATCATGATCATGATGTATTATGTTTATAATGTATTTTGTGAACTATTGCTACTTGCTTGTCATTTCACTGGAAAGAGGAACAGAATAACAGCACAATTTCCTAGTGAAATTATACCGTAACTGTGTCTAGTTTGTGATATGCCCATTTCCAGAATATAGCTGATAGAAATATATATTTTTTAGTTCACAAGACAAGGGCATTAGCAATACTGCTGAGGACACCATATTGGAAACTTTTAATGAAGATGCTCCGCTATCCCCTACAGTCTCAGAACCAAATCTAGAAGTGGATCAACCAAATGACCACTGTATGGAAATCGTGCCTAGTCAAAGGTAAGTAATTATTTATTAAATACAAGCTGTCCCACTCTGTTTCATCAGTGTAGATACTTTTCCCCTACAATACTTGTCTTTAAATATAGGCTATAACTAATTTATATATGCCTATGGATGGACGGTCCAACCTTTGTTATATCCTTGACTGGCAGTGTGTTAAAAAAAGCACCAGTTATGTCACAATATTGCAAAACTTTTATCATGAAGGGTCACTTGTGTAATTATTATAATAATATATTATTTAATTTGTAGTGAACTTGAAGAACATCAAATTGAGCAGAGTGATGCCTTGGAGTTAGCACCAATAGTGTCAAATGTAGTGGAAACCCAACCAGTTATACTTGAACCATTACCTCTAACATTAAAGTAAGTTTCAGGGTTTTGAACAAATTATTATATCTTTTAATTATTTTAATTTATGCAATTAAAATTATATAATAAATTGCCGCGGGCACTGGCGTAAGAATGATGCCCCCCATCTCTACCCGTAGGCGCCGTAGGACCCGGCCAAGGGAAATACACCAGAAGATGGGCAGCAGCGTCTTCTCGAATTATAACATCTAATACTGCGCTCGCCAACCCGCCTGCCAAGCGTGGCAAGTATTGGCAAATCCCCCTCAATGGATAATACAAAAAACACACGGCCCCGAGTCCCCGGCGCCGCGGCGGCCCCGCTAGGCCTGGCTACGGTAGCGGTCATGGCATCGGCGGAGCTAGGGGTGCTAAGAATCCCTGGGAGACGAGTGGCTACCAATTTCAAAGGCAAACACTGGCCCTGGCAACACATAACGTGCGCACTTTGCGGACCGAGGAAAAGATTGTTGAGCTGGAAGAAGAACTGAGCAGGCTCAGATGGGATATTCTGGGGTTGTCTGAAGTCCGTAGAGAGGGACAGGACACGATGACCCTGAAATCTGGTAACCTGCTCTTCTACCGGAAGGGCGACCAACAGTCCCAAGGTGGTGTCGGGTTTCTCGTTCACTAGTCCCTCATTAACAACATTATTACCATCGACAGTGTGTCTAGCAGGGTGGCATACCTAACACTCAGAGTATCTGAAAGATACTTGCTGAAGGTCGTTCAGGTCTATGCACCGACCTCGGCACACCCAGATGAAGAACTTGAGTGTATGTATGAGGACATCAGTAGGGCCATACATACTCATAAAACTCACTTCAATGTTGTTATGGGGGATTTCAATGCGAAACTGGGCAAGAGAGACGATAAGGACGAGTTGATGGTGGGGAACTTCGGTTATGGGCAACGGAACCGAACAGAGGCTGGCCGATTTCCTGGAGAAAGAAGGATTTTATATGATGAATTCTTTCTTCCAGAAGCCGCCTAACAGGAAATGGACCTGGCTGAGTCCCAATGGTTCCACGACAAATGAGATCGACTTCATCATGACCGAAAAGAAACGGATTTTCAATGATGTCTCTGTGATTCACAGGGTGAAAACCGGTAGTGATCATTTAATAGTGAGAGGCACATTGAATATAAATGAACGGTCCCATTTGATGAAGTCTACGCTCCGACCTACTCGCGGTCAGATCGATAACCCCGAGAGCTTTCAACTCGAGCTCTCAAATCGATTCGATTGTCTAGATGAAGACGCATCTGTGGACGAGATCAACAACAGGCTCGTAGAAACTGTCCATACGGTAGGGTCTCAGTTCTTCAAGGCTCGCCGTACCAGTAGAACTCATAAAATTTCTAAAGACACCCTAAACCTAATGGTTGGCTCGCTAAGACTGCAATCTCCCGATGATGCTAAGTCACATAGGCAGCTTAATACACGAATTAAAAAATCCTTGCGACACGACATCCGTAGCTTTAATACGTCCCGTATTTAAGATACGATAGAGCGGAACCAGGGCTCCAAAGTGTTTGCAAGAGATATGTCTATTGGGCAAAACCAGATGACAAAGCTGAAGAGGGATGATGGCAGTCTTGCGTCGACAAAAGCGGAAGTGTTAAGGGAAGTCGAAAAGTTCTACGGGCAGCTCTACGCTTCTATCACCAAGCCTGATTTTAGTGCGGCTACAGACCCAAGAGCCAAACTGACCCGACACTATACCGAGGATATCCCGGACATCAGCCTGTACGAGATAAGCATGGTCCTGAAACATCTAAAGAACAACAAGGCGCCGGGTGAGGACGGAATCACATCAGAGCTCCTGAAAGCGGATGGATTACCGGTACTTAAAGTCCTTCAGAAGCTCTTCAATTCCGCCTTGCTCGGAGGCACCACGCCTAAAGCATGGAGCAAATTCGAGGTGGTGTTGTTCTTTAAGAAAGGCGATAACACCTTACTAAGGAACTACAGGTCCATCTCGCTTTTGAGTCATGTCTATAAGCTGTTCTCCAGGGTTATTGCGAATCGTCTCGAACGAAGGCTTGATGACTTTCAGCCTCCCGAACAAGCCGGATTCCGAAAAGGTTATAGTACCGTAGACCACATACATACGCTGCGGCAAGTAATACAGAATACCGAAGAGTATAACTTGCCGCTCTGTTTAGCGTTTGTGGCCTTTGATTCGGTCGAAACATGGGCCGTACTTGAGTCTCTCCAGCGATGCCGTATTGACTATCGGTATATCGAAGTGTTGAAGTGTTTGTATAGAAACGCCACAATGTCGGTTCGAGTACAAGAACAGAGTACGAAGGCGATTCCACTAAAAAGAGGCGTAAGACAGGGAGACGTTATTTCTCCGAAACTGTTTACGACCACTTTGGAAGACACCTTCAAACTTCTGAATTGGAAAGGACTAGGCATCAACATCAACGGCGAATACATCACTCACCTTCGATTCGCTGATGATATCGTGGTCATGGCAAAGTCGATGGAAGAACTCAGTACAAAGCTCGAAGACCTCAACCGAGTCTCCCAACGGGTAGGTCTTAAAATGAACATGGACAAGACGAAAATCATGTCTAACGTCCATCTTGTGCCTGCCCCTATAATGGTTGAGAATACGGTTCTTGATGTTGTTGACGCATATGTATACCTAGGACAGACAGCCCAATTAGGTAGGTCCAACTTCGAGAAGGAGGTCAATCGCCGAATCCAACTCGGATGGGGGGCAGCGTTCGGGAAACTTCGCAACGTCTTTTCCTCCAATATAACTCAGTGCCTGAAGACGAAAGTCTTTAACCAGTGCGTGTTGCCAGTGATGACCTATGGATCCGAAATGTGGTCCTTTACTATAGGCCTTATGAACAGGCTCAGAGTCGCTCAACGAGCTATGGAGAGGGCTATGCTCGGGGTTTCTCTACGAGATCGAATCAGAAATGAGGAGATACGCAACGAATTAGTTCGTTGAAGTGGCAATGGGCAGGCCATATAGCACGGAGAACAGAAGGCCGTTGGGGCCGAAAAGTTCTCGAATGGAGACCGCGGATCGGCAAGCGTAGCGTAGGACGTCCACTTACTAGATGGACGGATGATCTGGTTAAGGCTGCGGGGTCACGGTGGATGCAGGCCGCTTCTATCCGCAACAACTGGAGATCTATGAGGGAGGCCTATGTCCAGCAGTGAACGTCCTACGGCTGAAATGATGATGATGAATTAAAATATTGCTCACATTATTTAACATGTACAAATGCATTAAAAGGGAGCCATCGGTGTCCTTATCTGTCCATATCTTGCAAACATTAAGCAGCAGTTAATCTATCATACAATGTTTTAGTCTTCATACATGATGAACTGAACCACTTATGACACTAAGTTATCAACTCATAAATGCATGGTCTACAAAAAAACAGGGAAAATTAAGCATTTTTTTTTATAGTGTTAATCCATTTAACCCGTTAACCGCCGGACTTCGTATCAGTTATCTAGCCCCTGACGCATGGTGGATTGAAAATCGGCTGTAGAAGACATAGGATCTCGATGTCTTAAATGTTATTTTTTTTGCTGGAAATGACTTCTGCCGATCATTACTGTTCTATAAAATGTCATATGAAGTAATTGTGTGCACAAATGGAAGAGTTATAATTTTTATAAGAAAAAAATGTATGGACCTGACATGAAAAATGAGGATATCTCTGGAATCGCTAGGATGGCCGTTATATCCTTGCACACTGTTATAGTACTATTTATTTGTGAATTTTTGACATGGTACTTAATATTGCGGCATCACATGCGAATTTTTTTTTTTAATCGTCAAAATTAAAAAATTTAAAATGTTTATGATATGTATATTTTAATGCTTAAATATGGCTATACCAAGTGTAACTTACAATATTTTTTATGCTTAGACCAAAACATTCTAAGAAATCACAAAGTCGTATTACCTACTTATTTGAAATGACATGGTAATTATGAATTACATAATATGTAATCTTGTCTAATGCCTCAAGTCCACATTAGCTAATGATTAATAAAACTTAATACCTATATACCTGTTAAAAGGATACGTACCATAATGAGGGTAATTAGATAAACGTGATCATTAGTCAATAACAATAAATGGTAAACTATTGTATGATTAAAAATAAAATCAAATTATTAAAAAAAATATTAACTTAACCTAACCTAACATAAACAATAAAACTTAACTTATTTTATACTTCGTCACCATCAGAATCCACTTCAGAATCAGGCTCTACAATAGATATAACCTCAGAATAAGTATAAGCATAGAAACCAGGCTAATTTTGGTTTGTAGCAACAGCAAAAATCTTCTTTTGGTCTCGCTCTAATTAATACATGTTTTACTTAAGAGCGAAAGAGTCAGTGATTATTTTAATAGCTTACATTGTTGCAAGGTTGTCCACGCCAAATTTAAAAGTGACCTCTTTTTTGACATTTGTGACTTCTTATTATACGGCTGTGCATGAAAGTAGTAACTTGACATATAGACGTCATACAAGGTGACTTAAACTGATTTTAGTCGCATTATTTATGTACATTGTTTACATTTGTGTATTCGCTGCAGCAGTGAATAATTTTAACGATTTTGCGACGAAAATAAATTAAATTACAATTATTGTAGGTATATGTTGTAGATTATAACTAACAAAATATCGTGTAATATTGAAGGATGCGTTTCACATTCCGGAAAGAAGCAAAATGATCCTGTTTGTGTAACATTTCATCGGTAAGTTTATATCTTTATTATTTGGTAAATGTATGATATAAAGTCGATAAATCTTATATCTTATAATAATATAACATGGATATTTCAAGTTTCAACATGTAAAACATAGCTTAGATGGGATTTTAAGCACAATACGTATATTTGATTCGAAATGTTTTTAGGTTACTACTGTTACTAGTGATGTAGGTATCGAAAGTATCGATATGGTAAAAATTGAAAACTTAGATTAAATCAAAATAGCTGTAACCGCTATTTTTATTAATCTAAAGGTAATAGTAGAAAATTTTATTTGTTAAGATTTTGCCACTGTATTATTTAACAGGCAGTAAGTAGGAAATTTGTATAAATATATAGAGAAGTTATAATGGTAGTTTATGTTTTAATACAGATTTCCCCAGAACTAAAATTATAGAAATAAGTGGATACGACGTGTTGCTACTGTTGCTAGATAGGATTGGAAATGGAAAAAACACAGTCGAATTATTTCAACTATTTTATGTAAATTAATTTATCTCTAACACAAATGTTAAATGGAGGCGATTAAAAAATAATGCTATGTCTATATTACAGTTGCCCATTTTAAATTCAAGGGTAAAAGAATAGATCACTTGATAAAATTATTTATTATTTATTTAGATGGGGCCGAATCGCCTCCACCTCCGCGGCGCGGCCTCTAGCCGCTCCTACCATTTCCGGAGGGTTTACACCCTTCGGGAAGGGATCGCGGCCAGAACGCGCCCCCTCACACCTCCAGCGGCCAAATGCTGCGGCCAAAACCTCCGCCTCAAGGTCCCACGGATGAGACCCCGCAATGAGGCAGGCCGCGTCAAATGCCCTAATATTGAAGTTACCTAGTTGCTTAATTTATAAATTAAGCAAGTATAATCTAAGCTATAGTTTTAACATTGTGATTCTGACAAGTATAAATAACTAAGCGCCGAATAAAATCATTTATGTTGTTTATTTAAATAGTTTTTCTTATTTATATCTATGTCACATTCCCGTGCGAATTCGCTCGCGTAGCTACCGTTCCCTCAGGGACTTTTTAATTCAATATACCTCATCTAAATATAATGTACCTATTATTGTTACGGTGAGATATTACTGTAAATCGTAAAAATAGTTTCGAAATAAATAGCAGGTTAATGATTAAAATTTGAAATAAAACGAAACTTTTCATTAATAATGTTTACGCATCGATCGTACCGATGATGGGTCAATTACAGTGATATTAAAAATAAAAAATTAACATTTAATTCAAATAAGTGATCGATTGATACTTTGATCGATTAATTTTTGAAATCGAGTTCTAGTTCTATCGATATATAAATTATCGACTATCACATCCTTGACAAAATCGCAAACTAGTGACAACCTACAAATTTACGAAAGGGGCGCCATATATGCATCCTTTTCTGGTATTCTATGAAGGTCATATGTAAGAATAGCGTGATATAACCGTTTTTGGTTGCTGTTTAACCCTCCATCTATGTTAGTACTATATCAGTGGATATAACTTCTAAGAACTCTGTCGGAGCTTCCTGATCCTGAAGTTTCAGTAGTTCTACTGTTTCCTTAAAGTATGTCTGCCTCTTGTGGGCATTTAATTTTGGTCTTGTGGAAGAAATTAGAGGATCAGAATATTGAATGTTATGGTAGTAATGAAATAAAATCCTCTTGATAGTTATCAATAAATGTTTATTGATGTTGATAGAGCGCACAGGAAGTTATATTAAGTCACGGAGCACACGACTGCACAGTGTCACAGATGACCGAGAAGAGAGAGAAATGAGCGAGGCAGTGCTACCAACTCACAACACAAGTGTGGGATGTAATCTTGTTATTTTAACAGATCGCAGTAAATTACTTTTTGAACAATATTTCAACACGCCCCCTCAAAAATTAATTTACAATTTTATTAATTACATAATTATATAACTCCTCTGTGTTACTCATATCTCCTGGGAAATAATAGTCCAACATTTGTTCTAGGATTAGGGGAAACCCAGAAAAACCCTAATCGGACTATACAACTTTACAATAATAAAATTACAATTATATTCTTAATTAATAACATAATATGTACACATAATTATTATTCAATAACACCCATTTTTCTTCGTAGTTCACAAAAACTAGTTGAAGACAGCGGTTTAGTCATTACATCTGCCAGCTGTTCACCTGTGGGAATGTAATTTAATTTTATTACATTTTGTTCAATCTGCTCCCTAGAAAAGTGATATTTAATGTCAATGTGCTTTGACCTTTTATGATTAGTAGGATTATTGGCAATGCTAATGCATCCATGATTATCTTCATATATAATTTTGGGCGCATTTATATTTATGTTTATACTAGTGACAAGTGACTTTAGCCATAATGCTTCTCTTACGGCTTCAAATAAAGCCATATATTCTGCCTCAGTTGATGAAGCAGCAACTGATGTTTGTCGCTGATGCTTGTCAAGACCAGGTTATTGTACAATTTTCAAATAATTTGAACAAATATCCAGTTGTACTTTTCCTGTCTTTAGTATCACTGCCACCCCAATCTGAATCTACATATCCAGTTAATATGATTGTATTCACATCTTTTATACGTCAATTTTAAATTCATTGTACCTTTTAAATATCTAAGTACTCTTTTAAGACATAACCATAACTCTTTATTATTTTTATTTGTATAACGGCTTAGTATATTGACACTTGTACTTAAATCAGGACGAGTACATAACATTATATACATTAAACAACCAATAACATTTTTACATGGAGCTTCAAATTCCTCATCGGAATTTAATGCTTCATTAATTTAATTTATTCTCCAATGGAGTACTAACAGGATTGCAGTCTAGCATATTATATTTATTTAAAACTGCTTTGATATATGCACTTTGGTCCAATGTAATAGTATTATTGCATCTAGTAATTTTGATGCCAAGATACAAATTTATTTCATTCAAGTCTCGCATTTCAAATTTACGTTTTAAATATTGTTTGAATTTGTTCATAGTGTCAATGTTATCACAAATAATTATTAAATCATCAACATATAGTACAACATATATATTTTTCTTAATATCCTTTTTATCTAACACGTATATACACCTATCAACTGATGAATTCTGAAAACCTTTAGCTTTTAGTGTCTGTTCTAAGATTTCAAACCAACATCTAGCTGCCTGTTTTAATCCATACATGGCTTTATTTAATTTACAAACATGATTATGTTTACTAGGGACACCATGAGGCACTTCCATATAAATTTCCTCTTTTAATTCACCATTCAGGAATGCAGTTTTTACATCCATTTGGTGTATTAACAAATTATATTGGTTTGCAAAACTAATTAATAATCTAAAACTTGCTATTCTTGCAACTGGTGCAAATGTTTCATTATAATCAGTAAGATATTCTTGACTAAATCCTCTCTCTACTAAACGAGCTTTATACCGATATGGTTTTCCAAATTCATCATGTTTTACTGTGAAAATCCATTTGCAACCGACAATATTCTTATTATGTGGTCTTTGTACTAAAGTCCATGTATTATTTTTCAAAAGAGAATTTAACTCTTCTTTCATAGCACCTTCCTACTTACATTTATCATCTCGTGTTAACATATCATCATAAGAGTTTGGATTTTGAAATATAGACTGAGCACACATTAAATAATCATCATATTTTTTTATTATGAGGACGACGACCTTTAAGCCTTTCACTCCTTCTTAATATATTACTTTGATCTGTGTTTTCAATATTTGAATCGATGTTTTGGGTTTCAGTAGTATGTTCAGATGGTATTACGTTTGGATCGGTATTGCATATTTCGATATCCATATGCTCGTCAGATTTTTCATTATCTGCTTTAGTGTCAGGATTATGCAGTGACACTGATTTCATATTATCAGGTTTGCTTTGAGAATTTTTGATATTCTCTTCAGACTTCAATACAGGCCTGGACTGGATAAAATCAAATTCATCCACTATAACATCTCTGACCACCATAAACTTATTACAATTTGGATTCCAAACTTTATAACCGTTTGGTTCATATCCAACAAATATACCTTTCCACGACTTCTCATCAAATTTATTTTGATGTGTTTTAACATGAACATATACTGTAGCACCAAATATTTTTAAATACTTAATTTGTGGTCTTTTATTATGCCACATTTCATATGGTGTTTGATTACATTTCAAAGCTTGAGTGGGTGTTATATTAATTAAATATACAGCTGTTAATACTGCTTCACCCCAGAATACTTTGTTTAAGTGAGCACCGTTTACCATTGATCGGGCTTTTTCAGTAATAGTTCGAACCATTCTTTCAGATACACCGTTTAGCTGCGGTGTCCTAGGAACAGTTAAATGATAACTAATACCTTTCTCAACGCAATAATTTTTCATTTCAGTAGATAAATATTCACCACCATTATCACAATACAAATGGACTAATTTTAAATTAAACTTTGCTTCACACAATTTACTATTAGGCATTATAGAATTAATTAAGTGAATATCATCAACCATTTTATTTCTTTTTAATTCAACAAATTTATTTTTACTTATATGACCAAATCGTTGATGCCATAATTCATAACTGTGTTTATCTTGATTGCACAATTGGGAAATAGGTTGACTTTGATTATGAACTTTAAAATTTAAAGTAATTAAATGATTCGTGATCTTACCTCGCATAACCACTTTACCATTTTTCGAGATGTAAGTTCCAGTATGGTTGAAAATGACTGAATAGCCTGCTCGTTGCATCTTGGTGACTGACAACAAGTTGTACGGGACATCTTTGCAGTACAGGACATCCTCCAGTACACCAGTGATACCTGTGTTGCTGGTAACTTTCACCGTACCTCGTTTTGTGGCTGTAATATAAGCATTTTCTTTAGCAATTGAGATTCTAATTCTAATTCAATAAACTTAGAGAAACAGTCATCTTTATTAATTATATGATCTGATGCTCCACTATCTAAAATAAATGTTAAATTATTATTGTTTTTCACATTCTGGTATCGGTAATTAGATACCATGAACGCAAGTCCTGAACCAGTTGTATTACTGGTGGATGATTGCGGTTCTTGAACCTCCACTGTTTGCACCATTCGGTTCCTGTTAACATTAACATTTTGTTTATTACTTTTATAATAAAAACATTCTGGTTTAATATGACCTTTACGTCCACAGTGGTGACATTTTAATAATTTATTTTTGTGTACTTTTCGTTTTTGAATAATTTTATTATATTTCTTTGGTTTTTGATGAAAATGTCTATTCTCTACGTGTAATACCTTACTGCTAGTGTCTTTGGTTTCATTTTTAATTTTTATTTCGTGATCCAAAAGACGTGTTTTTATAAATGATAAATTAATTTTATCGTCAGATAATGTTTGTATAGCAGTTATTATGCCATCGTAGGCCGAGGGTAATGTCGCTAACAAGTGTGCTATTTTGTCTGGCTCATCTAAAGAAGCACCCGCTGCAATTAGATCGGAAATTAAATCGTCAAATACTCCAAAATACTTTATAAGTGGAATATCGCCTCGGAACTTTAAGTCTATTAATTGTTTTCTAATAACTAATTGAGTTGCAATACTTTTCCTTGCATAAATTGAGTCTAAACTATCAATTATTTGCTTAGCGGTTGAATTTTCTTTTGCAAATCCGAGAAATGAGTCATCCAAGTATTCAATTATACTATTTTTGGCAATTTTATCCTTCTTCTCAAAATCAATTATTTCAGATGTATTTTTCTCAATCACTTCAATCACATCTAAATGCGTTAGTAAAGCACACATTCTAAACTTCCATATGGTATATTTCTCACCATTAAAGATTTTAATGTTGCGTTTCACTTGGTCCGTCATTGTTTTTATTTACAAGCGCACAAGTGCAGGTTGTCAACAGATGTTAAGGACGCAACGCTCTTTTTGTTTTTATTTTCTGATAAGTACCCGAAGCCCTTTTTTCGATAAGGACGCGACGCTCTTTTTTATTTAGAAAGACGCGATGCTATTTTTAGTTTACAGGACGCTAAGAGTGACGCTATTTTGTATATCTAATAATTTTATGAAATTGAGCTCCGATTGGATTGGGTACTAATAGGACGAATTAGAAATATTACTTGAGAGTAAAACCGTTTCAACTATAAAACTAAATAAGTTTTTTTTACACTGAAATTATTTTAATAAATGTACAACCGCAATATAATTACATAAACACACAAAACACACGGAATTAATTTTTATAATCACAAAAACTTTCGTACCAATTACCGTTATTATTTTATTAAATTGTTTGTTGACACAACAAACAACTATAAGACAACAGATATTGTACTTACCTGTTTTATACGTTACCTGGGCCCATAACCTATTGAATGTTATGGTAGTAATGAAATAAAATCCTCTTGATAGTTATCAATAAATGTTTATTGATGTTGATAGAGCGCACAGGAAGTTATATTAAGTCACGGAGCACACGACTGCACAGTGTCACAGATGACCGAGAAGAGAGAGAAATGAGCGAGGCAGTGCTACCAACTCACAACACAAGTGTGGGATGTAATCTTGTTATTTTAACAGATCGCAGTAAATTACTTTTTGAACAATATTTCAACACAGAAGAGACGATAAGCATATTGAGGATATCCTCGTTTGATGCTTGTCTACTCTTTTTCCTCGAATGGTGTTGTCTGAACCTCCTAAAGTCTTAGTTTCGGGCCTCTGAAGCTTCTTCCGAAAGACTTCCAATTGGTACAATAGCATTTTCTGCAATTATGTCCCCTCCGTGAATCAACAATTTGTGGACGGTTGATGACATGTAGTACCAATCGTACAGTTCCACGTATTTTTCAGCGGTTGTTCTAGCGTATTCTTTAAATTTCGGCACGTCTACAATCTCTCCAGATGTGATAGCTTGCAGAATCACAGCAAATCTGCGTATTAGTTCTTCATCTAATCCAGTGATCGCTGCAGTTTTATCAGGAAATTCAAAAAACCGCCTTGCTGTGTTCCCGTCGTTAGTTGTGCCTGATCTTTGCTTAACGATGTCAATCAAAAGGTTGAGATCATCTTTGAATCGATCTTGAATGAGTTTTTTTCGTGAATGCAATAACTCTTGATGACCTTCTCCTCTTGCAGACCACTTTTTGAAGTCAAGACGACACGCTATGTGTAGAAGACATTCCATCACATTAATGCGGGCATGAAGTGATGATAATCCGAACTCATACACACCAGAAGACATGGTTTTTGACGCAATGACATCTAACTTATTCATTTCTGTAGGCTTAGCCAAACACAGGTAGCAGGCCGCATTTGACTTAGCTTCAGACAGATATGTACAAATTTTGCCGTCAATCATCGTCATCATTAATTTGTGACTAATTTCATGTCCTTGACATTTTGAGGGAACGAGAGCTTCAATTTCGTTATCCATTGCAGTTTTTTCATTTATGACAACGTCTTTGGTTTCTTTCACAAAACCAAACTGGACTGGACGGCAATACCTAGGTGAGCAGGGTTTTGGATTCACCCATACGGTATCACCGTCAGCTGTCAACTTTAATGGAACCAAAGAGGTCATAAATATGCTAGAATCATCTTGACCACTCTCTATGTTTTGCTTATATCTACTTTGGTTAGATGCACCGTCAAATCCCCACTTAGATATTAATATCAATTGTTAACTTGTATCGCATCAGGACTACGAATAGTTTCAAAAATTGTGTTCACTGTTAAATCTAGTAACGCTTGTAGTGCAATCCTAGCAGATGAATCCGTTACAGTCACAAATGTCTTCGGAGGGTAGCACTGTAGCTTAGCTTTTTGCACTTTATAGTAAGACGGATATATCTCCTTTGAACCTTCTCGAATAGTCGTTTCCCTTAATGTGATATATTGCCATTTCGATAGTTTTAATGAAAGTAGCAAACCCAGTGCTTTTTCTGATGAAAATATTGTTGAAGGAGCTGGTTTGTTCAACATTTCCTTGATTTTTGCTGCTGCTTCTGGATTTTGGAGCATATGTTCAATAACAGATGCAATATCCTCACGACCATCTCCTTTCAAAAGTGCTGCAGCTGAATAAGCTACTTCATTAGGGTCATCGCCTATATGTTCATCAGATCGTCTCTTCTTCTGCTTGTTACTTAGATCTTCAAACGGCTTTCGAGATCTTTTCGTCATCGTTGAAGTTGATTTCATTGTTGAAGTTGATGGTACAGGTTCAGTAGAAATATTTTCACTTGAATTGAAATTATTTGGGTACGTATCCTTTTAACTAGGTATATAGGTATTAAGTTTTATTAATCATTAGCTAATGTGGACTTGAGGCATTAGACAAGATTACGTATTACGTAATTCATAATTACCACGTCATTTCAAATGAAAATCACAAAGTAGGTAATACGACTTTGTGATTTCTTAGAATGTTTTGGTCTAAGCATAAAAAATATTGTAAATTACACTTGGTATAGCCATATTTAATAGACATGGGCGTTTTCGTATTTAGTTGCAAACCGATATTCAGTTTTCAGATATCGATATCAGTAGTACGATTTGCACAAGTAAATGTGAAACGAACGTAACGACAAACGCAAACTCACACTTTTACCGTTAATACATTGATACTAGCGCGTTAAGATATAGATATTACGCACGCACTATTATTAACCAAATAACCAGTCACTAGCCGAAGTTACGTAATATTCGCTTCATCACTTTTACGCCAGTAAAAAATTGAATGGTAAGACAGAGACAAAGCGAATAAAAACCGTCGATGTCATATCGCCGATATGACATCGACGGTTGTGATGTGAAGTTTGGGTTTTGTTCGTTATTCGTAGTTCGTTCTCGTTGTTGCGCTTTGGATAAACCATAACTCGATGAAGTTTTTGTGAAAACGGTTATGTATATTTAGATATCGATATGGTATGATAATAAACACATATCCGATATAAGTTACGTTTTGATATATCGAACCCATGCCTAATATTTAAGCATTAAAATGTATCATATTACTGTTTTTTTCTTTTTAATAATGAAGATTACAAAAAAATCGCAAGTGATGCCGCGATGTCAAAAATTCACAAATAAATAGTACTATAACAGTGTGCAAGGATATAACGGCCAACCTTGCGATTCCAGAGATATCCTCATTTTTCATGTCAGCTCCATACATTTTTTTCTTATAAAAATTATAACTCTTCCATTTGTGCACACAATTACTTCATATGACATTTTATAGAACAGTAATGATCGGCAGAAGTCATTTCCAGCAAAAAAAATAACATTTAAGAAATCGAGATCCTATGTCTTCTACAGCCGATTTTCGATCCACCGTGTGACGCTAGGCACAGTGAATTGTAAATAAATACCTAAAAAAAAGGGTATGTGGTATGTATGTGCTCTATGCACTTTTTGAAGATCAATATTTCGTAACAATGATATTTGTTTAAGTTATTATTTACCTAATACAAAAATATTTTTCATATTAATTAAAAAATCAGGATTAAACGAGATGGTGTATTTGGACGTCAATATACGACGCTAGCGAAATGGACACGAAAATATTTGCCGGTTTAATCCGACCTTAACGGTTAAAGCGTTAAATAGGTTAACTTTGGATATGGGGGTCAATATCTAATTTTCTACTAAGTACCTACACCGTAAAAGTTAAAATGAGTGTCATGTATTCTTTTTGCAAGAAGTGCAATTTTTTAGATCCGCCAGTGAGTCGTAATATTTGCCACTAGAACAAAATATTTCTCTTTCTATAAGGTTGGATGAAATGGCGACAGGTCACAGGAACAACTTGCGACCCACGGATGCCCCTTAAGTTGAGGGGTAAAATTTAGAAGTCCGTGATAAGACCTGTCATACTGTATGGATCGGAATGTTGGGCTGTGAAAAAGATGGATGAAAAAAGATTGCATGTAGCGGAGATGAGAATGTTGAGATGGATGTATGGTGTGACGAGAAAGGATAAAGTGAGAAATGAGTATATTAGAGGGAGTTTGCAAGTGGCGCCAGTGACTGAAAAGTTGGTCATGTGAAAAGGAGGGATGAAACGCATGTTACTAATAGTTTTAAGTATACCGTGGAATCCGTTTATAATGACGTCGAAAGGAATTGACAAACACGTCATTATAAGCGGACGTCATATAAAGCGTTTTGTGAAAAAAAAACCTTTTTTATGTAAGTAAATATGTACTTAAGCACTTAAATAGAGACATATAGTATGCATAAATACATATTACTTAAATCAAAATAAACATTGCCGAATGACCCACGCCAAATTCCTTTGCGAGATACGAGTTTGATTCTCCTTTTTCTAGTTTGCAGATTATTGCACCTTTCTGCTCAATCGTAAATGCTTTACGGCGTTGAGATGTCATTTTTTTCACAGTACAATGAAAAACACAAACGACAAACGAAAAACAAGTGTCAATTACTGAGATTCAAAACAAAAACGAGCCACGTGCCGAAAATCGTCGGGAATCAACAACATAACGAAGGTGTAAAATCATGTCGGTAATTATAACCGGACATCAGTGATGGGCGTAACTAGTTACTTAAGTAATCTGATTAATAATTGAATTACATAATAATTTGATTAAAATGTAATCTAATTACATAATAATTCAATTACATTGTAATTCAATTACTTTGGATGTTCTATGAAATTAATTGCAATGTATTTAATTACAAAATAATTTAATTACAATGTAACCTAATTACATAGTATTCAATTATATTGTAATTGTAAAAACGTTGAATTTGAAATGTCGCATGCTTGCATCGCATGGCTGCGATGTAGGTAGGTACTGCAAGTTAGAACCGTACGGCGCGGCGTCATCGGGAAGTAGTAAGGATATGTGCGGGGTCGCGGGGGGGGGGGGGGGGGGTTATTTTACTTAATTTATTATTTCCTAAAATACTGAATTTCCTAACTACTTTCCTGTACTTAAATAAAAACTAATCAGAAAAATTTAAGAGAAAAATCAAGAAAACCTACATAAAATTGAGCACGATTTTTCTTTTGCAAATTGTGTCGATTCTACATTAGCCGAAGGAACTTCGTTCCTACCTGGTGTCCCACGACACCATTAAGTTTTTTTATAAGATGCAGGTTTCCCATCACGGCCATTACTAATATAAATGTGTAATTACGTTTTATCATCTTACTTATAATATGTAGGTAATCTGTTATAATGTAATTAGATTAAGTTGCAATTAAATTACTTTGTATTTAATTACAGTAAGTACTCATTGTAATTAGTTACTTAAGTAATCTGTTCGAAAGTATTTCAATTACAAATTACAATGTAACTGTAATTTGTAATTATTAATCTAATTACTTTTTGCCCATCACTGCCGGACATAATATATAAAAACTGGGTCATAAAAAGCGACATGTAAGGAAGGGAAGTCATTATATCCGACTTTTTATAAAGAATTTTATATGAAAACCAAACTTCGTATTATTACGTCATAATAACCGGTTGGTCAATATAGGCGGAGTCATAATAAACGGATTCTACTGTACATGTAGAGGGAGGAGGAGAGGATGCGGAAGGCCAAAGAAAAGATGGATGGATTGTGTGAAGAGTGATATAAAAAAAAGGAGTTAGTGATAGTGTGACGGGTGACAGGACAGAATGGAAGAAACAAACGTGTTGCGTGGACCCCAAGGAATATGGGATAAGGCCACGAAGAAAAAAAAATGATAGAGCAACCACAATGTTTTTCTGAGTTTGGTACTGAATGTACATACTACATTTTTAGAGAAAAATACACTTAATACTACCAAATATAAGTAACTCCTATTATTTGTTTCAGGATTGGCAAAGAACTATTTGAGTTACTCAATGGAGGAAATGAAACAACTAACTGGCCCTCATTATCACAAATCGAGAAGAATCAATACAATCGTGCTGTACTTTTATTAAAAAAAGATTATTTATCTAAGTACAGAACATATTTAAAAAGTTTGTCAGATAAGGATTTGTATGAACATTATAATAAAAAAGTTTAGATCTTATCTTTTGTAGTAGTTATTATTGGGTACCAACATTTATATTTAGAATGCAAGTTATCTATAGACACCTTATTAATAAGTATTAATATGACCACGAAATATTTTTTTAACGTTTATAAAATAAATAAAAAGTCGGACTAGAGAACATTATAATAACACACTCTTTACGTATGACAATTAGCAATATTCTAATACATATTCATTCTTGATAGTTGGCTACCTAGAAAAAAATATTATTGTTATAGGTATTCTGGAAGACAGTTAAAATGAAGCAACCACGAAAATGTATTTAATAATTTAATTTAAACACTAAATATAATATAACATAATTATTTATTCTAGTACTTTTGGTAGACATATATAAGAAGCTAAACAATGCATAATACTTTAAAATGAGATAAAACACAAAATTGCAATCGTAAGACTGAAGGGTAAATTTTTTTTTTTCATTTTTTTAACGTCAATAATTAAGGACAGGCACATCTATTTAGGCCTAACAACATAAGTAAAGGGGAAGAATTATTTGCCGCACAGAAGTCCAATAGCCATTCCAGCAGCAAAAGATGCTAAAAATACATGTGATTCTGTGGCACGATAATGTTCATTTCCGGAGACATTGCGCATCCAGCGCTTAGCTTTAACTTCTTTATTCTTCAATAAATCTTCAGCTTTATCCAATTTACGATCTACAAATCTCTCAACCTGGAACAAAAAATATTTTTTTTTGTACAATAATGTAGTAGGTATATTTATAAATCAAATTACACAAATAATATTTGTATGTGTATATATAAACTCTTTTTCATGGAACCAGACAATCATCATTAAATAATGCTTTTGGGTTGCTTCAATTGAAGAACTTTATCAAATGGGTAACTGATTGAAACTACCTCAGTTATTAAGTGGCTTAGGAGACTAAGAGTCAAATGTGTAAGCACTGTACTTCTGGCGTACAGTACGAGTGGTAACTAGTCGTCACAAAGACGCACGCTAAGAATGTTACCACACATATAATACATCAGATAGGTATCAAAATGGTTGATTCGTTGGATATAAAATGCGAAGAAAACGGCAAGAGGCATTAACTGTGAACCAACGGTACCTACACCGCACCGCGAGAACGAATGCCCCTCGAACAATATAAATAAATGATAACAATTAATTTCATTATAATATAAAACAAATAAATATTAACAAGCAAATTACAAAATGTAGTTCAATATTTAAGATCAATGATTTTTCCAAGTACTAATGTTTGACTATTAACAAGTGCCTTTAGGTGCGAAGGGAAGGCATTAGATGTCTAACGTAGTAAGTGTATGTGCCAATGTTAATTAAAACATATTCTAGTAGATTATTTAGGCGATAAATTTCGATTTTTCCAGCTTATAATAACCATAAGAATCATCAGTGGCGTAGTGGGGGTATAAAGAAAAGCTGTGTTAAGAAAGTATGCATGAAACAAGCAACACTAATGGCCATTATTTCCGAGCTAGTTAACGATCATATTTTCTCCAGTTATTAGCCACTCTATTTAACATAAACTGACAAGTTATAAATAGCTGCAATTTGTGTCTATAGAATTATATAGAAATGTTATTATATAGAAATGTTATTATTTATACATTTTAATTATTAATTAATAAATAAATACAAACATAAATAACAAGGAAAACCTATACATACAAAACTTATACATCTTTTAATAATTTACAGATATTGTTGATTAATTTATAAATTACACACTACATTAAAATATATTTAGAGAATTTATTATTGTGATTGAAGTTTAGCAAATTTTCAAAATGAATAGTTTATTTTTTCTTAATGATAAACATGAAATAGGTAACTCACATTTAATTTATTATGTTATTAAGATGAAGCAATGCCAAAAAAAAATCCTCCAGTAAACCCTGCTGAGTAATATGTATTATTTTTGACAAATAATAAAACCTGCAACAAATAAACTAAAGTTGAATTATGAATTACTTCCCCATAACAGAGTACCATTAAATATGTGACTAGATAAATCCCTTTCCATGCAATTTACAGTATGTGAATCTTAGATTCAGATCTGTTCTAAAACAGCATTTTATACAACACTAAAAGATTTTAGAAAATAACCATATTTTTTAAATAATACTTATAATATTTGAATACTATGTAAGTTTTAAGATAAATGTGACTGCTGACTGATCTTATGTGACCAAGTAGAAGACAGTTAATCAAGGTGAACAATATTTCCTGGAAAATTAACATCTAGAATGATAAAATCCTTTTTTTTAATTGACCAGGAATGGTTTTTAATTCCAATGTTTGGCTCAAGATCTCATAACCCTAAAGATAGTAACTATGGACATGAAAAGTACATATGCTTGACAAACATGTATGACACTGTTCATGCACAAATGCACATTCTATGAAATAACAGTTACCAGTGTTGCTTGTATCATGTTACCATTTTATTTCCTGTTAGTTACCATACAGTATTGATATAAAACAGAGATAAATAGTTGTACTTAGTTAACATTACTAATTGGTGGTAACAAGTCGGACAAGTTCAGAAAAAGCAATGGAAATAAAAAACAAACAATGAAAGGAAATACCTAGTATTACATACAAAATAATTCTATTCATACATTTTATGAGTCATACCATTAAGTAAATTATGAGTGTTTTTGTCCATTACATAAACATAAGGCAATTACTTAGAGAATTTTTTGAATATATTTCAGGTGTAAATAAGGATATGAATTGTTTTCATTCATACTTTTGATTTTATAATTCTGGTTTTTGTTTGAAAGATGTAGTCAAGTATTGTTCTTACAGATAATATAATACCTAGTCACTTTTATTTTATTTTAATAAGTTGCATGCACCCAATCCTTAAAGCTCTTGATAAGTACGAAATGATGTTAGTAATAAATTAAATTACAACAATTAACAATGTTAAGCATTCCAACAGTGTGTATTGTATGTACCTACATTCAGATGAGATCATGACTTTAATATAACCTTGATGAATAATAAAGTTATTTCTATTACAAACTACTATATTGAGTAAGTAGCTAATTTAGTTTTGTTGTTTATGAAACAAACGAATACAATATAAATAATAAGCACATTAAGGTGGAACATTTTCACTTAGGATTTTTTTATTTGGTGAATATAAATGGCAAAATTAGCTCACATATTATGTTCATCAATTATTATTCCTGTAGTAATAGTAGACCAAGGAATTTCAATTTCAAGCATTAATAAGAATATTAATTTTATTAATAGGTGTTTAGTGTCCTAATTTTCTTTTTTATTTCTTTTAGAACTTCTGTGTCTTTTTTATTGTATTTTAATCAAACAATGGTGAGTACCAATACTAGTCAAATCTGGTTTATTTGTACAATATACATACAAAATAGATTGAAACTTATTATTTAAAAAAATAGCTGTATACCTAAGTTAGACAGGAGATATTTACAAGGCCTTCTCAAATATTTTGCCTATTAATGACTAAACATAGGTCTATGGCCTTTTACTTTTTTTTGTCAAAAATGTCTAATAATTTATGGGTGATTCTCTGTAAGCTCGTACAGGTCCCATACAAATGCTGTCCTGGCAATTTTTTAAATATTTTCCAAAACACGGTGATCTATTTCGAAGAAAATTAACTATTATTTTAGTTAGATAAGGAGGCCACTTGAATTTATACGTATTTTTCGATTAATTAGCGATTTTCTAAAAAATCATGACAGGGGACTGTTTGACGTACCAGGGGACTGTTTTGAACGTGAAAAACGTGCTGTTAAGTAAGATAAAAGACTATATCATTTATTATTTTTATGGCATATTTTAGCATCAATAATCAACAAAGTTTTTTAGCAAAATAAAACATTTGAAAACAGAAATTATTTGCATGTTACTCCGATACCATCCGCTGCACCTTTGCCATGGCCACTTTCGGTATAGTTCCATGTATAGTTGTAAAGTTTAATATTTCGGCTTTCTTTAGAGAGTTTGATTGTCATTATAAAACATAGTTTTATTAGGATATTGCGTTACAAGGCCATAGCTTATGAAATTCACTCGTTTGTTGCCACATGGAAGGGTCTTCAAAATTGGTTTTAGATGTGTCCAAATGACAGTAGGTCAATGGGCTTTTGGCGACTGCAAAAATAAAATATGTGATTCCGTAGGTTCCACTAAAATGAAAGGCCTGTATTTCTTCTACGTACGTAGTGCAATAGTTTTCGCTGAAAACTACGTGGATCCAAGTAGTTTATTTTGGTAAACAATATTTCCTGCAAATGCTATATGAGCTGCCCTGGATGTACTTCGAAAATTTGGTCACCAGTTGGGGCTTTTTAGTTCGAAAAACTTGCATTTGTTGGCTTTCGGAAACCCATATTTTATAATGGGATAAAATATAATGACCACCAAAAATATATACTTGACACCAGAAAAATAAAGTCTAAAATTGTAATAGTACTAGCTATTTTACTCACGACTGCACTTCAAATTGTATTCGAACACCAAATGTAGTTAATGATCACCAAATCTTAGCGAGCAAATTATTGCGCTATTTCTACCTTAATAAAATCAATGAAAAATGACAATCGGTTAGGTTAGGTTAGAGCTGCGGCCATAAAACGCACGAGCCGAGCGAGCGAAGCGAGCGGTGCCGCGGCAGCGGCCGGCGAGTGCCAGAACCGAATAGTAAATTAGTAAAACATTTAGGTACTTTTGGTGTTCATTTACTACTTTTGGTGATCATTTACTACTTTTGGGTTAACAATGATTTATTTGGAGTCATTTTGCTTAAATACGATAGCGAAATGTTAAAACTTTGGTTACAATTTTACATTAAAATGCGGGTTTAATTTTGGTGATCATTTTTACTATATCTGATGGTAAGTTAAACATAAGCCTTTTTATAATTCGGGTTTTTATCAAAGGAAGTATGACATGATGTCGCCAAAAGGCGACATGTTATTCCTGCAACTCCTGTGATAGTTGTAAGTCAATATATTAAGAGTATGAAGTGTTCTGAACTTAATTTCTCTGTCGTTGTAAACAATAGAGTATAAAGTGCGCTGAACTTAATGTCTCTGTTGTTGTAAACTATACATAGTCATATATTGGGGTTTTGAGCGTTTGATTTCACAAACTAAAATGGACGAAGGCGGCGAAACCTTGGTAGCTAATTTTAAGGTTCTCAATCAGTCATTTCTTTTTTACCGTCTATCGGCTGGTACTTTCATCTTCGAAGATATTCTGAACAAGTCATTATCATTTATTTTACACCATTCACCTACAGTTACATCAATAACCAAGCTAGACAACGACTCCATTTCCTTACGTAACCAGTGCCTGTGCTATTCAACAATACTGCTCATAACAACTTTTTAAAGATTTATATATTTGGTATGTTTCAATTTGGAATCATTTTTTTTTCAACTGCTTAGTTACTAGACATCTTCAAACAACGCGTTCGTGACTACTTCTTTTCTTTGATCAGGCTCGTCTAACATTTTCAGCATCTTTGTTTAATGTGTATCTTTGACTTACTTTTTGTTTTAACTTTCACATCTCCCTAATATTTTTTGTACTTCTTCTCAATCCTTTCATTTCTTTCACTGTTAAACTTATTTTGTTGTTTTGTAGCTTATTTTTATATTTGCTGTAGATTAGCTAAATGAACTGCTTGGCATGGAGATATTGGAACTAGAACTGGAGTGGAAAGTCTTGAAGGCGAAGTATCTGCTTCTGAATCTAATATTGGTGTATGTTCTCGTACAAAAGTAAAAGGGACACTTTTCAGTCTTAGTCTTTTGACTCGGTAGACAGTATACTTTTTCCGCTCCTTTAAGGCAGCTCTGTGCTCACGAAGTGTTATATTCTTTGCTAACTTCATAAAACCTTTTTCTATCTCTTTTGGTATTTCAACTTGTCCTTTTCTTTCATTTATTTTCGCTTTTCATTGTAATTTTTTCTTCTTTAGTATCTTAGTCACTCTGCTCCTCTCCTTTATGTAGTAATTCCTCTCTGGATAACTTTCCCTTTTTAAAAGTCATATTATATGTGGTTAGATTAGCCTATGTCAAATAATTACATATATACAATAACAGCGACACTACTAGAAAAAAGAAAAACACTTATATCAGATAAAAATAAAGACCGAAAAAATATTGCTAAACTTAGCAAACAAATACGAGAAAGTATAAGAAAAGATAGGAAACTAAAGAGAATAAAGAAATTAGAAGACACTATCCAAAAACCAGGAGGTACCAAAAAGGCCTTTAAAGAATTAAGGGACCATGGAAAGGAATGGATCCCTAAACTGAAAAACAAAGAGTCGGGTCTAGAGACAAAAAGACAAGAAATTCAGAAAATAGCCACAGAATATTATAGCAATCTCTACTCAAATACAGATAAAGACCAGAAAAAAAACAGACACCCCACCAAAAAGTAAGGAGAGTAACATACCACCCCTACTCATGACAGAAGTACGGAGAGCCATATATTCTCAAAAAATGGAGAAAGTTACAGTTACAGTTTTTTTTTAACATGGCTAACAATTTTTGGCAGGGGACTGTATATACATTTTCAGGACAAAGTTAACAGGACTTTTTGAAATAAATAAAATACGTAATAAGATCTTGTTTTACGAAAATAATATAATTTAATTATTTTTCTTTGAAAATAATTAAATTATATGATGGACAAAATGATGGACAGCATGATGGACCAAATGTTCCAAATAATGAGTCGCCTTGTGACAAAATAATGCACAACATTAAATTAGTTACATGGAACGCCAACGGGTTAACAGACCGCAGACAGGAACTGGAGACCTTCCTTCTATCCGAAAGAATTGATATTGCACTAATATCAGAAACAAGGTTCACAGCAAAACGCCACTTAATTATTAAAAATTACACAGTGTATACGACGAACCACCCATCTGGTAACGCTCATGGGGGAACAGCTGTCATAATAAAATCCAACATGAAACATCATCCACTTGAGCCATTTTGCACTGAAAAAATACAAGCAACAAATATAATAATAGCCGACGACAAATCTCAGATAACCATCTCAGCAATCTACTGCCCTCCAAGACATACTGTAAGAAGTACAGACTTTAAAGATTTCTTTTCAATACTTGGCAACCGATTCATCATTGGAGGAGACTGGAACTCTAAGCATTCTCATTGGGGTTCCAGACTTACCACAACTAGAGGAAGAAAACTGTACCATGCAGTTCAAGACCTAAGCCTTGGATGCCTTACGGCTGCAGAACCCACATACTGGCCAACTGACCCCAGAAAGCTACCAGACTTGCTGGATTTTTTCATCACTAAAGGTATTGCTCTTAACAATATGAGCACCAATTCAATAGTGGACCTATCCTCAGATCATACTCCAGTAATCCTGACTCTGCACTCTAAAATTAATTTAATTGAAAGAACTGTCAAAATCTACAACAAAAAGACAAATTGGGAAACATTTCAAAATATATTATCGACAGAAATCAACCTGAAAACCTCCCTAAAAACATTGATGACATAGAACTTGCAGTTGAGAGTTTCAACACAAATATTCATAACGCTATAAAGGCAGCAACCCCTCAGAGTAAGGCACTGGCTCCTATTGAACACATATATCCAACATTCATTAAAGATAAAATCTACGAAAAGCGTCAACTGCGTAAGAAGTGGATGAGTACTAAATATCCCGGGGATAAAACAGCGTTCAACAAAGCTACACAGGAACTAAAGGAACTCATTTGCCAAATCAAAAATGAAGAATTACAGGCGTATCTCGGAGGTCTCACTCCAACCAGGGACAGTAATTATTCACTGTGGAAAGCAACTAAAAAACTGAAACGACCTGTAACCCAAATAACACCTTTACGCACAACTATAGGCAGCTGGGCCAGAAGTGATGCTGAAAAAGTTTCCACTTTTGCTGAACACCTTCGAAACGTCTTCCAACCGCACCCCTGTACTAATCAATCGCACAGCTCTAAAATCACAAAGCATATCAGTAATGCCTTGCAGTTGTGCTTACCACTGAAAAGTATTTCTCCAAAGGAATTAAATAGAGAAATTAGTGAAATGCATGATCACAAAAGCCCTGGCTACGATGAAATTGATGGAACCCTATTAAAAAAATTGCCAAAAAAAGGAATACTTCTGCTTGTTGCTATTTTTAACGCCTGCCTGAGATTATCTGTTTTCCCAAGTCAGTGGAAGATAGCCCAAGTGGTTATGATCCTAAAACCAGGCAAACCTCCTCAAGAAACTTCCTCGTACAGACCAATAAGCCTATTACCAGTCACTGGAAAACTATTCGAGAGGTTACTACTAAGCAGAATGCATGACCATCTTGACGCTATTATACCAAAACACCAGTTTGGTTTCAGAGAGGGCCATGGAACCATCGAACAAGTCCATCGGCTGGTAGACATTATAAACCGGTCCTTTGAAAATAAGCAGTACTGTTCTGCAGTCTTCCTTGATATTAGCCAAGCTTTTGACAAAGTATGGCATGAAGGACTTCTTTTTAAAATTAGACAGATGTTGCCACATTCATTCTTTCTTATTCTGAAATCATACTTAGAAAACAGATGCTATGAAGTTAAGTTGAATAGAGAGACATCTGACATGATTAAAATTGAATCTGGAGTGCCACAAGGTAGTGTTCTGGGTCCTGTTTTGTACCTCATATTTACAGCTGATCTTCCGACATCTGAATGTACAACTGTCGCTACATATGCAGACGATACTGCTGTTCTATCAGTCCATGACGATCCAAATTCTGCATCTGAAAACCTACAAAACCACCTTTCTTCCATCGAAGATTGGCTCCAAAAGTGGAGGATTAAAACAAACACAGACAAATCAGTGCATGTCACTTTTACACTCAGGAAGAAAACATGTCCACCTATTAGGCTTAACAATGAGGTAATTCCACAAGCAGATGATGCCAAATATCTTGGAATGCATCTAGATCGCCGTCTTACCTGGCGTAAACATATTTGGACAAAACGAAAGCAGCTCGACCATAAACTCCGTAACATGTACTGGCTAGTCGGCCGTAAATCACATTTAATGGAAAGCAGTAAAATGGCTATTTACAAAACTATCATCAAGCCAATCTGGACATATGGAATCCAGCTATGGGGTTCGGCTAGCCATAGTAACATAGAGATTCTAGAAAGATTTCAAAGTAAAGCTATTCGTACCATGTTCACTATTCCACCATATATCAGTAACAAGTACATCAACCAGGACCTCAAACTAAAGACAGTGAAACAGGAGATTGAGCCATTCAGCTGAAATTATCAAAGAAGGCTTAATAGACATAGGAATGTACTAGCAGCACAGCTACAGGGGACAGGAAGCCTACAGTTCTCGAGACTAAAGAGACATGGTATATCAAACCTGGCGGAGAGATTCGTGGACATTGACTGAGGGAAACATTGCTGAATGTGGTCCTCAACACCAACATATTTTCCGGAGTTATCAGCCAGCAGATTAGATTATTGTTTCCGAACAGATTTCTAAGAGGCAGGATATAGAAAAAAAAAAATCGGCTCGACATGCCGATTACGAGCTTACAGAGACTCACCCTTATAACATAAAAAATGCATGTCCGATTGTAATAATGATAAATAAATACATAATTAGGGAAGTCATCAAAATAATATTATGGCAGGCATAATTTTTTTTTTAATTTCTTTGCTTATTTTTGTACATATTAAAAAAATATTATGATTATAGATTCTGTTTATTAATATTCCTAATGCTGGTCAGCTTTATTGTTTAGGCTTTAACAAATAATTAAATTATGGTATATACCACTTCATTTATAAACAGTAAAAATGAATAATTATATATTTAGTAATATTAATATGAAATTGTTGTAGACATGTGAGTTAAGCTGATTATTACACCAGTAATGTATGTAGCGATCGAAAAAGCTCGAGCCTTTTTTAAGACTCTCCGTTTTATAGCGATGGCTAGAAGGCTAAATAACTCTTAAGCCCTCGAGGCTAATTGTATTTATATACTAGGTCGGTAGGCTAATAGGATTTTGCTAGCGGTCGAATTACGACACTAGTCTTCTAAAAAGGCTTTAAAAAAAGCCTCAAGCCCTTTTTTAGTGAGCAATTTTAGAACTACTGTTTTGTGAGTCCGCCTTTAAAAAGACTCGCAAGCTTTAAATTTAGAGCTACAAGGCTCGAGCGTTTTCGACCGCTAAATGTATGTCTAATCACAGGATTTTTATATGCCAGCAACAATTAGATTAAATTAACCCATTCCATGTGATAGAACAACAAATCTGGAATTACATTTAAATTATATAGAAATTCAGTCCCACATGGAAGGGAGGAGAGTAGGAATTTATTAAGAGTATGTATAAAGCAGAGTACAACTTTTAAATAAAACTTACTTTTTCGAACCAATCAGGAGATTTGCCAGTTGCTTCCTTTTCGATTTTATCACTAATTTTGTCAACTTTCTTGTTAATTTTCTCCCAGTTAATATCAATGTATCCTTTTTGACTAGCAATATGCAACAATATGACACTTCCTCCCAAACCAACTGCAGCTACTTTTCCTATCTTCATAGAAATAAAGCCAGTTATCCTGAAAGACATTAAAATTAACTTTACGAGGTCATACCTAAATACCAAATACCGCAAGTGTAACTCAGCGCAGTATTCAAACACAATTAGGATGAGTCATATGACTTTTAGGGCAAAATCTTAAAACAACCCACTGACCAAAAATTTCAAGGTAAAAAGATTGGTCTCCTTTTGTTATTAATTTCAGGAAGCATATAGTTTGCGATATTGAAAAACCCAATATTGCTACTCTATACATTGTATATATATATAGGTGATATTTTATGAAATATAAATATAAGTGCTTACCATCCTGACGCAGTTCCTAAAATTAACTGCTTTGTTGCTGAAGTCTCTCCAATATCAGCTATTGCTTTCTGAATGAAATTCTTTGCGTCATCCACTATTTTCTTTGCGTCTTCTGAAGTATCGTCTTTACCAGGCTTGGCCATTTTCAAAATCGGTTTTCACTTGTATAAATATAAATAATTCGAGCAAGTATCGAAATTACTCGCTATTGAAATTTATTGACTATTGAATGAATTTTGTTCGAAAAATAATCACGCAAAAATAGTATTGCCAGCTCCTAAAAATATTAAGTTTTTACGATATATTCCGAAAATTCATCGTACATAATATTCTAAGACAAAGATATCGCTCATTTGGAGCGACAGTGACACATTTGCAAAAATAAGCGAAAAATACACAAAAATTAATGCCAAAATACTATGCATAATCATCTGCGTTGGCAGTGAAAACGCCACATTTGTCGGTTCAAAAACCGTCTGAAAGAGGGCAAAAAATCTTTGTAGCATTATTCTTCTTTTGAACTAAGAAATAATCTTTATTCTGATCTGGTGTAAAGTTAACTAATTTGCATTTGTGTCACTGTCGCTCCAAATGAGCGATATATTATAAAAAAATATTTGATTTTTTTGTTCATTTTTGGTGATTAAGTCACTTGATTTTGAGTACAATGACGCGTCCCTATTTGCTTTGTTTTTATCTGTTTTCATCCTCCGAGGTTTTCATTGACACATTTTATATATAGGTAAAGACTTAGGAATTTGTAACTATGACTAACTACATCTGCAAAGAGCATTTATCGGGATGGTGCTATTGGTAACAGCAAAATATGCAAAAGGACTAATGTGTAACCATATTTTAATGGCAATTTCCGGATATGAGTAGTTATACAATTTATTTAAAATAAATAATCAATTGCAATAATAATTAAAATGTACGAGTAAGACAACAATTTTTTTTTTAATAATTAATGTCAAAGTAGTCATCAGACCTAGTTTGACGACCTAGTAAGTAGTAACGTTTAACGTATACGATTAGTTATTGGGCTATATTACGACAACAATTTTCTATTGCCAAGTTTTCCAATCAAATATTATTTGTTGCGTCTTTTTTGGTAGTCTTTAAAATGATGTAGCTGATAAGCCGTAGCTACTTCAGGGAGGCAGCAATAGGTAAAGTTATGTAAAACTCTTTGGACTCACTTTTTTTCAAATTTTTTTAACGAAGTGCTAGTTCTATTCCTTGATGTAGACGGTACTCAACGGTTGGTACTACCGTTCAACGGTTCCGTAGTGGCATACTCTTGACTTAAAGGTCCAAGTGACCAGGTCACTAAAATAAATAAAAAAAAACGAAGTGGCATACTAGTGGGCATGGGCATACTCCATAAAAGCGTAGACAATGGAATAATTTACGTCAAAGAAGTAGTAAATGACAATGACATACGTCAGTTGCATGTCAATTGTGGATGTTACGAATGTTGCGAAACTTATGTTTTTATTTTGTGGCAGTTTTTAAATGTGGAGAGGAAAAGTGAATAAATTGTATAAATATACATTTTAAGCTCATAATTGCCTAATTAATATAACAAAGAAACCAGTCTTCATATAAAATATCTAAACTAAACTGAAACCGCTAGGAAGTTTTATTTATCATTTCACAAAATAATATTCTTTATTCTTAATTTAAACTTTCTCAAATAATGCGTGTGCTTCGAGTAAAATCACTTAATTGTCGAAGTCAATGTAATGTTTTATGGCACAATTATGTTACTTACAGACGTAAAAGTAGTTTAAGGTTATGGGTAAGTACTAAATATTTATATTTTTATATGTATATTACGTGAAATACCAACCTTTGTTTACGTACACTAAGTGTAATTTTTTTTAGAATTATTATTGGTAATATAAACTAACACAGTTTTTATATTCTATACAGGTTGGTTTATAGCCTAACCTTTCTGCCCTCCCGACCCTTAGTTTGCTAAGAACCTTCCGATGCCCTCGTAGACCCGAAGTCCGAGAGGCCCGCGAACTGTAAAGTAGAGCAACAGTTGCACAAAACTCCCCTAAAGAAACTAAAAGCCATAATCCCTCAATCTCCCCGTCAGTGACCACCCTGAGCTGAGGTCCAAGTCCCACAGGGGACGCCCTCTTGCGCAGGTTGCTTAGTTTGTAGTGTTTAAACCATTTATCTAGGCTGGAGCTCTGCTCGCCTTTATGCCCGGTGAAGTAGCAAAAGCCTCAGGGCTAACTACATATGGCCGTCAGAAAAAAATAATAATTACCTTTCTGATTTTCCTTACCTTCTTACCCAATACATGTCACAGTGTATACAAGTTGCCATCCATACATTGACTATAGCAAGGCCTTTGATAGTGGAGATAATTTTTTTTTTCAATTGCAAAAGTTCTTAACTACTACTATCAGAAGAGATCCTTATAGCTGGTTCTCTTATAAAAAATATAGATGACAGACAGTTATACTGAATTGTTATTCCTCTAGAACTGTGATATTTCATTGGGAATTCCGCAAGGTTATATATATTAGGTTCTCTTATTTTGTAATGATTTATAATATCATCAGCAATTAGTTATTTAAAATAACTAATTGCTGATGATATTTCTACACCAAATTAGGAGTTAATAGACCCTATTAACTATTAAGTAAAAAAACCTATTAAACACTCCACAGGTTAAGTGTATAAAGAATCTAATGTCACATTTAACATGATAAAAATCATATCATAATCTACATTTATTCTTTATGAGCATTAAAATAATCATAATAAATACTTATGTAGGTAGGTACATAAGTGTGGATCACTTCTATTAATAACCCAGTAATCTTACTACTTCTGCACTTTAATCAATGCAATTAAATCTATTAAATATAATAATAAATAAAGAATTCATAAATATATGTAAGAGATGCAATTGTCATCACATCTATAATATGTGATCTAATATTTGGAGTAGTGTTTTGTCCAAAGTCCCATTGTATGTATAAATGTATATTAATATTATTAATCATTGTTCCATTTCATTTATTGCTCAGGATGAAGACATAAGTACAGAAATCAAAATCAAAATTGAAAATCATTGGTCAAAAGAAGTTGTAAAAAAAAATAACTATGTAAAAAATGCTAAACCTTATTATGTCCTGCCTATGTTTCCTTATCCATCAGGAAACTTGCATATGGGACATGTGCGGGTATACTCAATATCAGATACTATTGCCAGATTCGAAAAGTTAAATGGTAAACAGTGTATTCATCCAATTGGCTGGGATGCCTTTGGGTTGCCAGCAGAGAATGCAGCTATAGAAAGAAATATACCACCTCATCACTGGACTAAAACCAATATAAGTTCTATGAAAAAACAACTTGAACAATTGAGTTTCAATTTTGACTGGGACAGAGAAATCTCTACCTGTGATCCTAATTACTATAAATGGACTCAACACATATTTTTGAAGTTGTATGAAAAAGGATTAGCTTATCAAAGTAAGGTAAGCCTGTTGTTGATTGTAGTTAACATTATTAGATATGTCTTTATATTTATTATTATTAGTAATAATGAATAAGATACTTGCTTTTCATTTCAGGCACAAGTAAATTGGGATCCAGTCGACAAAACTGTGCTGGCTGATGAACAAGTAGATGATCTTGGTTGTTCTTGGAGATCTGGAGCAAAAGTTGAAAAAAAGTACCTTACCCAATGGTTCATAAAAACCACAAAGTTTGCCAAACAATTGTATGATGGGCTTGATAGTGAAGGTTTAGAAAACTGGAAAGATATCATCAATTTACAAAAGCATTGGATAGGTGAATGCAATGGAGTTGTGGTTTCCTTTCAAGTGCAAATTAATAATGAAACAAAAGAAATTGATGTGTGGACTTCACAGCCTTACAAATTAATCCATGGAGATTTCTTAACTATCAGCCCAGCTCATCCTTTGATTCAAGGACTACAAGATAAAAATAAACCATTGAATTGTTTTAATCCAATATCCAATTGTAATATTCCTGTCTACATATGTGATAATAGTGTCTATCCTGATGGCAGAGATGTTTTCATTGCATGTACCGCACATGATGATGAAGATAAAGAAATAGCTTTATCATTAAATTTACCACTTAGTAGTAAAAATAGTGGCATAGATATTGAAAATGATAACCAAAAAGCAGTTGATATTGCACTAAGCGAAAATGTTGGAGGTTACTTTGTTAGCTCCAAACTAAAAGACTGGCTTATATCCAGACAGCGATATTGGGGAACACCTATACCAGTAATTCACTGTAACAAGTGTGGCACTGTCCCAGTTCCTTATGAAGATCTTCCTGTAAAGTTGCCAGAAACGAATTCAGGAACATTGGAAAAATTAGAAGATTGGGTAAATTGCAAATGTCCAAAATGTAAATCTAATGCAAAAAGAGAAACTGACACTATGGACACCTTTGTTGATTCTTCATGGTACTACTATCGGTTTTTGGATCCAAACAATACTGAACAACCTTTTTCTAGAGAAAATGTTAATGATCACATGCCAGTTGATATTTACATTGGAGGCAAAGAACATGCTGTATTGCATTTATATTATGCCCGATTTATGAGTTATTTTTTACATTCATTGGGCTGGACACCATCAAAAGAACCATTCAAAAAACTTGTGGTTCAAGGTATGGTGATGGGTCAATCATATAAATTAAAGTCATCAGGAAAGTATTTATCACCAGATCATGTGGAACAAATTGGCAAAGAATATAAAGAAAAAGGCACTGGGGAGTTGGTAGTGACTCAGTGGGAAAAAATGAGTAAATCCAAATACAATGGAGAGAATCCTAAAAGATTGTTGTCCACTTATGGGTGTGATACGACTCGACTGCTCATACTTGCAGATGTACCGCCTGCGACTCCTAGGCGATGGTCTGATGCAAGTAAGTTTAATATAAATTCTTGTATTTATTACCAAAAATGTTTCCATCTAAACCCCAATGTATAGTTGGGATATTGGGTAAGACAGGAATTCTTTGGGTCCATACCCATCTGGGAATAGAGAAGTTAATTGTTGGTCAGTGATAGAAATCAATTATGCTTGAATGAAAAACAAATCTAAAGTTTTAATTAATGTTTAATATATTTTTTTTTAATTTTCAGCACTACCTGGTGTTTTAAATTGGCAACATCGATTGTGGATTACAATGAGAGATTTCCTGAGGCAACGAAATAATGTTCCTAATTTAACATTAAGTCCAAAAGACTTTGAAGCCTTTGAAAAGAAAATAAATGATTCTAGAAATTATTTTATTGCCACAGCAACTTATCATTTTCAACATACTCAAAAACTTAGTGTTGGAATTTCAAGGCTCCAGAGCTTAACCAATGTTCTAAGGGTAGGTTTAAGTACATATTCTCTTTTATGATTTAAATCTTACATGTAAGTTTATCTGGAAAATAGGAGACGAGCGCATTACATATCCAGCCTATACACGACCGCAAATGGACACTTGCGGCCATTGAAGACAGGCTGAGTAGACTATTCCGTGACGATTACGTGATTGATGTTTCACAACACACGTAATAATGAATTATTCATTTGACATTTTTTCGCGAGAAGACTGTTGCTTTATGAACTATTGTGGTAATTTTAAGAATTAAAATCGAAATGGCCGTAGTCACTCCGGGGCCTCTAAAGCTCCATGTTATGAAACATACCCAACACCTGGTTTGTCGGTTCGCAGAAATGGATGCGCAAATATCGCGGAAACACATAATTAATAGCATATAATGTTATTTTCAGAATAATGTACCTCCCGAAGTTATAGCTAAAAGTCAAGAATTTGAAAAAGCTTTAGCCAATTTAATCGTAATGCTGGCTCCAGTAACACCGCATTTTAGCTCTGAACTTTGGGCGGGTTTCACTTCAGCACCGCATCGGACATGTGACGACACGGGCTTTATTGACTGGCACAAACCTGTTCTAGAACAACGGTGGCCCAAAGTTGATGAAGATTACAAATTATCGTTTTTATGTAAAGTGGGTGTACCTATAATTATTATTAATCTAAAACATTGTGAAGATGTTTTTTGTTATATATTGTTAAGGATTTTTGTCTAAATAGGCCGTGTGGTTTCCGCCTTAGAATATACCACCCTATGTTTTCCTATGGGTATCGTAAGAGAGTACTGAGACTTACCTAAAAGATACTCCCATCTTACTCCGATCACCAATCCGCCTGCCAAGCGTGGTGGTTACAGCAATATGCCTCAGTTTACCTAGGTCTGTTTAAGAGAAGACCCATGTTCAGCAGTGGACGTAAAACGGGCCAATAAAGTATTATATGTATAGTAATAATTGTTTTTTTTTTAATATACCTTATACATTAATGTTATTTTGTAGGTCGATGGAGCTGATAGGTGTGAACTTAAGATTAAAGCAAGTGACCTGAGACACTTACATTATGATGAAGCTTTAAAGATGATGCTCAATGAAGAATCAATCAAGAAGAGAATAAAAACAGAAATACATAAGACTAAATATGAACATTATCCTGATTGTCGAGCAATATTACACATACAAACCAAGAAAACAGTGAAACCAGTTGAAGCGGTAGAGAATGTTATATAAGTAGTAAGTAGACACATATTAATGTATGTTTTGTTGATCTTATTTATCTGAAAATAAATTATGTTGACTCGATAAACGCGTATACTTCAGATTTTTTCAATTTATTGTCACCAAATTACTAAGAAGATGTAGAAACTGTGATACAAGCAGAAGTAGATGAATCATGATTCTTAATTATTATTCATTTACAACTATCCACAACTTTAATATAATATGCATTTGGACAAAAGATGATTTTGTTTAGGCATTTGATTGAATATGTCATAACGGTATATCAATCAGTTATATCCACTGAAGTCTAAGGAACCAGACTTTCTATCTTATGACTTCAATAAAGGGCAGTAGAACTCTGACCATAATAAAAAAAAACTTACAATCCGATTTCGTTCTGTGACTAATACGAGCTTACCACAAGGTCCCATTCTTTGCCCATTTCTGTATGTCTGATCTTTTTTCAAGTATATTTATTGTACAGCATAGCATAGGTAGCCTACCTTAGTGAACGACACATATTATGTTAATTATCATATTAATTAATGCTTCGAGGATAATTAGCACCAAAATTATTTTCTTACGTGTTGGATTTAAGACTAAAATATCAATAATTCAATGCAATCCCATCCATCACGCTCTGTCTGTTGCGAAACTTTTTAACTTATGTTTACCCAGATCTCGTCTCCTCTCTTGAGTCAGTGGCAGTCACTTCGTTGAGTAATTTTTGATGCCCAACCTAACTGGATTATTTTGTCGACCTTCTCTCGAAGTTGTTTAAACGAATGTGGATACCTGACTTGTCCAATATAGATGAACAATAATACACTTTAATACTTTTGAGATATTTAATATGTACATAAATAAACACTTAATTACACTATGTATTAGTGTTGCTGTTATCTCGTGCTTCTCGGCTTTTTTGCGCGAAATATTTCCTCCTTGTAGGCTCTTAAATTAGCTGCTGTATCCTTAAAGAAACAAACAATTTAATTCAGTTCGGTATTACAAAACCTTAATTATTGTCAATATGAGTAATTAAATATGAATGTAAAGATACCTTTTTCGCTTCTCGCCACTCTAAATCACGTAGCCGAGCCAATCCTTTAAGATTACGGTCCAATATTTTAAGGAACTCTGCTCTGGTAATCTTTGGCGTCTCAGTGGTTCCATTGTTAGATGGATCAGGAGCCTTTGTCACGGCCTGGGAATGTTTGCAATAAGGAATAAATATGAGTAGATCGACATCGTTCTGAGTGGTAAAGGTTTTTGATTTTCGTTATAGAAATAGGATATCGATTATAGAGTCTATTCAAACTATCAATATTATAATATGAAATATTATTTTATTTATATTTTGTAAATAATGTAAGAAAAACAATATTGAAATTGACTGTTTTTATGTCTACTTATAGAAAATGATTTTATATGCTTATAAAATAAAATAATAAAATAAAAAAAGTTTTTATTCACGTAAACCTATTACAGGCATTTGTAAATAGTCAAAACATATTTGGCTTATTTTCGATTTAATTAATCAATTTTATTTGTTTATTGATACGTATAATAATAGTTTATATAACTTTAGCCTAAAAGCTGTCAGGTATGAAAGTACAATATTATTTTATTATTTTATATCTATGATTAAATCTAAGTTCTGTCCTTTGAGTATGTTATTATTTAGACGGACCATAAGTATCCCGACGAACGCGCTTTAGTGCTACCACCGGATCCAATACGCCCCAAATGAGAAGATCCGGCGAAACAAACTCAGTGGGGTTATCCTACTGCCGGTTTCAGCGCGGCCTCATCGAGACGATCCGGCGAAACATACTCAGATGGGCATGTCCAAGAAGTTTAGGTCCAGTTACTTTTATTATTTAGTTGGCATTCACAATTTACCAATCGGTTGTCTTTATACGAATTTTATTTACATTTTCATTAAAAAACAGATTAAATAATTTATTTAAAGACAGAACTGAATAAATATATTTGGTAGTATTATTTTATTATTACAGATAGTACACAGAATAGCTTTATACAGAATACATTATCTTGGTCTTTCAATGCTTCAACAGCTATAGGGTTACGATCTAGTGCAAGGAGGTATAACTTCCCATACATCTTTATCATCTACATACTCTTTAATACTATAGTAGCCTCTAGTCATTAGGATTCGTTTGACGTGCGCCTTAAATAATGAATCAGGCATGTCAGTAATATAAGAAGGAAGCTTGTTGTAAAATCGAATGCAATTTGCCATGAATGACTTACTAACTTTGCTAACCCTAAAGCACGGCATAGCTAGTTTGTTCTTATTTCTAGTATTTATATTGTGAAAGTCACTTTTCTTACTAAAAGTATCTATATTTTTTCGAACAAATAAAATATTCTGGTAGATATACTCAGATGGCACAGTTAATATATTTATATCTTTAAATAAGGTTCGCAGAGAATCGCGGCTACCTAGTCCATAAATAGCCCTGACCGCTCTCTTTTGTTGAATGAAGATAGTATTAATATCAGCAGCTGACCCCCAGAGCAGGATGCCATAAGACATGATGCTATGGAAGTAAGCAAAGTATACTAACCTAGCCGTGGCTTCATCCGACAATTGTTTTATTTTCCATACGGCATAAGAAGCAGAACTTAATTTACCCGATAATTTCTCAATGTGAGGACCCCACTGTAATTTAGAATCTAATGTTACACCCAAAAATACCGTGGAAGGAACAAGATCCAACGTTTCATTATTGAGTGAAATGGTAGGTGTGACATTATTTACATTTGGAAGTGCAAATTTAACACACTTCGTTTTCCCAGCATTTAACAAAAGGTTATTAGCTGAGAACCAATTCGATATTAAGCTTAGTGTGTTTGTATGTTCAGTATAGTCTTTATCTTTTCTATTTACTTTAAATATCAAGGATGTGTCATCAGCAAAAAGAACTATATTTGATATTTTATCTACTAAATATGGGAGGTCATTTATATATATTAAAAACAAAAACGGACCTAGTATTGAACCCTGGGGTACCCCCATTTTGATGGGGGAAGCTTCCGAAGTTATTCCATTTATGGCTACTACCTGTTCGCGACCAGACAAATAGGATACTACAAGGTCCAAGGATGTACCAGAAATTCCGTAGTATTTTAACTTGACAGCGAGCGTTCTGTGGTCTACACAATCGAATGCCTTGGAAAGATCACAAAAGATTCCCAAAGCATCTTGTGATCCCTCCCAAGCCTCTAGGATGGTCTTGATTAGAGTGCTTCCTGCATCTTGCGTAGAACGGCCCTTAGTAAATCCAAATTGTTTGTCATGTAGTATCCCATTCTTATTGAAGTGCGACAGCATTTGGTTGAGCATAATTTTTTCAAATATTTTACTTAAAGTAGGTAGTATAGATATTGGCCTATAATTTGTAGCATTGTTTGCACAGCCTGATTTAAAAATGGGAACTACCTTACTTATCTTCATTAAATCAGGAAAGACTCCATCAATTGTACAGCCATTGAAGATGGCTGCTAGGATTGGAGCTATATTCTGTATAATTGGTTCAACAGCCTTTACGGACAGTCCCCATAGATCTTCTGTACCTTTGATTTTAATGGTCTTAAAAGCTTTTATTACATCTATATCTGTTATTAATTGAAAACAAAATTTGGGAATTATTGTATTAGTAATGTTTTTCATTAGAAGTCGTTCAGCTTCGTCAGTGGACGATGCAAGACTCTTGGTGGTATCTATGGGAATATTTGAAAAAAAATTGGCAAAATAATTAGCAATGGTAAATTTGTTTGAAACGAGTTCGTCATTAATATTTAAGTGAACTGATCTGTCTATGATTTTATTTTTCCCAGTTTCGGTATTAATCATTTTCCAAGTAGATTTTATCTTATTATCTGATTTTTTAATTATTTCGCTTACATGTAAGGCCTTAGCTTGTATACAAACTTTCTTAAATATATTTGAGTAGTTTCTAACACGAACTTTAAAACTGTCATCAGGTGTATAGGACCTAATGTCATATAGTTCAAAAAGAAAATCTCTACTCTTTCTTATACCCTTAGTTGCCCACATACTAAACTTTAATTTATTTGGGTCGATCTTAATGTTTTTTACTTTACAACATTTGCAAAATTCTTCGTAAATACTGTTGAACAATGCATTATACAAAACATTCGGATTGTGAGTTGTCGTTGGCAGATAACACAGTTTTGCCATTAAACGCTCATTAAATTTGCTCAGATTTTTCTTAGAGAGCGGCCTGAAATTAAGTATGGGGTTTTCTATTTGAGCTACAGTGTTTAGTTTTACTATTTGACATTTATGGTCCGAGCGAACGCCGGTTACCAAACACTTATCTGCAACTTCAAAATTTGTGAAAATATTGTCAATACAAGTAGCTGTAGTCAACGTGATTCTAGTAGGTTCATAAAATAAACTATTTAGATTAAATGAACTAAACACTGCTAAAAAGCTATTTTTTTCCGGCGAATTTACTAATAAATTAATATTAAAGTCACCACAGACTAATATTTTCTTGGTACTTTTAAATTTTTTAAGAATATCCTCTATAGTGGACATAAAATGTAATATATTTGACGAGGGTGGCCTATAGATACATAGTATGTGGTACATTTCAGTCTCAATGCAAGCCACCTCACATACTCGTTCCACAGAAAGGCAGGTAATATCCTTCCGTTCTTTAAATTTAATAGTCTCACGCACTAATATGAGTACGCCGCCACCTTCAGCTGTAACCCTATTATATAAACTAGCGACCCCATAGCCGTTTACATTAAAAGCCATCTTGTGCGCCTTGAGCCAAGTCTCAGTGAAACATATTATATCCGGACTATACTTTTCATTAAATAATTCTATATCTAATATTTTGCCAGAGAAGCGGTTTATATTTTGATGAGATAATATCAGAAAGTTTTCACACTTCTCTATTGTCACACTTAGATGTTTAAATTATTTACAAGATTAATTTTAGTAACATTACTAAAAGATGTAAAAATAGACTTAGTCATACTATCTATGACTGTGTTAAAAAGTGATGCTAGCTAAGTAGTAATTGTATATAAAGATTTTTTCTGAATACACACTGTATTCCTGGTCACCCTACCTCTATCTATAAAGGTATTTGTGTCAAAAAATATAAATTTGTCACTATAATGACTTACTAAAAACTGAACATGCATATTTAACATATGAATATAATTATTAGTACTGTCAGGTACACCACTAAGATATGGGAAGGCACACAATATTATCTTATTACAGTCTAACCGTAGCATTCTAGTGAAACTATCTGTAATTATATTTTTTGTTAAATTCTTACAATTTCCTACCAGCACAGTTATACATGATTTGCTATTGTGTTTTTCATGAATTATTTTATCTATTAGATCCATGTAATGTACCCCCGGCATACAGTGATTGATAGTGGGGCTGATCAGTTTATTACTGAGCAAAGGCCCCAAACCCTTTCCTATACTATCAGTGTATAACACTGAGTTAAACTTAACATAGGAACATGACATATTTTTAGAACTACATGGTGTAACTGATTTTACAGGTGAAATTTGATTTATATAACACTTGTTTGTAGATTCAAGTTGGTTACAAGCATCGACATAATAACCTATAGACTACTAATGCAGGGCGAACACTTTCGAGCTCTTTATCAGACTTATACGTCTTAATAAGACAACGACCGCTATTGCCACTTCAGTACCGACCAGTTCTCTGACCCGTGTACATCTCTGCGTTTTACCATATTAAATATTGAAACGGCTTAAACATGGCTCCGTGTACAGTAAAATGGTGTGGAATGTGCAGTCAAACATCAAGTTACTCTAAAGATGGCATAACATTTCATCGGTAAGCCCATTTTACTAATATAAACAATTAAAGATTCGATTTATTTAGAGCTCAAGTTAAATTGGTGGTTTTCCGTACCAAGGTCATTGCCTATTTCAATTCATCTCTTTCTTTCAAGGGTAAATTGTTAATACTATCCCGTTCTTTCAGGTGCTGGCGAGTGTAAGCTAGTGTTGGGAAATCATCAACTTTATACATCGTCGATGTTATACATCTACTCACATAATTTGATTGATAATGATAATTAATAATAGTACCTACAAGAAGTAGTACGTAAACACGTAACAGTTAATTAATATAATTATAATACAAATAGACTGTTGGTCTGTTTGTTTGTTTGTTCGTACCTTTTAGACTTCTAATTAAATTATCCGATTATGATAAAACTTTAATAGGTTGTGGTAAAATGCCAAACAATTTTTACTAGTTTAAGAGTAAATAGCAGCCTAATAAAATATACCCAAACTTGGAAGATTCAGTACAAAACACGAAATCTTTGGAAAAATATTATACTTATTTTTTTCGTAATGGCTACGGAACCCTATCTTGGGTGTGTCCGACACGCTCTTGACCGCTTTTTTTTTAAATTAAATTTGCAATACGTACTTATTATTATATTTTTTGTAGATATCCTAAAGATCCGTACATTAAAGAAAAGTGGATAACCGCGACCAGGCGTAGTAATTGGTTCCCTTCGGTGTATAGCTTAATATGCTCTCGACATTTCGAGAAGGACTGTTTCATTGACAGTAAAAATAGACGACGGTTATTGAGTTCCGCAGTACCGACCCTGTATTTACCCATACTGGTAAGTTTTGAGATACCTTGACTGCCTACACCAACATAAATTAGAGTTCCGTTATAATGACATAAAACTCAGAGTGAGTTTCCATTAGTACCTACTTAGATACTTTATTTTTCATTGCATTGCATTGTTGTGGTCTAAACTAAACACAGTTCCTAGCATTATCTATGGTAGACAACTTGAAAAAAGTGAAAATCAGGGAATACTACGGAATTCGAAAATCGAAGTTCGTATCGTATCGCTGACTAGGGATGGCGATCTGAGATCGATTAATCGAAGAATCGATTTTTGGAGCCAAAAAGATCGATTTTTTAAATCGATATGTAGTACTGAATCGATTCAGTGAATCGATATTTCACCCTTAAAAATCGACATTCGATTTTATGACAGACTGTTGTGTTTAAAAAGTTTAGAAATTAAGCATTGGGAACTATAAGCTACACTATCTATTTTCTTAACTTTGTAAACCAATACATAAAAAAATAAATGTCTAATTTTATACCTGATCTGATCTTTTGATATGGTAATAAAAATATTTTTTATCATCGAATCACCTGATTTTACTGATAAGAGATCGTTAAATTATATTATGTGTCATGTTTTTAATAAAATAGATTTATTTACAAAAAAATAATTTAATTTAACATTATAAAAAAAACTTGAAGAAAAGATCGATTTTTCAGAAATCGATCTTTTTGGCCTCGATTTTTTTGTGGATCGATTCATTAGGTCACGATTCGAATCGATTTAAAAATCGATCTTTTTTGGAAAGAATCGACATCCCTATCGCTGACGCTAATATTATTTAAGAGCGTTTATCCCTGCTGAGCTGGCAACGTTGCATTTTTGTTAGCTTTTCTCGATTATTCCATAAAAATTGAATGAAAACTACAAATCTGGTCTGATAGAAACTTTTATTTTCTTTAAAAACCGTTTATAAACATTAATTCCTTTTTAAAGAATATAAAAGTCTATCACGAATAACTATTGGAGTAGACTCATTAACTTATATATTAAGAAGGGTTCTATCAAACCAAATTTGTAGTTTTCATTCAATTTTTATGGAATAATCGAAAAGAACTAACAAAAATGCAATGTTGCCAGCTCAGCAGGGATAAACGCTCTTAATACGAGAGTGAAAGGGACGGTACGATACGAACTTCGACTTTCAAATTTCGAATTATTATTTTATTCAGTTGTTTTCGCAATGTGATGAAAATAAGTAATTGTGTGTATCACGGGCAATTAATTACTTGGGTTTTTAATCCCCTTCTTACGCCTATTAATGCACAATGGTCAACGTCATAAATAAATGATCATTTATGTACCTTGTCGCTTTCAGTCGTTACACAATTTCGTATGGCTTTTCAAACATGAAGTTAAAGTGACAAGGTACATAAATGATCACTTATTTATGACGTTGACTGTACTATAATTTAAGTATCACCTTTTATTACAGACGAACACCGTAGAATCCGACTTCGTTAAACCCAGTACATCAAAAGACAGCTCTCAAATTACAGTACCAGACAGTTTATTCGAATTTGTAAAACTAAAAAATCTACCGGCATCGACCACGCCAAAAAGAAAAAAACCTGCCACTGAAAGTCCTTCCAATTACAACAGCCCGACCAAGAAACGGCTATGTAGAAGAATCGTGGAATTGTCTGACAAAGTTGATCAAAAAAATAAACAAATAAAAAATTTAAAAGCAAGAACACGATACTTACGCAAGAAACTAACTACTTTAAAATGTATACTAAAAGAGTTAGAAAAAAAAAACTTAATAAATACTGATAATGTAAAATTGGAGTGACTAACAAAGAACTGGTAAAGAGACAAATAATGAAAGCAAATAAAAAAGGAGCTATTATAAGAAAAAAATATTCAGCGGAGCTAAGAACGTTCGCGCTTACATTAAATTTTTACTCTACGAAGGCCTACAATTATGTAAGAAAAACCTTTCAAACATGCCTACCATCAACCAAAACAATCAGTAAATGGTATCAAACTGTGAACGGAAAACCAGGGTTTACCAAAGAAGCGTTTACTGCTCTTAAACACAAGGCTAGTCAGTGTAAAGACGATTTAGTATGTACATTAATCTTTGACGAGATGAAAATAAAAAACAAAGTTGAATATGTGCCTTCAACTCAGCGAACGTTTGGATACGAAGATTTTGGTGGTGAAATTCAAACAGATTGCACTGATGAGTGTACTGAAGCATTGGTTTTGCTGGTGGTAGGGTTGAATAAGAGGTTCAAAGTACCTATTGGATATTTTTTAACAAAAGGTACTAAGGCTGACCAGAAAGTTAATTTGGTTTTACAAGCGATACAACTGTGCCATGAAAGCAATGTGATTATTAAAGCTTTGACCTTTGACGGATGCCCGGCTAACATAGCGATGGCTAAGAAACTGGGATGCGTCCTAGACCCAGGAAATCTTAAAACCAGCTTTAAACACCCGACTACTAACGATGATATTTATATATTTTTAGATCCAGTGCATATGTTGAAGCTCGTTAGGAATGCGTTTGAACATTACAAAATATTATATGACAATAAGGGACGAAAAATCGAATGGGAATACATAAAATTATTGCAAGAGTTGCAGGATCGGGAACAATTTCACTTAGCCAACAAGTTACGGACAACGCACATTCAATTTAAACAAAACATCATGAAAGTAAAACTAGCCGCACAGCTCTTCAGTCGCAGCGTAGCAACGGCACTGTAGTTTTGTAAGATGGAACTTAAACTGCCTGCATTCCAAGATGTAGATGCAACGGCTGAAATGCTGCTCCTTATCAATGATTTATTTGATATACTGGATTCTAAAGTTCATGGTAATGGTTTTAAACGAGCACTTAATCGAAAAAACGCATGCATTGTTTTCGAAAAATTAGAGCAGTGTAAAGAATTTCTTCTGACTGCTGCTACAAAGAAAAACCAAACTAGCAACATAAAACTGATCATGTCGCCTCGAAGTACGGGATTTCTCGGATTTTGTGTAGCAATACAAAGTGCAAAAGATATGTATACCGATTTAGTTGTAGGGGAGAGTTCCTGAATCAAGTATGTGCCGTTCCACAAGATCTCGCAAGACCACTTGGAGTTGTTCTTCGCAAGTATGCGATCTCATGGAGGAAGCAATGATAATCCGACGCCGCGTTTATTCGAAAGCATTTATAAAAAAATATTGGTACATACAGAGTTACTTGAAGTTTCGACAGGAAACTGTGTACCTTTGGAGCAGATATCAATTCTGAACTGTTCGTCTGCATTACAAAGAATAAACTTAACTACAACGGCGGAAGATAAAGCAGAACTTAAGAGTGATACAGAGTCCGAGAGCCAACGAGACTTTGAAAGTGCCATGTCATCAGTTTGCCTATCTCAGTTTGCCGAAAGTGCTATTGAGTACATAGCTGGTTTCGTAGCGAGCTCTTTAATAAAACAGGTAAAATGTAAAACCTGCATGGGAGCACTTGTTACCCTAAACGAAGACAAATCTAATCTGATAGCATATAGGGACAAAGGCGGTTTAATTTACCCGTCACAAACCGTTGTAAAAATTTGTCGACGTTGTGAATTGGTCATAAAATGCTATCTTAGAGACGGTAAACAAAATCAACCACGCAAAGCAGATATTTTAGCCAATAAAGCGTTAAGAAGTTTTATTGGCGAACAATTGTTTCCTGAAATAACTGATCACCAATATTATTCCGAAGAAACGAACCATATTGTGTGGATTTATCAATAAGTGTAATGCAGAAATATATATCAACAAGGTTGGCATTCTTAACAAAAGCTTCGCACCATAAACCCACAGTTCGAAGAATATACACAAAATTAATTCATTTTAAGAATAACTGAGAAACAACATTAAATATCGATCGATATTCAACAAAAATACAAATTTATTTCTGTTCACCACACTACACTGACACGTTTTGGGAGTCCAAAACGTGTCAGTGTAGTGTGGTGGTCTGGTTGAGTAACCAGAGCTCATCTTCAGAGCAACACAACCGTACACCATGCTACCGACGTTTGTTGGGGTTTGTTAGTCTAACATATGGTATCATATGTTAGACTAACAAACCCCAACAAACGTCTTAATTTGTCACTGTAACTCTCTAAGTAGCCACCTGCTGTAATCCAGTTCTTACTTCATTCAAAGAAGGTTGTCTGGAAGAGATCGCTCTTAAGCGATAAGGCCGCCTATTGTTTACCTTGTAATTTTCTTTTTGTGTACCTGTTTTCTGTATCGCTTACTATTTCTGGTGTATAATAAAGAGTCATTGTATTGTATTGTATACTTTTCTCAATCAAAACTACCTTGAATTTTTATTTTTTTATCGTTAAAGCGTGATTTATAATCCTAACTGTAATTTATAGTACTTATTTCATTTATTTCCATCCAACACAATAATTTTAATTTAGTATTTTTACCGATTTAAAATGCAAACAGTGTCCCATCACTAGTTATGCTCATGACCCGCCCACTGGCCAATCAGAGTGCGCTCGAGTCGCCCCGCGCACCTCAGCTACTTGGCAGAATTGTTTCTTAGTAGAAATGCAAACATTAGTAGTCTATAGGTTATTATGTCGATGGTTACAAGTGTTTATAGCACAATTTTTATTACAGATTAAAGTCAGTTCCTGCATTTTATTATCTAAAATTTTATAATTATTATATGTTAATGCTAAGGATTTCTCTAGTGTTTTAATTTCACATAACAACTGATTTGTGTCCTTTTCATAAATTTTTGTGCTATCTTCTTATTTAATTCTTATATAATTATATATAACGATTTGCTGTTATAACCTGCGCCAATAAAGAAACGAATCTAAAATGGCAGCGGCGATCATGCGCTCTCACTCTAAACTGTTGATATCTTAGTCACACACGGCGCGTACTGCATGCAAAAAGAAATCCGTAAAGAAAGCTAACGGAAAAAAACGACTTACTTGCTAGCGGTTAAGGTAAAAAATGCTAAAGAAAAGTAAGCAAATAAACAGTTCTAATTTTTATGAAAGATTATGTATCTTTTTGTATACGTTACACATTTCAACACATAAAACTAACAATTGTATTTTACCTACATATACAATAAACAAACTTTCTTTCTGTCTTTCTTTTTATTTGCTGACCCTATCATCTGTCAGTGACATTCAGGGACGCCATTTTAGATTCGTTTCTTTATTGGCGCGGCTTATAATTGAATTTTCTGAAGAGAATACATACCACGCAGATAGTAGGCCTCGATTCTTCTCTCGACGTCATCGATAAAATGTGGGTAAGTTCACGTACTTACCCAACCATCATCTAATTTACATTAGACGATTTTGTTCTATTAGTTTATTTTTTTTTTACTATATCAGCCATTGACGTCCACTGCTGAACATTGGCCTCCTCTTAATAGACTGGCAAGCAAGGGATATTGCCATAATTACCACGCTTGGCAGGCGCATTGGTGATCGCAGTAAGATGCAGTATCCTTGCGCTGATAGATGCTGTTGTCCCTTAGTCGCCATTTACGACATCCATGGTAAGATGTCGGTGGTCTATTCTCAGCCGGAATCCACACGGCAATTTAGTTACTTAAGCATGCTATGACAAAACTATTTAAAGTAGGACCTTCGTGTCTTGCCACATAGGGTCTCTGATGTCTCATGTTTTACCTCCTAATGTTAAGAATGCTCGTTATCATTACTTTTAACATCAAACCCAACTATAAATATATTGAAGTGAACTAAATAAATACTATAAAAATTGAGATTTTTATGATGAATTTGATAAATAACAAACAAAACTAATAACTATGTCGTGCGGTATATACGCGTTCAGTAATGAACTGACAGACATTCACATATTTCTATTCCATACGCGCGATATTCTTAAAAAGGTATCTGACGGTATTATTTAATATCCATTTTATTTTAGTTTATGCTCAGATGGTTTGGCTTGACTTCGTTGAAATTAATATTTAATCCTTCGTATTATTATATTTATTTTATTTTTAATATATAAAGCTGAAGAGTTTGTTTATTTGCTTGAACGCGCTAATGTTAGGATCCACAGTCCTGATTTGAAAAATTGTTTCAGAGTTAGATAGCTCATTTATCGATCAAGGCTATGTTTAATTCTGGAGTACCTACGGGAACGGGAATTACGCGAGTGAAACCGCGTACGGGCAGCTAGTCTAAGTATATACTTAAACATGAAATATGTCATATTTTAGTCAAATATCTTCGGTAGCGCTATTTAATTTGTTGTGAATAATTAATTGACCTAAACGGTCAGTTTTGTGATCCGGATTGCGCATTTATTTTGCCTAATCGGAATATCACTACGTTGAGTTGATGTTACCAATAGTTAGATCATAATATATACTACTTTATTGCATCAATTTTAAGTTTATGTTGCAATTGTACAGTCCGACTTTTATGAGCTACGAAAAAACAATGCAATAGTTATCATCAGTTTTAACCCACCGCGTCTTTTTAGCAGCTTTCAAGGCTAAATGCTTTCACTGGCTATTGTGAAATTTGCAAAGACTTGTATCTACTTATACGTACCTTTATATTTTTTTAAATTATATACTTTTGGTAGGTATTCTAGTCAGTAAATTGCCAATAGGTCCGGTTGGTAATAGCGCTTATTCTTCATCGCCTAAATAGGAACTTATGCACAATTTTCCCAAGTTTGTTTAATTTATCTGGTAAATTTCATCGTTTCTGGTAAATATCAGTATTCCACACATAGTATAATGACTCCGACTAGGCAATAGACATCATAGCAAAACTAAGGAAAGTTTTAATCTGGGACTCTAATAATCATTGCTAATAATTATTATGTTCATCTGTTCCTATGATGGAACAGATGATCATGATTTTTTCAATACTCATTATTATAAAAATTATGTTCTCCTTATCTATTTCATGCACGTGTTTTTGGAAAATATTTTTATATTTCCTGTAATGAAATAATGTAATATTATATTCCCTTTAAATCAATCAATTACGTTACTTACATTGTCATCGGCAAACTGATTGCTTACTAACTCAGATATTTGATTGTACGCGCTTTTCGTGTCGTTGATTTGCTGAAAAAAGAAGTCGATTACCATTTATTTACACAGGAATGGTCGAGCCCATTTTTTTATGAATTGATTCATTTTACTTCTAAAATCACTGCGAGCGTTTTTCAGATCGCTTGAAAACTTTCCAGCTTTTTTACTCTATCCAGGCGAAACCAGAAGGCCTAGACAAAACGATATTACTTACTATGCAGCGATTAATTAATTGAAATAATCGCTTTGGTGGCTGAATTGTTTTGGGGCTAGCCAAACGATCGCTTTTTCTATTCGTTAAATACCTAGCTAAAAATAACGAACTTTGTATGTATGACTTCACAATAGGTACAAATAAACTTGAACTCAATAATTATCGATTCTATTCGATCGAATATATAAGAAGCCACTTGTTAGGCCCTCTGCATTAAAATATAGATAGCGCTTTAGTTAAAGTGGTAAATTTTGAACTCGGTCGTCGACGACTTTTAAAACTATGAATAATTCCATATTACCATTACGTACCTCTACTATAACATGGAAGATTGTGCCGAAAAAACCTCGTTTGGGGGTGATGGCTACACTTTTACCAGCTTTGATTGCCACCTGTCTAGCCGCTCGATCTTTTTCTATAGCATCATCTGCCGTTGTCTGCTGAAAATAAAAAAGATTTTGTTGTTTAATTAAAGTTTTATAACAACACGTAAATAAAGAAAAATACAATTTTTATAATAATTAACATTTGATACTTTGATGATGTTGTAATAGAAAATAGGTCTGATAGTGATAAATGACCAAGTAACCCATTATTCGCACAGAAACTAAAAAGATGATTAATGAACAATAGCGCCGTTTCGTCGGTGAAACTGCAATACAGCGTAAGTGACAATAGCTAATAAGGTTGAAAATCAAATGTAGCAAATTGATTTTGCCCTTTAAAACGTAAGTATATATAGAAAATATTTCTTGGCAGTTGAAATTATACCTTATTAGCAAAAGGCACTTACTGTGACGATATACAACTCTCGCGTATCCTATATTGCGCAATAGGAGTTCACACGCTAATTTGAATACAAGTTCTGAGCACTAACAAGTGGTCATGGTCGCCAGTCATGCAACATCGCCAGACAAAAAAGATCTTCATTTTCTGTGCAGAAAAACCACTAACTGTTCCTATACAGCTGCAACCACATTATCTAAGCGCATATTGCACCAACGGGGTCGCAAGTCAACTTAAACAAACACAATCAAGCTTACATAATTAGCAGCAGCTTGCTGAAGTAACTTAAAGATGAATCTATGCTAAGTATTCATAAACAATAAATAAATACCAACAGGTTGAGCTCTGATGCATGGCGATATGATGGCAACAACGAGAAGAGTGACTAGAACACAGCGGTGCACCCCCATCTTGATTGCTCGTCAATGCACTATTTTTTTCCTAAAAAAAAACTTTATTTAAATGAAATCTGTGTGTACGCGGTAAACTTATAACTACCTTACGGATATCCATACGGTTTCATCAATGGACAGAGAGGCTCTTGGGGAACCGACGTGTGTACAATGATAAATAATATTATATTTCTGCCCTGCTTATTGTACTTGTAGTAATCGTCATTTTTGGGATTTTCACTTTTTGTCAATTTTGCACAAAAATGGCTAGTACGGCGTTATTCGTTAAATATATATGATTAAAAAAATTTTATGTATAGATTAGGGTCCTAAAATGTTATTTAAATAAGTGAAAATCCCAAAAATGTCGACTACTGCAAGTACAAGCAGGGGAGATTTTAAATTAGAGCTACGCAGGAAAAACCGCGTAGGACGGCTAGTAGAAAGAAATACAAAACTGCATATTATAGTAATTATTAATTACTCATTGTAATGCTACGATGGTATTTACGTTGAACTTTAGTCGAAGCATCGATTTGGCTGTTTAATTCAAGGTCAAAATTTACGTAAAGGTCATCACTTTTCTCACGTAGCTGTTAGGTAAGAAGTGACAACAATTGTAGTAGCTACCTACCTACTAACTTTTTATGACAATAATAAAGTTTTTTTGAAGTAGGTAAGCTAAATAAAACGAAACATTTATATATAGTTTATTTTTGTGTATCAAATTTATACGCAGTGAACTTGAATACACTGCATTGGTTCAGTCTGGCTCACTAGTTACGGTGACGGCAGTTGTTTTTTTTTTTTCGGATTCACATACTTAGTTATCCACGAGGCTTTTGCTACTTTACCGAGCATAAAGGCGAGCAGAGCTCCAGCCTTAATAAATGGTTTAAAAACTACAAACTAAGCAACCTGCGCAAGAGGGCGCCCCGTGTGGGGCTTGGACCTCGGCTCAGGGCGGTCGCTGGCGATGAGTTTGAGGGATTATGACTTTTAGTATTTTAGGGGAGTTTTTTGCAACTGTCGCTCTACTTTACAGTTCGCGGGCCTATCGGACATCGGGTCTACAAGGGCATCGGATGGTAACGGTAGTTGCTTCTGAGACCTAGTGTTCTGGATTATTTACCCTCCGAGTAGTTGACTCTGGCTATGCTTTATGTCCTCAGAAAGTCCCTCGCAACAAAGGGATTAATTTCCCTAGTGCGAGAGTTGTACTTGTTAAAAATACAAGAAAAATAACTTGTGTGGGGAACTGCTGTTGTTAATTTGCGTGATTACCTTTGAGTTGTAGTGCGAATCTGGAGGAGCAACCATCTGCCAACGAGGTCTTTTCCTGGCACCGGAGCAGCAACTGCTGGTGGTGGTTTGGAGCTGGAACAACAATTTTGTATTTAACCATTCGATCGCCAATGTCGGCCATACTCGACAAGAGCAAGAGTGACCTGTGTGACTGTCGAGTATAACCGAGGTTGGCTGTTCTCGACAATCTCAGAATAATCTATACTAATATTATAAAGAGGAAATTTTGTATATGTGTTTCTAATAATTTAAAAACTATTGAACGGATATCGATGTTACATTATCCCTGAGTAAAACAGGCTATATTTTTACAAGAAATGTGGACCTGTGCGGAGCCGGGATGGGTAGCTCGTACAATAAACCAGTGGTCGTCAGACTTCTGCTCAAGGTCCACATATAATCATGTAAGAATTCACAGCGGGCTGGCAAAACTGTACTATTGTTGTATTACAAAAACCTTAAGCCGGCGGGCCGCACTAATACCGTCCACGGGCCACATGCGACCCGCGGTCCTCACATTGACGACCACGACAATAAATATATTGTATAATTTCTTACAACCACCGTAGCGTAGCGGCTCGGAGTTCGTGGGTTCGATCCCCACACCGGACAAGAAATCTTTGTGTAAATTCTAAGATTTCTTTCCGGGTCTGGTTGATTGAGGGACTACCCTCCGTGCCTCGGAAAGCACGTTAAGCCGTTGGTGCCGATTGTTATAATATAATCTATAACAAGCGAACCAGGGAACGGGCAGCAGCGTTTCCCCTGTGTATTACAACATAACACTGTGGTCACCAATCCGCCTGCCAAGCGTGGTTACTATGGCAAATACCCTCCCCCAGGAGGTGGCCCATGTTCAGCAGTAGACCTTATACGGGCGGATGACGATAATTTCTTGTATTTGTTTTATTGGTGCAGTTCAAAAACTGAATTTCCAATATTATCTTATTGTACACTACAAATGTTTCAAAATAAAAATCAATTTAATTATACTTATATACTGATTTTCGGGCTTAGTGTACACGGGGCCGTCTTTCACCTATTAGAGGCCCTGGGCACATTAGGACAACGGGCGAATGATCATAGTATCTAAATAAGTTTTTTTTTTACAAAGAACGCAGATATGAAAAGATTTAGCTTTACTTTTACTTTTTTACATTAGATATGATGAGTAGATAACATAATGTAATCCACACTAAGTAACCCGCAGTACTTAGAGTGGCTTTAAGTTATCGTTCGGAATAGGGACTAGGAGGGCCCTAAACAGTCGCGGGCCCTGAGCACCTGCCCGGTGTGCCTAGTGGGGAAGAGGGGTCTGAGTGTACAAGGTATTACCTATCATAAACCTTGAACACAAAAGGTTTGTGGAACACTGCAATAGGTTTAATATCAGTGTGGTGAAGTTTTAGAACCATATAGGACTACATCTATTTATGTAGTAAGTATAATTAGTACCTAATTATATTTATTTTAAAACACTTATAAACTATGATAAACCACGCTTTACTGGTACCGATTCGACATACCTATATTTCAATAATAATTGATAATATTTCTAAATCAGTCAATTACTTCGTCTTCTTCTTTCGTGTCAATGTTTTAGGTAACTTTTTTCCCCGTTCATAGCCATATTATAAATCACTAAAATAATTTTTAATAATGACGATGGTCATTCAAGGTTCTTTTTTTTTCATCATTTTCATAAATTGTAAAAGTGATATAATGATTATGACAGAATGTTGGTAGGGTTATCTAGGGTTCGTATCTATTTATATTAGAAGCAGCCACAGCATAGTAGAGTCAGAACTTGAAGTTCTGCCCTTTCCCTTCCACTTTTTTCTCCCCCTTGCGACCAAAAGGTAATACGCCCTTGCCTACAAAATCATTATATCGTATTTTTATATTGAAGGTACGTGTAAATAAATGAATAAACCAAGTATCCAAATGGGTATTTATGCTAATTATCTCTCTTTGACCTCCAATAAGTAAGTATTTACGCCATCCATGACACAAAACATACCCACTTACAATCATATTACCTTGTCAATTTTATTGCGTCAAGTTTCCGTACAAGTTTGTTTCTTAGAGGTTTTGAAATACCTGGTGCTCAATTCCGCTAACGTAGAGTCGGCGTTCCAGTGATTTATTTATTTATTCGGGTAACCGACAATTACTTACACTATCACATAATTATATTAAACAAACATTAACAGTTTAATTTTAGTACTGTAATTGCTTATAGGACACCACATTCACAAATTAATTATTTACGGTCTTTTTGTAGATAAAAAGAATAGAGATAAAACCAGGCCCCTCTTTCCCACTTGGCACACTGGGCCCGTGCCCAGGGCCCCGCGATGGTTTAGGAAACCCAAGTCCCTACTCCAAACGATAATCGATAGCCACTCTAAGGACTAATCGTAAATGTGCCGGATTAGCCATATAGCAAAAGTAGAAGTAGGTAACCAAGATACGTGCGCGAGTTAGAAATTGGATCCAATAAATAATCCTACGGATCGCCTAAAAGGAAGTAAAAATAAAACTTAAACTTGTTATATCTGCGTTCTCTGTAATTTATATGCCCTAAAGTGCCCAGGGCCTCTAATAGATGAAAGACGGCCCTGGATATAAATACGATTCTAACATAGTTTTGGTATTGTGTTATAATTTTACCTACTAATACATAACCTGGGGTTACTTAAGGCAATAATGATGGAAGCATAGGTATGGAATTACTTCAACCAAATATTACTAAGAAATAATTATAAGACAATCAGTGTATCAGCGAAATTACAACGTAGGTACCTACTATCAAAATACCAAATACCCAACCGTATCGATAGGCTGTTTGTATGAGGTATTTTTAAATTAGCATAATCGGGGACCTGTGGTTAGCTAAACAAATATCTAAACCTAAATATCTTAAATTGTGTACCATGAGTATTATCTGCATTAGCATAAAATGAAGTTTTTTTGCTTGGAAAATATTAATTCCTGAGTCGACATTCACTTCCACAATAATGAATAGAAAGGTGCCTAATGAACTCGTTTTTGTTGCTTAAGAAAATTACATCCGGCTGCCGGCATCAGGTAGAAAAGTCTTGCATTAGGTAGTCTACTGCCGAAGTTGTCTTTTACGGACCGCCATATGTAAATAGTTAGCCACGAGGCTTTTGCTAATTTAAAAGCGGCCGTAGCCCAATGGCTAGCACTTCGCACTTGTGATCTTGAGATCGCTGGTTCGAACCCCACTACTAGTAGACTGCAAAATTCTGCTAGTAATCATAAAAATGCTTGGACTATTTATTTGTAAACAACATCAACAACTTACGCACTATATGTACCTATTGTAAAAAAACTGACTATTTCTTACTACTTAGATGGCAAATTTTATGAGGTATTTATTATATATTTACTTTTCATTTTGTCAGTCTGTTTGTTTGTCCGTATAAACCACTTTTATTGTAAGGTAGCTTTTGAAATCCTCAATAATTTATCCTTTACTTGTTAATTAAGTAATGTTGTATTATATTTTGCGATATAGCTATTACTATATTTTTTCAAGGTACTTAATTCAAATTACCACATAATATATCGTATTCACATACCTATATTTTAAATAATTTATAGCTTAAGTACGTTCCGGTGTTAATGAAAATCAATGCACCTGTCTTGATTTTCGTTAGACTTATTGAAAAGTCTTACATAAGTACTTAAGTATATTTAAATGAATTTAACGAATAGTTATATAAACATTGACATATTTTATATTTAATCATTTGTATTTATATCTATTAAATATTAAATCAAGTTTTGTGTAAATCACGTTACGATATTCCTATTACTTTGATAAAAATGTCTTCGATACTCAGCTTTTACTATGCATGCAGCAACTGTGATCCTCTGTGGCCGGACCACAGTTTAGTACTCAGATGATATAGTTCGAAATAATACCTACCTAAAGTCTACTTTCATAGAAATATATATATATATTTTCAGGTCTTTTTATAAAGTACTTATTATGCCGTTTTCGTTGGCATAAAGAAATAAAGCATATTTCGTTATATTTGCTGAAAGTAATCCTCCCTAGCCGCGCCACATACTTTAAAGATTAATTAATCAAAATGAATAGTTTCTTGAGAGAAAAAAGTATCAACGAAGAGCCTATTACCGACCTATATCTATCCTTCCCATTTTATCCAAAGTCCTAGAGAGTGTGGTCCATCAACAACTCTCTCACTACCTATCCTGTCAAAGTCTACTGAGTCCATACCAATCAGGTTTTCGTTCCGGCCACAGCACTACTACAGCCCTAGTAAAAATAACGGACGACATTCGTCTGGCCATAGAGCGAAAGTTTTTAACGGTTGTAGTCTTGCTTGACTTCAGTAGCGCCTTCAACTCAGTGGACTTTGACATCCTTCTCAGTATCCTATCCTCCTTGAATATATCTCATTCGGTGATTACCTGGTTCAACTCATATCTTCGAGGGCGCTCGCAGTCGGTACGCTGCGAAGAAGTATCTTCTGAGTGGTGTGATCTTGCTACGGGTGTCCCTCAGGGTGGCATTCTTTCTCCGCTTCTTTTCTCGATATTTATTAATGCCATTACCAAAATCATATCTTCTAACTACCATCTCTATGCAGACGACTTGCAGCTTTATCGTCACTTTAAAGCAGAGGACATTAGTCTTGCTATTGACGCCATCAATAATGATCTTGGAAACATTAGTGAATGGGCAAAGTCCTTTGGACTTCTAGTAAACCCCACTAAGTCACAAGCTCTCATTGTTGGTGGCCAACATGCGACAGGCCTTTTATCTCTAAGCTCTGTTCCACCAGTATTTTTTAACAACGTGCCTATAGCTTATTCTGCTACCGTAAAAAATCTTGGGGTCACAATTGATAGCTCCCTATCTTGGAACAGCCATGTTGCAGAGGTAAGCAGGAGGGTATACGGTTCGTTTCAGTCCCTTAAGCGTCTCCAAAAATTCCTTCCCTTCCATACTAAAGTCTCTTTAGCCCAAACTCTTCTTTTACCTCTTCTGGATTATGCTGCAGTCTGTTTTCTGGATGCAACCGAAGAACTTCTTGGCAAACTTGAGCGGCTGCAAAATTTATGCATCCGATTTATTTTTGGCCTACGTAAATATGACCATGTGTCTGAGTTCCGATCACAATTGAAGTGGTTGCCAATCCGACGACGTCGCGATTGCCATATTCTTTCTCTTCTCTTTTCTGTCTTACATAATCCAAATGCCCCTTTCTATCTACGTGAACGCTTTGAGTATTTAATCCCACGCGATAAAATTTGCCGTACAGCTACTTCTCTTCTTCTCCGAATGCCTACACACACTTCCAGCCGCTATGATACGCCTTTGGAACTCTCTTCCCCACTCCATTTGTGCTAGCTCATCTATTGACGTTTTTAGAAAAAGAACAAAAGAACATTATCTCTTATCTTATTAGTAGTGTTTATTATATGTATTAGTTTATTTTTATTAAGTATGTATGTATTGTATTCATATATATTATTATACGTATTAGCATTAGTTTAATATACTCAAACTGTAACTATTGTTGTGTACACTGTTCTTGCCCGTTTATCACAAATCTCACTCTGAATATGGTTTGCTGGAAGAAAACTCATAAATGAGTTAAGCTCGCCATTGTACATCATCGTTAATTGTTGAAATTTCATAACTTGTTTTCATGTGTACAATAAAGAATAAATAAAAATAAAAAAATACTATTATATAAATTGATTTATGGACAGTAAATATTAAATATTGCAAAATTGACTTGCCGCAGAGTATACCTTCCAGCCGGACCACACCCTACGACCAATAACTCCTTAACTAAAGGGGTTTATTGGACCATATTTGTCGTATGCGAGGTACTCTTTAGGTAGTTTTTTTGGGGATATTGATTTATTAATAGTTCATTATACTCTATTTAATTTGAGGTGGCGCGGCCAGAGAGCACTGCCTGGCGGCCGGACCACATAAATTGTTATTAAAAAGATATCTCTTGAGGTACTAAAAATATATATATATTCCGATGAAAGTAGACTTTAGGTAGGTATTATTTCAAACTATAGCATCTGAGTACTAAACTGTGGTCCGGCCACAGAGGAACACACATGCATGCAAAATATTTTAAATATGACAGTTTATTCAGTTAATGTAGCTTAAATAATACAATTATAATAATCCTACTGTAATTAATACGTTTTTATCAAAGCCATAGTACTTAATATCGGAACGTGATTAGCGGCCCGATATTTTTTTTTAAATATTAGTTAAAAGTATGTTTATAAAAAAAAACATCAGCCCGTATATAGTGCCCAGCTGAATAAGGGCCTCCTCCCGAGGGAGGGTTTTTGCCATACTCACCACGCTTGGCAGGCGGGTTAGTAACCGTAGTTTAATGTTGTAACATACAAGGAAACGCTGCTTCCCGTTCCCTGGTTGTTATAGATGATGTTATAGCAATCGGGACCAACGGCTTAACGTGCTTTTCGAGGCACGGAGGGAACCCTCAGCCAACCAGACCCGGAACTACAAAAAGATTTCTTGTCCGTCGTGGGGATCGAACCCAATGATCTCCAAGATTTAAAGCGAGCCAAATACCGCTACGCTACGGAAGTTATCAATAATAAATATTTTTACCTGTAATTATTATTTGATAACGTGTAAGTAGTCTTAATATTATGCATACCGACTACAAAATTGAGTAAAAAGGTACCTCACATTTAAATAGCACGTGCATTTTACGCTCTACTTATTTATTCTGGCGATAATGATCTTTAGGCAATAAAATTCGACTTATAATAATACGCTAGTGATAGAAATACCAACTTAAAGACTGTTCAAGCAGTTAGTAACCTACCTATTTCATAATTTACTTTTGTTTTATTAATTAATAGGTTTCACGCGATTTCTCCTGTTCTCGAGGGAATTTTATTTAGGTGAAATAAATTTTAAAATTGGTTAAGTACTTATTACGATTTCCTTTTAACTAACTTTTAACATACTTATATTTTATCTTCATGTTATTGTAGAAAATTGTGTTGATATTTTTAAGGTCCATGCTCAAGGTCCAGCAATCCTTAAACATCCGTTTGATTCTTGTCTTATATGTACTTCTTGGTAATACAGCGTTTGCTACATTTATTATTGAATTCGCGCGTATGTCATAACAAAAATAACAAGCGGTCAAGTTTTTTCGATTTGTTGAACATTTTACTAATAAGTTATGAATGATACTCTTTACTGCACATAAAACACGAACACATATAAAATAGTAGAAACAACTATCTGTTACAAAAAATATAGTAATGTTCGTCTGTATTCTTTATTATTAAACAGAGCCTATCGTATGATATGATATCTTGAGCTAATTTAATCCCTTTATTGCGTTTAACAGTGTAAGTAGTAAAGCAAAGTCATCTTTATCTATCGCGCTATCCGACCATTTTCATGAGTAGGTATCCAGTTATTTAAGTTTCTACCTATAACTGCTTACTTACTTCTATCCTTTTTTCCTATTAACTTGTTATATTACATCAATTGAGCATGAATGTTTTTTAGATTACATATCGATTTGGCCACTTATGATCGGTTTCTTTCGTAACTCAGAAATGCGGAAAACCAAAACCTGTCTTGCAAGACAACTTCACTATTCCGCGATCAGCAGGCACCATTATAGGTGACTGTAGTGACAACTAGGCACGATCGCCACTATGTTACGATCATGGGAAATTATCACCCAACGCTTTTTCAGACGGACATATTGTCGGGTGACTAGTACAAAATCCAATTTGACGTGTTACAAATTTTCAGAATGAACTAATTATGCCATTTGAAACCAGCGCTATGCATGACTATAGTGCTGGTTTATAGATGTCAATCTCCGAAAGAAAATTGTTCTACAGACCCGTTGATATAGCTATAGTTACTTCATAAGGACATACAGACAGGCTAGGCCCTAGCTTAAATAAACGGTTAAAAAAAGTACAAACGATGCAATGGCGATCGTTATTGAAAGGAAGGGGGGAATTACAAATGATGACTTTTAGATTTGGAAAGGAGTTATGTGTTACTATCACCTCTAATTCATAGTTCAAGTGCCGGGCGAGGTTGCATGCAGCCCACGGCCGTGGCCATTTATTTAGCTCCCTCAGAATTTGTACATGTTCGAATAGGCTTGCGAACTTCTATTGCCCGATATAGTTTTCTTTTGATATTCGTGCAGTTACTGTAGATATACTACTACTACTGTACGGCTACTGTGGGGCATCGAAAGGCATAATGCAACCTAAGGCTCGAGAGTTAATGATTATCACAATAACAATTTTGAGTATAGGAATTGGAAGAAAGTACATCGGGTAGTGATATATTTATCCCACTTTACTGGCATTTAAATATTATTACGCCGCTTCAACAGTGATAACGTAGACCGTACCTACCTATCTACAAGCATAAAGTAACTGTATGCAGAACCTGAACTAACAAATTATGATGAACTTAAATCATAGACCTACGTCTCATCATCATCATAAACTCGTATAAAGTCCACTTCCTAGTGAACATGAATCACCATGTTTGACAGGTGGGATGGTGTCCGCATTATTGTGCTGCACACAATGAAACGCTGCAAAATAACCGGGACCAACGGCTTAACGTGCTTTCAGAAGCACGGGGGTTTAATTAGAACTTCTTCCAACCAGATATGAAACGAAATCTTAGACGTAACGCTAAAACTTCTTGTTCGGCGTCGGGATGGAATCCACGAACGGTATAATACCTCCCTGGCGTACCACCTACATCTATTGTAATAATAAACTAGGTTTAACTTACAGATTCAGCTCTTACTGAGCTGGAATAGGGTTCCAGCTCACACATCAAAATATATAGAAAAATTGTGTGTGATACTGCGTAAGTAACAATAGCTGATAAGGTTGAAGACCGAATGTAGGTACCAAATTAATATTTCGCCTTTTGCCACACAAATAAAGAAAAATAAATCTTGGTAGACGAAATTATAGCTTATTAGCCACTCTCACTTACGCGGTATCACTCTATCACCGACGAAATGGTTTATTACAAATGTTTATACTTACCGTAAGTGGCAATTGCTAATAAGGTGTTATTTCATCTATCAAGAAATATTTTCGTTAAATATGTTTTAAAGGGAAATAAAGCAACTAACTACATTTGATTTTCATCCTTATTTTCAGTTACGCGGTATTGCACTATCAACGTCGATAAATTTATATTTATTGGATTGTTTTAATTTAATTACTTTACTAATTAGAATGTTTTCTTAGTATCTGTATCTAGTACCTAAGCTCATTAATAAAGCAAAAAATTAATTAGATATATATCCTTAAGCCTATTGCGCGTTTTATTCTTTTGTTCAGGGCGGAGATGTTTTTACGAATAATAGATACAAACCTACTTATCTATTAAAATAAATACCTATAATCAAAGTGTCTATTTGTAATGGAAAATAACAAAAATGCAAATGAATGATGATAAAATATGGTAGGTATTAATAACAAAAATTGAATTAAAATATATATTTGTCTGTCTGTGTGTTTGTTTGTTCCGCTTAATTAGAGTAACCGATTTTAGCCGAATTTTCATTGGTAGATTACTATTATTATTATTATTTTATATGGTACTCTAGCTGACCCGACAGACGTTGTCCTGTCTTAACTGAAACTCTATAATTTATTGAACTTTTAATATTAGACGTGATAGCTCTGAACTATCTGTGATGTACACTACGTGCAGCACGCATGTAATGTCAAACGCTATAAGATTACGTTAAAAAAGTTTTTATTGTCAATAGCGCCTATGATTATCTACATCTACCTACATCAAAATAATTAATATGGTGGTTAAGTATTCTTAAATTTTATAATTTGTCGCGCGATTTTCTTAAGGTTTTCCGTCATAAAAACCTTCTCCTCATATACCAAACACAACAAAATCATTTTTATTTATATATACACAATATAGGCTACTTTTTATTTCATCTGTCTATTTGTTTGTTCGTATATTAGGTACACTAAAACAGTACCTACCATTATAGACGAGACTTTAAGGATTAGATAGCAAAAATCCCTATTTTACGCGGACGTAGTCGCAGACAGAAACTTGTTAAAAATATAAGTACCTACTCAAATTTTGCATAAGGTCTAGGAAATGCGAATGTTAATTCGAAAAACTTGGTAATTTTCTAGAAATATTTTGCTTATTATCCTTATATTATGAACCGAGATCCTTATGATCCTAATGAACCGAGACCTTTCATAGGTCTCGGTTCATTAGGATCATAAGGATCTGATAAATATGATATATGATCTGAATAATATCTAAGCTATGTCTACTACGTGACGTAGCGCATTTTTTTGAAGATTTTTACAATAATAAATTTACAAGTTTCATCAATTGAATAATATTTTTCTTTATACCAAACATTTTGCGTCAGAGTAACCTAATACATACAAAAGTAATTCACTATAATAATATGTTAAATTTATACAATACTAATGATTTGAAATCTATTATGCCACAAGGAAAGCTTATGGACAATTCGCTGAGCGATTATTTGTCCCGTACAAAAGAGTTCAACGCGTTGCGTTCACTATGAAAATCTATTTATTATAGTTCTCCCGACCGTTTTCGGCCCCAACTGCTAACCTCAAAGGATATTTGCCATTTGCGCATGACATATTATAGTGCACAAGTTTGTTTGCTAACACAGGTGCACTATCTATTCCTTTACTCTCAAAATTTGGTGAGAGATCAGGCACGGGACCGAAAGCTTTCATACTCGGAGTCACTGGTGAAACACCACACTTTGTGCTAATACTTAGATTTTTCTTAAAAGAAAAAATAGTAGGTACGTACCTAACAGTAAGTAGTATTTGCCCGACCCGACGCTCGAACCCGAGGCCTCGCTAGTAACGGTTAAACACATTACTACTAGACCAATGAGGCAGTTTTCAATTTTTTATATTTATTATTGTAACTAATTAGATTTTTCAATTGATTAAATAGGTACACAAACCCCGAGAATCTCACTTGTTATATGTCACAAACATAGATAGTTCATAATGTTTATTCTAACTGTAAGCAACCATTGAAACAATTGCAGTTATCCAGGAGGCACAGCTACGTATTGTATCAATATTATATCCTATTAATATTGCATATGCTATAGGTTGTGATTGATAATAATATATCTACGTTAGATGGTTGTTGGGCATGCAAGAATTACAAAACGGATTTAGATTAAATTTTGCATATATATTCCTACAGTAATGATGACATTTTTATCGAAGATAGTCATATCGTTACGTGATTAGCCTCCAGAAATGTGGATGTCGATGATATTAATAAATTAGTCAATGTAATATCATATTAAGTATTATGCAAGTACAGAGATTGGACCAAAATAATGTTTGGGAGCTTAACCGACTTTATCCAATATGCATGCCTCAAATTATATGTAGTAATAAGTACCTACCTACAATGAAAGAATGTTCTGTAATAAGTTTAATTAAACTATAGAGTCGCTACTACTCACTATTATTGTTTGTTTACTATTCAAATCCAAAACCAATTCACACATCATACTTTCAACATCACAAATACCACCAAGCCACTTAGAACATAATGAGCTTTATCTGATAAGTAAATATAAAATCACATGAATAGTTGCATTTACCTAACAAAACCGCTGCACAAATAAGTGTTAATAAGCGCGTTTGCGCGCTTGCTTCGCGGGCTAAGTGTCCGAGTGCACTGGGGTTCACGCAGACCGTGCAAAGCCCGAGCTAGCACCATCGGGGCCAAGGCCGCCGCTGCCACTGATTGCGAAGCATTTATTCGTTATGTCAGCTTGTGTTCTACTTATGCAATGGTTACCTACCATTACGGTGCAGTTCGATGGCCCGCGTATCATTAGACATACCTACCTAATTATACTTGTCTAATTAAGGAGCTGGAGCTATTTTCGAACAGGTTCAGGGTGTTGCAATACGGTAGATATTTATTGCGTTCGTCACACGTAAAGTTATTATAATCATCTAGCATTACCAGTATTTTGTTTCTTGTATATAACGAATGAAATATATATATATATAGGTATATATAAACATATTTAATCCGCTTATTGTGTAAAACATTTCATGATGCGTGTCGTATTAATAAAAGGAAAGTAAGCAGTATTTATATAGGCAGTGCGGGATTAGCCCATAAGCAAATTGAGCAACAACAATAACTTATAGCAATAAGGCTTAGTTATGAGACATATTCAAAACATATATATTTGCTAGCACATAAAAGGCGACCAGTTTAAAAATCATAAAGTATAATTATGGATAAATGGGCCCGCGATCGTGAATTACTTATGGTAGACTACCTAATTGATAGGTACCTATCAATTAGGTAGTCTTAAACGGCATTGAATATAGGTAGGTATAAATACATGTATAGTCAACAAAAGAGATAGGTCTACACCATCACTATTCAAAAAATGTACCTAAATAAATGTTTTTGTCACTGCGACAGCCGGTAATTCTGTATGGGTGAAGAGTTCGCTGCTAGTTGTATACAAATGCATATAACAGTAAACTATTCTCATTAACGTATACATATTTTAATATAAACAAAATGTGTAAACCTATCTCTTATGTTGACTGTACATTGTACATAAGAATTAAGAAATATACCGACGTCGTCCACATCTATTGCCCGGGTTGATCTTTAAATAAAATTATATTATAACGTGAGCTTTCTATACTGTCTAGAAAGTAATATGCACTCCCGTGTAGGGTCAGTGTAGAGATATTTGCAAATATATCTCATAACTGCTACAAATTAACTGCTTAATGTTTTTGCATCCAATTCTGAAACCTCTATTAACTAATCTTTATCAATTATCCACTACAGCACAGAAGCTGTTAAAGATGATTAATCAATGACCACATAATTTAAAACAGTTTCGCATGTCTCACTACACGCGATATTTTGCGCAACACATGAAAGGTAATTTTGCGCAAAGATTGTGTATCCTTGGACACACATTACCTGTTAAATAAGATGGTGGTCTTGCAATATAGACATCTTAAGATAAAACTTTACTTACGATGTCTATATATATGATGTATAGGTCAGCCTTTACCAATAAAAATGTGATCTAAAGAGTAAACTAACTTTGTAAGTGCATCTCTTTACAAAACAGCCTATGTTATTGGCTGATGAGCTTTGAAATATTGTTTTAAATCGGTAAACAAATTTTTGAATTTATCCGTTACAAAACACATGTCATTTTTTCTTCTTTAATCCACCTTTTTTATTCAGTGTGTGAAAATGTATTACGCCTGTGTCCTGTGAAGTAGCCCTAGTAGTTGTAGTAGGTAGTTGCTCTTGTAGCGATGGTATTCATTTTCATTTATTCATATTGACAATCTACGTAGCGTAGCGGTGTTTTGCTCGCTTTAAATCTCGGAGGTCGTGGTTTCGATCCTCACGCCGGACAAGAAATCTTTGTGTAATTTTTAAGATTTGGTTGGTTGAGGGACTACCTTCCGTGCCTCGGAAAGCACGTTAAGCCGTTGGACCCGATTTTTATAACATCATCTATAATAATCGTATATCAAGGAACGGATAGCAGCGTTCCATTGTGTGATAAAACATAATACTGCGCCCACTTAAGTAAATTAAAATCAAGTGTTATTTTTTTCCTGAACCATTGTGAAGGTGATAAAAAAAATTCAAAGAAACTTCAAAAGTGTGTTTGAATACAGAAAAATGGGTATAAAAAATTTGGAACATTCTAAGAGCGATATTGGAAAGCCAATTACACAAAGAATGCCGCCCTTTGTAGCAGTTAAAACATTGCAAACGGTCGTAGACGCGATAAGACGGTTTTCTCATTGTTTGATTGAGACGCTCGAGACGAAAGACCAAGAAATCGGCGACCTCGCGCCACGTTCGAAGGTTTAACTACCCCCACCATCTGACACGCGTTCTAGTTTGGCGGGGGAAGCATCCCACCCCCACCAATCACCCCCTCAAATTTAGCGCCCTGGGCCGTCACCCCATCACGCCCCCCTTAACGCCGGCACTGTGTGGAAGGGCCTTTCAAAGAGGACTGGAAGTCTGCTGACTACAACATGTAGTTAAGGTGCCTGTCTCTCCTTATTAAGGGCCTTCTCAAAATCGTAGATGCTTACTTTTTGTTTTGATTTGTCGAACGGATATTATGCAGTAAGCCAGGAGGCTTTTGCTACTTTACCGAGCATAAGGGCGAGCAGACCTCCAATAAATTGTTTAATAACTACAAACTAAGCAACCTGTGCAAGAGGGGCATCCCTTGCTGGCTTGAGGGATTATAACTTTGGTGCTTACTTACAATGGTATTACTGCACCGGGCACTGCATTGTACATATGGACCTGAATATAAAAATATGCAGTGCGCGGCTGTAGCAGAGGAAATGCATTACACATTTCGTCCTAAAATACAGCAAGTAAGTAACCTAACAGATGAAGCTAAATCGCTTGGGAAAGAACATGTTTCAGGAACAACAAAAATACATGTTACAGGAATTTGTCATACCTTTTATTAACTGTAAATACAAATGCGGAAGTAACAAACAGTCTACGCGTGTGAACACTTAATAGTGACTAGTAAAAATGCAACAAATTACTAAATAGGGATGCGGACTAGGTACTTTACATAATTATATATATACTTTTATTTAAAATTGCGAACTGTATATATGTGGATAGTATACTAGTTACTTATTTATTCGACAATAGTAAAGACTGGATATTAAGACATACTATTAAAACACTTAAATTATCACCATAAGCCACTGCATTACTTATTTAACTGCTCATTTTATTGAAAATTAATTAAAACTGGTGGTTTGGATGGACGTGGATCTTTCACTTGAGAACCGGTACATCGCATTTTATTTCTATTTAATTTTTACTTAATTACGTATATATTACGTATTTTTACTATTTATCAACCAGCCAACTAACTACAATATGAAAATAGTCACCATCCCTATTTATAACAAAAATAACATATTATTATATTTAATGTTATTTACAATCTTAAAAATACAATAAATTTTAAATTGTCATCACATTGAAATTAAATTAAAATATCGAATTATATTTTATATCTACAATAAGATTACATTTGGTGTGTCAACTTTTTATTTATATATATGGTGATAAATTGTATTGTGCGTGAACAAAAATCACATACAGACAAGGATCTAGAAAATTCTAGTTTCAAAAAAACAGATCTACCTACAGAAAAATATCTTTCACTTCTTTATTTCATTATCACCTATTTCGCATCGTCCTTTACATTTCTGTTACATAATTAAGTGTAGTGTGATCTTTAAATGTGTATTGATATTAATTTTATAATTGAATTAAAATATATATAATTTATGGGACTTCCTGTCACTAACAAAACAAATCTACAAATCTCTAATGAGTTGCTGAAAAGTCATTTGATAATAATTGAGTGGAAACCTCTAATAAATTATTCAGTCAGTACAAAAAGCGCGTTATAAAATAATTATATTATAAGATTTTTTTATTTTCTTGGAATGTCCACCAACACTTCATCCAATATTCGACAAAACTCCACGTCAATATAAACAAAGCTGTTTTTTTTACAAAAAAATCTTGTTTTTTTTTATTAGACAACAATGATGGTCGTGATTTCATATTCGTCGGTGATAGTGTGATAACTGATAAGTATGCTAATAAGGTTCGTCGTGAAGTTCGAATGTATCAAATTAATAATTGCCCTTTACTACACATACAAAAAAAAAATATATCTTGGTGTACGAAATTATAACTAATTAGCAACTGACACTTACCGAGGTCTTACTATTACCGACGAATTATTTAATGAAGACTTACAGATATATAGCAATATCTAATGGCAAGGTCATAAACGAAAGCGCATGTTTATGTCTTCGAGACGGTAACATTTCAATAATTTATTAAAAACAAATTAAAATTACTGATATGTACTAAAATTACGTTAACATTATTTATTTAGCAATTTCCATCATTGGTAGGCGTAATTTTATTTTAATATACACTTTATTTAAGACATAAATAAAGGTCAATTTACAAAGACTTATGTGACAAATGTGAATGAAACTAAGCTATATAATATGCTATGGTGGGCTTTTCCTATAATGGTAATAAGTAGAATGTTCTAATATCAACTTGTTCAAGAAGTGACTAATTCCATTTTTCTGTATTTCTTTCTAAGTGTAGATACAGGATCCTTGAACAATATTGGATCCAACCGAAGAACGGATCGCATGAGCGGCATGTAGCCCCATGCGGTGGCAAACGTGTTGAGACATGATTGTCTCTGGACAAAGTGTTCGGGGTCACTCCATGCCGATCTGAAAAAAAATTGTGTAATTTGGAGAGAGAGTTGATAATAATAGGAACTCTGTCAGGGGGACTTATCTCACATTCAATTGAGGGACACAAAACCCACCCAGAATAAAAACAATTATTACTGGTTCACACAAAAAAATGTCCCGGGTGGGTATCGAACGCAGAGCACCAGGTCTCTGAAGCAACTGCCGTAACCATTGAGCCACCGGTGCAGTCAACATTAAGAAAGTAGGTATGTATTTTTAATATGACAGCCATGCAGTCGATATTATGAGAATACTGTTATTTTGACAGCGGGAAGTGCAATGAATTCGACGTACATGATATGATATGTAACAGTATCATTGAGTGACAGTAAGAATATGATTATGTATTTACTGTCATTATGTGTTACACTATATCTATACTAATATTATAAAGAGGTAAAGTTTGTGACGTTGTAGACGGTAATCTTTGGATCTACTGAACCGATTTTATTAATTATTTTACCAGTAGAAAGCCACGTCATTTGTGTGTGTTAGCCTAAAATTATGATAAAAATTTGGGAACGGGAAATAAGCGGGTGAATCCGCGCGGTACAGCTAAAATAAAATAAAAAAATGATACTGACTCGTAGCGGTGGTGGTTGGACTTGTACCGGCGGCGCTGCGCCAGCTTGAGCGGCGGGCGGCGCGTGAGGTGCGCCACGAGGCAGTTGAGCAAGATGTCCTCGCAGTTGTGAGCGCGGCGCACGGCGCGGCGCAGCGCGGGCGCGGCCGCCGCGTACTGCGCCAGCGCCGCGCGGTGCACCAGCGCCGCGCCCGGCAGCACCAGCGAGTACGCCGCGCCCCAGCGCGAGCTGTAGCCCCACGCGCCCTGCACGCGCACCACTCATTCAACAGATACGTTCGCTTCGTCAGCCCGTGCGACGTCCACAACTGAACATGGACCTCCTCCTCGAGGGAGGCAGGCGGGTTAGGGACCGCAGTATTATGGAGTAATCGGTGGGTCGTCCTTCTACCATCCAGACCCGAAAAGAAAACGTACAATTGACACAAAGATTTCTTGTCCGGCGTGGGGATCGAATCTACGACCTCTGAGATTTAAAGCGAGCCAAATACCGCTATGCTACGGAGGTTGTCGCTCACACGTTCTATGTTCGCTTCACGCGCAATATATTAGAGAGCGTGTGAAAGAAGTGAACTACACAAGCGCCGAGCTCCACATGTGACACGCTCGAGGAAATCACGCTCCCATGGTCGGGTACTCCTTACAACATCCTTTCCACACCGTTGGTGTGACTTGACGACAGATTGTGCTAACATGTGGCATACCTATGCACCTACAAACTTGGGGCGATTTATAAATTGTTAAGCTGTTTTTGAATACTTACATCTCAGAGTGAATTATAAGTAGTCTGATCAAACAGCAACCTACAGTTTGCCGATCTTTTAGTAAAAAGTAAGACTAACTATTCGCGTTTATTAATTTATTCGTAGTAATATTACCTTTGCTTCATCCCAAAAGTGTGTTCGAGCTGGGTAACCAACAATTCGCTCCGGAAAATGTTGCCATACTCTGAACGCAAAGTCGAGTTCTTCAGCGAGCAGAGGTGCGTCGCCGTCCAGAGAAAATACGGCTGCAGTTGGCACCGCCCATAGAGGCTGCCATCTTGCTGATACTCCTTCACTGTAGTATCAAAACAATATTCTGAATTTTACCACCACTATAACCTACTACTATTTTTTTTCAGACGGACATTTATATATATTAAATATTTATAGTCAGGCTTTTGCTACTTCACCGGGCATAAAGGCGAGCAGGAATCCAGCCTTATTAAATGGTTCAAACAAGCGTAGCCGAGAAAAACTTAACATACTCTAAAATGCAAAATAATAAATAAACATTAAAGTACCGGCGATAGTTTTTGCATTTGGGGGGATATTTCGTATTTTATAGAAAACTTATTTCATTAGGTACATGTTTGTAAACATTTAACTGCAACTTTTTACTTTTTCTATGATTTAACAATTTAAATATATTTAATTTAATGTAAAAAAATTAGCTGTTCCCTGCATTTTGACGAGTTAAATGAACATAAATGTAGGGAACAGCTGTTTTTTTTTCCGCGATATCAGATTTATAGTAAAAATTGTTTTTAATGATGATTACAATGGCCTCTTAAGAGGTTGTTGGTCTTTTACAAATAACCCTGTATATGGTATTTTCCAATTAGATACTAAATTAAATAGTTTAGAAGAGGCATTATAAGAATCAAGTGAAATTGCTTCAGTCTGACGCAGTGTTCTAGTCGTTTTTCACTAGTCACCAATTTGTGTATTATTTTAATGTAATCTATAAAAGATAAACATTTAAAACAGTTTATAAAATATATAATTACCCAGGATAATGTGTGGTAGCGTCCACTACGAGTAAGGGTAGAGGGTCACGTGGATCTCCAGCTAGCCGAGATAATGACTTGAGGGATGGTGCGGCGCGTTCACTGTCCCACACTAATACCACCTGAACAAACATTCATAATATTATCAGCCTTCCTACTGCCATTTGTGAACATAGGTCCACAAATAGCAATACGGAGGTTTTGCCCTATATCCGCTTTTGGCTAAACCCTCTTTCGGGAGGAGGCCCATGATCAGTTGTGTGCGTTATATTATGCCCTGTTGATGATGATGTTGGATTGGTATCAGCAATATCATTCTCTAATACAATAATACATCCCAGCCCAACTTTTAATATAGACTATTTTTTTTTTTTTTTGGAACCTTTATACTTTGGAAGTAATAGAAATCATAGACGGTGGTCCAGAAGCATAGCGAAGTGATCAAGGGCCCTGGGCCAAAAAATACTGGTACCCCTAAACTGTCTAGGATTTATCAATATAATGCACATATTTTAAAAGGCAAAATGAGTATTGCTAATAGAATTTTGGGCCCGCCCTGAGCTCGGGGGCCCCGGAGCAACGCACCGCCCAGGCCTTCGATAGCTACGTCAGTGCCGTGGTGCAGACTGAATTCTTACAAACTACCTAAATGTTAACTTACGTCACGACTAGCGTCCCGCGTGTGGTTTTACCCGTGTAGTTCCCTTCCCGTGGGACTTCATCATTAAATATAGTCTATGTTACTCCTGGATAACGCAGCTTTCTAATAATGAAAGATTTTTTTAAATCAGTCCAGTAGTTCCACAGACTATTTAATGCTTTTTTTTTCGGACGGACATTTTATTTTGATAGCCCTCGAGGCTTTTGCTACTTCACCGGGCACAAAGGCGAGCAGAGCTCCAGCCTAGATAAATGGTTTAAACAATACAAACTAAGCAACCTGCACAAGAGGGCGTCCCCTGTGAGACTTGGACCTCGGCTCAGGGCGGTCGATGACGGGGAGATTGAGCTCCGGAACTACTGGACACTACATTACACATTTTATAGAAGTGTATTTTCAAAACTTTAAATCTTATTTGTTTTACATACATAATTACTGATAACTAAGCAAAAAAACCTACCTTTTCACAATATTCACTGCTCGCTATATTGGCCAGCAGTTTATGCAACGCGGGTGAGGTTGCCTGGACATATAACAAGGCGGTGTAAGTTTTACCGGGAGTGGGAGGCGGCGACTCTAGGGGCACAGAAGGCGCGGGCAGGGGGGACAGTGGAGCGGAGGGACACGATGGAGGGTGAAGAGTGGGGGCGGCTATAGGGAGGTGCACCCGGGAATCCCCGTACGTAGCCAAAGTGCCCAGCGCGCCGGGATATGCGTTCCAAATTAAAGCCTCACGCTGTCTCGATGATTTGTGTGCTAGCACGCGTTCAAATATTATCTGTGGACAGGGAAAGATACATTGTACGATCGTATATTATATTAAAAACAACAATAACAGGAATTAAAATATTTCATAATGACGAGAATGTAACAAGTAGGTATAAATTAATGTAGTACATAAAAGTCGATATCAAATTAATAAAATTACAAAAGAGTGATAATTGCTAATTAACGAATGGTAGGTTATGTCGATTCAGTTTTATTAATGAATGTTCCAGAAAATCACAGTCTATTCCAAATTTTCATTAGAGTTAGGTTTTCTTCAGATGTGATGATCACTTCTGATTATGTAATTTAAGAATAGAATTTCCACTCATCTATGAATCAGACATTTTATGAAAACAAATTAGTGTTGCCAAATCCTACCTTACCTCAATGGTAGTGAAGACAATTTTTTCAATAGAAGATAGATATTGTTCCCATAAAAACTGTGTTTGTTGGCGCAGTACAAGTATACGCTCAGGAGTGACTGAGCGCACCAATTCGGGCACCTAAAAAGATAAAAATATACAAAAGATCATAAATTGCGAGTAATTTTATTTTAAAACTAGCTTCCCGCGCGCGGTTTCACCCGCGTAACTCCCGTTCTCGTGGGTACTTCACAATTAAATATAGCCTATTCATTTGCGGATAGTGTAGCTTTCCAACAGTGAATGAATTTTTCAAATCGGTCTAGTAGTTTCAGAGTCTATTCAATACAAACAATCAAATATTTCCTCTTTGTTGGCTTGGATTAGTATAGACAAATGTAAAAAAGAGCTAAAGTTCAAAACCTTCAAAAAAAATTCTTGGAAGTAAATTTACATAGATTGTACATAATTCATTATTAAATAATTCCAATGATAGAATGGAGCCAAGGTCTAGCTTTTTAAATCTATCTAGCCTTTACCATTTCTTAATTCTTTTTTTTTTTAGATGTCAATTGTTTTAAAAATTAAGCTGTATTCAAAAATATATTCTCATAGTTCAATTTACCCATAATAAAGCCTTCTAACTCTGAAAGAATGTTTATATCAGACCAGTTGTTGCTGAGATTAGCATGTTCAGGCAAACAAACAAACTCTTTAGCTTTATACATAGTATGGATGTGTCATTTTACGAAAAAATAAAGGTTAATTGCTAAGCCCTAATTAAAAAGCCTTAAAACTAAGATAGGATTGGTGATTTTTAGGTTTCCGTAGCCAAATGGCAAAAAACGGAACCCTTATAGATTCGTCATGTCTGTCTGTCTGTCTGTCCGTCCGTATGTCACAGCCACTTTTTTCCGAAACTATAAGAACTATAATGTTGAAACTTGGCAAGTGATGTATGTTGTGAACCGCATTAAGATTTTCACACAAAAATAGAAAAAAGACAAATAATTTTGGAGTTCCCCATACATAGAAATGAAATTTAAAAAAAAAAAACATCAAATCCATACGTGTGGGGTATCTATGGATAGGTCTTCAAAAATGATATTGAGGTTTCTAATGTCATTGTTTTCTAAACTGAATAGTTTGCCCGAGAGACACTTCCAAAGTGGTAAAATGTGTCCCCCCCCTGTAACTTCTAAAATAAGAGAATGATAAAACTAAAAAAAATATATGATGTACATAACCATGCAAACTTCCACCGAAAATTGGTTTGAACGAGATCAAGCAAGTAGTTGTTTTTTAATACGTCATAAACCGTAAACCGCAATTTACCTTTCATTCATTCAACTATTATTAACATCGATCAAAGTTACAACGAACTACAAGAACTTTTATACTATGTTACTTGTTGTATTCTTGATATCAAAAATAGGTAGGCGCTTGCAACTAATACGGAACCCTTCGTGCGAGAGTCCGACTCGCACTTGGCCGGTTTTTTTATAAAACTACTTAGAAGAAGTAACATAGATAACTCTATTTTAAATTTAATCTTATTTTAATAAAATATGCTTTACACATAGAATATTTCACAAAGGGACAATTAGTGACATACTCTATACAGGGTTATTTTTAAAACACCAACGACCTTTTGGGGAATAGAAGTACTCATGATTATGAACAACTTTTACTATGGGACCAACCCTGAAATCGCGAAAAAAAATCAGCTGTTCCATACATTTATATTTACTTACCTCAACAAAATGTATGGAACAGCTGATTTTATTTTCGTGATTTCTGGGTTGGTCCCATAGTAAAAGTTGTTTAAAATCATCAGTACTTTCACCCTCTAAAAGGTTATTGGTGTTTTAAAAATAACCCTGTATAAATCATTAAATTTTAAAGACTGACTACGTTTCAATAATAATTCTAAACGAGTTTAACCTGTAAGAGCAGCCGTTCGTCAGCCCAAATAACAGCCCGCCTCCAGTCAATACGTTCATCAAATGGCAATCTCCAACTGTTACTCAACAGAACTGGTATGCATCCAGCTGCTAATGCTTCAAGAAATCGATAAGACCCGAGTCTGCGACCTCTCGCCACAAGGCAAAATGTTGAATTAGCTAGCAGTTGCTCATAATCAAATCTAAAACAAATTAAGCAAAATATATGTTGCAGTCAAAACTCTTAACCAGTCAAAAGTATTAACCTTTGAATTGTGTCTATATGAATAAAGATATAATTAACTTTGACTTTGACTATTGTAATGTTGGTATTCTGTGGCAATCAATCCATTACAACATCTTTAAACTAAGATTAATTCAGTTCAATTCAGCTCTTGTCCTGGCAAAACCATATAATTCCATTTATTAGATACTATTACTACTATTAATACATATATTTATTCATTTTTAAACAGTCAATTTGGTATATCAATTTATTTAAAATTTAAGAAATATACATTTAATAAAAAAATATTGAACAAGGTTCAACAGTATTCAGATATTTTATTTTTATAAAAACTAAATATATAATGATGTGGAAACAGAATAAGTGATATTTATGTAGTTATTATAAATTAAAATAATGTATAAAAAAAAAGATTTACTTATCATATTCCCTGTTATCTTCATCACATCTTTCATCTCTTAGGTCCTTCCAAGATTTTCCATGGCGACAAGTAGTAACCAAAATAAGATGATTGCCATCATGCAAATGCCACAAAGAGTTTCTAGTTTCACTTCCAATACCATGAACATATCTCTTGCCTTTGAAAGCCAATAAATGTCTTCGAGGAGCTGGGAATGGGTTCCCTGTGGCAGCAGGAGGAACTCCACCACGCTCTGGGTGTTCTTTGTGAAACAATGGTAATGAAATATCAAAGCCATCACGAAATATTGTTTCTGATGCACTAGCTCTAGCCAATATTGCTTCACCTGGTTCAAATCCTAGGGCACCTTCAGCATAATCTGGCCAAGTGCCAGCATACAAATTAAATATGAGGTGATTTCTACCATTTTTCCAATACGGCAAATGTGCGAGACGTGACGCTACATCAGGCACATGTTCTGGAGACAGAGGATCTGCATCCAAAGTATCTATAGCTGGCACAAAGAGACAAGCTTCATTTGGGTCTCTTGTCACATATCGAGATTCTCTAATAACTGATAACACTTTTCTGTAAGATGCACTTACAGGTCCATCACTCGGATAAACATAAATTTTAGGGTCATTGCCACATTTTGAAAAGTCAAAGCATGTCTCCATCCGACATGGAATTGATGTTGCCGATTTTCTATGTGGTTGAGGAGTCAATTCCGACAATTCATCTAATGTAGCGAAGCTAGGAAGCTGATTAATACGATTAAGTTGCGACAAGTCCGATTTCAGATGATAATAACTGCCAAAGTAGCAGTATATTAAAAATGCACATGATACGAATAATAAAACAAAACGCTTCTTTGCCTGCATTGTGGCACTTTAGTTAATTCCGCATTGTTGGAGAATTTTCACATAACTGAAGACATGCAAATCTAGCAAAGAATCACACTGTTGTATATATTTGCAATACAACAAGATTCATTATACTGGCATTAAATGAAAAACTAATAAAATCACAGTGATCAAATAAAAATAATATTGAAAATAAAATATGTTACGGACAAACAAGCTTTTAATTAATGACATTAGACGAGGACACCCATGTCAAATGCATTCTGACACCAGACACCTGTCACTCAGTAATGAGTGAAAATTGTTTTGTCAGTGTCATAAATTTGTAATTATTTTTTTTATTGGATTTTAATGACCTGGTCACTTTGACCTTTAAGTCAAGGTAAAATTTGTCAAAATCGTAGAAGCTTGTTTCACTAGAATCTCGACTAGAGTGGATGGCCTAATATTTTTATTTAAAGAGCAAAATACATCATATTTTATATGATATTTTTTGCTTTTTAACAGAACTTGAAAATTTTTGTGGAACATTGCAGCGTGGAGTTCTATTTTTTTGTGATGACCCTCATACGTGTACCTACTACTGTAACTAGCAACACTCAAATACGGCGAATTACTTTTTATTAGGGTTCCGTAGCCAAATGGCAAAAAACGGAACCCTTATAAGGGTTCCGTTTTTTGCCATTCGTCATGTCTGTCTGTCTGTCCGTCCGTATGTCACAGCCACTTTTTTCCGAAACGATATGAACTATAATGGTGAAACTTGGTTAGTAGATGTATTTTGTGAACCGTATTAAGATTTTCACACAAAAATAGAAAAAAAACAATAAATTTTGGGGTTCCCCATACATAGAACTGAAACTCAAAAAAAATTTTTTCTTCGAACCCATACGTTTATGAATCATCTATGAATAGGTCTTCAAAAATGATGCTGAGGTTTCTAATGTCATTTTTTTCTAAACTGAATAGTTTGCGCGAGAGACACTTCCAAAGTGGTAAAATGTGTGTCCCTCCCCCCTGTATCTTCTAAAATAAGAGAATGATAAAACTAAAAAAAAAATATGATGCAAATAACCATGCAAACTTCCACCGAAAATTGGTTTGACGAGATCAAGTAAGTAGTTTTTTTTTAATACGTCATAAACCGTTAACTTTAGGTAATCCTATTATTGAATATATTAGTTATCGTATATTATGATACCATACCTATTACTGGGTATTAGTCAAATTAGTGAACTGATTAATTATTAGCTAATCTATCTAATATCGATACTGCGTTTATTCTCCATAATAATTAATATGAAATACAAGATTCTCACGAATATGCACTTTCATTATTTTATTCACGTATGCCTATTACAAGAAGTGATTCGGTGATTAAATTTTCCTTCATACTTTAACAAGCTTAGGAATATCAACGTTGATTACGTTGGCGTATTTAAAAAGTTAATCACATAATTACGCTTCCCTATTAATTATTTGACTGATACCTGGTAACCTATTACTCTAAACTCACCTAACCTAATATTAACATACATGGGTTGTATTATAATACCTGTACCTATTACGAATATATTAGTCACATCTCTACTTTTTATTACTAGCAACATTAGAATTGGCCGTGCCGTACTTGTATGTATGTATCGTGTTGTTGCAATATTGAGAGAGGGGCCTGTGTTTTGTGGAAAATTGATATTACTTCTAAGCGGTAAGTGAAGTGAAACTGTTAGTCATGATAGTAAATAAAGCAATACAGTAAATACATAGTGAAATTATTTTTTTATAAGTAATGGTTCTTCAGCTCATCTCCATGCATCCGACGCCATTTTACCTTTAGCGGCATTCTTATATTTAATTGATTTTCGGTTGATTAAACCCTTTACTTTTCGGTTACTATTAACTGCGTTCTTACATCTACCAAACTTCTAGGATTACTCATCCATATCCATATCTAGTCATTATTCTATTGTATTTTTGAAATGTCATCGACTAATATTAATTCAGAGTTTACACGTCGCAGAGGTATACTTCAATGGCAGAAGTAAAATAACAATTTTACATTCAATTCATAGCTCTTTGTATATTAACTGTTTTTTTTATAATTTATACACTAATAGCATGATTAATTTCCTAACCAGTGACCCATATTGTGATAGACTTTCATTAAAACCTTATAACCTAAAACCCCTAGGACACTGTAAAATTAATCCAGTCTTAGGGGCGGATATATTTTACGAGTTATGATGTGTATTACTAATTGGCTGATACAATATAATAAATAATATAATATGATTTTTGCTTCTATAAAATGTATTTTCATATGTATTATGTGCGCTTACATGCTAAATTTCATTTAAAATGTCAATCACTCCGCTCCTAAGACAAGCCACTGACCAAACCTTTCAAAAAAATATGTGCTCAGGGGATTCTGATTGCCAATAAATAAAAAAATATGAAGATTGTGTGTTCACAATCGCGAAAGCCTCCGTAGCGTAGCGGTATTTGACTCACTTTAAATCTAGGAGGTCGTGGATTCGATTCCCATGCCGGGCAGTAAATCTTTGTGTAAATTATAAGATATCCTTCCGGGTCTGGTTGATTGGGACTACCCTCCGTGCATCGGAAAGCACTTCTAAGCCGTTGGCCGATTGTTATAAAATCATATATAATAATCGTATATCAAGGAACGGGCAGCAGCCTTTCCTTGTGTGGTACAACATAATAATGCGGTCATCAACCCGCCTGCCAAGCGTGGTGACTATGGCGAATATCCTCCCCGGGAGGAGGCCCATATTTAGCAGTGGACGTTATACGGGCTGATGACGAATTGCAAAATGGATCTGAACAAAAAAAGCATGTGTAGTAATTAATTTTAATATCTTTTTTTTATTCTCTTATTACTACTAGTAATTTTAATAGTTTCTTTCGAAGTATATGTTGCACATTAGACGCTCAATCTGGATTGCGATAAACGGATCGAGATCATGGATTTCAAAATATTTGATAATTTGCGATCCGTTGTCGCGATCCGTCAATCACACACATTAAACCGTCAATCTGGATTGAGATCAATGATCTCGATCACGGATCACGATCCAGATTGAGCGTCTAATGTCGGCCTAAGACAACACTGCACTGACACCAAAGCTTCCAAAAAAGACTTAATGTCAAAACACTCGGCTCCTAAGACAACTCTCAGACCAAAGACCAAAACTTCAAAAAAATAAAATACTTGAATGTCAAGACACTGCTCTTCAAGCAACACTCAGACCAAAATTTCTAAAAAATGACTCAATGCCACAATGCCAAAACTCTGCACAGTGTTAAACAACCCTCTGATAATTATTACTTAATGCCAAAAATCTGCTTGTTGTTAGACAACCCACTGACCAAAACTGGCAAAAAATTACCCATTTTGTTGTGTTTTTTATAAAAGTATATATATATGTATTTTTTTTAAATTTAGATCAGTCCCATGTCCAATTATAAATTATTGTAAAATTTATTCTCAAAATAATTTCCAGCACATATTATATAATTATGTACAAAAACTTAACATGATCTCATTCAAATTCAAGAAGATTATTTTAATTCTTCTAATAGGCTGAAACATTGCTTCTATAAAATGTATTTTCATATGTAGTATGTGCTTAACATGCTAAATTTCATTTAAAATGCCAAACACTCCGCTCCTAAGACAACCCACTGTCCAAACCTTCCAAAAAAGATATTAATGCCAACACACTTGGCTCCTAAGACAACACTATCCAAAAAAGACTTAGGCCTACTGTCCACGGCGGTGTAGCTCCGTAGACGCGTATTCGTCATTATATGCTTGATGTACGCCTGCTTGCAGCTTACATACAAAACTGTAACTCTGTCGACGGAGCAGCAACGTCGCGCTCGCGTCGCTTCATTCTGGCTTCATGACGCCTGCCGTACCGCATGTCATACGCCCGAACGTACATCGAGTGAACGCACGTGTTTATTTTAGTAAAAATGGCGGCAACGGCCGCGAACTTTGTTCAACTTCCAGACCCCGCTATCCCATACTTGGTTATTTTTTTTAAACCACCCAGAAGTAGGATTTTGGTGATTTTTTTTCTTTTTTTCATAGTGCCCCATTTCGTATCCACTGACCAAAACTTCAAAAAAATAAAAGACTTGAATGTCAACACACTTTGCTACAAAGGTAACACTCTGACCAAAACATCAAAAAAATTACTTAATGCCAAAACTTTGCTCGTTGTTAGACAACCCACTGACCAAAACTAAATAAAGAGCTTCTGAAGGACTTCAAGTATCTGTGTTCCACCCGCATTCAGAAGCTCAGATGTGATTCCGTCATCACCCAGCCCCTTGTTGTTTTTAAGCTGTTTAAGGGCCATCCTAATCTCATACAGGCTGATGTCCGGGAGATATTCGGTATAGTGTCGAGTCAGCCTTACTCTGGGGTCTTTGGCTTGGCTGTTAGCAGGCCTGATTGTTAAGGTATACAGCTGACTATAGAACCTCTCTATCTCCCCTAAAACCTCTGGCTTACTTGAGGTTACTGCCTCATCTTCCTTCTTCAGCTTTGTCAACTGGTTTTGCCCAACAGAGGTGTCTCTTACGTCACTTTGGAGCCTTGGTTTCGCTCTATCGTCTCCTTAATACGTTTCGTATTATAGGAGCGAATGTCGTGTCGGAATGACATGATGTTTGTATGTACAAAAAATCAAAATAATCTCATTCAAATTCAAGAAGATTATTTTAGTTACTTGAAATTCTATTAAGGAATGCTGTAATTTATTGGCACATTATGAGTAAAGTAGTATAAATCTATCAGTAAAATTGTATTTTGACCAAAACGGTCGAAATACAATTTTACTAATTGATTTATTTCGCAAGTGACTATTCTGAATTCTAATTAACATTTATGATTTTGTTACTGTACCTTTTCTATGTGAATATATTAACATTTTAGTGTCATAGACGAAAACTCCAAACAAAATGACTGTATTTAAATATATGAGAAAAATATAGTTCAACAAAATATTTATTATCTTTGCATTAGAAAATCATAGAAACTGGTTTAAAAAAAATTGATTTATGACTATCAATTTTATATAAAAAATATAATAATAAAAATAAATTTTCTAATATAGCCAAATCAGCATAATGTTATATGTTTACAAGCAAATATCTCAAAAATGTGATGTGATGTGATGTATAAATTCTAATTATTGTTTAATTTTTTAACTCATACTGAATTACAAAAAAATCAAAATAATAATTTTGAGACATAAAAAAAAAATATTTGTTGACCAGTGTAATTATCAATTGGTTAGATAACTATCTAACCAATTGATAATTTAAGTTACTTTGTCATTTGGTTGTAAAACATAGACTGTATTGATCTTAGTTACAAAATCTACTTTTGTAGAAGAATAAAAAAGCCTTATTCCATGACAAGTATAAGGATAATAACATTGACAGAATGCATTCTGATCTTAGTACACATCACGGTTAATTCAGAGCTATCACACCTAATTTCATTTTAGTTAAGACAGGACAATGTCTGTTGGGTCAGCTAGTAATAAATAAAGGGCCTAATCATAGAAATTCATTTTACCTTTGTGGGTCAACGAAGACATGATATAATATGCCTTTTATGTTTCAGATGTCTTCTAGGGGACGTGGTTATGGCAGAGGTTCTTACAGTGGAGGCAGAGGGGGTGGTTATAGGGGTTCTTATAGAGGAAATAGCAATCGCGGTTCATATGAAAGCCGTGGCGGAGGTCGCGGTGGCTACTCTTCTTACAATAATGAGTCCCGCTATAATAGCAGTAGTGGCAGCAGATACAATGCTGGTCGAGAAAGGATTGATGATTCTTACAAAAAGCCTTATAGATCTGTAAGTATTTGTTTAATTTATTTTTTTATTAAATTCAAATTTGCCATAGCCTAGTTAGGTTTATTAATAGTATAGCAGTGTTGTTAAATTGAATGTAGGTAATACAATTATTTCATGTGTTATTTTAGGAAAGCTACTCCAACCGAGATTATGGTGGTCGATCAGGTTCTCCAGAAAGGAAAAGAATAAGGATGGAGGTCAGTATGTCGTGAGTTAACAAGGGTATAATAAAACACCCACAAATAATGATCATAATTTATAATTAAATATGATGCTATGAGCATTATATGGACTGATGGAAACAAATTCAAATTATGAATATAACACATAGTAAAAGACAATAATGATAAAATTATTATAGATGACATATCAATTGTAAAGAACTAATGAGAATCTGAATCTGAAAAGGAATAATATTTGGAGAAATTTCAATGGCAGTAAGTTTCACAAATAAAACATGCTCCACAAAGAATACAATCTTGCAAATTTAGTTATAGCTGGTTATTTGATTAAAAAGAAAATGAAAAAATTAGTTGTCCATGTTGTTGGATTGATGAGCTGATTCTGGGTACGATAGGCTGATAAATAGCCATTTATGAATCATTTTCCGGCATGAATTAGAGATGCTAGAGGAGTAAAATGAGGACCATTATGTTTTCTTCAATTATTACTATTGAAACAGAACTGAGCAATGGTATTATTGATACAGTAGGATGAGAAGTTAGAAATAATTCACTTCAAGGCTTATTGTCTTATTCACATTTGGACCACCTTACTTCCTTTTTACATAACCAATCATACAATTTGTGATGTATTATTATTTATTTACATGCCTTATTATCCCCTACAGTCAGGCAATACCAAAAATGAAAAGATAAAATATATTTCACACCTAAACTGGTAAAATTCTGATGATGAATATTGAGAAAAGAGTATTAAATCGCACCGGACTCGTATATATCCTCCACAACGGAGTCTCTCGATGCCCATATCTTTCGAAAGCCGTTACCGACCCCCCAGACTATAGAACTCGAACCGGCGATAACGAACGAGAAGATAAATATCGTTTCCATCTTTCATCGTACACCCTATTTTGTTTCTCTGTGTAAAGCGTGTCGAAAGAACCAAAGAGAGTTATGTACAGGGGTCCTCGAGCGATAGACGTAGCCATGACGGCGGCGGCCATTACGGCAGCTCGTACGGCGCCCGGCAAGAGAGTTACGGCGGCGATCGGAGATCGTTCGGCGGCGAAGAGCGCAGACGCTCGCCCGCGCGAGATAGCTACCGCAAGCCCAGCGGCATGGGTCCGCCGCGCGACGCGCTGCGCGTGAGCTCGCGCCCGCGCGCGCCGCGCCGCTCGTTCCGCGGCCGCACCATGCGCTCGCGAGCCTCCTTCCGCGGCGCGCCGCGCTCGCGCGGAACCTTCGCCTCGCGCCGCTACGCCGACAGATCGCTCGGCTACACTCGCGCCTTCAGAACTCTCAAGGGCCGAAGGTAACTCGATACCTAGAGTATCCACGTACACGTTGCTTAACCTTAGATTGTCCACACGAAGTGATGAAACGGGAGAGGTTTATCTGGAAACCGAATTTGAATGTTTGACCGAAACGAGGAAACGATGCGGTTCCCGATCACTCGTAACACATGCTAAATAGTCTGAAGTATTACAAAATTGTAGAATTTTGATGTTTTACATGTACCAAGAAATTACCGAGAAAAAGGATGCTGTCTTTGAAGAAATCCAGTAGTTGGTATAATATAGTACAAAACTAAATAAAATGAAAGTAAAGGAGGAAACTTATCTTCATTGAGACAGACCGCCTTATCATTATACATTATTTGCAATTTATTGTTAAAAACTTCCTGACCACATACATCACTAATTCATTATTTATTGAAAAGCAGTTCAGTGAAATCTAAGGAAGAAGAAGCTTCCTCTACAGAAGAAGACTGGGATGCCGATGAAAAGGAAGAATCAGCAGAGGAAAAGAAAGAATCCAAAATTAAGTCTCCCAAGGTAAGTTTCTAGAATGTTTAAATTTAGCCTTGTTTGGCACTGAAATTGTTATTTCAAATTTGAATGGTGCAATTAATCAACCTCAATACCTAATGTATTATAATTATACAAGATGAAAAAAGGCTTATTAATTTATTAAAAATAGAGAAAGTTAACATGTTAATGCAAATATTAGGTGGAGGCGGAAGTGTCTGAGGGCGAGGGCGAAGGAGCCGAAGGTGACGAGACAGACAAAGAGCCGGACGCAGCGTCCGATGCGGGGCAGCCGCGCGCCCGCCCCTACGTGCACCTCGCCTGTGTGCACTGCAAGGAGAAGTGCGCCACGTTCTCGGTCAGTCTTCTACTCACCTAGTTTATGCTTTATCATTTTTTATCAATTAATTTTAGAAAGTGACAACATTTTATATTTATCTTGAAAAGCTAAATTTTTTACGCTCTTTTTCTGACGTCCGATGTGTAGACGTACGTGAAGCACTTGGTGTCGAGCAAGCACCGCGCGGCCATGTCGGGCGTGGCGCGGCGGCACAAGGCGCAGCTGCTGCGCATGCGCGTGGCGCAGCGCGGCGCGCAGCGGGAGCTGGAGGCGGCGGCGGGCGCCGCGCTGGCGCCGCGCACCACGTTCTGCCCCGTGTGCCGCCTCAACCACCGCACCACGCGCCACGCGCACAACCTCACCGACACGCACCGCACCATGAAGCGCTTCCTCATGCCCTACTGCCAGATCTGCCGGTTCACGTTCCGCTCGCCCATGATCTACGAACACCACATCTGCTCCGTGGAGCATCTCAAGGTGAGTGCCACTCTTCTTGCTTTCTACTATTGATGACAGCTGGACGACGATGACACCTGTTCTGTGTTACCTCTTTTGGAATTGAACGATAATTTCTAATAGTTGTTGTAGTTACATACAAAGCCCTCACTACTTAATGTCTATGGCTTTTCATCACACTTTTTCATTAACTTACTGACATAAACATGGATACAATTATTATTATTATTATATCCATTATTAATTCTAACCAATTATATATTTCTATTATTTTATTTTTAGAGAAAGGCCCGTATGTCCGCTCGTCGTGCGAGTCCAAAGGCCGAGGGTAGCGGCGACGAGGGCATGGATGTGGATCTAGATAACTTCATGACTCTTGATTCTGTGGGAGATGTAGATGGTAGCTCTTTTATATTCTTATTTCTACAAAATCAATTAAAAATATATCTTTGTAAAGTTTATGCATGCATGGTTATCTAACCATGCATTTAAGTTTTCATTCAACAGTGTAATCTTTGCTCAAATGATCTATTACTTTGCTTACCATATCATAATATTTTGTTGTTAATATTTTAGAAGTCGAAGAGGATGATGATTCAGGAGCTGAAAAGAAGGACGATTCTTCTCCAAAGAAGACGAAAGTAGAAATAAACATCGGAAGTGAACACATTAAAAAGATGGAGGTAAGAAATTCATGATTTATTCTACACTACTGTAGACTTTTAAACATTGAATGTATCATCAATTTATTTATTGTATACTATGTACTCACTATACACATATGGTCTACAGTTATCAGCCATTATCAAAGATGAAAGAGTGAGTTATAACATTCGTAATCGATGTGCAAGTAGCAAAGTAAGATTTGTGGCCAGCATCATTTGACACCCGAAATAAGAAAAAGGCCTTCATAACAGTGAAATAAGCTGCCATAGTCGTCGTCTATAACAACAATAGGTGTCCAATATTTTTTGTAATGAAACTGACGGACCTAATATATTTTGTTAGTCGTCATCACTATTATAGTATATGATCGTATGTACCAGGTGTGGTGGTGCGAGCTGTGCCGTGTGTACTTGCCGCAAGTGGAGGCGGGCGGCGCGGACGAGGCGGAGACGCTGCGGCGCCACTGCCGCGTGCGCATCCACCTGAGCCGCTACGTGCAGCACCGCGACACGCGCACGCTGCGCAAGCACGCCGAGCGGATACACCGCCAGCTGCACCAGCAGAAAGGTAACGCTACTGTGCCGCGTGTACTTGCCGCGTGCATCCACCTGAGCCGCTACGTGCAGCACCGCGACACGCGCACGCTGCGCAAGCACGCCGAGCGGATACACCGCCAGCTGCACCAGCAGAAAGGTAACGCTACTGTGCCGCGTGTACTTGCCGCGTGCATCCACCTGAGCCGCTACGTGCAGCACCGCGACACGCGCACGCTGCGCAAGCACGCCGAGCGGATACACCGCCAGCTGCACCAGCAGAAAGGTAACGCTACTGTGCCGCGTGTACTTGCCGCGTGCATCCACCTGAGCCGCTACGTGCAGCACCGCGACACGCGCACGCTGCGCAAGCACGCCGAGCGGATACACCGCCAGCTGCACCAGCAGAAAGGTAACGCTACTGTGCCGCGTGTACTTGCCGCGTGCATCCACCTGAGCCGCTACGTGCAGCACCGCGACACGCGCACGCTGCGCAAGCACGCCGAGCGGATACACCGCCAGCTGCACCAGCAGAAAGGTAACGCTACTGTGCCGCGTGTACTTGCCGCGTGCATCCACCTGAGCCGCTACGTGCAGCACCGCGACACGCGCACGCTGCGCAAGCACGCCGAGCGGATACACCGCCAGCTGCACCAGCAGAAAGGTAACGCTACTGTGCCGCGTGTACTTGCCGCGTGCATCCACCTGAGCCGCTACGTGCAGCACCGCGACACGCGCACGCTGCGCAAGCACGCCGAGCGGATACACCGCCAGCTGCACCAGCAGAAAGGTAACGCTACTGTGCCGCGTGTACTTGCCGCGTGCATCCACCTGAGCCGCTACGTGCAGCACCGCGACACGCGCACGCTGCGCAAGCACGCCGAGCGGATACACCGCCAGCTGCACCAGCAGAAAGGTAACGCTACTGTGCCGCGTGTACTTGCCGCGTGCATCCACCTGAGCCGCTACGTGCAGCACCGCGACACGCGCACGCTGCGCAAGCACGCCGAGCGGATACACCGCCAGCTGCACCAGCAGAAAGGTAACGCTACTGTGCCGCGTGTACTTGCCGCGTGCATCCACCTGAGCCGCTACGTGCAGCACCGCGACACGCGCACGCTGCGCAAGCACGCCGAGCGGATACACCGCCAGCTGCACCAGCAGAAAGGTAACGCTACTGTGCCGCGTGTACTTGCCGCGTGCATCCACCTGAGCCGCTACGTGCAGCACCGCGACACGCGCACGCTGCGCAAGCACGCCGAGCGGATACACCGCCAGCTGCACCAGCAGAAAGGTAACGCTACTGTGCCGCGTGTACTTGCCGCGTGCATCCACCTGAGCCGCTACGTGCAGCACCGCGACACGCGCACGCTGCGCAAGCACGCCGAGCGGATACACCGCCAGCTGCACCAGCAGAAAGGTAACGCTACTGTGCCGCGTGTACTTGCCGCGTGCATCCACCTGAGCCGCTACGTGCAGCACCGCGACACGCGCACGCTGCGCAAGCACGCCGAGCGGATACACCGCCAGCTGCACCAGCAGAAAGGTAACGCTACTGTGCCGCGTGTACTTGCCGCGTGCATCCACCTGAGCCGCTACGTGCAGCACCGCGACACGCGCACGCTGCGCAAGCACGCCGAGCGGATACACCGCCAGCTGCACCAGCAGAAAGGTAACGCTACTGTGCCGCGTGTACTTGCCGCGTGCATCCACCTGAGCCGCTACGTGCAGCACCGCGACACGCGCACGCTGCGCAAGCACGCCGAGCGGATACACCGCCAGCTGCACCAGCAGAAAGGTAACGCTACTGTGCCGCGTGCGCATCCACCTGAGCCGCTACGTGCAGCGAAAGCTGAAAGTGAGCCTCCTTCCGAGGGCTTTTGCCATAAACAACACGCTTGTTTGGCGGAGGAAATGCTGCCCGTTCCCTACAACCGTTCCTAACAATCGGGACCAACGGCTTCACGTGCTTTCAGAGGCACGGAACCCAGCCCTCAGCCAACTAGACCCGGAAGGAAATCTACACAAAGATTTCTTGTCCCGCATGGGGATGGAACCCACGACCTCCGAGATTTAAAAAGAGCTTACTACCGCTACGCCACGGCGGTTACACACAATATAACGATACTCAAGCCGAACTGGACATCGTTATACTAGATTTCTAGTTGGCAAAGTTTTGACTGTTATAAGAAATTAAACTTAATTTTCATTAGAATAAATAAGGTTATTATAACAGGTACAGCTGTCACAGTCCCATACCATGAAGTCGAGTATGGTGTTGTTAAAGATGCCATTTCCGTGGTGATAGATTTTATGATGATATATTTCGATTCTACAATGTTTTTAGATATTACCACCGACAGCGATGTTTTATACGATTGCGTCCGATAAAAATATTCTATTCCCTAAGAATGTTCAGTGATTCTTAAAGCAGTCCAGGGGGTCTATGTTGACGTTAAATAAAATAGGGTTCCTAGTTGTAGGTGTGAAAAGTAGCAACATGGGGTGCATCTAAACCAGCTTATAGCGACGAAAAAAAAGGTTGGAAGCCTTCGTAAAGTTGAATTATTAGCTATATGATATATTATTTAAAGTTAATAATTATTGTTACAGAGGAGGAGAAAGAAGCAGCTGCTGCCGAATCTGGTGAAAAGGTCAAAGCAGAGAAAAATGAATCAAATGAAGACACTAAAAAGAAACTAGATAATGGAGGCGACAGCTCTATTGCTTCTGGTTGGTAAAATAAAAATTTTATTAAAAATAAATATTAACTTATATACATTTGCCACAATATTAATTACTCTACAGCACACTTCATTTATTAGATTTATTTCTTAGATAATAATTAAAATGCCTTTCTTTATAAGGTTTATAGTTGCAGTTATTTTATTAAATATTTATGCATTATCAACTTATTTACAGGGAATGAGGACAAGCTGTGGGCTGACGTTGATAAAGACATTGGTGAATTACTGCGAGAGGTAGACCCTCAGGGAAACGAAGGAAGTGACGACGATGAAGATCTTGGAAGGTATATTTCTTATTAAATTAGGTGTACCCTACACCTAATTTAATATTCTATTAATTATCTATTAACACATTTTATTTTCTATTTCAATTTTTATTCCGCTTTACCGCAATCTCTATTATGAAAAGGAGATACATTTTTTAAAACGTATGTGCTAATTTATATATTTTATTTTCAGATACGATAAATTTCGTAAGAGCGACAAAAAAGCTAAAAATGGAGAGACTGTAGAAACTTCTACTAATGACACTGAAGACGCTAATGCTAAGAGTAATGCTGAAATTGATGCAGCTGCCTAAACACAACAATTAGAAATAAGTGTCTAATTTTAAGAAAAAATACTCTATAGCAACTTTTTGTTTTTATATAAATTGGATATTTATGAACGTAAAATCAAATCTACAAAGGTTACTTACTATGAAGTATAGCTAATTTTAGCGCTAAATAAATAAATTTACATTTTATTAAAAAATGTAAGTGTAATGATTGTTCAATAATATAACTTAAATTTTGTTTTGCAATGGAGCAATAAGAAACTGGTTTCGTATTAGAGTGTAATTGTTTGTATAATATGCAATACCTTAGCATTTTAGTCAGATGTAGCTTATTCGATTATTAATAAAATAATTATTTACAGTTGCTTGTTTTCATTTCGAATACAACTAATGACTCAAAACATAAGTTCAATGCTACGCAAAATGTTGTTTACGCACCAGCCCACCTAGCACAGGCACAGCTCTATATTATTAAATCGCGAGCATGGCCACGCTTCTCGACGGTGAACCGCACCCCGACGAGGTTCTATATTTTACGGTTTCCTATAAGGCACAAAAGTAATTTTATTTTCTCTGACAAATTTCAGTAGGAATGCCCATAATGCATAGTTTCGAAAATATCTCGGCAATCTATTAGTGGTCACGTTCCCGTGGAAATCTTTTTATTATATATAGCTAGATAACTCGCTGAATTGAACATGTTCTAATTTTATATAGACCATGAAAGTTTTATAAGTTTATCTGTTGCACAGAGTCACAAGATAGGCTCGCGATGTGCTCTGCTGCCCAGGCAGTAGTACTGCCATACTGCCGCAGTACAAAAGAGCTCAAAACAAATCAATCAAAATGAAGTTGAATACCGTAAAACGGGGTGTATAGAAATTGCGGGGCGAATAGAAAAAATATCAGGAAATTTTTCAAGGTTAACATTTTACTATTTTGCGTTGAAGAATTTTGGTAGAATTTTAAATTTTAACATATCAACATTTTTTCTTTGCGATGGCAACAATTTTTAATTGTCAAAATTGGCATTTATCCTTCAAACTGTATTCAAAGTGTACCTTCTCTTTACGTGTTTTATTTAACTGCCAAAACTTATGATTTTAGGTCGGAAAAACTAATGGATTGTGCTATTTAATGTGTTTATCTCATCAGGTGTACGATAAATTATAAAAATACAGTGAAGGAAAGTGAGAATCCGCTATTAAAGTTCAAAAAATTTTTAAAATCACAGAAGGTGTAAATTTATTGTATAAAAGGGGTCAATAGAATCTATTGAAGGGTAAATAGAACTGTAGTATGGGTTTAATGGAAACCTAGTAGGGAATAATAGAAACGCTAAATGTGTGAATAGCAACTAATGAGGGGTTAATAGAGATAAATAAATAGGGTTGTCAAATCCTTAATAACTACCTACTTTTATATTTTCTGTATTATTTAATTGTAAGTTCGTATAATTTAGATGAGATGTGTAGATTAAGTGATTGATATGTAAATAATATTTTTTTAAGTGATAATTTTCATTGACAGATTCATATCACCGTAGGTATCATGCCGCGTGTATATAGACCCGATCCTACCAAAAAAATAGGTATATAAAAATATAGCCTCGAAATCGTACAAACGTTGTGGAAGAGTATGCATCTTCAATAATATTAAATTAGAAGAAGTTGCAAAAAATACGGTATATACAAATCGGTGTTGTATAGTCACAGTACCCGGGTTATGAAGCAACATGGAGGCCAAAGAGCTTTATCCGACGAAACTGAAATGTTCTTAATAGAAAACATAAACAAATGTGCAGAATGGGGTTATCCCTTAGTTACTTTGGATCCCAGGTACATAGTAAAAATGTATCTTGCTAAGATAGGTATAATCCATAAAAGATTTAAAGACTATTTTCCAGGACCGGATTTTGTGCAGAGCTTCCTTTTTAGGCACAATAACGAGATTTCTCAAAGCGAGTCTTAAGGCTTATAAGCGAGTTTATGTATAAGCGACTTTTAATTGAGATAATAGTTTTTAATTCTGTTATTTTATTTAATTCAAATAAAAATACGAATACCTATCTTGTGTGATTTTTTTGAAAAGAGATAATATTTCGTAAAAATAATATCGATCAAAATACACGCATCCTTAATTATTTATATTTATACACATAAATGGACCAATTTTGAATTTCATTTAGCATTTACAAACCAAAACAATTTCTAAATACACGACCTTACATTTTTGCAGGTTGGATAACTCATTTTTGGCAGCCCTAACTGTTTTTCCATTCACCCCTTTATGCATTTCTATTGACCCCAGTTGTCGGGTGAATAGAAATTATACATATTTTATTAAAAATCTACAAAACCTTTGCTTTAAGTTAAAACAATATTGGTTCAGCTCTTTCTTTATGGTACCGGACATGATATAAAATAACCCGTGATTAAAAAAATCAATAACTGACAACACATTCTTATGACAAAGTTGAAAATCATTGCTATTCACCCCGTTTTACGGTACTTTTTCTAGCTCCAACCTGTCAGACTGCTTGATTGATACATTATGGTAAATGTTATCAAAACTCCTCAATTTATAATATACCAACCACCGTAAAGGCTATATTAAAAATTGCGGAATTTCAAGCAGTTGTACACATGTTGTACAGAAGAAAATTTTCTGTATTTACTTGTATCTTGTTTCACCATACAAATTAGAGGACCAAACTCAATGAGTGTAATTTTTTTTTTCAAGGACTGCTTGTTTAACTTTAGTTGTGTCAGTCAAAATTGCGGGATCAAACCTGGAATCCAGATAATTTTGATACTTACATATTCTACATGATCTTATAATATAATACTTCAAAGTTACTGTTACAATAATTTTCAAGTTCACCCGCGTAACTCCCGTTCCCGTGGGAACTTCATAATTAAATATTAAGTTTTTTTTTTTTTTTTACTACATATAGGCTTACGTTTGACCATAATCTCGCTTGATGGAAGGCGAAGATAAGGCCTAAGATGATACACGCTTGCCTAGAAAGTGTCTGTTCACTTTAGCCTTAAAGATGTCCAGATTATAGCGTTCCGGAAAAACTGACGCCGGCAGAGAATTCCACTCCTTAGCCGTCCGCATTATGAAAGAAGAAACAAATCGCTTCGTGCGTATTGAAGGAATGTCTACAACAAAAGGGTGAAACCGCTCGCCGCGCCTAGTCGTCGGGTGATGGAAGGGTGAAGGGGGTAATAGGTTATGTAGAACCTCCGCACACTCCCCGAAATGCAACCGATAAAAAACTGATAGGCAGGCCACTCGTCTACGGTGTTCGATGCTCTGAAGACTTGCCTCCACCAGTGAGTTATTGCCTATGACTCTCTTCGCTCGGCGCTCTAATGAGTCCAGAGCATCCAGCTGATATCCAGCAGACCCATCCCAAAGATGAGAACAGTATTCCATTGAGGAGCGAACTTGAGCTCTGTAAAGACTTAAGAGCTGCTCCGATGTGAAGTACCGCCTCACCTTGGAGAGAATGCCAAGTTTTTTGGCTGCAGTGTTTGCAATGGACTCGATGTAGTGACCGAAGTTTAGATTAGAAGAGAGGTCAAGCTCTAGGAGCTCAAGATGGGCGCTGATCGGAACGGAGACATTCTGGAAAGTCGGAGTCAGTTGGAATGGACTCCGTTTCGCCGAAAAAAGACACGCCTGTGTTTTTGAGGGGTTAAACCCAACCAGGTTGGCATCACCCCGTAAGGAAACAGCCTCCAAGATCGAGTTCACCCCTCAATCATCGACTCCCTGAACGACTGGACCATTGACCCAGACTTCGCATCAGACAAGTATCTCACCGAGACTGTGCTGTCGTCTGCATACCCAAAGATACCGGGAGTAACTAGCAGGTCGTTTATGTGCAGCAAAAAAAGAGTCGCGGAGAGAACAGATCCCTGAGGGACACCGGCATTAATACCAAGAAGATCGGACGAGGCGCCATCAATGACAACTCAAATCGACCTTCCCCTCAAGAAATCCTGAATCCAGGTACAAAGTACGGGAGCAATACCGTAAACCGGAAGCTTACCAATGAGACTTGCGTGCCAAACCCTGTCAAAAGCCTTAGAGATATCAAGAGACACGGCAAGAGCCTCACCGTGTCTCTCAATGGCTTCGCTCCAGAAGTGAGTAGCATATACAAGAAGATCCCCAGTAGACCGGCCTCGACGGAATCCGAATTGACGGTCACTGAGGAGGTCGTTGTCTTCCAGGTATGCCAGGAGACGGTTGTTTAAAACACGCTCCATAACCTTACAGAGTATGGAGGTGATTGCGATTGGTCGGTAGTTGGCAGGGTCGGCACGACTACCTTTCTTGGGGATCGGTTGAACATTGGCAATCTTCCAGGATGCTGGAACTAGACCAGTCTTCAGGGATAAACGATAGAGGCGAGTCAAAACAGGAGACAACTCAGGCGCACATGACCGCAAGACAATGGCAGGAATGCCGTCAGGCCCACTAGCCTTATTCACATCTAGAGTGCTGAGAATTTTAAGTACCACTTTTTGCCGAATGTGCACCTCAGGCATAGTGGAAGTGCAATGTGGTAGCCTGGGTGGACTTTTACCAGCAGCATCTAGTTGTGAATTCTTCGCAAATAGAGACGCAAACAAGTCTGCTTTCTCTTTGGCGGTGTGAGCTAATGAACCGTTTGGCTTCTGCAGTGGCGGCAAAGAGGACCGACAGAAATTGGCTTCGACCGATTTGGCAAGAGACCAAAAAGCTTTACTCCCAGATGGGTAAGATGCTAGTCTGGCTCCAATGCGGCCAATATGGTCAAAGCGGGCCTTGAGTAGGGCACGTTTGCAAGACTTGGCAGCACTATTGTTTTAGGTTGCGATGCGCGGTCGAATACAGTCGCGTTTGCGCTGCTCCGTGTAAATATTACATTCGCGAATTGCGCGGCTTTAGCCGCTGCCCGGATTCCGCTATGAGTACTGAAACTCTCATAGCCAATGAAGTTCTGGCATTTATTAAACATGCCATCGACTACATGGACGAGGTCAGCATCTTGCAGATCTGCAAGTCATCTTTTAAGGAGGATGAGATTAGCAGTGCCAAGTTGCTGCTGTTCACGACGCTCGGCAAACTCAGCCAGATGCCGTCTCGGCGAAGGGATGGCACCGAGAAGAGTATCCAGGACATCGTTACGCTGATGAAGGAGACCGATCCGGACGACGTGCCTGAATTTGTGGCGAAGGATCTGCACAAGTTGCCTCCCGTCACGTTCGACCACGTAGATGTCACCAGGCTGCTACAGGATATCACACTCCTGAAGCAAAGCCAGGTCGAGATGCAGCATCAGCTGGAGGTGTCCAACAACACCGTCAGTGAACTACGGGCAGAAGTAGTGTTATTGCGCAATGCAATTTCTGCAAGTAGGTCACCTATCGACGCCGCAAATGTGAACACGCGTCGCGGGGCACAAAACGCCTCCATCTGCAGTTTCGAGTCGGCGGGCTCGAATGCGTCACCAGCTGCCGAGAATGCATGCGTTGCAACGTGTGCCGTCCCTGCCTTGACACCGGTGGAGACGACGACATGTGTAGGTTCAGCGACCCCGAAACGAGCCTATGCAGCAATAGTAGCCGCCGCTAAAAAGCCTGTTGAGCCACTAAACTCACAGGTTAAAATAGCGGACAAAGTGAAAGGGGGTAAACGGAGCCTGCCAAAACCAAAACAGGTTCTGAAAAGGCAGGCTCCAGTGAAGGACACGGGCGACAGTGATGGTTTCATCAAGGTGGAGAAGAGGATGAAGAAGAAGCCTCCTTGTCGGAACCAGTGTGGTACTGCGCTGGCAGGACCCAACACGCTGTTGCGTCCAGCCGTACCGACAACGCTGATGTACGTGTCAAGACTGCATCATTCCACGAAAGTTGAAGAGGTCGTGGAGTACATGCGGGTGAAGACCAACTGGACTTTGAGGGTCGAGATGTTGGAGCCGCGTCACAAAACGAACTTCAAGTCGTTCGTGGTGCGTGTTCCGACGCAGTATCTCGAGAAGTGCCTCAAAGAAGAGTTTTGGCCGAAAGGTGTTATGTTCCGCCGGTTTCGTGGCCAGCTACGTGACACCAGTCAGCGAAACACGACGCCGACACTTCGTGTACATTAGTATTAAGTTTTCGTTTATTAAAATATGTATTAGTTTATTACTTTTAAGATTATTGTATGTATTTTTTTTTGTATGGGCCTCCGATGCCTGAAATAAAATTATAAAATTAAAAAAAAAAATTGTAAGCTTTCTTCAGTTTCCGAATATTTGGCGCTTTGCGGGCTCTAGCATCCGCCCACGCTTGGTAAGCAGAGTGCTTATGTGCTTCAGCACTATCACACTCAGCGTTGAACCATGGACGGGCTTTGTCTTGGAGTGAGATGTCAGAAAATGGAATGAAATATTCCATAGCCTGACATATCACCTCAGAAACAGCCTCCGCGCAGCGAGTCGGGTCGTCTGAAGAGAAGCATAAGCGCAGCCAAGGGTAAGACGCGAAGAAATGCCGCATCTCATCCCAATCTGCTGACTTGTATCGCCATACTCGCCTAGTCCCCTTGAGATCGGGATCGGGTGGCGAGTAGACAGACACAGATTTCACCAGACAGTGGTCGGAGCTACCCAACGGTGAGGAAATCGCGACTTGATATCGGTCTGGATCGGTTGTCAGCAGAAGCAATTGGCCGTATGGCCATCAATGTCAGGCACCCGTGTCGGCCCAGTCACCAGTTGGGAGAGACCAAGCGTCAGCGTGTTCTGGTAAGGGTACAGCCACTCCTGGTGGTGGGCATTGAAGTCCCCCAGAAAAACTAGCTGCGCCGATGGGTACCTGAGCTGAGCTAATTCAGCCGAGTCCGAAAAGTACTGAAACAACCTGGTTGTCTCCATGTTGTCGGTGTGCGACCGATAGACACTGGCATAGAGTATCTGCTCCAAGCCAGTGTCCACCAGAACCCACAATACGGAGAAACTGGAATCCTCAATGTTACGGAGACGTCGAAAGCAGATGTCATCGCGAGCATACACGCAGGTGCCAGCGCGTGGCTTAAAATTGTGCTCCAGGGTGTACCCTGGGTAGCGCAAGTATGCTGCGTCAGCTGGACATCTGATTTGCGTCTCCGTGAGGAACAGCAGATGTGGTTTTTCGGTCTCAAGGTGGTGATGGACCGGGATGAGATTGGAGTGCAGACCTCGGATGTTAGAGAGGTGCACTTTTAGTGCGAGGGAGTGCAACCGCTGTTTTACCAGTTTCTTATTTTTTGTATTCATTTAATTTTTGATGGCGAACAGACAAGCAGGAAAGGGACAGTTGGGCGAGGTATAGCAAGAGCGAGTACCGCGCAATACATTCGTAATGCTGCACCGACGGGAGACTGATCTGGAGCGCGCGGGGACGCCCTAACCCCCCCAGAGATGTTCACCGGGCCCTCGCATCCGGTCGCCAACCGGCACGGTGACGCATCCTGGGATTTTTCGCTAGTTGGCGGGGCAGCCTTTCATATGTGGCTTTCCTACTAATTGGGCCCCCTACTACCTGCGGTCGGCCAGCGGAAGACCGTGCTTAGGATCCCGCTACCCTCCGCGAACAGTCACCCAGCACAGACACCACGCAGCACCGGAACCGGTTCGCAATACCACACAACTGCCCAGACTCCCCTTCCACGATGGCTACTCAAGGCAACATGCCGGAACGCGACAAAAATCACTTGGCGGCATGGCTTTGCCTTGAGGGTGTGACAAACCGCGGTCGAAACCTACCACCAGATGTGCTGTTCATTTGGCGCTACCCAGGGGACACGTGTGGGTGACTAGAGCTAAAGCCCAAATCACTTGCTCCATTTCGTCCGCAAAATGGAGCAAGTGATTCATGAGGCGACAAAAGTAAAGGTTGGTCTCTTAGACAATTCGAACTGGGCGACTTGGAAATTCAAAATTATGGCAGCGATGAGAGGATTAGGACTGCTAGACATAGTCGAGGGAAGAGACAGTAAGCCAATACTGTCAGATCCTAAAGATATCGTCAAATATGAAACTGATTTAAGAAATTATCAAAGATTCAATAGCGCAGCTCTTTTACTAATTACCACAAATTTATCTGATGAAAATCTTCAAAAAGTAATGCGATTTACCGATGCACAAGAGATATGGACGGAACTTAACCGAATCTACGCAGGTATATCACAAGATCGAGCATATTATTATGATCTTTGCATGAAATTCTTTGGCTACAAGAAAGAGTCCGATCATGACATGTCAACTCATTTGTCAAAATTGAAAAATATATGGTCTGAACTAGAACAAGAGATGAAGAAAACTGATGAAAAAGGTGAGCTACCGGAAATTTTCCTTATATGCAAAATTTTAGACACGCTACCAGAAAATTATTTTTCTTTCAAGTCTAGTTGGCTATTTATTTCAAGATCAGAAAGGACAGTAGAAAACTTGACAAGTCAACTGTGTTCATACGAGCGAGCCCTATTACGTAAAAATAAGGAAGAAGAGGTAGAGGTGCTCAACGTTCAACATAAAAAGGAAAAATTGAAGAAAATCACGAGAGATAAATGCCATTATTGTGGAAAGATAGGTCATAGAGTGAAAAATTGCGAAAAATGGATATCTGATGGACGACCACCAAAACCGTCAGCAAAGAGCGTTCCAAACACAAGTGTGAACATGAGTCTTATGGCAGTAGATAGTAACATGGATGAAGATCATAATAATTGGTTTGTAGATAATGGAGCTACGAGTCATGTTACCAATAGAGATGATCTATTTGAAACATTCCATTACTTTGACGACTCCTACACTGTGACAACCGCGAATGGAGATGCCATTCAGGCGCTTGGAAAGGGAACACTGAAAGTTGAAGCTGACGTAGAAGGTCGCAAACAGTTGATCACGCTAAATGATGTCTGGTATGTTCCAAGCGTGAAGAAAAATCTATTCTCAGTTTTATCAGCTCAAGATAGACTCTCAAATAGTACTTTTATGTCTACAACAACCAAATGTAAGTTGATAGTTGATGAGACAATTATGCTGAGTGGAAATAGGCAGAAATATGGAAGTCTGTACAAACTTCGTTTGAATAACATGAAACCTGTGAAACCTATTGAAATTAACAGTCTCGACTCAAAGAATTTACTACAACTATACCATGAAAGGTTAGGACATCAGAGTAAAAGTCATGTAAAGAAAGTTATTGAGAGAGAACTTGCCATAAAACTGAAACTTGATAGTGAAATTTGCGAAGGCTGTATCTATGGCAAGGCGCATAGACAGAAGTTTGGTACCAGAGAGAGGGCGACAGAAACAAACAGGAGCATTGATACATGCCGATGACCATGAGCTTCAAGAGAAGATATTAGGGCCAGGCCACAACAGTGCGTTGCGGCGTCGCATCGCAAAAATAACATTGCACAGCTATGCGATGCGTTGTCGCAACGCAAAAATTTCATCGGATACGACATCGTACGACAAGACGCTAACCGTCAGTTCAGTTTCTAGTGAGACATGGACCGCACTGCGCGTGTTCTACTTCTGCTTGCGTTAAGGCGTATTAAGAAAAAGAAACAGAAAAGAAAGTACTGGGTGCACCCATTACTGACAATTATGAATAAAGATGGAAACCACTTCAAAAGGAAATATGAGGCGCTAAAAGTGGACGAGGTTAAATTTTTCGATTACTTTAGGATGAGTGTAGTAAGTTTTGAAGAACTTCTTAGTTTGATAAAGCCTCATTTACAAAAGAAATACATATTTAGAAAACCCATCGAACCTCTGGAGATGCTGGGATTAACTGTAAGGTAAGAAAAAAATAAACTATTTTTACTATAATCATACTGTTTAATCATTTTCATAATTTAGTGTTATTCAAAACTCGTATTCCGATTGTGTGTCATTCGTCAAATTTGTTAGTTCCTCATCGAAATGAATTTGTTCTGGCTCATTTACATCATCATTCCTTGGCGTTTGTGGAGACGATTGCATAGGTGCCGGTGATGTTTCGCATCCGCTTTGGAAGGCACTGCGTTGAATGGATGTTTGATAGCCACTCTGCATAGGCATTTGAGCTGATTGGTAGCCACTCTGCATAGACATTTGAGCTGTTTGATAGCCAGTCTGAACAGTTGTTTGAGATGTTTGATAGTTTGGTTGGACGGATGTTTGTGAAGTTTGATAGTGGCTGGGATAGTATGATGGTTGGTGTAAATCACTTAATATCTGTAGGACACGACTTTGGAAAATTATTGTTTGATTATCATTCAATTTTTCCAATGATGGCAAAATTCCTTTAAAAAAAGATAAATGTCTACTTTCAGGTGTTTTTAAAGCAGCTATAATATTCTTCTCAAATTCGTCGTCGTCAATTTTTCTTTTACGCGATGCAGGCTGGTAACGTGGCATGACAGGTTGCTGGCTTTGTTGGGTTGAGGTGCTTGGTCTTATTTCTTCATCGTCAAGACTTGATGTTGTTTTATTTTGAGAATTCTTTTTCAGAAATAGGAGCTGGTCGTATAGATGATATTGTTTAATTTTTTTGGCCCCAGCTCCGGATTTACATTGCTCGTTTAATTTTTTTTCGTATTTTGTAAAATTATCCTTGATTCCTCTCCATTTCTTTATGACATCGTTACCTAAAAAAATATGACGAATAATGATTTATTTTGTTTTCTTTCAGGTACCTGGCGACGGGAAATACTTTTAAAGATATGCATTTCACATATTATCGTGGAAAATCTACAATAACAGGAATAATAAAATTTGTTTGTCGTATTGTATGGAACATTCTTAAAAGGTTGGAATTACCAAAAATTACAACAGAGCTGATGGAACAAATTGCTCAAGAGTATGAAAAAAAGACCAACTTTCCTAATTGTATAGGAGCGCTAGATGGAAAACACATTCGTATATTGAGCCCGGATCACAGTGGATCCCTATTTTTCAATTATAAAAATTATAATTCCATTGTTCTATTAGCACTTGTTGATACGAATTACAAATTTATATATGTCGATATAGGTGCATATGGTAAGGAATGTGACTCCACTGTTTTTCAGAACTCAAATCTATACGACTTATTAAAAAAAGGTCAATTATCTATACCTCCACCAAAACCGTTACCTGGCTTTCAAAAAGAAATTCCTTTTGTCTTCGTGGCGGATGAAGGATTACCACTGACAAATAATATAATGCGCCCATATTCTGGGAAGTTTTTATCGATAGAAAAACGAGTTTTTAATTATCGTTTGAGCCGAGCCAGACGATATGTTGAGAGCGCTTTTGGCATACTCGCAAATAAATGGCGCATATTTCATCGACCCATTAATGTTTCTTACGATTTCACAATAGACATTATAAAAGCATGCTGTGTATTACACAACTTTGTATTGAATCGAGATGGCGCACAAACGTTTGAAGAAATGATTATTGACGATTCTTTGCAAATTTTACACGAAACAACACATGAAAGTAGAACAGGAGCTAACATAATCAGAAACGAATTTTGTAATTATTTTAATAGTAACATTGGAGGTCTTAGTTGGCAGTTAACAAAAATATAAATGTTTATAAGTAGGTACTTACCGAGTTTTGTTTTTTCAACACTATTTAACTCCTCAAAATTTGAATATAAACTTGTACACACTTCCCTCCATGCTTCTGTTTTTAAAAATGACTACTACCCCACCGACCAACTAGCATGCACAACTAGTTGTGCGGTCGAGAATGCTAATCTGACATCCTTCCCCACGGCATAACCAGTTGTGCAGTTTAAAAAAAATGTTTAACTTAGTACTCCTTCGACCAACTACTCAATGAAATGTACCACGTATACTTTTTCTTTATTTATTTTTTTATCAACAATGAACGTGAAAAAGCTAACCTGGAAATGCCAAAATTTACGAATTATATACATTCATTGCTCAAGAAAAAACATTACATCAACAGAGCGTGTTCGGTCAACGTCACCGCACCAATAACCGTGATATTTTTTTTTTTTTTTTTTATTATTTACTAGCGGCCCGCCCCGGCTTCGCACGGGTGGACTTTTATACCCTACCCCTGCCCTACCCCACCCCTACCCTAACCTACTCCTACCCTACCCCTACCCTACCCTACCCCTACCCTACCCCTACCCCTACCCTACACCTACCCTACCCTACCCCTACCCCTACCCTACCCCTACCATATCCCTACCCTACCCTACCCCTACCCTACCCTACCCTACCCTACCCCTATCCTATGTCCTTCTCCCAGTTCTTAGCTACCTCCCTACCAATTTTCAGCCAAATCGGTTCAGCCGTTCTTGAGTTATAAATAGTGTAACTAACACGACTTTCTTTTGTTTTTAAAATGTATTCTGCTATTCGGGACGGAAACAAATCCAACAAATGAAAAACCATGGCAATCGGTCCAGCCGTTCTCGAGTTATAAGTGTTGTAACAAACACGACTTTCTTTTATATATATAGATTTAAGGTCGCTTTTTAACATCTAAGGTCATTAACGACCACATTAACATACAATTTTAACCGTGATATTGTATTGATGAAGGATAAAAAACAAAAACGTAAGAAAAGGTACATAATAAAAGATGACTAGATAAGGCGTGTTCAAATGCAATATTTACATAATGAGATTACCCTAGGCCACGCAATTGAAAAGTTAAGATAAAATAAGGTAAGTATTACAAAATTAGAGATTAAAAATGTCCCTTCATTCATATTCATAACCAGTTATGAAAACTTAGTTATGATTGTGGACGAAGGGAAAAATGTTACAGTCGAAAAATAAAGAAAAAGTATACATGGTACATTTCATTGAGTAACTGTAGTTGGTCGAAGGAGTACTAAGTTAAACATTTTTTTTAATACTGCACAACTGGTTATTCCGTGGGGAAGGATGTCAGATTAGCATTCTCGACCGCACAACTAGTTGTGCATGCTAGTTGGTCGGTGGGGTAGTAGTCTTAAAAATTTGTCTTTGAATTGTGATATAGTTTTGTCCCAAAGGACGGGACGTTCGTAAATTAAAGATATCAGGTGGTCGACATCGTACTGCGCCATATCGCTTAAAAAACACGTGCAGGTCGTTCAAAGTATGGACACCGACTAAACGGCAAAGCGTTGTCGCATCGCAAATTTGTACGCTGCGGCAGCGCATCGGAAATTTCCACGATGCGTTGTGCGGCGTCGTTGATTTTTGCGATGCGACGCCGCAACGCACTGTTGTGGCCTGGCCCTTAGAGTTTGTATGTAATGTGAAGCTATGGTTCCTACTGGCCGGTTACCATCGTGTCAATATATTAATCATCGATGGTAGAACTGATTTTTAAATTAAAAAAAAAAGTACGGCGGTTGTCTGGTAACTGTCACTGAATACAATAATATTACGAAAGTATCTTTTATTTCATAATATAATCGATAAATCAATCGTTAAGAAACGTTAACACGAACAGCATTATCCCCCAAAATATATATATACTTAGCCTTCTTCGAAAAATGGGCTACCTAACACTGATAGATTTTTTAAATCACACCAGTAGTTCCTTAGTTTAGCGCTTTCAAGCAAAAAATACAAACAAACTCTTCAGCTTTATATGTATATAACTTCCCGTGCACGGTTTCACCCGCGTAACTCTCGTTCCCGTAGAAACTTTATAATAAAATATCAAACACTGAAATAATTTTTCAAATCGGACCAGTAATTGCTGAGATTAGCGCATTCAAGCAAACAAACTCTTCAGCTTTATCTATTATGGCAAATATGAAATAACTCATTATTAGGTACGAATTATTTTCGTTACCTATGAAATATAAATTGTGGTCCCACCATTTTGTTGATCTGAATTGAGATCTGAATTTATTAAAAGAACAATTAGTCAATATATGTTTTAATAGTTATAATATACTACCGAATCTCTACTTTACCGCACAGTCATTGAAATTAATTTATTTCAAGTAGTTTTGAATATGCTATAGAAATATACTTGTCACCACGTTTTTAATTCTATTGTCTATATTCCTATAAAGTTTGACATAGTCTAAAATACAATATATTAAATATTCTATATATCTTCGTTATGCCGAGAGAAAAAAAACTTAAATAATTATTATTATGATGGAACATTTAATAATATTTTTAACATACAAATGACGGAATGATTTATTTATAGTGTTAACAAGTCAATTCTAAACATATTTAATGCTGTGCGGGATCACATAAATACTCAAAATTATTGTAACAGTAACTTTGAAGTATTAGATTAAAAGATTATGTGTAGGTAGGAAATAGGTTGTAAAATTAAATATTAAAATCAAATGTACTTAATAACAGCGAATGGTTTAGTTTGGTCCCGCTATTTTGATATAAAGATGGCGAGACCAGATAATTTTGCTTATAACTTCACAAATATCAAGGTAGCAATTATTTCACCAAAGGTAGCAAATAGTAGAATATGTAAGTATCAAAATTATCTGGATTCCAGGTTTGATCTCGCTATTTTGACGGACACCTTTAATTTCTGCACCCTTCATGTTACCCCTCCTCCACCCCTCGTACATTTCATTGAGAAGTTGGTCGAAGGAGTACCTACTAAGTAAAACATTTTTTTTAAACTGCACAACTGGTTTTTCCGTGGGGAAGGATGTCAGATTAGCATTCTCGACCGCACAACTAGTTGTGCATGCTAGTTGGTCGGTGGGGTAGAAGTGGCTAAAATGGTGTTAGGTAAGATTGTTCACGTCGGTAGAGCAATGGGTGGGGATGGAACCGGCGACCACATGATCGCAAGTCCGACGCCCTAGCCCTTGGGCTACGGCCGCTTTAAGAATTATTATTACCATTAATTGATATTGGTCCAGAAGAACCAAAGTTCTGTATAATTAAAAAAAAACAGGCCATAACCATATTTTTAATGTATTATACCACTAGGTTTTGGAGGTTCTAGGTAAAACTTATTTGGAATCAAAGAAAACTAATGAGGATGATTAATTATTTATTTATTTCATCACTTCTTAGCTTTAGTTTCCTTCACAGCAGTTGGTGCTTTAGTCACATCATCAGGGTTTTCAGCAGCATCCTTCAGCCGCTTGGCACGGATACCAACAAGCTTGGCGATTGATCGGGCCTGTAACAGATTAAATCATATTTTATACATATTTCTAAGCAGAGATTAAATAATAGAAGCATAAATCTGTGGTTCGGGCATTTGTATTTTAAGATAGGTAATTTGACTACTAGTGAGTGTGTAATGACCTTATAACTGAAAATGATTACCTAGTAACTGTTATACATATGGAAAAAGTATGCTACCATACAAATTCAAATGTAAAGCAACAGATATATTATGGGACTAAGTTTTGTGGCAATTTAAATGACAAAATCATGACCAAATCAATCATATTATGCTTTTAAATAACTTTGAAATATTTAACCCTTTGACCGCCAATGACGCTTCAAAGCGTTAATTACGATTTCACTCCAGACGCCGACGACTCTTTAAAGCGTCAATTTTTAGCCTTATGTTTGACATTAAAATACACAGTAATAAACACTATTTTACGTAGTAATCATAAATAAACTCAATATATCACGTTTTGCAATAATTATATTGTAAGAAGGGGGCACATCACTACAGTATTATGCGAGAAATTATAGCAAAAATAGGCGTGGCGCTGGTGGTCAGGTTTTTAGGATTGAGCGTGGCGGTCAAAGGGTTAAGTTATTAGTTTATGGTAAGAATATAAAAATAATTACCCCTCTGAGGTATTGGTAGACTTTGAAGTCCTTTTCTTCTTCTGTGATAGCACGAGCAATAGATTTAGGTGCTGGCTGCTGTACTGGCATCAGAGGACCACGGAGCTGTGTGGCCAACTTGCGTTCTTCCTCATTGGCCTCACCCTTCAATACCTAAAACAATCATATTTAATAAGTACATATAAAGGCAAAGATATCCTTCATTGATCAGGACTTCCAAACTCCTACAATCATTTGACTGCACATGTAACTCAGTGTTTATGGATGTTGCCTCTGAATCCTTGTGTATTGGGTTTGATTCCCATGCTGGACAACTATTTGTGTGAACAATAGATACATTGTTAAGTTTTGGTGTACTTTGTGTCCATGAATTATATGTATAATGTTAATTAACTATGACTAACTACAATAATATGGCAAGGTTTGTTGTATTTTCAGAAATATCTATAATATTCTTAAACAGACTTTAACTTGAATGTAATTTAAATGTTATTCAAATAACCAGTTGTACTAGGTGCAACTTCTAGATCTAAATATAAACAAGACTCCAAAAACTAGCCATATTATTTTTAATTAAGTAACAACTAATATAAAGAAGTAAATAAGCTTACCTTCTTGCCCTTGGGGAACAGGATGAGTCTGGCGCGGTACTCCTTCAGTCTTTGTACATTTGTTTGCAGAGACTCTACAGATTTGTTGCGCCTGCGGGGATCCACAGCAATTCCAATAGTTCTGGCAAAAGTAGGGTTAAGACCAGCTGCCTGGAATAAAAAAAATATGTTATCAAATATAAAAAATTGTGATATGAATTTTTTTAAATGATAGTGTTGTATGTAACGTAATAACAAATTATTTCATTCACTGTTGTTGTCAATTATTTAAATCTATCTATATGAAGATAAACACTCATCAAGTTCTTTGTGCAATCACTTACTTGAGCAAAAAAATTAACATATTTCACTAAATTTAAACTCATCAATCTTCAAACTTATATAAAGCATGAAATTCACAACTCTCGTCTTATTTTAATTTCAATAAAGATTTTATTAAAATATAGTTTGGGAAGATATTTTTACTAGGCTGAAGTTTTGACTAGCAGAGAACATAAAACAAAATCACTACTTTATAATATTTCAATTATAAAAACTAGATGAGCCATGTTTGATATGTTTATCAATACTTTAAAGAGGGCTTTGTATATTTAATACAACAATAAAAGAGTTCTGAACACGGTATATGTATTTGAATCCTCCTCTGTATATAGAGGGACATTGAATTGAACAAGTAGGCAAAATTATTAATGTGAAATGAAAGGGCAAATCTAGTTTTTATAAGAAATAAACGAATCCTTTCATTATACTGCGCGACAGTGCATGGAAATACGGAATAATAATAATTCAAAAATGAATCCGTACACAGACATTCCATCTGACACATAACCTAACTCGAAATATAAACATGAAACATTCAATGCTTTTAGTACTTCCTAAATTATTCCTAACTAATTCAGGACTTACCCTTATTTCACGCAGGGTGAAACCACGGCCAGCACGAACTTTCGTGTGATAACGGATAGTTGGGCAGCGCACCACGGGTCTGAGGGGTCCAGCAGCGGGACGTGGGGCGACAGCCTTAGCTTTCTTGATCCTGTTTTGCTTCCTGCGGTGACGTCTAGCAGGCTGGTTAAACCAAGTTTTCACGAATCTTTGCCAATCCTTATGGAAATGGCCATTAGGAATCATATTATTTCCCTTCCCCATGTTTGTATAACCACAACTTCACCTAAAAAACGAAATCAAAAAATAATAAAACACAAATTTAGCACACGTATCCGAGTAATTACCACAATAACTATTCACTTATTTAATAAAAGGATCATTTGGAAATAACTCGATTGATATTAAGACTGACCGGTATCGACAACAAGCTGTGTAAAAAGAACTTTTTTCAGTGTTGCCAGAATATTTAGTTTTTTGTGTTTAGGCCAAATAAATAAGATCTTATTAAAAATGTTAAGTCCCAGTGGAATAACGATTCATGATTAATGCTTTCCTACTGTTACAGAATAAATAATTTCGTTTTAAAAATTATGAAAATAATAATACTGTTGAAACTTAATCCACCACACTAACAAGCCATGATAAAATATAACGATAAAATTAAAAAAAAATTTAGAAAACTATATTTATATTATTTTTTTCTGGTAAGTAGTTGATTTAGAGAAAATAACGATTGAGAATAGTGAGAACTATTTCAATAACCTTATTAGATTCGGGGAAAAATTTGTAACAAACAGTTGGAAGTTTCGATCATAGTGGAAAAATAAAATATTAGGGATGTCGATTCTTTCCAAAAAATATCGATTTTTAAATCGATTCGAATCGTGACCTAATGAATCGATCCACAAAAAAATCGAGGCCAAAAAGATCGATTTCTGAAAAATCGATCTTTTCTTCAAGTTTTTGTTTATAATGTTAAATTAAATTATTTTTTTGTAAATAAATATATTTTATTAAAAACATGACACATATTATAATTTAACGATCTCTTATCAGTAAAATCAGGTGATTCGATGATAAAAAATATTTTTATTACCATATCAAAAGATCAGATCAGGTATAAAATAAGACATTTATTTTTTTATGTATTGGTTTACAAAGTTAAGAAAATAGATAGTGTAGCTTATAGTTCCCAATGCTTAATTTCTAAACTTTCTAAACTGTAGTACTGAATCGATTCACTGAATCGATTCAGTACTACATATCGATTTAAAAAATCGATCTTTTTGGCTCCAAAAATCGATTCTTCGATTAATCGATCTCAGATCGACATCCCTATAAAATATATTAGTGGCAACATTGATAGTGAATTGAAATTATTCTGAAAAATTTTAGGTAGAAAATTATCTTTTTATTTCATTACCTACCTATTTCTAGTTAAATATGGAAGATACCAAAGCTACCCAATCTAGTGATTATAATAAAGATAATGAGGATAAGAATCAAAAGAAGAGAAGTAAAAACAAGAAAAAGCGTAGCGGCGGCGATGGCGACCACGGCGTTACAACCTTGCCCGATGGAATAGTCAGTGTACCCAATTCCAGTGATGTTCATCAAAATATATCATTGAAAGATTTAAAAATGGCAATGGAAGTCTTAAATCTCCAACAAAAACCTGCTAAGACAACGGAGGAGGCTCTCCATAAATCATATCAATTCTGGTCAACTCAACCTGTGCCTAAAATGGATGAAAAAATTATGTCTAATGAACCTATAGAACCTCCTAAAACTCCAGAAGAAATTCGATCGGAACCCTATACTTTGCCTGATGGATTTCAATGGGACACTCTCAATTTGAATGAACCTTTGGTGTTAAAAGAACTATATACATTGCTCAATGAAAACTATGTGGAGGATGATGACTGTATGTTCAGGTTTGATTATCAGACTGAGTTCCTTAAGTGGGCTTTGCAACCACCTGGCTGGAGAATGGAATGGCATTGTGGAGTCCGTGTTGTGAAGTCTGGTAGATTAGTAGGCTTTATATCTGCCATCCCTGCCCAACTGCGAATATATGACCATGTACAGACTGTTGTGGAAATCAACTTCTTGTGCGTTCACAAGAAACTGCGTGCTAAAAGAGTGGCTCCGGTTTTAATTAGAGAAATAACCCGTAGAGTGAATCTGACTGGCATTTTTCAAGGAGTTTACACTGCAGGCATTGTTCTGCCTAAACCAATTGCTACATGCCGCTATTGGCACAGATCCCTGAATCCCAAGAAATTAATAGACATTAAATTTAGTCATCTTTCAAGAAACATGACGATGCAGAGAACTCTCAAACTATTTAAACTGCCAGACTCACCTAAGACACCTGGATTCCGTAAAATGGAAGCTGGAGATAATGAGAGAGTTGTTAATCTTCTAAATGAGTACTTGAGCAAGTTTGATTTGGCTCCCATATTTTCAGAAGAAGACTTTAAACACTGGTTCTTACCTCAGTCTGGTATAATAGACAGTTTTGTTGTTGAAACTCCTGATGGCAAGATAACAGACTTTGTAAGTTACTATACATTACCCTCTACAGTGGTGTATCATCCGGTGCACAAAACTCTTAAAGCAGCCTATTCATTTTATAATGTTTCTACGAAGACACCCTGGGTTGATTTAATGCTTGATGCTCTGATTTCTGCTAAAAACTCTGGGTTTGATGTTTTTAATGCATTGGATTTAATGGAAAACAAGGAATTCTTGGAACCATTGAAGTTTGGGATTGGAGATGGGAATTTGCAATATTATTTATACAATTGGCGGTGTCCAAGTATGACTCCCAATAAAATTGGATTAGTTTTACAATAACAATTTTGTACTAATATTGTATTTGATAATACATAGTACTGGTTTTGTTTAGTTTTTGTCATATTGTGTAAAGTATTTTTATTGTTTGAAAATATAGCCTTAGTTCTATATTTTGATCTTATTATTCTTAAAAAAATAAATTTACACAATTGATTTCATTTCATATTTCAGAAAATATTTGACTGACTGCATACCTACAGATATTACTATTTGTTCGAAAAAAGATCCTTGTAATTATGGACCTTCAGTAAATAAAACAATTTAGAAATACATGAAATGTGTAACATATCTACATATTTATTTACAGTACAGACCATTTATTTATTTACCATTTTAATAACAGCCAATTTATTTTTTGGTGATTAATCCTCAATTTTTTTAAACTGAAGTAGGTAATATTAATTTATTTAACCTTACAATGGATGGGTAGTTACTTCACTCTACATGAGCATCCCCTCTCTACCATCACCAATGAGGCGTGGCATGCAGAATGTGTCTGAGATTTCAACTGCTCGGCCCTCAGGCTCGGCCACTTTGTCAATGATAGGTATAATGATAGATTTCATATTACGTTCCGCCAGTTTGGTCTGCTCGTCACAAGCCGTTCAAAAGGTTAAATACCTACTAAGTAGCTTTTCTGCGCGGTTTCATCCACATAACGCTCGGTCTCGTGACACTTTAATTAGACATAATAAAAATAAAATGTTTTTAACATTTGCTGCTAATATAGCTTAGCTTATAACTTGATGGGCTTGCTATTTTCCTAGAGGCCAAAATATATTAACCCTCCAATTGGTCAATTAGAGGGACCCACTAACAAGTTTTGATACTGGGCCCCTCGAGGACTGGCTTTATTTTCGTAAAGTTTTAGCAGAACTACCAACTGATAAATCTTTACTAAAATAAATCCATAATGTGAGTTGTATCTTATGGGAAAAGTGGCGAAAACAGACAATAGGTAACTTAATACCAAGCAAATGGATAACTACAGTTATTTAACAGAATGGTGTATCAGTTGACATCGACACAGTAAGGAAATCAGGTAACAGTGAATCATTTTTTTTCGAAGCCCCATATATCCGCAATTCATGCGAATTTAATAAGTATTTGTATATCTGTGTAACCAAGCATTTCTGCGATATTAATATATGTATATAATATGTTCTTATCTATCTTTACATATCTGTGATAATGAAGCATAATATGAGTAGGTACAGTCAGCATCAGATAATTTTATTAGTGACAGTAAATATCTCCAAATATATAGCAACATCTAAAATGATCATTAATATCGACGCATCTACTGTGATAAAATTCAAAGCATCCACTTTGTACAAATATACCGGAGCATTCACAACGCCTAATACTTCGTTAACCCCAAGCCGCCGCGCGCCGGTAGCATCGTAATGATTACGAGACGTGGTGATTCAACGTTAGGTATATATATGCATAGCTGGGCATTAACTCGTTAATCCGTTAATTAACGATTTTAACATTTTGATTAACGGATAAACTTTAAAAAATGTAAGGGGCACGTTAACTTCCCTTAAATGCAGAAGTCCGTTAATCGTTAATCCAATGCCTAGGTACTATTTACCGCACGGCACCGCAGTGCGGCGCGAAAAACAGGTTCAGAATAGTATGAAACGACAGACAGCGACCGACGATTGTAACAACTGTCTATAAATAAAAAAATATTAAATCTAAGGGCCTAGTAAAATGCACAGCTTTAGCCAATGCCTTATTAAATGGCATAGAGAAAAGGTTTGGACCACTTCTGAATGATGAATAGTACCAACTTGCCGCGACATTTTACCCAAAGTTCCGGTTGATATGGCTGGAAACGTATGACAGAAGTAGAGTGGATGCAGTAAAAAAGTTTATTAGCGGTATAGTTAATTAGCGGATTAACTATAACTTGCGTTAATTATTCTGAAATGTAACGCTTTAACGTTTAACGACGCTAACTTTTTTGTAGCGGATTAACGATTAACGAAGTTAACTATTTGATTACCGGTGCCCAGCTATGGCCGACATTACACGCTCAATCTGGATCGAGATCCGTGATCGCGGTAGATTGATATAAACTGATTTGGATTGATGTCACATTACACAGTCAATCCAGATCACGTCAGTCCACTGTTCGCAATAATCACATGAAGACGTGTGCTCAGAGGATTCTGATTGCCATTAATAAAAAAATATGAAGATTGTGTGTTCACAATCGCGAAAGCCTCCGTAGCGTAGCGGTATTTGACTCATCATTCATCAATTTCGGAGGTCGTGGATTCGATTTCCACGCCAGGCAGTAAATCTTTGTGTAAATTCTAAGATATCCTTCCGGGTCTGGTTGATTGAGGGACTACCCTCCGTGGCTCGGAAAGCACGTTAAGCCGTTTGCCGATTGTTATAAAATCATCTATAATAATCGTATATGAAGGAACGGGCAGCAGCCTTTCCTTGTGTGGTACAACATAATACTGCGGTCATCAACCCGCCTGCCAAGCGTGGTGACTATGGCGAATACCCTCCCCGGGAGGAGGCCCATGTTCAGCAGTGGACGTTATACGGGCTGATGATGACGAATTGCAAAATGGATCTGAACAAAAAAGCATGTGTAGTAATTAATTTTAATATAATAATATATTTTTTTTCTCTTATTACTAGGTACTAATAATTTTAATAGTATCTTTCGAATTATATGTTGCACATTAGACGCTCAATCTGGATTGCGATAAACGGATCGAGATCATGGATTTCAAAATATTTGATAATTTGCGATCCGTCAATCACACACATTAAACAGTCAATCTGGATTGAGATCATTGATCTCGATCACGGATCTCGATCCAGATTGATAGTGTAATGTGGGCCAATGGGTATATTAGGCTCGAGCACACCAAATGCGTATGCGTTACTACGGCGTAATCACGCCGTAGACACGCGCGTAGCTACGGCGTAACCCGATGTCACACCGGGTTACGCATACGCTTACGCATCCGAGCCGAGTACGCAACGCACATGGCCTATTGCGTACCCGGCTGCGGCAGCCATATTTTATTCTGTTTTCGAAGGTTGTGTTGTGCACGATGTCTGAAATGACGAGGAAGAAGCAATATTAATACTATTGTGCCAGAATAATCCTGCGGAATATATATATTTATACGATGCATTTTTGTAGAATTTACTTTTTGGATTGTAGATACATTCATAAATACGCACAATTTCAATAAGTTTTTCTATTCATTATAAAAACAATACAAAACACCACTACTTGCCAGAATATTTGTAAAAAACTACAACTGACTGCAAGTTACGCGCGTAGGGCTACGCACAGCAAAGGTACGTGCGTGTACACGCACGTACCTTTGCTGCTCGGTGTGACGTCCAATAAGGCGCGCCATTGAATACAATGTCATCATGCAACGTTGCCGCTCTGCTCTGCGCAAGGTACGGCGTAGGTCACGCAGTCAGTTTGTGCCTTGGGAGCTGCATTGCGTAGGGCTACGCATTACGTCTACGCGCACGTCTACGTTACGCAAGCGGTGTGTCCTGTCTCATATGGTTCCATACATTACAACTCAGCGGTACGTGCACGTCTACGCTTACGTCTACGCATACGCATCCGGTGTGCTCAAGGCATTATGTATATGACACTGACACAGCTTTTTTTGACGGCTAGAAATGCTACAGCAATAATGTAGCAGATTATGTTCCTACAGGTTTGGGATTTTATGCCTTGAGCACACCGGATGCGTATGCGTAGACGTAAGCGTAGACGTGCACGTACCGCTGAGTTGTAATGTATGGAACCGTATGAGACAGGACACACCGCTTGCGTAACGTAGACGTGCGCGTAGACGTAATGCGTAGCCCTACGCAATGCAGCTCCCAAGGCACAAACTGACTGCGTGACCTACGCCGTACCTTGCGCAGAGCAGAGCGGCAACGTTGCATGATGACATTGTATTCAATGGCGCGCCTTATTGGACGTCACACCGAGCAGCAAAGGTACGTGCGTGTACACGCACGTACCTTTGCTGTGCGTAGCCCTACGCACGTAACTTGCAGTCAGTTGTATTTTTTTACAAATATACTGGCACGTAGTGGTGTTTTGTATTGTTTTTATAATGAATAGAAAAACTTATTGAAATTGTGCGTATTTATGAATGTATCTACAATCCAAAAAGTAAATTCTACAAAAATGCATCGTATAAATATATATATTCCGCAGGATTATTCTGGCACAATAGTATTAATATTGCTTCTTCCTCGTCATTTCAGACATCGTGCACAACACAACCTTCGAAAACAGAATAAAATATGGCTGCCGCAGCCGGGTACGCAATAGGCCATGTGCGTTGCGTACTCGGCTCGGATGCGTAAGCGTATGCGTAGCCCGGTGTGACATCGGGTTACGCCGTAACTACGCGCGTGTCTACGGCGTGATTACGCCGTAGTCACGCATACGCATTTGGTGTGCTCGAGCCTTTACGCGGGTTAATGCCTTGAGCACACCGGATGCGTATGCGTAGACGTAAGCGTAGACGTGCACGTATCACTGAGTTGTAATGTATGGAACCGTATGAGACAGGTCACACCGCTTGCGTAACGTAGACGTGCGCGTAGACGTAATGCGTAGCCCTACGCAATGCAGCTCCCAAGGCACAAACTGACTGCGTGACTTACGTCGTACCTGACGCAGAGCAGAACGGCAACGTTGCATGATGACGTTGTATTCAATGGTTACCTTATTAGACGTCACACCGAACAATTTTGTACACGCACGTACCTTTGCTGTGCGTAGCCCTACGCACGTAACTTGCAGTCAGTTGTATATTTTTACAGATATACTGGCACGTAGTGATGTTTTGTATTGTTTTTGTAATGAATAGAGATAAGAAAGAAAAACTTATTGAAATTGTGCGTATTTATGAATGTATCTACAATCCAAAAAGTAAATTCTACAAAAATGCATCGTATAAATGTATATATTCCGCAGGATTATTCTGGCACAATAGTATTAATATTGCTTCTTCCTCGTCATTTCAGACATCGTGCACAACACAACCTTCGAAAACAGAATAAAATATGGCTGCCGCAGCCGGGTACGCAATAGGCCATGTGCGTTGCGTACTCGGCTCGGATGCGTAAGCGTATGCGTTTTTCTTTCTTATCTCTATTCATTACAAAAACAATACAAAACATCACTACGTGCCAGTATATCTGTAAAAATATACAACTGACTGCAAGTTACGTGCGTAGGGCTACGCACAGCAAAGGTACGTGCGTGTACAAAATTGTTCGGTGTGACGTCTAATAAGGTAACCATTGAATACAACGTCATCATGCAACGTTGCCGTTCTGCTCTGCGTCAGGTACGACGTAAGTCACGCAGTCAGTTTGTGCCTTGGGAGCTGCATTGCGTAGGGCTACGCATTACGTCTACGCGCACGTCTACGTTACGCAAGCGGTGTGACCTGTCTCATACGGTTCCATACATTACAACTCAGTGATACGTGCACGTCTACGCTTACGTCTACGCATACGCATCCGGTGTGCTCAAGGCATTAACCCGCGTAAAGGCTCGAGCACACCAAATGCGTATGCGTGACTACGGCGTAATCACGCCGTAGACACGCGCGTAGTTACGGCGTAACCCGATGTCACACCGGGCTACGCATACGCTTACGCATCCGAGCCGAGTACGCAACGCACATGGCCTATTGCGTACCCGGCTGCGGCAGCCATATTTTATTCTGTTTTCGAAGGTTGTGTTGTGCACGATGTCTGAAATGACGAGGAAGAAGCAATATTAATACTATTGTGCCAGAATAATCCTGCGGAATATATATATTTAGGTATACGATGCATTTTTGTAGAATTTACTTTTTGGATTGTAGATACATTCATAAATACGCACAATTTCAATAAGTTTTTCTATTCATTATAAAAACAATACAAAACACCACTACGTGCCAGTATATTTGTAAAAAAATACAACTGACTGCAAGTTACGTGCGTAGGGCTACGCACAGCAAAGGTACGTGCGTGTACACGCACGTACCTTTGCTGCTCGGTGTGACGTCCAATAAGGCGCGCCATTGAATACAATGTCATCATGCAACGTTGCCGCTCTGCTCTGCGCAAGGTACGGCGTAGGTCACGCAGTCAGTTTGTGCCTTGGGAGCTGCATTGCGTAGGGCTACGCATTACGTCTACGCGCACGTCTACGTTACGCAAGCGGTGTGTCCTGTCTCATACGGTTCCATACATTACAACTCAGCGGTACGTGCACGTCTACGCTTACGTCTACGCATACGCATCCGGTGTGCTCAAGGCATAAAATCCCAAACCTGTAGGAACATAATCTGCTACATTATTGCTGTAGCATTTCTAGCCGTCAAAAAATGTTGCGTTGCCATAGCAACATAAATAATTATTGAAGATTGTAGCTCTACAAATAGCCACTAACTGCTATGGCAATGCATATTTTTTACGTTTTGCGATTAGTCTACATTATTACTGTCGCATTTTTACGTAATTGTACTGCCGTATTACATCTAAGAGCCATGCAGTTTATTTTCTTTCAGTTTAGGGTCGTAACACGCATCACCGTTAATCAGGCGTCAACTTTACCTAACAGAAGCTCTGACCCGTTGTAAAAGGCAACGCCGGTAAGCACTGGTCCGCTCACCGCAGCTCGTGTGAATTCTTTCGACACATCCGTAGAATAAAGTTCGATTTGCCGAGCTATGAATTAGGCATCGGACATTATACTAATCTTATCATAAATAGCTATGTTCGCACCATACGTGACTGGCGCAAGCGTCGCGCGACCCTATGAGAGTAGCTGAACTTATAGTGTGTGCATTACGATTGTTCCGCACAGGTACCTAGTCGAAATAAAAAACTTCACCAAAAAATGACGAAATTTATCAAATTCGAAGGATGCAAACTAAAACTTTTGTCAAAGTAAAAAGTTATAAGGGTTTTAAGGAGGCCGCGCGAATGTAACATGTACGATTGCGGGGCCATTGAGACCTCCTAATTATAATTATCTATATAGATACGAACGCTACACAAGTTGCGATAACGATGCGAACCAAAATCTTTTAACACCACGTGCGCAGCTTGCAACGAATTTGTCATTGTGGACACATCCTAAGCACGTCACACGCCCAATGAGGGAGGTCAGGCTTTATCATGTAGGTAGGTACACACCAGCGTTGCCAGATTTGAATATGGGCAAAGCGGGATTTAGTATTTTTTTAGGCGAAATAACTATAATTTTATAAGAGCACATTGCTTCAAATTTTACGCACATTCGTCACATTGCTTTCACGTCTATAGAATCACTATTTTTTGAGGTACACCCGTCCACCTGATGTACACAAAAAGCGGGATTCTGTCCTCGAAAGCGGGTCATAGTAATAAAAGTATGTTATCAGAAGTTTTTAAATACCTACTTATTATTTGAGCTTATTTTTTTTGTCTACATAACAATTTTTATAATACCCGTTATTAATATACATATCCTAATGAGAAGGTATATTACTAATTTAACAATAACTGTCCCATTTAAATTCATTTTTAAGTAGCCATAATGGTCAAATTAAGCCAGAAAAGCGGGACTGAGCCCGTCCCGCGCGGGACATTTAATATTGATATAAAATCGGGACGTCTGGCAACGCTGGTACACACTCTCAAACCTCGGAAACTGCTCAAAACTTCCATTGCAACTATAGTAAAGTTTAAATTCTGAAAAATATACGTTCTAATTGAACATAAAATTTTAATGTTTTATGAACTTGAATTGAAGCAGCAGATGCAGAATGTTGGTTTTATTTAAGAGGATGAAATAAAAGACTTCATTATTGTGAATATTCCAAAGAATATAATTATGTAACAAATCATAAAGGAATAATGAATCAGTTACAATACATCAAATATAGAGACCAAGTTTACAATCCAAGGTATCATAATTAATGCATGACTGAAAGAAATAAAAGAAAAGAAATTTAAAGAACATAAGCCAACTCCTATTTTCGAGATAAAAGATAAGAAATAAAAAGCTGATGACGTAACTTAAACCAAACTTCTCAGTAATGTAAAAAGTCAAGAGCTCAAGTACTCCATTCAAATATAGAAATGTTAAGTTTCTTTATTTTTGTTTGCAGAAATGCACTCCATAATTGTAATATATTATTATTATATAATTATTTGGAAAGAGTGCAATCCACATTTTTGTTTTTTCAATTTTTATTTTAAGTATTTTTTATGAGCGGGATTAACAATAAGGTGTTCAAAGCATTAAAATTAAAATGAACATTATGGGTCCTTACAATAAAAGCTGGTCATTGTTTTATAATGCCACAATTATTATTCTTTTTTGGTGGCTTGTTGCTTAGCTTGATGGGCTTGCAATACAGCCACAGCCTCATCAACTTTAGCCTTCAAAGACTCTCCATGTTCCAACATATGAAGAAGTTCAGAATTGTCAATCTCCAAAAGCATTCCAGTTATTTTGCCAGCCAATTCTGGATGCATTCTCTGAATCAGAGGGAATAGACGTTCACCCAGCATTTGTTTCTGCTCCTGCAGAGGTGCAGCAGCCAACATAGTGGCTGTTAATGGCTCTTGTCCTTGAATGTGGACAGCAGGTTGTGGAGCTGGCGGATTACGCATGTTAGCAGTGTATTTGTAGCCTGCTGGACGACCCTGAGTTACTAGTGGAGCACGAATTGCTGCAGCAGCTACGCCTTGTTGTCCCGTAATCGGTCTAGCTCCAAGAGAAGTACGCATGGCGCCTTGAGCTGGGGCTCGTGGTGCTGGGCGGAATGGCGCCTGCATGTTAGGATAGCCGGAAGCAGCGGTTTGAGTGCTGGGCCTGACTGGCGGTTGTGCAGTCCAGCGAGGTGAGGGTCTCATTTGAGTCATCTGTGCCGGACCATAAAATCTTTGAGCTGGTGGGATAGTTGGTACAAAATAGCCACCAGCACCACCAGGTTGGAATATTTGTCCCATTTGTTGCATGCGCATACTAGCCATTCTCTGCATATATTGGGATGTCAGATGTGCTTTACGGTCCTCTTTGCGTTGTGCCAAAGCTACATACAGTGGTTTGGTTCCAACAATACGTCCATTCATTTCAGTTACAGCCTTTGTAGCTTCTTCAGGTGAAGAGAAACAGACAAATCCAAAACCTTTGCTGCGACCATCTTCCAACATAACCTATAACATAACAATTATTTAATCATTATTATGGAAACAATTTATTTGTTTAAATAACATTTTATCATAAAAATAAAAATGAAAACAACAATGTAAAAACTTGTGTACAACTTTACAATTGTACATTGTAACTCCATAAAAATTATAAAATAAAAATAAATTGATCATTATTAATATTCACAAATTCAACAAGAATTAAAGCCATTATTGGTACACATGAAACTTGAAATTATTTAACTCTCAACACAATATAATATTGACCCTACATTGGGCGCGGGCATTCCTCGAGCGTGTATCACATGCAGACGACGACGGGTGAAGCGGGTCACGTCGCTTACACGCCCAATGTGGAATCAGCCTTAGGGGAACCTTCAGTACAGCAATTAATCATGTGCATCCATCCATATCTCATAAAATGACTCATATCATTTTAATCTAGCCTATTGCACATTCAATATTTATATAGACTATGAGCAAAATGAAAAAGATCAACAAAAAAAGAGAACTTACCTTAGCTGAAGTGATAGTACCAAATGGAGCAAATTCTTTGCGAAGACGTTCATCATCAATAGTATCATCCAAGTTCTTGACATATAAGTTAACACCTTGGTAACGAGTCAATCTCTCAGACTTCAACTGTTCAAATTTACGCTTCAGTTCCTTCTGGCGTTCAGCTTTCTTTTGAGCTCGGCCTACATAGAGGGGTTTACCCTCAACAAGTTCCTTGCCATTTAATTCCATACATGCTCTTTCTGCCGCGTCTGGATCCTCAAACGCCACAAACCCAAACCCTCTCGAGTTTCCATCGTCTTTGTACATTACTTTGTGGCTAGTAATGCGACCATAAGTTTCAAACATATCCTTAAGCCTTTCATCGGAAAAGTCTTCTCCGAAATTCTTCACATATACATTTGTGAACAACTTGGCTTTCTCACCAAGTTCCTTTTCGCGTTCTTTGCGTGGGATAAATCTACCTACGTAGACTTTTTTACCATTCAAAAGCATACCGTTTACTTTTTCAATAGACTTGTTTGCAGCTTCTTCAGTTTCAAAATGGACAAAACCATATCCTTTAGAGGCACCAGTTTCATCTTGAGCTACTTTACAGCTTAAAATATTGCCAAATGCAGAAAAAGTGTCATACATTGCTTTATTGTCAATGATCTTGTCAAGATTTTTGATAAAAACATTCCCCACACCAGACTTGCGCAGAGAAGGGTCTCGTTGGGACCACATGATTCTAATAGGTCTTCCTTTGATCATATCAAAATTCATAGTGTCTAGTGCTCTTTCAGCTGCAACAAAATAAATATTTTATGAGTATATATATAAGAGCTGACAATTATGATAAACTGGTTTCATTAATATTAATACCTATTAAACCAGTTTTATTTAAATGTTAACTGACTCAAATATTTAACAGTGTTATCAAAGTATAGATCATGCACTGGACAATTAAGTGTGATAAAATAGAGGTGACCATATTTACTGGGCTTACAATAGCATGATAGTCCAGAACATTCTCTGAGAACTTTCTGTTCATTGTATTTTTGTAATTATTCATTGTATGTTTTTGATAATAATTTACTTTAGTTGTCCCAGAAAAAACAATGCTCATGAAACAGACATATTTGTTTACACAGAATGTCATGCTTGCAATTAATACATTCAACAAATTATACATGGTGAAGTAGGCATACAAATAAAGTGTTATAAATAACAAGACCTCACAGTAATAAAAAACTACACATAATCTACTTTCTAATAGAATGAATTGCCAGGTGATTACATTATTAATGAGTTTCACAATCCAATAGTGAAAGCCTGATTGTTTGAATGACAAAATGTGTGGTGCAATTTTTAGGCTAAGTTATTTCACATGTTGTAATGTAAACTACATTTCGTTGAAAAAAAAAATTCGAAACTGCATGCAATGAAATTGATGAAACTTTATGTCATAAGCAATCATATTGTAGTATGTCCTTGACGAGCAAAATGTGTAAATGACTTAGAAACTAAATAATAAATTATAAAATTACTCACCATCAGCAGGCTGCTGAAAATTTACATAAGCATAGCCTAGGGATCTACGAGTTATCATATCGCGACAAACGCGTATGGAAAGTACCGGACCAGCCGTAGAAAATTTTTCAAACAACATGGCTTCAGTAATGTCGGAGTGTAAGTCCCCGACATACAAAGATGCCATGGGATAATTTGGCGGACCAGGATTCATTTTGGAATTTCACTGTAGCTTTACGTAGACATTAACTTAAATGTAGGCAAAGAATAACTTCACTTTCTCTTTATAATGACTATCGCATTCCTCAGACCACGTTGCACGCTTACGTACACTAACTTAAAATCAAGTGATTCCCGTTAATTTTAATTATTTTACTATTTTTTTGGGTTTTTATGATTTTTTTTGTTTTTTTTTTTTATTTTACAAGAATATTTCACGAAATTCTGAGGATTGTGTGGCCTATTTTCGAGGTAGCACACAACCTCACGTGAACACACCTTGCTCACCAAAGGAAAAGGTGACGTTTGATCAAATTCAAGATGGCGCTTGCATCAAAGCGTCAAAAGCAGCTATTAGACAGTCAATCATAGACAAATACAATGCATAGTGTTTTATATATTTGCATATGCGATCAGTGATCAGTCCAGTTTTCACTTGTAAGCAGATTTGTTATAGTCTATTCCCCAGTAGGGACGATTAATCATTTAGGAATCTATTGTCTAGGTTTTGGACATCATAACGTTGAAGTCGTTTATAGTAGCTGATAATAGTCAGCAAACACGCGAATGAACTAGCCAACCGCCAGTTCATTCGTGTGTTTTTCTCCTCCAAGGTTTTTCTAGACGAGTTTTACATTTTACTGCAAGGAGGCCTAACTCCTTTACAGTGTACAGTGTTTAGTGCCTTATGGTATTCCAAATAAGTAACGAACCATGGTACTTTTTAAATATTTCTGGGAATGCAATTCTGTAGGCGTTGTATTATATTAAAGTTGGAATTACATACGCTATCCCCGTACGTCCAAATTGCCCTTATGATTTTTTTATAGTTCAATAGCTTGTTATCTGTAGATAGTGCCGAGTTGCGGGCCAATACATATTCCTATATCGTAAGTTCACTTCGTCTCTTTTAGATTTAATATTTTATTGCCAGGTTAATCTTCTCAAAATGGATGCCGAAGTATTTAACGGAATCATTTTGGGGCAATGTATTGCTTCCCAATGTTACTGGTGGACAGTATGCCTTGCGTAAGATAAAGGTGATATGTACAGACTTGCTTGATGCTCTATTTAATTAGCCATTTGAATATTATATCAAGAGTGCTTTGTAGAGTCTATGAAGTAGCCTTAGGGTCATTTTTATTCGCGAGGACTGGCAGTGGCAGTGACTAAGTCTTGTCCTACTGGGAGGTCAGACTGCGTGTATAGGACTGGACCTAGGACAGAGCCTTGTAGAACTCCTGCCATTATGTTGTAAAATCGGATCATCCAATTCAGATGTCTCACCTTCTTCACAAACTTGGAACTACTTTTCTGACCGCATAGGTCAGAAAAGTATAGTCCCATTAAGAGAAAGTAACTATGTGGGTGAGCGTTTTTTACTGTAATTAGCAGTGCTCTATGCCATACCTACTTTATCAAACGCCTGTTGGATGTCAAGAAATGTCGCAGAACATATTAAAATATTTATTCTTCAGGGTTCTTCGGATGGTTTGCATAACTTGTGCAATAAACAGATTTTACTTAGGGTTTTAATTGGTAAAATATTAGCACATACACAAACGTAATCTCGGGGAACTAAGTACATCTGGAAAGCATATGGCTTTCCAGATGTTAGTTAGTGTGACTTAGTTCTTACAAATTTCTTGGTACGGCCGTACTTTACACATAATTAAAAATTATAATAAACGAAATATCAGAAACTAAATATTCAAGGAGCCTCAAATTTAAAATGCTCTCTGAGGCACGCTGTCTGTCGTCTCGAAAATCTAACCCGAGACCTTGCTCGTTTTGGTCTAACTAGCGAGACTATATAACCGCTAGAAATATGAGCCAAAAGGCTAAATGAGTTACTACTTAAAACTCAATTATGAAAAATGCAGTTTGCAAAAGTCGGAGTTTGATGGAGATTGTTGAACCACTTGGAATATTTTTTGTTAATACTACAATTCTCGTTTGAAATATCTTGGATGGAGAGAAGTAAGGACTATTAACTTTTATTTATTGCTATTAAGTAAATTTTACACTAACTATACAGATTGTTTATATTTTAATAGTGAAAGTAGAGTGTGTACGTTTTGTAATTATTGTTGACAAAATGATCTGATTTCTCTAGCTTACACGTCACAAATTGTTTCAGACTGATTTTTAGGAGGGAATCCGTAACGTTCTAGATGGATATTTCTTCATCCATGTCCAGCAGACATAATAACCCGTGACTGGATCGAAATTTCTAAGAAGACCTGTTATTATTCTACACCGGCATTTTCGTTGTGGTAGGTACCTACTTTATTTACTCAATTCAATTATTGTGTAATTATTCAATGCTGAAAATGTTCCTGATGTATTTAGATAAAAATTTTCATTGTTAATCTGGAATGAATATATACCTGCTTCCCTAGCTAATCTATAAAAAAATCCTTTATTTAAAATATATTATTATGGCTTGTATTTAAAAATTGAAACGGACTGCTTTTCCATATATTTTTTTTGGAGTACATTTTTTCAATAAATTTATATCTTTTCTCATTTCAAAAGTTTATCTCAATGGCTACCTATCTATTTAAGACATATGGAGGATGATGATTGAACATCTCACGGATACATAACAGTACGAATTAGGTCCCAACTTGCCTAGACTATTTGGGAAATTACTGAGAAATCTTAAAAAACATAAGTATTTAGCTCAGCAGTTTTGATTGATTTAAGATGATTCTAAAATATTTGTCTGAAGTGAAATATGAATGTTGAAATTATTTGCTATATATTAGTTTTACTAACTGCGCCCTGCTGTTTTACCCGCGTTACGTTGCTCCAGTAGATCGAAGCATAATATTTTGTAGCCTATATGTTAATCCAGCATATAAACTATGATGGTGTGAATTTCAGCCATCATCCATCCGTCTTAGTATCCATACTTACAAACTTCTGTGTTTATAATATTAGTAGGATATAGGTAGCTGCATTATGTAGCCCTTGGGAACTTCTTATTAAATATAACTTATGTTACTCCTAAATAAATTAATAAATGTTTTGATAAATTAATCTTACAGAACATTTTTGTTTTTATTGGTTGCAAACAATTACCAAAAATACAATTATTTTCATGTTATAACTAACTGACCCAGAAGACTTCTTACTGCCTCAATGGATAAATATAAGACCTAAACTTTTGTATAAAATAAACTGGCCCCGCGAGACTTGTTTACGGGGTGTCCTACATCTACCCTATAAACTTAATCTTTAATAAGTCGGGTTGAAACCGATGGGTTAGATTTAGGTTATTTGTTTTTTAACTACCTGAAACCTCATTGTTGATCAACATTTCTCATAATTTTCCAGTGACATGTACATTTACATACATACGTATTTGGTATCACTCTTTAAAGACTAATATAATAAAATATTCAAAATCAACTGACATGAATTAACAACAATAATAATACATCCATTCTGTCTCCTGAGATTATTACTTTGGCTTATTTGGCCCTGCTATTATGAATAATATCCAGATAAAGTGATTAATTTATCACATTGTCTAGACAATTTAGTTACTATATACAGGGTGTCCCAAAAGATTACGTAGCTGGGAAGGGGGGTGATAGGGATGGTCACAAGGGTCACCAGAAAAATATAAAAAATTCCCTCTGGGTGTTTAAAAAAATAAATGGCATTTTTTAAGACTAAAAATTTTACCTACAAATATGGCTGTATTTAAAAAAAATGCTGTTATGTAATCTTCAATAACAACAAGGTCATCAACATCAACATCAAAAATAACAAGGTGTAAAATTTTAAGTTTTTAAAAAAATGCCATTTTTTTTTTAAATACCCAGAGCGGATTTTATTTTTATTTTTCTAGTGACCATTGTGTCCACCCCTGTCACCCCCTTTCCCAGCTACTTAACCTTTTGGGACACCCTGTATAAAGACCAGTCATTATGTATAATAGCTATTTAATCACAATGTCTGTAACATATTCACAATAATTAAATTAGATTATAATACTTAATTATATGTATTTATTACCTTTTAAGTATTACAGAGTGTTCAGTTGAAGCAATACAATAAGCAAGCATTATGCAATGAAAACATTATGATGTAAAAATATAATAATAATTTAAAGATAAAAAATATATTTAAATAATTTTTGAGAGATATTGTCTTAAAAATTTAACCAAAAGCATCACTCATACATTTAAGCTATTTAATGAGAGTAGTGAATTTAAATAAAAAGAAATACAAGCAATATTAGTTCTATAAAATTATGGTTCCTATATGCAAAAATTGGAAATTTTGTGAATTGATTGGACTTGTTTGTTTAGATCTGCCAATTGAAGTCACCATTATTGTGTTTAGAGTTTTTTACTGTGAGTCACCTCTTACTTTACACTTATTTTACATTTCCCACCATCACTCCTATTATTAACAAACTGATTACTTGCACACATTATAAAGCTATATTTCTAGGAATTCATTCTGTTGTGCTTTAATTTCCGGAAAATTAATCTAACTACCAGCGACATCATCTACATGGTCAAATAGTCAGAAGTGCATTGACCTCTTATCAGTTTATTATGATTTACCTATAACTCACAAAACGAACCATGTCTCCATCTCTATTTTAGTCTGGTAGACTAAAATAACCTACTTGTCCAGTCTCAATTAAGTCCATAACATATATATGTTTACTCTGTATATTTTTACATAACATTACAATGGAATTTATAAATTAATTAAAATATTTAGGTTTATTCATTTAGTGAATTCAACAATCTTATATATTCATAAACCATTTTCATTGTGTTGAATCATAATAATTGCGTATAAAAAGTATTCTCTCATTAAATTAATTACATAAACATTATTTAACACAAAATATTATAATCATACTTTAACTTCTATTTAACTTTCAGAAATGTTATAAGAATAACAAATCAAGTTATTACTGTTGTAAAATATAATGGGATAAAATATAATGACCACCAAAAATATATACTTGACACCAGAAAAATAAAGTCTAAAATTATAATAGTACTAGCTATTTTAGTCACGACTGCACTTCAAATTGTATTCGAACACCAAATGTAGTTAATGATCACCAAATCTTAGCGAGCAAATTATTGCGCTATTTCTACCTTAATAAAATCAATGAAAAATGACAATTGGTTAGGTTAGGTTAGAGCTGCGGCCATACAACGCACGAGCCGAGCGAGCGAAGCGAGCGGTGCCGCGGCAGCGGCCGGCGAGTGCCAGAACCGAATAGTAAATTAGTAAAACATTTAGGTACTTTTGGTGATCATTTACTACTTTTGGGGGGAAAAATTTAGAATAGTGTCGCACGCGGAGGGTTGTGGGAGGGGGGAGGGGGGGAGTATCCCCTCTCCCCCGGTACCACTCCCATGAAAAGGTAACGCACCGTTTTTGAGAAAATCACATTTTTGTAACCTAACCTCAAAACACTAAAATCACCTATTATGGTCGGGAAAAATCATGTGCAGGTCTAAATTTGGTTCTAAACATCAGTAACAAAGGCGTCGTCGACGTCTACTTCTGAATACTTAAAAAAAAAAAACCACGAAGGGGATGGCGGGGTCTTTCAGACCCCGCCATCCCCTTCTAACCTAACCTATCCAAGTCGGGTTGCCCCAAGTTCGAAGCTCTCTCTTTCATACTAAAGAGCCCCACATCTTTCTAGGTAGTTATAAAAATAAAACAACAATACATATAAATTTTCTTCATTTATTGAATGAATAATTAATTATTATTATTATAATAATTAATTGAATAATTAATAACATTGATTAATTCCTCAAAAGGATCTTTTTTATTCATCTCTACATATCTTCTCCACAGATATTCATAAATTAAATCATTAATGTTTTCCCGATTATTGTAATTGTCTTTACTAAAAAATCTTTTTAAAACACGCCACTGCGATTCTATCCTTTGTGGTGTGTGCCATCCTCAGCAACAAAAGGGTTATCCGGATCACTGTGATTCACCTTTAGGTGGATAAATCCATGGTCGCCCAGACAATCATAGGCCCGCCAGTAATCGGTATGAATTGTGGTGCCATCAGCAACATGTTTTTTTATCAATGGCACCAGAACTTCAGCAGACCGGACATTGTCTGGGCAGACTTCCAGGCGAAGATCCTCACTCCCATCCTGGATCATCCCTAAAATCCCGTGGCCTTCAACTTGACGACCTGAAAGTTAAAAAATTAGATTTAGTATGGTTGCATTGTTATGCCTTGAAAATAATACAATGTCATTGTTAATATGTTTAGTCGTACCTTTATTATATTTACGTTTCCCAAACTTGCTTTCGTCTATTTGAACAACTTTGCCAGGACCTCCAATCTTCCCGGCAAGTGTTTCTTTATGTTTTTGGTGTGTAACAACTGCCTCTCTACAGTAATTGAACCAGTCATTAATAGTTGCGCTAGAGAGGCAGTGTTCTCCTTCAGCGAAATCTTCCTTTTTAGTTCTGTCATAGTTAAATTTATTAGCGTATGCATATAAGAGGTAAAACACGTGGATGGCCGTGGTTCATCTTCTGCCACAGAACGGCTCGTGGACGGCCGAGGTTCGTCCTCGACCACAGAACAGCTCGTCGATGGCCGAGGTTCATCCTCTGCCACAGAACGGCTCTTCGATGGCTGGAACTCCTCCATAGTTGGTAGGCAGAAAATCGGTGTCCGGTGTACAAGCGTAGGTCTGTCGTAAAGGCACTCAACAGAAGTCCAGAGAGTAAGCCAAAGTCGTCGAAGAAATCCACAAAAACACACCAGGATACACAGAGAGAACATTCACGCAACTCGAGGAGAAACGGAATGATGAACCAAAACAATAACACAAATGACACATGACGCAAATACCATAGTTTTTTTTTTTGCGTTCCGTTTCTCCAATTTGATGTGACATTGTACACCACAGACTACTACTAGAACACATTCAGTTGTAAATCGCCCATTTTAACATTCCGTTTCACGTAACAACGTTGACAGTTCGCTTTTTATCTGATTTTAGGTTAGAAACTATTTTTATTAATTTCTCGAAAAATATCCATTACCTTTGAATAAAAGACGTACCGTTATAATCGGGGGCATACCCTCTACCAGATTTAACCACTTTTAAACCCCGCCGCGTGCGATACTATTCTAAAGCCAACCCCTTTTGGGTTAACAATGATTTATTTGGAGTCATTTTGCTTAAATACGATAGCGAAATGTTAAAACTTTGGTTACAATTTTACATTAAAATGCGGGTTTAATTTTGGTGATAATTTTCAATTTTTTTCTGTTGTAAGTTACTATATCTGATGGTAAGTTAAACATAAGCCAAATATAATAAGTATGTCAATAAAACATTTGATATGATTAAATCTTCAAATGGAACTGACCTAGTGAGGTTTAAACATAGGACTTATAGAAAATGCTGAAACGTCATCTATTATTACAACGTAATTAATAAAAAATAAAAATATATACATATGTTTTTTTTTTACTTTCTTCAAGCCAAGGCCATTTGTCGGTAATTCGAAATTACATTATTATACTTCCTGCAGATACTGTTTGTATCTATTAAGTTATGGCTTGCAATGTAGCTGTGCTAAATAATATTCAATGTTATTTTGTTAAATCTGAATCTGATACATACTGATGTTTTTGTTGCTTTCCTGCAATTAACTAATTTTATCATGGTAGTACAATCAAATAGGTATTGTATATTTTACTTACTAAAAGTCATAATCCCACAATCTCACCAGAGACCACCCTGAGCCGAGGTTCAAGCCCCATAGGGGGCGCCCTCGTGCGCAGGCAGATTACTGTGTAGTTTTTTAAACCATTTATTAAGGCTGGAGTTCTGCTCGCATTTATGCCCGGTAAAGTAACAAAAGCCTCGTGGGTAACTACGTAGGTCCGTCAGTTAAAAAAAAAAGAAAAAACATATTGCACATTCGAATTGATGAATGTTTTTATGTTATCTAGAAACAAATTAAAGTTAAATCTGATATTTGAATAGTACTACTGTTAATATTTCAGCTTATAGGTATATGGGTTTGACACAGAATTTATATTTATAATTCCTTTTCAGAGACCTAATTATGGCTGATAAAGAGCAAGTGATACAAGCCTTAAGAGCAACACTATTATCTGTAAAAGGAGCTTTAACCATTAAGCAATGTAACAGTAAGTCATATTTTGATTCTCTTAAAATGAAAATAATATGGGTTAGTCATATTATTATGTCAATTTTTTTCTGTTTTTATTTCATAGTCTATGTAACTATCTTTGATAGCTAATCATACTCCATATTTTTTTACAAAATAGGTTTTATGTCATAAATAATATAAAATTTCTTCTATGAACTTCAATATTTAGATTACAATTTATGCATAAAAATTATAATCTAAATATTCAATATATATATGTATATATATATCAGTTAAAATTGATACTGATTAAGTGATGTTCAACCTGGACGCAGTAGAATGATTAGAAAAATAACTGAAATTCATATACAAATGTGATCTTGTTATAAAATCAGTTTATTCAAAACATCCATATTGTACTTTTTTATTATAGGAGATTATAAAGAGTTACAAGGGGAATGGATACCATATAAAAAACTTGGGTACCCCACTTTGGAGAAGCTCTTCATTGATGTTCCAGGATTTAAAGTGAGTCAAGTTAATGGGGACTGGTTTGTTGATGCTATAGCTAGCCAAGAAACTCAACACATTGCGGCTATGGTGGCACGCCAAAAATCCAGCAAAAAGGCCCCGAAATTAAGTTACCCGGTAAGGCTATTTCTTAGTTCCCAAAGTTCTTTGTATTATTGCATAATATAGTTTTTACTTTTTCAATATAATTTTGCTAGTAACTTTTTTTATTAATATAATTTTGCTAGTAACAATTAGGAAGACATTACAATTTTTGTGTACCAATAAGGAAGGGAAGTTAAAAAGACTAAAAGCCATGTACAATTGCATATGTGCTTTATGTATATAAGCATGTTTTTGCAGGACCATCTCAATAAGGCTGTATTGAGGTAATATAACTATATTCATGATATTATATCAATAAGTTCTGCAGAGTGTGTTTTACGGTCTCCAAAAGGCATCATAGAACTGCCTCGGTGATCCAGAGCAGGGGTGACCAATTAATAAGACCGAAGATCTATTGTTTACTGTGTGCGATTGACCAATGGCAAATATGACGTTGTATTATAAATCGGTATATTTATTATTTAAAAAAAAACTCAAATTTTGTTCGTCTGTGTAATGTATTTGTAGACAAAAATATCACTACAATTATTTTGTAAGACAAAGGTAAATGCTGCTGCCCGTTCCCTGGTATACGATTGTTATAGATGATGTTATTATGTTGATTGATTGTACTCGCGATCGACCGGTTGATCCCTGGTCCTGAGGTAACATATTCGACCGCAACTAGCTAGTTGCCGTCAAGGGCGGATTTATGGGAGGGGATCCAGGGCAACTGCCCCGGCCTCCACAATAGAGGGTCCCCCATAATAGAGATTCAAAATCTGATGAGTAAACACTACAAGTTTTGTTTACGTGCAGTACTTTATCATGATTAATGTAATAGTTCTTACATATTGTAATAACGGTTAATCATTTAAGGCGGAAACATATTGTTAGAACGCGACGCGACCTGATGAAATGCGACGCGTGTTGAGTCGAATCAAATGTATTGTTCTCTATAGACCAGAATCACACTATGAATACCCGACGCGACGCGTTCATAGTGTGATTCTGGTTCATAGTGTGATTGTTCACTTAAATTAGACAATCAGTAAAATATCAGAATTCAAATCGTCCTGAAAAGCAGGAACAAATTTTCTACATATTTAAATGGAAACTAATTTGTGGCCAGGAGGCCGTTTCTCCTATGTTGCCTCGGGGCCTCCGTACTTCTAAATCCGGTCCCGGTTGCCGTCGAATATATTACCCGGGATATAACCAGGTCCCGAGTTCGATGAAACCTGGTCACAAGAATTTGTATAAAAAAACATTAGTAACGACCCGGAGACTGATAGTTGGTGGTGTTTTATCCATGACTCGTAGAGGACGTTAAACTGTCGGTCCTACGCATAATCTCTCACCGGTCTTGTCGGTAGAACCATCCCATCAGATTTAGAAAGTAAAGAATTAAGAGTGTGTACCTGCTCTGTTAGCGTACACGTTTGTGGTAGCCATGGGTATTATTATAACCCAGCGCACATGGCTAAACTCCTTGGATATTGGTTGCCGCGACGAAAATCCGTCGGGAGGACTATAGGAATCATAATACATTTTATTATAAATAAAATCATGTTTAGAAAAATATTGTATCCCATAACAGATGTATGTATGCTTGTACGGATATATTTATTTTTCGTTACTTAAAAACTATTAATAAAAGTGACTACGTAATAAATTAAATTATAATGTAATATATACTCATAACTTTGTAATAAATAACACAGTAAAAGCAGTGAAACTGAAGCAATACATTATTTATTACTACAGTTTTATTGTTCTAAGAGTTTAATGACTTCTATCTATTGCTTCACTATATTACTGGCATGTTTGCTTTTTAAGTGTAAGTTATTTATCTTTAAACTTCACCTCAATGGTAAAAATTTATTTTAAAAAACTCGTCTTAGTTATTGCACTAAATTTATTTTCTTTCTAGAATCGATTTCCGAAGAAACAAGGCTCGTGGCGGAAACCCGCTCCTCCTTATGCAACTAATTACAACAATCAGTACTCCAATCAAGGCTACAGAGCTAGAGGCAATGGCACTATTAACAATAACACCCAACAATACCATAAGGTAACGAAATTTTACTACTCAAGTTTTATGAATTTATTTATTAATTTTATGTTGTATAAAATATTAATAACACTAAGCCATTGGGAGAATGTATTTTTAATGGTAACAACATGCAACACTTTTTAGGGGTTCTATGCCAAAAACCACACTCTGTCTGTTTGTCTATCAAACACTGTTGAAATTTTCATAGATGATGAGGGGGGCTCCCAAACAACAAACGTATTTTTTTGCCGTTTTTTGCTTCATTTTATTAATAACGGCAACAGGTAGACTTGAAATATTCACAGAATATTTAGTTGTATATTCACTTTAAAAATAATTTTAATTCAAATATGTTAAAGGGGTTTTTTTTATTTATTTTATTTATTTACTTTATGTACACACATAACATTAAAAAGAAAAATATTAAAATACAAGAAACATAGTACAAAGGTACTGCTTATTTCTAATGAAATTTCTTCCAGCAGACCCGCGAAAGGAAAAAACAAATAGAGAACAAGAATAGTGGGTTTTGTTCAACAAACGTGATTTTTTATTATAGTGTCTAATGTTGTATAAATAATGGTACGGATCCCTTCACGCGCGAGTCCGAATCGCATTTGATCGATTTTGGTTTCAGCTGTGCGTCAGGTTGATGATTTGCTTTGACTAGGTTTGTGTGTCAAATTTCATTCAAAACCTTTCCAAGGTTGTGTTTTGATGTTTGATAATCTAAACTCACAAACATCCAAACCTTTACAGTTATAGAAGGATATTTTTGTCATAAATTGGAATAGTATAACTATATTAAAAATGTAATATGTCATAATCAAATCAAATCCGGTCAAAATATATAGACATAAAAAATCTATATACTTTATTTGTTCTTATTTTGAACGTAATTATTTAACGTAACGTAACGTAACTAAATAATTACGGTTTTATATTAAAAATATATGCTCGTCCTCTAATACTATTTTTGTTTTTTAGAAATACAATTCGAATTATTCATCGAATTACTACTCGAAATCGAACGAAACGAAAAACCTATCTGCGAATGTAAAACAAGCGACAAAGCCTATGAAGGATAATTCTGATAAAGGACCTAAAAGTGCTATTACACAAAACATAAGGGATGTTAACATTGATGAGGTTAGTGACCAAATTGAGATTTCTAAATATTCTTTTATATCCAAGTGAAATATCAGCCAGAGTAAGTGGAAGTTAGTATCATGTATATCTTGAAACAAAACTCTCGAATTTATGAAGTCGATTTGCCAAATTAAAGTAATTATACAATTCACGCTTTACCCGCTCAATTTATCCTTAACTACGTGAAATCGTATCATATGAAGGTCTTCACAAACCAGCTTCACAAGTTGGTATCTCTTACGGTTCTGCGACATTGTCCATCATGACCATGACATGTGACATAATAAAAAGTTAAAGAATAACGCAGTCCATCAGATCACTAGGCAGAGATGTAAACGCATTATAAACAAAACTTGTCGCAACCGCTCACTCTTGTCCTCCCGGCGCTTAGTTTACAATGCCGATGTCCTCGTTGACCCGAAGTCTGAGAGGCCCACGAATGATGAAGTAAACCGAAAGTCGCACAAAAGCCTACATCTCCCTGGTATAGTAGCCTAATTGAAATAATAAAAGAATAGATTTTTTATTCATTACTCAAACTATGGTAACTGAACCGATTATATATCATTCATTTACTATGCTGTTTATTAACTATATTCAAATTCAAATTCAAAATTCATTTATTCCGTAAAAATGGTTACATTTGTTTGGAATCGTCATATTTTTTCCCTACCGTGCAGTGTGTGACGTGGCGACTACTGAGAAACACTGCCAAAAAACTCAGTAGAACCCTCTTTTTTTTTAAATTATATTATATCACAATATTTTATTAACCTAATTACAATATACTTTATTTTACATTGAGATTAGAGCGATTTAATCCCAAGCATTTTTGTCACAAAGATAATCAGAAAGTTTATAATAAGCCCTGCTGCACAATTTGGCTTTAATAGTCATTTTAAACTTATTTATAGACAATTCTCTTATACTATTGGGAAGTTTGTTGTAGAACCGTATACATTGCCCCATAAAAGAGTTACTTATTTTGCGGAGACGGCTAGCATGAGCCACAAGATTATGCTTATATCTAGTATTTACACTATGTGTGTCGCTTTTTTTACAAAATGAGTCAATATTTTTATGTACATATATATATTCTCATATATATATTGTGATGCAACGGTTAGAATATTTATTTCTTTAAATTTTTCTCTCAAGCTTTCTCGGGGACCCAGTTTGTAAATAGCCCTTACGGCTCTTTTTTGCAATATGAAAATGCTATTTATATCCGCGCAGTTACCCCAAAGAAGAATCCCGTACGACATAATGCTGTGAAAGTAACTGAAATAAACTATTCTAGCCGTATCAACATCAGTGAGCCGTCTAATTGTTTTTACAGCATATGCTGCAGAACTTAATTTTCCTGACATTTTCTCAATGTGTGGTCCCCATTGCAGTTTGGAGTCAATGGTGATACCTAAGAACACAGTGGTTTCCACAGGGTCCAAGCCATTTCCATTAATATTTACATTGGTGGAAACCTGTCTAACATTGGGTGTTGAAAACTTGATTACTTTAGTTTTCTTATCATTTAAACAGAGATTATTAACATGAAACCAATGAACTACTTTAGAGAGTGCATCGTTAACTTCGTCATAATCATATACTTTTCTATTAATTTTGAATGTCAAGGAAGTGTCATCCGCGAACAATACAATCTCATGTTTATCCCTTACGTAGTAAGGTAAGTCATTTACGTATATTAAAAACAGAAATGGACCCAGGATTGATCCCTGTGGAACTCCCATTACAACTGGAGATCCCGGAGATAGTTTGCCATTAATATCGACCTTCTGAATTCTATTACCCAGATATGAAGCCAGAAGTTCGGGAGCCTTATTTCTAACGCCATAGTGGTGTAGTTTCCTGACAAGAGTCTCATGGTGCACGCAATCGAATGCTTTGGACAAGTCGCAAAATATTCCTAAGGCATCTTGCGAATCCTCCCAAGCCGCGAATATGCTTTTCAGTAAATGTATTCCTGCATCCACAGTTGAGAAACCTCTGGTAAATCCAAACTGCTTTCTGTGAAGTAAATTATGTCTATTAAAATGACTGAGCAACTGGCTAAGCATTATCTTTTCAAATATTTTACTAAGAGTGGGCAGTACTGAAACAGGTCGATAGTTCGAAGGGTCAGAACTATCTCCAGCTTTAAATAACGGTATGATTTTACAATATTTCATCAAGTCAGGAAACTCACCAGATGCGACACAACAATTGAATATGATAGCTAGATGTGATAGCTATAGCAGTAATTATTGAGGATATCGTTTTAACAGATATACCCCATAGATCCTTAGTGTTTTTCATATTTATGGATTTAAAGGCGGTCAAAATATCTTTGGGGCTGACTGTAGAGAATTCAAAAATTGTGCCGCATTCTACTACACTCTGCTTGAGGAGCAGCTCAGCAGATACCGAAGAAGACGACAGAGTCTTTGTAGCTATAATCGGAATGTTAGAAAAATATAATTCAAACTCAGTCGCCACCTCTATATCTTTTTTAATGTCTACATTGTTTATTTTTAAGTGAAAGTCACGACTACGTACTTTTGTTCTACCAGTCTCACTATTAATCATATTCCAAGTGGCTTTGATAATATTACTTGAATTTTTTATTTTATTTTTTATGTAAGCAGACCTAGCATCGGAACAGGCTTCTTTAAATAATTTTGAGAATTTTTTGACATACTCTTGAAAAATCGGACAATGGTTATAAGTCTTTTCTTCATAAAGTTCATACAATTTATTCCGACTTTTATAAATATCAGGAGTTGCCCAGTCACTAAACGACACACGGTAACTTATAGATAGAATTTTGGGCGTAAAAATGGATCTAAACTCACTACTAATTAAATTGAATAAAGAGTTGTACATGTGATCCGCAGTGCTGTGATGGGGCAAGAAATCTATTTTTTCTAATATATTTGTTTTAAACCTTTCTAAACGGCTTTCAGAAAATGGTATATAATTTATACTTTTTTTTGTGTCGCTACTGAATTTGGAAAAGAGACTAACTGTCCAGAGTGATCTGACCGAATCTTATTAATTATAGATTGCTGGAAGGGTTTTATAGTGCTAAAGATATTATCAATACAAGTAGCACTTGTAGCTGTAACTCTAGTGGGTTCAGTAAAGATATTATGTAAATTATATGACTTAAACAAATTTAAAAAATTATAACTTATTGAGTTTTTTTCTAATATATTGATGTTAAAGTCTCCACAAATTATAACAGTTTTATGGTTATAGGATAATTTAATCAAGGCATCCTCCATTATATCTGAAAATGCCTCAAATGGCGCGCAAGGAGGTTTGTATAGGCACACAACAATGAATCGCTCCAACTCAATGCATGAAATCTCGACTACTCGCTCAACAGAGAGGCTCACAATGTCATTTCTTATCTTAAATTTCAAATTATTATTTATTAATATTAAAGAGCCACCATGTATATGCTTTTCCCTGATGAACGAGCTTGCAACCTGGTGATTATTGAAGCTGAAAATGAATTGATGGCGCTTTAGCCAGTGCTCAGTTAAACATAAAATATCAATATCACTACAATTCAAGAACAACTCCAATTCTAACTCTTTTCCCATCAAACCTTGAATATTTTGATGCACCAGGTTGATACATTTTTTTGTTACCTTATTTGTAAAATTTATGTTTGATGGGTTTACATTTTTTTCCATACTTTTCTGTACATTATATGGTAAATTATTATTAATTATTTGATTGTTCGACACACTTGTAATATTTTTCATAATGCAAGAGAAGTCCTCTATTGTCGTATTATTTAATTTAAATATTTATTTACAGAAAATTCATTCATTACAGAATTACTTTTATTAATGTCAATATCAGTAGATATGTTACTGATGTTACTTATGTCAATATTACATTGCTCAATAGAAGCAATTTGTTTAGCCAAGTTCTTGGCTGACATGCAAAAAAAATAGGATAGCGAATGCGCTATCTGTCCTTTAATATATTTAGGAAGATAATAATAATTATCTTTGGTCAAATTACAAGTTTTACTAACAAGATTGTTAGTGTCAATAATATGGAACTTCTCCTTATTATGAGCACAAATAGTGTGCAAGTTCAAATTTAATTTATACCGTCTATTGTTTTCCTCCTGTGACAAGCTATTGCTATAAGGAAATGTGAACAGTACAATTTTTCCTATATTTAAACAATTAAGGTTATTCATATATTCAATTAACAGTTTTTTGTTCATATTACCCCTATTTCCAATAAAAAGTACTAAAGAACTATTTTTATTGTATTTAAAATCAATAGCTTTTTTTATAATGTGTAAAAGAGTGATGCAAACCAAAACTTGTATGAGATACTTGTCGAGTCAAACTCTAACAAAACATTATGGCACTAATTAACTATCTTTGTTTTTTTTTTGAATGACTATTCTCTTAGTCAACATCTTTATCAACGACATCACCTGTTTTCAAACATATAAAATATTGTTATATGCAGATGATATGAAAATAAAACAAATATTACATCCCTTGAGGCTGCAGCTAGTGAACAAGAGGATTTATTGTCTTATGAACAAGTTATATTTGAATGTCTTACAGTGTTATGTATTTATTTAAACAGAAACCAAACCCAATTATCTAACAATACAAGCTATGTGACTCATCAATGACCAGGTAAAGTACTATTAAGGACTTGGAAGTAACATTCCACACAAAACTACTAATTAAGAGTAGAATACGGAATTTCGACGCACAAAATATCGATAAATGCTTATACGATGCTACAAAATTGCGATGCACGTTACTGCGAAAGATCGTCTCTGCGAAGCCACTCGAATTCGATGCACGTTACCGCGATAAACCTTCACTGCAATACAACTTGATTTCGATGCATGTTACCGCGAAAGATTTTCACTGCGACACTACTTAACTTCGATGCACTTTCAATAATAGATACTTGAATTGATAAGCTATTCTATTTATTTATTTTATTACTTATTTATTTCCAATTTTTATACGAGTTTAACAATGAGGGTAGTTAGATTGTAGATATTATTTATACTTTATTGCACATGGAAAAATAAATGAAATATTTTTTATAAATTGGAAACAACATGTACAAAAGGTTTACGAGATTCATTCAGTTATGAATTTTCTTCCTGTAAACCCTTAGGAGAGATACATGATAATGAGTGCATAGCAAGTGTACAACATATTTAATATAAATATTTTTACCAAATTGGTAAATACATATCATATAGAAATCAGCTGTTCCATACATTCATGTTCACATAACTCGTCAACATGGTAGGGAGCAGCTGATTTTTTTTCGCGATTTCAGTATTGGTGTCATAGTAAAAGTTGTTTGTTATCATGAGCACAATCATGTGTTTAGGTATCGGTCACTAATTACCAGTCACCCTATATATGCTACATAAAGAAATAATACAAATTTTCCCCTAGGACTTCTGATACATTTATATTTTTTGACCAATCACAAGCATAACTATTAAAACTATGTTTCTATTTTGTTAAACTAGTTTTAATATATTAAATCTAATCTATATATTATTATCTAATAATTTCTCAGTAACGATGTATATGATAGTTTATTGAAGTCAAGTAGCTCCGTAGTTTTTCGCGGTAATGTGCATCGAAATCAAGTTGTATCGCAGTGAAGGTCTATCGCGGTAACGTCCATCGAAGTCAAGTGGCTTCGCAGAGACGATCTTTCGCAGTAACGTGCATCGCAATTTTGTAGCATCGTATAAGCATTTATCGATATTTTGTGCGTCGAAATTCCGTATTCTACTCCATCAGAATTTCAAAATATAAATACTATAAAACTTCTCTACTACCTGGAATACGCTTCACAAGAATAGAACCCCAAATATGACGTGTAAAGAATATACCTCCTTAAAAATATTCCTGAGGTACATCCAATTTAACCTCGAACCTTTCTTATCCAACTATTACAGTCGTTGTAAGAAATTACACATGTTACCTCTGCAAAGGGCGTAGAAAATAGCGGATATTAACATTTTACTTAGAATCATGAACGGCTCGACTGATGTAGCAGAGTTGATAAACATTTAACGTTTGCTAGTAGGTACTGTCTGCATTACCAAAAAACATGACCTTATACATATCGGCTAATCATTGCACATACAGACAGAGCTCTTACATGGTGCGAGCTTGTCATTCATATAATGTGTGCCAAAGAATCGACATTGATCTGATCAATACTTTTCGCAATAATTACCATTATAACACTTACATACACTTGTGATACCACTTGTTGTAGCATGTTTTGTTGAGGTACTTACAATTTTAATATTGACTAGCGGCCCGTCCCAGCTTCGCACGTGTGGCCACGATCAAACCCGAAATCGAAATTTTACAGAAAGAAATATCTTGCTGTTGCAGTGTCACGGCTTATATTAATATTTTATTTAGGTTCACATTTTTACACTCGTTATATATCTTTGAATTTGAATGCATAGGTCGATATTAATAATTTAAAAAGTAATCTACAGATACTGAAACAGTCTTAAATGAGAAATAATTTATTTGGATAAGGATTAATACGAAAATATGAATGACGTGGTATATTAGGCATGGTCTTTGTAAAAAAAAGGAAAAAAGTAGTTATAGTTACATAACTACTATAGTTAGACATATGGTATCGCGAAGTATTTTGAAGATATTAATATGTTCTTTAATATTGTAGAACATACTTTTGTTCTATCATCAATAGTATCCGCAGCGCATGCGACGAAAGACGTTTTAGGGCACTTTTTTACTCCTTTGGTTACGTTACTTAAGTTTTAGTAAGGATCCCTAATCTTTTCTAGCAATAAATATAGTCTTTGTCACTCTGGGTGAATGTAGCTTTCCAATAGTGAAAGAATTTTTGAAATCGGGATAGTAGTTTATGAGTTCATTAGTGAATAAATTTGTAATGACAAACATACATAAAAACACACAAAAATACAAATCTTTCCTCTTTATATTATTAGCACAGATTTCATAATAATTTAATTGCCAATTGAATGTTATGTGTTATACCTAATTATTGAATTGTAGTGTTTTAATTATTTGAATTAGGCAATTGTAATGAAATTGATGGTTAAAAGAATGCACGCATGACCAGAAGGCTGGCCTGTACTTCGGACAAAAGGTGAGTCTTACAATCCAGCGAGGCAATGCGGCCAGCATTTTGGGCACGTTAGCAAACATTAGAGATTCGATTTTCAATTTTTGTAAGGGTTTTCTTTTTTCCAGTATATGTATGTATATATTTATTTTTTTGTATATTCCTAGTTTAAGTTGTATAACAATTGTGTAAATATTTTAGTGTTGTTGTAAATAAATGATTATATGGCAATTGTAATTAATTATTGAATTTCACGTTAAATAATTATTATTGAATTTGGCATATTTAGTTATTGTATTTTATGTGATTTCATCATGTTACTTTATGTAATTTATTTATTTGTGAAAACTTCTAATTAGCAGTTCTTTATGATTTTTATTATGCTACTAGCCGTAAGTTTTACTAAATTTAAATGTAAAAGTATCTTAAGAATCTTAGAAGTCAAGTCCCCCAGGTTACTTAGTTTGTATTATTTTAAAACCATTCAACATACTTCGGTCCTTCTATGCCTGGTGAATTAGTAAAAACCTCTTGGGTAATAATCAGGCGAAAAAAAAAACAGATATCGTTACCTAATGAATGCATTATTGTACATTAATAAGCGATGTATTCTGAGGTATTACTAATAATATTTGGCCTTTAGTGGTCACTTACATTTCGATCTCGGAAGTAGAAACATTCTAATAGATTCAACCGCTGTTATCAGTGACTTAAGCGAATGGTATTTTTCATTAGTAACTTCTCAGAATTTTAGTGTTTGTTATTGAGTATGACGGATAACCAAGAAAAGGGTAAGTTGATTTTATTTTATAACATCTCATACTCAAAAATGATTTATAAAGGTTTTTTTTAGGAAGTCTTTAGTTATTCCACTTTGCACGAACTCCATGATTCATGCTGGTTTTCTATTACAGGTACTTTAAAAAAATGTTCATCTTCTAAGATACATTATTATAAGGTATGGATTTATAGGAAGTCTTCAAACTTCTCTGAAATAAAAAATAAACTATTCGTCTTTTCTTTTTCACATTTCCTCTTGCGGGTCTGTTGGAAAAGATTTCTTTTGAAATAAGCAGTACCTTTGTACAATTCTATTCCTTATATATAAGTTTTTCATTTTGTTTCGTTTGTGTGATTGTACATTAATAAAAAAAATAAAAATGTATAAATACGTACTTAAACGCGTTGACAGTATAAATTTCGCATAGGTACTATTTTATAGAGTTAGGTAGGTATAGGTAATAAGCCGCGCAGACGTCATTTATTTTCTGATATGAAAAATTGAAGGATAGTGTAATACTAATAACACGGTATGTACTATATTTACATAAAAATCATTAGGCAGAGATCGAGTACTCTAAAATAGGTATCGCTTTTTAGCGTTTTTTATAAGCATTTATTATTTTATAAAATTAAAAATACTACAAATTCCAATTGTAATTTAAGACCACAATTTAAGAGATTTACCTTGAAACCTGCGTGGGATGCAGGTGGTATGGAGCGGGCGGCGGTGCGACATTAAACTAAATTTGTTTTTGCTGGGTAGTTACTACCACTAAAATAATAGTGCATTAAAACAAATAGTATTGTTTCGAAATTCTTTGAAAATTAGAAAGTTAATTATTAGACAGGAATTCCTTGCGCTGTTGTAATCTTTATACATGATACTAATCTACCATTACAGTTGTGGCAGCTATTTTATTAGCAATTTATTTTATCTTGTATTAAAAAACAGATGAAACCAACAACCAACATACCTTTTTATAACCTAAGAACTATTTATTTGATTTAATCACATATGTATTTTTTATGATTTGACCAGGAGCCTAGTAATAATAATTGTTTGTCTTCTCATATTCAGATAAAACCAGCTACACGCAATAACAATGAGCCTGAAGTAAAACACAATGTGTCTCACAAAGTATCGGCATCGCAAAGGCTCTCTAACTTGAGGGATCGTCTCAACACAGTGGACCTTATACCTTTGCAAATGCCGGCAAATAGTGCCAACGACGACTGCTTGGTTAGTAATGTATGTTAGACGTATACAAGTATTTCATTGCTTTGGTTAGTCTTAGAAAATAAAAACTTAATAATAACCATCTTGACTTTAAATATATCTCGAGAAAATACAGTAGCTTTCATCAATAATGTTATTATATTTTGTCTTTTAATTAATATATTATGATATTCTTTAGGAAAAGTCAGGTTTAATAACGAACATAGTGCCAGCACATAGATTAGAGCCACCTCCAGATTCGACGTCGTCAGTGGTGAAACTGGAGTGGACTTGTAAAAAATTGGGTCTTCCCGAACCATTGTACAAGGTTCACGACATACACCACAACCCCGTCAGCTATGCTTGTTCGGTAAAAGTTAGTATCAATAATATTCATTAATAATATAATATTGTATAAATATATAAGTTAGGAAATGCATAATTTTGCGTATAAAGATATTTTTGATTTTATTTTTAAAAGAAGCTTTATAGAATTTTATGTTATTATGTATATTTTCAGTGTCTTTAAGCCTGCATATGTATTTGATTTATTAAGGTAAAATTTAAAATACAGGTGGGTAGTTACTCGACGGTTTCATATCCCGACGCATCGCCTTCCGAAGATTTGGCGAAGGAAGTGGCGGCGGTAAAATTGTTAGCTATAATAGAGAGCTCGGAAGCGCGCGGTCTGCGAACTTCATCCAGCAGTAACGCTATTACAAACCTCATCACACTGGTCTCTGAACATGAAGCTGGTTTATGGGCTAGCATGGTGCCACATCTGTACAGGTTACAAATACTTTTATCCATACTAAATACTGATATTCAACCGCCGATACGTCTGTTCTAAGTCTCGCTTTAAGTCTTGGAGGTCGTGGGTGCGATCACCACGCCGGACAAGAAATGTTTGTGTAATTTCTAATATTTCTTGCCTCGGAAAGCACTTAAACCCATTGGTACCGATTGTAACATTATCTATAACAATCGTATGCGAGCGAACGGAAGGAGGTCCCCCCCCCCGGAAGGAGGCCTATGTTTAGCCGTGAACATTATAAGGGCTGATGGTGAATTACTACTAATATAATTGCGAAAACTAAATTTGTCCGGCCATGTGTTTCTTAACCATATAAGAGAAATAAAGTTTACTCCACTATTTTTGGTTTAAAAAGCATTTATTTCCATACCCGCACTGAGGAATCAGTGCTGGAATAGAATTAAAAGAGATTTTGTATTGGTAAACAGAGACTGAATCTAGAGCCATCAAGGCCGTGATTATCACTACCGCATTCGATATGAGAAGTGATTTTGATAGCTTTGGTTATTTCAGAGAAAAATTTAATGAAAATTTACCAAGTAACTGGCAAGAACTGGTGGAGAATTGTCCGAAAATAATAAAAGATAGAGTTGTCAATGGACTTCTAGTGCTTCTTCCCAATAACGAGGTAAGAAGTAAAAAGAAATCAACTTTTGTATTAAAAGTATATATATTTCTAGAAGCATATAGACGCATGTATATTATACTTCAGAAACATTTGGTCGTAAGTGCCAGTTTACAATAAAGGCATGAGATGTATGATGGCACATCCGACCTCATGCTTCTGAGCTTTAGATTGATTCAAAAGTATCACATTGAATCTCTCTTTTCTATTTACCCAAATACGATTAAAAATATATTGCTTAATATTTTATTTGTTTATTTTGCAGAAGGAAGTTATAACATATAGGACGGATACCCCAATACTATCAGACGATGCCATAGATACTGATTTACCTCCATTACAGTTTCCGAACGATGTTTTCTGGAATGTATTTGTGACCGTTGCTAATTCTACATTAGAAATTTGGCTAAGGATTATAGGGGCAGAGTACAGTGTAAGTATAAATTTATGTAGCTTTTTAAAATAAAATGGGAGTTAATTATGATGCTTATATTTTATCGCAGGTATCTATATGATACACCATAAATCAATATAGTCTATTCGATCTTGGGCGGCATACCTTGAGAAAGACTTAATAGATTAAGCTGATTCTTTTTGATTATGTCGACCTGGATTTTATAAAGACCATTTGAAGATACAATATTGAGATGGGCGACGGGCACGATTACCTACTTCACAATAAGTCTATATAAACTTTATACTATACCTTTATTTGACGTGACTGGTAGAAGTTTTGAGATTGCATAGAAGGAGTTTTATATTCAGCAGGTATTCATATTAATATTTGATTAGTAATGGTATATGATTAGGAATGCCAGATCGTATCTATGATTAAGAGTTGCCAGATAGTATATTTGGATACAAAATATGTATAATCGGACAGTGTATTGTGTCCATCATCATTTCGTATAGTTCGATACAAAAGCATACACCATCATTGGAACGTGACCTCGACTATTGCATTTTTCGAAATTGTCCGCTCACTCTGTATAGAATGAACAGAAATGGAGATAAAGTATTATTCGATTTATAGAATGGTTATGTATAATGCGATCAAATTTTGTATAAATGTAGGTTCTAAACCGTAAAGCCGTGATGTATTTGCTAGCACAGATGATCTGTATTATTATATATGCACACGCTTTCTCTTAATATTTTAAATGTTTTATCTATATATCAATACATTTATTAAATTTTTTAATGTAAACATTCAAAACTTGTGACTCGATACCTATAAATTTTATAAGATTGTTTGACTATATTTACTTCTTTATTTGCAGGATGTCTTTGAGACTCTTCTTGCTGACATGGCAAGTTATTATGAACACTCCGGAACGTCTGTAGAGAAATCAATGTTAATAGTAAATGCATGGTAATATTTTTTTTTTATTATTATAACGTACAAATCTATCGTGGTATGCTATGAAAGACATTTTATTTCATACGAGCTTTTCGCGCGCGGTTTCACCGGAGTAACTGCCGTTCCCGTGAGGACTTCATAATAAAATAAATAGCCTCCCTCAATAAATGGGCTATCTAACACTAAAATAATTATTCAAATTGGACTTGTAGTTCCTGAGATTTGAGTGTTTAAGCAAACAAACAAACAAACTCTTCAGCATATTAGTATAGATGAAGTACAACCAGAAAAAAAAAACAACAATACTTGTTCACTCTATAATAATATCGCATTTAATTCCAAAATCTGAACATTACATTGATACATGGACTCTTATTTCTATTTTCCATCCTCCAGCTCCAGCTGTAACCCATGCCCAACATGGTCTTAGGTTTAGGCGATGTCATGTCCCTCTTTTGTTATTGGGTGATCTTGTACCATTATATAATATTAGTGTTGATATAATAAAATATATTAAGAATTTATTCCATAGGTATGCAGTTAATCTCGAGGACGGCGGATGGCAACGTGCTAAGATATTAGAAATAGACGAAGACACAGTGACAGTATTCCTAGGCGACCACGGCGATGACGATGTCGTGTATATTAACAAAATCAAAATATTAGAGCCGCAATTCAGAAAACTTCCAGCACAGGTGATTTCAATAAAAAAAAAGTATGCAAAACAAGATTGTCGCCGCCATTCAGGCTCTCGATATCTTCTACAACTCCACCAAGCTAAGTTTGCATCTCGCAGGAATGAGGCGCCCCGCCCGGCGCCCGTTTCCCCGCTCACATTTCCTGGATCGCCCAGTCGTGTAAGCCGTACTAACAGACCGTACCTCAGCGTCAGTGTGATCTAATCGACGCGAGGTGTAAACTTAACTTGGTGGACTTGTACTTGTAGTCTACTACGTTAATTCGATCGCTTTACTATTTACCTATATAAGATACCCCTACCTATTATAAGATTGAGGTCATTTTCTATTCGAACAATAAACAAAAATTAAGTGGAAAGAATGTAATGAACTTTTCTTATCTCATTCCTAGTAGGAAGGTTTAGCAGCACGGAAGAAATCTTCAGATAAATTTAATGAATAAATTTTATTAATTAATCAGGTTTTATTTTAATTTTGAACTCTTGCATTTAAAAGCAAAGGCTAAGCGAGTAGGCTTTTGTTGATTAACTGGGCGTTAGAGCGACAACCTCCCTAGCGTAGCGGTATTTTTTTACTTTAAATCTCGGAGGTCGTAGGTTTGATCCCTACGCCGGACAAGAAATCCTTGTGTAGATTCTAAGATTTGTTTCCGGGTCTGATTGGAGGGACTACCAACGGCTTAACGTGACTCGGAAAGCATGTTAAGCTGTTGGTCCAGATTGTTATAACATCATCTATGACGATTGTATACTAGGGAACGGGCAGCAGCGTTTCCTTGTATGTTACAACATAATACTGCGGTCACCAAACCGCCAACCAGCCTGCCAAGCGTGGTGACTATGGCAAATACCCTCCCTTAGGAGGAGGCCCTTGTTCAGCAGTGGACGTTATACGGGCTGATGATGATGACTGTTAGAAACTGATAAAAATGTGTCGCTACAGGCAATCCTGTGTCGGTTGGATGGCGCGGAAGAATTAGCGGCAAGTTCTCTCGGAGCGGAGCTCGTTCAGCGACGGTTGTCGGGCGGCGTGCTGGTGGCCGCGCCCGGCCCGCGCCACGACCCCGCCGACCCCTCCGTGGCCGTCGTGCTGTACGACACTACTACCCAGCGAGACCTCAACCTGAACAAAGAGATCGTGCAGGACTTTTGTATAGCGGCCGCCTTCACTATTACGCAGGTAACTTGATGAAACCTCTTGAAAATGAGGGCAAATTAAGATTTTTTGAATTTCGAGTTTAATTTGTTTTTTATATCTCAAAATTGTTAATTGATTTGCTGATTCTGTTTTGTATATTTGCATCCAATAGGGATGCAGCCTAAAATAATCTATTTAGCCCGTCAGTTACATTACAAAAATATTAGACACGTATTTTTTTATTTATCAAATCAATAAAAAATTACAAAGAGATAGTAATAACAAACTATTAAGTTCAGAAGAGGGATGCGACGTCACTCTTAGGTAAAATTGTACCTAAAAGTGAGGTCACATGAAATTTCATCGCGGATACGCTCGGGGTTTCACTACGAGATCCAATCAGAAATGAGGAGATACGTAGAAGAACGCGGGGTTACCGACATAGCCCAACGGATTAATTCGTCGAAGTGGCAATGGGCAGGCCATATAGCACGGAGAACAGATGGCCGTTGGGGCCGAAAAGTTCTCGAATGGAGACCGCGGATCGGCAAGCGTAGCGTAGGACGTCCACATACTAGATGGACGGATGATGTGGTGAAGGCCGCGGGATCACGGTGGACGCAGGCCGCTTCTAACCATAACAACTAGAGATCTATGAGGAAGGCCTATGTCCAGCTTTGGACGTCCTACGGCTGAAGTGATGATGTATCATCGTCGTCATTTTTTGTTTACGGAATGAAAAAAAAAATCACTCACCAATACTTTTTGGTAATCTAACTGAGGGACTAAATAGATTTGCTTAGTGTTGATCCGCATTGTCGTGGGTGTCGGTGCAGAAGCTGTGCGAGGTGGAGGTGGGCTGCGTGTCGGAGGAGGGGCGCGTGTGGGTGTCGCGCGCGGGCGGCGCGGCGCTGGTGCGCGGCGCGCTGGCGCTGCTGACGGCGGGCGCGTACCGCCGCCCGCTGCCCGCCGCGCCGCAGGCCCCCGCGCCCAACGCCACCACGCTCTACATCGTGCGCACGCTCGCCGGGGACTGGTAACCCACTCTATTTTATTATGTACGTGAGGTCCGCGTGGAATAGTGACTCACTTTAATTATTTAGGTTCCTCTTTCAAGCCCCTTCTACCATTTTTTCGCCATGTCATTTCTAAGGTTTTAAATTATCTGTGTACCAAACTTCATTTATATAGGCTCAGTAGTTGTGGCGTTAAAGGCCGACAAACAGACAGACACAATTACTTTCGCATTTATAATATTAGTAAGAAATGTACAGACTAGACGATTCTTACCAACTTCTAATATAAATTTCAAGATGTTGATTTGTCAATACACTAACAAATCAACAACTTGAAATCGTTAAGAATTAAATTTATTTTTTTCATCCAAATCACGTGTCGAATATGCAGGGCCGGATTTAGATGTCCTGAGGCCCTGGGCCAAGGAGAAGAGCCACAAATTAGTTTCACTCGAAATGTGTACAAATTTTGAAATATATATCTACTTTTCAGGACCATTTGAATTCTGATATTTTACACAACACCGGAAAAATAAATAAAAGAAAAGTTGTAGAGTTTATTCGTCACAATTTGAAAGATTTTAAATCTCTATTGTGGGGGCCCCTCTATTGTGGAGGCCCCGGGGCAGTTGCCCAGGATGTCCTCCCTTAAATCCGGCCTTGCGAATATGACACGTAGTGCGACAGTTGCAAAAAACTCCGTCGATCTCGCCGTCAGTGACCGCCCGCAGTCGAGATTCTAGTCCCACAGAGGACACCCTATTGCGCAGGTTGCTTAGATTGAACTTTATAAACCATTTATTCATTAGCCCGGTGAAGTAGCAAAACTTCGTGGCTGACTACATAAATGGGTAAAACATTTTCTAGCACGAACTCCTTAATAATACGTATTATTTATTTTTTTCTATAAAATTGTAAAGAGAGACTATAATTTGAAACCGTTATATTTCAAAGAAGTCAATACGCATACATACATAACAAGCTCACTGCTGCGGTTACACCCACGTACCGCATATTCCCGTGGGATTATCTTTATAAAGATAAGATGCAGTAATTTTTAATAGCGAAAGATTTTTTAAAATCATTTTTGATGTTATTATTGGCGAACACAATACAAATATGTATATATGTAGTTATTCTTTATAAACCTTGGTGCCTACTAGTTTTAAGCGAAAGAAAGCCTGCATCAGCGCTATGCCTCAAATATACAGGAGCACAAATTGGAACTTATTTTTAAGTTATATCTTAATAGTGGTGACAAGCCTACTCGAAGGGCTGTTTAATGTTGAGCAGTGGACGTTATACGGGCTAATGATAGAGTATCCTACTAGCTAGTTTGAATGATACAACAGGGTCCGTTGCACGATCATAAGCGGGTTGGACGGCGAGGGCACGGTCCGCACTCAGCTGGTGGACAGCGGGCTCATCCTGCGCGCTCCGCTGTCGTCCTTGGTACCGCTGCAGTCGTTCTCACCGGCACTCAACTCGTTGCCACATCAGGTACATTAAAATTTGTATTTATTTTCCGACATCTTTTTTTATAATAAGGTTTTTCTTACATTTTATTTTTATAATGTTTTTCTGTGACCTTCCCAAAACCATTTGCCGGTGTGAATAGTTATTTTTTTGTCAACGTTTTACGGTTCCCCATAGATAGGGTTGCCATCACTTCAATTTGGCTACCCGGACAAGACGCGTGAAAACCCCGGACTCCTAGAGCCCCGAAACCCGGACATGTCATCAGGTTTTTTGAGCATAGTCTAGACTTTAAATTTTTGAACCCTGACAACAAATGAAATTCGGCCCGGGGCCCAGACGAACTCTAAAGTAGGACAAATTCGGGGAAACCCGGACGGATAGCAACCCTGTATCACGTGTCTAAGGCTACGAGCCCCACAGGCGGTGGCGGTGCGGCTGGGCGCGGCGGAGCGCGCGGCGGGCGCGCTGGTGGGCTGGCTGCGGGGGCTGCTGCTGGACGCGCGCGTGCTGTGCCGAGCGCTGCCGCAGCCCGCCAACAGCCCCCCCGGGCCCCCGCACGTGGAGCTGTTTGTGCGGACCGGCCCCCAGAACATGCTGGTCTCCGTCAACAGCTCTATCATCATGGAGTACGAGGGGCTGCAGAAGTGAGTGTCTGTCATTTATACGATACTTTCATTATCTCTTCATGCTGGAAATCACGGATGTCTCTGGATATGATATTGGGTTAGTATTTTCATAAAACGGTATGTAATAAATAATTTTCATGTATTAATATATACAAGTGGTTTGTGTCACCAGTTAAATTGCTTTTGTTATATTGTACCTCAGGACCTTTTTGTTTGTTTTTATTTAAAAAATGCGCATAACGATTATTTCCAACTTCTAATATAGATTTCAAACTGTTGACTTGTAAGTGTGTGTAACTGAGTTAAGAATATTTTTTTTTTAAATCTAAATCACATGTCTAATATATCAATAGTAATAGCGAAGACAAGTCTCGCGACGAGGCGGCCGAGGCGAGTTCCCGCGTCGAAGCGTTACACAAGAAGAAGGAGCGTATCTTCAACGCGCACCTTTCGGGGGGGAGCTCCGCGGGGGCCGCCCTCCCCCCTCCCACGCTCCCCGAGCCCAGCCAGTGCTTCGACGTGTACGTCGCCATGGCAGCCAACCCGTGGAACTTTGTGGTGAGTAGGTATACGATGTACTATCCCTGCCCCTTCCCTCCGGACCTCGATGACGAGCTGACGTGTAACAGTCCCGCTATACTTTTATTTAAATCAAATAAATACTAGTTTTTATTAATTTAATTCACTAAAAATATTAGGATTGCATAAATCATAAGAAGGTCGCAGTATCGTATCGTCTAAACCGAAGCAGCCATCTTAGGATCTTCTGGCAACGCCCTCCAGCAGCGCCCGCTAAACAAGTTCTGCTATCGTTCTGTCTCCCTCACGCAGCACCCCACCGTAAGCGTAGACAAAGGTACGTGCACCGCCATCTTTGTCAAGAGCCCGCCCCTGCGTGTGACGTCTTCGCTGTCACTGCCTTGCAAGTTATGTGCGCCTGGTACTTCTGAGTGGTATGGTGATAAAAAAAAACATTAAAAATATATATATTCTATTATTATTGGATCTTACCATTGCCATAAATACGCATCATAAATAAATACATGAAGTCCTAGTGAAGAACTGAATGTCTACCAATATTTTATAATTACACCAACGAGCCGAACTCACCTCTGACATCAAAAACGATAAACCTTCAACACTCTTCTGTAGCCCTAGTATTTTGGCTTGTCAACATGCCGTTAAAACGTACCCCGCCTCCAGTTTCTCCCGCTACTACGCCACAAGGAAAGTTATCGACACCGCTACTAAATCCACTCCAGGCAAGCTCGTCTGAACCGAACAATACTACCAAAGTTACATTAGCAGGCACTGATTGTGACTTCTCTAACATCACCCAACGCAGTAAACGCAAATGCTCTGAGGCTAGAACTGACCAAGAGTCCATTTCCATGTCAGAAATTAAATCCATGCTCCTCGAGTTTAAAGAACAACAAAATTTAAAAATAGAAAAGATACATGAATCTATACTGGAAATTAAATTACAAAATACCCAAATTCATTCTACTATAACGTATCTGTCAGAACACTACGATAATTTAAAAGCTAATATAGAACAATTAGAGACTCAACTAGAAACAGAGCGGAAGAATAATTTAATATCCCTTAAATCTTTGGAGGAAAGACTACAAAAATTGGAGCAGCGAGAACGTTCCAGCTGTGTTGAAATACGTAATATACCTTTGATTAAGTCGGAAAACAAAAATTACTTGTTGGATACCGTAATTAAGGTCGGCTCCGTACTTAATATTCCCTTGCAAAAGCACGACGTTAAGGATATTTACCGCATTGGACCTACTGATAAGAACAATAGGAGAATTATTGTCGATTTTATATCAAACATACAAAAGGAAAGATTTGTTCGAACGTATAGAGATTACAATAAATCCAACACTAACAAGCTATCCACAGAGCACTTACATATTAGTGGAACGCCAAAACAAATATATATTAGTGAAAACCTTTCACAAAAAATGAAGAGGATATTGTTTTTAGCTAAGGACTTTGCTACCAGCAATGATTACCGCTACTGCTGGGTAACTAATGGGAAAATATTCCTTCGCAAGAAAGAGGGAGCTCCTCATATTTTGGTTAAAAATGAATCGGATATCCATACTAAGCGACTCTAAGTGACTAGCCGATTGTATTAATAATTATTATTTAACTATGACTTCCAACAAAAACCTCGCTTACAATTTTTGCATGCCTTACATTAATTTGTTGTACTTTTTAATATATTTCTTGTTACTTTGTTCAAACTTGTTATATTACCTAATACCCTCTACACACACACACTCTACACGCACAAACTTACACTTCTATTATATGAATGAATAGACAGAAAAACTCAATAATTTATCATTGTTTTGTGACATGGTATAAAAGTAGTACTGTTATAAACCTGTATGTTATATACATGCATAGTACTGCATACTTGCATAATATAATCAAGAATAAAATGTTAACTCTTAACACAGATCATGGATAGTGAAAATTCTTTTATTACAGAGGATATTGACCATCTGTCAGTTTCCCAATCATATATGTTTTCACCAAAAGAATGCAATACCTACCTAAGTAAAAATCCATCGAACGGACTAAAATTTTTCCATTTAAATATCAGAAGCATAGGCAATACCTGTAATTTTAATAATCTTGTTATTCTATTAGATAGAATATCGGTGCGTTTTGATGCCATTATACTGTCGGAATGCTGGTTAAGCAAATGTTCTTTTATCTCGACAATACCTGTCTACGATTCATTCGACTCAGAGTACGGTAATCAGAACGATGGTGTTGTGGTTTATATTAGATCGGGCCTACGATGCACTGTTAATAAACCTGTGATAGTTGATGCTAGTTGTATTACTGTTAAATTTTCTCATGAAATTGCGCTAGTAGCTATATACCGTTTGCTATCAAATCGGAATATCCTCCGGTTTATTGACAGTATATCTCTGACCCTTCACACTCAGAACGCTTTCAAAACTATCATACTACTAGGAGACTTAAATTTAAACATATCACCAAACAATAGAGACACAAATGTGGACTTGTATTTAAACACCATTGCCTCGCACGGATTTCTGCCGGGGCATGTTTTTCCAACTCGGGGAGAGAGTTGCCTGGACACATTATTAAACCTAATAAGCCTATTGTCACTGTGGTCTTAGACTCCTTCATTACCGATCATACTCCGGTCGCAGTTTTTTGCGAGCCACAATTTAGTGTTCCTAAAAGCTACTACCAGTACCGACGAGTAGATATCGATGCCTGTGTAAAGGATGTTGAAAGTATGGATTACACGATGGTGTTATCAATCACACGTGATGCAAATAGTGCGGCAAACGAGTTAGTGAACCTTATATCTACAGTAGTAACCAATAACACTAAAACCTGCACTACATCTAGTAAAAACTGCATACTTAAATCCTGGATTACTCCAGGGCTTCTAAGGTGTATCCGTAACCGGGATAAGATGTGTCGAAAAACAAAAAGGCAACCTGATAACGATACTTGACTAGATAAACATACAAGTAAGGAACAATTTCTCAGCTAAGGGGTGCCACAAAGTAGTGTTCTTGGGCCTACCCTGTTCCTCATCTATATCAATGACCTTTGTCGACTATCCTTGGCTAACTCTCAGGTTATAGTTTATGCAGATGACACCGCTATACTTGTTCATGGTAAAGACTGGTCAGAAACCCGTAGATATGCTGAGTCTGCTCTACAGACGGTCATGTATTGGCTAACAAATAATCTCCTTACCCTCAACCTAGAAAAAACTAAATTTATAACCTTCGCGCCGCGACTAATATCGCAACCAGTTTCGCCTTTTCCCATAACTGTCCATACATGTAGTTCTATATCAAACTCGACATGTACGTGTCATAGCATAGCACGTACAAACAGTATAAAATATCTGGGGGTAACTATAGACAGCATTATGTCATGGCATGATCACATTGGCTTGCTGATCCCGCGTGTTAGGAAATTAATATTTGTTTTTAAAAATCTAAGATCGTCCGCAGATATCCCCACACTAAATCTGGTCTACTATGCTTTGGCACATTCGCTACTCAGTTACTGTGTAACCGCCTGGGGCTGTGCTGGGAAATGTTTAATGCTGCGTCTAGAGAGGGCACAGAGAGTAATTCTGAAGGTGATGATGCACAAGCCTATCCGCTTTCCCACACGTGAGTTGTACGAACTTTGCAGGGTTCCAACAGTGAGACATAGCTATATTCTCAATACCATATTACGAAAACATTCAGAACTTGTATATGATTCTGATTTTAAAGTGAAGAAGCGCAGATGGGCTAGTAATTTAATGACAAGTCGACAATACCTCTTCATGAGCCCTTACCTTTATAATAAAATAAACAAGACATTAGATATATATCCTATGACCCTACGGAAATGCAAAAAATGTGTGCACGAATGGCTGAGTAGGTAATCTAAGTTATGAGGAGTTGGAGAGTATCGTGGAGTCTTAACATCCAATACACCCGTTAAATTCCTTCTAAATTTCAAATTTCTTATTGCTAAAATTAATATATACTCTTTTTACAAACCTTACACTATAAACACACACAATCCCGCATTCAAAATACACACACACACACTCACACACGCACATACACACACACAAAGTGATCTGATTAGTTCATAAGATTTTCCTTTTATTTTTTCTTAATGTTTAATATACCACTGTTATTGTTAATTATTACCTAACTATGGAACACTGTTGTCTACTTCGGAGGTGGGCGCTAACAGCTGCGACACAGTTTTTCCTAAACTAATGTAGCTGCTAACGTACACACAATTTTGTATATTACGTTTACTGTTTTTGGTTCCAATAAAATATTTGTATTTTGTATTTGTACTATCGCTTTTATTATTTTAAGGAATTTTATTGGTTTCCATCGACGCGACGTGTAGATTTTTCAATCTTATAATTTAAGACGTGAGTGGATGAAGGAGACATGTCGCATTTTAGAGTTTTTGTGTTTTTTGCATAGATGAAGGTGATATGTCAATACAATACGACTACAGATCTTTAACCGTCCATTTAAGGCTTTACGAGACAACTACATTCATCTTAGCACCGCATTGTCAATATCTAAACTTGCAGAAAAGTTTACTTTTGTTTAAGAAAAAAGGAGTTATGTCAAGATTTATTTTCAAATTAAATAATAAAAAATATAAATTGGTTTGGTTGCTTTCATACCATTAATATTTCAGGTTATTTACACAACTTGGCATTATAGTTTAATACAAACATTAGTATTGTAGCGACTTATCTCAAAAAATAAAAAGTGAAACTTTAATTTCGATTTACTCCAAATTTAAATTATGTGACTTATTACCTTCATCCACTCACATCTTCTTATTAATTATAATGGCACATGATGATAAGTCGATAGTACAGTCAGTCGCAGTCAGATATATTGTAGCAAACAAGGTGACCAAATACTTTTGAACAATTTAAAATGTCAATAAGTTCCATACACCACAAGTTACCATTCATATCTGAACATTCATTTGTTCATTAATATTTCTGAGCAGATGCTTGTCAGTAATTTCTATACAAACAATTGACCAAAAATATCTGAACTGTTCTGGTTTTAATTGGGACTGGTCTTTATCCGTTATCTGATTATTGTATTCCATCAAATATTACAGGTGCAGCCTAACAGCACGAGAAACACTTTGCAAACAATGATGTCATCGCTACAAGTAGAGTGTCCCAAGTTGTCTGAGCAGGATGCACCAACCAATCCAGCTAGTGGAGAACTGTACACTGTGTATTACGATAAAGACTCGACGTGGTACAGGTAAGACCGTTTATAACAAATATTCCGATGCAATTTAGTCATTTGGAACCAAAGAGTTATTGTATGCCAAGAAATAAAAAATCTTATGTATAATTACATAAACTTAACAAGTATAATATATAATTCTTCAATATGCCCGCGCAATTTTTGAAATCGGTCGAAGCCTATTCATTGCAAAGAAACAATCGATCAAATCATATCTTCCTTTTTTAAAATCAGCGTCTGATTAATTAATAACGATATATATGTAATTATGTATGTATATATCTTTTTAAAAAACATACATTATCATAATTGAAAATCACGGGTAGCTTTCTTGCAATGTTAATTAATAACTTTTACTATTTCAGAGTAACAATCGCAGGAACAGTGTCAACAGAAATGGTTACTGTGTATTTCTGTGATTACGGCGACCTGGAGTTGTTCACTACGAAGGCTCTGCGGCCCATTCCCCCGGGGGCTCCACTAGCGCGCTCGTTGCCGCCTCAAGCCATAAAAGCCCGTTTATATGGTGAATATTATTAAAAACATTTAATCTATTGTTTTAATTTTTTTGTCGATTGGTTTTAAATTTAATAAATGTTTGTTACAGATGTATGCCCCCTCCATAAAGACTGGACAGTAGAAGACTGCATTAGGTTTCAAGAATTGTGTGTAGAACAACAATTTGTAGGAATTTGTAAAAATGTTGGAAAGGATCCTCTAAATCCGACAGAACCTTTGTTAACACTCGACCTTATTGATACGTCTACTGATGAGGATGTTTATCTGAACAAACAATTAGTTGCCGAAGGAAGGGCACGACTGTCTTCACCATCGTAAATATGTTGCTATTGTTGCAATTATACTATGTTATGCTTGGATTTACACTACACGCATGTGTAAAGTGACTTGATATATGAAGAATAGCCGCCACCACAGTTTTGTCTAAAGCTGCAGCTATCCTGGTATGAATGAATAAGGTGCACAAATAAAAAACATTGTCAAAATAGTGCCTTAAAGTGTCACATATAATGAACTGCTTTATGTATAGACATCATAATATGTATGTATTGTACTCGGATAATAGTACCCAGCTGGATCTGATTATTTATTAGGAGAGTCATAATTGGAATTGGAACGATGTTTCGTGTTTATTTTTCTGTAAAAATAATAACACGTAAAAAAAATTTCTCATTTCAAAGCACAATTAAATGAAGGTTTTTGTCCCTTATTCATGAATACCAGTTTTGATGAAAATAGAGGCAGCTGGCTTCCATATTAATATTATTCAAGCCTCTAATGTGATTGGGCGCTATATTTATCATTGGATTCATGTCACGAGTACGGTAAGTGTAATACCAGTCTTGTTCTTGTCTTGTTATTCTTAAAATACAAGGTGTAACAAAACTTTTCTTTACGTAAATTTTATTAGTTTAGCGTAAAACGGGATAACAATTTACTTACAATACTGTATTGAAGTCTAAAATATATTAATAAGTGTATTGTTGAGTTAATGCATAATATATGTTTTCTTTAAGATCATAGGTTCGATATCCTAGTGCGACCATATTTTGCTAATTTGTTTCAACTAATTTTGACTTGAGAGAGGATAAACAGACTGACTTAAATATATTAACAATTATTATTTGACAAAAGACTTGATGACTAAAATTGTATTAGCTAAAGCAATAATAAATTTATTGACAATCTTGTAATCTGGTTTTGATATTATGTAGACATTATCTGCTTACATTTTATCAAATCAAAATTACAAGATTTCAAAAGATCACCTTTCAAGTGCAATAGATGAACTGCTCTGATTATTACATATACGTAGGTGAACAAAATAATGATAAAAATATTATTAGTCCCAAAACGACTTTAGTTTCAAGATGATTTATTAGTATTGGTGGGGCGATTGACTTAAATAGAAACGTATTGTTAATAATGGATAGGGTAAGGCAAATAAGCAATAAAACGTGGTAAAATACGTAAAAAAAAATCTAAAACTTATATCAACATTAGGATAGAATGGAGATTCTAAATTATATGTCATGCTTATGATTAAAGTAGAATACAGTGAATGTTTTGTTACACCTTGAAACAAGTTATTTTATGTGTTATTTATGACAATCTGGTTTATGTTATGTTCGTGTTCATAAATGTTGAGTTTTTAAAATAAAATCTATATCAGTCAGTTAAAAATACTCGTTGAAAGGCATCTATCAAAAACCGCGATTATATTTAACGATGTTAATAATTATATAACAGTTAAAATCGCTATGTATAACATGAAAGAGTACAGTGATAACATATGTATTATACCTATATAAATATTTAAAATATATATTAATTCAATTGAGCAAGTTTTCTTAGTATTCCATTCAAATATTTAAAAGGAGAAATGTACATGCAGTTACATATATTTTCCAATCTTATTAGAAGGGTTATCATATTTCTACATATATTCCAATTTATTATGATAGCCATTTAAAGTGTTAATTGAAAAATAGAAAAAAAAGTAAAATATAATCATTCATCTTGCACTTTGTGTGTCACTAAATAAAAATCCTTTGAATATCTTAGTCATAGCTGCTATAAAACTATATGCAGACATAATTAAATAGTAGATAATAATAGAAACCAGAGTCTATATTCCATTGTAATCGATCCTAGATTAGCATCAAAGTGAAAATGAAAAAAAAAAAACAAGTTGCAAAATAAAAGTGTACTCTAATTGTTTGTTTTATTTTTATATATTTTGTGAATATATCAAGCGGCTACTTGTTGCTGTAACATCGAGCAAAAGACTGCAAAAAAACACGTTTGTTGTAGGTATAGGAGAACCCCTTTAATGTCGATTTTATACTTTGTTTCCGTTGTCCCCGTATGGCATATCCCCGTCACGGGGACAGCGGGACGTAATTAAATTTATTTCCCGTTGTCCCCATAACGTAAATTCCGCTAACTGGGACAACGGGAAGTAAACGTTAAATTTACAACTTTGATTGAACTACGTTGGTTTAGGTTTAGGTTTTTTTTAACCACCCGAAATCTCATTAGTTTATCAACTAACTAGTAAGTTTATCTACTTGACAGTGTACGGGGATAACGGGAAGTATTTTTAAATATTTAATTGAAGTACCGTTGTCCCCGTAAGACGGGGACAACGGGAATAAAGGGATTTTATTCTATCTTTAGTATATTTTATGATGTAGCGGCAACATAAATAGGTGTGTGGTCGGATAACCAGCAGCCGTTGTTTACACGTTAGGTCTTTTGTTTATATTTACTTAATGCGATAAATTCAAAGCTGAATTTTTTCATTATACAGGGTGGCCGAGGAGTTGACGTTCAAACGTAAAATTAAGATACTTTATGATGAGGAGCATCCGAATCACCCCCATGTATGTTCTACGATTTTGCGTAGTTTTCGAGAAATAATTTTTGTAATGATTTCTGTAACTGGCCTTCAAAGTAAATTAAGGCATTTTTAAAGGAAAATAAGTCAAATTTTATTTAATTTAAATCTTTGACTTTCTTTGAGCTATGATGATAACCCCCGTTAACGCTATCTTTCTTTGGCCTTGTTTTAAAGTTTAATGTCTTAGGAAGATGTTAAAATTACTTTGAAACCATAATGCCCTCATTTTAATTTTTTTTTATACTTTGTATATTTATAGCTCAAACCTTAATTTTGAACTTTCGAATAAATTCTAAGTCAGTTCTGCAATGATTAGATAAACCATACTTTTTAGGATGTTAGGTTAAACTATGCTTATTAGTTATCCCAAAAAAACTGAACCAGAAATGTTCAACAGAACGAGAAAAAAAAGCCATAGTCCCTCAATCTCGTCGTCATGGACGCCCCGAGGCCGACGGTGTTTACCTACGACGCTTTGTGGGCAAAGGCCTATAGTCAGATGCTGCAAAAACCAACGGGTTTGGGTGCTGAGCCGCGGATTCAAAGAAGCGTTCCGACGCCTCTTTCATCCACTGCTTGATGGAGGGCAGTTGGAGATCAGAATGCTAGTTGCGATTACGAATGAACCTCGGTGCCCCGGTGGCACGTCGAGTGAATCTACTTTGAACAGTTGGGACTTTGTAAGCGGTACAAACTGCTAGACGCTGTATGAGCGAATACGGTGCTCGCGTACGTCATAATCGGCCTTATACACGTGGTATAAATCCTAACCTTGTTATCAAGTGATAGTTTACTGCGTGAATTTAAAGACAATGTAGTCGACTGAGCGTAAGTAAAGCCCGTGCTACATGCGCTCTGATGTTTAGCTTTCGGTCAAGGATTACGCCTAAGTACTTGGCTTGCCGTTCCCAAGGGATTGGTTCGCCGAACATCTTGAAAGGTGGAATGACCGGTGGACTGTTGAAGCGCGAGAAGAGTACAGCGGCACTCTTTGTCGGATTGAGCGCACATGCTATGGTTATAGCGGTACACGTTACTCCAGCAGGACATGCAATATCTCGAAAACCTAAAGCACAAATTATTTTTTCGACGCACATTTTTGCACAAATTTAAGCTCTCTGCCAATATACAATATTTCTCTTTCCGAATATTCGTTTAGAATTTTCCTGCTGAAACAACATTACTCCAGCAGGAATAGTTTTTTCCAAAACGCTAATTTTTTTTATGTGGCGCAAATTCACAGCAGATTACGCACTAATTATACGTTCTACTCATATCACTTTAAACTCTAAGAGCCACTTTCCTGCTGGAGTAAGTGTCGCCGCACACGAGCCACGGGCCACAGCCACAAAACGCCGCCACCGGCATATTTCCTGTAGTTTACAAGAAGCGAGCAGTGTAGCGTGCGGCGGCCACCGGCATCAACCGTGTGCGGCGAGTCCATATAAAATGTATGAAAACTACAGAAAATAAGCCGGTGGCGGCGTTTTGTGGTTGTGGCCGGTGGCCCGTGTGCGGGAGTCCTAACGTACACAAAATTTCAAATGTATACCACCGCTCAAAAGTTACAGCCTGTGATAGATAGGCGGACAGACTGCAATTGATTGTTAGACAGCTTTTAAAATTATTATTTTGCGGATGAAAATGCGGGCAGCAGATAGTTTCAAAATAAAATACTGATCACACTTGACGTGTCCGTTTTGACTGTTTGAACCTATCCCTCGATGTATGCCCTTATAAATTAAGCCAAATTTGCCAGCTATGTAAAATAGTGTGTATACAGTAGATTAAAAAAAATAGATTCTTTTCTGTCCTTAAATCCATTTTATTAATTTACAATTTAAAAAATCAATTAATGTTATTAAATTATTTACGGAGCTCTTCTGAGGAAATACCATATTTCTTTTTCAGGGCATCAATCTCCTCCTGTTTCTTCTCAATATCAATACCTTTGAATGCTTTGTTAGACCTGTAGTATAATACCACAAGGTACCTGTTACAAACATTGAAACCAGATAGGTGGTCGCAAGCATTTTTTGCATCAAATATATCTTCATAAACAACAAAAGCTGTCCCTCTTGTTTCTGGAGTATTTCCTCTGAAAAACATAAATAAATTATTTACTACAATGAAACTCATTATATGATTTGATTTTAAATATTAGTATATTATTCAGCCTTTATATTAGGCTTTCATATGTTAAACATTTGGAATAAATAAATCTTATCCATTTTATAATGTAATCCACATAGGTATTATAAAATGCATAAGATATGTTATCCAGGATTAAAAGGCATTTTTTATGAAGTGGTTACAAAGTGAACATGAGGTATAAGGGAAAATTGTACAGTACATATTAATAAAAACTATATAGAAATTCAAAATAGGAGGAAAGTATATAATGTAATAATTATAGGTAAATAATCATATTCATGGAACGGGTGATTTTGATACATACACTCTAATTTGTCTGATTGCACCATATTTTCCAAAAATGTCATACATTTCTTCAGCAGATATTTTGTATGGCAAATTTCTGATATATAGTATTCTGTTGACTTCAGGAGGTAATCGGACCTGCAAAATTTATAAAATCATGTTATTCAGGGCAAAAATTGGTTTATCACTCTATTATGTGGAAATATGAAAATCTCACATTTAACCACAATTTTGTGCACATATCAAGTACAGATGTTATGTGATGTTATCTATAAATATAATAAAACTATAGAGGTTGAATGTCTATACATTACAAAAAAAACGCTTTTGCATGGTGGTACCTTACATCCCTGGTCAACATTTAAAAAAATTCAAATCACAGAAAATTTATGAGTTCCCGTGGGATATCTAAAAAAACAAAGTAATAATAAACACCACCAAGTTGCGGGCATCAGGTAGTTTGGTAATAAATATGTACAGTTTACAATATCCACCCTTAAATGTTAAAAAAGGATTGACATAGCAAATCTATACTTATATATTTCATTGGTCAACTCAAACAATACCTACAGAAATGATTTTCGAGTTATAAAATAAATATTAGTGTAAGAGTGTCATGGGCTAAATATTTAATCAAAATTATTCTATTGGGTTTGGAGCCAAGCTGATGACACCATCATAGCTGTGGTGTAAACCAATAGAGTTTGTAACATTACTTTTGGGATGGGGAAATGTACATAAACATATTGGACATGCTTAAGTCTAGGGTTAGAATTGAGATAATACAATACAGTCCAACCACATCTTAGACAACCCACTAGCCTGATATAAACAAAGCTCACCCTTGGATTGTTGACTCAAAAAATTACCAATCCAGAATAATATTCAGTATAAAAATGTATTCAGTATAATAAGTACAAATACTTGTATATATTACTAGCTATCTCTTAAGTTAATGGTTGAAGAACCTTTTTGTTAAATTAAATAAGTCAATAAAAATAGGTACTTACGTTAGCTCGTCTTTGAAGTGCTAAAGCCATGATTTATGAATCTGTTATAGTGAACTTTACAACTGAAATGTTCTATAGTTACTTTCACTGCTTAGTTTAGAAAATATATGTACTGTTAGTATTTCACTTAAAATATGGACAAACAAACAGATCATTACAATTTTCACATAGTACAAAACAAAAAACTCAAACAGACAGAGGTTACAATTTGCTTTTACAAGCATTTCTAGCTTCAAGCTTATTTGGCCTTTTGAGCCTAAAGATAAATATTACAGCCACAGAACATATTTATTCTAGTCTAATTCCTTCAAGAGCGAGGGGTATCAATGTGCAATTTATAATCAATCATCATCATCACCAGCCGGTTGTAGTCCATTGCTGAACATAGGCCTCCCCCATCGATTTCCAGCAGGAACGATCGCTAGCGGCCTGCATCCACCGACTATTCCTGCGACTATAATGAGGTCGTCGGTCCGTCGTGCAGGCGGTCGTCCTACGCTGCGCTTGCCAGTACGTGGTCTCCACTCGAGAACCTTTTTGCTCCATCGGCCGTCAGTTCTTCGAGCTATGTGTCCTGCCCATTGCCACTTCAGCTTGCTAATCCGTTGAGCTATGTCAGTGACCTTCGTTGTCCTGCGGATCTCTTCATTTCTGATTCGATCACGCAGGGAAACGCCGAGCATAGCTCTTTCCATAGCTCGCTGAGTGACTTTGAGCTTTCTTATGAGGCACACAGTAATAGACCACGTCTCAGATCCATATGTCATCACTGGTAACACACATTGATTGAAGACTTTGATCTTCAGGCACTGAGGTATTTTGGACGAGAAGATCTCCCGAAGCTTTCCAAACGCTGCCCAGCCGAGTCGGATTCGACGATTGACTTCTTTCTCTAAGTTGGTCCTACCTAGTTGGATCGTTTGACCTAGATATATGTATTCGGTCACAACTTCGAGAATGGAGTTTCCAACGGCTATAGAGTTGTGCACTACATGGGCGTTATGCATGACTTTCGTCTTGCCCATGTTCATTCTAAGCCCAACTTGTTGAGAAACTCCATCGAGGTCATTGAGCATCTGTCCAAGGTCCTCCAGCGATTCTGCCATGATCACTATGACATCGGCAAATTGAAGGTGAGTGATGTACTCGCCATTTATGTTGATGCCGTTTCCTTGCCATTCCAGGAGCTTGAAGGCGTCCTCCAGAGCAGCCGTAAAAAGTTTGGGAGATATAACATCTCCCTGTCTTACGCCTCTCCGTAGTGGGATTGCCTTCGTACATTGGCCCTGTACTCGGACCGACATGGTGGCGTTTTTGTACAAGCACTTCAGCATTTCAATGTAGCGATAGTCGATACGACACCGCTGAAGAGACCTTAGAACCGCCCAAATTTCGACCGAATCAAAGGCTTTCTCATAGTCCACAAACGCCAAGCATAGGGGCTGATTATACTCCTCGGTCTCCTGTATTATCTGCCGCAGCGTATGTATGTGGTCTATGGTACTAAAGCCTTTTGGGAAGTCATCGAGCCTGTGTTCAAGACGATTTGTGACGACCCTCGAGAACAGCTTATAAGCATGGCTCAGCAATGTGATGGGTCTATAATTCTTCAACATGGTTTTGTCACCTTTTTTGAAGAACAGAACCACCACACCTCTGCTCCATGATTCTGGCGTTTGTCCCTCGAGTAAGACGGAGTTAAAGAGCTTCTGAAGGACTTTTAGTATCGGTGTTCCACCCGCATTCAGAAGCTCAGATGTGATTCCGTTATCACCCGGCGCCTTGTTGTTGTTAAGCTGTTTAAGGGCCATCCTAATCTCGTATAGGCTGATGTCCGGGAGATCTTCGGTATTGTGTCGAGTGAGCCTTGCTCTGGGGTCTTTGGCTTGGCTGTTGAGGCATACAGCTGATTATAGAACCTCTCTATCTCCCGTAAAACCTCTGGCTTACTCGACGTCACTACCCCATCTTCCTTCTTCAGCTTTGTCAACTGGCTTTGCCCAATAGAGGTGTCTCTTGCGAAAACTTTGGAGCCTTGGTTTCGCTCTATCGTCTCCTTAATACATTTTGTATTATAGGAGCGAACGTCGTGTCGTGTCTAATTTATAATCAATATAGCTATCAATTTATAATATTAACTCGAAAAATATTTGCAGTTATACTAAAAACATAATATTCTCAAACAAATAAAACAAAATATTTTATTAATAATTAAATAAAAAAAAGTATCAATTAATTACTTCTAGGTATGCCACATTGTACTAATTCCTGACTGCTAGAATGCTTGCTGTATACATAACGACGGTTAAAAGGTAATAGGGTATAAGCGACAAATCCAATTGTTCAGGAGAGCAGTTTAAAGTTTTAGAAAGTTGAAAAATCGACATAACTTTTTAATTTATTGGCATATTGTGAAAATGCAAACAATTCTAGAATCAATAAAAATAGAAGCATTAATTGGCACTCTTATTAACTCCATTCGCCGTTGTTTTATGTGATTTTATGTCGCTTAGATCAATTGATCGTATTTTTCTTGTGAAGTAATACGGCAAAGTCGCATCAACACAGTACAAAACTCAGTGTAAAGAAGACTAAGCTACATTTGATATTCTTATACCAATAGGTAATACGGCATAAATTCCATGACTCTAGTATACTTAAATGAGTAAAAAAGCATAAATGACGATTTGAATCATTATGCCAAAAGGTAAAGGGGTGTAAAATACAATGCTTAGCAAAAATTTCGTGGGGATGTCAGACATTAACGACATTGTAAGTGGGTTGAAAAGAGGGTAATGTGGTACTTCTACACATCAAGATTTCTATAAGTAGGTACCAAGAGGAAAACAAGGACATCCGACATAGGTTTACATACATTTTGTTGGTAACTCAGTGATAACGTGAATTTAACTATACATCCTAAAAATAATAATTATATTCACAATGAACACGCTTTTTGTTTAAAATGTTACCCATCATCATTTACTAGGTTATAAAAATATCAAATCGATGGATTTAACAAAAAAAAAACATCATTCATAATTTTAGCCGTAGGGCGTCCACTGCTGGACATAGGCCTCCCTCATAGATCTCCAGTTACTACGGTTGGAGGCGGCCTGCATCCACCGTGATCCCGCGGCCTTTACCAGGTCATCCATCCATCTAGTTAGTGGACGTTCTACGCTACGCTTGCCGTGCCGCGGTCTCCATTCTGTTCTCCGTGCTATATGGCCTGCCCATTGCCACTTCAACGAACTAATCCGTTGAGTTAGGTCGGTAACCCGCGTTCTTCTAGGTATCTTCTCATTTCTGATTTGATCTTATCTCGATTCGAGCATAGCTCTCTCAATAGCTCGTTGAGCGACTCTGAGTCGGTTCATAAGGTGTTTAGTGAAGCACCACGTTTCGGATCCATAGGTCATCACTGGCAGCATACACTGGTTAAATCTTTAGCCATTGAGGTATTTTGGACGAAAACGTTGCGAAGTTTCCCGAACGCTGCCCATCCGAGTTGGATTCGGCGATTGACCTTCTCGAAGTTGGACCTACCTAATTGGACTGTCTGTCCTCAGTATACATACGCGTTAATAACTTCAAGAACCGTATAGGTACTCAACCATAATAGGGGTAGGCACAATATGGACGTTAGACATGATTTTAGTCTTGTCCATGTTCATTTTAAGGCCTACTTGTTGGGAGACTCGGTTGAGGTCTTCGAGTATTGTACTGAGTTCTTCCATCGACTTTACCATGACCACGATATCATCAGCGAATAGAAAGATGTATTAGCCGTTGATGTCGATGCCTAGTGCTTTCCAATTCAGAAGTTGGAAGGTGTCTTCCAAAGTGGTCGTAAACAGTTTCGGAGAAAGAACGTCTCCCTGTCTTACGCCTCTTTTCAGTGGAATCGCCTTCGAAACTCGAGACTCAAGTACGGCCCATATGTCGACCGAATCAAAGGCTTTCTCGTAGTCGACAAACGCTAAACAGAGTGGCAAGTTATACTCTTCGGTCTTCTGCATAATTTGCCGCAGCGTATGTATGTGGTCCATGGTACTATTGCCTTTTCGGAACCCGGCTTGTTCGGGAGATTGGAAGTCATCAAGCCGTCGTTCGAAGTGATTTGCAATAAGCCTGGAGAACAGCTTATAAACATGGCTCAAAAGTGAGATGGGCCTGTAGTGAGTTAATAAGGTGTTATCACCTTTCTTAAATAACAACACCACCTTTCGTTCCATTATTCAGGCGTGGTACCTCCGAGCAAGGTGCTTCTGAAAGACTTTACGTACCGGTGATTCACCCGATTTCAGGAGCTCTGACGTGATTCCGTCCTCACCCGGCGCCTTTTTGTTCTTTAATTGTTTCAGGGCAATGCTTATCTCGAACTGGCTGATGTCCGGGATATTCTCGGTACAGTGTCGGGTCAGTTTGGCTCTTGGGTACAGACCCAAGCGTAAGCGTGTCTGAAGCGTAGAGTAGAACTTTTCCACTTCCCTTAACACTTCCAGTTTTGTCGACGCAAGACTTCCATTATTCCTCTTCAGCTTTGCCATCTGGCTTTGCATAATCGACTTATCTCTTGCAAACACTTTGGAGTCCTGATTCCGTTCTATCATATCTTTAATACGGGACGTATTAAAGCTACGAATATCGTGGATCCACAAGGATTTTTTATTTATCTCTTCAGCTGCCTCTGTCACTCAGCATCATCGGGAGATTGCAGTCTTAACGAGCGTCGTTCAGCCATAATGTTAAGGGTGTATTCCGAGAGCTTCTGGGTTCTACGGGTACGGCGAGTCTTGAAGAACTTATACCCGACCGTATGGACAGTCTCTACGAAACTGTTATTGATCCTCGTCCACTGATGCGTTCTCATCTAGTCAATCGAAACGATTTGAGAGCTCGAGTTGAAATCTCTCGGGATTCGATCTGAGCGCGAGTAGATCGGAGCGTGCGAGAGACTTCATCATATGGGACCGTTCACGTTTAATATTCATACTCAATGTGCCTCTTACTATTAACTGATCACTACCGGTTTTCACCCTGTGAATCACAGAGACATCCGAAAATCCATTTCTTGTCGGTCATGATGATGTAGTCGATCTCATTTCTCGTGAAACCATCGGGACTCAGCTAGGTCCATTTAATGTGAGGTGACTTCTGAAAGAAAGAATTCATCATATAGAGTCCTTCTTTCTTCAAACCAGCCAGCCTCTGTCCTCTATTCCGTTACCCATAACCGAAACTCTTCCCTATCAACTCATGATAGCTTCTCTTGGCCAGTTTCTAAACCTTTTTTTTTTGTTGTCCGGGGGGACATGCATTTACGCGTATTCGCGCGCTGGCGATAGGATATGTGAGACTCGCCCACTCCATAGAGTGGTATGCTAAACTCATACCACGAGGAGAGTACACTACACCACTAAAACCCCCCGGATACTTCTTCGATCCGCCGTTGGCGGGGGCCGGGTACGCATGAGCAATCCCCCAGTTTCTAACCCTGTTATACTTAACACTCAGAGTATCTTTTAGATACTGCCATGCTTATTAGTTATGCCACCCTGCTAGACACACTGTCGATGGTAATTATGTTGTTAACGAGGGACTTGTGTACGAGAAACCTTACACCACCTTGGGACAACTCCAAAATATCCCACCTGAACCTGCTCAATTCTTCTTCCAGCTCAGCAATCTTTTCGTTAGTCCTTAAAGTGCGCACGTTGTGTGTTGCCAGGGCCATTGCTGAGGTTGAATAAATTGAGATAGTTTAACACACAGCTTACAGCTTGGCAAAAAAGTCTAGAAACGGAACTAATTTTTTGTCTGTTGGCAACATTCCCAAAATAATGTCATTTCATAATAAACAAAATTAAAATCATTATGTAGAATTACTTATTGATTTGAAAAAATAATACATAAATAAAATAGGAATAAATATATGTCTAAAAAAAAACCAGGTAAGTATCAAGATTAGGTTTATATGCTATTCGGTTGCAACGGGTTGCCACACAAACAACACAGTGGCGCCCCCATTATTTTATACTCTTTTTTGCCAAGCTGTACTACTACATTACTAAATTATATTATGCTCAAAACAAAAACACGTTTTATTTACAATTTATAATGAAATAAAACAGGCAAGTTGTGCCTGGCATCTACAGGGTGTGGCGAAAGTAGTGGTCCACCGTTCAGGATTCGATGAACCAGATAATTAACTATAACAATTAAATTTTTTAACCATTTTTACCCAAGGGTTCCGAAAATATTTCCTTTTTGTATTTTATTTACGAAATTTCTACCTTTTATTACAAATTTGTTTGTAGTTTCAACAAAAACCATTATTTTTTCATTTTGATTTCTGTTAATTACTGCTGAATACTAGAGCTATCACGATAAATTATGATGAAAAAAAATGCACTACAGTGTCAGTGCCAATTTGTTAAAAAAAAACTACTATTGCAGAGTTATCTAGACCTAACTTGTTACTTTAGGTATTTCAACAAAGAATAAAAAAAAACAAATGACATAATTTATCATTTATTATTAATCTTTGTCATGATTACAATCATTAAAATTAAACGAAATGTTCAAAATGGCCTCCATTCGCAGCTATACACGCTCTGCAACGTCTAATAAACGACCGTTTTAGTCGTCGGACAAACCCGCTTTCGCTGATTTCTCTAGCTGCTGCCTGGATTCTAGTCCTCAATTGGTCAATACTTGTGATTTCTTTGCTATAGACTTTTTCTTTTAGGCAACCCCAATAAAATAAATCTAGGGGATTTAGATCTGGCGAGCGTGGTGGCCACAATATTGGACCTAAGCGCCCAATTCACCTATTTGGATACGCTGTATCAAGGTGCTCTCGTACTCTAACAGCATAGTGAGCGGGACAGCTATCGTTCTGCAGCCAAATGTCTTCTTGGACTTCAGGAATGACACCTTCCAGAAGCAAGGGCAAGTCGATTCGCAAAAAACTTAAATATCTTTCTGCATTTAATGTTTCTGGCAGCTCGTGTGGACCGATTATGTGTCCGTTAATGATTCCGGTCCAAAGGTTTATTTTAAATTGGTACTGTGATCTGTCTTGCCTTATGAGATGCGGGTTTTCTAGCTGCCAGTAATGCAAATTGTGTAGATTTAAATATCCATCTTTTTTGCAGGATGACTCGTCGCTCCATAATATTTTATTAAAAAACTGCGGGTCTTCTCTTATTCTGCGTAGCATTACTCTACAAAATGTTACTCTCAATTGATAATCTCTTGGTAGCAATGACTGCACCCTTTGATAGTGGTATGGATACAGTTCATGTCTTTTGAGTATCCGATATACAGATCTAGTTGATATGCCAGTTCTGCGATTTAAGACACGGACCGATGTTCAAGGATCTTCTGCAACTAAATTCATAACCTCTTCATCGTTGTGTCGTCGCGGTCGTCCTTCACCTGCACCGCCTACGTCTGTGCCGGGTATCCTTCCCTCGGTGTATGCGTTATGCACTCTTACAAAAACTCGGTGGTCTGGATGTCTTCGATCGGGATATCTCTCCCGATAAAGTCGAGCTGCTTCTCTGCCGACACCTCTGCATTCGCCATAAATAAAATGCATGTCAGCATATTCGCGCGGTGTGTACCGAGACATTTATTAATTGTCACTGCACTGCACGTTTGTCCAAATCTTTGAGCAAGCCAAAGTCACCAGTACACGTAGCCAATATCGCAGAGATCACCAAAACAACAAGTCCAATCAGTAGGCAAATTAAACAGAGTCCGGGGTCAGGCAGGGGTAAAGAAATGGCGGAGGTAAACACAGGCAGAATAAAAACAAAACGCATACGACGCACGACACGAGTGACGAGATCGTACTAAATCATTTCGAGATATCTGGAGATTTCAACGTTAGTAATGAAGGAGATAGCAATACCCTACCATATCTTTTCCATATCACTCCTATTGTGCGTAACTCGACTGCGAAAGCTTCAACGGGGTTTTGTTAACAAACATGTCTCAGGTAAAAAAAGGGTCAGGGTTTTTTTACCTGACATGTTTGTGCTTAAAAAAATCACATTTGAAATGTAAAAAGTTTCATTGTATCAGTTTTTTAAGTTTTAATACGTTTTGTAATAGTATTTACGCAATAAAGTTTAAAAAAAACCGGCCAAGTGCGAGTCGGACTCGCGCACGAAGGGTTCCGTTTCAGTTACAAGTGCGTACCTATTTTTGATATCAAGAATAAATAAAAAAGCGTATGTTTATGAAATGAAATGTTATTTTATATTTTTATATTCGAGTTGATTGATTGAAAGCTAAATTGCGGTTTACGATTTTTGACGTATTAAAAAAAACTACTTACAAGATCTCGTTCAAACCAATTTTCGGTGGAAGTTTGCATGGTAATGTACATCATATATTTTTTTTAGATTTATCATTCTCTTATTTTAGAAGTTACAGGGGGGGGGACACATTTTACCACTTTAGAAGTGTCTCTCGCGCAAACTATTCAGTTTAGAAAAAAAATACATTAGAAACCTCAACATCATTTTTGAAGACCTATTCATAGATACCCCACACGTATGGGTTCGATGAAAAAATGTTTTTTGAGTTTCAGTTCTATGTATGGGGAACCCCAAAATTTATTGTTTTTTTCTATTTTTGTGTGAAAATCTTAATGCGGTTCACAACATACATCTGCTTGCCAAGTTTCAACATTATAGTTCTTATAGTTTCGGAAAAAAGTGGCTGTGACATACGGACGGACAGACAGACAGACAGACAGACAGACAGACATGACGAATCTATAAGGGTTCCGTTTTTTGCCATTTGGCTACGGAACCCTAAAAAGTAGTTTAATGAAAATCTTCTTTGCTTCAATTAAAATTGAATATCTTTTTGTTAAATTATAGGATTTGATAGAGTGATACCATTTTGAAATCGGTATTTAGTAAGCATATTATTAAATAAATGGGCACTGACAGTGTAGTACGTTTTTTTACAAAAATCGCCCTTGAACTTGGATGGTATGTTAAAAATTCGGGTAACAATTAGAGAAGAACTAACTGTTTCTTCAAAAGAGGTGAATTTATATAAAAAATCATAATTTATCATGATAGCTCTAGTATTCAGCAGTAATTAACAGAAATCAAAATAAAATAAAAAATGTTTTTTGTTGAAACTACAAACAAATTTGTAATAAAAGGTAGAAATTTCGTAAATAAAAAACAAAAAGGAAATATTTTCGGAACCCTTGGGTAAAAATGGTTAAATTTTTTAATTTTTATAGTTAATTATCTGCTTCATCGAATCCTGAATGGTGGACCACTACTTACGCCACACCCTGTATATACTAACAGAAATAAAATAGTAACTTAATGAAATAACATAATGTTGTACCTACAATATAGTATAACATAACCTACCTAGGTAGGAAGTAGGTAGTAGGTAGCATTATTATAGAAAATGTAAGTTGGTAAGTGTAAAAGGCCCTTTCAAAAATAAAAAGTTTTTGAAACTTAATACAACATAGCACTACACTGTCTACACTATCATAATGTTTGACTAAATAACAGACTTGAAGGCAATGGGAGAAGGGTATAACAGACGTACGAATATCAAATTAGATTTTAGTAAAAGCGTATTAGCAACAATTGTGTGGTAAACTTGTAAATGGTAGTAGGGTATAACCGACAGTTTAATATCATTTACCTACATTTTAGTAATTGCGCATAAGCGACAACTATATTGAAAACATGTTAATGATAGTGTGGTATAATTGACATTTAACATTTTTTAAGACAAAGGTAAAGGCTCATTAGTGCCAGCTTCAAGCCAGGTACCTACTAAATGTAAAAAGCATTAAGCGCCCGGTAGTCTTACACCAATTAGAAGTAAAAATGCATTACCGACTATAAACAAAAAATAATCCCATATTAACAGAGGTATACGCGCCCTTTTAATAAAAAAGGTCTAAAATTCCGACGGTTATAACAAAATGACACTTAGAAAAATCAGTTTTTTGCTTGGGCATAAGTGACAAAAAAGTCATCGTAGAGCCATGGGAGTTAGATCGCATTCGAAAGAGCGGGAAATTTTAACTAGGATGGCATTCATAACTCATTTTGGAAAAAAATGTCGCTTATGCCCTATTACCTTTTAACCGTCGAAATATCATACATATAGCATCATTACACCTCGTACCCATCTCTAGATTGTAGTTTTTAAAAACAATAACGCTTTTTTCGGGGTGCGTACCATTTGACATATTAACAAAAGTTCTAACGATCACATGACCTAATTTCATTTAATATTTTTTTTTTAGTATAACGATGAAATCATATAATGAATTATTGATATAATTTCAGTTTACCTAATTTTATATGGTTTAATAAACATTTTCTATAATGCACATTTGAACTAATATTCAGTTAGTATAATATTTAGTAGGTAAGTATAATATATATTAGCTGTTATCATGTGGGTTAGGTTAGAACCATGAACATTAGTGCCAGATCACTTCTATTGTTGGTGAATCATTTGGGTTAGATGCAACTGAACGTTAAATAAAAAGAGCAATATACTAACTAATTGAAAATTATATGAGATGAACGTTATACTAAATGTTATTAGAGCAAAAGAAGTTTATATGAAATGTAATACTATTAGATCTCATGAAATTAGGTTACTTATTTGTTTTTATAGCATATGAAAATTATATCATGTGAACGTTATTCCAAGTGACAATATATTATCTGTTATTATAGCATGGGTATATTATACACACCTTTTTTCGCGCCGCCAAGTTGCAAAAGCTGAGAAATGTCCTTCTGTAAATCTTTATGAATTCGTCACATCCATCCAGCAATAACAGGAAATTGAGAACAAATGATTGGGAATACATTCTACAATTTTGCCAATGCCATCATTTTTATGAAAGGCCATCAATCAATGGAGATTTTACGATGAAAAATTACTATGCATGCATAGATATAAACAAAAAAAGGAAGATTGTGACACGCGTCTAGCGCGTGGACCCTTAGAATAATAACTAAAGCATAGAAGGAGGGCTAAAATAGCAGCTGAACCTTCGATCAAGTATACAACTAGATACACAATCCACGACAGAAAAGCGTCCTAACCAAATGACCGCCCACTTGACGTTTTGGGTTGCCTTTTAATTCAGTAGCATTCGTCCGTTCCGAGCGTAAACATGCCGCAGTGCTCAGTGAAAAATTGTAAAAATCACACGTCCAGAACGTTAAAGGAATATGGAGTGTCATTTTTTAGGTAAGTACTTTTGTTATTATTACAATATGCATGAAATTCCCTTAGTATTTGACCAATGAAATATAATAAAACATTTTTTTAGTTTACATTAATGACATTCGGCGAGAGTATAACCCTTGAAATTGAATAGACACTAGCCGAACTTACAATCCCATACCATTGTTTTTCAACATAATTTGTTTGGGTTATACGATAACTCTGTTCTAAAATTAATAGAGACGCGTATTTTTTTATTTTTTATTAAGTATAAGCTTTTATTTAACTTGCAATGTTTATGTAATATGTATGTATGTTATTATAAAATAAATGAACTGCGTTACGAGACTTGGGTTTTTTTACAAGTATGTTTTTGATGGCATTAGGTTTATAAACATTAATTTCTATTGGATTTTTAGTTTTCCTCGAGATCCTGTACGATGTGGAGTGTGGACATCCGTGATCGCACGTCAAAGATGTGAAGAATTTTTTAAGCCCTCTATAAGTAGCGTCGTTTGCTCCAAGCATTTTTCAGAAAATGACTTGTATGTCACTCTCTGATTTGCACCAAGGCAATGTCATCTTTGTTAGATATAAATGTATTTTCATCTAATTGTGAGGATAATATCCATAAAACCATTATTATAAAGTATATTATCGAAAGATGTCTTAAAATAAGATTGCATTATATAGCAAAAAAAAGATACATTGAAAAACAAAACAATGTCAAAAAGAACATTATATAATAAACTTAATTTGTTTCAAGTAAATTAATAACATATTCTGCATTTATTTATTTTATATAAAATGTGATTTTTTGTAATTTTTGTAAGAACGTGCCAATTTTTTGTACAATTTCGTTGTCAATACTTCTTTTTTTGTGTGAAAAAAATTGATTTGCTGTGAATATTTATTTAGTTTTATTGCAAATTTCCAGTCTTAAATCCCAATAGGCCCTGATTAACAAATTATACTAAGTTTCAAAAAAGCAAAAAAAAAGGTAATTGGGAAAGGAACATTTATTCTCCGTTTTCGTTTTATCATATATATAAGTATTATTGTAGTTTTATTATATATATATATAAGTATAAGTAATTATTTGGTAGAAATGGCGCTCGGTTGAGATTATCAACTGTAATCAATCATACTTCATACTAATACTATAAGAGGAAAGATTTGTGTATTTGTTTGCATCTTTGTAATGAATGAACTCACTAGCTACAGGGAAGATTTAAAATTCTTTAACTTTTGGAATACTACATTACTAAGTAGCATAGGTTATAACTTACGCGGACGAAGTCGCGGAAAAACAGCTAGTGATAATAATAGTCGGTAGATTCAAAATGAAAGAGATTCTTAAGGAACACCGATTTATGATTTGACTACTAACTTACTACCTACCTACCTACCTAATAAAAAAAGTTAAAGTAATAAACCAATTGTCATCTTTAGGATATGAACATTTTTGTATGTACTTTGAAACAATTGACAGGTTCAATTATTTCAGTGAATTCGACGAAAGATAACACGAACTATCTATTACTATTAGATAGATTCTTGGAAAGCACGCTGACGGTAGGTATATCAATCCTTTCTTTCCACGAAGCACAGGTAACAATTATGGTCATTTCTCACTTAACAAGATATTAAAGTCAACCTAAACAATTTCTATAACTAGTGTCTATAAATTTTTACGAAGACTTTTTATGTGGTATCGACCCAGGCAAAATATTTTTAAAATTAACAAAGGCAACTCCACTCCTCCCTTGTTCGACGTGGCAGCGAGTGTCAAAAATGTATTGCTTTATCCTGTGTTCAAAACCAAAGGCGATATGTAACAAATTAAACAGGTTTTATTTTCAACCTTACTTTACGTAGATAAGGTTTAAATTTGATTAAATTCTTTGACTCTTTAGGATATTTATCGTAATACTTGAAGTGACATACAAATGTCTAAGTACATTCTAAGCTAAGTACGTATTGTAGTTCGGACACTATTTTATTCCATTTTGCATGGAACTGTGTATCTAGTTGTATACTTGATCGAAGAGCTGAACTCAATATATTTGCTTCATTTTGACTTATGGAGCCTCAACGATGTTAGAGTAGGACACATATACAGAAGAAGTTTCGAAACTACGTAGGTTGTCACTCATTTTATTCTGCCTAGTGATATGATCTACGGATCTACTAAATTCTAAATTTCAACGTCGATAGAATGACATGCATTATGATATCATATACTACAAAAAGTTATTACCGTACCTACAATTTATATATTACTAAGCATACCTACTTAAGAAAGAATACATAGTATTTACATCGTCTTTTTGAAGTTCTTTCAAAATGAAACGATGCCTTAATAAGTACGAACTAAATAGTTCGTCATAACTATTACATACATACATAATAGAACTATTTCGTTCGTACTTATTAAGGCATCGTTTCATTTTGAAAGAACTTCAAAAAGACGATGTAAAAACTATGTATTCTTTCTTAAGTATGCTTAATAATTTAATTAAATAAGGCATTGTTTACGGACTTTAGGTATGCCTAAAGTCCTAATTTAGTTAATACTTGGACTCTGACCCGGCTTCAATTAATTAATCCACGAATGTGTTTATTTCTGGCCGTAGCAACTGATGAGTTTACTGTAAACATAGTGAGAGACATTCGGTTTTGCGAATGTTTTAGTAATTCTTGTTTTAAATTACTTTCTCATATTAATTTGGATTTTAGATAATAGGATGAAAAAATAATTAAAAAGCGATAATCATTAAAGAAAGACTGTTATATAGATAGATATTTTATTGTTTGAACACCATAACTGCTTTAGTTGTTATTCTAAGCGTGGACCGCATAAATTGTGTCCCCGTCGCACAATTGAATTCAGTCTGACACAGTCACAATCAAAGACTACAATATAATATATGGTCACAATCGGCCGAGTGACACAAGCGGACAAGATACGCGAAAAGATAATTTATTGTTTTAAGTGGGATAAAGGTGACCAAAATGCCTTCGTTTGCGTTGTACAAAAAATCAAAAAGAAAAAACAAATCTAATGGAATCATATTTCACTCATTATTACATGAAATCTTAAAATTTCAGATATTTATTTAACGTTGTGATCGCCATCTTGCATATACCGTATACCGTCAGCATAAAAATGACAAAAAGTGTAATTACTAAATTTGTAAGAAATAATAATTAATATTTTTATTTCATTATTGTTTGTATTGAGTGATAAGAGACCCAATAACACATTGTACGGTCATCTTGGTTAGCCCAGCGACCAGGCATCATTATCATTTAAATAATCATTTATTGTATAATAAGCTTTTTTGATTAAGCATTTCTTTATTGCTAATTTGAATTTAATTTGTGAAATCATCCTTAGAGCCTGATTTAAACAGATGTATTATCTTGCTACATTTAATAAAATCTGGAAAAGTACCAGTGTCATTGTAAATAACAACTAAATAGGCAGCTAAAATGTAAATTACGTTTATCATAATTTTGACAGAAATTCCCCATAGGTCGCCTGTGTTTTTAGGCTCGAGGGATTTGGTAGTTTGGATTACATTACTAACAGTAACATGCTTAAAATCTAATAATACCTACTTTGCACTTTAGCACATTATTAGTTAGTAGCACCTGAGCAATGAGCATCGAATCCAGAGGAGTTCAGCAAGCTAGTAATAGTTACAGGTATGTTTGCAAAAAAATTACTATTTACTTTTATTTCTATATGTTTATCATAAGTAACAAGTTTGCCACTTTCTTTATTGATCGCATTCCAAGTGGCTTTTATCTTGGAATACGATTTATTATTCGATTTATCTAATACAGTCTTCCGATGCCTTGGTATACCCGCAGTCCGAGAGTCCCACGCACCGTTATGTGGAGCGACGTATCATAATAATAATTGATAATAATTCTTCAATCCCCCTAGCGTGCACTGAGTTGCAGTGGTTGATTTAGGAGAAACTAGCGTTAAAATACATAGGCAGAAAATAGAGACTGCATGTTTATCTCCATCAGGATGGCCGCGCGGTCACTAGCCGTATTAAACTTTGAATTTATGCCCAAGATTTGCTTCCCTTAATAAATACATTTTAAGGGTGACTAGGTATACTATTTTGAGATTTTGGTAAGCTTTTGGGAAGCATGTGTTTTTGTTTTATGAAAAACATCTTTATTGACGACTGTTAATTAAATTCTAAGTAGGAATACATTGTCAAGATAATTCCTAAGTTCGTTACTAAAATAATTAGGCTTACGAATTAGATGGGTAATGAAACAAACAGCTAAAACATAGAAATATATTTTATTTTTTATGACACATCAATCAGGAGGTAAAGAGATGGAGATGTATCTACATTTGTAGCAATAATAGAGGTATAACCAGCGCAGCTAAAGATTGCAATCCAGCACCGTTTCCGATCCCGTGGGATTTTTGATGGATAGACTTCGTTACAGCATGATCCCGCGGGATTTTTGCTGGATTGACTTCGTTACAGCCTTACAGCATGATCCTGCGGGATCTCGCATAGGTTATAGTGATTATTATGAACCAATTCAAAATAATAAACTTTATCATGGTTATAAACATGATAATGTAGATTAAGGCATTTAGGTATTGTTATTAGGTATTAGCTTTTACATCGCTCTTCTGTATTTAGTGGTGGTTCTCATCTGCGACCATAAATCGACGTGAACTTTGTCTGTGCAGTAATACTATACATACACATAACAGTAACAGTAGTAATATAGTAAGCCCACACATTGCATAAACGCCTCCTCGAAGTCGACGCTCTCCTGCAATAAAAAGATATGTTATGGAATAGGTAGACAGAGGTAGACCTATTTAAATTGTGATACCTATTACTTATATAAATTGTGATGTTTTTGTCGTTGCGAAATACTCTGCGAAATTAATAATTTTGGTAGTAGGTATTTACCTTCTATTAATCTATGTCATGCTATTGAAAAAGCAAGTAGGGACCTACTACTTGCTTTTTCAATAGCATGCCAAATTACAGATTGAAATGACATCTGTCGTCAAATAATGTAGGTAACTGCTTATACAGGGTGTCCAAGAACCTGGCGTCCAACTGGATTCCCACGATGCCCCAAGTTCTAACAGTACTCAGAAAAATATTTTAAAAAATCCACCCCATGTACTTACAGAATTATACTGATTTAAAAAAAAAGGGGAAATGAGCACCCTGTGACATACTTTTGAATGCTGTGACTGCTAATGCTGATAATTTCGATATTTCTTGGAGGTTTTGTAATCTAGGGTATTGCTGTGTCTAAATAGAATGTAAAAATAAAGTACTTATTGTACCATTTTAAAATAAAATATTATTTTAACTAAAGGTGATATGGAAAACTATTGAATTTCGCAACTTTGACCGACTGTAGTGTAAAAAAAATGTACCAAAATAGTATGGCAAGTGACGTCAAATTTTGACGCGTTTATTCCTCTTTTTAAAAAGGTATAATACTTACACATTAATTTGAAAAAAAAAATTTTGATAATATTTTTACTCAACAACCCAATTTTTACGATGTCTTACAGAATTCTTAGAAAGAAAAATTTACGACGAATTGAATCTAACCTCTAAAGAATTACTATTGTATGCTCATAAAAATAACAACAGGCCTCTCAAAAAACAGGTTAGACCGTAAGGGACGGTATGTGCATGCATCTCACCATAGTGATTCGTTATTACAACAGGAGGGAGCAAGACAGAAACTATCTTTGCGATTTGCTGGTTCTTCTTTATGGTACCCCATTATTCAGGTAAGAGTGAGGGAGAAAAAGGTTAGAGGTGCGAGTGAGATAGATAGTGACGCTATCTGGGATCGTGCTATTTAGGATAACAGTACGGTCAGTACGCGTCACTGCCTCCTGCCGTTACTACGCACCTCTCTCTTATTGTTACCATTGATCACGTACTACGATTTAAAGCTTTGTTTATTGGACTCGATTACTCTTTGTGCTCTGGACTTTGAAACGAACTCTTTACGACGACCTTTGCCTGTGTTTGGACAGTTTGTGTTTTGTGTGTGCTACCATGGCGACCTACACTCCGCAAGAATACGCAAATATGCACTACATTTATGGAGAATGTAGAGGTAATGGACGAGCTGCAGCGAGACTTTACAGAGAAAGGTATCCGAGGGCTACGCGATATCCCGACCATCGAGTTTTCATTAATGTGCACAGATCACTATGTGACGGGCGGTTCCCCAATCAAGTAGCTGGTGAAGGACGACCCGTAAATGACTTCATACGCGATGAAGTTTTAGAGGCGGTGTCGGCAAATCCAAGCATCTGTGTGCGAGGAATAGAAGCTGATACGGGGATACCGAAGAGCACAGCACACAGTATTCTCCAAAAAGAAGAATATCATCCGTACCACGTACAGCGAGTGCAAAGTCTTTTACCTCGAGACTATCCGAGCCGAGTCGCGTTTTGTGAAACAATCCTGCAAAAACATCGAGAAGACGAAAACTTTATCGACAAAATTTTGTGGTCAGATGAATCAACATTTAAGAAGGATGGCTACATGAACCTACACAACTTGCACGAGTGGCATGTGGAAAATCCGCACTTGATGCGAGAAGATAGATCCCAGTACCGGTTCAAAGTGAACATGTGGACCGGTATTCTCTGTGGGAATATTATTGGTCCATTTGAGATGCCCGAGAATTTGACTGGCGAATCATATTTAAATTTTCTTCAAAATGATTTGCCAAACTTACTAGAAGAGACCCCACCAGATATGTGGTTCCAACACGACGGCTGTCCAGCACATTTTCGCGTATCCGTTAGAGAGTTTTTGGACGAGCAATACCCGAACAGGTGGATTGGGCGATCAGGAACAATCCCGTGGCCAGCCCGCTCACCTGACTTAAATCCGCTGGATTTTTTTTTCTGGGGAACTATGAAGGAGCTCGTTTATGCGAAGCCCATTAATGACATCGCTGACCTTCGTGAGAAGATAACACAAGCAGTGCAGGTGATACGTCAAAAAAGTTACTCGCGAAACATAAAGCGGTCCTTTTTAAGGAGAGTGAGAGCTTGTATTGCCGCGGGTGGTCAACATTTTGAACATTTATTGTAATAAAATATCTTTAAACTAACATTCTTTGCTTTTATTCTACTGGGAACCCATCTACCTGTGTGTATTTCCTTCTTGCTCACTCTTGGAACCGAAGTAAATAATAGTAGTAACATAACAGTTTCTAAGATAAGAAAGGGTCCGACAGTTACCGTTAGTAGGTAGGCACTTCGTAAAAATTGGGTTGTTGAGTAAAAATATTATCAAATTTTTTTTTTTCAAATTAATGTGTAAGTATTATACCTTTTTAAAAAGAGGAATAAACGCGTCAAAATTTGACGTCACTTGCCATACTATTTTGGTACATTTTTTTTACACTACAGTCGGTCAAAGTTGCGAAATTCAATAGTTTTCCATATCACCTTTAGTTAAAATAATATTTTATTTTAAAATGGTACAATAAGTACTTTATTTTTACATTCTATTTAGACACAGCAATACCCTAGATTACAAAACCTCCAAGAAATATCGAAATTATCAGCATTAGCAGTCACAGCATTCAAAAGTATGTCACAGGGTGCTCATTTCCCCTTTTTTTTTAAATCAGTATAATTCTGTAAGTACATGGGGTGGATTTTTTAAAATATTTTTCTGAGTACTGTTAGAACTTGGGGCATCGTGGGAATCCAGTTGGACGCCAGGTTCTTGGACACCCTGTATAATGTAAGTAGGCATTAAATTTTTTGCGTAGTAGCTACGCACGCAGCTGTAGGTAGGTACAGGCTACCTCTAGTATTATAAAAAGAGGTGTGAATAATTCCGTTGTTTTTACTCTTTTCTGTGTTTTGTTATAAAACTGTTATAGAAGGAAAACAAATACTCAACCTGAGTCTCCAGTCAATTGTTCAGTTTTTCCAACAGATTTTATGTGGTTGGACAGTTGCGGTAGATATTGCAGCCAAAAATCGACGTCTCTCTTGCTAGAATGGCAACTTACGCCGGACTTCTCATCTCTGATGTCATAAATGTATGCATTTTCTGTTTTATACTGCTTCCAATGGCCACTTTCGTCTGGCGATCTAGTATTGATTAGTAATTTAGTGTATTCGTGAAAAGGTCTTTGTAAACCTACTTAGTTACTATAGTACCTATGTCGGTGTTACAATACCTACTCAAACCCACTTATACCAATTTACGGTACAAGTGGTCTAGTTTACATTTTTTATGTTTCAATTTAACAACCGTTTCATCGTCATCATCAGCAGGCCATGTATCGTTCATAGCTGCTCATGGGCCTCCCTTTAAGAGGATTTTTGCCACAGTCCATACTATAGCTATAGTTATGTATAAAATGTAGGAAATGGGTGGGTTGGTATTCATAAATATATCAACATATTGAAGAGTTCAGTTAAGTATTCGGTTCATATTATACCTATATACCTACTATAAAGGAAAAGATATCTATATATATAAGACTGACAAATGACATTGCTCTTTGCATCAAATGGTGATTATGAATACAACCATATAATAATAAAAAGAGGTACCTACATTTAATGAATTTAGGTATGTATTATCATATTCCTTCATCATATCTTAAATTCTAATTAATCTATTCCAATGAACATAATATTATCAGTTGTGTTGTATCTAACTTGTTAGAGAGGTCCTTTACTAGGTGTACATACTTTCGGGGCCCTTGTAAACCGGGGCTCCGTATAGGTTACGCGTACGGCGATTGCCACGCTCCTGGAACATACCACTGCTTCAATTTTATAGTGATACAAAACCAAATGTGTAACTTTACCATAATAAGCTTTAATCACTTGATATTATAGATCAATTTTCGCTGAATCTAACCTTTAGGTAATTTGTGCCACTATCAAATGAAAGCAGCGATTTACCTACTGAATAGCATTGCCCGAACATCTAAGGTCTAACATAGCGTAAATTCTAGTGATAAGTTAAACAACAAAGCTTACCCAAATTTTATAAAGTTTGTAATATATTTTCTTAAAATTAAAGATTCTTGTTTCTCATATTGTGTGGCAGGACGACGAGCTACTTGAAGCATCAGAGCGTCTCCAAGTAATGCCACCATATCGGAGCCATGAACAGCACCTAGAATGTATAAAATTATATTTAATAAAAATGAATAAATACAGTTCTGATTATTTTCTATAATAATAATTATTATGATGAAAATTAAATTAAAATTAAAACTTAAAATTTTATTATTTATTATTATATGGAAATTTTACTTCTACAAGGTGTAACGGAAAGGGTATATACATAGAAAGAGCAAGGCTTCTTTGGATCATAACAAACTATATGGCAAAGGTTATTTAATCCTATCTCTACAAGTCCGGAAGTACTTAATGATTTTTTTTTAATTCATAGATACCAGAAACCAAATTTTCAAATTGAAATAAATACATTACTAGCACTCAATCAGCTGATCGATGTCAACGAACTATTTGCAAGTAAAAATAAACCTCTTACTCCTGGTATATCTGAATAAAGGGTTCCGCATTTTTATTTTTTGTTTGCAAAATAATACTGACTTTTTTTATTTTATTTTGAGTTGAAACCCTTGCCATATCGTTTGTTATGATCCAAAGAAGCCTTGCTCTTTCTATGTATATACCCTTTCCGTTACACCTTGTATATTACTATACTTACAAATACATATTAGAAAAGTACCTAAGTTATCAAAATTTAACATCTCAACTTATTAATTTCATCACATTCTCTATCTCAATATTGTAACTACTAGAAAGAAAAGTTCGAGTGGTCTTTATTTTGCGCAAAACTATGAAAGTTTCAACGAGTTTACCGAGTACCTAAAATACATTATCATAAATCCATACTACGCTGCCATATTACTACGGCGTAGTTCGCAATCGAATAGTGTAGTAATATTGAATAATTTCAGCGATTGTGCCATAACTTATTAACTTTAAAATTAATAACATAGATAGGTATATCAATTTCAGTTTTCTTTTAGGGTTCTGTATCCAAAGAGAAAAGCATAATAAAATTAATATTTAAGAGGTGCTACAATACAACAAACATGAAATTTTAGTCGTTTTCTGAACGTTATTAATAACGGTAACAGATAGACATATTCACATGAGATATTCACAGAATATTTAGTAGTATATTCTTTAAAAAAATAAATAGGCAATTAAATTGAAATAAAACAAATAAATAAAATAAAATATAATAGCCTGGATAAATATTTAACATATAATTAGAATATAAATAAACCCAGCTACAACACGTTACGATAAAGTAGCAATATAACGCGGGTGAAACTATTACAAAACATATAAATAAATACATTAATAGCATTTCATGAATGAAACACATTTTGGTATGCAATAATGTTTTGCGTATTATGAAATGTCTTAAATCCAGTGGAAGTCGCTTACCAGTGAGATTGTATTGTCTTCCGTATATATTAATTCCTGGTTGAGCATATCGATACACATAAAGTCTACGCACTATACTAGCCAACCTTGATGCTGTCAGTGCTACTCCAGTACTCCACCTTGCTGATGTTTCTATCCTTGTAAGATACTCGAGTGCAGCGATTGGCTGTACATAATTGTTCTTCGAATCATCGTTCCAATATTCCCATCGTATTGCTTGTGCTAGCTGTAGAATAGAAAGAAATAAAATACCTACATTTATCCGACAGAGGGACTACCCCTCCGTGTCTCAGAAAGCACGTTAATTTATAACGTCACCCATTGCTATTGTATACCGGAGCAGCAGCGTTTCCCTGAGTATGTCACTACATCATTCTGTGGTATGCATTGTTGCGCTGGCCAAGTGTGGTGACTATGGCAAAATCGCTACTTTGAGAGGAGTTCAGCAGTGGGCGTAATACGAGCTAATCAAATCATCATTTGACAGAGACACACACAAGATAGAAAACGAATTAGTACCTAGCACAAAACGATGCAATATAATATTAAAAAAGAATATTTGTATGACAATATCAAATCAAAATATATTTTAGTAAGGTAAGTAAATATGGCTTTAATACAATTTAAATAATATTGAACAGGAATACAAAAACAAACAAGAATTTATATAATAAGGTAGGTATAGTTACCCATGCTGAAAATTCCGTTTGATGCAAGGACATTAGCTTTAAACTTTCGGGTATGATGTGGTTATTCGCATATTCAAATAAATATTGTTTGCCTTGTTTCATCAACACATCATATTCTTCATCTGCAATGTTAAGTGCAAGTCTTCACTATTGATTTATCAATAACATAATATTAAATTGCGTGGCTGATATAGAGTTATCTCATATAGGACTAGGTTTACTAAGTAGGTACCTATAGTACAATTCACACTATGAGTTCTGAAGAGGTACCTACCGTTAAAATGAAACGCTTCAAGGTCATTAGATCCCATTAAAACGTCTATTTGCATGTTTCGATGCATAGTTGGTGAAAGTGCTTCTTTTAATGAATTAGGCAGAAACTGTTCAGAATCCGGCAAGAATGTATCTGATATTGGTTTCATTACATTACTCCATGTACTGTTCTGAAAACAGATCAACTAATAATTTAAACTTTACGTGTCAACAATTCCGATGTTCTCGTAGACTAAACTTAGACTCCCCTAAAAACTAAAAGTCATAATTCCTAAATTGCTTAATAACCCCGCTAGCGACAGCCCTAAGCCGAGGCCTTAGTCCGCCTTCTTGAGAATAGGCGCCCCTGTGGGACTAAGAACGGGACTTAGTTGCTTAGTTTGTAGTTTTTAAACCGTTTAATAAGCCTCGAGCCCTATTCCCCTTTATGAAGCTTCACCAAGCAGGTAAAGTATCTAAAGCCTCATGGTTAACTAAATATGTCTATATGTATATAATATGTCTATATATTAAACGAATTCTAAGTTGCCATATTATTAAATGACCTTGAGTTACCGAATACAATGCCAATAGATCCGCTAGTGGACGATCACGCATGCAATGTAAAATTTCCAGATCTTTATCATTGTTACAGCCTAGCGAACTCGCAATTTCACGGGAAACTCGTTCCATATCAGCAGCTTCAGTTGGGCTTTGTTCGTTTATGGCATTCCAAATATCAAATGGTGACATTATAATTGCTCTTTGAAATAAACCTGGTGACAATAAAAAATAACTCTATTAACTCTACATACGTGTCATTAAATGGTGCCTATCCCGTATAGTAAAAAAAACAATGTTGTTTTTTGCAAAACTGAATTGAATTTATGCAAAAAAGCTTAAGAACACATCAGCTTTTTATCTCAGAATTTTATACCGGCTAGTATATAATGTGCAACCATTTATTAAGGCTGGATCTCGGCTCGCTTTTATTTCCGCGGTGAAGCAAAAGCCTCATGGCCAACTACCTACATAGGTCCGTAAAAAAAAGTATAATGACTCACCTATTGTACGAGGTGATACTATGTGGTGCAATAAGCTGTCGGCTCCAGCAGAATGTCCAAGAACAGTTATTGCTGTGGGATCGCCACCAAAAGCAGCAATGTTGTCTCGGACCCACAGTAATGCCAAATACTGGTCTAAGAGCGCAAGATTTCCGCGAGCTGCCTTTGAACGGAGCGTGAAAAAGGCCAGCAGATGTAAACGATACATTACTGTTACGACAACTACTCCTTCAGCAGCTAATTCTTGGCAAGGCAAACTTACGCCTCCTTTTATCCAAGATTCGCTATATAATATCACAACTACTGGAAGAGTTTTCCCATCCGACCGCTACCTAGAAATATTATAATAGTATCGTAACACATTAAATTTAAAGTTTAATTAATGGGTAAATAAGTGAGTAATCAATTTATTTTTAAAAGGCTGGAATGTTTTTTTACCAAGGGTGGTTGGTAAAATTGTCAAAAATTCCAAAAAATAATTTAAATGGTAGGTACTATCAGTATATACGGCATTAAGTGATAAAACTAGATTAAGGAAATCATCATCGCATACACAGTCTCCATGAAAGGAATTTATCGTCTTACAAATCACCCAATGAACTCTAACCCGAGGTGTCCATATATTGACATAGAGACAATCTTCACTGTAGTTATTATCACCATCATCCAAATGAGGACAGTGAGGTGGTATTCGATGGGCGTAAAATGTTTTTCTCCAACCGCTATGTCTCTCCGGAGCCTGTAATAAAAATACATCAATTTTGTTTGGTTAATATTTAAAAAAATATTACGAATTGTTTGATTTCTAGTTATATATCTTTACTAATATTACAAAGAGGAAAGACTTGTAGGTATTTTTGTATGTACGTTTGTTACAAATAAACTCAGAGACTTGACTAAGTAAGTAAGTACTGGGCGGATTTCGAGAACTCACCAGTCACCATTAGAATGCTACGTTATTCAGGAGTAACATATCCAATACCTACTTTATTATAAAGTTTTCACGGGAACGTGAGCTACGCGGATGAAACCACGGGCGGGAAGCTAATATTTGTATTTATAAATAACAATGAATCGCCAAAATGTAGGTAAGAGCATAACATATGTGAGAATAACTCAACTAATTTCGTTCGTATGAAATATTTTTTTTAAACATGGAGGCATGGGGAATATACAATTCGATGGACGGAACATGCCACGCACGAACTGCAAGAAATTATTTATTTCAAAAATATGCGTTTACATTCTCGATAATTTGTACAACAAGGAAAAAACAGTCTAATACATTTGTTTGTAAAAGTGCCCATTAAACGCTCTATTATTAATGTACCTACGTGTGATTGTTTGTATAAAGTACGAATTCATATTTTTGTATGATTTAATTGGAATTCATAGTGAAGAGTCCTGAAGGATGTTAGTAATTAGGTCCGTTCACGCTTCTTGCAAAAAACCTATAAGGTAAAAGCACCTATTACGGAGGTATTTCGCATCATTTGAAAGTAAGAAACAAAAATAAGCATTTGTAGGTATTTCTAAAGGTGAAAAAAAATTCTATCGTTAAAAGTGGAATTTATATTTTGTATTGCTGTTGAGACTATGTTTCTGTTGATGATATTTCTTATTTTAAAGAAATATTTAAATAGTCTGGTCGATTTTCCCTAATACGGAGGTACAATTTTGGTCTGATCCTATTACTGCGGTAGACGGCTCCTAATACGGAGGGTCAGAAATTATATTCATTAAAGTTCCGTACAAATAATATTTATTAAATAATATTAATGTGTTAGTAACGTAATTCGTAAGTTTTTCATTTATTGACCATTGATTTTATTACATTGCGTAATCAAATTAATGGTGAATGAATTATTTTTAGAATTACTTTAATCACATTTATATTATTTAATAAATATTATTTGTACGAAACTTCAATAAAATTAAAAAAATCTTTACGTTGTGACAAACAAAAAGTAAAATTTAAAAAATGAGCGAAAGAAGTCGGTCTGTATAGAAAAATCTTTCCGTACAGACCGAAATTGCTTCGCTCATTTTTCTGTATTGTATTATTAAATTAATTCACATGAGAATCCACAAAAAAAAGATACAAAGCTTTTACGGAACCCTAAAAACTTGTAATTTTATGTTGTATGAATAGAGCCGTAATAGGAGATCTTAGAACCCTACACGGAGTTACCTGGAAATAATTACCGCCGTAATAGGAAAACTACTCATGTTTTCGATAATCCTAATTCTGACCCATAAATATTTCGATAAACAAAAGAGTAAAAATGCCTAATCAAACATTAACAGTTTTTTGGCTCAGATTTGTAAAACTCAAGTCAAAATTTATACAAAATAAATGTTTTGTGATAAATTAAAATACACCTTCCCATATTTGCCTCTTCTAAGAAACTAACATTTTGTACTCGACAGTTTTCATATTTAACTAGATTTCTAATTAAGAACACATACCACAGAATATGGTTTCTAAGTTATGTGATTAATAATTATTTCAACTAAACTTGAAACTAATTCAATAAGTTAATCAATTGAAAGTTATAAACAATTAAACATGTCCAGTACTTTTCCTATTTCGGAGTCATACCACCGTATTAGGATTAATCTACAAAATTTGTATCGTATTACGGCGGTATTTTATTTTTTATTTTTTTGGTAAAAAATGACTTACAAATATAAAATAAGCTATTTAAATAGTGAGTGTAATAATAAGAAAATGCTATTAATAACAAATGAACAAACTCGAACGGCATCTTAATACGAAAAACTTAGTTTCTAAATATTTGTGTACTTACTTTTGTTGTTCCGCGTTTGTATGGAAACACCTCTCACGTCGATGACGTTACACAGACTGATTGATCTTGTTGTGTTGTCTATGTGCTATACTTGCAAACGTCAGTTAAGTCATAAAGTAATAGATTTAGAATAAATAGTTTCGGTTTTTGTGTACCTACACTAAATAAAACGGGAATAAAACGCGAAAATAGAAATACCACCGTAATAGGAAGCGATTTTGGCTACCGCCGTATTAGGAGCGTTTACCTTAGGTATTCTAATAGTATGGTAGAGCAAAGAACGCGACATACGTACAAGGCACATTTTTAATCATCGAGCAAATTATTAAAACCTTAAAGTGTTTTGAAATAAGTAAAAACCTTGGGAATTAAAGGTTATAATAAGCTAAAAATTTTACTTTACATGACAAACAGTAATGACAATAGAATAGACAATAAAACGATAAAGAAGAAAATAATATAAGAAATGAGGTTTATATCATTCTCCCGTGCTAGTTTTCCAAATATAGTCGTTAAGTTTTACGGGTGGATGGCGTTGTCGATTTGACCTTCGTGGAGATTGGAGATTTCTATCAATTGTAGGTGGCGACAGTGTTGAGGCTGGTCTTTCATAATTTTCGCTAGAACCTGATGGTAGTAGTACGTCAGTGCAGTCACCAGTAGGTATTTGTTCTGCTTCGGCCACTGGTTCTTCTACCACTGACTCTGGCACGGGATTATCTCCTTCAGTATTCATTTTATCTCCAAGAGTTTCTAATGGAGCCAAGTGGCGGTTGGATACTGTAGTTTCACGTCCGTCGGGAAGTTTAACATAAGAAAAGTCCGGATTACTTTGTATTAATTCTACTTCCTCTACAATTGGCTCATATTTATTTGTACGATTAAATTTCTTTAGTAGAACATGCCCCGACTCTGTTAGCCAACTAGGTACCGATTCGCCATTTGTGGATCTTCGTGGATGGACAAACATTCTTTCATGAGGTGTACAGTTAGTCGCTGTGCACAAAAGAGAACGAATGCTGTGCAGAGCTTGAGGTAAGACCTTCTCCCAGTTTTCAACTGACAAGTTCTTTGTTTTCAAAGCCAGAAGAATGGTTCTCCATAACGTATGGTTCAGTTTTTCCACTTGACCGTTTCCTTGAGGATTATATGCAGTAGTGCGACTCGTAGCTATACCTCTTGAATGTAGGAATTCCTGCACATCATGTGAAAGGAATGACGTTCCTCTGTCTGAATGAATGTAAGCAGGCATTCCAAATATCATGAAAAGATTGTTGAGATTAGTGATGACAGATTGTGCACTGATGTCAGAACAAGGGAATGCAAAAGGAAAACGCGAATATTCGTCGATAACTGTAAGTAAATATTTGTTTCTTGTATTTGAGGGAACTGGTCCTTTAAAGTCAATGCTCAAGCGTTCAAAGGGTTTTGTTGCTTTTATTAAATGTCTAAATGTCTTTTCCGATTTAAAGAATCTAGGTTTAATTTCCGAACAGATTCTACATGAAGCTGTCATGTTTCTGATATCTTCTATTGAGTATGGTAAGTTCTTAGATTTTATCCAGTGATACATTCTTGTTACACCTGGATGACACAGGGCTTCGTGAAGCGAAAGTAGTTTTGCACTTTGTGTGCCAATCACGGCGCATACACGAGAGAGTGCATCTGCAGCTTGATTATCTTTACCCGGTCTATAAATTATATCATATTTGTATGGAGAAAGTTCTAAGCGCCATTTCTTTAAAGATTCAACTATTGCGTAAGCCTCTTTTTCGATTGCAGAATGGTTCTTCTCACTCGCATTTAATGTTCTAGAGTAGAAAGCTATTGGTCTCGAAGCTTGTGTCAATACAGCAGCAATGGCATAGTCGGAAGCATCAGTTTCAACGGTGAAAGAAATTTTGTCATCTATGGCATATACGGAAGACTTGGCAATGTCCGATTTTAACTTTTGAAAACATTGTATTTCTTCAGTTTTTAATGGAAATGAGCCAGCGCGAGCAAGTAGATATATTTTTTCTGAAAAATTCGGTATCCATTTAGAGTAATGAGCGAACATCCCTAATGCCCGTTTCAACGAAGACAAGTCATGTGGTGGTGGTAAATTTTGTAGAGGCTTAAGACGCTCAGTGTCAGGTGTGATCACGTGATCCTTTATTTGATATCCAAGTATATTAATGAAATTTTGTGTAAACTTACATTTTTGAAGACTTAAGGTAAGGTTATATTTCTTGACAGCATTTAAGAATTTTTGGAGGTTTTGATCATGTTCATCTTTCGACTCTCCGCAAATGGTAATGTCATCGAGATACGCGTATGTTTTAACCAATTTCTCTTGCCTGATGACCCAATCTATCGTTCTTTGAAAGCTGGAAACACCGTTCGTTACTCCAAAAGGAATACGCTTGAATTGGTACAAATTTCCAAGAGCTTCAAAGGCAGTGTATTTCTTTTCTTCAGGAAGTATAGGGACTTGGTGGTATGCACTTTTTAAATCAATAGCGCTAAAAAAAGAATTCTTGGCTATCCTTGATACTAAATCTTCGATATTAGGCAAAGGGTATGCGTCAAGTTGAGTGTAACGATTGATCGTCTGAGAATAATCTATTACTAGCCGCTTCCTATGTGTTTCACTCTTTGTTATAAGGACTTGAGCTCTCCAAGGTGATTGGCTTTCCTCTATTACACCTTCAGCAAGAAGTGTTTCGATCTCGGATTTGATGAATTGTCTGTCTTCATCATTGTGTCTGCGAGACTTGATAGCGATAGGTCTGCAATCTTTGCAGAGATAAGAAAAAAGTGGAACAGCTGGGACTGAAGCAGCAGTTACATTGCATACTTGCAGTGGTTCTTTGGGTCCACCGAAAGATAGTTCGAATTTGGAGTGTTCTTTAAGTACGTCATGACCAATAATCATGTCGGCGCATAGGTTTCGCACCATGAGGAGATTAACATTTTTGTAAACATGCTTGCCTATAGTTACTGTTTGGCAAGTTTGGCCATTAACAACTGAGGTTTGCGAAAGAGAAGCATAGGAAATAGTTTGGTTACATGATCTTCTTTTAAATCCACATAACTTTGCAAATTCATCATCGATGAAACTCACAGAACTGCCAGTGTCCAGCAGCGCTTCTGCTTTTACCCCTCGCACTAGTGCAATTACAGTCGCTTTTCTTAAAGACGCAGGAGATGCAGCAGTAATACAGGCGAGTAAGTCTTCGTTTGTTGTTGTTACTGAATTTATATTTTTAGATGACCGACATACTTTAGCTAAGTGGCCTTTCTTTTGACATAACTGACAAGTTTGTTCTAAAGCTGGACAATTTCTACGATTATGTATTTGTCCTCCACAGAAGAAACATTTTCGTTTATAAGGTGTGGTGGCAGCATTATTTTGTAGTTCTGTACTTGACTGTTTTTCTCTCTGTATTGTTTCTTTTTGTGTGGCGTTAACAGATACTGTATTATAGCTATTAGAATTTACTTCAGCCGTTTCTAGAGAAAGAGCTTGATTGTAAGCCTGGTCCAAGGTAAGAGTAAGGTTCTCCAGAAGACGTTGCCTTATATTATTTGAATTTAAGCCTGATATAAACGCGTCTCTTATACTGTTATTTTTATAAGTTTCTGCATCTACAGACGTAAAGTCACAGTCTTTAGACAATAACTTGAGTTTCTGAATGTAAGTACTAATGTCTTCACCGGCACTCTGTTTTCTAGTAGCAAGTAAGTGTCTTGCATATATAATATTCTTAGGCTTTATATATATATTGTTTAGTAGTATAATTGCTTCAGAGTACGTACCAGTTTCACTGATGTAATTGTATACCTTAGGCGAGATGTGATTTATTAACAGCTGTAATTGTATCGTAGTGTCACGTTGAGCACCAAGGAAACTTTCAAAAGTCTTCCGCCAATGACGCCAGGCACCAGCCGCGTCACTATCAGCCGGGTCCTTGTCAAATCGTTCCGGTCGTAAATATTTTTCCATTTTAAATATTCATTTAAATTATGATTAGCTTATTAAATTGAAATAAGTAAAAACCTTGGGAATTAAAGGTTATAATAAGCTAAAAATTTTACTTTACATGACAAACAGTAATGACAATAGAATAGACAATAAAACGATAAAGAAGAAAATAATATAAGAAATGAGGTTTATATCATTTTTATTAAATATTCCAAAAAATATGTGCAAACTAATCTCAATTTCGAGGGGGTTTTATATTTTTCTTTAGTGATCCATAGAAGCGTGAACGGATGGCCTTCTTCATTGAAATTTAAATAATTATGTAATGTATTAAGAGGAAAAATTTCCCACATCTTCCTATGAAGAAGCAACTAAGAGACATACAGCTGATGGATGGGCAGCAGCATCAGATCAGATTACGGCAATATTCCTCAACAACCCTAGTTTGCCAAGGTCTGTTAAAGAGTGTGTTCAGCAGTGGACGTAAACGGATTAATACAGTAAAATATCGAAGTAAATAATAAGTCGTGTAGAAGGCGTTAATTGGAGCTGCGTGGCAGTAGGAGACGTTTCATAAAACGATAATAACAATGTCAGAAATATCATTTTTAGTAAAACACAACTTACCGAAAATCTATATCGGCCTTTAGGCGGCGTTGCATATGGCACTCCATAGTAAATTTCCACTGGTAATAACGACTTTTCTGAATATGCTTTGATCTGTAAAATACAAGCATTTCACAAATTATTTGGAGTTCCAGAGTACCTAGGTATTCGTTTTATAAACAGCATACTTAAAAATTAGTTTCAATAAATATATGCAAAGCTTTTACACAACAAGAAACAGAAAGAAAAGTTCAACATAAAAAAAACATTTACTTACCCCCACTACACGGCCCTGTGGTATATTGGCAACTGGATCCTGAGTTAATGCCATTGAAAAAGTACTTAATATATATCCAATGCAGAATTGAACTAAATACGACATAATAAAAAAATTCTAACAAATTCTAAACAAATTCTAAAAAGTATTTTTAACTAAATATCGCGGCCACCTGCCTGTTCCAAAATATGCATGAGCACTGATGACCATCAATAGCTTTGTGTAGGCATAGTAGAGTAAAATGAAAATAGTGTAACACATCTACATACCAATCTATAGAAATGTGATTTAATGTGTATGTCTACCCATTATAATGTACCAACAGTAGGTACCACTAACAATAAAAATGTGATCGCACAATGATTAAGCTGCAGACCATGACGAGATACTCCATACAATTGACCACGTTTGTGACTTTGTTCCAATTTTATAACAATCTATTAAAAAAAAAGAAATTTAAGCAGGAATTAATTACTCCTAAAAGGGACAAAAGCTCTGTTATTTTAAAGAGCTCTCTCTATTTTAAAATTTACCAAATTAATACCGACTTACATCTACCCTATTTTATGCAGGATTTCATTTTAAATGGCTAAAGTCCTGTATCTGAAAATTCCACCCATCAGTAGTACCAAGACTACAAAAAAACTAAGATAAAAATTTGGTTTATTTTTGCAAATAATTGGTGCAACGGCATTCACTACACGACCGACGAGACATGCAGGATTTACTTACGGTACCTACCTACCTTAAATCGTCGTACGTTAATTAATCTTCCTAAAATCCTCTTTAGGCGTGAAGAATGAAAAATCCTATTTAGTAAATCAGTTAGATTACCAAAAAATATTGGCGACATATGTTTTTTTCGTTACTTCTTCGTTTTTTTTCGTAAATTTTATGCGACGTCACGTATTTTACCTAGTAGTGACGTCACAATCACAAGCCCCCTCTGAACTTTATAGTTTGTTGTTGCTTTGTATCTTTGTCAATTTTTATTGATTTGATAAATAAAAACTACGTGTCCAATATTTTTTAGTAATCTAACTGACGGACTAATTATATTTTTGAATTATTCCCAGTAGTCCCCTCTAGCCCTGTCCCCCGGAGTGACAGCAGGGAATTGTCTTCCCAGTTGTCACCGGGGTGACAATTTGTGCCGACTGTTCCCTTTGAAAGCTGACTAGAGGGGACAAATGGGAAGTCTTGTTTCTCAGTTGTCACCAGGGGGGTGAAATGTAACTACCGTAGTATATTCCCGTTGTCCCCGTATGGCATATCCCCGTCACGGGGACAGCGAGACGTGATTAAATTTATTTACCGTTGACCCTATAACGTACATACCGCTAACTGGGACAACGGGAAGTAAACGTTAAATTTACAACTTTGGTTGAACTACATTGGTTTAGGCTTAGGTTTTTTTTTTAACCACCCAATATCTCATAAGTTTATCAACTAACAGTCGGCACAAATTGTCACCCCGGTGACAACTGGGAAGTCAATTCCCAGCTGTCACTCCGGGGGACAGGGCTAGAGGGGACTACTGGGAATAATTCATATTTTTTAGTGTTCACGCCTATTCGTCTTGTCGGCGTCTCAGGATTCATTAAATGTTAAATTTAGATTATAAGTAATTGAATATGCAATGGCGAAAAATACACTTATCGTATGGGTTGTCTATTCGAAATTGGCCATTCAATTAGTCTGTAATTAAAATAAAATCGACAAAATACAATTGTATAATCAATATTAATTTATTACAAACAAAATATTATGTAAGTCGACAATCACTCATAATTTCATTTTTTGATCAAAACATTTATTTCAAATACAATTTCGCAATGGACAAGTCTTTACACTTTCACGGTATTGTATACCATGTCAAGTTTCTTTAACAATATTTTGTAATAGTAATTGATTGGCTGATTGTTTGCGAAACCAATGGTCGCTAGCATTATTCCATATCCAAGAAGTATCGAAACCAGCTTGTGTCGCGAGAACCACTGGCCTAATCCACCATCTAAAAACAAAATAAATTGGATCAATAAGATAGGATGTGTCCATCAGGATGGACGGTCACTACCCATAATCATCATTAAAGTGATCTACAGTTTTAGAGCTCTGAAGCATAAATGTGTCATTATACGTCAGAAACATTCGTCGTATGTGCCTTTATCGTAAACTGGCACTTACGACCAAATGCTTCTGCAGTATAAAGGCGAAAACATATTGTTAAAACGCCACGCAAAGTGACGACACGCGACGCGTGTTGAGTCGAATCAAATGTATTGTTTTCTATAGACCAGAATCACACTATGAACACGCGACGCGCCGTCGCGTCGGGTGTTCATAGTGTGATTCTGGTAATACATGGTCAATACATTTGATTCGGCTCAACACGCGTCGCGTGTCGTCAGGTGGCGTGGCGTTTTAACAATATGTTTTCGCCTTAACAGTACATCCGGCCTTTTGCTTCTGAGGTCTAGAATTATGTGATGCCTTATGATGATGGAGCGGTATTTTTGGACAGACATAATAATATATGTGTAGTTTGCCCCAGAAGGCTAATCACGTAACGCTATCAGTATGTTAAAAATGTCTTCGCTTCTCAGCGTTTACTATGCATGCAAAAAATATTTTAAATGGATCAATTTATTAAGTTAATGTAGCTTCAATAATACCTACACTAACAACAGTATAGGAAATAAGTGACAATAACCCAACAGCAATGAAGACATTTTTATCGAAGTATATAGTGTTATAAGACTCCTAGTATGGGCTCTAGCGTAAAATACAAAAATATAACTATAAAAATTTTAAATTCAAAATTCCAGCAATCACCAACGAAATGAACGAATATTAATCGAGTTTTTAAATTTCATCTCGTTAGTTAATACAACTCATTAAGTACATTATTCTACTATTCAAGACCTTTCATTTGATATCCATATTGAGGGAGTTGTTTAAAAATATATATTCCTTCATTTTATGGCGCCCTGCGCTCGCCTTACCGCTCGGTTTCAAACGCGTAGTTCTCGTGCTATGTTAATCTTGGATAACATAGATTACTAATGGCATGACATTTTTTGAAATTAGTTTAGTAGCTATAGAGTTTTTTTTCTTTCAAACATAATTAAAAATCTCTTCTTTGCATAATATTATCTATATTTTTTTTATTTATAAAGCTGAAGAGTTTGTTTGTTTGCTTGAACTTAAATCTCAGAAACTACTGTGGTCCGATTTGAAAAATTCTCAATGTTAGATATCTTATTTACCGAGGATGGCTATAGGCTATATTTAATTATGAAGCTCCTGCGGGAACGGAAATTACGCGGGTGAAATCGCACGCGGGAAGCTAGTTACGTAGGTATAAGAGTAGAAAGTGTTTTATCTTCTATCTCATGCTATCTTGACTAAGAGCAACTGAATGTCAAGAGCCACATAAAATTTAACTTACTATTTCTATTGGCGCTAGTAGTTGGGAACCTCATCGATGCTGGCTGTTTAGCGTACACGAGCATGTATCGCACTCTTACAAGATCACTGTTCGTAACTATATACTGCGTTCCATGTTCTTCATTCCCATGTTCTGATAGGAAATTGCTTTTGTCATCTGCACGAACACCATCTCCTGCATAATAGATTTACTACTGTTAGTTATTTGCTATAATTCTTAAACTGAGCCTGAGCAAGTTAACTACATATAATGTTGTTCCTGAAGGTGTATATGCTAAGATACTTAGGCAAAGGGCGTCGCTGGTTTTATTTTTATTGTTTGTTATATGCGTATTATCTTTGGAAACCACCACGCCGATTTATGCTTAAGTTCTTTCCTGATCGATAAAGGAACTTACCCTCATTAGTAATCAGCTTATGGTAATTAATTCCCTCAGGGGCATCAATCACTTCGCACATGGCTACGCAAGACAGGTGACCACCAATACAACTTGCTCCCCAACCGAAACCACCGTGACTGTATGGTAAGCTAATATTCAAATCAGGTGACAAATATATACCGCTGCCAAGAAGGGTGTTCTAAAACATAGAAATAAAATTAGGCTGAGGTTCAATTGTAAGTAGTTAATATTTACTAAACAAATAATGAAAACAAAGAAAGGCACGGTCTTATAATGATCGTCATGAAACACCCAAGACCATGGAGTAAAGGTGTATTCATTCGGTTGTCATTCTCGTAATGCGCATTTTAAGTTGGACTTAAATATAATGTTTCGCAAAATGTATCTTCGAAAAAGTCGAATTTCGATTTTTTTCGATTTAAATATTAGTGCAGCTCAGGGCGGTCGCTGACGGGGAGATTGAGGGATATTGGCTTTTAGTTTTTTTAGGGGAGTTTTGTGCAACTGTCGCTCTACTTTACAGTTCGCGTGCCTCTCGGATTTAGGGTCTACGAGGGTATCAGAAGGTTATTAGCAAACTAAGGGTCGGGAGGGCGAGGGTGGACGTATCTAACTCAGTGTATTAAATACGTTGTACTGATAGAGTACAGATGTCCATGAGGGTGGTTTGGCTTAGGGCACCGAGAAGTCATAGGTCAGTCTACGTTCTTAACTGTCTAATAGAAACACGATAGTTGTAAGTAGTAAATATTGAGTACCAACAATATTATAATATAATTATGCATTTTTACCTTATTTAAATGTAGCTGCAATCCAAAATGTAAAATTGTATAAAAATTCTCCAAACGATTTCCGTGATGAGCGAAGAATAAGTGATGATTTTTAGACAAATCTTTCCATTTTGCTTCAGCAGTAGACTTGGAGGAACTAACCACTTGGAATATATATTGTGGTTTTGGTACTGGCGTTACCGCGTTTGCATATGATAAGATAGCATCATGCTGAAGAAGAAGGAAGAAATGTGTCATTTATTTTCAAGTACCTACTTACCTGTCAGTCTAGTATTTCGGCTAGCACTATCGAATTCAACTGAATTCGATAAAAGTTCTCTCTCAGGAATTCCTATTTTAAATTTAATTGTTTATTGCTTCAATGGTACCTATATAGTTATGTTAGGTATACCAAGTTCAAATGAACTCCACAGCATAATGATTACGAAGAGCAACTTATGTTTTTAACTAGGTACCTATACTCTAGAGCAGGGTTTCTCAAAGTGGGGTACGCGAACCCCTAGGGGTTCGCCATTCGACGGCAGGGGGTTCGCGACAAGATTTACGTAATGGCGGCTTGAAAATTCAATACGCGATCCAAAATTACTCCTAAAATTGAATCCATTTGCGACAAGAAACAAGCACACCCATCACATTAATATTAAAAAGATATTTCTTTTGGCACTTTATTTGTTACCTTTTATTCAAATAAAAACCTTATTTTCTTCAACAGTCAATTTTATTATATTCTGGGGGGGGGGTGGGGGGGGGAAATAATAAGTTAGTTAAGGGTTCGCTTTCACTTGGAAATTTTAACAGGGGTTCGTGAAGCCGAAAGTTTGAGAAACCCTGCTCTAGAGTATAGGTACCTAGTTAAAAACATCAGTTAGGAGTAAAATAAATCAGTTGATTACGTAAATTTTAATGTAAAAAATAATAATAAGAGCTGCTTTTAATCTCGGATGTCATGGGTTCGATCCTCACGTCGGGCAAGAAATCTGCGATGTCTTTCCGGGTCTGGTTGATTGAGGGGAATACCCTCCGTAGCTTGGAAAACACGTTAAGCCGTTGCTTCAGATTGTTATGACATCATCTATACGTATCATCGTATGCAGCGTTTTAGTGTGTTACAACTGTGGTCACCCACCCGCTTGCTAAACGTGATTACTATGGCAAAAACCCTCTCTTAGGAGGAGGCCCATGTTAAGCAGTGGACTTAATATGGGCTCAGTGGCGGCGTAAGGCGTGGGCGACGTGGGCCACCGCCTACGGCCTCGCGGTACAAGGCGCCTCACGCCTCAAAACTTTTTATGAATTGCTTCAAAGCAAGAATAAAATAAAAAAGATATAAATTAATTTAGTTGTGAAATATGTTTTTTTAGTCTGGCAACATTTGCTTACGTTGCCTAACTATTGTATCGCGAGTAATCCGTGTCGGGTTTTTCAAAATTAAAATTAATAAAAAATATTTAAGAAACACAATGAGCCAGGAAAGACTTTCAGCTTTGGCTGTTTTATCAATTGAATGTGGTATCTAGGCTGAATCACGATACAATAATTAAGGAATTTAGTAAAGTTAAAAGCAGGAAATTTCTGTTCCTTTAATACAGAAATTTATATATTTTTAAATACCTATACACTTTAAGAAATGTATACAAGGTGGAGATGACAATACGACAATAAATGCAAACATTGACTGCACTATTAAAAATAAGTTCTTTATAGCTAAAAAATGTAGTTAAAAATAAATATATATTTTCTTTTCCAAACAAATTCAGCCATAATCAGACACAAAATTAAGCAACAACACGGATTTAAGTGACGAACATTATTCTTTGGCGCAATATCCCTTTAAAAATAATCACTGAATCAAGAAATCAGAAATTTTAAATATTTTAAAATATGTTAACATTATATTTTACCGATGCATAGATCATTTACCCCTATGGTGGTACCTTATATAAGTCCCGGCACGGTTCTTGAGCGCTCGGCGCAAGAGTGGGGATCGCAAGGTCAGCGCTCAAGAACCGTGCCGATCACTATGCAGCATGAAGAACATATTTAAATTATGTCCTGACTGCTGTCCTGATTGCATAAATATCACTTGCAGAATCATCTTCAGTATTATGGATACATAATTTTAAAAAAATTGAATTAATTTGATTGTTTATTGGACTGGAAGCATCCTTTGAAAGCCGATATTTAATTTATTGGTATTGTCATCTCCACCTATATATTTACGATTTGTAATTTTTCATTAATATTAATCTAATTTGTATTTTTATGAATAAAAACTTGGCAGTGTTAATTGTTTTGTTTTTTTTATTATTTTATAAAATCCGTCTTCATGTCGCCACAGAACAGGGCCTCGCGAAATCTGTCTTGCCCACATCAAATGTAGGTCTTGCCCCGCCACTGTATGGGCCGATTGAAGATCTAGATTACAGTAGAAACTCGATTATCCGGACCTCAGTCATACGGATTCGCGATTATCCGGGTCGTCTAGGACGCCCTGAGGCCGACGGTGTTTACGACGCTTTGTAGGTAAAGGCCTGTAGTCGGATGAAGTACGTGAAATAAATCGTGAAATAATAATAGAAATTGTGTAAACATTGATTTTCGATAACATTAAGTACCTATCTACTACATATGCACAAAACCCTTTTTGCTTCATACATTCGATTATCCGGATTTTCGACTATCCGGATGCCTAACGACAACAATTAGTCCGGTTAATCGAGTTTCTACTGTACTTACCATTTCTGAAGGCACTGTCTTTAGAGAGGTTTCTTTGAGTCTCACGAGGACATAGAATAACAAATCTATGATATCAGCGATAGTCACCAAGTTATCCAAATTGTCCAGTTGTTGTAACACTAAATCTAACGCTGGCACATCTGTGATCACAGTGAGCTGAAATTAATAAATAATGTATTATTATATTTTATACTTACATGATGTTGTAGCTACATTTACATTGTCATACGAAAGCCATAACGAGACTAGCAGCTCCATAGTAGGCAGAGGCGTCTTTACCTATGGTGCAGGGTGTGCGGCGCACACGGGCGCCGGGTCTAAGGGGGCGCCTAGCGCCCTGCGCCCTCTAATGCAACACCTCCAAAGATGCGTCGATGCCGGCGCTCTCAAAGACCCTGCGCTCGTGTGCGCCGCACACCCGCCGCCGCACCCCGTCGACGCCGGGCGCGCGGTAGCAAAGCAAGGCTACTCCTTTTCCTACTCTATTTAAATTTACACAATAACTTTGTTTCAACGTGAAATCAGCGTTAAAACAGATGATTAAAGATTAAATTGGCGTAATTTGTACATTTTTGGTACCTAAAAGAACAATAAAACCATTGACAAGATAAATACAGATTGATCATATAAAAAATTTACTAAGCACTGAAAGGCTCCATATTTTTGTAATTGTTGTATTTATTTGTATTTTAAACAATTAGCATTTGCATAGTGTGTGAACTGAGGGCCCACCAACAAAACTTAAAGTTTTCAATATTTACCACTATTTGTGACCTTTAGTTTTAAAAATTTTCTTGTAATTTTTACTAAAGATTGGCGTGTGAATATTGAATGTTCATGTTATAATCTATTAATTATGAGATAAATTTATGTGGTCCCTCAGGACCACAGAAAGACGTTTGTTTTTCTTTATTACCTATCTATTCACATTAGATTTTTTAATGTTGTTTTTAGATGTTTATTCATGTTTCACTAAAGGTCTATAACCAAAATTTGTTGGTGAACTCATGATATATCTAGATTTGGAAGCTTATGTGTGTGAACTGAGGGACCCACTTAAGGCGATATATATTTTGAATGATGTCTTTACAAACTCTAATATTCGTTTTACAAATATTTCTACAACTTTTACTAAGCACTATTATTAGTTAAACTGCAAAAATCCGCAAAAATAAAAGTGGGCTCTCAGTACACACATACACAGGATTTTTCATTTGTTTATCCTACTGCAGTGCGGAACAAACAAGGTAATTTAAAGTGCTTTAATATGTACCTACTAGTATACTAAGTTAATTATTTAGGTCCTACTTTTTTTTTTTTTAAAGACATCTCCCGCACTAGGGATATAAATCCCTGTGTCGCGGGGGACTTTACAAACATTCATTTCACGGACACTCAGAACAACTATTTGTGGTTCACACAAATAATTGTCCCGGGTGGGAATCGAACCCAGAACACCAGGTCTCAGAGGCAACTTGTACCTAACCTTTGAACAACGAACGCGACGTTGATTGATTTGTCATATCCATACTTATATTATAAATGCGAAAGTAACTCTGTCTGTTTTTCTGTCTGTCTGTCTATCTGTCTGTCTGGCTGTCCGTCTGGCTGTCTGTCTGTCTGTCTGGCTGTGTGTTACGCTTTCACGGCTCAACCGCTGAACCGATTTGGATGAATGTTGGTATGCAGATAAGGACATAGGCTACTTTTTATCCCGGAAAAGTGCACAGATGATCACAGATCCCGGGGGAATCGCGATATACGAATTCCTCACGGACGAAGTCGCGGGCAGAAGCTAGTAATAAATAATACTTAGTCCAAGTTGCAACTATTTCTCTGGGCCTATATTAATTTACATTGTTAGTTCTTTTAGGTGTTTATACTTAGTTTATTATTTATTTTAGATGTCTGATGGCGATGGAAAAAAGAAACTTTCTGGTGCACAGAGTCGAAAAAGAAAGCTGGAGAAGGAAGGGTCTCTGAAAAAGAATACAAGTTCTATTAAAAAGTTTTTTGTTCGACCCGGTCAAAGACCCGAGACAGATACATATAAAACCCAAGATAATTCTACAGCAGAACTCGTCACTTCTACGTCACCGCCGCCGCCGCCGCTGCTGTCTTTGTCGTCGGTAGTTGAAGAAGATGAAGAACCTCCTAGTGCCGAAGCGTCCCCGGAGAATATACTTTGAGAAGATATAATAAATGATCTCGCGTTATGGCCACAGGTGTTATCCGATAAACAGAGAATATTTTTGATGGAGCGTGGGCCAGTACAGGTAAAAGTGGGTTCATATACTTCGAATAGTTCGAAAAGATCTTTTTCAAATGGTTATTACCTATACTAAAAAGATGTTAAATAATGAAACCGTTGTAAGAAACTGGCTGGTTTACTCTAAGTCAACTGATTCTGTTTATTGTTTTTATTGTAAACTTTTTCATGCTGATGCGACTCCGACTCCTTTTAATGGTGAAATAGGTTACAAAGATTGGCAGCATTTGTCTACTGCTATAGAACGTCATGAAAAGAGCTTAGGGCATCTATCATGTCTTAAGAAACAAATTACATTGAAAACTGTTATTTTAAAAGTAAAGTCGGTAGATTTCTTGCACCTAAATGAAATTGATCGGGAAAAAAACGTTGGGTTGCAGTACTCGAACGAATAATCAACATAATTCATTTTTTAGCGAGGCAATGTCTGGCTTTTCGGGGAAGATCTCAAAAAATATACGATTCTGATATTGGTAATTTTTTAAAGCTGGTGGAATATACCTCTAACTTTGATAATGTGCTTGCGGAACACATTACTCTTATTCAAAAATCTGAGTCACACCTAACTCATTATCTTGGCCATAATATTCAGAATGAAATAATACAATTATTGGGAGAAAGAATAAAAAAAGCTATTGTTTTGGAATTGACACAATCTAAATATTTTTCCATTATTTTAGATTGCACTCCAGATATTGCACACGAAGAACAAATATCGGTTGTCGTACGGTACGTTCTTTTAAATGCAAACATCAACAAAGGCTGAAGTAAAAGAACACTTTCTGGGTTTTTTTCCTATTACAGACAGTACTGGCCTGGGCTTAACTCAATTTTTGTTAGATTTTTAATCTCAAACGAAATTGACATACAAGCAGTGATGTACAAGACTCGAGGCGTCCGAGTCTCTTTGCTTAGAGCTCGGTGTCGTTTACAGGGCTCACCTCGTATGTATGGCGCCCGACGACTCGGGAGTCTTTTTCAGAGCTCGAGCTTTTTTGAAGTCTCGAGTCCTTTTTGAAGGCTCGAGCCCTTTTCGAAGGCTCGAGCTCTTTTTAAGGTTCGAGTTCTTTTGAGGACTCGAGCCCTTTTTGAAGGCACGAGCCCTTTGAGCGCTTGATCGATCTCGAAGCATTTCTCTTTAGCGCACTGGAGGGTAGGGGTAGGGTAGGGGTAGGGGTAGGGGTAGGGTAGGGGTAGGGTAGGGGTAGGGTAGGGTAGGGGTAAGGTAGGTGTAGGGTGGATGTAGGGCACTCATCGCTAAAATTGACAGAAAAATGATTAAAGTCCCTGTAATGCAAAACCAAAGCGATATACGATAGTATAGCTTGTCTCGATATTCATCACTTGCTAAAACAAAACGTCTCATCAACCGCTCCAAGTCAAAGCCGCAATGTAATAAGAATGTTTTATTTTTCTCAGATTTAGTATTACCAGGTATTACTGAGGGTATTAGATTAAAAATAATTGTTTTTTTAAATTAAATACGCATAATCTTTATCACAAAATGACTTAACGATGGAAGGAAACGTTTACTTTAATTTTTTCTCCTCGCATTTGAACAGTTTTTACAATTAATAACAGTACAATTGATCTTTTTTTTCGCACGGACATATATTGTTAGCCCCGAGGCTTTTGCTACTTCACCGGGCATAAAGGCGAGCAGAGCTCCAGTCTAGATAAATGGTTTAAACACTACAAACTAAGCAACCTGCGCAAGAGGGCGTCCCCTGTGGGACTTGGACCTCGGCTCTGGGCGGTCGCTGACGGGGAGATTTAGGGATTATGGCTTTTAGTTTAGGGGAGTTTTGTGAAACTGTCGCTTTACTTTACAGTTTGCTCTACTTTACAGTACCCGAAGGCCGAACTTCGGGACTACGAGAGCATTGGAAGGTTACCAGCACAATTAACCATTTTAATATTTTTAACTGACGTCCGACTAGCGCTGTACACCGAAGCAGACTGATCGCGAAAGTGGCCACTTACGATTTTTGTACGTAAGCTAGGCACGCGAAGTAGTTCACGTTGCACAGGTAGTAACAGACAAAAAAAAAGTGTCCTCTCCTCGTGGTATGAGTTTAGCATACCACGGTATGGAGAGGGCGAGCCCCACATATTCCGCCGCCAGCGCGCGAATACGCTGCAGCGGCGGTGGGAATGCGTAAATGCATTTGCCCCGGATAACAAAAAAAAACTACAGCTGCGTCAAAGTTACGGCATCTTACAGTTTGCATACACTGCTGAGTGATAGCGAGATGATGACAATTATCTCGTAAGCCAATAACAGAGTTTCACGACATTCATAAAGCTAGGTTAACTAGAAAGTAGCGAGGGAAAACAAAAGAAAAAACTTAATAAGTAAATTCTGCAATAATAGGCAAAATGCGAGTTGATATTTTATAAAGTCATCGTTGTTAATATCCGAGTTACAAACCACGCAGGATAACATGTTGACGATAATTTGGTACAAGTGCACTGAAGCGAAACTCAAACACACGCACTGGTATGTTAGACCGAGACAGCAATTATGGCTACTATCTCTTATCGTAGCGGTGAGGGGCGCGGGTACCCCGCACGCTGCAGTCAAACACCAATACACCACTATTCACTTGTGTTTGTAGAATTATCCTTTATAATTGGCACAGACTTCACACAATAATAACTATTATTGCTTAAGGGATTAAGCACAATTATCGCTTAAACTTCCAACGGTCAAGATCCGCCACGTTCACATCTAGCGACAGTTGCGGGTTAGAAGGCTCTTTTGAAGACTCGAGTTCTTTTGAAGGCTCGAGCTCTTTTGAAGGCTCGAGCTCTTTTGAAGGCTCGAGCTCTTTTGAAGGCTCGAGCTCTTTTGAAGGCTCGAGCTCTTTTGAAGGCTCGAGCTCTTTTGAAGGCTCGAGCTCTTTTGAAGGCTCGAGGCTTGGCTCAAAAAGATCGCAGCTCGGTTAGGCTCGGGACTCCGAGCTTACCGAGCTCACTGAGTCTTGCGATTCCGCCTCGAGGCTTCACAAATAACGCTCGACGCCTCGAGGCTTGTACATCACTACATACAAGATATGCGTGGTCAAGGTTATGATAATGGTGCAAACATGAAAGGGAAAAATATAGGTCTACAAAAACGAATTTTAGATTTAAACCCGCGCGCATTTTATGTGCCTTGTGCGGCACACACCCTAAATTTGGTAGTGATAAGTGAATGACGCTGCTAAAAGTTCATTAGAAATTGTCAATTTCTTTTCAATTGTGCAGGAAATTTATGTTTTTTTTTTCTGCGTCAACAGCACGTTGGCAAATACTTGCTAAAGAAGTGCCAACTATAAGTCTAAAACCACTCTCGCAAGGTTGAAGCAGTAAAAGCTCTACGTTTTGAACTGGGAAAAGTGTATGATGCCTTGATTACTATATATTCCGATAGGAGCAAAGATGCAGAGTCAAGAAATATTCTTTCTTTCTTCAGATGTGGAACTATTCTATAATGAAATCGAATTATTACCGATGTTTATTGATGATTGCACTACGCCGTTGGATATTTTAATTTACTTATTTACGAATAAATTAATTTCAGTGTTCCCAAATCTGTCCACAGCACTGAGGATATACACCTTTTTTTTTTTTTTTTTGTTGTCCGGGAGCAAATGCATTGACGCATTCCCACCACCGTTGCAGCGTATTTGCGCGCTGGCAGTGGGATATGTGGGACTCGCCCTCTCCATAGCGTGGTATGCTAAAGTCATACCACGAGGAGAGGACCCTACACCACTAAAACCTCCCGGACACTCCTTCGATCCGCCGTTGGCGGGGGTCGGGTACGCATGAGCAATCCGGCCCTGAGGATATACACCTACCTGACACTTCCAGTCACGGTAGCACAATCATAGCGAAAGGTCATTTTCTAAACTAAAAATAATTAAAAACTACCTTAGATCAACATTGTCGCAAAGTAGATTGACAAATTTATCATTAATAAGTATTGAACATGAAATCAAAATTGAAGTTAGTGACATTGTTAAAGATTTCGCTAATGCAAAAGCTCGCAAAGTAACTTTTTTGTAAATACATTTGTGTGTATATATATATATATATATATATATGTGTGTGTGTACGAGCGTCCTGTTTGTTATGTAACTATAATAGTTTTTCAATTAAATATTTTTGAAAAAACTAGAAAGTTGTGATTTTTTTATTCTTATACCCCTTTCTTCCTAAAAAAACTTTTTGCTTCCCGACAACATTTAAAATTGCACCATTTGCATCCGAATTTCCGTTTGAAAATATAACTATTAGTATTCCATTTTGACCCTGCTCCTACTAGACTAGAGGGCGCCAGAGTACTGGTTGCACACGGGCGCCACAAGGGCTAGAGACGCCTCTGCTAGTAGGTACCTAGTATAACAACTGACCCTATATCGCGCAATACAAGTTCGCAAGGCAATTCGAACCCATGCAAGCTCGAACAATAACGAGTGAACGTCAACCAGCCGACATACCACCTTGCCCATCAAAGATCTTCATTTCTGTGGAGGGACACCACCAACCGTTACTCTACTACTCTATGTACACAATCATGATTTTGGACGGATTCCTATACTACTTCAGCTACGGCAAGCATACCACGAGGCTGGCCGTTTTCTTATGTGTCGACCTACTGTTTTATGTACCTACGTTGAACATGACACTATCTAATCTAGGTATTTGATAATACTTTTTCCCAATTTTACAAAAGCGCGTAATAGTGCTTATAATCAGTGCCGTCTTAAACCATTTCGGGGCCCTCGGGCACGACAACATGGAGCGCCTTTTGACAAGAAAAGCTAGCAAATACGTATATGACATACCTACTCTTTCGAGACCCCCATAAAGTGGGAGCTGTGAGCACAGGGTCCGCGTGCGCTATGGTACCTAATGATGGCCTCTAAGATTAGACTATATTCGTAGGTTTAATCGATTAAACACCTTCTATTCCTAACTTACTAATTCGTCCATGTCCTTAACACCATTTTTCAGAAATGCCGGAGGAAATGGTCTCAGGCATGTTTCATATCGGAAGCTAAATGCTGCAGCCACGAATAAGCTCCATTTTAAATCTGCAGCTTTAAAATCTTTCTCCAGTACTAATCTGCAATATAAATAACATTATTGACATAATAGGTAGGGATATTGGATGTGAATTTACAGTGACGCAACCAAAGGGCCTGTGGCATTATGCCCATTTACGCTACTGTTAAGAAGACACATTTTATTAGGCTGTAGGCACTAAGCTGTAAGTGAATGATCGCTTGCGACAGACGCGCGCGGTTATATGACGCGTGCAGCAGTTTCGATCGGCCGCAATGCATGGAAATGAACCTTAAGGGGCAGATTACCTATCCAGCGGTGGCAGAACAATTTACTGCGGTGCTCATCACTGCTAGTTTAGTAACATTACAACTCATCATGACTAAATTAATGTAGATGAGTTTGAATTCTGATCTCTAACTGTCTTCCATCAAGCAGTGGGTGAAAGACGCACGTAACACTTCTTTGTCTTCCGTGGCCCAACACCTAAATGTTGGTTGAACGTGACGAGACTGAAATTTATGGTGCAAGGTGGCGACAGATGCTCTACCTTAGATGGATTAGGGTTACCTATACATGTCAAATGGCCATCCTTTACGCTGGTAAATGTTAGGGTTTTTTTTATTAATATATAGGTAAGGTGCTTTAAAAATATATGCTATCATTTTAACAATAGACAAAAAACATCGATGAAATAATACTAAGTACCTACAAATGATTTATTCATGTCACAAAGGCAAAATACATTTTTTTGTCCTATAATAAAATTTAATATTTCTTACCCTCCTTATATAGGTACCAACTTCATCATCATCAGCCCGTATAATGCCCACAGCTGAATATGGGCCTCCTCCCGAGGGAGGGTTTTGCTATAGTCTCCACGCTTGGGTTGCTTACCGCAGTATTATGTACGGAAACGCTGCTGCCCATTCCTTGGTATAAGTAGGTACAATTGTTATAAATGATAGGTACCTACTTATCTACTTACCTCAAGTGAATAGCTTTTTTCTCTAATGACTCTAGCTTCGCCTGATTATTTTCTGATAGTGTTTCAGATGCAGACACTAAGTTACAATTAGTTCCGGTGTCCGAAAGAGCTTCATGTTCACCGTCCATGGTTTTATTGAATATCGCAACTAAATTAATGCAGAAGTTTATTTAGAGTTCATAATTTTGGATTCCCTAAAATTTATTACAAAAGCCTTGTTGTTTATTTCATTGTCTTTATTGCGTAATCTGTCAATTATGCGAAAATAAAAACAAAATAGGTGGCCAGTTACTTTGTACATACTTACCAGAGGTTGTTAGAGCCTACTAGATTATTTAAAATTAGCGCTTATTTTACAAACGTCTGATAAAAATGATCAGAGGAGGACAATCTTATTAAAAAATCTTAATAATAAAACCGCTATTTTGCTGAAATCTATGAACTGATAATGCTTATTTTATTCCATTGCTTATGCTACGTTTACATAGGCGTAATTTTAAATGAACATTAGAAACATCTGCTCGCACTTTTTTTTAAAGTGTTTAAAATTTCACCATATTAGATTTTTAATGTTATGCAAGGAAGGAAGCCTCTTTGGTATATTGTGCTATTACCAAGGAATTATGTCCGAAGCGTGCCGAAAGAGAAGTGGTAGGCAGTGGCGAACTAACACATTTGCCGCCAGTAGGCTATTCAAATTTTGCCGCCGCCTATTGAACTACGGAAAATTTTACTATTCAGTATTTTAAGATGTTTTTGCTATAAGGAAAAAAATGTTTGGCCAAATTTGCCGCCCCCGAAATTCTGCCGCCCTAGGCTCCAGCCTACTTAGCCTGCTGGTAAATCCGCCACTGGTGGTAGGTACTTCTCTCTTTCGGCACGCGTTTTTGGTTGTCAACCTCCCTAAGTATATAATGTAGAACTTGCACCATACTAAATTACTAAGTATATAACAATTTACAGACAGACCGATTATATTTACCGGTGAAGAAATAAATCTACTATTTTTAGTAATTAATATAATCAATTGATATAAAAAAATGTGAGAGTTGGGTTTGTATTTTATTCGTCATACATTATGGATCACACCACGGAACGGGTAGCAGCGTTTTCTGGTGTGTTACAAAATAATACCCACCCACCGTTGGTCCCAAACCCAATTGTTATATCATCATCTATAATATTCGTATACTAGGAAACGGACAGCAGCGTTTTCTAGTGTGTTACGACCCAAGGTTACGACATAATACTGCGGTCACCAACCTGACTGCCAAACGTGGTGACTATGGCAAATCTTTCCATCGTGAGAAGGCCTATGTTCAGCCATGGACGTTTTAGGGGCTGATGTTAATGATGAGTTTTTGATAGGTATCCTATCAATTAATATCTATATGTGAGATAACCTACTTACAAAATGACCGTTGTCGTTTTTACTGTCTAGCTTAACAAATATTGCTCTATCGTCTCAGTATTTAACTTTATTTGAAGTAAGTGTTCATTCCTGATGTACATATAAATGTATTCGTTATAACTTCATAAACAGCATAATTTTGAGATTATTGTATTTTTTTAATGTACAATACAAAGGTAAAACACAATCAAGTAATTTACGCGCGTTTAAGCGCTCGGCGCTCGTAAGAACAAGACGTGATATTTTTCGGGTAGCAACATTTACATGTGACGTTTTTGTGTAGATTGTGTTGGAAATGGAAAATGGCGTTTGTGTTGTGTTGAATAGCTGTCTGTAAACATACGTGTGTATTACTTTGTGCACAATTATATGTAAATAAACTTTTAGTGTATTAAAAAAGAATTGTAATTTAAGATTTATCAGTGATAACTACGCGAGGACTAATGAGTTTATTGACCGATGTCTGCCGTGGCTCCCACTATCCCCGGTTGGTGTTAATTTTGTTGCAGTCATAAAAAATTATCCACGCTTACAATAATTGCTTTTATTGGATTGTTAACCATGTATTCAATCCATGTCCATATAAAGTAACTTTTATTTGTTTTCACTTGTAATTTATAATTTAAAAAGCAACTCGAATGTTATCGACCTATTTTCAGTTTGACATTGCACCGCGTGACGCGTTGTTAGCAACTCGAGGCTAAGAATGAAAATTGTAATACTTTGTACGCTGTATGGCAAAAGATATTAAATGAAACATCCTCCTTAATCATACAGATTCGACAAAGCACCTTTGAAAAGTAGATATTTTAACAAAAACTCAGTGACAACATTGCTGACTAAGAATTCTAGATCATCACATTCTCTAATGAATATCATTCCGTAATATCGTATAGACATTTTTTAACTTTTAACGAATACCTGAAATTGTTCTCCATTTAATTATAATGTCTTGTTTAATTTCATATTCATTGCTTTGAAGCTGCTTTATGCAGAATTATAGATAAGATCTGTGCAATAGTATAATATGTATCAATACTATGTATAAATTATGCATTGATTTGCATATTATAAAAGTTGAATAACTTTTACTTTACATTAATAACAATATAGGTTTCCATTTATCACCAAGCTTGCGCAGTTTTTAAGCTAACATTTTTACGGTGAAAATCTTTAAATCCTAATTGTATAAAGTATTTTACTACTAATTACTTTTGTAGGGGCTGACCCATCTAAGGATATCCAAAAACGCCGTGCTGGCAGTGTTGGGTGAGTTCATATTTAATGTTTATTTAAATGTTACTCAACCAATTTTAGGATAAATAATTAATATAATTGGTATGCAATTTCAAGAATATTTTCTGTGTATGCTGGAACAACACAGATATAATAATAAAAAGTGATAAGTATTAGGAATAGTGGCATCACTGTTTTTTTCTTCCTTATAAGTACTTAACAAAACATTGTTGTCTAGTGAAAGTGGTATACTAGCTACCATATATAACTGGAACAATTATGATAAGAAAAATAATTAATAGTGCACTTGCTGAAAAATATCACATGACAAAGGTGCTTTGTTTCAAAACTTTATAAATAAATAGTTGTAGTAATGCAGGATGATATTATAAACATTGCAGAAGATAGATGGATGCAAGAAGCCAAAGACAGGGAAAAATGGAAAAAATGGAGGAGGCTTTTACCCATAGAAGGGCCACATAACAAGACAAACTATTAAAACATATATTTGCTTGAAAAATGTTGTTAAGTGGAAATAAAGATAATATAATAATTGAAAAAAAAAAGTAATGCAGGGCTTTACGCTGCAGTGGCGGTGGGAATGAATTAAAGCATTCCACCCAGACAAAAAAAATAACGGCTATCCATCTTCTTTTTTTTTTTTGTTTTTTAAAAAGATTACTAGCAGAGTTTTGCAGTCTACTAGTATTCTTGTTAACCCCTCGTACTAAGCTAAAAGTGCTTGTGTTACGAGTGGGTTCACGTCGGTAGTGCAATGGGTGGGAATTGAACCAGCAAATCACAAGTCTGACACCCTAGCCATTGGGCTACGGCCGCTTGAAATCTTCCCTGTTAGTGTTGCAAATTCTTAAGTTATACTCCAAAATAATTTCATTATAAATAGATAATTTTAATAGGTTTATAAATAAACTAGCGGCCCGCCCCGGCTTCGCACGTGTGGACTTTTATACCCTACCCCTGCCCTACCCTACTCCTGCCCTACCCTAACCCTACCCTACCCCTACCCTACCCTACCCTACCCCTACCCCTACCCTACCCCTACCCCTACCCTACCCTACCCCTACCCTACCCTACCCCTACCCTACCCCTACCATACCCCTACCCTACCCCTACCCAAAAGTATCCTATGTCCTTCTCCCAGTTCTTAGCTACCTCCCTACCAATTTTCAGCCAAATCGGTTCAGCCGTTCTTGAGTTATAAATAGTGTAATTAACACGACTTTCTTTTGTTTTTAAAATGTATTCTGCTATTCAGGGCTTAGACAAATCCAACGAAACAAAAACCATGAAAATTGATCCAGCCGATCTCGAGTTATAAGTGTTGTAACAAACCCGTCTTTGTTTTATACACGCTGAAATTTAAATGGTTGTTTTCCCGCAGCGGAAAGGTTTGGTCTTAGTTAAACATTCAATTTATACAAAAACTAAATATTATAAACCAAAAATGGCCGATTAACAATCGTGAAAAACCGAACTCGAAAGTGACATCGAACCCATAGTAATACCTCGCGATACCTAGCGCTCGCGTCGATCGGTCGCGCGTTCGTTGACCCGGGTGTTAGTCAATCAGCTGATACCTACACCTTAGGTAATGTAACACAGTACCCAATCATAATAATAAGCTTTATCCAATACCTTTTTAGCTATAACTTACAGAAAACGTAACTTAAAACAAATTTATTATCTATGAACAATAATTTTCTGAATTAGATACCTAATAAAGTATTTAAGGCGTATTTAACATAAATTAAAAATTAAATGAACTCCGCGGAAATGATATGGATGCAGTCCTTCTGAGTTGAGTAGTTTCCAGACGTAGTATTGGCTTACGCCAAACTTAGCTGCCGCCATTCGCGTACTTCGGCGAGGATCGCGTTCGAAGTACTCGATGATCTCCTCGTCGAGCTCTGGCGAAAGAACGGCCGATCGACCTCTGCCCTGTGCATGTGCTGGCACTTGGAACTGACCATGATCGAGTAGCCGTCGCCGCTACGATCGTCCGGTCCTGTATGACTTGAGGGTTCAGAACTCCGCGAAGACGGAGTGACGCAAAGTGTTGCAGCTCGGCGTAAAGACGCCAGGCAGTATGGGAATTATAATTAGCCCTAGCGTACAGTTGCACCATAGCGACGTACTGTAAATTACTAAAACTGTAATGTCGATCCATAATACTAATAAAGTAATAAGATAACGCGTGCTGCGCTTCCGACGTTCACGGGACAACTAAGGAAGGAGGGAGTCGAAGGAGAGCGCAGGGCGTTCCGGCGTCGGCGCCGCGCGGCGAATGACAAAGGAAGTCGGCTCGTTTGTGATTCTTGCGTGCAGGCTATTTTATGCCGTATAACTACCATTGAGCTCTTATTTTGCTTTGAACGTTTATGGATCGTTCTTTACTTTGTCAGCAGCGCGTGCGATTCGAGTAGTACCTACAAGGTCCGTTCACTCCGTCTAGTGTTACTACTGTTTATCACGCTTTCGAGTTGTCTAATATTTTTTTTAATCATTTTAAATCGAAAATATGTCTAAAAAAAAAAAATGTTTCGATAGTACTACCGACGGCAAGTTGTTCTGCTTCGGGAAAACAACCATTAAAATTTCACGGTGTATATATAGACTCGCTAGTCTATATATACATGCTTCGCACGGGTGGACTTTTATACCCTACCCCTGCCCTACCCTACCCCTACCCTACCCCTACACCTACCCTACCCTACCCCTACCCTACCCCTACTCTACCCCTACCCTACCCTACCCCTACCCTACCCTACCCTACACTACCCAATCCTATGTCCTTCTCCCAGTTCTTAGCTACCTCCCTACCAATTTTCAGCCAAATCGGTTCAGCCGTTCTTGAGTTATAAATAGTGTAATTAACACGACTTTCTTTTGTTTTTAAAATGTATTCTGCTATTCAGGGCGTAGACAAATCCAACGAAACAAAAACTATGAAAATTGATCCAGCCGATCTCGAGTTATAAGTGTTGTAACAAACCCGTCTTTGTTTTATATATATAGAAGATATAGATAACAAATGTAATTTAAGATAAATAATAATTTGTTTTCAAATATGATTGATGATTTACAAGTGCCTGTAATTGGTTTACGTAAATAAAAATGATTTTTATTTTATTTATTTTATTATATCTATATTCTTAAGGTCAAATGATTCTTAAAGTATAGTATTGATTTATACAAATATATAAAATTTATGTGTTTTATTTTTTAACAGCAAAATAAGTTTTTACTTAATGCCTACTAACAAAAAAAATATATGGGCTACATACCAATTTAGATGGGACTATCATACATAGATAGCTTATAAAATCCTTATTTTTTACATCCTTCATCCATCCTTACTTCTGAGTATACTTAGTAGGTATATAAACTGATGAATCTAACAAAATTATTGTTGTTTGCAAAACATTTCATAATTCTTTCTTTTATACAGGTCAGATGAAGACGACGCAAGCGGCGGTAAATACACAAGGATGGAGGAGGATAATATCCAAGACAAGGAAAGGTTTGCAAGGTAATTTTTTTATTCCCAAAATTCTTAATTTCTATTTGTTACACCATGCCTGCTATTTATCATTAAACTATTTAAAGAATATGAAAATCTCACATTTTTGTGTTATAAAAATACCTAGGAAATTCAATATCAAAATCCATTGACACTCATTTTTAACATTCATAATTAAAATAATATCTGTAAATTGAAAGCATCACTAATTCTGAGTGTGAGATCATTTTGATCAAACTACCTGATGTTAGAAGACATTTATACACCGCATAGTGATAACTTTACATGACGCGCATACTAATGTGTTAATTTTTTTTTTACCATGTGTTTAGACACTATGCATATTTCAACTTGCTATGTAAAAAAAAAAGGATCTTGAATACAGATTCAAAAAGAAGGTTCAAAGAACTTTTAAATTGATTTGATCCATTTGGAGACTTCCCACTATAAACATTTTTTTTTTTTGTTGATATCTTTTTATTTTTATGCAAATAAATTGAATGCAATCATTAAAAACAATAAGAGGTATTTTAATAAAATCTGGCTAAGTTTTATTCAGAATTCCACATAGGTATAATAGGTTTCTTAATAAAAAAATATGTTTTCATTTCTCATTACATGATCATCTTGATTGTGTTTAAGCAGAATATTATTATCACATATATGTATTTTTCATTTGTCAACTTGAAGCTTTATGTAGGTTTGTATTGTAAAAACGAAGTAAGCTTTTACTTTTGTAAATTAATAGTTCACAAAATTTATGTATAATTACAAAATAAAATAAATATTTAAGGGCGGCTATAGTAGTATAGTTAATGTTACGGAGCTCGTCTTGCGCGAGTCCGACTCGCAATTGGCCGGTTTTGTGTCGGTCAACCTGCGCAGGACAGCTAGCCATACATATAAAATTAATTTATCAAGTAGTCGGTACCTATATATTTATTTGAAAGTAGTAAAGTCTTTCAATGCAAATAAGCATATAACCTTTAGTTCAAATCGTTACTAAACTTTACTTAGTAAGTAGGTAGGTATGTAGGTACTTAACAATTATTGAATCTTACATCAAGGTCTTCGATTTCCCATAACCCCGACACTCATTTATAGGTTACTTGTGTGCGATGATTGTAAACGTGTCTTATCACGCAACGAATCTACCAGTTTTCTCATAAACGATTCATTATTTTATGAATTGAATACTTTTTTTTTCTCCTATATCAGCCTCAAATTAACACTTACGTAGACGTACATATAAAATGTGATAATTATGTTACTGTAATACTTATAAATTGTTACGTGATAGATTTGAGTACCTATTTAATTAATTGTTTCCTTATTATTACGTACGTTATTTTTCTAATAAAACTACTTAAAACTAGTCTTTAGTTTACGTTAGAATGCTAAAGTAACGTAATTGACGTTCATTTACATTTCCATTTTTGCGGTCTTCGTAAAGATTCAATAGATAGACCCTATGCCGTGTTATCATTAGCATAAGCTTTGGCTTGTTATCCTGGTAATAAGTCAGAATCGTATTGTAATATTTAGCTTTGGCTTGTTATCCTGGTAATAAGTCAGAATCGTATTGTAATATTTATATTAGCTACTCGTGTTTGGCAACGCGATGCCCTGTCCTAAAGTATCAAGGTTTTTATTCAATCTGCCAAGTCGTTAGAAATTCGATTTAAGGAATCATAAATACCTACGTATTTTGTCAATTTCGTGCAGCACACACACATCCATCGTCATATATAAACTTAAAGTATTAACTCCATATTATAAGCAACTTTCGCATTTATAATGAGTGACATATAGGTATATGTACTAGGTACTCGCACGCAGTTTCACCCGCGTAACTCCCTTTGTAGGAACTTAATAATGATATATAACCTAAGTCTTCCTCAATAAATGAACTATCTAACACTGAAAGAATTTTTCAAATCGGACCATCAGTTCCTGCTTTTAGCGTAGTCAAACAAACAAACTCTTTAGCTTTATATATGTTAGTATAGATAGTAATATGTATAATATAGTTAATATCTACATAAAAAATATTCGCAATGGCGTGTACAAAATATAATTAAATGTAATCCAAAGATAGCATACACACGGTCTTCATAAAACTAATAACATTTCTATTATTTTCAGCCGGGAGAATCATTGCGAAATTGAGCGCCGCAGAAGAAACAAGATGACAGCATACATCACGGAACTGTCGGATATGGTTCCAACATGCTCCGCCCTCGCGCGGAAGCCGGACAAGCTCACCATCTTACGGATGGCAGTAGCACATATGAAAGCCTTGAGAGGTAAAAATGGAAATATTTACTCTATGTAGCTAGTTAAAATATTGTTTGCTATCATTATCGCATTAGTGTTTGTTTGGTTTTAAATTAGTGGCATTCCAAATCCACTTTCCTCCTCATTTTTGTAAGTATGTACATCATTATGTGAAAAATACTGGACCTAATTTAATTCTCAATAATGAAGTGCTGGAAACTGTTGGCTCCACAGTGTTCTTAGGTATAACGCTGGATACACATTTAAAATGGAATGCTCATGTGTCGAACTTGGCCAAAAAGTTGACCTCTGCTGCTTACGCTGTTAGGAAAGTTAGACAGCTGACCAACATAGAAACTGCACGTATGGTCTATTTTAGTTATTTCCACAGCATTTTATCATATGGAATTCTACTTTGGGGCAAATCTGCCGATATCCAAAGTATATTTATTTTACAAAAACGGGCGATTAGATCTGTTTACCAACTAAGTGCCCGAACTTCCCTAAGAGATTTGTTTAAAAATATTAATATATTAACGGTTGCTTCTCAATACATTTATGAAAATTTAATTCATATTAGACAAAATTTAAATCAATATCAAAAGAGAAGCAACATGCACACAAAAATACAAGAAATAAACACAAATTGTGTGCTGATTACCACAGTCAACAAACTACCGGAATTAGTGCAAGAGTTACCACTCAGTAAATTTAAAACTCATGTAAAGACTACCTTAATGAAAAAAGGTTATTACACAATAAATGAATATATGAATGATAAAACTGCATGGTGCACACACGCAAACTTACATTATTGGATGTTTTGTATTTTTTATTATTTTATTGCCAATGTTATTATTGTATACTCTGATGTACTTCGGAACATGCTATGCTGAGTCTAACTTTTTGCCTCTCCTTTTAAACGTGATTCCTCAAATGTTGCCATCAGTGTGCTCGTCATGCTCCCATTGTTTGTCATTGCTTGCGGTGGCGATGTGAGTCGGGTCGCCTCCTTCCCTCTAATATGGCGAGGGAGACGATGGCTGTGTGCTCACACGTCATACTCGTGAACGGGTGCTGCTTGCGGTGGCAGGTCGGCTTGCTGGTGGTTGTATTTGAGATGGTTGTTAATTAAAAACATTAGTGTGTGACCGCTTAAGACGATAATTTTCTCACATGGCTTGTTCTTGGGTAATGTGTGTGGATGCGCCCTACGTTTTCAAGTGCTAAAGGTTTATGAGGCTTTTGCTTGCTTTTTGCTTGAGGATTTTTAATCACTATTTAGCTATACCTATGAAAACGTCTAGAGCGTGCATTAGCGCACATGCTTCATATTATACTTTAAATGAAATATTGTAAAGAAAACATATATTTAAAAAAAATGGACGCACTGTGATAAAAAAGATGACGAAAAAAAAAATCCCGGAGTTTCTTTCTCCCTTTCTTCTCCGGGTCGTCCACCTAGGTAGCTAGTGAAAGGTTGCAGGTTAGCTAGGGTAGGATTCTCGCCAGCGAGGACCGCGTTGTACCCGTAACCCCTGCCCTGTGATCCAGCGCCTGTAGGCCGTGCCAGCGATCACTTCCTCTTATATCCACAAATCTGACTTTAATATCAGTGGCACCTCTGGGTTGTGGTCCTAACCCCATAAGGGTGCCCCCAAGTGTGTGTCACTTAATTGTATGCTTTCAATTTTTTTTTATAAAAATGAACTAATTATGAGTAGAGGAATTAATGACACACGCACAGACGGAGTAAATTGTCTGTAATGTCCTACAATTAGCAGCACAGGTTGCTTTTGCTAGTTATAGTTACCTAAGTAGTTTTATTCATAGAATAAGAATAATAACCTATTAATTATATTTCTTTTTTATTGTGATTTTGACAAGTACAAGTGTATGTAAATACCTAAGTGCTGAATAAATTCATTATTTCATTATATCCTGATTCGGAATTTAAAGTGACAAACTAATTGGTCTTGAAAATTTTGGCCACCAAAATCAACCGAGTCTAAGCAATTAACTTATTAATATGTAAAAACTAGCTAAGTATGTTAAAATGACCATCGAAACCATCGGAATTCAAACATACTTTAGGTTACAAACCTACTCGATTAACTGGTACATTTTATTAACTAATTGCTACGAGATTATAACATCCACGGGAAACATTGCGCGGAGTACTCGTTCTTTAACTTCTTCTGCTATTTTGTTAACAGGTACTGGTAACACTTCAACAGATGGTACTTATAAACCTTCTTTTTTAACTGATCAAGAATTGAAACATCTAATTCTTGAGGCTGCTGATGGATTTTTATTTGTCGTGAGTTGTGACACGGGACGTATAATTTACGTCAGTGATAGCATAGCTCCAGTTCTCAATTACTCACAGGTATAATATAATACTTTATACTTACTTTTAATTGCAGGTCGTAATTTTGACACTTATTTTGTAACTTTTGTTTTAGGGCGAATGGTACTCTTCATGTTTATTTGACCAAGTACATCCCGATGATGTGGAAAAAGTTAGGGAACAGTTAAGCACCCAAGAGCCCCAAAATACAGGACGTATATTGGATCTTAAAACTGGCACTGTTAAAAAAGAAGGTCACCAATGTAAGTAAAATATGGAACTGTTAAATGGTGCAAGGTTGCGTTTGTGTGACATCACCTTTTATTTTATTCTGACCCCACATTAAATGTGCGCATTTCTCAAGTCTGTGTCACATGTGGACGACGGCGCGGGTAGCGGGTGACGGTATGGGGATCTCAGTACTCACGTCGTTTGCGTCGTTCACACGCTCTAGGAACGCGCACGTACAATTTGGGGTCAGCCTTAGATTATTTATAAATACTTACTTAATAGTGCAATAAATTATTGTATGGTATATTCTCTGTTAGACCGCCATAGACACATTAGAAAAGCTCAGTTCCGATTTCCATGGATCACAATATAATTGAATATTTTGAGGCACTACTCTCTGTTATAGAAAGAATGCGATGGCAATGGTCAGCCAATCTGATGGTTTGTTGTATCAGCATAATCTATTACAAATAGACACACAGTAATTAAGAGAACTACTAACTAAAAGCACAATATGACACCAGAGCGCGGAGCGCCTTCAGAGCGTTTCCACTATGACAAAAATATCTAGAAGACAAACCAAATAATTATTAAATGTGATTTCTCACAGCATCCATGCGACAAGTGATGGGTTCCCGGCGTGGTTTCATCTGTCGGATGCGCGTCGGGGGCTCGGCTGAAGGCGCGCACCTCGGCAGGCTGCGCGCACGCAACTCTTTGGGGCCTTCGCACGACGGACACAACTACGCGGTCGTCCATTGTACCGGATATATTAAGAATTGGCCCCCTACAGGTAATATTGTAAGGCCATGAAAGAGTTTCACGTGTTTTGAGCACTTCTGAAGTTTCACTGCACTGCATTCAAAATCATAGTATATTGGTTTGATTGCATCATACCTATATACATTTAAAAATATGATTCAACGATTCTTTCAGGGCTAAAATAAGTATAACACATGTATTCATTATTCCAAAAAAAAAAACATAATTCTTGAATATAATTTTATAGGCTTTATAGTCGTAAGATAAAGGATACATTTTTTATATTTATTGTACAACATTAACAAGACATAGTTTTATGTATTTTGGGACATCAGATCTTTTTCCAGGTATGCAGATGGATCGTCCGATTCAAGAGGAACTCGATACGTCTCATTGTTGTCTTGTAGCCATTGGAAGATTGCAGGTGAGAAAAAAAAACGCGCATTTTTATATTTTTCCAATTAGCTCGCTTAATTTTCCGAATAATTCAAATGCTCTGAATTGTAAACTAAATATCGTAGATATTTTCCTTATATATAGATTTTGGTCGCCACAAATCTCTAAATTTCAATTTCTTGTATATGAAAAACCCAACTATAGGGATGTATTTTAGAAGTTCGTGAATATGTAATCTTATTGTGATTATATTGTCCCATGAGCTTAACAATATCAATTGATAACAATTCAATTGCAATATAAAATCGTGTATCTATTTTAGGTAACATCGACACCAAACAACTCTGAAAATAGTTTATGTAGCGGAGGAGTAGAGTTTGTATCTCGACACTCAGTAGACGGACGATTCACATTCGCGGACCAACGCGCCACGCAAGTGGTGGGCTATGCGCCTGCGGACCTTCTGGGCAAGCTATGTTATGAGTTCTATCACCCGGAGGACCAGCAGCATATGAGAGATAACTTCGATCAAGGTTCTTATTCACTTTGTTATTTATTTAATAGTTACACAAACAAGAAAGTTGTGTTATATAACAAAATATATGTAGGTGAAACATAATCTATAAAGAATTTTCACAGATAGCTTTTAATCAGATTAAAAAATCTGTAACAAAAAAATATTAAATTTGTAGAATTTACAATGATACTAAATATAATCAGAATCATATCTTTAGTGTGGGCACAAAATATTAACTTCTTACATTAATCATTTCCACATTGCAGTTACCTATCAGTTTCATCTGTCTCAAACGGGAAAGTAACTATGTGTGACAAATTTCAGTGAGATGTTATAGTTATGTGATAATCTTCATAGCAAGCGACGAAATTCGATTATTTCTATTATACTTAGAAATAATCGAATTTCGTCGCTCGTCGATTCCTTATTAATGTTGAAAATGAAAGTATGAAACGTTACATCTTTAGACTCTATATACCCATTCTATGTAATACAAATTTGAATGAATATTCGACGAACGAATTTCATTACTTTTTTCTCAATAATTAGTATGCGTGCTATCTAATGACTTCCTTATTTGTTTCAGTATTAAAATTAAAAGGTCAAGTCATCTCGCTCATGTACAGATTTCGCACAAAAAGTAGAGAGTGGGTTTGGTTAAGAACATCCGCATTCGCCTTCTTAAACCCTTATAACGACGACGTAGAATATATTGTCTGCACTAACACTTTGGCCAAGTAAGTATCCTAATACATTTGTTTAGTTCAGAATTTCTAGAAAATAATGCCATATTTATTTAAATTTAAATATACAATTAAAATTTAATAATAACTGCCGGTTACTCGACATGGTGATGTTGTCTGAACATTAAGCTGTAAAGAGGGTTATTTTTAGACTTATTATCATATAAAAAAAAAAAATAACGTGCTACTTTTAAGCTTCTGATTCAGTAACTCTCTCGATTATTTTTAAATTTAATAATATTGTGCATAAAACACGCAATAATAAAAGCATTCATTTACAGCCGATCGTTAGGCAGTACTACCGGGGAGCCAGCGCCTGAGGAGAACTATGACTATCATCTACGACACCGCGACGTGTACCAGGCGGCCCCACCGGCCATACACCAGCAGCACCACGCGCCGCCTGGTATGTACTGGAATTCTGTTACTTTATATTAAAATCATATTATCAGAGAATTTTACTTTCGGAATATAATTTATCCTTTGATGACTAAAGAAACCATTTAATATGGCTGTTGCCCTGCTCGCCTGTATGCTTGGTGAAGTAGCAAAAGCGTCGTTTATGCACCGGGCGATAATTTTTTGTTCGAAAGTTCAATACTATATCTTTCCTTGATATATGGGCTGTCTAACACTATATTATAATTTTGCAAATCGGATAGGTAGTTCCTCAGATCAGCGCGTTCATGCAAAAAAAGTCTTCTGCTTTATACATTAGTATAGTTTCAAAAACTACAAACTAAGTAACTTGCACAAGAGGGCGCCCCTGTGTCTTACTAATATGTAAGCGAGAATAGAATGTTGCTTAATGTATATTACTAGCAGTCTTGACTTCTATTTTAAACATTTTGTGAAATAAATATATGGATTAGCTCAAACTGATCGATAGTGCTGATAGTTTTAAAAGTCTTGTAGCCACGATCCAATCCGAAATCGAAAATCTTACAGAAAGATATGTCTTCTGTTGCAGTGTCATGGCTTATATTAATATTTTGTTTAGATTTACATTTATAAACATTTTCAAATTTCAATCATTAAAAAAAATCTACAGGTACTGAAAGTCTATTATGAAATTAATTAATTTAGATTAGGATTAATACGAAAATATGAATAACGTGGTATTTACGGCATGGTCTGGTTTTTTTTAGCGTTTCATTCTAAAAAGTAGTTATAGTTACATAACTACTATAGTTAGACAAACGGTACCGCGAAGTTTTTTTATAGATTAATTAATATTCTCTTTAATATTGAAGAACATTTTTTTAATTCTATCATTTATAGTTCCGCAACGCATGCGATGAAAATTTTTCATCCCTTGGTTTATATTATTGACGTTTTAGCAGGCATCCCAAATATTTTCTCCTAAAAAATATAGACTATATTACTCAGGGATACTCGAAATCCGTTCAGTACATTTTGAGTTTATTTGTAACAAACATACAAAATACAAACGTTTCCTCTTTATAATATTAGTATAGACATACTTTGTACAGCAAGCGGCGTGAGCGCTCGGTCCCCGGGCGAGGCGGGCGCGGCGCCGTACGCCCCGCACTACGCGCCCGAGTACTCGCCGCACCGGCCCGCCAACACGCCGCCGCACACCACTTGGACCACACTCCGCACCGTAAGTCCACCTCCACATACTTCCTAATACGAACGCGCAGTGGAAGCGTACTGGAACCACCACCTGTTGAATTGAATTCAATTTAGACCATTAGATAAATGATGAAAGTGATTATAATAAACCGAACATAAAATATACACACCACAGCACTGACGACATTCGACTGCATGCGTCACACGTAAACCATAATATTAACTGAGTTTATAAGACTAAATCCTAAAACCTCTTTAGCTTTAACAAACCTTCCAAGTAGCTTTATAATATTTAATCAATACATTATATTATTATATAAATAGTATACAAAAGTTTTCATTAAAACAATCTATGCAAATCTATAAAAACATTGATTTTATTGTTATTTGGGAAACAACATCATACATAATATTCGAATAACAGTTTTTTTTTTAATTTTACAAAAAATGGAAACAATTTCGTACTTTTCCTTTTTATGCATACGATTAAATAACTAAACCCATTTATTACCGTTAAACACAAACATTTGAACCAATGAAGTGAAAGAAAAATGTGTTGACAAGAAACATTTTTTAGAGTAAACTTAGTTATAGGTGTAGCAGTCAAGTAGCATACAAGCAGTTGTAATACTTTATTGTTGACAGAGTGGTGGTGCGAGCGGTGAGAGCTACGCGTACAGCGGCGAGCCTGGCGGGGCCGTGGCCCCGGGCGCCGGCCCCGCGGGGGCAGACGCGAGCCCCGCGCGCTCGCCCCCCGCGCCCGCCTACCTGCCCCCCGCCGCGCACTACCACCACAACCACCACGCGCACCCCACGCACCCTACGCACCCCACGCACCCCACGCACCCGACACACGGTTAGTATTATAGTAATAATATAGATCTGGATTGTATCTTCTTTTTTATTAAAATTATTGAATAAGAATAAGAATTGTTTATTTGTCAAACATGTGTGTATGATAACATGGTTAGTGCATATTACATAATTATGTTACAGAGTTTGTTTGTATCAACATGTTTTACCAGAACTGGTGTACAAAAAAATAGGTGGTTAAAAAAAAAAAATACTGAAATAAGTCATTACCATTATAAAATTCAATGTTCTAGTTTATATAATACAATTGCAGATAATACGATCAGTCAAATTTATACATATCAAAAAATAAAATATCAATTAAACTGTTACTTATAAGTTTTTGTCTTGTAGGAAATCATTAACATCATAGTAACATTTTGCAGTGAGAACATTTTTTAGCGCTTTCTTAAATAATTCAGTATTTAACGATTTAACATTATTTGGAATCTCATTGTAAATTAAAGGGGCTTTACATATCAAGCTTTTGTGTAGCAGTGCTGTTTTTGCAGGATGAACACGAAGTCTATTATTATCACGACGATTACTTCTGCTATTATCTGATAATCGTGGAAATAGATGTGGGTTTTTCCTGACAAAAAGGGCTGTTTCCATTATGTATAATGATGGGAGTGTAAGAATTTTATATTTAATAAACATAGGTCTACAACTATCTGTACTTTGGATACCAAACATAGCACGTATGCATCGCTTTTGCATTTTGAATATCATTTCTTTGTTTGTAGAGTTTGCCCAAAATATTATGCCATATCTAAGAACAGACTCCACAAGCCCATAATATGCTGTTGTGTTACAAACTTTCCCAAATTATAAACATAGATGCACTCTTGCATCTATGTTTATAATTTGGGAAAGTTTGTAAAGTGCGTATGCAGTGCTGCTTACTTTCTTACATATTGAATCTATGTGGTCTTTCCAGTCTAATCTACTGTCTATGACTAATCCAAGAAAACGAGCAGAGGTGACTTCCTTAATTTTAATGTTATCATAAACTAAATCTACATTCAGTGGGTTATTTTTACGTTGATCAAAGTGCATTATATTTGTTTTAAGTAAATTAATTTTTAAATTATTATTATCAAGCCATGAAATTAAAGATGTCAAAGAATTATTAATGTCAATGTTGTATTGGTCAATGTCACTACATGCTATTGTAAGTGTGCTGTCATCTGCAAATAAAGTTACGGGTTGATTGGTTGCACCTGGCATGTCATTGATATATATTAAAAACAAGAGTGGACCCAGCACACTACCTTGGGGAACACCATATGACACATGAGCCATACTAGAGGAGTAGATCTCTTGAGTTTTGGTTACGGGATTAACACTTGCTATTTGTGTAGTCTGTTTTCTATTATTGAGATATGATTTTATTAAGTCCAGAACATTACCTCTTATACCGTAGGCCTCAAGTTTTTTTATTAAAATATTATGATCTACATAGTCAAATGCTTGCGTCATGTCACAATATATTCACAAACGGGCGTTTTTTTGTCAACGTGGGATATAACATTTTCAATGAATTCATAAATGGCCATATTTATTGTATTATTTTTACGAAAGCCCTTTTGCTCTTTGCATAAAATTTTATTCTTTTCAAGATATGAATATAATTCACCGTTAATATATCTCTCAAACATTTTTGAAAATATTGGCACCAATGCAATGGGTCTATAGTTTGCCATTGACAAAGTAAGATCATCGATATGTTTACAAAACGCAATTTGGAAGCGGCCGTGGCCCAATGGCTAGGTGCGTCGGATTTTTAATTTTGTGGTCGCTTGGCGATCCCCACCCATTGAACTACCGACGTAACACAAGCATTTAAGCTTACCACAAGGGGTTAACAAGAATACTAGTAGACAGCAAAAATCTGTGAGGAATCTTAAAAAAAAATTTTTTATCGTACATGATATTGACATGTATTTTCGAAAATTGTTAAATTTAATGTTATATTGCTATATACCGGTTTTATCACTATTGGTGTGTGATCCCTAATCATTTGCATAACGCACGTTATTCAGTTTAGCATTCTCAACAACAATAAGTATACTAGGCGCCTTTAGGAGGCCTTTGTCCTGCAGTGGGAAAGTAATGATAATATAGACAGGAAGAGCATTTTTTTCTAAGATTTCATCGAGTTCTGTAATCTTTTCTTTGCTGTTTATAAAGTTATTAAGTCAATAGTTTAATGAAACGAATTAAAACTTTTTTTGCGTGCTCCCACTTTGATGTTATGTTGTGTTGTACAGCAGGGATGTGGGCGTGGCAGGGGGGCGCGGGCGCGGCGCCGGCGGGCGAGGGCGCGCACGCGCCGCACGAGCTGTCCGACATGCTGCAGATACTCGACCAGAGCGGGAACGCCACCTTCGAGGACCTCAACATCAACATGTTCAATGCCAACTTCGAATAATCTTAGTTGCTACAGTGGCGGTCTTTGGGCGCCGTCATACAATACTCCCACGATATCAACGATATGTAAATAAGAATGAAAATATCTAGTGTTAATTAAAACTTATTTTGAGCGAAATTAACGCATACTTTTCATTCTGATTTATTATATCATTTCGCTGAGTCGCCTAATTCTATTATGATTATAAGGTCTATTATTACTGTGGGCCCTTCCCACATCTTTGTCTACGACCGCTACTGGCTGTATACGACATTAACCTAATTTCGTAAATTTGATGCGCCCGCGATTCGGCGCCATTTTGAAGACTCGGAATGAAACTTGATATAAAAGTTTGCATATCCCGTTATTTTATTCAGATAGTACCGATTTATTTCGTTCATAAGTTTTTGTTAAATAATATATTTCGATTATATACATGGTCACTATGTTCAAGTATTACATGACAAAATGATTACACTCTGGTACAGAAGACATAAATCAAAAATATTGAAACAATCTGTGAGCTTTTTTGAACGTAAAAGTTTACTAATTACTAAATTTGAGATTAATAAAATTAGACATCAATCGGCAGGACTCGAATCTGCATCTCAGGTTTAGCCCCTAAAGCCTTAACCATTCGGACACGCTGGAACCCCAACCACAAGAAATTGATAAATTTCGACGATCGGTTGGGGTTTCACCGTGACCGAGTGGTGAAGGTATTAGGGGCTAAACCTAAGATGCAGGTTCGAGTCGTGCCGGTGGTCTAATTTTATTAATCTCAAATTTGAAATTTAATCTGAGAGCTACCATTTGGTTCTCTGGTTTTGGTTTTCGTCTACCGCAACCAAAATAAATATTAAACCCATATATTGAATATAAAGCTAATTCTGTTTAATTATTAATATACACTATTATATAAAACATACTATAAAATTTGGTTTGTTGTTCTTATAATTTATTCGTTAAGAAAAGTCATTGGCAGCTACTTCGATAATATCTTACACACTTCGTTATACAGAATTAGCTTTACTGGTGCTTATAATATGTTTAGTAAAATTCTCGTTCTTGAAAAATCAAGAACTGGCTTACTAGTTTCGTTCTGATGGTGCAACTAGCAAAATTTAGTATTATTTTATTTCGTTAAGATATAAATATTTTAGGTTACTATTAAGACTCATTAAGAAGTAATATTATGGTAATTATAGGTATTATTTTTTTAGAAAAAGGAATCTTCCTAGTGTAAGTATTATAATCACCATTCCACATTTTTGTGTCGCGTATATTTAAAAGTCGAATGACTCTATAATTACTACTATATTATCGATTGAAATCGAATGGGCGTGTTCAATTGTAAAATATAAAACTAAGAAAATACTCATATATTTTGAACATATGCCATTGTATATGGAAAAAACAATTTTATTAAAACGAGTTAATAAATCACAGTCTGTGTGGTAAACCTGTAAATTTGTATGAACCTTTTTTATAAATTCTAATTATTGTCACAAAACAGTATTCTCTTTGTTTCCTCTGAATATTCCTGAGCCAATCTACATTTGGTTTTCATATAAAACTGTATGCAAGTTTTCTATCTTAATTAGCCTGAATAAAGCTTACGCTACGAAACCAAAGACGTGCGTACATAATGAAGCCTTTTGGTAGCAATGGTTTTGCTAGTTTTATCATTAAGCAAATACGTCAATATAATAATTGAAACAGTCAGCTGTATGTCTATTTCTATTGTTTTTTTACAAGCTTCTATTGTAACGTATTTGACACATTGTTGTGTCTCTTAATGAATACTATACCCTATTCATCGGGGCTTGAGACAAAGTGTAAACAAAGATAACATTGTTTCTCAAACTTTTTTCAATGTTTTTTATTGCTATTTAATTTAATATAGGGTTTCCCATTTGTGTGTCTAGCAGCTCGGGTTAAGATAAGGTACTGAACTATGAAGATAATAAAATCATAAATCACTCTTATTGAATTAATTATTCGGAGAATTAGGAGGATTCTGAAGAACTGTCGCCATCGTGAATAACGAAGCGGTCAACTATATTCAACTATCAATTATTCCATCAATTTTAAGCATATTTTGCTCTTCTTTTTCACATTGTCAATGTACTTTTGTCAAGCCTCTACTGTTGTATTTTTAATTGCATCGGCTAGTAAAATTTGAACTTCACTTAACTTAAAGCTTTTGTTATTCTCAGCAATAAATCCTTTAACTTGGGCCCATATTAACTCAATAAGATTAAATTCACTATGTCCTATATTTATATTAAACAACCGGTTGTACTCACGGTTTTAAATCATCGGATATGTCCGACTAGTTTCGAGATCATCCCGAGGTCCATTCTCAAGGAGTAGTCCTTTTAGAACCTGTTTACAGTGGCTTGCGATATTCCCATAATACTAATCCTTCGACCACGTTTATTCTATGAGTTTGAACACATTAATAACAGCCACCTTTTCCGTTGAATGCGTTGGAGTTTTCTTTGAAAACGTAAATATAACAAAAACAAAACAACCAACAAATAACTTTAAACTTCATAAAAGATATAAATTCAACGAAAATATCTATAATAATAAATAAGCAGAACTCTCGTATCAACAAGTTGATCTATAGTAAAAGTGGCGAATATAGTCCGACCGATAACCAAACGTCACATTTTTATGTAAAATGTTCGGGAGTACCTGTGGTCTATAATTTAGTCGTATTAAAATGCATTCGAAGTTTGGGAATCAATTCTTTTTTGGGTGTTTATTAAATCGTTTACATATATGTAAACGATTTAATAAATCACTATACTTCATAAAAGGTGACATTCCTAGGGTTGTTAAGATTTAAACAAATGTCGATAGTAATTATCGATTTTTGTCACTATTATTGACGATAATGTAACAGATAATTGGAAATAATTTAATTACAAACGTTACTAAATTAAACAAATATTTTAATATAAGATACATTTATACTCTCTGAAATCCAAAGTTTATTTTTAGAAATTGGATTTTATTTACTCACTATTATTTTAGATCAAGTACGCGTACATATGTAAATTATATTATGATACTAAAATTTATAATAAAATTTAATAATAAATTTATTTTTAATTAAGTTTTATATAAAAATATCGATAGTTTATAGTCGATGGCCACGATGATTCATTGCCCATCACTTATTAGGTCGCCATGCCCATAAAATATAACATTGACAGGAACTGTCTGTCAGTACTACTAAATTCAAAACTTCATAGGCGTGATTGTACTGACAGATGTAATAAAATATATTCACTTCATCAATCGTGACCCTTAAAGTACCCTTTTTATGGTTTGTTTACATTTAATCTCACGCCTCGATGAATACGGTATAGTATTTTCTGACCAGGCTGTAATTTTGTTACTGAAGATGTCCAAATTACAATTGATTTATATCATTCGTGAAATAAAAGTGGCAGGCCTCATTAGCAGATTAAATGTAATTTGTACATCCTTAGATAAAAATAACAGGATTTATAAAACAAATATTGTATGATTAACTAATTTCAGTTACGTTTGGATACAATTATATAATGACATTTGGTGTTCATCCACATGGTGCTATTCTAAAACTTTGTAGGGTCAGGGCCCCCGTCTAATTAGCCGGTGAATTGAGTACAACACTATGACGACTCTAAATAAAATTGCTCCCTTTCAGCACAAGTTTTGTTAGATTGATTTATCTGGTAACTCTGTTACGCGATTTAATTGTAGAGTTCAAATTGTTCAGAATTTTCATTGTAATTGCTTAAATGTAGCTTAATAAACAGTGCTATGGGTGCAAAGAATAAAAAATCATTATTTTTGTACAAAATTAAGACACAGATAGCACCTGTACCTGTCCTGTTTTGAATCACAAAAATATGCACTTTGAGTGAGATGTTCTTCTTATTCTACTTATGTATCATACAATCAAGTGAGGGCTTATTATGTGCTAGTTTAGATAAAATTATCCACATTTAAAAATACCGTCGCTATGACTAGTGTGAAGATGACAAAACACTATTACAGAAATAAAACCATTAGTAAACAATTTTTGTCTTATAAACTGTTATTTTCTTTTTTTATGCTTTTATGGTTTTAATAAAATTTATTATTAATTAAAGATAATGGATTATATTTTATGTAAGTAACGCATTTACGAGATCGTATTTTCATCGTAAATAATTTTTTATTATTTTATAAATTGGTTGAATAGATATACCTGAATTTTGTAAAATGAATTTTTCATTAAATATTAACGATATGAACATTAAAGAATATTTTAATTCATACCCAATACCTATTAACATCGAGATATGCTATAATTCAATGAGTAACTAAAGATCTTTTAAGAAGTATGTGAAATGTATTTTTGCATGGTTTTTAGTCTTTCATCCAAAAATTACTTTGATTTGGATACCTAACTGCGATTGGACAGTATTATTCTACGAATTGTTGGAGCACGAAGTACAACATGCAGCGGTAATCATAGGTACTCAAAAATAATATGATTATTTTTGAGTTAGTTAAATGCTGCGTATAATTTAAAAATATACGTATGTCTCTATCTACAAATGGTCGTGGCCAAAGTAGACGGCTTTGATACAAAAAAAAATTGGCTTTAAATAATTATACTTTATTAGAGAGGCAATTCCAGATTCGTGAAAAAAAAACCGCATTATTTCAAGTTCTACGAGTTTGTAACAATAATTATTTAGCCTTTGGTTGACCCCACATTAGTCGTGGGATGACGGTAACGATTGCTCGGCGCTCGCGTTTTTCACGTCGTTCACAGACTCGAAGAACGCTCACGTCCAATGTGGGGTCGGCCTTCATAACATTGCTGCCAAACTTAGAGTAATGATTTTGTTCGTTTATCCCAGAATAGTCGAAAAATAAACCTAGAAAACGCATAACTTGTAACACACACCGGCTTTATCAATGACCAATGAGCGTTTCAACGTGAGACAGATGAGCTACAGAATGAATAACTTTTGTGCCTTAATAATAATTCTGCCTCAGTTGTATTATTTTATCATATAACTTTTTTAAATGTTTTGAATACTTTATGGAAAAGTTTACCATATTACCTGCGTTATATTTCAAAATTGAGATTATTAAAATTTGAACCTGCGTCTTAGGTTTAGCCCTATTTGAAATATTTATCGAAGTAATGCGGATCATTATCGATAGATGGCACTAAAGTCCCTCTTAAAGACGGTTTATACAAAGAGATTTATAAAAAGATAAATTTCGATGACCGGCTGTGGTTCCACCGCAGCCTAATTGGTTAGGGAATTAGGGGCTAAACCTAGGATGCAGGTTTGAATCCTGCCGGTGGTCTAATTTTATTAATCTTATTTTTTAACTATATAACCTAATGAAAATGACATATATTTTTTACTTTAAAAAAATTCTGATGAGTTTAGTAATTTTGAATTGGTCACACCTAGCTTTGCTTTGACAACTAATCACATTTGACATTATCAGACAATTCATGAAATTTATTAATTTCATGTTCGTTTAAATGCAGTGGATTAGAACAAAATATATGTTGTATTGAAAATATTTTGTGGTTAAATAAAACGTTCGTGCTCATACACAGTTTACCAAAAAAATTAAAAAATGGCTAGATTAGGAAAAACTGCACAGGAATTTATCCAAGATTCCTTTTCACCCATTATAGCAGTATTATGCAGCTCAAAAGTAGAAAACATCGTTTCTAAGAACAATTTGTCGTTCACAGAGTTGTTACAACCATTTACAACTATGGACTGGGAAGGTATTTATCTTAATGTATTCAAATTGTTTGATAACAGTTGATTTATATGTAATATACCTTAGGTGGGTATCTTCTGGGTATCTGTGGTATTCAGTAGCTAATATTGAATACTAGTAGTCACAAAAATCATTATGCTTCATTGTTTCCCGTAATGGACAAGAAACAATTAATAAGCCTCATGGCATTAACTCATAGATTTTGATAGAAAGTCACTGAAAAAACAGCATTTTACATTCGAATATGGTAATATACAGTGATGTCAAGCATCCAATCAAGTCCTCCAGTCAAGAAATTACTTTAAGCATCGTCTGTTAATGCCTAAACTGTTTCATTATTTGTAAATTATCTTTATTTTTCTGTATAAAATATGTGCTATTTTTTATTAACATAATATTTTAGGACAATTTCGAGACCCTAATGGAAGTATGTGTGCTATTAAAAACTGGAAGTTAATTATAAGAGATGTGAATTGGAAACCACTGCAGCCCACTGATGCAAGAAGACAATTGAACAATGCTGTATTGTATAATTATCATGACAAAACAGTCCCGCTGGAAATAGGTATGATGCTATGATAAGCAAAAATATTAAAAACTCTTTATAAAATATAAATAATGTTATTCCTGGATAAGATAGCATTTTATTAATTACTACTATATTTAAAAGAAGTGAGTAAAAGTAGATACTATATTTATAAAAGAAAAAGTAAAGATAATAATAGGGTAATATAATTTTATTTTATTTGAATAAATTTTATTGTTGTGTTTCAGATAGTCAAAAGTTTGACATTCCTCAATCTACACATTGGTTTGATGCTTGGAGAGAAACTTATTTAGAGGTTCAGTTTCCATCTGACCATGAGTTTACAAAACATTTCATATCCTGTATCATAGTTGGTACTACACATGATGACAATGTGGTTGACACTTTTAACAATTTGAACCAACAATATGCACAGTTACAAAATATCACTCCACCAAAGTTACCTAAATGGTTTAATAATGGAGTTCTAAAGTCTTACCTCTTGCTGCATGATGTTTCTGCTGTACCAAAAGAAAAGTAAGTAAAAAAAAATATTATCTACTTTGATTAATAAATAAATTAAAGCTAAATAGTTGTTTGTTTCTTACAGAGCTGAGGCTGCATTTGAAAATCTGAAACAGACTTTTGGAGTTGCAAACTGTTTCATGTTATCATTAAATTCGAAGAGCACTGTAGATCCCAATGTGCCTTCTGACTTATGGGCTCAGTTTATTAAGAGGACATCATCACCAAATAATGTAATGTTGCTCCTACCAATTTTTTTGTTACATTATAAATTAATTCATACATATAATTATGATTTGTATTGTTTTAGACTGAGATGTCTACTTCACTCACAAATTTAGCAACATCACCAACTGATCCTCAGCCTGTATTTCCACCAGTTGCAAACACAACAGGTTAAATCTTATTAATACTTATATTTAGCAAATATACTAAAAATCAGGGGGGGGCAACTGAATAAGACCTAAGATCAACTGTTCACTGTGTGCTATCAAATCAACCATTTGGTACACATAACATTGAATCACATATAATTTATGTCAATCAAATGATAAATAGGTATTTACAAACACAATACCTATTTATCACATCATATCTACCAGTTGATCTCGAGCGAGTGGTTGGCCACCCATGCCTATAATATAGTCCTATACTTTTTTAAATATTGTCTTTGCTTACAGAAGAAAATAATGCAGCTTCATCTTCAGTGAATATGGAAACTATGCATCCTCTAACAGCTACAGAGACTGATGTTTATGACAATGCTAATAGTCTTCAGGTATGTACAATTACTAAATTTTACTAAAACCTTATAGATTGATTAGGGTGAATTTCCCAAATGCCTTTTTTTTTGTCTTCGGTGAAATTAGTATTTGAAAAAAGTAATATTGTTCCGAATTATTTTTGTAAGTATTCAGAGTAGGTAGTTATTGGGTTGTGGCAAAAATATAATTTGCCTAGGACTATATATAAAGGTAGAAATAAATACATAAACCTCTTTATTTTTCAAATCGGTGCTGTCCCTCTACTTTTTTTACAAACAAAAAAGCTTATACACTAATAAAAATAAGTAAGTTAAGTATATAACTTATTCTATTTCATAGAATATTAGTTTTATTATTAATATATAGCATATTTTATTACATAATTAACGTGTATTATTACTGAGAGGCACAAACGTACTTGTCCTGCAAAATGTTCTCATATCGCTGGACAAAAGTAATTAAAACCTAACTTTACATCGACGAGTCCGACACCCACCCCAATTTTATTTCCCTCGTAAGTGTGTGGACATGTTTCAAATCGCTGCATATTCCCGTAAATAACGTAAGAACGCCAATTCAGGTGCTCCCTGACAATTATTTTATAATATCGGTGTTTGCATTTTTCTAGTGTAATGAGTAGTTTTATTACTGTTGTTTGGTTTTAACAGAGATAGTACGTGAATTAGCTTCATTGACTGTTATTGAATTTATCCTAGATATTACGCATTTTTTTATATTTTCAAAAAAGTGTGTTATTTCTCACGTCGCTGTTCTCATATCGCTGTAATCGGTGGTCTTTATTACCACCGATGTGATACTTTACACCGAAATTATAAAGAAAAATCAATTGGTGTCTTATATCTAATATCGGTGTTTTGATTCATGATCAACGCGCAGTTTTGTCACATCGGTGGATTGCTTTATCATATCGGTAGATCCCGTGTCATTTCGTTAAGTATACAAAGGAACATACATACATACATACACATACATACATATACATACATACATATACCTACATACATACATATATACCTACATACAAACATTCAAACATACATACATACATACATACTTACCTAAAAGTAAGTCATTATGTATATTATGTTTTTATTCTAAGTCCTTACCTATAGTCAGTGATGGGCAAAAAGTAATTAGATTAATAATTACAAATTACAGTTACATTGTAATTTGTAATTAAAATACTTTCGAACAGATTACTTAAGTAACTAATTACAATGAGTAGTTACTGTAATTAAATACAAAGTAATTTAATTGCAACTTAATCTAATTACATTATAACAGATTACCTACATATTATAAGTAAGATGATAAAACGTAATTACACATTTATATTAGTAATGGCCGTGATGGGAAACCTGCATCTTATAAAAAAACTTAATGGTGTCGTGGGACACCAGGTAGGAACGAAGTTCCTTCGGCTAATGTAGAATCGACACAATTTGCAAAAGAAAAATCGTGCTCAATTTTATGTAGGTTTTCTTGATTTTTCTCTTAAATTTTGCTGATTAGTTTTTATTTAAGTACAGGAAAGTAGTTAGGAAATTCAGTATTTTAGGAAATAATAAATTAAGTAAAATAACCCCCCCCCCCGCGACCCCGCACATATCCTTACTACTTCCCGATGACGCCGCGCCGTACGGTTCTAACTTGCAGTACCTACCTACATCGCAGCCATGCGATGCAAGCATGCGCCATTTCAAATTCAACGTTTTTACAATCTATATATATAAAAGAAAGTCGTGTTTGTTACAACACTTATAACTCGAGAACGGCTGGACCGATTGCCATGGTTTTTGATTTGTTGGATTTGTTTCCGTCCCGAATAGCAAAATACATTTTAAAAACAAAAGAAAGTCGTGTTAGTTACACTATTTATAACTCAAGAACGGCTGAACCGATTTGGCTGAAAATTGGTAGGGAGGTAGCTAAGAACTGGGAGAAGGACATAGGATACTTTTGGGTAGGGGTAGGGTAGGGTAGGGTAGGGTAGGGTAGGGTAGGGGAAGGGTAGGGTAGGGGTAGGGTAGGGGTAGGGTAGGGGTATGGTAGGGGTAGGGTAGGGTAGGTGTAGGGTAGGGTAGGGGTAGGGTAGGGTAGGGTAGGGGTAGGGTAGGGTTAGGGTAAGGGTAGGGTAGGGCAGGGGTAGGGTATAAAAGTCCACCCGTGCGAAGCCGGGGCGGGCCGCTAGTTACAATATAATTGAATACTATGTAATTAGGTTACATTGTAATTAAATTATTTTGTAATTAAATACATTGCAATTAATTTCATAGCACATCCAAAGTAATTGAATTACAATGTAATTGAATTATTATGTAATTAGATTACATTTTAATCAAATTATTATGTAATTCAATTATTAATCATATTACTTAAGTAACTAGTTACGCCCATCACTGCCTATAGTAAATATAATAGAAAAAGAAAAGAAGAAAGTAAATATAATAAAATTTAAAAAAATATATTTTATTTGGATTTCTAAGAACTCAGTTCTCATTAAATGTGATCTACTTACATAAGACCCTCAGTTCAGGTCTTTAGATCTAAGTCGAAAAATATATAGTACTTGTTGTAAAAATATTTAGGTACCTACTAGCTATTTCCTTTTTGATGTTCAAAGGTGGATAGATTATCACATCACTGGATATGTATATCGTTTTGGTAGATAAACTTATAATATCGGTGTACGGAAAAAAATATCGGTGCCGGTTTGTCATATCGGTGAAAACCAACATTCAAACTGAATGTTCTTCTTAATCTTAAATGATACGTTGATGATATTAAATTTTGGGATATTTAATATCCTAAAAATTATATAAAACCTGAAAAACATACAAAAAAAAATTAAATGAAAAAGTTTACCGATATGACAAAAAAAAGGCATTTGTTGAAATTCACCCATTAATATGATTCAGAATTTTATATATTTAAGTTCTAATTTGTTCCAAAATTTTAGGGTGTTCAGTTATAGTAGCTCTGCAGCATTATGCCTCATGCTTGAAAGAGTGTTTCAAGCAATTTAGTTTATTGTTGAATTTACAAAATTTAGCTTAATTTACAAAATTCACATTACCTAGTAAGTAAGTAAGTAGTAAGTAAATAAGACATTTATTTGCATAAACACGTGTGTATATACAAAAAAAAAAAAAAATTGCATGCAAGATGTTACATAATTATGATTAAAATGATCAGACATGCTTGCTATACAATAGCGTGCAAATGTTTTTTTTTTATAAAAAAATAAAATTTAATTATAGCATGGGCCAGTCTAACAATAATGAAATCACAACAATAATAAAAAATTAAATCTTAATATAATTAAATCAAAAATTAAATGTCACATAAAGAATAATCCAAATAAATAAAATTAAAAAAAAAAAAACAATATCACAACATTTTTAGTATGATGTCAAAAATAGATGTAATAAAATGTCAAGGAATTATAATAAGTCGGTTTAAATGTAAAGTTAAAACTTATCAGCTAGAAAGTCTGAGACATTATAATAAGCTTTTAAGCCTAAAATGCTAATATTTTAAGTTATGAAACATTTTTTTTTGTTTTAGACACATTCGTTCTCTGGAAGTTCAGAAAGTGTCAACGTAACAGGAAAAGGATTGGACTATTCAACTGAAGTACATGGAATAGCATTGAATGCTGCTGACATTGAAGGCATACAAAAATTCATACAAGAGTATGCTTCGAAAGCATTGCTTCCATACATGGAAAAGCAAATAGCACAATTATCTGAAGTAGTAAGTTATATTATTTAATATTTGTGGTGACCATGGACTTCTTCTAAGACTGAATGTGCTTGATGTTTTGTATGTGTTTGTAATGTTCCCCACAACCTGTGACACAAGACTACTCCTGCACTGCAGTCCCTAGTGCACGATTAGACTTCTTTTAAATACAAATCTTTTAACTTATTATTTTGGAAATATCTGCAGGTTGCTAACCGAAAAGGCGTGAGTAGATCTTTGCTGTCTGCTACAAAAAGATGGTTTGGTACTGGCAAGACTGGAAATGCTACTGGAAATAGCACTGTAATGTATGTATTCCAATTTGCCTTAAATTACTCGGAAAGTATTCATCATTCATTACTTTACAGTTCATTATTCAGTAAAAGAAAAACTAAAAAAATGTTATAAATATAATATAAAAAATATAAAACAAATGATTAAAAGAAAATGTAAAAGATTTATGAATTTCTTACCATACTTTTGGTATGTATCCATTACAAACAAACTCAATTAAATCTTTTCCTATCTTTATACTAACAATGTTTTATAAATTATCCAATATTACATCCAAATTTATATTCTTTATCAAACAATGTCATTTAAATTTCATGTACAATGAACATTTTCTTTGTTTTCAGATACACAAACGACTGCCCAGAACTCCAACTACGTCGCTTAGGTGACTTGTGGTTCTTATGCAGACAATGGTCGCGTGCATTCGACACATACCACACAGCTAAGAGGGAGTTCTACGCTGATAGCGCCTGGCTTTGTTACGCGGGAGCTTTGGAGATGGCGGCGCTTAGTGCCTTTATGGCAGGTGAAGCTAATCGCAAAACACATGGATACATGGAGGAGAGCATAGTTACTTATCTCAATACTTGTAGGTTAGTTATAATTGCATTTAACACAATTATATATCTACTTACAGTACGGATGCATGATGTAGATATGCAGTACACAGTATTATTATAATCGGGTCAATAGTAACGTCTTTTATTTTATCTCTTTGAACATTTTACCACTTAAAATTTAGACAACTGACAGGACTCGACCCTGAATTTTAGGTAAAAGCCTAATGTATTCATATTCATTTATTGCACACCATATGTATAAAAAGATGTTACAAAGACAAAACCAGTACAAAGTATGGACCCTGTCGGGCATGTCTAAAATTAAAGACTATTTTGCCTCGGTGAGCCTCAGTCCTTTAGTTCAAATTGATCAATCTCTTTTTACATGTCTCTAAGGTTTTACCTTGAAGTGTTGTTGCCACAATGTGCATATGATGTCTTTATGACAATCGAATACGAGATAACAGGATGACAAAATTGCCTAGGAAAGAGCGAAGATGCCGTGCTATACGGGCTGATTGAATTTCTAAATCTAATTCAATTTTCAGCAATATAATAATATTTTTTGTGTGCTGTATGGATTCCGGCTTACAGCAGACCATCCCATATCTTTCCATAGATGGCGTAAGTGGCGACTAAGGTACAGCTGAAGGAAGGCAAGCAGCATTTATTATTAGCTCAAGTTTACTACTTATCTTACTGAGACCAGCAATCCGCCTACCAAGCGTGGTGATTATCGCAATATAAATGACCTTGGCTATTCAAGGTTAAAAGAAGTCCCATTTTCAGCAATGGATAATTGGGCTGTTGAAGTGAAGTAATAATATTTTACTTTGATACTTTCCAGAATGGTGCAATATGCTGTGAGGGCCACTTTGTTGTCCGTTGTCTGCCTGAATGGTTCAGGGTCACACGGTGAAGCCGCCAAACAATTAATTCGTATGACTTCAGAGGACAGTGACCTTCGCAGCGCCATGCTTTTAGAACAAGCGGCGTTATGTTTCCTATCGGGCCCCGCTTCCAAAGGCATGTGTAGAAAGTATGCCTTCCATATGGTCCTGGCTGGACATCGGTTTTCAAAAGCAGGGCAGAAAAAACATGCATACCGCTGTTATAAGCAAGCTTATCAGGTGAGACAATTGATACTTCTTTTGTTCATATTGTAACTAATAACAGACTGTGTGTTTTCATAGTAGGCAACATAGTTATCAGTAACCATTCATTCATTGATAAGAATAATAATAAAATATTGGCATATGTTACACAAGCATCCCGTAATTAAAATATTCCGATTATAACGGTGCAAAGTTTTCTAATGACATCTATGAGCAAAATAACCGTACTGTAAATTAGTTTCCTACTAAGCAATTATTTAAGTTTGAATATTAGCTGGATTAACATGTCGTCGTCTAAGTTCTAACTCCACGCAAGTATTTTATTGGCAGTTTTGATATTTTGATGCTTATTAGCTAGATAACGTTAAAAGTTGTTTCGCTAATTAGAAACACACATTGTGTGTTTTAAACACGTAAAATAAAGTAAAAAGAAACTGGGATGTGTTCTGTTGTCAATATAAAATGGTATTGTTATTTCGCTCTCCTGTATATACTATATCATTTTGCATATACAATTTAACCTTTTACATTATTTAACAGATTTATATTTGACGATGTCTGTTTCTAGTGGGCTGACACGATTAGTCTTCCGATGGCTTAGCAAATACCATCGCAATGTCTTAACTACTAATACTGTAGTATATTATAACTGTAATACATATTTACGAAAAGGACAAAGTACTCAAAAATAAATATCTTATCAAAAAAGGCTTGTTGCCAGCATCTATTACCGAATGAATAAATGATATCTAGAGCTCAGAAGCATAAGGTCGGATGTGCCATCATACGTCAGAAACATGCGTTGCATGTGCCTTCATATTAAACTAGCACTTACGACTGCTTTTGAAGTATTATAGACATTCGTTCTTATGCTTCTGAGGTCTAAAAATAAATAAATGAATACCAGGTGTATGAGAACAGCGGTTGGCGCCTAGCGACCGACCACGTACAGTTCGCACTGGGGCGGCTGGCGGGCGCGTTACGTCACGCGCGCGACGCTCTGCGCTGGCTGGCCGCTCCCCTGGCGCCCGCCGGCCAGCAGCCGCCGCACCAGCAGGACGCCTTCCTCAGAGAGTACATGCACGCGCACCAGGTCAGTACATACGTTACGTGGTGGCTGTTGAGTAATAAAAGATGAGCCCAGTAGGCAACTAAATCTATTTTTAAAATCGATTCCCGAGCGCGGTTTCTCCGCATAACTATAGGAACTTCATATTTAAATATAGCCTATAGCCCTTCTGGTTAAATGGGCTATCTAACACTGTAATAATACTATTTAGCGTTATGAATTAGTATAGATTCACATGACATTGTAATCATAGTAAAACATCATTTATACTGCATATTTCTTTATTTTAGAACTGAATTAAACAATAATAGAAACAGGGCCGGATTTGAAGTCCGGAGGCGCCGGGGCAACAAAGGAGAAGAGGCCCCATGGCCACAAATTAGTTTCCCTAATCCCTCTAATAATGCTGTAGTTTGAAGTATGTACCTACTTTTTAGGACGATTTGAATTCTGACATTTTACTGATTGTCAAATTTAAGTGAACAAGTATACATGAATAACCGCTATTACAATATTTAAGAACTACTTATTTACATTAATCATGATTCTGTAAAGTTCTGTATGTAAAGGTACAACATCGAAAAAATAGATAAAAGAAAAGTTTTAGAGATTACTCGTCAGAATTTGAAAGATTTTAAATCTCTATTGTGGGGGCCCTCTTTTGTGGAGGCCCCGGGGCAGTTGCCCTGGATGCCCTCCCTTAAATCCGGCCCTAAATAGAAAGCTATACGGGAGTAGCAAATAAACATGCTATTTACTTTGAACATTCTTGCAAAATGACAAATATAGCATTGCGCCGGAACAATCGTACATTCAGACTTACTTTACACCTTCAACAACCGGACGATATATTCGAAGTTCAACCTATTCCAGCAGCTGCTATAGTGCCGTATTCACCTCCCCGAAGTTCGTAACCGACGTCTGTTACTGGCCTGGGCTTACTGGGCCTTTCTTGTCCTTTTCGTATAGCGCCTCGCACATTGTCTATCCAAAATATGAAATACTTGCTGACAGACATATGGCCAGCGGAGTCTTTGTAATAGTAGTACTCTTTTTTCCTTGTACCAAAAAATAGTGATTAAATTGATCTTTGACTTAATTTGTTGTTAATTTGTGAATAGCAATGGGTGGAGAGTGCGGAGGGGGCGGGCTCGCAGCTGTCGTGCCTGCCGCTCCCGCTGGTGACCCCGCGCGACACCAGCGTGCTGTGCGTGGGCCCCGCGCCCCTCGCTTCGCCCCGCCGCCGCGCTGCCAGCTCGCTCGCTATAGGTGCATACAAGTTTGCTGTTGTCTCACTTGCTTTTGGGTGAATCAACTCCTAAGGCACTCCTTTCGTGTCTTCGTCATAGAACTAACATTAATAAAAAAAAAAGTGATTATATATTTAAACTTTGTCGCAATATCAGATCCATTAGGATAATTAAAAAATCTTAATATAAAGCAGCGGAATAAAATCAGTCTCCATACAAATCATTTATGACCCTCAGACTAGCTGTTATTACAATTCATCGTGAATATTGAAAAACATTTTATAAACACCTGCTTTATTCTTTCTTTTTTTTTTATTAAAATTATCTTTCACTTGTCATATATTATATTATAGAGGTATATTAATTATTGTTTAATAATATTGTATTCAAATTTCCAAAGTATTGTCCCCACTGTCTTAAGAGTTGATTCACTCTATATACTACTCTATACACTATAATTATATATAATAGTATTTGTACTGCGTAGTGTCTCACTATGCAGTATTCACTTTGATGATTTCCATTACACCATAGCAATAGAGACCACGAAAGTGAGACACTACGTACTCAAGTGTATACTTAAAGCGAAGTATTGTTCTTGTACTGTTAGAGAAACTCAATGGCGTAGCGTTCTAAGTCTTATAAGTCGTGGGTTCATCCCAACGTCAGACAAGAAATCATTGTGTTAAAATATAAGATGTCTTTCGCTGTGATTGGTCAAGGGACTAACCTCCGTGAAAAAACTTTAAAACCACGAATCCTCTTTCTCTTTCTTGCTTTGTAAGACTATTCCAGTTGTACTACTGCCATCTCTATCCATAGACTTTAATAAAAGTCATGTACAGGTGCGACAGTCTCGGACGCAGAGCGCGAGGCTCGTGCGTGGCGCACTCTAGAGGAGATGTTGCTACAGGTGGCCACGGGCTCCGTGCCTATGATCTTCCGCCCCACTGTTGATCTGTACACCGACGGTGCTGATGCTGAACCGCTTGCGCCTATGGGAGGTAACACTTTTATTCTAAGTATTTTTTTTTGGCTTTGAGAACATTGGTGACGAGGTACCTATATATTTATATTCATTTATATTTGTCGAGTAATGTTGTTACCGTTAGAGACGTGTGATTATAAAGAGCTAGATAAATTTTGACGACCGGCTAGAATCCACTGTAGCCATATGGTCTAATAATTAGGGTCTATACCTTAAACGTAAGTTCGAAACGTACCGGTGGCGTCTAAATTTATAAATCTCATTTACAACAAAATGTTGTATACAACAATCTTTACCGTATAACGTTCTAAATAAACTATATTAATGGATCAATCAATTCATCAATCAGGCAAAATAATACGCATATTTCGCCTAATTTTGATTCTGTATAAATTCCTATGGTTTAATAGTTATAATGCTAGTTGGACTGGATTTATCATGTGGCCGTAATGTTACTACAGCTACGAGTATTTTATATTAAATTTATTTGGAAAATTAAAAATAAAACAATCAATAACAAAAAATATTGAAAATTAACAATTACCCTAAACTTTATTAATTTTTATTATTCATGGAAAAATTACCTTACAGTATTTTTCTTTTCGAGGAAAAGTCTGAGGAATTCAACAGTAAATGCTCATTTAATTTATATTATATTTCAGAACCTATACAAATATCGGTAACCTTATGGAATCCACTAAAGATTTCCCTAGTACTGAAAGACGTGGAACTATTGTGGCGATTCGTGGTGGCTACTGAAGATGACGCACCCAATGAAGATTTTGTCCTAAGCAATGAACAGGCGGTAGCCGCCGGACAAGTATTGGAAAGTAACTTTATATTTAGTCCAAAAATCAAATCTGTACTCTTAGAAGGAGATTGCAAGAAAGTTCTTATATTTACTCTAACGCCATTGAAAGTAGGCCGGCTGAACATTCATGGAGTTGCATACAAGTAAGTGATCTTTTATCGGTTACATTTCGGGGAGTGTGCGGAGGTTCTACATAACCTGTTACCTCTTTCACCCTTCCATCACCGGACGACCAGGCGCGGCGAGCGGTTTCACCCTTTTGTTGTAGACATTCCTTCAATACGCACGAAGCTATTTGCTTCTTCTTTCATAATGCGGACGGCTAAGGAGTGGAATTCTCTGCCGGGGTCAGTTTTTCCGGAACGCTAAAGTCTGGACATCTTTAAAGCTAAAGTGAACAGACACTTTCTAGGCACGCGTGTATCATCTTAGGCCTTATCTTTGCCTTCCATCAAGCGAGATTATGGTCAAACGTAAGCCTATCAAAATATAGTTCACGACGGAACACAAATCACTCTTTCCGACTCTTAAGCAAAGAACCTACCGATGCCCTCGTAGACCGAGTGTCCGAGAGGCCTGGAAATTGTAGACTGTCAGTTGCACAACCTCCCTTTTTGATCCAAAATATTTGTGTGATCCGCACGTTCAGCCTTTGTCTGTTATAATATACCAGGGAACGAGCTCAAGCGTTTCCCTATTTGTTACAACATAATACAGCGGTCACCAACCCCTCGAGCCAAGCGTGGTGACTATGTCAAAAGCCCTCCCTCGCGAGGAGACTTATGTTTAGCAGTGGTTAGGTATAACCGACATAATATTGCGGTCACCAACCCGCTTGCTATGACTATGTCATAAGCCCTCCCACGAGGAGGTTACTTACGTATACCAACCATTAGTTCTTGTTTTTTTCTGGCTCCCATCGAATATGTCATAACATCGTATAAGACATATCCCACGTAATGTGCAGCGGCGTTTACCTGTGTGGATAATATTATGATCACCAACTCGCGTGCTAAGCGTGGTTATTATGACAAACATTTGAGGGAGGCCCATGTTCAGCGGTGAATGTTACACGAGCTGATGATTAACTTGTACAGACGTTGATATTATGTTTACTGTATATATGACGTCATTGTTTTCGACTTAGAGACATTGTATTCAAGTTATGGTATGTTATAGATTGATCAATGCTGGAGAAGGAGGCAATGAAAATGGCAACAGCGTAATGATTTCAGGGAAAGTTAATCTTGTCGCCGACGGACAAACTCCCGACAAACGTTTGCAAATTAATGTCATTCCTGAAGCACCTTGTTTACAAGTGAGTATTGGTAGATAATGAGGGTTAGTCAAAGTATAGCATATTATTATGTTTTATAGCGAGTGTGTGAAATTCAACATTTGTACATATTTTTTTGTCGTTGTCGTTTATATCTCTCTCCAACGTTAATAATTGTAAGAAGCTTAACAAATTTCTAATATGTTTATTCTATAAAATGGTTAATCTTATATGGTTGAGAGTAGGTAGAAGACTCGTTTATTGGCTAGTACAGTAATACCCTGGACTTACGCGATAGGTGGGACTACGGGATAGCCGTGTAAGTCGAATTCGCGTAAGTCAGGGTTCAACTTTCCATATAAATGCATATCATGTTTGTGTAATCGGGACCAGTCTAAAAAAAACAATAAATCAGAAGAAACATGTTTAATAATACGTTAAAATATAAATGATCTTTACATTATCACACCATAATTCTAACATGGTTTCCATCTAACCGATAATACCGTGACGTTTGAATTCAAAGAGAAAGATTTTCACAGCTTCCTTATTATTCCGGTCGATCAAATACCTTTGCTAATTCCTTTTTTTTATTTTAGATTCAAAGTCCTTTCAAGTTTATAATGATATTATTTAGTTTACAATCCAAAAGACAGTGTGTTTCGTTTCTTGTTAGGTTAGGTTAGCAGTTAGCAGTTTAACTTGCAGTCAACCGAACACGCCGATGTGCGTGGTGATCAATAATAAAAACCGCGTATCTCCGAATTCGCTTAAGTCGGGGTATTACTGTAATTAAAAATAGATGGACCCGCCTTCTCGCTTGCATCAGTATAAAATTTTAAACAACGATACGTTTACCGAATAAATAAGAAATCACATAATGTTTAAAGTTGCTTCCAGTTTCACTCCTTCATCTTTCCTGCTATCATTTCTTCTCTTAGAATGACTGCTCATGTCAGCCACTGCCAGCGAGAAGCAAGCAAGATACAAATACATAAATATGCTATGCTTTTCTTTAGATGACGTTTTCCGAGACAAATCCAGATATCATCAATGGAGAGATGAGAACCGTTGACGTAGAGTTTACAAACGTGGGACCCGTCGATATGAAGAACCTATATGTAGCAGTGTCTCATCCCGACTGCGTAAACCTAGTCACGTCTGATACTGGGAATGATTTCAAGACGTTATTCGAAGACAAATATAAGAAGCCGACTACCTACCCTGGTAAGTTTATAGTTTATCGATGTCAACTCTAAGTCTCAATTTTAGTCTCTGTTCTAACCCATAGGTTAGATCCCTGGGGAAATCTTTGTGTAAAATGGAAAAAATACCTTCCTGTCTTGTTGAAGGATTACATCGGAAAACACGTTAAGTCAACAATAAGTCATATATGACAATCGTTTACCAGAAAATTTGTGCAGAACAACATGATGAGGTATAACTGACATCAGCTCGCATGCTAAGTCTACTGACTATGGCAACACCGCCTTAGACGAGTGTATGCTCAGCAGAAGACATGATTCAGACTGATGAAAAGGTATTTAAATGTGACGGGATGGGTTATCCGAAGGTGTCGCTAGTGGCTATTGTGGCTGTGTTTATATTTGTATCTTACTAGAAGCTATGCGTGTAATTCGTCAAATGACAATGCTTTTATTTTGCGTACCGACATTTATGTAGTATTACGAGGCTTTTGTTTCTTCACCGAGCAAAAAGACGAGCAGAGTTCCAGCCTTATTAAACGGTTTATAAATTATGTAATCTGCGCTCGCTGTGGGACTTCGGCTCAGGACGGTCGCTGGCGGGGAATTGTGGAGATATGACTTTTAATTTTTTAGAGCAGTTCTGTAATACTTTCTACGATTTTCTCTTGACTTCAATTCTACGCGGGCATCGGACAGTTCCTTGCAAACTAAGGGTGGGCGAGGGATGAGAATGTTGTTACACACTACATGTGTGATGATGTGTGTAGATGAACGCGCGGCACGAGCGGCGGCTTGGCGAGCGTCGGCCGCGCGTCACGTGTGCGTAGCAGCGGGTAGCGTATCGCGCGGCGCCACAGTACGCGCTCGGCTACAGCTACGCGCCCGCGCTACGCCAGCGCTACACATACTCGCGTACTACGAGACGGGGCTCCGCGCCCGCCCCTACCGCCTACTACGACATGTCTTCCGCTTCAGAGTCGCCGTGAGTGGATTAGCTATTTTATGACATAAAAGTTTTGTAAGTAAGGTCAGTGATACCTACCTATTACAAATATGATGTCACTGACTTTACATATTTATTAGCTACTAGCTGTTCTGCTCTGTTTTTTCATACAAACCTGCTTCTACAATTACGAACTCGATAAAAAAAGTATCATTCAAATTGGTACTGTCGTTTTCATGTTGTGCGCGAACATACATATTAGCGATTCATTTTTATTTATATTGATTGATAGATAAGGTATAGTACTCGACACGTCTCAATCAATAACCATTAGGATGTGGTTATTTAAATGACATGGTGAGTAGGTTAGTAAAATATTTGAAAATACGGTATTGTGTAAAATGATAGTACTTGCACGATTAAATCACTTTATTTGAAAACGATTCTCTTACAGCACGCGTACTTCTGTCAATTTACCTCAATGTTTTTCATATTCATCAATTTTAATCAATTAATATTATCCATTCCCAGGAGGCTGTAGAGTTATCAGTGACACCCAGGCGAAGCATTGGTCGCGTAGGAGGCGAAGTTGTCGAAAGCATGAACCTCGCCGTCGAGGTTGAGAATGTCTTCGCCGAGAAATCAGGCGACCTCACCGTCGAAGTACTAGAAGCATCACTACTGAGCCGCCAGTGGCAAATAACCGGGTTTGTTTCGGCTGGACAAGAGGGGACAGGGCCACTGACACGTAGAGAAAAGCTGCACTTAGTCATACGCGCCCGCCGAGTACTAACGCCACCTTCAGATAGTGAAGTGGAATACTCTAGCGTTAAGGTCGCCAAAAACCACGCTGACGCTACACCCGACATTAACCAACCGCCTTATTGCCACTTCCTACTCGACGAGCGACCTTCTATAGTCGACGCCCCTGATTCCGCCTCATCAACCCAAATTAGTGACAGGTCTGGCTTGATCCAGTCCATGTTCGTCTTGCGCTGGAAAGTACACGACAAAACTACCGGAAGGACTGCACTCGGTCAGCAATGTTTATGGTTGGATTGTTTCACGAAAGCTGTATCTAGACAGCATATATCCGAAAAAACGACTATCCTTGACGAATACGATAGCAAATTAGATGTCCGAGATTATAATACGAAGAGCAAAAAGAATAATGTAGTCATATTTAGATTGGAACATTCAAATCATGTTAACCACAATTTTAATGAGCGGAAACTGTGCTTAGTACCTGTCACTTTGAACATCGTGAACTGTTATGGCGTGCCCGTCAAAGTGTTCATAGATATGTCCAAGCAAAAGAACAGGTAAATATCCGTATGTGTGTAATAAATTATCGATAAAACTGAAAAAAATAGTAGTACGTAATATTGGTATACCATATAATTTACCATCCCATTGGTAATTCACTATCATCGTTTTTATATATAGTATTTTTCGACATACATCCGTGAAAAACACACAGATATTATTTATTACGTCAATTATTTTTATCTAAATCTTATACTTTTATTGTTTCAGAGAAATGTCTGGAGAATTAGGGTGGGCCGGTGCCCTCAGTTACGGTTTCGACGTCGAACCAAAGGACCTAGGAGTTAGTGTTAACCTTGACAAGTTTGAATCCAAACAATTGCAAGTGCGTGGCGTATGTGCCTCACCGGGCACTTACCTAGTCGGTTCCGCTTTTTCAGTTTCAACCATTGTAGAGGACACCAATTTAAATGTTTGCAATGTATCTAATAACACGTCTTTACTGATAGTAGAACAAGCCGCTTAGTCATGCAACGTGTTAAATTATACTATAGCCACACGTTGGTTCTAGAAGGCCAAACATTTTATTTTGAAACCAATATACTACAATAGGGATCTGCCTTGTACAAATATTGGACTAGCCCAGTGCCCGATTAAGCCAGATTATTTATTGGATCCAATTTCTTGCTTGCGCACGTATCTTGGTGTGCGGGGGCCCCCAAATCGCGGGGCCCGTAGCATTTGCTACTCTTGCTATATGGCTAATCCGGCACTAGACTAGCCAATGAAATTTTGTGGCTTATTTTCGTGATTAAAAAAGTAAAGTAAAGAACACTCGTGTTACTAATAATATACTACGGTCCTTGTACAAAGTTTTATACTCTATTGTTATTGTTACTTTAATACAAACATCGGAAATATGTTTGAGTAATTATAATTTATTTGTTTGTTAATATTAAGTTTATAGATTTCATGTATTAATATGTATAATTGTGATATTCGGTTGAAATAAATAGAAGAAGTACCAAGACTCAACTGCGATCAATGTTGGTTTTCCAGTAGAAGGTCTTAAATGGTAGATAATTACATCCATTACACTGAACTTCAAAACGTTCCGTATCAAATAATCGTTCGTTATCGATGTGGTACATATATAATAACCTTTTAAATATAAGTAGCTTCACTCGCGTTAAATTTGGGGTAGACCCCGACCCTCGTTTAATCTCCATAGGGAGACCTTTCTTTGCCAGATGCTGACGTCTTAACATTTGTTTACCAAAATTTCAGCGCAATGCGTCCCAAGCCGTGTTTTTATAGATCAATCTGTAACGTTGTCCTTAATATTAAATATTACTGATACTCTACAGATATTAATGTTTTCTCACGTTTTCTACTTTTCACAGAAAGGAAGAGGATCCAATATATTGACTAATAGATACTTTGAATCTTATTCAATTTGAATTATTTTACGATTGCAAAGTTAGATTAGGTTTTAATATATCTTTTTAAAACATATTTTTTTAAGAGTTATTTGGCAAAAGTATTTAGATGATATTATAAATACTATTTTACTTAAAGTTTGCTTATGCCATGTTGTTGTTATTATTTATATAACTGTAATTTTAATTAAATGAATATTATAATATGATAGAACAAACTTACAACAGTATTTTTCTTGTTATTATTTTTATCTAACCAATAATAATATAGTAAATTAATCAAACAATTCAGTTAAGAAAGATGTTGTGTATATATTTTGCACTTTGTACAGACATTGAGGAGATCATGTAAAACCATATGATGACAGATCACGCAATCCATGCATATTTCATTTACGGCGCGGTCTCTGCTAGTTACTGATGGGTCCTAACATGTGTCCATACTCAATTTTAGATGTAGATGTTTAAAAAAAAACACAAGGAAGCTTATATCTTATACTATTATATAAAGCTGAAGAGTTTGTTTGTTTGCTTGAACGCACTAATCTCGGGAATTTATTTCAATGTTAGATAGCCCCCTTATCAAGGAAGGATAGCCTATGTTTCATTATGAAGTTTCCATGGGAACAAGAGTTGCGCGGGTAAAACTGAGCGCGGAAGCTAGTGATATTATGATCTTTATCGCAAACATGAAAATATTTCAATCATAACATTATTATTTCTATGTGAAAAGTACTGATGCTATATTATTATGTATTATGATAATGGTATAATATATCTATCTGCATAATTATTTGATAATAGTTTCTTACATAAACTGCGGTTGCAAATGTTTATCGAAGTACAAATCATTTATTTATTTTATTCAGGTTAGCCAAAAATTATTACACCAGTATTTAAACTTTGAGTGGTTGTGAATACATAGTTAAGTATAATCATTTCTTACAGGCTAACACCACATGCACAATTTTGGTAAAGTTATATAATACTAGATTAAATTTTATGACTCAAAAAAAGAAAGAGAGAAAAAGCAATAAAACTATCATAATTAAATTAAAATCATTTTAAATTAAAACAAAATAATAATAAGTTAAGTAATTGAGATTATTAATAGTAATAATTTAAATGAATACCTAATGGATACAATTCAAGTATGAAATTTTGTTATTTATAAGATATACATTCATACATTCAAAATATCATCATGTCAATCTATTGCATATCGCATCTTTACTCACGCATGGCTTGATCTAGAATACTAATCAGGATGTCGGAGATAGCCTAACAAACATTTGAACAATTTAAAAGTCACAATATATTTCAAATGCTGATAAGAATATGAAACTTTTTACAAATATGAAATTCAATTAAATTGTAGGACTTATGTAAAAAATATCAATTTCTCTAGAAATTATTTAAAAAAAAATGGTGAGTAACTAAAGAAAACGTCTAATACATTTAAAGGTACCTCTGTACCTTCATAATAGTAGATTGTTTATCTAGGGAGCAAACAACTATTTTAAAGGCGAGAGTGTTTTTTTTAATCCAGAGCGGTATGTCACTCGAGCTTAAAATAGTGTTGCTCCCGAGGTGGACACTCTACTTTTTATCACCCTCTGAGAAAATAAGTAAGTGCAACTTATGAACAAGAATTTATTTACGTACAATGAAGAACCACAAGACTTATTAATACTTTCACTTGAGGAAGACGCACTCATTTTTTATAATTCTAAAATCTGAATATGAATCAACTGCGAACGAAAGCAGAATGTATTTAATTTCGCGCGTTGTTTATTTTTCATCAACTTTTTTTAAATTTGGCGCGCTTGCAGTTTTTCAGCCAGTCACATATTCAATACATTGTTCCCGCATGGTTTGTGATTCACCTCTTTGCTGATTGAAAAATTATTAACAATATCCACATTCCAAATTCAAATCAATTTTGGTCCCTAAGGGATTAATGAGCTATTTTGGTCCCTGTTTACGAGGAATAAACTAGCTCTTTTTGAATAGATGTGCTAAAAAATGTATTTCATAGCTTTGATAGAACAACAATAATTATTGTATACAGAAAATAAATTCAATCTATAATAAATATATAAAGCTGAAGGGTTTGATAGTTTTTGGTGCTTGAAACGCGATAATCTCAGAAACAGAAATAATCTTTCAGGGTTCGATAGCCCATTTATCAAGGAAGGCTATAGGCTGTATGAAGTTTTTACAGGAACGCTAGTCTATAAAAATATTTTTATGGGAGAGGTTGTAAGGGGTAATCTCTAGATATCTTTTAAATCCAGATTATAACAAAGATCCAGTGATGTGGCACTGGAACCTAAAAATAAGTACCATCAGGCCCATATATCGACCGTTTAATTTTCCTACGGTGATTGGAAAGTAAAAAGATAGTAATAGAAGGTTGATCATTTATTTATTCGGGACGTTTATCAATATATAGTATTAAACAAAGTCGCTCGGTTCGCCCAACTGTCTGTCTGTACCAATATATGCTTAAATCTTTAAAACTACGCAACGGATTATGGTGTGGGTTTTTAATAGATAGAGAGACTCAAGAGGAAGGTTTATAATGTATAATCAATAACGGCATACAGTTCAAAATTAAATAAAGATTCGTACCTATATACTTCTGTATGCCAACCCTAACATCATGTTTATAGAGTATTACATTTAATAGCTACTGTGATAACGAAATATTGATTTTCTTGTGTGTGCCACAGTTTCGTAATGTAATCTTAAGTATTATGTCATAAATTGTACGTGCAGCCGAAATGAACTATTTATTTCTTATAATATGTGGTGAGTAGTATTATGAAGATGTTTTTAAATTAACAGTATTTTCTTAATTGGTCTGTGTTCTATTGCTAGACATATTTTGCATAGTCGCCGCGTTTGAGATGTAGATTGGCTAACGCAATATGGTGCTTTAATCATACTAATATATAAATCTGAAGAGTTTGTTTGTTTGCTTGAACGTGCTTATCTCAGAAATTACTGGTCCGATTAGAAACATTTTATCAGTGTTTATATAGCCCATTTATCGAGGAAGGCTATAGGCTAAAAATGAAGTTTCTACGAGAACGGGAGTTATGAGCTATAAACGCTGATGTCCATTCTCCTTTACACATTAAATCACAAACATTTTATGATAATCAAGACAGCTCTGCCTATCACTACGTCTTGTATAGTTTCAGATCCAGTAACGAATACATAGTTGATTTAAAATCTATACATAGAATTTAACTGTAGAGATAGTATGTCGAATGTCTGTAAAAAAAAAGCTAAATACCGAGTCAGCGGAATATTAGAACCCAGGAGATCCCGCGGTGCCATACAGGCCGCGGGTGCCATCGGGGGGCCGGATTGCTTGTGCGTACCCGGCCCCCGCCAACGGCGGATCGAAGGAGTGTCCGGGGGGTTTTAGTGGTGTAGGGTCCTCTCCTCGTGGTATGAGTTTAGCATACCATGCTATGGAGAGGGGGAGTCCCACATATCCCGCGCGAATACGCTGCAGCGGCGGTGGGAATGCGTAAATGCATTTACCCCGGACAAAAAAAAACCGGGGTTGTTAAAAGTAAAATAAAACACATCCTGCTTTTTTTATTTTTTCTGTTTCTCTGAATGTACGGGCGAATTTCCGAAACTGTTTGTAGGGAAGCCCTTGTACTCCAGGCGTCCCTATAACTTGCTGTTTGGACAATAAGTGTGGCCCAGGAGAGCCCGCGGCGCAGCTGCCGCCAGAGGGTGTGCCAGATAGCCATTAGTTCCTGGACCCCTCACCAAAGGCCTATGGAGGAGTACCTGGACGGGGGGAGGGGTTTAGTGGGTAGGGTCCGCTCTTCGCGGTATGAATCGCATACCACCGCTATGGAGAGGACGAGTCCCACATACCCCACTGCCGGTGCGGGGAAGCCGTAGCGGCGGTGGAGATGCGCAACATATATTGCATTTCCCCCGGACAAAAAAAAAAGAAAAAGAGTTGGGTAGGAAGGGACCCCAAATATAGAAGAGAACATAGAAGAGAATACATACAGATTGGTCTTTTTTGGATACGGAAAACTAAATTTACTATATTGAATCGGTATCATTTACTCAGGTCAAACTAGGTATGCAGATTACAACTTAGTAGCGGTAAAACTACTTTTTCTACAACTATCTAAGATGAATGCAAACTATTCAAACTTTAGCGCCAATTTTGTCGCTTTACTTTACACACTGCTATAGGTGAACGCGTAGACCAAGAGCCCAAAAATGCAAATATTGTGTTGGAACGATTATGTCTTATATTAATATTAATTATTAGTATGAAATCATAATAAGATTTGTAAATATGTAGTAAATTTGAAAACTGTAATATCATATTAGTATGTACCTATACATTTTCAAGTTAATATGCACGGTTTGTGTTACTTATCGCCCCATTTCATTATAAATGTAGCCAATTTTTTTTTATGAGCAACATTATTAGTAATAGTGATGTTACTGGTAGCACTTCTAGGGTTTCCAGATCGAGGCAATTCATGGGAATTGAGGATTGTAGCAAGCCCACCAACCACTATTTTTATAATTCTGGACAGTAAAATATTTAGATGGTTTAGTACTTTAGGTTTATTCTGTGGCAGTTAAACTTATTGTGTATATATACTATATACGTATAGGTATATAATATATTTTAGTTAAAAAAAAATAGGGTACTAACTTATTAAAAATTCGGTGAAAGTAATATTAACTTGCCTTCTGAGAAACGAAATGTAGAAAAATTAAGTAAGTTGTGATAAAGGTCTTATTATCATACTTTTAAAATGATTGAAATAAATCTTTTACTATGAATATTTTAATCAGACTTATGAATTCAGGCCGTAACTCTATTTTGTCCTTTTATTTTAAAAACAAAATATTAGAATTATAAATACTTAATGCTTTTTAACAAAAGACATATATTTATAGACCACGCCCTTCCACTCATACCCACCTACTATCCCACTTCCAATACACGTAGGCAAATTCTCTAGGTATCTATTTAATAAAAATGAGCAAATATTTCTTTCAAAATCGAAAGTTTACAGTTTTAGAACATCTAGAGGAGTTTAATTTAATATAGTAAAACCATTCCAGATTAACAAATATTTTACCCAAAACATACTAGTTTTGTTGTTAAAATGTTTTTGTATTAGACATTTACCTATACGATATTTTAATATCACTGAATGTTTGTTTTATTACAAATATAATATATACACATTATATACAAAGAAAAATAAAAACAATTATTCCTACGTTCATTACTAAACAAAATTTTTCGAGGAGTTTTGAAAAGGTTAGCGCGCCACACTGATTACTGCAAGGGCAGTAATTTTTTAAAGTTGGATTGGTGGGCGTCCATCTTGAAATTTTACTGGGTTTGAGCCGGTTTAGTTCTAATAAAAGTGTATTTTGTAGCTTAGAGTTCATATTAATCGTTAGTTTTCAAGAAGTTTTATGTATGCCGAAACTATTTATCGTTTAACTTAGGATTAACTACAGTAATGTTTTAGGTATGAACGTCTGCTAAAACATTTAATCGTTTGACGAGTAATGGCGTGCGTTTTTCTCTCGGAAGACACTTTCATATTTAATTTTATGTCGTCAGATCCTATGAATAGAAACGCCTAACGCATGTGATGTGTGATTGTGTAAATGTTTTAAACATATTCAACTCCACTTTTCTAATCATGTTAGCTGGATGGTGATCCTAGCTGGATGTCGTTTTTAGGTTATACATCACAATACTCTAATTGAATAGTGACTTGTAATCATAACCACCTTAGATTTGATTCATCACATCGAATCGTACATTACTACCAAATTACGAGTGTTAAGTGAAGTTTCAATACACATGAGTTTTAAAAGTGACAAATGTTTTATTCGCAGTATCGTTATTCAAGACATACGCGATTTCCGGAAAGACTATCGCTGATATAAGCATAAATTGGCGAAGGCATAAAACGATGGCAGTGCCGAGTCGAGCGCGAGTGTATGCCGATGTCAACTCACAACGGCCACGAGAATACTGGGACTATGAAAGCTATGTGGTGGACTGGGGCAACCAGGAAGACTACCAGTTGGTGCGGAAGCTCGGCCGGGGAAAGTACAGTGAAGTATTCGAGGCAATAAATATTACAAATAACGAGAAGTGTGTAGTTAAAATATTGAAGGTGAGTCATTTGTGTTCCATGCCATTAATGCATGACTATCATGTAAAACATTGTTTACATTGTATCTTGTTGTCTCTTATTACCAATATATGTCCTAATTGCTCACTTAACATCTTCCAGCCTGTTAAAAAGAAGAAGATAAAAAGAGAAATAAAAATATTAGAAAATTTAAGAGGAGGCACAAATATTATAACTTTACAAGCTGTAGTAAAAGATCCAGTATCTCGTACTCCAGCACTCATTTTTGAACATGTGAACAATACTGATTTTAAACAGTTGTACCAGACACTGTCAGATTATGATATAAGGTATGGCAAAAATTTACTAATTAACATTCTTGGTGTAGTATGTAATTGACACTGAACAAGATACTAAGTAATTATGACTTGTGTTACAGATACTACTTATATGAACTTTTGAAGGCATTAGATTATTGCCACAGTATGGGCATCATGCATAGAGATGTGAAGCCTCATAATGTGATGATTGATCACGATCATAGAAAGTTGCGTCTCATTGACTGGGGACTAGCTGAGTTCTACCACCCAGGGCAAGATTACAATGTCCGTGTTGCTTCTAGATATTTTAAGGTAAACATTATTTGTTTCTATTTATAAATAAAATTCATTATTTGTTATAAACTGCAATATTTTATGAATTACATGATGTGATTAATGCAAATCAAAATTAATTTTAGGGTCCAGAACTTTTGGTGGATTATCAAATGTATGATTATTCTTTGGACATGTGGTCACTAGGATGTATGTTGGCTTCCATGATCTTCCGTAAAGAGCCATTCTTCCATGGTCATGACAACTATGATCAACTTGTGCGTATAGCTAAAGTGCTGGGCACTGAAGAGCTATTTGAATATTTGGACAAATACCATATAGAATTGGATACTCGGTTTAATGATATCCTTGGAAGGTATGTAAATCTACAATTAGTTTTTTATAGCAAATACTTTGTTTATATTAATGTTTAATAAAACAACTTCATGGTTTTTTTTAATTACAGGCATTCCCGTAAACGATGGGAACGATTTGTACACTCTGAAAACCAACACTTAGTGTCCCCTGAAGCATTAGATTTCTTAGACCGTCTTCTACGCTATGATCACTATGAGAGATATACTGCTCGTGAGGCAATGGATCATCCGTATTTCTGTAAGTATCATTTGTTTATATAATGCATGTAAATGGAATGTTATTAATCACAAATTATTTTAGAATTCTTTAAGACTAGAAGTTGATAACTTAAAATAATGAAATTATATTTACTTTCACTTTTAATACTCACTGTAATATTATATAATAAAAATTAATTAATGAATAACAATTGTAAATTACAATTAAATCTGTATTAATATGTATGTATAAAGAAAATTAAACACACTGAAATGTTATTCTTTATCTAAATGTGTAAATTGTTTGTTTGGGCCAAAACATGAACATAACTAATGTGTTTGTGTTGTTGTAAAGAACTGTGTCCCACTGCTTTATTCATATTGTTTTAATCCTCCCCTTGAATTATGGATGCCCACCTACAATATAAGGTCCAGTTGACTTCTTTACCAAAATTTACCATGTTTAATTTTCTATACAAATTAGTATGCACCATTACTAGTGCCCCTGAGTTGTTATATCATAAGCGTTTTACCGAATTCACCAAGAGTTTTTTTACTAAAAAATAGAACTAACGAAATAACACAAATTTAAATTGTGCTATGTCATCATCATTAGCCTGAATAACGTTAAACGCGGCGCGATGACCAATGTGACGACTGCAGTATTATGTGTGGCATATAATCACTTAACACTGCTTTTTGTTACCTAGTATATAATTGTCATAGATGGCAGTATGACAATTGGAACCTTAAGCCGTTTAACATGCTTTCGGAAGTACAGAGGGTAGCCCCTCAACCAAACAAACCCGTAAAGAAATCTTTCGTTTTATGCAAAAAAAAATTGCATAAAACGAAATGCATAGGATGCAGTAGGATGAATTGAAAGTATTGAATGCTTGTGAAAATATGGTCATATATTCAATCTCCCTAATATTTCCATCAGTAAAAGTGATTACTGCTAGACTATTTGACTAGCTTTAGCATAACGTCAGAATTTTTATTATTTCCGAAATTAAAAAATACATGGCTATTTCAGTATTTTATTCTTAAAACTATTTAACTTCTAAAGAACTAAGATTTTTTTGTTTGATTATATTATTATGGCTTCTTGTTCCAAGTATTTGGGTAGAGCATTAATAAGTCATAGGTCCTCTTTGTAAGGGTTTTGTTGAACACTAAGTGTTTTGAAATACTAACAACACCACTTCTGTTAAGTCTTGACTGACAGTTGTTATGGTTGTTTGTATTCAATTAATTGGAATGATTATTTTTAAAAAGACTTGCAAAATAATCGAGTCTGCTTTACAATTACTCACTGCTACGTAGTATATGTCTGCCCACCAAATACTGGACAAACTACAATATTTATAATCAAACATGAACATTTAATTTCAGATCCAATTGTGAAGGAGCAGGGGCGAATGGTTTCTTCCAGTTCTCCAACTCCAAACGCATTGCAAGGACCAATAAGTACTACAGAATAATTGTTACAAAGAGATGACAAAAGCTCTTTATAATGTATTGATATATACTTGTACAAGTTTCCTGAGGAGATACACTGTAATATTACACCAAGAGGCAGAAGACGATGGTGTAAATAATTACACAGGGACAGTGAAATACCAATTCTGTTCAACGCCATTCTAATTCCAGTGCTTGAAACATGGAATTATTTGGAAAGACAATATAATTTAGTGTTAAATATTAGTAAATCTGGTTTATTCATTGTTTTAAAGTGTTTTATCTCTGGTATAAACTGCTGACATACATTTGTGAAAGTGCGCGCGTACTCAATCTATGGAGTATCTAATAATGGGAAGGGTTCAAATTGTCAAAGTAAATTCTGAAACATTCGTTTTTTATATGGAATTCAATAATAATGAAATATTATTATTGCAAGAAAGAAAAATGCATTGAGTTTCATTGCACTTGATCTTTTGCATTTATTAACCTATGGTATTGATATTGTAATTACTTGTATAATATATTGGTAACATCTGCATACCATTTGCAATACTGGTTAGCAGCTTTTCGTTGGTACTCTACTTATTAAAATTTTGTATTTATGTAATAGAAGTAAAATGTAGATATGTGTGATATAAATACAAAATTTTAAGATTATTAATTAATCGTTTTCTTTTATTACGTATTTTATAAAGAAACCAGCTAATTCTAACATTATTAGATATTGTCGGATATAAACATTGTTTTTATTAGTATATTTTTAATAAGTTACGTTAGCTGTCCTGATAAATATTATAAATAGTTAAAATCGAATCGTATCTTCAATTGGAAGGTGAGCCTCATGGAGTATAATTTATTTTTAGTGTGATAACTTCAAGTTGTTGCTTAAAATTTTCTGAATAAACAATACTAACTTTGCCTGGAAATGTTTTGGATTATTTATGGTGTAAAAGCTATATCGACGTCCTTGATTCTAGGCCATTATGGTCATACACACGCCAAAATCGTAGAACATTAGTTTTGTAACAACAGTAATACTGTTTAAATTGCTATTCTTAACATACATATATTTAGGCAGTTTAAAAGCGACAATTGACACAAGTTGCTGTTAAAATTGACTTCTGGATGGTGATTCTAAAAGTAAATAGTGTTTTTAAACATGGTTTAATGTGGAGAGTATTTAAAAACTTGAGTGATTGAGAGAAAACGGTGGTTTTATTGTAATTTTATAAGAAGTTATGTATTAATTCACGTACTAATTACAATTTAAAATGTTAAATTTACTTAGTTTTTTATATATCACTATTCCTTTTCTTGTATTAGTCATTTTGAAAGACAAGGTGGTTCTGAAAAAAGTTGTCAATGCACTGGATTAGCTCGCCGAAGCAACGTCTCTAGAATTGTAGTTAAATTTAGCAAACTGCTATAGGGCGTATAAAAGGCAGAAAAAATTGTACGCAATAATTAGTAAACTACGTATACCATCACTAATGAACGTGATTACTTAAAAATATGACTATGATATCGATAAAAATGTTTGCATTCTTATCATTGAATCATTCTCCATGTTATTGTTACTGTATGACGTAAGCCAATTAATAAAATGGTATGTTTATAATATTTTTTGTACGCATAGTACCTAAACCCTAAATAGCAAATATATTTTTATCGAAATCATGGTTATATCGTTACGTATACGTACGTAATTTACCCCAGCTATTTATTTCAACTTGAAGCCACAGCCCAGAGCACCAGAATAATTGACCTGTAGCCAGATAACGACGTAAAAATCTAACGTTTAGCTTTTACTCTTCACTGTTTTCTCTTTTGAACGAGATGCCCGTCGAAAGCATGTAACTTGGAAAACAGCCCACCTTCTATAAACAGTTCGCCAGACATTTCTAGTCTAATTAGGAAAGCCTCAGAATAATTATATCAGTGAGGAAAGCCGAAGAAATGCAGCCGTCTGTAATTTGTTGCTTATATTCAGCGGGTAAATTTTAAATTAGTGACATTTGGATAAAACTTTTTTTTTAATTTTCGTTCAGAAATTTGGTGATCCGATTTACGCAGTTACAATCATAAAAATACAGTAAAATGTCATGTAATACAGTTTTAAATCGTTTACGCAACTTCGTTCAAAGTTACAACGTGATTCAAAGTTACCCGAAGTGATTGTAGAGGTGCTCCAATTTGGGGCTGGCATTTCTTTATTCCGACTTGTAACAGCTTTAACTATAGTTGCTGTTCCAGCGTCTATCCCGTCCGCGCGCCCCTTTGTACCTTCGCGCTCCTAGGCACATGCCTGGTTTGCCTTATGGATAATCCGCCTCTGCCCACGTTACAAGATTCGTATGTCTCATCATTCATTCGTATCATGATGATGATGATGTATATCAATATACATTACTATAGGGACCGGATTATATGCATTGGCATATTTAAGCCATTCTCAACGGTACTATCATCGTCATATCGTCACTGTGCTTTCCATAATCGCTGTTTTTAACACACTTTACAGGAGACGCAAAAAACGGATTTTCTCAAAAAAAATGAAACTTGCTATACGAAGTCACATAGCTATTTTTTTAGAAATAAATAATTAATAAGAAAATAAATAAAAAACCAAATAAATGAAACCAAATAAAGTCCTTGATGTTTGTCCTCCTCTGCGGCAAATTGTTCCACTCATCTGTGTGGTGTAGTTTGTACTTCACATCACCGTTGAAATATAGAAGTCCTCTAATGTCTGTTACCGTTGGATCGTTATCGTCAGAACCCCTGGACCAAGTGTGATATTTTATGTTTGGAAACTATCTAATTTCAGTACCTTTTTGATACTATTTGATACCTTAATTAAATTATTTAGTACCTCTATGAATAGTGAAAAAACATGAAAAGAAAGTGGCCAGACATTCTGACGTCAGGTTGTCTGGACCACATTTTTTTAAATAGTTAGATACAGTATAACTTAATAATTTCTTTGTAAATATTTAGTACCTTTACATACTTTTTTCACAAAACTTTAATCGTTCCAGAAAAAAAATTACAGAGGTATGAAAATTTTATAGGAAAAAAATTTATTTGCAGCATACATAATATACTACTGGTAGAACTGGATGAAGATAACTCAGGGTGGGGTTCGTTGGTGAGTTTTGGGAGAGGCCTATGTCAAACTATGAACACTGTACTGGATGATGATCATATTTAAATTATGCAGTTTGGAATATACAGGGTGCTAGTGAAAACACCGTTATCCTTGATACCATTGGTTTGGTTTCACTTATAGAACGCAAATTCAATGAAAAAAACATTTTTTTTTTAATACATTCGCCGCCGCTTCCCGCTTGCTCTATACACTACAGAGCACGCGGGCGGCGGCGGCGAATGTAGTGTAGTGATTATGTCGTACACAAACGTACAGTGGACCGATATGGTTCGGGCATATGCCGCGGCTGGTGATAACCTGAACGAGGCTCAAAGAATGTACGCTGAGTTATTCCCTGGACAACCTGTGCCAAACCGAGAAACGATGGTGGCGGCTACTCCAAGGTTACGTACCTACACCAGTTTAGGTCAGTTCACCGTGCCGGCAAAAATGTGATTAACTTTTAAATAAGCCTAAAATACCTACACAGTCGTAGTCTTTGTTGTTTAATCTAACTTACATTTGGACTCTTCACGCAACACAAGGTAGGTATTTTTGCCTGTCCAGCCAGGAAAAGTATGAAGGTAAAGTTACATCACAGGTTATGTGTAATATTGTATTTTTATTGAAATGTAGGTAGTTAAAACGGACGACCAGTGCAGCAGGTCAGCGCCCTTTGCAGTGATTACGTAACTCGGGCGCATAGAATCCATGAATTTACGGACGGTGTTGGACAGATTTTTATTTTTCATTGAATTTGCGTTCTGTAAGTTAAACCAAACCACTGGTTTCAAGGATAACGGTGTTTTCATTAACACCCTGTATATTCCAAACTGCATAATTTAAATATGATCATCACCTGTACAGTGTTCATAGTTGGACATAGGCCTATCCCAAAACTCACCAACGAACCCCACCCTGAGTTATCTTCATCCAGTTCTACCAGTAGTATATTATGTATGCTGCAAATAAATTTTTTTCCTATAAAATTTTCATACCTCTGTAATTTTTTTTCTGGAACGATTAAAGTTTTGTGAAAACAGTATATAAAGGTACTAAATATTTACAAAGAAATTATTAAGTTATACTGTACCTATTTAAAAAAAATGTGGTCCAGACAACCTGACGTCAGAATGTCTGGCCACTTTCTTTTCATGTTTTTTCACTATTCATAGAGGTACTAAATAATTTAATTAAGGTATTAAATAGTATCAAAAAGGTACTGAAATTAGATAGTTTCCAATCATAAAATATGACACTTGGTCCAGGGGTTCTGACGATAACGTTGGATCGCCGGTTTTTTTTCCAGGTCTTATACTTGAAAAATCACCGGGTACATCCTCATAATTAAAAAAAAGAAGTGTACTCTAGGTGATGGACACTGTAAGGGTATGATGGTCTGGCATCTTTCATCATTTCATGGGGCCTTAAAACTTTTTTCTAAAGTTGAATGTACGCTGTCCACCTCCATCATCCTTTTTCTAGGATGATTTGCTCTATCATAATGCCTTTCGCAGTGCTGAGAATCGCAGTGTTTTATTTTTATTTTGGTACGCACATCCGTCGGATATCAAAATAACTTTTCTGTATAATTATTGACAACAATATTTTTCTATGAAGTCAATTATACAACTAGTGATATTGTTTGCGGTTACTCCTCCATCGCCTTCATGCCACACATATAAATATACGTTTTTGTTGTTTTTGACATGAAAGGTATAATAATGAAGCCCTACTTTCATTTTATAGTACTGCTCTGAAACAAGTTGGTTGGGACATAGTAAAATACTATGCATGTTCATTGATACTACAATCACATCGTCTGAAATTTGGTTAATAGCTTCTGTTTTTGCTGCTCGAGCTTCATCTTTTTTTATAATATGAAGCTGATATACGTCGTCAGGAATGAATGATCCCTTGTACATACAAATGTCACACTGGGCCAACACAAATGTCACACTGGGCTGGGCTTTGCGCGGCGTTAAAATATAAATTTTCTTTTAAAATCTGAAACTTTTTTCTTCTCACTGCATCCACATTGTTAGTCTGGCACCAAGAAGTATACACAGACTCTTCAACATATATCCTGGAACTGTTTGCTCGGCAGTAGTGGCTTGGAACTTTCGGTACATATTCAAGCCACTTATGAACAGAATCAGATTTGAGTGCCCTAGCTGTAGTTCCTAATGTGTTTAGGACATTATTTATCTTCGATATGTACAATATTTTTCCGAGTGCAGTGCAGTCATCCTGCGTTCCGATATGCGATAAACCTATGGTCGCCTATTCAAGGATAATTTACTAATTGTATGCTGTTTTTTAAATAAAAAAACAACTTACTTTCCTTTTTAGGGTTCCGTAGCCAAATGGCAAAAAACGGAACCCTTATAGATTCGTCATCTCTGTCTGTCTGTCTATCTGTCTGTCTGTCCGTCCGTATGTCACAGCCACTTTTTTCCGAAATTATAAGAACTATAATGTTGAAACTTGGTAAGTAGATGTATTTTGTGAACCGCATTAAGATTTTCACACAAAAATAGAAAAAAAACAATAAATTTTGGGGTTCCCCATACATTGAACTGAAACTCAAAAAATTTTTTTCATCGAACCCGTACGTGTGGGGTATCTATGAATAGGTCTTCAAAAATGATGTTGAGGTTCCTAATGTCATTTTTTTCTAAACTGAATAGCTTGCGCGAGAGACACTTCCAAAGTCGTAAAATGTGTGTCCCCCCCCCTGTAACTTCTAAAATAAGAGAATGATAAATCTAAAAAAAATATATGATGTACATTACCATGCAAACTTTCACCGAAAATTGGTTTGAAAGAGATCTTGTAAGTAGTTTTTTTTTAATACGTCATAAATGTTAAACCGCAATTTACCTTTAATTCAATCAACTCGAATATAAAAATATAAAATAACATTTCATTTCATAAACATACGCTTTTTTATTCTTGATGTCAAAAATAGGTACGCACTTGTAACTGATACGGAACCCTGCGCGCGCGAGTCCGACTCGCACTTGGGCGGTTTTTTAACTTATAATTTAATTTCGCATACCGTAAAACGCTGCAACTTTGCCAACTAAGCCCAAGTTTGCCTATTTCGTTTAAATTAAGATATTTTGCGTTCTCTTGGTTTTTTTGAATTTTTTACCATTTGGTAATGAGTAATGACTTTACATTATTTGGGCAACATATTTTTATTGTTATGTAATGGTAACTTCACTGTTACTCTGTCAGTTGTGCGACAAACACCGGTGCGAGTGGGTGAAATTTTCTAGTGTCATATAACTTTTGAAGTTTTAGGTAAAGAAAAGCTGTTTTCGTGCAGCTATTACATCCCAGGGTAAGAAAATACTATCTACTTTCCGTATTGCTTGATATTTTTATTAAAAGGACACGATTTCATTCATTCTTTGCCTGAGTCTAGGGTTGTCACTAGTCGGATTTTAATAATGATATATTTTTACACATGTACATGTCATATTTGCATGAAATTTACACATCTTAGAAACCGGTCAAATCGAAACGCAAGAGTGATTTTGTGAGTCTTAATTCTATTGCAGTTATATGAAAAAATGCCGAATAATACACGAAGAAGGAGAAAACCAGGAGCTCGATGCTAAAACATTTGGTCGCCCTACAGATTTGACAACTGAGGAAGAAGCCCACATCGCAGATATAGTGAATATTACAGCAGTTTCTTTTATTTTTTTTATTGTTTTCTTGATTGCGTTTGACCCTAGTCTTGCCTGATGGTAAGCACAGACAGGGTCATAGATGGAACACGCAATTCAAGTGACACCCTTTCGGGCTCTGGCTCTCACATACTCACTACGAAACACAGTAAAACTGTTTGGCGCAGGCCTTACATGTGAAGGTGGTTGCTAGCCAGGCGGATAATTAAATCCTACCATCAATTTGGTTGTCCTCATACGCTTTTAGACTTGCCCATTATAGTTTACAACTACTGAGTTAAGTCTTTGTTTTTACTAATAATTATGAGTCAGTATTGCTAAAAAAACATTAAATTTGTGATTTTTGCTCATAAGTAGCATTTGTTTTTTTTTTTAAATGAATAAAATTTTAACAAGATAATCCATATTATTTTTTGGACAACCCTATGGTCATCAACATTTTTGTATGAAAAGTTTGTGGTACCTGCTACAACATTGCCTATCAGCAGTAAAAACATATACATTACCGTCATGGTAATGATATAACTGTCCAGGACAAGCACGGTGTCTCATGTACACGGAAAAAAAATTACTAAATAGATCAACAATATATTTATTGAGATATCCTTCTAGGCAAAGTTGTGTCTTTTACCTACAACTTTGCCTAAGACTTTGAGTGTTTGTAATTTTGAAAAAAGATATGATTTGAATAGATTTGAGTTCTACCTGGCAAGGCATAAGGTCTGTTTTCCATCTGAAAGTCTTTAGAAGCCGTAATAATAAATAGGTTCAGAGATACCAACTAAAAACGTCAAAATCCAGGCAAAGTTACAGCATTTTACGGTATTCTGCCAATTCTCGTGCATATAACAAGCTTTTTATGTTGCATATAATCCGGTCTCTATACATTACTTAATGTTATCATTTGGAACCATGGACTATAGTAGAAATATGTATTGTTTTTTATGAAAGTAGTGATAGGGATTTTTTTTACACGAACATTCATAACACCAGTGCAGATGTCTAATTTCCTTTAAGTTTTACCGCCATTTTCGAATTCCGATAACAATACACGATAACTACAACATACCCCTATACTATATTTTCCATACATCTAAAAAAAAACCACGTAAAAAGTAGTTGGCAAATAAGTTATTAAAATCGGTTTTAAATTCCTACAATACATAGGTATTGTAGGAATTTAAAACCGATTTTCTCTCTAGAAATACACCAAATAACTCAGTAGGTCTATAAAGTCGAACCTGAGTATTCCGTAGAGACAAATCCGGAAAACTTAGGAAATTATTAGGGAAAAGTATGGGAAATTACCCGCGTGTAACAAAGACACATTGAATCCAATCTTTATTATGTAATTGTTCAGTGTATTACATTAAAACTGTTGGACCGATTTTAAGGCAAGCGTTTGTGTATGTTTGTTTTAGTGGCCCCTAGCTGAGATAACCTAGGTTTCGGTCCAAAGTACATAGATGGCGTTAATATCTAGCAGTTGCGATGTGGGGAAGTACCCCAGTATTTCTGAATTTAGTCATAACACCGGCAAAGTTAGATCATTGTAAATAGGTACTTGCTGTTGCCTGCCATTTGCTGGCGTCTAATTTGTAGCCGTTATCTAATGGGCCGTCGTAATGTAAATGTTGAAATAATGCATACTTTTTTGGTTAAAATTTGTTTCTGCAAATTTTGTGAGTTCTGAATAATCATAAGGAGAGTCTTTGATAAGGAGTAAGCAAAATACTCTCCGGCACGGAAATTTCGTTAAGCATGTATCGTGCGATAACATGGGTTTGTATTAATAATGTTCCAAGAGTGCTACTATTTGTTTCATGTTATGGTACCTAAGTAAAAGAAAATGTCTACTTCAATTCATTATATGTTAGTGAACTGTGGATGCATCGTTAGCGTTTAGTACCTAAGTTTAGTTGAATCGGGCCATTCCAGCAGCGGTTAAGTCGCAGCTTTTAATTCGGTATGTTTAAGTTTTATTGTGATGTTCTGTGCTATATTCAATATCTAAGGTGATTTTAAGCCATTTGAATGTAATTAACATCAGATCAAGTCGCAAAAACTGTTGCCTTGATTAATTGATCGAGTGCTGACTACGTGAACGTTGCTGTTGTGCTCAATAACCCTCATTCGTCGATGCAGTACGCTCTGAAACGGTACCGATAGATAGGTTGCTACTCCCGTAGACCAGGCATTGGAGGTGTGGTATGCAAATCAGCCTAGAAACACCGCTGTATCATCGAAGAAATCTTGAGAAATACCTTACCGCTTTAGAAATCCGCCAGCGACTTCAAATCGCACAAGACATCATCATCATTTCATTAAAGTGCTGACTTGCTTTGAGCTGTATATTAAACAAGTAATAGTACCGAGAAGAGCAGGAGATTGGTTTCTTCCCTGTTATCACCACAGATAGGTATAGGTACCTAGTTTCATGGGGTTTGTATAATGGTGTGGGGCATACGTTTCTAAGCTTGTACGGTGTAGTTGTCGTGTTACCGATTAACTGCATGCAATGAGGACCTTCAGGAACATGTTTTACGATGCATTTATCTTCATTAGTTACTTAATTCTCATAGCTTATGGAATACTTATTAAGAGCATTAACATTATTTTTTTGTCAAAAATGTATTTAAATACATACCTTCCTCACGTGCGGCCAGTTTCCGTGGCGGTGAGTAGGTTATTTTTAAATATTTACCAGAATATTTTTCTTATAAAAAATTAAGCCGCAATGGTATCCTTATGATATATTTATTTCTCAAGGCAAAGTAATTTTGATAAAAATATTTTATTTATTAGGTATAATATATTAAACATTGAGTGTTTCTAATACATGTGTAGGTAGTTTCGATTCGTTCATTTCCGAATAGTTTCTACTACAGCCATAACAAAGACGTTTATTGACTAATGGGAACATTATGTGATTAGCTGCCTTTTCCAATTGTTTTTGATCTTCATTTGTATTGCAGTTGGTTGTATTGCCTAAAGATATTACTCTTGATATATTAGTGGCTTCCAAGGCTGAAAGTTGCTGTGTTCTGGTATTAAGGGCACCCTAAAAAAATACAATAGTGTAAATAATAGATAACATGATTTCAAAAATATTTAAGAGAGTTTATTAGAGAGGTTGTAAATAGCAGAAAAAATCTTAATTTTTTTTTCTATAAAATATATCAGAGTTTTTTGGTGAACCCATTTAATGTTATCTAGATATCAAAAAGGGAATTAAAAAAAAAAAAACTTTTCTCAATTCATCTGACCAAGAAAAAGCATGGTCATTATGTAGTTAACCAGGAGGCTTTTGCTACTTAGGCTTAGGCTAAAGGAGAGCAGAGCTTGAGCTTAATAAATGGTTTAAAAACTACAAACTTAGAAACCTGCACAAGAGGAAGCATGGATACTATTAAACTACTGGCCTCACTTATGCAATTTCAGGTGGTTTTATTTATATACATATAATGTCAATACTTATGGCAATATTTGGTTATTAAGTACTGCACCAGTACATATTCAGTAGTAATGGTAGTTCCTTCTAAGACCTGGTGTTCAAGGTTTCATTCCCACTCTACTCAATTATTTGTGTGAACCAGAGATATGTATTTTGTGTTTGATGATAATGAGTGTTGTAAAGTCCCTTCTGATACAGATATTAATTTCCCTAGTTTGTAAGTTGTTTTTTTAAACAATCTGATTTATGTGTTTAGAATTTATTGGTTTTGACCAATAAATTCTAAACACACCTTCTGCCCGTTTAAGCGTTAAGTATAGAAAGTATTGTAGTGAAAATCTTTATTACAAGTACATAAAGTTCATAATATGGTTTAAAATTCTTTCAGTCTGAGAAAGCCTATTTATTGAGGATTTATTAAGACTATATTTTATTTTTAGGTTCTTACAGGAAAAAACGCGTGTGCAACAATAAATGATAAATAATTATACTCACTTCACATATACTACATTTTTCATTAGTAGTATCTTCATCATAGTCACCAATTTTATCTGCGGTCTTACAAACTGTAGATATAGTAGCTGGAAAATTATCTTGTAAGTCTTTTATAAAACTATTTATAACTGATTGGAGACTATTCTTCTGTACATCTTCTTTAGAGAGTGGGCTTAGTTGTTTGATTTTTATGTAATATTCTAATTCTTCAACACTAATGTCCTTCATGGGCCTGAGTATTTTTACTTTATCATCACGGACATCAGCAAAACCCTGTGACAAAAAATATTTATCAATTATAGTAAATAATTATAGTTTAAATAAAAAAATCCTGGATTGGTAAAAGTGTACCAGTTTTCTAAGAAATTAAAAGACCATTGAATTCAAATTCAAATTTTCAAATTCAAAATTCATTTATTCCGTAAAAATGGTTACATTTGTTTGGAATCGTCATATTTTTTCCCTACCGTGCAGTGTGTGACGTGGCGACTACTGACTTTTTTAAATTATATATCGGCGCAACCACATAAAATAAGCATAGCAACAACACTTCATTAATGATAAACACATAAATACAATTACTCGTCTCATCAAAATAAATAAATTGTGAATCAATGCATGATTTGATAGAAACACAAATATGTTCATAAAATACTAGACTAATAAATAAGTATTCAGGATCAAATTATGATTTGTAAATCGTTGAAATATTTGTAGAAATAATTATCTGTTCACATAGTTTGAAAATTATCAAACTAAATTGTTTACTGTTTGTGAGCCGCTCGTTTAGTATAAATACGGCCGGCGGACCGATTGCAATTCAGTCGGACAGTTACGGAAGCTCAGTTGACAAGAACACACGTACGCAGCGCTGTCGTCGCCTCGCTCGGACCCGCCATTCTACGATCGCCCGGCATCGCCGCAAGAGGTCGCGAGGGAGCTCCGTGCCGACACCGGCATCCACCGCGCGCCCGTATGGGCAACAACGACCCACCCGAGCCCCCTCCGGGGCGTCGGGTGGCATCCGACGACCGCTCGCCCGGCTCCTCGCGGGGTAGGCTGAGCGGCTCGTCATCAAAAGGCCCTTCTCAGGGCCAAACCAAAGGCCCTTCTCAGGGCCAGCAACCACCGGTAACCACCACCGCCGCCGCAACCACCGGGCACGGGTCGAGGCACGCTCGTTCGCCTCCCCGTGACCCTCGCGTTGCTCCCTCAACGGTGAGGTCGAGCGAAAGTTCGAAACCGTGCTCCCTCCCGGCAACGGGTAGGTCGAGCCCCGCGTCTCGCGCTTTGCCCAGGACCACCGCCAACACCGCCACCGCAAGAAGCAGCTCCACGAGGAACCCAAGAACTCCGACCACACCCAGTGCGACGGAGTGCGAACCACCAAAAGATTTCACTTCTACCCGCAACAAGGGTAGAAGTGGAACTTCCCGAAACGCCGCCGCCATTGAAGATGGCGCCACCGCCGCAACACCCCAGCGCCGTCCGTCCGGACCGCGCACCCAGGAGGTCGCAGCAGGAGGGCAGGAGGGACTGTATTCCCCGGCCCCGGCAACGTCGCGACCTTCAACACCTTCGATGCGTTCATGCAGCACGGGCTCGGTCGACTCGCTCCCGGACGTGCATATGGACGCACCGACACCGCGCGAGAAGCGCCCACGCAGCCCCGATGAGCCCACATCCGCCCACAAACGGACGGATACCCTACCATCACCCCCGCTTTCCTACCGGGAGGCAGCGGGACGACCCGCGTCCCCGAAGAAACCCAGTGCAAGTGATAGTGACAGTGAAAACGTACGCACAAACGCGTCGGTGTCAGTGTCGCCAAGTGAAACCAGTGCTAGTGCGAACGCTCATGACAGTGAGCAAGTGCCGGCAGTGAATACCGCGGGTGAAGCGAGCGAGCGAGCGCGCGGCGCCCGATTCCCGCCATTCATCTGCGAAAAGTTCCCCGATTGGGCGCGCCACTTCCGCGCGCTCAAGAAGATTCTGGGCCACGCCCCCAATGCTCGCCCGTTCGGCCAAGGAGTCCGCTTCACCCCGCGGACTGAAGAAGAACACAGGTCAGTGCAAAGATACCTCTACCAAGTGCAGAACCAGGACGGTGTGGTCTGGTTCTCATATTCACTGCCGGCCGAGAAGAGCCTCAAGGTGGCGATTCGAGGCCTCCCCGCCGACACACACCCGGATGATATATCCGATGAGCTCCGCGACCTCGGGTTCGAGCCCGAGTATGTGCGGCACATTAGGGCCCGTCAAGGACGGCCGGGCTGCATATTTTTCGCGATTTTGAAGCGCACCCCCAACATTACACCGGGCATATATGAGATCACAGAATTGCTGTGCATGCCCGGTGTAAAAATAGAAGCTTGGCGTGGGAAGAGAGGGCCGGCTCAATGCCACAGGTGTCAGAAGTTCCGGCACTCCTCTCATCAATGCCACCGCCCGCTCGCATGTGTGCGATGCGGAGGCGGTCACCCGGCCAAGGAGTGTCCGGTCCCCAAGGAGGAGCCGGCCTGCTGCGCCAACTGTGGAGGCGAGCACCCGGCCAACTCAATAAGATGCCCCACATACAGGGCCGAAGCCCGAAATAAGAAAGCGGGGACAGTCGCCATCACTGGCAACAAACCGCCGGGGCCCAAGACGGTCGAACCGACCCCCCGCGGCGAAGCCCCGAGCAGCACACTGATGGCGGCTGCGAACAACCCCAGCGAGCGCGGAGCTCCAAAGACACAAGCCAAGAAACCAAGAAAGAAGAGGTCCAAGAGGGCCGCCCCCTCCCCCCCGACAGCCGCTCTCGACAAACCGTCGACGTCCACCGGGGGCGCTAGCCAACAGAAGGCCACCCCCGCCGAGACCACGTCCACCGTGGCGGCTCCGCCCCCCGGTAAAAAGGGCAAAGGGGCTAAAGCCCCCAACCAGACGCCGGGAGGCATATTCTTTGCCCCGGAGAACCTGACCCGACTAGTTGAGAGCGCTGTCAAGCTCTTCTACGACGTCTGGACAGCGAAGGGGGAGGGCAAAGACATCACCCCCATCCTAGTGGCAGGTGTGTGCACCATCATGGCGCATCTCAATGGCCACTAGGGTGATGCATTGGAACGCCCGCGGCCTGAAAAACAAGACCGCCCTCTTAAGACCTCTTCTTCAGGATCTCAATATCGACGTGGCGCTGATAAGCGAGACGCTCCTGGGACCTGCAGACCAGATTAGGATCCCAGGATACCTCGCTTACCGGAAAGATGAGAAGTCGAGCCTCGGAGTTAGCTACCGTGGTCTGGCAGTACTGGTGAAACGGTCAGTCGTCCACCAACCTATCGATCCGCCCACACTCAGTAACATGTACGCGCTGGGTGTAGAACTACACGCCGGGGGGCGGAACATGAAATTGTACGCCGCGTACAAGCCCCCCCGCGAGAGGATGGAAGCCAGCGATCTTAAAACCATCCTGGAGGAGTCCACAGAACCCACGGTCATCGCTGGTGACCTCAACGCCAAACACCCAGCGTGGAATTCGAATGTTGAAAACGAGGCGGGTCGACGACTGCTCGCGATAGCGGAAGCCCGCGGGTACACGGTAGACGGTCCAGAGACCCCAACCCGGTACCCAACAGAAGCCAACAAGCTCCCGGATGTCCTGGACATAGTAGTCCACCGCGGGCTAAACTGCCAGATCAGCCAACAAGTGATCGACGACGAGCTGCTGTCGGATCACCAACCTGTGCTCGTCGTCATACCCGAATCTACGGCTCGACTTACTCCTCCAGCGCCACGCCCAAGACCGGACTGGAACACATTCATGAGGAAACTGGAAGCCCACACGCCTACGCGCCCCGTCGTGTGTCCTGAGGACGTCAACTGTCTAGCGGCTGAGCTCGCCTTGAGTATTCAGGAAGCCCTCAAAGACGCGCAGACCACGCCCACTGCCACACGTAGACGCCCGCCACCTCTACCGCCTCAGATAAGGCGGCAGATAGAGCGCAAGCGGGCGCTTAGAAAACTGTGGCAGTCCACCCGATGCCCTATACTCAAGGCGCGACTGAACAAGCTCGCCGACGACATCAAGACCGCCCTCGGACACCACCACGCGGCGAACTGGGAGAGCTACATCACCCGGACCGCCACGGAGAACGACTGGCAGGCGATTCACCGCCTTTGCCGTCGTCTGAAGAACGCCCCCACCCCAGTTCGCCCGCTCACCCATAGCGACGGGACGCCGAGGTACCGAGCCGAGGATCGCGCCGAGATCTTCGCCGACCACCTCGAACGCCAGTTCCGACCGAACCCGACCGCCGACGAAGCGCATCACGCAGCAGTCGAGCAACACCTTCGAGACTACTTCGCAACGCCGATAGCTCCCACCGAGGACCCCATGGTAGTATCCCCGAGCGCAGTCCGACGCGCAATATGGAGGATGCAGCCAAGGAAGGCACCAGGCGCGGATGGTATCACGAACCAGGCTCTGCGCAACGTACCCTTCCGCACGATTGCCACCATCACGCGCCTCTTCAACGGCATCCTCCGTACAGGAACATTCCCGGACTGCTGGAAGTCGGGGAACGTAATCATGATCCCCAAGGCGGGCAAAAACCCGCTAAAGCCCGAGAGCTATCGGCCGATTACATTACTACCTGCACTCTCGAAGGTGTTCGAGACGCTCCTGCTGCGGCACCTAGCGCCGCACATCACCCCAAGACCGGAGCAATTTGGGTTCAGGTCGGAACATTCCACCACGCTCCAGCTGTCGAGGGTGCTGCACGACATGGCTACTGCGCTGAACAAGCGCGAGTACGCCGTCGCAGTGTTCCTCGACATGGAGAAGGCGTTCGACCGGGTCTGGCACGAAGGTCTCCTGTACAAGCTGTCCACATCCTCGGCTCCCAGAAGGGCAGTCAAGATCATCTCCAGTTTCCTCAACAACCGGACTTTCCGAGTGGTGGTCGAAAACGCGGTGTCCTCTGCGAAGGGCATCGCGGCAGGCGTGCCTCAAGGCAGCTGCCTGTCTCCGTCCTGCTACTCATGGTACACCGACGACATCCCCGTACGGCCCGGCTCCAAGCTCGCGCTCTACGCAGACGACGCGGCGTACTTGACCGCGTCGATGAACGCCGCCCACGCCGCGAAGGTGATGCAGCGCAGCTTGGACGCCCTCCCGGAATGGCTGGGAAAATGGAAGTTGTCGGTGAACGTCCAGAAGACCCAGGCCATAGTAGTAGGACGGCACTCCTACCTCCCACCACCACTCAAACTCAATGACTCTGTAATTTCGTGGTCCCCGCAAGTCACGTACCTGGGGGTCACGATCGACTGCCTCCTGCGCATGACCCCACACGTGACCCGAGTCATCGGCAAGAGCCGAGCCGCCCGCTCGATGCTCAGGCCGGTGCTGTCGTCGCCGCAGCTCCCCTTACGGGCCAAATTGGGCGTATATAAAACATATATACGCCCAATCATCACCTACGCCGCCCCCGCATGGTTCGCCCTCACAAGCGAGGCGAACCGTCAGAAGCTCCGTGCGCAGCAGAACCTGTCGCTGCGCACCATCGTTGCCGCCCCTCGCTTCGTGAGGAACGACACTATCGTGCGGGACCTTAGGGTCGAGCCGCTCGACGACCACATCGCGCACCTGGCCGAGCGCATGCTCGACCGCGCCGACGCCTCCAGCTGGGACCACTTAAGGTCAGTAGCTCCACACCACACACGCCCCCCTGACCGGAGGAGACTCCCTCGGGACCTGGTACCGGGCGACACTGTCGCCCCCCCCGCCCCTGGCGCGCACACGCCGGGGCAGCACACGGGAACCTCCTAACGAAGTCGGCGCACGGTCGTAGATCGGCTCCTGCTGGGCCTCACCACATGGTGTCTCACCCGGTAGGGCCTTGATCTCCCGGCGCCGTGAAGCATAGGAGGTTTCCTTTCCCCCGTGATAGCTGCCCCGGGCCACAGCCCGGGCGCTCACACGCAGCGTCCACATTACCAGTCCCCAGGGACATAAGCCACGGGTAGAACCCACCCTAACTACCTGCCTGTAGTTACAGGCAGCGTTCAGAGACCTCGGTCAGGGGGCTAACAGCCCCGATACCGACTCCTCGGCGCCCTTGCGGGCGCCCGAGAAGTCTACCTCTCCCTTGCAATTCAGTCTCGCTCGAGCTGCCGGACTCTCAATTTACTGGAATAAAACTTGAAAACCATATTATGGAGTTTTGCTGTTACTATGGATCAACAACCCTCGATAGAGAACCATCCTGATGAATGTGACGTCAGCAATGATGACGTCACACCTTATTAAAAACAACGATGCTCGTCCTTCCTCGTCATCAGAAGTGGGACTCGAAGTGATCCTTGGAACTGCTTCATCACGACCTGTTGCGACTCAACCTTGGCTTCAAGCAATGGGGTCTACGCAACAGGGGCAACAGCCGATGATCAATGTACCTATGCCGAATACGTCCATGGGTGGGGTGCCACCTTAATTCTTCATGCACATGATGCAAATGAATCAGCAAATGTTCGAGCGTTTATGCAAGAGTTGTGGGAAGAGGGCGAAAACGAAAAGTCGCTCACGATCAAAAAAAAAAAAAAAAATGCACCTCTCTAACATCCGAGGTCTGCACTCCGATCTCATACCGGTCCATCACCACCATGAGACCGAAAAACCACATCTGCTGTTCCTCATGGAGACGCAAATCAGATGTCCTGCTGACGCAGCATGCTTGCGCCGCCCGGGGTAGACCCTGGAGCACAGTTTTAAGCCACGCGCTGGCGCCTGCGTGTGTGCTCGCGATGACGTCTGCTGTCGGCGTCTCCGTAACATTGAGGATTCCAGTTTCTCTGTATTGTGGGTTCTGGTGGACACTGGCTTGGAGCAGATACTATGCTGGTGTCTATCAGTCGCACACCGACAACATGGGGACAACCAGGTTGTTTCACTATCTTTCGGACTCGGCTGAACTGGCTCAGCTCAGGTGCCCATCGGCGCAGCTTGTTGTTCTGGGGGACTTCAATGCCCACCACCAGGAGTGGCTGTGCCCATGCCGGGGCACCGGCCATGCTGGGGGATTGGCGTGTGCATTCGCACTGACGCTTGGTCCCTCCCAACTGGTGACTGGACTGACACGGATGCCCGACATTGATGGCCATGCGGCCGGTTGCTTGGACCTTCTGCTGACAACTGATCCAGACCCATGTCAAGTCGCGGTTTCCTCGCCGTTGGGTGGCTCCGACCACTGTCTGGTGAAATCTGTGTCTGTCTGCTCGCCACCCGATCCCGATCTCAAGGGGACTAGGCGAGTATGGCGATACAAGTCAGCAGATTGGGATGGGATGCGGTATTTCTTCGCGTCTTACCCTTGGCTGCGCTTATGCTTCTCTTCAGACGACCCAACTTGCTGCGCGGAGGCTGTTTCTGGGGTGATATGCCAGACTATGGAATATTTCGTTCCATTTTCTGATGTCTCACTCCGAGACAAGGCCCGTTCATGGTTCGGCGCTGAGTGTGATAGTACTGAAGCACATAAGCTGCCAAGTCTTGCAAACGTGCGCTACGCAGGGCCCGCTTTGACCATATTGGACGCATTGGAGCCACACTAGCATCTTACCCATCTGGGAGTAAAGCTTTTTGGTTTCTTGCCAAATCGGTCGAAGCTTATTTCTGTCGGTCCTCTTTTCCGCCACTGCAGGAGCCGAACGGTTCATTAGCTCACACCGCCAAGGAGAAAGCAGACTTATTTGCATCTCTATTTACTAAGAATTCACAACTAGATGCTGCTGGTAAAAGTCCACCCAGGTTACCTCATTGGACTTCTACATTCGGCAAAAAGTGGTACTTAAACATTCTTTGCACTCTGGATGTGAATAAGGCTGGTGGTCCTGACGGCATTCCTCTCCAGGGTGGGGCGGTACTTCACATCTTTCTATCTATCTTCAGATATTAGCTGGATGCTCTGGATGCATTGGGGCGTCGAGCGAGGAGTCATAGGCAATGGCTCACTTGTGGAGGCAAGTCTTCGGAGCCTCGAGTGGCCTGCCTATCGGTTTTTTGTCGGTTGCATTTCGGGGAGTGTGCGGAGGTTCTGCATAACCTGATGCCCCCTTCACCCTTCCATCACCGGACGACTGGGTGCGGCGAGCGGTTTCACCCTTTTGTTGTTGACATTCCTTCGATACGCACGAGGCGATTTGCTTCCTCTTTCGTGGTGCGGACGGCTGAGGAGTGGAGTTCTCCTGCCGGGGTCGGTTTTTCCGGAGCGCTATGTTCTGGAGGTAAGCCTAAATTTAAACTTCGTCGTGCACCACAACCTGGTGATCAGGTAACCGTATCGGCAGAAGATGAGCCACTACCATCACCTGAAATAGAAATAGAGCCCCGTACCAAGCACATCAAGTGACGGGTTGCCTCAGCAAAAACTACGAGATCAAAGTGAAGAAGATTAATTGCCACAATAAACTGTGAGTTGAACATATTTACAAGATATTACCTTGAATTTAACTCTTTTAGAACCTGTGTATAAACACCTTCAACCTAGTTCCATACTCCCAGTAGAGCCTCTGTGTACCACGGCGAACAGGACCGCCCAGAGCACAGCATCATTACATCCCCTACGAGAATCTCCGAGAACCCTACGAGAACCTCCGAGAACCCTACGAGAACCTCCGAGAACCCTACGAGAACCTCCGAGAACTCTACGAGAACCTCCGAGAACTCTACGAGAACCTCCGAGAACTCGTCGAGAACTTCCAACATCTTACACACCTTATTAGCATTGATATTCCTAGACTAACATAGAAATGCATGTTTTTGCATAACAACTAAATATAAAGCAACGCAAGTTGCTCACAGATACCCAACTCAGAGAAAGTTATTTCTATTATTGCAGATGTCGCGAAGAACCCTACGAGAACCTCCGAGAACCCTACGAGAACCTCCGAGAACTCTACGAGAACCTCCGAGAACTCGTCGAGAACTTCCAACACCTTATTAGCATTGATATTCCTAGACTTACACAGAAATTACTATCTGTAATAATAAAAATAATACTCCCAAATATTTATTCAGTTCTGTCTTTAAATAAATTATTTAATCTGTTTTTTAATGAAAACGTAAATAAAATTCGTATAAAGACAACCGATTGGTAAATTGTGAATGCCAACTAAATAATAAAAGTAACTGGACCAAAACTTCTTGGACATGCCTATCTGAGTATGTTTCGCCGGATCGTCTCGACGAGGCCGCGTTGAAACCGGCAGTAGAATAACTCCACTGAGTTTGTTTCGCCGGATCTTCTCAGTTGGGGCGTATTGGATCCGGTGGTAGCACTAAAGCGCGTTCGTCGAGATACTTATGGTCCGTCTAAATAATAACATACTCAAAGGACAGAACTTAGATTTAATCATAGATGCAAAATAATAAAATAAAATAAATAAAATTGTACAATTACGCGACGAGAATCAACGAGGCTGGTGCAGAGCGCGCACCGCCTGTCAGAATGGCCGTATCGGCGCAACCACATAAAATAAGCATAGCAACAACACTTCATTAATGATAAACACATAAATACAATTACTCGTCTCATCAAAATAAATAAATTGTGAATCAATGCATGATTTGATAGAAACACAAATATGTTCATAAAATACTAGACTAATAAATAAGTATTCAGGATCAAATTATGATTTGTAAATCGTTGAAATATTTGTAGAAATAATTATCTGTTCACATAGTTTGAAAATTATCAAACTAAATTGTTTACTGTTTGTGAGCCGCTCGTTTAGTATAAATACGGCCGGCGGACCGATTGCAATTCAGTCTCGCTCGAGCTGCCGGACTGTACGGAGCTCCTCAATTTACTGGAATAAAACTTGAAAACCATATTATGGAGTTTTGCTGTTACTATGGATCAACAACCCTCGATAGAGAACCATCCTGATGAATGTGACGTCAGCAATGATGACGTCACACCTTATTAAAAACAACGATGCTCGTCCTTCCTCGTCATATATTATATCACAATATTTTATTAACCTAATTACAATATACTTTATTTTACATTGAGATTAGAGCGATTTACTCCCAAGCATTTTTGTCACAAAGATAATCAGAAAGTTTATAATAAGCCCTGCTGCACAATTTGGCTTTAATAGTCATTTTAAACTTATTTATAGACAAGTCTCTTATACTATTGGGAAGTTTGTTGTAGAACCGTATACATTGCCCCATAAAAGAGTTACTTATTTTGCGGAGACGGCTAGCATGAGCCACAAGATTATGCTTATATCTAGTATTTACACTATGTGTGTCGCTTTTTTTACAAAATGAGTCAATATTTTTATGTACATATAACACATTCTCATATATATATTGTGATGCAACGGTTAGAATATTTATTTCTTTAAATTTTTCTCTCAAGCTTTCTCGGGGACCCAGTTTGTAAATAGCCCTTACGGCTCTTTTTTGCAATATGAAAATGCTATTTATATCCGCGCAGTTACCCCAAAGAAGAATCCCGTACGACATAATGCTATGAAAGTAACTGAAATAAACTATTCTAGCCGTATCAACATCAGTGAGCCGTCTAATTGTTTTTACAGCATATGCTGCAGAACTTAATTTTCCTGACATTTTCTCAATGTGTGGTCCCCATTGCAGTTTGGAGTCAATGGTGATACCTAATAACACAGTGGTTTCCACAGGGTCCAAGCCATTTCCATTAATATTTACATTGGTGGAAACCTGTCTAACATTGGGTGTTGAAAACTTGATTAGTTTAGTTTTCTTATCATTTAAACAGAGATTATTAACATGAAACCAATGAACTACTTTAGAGAGTGCATCGTTAACTTCGTCATAATCATGTACTTTTCTATTAATTTTGAATGTCAAGGAAGTGTCATCCGCGAACAATACAATCTCATGTTTATCCCTTACGTAGTAAGGTAAGTCATTTACGTATATTAAAAACAGAAATGGACCCAGGATTGATCCCTGTGGAACTCCCATTACAACTGGTGATCCCGGAGATAGTTTGCCATTAATATCGACCTTCTGAATTCTATTACCCAGATATGAAGCCAGAAGTTCGAGAGCCTTATTTCTAACGCCATAGTGGTGTAGTTTCCTGACAAGAGTCTCATGGTGCACGCAATCGAATGCTTTGGACAAGTCGCAAAATATTCCTAAGGCATCTTGCGAATCCTCCCAAGCCGCGAATATACTTTTCAGTAAATGTATTCCTGCATCCACAGTTGAGAAACCTCTGGTAAATCCAAACTGCTTTCTGTGAAGTAAATTATGTCTATTAAAATGACTGAGCAACTGGCTAAGCATTATCTTTTCAAATATTTTACTAAGAGTGGGCAGTACTGAAACAGGTCGATAGTTCGAAGGGTCTGAACTATCTCCAGCTTTAAATAACGGTATGATTTTACTATATTTCATCAAGTCAGGAAACTTACCAGATGCGACACAACAATTGAATATGATAGCTAGATGTGGAGCTATAGCAGTAATTATTGAGGATATCGTTTTAACAGATATACCCCATAGATCCTTAGTGTTTTTCATATTTATGGATTTAAAGGCGTTCAAAATATCTTTGGGGCTGACTGTAGAGAATTCAAAAATTGTGCCGCATTCTACTACACTCTGCTTGAGGAGCAGCTCAGCAGATACCGAAGAAGACGACAGAGTCTTTGTAGCTATAATCGGAATGTTAGAAAAATATAATTCAAACTCAGTCGCCACCTCTATATCTTTTTTAATGTCTACATTGTTTATTTTTAAGTGAAAGTCACGACTACGTACTTTTGTTCTACCAGTCTCACTATTAATCATATTCCAAGTGGCTTTGATAATATTACTTGAATTTTTTATTTTGTTTTTTATGTAAGTAGACCTAGCATCGGAACAGGCTTCTTTAAATAATTTTGAGAATTTTTTGACATACTCTTGAAAAATCGGACAATGGTTATAAGTCTTTTCTTCATAAAGTTCATACAATTTATTCCGACTTTTATAAATATCAGGAGTTGCCCAGTCACTAAACGACACACGGTAACTTATAGATAGAATTTTGGGCGTAAAAATGGATCTAAACTCACTACTAATTAAATTGAATAAAGAGTTGTACATGTGATCCGCAGTGCTGTGATGGGGCAAGAAATCTATTTTTTCTAATATATTCATTTTAAACCTTTCTAAACGGCTTTCAGAAAATGGTATATAATTTATACTTTTTTTTTGTGTCGCTACTGAATTTGGAAAAGAGACTAACTGACCAGAGTGATCTGACCGAATCTTATTAATTATAGATTGCTGGAAGGGTTTTATAGTGCTAAAGATATTATCAATACAAGTAGCACTTGTAGCTGTAACTCTAGTGGGTTCAGTAAAGATATTATGTAAATTATATGACGTAAACAAATTTAAAAAATTATAACTTATTGAGTTTTTTTCTAATATATTGATGTTAAAGTCTCTACAAATTATAACAGTTTTATGGTTATTGGATAATTTATTCAAGGCATCCTCCATTATATCTGAAAATGCCTCAAATGGCGCGCAAGGAGGTTTGTATAGGCACACAACAATGAATCGCTCCAACTCAATGCATGAAATCTCGACTACTCGCTCAACAGAGAGGCTCACAATGTCATTTCTTATCTTAAATTTCAAATTATTATTTATTAATATTAAAGAGCCACCATGTATATGCTTTTCCCTGATGAACGAGCTTGCAACCTGGTGATTATTGAAGCTGAAAATGAACTGATGGCGCTTTAGCCAGTGCTCAGTTAAACATAAAATATCAATATCACTACAATTCAAGAACAACTCCAATTCTAACTCTTTTCCCATCAAACCTTGAATATTTTGATGCACCAGGTTGATAAATTTTTTTGTTACCTTATTTGTAAAATTTATGTTTGATGGGTTTACATTTTTTTCCATACTTTTCTGTACATTATATGGTAAATTATTATTAATTATTTGATTATTCGACACACTTGTAATATTTTTCATAATGCAAGAGAAGTCCTCTATTGTCGTATTATTTAATTTAAATATTTATTTACAGAAAATTCATTCATTACAGAATTACTTTTATTAATGTCAATATCAGTAGATATGTTACTGATGTTACTTATGTCAATATTACATTGCTCAATAGAAGCAATTTGTTTAGCCAAGTTCTTGGCTGACATGCAAAAAAAATAGGATAGCGAATGCGCTATCTGTCCTTTAATATATTTAGGAAGATAATAATAATTATCTTTGGTCAAATTACAAGTTTTACTAACAAGATTGTTAGTGTCAATAATATGGAACTTCTCCTTATTATGAGCACAAATAGTGTGCAAGTTCAAATTTAATTTATACCGTCTATTGTTTTCCTCCTGTGACAAGCTTTTGCTATAAGGGAATGTGAACAGTACAATTTTTCCTATATTTAAACAATTAAGGCTATTCATATATTCAATTAACAGTTTTTTGTTCATATTACCCCTATTTCCAATAAAAAGTACTAAAGAACTATTTTTATTGTATTTAAAATCAATAGCTTTTTTTATAATGTGGCAGTGGGAAGCACCAGGCATACAAAAGTTGATGTTTGAATGTCCCATTGAATTTAATAAAGACCCTAAGTTTTTACCAATCTCATCACTGAATATTACAATTTGTGACTTAATATTTAATTTCTCAGATGTGGTGCATTTATTATTAGTTTTTTGAGTATGGTTTACAGTTGTAGATTTATTAGGCTCAATACATTTATTGATTTTACATTCATTTAAAGAAGTTACATTTTCTAGCGAGGAACGGTCAAGAGAATGATTACATGATATGCAAGTGTTATTATTTGTAAATGAATTGAAACGTTCGTTATTATAATTGCCTATGTCAATTAGCTTATCCATTGCTAAAATATACTCTTTAATTTGTTTTTCTGACAATTTATATTTGTTTGATAGTGAACGGAGAGAATCTTGCAGCCGGTCTATTTCACATTGTTGAGTTTCCAATTCAGTTTTATGTTTCAAAGATGTGTTTTTGAATTTAATAGAATATGCTTTCATTTTTTCTATTAAGTCTAACCTTTCCCTAATTTGATTCTCATATTTAAAAAAGAATTTATGTCTCTTAATCATTTTCTGTGATTTTTTAATAAATTTGTTAATTTTGCTATATTTCTTTATTTTGGTTTTGCTACAGTCATTAACTGCCATAGATTTTCTTGTGATATAGCTGTTAGAAATTAGGGATGTAACAGTAGGCTTGTTATTGGCTGTAACAGATACCATAGTAAGGGCTTCCGCTATCAACTCATCATAAAGGGTTTGGTTCTGCGAGGTCAACAAAGTATTATTGGATGTTTCCAACTGTGACTTTAAAGAAGTTATTTCAATATGAGCATCATAAAGATCTTGTTCTAGAACACTATTCTTTTTAAGGAGGGTGTCATATTCTAGGTGGCAGTCATCAAACCTGTCTATGATGTGTTGTAGTGTATCCCTGGAGTCAATGGCGTCAGTGTATTGTAAATATAGCTGGGCCATCTGACTTTTTAATAGTTTTACTTGATCTAAAGACTCTGACAACACTTTTTCATTCTCTTCCCGTTCATTGTCATACTGATCACACAACTGTTTGGAGGCTTGGAGTTCCTTCAAAACCTTTTGGAGCTTGTCCTCCGCTTGGCGAGCCAAAGCCCCACGGGTAGTAACGCCAGACATAGTTATTGTTTATTATTATAGTTAGCTTAATACAAAATTAATTGTGTGAACAGACAACTTGAGGTTATGTTTACGTATTAAACTGTGCAATTATATGCAATCAAAACTAGTGTAACACAAATAAGAATACATACAATGCAGTATTACTTGAATATTATGATGTTTTGATGTGAAATTATAAGTAAATATAGTAAAAATTACCTTTTAAATCCGTTAACAAACACCGGTTATGAACTGTCAAACACACATGTTATTGAACACTAAATTTACGAAAATTTCACACTTCCAGCACTAATTCAATACGATAAACATAACAAATATCCTATTAATCGGTGATTTATTGATATTTGGGTTTAATTAAATGAAATAATTAAATAAATTTCAATAAAAAAATTGGGACAATTCAAAATCAGCTGTGTGCAATTTAGAGAATTAGATTAGATTAGAATTTTGGTATCCTTCATTGATTCTTTGAAAATACATTACTACAACAAAAAAATCTGCAATTGTACATAGTAATCATAATGTGTCCAAAATCATCATGGCATCTGGCACAAATGATTTTTGATTAAAGAACTGACAACAGAAAAGTTTTAAATTTAATTTAATTTTTGACAATCTCCAAAATAACCTAATTATAGGCTATTTTGACATACAACAGCAAAAATTCAACAAAACAATCAAGACAAACACAATGTCCAAACAACAACAGCTAAAACTTAACAAAAATATAATAACAGTGACAAATAACAGCAAACAAATTACCTACTCTGAATTGCATGCATGTCAAGTCAATGCTACTGCAGAATGAGAGCAGAGACTTGCTTGACTTGGTTGGTTGGTTGGTTGGTGTACAACATTTTCAAGCCAGGTGTCATGTTAATTTGCAGAAGTTATCTAATCTTATACAATAACGAAGCTGAACAGTTTGTTTGTTGGCCTAAATGTACTAATCTCGCAAACTACAAGATTTGAATTGAAAAATTCTTTCACCATGAGAAACCAATAATCCAGGAGTAACTTAGGCTATATTTAGTGATGAAGGTCCTATGGGATGGGGAATTACATAGGTGGTTCTATGTGTGGGAATAATAATATACTATAGTTAAATATACTTTAGAGAGCTAATTTTTTATATGCAGTACAAGAATTGCTTTTTGATCCATAATTCAATGTTAATTTTGCTAAAACTGAGTATTTGAGATGTCCGTTACATCTCATGTACTCAGTTTTAGCAAAATTACCATATTTTATTATAAAATAAATACTTACAACATCACTTTGAACTTGTGAACCTCTACCAATTGCCAGGTTACACAGAAGGTTATTGGCCAATGTACTTGTAGTTTCAGCAGTAAATATTGTTTTACACTCCAACTGTGCTGCATACTTTATGAACAAAGTTCTTTTAACTTTTAATAAGAAATCATTTCTAGCTGTAGGTAACATGCTGGTCACCATATCATCAAAATCTTTTGCATCATTATTTTTCGGAACTGGAATGCTATTTACTAATGGCAGCTGATAGTTATCATTCATGTAATCCGAAATGTGAACCATATACACATTGAAATTGTAATTAAGGCATTGATTCAAAATTGATTCTGCAATGTCTGAGCTGTTGTTGTCTAAAATAAAGCAAATTATTATTGTCATACACTGTAAATAATGCTAACCTAAAACTGTTGCCTTGTTTATTTTTTTTTAATGTTGACATATCATCTAAAACATTGATGATGCATTTATCAAATAAATACTATGCGCTAGATGTGTATAGTTTATACAAAATAGCTTTAGCTAATAAAATTAATTCAAACCATGAATCACTTAGTAGCGTAGAATAATATAACAATAACTTACCAATAATGTGTAAGAATAAGGGAAATATGCGTAGTTTCTTATTATTATCTAGTGTGAAACTATACGAAAGCAAGTCCAACAGAACTGTTGATCCAACACCTCCTGATATACATATCAAGACATTTTCATTTGGATACAAAACTTTATTTTTTCCAATACATGCACGAAACTTGTGATTTGTATTGACCATAAAACAGCTATCGCAATAGAAATCTTTTTTCCTCAGTACAACTGTTTTAACAGAATCACATTTTTTGCAACTCATAGTTATATTTTTGGGGACTACTTTTACTAAATAAAATATTGAAAAGTATTGAAAACTTTAAAATAACCACAAAGTAACACAGAGTTAAAATTAATTAAATCTGTCAAACTTTTTCAATTTTAAGTTATTCCACAGATAAAACAGCGCACAGATAATGAAAAAAACCCTTTACACGATTGGAACAACTTATCTGAAGATGGTGGATAGATGGTTGATGACGTTGAATCTAGATCTTTGTTACACCATAAACGTAATATTTTTGATAGGTACAGTCCCACCAACTTATCTGTGAAATGCCAAAAGTAGGAACTACGGCCGCCATGTTGAAATGTCATTCGATTGTCAGTATCTACTACATTCGGGTTCTCTGTGATTTCTGTTGATTAATTGCTATATTTACAACGTTAATTATGCCGAAAGCGATTAAAAGTGATGCTCGAAGCATTATTCTAAAGGTTAAATCCTTTTTTGAAGAAGAAGCTCCCCGTAAATTTCCCGATATTTATGAATTTGATTGATGTAAGAGTCGACTAACCCGCAACAAGAAATAGGTACATATCTACTGATATTAGAGATGTGTCCCTCACTCATGAGGTGCCTCATTTGAGGTACTCGTGATCGCAAATTGAAAGAGTTACTCGAATTTCAACATTGAACCACCTCACTACTCATTCATGCGTCAAAAATTCAAGAGTGAAAGATAATTATGTGAGTGAGGGAGACGTAAAAATCTGAATCGTGAGTACTAAAGAGTTGACGCAACCGTCCGCCCCGCTGCCTCGGACTATCGGCTGAATTCGGCTGAGTTCGGCACGGGCTCGGCTCGGCTCGTAAGATACCACTGATATAGTACTAACTATTCTGAGTAAGATACGCTGACATACGACTCCTCGCCTCAAATGAGGGGTACCTCGTGAGGACCTCGCGAGGCAAAATGAGGTACTCCTCAACCTCATATAAAAATGATGAGTTACCCATCACTAACTGATATTTACTTTTTAATATTGCCACTATTCATTCGTACTTACATATAGCAAACATTGTGTGTGTGACGTTAACGGGTTGATGATGATAATGTGTTATTTATTTCAGGTGTGAGTCAAGGGTAGACATGCGCAAAATAAATCTTTTAAAGGAACAGAGATTTATAAATCTTTTTGATAAGAAGATTTAAATCACTCTTTTAAATCTTTAAATCCCAAATAACTCCCATCTTCTAAATAGCTTACTCACTCACTTCATCTTTTTTCTTTAACCAAAAGCAATGCTTCAGCGGGTGAATTGAATAATCATTCACTTGCATTTTGATGGGCTAGTCAATCAATATTTTTTTCAAGAAGATATTTTAAAGATTGATTATCCTATTACTTAAGTACCTAATCTAGTAATTATTTATTTACAAGTTCTATCACTTTATCTAATACCTAAGAATGTTAATTGCCATGCTAGCATCGATTTCAATTACCCTACACTTCATTTACATAAGTATTTATTTACAAAACATCCGTTCAAACTCGTACTAAGTCCATATTTCGATAGCTACACAAAAGAAACTTCACTTTATTTATCAAGGAAGTTTATCAAATTATTATATTAAAAGTTCAAATCACAGCTAAAAACAATGCAATAATTATTAATACAGCTGTACAGTAATAACTTGTACACAATGTACACGGCTTACGATTGTTAATATGTTTCAAAAAAATGTAAACAAAATCAACGAAATTATGAGCGATCATAAGTTTACATTAGATTTAACACTTTGTGTCAAAGACGGAAGAAATAGTTTCGTTCGTACATGCGAGATTTAATGAAAATTCCATCTTTGTAATATGCATAGACAGACTTTGAACATACAAATCATTCTCCGTCTCGTTTTGTGTCGCCTAATCCTGCAATAGTCATTTCACTCTACATCTTTTCATATTCAATCAATCTGAAGTGAGTGATTTAAAGATGTATTGAGAAAACGAGGGAGTTACTGATTTATACATCTTTTGTGACGGATTTAAATCTTTTTTACGAATCACTCCTGAGTTACACATCTCTAGTCAAGGGCTCATATCTAAAATAGTAAAAGAAGGGCATGTAGCAGAAGAGACTGGTACAAAAATTCGGACCCCAGGCAAGGAGAGGCAGCGTAAAACGGGATTTATACATGTTCATTTATAAAAGTTCATGAGTTTTATTCCAATAAAAAGGAGCTACCAACTATCAAGAAGCTTTTAGAGGTCTTAAAGACAGAAATTAATTACACAGGACAAAGAGAAAGTCTTCGAAAACTGCTTCACAAGATGGGTTTTCGTTTTAAAAAGTCTCAGAGTAACCGTAAGTTACTAATGGAGCGTAATGTAGTATCAGCTTGGAGAGCAAAGTACTTGCATGCAGTGGAAAAAAATAATAAAGGTCCACAACCTCAGCCGCTAATTTATTTAGACGAGACATATATTCACTCATCGCATACATCAGGCAAATGTTGGCAAGGAGAGGGTGTAGACGGAGTATAAGAGCCTGTATTAAAAGGACAAAGGTATATTATTGTATACGCAGGAGGGGACACTGGATTTGTTAATAATCCACTTCTCGTTTTCAAGTCTAATACTAAAAGTGGTGATTATCACGATGAAATGAACAGTACTAATTTTAAAAAGTGGGTTATTGAAAAACTGGTGCCTAACTTACAGCAGCCATCAATAATTGTAATGGATAATGCTCGCTATCACCGTGTTTGCATAAATAAGGCTCCAAATACGAATTCTTTAAAAAGAGATATGCAACTATGGTTGACACAAAATAATGTTGACTTTGGAGAAGAGTTCACAAAACCTCAGCTGTTAGAAATAATAAAAAGAAACAAGCATGAACCTGAATATGAAATTGGAAAAATATTAGAACAAAATGGACACAAATGCTTTTACTTACCTCCCTATCACTGTGATCTTAACCCCATTGAATTCATTTGGAGCACAATGAAAAGAAAAGTAGCTGAAGTAAATATTGACCATAAAAATGCTGAGATTCCCCGCCTGGTTCAAGAAGCCTTTGAAACCATTACAGTTAATGAGTGGGCACAGCATTGCAAACATGTTCACAAGTTAGAAAAAGAATATTTGAAACAAGATTCGTATTTGGATAAGCCTTTTATAATAGAAGTAAGAAGTGACACAGAAACAGAAAGTGATAGTGATGATGATGATGGTTGCATGGAAATAGGAGGTATATTTCCTCACAGCCTGGATGAAGTTGGGCGTGCAGGTTGTTCAAAAGACCATAATTATTGTAAACCTGGTTTCAATAAATGAATTATTCTAAAACTCATGTTTTATTATATCCAATTGCTAGGTCAGCTCCTGTAGATATGAAACTAGCCGACCGCCAGCGACCTCGTCCACTGACAACTTAGTCTGCCCTATCCCGTCGCTCCTATTGGTCGCAGCGTGATGTTATATAGCCTAAAGCCTTCCTCTAAAAATGGGACTGTCCAACAGCAGCTAACATGAATTTTAGGTTACAGTTACAGGTTATCTACCCCTAATCAATTCATCTTTGCCATTTTTTCGAATATTTTTTACACATTTAATGAATGTATTAATGTATAGACATAGATAATAAAGTACTAATTATATAGATTACCTTAATAACGTATCTAATTTATTACTACGCTAAATACTAGGCAAATATGCCCAATTCTGGGAAATCTATATTAACTTGCAACACTATGTCGATGGTGTCGCCGCCACTCAGTTCACAGATAAGTTGGTGGGACTGTAGGTTCTTATTTAGGGAAATCAAGGATACGGCTGTTAATGTCAGCATTCGTCGGCAAAAGCAACCGCTTAGCTTTGGTGAATGCTGACATTACAAGCATGTACTCATGCGTTGCGGACTTTCTATTCCAATATAGGCCCAGGCTTAGGTAAAGCAAGCCAGCGTATATGCTCATGCGGAGAATTCATAAATAAATATTATTTGGCTGTTGTGGTCAAGCTGTGGTATTGAAAACAAAATGTGACACAAGACAAATAACTGTAGGTAGGTACATAGTAAATTCCTTGGAATTAAAGAGTATATATACAATTTTGTTTTGTTTCTAACTATTGACCGCTAACTTTCCGCACAACTTCCGTTCCCGTAGGATATTCAAAATTAAATATAGCCGGGTAAATGTGGTATTTAAAACTGAAAATAAATTCTAATCGGATCAGTAATTCCCGAGATAAGCGACGACTTCCCAACAAAAAAATATGGAGGAATAAAAGTTTCCTGCTCTCTGCAGTCCTTATTCACTTAAATTTGGTCACCGGAACATTTAAATGTTGCTAAGAAATGGGTATAATATTTAATTAGAAATATTTAAAGCATACCTATACTTAAAATATTTCTTATTGAATAATATATTAATTTATTCTATAGCAATCGGTTTTATAATGACTATAACTAACTACATAACCATCGTAAACCTAGATAGAGGGAAGTAATTATTCTATAAATAAAAAATACATATAAAGGAAATGCATGGTAAAGGCACATTTATTACTCCGTTTTTAACTAAACATTTTCGGTTGCTTTATTAAACTTTATTGAAGGCAGCAATATCCACACTTTGAACCTGAAAAGAAATAATATTAAGGATCAATATTGAATAAAGAACGAATAATTTAAAATTCAGATTTCATCAGCAAACAGAAAGAAAATCTATACTAGTAATATACAGAGGGATGATTTGTATTTTTGTTTGTAAGAAATCAATTAAAAACGACATTTCCACAATTATATTACCATCGGAAAGCTACTTCATCTATGAGGAAAAGGAGTGAACTTACAAAGTCTTCAATTTTCTCCAGTTCTTCAGTTAACCAATCAATAGAAACCTTGTCATCTTCAACAACACAAGAGATCTGTAGCTTATGAATTCCATATGCTAGTGGCACCAGTTTTGCAGCACCCCAAAGGAGACCATCAGTTGCAATTTCTCTAACGGCTTTCTCCATAGCTGCCATATCTGTCTCATCATCCCAAGGCTTTACATCCAAAATAATATTAGATTTAGCTATGAGGACAGGCTCTGGAAAAAAATAACAGTTGTATAAGGTATTTTAAAAAGAGCATAAATAACTGAAAATGATTAAGAATTTGTTTAACAATAGATTTGAAAAGTGAAAAAGCAAATTACTGTGTAATGGCTCTATTGCTACATACCTATACTAATCTATATATATAAAAGAAAGTCGTGTTTGTTACAACACTTATAACTCGAGAACGGCTGGACCGATTGCCATGGTTTTTGATTTGTTGGATTTGTTTCCGTCCCGAATAGCAGAATACATTTTAAAAACAAAAGAAAGTCGTGTTAGTTACACTATTTATAACTCAAGAACGGCTGAACCGATTTGGCTGAAAATTGGTAGGGAGGTAGCTAAGAACTGGGAGAAGGACATAGGATACTTTTGGGTAGGGGTAGGGTAGGGTAGGGTAGGGTAGGGTAGGGTAGGGGTAGGGTAGGGTAGGGTAGGGGTAGGGTAGGGGTATGGTAGGGTTAGGGTAGGGGTAGGGTAGGGTAGGGTAGGTGTAGGGTAGGGGTAGGGGTAGGGTAGGGGTAGGTGTAGGGTAGGGGTAGGGTTAGGGTAGGGGTAGGGGTAGGGTAGGGCAGGGGTAGGGTATAAAAGTCCACCCGTGCGAAGCCGGGGCGGGCCGCTAGTATTATATAGAGGAAAGATTTGTATTGTAGGGTGTGTATGCCGATTTCAAAAATTATTTCATTATTGGAAAGCTACATTCACCCTGAGTGACATAGGCTATATTTAATTATGAAGTTCCCACGGGAGCGGGAGTTACGCGTCCCGCGCGCGGGAAGTCAATGTATTATAAAGGGCCTAATCTACAAATACAGTAAAATCAATTGACAAGCAACCAACTGAAATGCAAATTGTTGTGCTATCTCAGCTAATGCTATCAAAATGCACATATTTTGTGAGTGCTACACTATTGTGTGTAAAGTAATATGTAAATAATGAATTTGACATTAATTATTTAGCTTTAGTTAAATACTAACATGATGTCTTTTAAAGTAGGTATCAAAGTGCTCCAAAATTAACAATAAGTCAAAGATTAATTAGTTTCTGATACAATATTATTGATATATTTCATATCAGAAACTTATGTGTAAAACAATTATGTTCAAATAATATATTTGTACTGAATGTACTATTAACAGTCATTTAAATGCATTATTCATAAAAAAATTAATAAACTATTTAAAGCCAATTTTTTTTTTAAGTTATTGTCTATTTATATAGATTCTAATAATTATAGGAAAATATTTTAAAGAAATAAGTTAAATTTATCATCAATGAAATGAGGGTCATTGCATAAGGTTAAATAATAATCAAAATTGCAACATGCTATCATGATAATACATATACTTTGAATTAATTATTAGCATATCAAGTCTAACACGTATGGATTGGATGCATCAAGGACTTAATGTATTGTCATGTGAGTAGTCCTGTAGGCAACTCATGTAACAATATTACTATGATTTTGATATAAATATCTTCGCTACTCAGGGTCTACTTTGCGTGCAAAAATTATTTAAATATGTCAATTTATTAAGTTAATGTAGCTTCAATAAGTCATAGTCTTATTATTATTATGTGATTAGCCTCATATGTTTTATTAAATTGTGCTAATCACCATATCTATTCATAAAAAATAGGTATATAATCAAAATGTAGCTTACTTTTGGCCTTTTTGGCATTATATGCAGCTAAACGCTCTTCTCGTATTCTGGCTGCTTCTGCTGTTTCCTCTTCATCATCGGAACCGAAAAGGTCAACACCATCATCTTCATCGTCATCCTGAGCTTTTGCAGGTGCTGCTGCCTTTGGAGCCTACACAAAATGAAAATTGAACTGTATAATCATTACTATTTAATTTTATGGAGTATGAGCATCCAGCACACCATTTTACTCTGTGTAACTCCTGTTCCCATAGGAACTATATAGCCATAATTAAATATAGCCTTCCTCAATAAATGGGCTAACACAAGAAGAATTTCACAAATGGACAAGTAGTTCTTGAGATTAGCAAGTTCCAGCAAACTGACTAACTTGTAAAGTATAGATTTGATAGAAGCGACAAAATGTTTTGCAATTGTAAAATTGGTCAAATTATCAATTTTATGAAGAATAAAAATGTTGCTTGAAATATATATAGAAAATCTTGTATACTGCAGTACATACTAACTTTCTATTTCAATAATTCATCTAATCTAAAGTTGATTTTAATTTGTAAATAATTTTTCCACATACTTTTACTATACTTTTTTATCAAAAACATTAAAATTTTGTACTAAAATAGATCCTATTGTCTTAAAACAAAGCTTTTTTTAGTTATAGCTTTATGAATACATTCAGTAACTCACTGGAGCAGCTTTGGCACCACCTCCTGTTGATTCTAAAGTCTCTACTCTGGCCTGAAGACTGATGACCAGGTTGCGCAGGTCATCAATAGCTTTCTTCAGATCACTGTTCTCCTTCTCCAGGGAGTTGACTTTGTTGTTTAATTCTGTGTTAGGGACTCCAGCTAGTGTGGCGACACTGTCCATCTGTAATATTTAATTTCATTATTTATTATGCCTAAAAGTATTCATCAAATACTAAAAGAATATAGCAAGAACTACCAGAACTACTACTGAAAATGGAATTAGATAACTATGATGAAAAAAAAAGAAACAAATCAACATTAAGCAACTGTGTGAATATGAATTAATACTGTTTACTCACACATTCTAAGGAATCTTTGATATGCTGTCTAGCCTTAGCCACTTCACTGGCCAAGGAAGAGCGGGCTACTGAGAGTGGTGTGCCTTGAACCTATAACAGTTCATTATTATTTAAAAACCATTACAAGGTTTTATTATTATTGATGGCATTTTAATATGAAACATATGTTCAAGTTAACAAAGTAGTTGATGTGTTTTTATATGAATTTAAGAACACAAACCTTAGAAAGCTTCTCGTAGTAGGTCTTCTCAGCATCATTGTAGATGTTCTTGTCCAACCAAACTTTTTCGTGAACTAAGGCCGACATTCTGAAAATGTAATAAAAATGATCTTTGTTTATGTATACAATTTGTCGTAAAGTTATTTTACAGTACTTTGGGTCCGTACAAATATAATGGTATTTTAATTTACCGATTTAGTTCGTTATGTATATACGTGTACGATTATTTACGATATCAGATCTACCTACAAGGTTAAGTTCAATTAATTTTGTAAAAATAATTATTATGACTTCTAAATGTAATTGAATGTAACCAAAAATGATAGAATATTAATATAGATTCTTCTCAAATTTGAAAAAATAAGTGAAAAGTATAACTTGACATATTGAGGCGGCAGATAAAACTTTCAAATTTAGATTCTATTTGAGGTTATGTGGCTATAATATACGATTTTTAACCGATATTGAATAACAGAAAATGTAAAAATACTTACATGAAATGTTCTTTATTGGTGGCACTGGAAATTAGATAAATATAACACAGAATCCCTAACTTATATCGTAAAATATCAACAGGAACTAAAACCGCACTCGTCGGTTTTAGATGGTGGGCACGGAAGGAAAGAGATGAATTCAATTGAGCGAGACAATAAACCTTTCAACCAATAACATTTCAGCAACTATTCCACGACGACAATGGTGTTACCGCATCTAAAAGTAAGTTCCCGCATTTTAAATTATTTTTAAAATGATGTTTTTTAATATTTACATATTATTTTGGTTATGCGCTACTGTAACTTAACCAGAGAAATATCTTTTCTATTCATAAATCAGTCAATCAATATAGTGGGCTGCCAATTGAAATTAACTTTTGCAAATAACAACTATAACGTACATATATACTAAATATATAATATAGGTATACTTTACAACAAATATATAATTTTTTTTTATTATTGAAATTCCTTTGAATACCCAAAAAAAATACCTATAAGTGATAATTATTTCTGACAGTTTTAAATAGATTTACAAGAAACAAGTATCAATGCTTATTATATCACTTTTATAATTTTAATAGTCAACAATATAAAACAAATGTACGAAAAAACAGATAATAAGGTCCTCAGTATATAAATATTGAATCATATAACGGATTATGAATGCATATTTTACAAATATTCAGGATTGTCTTCTGAAAGGTTTTCACGTATAATCAACTAGTGAAAACGAACGAATAATTTATTTTGGCTTAGTGAGAGACAATTTGCCGGAACAATTGGTAACCCACTCCATAAGTGTCGCATGATGTTCGTAATTGGTTCGCTGGGTTGGCTGCGTTCAGATGATTATTTATATAAGTGAAAACGTCTTTAGACGCGTTGAAAATTTTTGAGATTAAAAAACACTGAACTCGCGACACCGACACCACAAAAACAAAAAAGCAATTATATTTTAAAGACCATGAAACATAATCGACACTAAATGTCAACTCAACGATTCAAGTATGGAATAGAATTCCGTCTCTTTCCAATTAACATATTGTTTTATTTCCTTCTCGTGTCGCAGGCCATTATTGGCGTAGGTACAGACAAAACTATGCATTCCCTGAACCTACAATTAGTCGGTGGCATACCGATATGGCCGAGAACATGATACTTTCAAAATAGCTCTTTGGGTTCGCTCCAATTCCAATAGAGTCGTTTTCAGAGCTCCACCCCAGGAGGTAATGCAGAAGGTTATAATTGATTGAGCCGGGGCAAAGTAGATTAGTCTCAATATATTATTGTTGTGTACTGTATGGTGAATACGTATAATAGTTTACGTAGTATGCTGTTAAGTGCATATATGTGCTCTTGGAAGGTTAAATTTTTATCGACCTTAACTCCAAGCTTTAGAAAGTGGTGGGCAAGCACATCTATAGTTTATTTTTCCAGAGCAGGAGTGGGATATTATAGTTCTGTTGCACTGATCTGTATATATATATATATATATGATCTGATTTGGTGGATCATATTTTAGAGTGACCCAGGTAGTTTATTGTAAATTTAGCGTCAACAAGTAATTCTGTAACCATTTGAATAAGGTGTTGATGCCTGACTGCGTATAATTATGGACAACTTTTCAAGAGGAAGCACTGAATAAAAGGAAAGTGACATCAGCCAAGCTTATAATTTCAACTTGAGGATTAGTGAGCTTCCCGAGATCTTTAATGAAGATGAGGAACAAAGTAGGTCCAAGAATACTACGCTGAGGTACGCCTACGGTATGCCGTAACATTGCGCTTTTCGGTACTAAATTCATTTATCTTTACTCGTTGGGTACGCCCACTTAGGTAATCTTTAAAAAGTTTCAGTGTTACTCCTCTAATTCCCAAGCTTTCCTTTTTGTTTATTAGAATTGGCACATAAACCGTGTCAAATGCTTTAGCGAGGTCTAACAATATTCCATTGACTATTTCGCCTAAATCTAATTTGGTTACTATGAAGTTAGTGAGGTTACGCACCGCATCAGAGGTATACCTCCTCGGGCGAAAGCCAAGGAGGTACGAGCCCGAGGTAGTTCACGAGTCTGCTGTTCATAGCACGTTCCAGAATTTTAGACGTAACAGTCGTATACGACACGATTTCTGTCCCAATTTGTAAATTGGGCGTATTATGGCTTTTTTAAACGCATTGGGGAATATTATATTATATTATTAATATTCCCTTAGAGAGACAAAGGTTAGTAAGTAAGTTCTTTATTGCTTTCATGTGTTACAAAAGGTACATATATAAGTAAGCGGCGGCTCATGGAAATTTCATGTTTTATCAAAAGATTGGTAGATATAGCACCGCACAGTCGAAAAGTCTTCAGTATGTTAGCTACTTCGAACTCGTCAGTCGGTAGCATTCATATCGTCTATGGTATTGCTACCGACTGATTATATGATTGCTACTGAGTACGAGTGATGTGGGTTCCTTGTTCATTGACCATTGCCCATTGTTTATTTTGTTAGCCATTTTTTCACCTATTCCAGCAAAAAAGTTGTTAACCCAGTTTACTGATCGGACTTAAGTGGTTGATGAGTTTAAGAAATGTGATGACATCTTTGTACCTCTATGCGTAATATTGTTTATAGTGGTCCATATCTGATTTGACAACCTCCGTAGCGTAGCGGTATTTGGCATGCTTTAAATCTCGGAGAATCTACGATCCCCACGCCGGACAGGAAATCTTTGTGTAAATACTAAGATTTCTTTCCGGATGTGGTTGGTTGAGAGACTACCCTTCGTGCCCCGGAAAGAACGTTAAGCCGTTGGTCCCGATTATTATAACATCATCCATAATAATCGTATTTCAAGGAACGGGCAGAATCGTTTCCTTGTGTGGCACAACACAATACTGCGATCACCAACCCGTCTGCCAAGCGTGGTGACAAATACCCTCCCTCGGAAGGAGGCCCATGTTCAGCAGTGGACGTTATACGGGTCCGGCGTGGGGATTGAACCCACGGCCTCCGAGATTTAAAGCGAGCAGAGATGTGACTTATCTAAGATACAAGTATCTGAAATACAGATACAAGATACGTATTTCCATCTTGTATCTAAAATACTTTTAAATAAATGTATTTTGTATCTAGTATTTAAATTTATTTTGTTAGTTATCTTAGTATTTTATAAATACTTTTTCTGATAAAATACTTTTAGTAATATGTTAGTAGAAATTTATAAAGTAAATGCGTAAAACTGAACATGTCCTTATTAGTCGATCATCACATTGATAGATGGTGACTCTTTCTTTCTCACGGAGGGTAGTCCCTTAACCGACCAGAACCAGAAAGAATCTTAGAATTTACACAAGGATTTTCTGTCCGGCGTGGGGATCGAACCCACGACCTAGTGATTTAAAGCGAGCCAAATACCGCTAAGCTGCGGAGGTTGTCAAAAATAAACTTAAAATCATTACAATAAAATCTTGTTTTTTTCCAAAATTATTTTCATCTTAAGAGTAGAAGTATTTAGAAGATAAGTATTTTGTATCTAGTATTTCAGATACTATTCTCGAAAGTATTTTGTATATGGTATTTGAAATACTTAATTAAAAATTATCTTGTATTTTGTATTTCAGATACTTTGTTCATATTTTGTACATCTCTGAAAGCGAGCCAAATACCGGTACGCTACGGAGGCTGTCTGCCTTTTTAGTTATATGGTGAAAAAGACCAATATGATTTGTTTTTAGTGACTTTGAAGTCCTTTAATACGCATAGGATTACAACTTCAGATTCGATACGCTCGTGATTCAATTTTATAGCCCTTTTCTTGTTCGGGATTCAAACTTGGGAATTGTTTTTTTTTTGTTGAGCATGATGTAACACAATATTATGCTGCTGAATTTACTTTATTAGAGATTGAAGTTTGCAGTAACTAGTAGGTAATCAAACGTGATAAAAAATTCGTGATTTATACACATCATTTTTAGTAGTCATAGATCTCAATCGCGGTACAATTTTAAAGTAAATCGTTACCAGTATATCCGTGACTACGACTAGTGTAGGTAACTCATATCGAAATGTCGGATTAATAAAAAGGTAATGATTTGCTTTAAAATTGTACCACGGTTTGGAGTTTTGTGCAACTCCTGTGGGAGTCCTCCCGACCAATCAGATTGGAAGAACCATCCGATGCCCTCGTAAAACCGAAGTCCGAGAGGCCCACAAACTGTAAAGTATAGCGACAGTTGCACAAAACTCCTCTAAACAACTAAAATCATAATCCCTCAATCCCTACATTAGCGACTGCCTTGAGCCGAGTCCCAAAAGGGACGCGTTTGCTTAGTTTTTAGTTATTAAAACATTTAATAAGGCTGTAGCTCTGCTCGCCTTTATGCCTGATGAAGTAGCAAAAGCTTCGTGGATAATTACATAAATGTCCTGTTTAAACGACTAGGTTAAGTAGGTAAACATATCTAGAGCTCAGAAGCATAAAGTCGGATGTGCCATTATACATCAGAAACATTCGTCATAATATGTGCCTTTATCGTAAACTGGCACTTACGCCCAAATGCTTCTGAAGTATATAGTACATTCATCCTTATGCTTCAGAGGTATAGAATATAATATTACCTATAGGTTACTCTTAAATCTTTGATTCATAAAGTTAACCTGTAATACCTGTATATTCCATAATAAAATGTATTAAATGGTATTTCATTATCGATCTTTCTTAAATGGTACAACATCTACCCCGTCCGTGTAATGTGTTACACACCTGTTTTGTGTAGCTTTCACCGCTTATTTAAACAATTCTTGGAAGTTAAATAAGAATCCGCAGTCCCTTGTCGGCCAGTGTTCGAGATTCATATAAAGATTGCCTATAAGTAAATAACATAAATATCCTTATACTATAGTATTATCTTATTAGTTAGGTACATTGTATCTGGTTAAGATACCTACGAGTTAATTTGTAGTTTCAATGAGTCATTGCAACGTATGACTGTAAAGATAGGGAAAAGTACCTGTACCAACCAAGATTATCTTTATGAATAAAAATTGGGTTATATTCAAATAAAATACGTGACAGGAGAACACGTTATGTTTGTCCAAAGAGTAGGTCCACTTAGAAATTGATTGTATTATAAATTATCATCAGAGTAGGCACCGCATTATTATGTACAGCATTATAAACAGGCAAACGCTGCTATCCGTTGCCTGGTAGGTATGCGATTGTCGTAGATGCTGTCATGATGAACAGGAGCAAAGGCTTAACGTACTTTGTGTGGCACAGAAGGTAGTCCCACAACCAACTAGACTCCTAAAGAAATCTTTAATTTTACACAAAGACTTTTGTCCGGAAAGGGAATCGAACCCATGACCTCTGAGATTGAAGGCGAGACTTACACAGTTACGGCTTCCGTAGCAGCAGCTGTAATAGACTTTAATACCTTTTTTTTTTGTTTTAATCATTGTAAGAACAAAGCCTTGAACAAGGTATTTAGAACATCGTCCCGTCCCAAAAATTCCTTCAATTAGTAAACAATAAAAAAATAAGTTGTTTAAGGGACGTGAATAAGCTTTCATAGTTCATCATCAAGTCAATCATTCAAGTTGTGTCTATTAATGGTTGCATCTGTCGATCTAAAGCGGGCTTAATAAAAATATAGCGACCGCTTACTATGCTCGAGCCATTAATACTTTTTTAGAAGATGAAAGTCGGACTGCATTCTCCAGTTTGACACCAAACTAGTCAGTTAGCGCTTTAAGCGCCCTGTAAATAAAGGCAGAACAAAGCAAAATTCATTAAACACATTAACTTTTATTAAGAAGGTGATTTGTAATACCTTTGGATATCCTTTTTATTTGTTTGTTACTAGCTTTGTGGCTTCGCTCCCATTGTTTTTTTTAATAACAAGTAGGTATCATAATGTTACTTGTAATATCTCCAAGAATATGGGTGTCATGGTGATCGGTTAAGTAGTTTTCGCGTGAAAGCGTAACTAACAAACTGACATTCACATTTTAATATTATATGTTTATTTAAATTGTATAGTTTTATTACTTAAAAAAGCTATATGGCATACGTATACGATGTACGAACACGTATACGTATGCCAGTTAGATAGTTTAATAGTTTATAACCAGGATTGTTAAACATCCTAGCCAAAAATATAACATCGATCCATCTTAAATTTTATGGAGTCGACATATCGAATATATCTCCCGCCTCTTGCTTATTAGCTCGTTTGAGTGGAGACACAAGAGTAGATATGTTTGCAATAGGAAGTATCATATTTGTAGCCACTGAACACGCGAAGATTTAATACCTCTCTACTGCAGTAGCATCGCAAGATGAGCCTTTGTACATTGTGTATCCGGCAACGACCGTCCAGAGGGCATAGAGAAAACTATATGACAGTGGTGCGATCGCTTTACTTATCACAAAAACTTTGTGTGTTTTTGGGCTGGCCGAAACGTCTTTTTTTATATTGCGTGGTATCTTACTGTTTGCCTTATGAAATCACAAAGTCGCTCAGAAAGCTATGGAAAGAGAGCTATGCTCGGCATTTCCCAGCGTGATAGAATCAATAATGAAGAAATCCGCAGGATAACGAATGTCGCTGGCAAAGCTTAATGGATCAGCAAGCTGAAATGGTAATTGGCGTGACACGTAGCTTGAAGGACTGCCGATGTAGCAGAAAAGTTTTCGAGTGGAGACCACGGACTGGCAACTGCAGCGTTAGATAACCGTTTGCCCGATGGACCAACGACCTCATAAAGGTCGCAAAGGTCGCAAGCCGGGAATTGTCGCTGACACAATAGTATATGTTTATAAGTGATACCTATAAAGCTACAGTAGCAATAAAACCCTATTGCATCTGAGACGGCATTGCACACTTACAGCGTTAATGTAATGTTATTCTCTTATGCAAACTGCACCACTGTAAAATTTTGAATTCCAATGGGCAGTTTCTGCGTAGATGTTGTTTTACCAACCAACGTAATGTGCAATTACAATACACCGTGAAATTTTAATGGTTGTTTTCCCGAAGCAGAACAACTTGCCGTCGGTAGTACTATCGATACATTTTTTTTTTTTTTAGGCATGTTTTGGATTTAAAATTATTAAAAAAAATATTAGACAACTCGAAAGCGTGATAAACAGTAGTAACACTAGACGGAGTGAACGGACCTTGTAGGTACTACTCGAATCGTACGCGCTGCTGACAAAGTAAAGAATGATCCATAAACGTTCAAAGCAAAATAAGAGCTCAATCGTAGTTATACGGCATAAAATAGCCTGCACGCAAGAATCACAAACGAGCCGGCTTCCTCTGTAATAAGCCGCGCGGCGCCGACGCCGCGCTGGAACGCCCCGCGCTCTCCTTCGACTCCCTCCTTCCTTAGTTGTCCCGTGAACGTCGGAAGCGCAGCACGCGTTATCTTATTACTTTATTAGTATTATGGATCGACATTACAGTTTTAGTAATTTAGAGTACGTCGCTATGGTGCAACTGTACGCTAGGGCTAATTGTAATTCCCATACTGCCTGGCGTCTTTACGCCGAGCTGCAACACTTGGCGTCACTCCGTCTTCGCGGAGTTCTGAACCCTCAAGTCATACAGGACCGGACGATCGTAGCGGCGACGGCTACTCGATCATGGGCAGTTCCAAGTGCCAGCACATGCACAGGGCAGAGGTCGATCGGCCGTTCTTTCGCCAGAGCTCGACGAGGAGATCATCGAGTACTTCGAACGCGATCCTCGCCGAAGTACGCGAATGGCGGCAGCGAAGTTTGGCGTAAGCCAATACTACGTCTGGAAACTACTCAACTCAGAAGGACTGCATCCATATCATTTCCGCGGAGTTCATTTAATTTTTCATTTTTGTTAAATACGCCTTAAATACTTTATTAGGTATCTAATTCAGAAAATTATTGTTCTTAGATAATAAACTTGTTTTAAGTTACGTTTTCTGTAAGTTATAGCTAAAAAGGAATTGGATAAAGCTTATTATTATGATTGGGTACTGTGTTACATTACCTAAGGTGTAGGTATCAGCTGATTGACTAACACCCGGGTCAACGAACGCGCGACCGATCGACGCGAGCGCTAAGTATCGCGAGGTATTACTATCGGTTTGATGTCACTTTCGAGTTCGGTTTTTCACGATTGTTAATCGGCCATTTTTGGTTTATAATATTTCGATTTTGTATAAATTGAATGTTTAACTAAGACCAAACCTTTTCGCTGCGGGAAAACAACCATTTAAATTTCAGCGTGTATGTTTAAAACGTATATATAATTTAATATTTTAATTATTCATTGGCAAATAAAATGTTAAGCTAATTTATAAATTGAGTATAAATTGATATAGGTACATTTAGTATTAGACTTTATTCGAAAGAAAATAAATTATTTTAAAAGCATTTTTTTATGTAGAAAAATAAAGTGAACAATTTGCATTCAGAAAGGCTATGATACTCCTGGATAACGTAGCTTTCTGATGGTAAAAGACTTTTTAAAGTCGGTCTTGTAGAGCCTATTCAATCCAAACAAACAATCAAATCTTTCCACTTTATGTTTATAGATTTCGCGTTTCTCCCATCTCAGTCACTCACTCACTCACTCCCATCAGTCTAGATAACTTTAAATATTTTAATCATCATCATCTGCCCGTATAACATCCATTGCTGTACATGGGCTTCCCGAGGGAGGGTTTTGCCACATTCACCTCGCTTGGCCGGAGGATTGGTGACCGCAGTATTATGTTGTAACACACAAGGAAACGCTGCTGCACAATAAGCTCGATGGAGTTTTTTTTTTCGGACGGACGTTCTTATTTAGCCACGAAGCTTTTGCTACTTCATTGGGTATAAAGGCGAGCGGAGCTCCAGCCTTAATAGATGGTTTAAAAACTACAAACTAAGCAACCTGCGCTAGAGGGCGGCCCCTGTGGGGCTTGGACCTCGGCTTAGGGGGCCGAGTCTGCTATTTTTTAAGTATTGTGCCACCATATTATTTGTAATTATATTCAACTACGCTAATGTCATCGTGGCGTCATAGTGACACCATTATGACGTCATTTGGAATAGTAGATTACCAAAATATAGGAAAAAAACCGACCATTAAACTATCATTGGAAGTTCATGGACACGCCATTACGATAGTAGACTTGGGGCCCAGGGAGTTTGCTGGCGGCTGGCGATTCGATTGAGCGATTATGACTTTTTGTATTTTAGGGGAGTTTTGTGTAACTGTCGCTCTACTTTACAGTTCGTCTCTCGGACTTCGGTTCTACGAGGGCATCGGATGGTTCTTCCAATCTGATTGGTCGGTAGGACGAGGAGGCTCGATGCAGTAGGATGCAGGAGGGTTGTGGCGTTCTGTAGTTATGCCGCCAAAATAAAAAAATATAGAAATATTAAGCGATTAGAGATCTGAGACACATTTTATTGCCCGCGAATAGAGTAATCGAAATTAAGGATTCTCCTTCGTTGGGATTTTCTTTCTGAGCCAAGGTCTGAGGCTGATGTTGTGGGAGTGAGGGATTATTAATTTTAGTTCTTTAGTTGGGTTTAGTGCAGCTGTTGCTCTACGTTACAGTTCGCGGGCCACTCGGACTTCAGTACTACAAGGGCATGGGAAACTTGGAAGCGCATCAATCCTGTCACTTCTGCGCCCGTTCTTTTATTTTAATCTTCTTCTGCTTTTAGGGTTCCGTACCCGAAGGGTGAAAACGGGACCCTATTACTAAGACTTCGCTGTCTGCTGTCACCAGTATCAAGAACCGCGATTGCTAGTTGATATTTTCACAAATTATGTATTTCTTTTGCCGCTATATCAACAAATACTAAATATTTAAGAGCTTTTAAAAAAAACTTTTTTTTTTACTTTTTGTTGATAGGTAGCAATACCGGCAACAGGAACCATTCGTGCGCGGGTCCGACTCGCACTTGGCCGGTTTTTTTCAATATTAATTTGTATCACACTTTTATTTTATTTTTATTATCTCGTTATTTTGGTAAATAGTAGCCTTCATCAAATTTTTTATTGCGTAAACGAATTATTTCATCTTTCAACCCTAAAATAACAAATGTCGGTGAAATTTTACACTTCACACTCTAACTTTGTAATCGAGACGAAATAAAATCTTACGACTACCAACGTTAGTTTATTGTTCTTATAAACACGGGTATTATATTTAACATGCCTTTGATTATAAGTATACACTAAATATTATCAAGATATTGTGGAATGTGGGTTATTGATATTAAAAATTGAAATTTTTTAAAGCGACGCGCGTTTAATTCTTTTCTACTGAGTAACTTGCTAGTAAATTTGAAGAAAGAATATTCGATACGAATATTGTCTAAGTTTTTAATTTATAAATTAATTTATATTTATTTATGTTTTGCATTCTTAATAAAAAGCATTTCTTTATTATTATTTATATTGAATTGGCTTGTTTTTATCCGCAATCCCACCTGATGGAAAGTGTTGATACGGATTAAGATGGAACACGCTTGACTAGCCAATGCCCATTCACTCTTGATTTGAAGATCGCTAGATTATATTGATCAGGGAACACAGACGTCGACAAAGTGTTTTATATCTTCGCTGTTCAAATTATAATCGAAGAATGTAACTACTTTGAGCGAATTGGCCTTAGTCAATAATTTAATTTAGCTCGCAACTTTGTCAGCCAGTTATCATCATCGTCAGCCCGTATAACGTCCACTACTGAACATGGGGAGGGTATTTGCCATAGTCACCACGCTTGGCAGGCGGATTGGTGACCACAGTATTTTGTTGTTCCACACAAGGAAACGCTGCTGCCCGTTCGTTGATATACGATTATTAGAGATGATGTTATAACAATCGGGACCAACGGTTTAACGTGCTTTCCGAGGCACGGAGGGTAGTCCCTCAACCAACCAGACCCGGAAAGAAATCTTAGAATTTACACAAAGATTTCTTGTCCGGCGTGGGGATCGAACCCACGACCTCCGAGAATTAACCGCTACGCTAACGCTATAAAGAAAATTACGCCGTGTATTTCTGTACTGGCCTCTTCCCTGGAAATCCTCAGTGAAAAGGAGTTTAAAGATATGAAATAAATAAATTTTACTCAACACTTAAGTAAATGGTTATTTTCTTGGCTTGGGAAAGTGGGGATCCTGATCCCCTTTGGAGATCTCTTAGAGTCCGACCTGTGAGGAGAAGAAACGCCCTGGCTGAAGAGACTCCGCCACAGTTACGGACCAGCTACACTCACTGCAGGGGGAGGGGGTGTGTGATGAATTTCCCCCCGGCAAAAAGTGGCTTAAACCTCGGCTCAGGCATCAGCCCGTATAACGTTCACAGCTGAACATGGGTCTCCCCCGAGTAGTTTAGCCATGGTTAGTGACCACACGGTCACCAACCCGCATGCGAAGCGTGGTGACTATGTAAAATACCCTCCCCGGGTGGAGGCCCAGGTTTAGCAGTGGACCTTATCGTTATGAGGTTATAGTCCAGTCAGTCAAGACAATTAATTCATTATAATTCCAAAAGTTTTCAAATTTTGATGTAAGGTCGGGAATGGTATTAAAACAAACTATTAAATTTTGCAACCTGTTCTGCGGTCCGGAACATTGTTAAAAATGCAATAAATGATAATTTGCTCAGTTCTTGAGACCAACATTCCAAAAGTTCTGCAAAGTTGGAGTGGTGTTAAATATATTATTTTACATCACGTGTCAAATTTGCAACCAATTTAAGTGTACGGAACATTTTTTGTTATTAAAAATTAATGTTTTTCTTTATTAAACTGAAGGAAAACTTTCCAAAAGTTCTGCAAATTTGACAGATATATCGGAAAAATATACCGAACGATTGTATAAATTTGCAACCTTTTACGTTGACCGGAACATGTTTATTTATAATTCTTTTTAATTCGTGGTCATTTTTTCGAGTAAGGTGGTCTCGGAATAATTACAAAAGTTTTGAAACTTGGTTGCAAACTTCGAAAACATCTATTCTGATGCATTTACAAATTTGCAACCTCATACGCGATCCGGAATTTATGCAATTAGCAAAAATGTATTTTTTTTATTTTTTCACCTTAAGAAAATTTCAAATGTTCTACAAATCGAGGGGACTGTTTAATTTTGGGATTAATGTCAGTATTTGAATTTGCAACCATATCCGGAATACGGAAATATTTAATCACATTCACGCAAAATATTATTTCCGTACACATCGCTGTTATATTATTATATCCAGGGCCTAAACTTTGTGCTTTAAACCGGACGTAGGATTTTGCCGGTACGTATTTTTTTATTAATAAAACGAATCTGGGGATTAAATACACTGTTACTCACCTACGCATTATCGTCCATTAATGTTTACTTACCTTTTTTACGAATATTTGATATCCTCATACTTTTTTTCTATACTTTTGAAATTCTTATTATGTCTATTTATTTTTTCGACGGTAATAAAATTAAAAAAGTCGATTTTTGCAAATAACACAAGGTTCCGGGTCTCGTGCGAAGTTGCAAATTTGAATAGTGGTATCGATCCCAAAATAAGACCATCCGCTCGATTTGCAAAACTTTTGCATTTCTTTCAAGGATAACAAAATGCGAGAAATCGATTTTTGCAAAGAACACAAAGTTGCGGATCTCATGCGGGGTTGCAAATTTTAATACTGACATGCACCTCAAAGAAACAATCATTGGCTTGATTTGCAAAACTTTTGCAATTTTTTCGAAAATGAAAAATGCCATAAAGTTAAATTTCAGACATCACACAAGATTCCGGATTGCGTGAGAGGTTGCAAATTTTAATACTAACATTAATCTCAAAATTAAACAGTCCCCTCGATTTGCAGAACTTTTGAATTTTTTTCGAAAATGAAAAATGCCATAAAGTTAAATTTCCGACATCACACAAGATTCCGGATTGCGTGAGAGGTTGCAAATTCAAATAATGACATTAATCCCAAAATTAAACAGTCCCCTCGATTTGCAGAACTTTTGAAATTTTCTTGAAGGTGAAAAAAAAAAAAATACATTTTTGTAAATTGCATAAAGTTCCGGATCGCGTATGAGGTTGCAAATTTGTAAATGCATCAGAATAGATGTTTTCGAAGTTTGCAACCAAGTTTCAAAACTTTTGTAATTATTCCGAGACCAGCTTACTCGAAAAAATGACCACGAATTAAAAATAATTATAAATAAACATTTTCCGGTCAACGAAAAAGGTTGCAAATTTATACAACCGTTCGGTATATTTTTCCGATATATGTGTCAAGTTTGCAGAACTTTTGGAACGTTTTCATTTAGTTTAATAAAAAAAAACATTAATTTTCAATAACAAAAAATGTTCCGTACACTTAGATTGGTTGCAAATTTAATACGTGATATTAAATATTATATCGAAAACTTCCCCAAGTTTGCAGAACTTTTGGAATTTTTTTCTCGACCATACAGCAAAAAATAATTTAATTGCAATTTTAACAATGTTCCGGACTGCGGACAAGGTTGCAAAATGAGATTTATTGTCGTCCCAATGTACCATTCACTTGACCGAAGTTTGAAAACTTTTGGAATTATAATTAAATTTTCGATTTCGAATGTCAATAATGACTGGACTATTATGAGTTCTAAGCATTGTGACAGTGATTGAGGTGTCTCTCGAGTTATTTGTGTTGCAGCTTCATGTCACATGCTTAGCATTTAGGTTACCGGCGACGATGACCGCTTCCACTAAGTCATGAAGGATTCGGATATCGCTCCGTAACTACTCCTTGCCTGGGCGAGGGTAAGCCGAAACGATGGTGATAGGCTGATGTCCTTTCATGCCTAGCCGACAGACGGAAACTTCTATGTTTACGAGATCGACTGGCGGGTTCAACGGTATGCTTTGAAATAGATCACAGTGCCACCTTTTGCAGAATTAGTCCTGTCATTTCTAACTACTCGGTAATTCGCGATGCCAGGACTCCTCCCATTGAACGGCTTGAGGAATGTCTCTTGAACTAAAAACAGGTTTCATTGATGGTCACGGAGAAATTCTCCGATTTCATCTCGCTGCTTTAGTATACCTTCCGCGTTAAAGTATCCTATCCGGAGGGATCTGGGTTGAATCCTACTAGAGATTTTACTCATTCCTATTTGTTACACTATCCATAGTTAGTTATTATTAGAAAAAGAGCTAAAGACCACGGCTGTTTGTAGCTTAGTCTGAAGTGCGAGTTTCATGTCATTAGGGTTCTCTTTTAACCTCTCTATGAGATCAACAAGTTCCACAATGACGTCAATATTGATAGACGCTATATAATCGGCAATTATGTCAAATTTAGCGCTCGCGGAGTTGTGAGATTTGTGCAAAAGGGGTGTGTGTTTTGGGTCCCTGACCACTTTTGCTCGGGCCTGAAGGGCATGCGAGACCTGGGAGATCCCTCAGGCCCTCAGGCCCAAAAGGTTAACCTTTTGGGCCTGAGGGCCTGTGAGGCTTTTTTTAGCTTTTATCGCCCGAGGGGCCTTCGAGGTTTGGGTAACTGTTGAATTGAGGTCCACTAATGAGACGACGTTGGTCGGTCTCATGATACCATTCACATTAGTTTAGAAATGTATGTGCAAAAACAAATTTTATTAAAAGATATATAAAACAGGCGCTAGGTGAGGTCCTTCTCACTCCAAACGATATACTGGAAAGTAATAATATGTATTTTAAATTCGTTTTATTTTTCGTAAAAGTTTGTATGAAAACATAAAATGTTATTTTTCCACAAAATTAAAAGTCTTAACCCCTTAATCCCTCTGACAGCCAGCGCCCTGAGCCGAGGTACAAATCCCATAGGGGGCGGCCTCTTGCGCAGGTTGCTCAGTTTGTAGTTTATATAAAACTTTACAAAGCCCTGCCCTGCCCCGCCTTACTCGCCTTTATGCCTGGTGAAGTAGGAAAAGCCTCGTGACTGATTACATAAAAGTCACAAACATTTCTTCACTAACATAATCATTATCTACTGTTAAAGAAACGACATATATCTTGGAAACACTTTTATATATTTTGGCAAGAAACAAGAGACGTTATTGCTTGGTGGTAATTCCAAGTAAATTAAGGTCTCCACGTCGCTTTGAATAAATTGTTTTTGGTTCGCTTGCATCCGACGATAACTTTCCATTCATAATTACAACTGCAGTGGAATTCGCCTGTAGAATCAGCCATGAAAATAAAGTACCTATTTATATTTTTTGTACACCTAATACCGTGCAACTGAGGTGAAAAATTTGTCTAGTGAAATGAAAAGGTGAACGGCAGGCTTGTATGGGAATTTCGTACCGCTAATAAAATTTCATGTTTTGGGATACTTTTTGTTTTAATTGGTACTTATTATGATAGACAAGCCCTTTTTAAATTCTTAGATTTTTAGAAGTTGGGATATAAAAGTTATAACCAGTTTTGTTTTTTGAGGTTATGTACTAGTTAACCAATGTAGATTGTTACCTATAGGCACATAAACATTGTTTTGACAGATTTTCTTAACCTGTCAATAAATAATTGCCATATAAACGGAAAAAGTATTGACAACGAAAATCATTCCTATCATTAAATCGTTAATTATTATGAATATATGCAACAATTATACATTTTTAGATATAGTGTAAAAGTGTTTAATTATAATTAATGTCATTTCATTTTCTAAATAATTAATATGATTACGATATTTATTTGTGTTATTTTGAAATAACTGCGTTTAGTTTACGATTATATTACGTTTAATTTTTTTTTTTTTTTTCATATTATTATTTATTCCAAAGTTCTAAAAATAGTACACCTACATGAAATTAAGTGGCTTAGTTGCCTTAATATGTGGTACAAATTCTATGAGAGAACAACAAAAAAAATATGCGGTACGAAATCTGCCGTTCACCATTAACAAAATTGACCTTCATCATCGTTGTTGGGGACTGGCTGAGGTTCGACCACATTTCAGGGTTCCGTACCCGAAGGGTAAAAACGGGACCCTATCATTAATACTTCGCTGTCTGTCTGTTTGTTTGTGTGTCACCAGGCTGTATCTTAAGCTAGCTATAGCGGTTCTGGAGATGGAAATCTTTTAAATTTAATTTAAGTAAATCGTTTCTTGGAAATTGTATAAGATTCTAGAATAATCTTCCTTTAAATGTGATAGCTTTGCCGGACCATAAATTCAAAATATATGTGAAAAAGGTCCTTATGACTCGAGGTTATTATAATATCAAAGAATACATGGATGATGGAGATGTTTGGCGGATGAGTCCATCGGTTACATTGCGGCAGAATGACTGACCTTTTAGCTATGACACCAAACTTGCAGCTAAATTAAAAGTCTATCCTATGTAATTTATTAATTTCTAACTCTTAATCCTATATGTAAGACAACTGATCAGACTGTAGGTATGTTTCAATTGTAAAAAAAAATATGTAAATCTGGAGGAGCGCTCCCTATACTTGATACTGCTGCGAGTATAAGCCGCGCCAATAAAGAAACGAATCTAAAATGGCGTCCATGAATGTCACTGACAGATAGTAAGATCAGCAAATAAAAAGAAAGATAGAAAGAAAGTTTGTTTATTGTATATGTAGGTAAAAAACAATTATTAGTTTTATGTGTTAAAATGTGTACGTATACAAAAAAATACATAATCTTTCATAAAAATTAGAACTGTTAATTTGCTTTTTTTTCTTTAACATTTTTAACCTTAACCACTCGCAATTAAGTCGTGATTTTCCGTTAGCTTTCTTTACGGATATTTTTTTTGCATGCGGTACGCGCAGTGTGTGACTAAGACATCAACAGTTTAGAGTGAGAGCGCATGATCGCCGCTGCCATTTTAGATTCGTTTCTTTAATGGCGCAGGTTATAACTACATATCGATGTATGGGGATCACTAACCTAAATAGGTACTAAAAATGTTTTAAAAAGATGTACAAATGATAAATCAAAGACTTTAAAAGATGACAAAAAGAATGATCTCGGAGTTTCTTATAGTCTTTCTTCTCCGGGTGTCACAACGTAGGTAGATAGAGAAAGACTCGTAGGAAGCTAGGATAGGGTCCGGTCGTCCTTGCAAGGCGAGGCTCACGACGCGTTCTATGCTTCTGACCTAATCCCAGCCCGCGATGGTTGATTCTAATTATATTTATAATACGCGACTATCACATGCCACATTGGTAGAATTCTATTCAATAACATTACTGTTGAAATGTATCCTAATCAATGAGTCAAGTTCTTTTATTTTTCTTTATTTTTATCATTGTATTTGGCTTACGGTCAATTCGTCTACATTATTAATAAACGTTTTCATTTCATTTCAATCCCACCAAGATTTTCTTTCACTCTATCCTTTGAGACTCGACTCACGCATACCGCTGGTTCACGAAGGTGATCTAAAAAACCTTTTCTTTACTATCCTTATCCTTACTATCCTTACTATCCTTACTAATATTATAAATGTGAAAGTAACTCTGTCTGTCTGTCTGTCTGTTACGCAATCACGCCTTAACTACTGAAGCGATTTAAATGAAATTTGGTACAGATATAGTCTAGAGCCTGAGAAAGAACATAGGCTATATTTTATTATGAATTTCCCACGGGAACGGGAGTTACGCGGGTGAAACCGCGCGCGGGAAGCTATTTTTATATATTCCTCTTTTGAATCTTACTTACTGATAATCTGAATTGTCGGAGGCGGATACAAGCACCGCCGATTCCAACGTGAATTGGATTTATGTATATCATTCGAGTGCACAGTAACTAGGAATTGTGCACCACCACCGTTGGCTAGATTTTAATATATTTTTTATTGTATTGTTTTACAAGCATATATATAACTTATTAGAAGGGATTAGCAAATTAATATAAATAATAATAATAATAGGGAATAAGCATTTGTAGCATTTAATATTAGCTTAGCAAAATATAGGTGTTTTTTTTTGTGGCAATCGCCCGACACTTTCTGCATCTTGTACCAGTGTGATGTAATGAAATTTAAGTGTTAGTTATTTACATTTTGCTGTGAACCCTTGCTTGAGCTGCATGCCAAATTTCTAAGTTTTAGGTCTTCAAGATTTAGCATATTATTTGTGATCTAGTGAAGTCAATAATATGCTATTAACGCTTTGTTATCAGCATATATTCAAGAAAAAGTTGACCACTCATGGCATGCCATGTTTGTCCATATGTACTATCAGTAAGTTTGTAATCTCAGAGCGGGTTGCACTAAACCCCCCCAAAAATCTTAAGTCATGACTTCACAATGCCACATGCCGGCTACTGCCTTAAACGATGGTCCACGCTCTACAGAAGGTGCCCTCTTGCGCAGTAGTTTTTAAATCGTTTAATAAGGCGAGATTTCTGCTCGCCTTTATGCCTGGTGTAGTAGGAAAGCCTTGCGGCTAACTATATATGCCAGCGCAAAACTAGTGGAAGCAATTTTATTAAAGTTATCATGACGAGGTTCAGAATGATATTGTTAAAGGAAAATTGTGACGATGATGACCACAAATTAGTTTATTTCATCAATTCGTTCATTGATATAATTCTTTGTTCTTCTGATCTGTCAAACAGAGCGCGTAATATATAACATTTTCAAAAAATCATTTAATAATGAGTTGGGTTTAGTTTTTTAATTTATAAGTAAATACCTGTCCGCGTCAGAGATTAAAATCTACTAATGCGAATTATGGTAGCAACTTATCATATTATATGGATAATTACCGAAGCTTGAGATTGAAGTAGCAGGTAGGTATGTGAAAGTTGTGAATGAGTTCGAAACATAAATCATACTAGACGAAATTACTTAACACTATGTGCGACACGCGGCAGTAGGTAAGTCCAACTAGCCAGTAACCGATATATCGTTGGATGAAAGTTCAATAAGGGAAGTTGCGTAAAGTTGGGCAATTCCGTCGCAGGTCGCAGATTTTGTAACAGCTGTAACTGACGCGACGCGACGTCGATATGTCGGCGCAGATCAGCGAGACGCGGCGGCATTCTTTGCCTCGGGCATCGTCTCTGCCACCGCGTCGCGCCGCGATGCCTCCATTGCTACCCCTTACTATAATCGATACCGAGCAGCTTATATTTTGTTTGTTTTTACAACAAAACATAAGGTGCCAGTATTTTTGCTTGTAAGTATGAAAATATCGACTATTTTGACAGCATAAGTAGTCTCTTTTAGGGCTGATAGAAATTGAATGATGAATAAACTGACGTATGCAACATGAAGAAGATCCCTGGGCAACGTCCTCGAGTAGGAGGGCCAGCAGGCACGGAAGATAAATTCGTCGTTTTGGTGCGTGGTCGGCGCGGCGCGGGGCGCGGGGAGGCGCGGGCGGCGGCGCCGGCGCGCGGAGGCTGCTGTGCTCAGAGCACCTGCGCCCGCGCTCCGTAGCGCCGCTCGCCGCGTGCTCGAGTCCCCGCGCCCGCGCACGGCCCGCGCCGCTCCAGCGTCGTGACGCCGCCCACGGTATGTGAATCGCCGGTGGCGCGTCGGGGTCGGGCGGCAGCGCGTCCGCCACTGCGCGGCGCTGCTTGCTGGTGCGGGCGGTTGCGCCGCCCGGCCGGTTTTGTAATTTCGCCTGGCGGGCTGTGACGTCACGAGACTAGTTTGACGCGCGTGCGTGACGGCCTGCGCCAGGACGCCCGCGCCGCCGCCCCCGACCTTACTACTAGTGCAATGACGTGCTCGTTTGTCTTCTCCGTTAGATTTAAGCAGTGATAAGATAGTGCATCCATGTTTACCATCCGAGCTCAGTGGTTCATCGACAGAAGTCCCTTCAGCGTCAGCGTGAAATCATTTGTTTTTGTGTCATTGGGTTTTGTTTATAGTCTGTCTATAACATGTTGAAACTTAAATAGGAATGTCTTACAAATAGTTATCAAAATGTTTATCTAGAAGCCGAATGTGTGTGTACGGTTCGCTCTATACATTAAGGTACAGACATGACCAATTCACTTCTGCGTGTGAGTAAATTATGTGCGCTTATGTCTTGTAACGATGTATTCGGCGAGCTTCACCCCTGTATGTGTGCGCGCACACACTGACAACTCGCCCGCGGCAAAGCCTTTTTGTAATTTTATTTTTCCTCCTTCAGTTCACCGACGCAAGGGCCCTTACAAGTAAACTTTTCGTTTCGATTTTATGATCTAGCATTTTGATGTTTCGCTTCCAATCACCATAGAATAACTACGTACATGTATTCAATTAGAATATTTATATGATTATTACCGGCTCTCTCACTTATTAGACTAATTATTAGCTTCAACAAGATAACGACATCCCTGAGATGAAAACAGTTGCTATAGAACTAGCACTTTTATTATTTATTTTTATACATAGAATAAGGTAGGGTAGATGCTCCGCATTTTTCGTAGAATCTACCCACTTAGTGAAACTTTGTAATTGTTAGTGTTTGAATCATCAGTCCATAATTGCTTACAATTATTGTCGACAATTTGATATGATAAACATAAATACTACATCAAATAGCTATATATGTACTACAGTAAAATACCTGGTGACAGGAAATGTATAAAAATGCAGGTGAAATGAAGTGAAGGGCAACCATAAGCCTTTATTGAAAGGAATTAAAGGCACCTATATGTATAATAAAGACAAAGAGCGAAGTTTTATATAGTGAAAAATTCCTCGCAGACATATTAGGTATGTATAGTGCGAGTGGTGGTTACTCTTGTGAACTTATGGCGTGGCCGTAGCTCCGTCCCTGTCGCTCGGACGCAGCCTCTGTAGCAATGCATCGAGCACTCAGTATCCCCTCGGTGCAGCTTCTGAACCAATACGATTCTTTTTATCTTTTTATTAAATGAAAACGATGCTAGCCTCAGAATAATAGTGCGGTCTGTGCTCGGCTTATAACTTGAAACTTCATATTTATTTTGAAGTTAATATTTCGTAAAATGTTTATTTACATTTATTTACTAACTTAATTGTTCCATCGGTGGAAATAATGACGGAATGAGAAAGTCGTGATTCGCGAGATGTAATTTTTGTTTGTAAATATTAGTTTGGTGACGAGTTTGACAAGCACGTGGGTACAATAGTTACCTGTTTGTACCGTTGGGTGGTGCGTCTCGTTTGGTCCGCTGGAGCAGGGCTGCCCAACAAGTTCGGGCGCTTCTCGCCGATCAGGTGCCACTTGATACTCGTTCTTTTCTAACTGGATTTGAATCAGCTGTTTCAGCCTGCTGCCCTTGGCGGCTTTGTTATGAACTCTACTGAGAATCAACATTGTGTACATACCTATAGGTATGTTTACCGGCTTACTTTCTTGATTGATCTGATTGGTTCTAATTGGGCTCCGATGACACATAAACGATTTCCCAAGTTTTCTATATTCGTGTGGAATTTATATTAAAGCTCCGTTATTATTTTTATAAAATAAACTTTATGCAATAAGTATTTTTTCTTCTGATAGACAAACGAGCATGTCTCATTTATACTACATAAATTATATTTTTTTATATTTGTGCTGCAGTTAACACCATCTTTAGAAATAATACATTCTTGTGGTGTCCCTGAAACATGGATGATGAAGCATAATTTTAATTGTTTCAGAAATTTAAGTTAAGGCAGTCGAGTGTAGAGCGGGGTGCTCCTATCAGGAGCCTCCGCCCGCACGAAGACGTCGCCTACCGTGTCGAGGTACGGCGGTATGTCCGCGACGCCATCTCCAGTGGGTGCGTGCGAGGAGCGCGCCCGCACGCCGAGGGCCGGCGCTTCGCCCTCGTCCGCGCCGCGCTCACCAGCTCCCGCACACGCTGTACTCGCTACAATGACCCCAGTGCAACCCGCGCACGACTACTATCCCCACAAAGTCGAGATGGATTCTGACGATGGCTACCCTCCTGAGGCGCACTCGTACCGCCATTCACCCCACGAGCTCGCCGCCTACGCCACCGAGAGTAAGGTACCCGTTCAGCCCGATTGTTACGACCAAGGAATGGAATCAATAGACGAGAAGACTCCCATAGACTTAATATATGAAGATGAGAAACAGACCGTAATATATACCACGACGCCCGATCAGAAGCGCGTGGAAATGATAAGCGGTCAGCTGGACGATGGGCAGTTAGTGAGCGGTGGTGGACAACTGGTGGACGGCGGCGTGTCCGTGGTGGTGGGTGCTCCGGGCCAACCTCCCACCGTGCTCGTGCTGGCTGACCACGTCGTCGATGAGCTCGGACAAGTCATCACAATACCCAGGTAACCACTTATCTATATTATTTTTATTGTAAAAGCTTAGCGTTATGAGAGCTCCACTACAGTTGTTCGGTTTCACTAATAAAACTCGCAGTGTTCTTGAGGTGCGTATAACCATAAGCACAAGATTCATTGTCATATTCACCGCAGCCCGGTTGTTGTAGTAACGTACCTACGTATATAAAAGCAAAGATTATTATTGCTCACACTAATAATCAAATGGGTTTTTGTCACGAGTCCAATCCGCATATAATTATGTATAATATTTATCGTATTTTGTCTAATAGCTATTTCCATAAACATCAATGTATCGTAGGTATCGTATTTTATTGCTTTAAATTTATGAGATGATATGGATATATCGTGTTGCCACTGTTACCAAGTATCTGTAGTGGGAAATTCCACGACCAGTCGAATGTTGAAATTCCGTCAACGCGGACAAACATGTTCATATCAAATAAAATAATATTACCTACGTTGATTTTATATACCTAATACTCGATGCATATTTACTGGCTGATTTTACATATGTTTTTAAGGAATGTCACCATGAGATACATGGCCTTTGTAGTGATTGACCTATAAAAGTATATATTATATATCAATCTAACTCATCAACTACATACATTGTTGTGTACCTACATCTATTACCTAGTAAAAGTTTAAAGGAGTTGAAAACGTATAATTGAATCATTGTTAACACAACTCATTAAGTTAGGTAGGTTAGTTAGAATCAAGTGACTGTTGGTGTATGTCTGGTGTCGTTAGTTAGCATAGTATAGCGTAGTTAAGTGTGTGTTATGTTTGGTCCGCGGGCCGTGGTCCAGCCAGCGTGTGTAACGGTTGTGCGCGTTAGGAGCGGCGCGTGTGGGCGGAGCGACGCGCTCACCTTGAACTTGCCGCCGAGCTCAGGCCGGCCGGCGCGCCGTGCCGCATGCCGCATGCCGCCGTCGCACCACCAAGGGCTAAGATTCTTCGAGAAGGCGTGAGAAGTTATCTCCTCTGCAAAAATAGTCATTTATATTGACTAACTTCTGACGCGAATACCTTGTTCTATAAGGGATCAAATAAAGCTTTCATATGCGTCATTGAAAATTTACACCGAACGAACCAAACTTTTTCACACTTATCTTTTATTTAAACAACAAATTTTGGCTATTAAAGATAACTTAATCTTTTTTCTGTGTTACAATATAATACCGCGGCCACCAACCGGCTTTCCAAGCATGGTGACAATGGCAAAAACGCTCTCTTAGGTTCTCCTCCCTGAAGTTGCTTAGTTAATTAACTAGGCAATTTTTGTGATGTAAGCAAATGGGTAATATTTTTGATGTCAATGGTCATTAGTCCGCATAGCGCCCACTGCGAAACATGGCCCTCCCTAAAGAAGATTTTTGACCGAAGTATCATTTTCTAACACACAGGGAAACGCTGCTATCATATAATTACTATCATACAAAAAGCTAAATACTCTTAAACTGTTTATTACAAAATCGGCGAATCTTAGATGAGTTAAGATACCAAATAGTACCTACATAGTAAAATGTATCAATTGGAATCATCAAAATAACATGCCTTTCAATAAATTACTCTTCCTTTAAGTGAGAGAAAAAATCATGGGCCATGACTGATCTTTGTTTCAATAATATATTTGAGATCGTTCCGACTCTTGTGTAATGTTCGCTACGCACGCAACCGAAAATGAAATGTGTACGTTTTTTTGGTGTTGTTATTGCAACCTTACTGCGTGAGTTCAAAATCAAATTTCAACAAGTCCATACATTGATCGACTTTCACTCTTGAAAAAAAACAAGAAGATAATATAAAACTTTTTTGTTGTTATTCAGATAAATATATTTATGACTCAACTTAAGCTCAACATATTTTACAGGACAGTTCACAAGACTCTCATAAAAAACTGAAATATAATCCCTCAATACCCCCGCCAACGATCGCCCTGAGCCGAGGTCCAGAGGCGTGCGCGTGAGGCTCTTGCGCAGGTTAATTAGTTTGTAGTTTATAAACAATTTACGGGTTTAAAACTACAAACTAATTAACCTGCTAAATTAACTAATTAATTAATTAAATTCTGGAGAACATTTCTTGATGCCATTTTGGAGTTTTGTATCCCTTCAAATTTCGTTTCACCATCACTGTCAAAGTTACCCAGAATGTCAAATTAATCCCGGCCGACTTAATAAGGCCTCGACAAGTAGAAAAAGGCTCGTGGCTGACTAAATAAATGTCCAACCGAAAAAATATATTTAACTACTAATATTTGCTTTAATTTTTACTGGTCTGATGATTTTTCCGAACCTGACGATCTGATGTCATTATCATCAACATCAGCAGTTGGTCGTTATCGTCTACTGTAAGCACTGCTACATCCTTAACAACTTAAAGATTTACCACGGTGATCGTAAGCAACCATTCCGAGCTCACTACCAATTATGATCTAGCTAATTTTGGCATTCCTAGATGCGACCGCATATGATGTGACTAGTTTCCTACGCGTGACCTCACCTGCGTTATTCCTCTTCCCGTAAGATTTTCCTAAATAAATATCCTCGATAAATGGGCTATTTATCACTGAAAGATTTTTTTCAAATTTGGACTGTAGTACCTTTTTTTTTATCTCCGGGTGCATGTATGCATTTACGCATTCGCGGGCTGGCGGTGGGATATGTGAGACTCGCCATCTCCATAGCGTGGTATGCTAAACTCATACCACGAGGAGAGGACCCTACACCACTAAAACCTCCCGGACACTCCTTCGATCCGCCGTTGGCGGGGGCGGGGTACGCATGAGCAATCCGGCTCCCCGACGGCACCCGCGGCCAATATGGTACCGCGGGATCTCCGGGACGCGTGATATCACCTGCGTTACTGTTGTTCCCGTAAGATCTTCCTAAATAAATATCCTAGATAAATGGGCTATCTATCACAGAATGTTTTTTTTTCCAATAAGACTGTAGTACCTGAGATTAGCGCGTTCAAGCAAACAAACAAACTCTTCAGCTTTATGTGTTATTATAGATATACTAGTATAATGAAATAAATAATGTCGTAGGTATTCTACTCCAATGTTGTTTAGTATCTTCTCAATCATAACTAGTTTTGAGTAGTGAGTTAGTCAAACGTAATGGTCGGCGCGTCGTCAAGGCATTACCTACTTGAACGTAACCGTCAACGCAAAAAGCCTGCGCCATGTGCTTGCATGTCATTCATATCGCATGACGTTCGTGGTTTACATCTACGCGCCGCAACTAGTAAAATTAGTTACGTCTGTTTGTTGCCGCAGACCAGTTTTATACGGCACCTGTCTGTTAGTTTATTATAATGTAAAAATAATACGTAGGTATGATTTTATGAGTCTCGGCATATGAAGCTTGCGGTGCTAAGTATAAAAGCGCTTTTAAGAACGTTCGTAATTTGAATTTATCTTTTTTTATGAAACTTTAATTTATATACATATTTTTACTGAACATTGAATAATGGCATTTAAGAAAAAATACTAAATATTGAACTTACAGCTACTAAAAAGCTGTACTTTTACAGTAGAACTGAGATGCCATTACAATTAAAATCTCCGTCAGCGACCGCCCCGAACTGAGGTCCAAGTCCCACAGGGTGCGTTAATAAGCCTGGAGCTCTGCCCGGTGATAGCCTCGTGGGTGACTACAAAAGGGTCCGTCCGAAAAAAAAACTAAGAGTAAGCAAAAGTTAATTTCGTATAGACAAAAGTGGCTTAAAAACACAAAAAGGTCACAAACTCTATTATTTTACCACTTATTGGTGTACTTATTTGTTTATCCATATGTTACCGAATAAGTACCATTAACCTAACGAGTACCATTACGAGGACATGGGTACATTATACAAAAATATATTACTTAATACTATCTATATAGAAACAAATATCTTATTCATCAAGTCTATTAGAAGATAAACGAAAAAACACATAAAATGTCTATCCATACGTAATAACACGCGAGTTTATAAAACAATCATCATAGAATGATCATGACGTTTATCGGATTACCTTCAGAATTAAAATAAACAATAGTAATTTGGAAATATGAATTCATTCCTAAAACAGCTTACAAACTAGTTACGAAAGTAAGTCTCGATAGTGGATAGTGGCTTACGGAACGTTAAGTCCACACCACGTCACTATTTCAACATTGTAAGGTATTCAAATGACCGGCCTTAACTGTCTCCCAACAGTTCCAACTAAAATCACTTAACATAATCAACTCTTTCACTAGCTAATCTATAAATTATAGATATGTTATCTCTCTCTACAACCAGTTTTTGGAATATATTAAGAAAATGGACTTCAAACGATGGAGGAATCTATTTCATGGAATATCGTGCGTGAGAATGGTACTCGGCTCGATCCGATCACGGTCACGGCTGTTTTGTTTTAGATATCGTATTATTTTCTGTTAGTCATGTCAATTTAGACTGACTGAATAACAAAGTAATTAAACCTTAATAAAATTATAATAAGTATATATATTCTCGTATGTTGACTGCACCGAGGAATTTAGTGGTTACGGCAGTGGCTTTCGCGACCTGGTGTTGTGTGTTCGATTCCCACCCGGGACAATTATATGTGTGAACCACGAATAGTAATTGTGCCGGGGTGGTTTTTATGTCCGTGTGTTTCTTAAGTCCCCCGCGACAAAGGGATTTATATGCCTAGTGTCAATAGGCACGAATAAGCAAATATTCCTTGTGTCGCGGGAAATTAATCCAACTATCGCGGGGTTCTTTATAAAGAAACGCAAAAATAAAACTACATCAAAGAATTGAGTTGGTATCGAACATCTCGGAAACATATCAGAAAGATCTTTACGTTTCATTATTTTATAGTATCCGAATGCAAGTAAACATTGATATGGAAGTTTTAAACGGAGAGCTCTTAGTAAAAATGAATAAATAAGCTCGATATGGATTGGTAAGTGATAAAAACTCGGCTGAATCGTTTAGGCCGGAGCGAGAGGCTGCGAGCCTCACCCGCCGCGCCTCCAACACTTTAATGATGAGTTTTTGTTGCACCGCGGTCCGCGCCAGAAGCGCTCCGCGACTTACCACCGATGCCAATTAATTTCTGTACATGGCAAGAGGCTGCTTTCGTTCCATATATTTAACGAAAAGATTGCGTTAAATAATAACGAAATTTAATTGGATTGATACAGTTTTTGAACTTGTTTCGAGTTTTCGCCAGTTTTCGTTGGCCTAGTTTATCATCAATTATCTCAAATTCCAATCTCTTAACTTTAAAAACCGCTTTAATTTTTTACGTTTACTTCTGACCGAAGTATTACCTAAATCATTTATAATCCCAACTCGTGAATGCCTTAATAATAAATGCTGTAAACTCCATAGCATAATATTACACGTTTTATAACCAAAGGGCTTTAAGTATGCGTTTTAGATCGCGACATCTTATGGTTTGTCGGCGTTAGTAAGGCGATCGTCTCCCCCCCTGTCCCCTCGCTCCCCCCGCAGCAGCCTTATTTTATTGCCGCGGCGGCGCTCGCTGCGGTGAGCCCTCGAGATGAGCGTACTCGGCTTCTCGCCCCGATCATTATTTAATGTAATTATTTGGCCGGTAAACTGTTTTTTTGGAAATCATAACAGTTATGTACACTTTTTATCGCGCGGCATCAGCCCGAGGGTTTTGTGTGAGTTGTCATACGACCACTGATGGCCTGTTATCTTGCAATTTGTTGAATATTTTTAGGGCACTATCAGAGGATTGTATCGAAATGAAGGAGGTATCAGATGAGGTTAATATTGGCTATTAATAATCATTATTATTTTATTTTTTAATGAAACAATGTTAACGAGGTATGAGCGGTAAACGGATATGACATGGAATTTTAGTTGGAAAGCGTAGCCATTGAATATTCTATAGTAGGTAGTTCAAAATATAGGTAAAAACATTGAACGATAAGATACATACTAAAGCTTGCTACAAAAGTCATCTTCACAATCTTATTTTAGTATTTAAAATAGAGTTTATTCTGTTCCATCTCCTCGCTTCCTTACCATTCTAGCGTTGAGCTGTTATTTTTACTGTTTAGTTTTGTTTTAGATCTGTTTTTCTTCTTAAATTTTATTCAAAAGAACCTAATACTATAAGTTTGTCCTTTGTCGATCACTAAATAATTTACAGATTCTTACTGAAGGAACTGAGAAAAATTTTATTGGTTCTATAGTTGAACAAGTAAACAATGTAAAAAGGATTTAGTTTGAGTACCGCCGCTAAAGCTATCTTCAAAATAATAGTGTATATTTATTGTGTGGAACCCATGCACCCATGCTCCCTACAAAAGACATCAACGGGCTCTCCCGTCCTCTCGCCACGATATTTCGTAATAGTAGCTCGGCCACTGTGACATTTTGGACTTTGTTTATTTTCTGTGTATCTTTAAGTAGGTTTATCAATTAAAAAACTGGTTGGGCAGTTACGTTACTCATTAAAATGTCCGGTGTTCTGTATAAGAAGATAAACTTCTTGGGTTTTAATATTATTGAGATATCTTTGTGGTCTTTAATAAATCATCGCGTATTTTATACTCCAAACATTCTTGAACGTGTACCAAAATTTCGTAAAAAATGACATTCATATTACCTACCTCAGATCGTATAGTCACTGTTTGAACTCAAAGTTCAGTGTGTCCTTTAAAAATTAACGATCATCCTTTCTACCTGATGTCGGGGTCCGAGTGCAAATAAAAAACGGATTCCCTGCGTAAAGGGTTCACTTCCCATCATACGGAGGTTGAAGGGACCCGGCGCGGCGGAGCACACACGTGCGCACACGCACACATCGAGCCGGTAACTTTGGGCACCGACGATACAGCGTCCGACAGATATCTCAACGGGGGATAACATTTCTTTGGACGAAAGAACGCTGTGGATCGAACCGATTTAATGTATTTATTATGTTTTGTGGGCATAATTACGTGATGACGTAAGATAAACTTTCATGCAATTACGTGTCCTGTTCTGGTTTGATATATAAATATTTAAGATATTGTGATTCCTCTCAAGTTATTTTGTATTTAAAATAAGTTTAATATAGTAAATTAGCTGCGCCCCGCAGTTTTACCCGCGTTACTCTGCTCCAGTGAGTTGAAGCGTAATGTTTTGTAGCCTATATGTCAATGCAGCTTATAAACTATTCCCGTGCAAACTTTCAGCCTAATCCGTTCAGTAGTTTTTGCGTAAAAGAGTAACAAACAAACATCCATCCAACCATCCATACATACAAAATTTCGCGTTTATAATATTAGTAAGGGTGTAAGGCAGTGTTGATACATGGAGTTCCCTCCCTGAGTCAAGGTCCAAGTCCCAATGGGGCGCCCTCTTGCACAGGTTGCTTAGTTTGGCTGGAGTTCTGCTCGCTTTTAAACCCGTTGTAGCAAAAGCCTCGTGGCTAACTACATAAATGTACCTACATCCGAAAAAATACTGTTACATGAACTTTTATATATCTACTAGCTTCTCCTGTTCCCGTAGGAACTTCATAATTAAATATAGTCTATAACCTTACTCGATAAATGGGCTAACTAACACTGGAAGAAGTTTTCAAATCGGATCAGTTCCTGAGTTTAGCGCGTTCAAGCAAACAAACTCTTCAGCTTTATATATTAGTATAGATATTGTAATTAGTGGCAATTTTTTTTTTTTGTTCGATTTTACTTACATTTGTAGCCACGAGGCTTTTGCTACTTCACCGGGCATAAAGGCGAGCAGAGCTCCAGCCTTAATAAATGGTTAATTAGTGGCACAATATTGTGCACCCCTTCGCCGCATTACTAATAATTTCAATCATTATTTTACAGATTTAGATATATTTGCTACGCCATATTGCACATTTCGTAAAAAATTACTACAAATTATTAACAATTTAGATCAATAAGAGTAAAATTAGAACATTAGTGCACTAACTATACTATTTTTTTATTTATTTTTTTCACTTTTGTATACTGTGGACAACGTTGTGAGTTGCTTATTTATATTATTATATATGTTTTACTAGATTTAAGAATAATATATAACTGTTTGTTGTTCCTAATAAATAAATAAATATTAACTTACTTACAAGTGCTTTTACGAAACAAAATCTAAAAAATGTATCTTGAAATTTCCTGCAGTAGTATTTTAATTGAAATTCCTAATTGCAGTTTAGATTAAAGCTTACAGATAGGTAGTTGATTATCAGATGAAAGTATAATGTTATAGAACAAAGTACAATGAACGTTATATAAAGACATGATTCTGCCACTACGGACGTTGTATGGCCGCGTGTCGCATGTATTAAAATTTATAGCCTTTTACCAAAGTAAAGTATTTTACACATAATTTACATTATATAGGCGCATTTACGACATCATGGTGTTGGTAACAACGTTTTATCAGTTATTTTAGTTAAATTATGGTTTACATATGTTATACATTATACATATCAAATAAATTAAATTGAAGTGTCCGTATGTGTATACAAATAACAGGTTTTTACTAAATGCATATATATGTTTACTGGGTACCTACTAGTAACAAAAACATATTTAAACATTGTTTTCTGTTTGTTTCGGCTAATCTCAGTAACGGCTGTACCGAATTTGATAGGACTTTCATTGATAGATAGCTAATTTTTTAATGTATAGATTAGGTAACTCTTAATTTTGTCTATCTGTTCATTTCTCAGTTTATTCCGCTTAATCTCCAAAACGGTAGTATCGATTTAGGGCTTTAATTATTTGATAGGTTATAAAATCCTTATTTTACGCAAACGAGTCAGGGACAGCTATATATAAAATTTATATATAAAATTATATATATAAAATTTTATGAAGTAATGATATTCTAAAAGGGAATATCGATGTGATATCGTGGTACCACAATCCTCACCCAAAAGTAGATAAATATAACATCCTTTTTTTTGTACTCATGACTACACTGCGGCAAATCCATTATAGCATTTTATTATCTCACATCAAGGTTCGGAATCGAATATCGAGGGGAGAATGGTTGTAACACGGCGATCGAAAATGAGTTCTAAAGCTGCCCACTTTACGGCTGAAAATTGAATAACAGCAAGAGAGGGAAGTTAATATTCATAGAGATACGCGACTTTTTTTATAAAGTTCGGGGATTCCTTTGTGATTGTGGTCAGCCTCTTACTTTAGTCCGACAGGTTGGGTTCTTTGTTTATATGCCTTTTACTTTGTTGTTACACTAATGATAAACAAATAGTTTCAAATTTATACAAAATATACGTAAACATATTATTAAATGTATACTTTATTGTCATGGTAATTATCATTTTTTTTATACACCGTGTTTTTTTGTCGTTACTAACAATTGGCAAGTCGATTTGCCATCGGCATTACTATCGAAACGTTTCTTCTGTTTTTAAATTAAAAAATAGAAGAAAATAGACGGAAATGATAATTTACAGGACAAAATGAGTTGTAGTGCCACGCAATAAAAGATAATTTAGGTTATACGAAAAAGCGCCCGCAACAAAGATTCGAAGTAATGTTAATCTGTATTTTTTAATGTTATTGAAAAACTATATCACAGATCGTCCGTGTACACTAGCTCTGCACTTTTAATCAAATGCATTTACATAAAGGTTTGCTGGAAGAAAAATCATTATTGAATTAAGCTCGCCTTTGTACATGTTGTTTCCGCTGTATAAACTTTATGTTAAGTATTTACTGTGTGCAATAAAGAATAAATAAATAAATATATTGATTGTACTACTAAAATAAAATTATTTCACTGAGTCATTTTTCACAGAGGCTTTACTTTTTCACAGAGAACAATCGTTGCTAATACAACGATTAAATTGATGGTGTATATGCCAATATGATAATTGTAAATAACTTTTTAACGCTATTGTTGGCAAGACACCTGTTACTACGATGTGAGACAAACTTTTTTTTGTTAAAATTCTGAAAATAATATGAAAGCGAGCTTTGTCGTTTTGTTCTCGAATTTATTATGTATGAGTCTTTTATCGCATTACGACATGAATAATGAAGCGTACTCGCTTTAATTGTACAAAGGAAGTCTTCTATTATTTTAGCCGTCGAGTATCGCGTATTCATAATGTGATGGCCGTTCGTTATTATTTTCGCTCAGTCATGATTTAGGTACGCTAAGACTTGGACGGGGCCTCCTGTAGTGCGAGCAAAATACGTATTTGACTTTGAGGTCGATCGATCAATGTATTACAATTTTATTTTACAGCACTAAGCCACTCGGGGGTCCGCGGGGCGAAGGGGGCGCCGGCGGTCGGTTAATTAGAATGTTTCTGTAAATTGCCGCGTCTCTTTCCGTTTGATTGCGTTTGTAAATCAACAATAAGGTGTAAGATTGTAAGATATGATTCTTTGGTGACGTTGACGCAATACTTAACCACCAGATACTATCTGTATTGGAAATTAATCTAAGTTATACTGTTATAGTAAAGCTTGGGCTTTTATTGAGTTATAATTAGCAGATAATGCTGATAGGAGAAACAAAGGCGCCAGTTCACAATGTTACGAGAAAATATTAAAGAATTACTTTTTATACTTTAATTCTTTCTTAATACCACTCAACTATTTCAAAACTATTAACCAACTTTGCATAGATAGGTATCTGTAATCATTGATTCGTAAAATCAGAGAAACTGTTTATTCATCACATTGACATCATGTGAGCACACACTGAGATACTTTGTGCTTGTGTGTATGGAGGCTGTGCGTGTGTTGTAGCTTATTAGTGTGATAGAGACAGAGAACATAGTATTGATCTGAGTGACAGAGACAAACAAACGTCAACAAGGCTAGCTTTACCATATAAGTATATGAATGTACGTTTTTATTAACTCGATTCGTTATACGGCTTGCCATTATAATAATATATGGGTACATATAATCACAATTCAGACCAATTTTAAGATTACAGTCTTAAACAAAATATATAAAAAAAATCAACGATATTATGTTTTCGTGGTCGTTTTTTAATAAAACACCGTATAAAAACTTACGTAAAGGAAAAAACAGGTAGGTATTTATGTTTTTATGCGAGTTATAAAAACAGAATTCTTATCGTTCATAAGAATCTTAAATATTTCTATAAACTTGCTGTAAATAGTTGTTGTGTTATGATTAAGAGTTATTGTATTTAATATTTCAACGTCAACAAGTTTTAATGAAGGTTACTATTGCTTGTTTACGTTGTCAATTTTCTTCTTGGAACGTTGACTCTAGTTGCGGGCGTATATATTTCTACGTGATCTGTGTCACTGAATTAAGAATTTATAACTATTACATATTGCACAAAGTCAGCAGCACTGTGAAGCTTAATAAGAACTAATTAAGATATCTAGACTTCAGAAGCTTAGGATATAGGACTTAGATCGTAAGTGCCAGTTTACGATAAAGGCACATCCAACCTTATGGCTCTGAGCTCTAGATAAGACAATTTATTTAAACTTTGCTTTATGATGTTGTAGACAATGAAATGGATACTATTGTAATCCTATTTACTGTAAGATCAAATTCATTGTATATGGAATCTCAAAGATGTGTTCTTATCTATTCAAGTCTAAGCATAAGTTGACTTTTAAATGGCAGTGTATTATGTGTTTAATAAGTCTGGAGCCCAGCTCGCCTTTATGCGCGGAGAAGTAGCAAAAGCCTGGCTGAATAAACATAGGACCGAAAAAAATTTTGTTGTGTCGTCATTATTAAAAAAAAATATGATCCAGAATATGGATTATTCTTAATACGACTAAATTAATATATTATAATTCCAAAGTTCAATAGTTTTATGTGACTCTCGTTTCTTCGATTCATCCTAATACCTACCTACCTCAATTAACTTATACGAATGGATTTATAAAGGAAAAAATGTATTAAACTATGATTTATGTATTATATTTCATACCTAGTATTCTTAAATTTATTTCGTAACCTAACACCGACCTGACTTAATACTTTAAAGATGAGTCAGACATTACAACAAATGGCCAAGACGTTTATAAAGTTATTAAGTATTATATTAGCATTTTGTTAATTTGATATTAATGTCAAATACAATTTGTAAAAACAGTTCAATTCTACTTTAATTCTTATCATTTAATTGATTCATGTGGTAACGGTTGCGTGAAAGTTTTTGTTGCTTATACTTAGCGAAATTATTTCTTTTTGGTAGGTATTAAAATCGATCAATGTGGGAATATATTTCCCTCCGTCCGATACCCTTATAGACCCCAAAGTCCGAGAGGGCCCAAACCTCCCCTAAAAAAACTAAACGTAATAATCCCTAGATCCCTCCGCCTGCAACCGCCCTGAGCCGAGGTCCAAGTCCCATAGGAAACGCCCTCTTGCGCAGGTTGCTTAGTTAATAGTTTTTTAATTAATTTATTTAGGCTGGAGCTCTGCTCGCGTGTATGAAGTAGAAAAAAGCCTTCTAGCTAGTTTGTAATGAATATTGTTATTGCCATCTCCTTGAGGGATTCCTTTTTTAATGTAAAATATATATTTCAAAATTTCAATACTGATGGCAAATTGTCCTGCCAATTATTAGAAACAATTAAAAAATACTGAGTGTAATTCTTCGACCAAATAAAATTAACATTCCCATGCTTAGTGCGTAATCGTATACGCAATTATGTAATACAATAATTATTGTTCAAAATCAAAGTAAAAAATTACCGTTATTCAAAAATACGTAAACGATTTTACTTTATAAGGACACTCGTTTCGCAATAACTTTAACAGTCTATATAATGACAAGTGTGCTCATTACTTTCAGATGTGCCTCATTAACTGACGTAATTTATCAGCAGAAGAGAAACCGCGTCCGAGCGGCCAATGTAATGAGATTTTTTTTAAATATTTTGGTCTAATTTTGAGATTGAGAACTGTGTTGTAAATTATCGTCAGTGTCCAAAGTAAGCTATTTACCTGTTCATTGTTCGAATATTTACCTAATTAACGAATTATAAATTTAAAGTTATGTCAAATTTGATTTAACTTACTACCTAGTTATTTTAAATGAAAACAAAAGTATTCTCAAATTGTGAACCTAATTTCATTGAATATAAGGTTTCAAGTTTTTGCTTATTATCGATTTGCTATCGTGGGTTTCAAAAATGTGTTTCAGAATAATCTTAGTAAGTAAGCTTTTCTCATCTAAAATTAGTTTAAAAATTATATGGACTATTAATGTAGTAGATTGTACCTTTGATTTGAAAAAACAAGCGTTGTCGACAAACTAGCCATTAACATATTAATACTGAGGTCTGATTTTTCAATCGTCAGATGACAATCAGAGGAGGATTAGGTAAATTTTAATTTATATGGAAATTTTGTCATTATGCTAATTTATATCTGAGGATTGAAAGATTATTAATTAAAAGTTCAAAGGCACAAAAACGTCCAAACATGACTTTTGTGCTAACATAGTCACTCACAGAAGCACAACATCGATTATGTTATTTAGATGTGTTATCTGTAAGATATAGTTACTTGCTGAGTTGAGCTGCCCATTCGCTAGCTCTCTGCTAGCCCTAACCATTTGGCCACCAAAGCAGTAAAGAATATTATTATTATGTAATCTATTATATCGATACATATTATACCCACCAAGTAACGACCATTAATCTGATTTAACATAGTATGTGTCCATTACAACCGTTCGTGGTTTTTGCGACTAGCCATTATTATATGATGGGCTTAGAAAATAGAAGTGTTTTTGTTAAGTTTACGGGAAGCCGCCTCCGGCTTAGTAGTTTATTTATATTAATGGGCATGCGTGTGGGTGTTGGTAGAATGATTTATTTTATGGTGTTAGTAGTAAATGTAATTAAATGCGTTCTAAAGAGACATAAATTAGGTTCTTTTTGAAGTCATTTTGATTAAACGTTATATTTTTTTTAAGTGTCTGACTATGTTTGTGTTGTATTTTCACTACCAAATTATGGATCATTAAATGTAAGAAATAAAATATACTGAAGATAATAGTACGATTTATATCAGATTTAGGCTTATGCAGTTGTAGTTATAATAATCATAGTTTAGGATGGAGAAAATAGATACAACCTATTTACACAATTAGACTGTGAAACTCATACGATATAAGTACTTTATGTTGCGCAAATAAGATATAAAATGCAGTAAACTGATAACAATATTATGTATTTCTGTTACCGATTCATAATTACTGCGTCTGTATCTATTTTATAACTCTCGAGGACAGCTAACATAAACTATTTCGTTATCTAGGTAATTGGAGCTTGATAAAAGCTGCAAAAATATATGTAAATTAAATGGCTTTATAAATACTGCGGTAAAGCCTTAGATACGCGGCTTGAGCAATGATTACAATCGTTGTTATTACGGAAGATATAAAAGCCTAGTTCCAGGATATGGTAGATATACATAATATAGTTTAGTAACATTTATCTGTGAAAACTGTTAAATAATTATGTTATTTGACGAGACGACACAGAGCACTGACCACATATCTATATCAATATTATTAAGCGGAAGGGTTTCTTTGTTTGCTTAAATGTGCTAATCTCAAGATCTACTGGTCCAATTGACTCAGTGATAGGATAGCCCATTTAACGAGGAAGGGGTTAGGGTATATTTAATTATAAAGTTTCTACGGGAACGGGAGTCACACTCGGAGTCACTAGTGTAGTAATGAAAGTCGCACACGATTTTTATATTTATCGGGTTTTTTTATGTTACACATTGTTTATCTAAACGTTGTCGTTTGTTTTTATTTTACACATTAAATTTATTCAAATAAGGTTTTCAACTCCTTGTGAATATATAATGCTTCCCGAATAAGAATAATTGGCATCGCCGACATCATTTGAGATATGATCGTTTTCCTGGAAGCGCTTGAGGTCGTTATGAAATTTATAAGTTACCATAAAATAAATTTCAGAAATAACGTAATCAATTTCTCTTGTCAAGTAAAGTACACGAAAGACCCATTGGTTTGCGAGACAAAGTAACGCGAAGTGGAATTAACATTCTGAAATTTATACAAGCTACAAACAGCGTTGAATGTTATCTAAAATATGCGTCGGCATACTTGGGCATATGTACATAATTGTATCTAAATTAAAGTTTTATTACTGCATTCAATTTTGATTTTGTGTTATACAAGTAAATTGAAGAATTGAAGTATGTTTCATGATATATGAATACGATATCTTGGCAATTGTATTATGCAGTTTCGAAGGATAGGTATACTGAGGCATAACTAACATGTTAAAATAGGAAAAATAGGCCGATCTTATGTTTTGCGTACTAAAAAAAAAAATCTTTCTTTTTTATAGTCACGGCAGTATGACAGACTAAGATTTTCTACGTAGGAGCAAGTGTATTATGAAATGTTATGGAAGCTCAGGGTTTATACGAGTTAGAATGTGAAATTGTGTACGGTTATGATACTCATTCTTCTCAAGTCTAGAAGTTCAATAAGCATATGTTGTGCCAACAAATTTATTGATCTTTATATCTTAAAAAAATGTTTGGTACATGAATATCCTGTTGTGGCACCAAAGAAGAGGGGGAAGGAGAATCGGTTATGTATACTCATTTCCTGACATAACATTTTAAATAATAATAAAAAAGACACAACTTAAATGTGATTCATTAAAATACCCAAAAAAGAACGAAGTAATTGCCTCAAGTTTACAGAAATTACTTCATAAATAAGTGATAAAAAACAAAAAGATTGGCTGACGTCATATATTGTTTACATTGCGAATCTGCCAAATCTGATTAAGTTGAGAGATATATAAAGCGCGTCGTTGTCGGGTGTAAAGCAGAACTAAGGTTATACATTCTCTCTGGTGGGTCGACCTCGAAGCCAGGGTGTATGGCCGGGGTCCGAACTTGCGACGACATTGTGGCAAGGACCGAGGCAAGGGCGCGCCTCTCACTCACGCTACACGTCATAACGCAATATTTTTTGGATGCCAATGTAATTATTATTGGAGTAATTGATACCTACTGCTGGAATGGCGCAGGTTAAATTAATGACTTATAAAGCAAGTTTTTTGCTCGGAAAAAGGAATTGTAAACATATTATTTTAACTAGGTAGTGGTTGTTCAAACCTGCTGAGTGTTATGACAACATCGAAAATTATGGCTGCTTATTACAACGGTATGCTTTAAGTACGGTTCCTTGCTATTGATAGCATTATTAGTTTATTTAATTTAATAAGCTTTAGTTTTACGATATTGTTAGTTGAAACAACAAACATGCTTTTAAAAACATGCCTACATGAATAAGGAAAAATATTTGAAGTTCTTATCGGTTTCTCTCTTGGGAAAGATAAAATAAGTTTATCTTTTAAATTAAAGACAATCTATGGATGGTCGTTGTGTCGGATCATTAAGGGAATACTTGGTTTACATTAAAAAAAGAAAGCCTCAAGGAGCAATATGGAAGGTTTTTTGTGTGGCGCAGTGGGTTCCGTACGTGCCAGTGGCGCACATACAAGGAGTTGCGATCCGCCACGTCCGCGGCGCTCGATGTAAATGATCCCCTTGAATAATGTATCCCTTTCTCGGCCATCTTCTACTGCCCACTTATAAGGCACAGGCGCTCAACCGTTACTTCTAACTGCTCTCTTACTGAGATGCCATATAAGTGTTCAAATAAGAATCTAACAAAGCTTTAAACTTATTCGTGGACTTATCATATATATAATTTAAAAGCAACTTGTTATAAACGTTAGGTTTACTCAAAGAATTTAGTTAATATATTATTCTAATCACAAAGCCATAAGTCAGATTACGCTGTTTGCTTATTAGGAAGACTGACAGGTTCATCTGCAGTAGGTTCTAACTTTCGAGTTCAATTATAATAGTAAGTGATATATGATTGTGAAGTCAAACAATTTGCAGTATGCTTATTCGCGAAGAGAATTAGCGTGTACAATAATTTAGCATTACGTTGTGTCTACGATGTAACAGAGTTCATGGCCTCTGTGGAACCTCCCAGGCTCGCTGTTCTCGGATGTCGCAACTATGTAGATGGAGTAATATATAGTATTGTTCCGTTTCGTTTAGTTCCGACTTAAGAGTATGACATTGACAAATATTTGTCTTCCTTTTAGTTTTAGGTGATTTGATGGCAGAATAAAGTGGATGCGTTTTTAAAAAAAAACTTGAGAAAAATCTAGGTGTAGGTAAATTGGTGGTGTTTTAACCGTACTTCGGCGAATAGGTACCTTATAATAATAATACCTTTTTTCGGACTGACATAATAATATGTAGTTAGCCACGAGGCTTTTGCTACTTCACCGGGAATAAAATAAACAAAGTCCCACCGGATTTTGGAACTAAAGGAATAGCGTGTATACGTCTAAAATGTCCTGTGCAGATGGCGTGGCTAACCTTATTAACGTTAATCAGTTGTAGAACTTTATATTGATTAAAAATTATAATTATAGTATACCTACATCACATCATTTTTGTTGAGAATATTTTATATGTTATTGAATTATGAAATGTTAGTATAGAAGAAAAAGTCAAATAAAAAAAGTGTCATAAACGTTTGACACATATTTTTTGTGACATACGACTCATCGTCCTGTAGTGGCCGAAGGTTCACCATCTAAGATCCAGCATTTAGGATAATCCTTCTCTAATTGGCATAAGGTTATATTTTTATAAATATTCCAACCGCGATGTCTGTTATGATGCTAATAAAACCAACTATGATCTCAGCGAGTCGCTATTCAGTGTAGGTTCTCACTGACTCATTTTTAGATGCCAAGAATTAGGAATAGTAAAATTATGTAATATAGTAGATGGCTTTAGTAAGTAGGAAATTCGTTTTTGCTTATTTGATTTGATATGACTTATTTTCTATGTACACCTTTTTCACAAAAAGCAGTTTCTCTTTGAAGAAATCGTTAATTTTGTAAGAATGGAGTACTTATCTTCTATTAGTACTTTCTTTAATTTCAATCGATGCTTACAATCGATTATTAATTTCAATTCGTAAGATTTTATCTGCTTCTTTAATTAAAAGCTACTGACGACATGTTCACGAAGAAAAAATGATTGAATACGATTATACGACCTCGTTTCTGAAGCACTTGCAGATACTTTCCCATACAAGCCGCACCTCTCGAGACACCATTTGGCTGGGTTTCGTCTAGAATCAAGCGTTGATAATATATGTCCTAGAAACAGGCTAGAACACCGCCTCTGTCGTATTAGATACAGCCGAGACATTGTATCGCATGCTGCGTTTAAGTGATTATGGACTTTATTACGATTTTCGTAGGTTTGGGAATAGATTGTGGTGTGCTAGGCGAGGCTCGCGAGCGGGTCACGACTGACGCGCACGCGCGTTCGTGACCTTGCCGCGCGCGCTTCGCAGAGGTCACACTCTTGTGTTGATGCGCCTGCGCTCAACACCACGCTTTCCATATTCCGAAGCGCAGATTGTAACGACCGGTAATCTTTACAAACCGTCCATGTTGCGGTAGATTAGAAACCTATATGTCACTGACCAATGAAGTCATCATAGATTTTGTATAACATCACATAATACTTCCAATATTTCTGCCTAGAAAAAGCAAAATCTAAATTATTGAAATCTAAATTGTGTATACAGTGGCGGTAAACTTTCACTAACACATATTTTTATCGTAGTCGTAATTAGGTTAATCCCTTAAAAGTACCTATTCAGTTGCATTTCCTTTGCTTTAAATAATACATGAACATATCTAGGTATCATCTTCTTCTTCTTTTAATGGCAATGTGCCGGATGACGACAATTCTGCCAATGCTGACATGAAAAATCGTGTCTTATGTCAGATTGAAGTAAACATCGCGAATTAATTTACTAATTGTGATCTAGGTATTATAATAGAGCGCTCATTTCTTTAGGGTGCGTTCCACTAAGCGTTCACAACGATCACGCTCACGACCGCAGTTTTTCCCGTTCCACTTGCTTGTGAGCGTTACTGTCGTATACTCAAGTGGAATGGATAATAGAGCGTTATGAGCGTGGAGGTAAATAATACAAACGGCGAGTTAATAAAAAGAATGCAAAAGATTTAAGAGGTTAGGTTATAATCTGTAAGCCTTGAAAATAAACAATTAATTATTGTTTGAATCGATTTATATTGAAAAAAATTATAATTTATTTTTTATATTTAATATTAGTGTTGTATTTAATTAATTTACGTTTACGCTGCAGAAACATTCACTTCTACTAAAATATCTCTTTCCGCATGAAATAACGTAAGATTAACGGTCGCCATTTTTGATGTTTTGAGTTTTGAAAACGCCGCTCATTTTCGCAACGATCACTTCGACCCACCTTTTTAGATGGGTCATCGTGAGCTTCGCGTGAGCGTAAGTCATGACGTCATAAGTGACGTTTTCGCCGCGACCACAACGACCGCGGTCGTTATGTGGAACGACTAAAAGAGCATTTTGATCGTTGTGGGCGCTTAGTGGAACGTACCCTTAGTGACACATTTCAAAATTAATTGTCATTTGTCTTTTTGACATTTAGTTAAGTATGTTGAAATTACATTCAGTCGTGATACCTAAACTTGTCAGATCGTTCACTGTTTAATCTTAAGTTTCTTACATTGATTCTCAGAGCTCGCGCGACGAATGACCTTTGCGAGGGTCATTTGTTTAGATAACGTAAACAATAGAATCTATTCTTCCTGTTTGACTCACGGTAGGTTCACGTAAACGCACCTATCTACTAAGTTGTTTTAAAATATGTACAGTATATTGAATCACTGAATAATGAACAGCGTTTAGGTTGGGATTTGATTGATATTAATTACGAGATTATCAAATTGTTTCCGGGTATATACTATTATATTCTAAGTTAGTAGGTATATAATTATATGTAATAACACTAACTACCTACGTATATCTACCTGTTGATATCTATATATTGGTAAGAACGGTAGTGCTTCTAGTATTTATTATATTATAGCTGTACTCGTAATACCAAGGTGACATATTTATGCGAATAATAGGAGAAAAGCTTCTGGCTGAGGAATGAGAAATGCCGCCATAACAGGGCTTTGCGCACTTTCTCCATAGTGGCTCTCTCTCGAGTCCGTGCACCCTGCGCCTGCGCTGGTACAGTTAACGCGACGAGTTATAAATAAAATATCATTTAATTAAATCGATGATCAATTTCTTGAGGGAGCTCGATTAATCGTATGGTATATACTTTAGAATTACAAGAAATATGAAAAAAAGTTGAATCCATAATATACCTAGTATGTACCTACGTATGTACCTACGTATTAAAGATGAACTCTGTTATTCAATTCTATAAAATCGTCGCCACTTAAATAATCAAATCCGCGCTAATTATAACAATAATTGTTTTTATTTCTATGGCAGATCTGGTTTATAAAAATAAGTTTGACATGTACCTACTTTATTTATACTCTTAAAACATACTGTTTTACCACAAAATATGAAATAATAGCTAGGTCATCTACAGCGTGCAATCTTAATCACCGATTCGATATGAGGAAAAAATACTTTTTTATTTACATATACTTAAAATTTTACAGCAAATATGCAACAACAGAAATTGCAATTTGTATGGAGATCTTAAGACAATATTTTCTACACGTTATATTATCAGGACACACTGTATTTATTTTGTGTTAATGATTCTAGCAGGTTTATTTTATTACATTTACTTTAAATGACCGCAGTATTGTCTAGTAACACTCAGGGAAAGGCCGGTTCCCTGGTTAACGATTGTTATAAATTATGTTGTTACAATTGGGAACGACGACTTAATGTTTTTTCCGAGGCACGGAGGTTAGTGCCTCAATCAACCAGGCATGGAAAGAAATCTTAGAAGTTACACAAAGATTTCGTGAGGTTATTTATAGACACGTTTTATAAAATATACATACTGTATTCCGCTTATTACAAAAAAATCTAATATTGTTTAACAATAAAACTAATCTCGATGAAACTTAATTACTACATTACCATATTTCATAATGTCGATAGGTTCAGGCACAGTAGGTACGAATTTTATCATTTAAAAGATAAAATGTCACCCATATTTAAGTTGTTTATGAATGCTGATTATCGACTTTAATATAACATGTCGGCAAAAAATCGAATATAATTTTATATTGTGGACTTATATTATTCACCTTGAACTTTAAGCAAAGGAAAAATCGAGCTCAGTTTGTCGAAACGCAATAATTTGTGATTATTCATTTCAATATACAGCTAGACATTAAGTATTCTTGGCCAGTGAAAAAAATTGCGACTCCTTATTGTTTATTTATTAATTTATCTTACAAGAAGTGTAGGTAAAAATTGTTTTATTTAATCATTTATTTTTATGAGTAATCAATGTTTTTCTGGTGACATATCTACTGAAAAAGTAACAATATAAATAAAACACATACGAGTATACGCAACTAAAAGTAGCTAATTTAAATTAGAACTTACTAATAAAATACATACTATTCTAAAACTATACTACTTGGCGAAGTTACCAGAATTGCTGTCAGCATTGCCTCGTTGAATGACAATGCTTATCTGCTATGCAAAGTAAATACCAGCGCTCAGAGAACGTGCCGCACTAAAAAGGCCCGCTGCGAGGTTTTTATTAACTAATTTGGCTCCCGGTCCCGTCGGCCCCAATGTTAGCATAGCATATGCATACATCGTGACAACATAATATTAATCTATGAAAACTATGTGTAATATTAATCTATGAATACATACGAAAGGAATTAGAAAAGAAAATATATACAAACTAAAGCGTCCGCAACAAAGAGTTTTGTTGTGTTGGCAAAGCTGCTGTGATAATGAATTTTATTGGATTAACAATCGTATCAATACATAGTATAAAACAAAGTCGCTTGCCGCTGTTTGTCCGTCCCTATGTATCCTTAGATCTTTAAAACTACTCAACAGATTTTGATGCTGTTTTTTTTAATAGATAGAGTGATTCAAGAGGAAGATTTATATGTATGATACATCAGCATTGAACCCGTGCGAAGCCGGGCGGGTCACTAGTTAAATATAAAGCAAGCATCTGACTATCAATTAACATAGTAGGTAAATTCGTAAAACTTGCATTGTGCTGATATTAATTTCGCCCTCTTAATTATTAACAAGTCCATCGAATGAACAACACGAGGTGAGAGAATTAATAATATCTTGTTCGTACTGTATAAGATGGAAGATAAAGATGGACGAATACGTAGGTATTTCATGTATTTTAACATTACAAAAACGCTTAATACCTACTAAAACCGATCGAGCATAATACATACAGTATGTCGAAATACTTTTGCAAATGAGTTTTGTAAATCATTAAAGAAAAGCGCTCACCGTTATCGCCTTACTTGGGCAAAAGTTGTAATGAGTGCCACAAATGGGCTCAGTCCGAGGCTGGTCCACGACTTGCACACGCTAATGTTCCTCATTAAATACTGGAACATCAATTTGTATCTGCCCCACGTAGAAGAATACCAAGGCAATCGATTTTTATTGCCCGGGATCATGTGGAGACATTCGCGGACACCGATTTAAAAGAATACCATCGTCTCAACTTATGTTATTCACGGATAATATGTATTTTATGCTAATCCATCCATTATATCATTTATAACACTTGATTAATGATACACTCCGTGACTTCTGCAAATTATCACGAGTTCAAGGACATTGTTGTATTAAATTAGTTACAGATAGGCATCTAAAATGAGTTTGAAAACAATTGTTATGGACGTATGCAAAGTAAACAAATTAATGTCCATACTTAATTAAAACTCAAATCTGCTTCCTCAATTGCAATACATTAAGATGAAACATTCGAAAGACACACACCTAGATTTTACTAAAAAAATAATTTTAATATGTTTAATCACAGGTCAACAAAATTTTACTTTTTTCAACTTCTATTTAAATTTTTGTATTAATCAGTGTTAATTAAAATCTGAACAATAATTACCATTTATATATCACGTCACATTTTTGATATATTTGCTTGTAAATATGTAAAAATTAGCTATATTTGCCACTTTATTTAGAATAGTCTAATATTGTTGTTCCTAAGCTTAATATTATTACATTATTAGTCAAACAACTGACATTTTTAATACAGTTTACAAAACGTTTCTATGATTTTCTAATGCAAAGATATTAAAGATTTAGTTGGTCTTTATTTTTCTGATACATTTCAATAGAGTCATTTTGTATGGAGTTTTTACTGATGGCACTCAAATGTTAATATTTTCATAAAAGAACATTACAGCAACAAAATCATAAATGTTAATTGGAATTCAGAATAGCTACTTAAAAAAACAGTCATTATACAATTTTACTAATAGATTTATTAGTCTATTTACTTATGTTTAAAAATATAAGCCTTTTTTGCCAATTTTCTACTTTTTATTGTCAAATATCTCTAAAATTAGACGTGACAGAATATTTTTAATGATGAAATAATATCCAAAATTCTCTGAGATGACAAATAAATGTGTGTTTTTCTCTGCACCAAAAACCTTGTCGACCTGTGATATATTATTAGATTATATTTTGTGGGAACATAGACGGCAATGACAGGCCTATGTTAATTAATTCCCGAAAGTTAATTGTAATAATAGACCAAGGAATATTAATACAATCCTAACAGTATCAAATTTAGACGTGAAACATTGACAAATAATTTGACCAAATAATAACTAAATTGCGAATGTTATAGGCAATAACCTCATGCCCTTTACAATATACCTAATAAAAACACCTACTATTATTGAATTCGCAATACAAATAATCTATTAGGTAATTGAAGTGGTAAGAATTGCCATATTCGATCAATTTGTCCGTAAAATACCTACCTATAAAGTGAATGTGAAATGAAATGAAATAGTTTATTAGTAACGTAGACGAATAATTCGCGCTTGTTTATACGTCATTTACAAAGCATACACATTAAAGTACATTTTTTGATACTTAATTAAGAACAATATTTGTATATGGTCACTAATGTTATACTATTATAATCTTATTTTAAAGATCAATAAAATATATAAAGATATTTATAAATAAAATAAAATGAAAAATTGTCGCGAGCAAAACGAGTGTACACAAAATAATAATTATAAGTCGCGTGGTTTGAGAAATTAGATCAACCAGCGCGGGCTGGGATCAGGTCTAAAGCCAAGCCAAGAACGCGTCGCGAACCTCGCCTCGCGAGGACCACCGTCCCTATCCTAGCTTCCTACGAGTCTTTCTCTATCTACCTACGGTCAACGGTGTGACATCCGGAGAAGAAAGACTATAAGAAACTCCGGAATTTTTCTTTTAGTCATCTTTTAAAAATTGCGTTTTACAATATTTATGATTTACAAATTCAGGACAGTGCCTCCCAAAAGCTAATTTGTTGATAATTTCAGTAATTAAAACAAACAAAAAACAAAACAAGCTTTATAGGAAGCACTCTCTTACATTCACATTTACAGTGTAACTTTCTTACATACACTAAGTCTGATCGGTCATATTAGTTAAGAACATTTACAATGTTTTTTAATTTATTTTTATGAGCTCAGTGTGACAGTCAGAGGGCGCCAGTCTGCCTCAGTGCAACAGGACACGGAGTCATCCGCCAAACATCTCCATCGTCCATATATTCTTGTATATTATAGTAGCCTTTGCTCATAAGAATCTGCTTTACATAAGTTTTAAATTTATACTCTGTTAAGTTTGTAATATTGGTTGAAAGTTTATTATAAAATCTAATGCAGTTTCCCAGAAATGATTTTTTTGTCTTACTCACTCTAAACAACGGTGTTGTAAGCTTATCCATATTCCTTGTATTATAATTATGGACATCTTTTTTTTTACTAAATTTATCAATATTTTTCCGAGCATACATTATATTTTGATAAATGTATTCAGACGGCAAGGTAAGTATATTGATTTCTTTAAACAGAGTACGGAGAGAATCACGGCCTTTTTAGGGTTCCGTAGCCAAATGGCAAAAAACGGAACCCTTATAGATTCGTCATGTCTGTCTGTCTGTCTGTCTGTCTGTCTGTCTGTCTGTCCGTCCGTATGTCACAGCCACTTTTTTCCGAAACTATAAGAACTATAATGTTGAAACTTGGCAAGTAAATGTATATTGTGAACCGCATTAAGATTTTCAGACAAAAATAGAAAAAAAAACAAAAAAATTTGGGGTTCCCCATACTTAGAACAGAAACTCAAAAAAATTTTTTTCATCGAACCCGTACCTGTGGGGTATCTATGGATAGGTCTTCAAAAATGATATTGAGGTTTCTTATGTCATTTTTTTCTAAACTGAATAGTTTTCGCGAGAGACACTTCCAAAGTGGTAAAATGTGTGTCCCCCCCCTGTAACTTCTAAATTAAGGGAATGATAAAACTAAAAAAAATATATGATGTACATAACCATGCAAACTTCCACCGAAAATTGGTTTGAACGAGATCAAGTAAGTAGTTTTTTTTTAATACGTCATAAACCGTAAACCGCAGTTTACCTTTCATTCATTCAACATCGATCAAAGTTACAACGAACTACAAGAACTTTTATACTATGTTACTTGTTGTATTCTTGATACCAAAAATAGGTACGCACTTGTACGGAACCCTTCTTGCGAGAGTCCGACTCGCACTTGGCCGGTTTTTTATATATATGGCTCTGATTGCTCTCTTTTGCAATATGAAAATGGTTTGGATGTCAGCACTCGAACCCCATAATAGGATTCCATAAGTCATTATACTATGAAAATAAGCGAAGTACACTAATCTTGCTGTTGCTACATCAGTCAATTGTCTAATTTTCCAAACCGCGTAAGCTGCAGAGCTTAATTTATCTGACAATCTATCTATATGTGGACCCCATTGCAACTTAGAGTCTAACGTAATACCTAAAAATATTGCTGATGGGATCAGACTTAAGGATTCTCCATTAAGTTTTATATGTGGAACAGTGTTTGCTACATTAGGGAGAGTGAATCTAATACATTTGGTTTTGTTTGTATTGAGAAGGAGATTGTTGGCGGAGAACCAATCTGAGACTAAGGTGAGTGTGTGATTAATGTTTCGCTTTAATCTCTTTTGTAACGTTCATAATAATTTTTTTTTGTTTAAAACATGATTAACTTACTTAAATTGATATAGTAACACGATACAATTGGTAACTTAAGAAAATGGATTATGTTTTTAATTTCTTAATTTAAAAATCTGCAGTATGGTCACCCCGTTTGGTAAGAAGCTGTGATGAATCACACCGGCGCTAGACCACCAAACAGTGAACATCACTTTACTAGGGGTAAGTTTTCGTTTAGGGCACTGTTTAGGTGCTGAACCAGGATCCAACCAACTTGCTGAGCGCTTGCGGTTATCAAACAGAATCCATTTTTATCGCAGGTAACAATGCGGTTCAAAATTCCTTCATTAGTGTGTCTGTTGAGCAGTGCAAGGCACATCTCGACGCGTACTTCGCGCTGGCGATCATTGAGTTCGTGGGGCACCCATTTGTTAAGCTTTTTTACCTTGCCAATTTGACGCAAATGGACCAATATTGTTTTGAAGCTAACGTTGAAAGCTGCAGCTAATTCAGCCGTAGATTGTGTATCATCAGCTTCCACAATCGCCTTTAATTCGTCATTGTCAACCAAAGTCTTCGGACGACCGCGAGGTTCATTTTTCAGGTCGAAATTTCCAGAACGGAAGCGAGTAAACCAAATGTAACACTAATCAATATACAAAAGACTACTTTTGGAAAAAAATAAATGTTTTTAAAATAAAATTAGAATTCTTAGCCAAACAAAAATTATTTTGATTTTAATTTCTTAATTAAAATAAGTGAGGTTAACAAAAATATGTCTAAACCGATTCGCATCCGCTCATAATGATATCAGAAATTGTAAACCACAGCGATAATATTAAGATAAGAAAAGTTAAATATAAAAACGTGCCCAGAAAAATTCCTCAAGTTTTATTGAGTGCCATAAAATTTTTGTCTTTTAAAATTAATTTAAATATTAAAACCATTAAAGCCAGTTCTATAAATAAAATTCGTAAATTTATGCAAATAATAAATTTTAAACCATTTATTTAGCTCTACTCGTCTTTATACCCAGTAAAATAGCAAAAGCCTCGTGGCTAACTACATGTCAGTCCGAAAAAAATGAGCAAATAATGTTTAGTCTATTCAAATGTGAATAAATTCTAAGTTGAACCAAGTACAGGTTTGATACGGTTTTATTCCTGCGTGATATCGATAATTTGTCTGATGCAACCTACGATGTAAATTTATCCCACTGCCGTTATTCTGCTTAAATGTGGACATTCTGGTTATTATTTTGCCTTATTATACAATTTATCTTCTGTCTCATTCTTTCGCTTGAGTTTATGAACTCTGTATGGTAACGTAGTGTGAGCATGGACCATAAGCATGATTGAAATTACGAGTATGTGGTAATTTTCAAAGTACTGGGTGATCATTTTAGCACCGTTGTTATTTTAAAGTCGCGTATTAAATTTTTAAAGACTACTTAGTTAAAGTAATAAGCAATGTATAAGATTTTAAGTACCTAAAAGATAACTTAAGAATTGATTGTAACTTGGTACTAATGTCTCTATTCTTGTTGGTTGAATTTGTTTTTGTATAAATAACGTAAAGCCTAAACTTATAAATGAGTAAGGTATATTGCATTATTCTTCTAGACTTAATCCAATAACTAACAAAAATACCTACACCTTCCTCGTACACGTACAGCGAAATTTCTAATATCATATTTGAATTTTAACAATAGGAACCTAATACAATGTTCAGTTACTTTTAGTTTGTATTTTATTCATGTTTGTTAATTATAATAAATAAATCTTAGCACCCCAAAAAAAAAAAAAAAAAAAAATACAATGGCAGTATGAGTGTATTAACATCAGAAATTCCATGTCGGTAAATGCGTGTGTCCATTATTTTAGCATAACTTAATAAACTAACATTGAGCTAGATTTCTTTGGTAGAATTAAATTATAAACTAAGCACATTTTATATTTCAAGTAACAACAGTCTGATGACAACTTGCTATATGTGAAGCAAAGATTATGTTTTTACCATTTTTATTTTTCAATAAAAATTTAAACTGGCTTCTAAACTAGCTTATAATGATTTGCTTCATTGGAAGCTAGTTATAAGCTAGTTTAGAATCCAGTTTTTTTTTTAAAGCAGTTAACAAAGTAAACAGATTCCGCCGAGAAACATTTTTGTAGGTACATGACTACAACTACTAAACTACTAAAGAAGATGATTTTGATTGCGTTTCTCTCAAAAACTATTTATTAGGATATTTCCTGTTCAACACCTGTGCTCGTCATGTGGTACATTTTGATGCTTCCCTTTAACAGTTGATACCTAGCATAATGTAGGTATATATGTCGAATAATAGGTACATGTTATTCCACCATATATTTTTTTTAGTAGGTAATTATTAAAAAAATCAAACACCATATTATTTAATTTATTCTATTCAATGCAAAAATTAAAATTATTACACTATTATATTACATACTTTTAAGCGAAGGCATTTTAAATGCATTTCATATAAAATATATTAAATTTTCCGTAAAGTGTTCTAAAATTTTATAAAATGGTAAAAATGGTAACTTTTAATAACTATTGTTCGATCGAATTTTATTAATCTTTAGATCTCTGGTTTCTCTTCAGTTATTTGTATAATTACTTACGTAGCTAGTAGTATTCATTCGAAGTTTGAATAAATTAAGAATTAAAAACCCAAGCTTATGATGCTATATAAGTACCAACTAGTTACTGAAGAGGCATCAATATTGTGCAACGCAGACCTAAGGCTCATTACGCATACGACAGACATATCCTTTGCGTTCCAGCAACCCATAAGATGAATCGAGGTGCAATATAATAAATAATGACACGATATCCTGTTTAGCTGAATACCTAATGTGATCGCATTTATTTATGAGAATATTCTCTCTTGAAATCTTAAGCTTATTTATAATGATGAAGATCACGCATTGCGAGTGGCGATAACCCATTTGGTCTTTGAATTAACGCAGATGGCGGTTATTGGGTACTTTAGCATAAGAGAGCTAAATGGTTTGTCTTCAACTTATATTTATTAAAGGCCTGCGTCTCTTATAAACGAAGAGAGTCAAGGATGCTGCGATTGTAACGGTCAGCTAGGTTTCCGCAATTAACCCTTAAGTAGGCTATTGTATGTGAGCTTATGTCTATATTTTCTGATGCTTACGTAAACCCAAACAATATTTGCCTATGAAAAGTTTAAGAATATATATAAATTGATATTTTGTTTAGGTAATAGTTATATTAGCAATTATAATAATGATTATATTTTTATTTCTGACAAACTACTATTAACCAATTTGTACCAAATTCAACATTTTGAAAAATAGCATAATCGTATGTTTTATTTGAATTTGTACGTATTTGAGTTTTGCACTAAGGTAACATTTTCATGTAAAATTTGATAGATGGCGCTGTACTCAATGTATTCAACAAGCAACAAACAGGTACTTATTCATTTTTTTTTCTTATTGCTTTTTTTGCGAAAATCAAGATATCTTGCTAAATTAGAAAGATTTTAATTTTAATGTTTGTCGAACAGATATAACATTAACAATAATTTCATAGCATAAAACGCAACTGAACTAGCTGATGCAGATTAGAAACGCAGTAGTCACGTCCAATAAAGTCCAACGTCATTTAACTACGCCCTTTCAAGCTGTACTTACAGTAAGAAGATAAAATTTATTTTTAAACCTATACTTAGATAACCTAGCAACAGGTTTTGTGTTTATATTGCAAGCCAACACAAGTGAGATTAGCAACTCCGGTTGGCATAAAAACTGTTGAAAATAATACCTTGCATTTCTTTGTGGCAAACTGCTAATTACTAGGTTATTTGTTTATTGCTTCAGCTTTTATTTAAGTTTAAGTGGTTATTGTTCAGTAGCGAATCGCTACGGCATCGCACGGGTTGATTAATTACCTTAATTAAGACAAAACGTTCACGAATTATGTACCTTAATATTCCTGAACATCCATTAGTGAAAGTGACATCAAAATCTGTGTAGTTGCTTTTGAGTTTATCTTGAACAGACAGACGCGGCGTACTATGCTTTATAACATAGCATAACATTATAGACAGAGAGATTCAAATAAAATGTAAATAACGTGATCTATTCAAATTTCATGGATGATATAATCATCTAAATAAGTAGATTGTAAAATATCTATAAAGATATATACCTAAAAATGAAATAAGATTTAGCTTGTAGCACAGAATAAACAATTTTATGTCTATAATAAATATTGTTAAAATTACATAAATAAGATCATTATTTTATACTAATCAAGTGCCCATAGCGCCTGTGGCACAGATTTAATTCTATACAGGCACCATATTGTATTACCTAGATTATTTAAATTACCTACTGTATAAATTTGTGCACCAATGAAAATAAATAAATTTATTATTTATTATTATTAATTATTACTGAATACAAAGTACAAAAAAAATCAAGTCACATTCATACTTCTTACCAATAATATTAACTAGCTCTTGGTGCCCGTGTATTTATTCAGAACCGTGTGATTGATGAATGATTTAATGTATCATAATATGATCATAATTAAATAAGAGTCGTTGAAGTTAGTCAAAGTGTTCTCAAGTTATGCGTGTACATTTATGGCGATTCATTTTTATTTATAAAGATTTAAATATATTTCCAAATACAGTGATGTTTAATTTAATAAAATAAAACTATAGTTCTATTTGTCCGTCCCAAGTTTGATCGATCACATCATCTTAATAATACGACAGCTTAAACAAAAAATAAACATAGGTTATACTTATAACCTCTTACATTATCATTATATAAATTATTCAGTCAACTGATAGTGATGCAAAAATAATAAACAACATGGAACCAAATTTAAATTACTTAACCTTATAGTCAATTTAATTCTTTTGTTTTAAACGCGACATAATAAATTACGAAGTGTGAAATTATTTAAGTCGTATGTTAACTATGTATGTTTTAGACTACCTCGCAAAAAAAATTAACAACATACATACATTCGTGACTCTTTCCCATAGGGGTACGTAGAGACTTTCGCCTCTTCTCCATTCATTAATCTCCTCATGCATGTCCTTCGGTTTAGGGTACTTTTAACCTGGCCTTTTTTAAGAACGTCCTCGATTTGAATGAAATGAAATGAAATGAAATGTGGAACGCTCGGTTTGGTTTTGCCCTTGCAACCCTTCTGTTCACATTCAATTTTCTCTCGAGGAAAATCTAAATTGGTACAGCTTGAAGTCAGGAAGTTGGTGGTGTTTCACCCGCGCCTCTTAGAGCACGTTACGCTGTCAGTCTTGCGCCTCATCTCTCATCGGACATTTCATTAGAACCCCACCGAAGGAAAAGAGAGCACACTTGCACGCAACTATAATATCTCCGAGCACAGATGGCTAATCTCATTAGAGATTAGGAAGACTACGTATTTATGTTAATACATTTCGAATAGAGACAACATTGTAACATTATTGTCGCTCAGATTGTTTCATATACCTATACAATGGTATGAACGTACCGCATAGCCATTGCTTACATTCAGATTGTTTCATATGTACAGCGGGGTATTATCGTACCGGTATAGCCCATTGCTTAAAATAATGAACTTATATGAGCTTATATTAACGAGCCGTATTTACATAATTATTGCACGCCTAGTATACATAAGTAGCAAAACAATTTTGGTCTTATGTGTGGAAGTACCTATATAGTACTAAAGTTTAACTAATCTATTATATGTTTAGGTCATACATTATTTTTCTAAAGGCCCAAAATTTTGTGTAATATCTTAGTCATTATGCAGCAATCTTTCCACCTGCGGCAGTCTTAAGCCTAGGCCGTCCAAATTCCACAGTCTTGCATAGGTTAATACTTAGTTGGTAGTGTTTAAACCATTTAATAAGGCTAGGCTAAGCTAAGGCACGCCTTTATTCGCCAGGTTTTAAGTAGCAGAAGCGTAAAACATACAAATAGGCATATTTTTTGTCAAAGTTAATATACATAATATAAATAAACAAATAAAAACATGTGTCTTTGTTGTCACAACAAACGTTTTTCATTAGATTCCTTATTCATACACGTTTTATTCATAATAACTTAATTAAAAAAGTACTTCTAAAGACAGGTTCATAAAATTATAGACGTAGACCGTACACTGAACAAAAAATGTTTCACCGTTAATGTGTGCGCTGAATCATAAAAACTACATGACTGAGTCTTGGCTGTGCCGACCGCTTGTCACATAAACTTTGTCTCGGATTGCTCTAAAATATTTGTATTTTTTATTTCCACTTTGGAGTATTCTTTGTTTATTACTTAAGATTAATATGCAGTCATTTGTATTGGCCCCATCTTATGGTTGCGACAAATAAACACGCGACATATGCTAGGGCGACAGTACCTACGCTACGGTATGTCGACCGTCAATGCTGCGACAGCACATTAGCTCGATGAAGGTTTATGCGACAGATTGTTTTCTCGACAAACCACAGGGCCATGGAAGATTTGATCGAAAAACGATAGTTTGATATAACTGTAGTTCGACAAACTGAAGCGTTGAGTCTGTCAAGCAGCGACAGTATAATTATGAAATCAAACGGGTCAATACCAATGTTTAATTTTATTTCCAAAATTAATAAAATCATTTGGCGTATGTATGCGTAGTTTTAAATATCAAACATAAATATTTTATCCAAATTCCAGTACTTTGTAAATTGCTGTATTTTTAATTTTGTCTGAGCTTATATTTAGAATCTACTTTAAGTTTCCTACTTTAGTTTTACCTTAATGTTAGTTTAATAATCAATTTTAGTTTTATTTAATACTCTTCATAACGCTGTTAAAATTGTAGGGTTTGGCTACCTTAATGAGTTGTGCAATTAGTTTAGAACTTTACAAGATAAGTAAATATTAAATCATACAATTAATTATTGTAATAACTACTGCTGGTACAAATAAAATATAAACTTATATACGTAAGAAAGTATTTTGTACGCCATTTTTGTTTTAGGACGGATATTTTTACATTATGTCACAAGGCTTTTGCTACTTCATTGGGCGTAAAGACGAGTATATTCTGTCTTATTAAATGGTAGAAAAACTACAACCTGTGCAAGGCGCCCTCTTGGCTTCGGCTCAGGATGGTCACGGGCAAAGAAGATTGAGGAATTACGACTTTTTAGATTTTAAGGAAGTATTGTGCAACTGTATAAAAGTTGCCCAGTATATTTTAGTTTTACATACACCTAACTTATTAAATGCGTTCTCGTAGTCGAGAACACACGATATGAATGAGATTAATTTATCCATAGTAAGTATATCCTAGCAATTTGAGGAAAATGTTCTATCTTTCCTTGTTCTATAATTTTATATCGGTTCTTTACTTATAAGTATTGTTGCAAATTCTTCGTAAAATAATGAACCTTGAAGTATATTAAGCCATTATGAAATAAAAAATACATAGGTACATTAATTGTAGGGGCATCGCGGTATTAATCGTAAAAAATGCTTTAATAACCATAAATGGAAATATCATTAACTATAAACTCATATTAGTTAATATGTTGAACGTACCGAAGTAAAAACTAAGGTTCAAGAATAAAATTAATTAAAGATTACGGTTATTTAATTATACCCATGCGTATTAAAAGCTATTTTCTATAATTACTAGTATATCGATTTACTATTAGCGCAGCCTTAGTGTTTGATTTGATCTTAGAATTACCATAATAGGGTAACGCATATGATTGAATCTGTTTTTATCGGATCGATCTCAAGAAGCGAATATGTCGCTCGCAAGTCTTTATAAGGATAATAGGTTCTAGTAAAATCTCGTCATTTCCTTAGCATAATGAACAATATTAAGAGGCCCGTAAGTGTAATTGGGGCTTGGGCAGCAAAGTGCTCGGTTTATGCGGCCGCATAATTACGTATAATAGGCGACTTTTGCAACGCACGCGCATTCACAATGTTAACTCCCCGGAGACAGAAGTTTTGAAATACTGTAATTATAAGTTATAAGTGTACATTATGCGATTATGTTAAACGTTTCGATTGTATTATTAACTACATCGACGTTATTATAAAAAAAATATGTTCCTTTTTTTTTGAGTATCTGTACTGTATTTAAATAAAAGCAATCTACCTAACTTGATAGAAGTTAGGTAGATTGGGCGTCACAGTCCCTCGGCCTGTAAGGATCCCCCAACCCATAAGTTGACGAAAAATTATTAAGAATTAGAAAACATATATTTTTTTAAACGTACTTACTGATCAATCTAATTAACACGGCTCCTGACCAAGTAGTTGCGCCACTGTCACTGGTGTAGCTATCGAAAGGCTGTGCGAGGCAGTGCTCCGGTGAAGTCCCCGCCAAGCCCCTAAACCGTTATTAGAAATATTGTTATTGCGTTTATGAAATATATTGATAAGACCTAAGTTTAGGGGCAGCAGTTTTTCTGGCCCCAGGGCCAGTTACGCCAGTGGCCACTGCAGGTAGGTGTTGTTGGTATCTAAACGGTGCTGTAGCCAGCCCATATTTAGATATTAGCCCCCGAGGCGCGGGGCCCGTATCAAAACTATATATAGTCCCACAAAGTTTCTACATTCGGGGCCCCTGTAGTCGGGGCTGATTGATACCACTGCATGGGACGGCGGCGGCGGTTCGGCCCTGTGTCTAAGTACTCAAAATTATAACTAGATAAGTACAATTAATAAATTAATGTTGAACTTGTGCCTTAAGAATAATTAAAATTGTATAATGTTCATTAAAAATAATCAATAGCTTAGTTAATGACTCATTTAAAGTACGTTACAACTCGGTAGCAATTATAGCTGGCATGTCATTTTCATATTTATATCTTACAGGTCGGTACCCAGTCTCGTAATAGCAATAATCTACGTATTATAAAACATAAACGTCCAACGCGACTGTCTGTATAATGTATATCAAAACATATTTTTTTCTAAAATTCTGCCGTATTTTAGTATTGGACACAAGGTTTCATGAGGACTGGGTGTAAAATAATAATTATTTTCTTTCGGAAACCTAGAGCTATGGAACCGAAACCTATGCCTGGTGAAGTAGCAAAAGCCTCGGCGCTAACTACATAGTGCGTCAGAAAAAAAAAGTACCGAAATCGCTCGCGACATCTAGTGTAAGAATATGTTTGTGAACGATACCTAATAGATTTGTTTTTTATTTGTAAATGTTTGTAACATTTTAAATAGTCAAATATTCGATTAAATTTAGTTATATGGTGTGGAAGCTTCAAATGCTTTTTATTGTGAATGTTGAGAAATACAAAAATAGGTACCTATGCCATAATGATAAAATAATTGTTATTAGTAAGTACTTTATATTAATTGTCAAAACAAAGCAATTACATAAAATATCTACAATTAATTGAAAATAGTTGTAAGATATATTTATATACGGTATTAATTATAGAGAGATGGTGTTTCAATTTCAAAGCAATTTTCGCCTAAGCGGTATTTATTCGACAGTTTAATTATCACTCCCTTCACAAGTTATGGGTATTGTAACATGTCAGCTACCTTTACAACACGATACTTCGCCGTTTTACGTCTATTTAGAAATGTTTATAATCTTTTGTACAATGCTGACATTTTTTCGTTTATGACGAATTTTAAGCATATAATTATTTTATGTCCTTATTAACTAGCTTTTGCTAACAAAATATAGCCAAGCTTTGTTGAGAATAATTCGAAAATAAAAAAATACTTATCACTAGCTGTGTCAAATCTCACATTGTTCCACTTTACGAGTATATTAGTTAAAAAGAGGTTCAGTGTTGTCGACTGCTTTTACAAATATATACGATGTTAGGTAAAAAACATTTTACAAAAATAACATAGATACTTTTCATATAAATATTTCGTTTCACAATAAATAACAAAGCAACTGATAGAACCTAGCTATGTACCATCGTCGTACCCACAGACTGTTTGCTAGCTTCAACAAAAACCCTACCAAGAATGAAGACACCGGTTCCAATAGACTCTGTCCCTTTACTCTCGCGGTAATTAATTTTGTCGCCTTTTTCGGATCATTGTTTTTGCTTACATATTGTATCGAGGCCAACGCTGATCGGAACACAATTACAGCGAACTGCATCAGTATTTCATATATTTCGTTGAGGTACTATAACATAAATCCAAGTATGCGTCAGTATGCGTCTCTAGAATTAATAGGTGGACATATTCTTCGAAATATTCATAGCATCCGAGTAACATCGCTACCATATTAGGGATCGGTAACTCGGCGAGAGCTGCTTGCGCATAAAAAACTGAATGTCGATGTGCTTTAAATTGAGAATCGATTGTAGATATCGAACTCTGTTAGGATTGTTAATTATCAACAGTATGTACTTACTTTACTCTTCCAATAAACCGATATACGATACGTAAATATAGCTATAAGGACCCACTTTTTCTTTGCAAGAAGTTTCTCGCTTGCGTTTTTATATAGCTATTTTTTCGTTCATTATATGCATTGTTCACATTTTCTGTCCATTGAAGTTCCAAGTTATTTGTTACTGAATCAAAATAGGTTCCTTTTTAGTAGGTTCATATTATTTATTTATTTATTTAAGGCTTACCAACTAAAATACATAGGTACTTCTCATTCACTTAAACATTTATTACGAAAGTTACCTACTGTATGTTTTTAAATTAAAGGTAAAGGCACACTATAACACTGTTCAAGCTAATTAATATACAGGGTGTTTGGCAGAACGTTGAACATACGAAAATGGTGGGTAGGTGGGGTCATCTGCTACTTACTCAGCCCTAATTTATTTGGCCCTGGCCGACTGGGTATTAAAAAAAAAAAAAAAAGTTTTTTTCTTGTTTCACCACTTTTCTAACTTTAAAGTGTATTTTTTTTATTAAAAATGGACAATAAAACAGGCAATTTTTTTTTTAATCTTTGATGTTGGCAGATTCTTATAAAATTATTGCTTTGTTCAGATGTTAGCTAGAAAAAAAGTTATGAGTCCTCAAACTTACAGAAAGATGTAAAAAATACTTGAATGTTAATTTCAACTTGCATTTAAAAAAAAACAAAAAATGATTGAGGAGTTCCAATTCTAGCAAAACATCCCTAGTGTGTGAGCTTTCTAATGGTATGTAATTTGCTTTTATAAAAAAAAAACTTTAAGAGTTATTTCATAATTTTATCAAGTAGGAAATTTTTGACTAAACTCTACCTTTACGGAAAGTTAAATGTTTTGCGAAATTTAATACTGCAAAGTTGGTAAAAATTATGGATCGACGGCTTGCCAGTAGCAGTGGTGCAAATTGACATTCACTATTCCCTTGAGATGGTTACACAAAGCAGGTAGAAATTTTGTTTCACTCTTGCGCAGTCATAGCGTATTTTTGATCTCTTTCGCTCTCGTGGCACCGTGACGCGTCAGAATGAATTCTTGACGAAACTCTACCTTTACGGAAAGTTAAATGTTTTGCGAAATTTAATACTGCAAAGTTGGTAAAAATTAAATGATCGATTGAAATTATGCTGTACCAGTTAGGTGCGTTAATGAAACAATTAAATAATTTTAAATAATTTATTTAAATAATAAATCATATTAGATGTTCAAATTGACGCCCTTCATTCGCAATACAGGTGCGGCATCTACGTCTGATTTCTACAGTTGTTGTGCGCAGCAGCATCTCCTGTCGCATAACTTCGAAAGCAGCATTAATTCGATTTATCAAATCTTCCCGACTTTCTACTTCTGTAGTGTAAACTAGTTCCTTTGCCCTTCCCCACACGTGAAAATCGAGCGGAGTGAGGTCGGGCGATCGCGGAGGCCAGGGAATTGGTCCTCCCCTGCCAATCCACGAATTTGGGAAACAATTATCCAAATGCTCACGTACAACTAGACTAAAGTGAGCTGGGCAACCATCGTGTTGAAAGACAATAGGCCTGTTTATGTCTACTTGGAACACTTCTTCCACTAATGGTGGTAAATCATTTATCAAAAAATCCAAGTAGTTGTTCGCGTTGATGTTGTCGGGCAAATAATGAGGCCCTATTAGCTTATCGCCAATCACTCCTGCCCAGACATTCACACTGAATCTCCTCTGGAAGCCTCTTTGTCTCTTCACGTGTGGGTTTTGATTTTTAAGTGCCCAATGGTGAAGATTGTGATAATTGACAGTCCCTTCTTTGTCAAATTTGGACTCGTCTGTCCACAAAATACTTTTTAAAAAGTTAACGTCGTCCACATCGGTATGCAGCAAATGGCGACAAAATTGCACACGTCTCCCAAAATCACTGTCATCGAGACCTAGAACAAACAAAACATGTCTAAGAATTGATTTCAATACTGAATCTTTTCTTCCTCCGAGTTCAAACTCTACAATTATCCAAATTTTTCATCTTCAATTTTTAAGTACACTAATTGGCTTTATGGCTTAGCCATAAAGACGTAAGACCAAATTCACAAAAGGGCGTGCGACTTTCCAATTTTGTTCTAAAAAGGACCCATAAGTGCTGGCAAGTTTACCTACGCTGACCACCTGCGCAAACCGAATCCGAAATCCGAATCCTGTAAGCGCTGGCCGCCTGATTGTTACGTGAATGCGGCCGAATAGGAATAGTTTATTGAATTTAATTTGAAATTAGAATTGAATGCGCTAAAAACAACATGAGGCAAAACAACTAATAAAGAAAGTGACGAAATCAAGGTTAAATGGAACGATCAATTGAACTGTCTCATAATTTACTACATTCCACAAAATCGTATCAGATGCAGTGCATAAACGGCTTAATCTTACCTTGCACTGGAGTGTAGTGAAAAGCATGTCTACCATCTTGCCGGAGAACAGACCACACTTTCCATATGCTTAAGCCAAGTATTGAAGCTATCTGTCTAATGCTTTTGGTAGGATCCGCGTCAAACTCGGCAAGAACTTGTTCGTCAATGGTAGCATCGGGTCGTGCTGCGTTCACTCGTGGTTCTTGTAAGTTCAGGTTACCGGTTTGTCGTAAACGTCGGTAAGTACTCGCAAACGTCTGATGACTGGTTACTCGGCGGTTGGGATAACGCTCTTGATAAATTCTTCGCGCTTCACGCGAATTTGTATTAGCGCTTCCATACGCTAACAACATGTCCGCGTATTCCTCACTGGTAAAAGCAGCCATTTCTTTACCAATAACAACAGGTAACAGTAATAACAAAAAACTTAACAAACTTAAACTTAAACTTAACTAGTGATAACAATAAAAGAAAACGAAGTGAACAAAAACAAACGTAAGCGTAACGGGCACGTGAGATCGCAGAGGCAGTTAAGTCTCGACTGAATAAAAGAAAAGAATTCATTCTGAGGCGTCACGGTGCCACGAGAGCGAAAGAGAGCAAAATTACGCTATGACTGCGCAAGAGTGAAACAAAATTTCTACCTGCTTTGTGTAACCATCTCAAGGGAATAGTGAATGTCAATTTGCACCACTGCTACTGGCAAGCCGTCGATCCATAATTTTTACCAACTTTGCAGTATTAAATTTCGCAAAACATTTAACTTTCCGTAAAGGTAGAGTTTCGTCAAAAATTTCCTGCTTGATAAAATTATGAAATAACTCTTAAAGTTTTTTTTTATAAAAGCAAATTACATACCATTAGAAAGCTCACACACTAGGGATGTTTTGCTAGAATTGGAACTCCTCAATCATTTTTTGTTTTTTTTTAAATGCAAGTTGAAATTAACATTCAAGTATTTTTTACATCTTTCTGTAAGTTTGAGGACTCATAACTTTTTTTCTAGCTAACATCTGAACAAAGCAATAATTTTATAAGAATCTGCCAACATCAAAGATTAAAAAAAAAAAAAATTGCCTGTTTTATTGCCCATTTTTAATAAAAAAAAATACACTTTAAAGTTAAGAAAGTGGTGAAACAAGAAAAAAACTTTTTTTTTTTTTAAAAAATACCCAGTCGGCCAGGGCCAAATAAATTAGGGCTGAGTAAGTAGCAGATGACCCCACCTACCCACCATTTTCGTATGTTCAACGTTCTGCCAAACACCCTGTATATAAACATAAAAACAAATAAGTCTTAAATAATTCAAACCGTACCTAATCACTTTTATACTTTACAGTACTTTATGCGAAAAGATTTCATATGTCTGATGAAGACACTGACAGACAGATACGAGAGTTATCCTATGGGTTACGATTATTAAATATCTTAAAAATGATACCAATAAGCCAATAACAGTGTATTTCATCAGTTAAATGCTGAATGAGGCCACGTATCGCCGAAGGGACTTAACGAGTTGCTTCGGTCTGTCAGTGCATTCGTTTTTGTACCTACCGATAGCATTTTATTTAAAACAATAGTGGACGTGGTCAGAATATTTACAGGCGGCTGCGACAGACTTGTCTCACTCCGCCAATCAATGGTTAGCTTAACAATCCTTGAAGCTTTTATTTTTATATACTTAGAGAATATAGACTTGGATATGTGTTACATAAACACTGCAGCGTGTACGCCGTACTCAATATGTATGAAAGCTGACCACAGATTGATTGATGCTTCAGCGCCGTAAATGTATCTTTCATATAACTTACGTGTTGTATATAATATTACTTTCGATCTTTTTTTATATCTAACTGGGATTGGCACCAGCATGTTGGAGAGTAAAATCTAAATTCAATGTCTTTAAGATAAACACCCATATCTACCTGTAATGTTTAATTTTCCTCAATTTTTTACCTTCCGATGCCCTCGTATACCCGAAGTCCGAGAGGCCCGCGAACTGGAAAGTAGAGCGCCAGGTGCACAAAACTCCCCTAAAAAAATAAACCCTTAATCTTCCCTTCAGTGACCTAAAAAAATAATTTCAAGTAAACTTACTATAATAATTGTTATTTTACAACACGAATACTACTTAACTTCACTGTTATCTTCATACAAAATATTCAATCATCGAAGTAGAGTAGTTCCAGAAGAGTATAAGAGATGTCACTAGTTAGAACAGTCGTAAAAGTAATTTGACTTCACGGCGACAGATGGCGCTACTCGGTACATTTTATACTTTAACACCATTTCGATGCCTTGGCTTAGTACAACCATTGATTTAATAAATAGCTTATTTATTTTATTCTCATAAGCGTTTTACAGATAGCCGTTAATTCGTTTAAGTAACAAAGAATATTAAACGTATGTGCAATTTAAATATGAAATCTGAGTTTATTGGTTTATCTAGTCAACGGCATAATAATTTAAGTAAGCATTTAAATTCATAGCAATTCTAAGATTTGCTCAATATCTTGCTACCTACTTTAGATTTGACGCTGTTACGAATTAAAGTAAAATAATAATATGTAAATACTATCTTAATTTACTTACAACCATAGATTACTAAAGTATTATAAAATGGCACAACTGTCAATATAATCGATGTCTATCATAATCGTATAAATAATCGAGTTTAAACTATATTCATAATTCAATCGTAGTATAAAATTGGTAGTTATTAGGGGTATTAACTGGGTAAAGCGAATTGAAAATGCATAAAGGCGTATACATGACGAAAATAAATCGTGTAAAATTTTAAAATTACTTATCTACATTTAAATTTACAATTTGTTTCAGGTACGAGAATTTTCAACAAGCATTAGAGTAAGTACATTTATTTATGTTTTTAGATAAGTAGTGAAAATGTGGTAAATCAATTGATTTGAAATCGAATAATCATTTGAGTACTGACTTTTAATGGTACCTAATAAGTTGAAGCCCTACAACTAAAATTTTAAAGAGAAACAATATAACAAAATAGTACTCATTTATTACAGTGAAAAGTAAGAAAAGCTCTAACATTTGGTTGTTATACTGTGAAGGATGATAGAGATGACACTCCGAGGGTGGTTAATCTATCTATGGGTTATTTGAATGTTTACTTTTCCAAAGATCTCTGAGGTACGATGCATTTGTAAAGTTACTGTAGTATTTTCTAATAGGCATGAAGATTAAAAAAATCAATTAAGTTCCTCAGATAGATTACAAAAAAATATTGGACACGTACTTTTATTCTTTCCTCAAACAAACATTTTACCTAACAGTGACGTCATAAGCTCCCTCTCCTGAACTTTTAGTTTGATTTTTGCTCTGTATCTTTGTCAATTTTTATTGATGTGATAAATAAAATAATACGTTAAGTATTTTTTTTTGTAATCTAACTGACGGACTAAATAGATATTTTTAGTCTTCATGCCCATCCTGGCAACCTCGTTGATCTAGGGGTAATATAGTCGATTAAAACTGGCAAAGTCTCGGGCTTGAGTCCTGCGTCGGCCAAAACTGTTGTTAGTAGAAACTTTCTACATACACTGACCTCATAGGTGATGTTCTTCAGAAAAGTCAGGTGCGTAGCCGGCGTGCGTGTATGACCAGATGTATGAACGTGGACGAGGCAAAGAGAGTGTGTAAGGATCGTAGCAGGTGGCGTTCTGTAGTTTCTGCCTACCCCCATGGGAGAAAAGCGTGATTATATGTATGTATATATGTATGTATGTATTGTATGTATGTATTGTATGTATGTATTTTTTAAGAATATAAAAAAAAACTAAATTTTAATTGCATTGAAAAGGCAAACGGAAGACCTTCTTCACAAAAAAGAGGCAAAAGAGATGTTAATGACAATTAAAATTTAGTTATTTTTTTTGTATTCTTAAAAAATATTTGTATTGATCTTTGGATAGAATGAATATGCGATGCGTTGAACGCTCGATCAAACAATCATTCGATATTTTGATCACTCGATCAAACAAACATTCGATATTTTGATCACTCGATGTATTGAGTGTGCGATGTTTTGAATGTTCGATTTAATAACCATTCGATGTTATGAACGTTCGAGTATTTAGTCGTTCGATTTATAGTGGTCGATCAATTGATATTCGATTATTTGGCATTCGATTCGGCGTAGTACACCCGTAAAAAGTATGGTGGCATATGAGTAATGGCTTATAATCATGTAAAAGCATAAAACAGCTGTCACCAATAATATTAAAATCACAACGTCACTAGAATTTAGAATAAAAAAACAAACGTCAAAAGAGGTTAGATAATCGAAAAGCTCTGAATAAAGTCCATCTGTGACCATAACTAAACTAACACAAAGCGCAAATGAAATAGAAAATAATGAATTCCTCAATATTTTATATTGTATAGGCCTTATTAATGATAGTCACATAAATAAGAATAGGTGCATATTAGTAAAGAAATTAAACTTTTTACCTATTATATATTTTCTAACATTAAAAATGTGCTCGGAATAATCTACCAGTGGTTAACGTTTCTTAACAGATATCATATCCATCGCGTTCTTGACCTTAATCTCAACAATTTATGGTCATTCAGTGCACACTACCATAAACGTTTTATTAACTCTCGATATTTGAACCCGTGGATAAGATAGTTTTATTACACGACTTACTGTTTGTTGAAATGCACTTAATGGAATAGCCGCGACGATTTGCCATACAAAATATGAAACAAATTAGACTTAAGGTGCAACGCAGTTTAGGTATAGTTTAGACGCAACCAAATCCAACTTGATCGTTATAAAAACGTAATATTTTATTCTAAGGACTAATTATTTGCTTATATGTATCTAGATTTCTGCAGGACAGATTTTTTTTTATTCTTTACAAAAAAATATGGTATTTGAGATGATCTTTCAAACTGACCATGTGGCAGGCTTGGGGTCATACCTTTTTTTTTTTGACCTATATAAACCTTCTCCTTTAGGTGGGAGATATTTCCCGCCGCCTACCGCCCTAGGCTCGGCCTTGGGGAGTGGGGAACATGGGCCCCGCTCCCTTCGAGGCTGACCCATGAGGAGTAGGGACGCCTCTACACTCCGGGCGTCCCTATAATTGGGCAAATGGGCCACTGTAAGTGTGGCCCTGGAGATCCCGCGGTACCATATTGGCCGCGGGTGCCGTCGGGGGGCCGGATTGCTCATGCGTACCCGACCCCCGCCAACGGCGGATCGAAGGAGTGTCCGGGGGGTTTTAGTGGTGTAGGGTCCTCTCCTCGTGGTATGACTTTAGCATACCACGCTATGGAGAGGGCGAGTCCCACATATCCCACCGCCAGCGCGCAAATACGCTGCAACGGTGGTGGGAATGCGTCAATGCATTTAACCCCGGAAAACAAAAAAAAAAAAAAAAAAAAAAAAAAAAGGTGGGAGATATTTACTCGGCATTTTCAAAGTATTTGATATAATTATGACTAAACATAAGTCTTGTTAGGTATTGTCTTTAACATTTGCAATATAAATAATATACAAATTATCTGTTTAATATTTAAAGCGCAAATATTTCACCTCAAAGGAAATGTATAAAAGTTTTACTTTAACTTTCTTAACTCTAGTGGGTCGTAGCGTGATTTTTGTAGCCTATAAGTTAATCCAGCCTACAAACTATCCGCGTGGAAACTTTCAGCCAAATCTGTTCAGTCAATTTTATGAGAAAGTGAGCTGCAAACGTCCATACGCACAAACTTTCGCGTTTATAATATTAGTAAGGACAGAAAGGATCGTAAAATTTCGCGGCTACAATTATTAAATCGACGCAAAAAAAGGTTCAACATTACGTATCAAATATAACAGCATCACAGTGGAGGCTAACCTCACGTTTTTTCAAACAAATTTCATATTTAGAACAACATTATAAGTTTGTCTACTAACAATATACAAGCAGTCTATGATATCTAATATTATAGTATACGTACTGTGACACATGATGTCTAACTAGCTTACAATATGATAATACCTACATTTGCGAAGGAAAAAAGTATTTTCACTCAGGTTGATGATCTGCCAAATTACGTAATATAGGGTATGTGCACGCATTGCGCAAGTTTCATATACATAAAGTTAATAAAAAAAGAACTGTCGCATATTCCGCAGTTTCACTAAAGAAAATATTGTCATAAATAACGAATTAACTTCACCTTAGTTTACATAAGTGTTTTTATTACATAACTTGTTGAACTGTAACTGTTGAAAAATAAGAAAAACATCGCGTTTTTCTTGTATGCAGTGATTCTTACTACAAAAATAATAGTTTATTACTATCCGTGTATTATAAACCGTGATTTTTAGTCGTAGCTAATAATTTGCTCTACGATTTAATACGAATATTACAAGCAAATCGTTACATTAAAATTTCAAAAGATAAATAATTTCGGTGATACTTACTTTTTTACTTAACATCGCGTAGGGGGCAGTTGCTAATAAGGTGTAGTTTCATCCGTCAAGAAATATTTTCTTTATATATGTTTTAAAGGGTAAGAATTAATTTGCTACATTTGACTTTCAACATTATTAGCTATTGTCACTTCCACGGTATTGTCCTGGAGAAAAAGTATATAAATCGATCGAATGAATCGAATGTACTACCAAAAAAGTAAATCATTTTACTGTGTTTCACGGCTAAAAATCACTGTGTATAAAGTTCTTAAAGATTATATTTATTTATATTTCGGTGTTCGACCAAATTAAAAAGCAAGTACCACAACGATTGTTTTAGTACCTACCCTTTGCAATATTGGCCATATTTTACGTTTTTAAGTACAATATTAAGTTTCAAGAAACGGTTATAACAGTTGTATGGACGCATTATATATATATGGAGCTGTAGTATTTCCTTATTGAAAAAAGAGAATGTAGGTATTCAGTACTTATTGTGACTGCTGTTGTTATATTATTGATGTTTATTTATGGTATTTACTTAGTTATTAAATACCTAACTAAACAAAATAAGCCAAATACCTAACTAGCTTCTTATCGTAACTAGTAATTCTTAGGATCAAGAATTAACTGGAAAAAAGGTAGCCGTTACTCATTTCTGGCTAAATTCGTATTTTCGCCTTGGGAAAATCTGTGTTTCTGCTTGCGGAAAAATCGTGTTTCTTCCTGGTGAAAATCACTAGCCTATAGCAGGCTATATAGGCTATATCTGGCTATATCCTGTAATAAAACATATGAACTGATCATTGACTTGGAATACACCTTAGAATAAAAAAAAGTAAAGACATTCTAAAAAGAAATCGAATTTGACTCGCACTTAACTTTGTCTTTTGTCTCTGGTTCAACTATTCAATGTACTCGTAGTATATTTACCAACCGGTAAATCTCCAGTCTAGTGACCAATACAGAGGACATAGTAACAATATGTATAACGTGAGATCGCCATTACGGTCACGTTTCCATTGTTGGGTAGCTGATAAAAAACTCAATCGAATTTATAATTAGTTTCAGGATCGAATGTGCTCTCGAAACAAGAAGCTTAATTAGTACTTTATAACTGCAAAGGGCATATCGTGGGTCTTTCCAATGTGTAATAATTGGTTTGAAAGGATACTTACAGAATACTTAAATAGGTACCGTAATCAATACTGCGTCGTGATCGATTGTTATATAGAGAAAAGACAAAGATACTTATTTATAGCAAATACATATATTGTACCTACTGACTCTTCCCGCGACGATGCCTGGGTGTGGTCAAAAGTTTTGTTTTTAGTAGTCAGTCAATAGTAGCGGGAACCACACATTTTCCATGTTTTAAAATGAAGGTACGTATATGCTTATATACCTATTCCAGAGTCTTTATTCAGGTCAGGTCAGGTCTTTATTCCAGATCCTCTCAAACTGTTTTTCTTGTAGAACCCTTTAAAATTTTACTGGTTTAATTACATACTTACAAGTAGTGAACCCGATTTTTTACGCCAGTTTGGGAATCACTGCTTTATTCTATAAGTTTATTATTATTATATTATTCTTTAGAAGCTTGTAGAGTGACTGCAGTCAACACTGCTAAAATCCACAGGAATATTATTAAGTGCACCACATTTGGTAAGGTGGTTTCGAAATCAATTCCCAATTTGGGCTAAAGATCATTGCGGTTTTTCATAATTAGCTATACTTGCATCATATCATCTAACCGGATGATGTAAATATTGTTATGTGTTTCTCATTCAATGGGTTCACCGAATTAAAAGAGATCAGAGCCTTACACTCAACTTTCGTTCGGACATGATTATACTAATTTCGTAAGTAGGTATCTATACTTCTATACTAATATTATAAAGAGGAAAACTTTGGTTTGTATGTTTGTTTGTTTGATTGTAATGAATAGGCTCAAAAAGTACTGGACCGATTTCAAAAATTATTTCCTCATTCGAAAGCTACATTATCCACGATTATCATAGGCTAAATTTTATTTTGGAAAAAAATAGGGTTTCGTAAGATATTTGGGTTTTTCGGACACAAGGTGTAAAAAATCAACCAGAAAAGTTGCTTATTTTGCGTACGCTGCCTAAACGATAAAAGATAGAACCATAAAATGTTCTAATTAATTGTAGATCTTATAAATATCTACAAAAAAGTTCACGACACACTATACCTATCTATGTCGAGTGGGGCACAACAACCATTTTTTTATTTAAAAGTCTTGATTTTTTTTTACTACCTTTAAACGCGTTTATTTTACTCATGCTATTAACCATTATCAAAATAAATTATTTCATCACCAACTACAGTTTATGTAGATAATATTTGGTCTTTGAATGATTAAAATTGGACGTTTGGTTTTGAAGTTATGGCGAAATTAAAATATTACGATTTCTGCTGCACGGCCCGTTGCGAAGTGGGCGTCACCAAGTCGGGGGTGCGCGTGCGGGAGGGGAGTTTAGATCCCGCTGGGCTACCACCAGATTATCACCGGCCCTGTAGCTGGTGAATTAGCTCATATTCCAATATACCCATGATCCCTACTGATTTGCCTATACCCTTCAAAATTAATCCAATTTCCAGTAAAAATTTCTTTCGCACTAACGATAAACAAATCCCAGGGCCAAACATTCAAATTAGTAGGAATTGATTTACGTTTACCCGTGATAGGGTACTTTACGTTGCCCTATCACGGGTCGGGGCTCCCGACCATCAGTATATTTTGTTACCTGAAAATAATTTAACGTCAAATGTTGTTTATAGAGAAGCTCTACAATAATCGCTTTAGTTATCTATCCTAAAACAAAGGGTTGCACTCCGGGACTGCCGGCAGAAGTGAAAACTTAGTATTAATTACATTTAAATATTTTCATCATTAACAACTTTAACATCCACAGAAAGACAATCTGTGCAGCCTGCGGATAGTGACTGCGTCGTCGATGTTAGTGTCGGTGTCTGTGAATTGACCTGGGAATCATTTTCCTGGCCGTGTCTTTCCTGGGTAGGCTTTTTGCAGCGGTAACAGACATCCGCACGCACGGAGCCGCGGGCGACCGCTATCACTACATCACTACATATTATAAAACAAAGTCCCCGGCCGCGTCTGTTCGCGATAAACTCAAAAACTACTATATGGATTTTCATGCGGTTGTTACCAATCGATAAACTAAAAACTACTATATGGATTTTCATGCGGTTGTTACCAATCGATAGAACAATTATTCCGGAAGGTTAACGTATATAATTTGTTTAGTTTTTGTGTACATTTGACTAATATATTATATTGATATTTGTCAGAGGTGTCGGAAAAAATTAAGCCATTTGGGAGCTTTCAACGAAAACGCTGCCTAAACCCTATGAGATATTATAACATAACAAAACAATGTATGGCGGAAATATTCTTCTCTTTAGATCTACATAAAAGTCCGCGATAGCATATGTCTATCTTTCAAGGTTAACTTGCTATATCCATTATATCTTTAAGAAAAATGGTCATTTCTAATGATGTAATTGAAAAGCTAATCAGACGGATTCAGTATTAAAATTTATCCTTATCATTTTAAATGAGTTAATATTCTTAAGCATTTCATGCAGATTATTTTACCCCTACACTATATACTTTAAATGAATAACTTAGAAGTTATCGCAAAATAACAGCGCGTGTTTTCGCAGCGCAGCGAGTGAGTGATTGGCCGAATGTGATTATGCGCGCTCGATCCTTAAGAATTATTGACACATACTTGAATACCTATTTATTTCGTGTTTGTTGTATTGTTAGTCCTGAAGAATATAGGTATTTCATACGATTAAAGTATACCCAACTACATTGAGTTTTAGTAGGTACCTATATTAATTTGTTTCTGTTTGTTTTGACTAAATTTCGCCCGTTTTGTTAGAGGTTTAAAGACATTCTGTAGTATTAGTATCAGTATTGTACCCGTACGAAGCCGGGGCGGGTCGCTAGTGTAATATAAACGTACAATATCCTCTGGGCGCAGAACGACCTGTTTGCTTCGCGAATTAAGTATTTTATTATTGCGAGTAGGTGCGACGCATACAGTTAGCCTACAAGTTTTAACTACTTTATAGTACTAAAAGGACTCGGACCTATTAAAGACAAACTATGCAACCTTTAGGTTCAAGGCGGCTATATTAACTGTTTAATAATTAAAAAAAAAAAACTTTTCTTAAACATTATTTAAAAATAACAATTCCTTCTGAAATATGATCGCACTATTATTATTATACTTTTATATCACGATAATTTAATTACCAAAAATATTGCCTTTGTCTATATAGTCTTCTTCTCCTAATACCTAGGGTAAATAATAAAATGTCCGACAGTCCTTGTTATTGTTATACTCGGGATTCTTCATTATACCATAATATTACTGACGTTTTAATATAAACTTTTTTTTTTAACTTGCCTTTTGATCACTATCAGAGTTTACACACGACAATGTAGCTCCAATTGTGTAACTTAGTGGGAGGTGTCATATGTAACGTCGAATAAAGTGCATGCGCGGGCGCATGTGTACGTATCAGGCAGATCGTTGTATGATAGGTCACATCGAGCACGCAACTGTCGCGCGTTTATAACGCTTTGCTCATGACTCGTTCCGCCCTTCGCGCTAATTTGCTCTGAGCATAAATCTCTGAAGATCGAGTGCTGTTTCTTGTCCCCATTCGTCACCGTTGTGCGGCCACGGACTGAAAAACGAACGTGATTCAGTTATTACAATGTTCTATAAGAACAATTTAGACGGCTCATTAAATAAATTTACTCCCCTCGATAGTGATTCGATACGATTGCAAGTTGGTCATTGGACGAAGTTTGATTAATGCGTCTTGTGTCTGCGAGAGTTTTTCGAGTAAACACTAGCGTACCTTAGAGTTAATCTACGCACGAAATTTTCGCTGGAGGCGTCTATTGATTATTATATGCAAATTATTTGGTGTGTAATAGAAATCTTAAGATTGGATGATCGGCGCGCGATCAAGCCCGCCCGGAATAATTGCGTGACTAAATTCCGAGACGTAGGTTCTGTATCAGACTCGCAATTCATTCACGTCGACGCGGCTCTGTAATTAATGAGACAATATATTAGAAACGAATTCGTTTTGGACCGATAACTAATGTTAAAATATATCTTAAAGTTTTCTACAGATTGTACGCAATGAGTGAATTAAACGACGTCACAAGTTATTGCAGACAACTTTTCAGAACAATTTGAATAATGAAGGTACACATTGTATCGCTAGACGTGTACAGTGAAGCAAGAGAGCGCGTTCACCTGCGCCTGCGCCTCGATACCACATATGGATTTTGATTGAATTTATTGATATGATTGGATAAAAGTTTATACGTAGTTTTATTTGACAGTTATGTGTTTTATTCTCTCTGTGTCCAATCGATCTTACTAATTTGTTATGTTAATTCTGGTCGAAATAATTTAGTTAGCAACTAAATATGAGAATGTGAAATAAGTATTTAAGTAGAACTACTTCTATGACGGTTTGAAACATTATACATTATAAATGTCTGCTTAATTAGTTACAAGCGAGTGGCTACTTTTATATTTCTGATGATACATTGTGATTGGGATAGTAGTTGCGAAATAATTGATTGATTAGCAAAATTATTGAGTAGCGAGAACTATCTATACCTACCGCGTGTTTTCCGTGTTCTTTGTGGTATCAATGATAAGCGGCTTGACCGTGCGTCGTCGGGTCACCATAAATATTGTCACTGAGTCCCGTTTAAATTCTTTATTGATTGGACACGCAGCTCATTAATACTTATGAACTTACTAGGGATATCAACTTCGGCATTCAAGTACGTACATATTTTTTTATTACTGCTTGCATTGCTACTAATTAAGGTGCAGTATAATACCTACGATTCTAATTACTTCTCCAGAAGTTTTATCACTCTCCCACGATCGGTCTTTTCTAACGGCCATCATTTTTTTTAATTAGCTTCCAAAATAGAGCCCCCATAAATTTTATAGCAACGTAGAGGTGTAATGTATCGTCGGACGCTGCGTATGCTTTTGGCCGCTGGCGTTCATTTGACTATCACAGTTTTACGATAGCATTTATGATTGATTAATCAGTGCGCCTAAAGCTGATCGCTTCCGCACTTATTCGTCTGATTGCAAAACATTATACCGTCCAATGTCTCTCATGACTAATTTATCTGTTTATGGACATCATATTATTATAATTACATTGTGCCCCCGATATTAATATATTGCTCATTAAAGCTACACGTTAATTTTATCAGTTGATTAAAGACAAATTTGACACAAGAAATAAACAATATTGTAGTAATGTTAAGGACAGCCTAACAACAAAATTAAATGTCATGAGTCTAGTAGTTATATATTTGTGTAAATACTTACAGAATACATTATACAAATATTAAATAGATCCGTACGTCGACATTTTACCTAATAAAAATGATTTTTGAAATTTGTTCTGCTTAATCGGTATATGTTTTTTTATATAATTATGATGTTAGGTGTTTTGATTATTTTTTTAATTATTTGACTGTCATATACATAAATTAAATGTTTACTTATTTTCGCTCTATCTCTTTTACATCATATAGCTACCAAAATGTATAAATAACCAAAATTTAACTTTAAGACGTTATTCTAAAAAAATGTTTGATTTATTACTATTTAAAGATCTTTAAAATAAATGAAAAAACTAACTTTTCGGTTGAGAGACATATTATTGTTATTTTTACTGATCATTATAGAACGAATGTATTAACAAGCCAGATAGCTAATAAGTTCTTCGTTTTTTTTTCTGGCAGACATAAGTATTGCGAGGCAGAACATAAAGGCTCCAGCCTTAATTATAAGTCCTTAGTGCCAAGTTCCGTTAAGCTGTCCTATACCCCTGTAAGTACTTTACGAAGGGCGGCAGCTAGGTTTTAGTACTAGTTAGGTTCAAATTAGGCCACGCTATTGTTCTGCTATTGTGTCTCATAAACGGCAAATCAAGTTTTGAGTTACGTAAGATTAATGGCTTGCATTTACATTACATTTGTTACTCGAAAATTGACTTATAATTCAACTTTGTGCTACTTTTAAATAATTTACATTCAATATCTAAGGCTGATTCATATAGATTGTTTGCGCTTACTTCACGATTTAGCTTTCATAATGCAACTGTCATGCGTGGAGGTATGTAAGTCATAAATAATTGAGTTCAAACATAGCTTCTGAGATAAACATCTGGCCCAAAGAATATAAGTTGGTATGAGTAGATTAATAACTGAGCGCGATTTAAAATGAATGTCGGACGGTTGCTGAAGAGTAATCACAGAAAAGATAACGAATTTTTAAGAGTTATATGATTTAATTCCAATCTGATAACTTCTGTACTGTCTTTAGTTTCTTTAGTAAAACTAAAAAAAAAATGTTAAGTAAATATTGGTAACATACTTAGACATAATCGGGTAATAATAATTAATTAGCCCTATTTCCCAATACGTCTGATAAATAAAAATGTGACATACCTGTGAATTTTAACTCGAAAATCTTAATAATTGTATACAATTAAATATAAATTAAAACAGTAGAATTTGAGTCTTAAATAGAATTAGGTGTTAATATAATTTGATATATACTTGATGATAATAATAATAAAAGCCAGTTTTCGTAGCTGGTTTGGATTCTGTAAGTACCTATTTAATTTAATAAATTTATAAGTATTTTTTAAATTATAAAATTTAGTGAAATCAAATAATATATCGAAATTATAAGAAAAATAGTTTCATACAATGCTAACGGTACCTATCAGTGTCATATTTTTTATGTTCCGTCAGTATAACGTCGCCGTTTTCTTAGAAAGCCAAGATGACTGATACGTTGTAAATGTTAGGCATTATAAGATCTGGCATCCACAATTTTCTTTGACCTGTATGTGGTATCTTCAGAAGACAAAAATAACACGGTAAAGAATACGTTGATATCACTTGGACATCTGACCGTATAATATTGCAATAGCCATTACGGACACACCGTAGCATCTTCTAAGTGCCTCGTAAACGCGTTGCTCGGCTACTAGAAATGTAATTTAGCGGTACTGAGAATGAGACGATGGCTATCTACAAATGAATGAAGCTGTGTTTGTGCACCGTCACACTTTTTTTTACTGGTTAAGGTGTTCTGGAAACTTATCTCTCAATCACATGCCGTAACTGTGTGCTATAAACTTATTTTTCAGATGTGCCCGCCTTGTTCTCACTCCATAAAACTTTCGCAACATGTAACACTTACGGCTCGTGTGCAACTTACAAGCCAATTCTTACTACCTGTCATATAAATAAGTTTATTATTTGTTTTCTTTTTTGTTTATTTTGAAACTATACATTTTGTTGTGATGTAACTTGTTATGTTGATCTTGAATGTAGATTGAAATATCAACATTTAAGAACATTCAATATTCAACTAAAGTTGAGTTTCAACGATGGGTAATAAATTTAATTTTTTTTATCAATTTCTTAATAGTTTGGGTATCTACTGATATTGTACAATCAATTATTTTCTTTGAATATATTGAAGTGTTTTACAATTACTGATTTCTTTAAGAATATAAATAAAATTATAAATTTTTGCCTCAATGTCGGCCTTTTGTAGGTACATACACGTATTTATTATAATTACATTAATTAAACAATGCGTTGCTATTTTAACTGACAAAAAAAGAATGCAGTGCTACACAAATATTTCGAACGCAAACGACATCGAATGAGACAAAAACTAGCGATACTTTAATTTTGTTTTAATTGGTACGGGCGAGAGTGACATTCGAGGCTGTCAGATTTAAGTCGTGCTCAAGGTGATAGTCTCTCTCGCGTCGAACTAAAATGGCGACCGGCTTGGCATTTAAATGCCATGCATTTTTAAATTCATTCGACGTACGCAATTAACAATTCGAGTTCGATTACTTTGTCATAAACGTGCTCATGTTTATCGGCGTCGCCCGTTAGGAAGCTGCTTAAAAATTCATGACACTATTAGAGTGGAAATTAACTTTACGATTTCAGTGAATATTAAAAACATTAGCAGCGTACTTTATGAGAAAGGTATTATTAGTATTATGCATTCTTTGTGCATCGAAATGTTGTATATCTTGTGTAGGTACTTACACCGAGAGGAGAGTCTATAAAATAAGATCAATATTTAATCTTATTGACTCGCTCGCAAACAGGGTTGATATTTCGTAGTTTATTAAAATGGGATGAGAAGGGAATCATATTTTTATGCTGAACTATAAAATCACTCAACTTTAAGCATCGCTAAAGTCAATTTATTTTTTAAGTTTTTGATGGAGAAGATTTCACTTGTTTAAGGTTAGGTAGGTTATGACCAAATGTTGGGTTAGAACAACCTAACATGACATGTCAAATGCAAAATATTGCCAGTCCAAGTTTTAAATATCATGATCATTTCGTGCTACAAAAATATCAAATATATTTTCGGAAAGAAAAATATACCTAAGGTTTATAAATGTTAAAGTAGTTATCTACCTTAAATGAGTTATTTAATTATGTTTCTATCTAGCTACCATAAGCTATTATAATTCAGAAATATCAAGATTGCATGCTTCGGAATGTCCGGACATACATTATGTGTACATGGTAACCCTAGGTACAAATAGCTTCATAATATTTTCTTGGCCGCAGTGAGTTGTATATGAGTTACAATGCCGTTAATTACGATTATTACACGTGATTTAGGGCTGGTATAAGTGTCTGCATTTAAGTAAATACCGTCCGGTACCGTTTGTAGTTTGAAATACGAACTGCTGAACGCATATTTTATAAGTTTGATCACGAAAACATACTTTATGTGTCCAACTGTGCCCCTCATGTTCATGTTGCGGCAGTGTCAATGTAGTTTACGAAGAAACATTTATAATAATATTGTGAATTTAGATTCTAGGTACTTCTAAATTGTCGTAATATAAGCTTGAACTGACTTAAGAATTCCATAAGATTTTTGTTTATTCAGATTATATTCGACGTCAAATAATTTAGACTAGGTTTGGAATAATTAGTATTAATTAAAATTAGTAGTCCCTATATACTTTATCGCACCAAACTCGAAAAAATGACGTTACATGACACACACATGTACAGGTGGAGGTGCAGTCTTATCAGTATAAGGCATCCTACGCACTATGCGGCTAACCGCTTTGCGGCCAGCCGTGCGGCTGACCGTACTCAGATATTTGTACGAGAGAGTAGTTTTTATTCGCACTGTGATGCGGCAGCCGGTCAACCGCTCCGGTCGTACCGTGTAAGCTTGCACTTGAGACGGTGACCACAAGCGCAACCACGTCCTGCGGTTAGCCAGACGGCTGACCGCATTCCGGCTAACCGCATAGTGCGTAGAAGGCCTAATAGTGATTAGACCGCCGATATATAGGCTATTTTTAGTTTCTTTTTTTTAATACCTAAAATAAAATATTAAAACATCCAGTTTTCTTCGTTATATAAAAATGGTAGTAAAAAAATAATAATGATAAAAACATTTGACTAAGCACTGAAGCAAAGCAAGGGCGTGTTAGTGGAACATAAATTAACATGATACAATAATTCTTAACATTTGCGGTATTTTACCTTCCAAGACAGTAGTTACACGTGTCTTATTGCATTAAGCATTTCAGAATGTTAAACTTCGGATTTGTTAAAAAAGCATAAGACCGGTACTAAGTAGTCGTAACAAATGTTTACAAAAAACAGTCTATAATTAGTAGCATTCATTGATAAATGTAAGAATATAATCAACGAGTGTGAGCAATGTGTTATAGATGCGTAAACGCAAGATGTATGGCAATTATTTACAAAGTGACTTTATCTAAAGTATAAACGAAATTAAATTTGTGCTGAGCTATAAAATTCTTAAATTCTGGAGACTAATAACTTTGTTAAAAATGTCTTTAATAATGTAGGGTTATTGTTACACATTTCCTATGTTCATCATCAGCCCGTAACGTCCACTGCTGAACATGGGCCTCCTCCCGAGGGAGGGTATTTGCCATAGTCACCACGCTTGGCAGGAGGGTTGGTGAACGCAATAATATGTTGTACCACACAAGGAAACGCTGCTGTCCGTTCCTTGATGTACGATTAATATTATAGATTATGTTATAACAATCGGGACCAACGGCTTAAGGTGATTTCCGAGGCACGGAGGTTAGTCCACCAACCAGACCCGGAAAGAAATCTTTAATTTTACACAAGCATTTCCTGTCTGATGTGGGGATCTAACTCTTTTTTTTTTCGGACGGACATAATTATGTAGTTAGCCCTGAGGCTTTTGCTACTTCACCGGGCATAAGGGATCGAACCCACGACCTCCGAGATTTAAAGGGAGTAGCCTAATACTCTTACGCTACAGAGGTTTCCTATGTTATTGTTACTGTATTATTGCATGCATAGTAAACGCTGAGTCGCTAAGACGTTTTAGTTGATAGTTTAGGAAAATGAAAATGATGAAATATATTGTGTAGGTACCTAACTGCCGCGGTTTTACTAGCCATAGACTGCTACTCTGTTCCAGTGGGTCGGAGCGTGATTTTCTGTCCTATATGTTAATTGAGCTTATAAACTATCCCCATTAAAATTTCGGCCAAATCTAACATCAATGCACCCGTGGCACATAATTTTTTATTTTCTTGATGTTGACATTGTTTTTTCTTACTAGTTTATAAAATAGAAAACGATGAAATATGTGTTCTTCATAAATATAGTTTCTATTAATATAGATATTTTACAGACAGATTGTACTAAATAGACGTACGTTGTAAATAACAGTCAAAACGTATATTTAAAAATGTATAAGGAATTTGTCTTAACTAGAAGTTTTAAATTTAAATAGTACTGTTCTGAGATATCATGTTTACACCATGATATTTGCTTCAATAACGTGCACGCTAAACTTAATATTTATACTTCATAAAGGCGTTATAATATTGAGAGTTTCGGAGAGCACGTTAACCAGTCAGTCCTGGTAGTAGTAATGAGGAAAAGTCTAAAACCCATATCGGAAGCTTAATAGGTTGCTTAACCAACTTTTGCTCTAGAGGTTATCAAATATAAAATTGTATAATCATAAAAAGTAAGGCTGCCCAGTGGTGCCATTTAAGAATAGTTTTTAGTTATAGTTTCGCTATTCTTATTTGGTACGTTTAGTTTTTTTTAATTATTATTGTTATTTTATTAAGTTTAGTATTAGTTATCTTGAGTTCTTTATTTATTATTATTATTTATATCCTACAAATAAGTAAATTACATAGAACATTTAGTGAACTACTTGTAATCAAAAGTAATAGAAATGTTTTTCGTATCTTATATGTGTAGCCAATAGCACGTTAACCCATTTTTATAAACTTACTGTCCTATATATCTACACCTGTTTTACTGCTAGTTAACTTTACGATAATGTTCCCAGACATATAGTAGCTACAGCAGTTTATTCTTGTTTATTGTAATCTATTTCTTTTTAAAATAAATCGGGTATAGTTATGTATGAGCGATCGAAGACTAATAAATAACGAAATAATTAACTTTAACTACATTGTACTTTTGGTGGGATCACAGTAAATATATATGTTACAGCTAAAGGTAGGTGTGAACATAGACTTAAGATTAGCCGGCTAAACTTAGGTTTATCTTCGAGAAGCAGCTAAAGTTCGATTACATGTTAGATTGCGTCGTGATATTCTAGGTTTTAATTAAATTAAACAATACCTATGCACGGAACAAAAAGGTGTTGGGGTGGTTAAAAAAAATAAAAAAAATAACCTAAACCTAAACCAATGGAGTTGAACAAGGACTTATAGAGGTTGATCTAAGTTTAACCGCATGTGGTCGGCTAGACCTAGGTTTAGCCGGCTAATCTTAAGTTTATGTTCACACCTACCTTTAGCCGTAACATATACAAGTATTAGTAATAATGGATTTTTATATTTTCTGGAGGCGGAAAGGTAATGCTGATATGTGTTTTTATGGTGTGGAATCCTTAAAATTGGTTTATTTTGAATTCTGAATTACCTTAATGTAATAAATACTAAACGTTTGATTTAGATTTTAAATACAGAGCGTTTAGTTTTCACGATGATTGTATTTCTTCCAGTATCTCGTATTTACATCCTAAAATGAAATTAACTGCTCAAACTTTTACCCTGCGTATAACTAGGGTTGAAAAAACAGTAGTAGAGCGGTTGTTCCTATGGACTTAATGATTTGTAAATATTAAAAACTATATTCGCATTAACATTTATTCGTAATAAATAAATAGATAACGTATAAAGATGTTTAAAGGTTCTATGTATAGGTAGGTATAATGTGGGCTTACGACGCTGCTTTAATCTAACTAAGTGCATTTATCATATATGGCTGACTCACTACTTCGTGTCCTTTTATAGTAGATGCAATTTATATAGTATTTACACATTCGAACGGCGCCAAACAGAAAACATTAATTGTGCTAGCGCATTATGTTGACACAGCTCATTTATTAGAAGATTCTTACATGTGGTATAGGTAGATAGTCGTAGCAATTTAACACCGCGGGAGGATGGCCACTACACATCCCGTCCCTACCAACAATCAATTATCCACAATCCATAATCACGAACAATTAATTTTTTCTCGACTCAGTTAATAGGAGTGCGCTTTCGTCGGTTATTTTCTCGATAAGGGTCAAATTGACCCGCCCGCGGCCTATGTGAACAAAACAAGCAATTTACGGCACTCGATACATTACGGTTTTTATTATTATTCCACTCTGTTACTTATCTTGTTACAGCGGATTTCTCGGTAATAACAGCGTGCGTTTCACTCTCTGCCTTATAACAGTTATAACTTATAACCTATGAAAATATAAACTTGCGCTGTGTCTAAACGCGATAATCCTAGAGAGAATCTCGTATAATTTCACTATGGATGCTGTCGAATAATACATAAACGTGATCATTTGACCTGTTGATGGCGTTTCCCGGTTGAGGATAGATATTCATGTGTGCACAAAGGGAAGCTTTTTTGATAAATCGTTGAAAAGAAACAAAGGACGCATAAATTTATCGTTGGCCAGCGTGTTATCATGATCATGTCGACTTTCTCTGAGTGTCGATGCAGCGGCGGCGCGCGGATGCACCATCATACGGGCTCGCCCCGCCCTGCTCGCAGCTCCGGGAGCATTGGGCCACAGAAAGCTGCATTGATCACAGGGTACCTAAATAAATGTATACGTCTACGCTTTCCACATAGCAGTTAACGATACTTATACCTAATGGAACCTGACTATTAAGACTGAAGAAAATTGTCACTCTTGACACTCATAAAAATATATATCTTTGGCTATTATTTCTTTAAGCAAGAAATATTGAAATGCTTCTGTAATCATGAGATACATATTCGAGCATATTTTAATGCTTTTAGTGTTAAGTGTCTACCATTTAATTGTATTTAAACTGAACCAGATAATATTTATCTATATGGCGTAGCATCAGTTAAAATATTTAATGGGTTAGCTATATCTAACGCTGTAGTGATTAGTGTAGTGTAGTTAATATTAAAAAAAGGAAAAATGACTGATATTATTTTTTAATGCAATTTTTAAGGTAGGTAGACTTTAATGTACCTATATTTTAAAAATATATTTTTTTTTAAAGAATAGTTTATTTATTATTTTTTAAGATGTGATTTTTTGTTGCCTGTCTTTCTCCATCTTAAGATTAAAAAGTTTTTTTTGTTTTTGTTAATGTCTTAACAGTACCTAAGCCAGACAACAGGAGCTTTAATCAATAGGTGGCCGAACGATTTGGGCAACTTCTAATTAACAAACTAGTGCAAAGATTTGACTCTATCTAAATGTAAATATAATATTATTCCATTTGAAAATAAATAATTCCTATTAGTTTGTAAAATTCTAGTTAGAAATATTAAATTATTCATGATTTTTCTAAGCTAATATGATTGGTTTAATGTTTTATAATAGATTTGATTTTTTCTGATAGGAATAATTGACGATTTTATATCAAGTTCATCACTTTGGTGAATAGGCATCTTTATTTTTGAAATAATGAAGGAATTTGCAAGCTTCAAAGCAATCTTAGAACTGTTGATTGATTGTAATTACTTATAGTATATTACGTGTGTATGTCTCATATTAAAAATAAAGATTTATGTAATTTACAACTTACCATGATGTATTCCAACGAATGAAATAATTTTACTATTTTTAATTTACAACATTACTACTATATATTTTATTTAATTCATTCTATTATATTCATTAGTCATTTAAAAGGTAAGTAGTAACGGCACTATTGTTCGTGTCACATCTACCTGTGGGTGACATGAATGGCGACCGTTTGCGCAAGTTAAAGGGGAGTTCTAGCGAGCAGTTGTCTTTCTTACAATTGTTAAACTTTCAATAGTCAAAGGGGTTGTTTTTTGTCTGAAGAAAGAGTGTAAACAAAGCATTCGATGACCACCGATGACCGGTACCCACGATGACCAGTGTGGGAAGGACCGTTTATTACATTGTGAAAGCTTGACCCTTCCTTTGTGTCAAATATTATAGATTAAGTTTAAGCAAAAGGGTAAAAGCCAGCTTAAAGAAATAATATCAGCGGCGATTGTTTATTTTTTGCACGGCTTAAAACGGTTAGCTGAATTAATATGAGAGATAAAAAATCTGGTGGTTTCGAACTTCCCATGCATTTATTCTTCCACCTATAATTACAAGAACTCGGCATGGACTCCTCGAGATATTTTCGTGTGCACGACGTGAAGGGCTTACACAAGAACTGTTCAGGCATTTCGGAGAACAGCACTGTGATAAATCGGACCCTCCAATTATTATTGCATTCGGTACGCGAAAGTACTCACTCACTATACGTATTCATGGCGATTATTGACCAAAATCAGCACTTGTTCTCGTTATGCCAATCACGTGCTTGATTCGTTCGGAACGTTCATACGGCTACCTATCAAAACCTTCATAAAATGTCTTACGAATATTTAATTAATTTTGTTTATGAAATAATGTTGTACTACACTTACATATGTATTTTTAATAACAAAATATGGTTTTGAAGTATTCTGTACATATATATGGTATATTTTTGTCATGCATATTACCAACTTGTGTATACGCTATTTGGCCCCGTAAGTGTTATACAAAACTGTTGAAAGTTCAGAACCGATGTAAAATGCTTTAGTTTTTAAACCAAATTACTTGAATAACCAAGAATCCCTGCTGTGCTGTATTAACAAATTACCGTTATTGTAAAACACAGAAGCACCGAGAAAAGGTTCCAATGGTAAAAAATACTTACCGGTACTAAGATGTTACTGTTACACTTTTTAAAATAATTTAACATTAAATCGTATTCGTATCTGTAGATACGAACACTAGCACTTGAAATAACCACGGTGCGGTAGTTATAACATTTTCTTAATTCGAAGGGAGGCACGTAAAAGTCCGTAGGTACTTATTGGCCGCGATCTTATTAAGCGGTGTTCTACTGTAATTTGTCTCTGTTGGAACTCACGCACTGTAAAAATAAAAGCAGGCCAGAATTATGTATAAATATATGGGAGAATGGACTGATCGTCCGCAGGGTATGTGCGCTCTTAATATTTACATTAAGGTAATAATAATATTGACCTCGTGCCTGAATTTTGAAAGCATGGTGGCCAATTTTTATGAAGATTGGTAATTTTGAAAACGTATACTTTACTGTTTCCGCAAGTAACACTGTCTGTGCCTCATCAAAAAAGAATGTGATAAATTATATAAAACATTTAATCATATTTAAATGAAATATGAAACTTTTAGTACATGCAATAATCACGGCTCACGTTGAAGGAACATCCGGTCTTTGACCTCAACACGTTGGTTGTGGTCAAAGTGTCTGGTGATTTAAAAAAATAATATTTTAAATATACTCATTTAAGATTCTAATAAGAACATGTTTAATCATACTCATTTAAAATATACGTTATTATACAGCACAGGAAATGAATAATAATACAGATGAATTGGTCCTTTTGCAAGATTAATATGAGGGTCAATATTTACTTGCAAGATATGATCTGATGATAACTAAAATTGTAATTATTCTTTCAAATTTATGTGTCAATAAAACTAATCTTATACTATCTTGACTAGGTTTTAAATGTTATGAGATAAAAATATACTTATATATATTCATAACCATAAACTAAAAAGTGTTTAAAAATCTATAAATTGGTTATTTAACTACACCTGCGTATGTGCGTGCGCATTAATAGCTAATTAATGCTAAATGTCATAATGGCTCTCCCAATTATAAACTTTATGCTAAATACAAATGCTAACATATTGGTGGAACTGAGTAAGCTTTTTTTTTCGGACGGACATACCTATATAGCCACGAGGCTTTTGCTACTTCATCGGGCATAAAGACAAGCAGAGCTCCAGCCTTAATAAATGGTTTAGCAACCTGCGCAAGAGTGCGCTGCCAGTGGGGTTTGGACCTCGGCTCAGGGCGGTCGTTGGCGATGAGATTGAGGGAATATGATTTTTAGTATTTAAGGGGAGTTTTGTTTCTTTTTACTGTATTTAGTGTAGTTTAACTAAAAAATATAAAAAATTGACTTTTGAATAAAAATTGAGGCTATATTCAAGACTTAAGTCTTTCAAATTTAATATAATTATATTTCGAGGATTTGAAGCGTGAAGTTCTGAATGATAAGAATAGGTGATATTGGAATAACCTACGTTATTTAAGAGTCTGACCTTAACAACTATATGTGAACTAGTTTCCTTACCAATAATTAGTGTACAATAATTAAAGATTATTATTTTGAATACATTTTATTTTTCTAAAATGCCTGGCTTATTACCCAACCATGCAGCGACAAGGTCAAAAGTGTATTTACGGAGTAATTTACGAATTACATTAAGTTGCTCTTTATTTTATATGGTTCGATTTCATAAATCAAATTAAGGTCGATGCCGTGCGGAATTTCGACCAAGAGAGATCCAAACTTCTTGGTCCCATTTAAGAATAAGCCTGTCAAGTTTGTACCAAAATAACGATTTAAAACTGAGAATATTTTTTAATTATTTTAATTTAATAGGTATTGACTTGGCGATAGGAAGTAGGAAGGCGACTTATGCAAATAAATAATCTATGTTTAATATACATAAATACTAACTAGCCATAGTTTCATTTGAAACAATCTGGTGTTCTGTGTTCGATTCCCACCTGGGACATTCATTTGTGTGAACCACAAATAATTGTTCTGTGTCTGGGTGTGATTTGTGTACGTGAATTGTGTTTCTGTAAAGTCAACCGCAACACAAGGATTCATGTACCTAGTACGGGACTTGTCTTTTAAAATTCAATAAATCTATTTGGAATACTATCGGAAGGCCATTAGCGAGCTGTTCCACTAGTTAGTATTATTTGGCTACTTAAAAAGTTAACATGACACATTATCTATGGCAATCCATCTCGGTAGATGTGCTTCTAATTCTTTAAAATGCCGCGAGTGGGCGCGCCGTGCTCCGAATGGTATAGTAAAACGTTCATAAATATAAGGCATAATTTTGTAATTATGTAAAACGGTATAAAAACCAAGTCTAAATAGTTTGCTATCTGTAACGCAATATAAATTAATGACTGTTATAATAAAATTCATAGACGGCAAATGTTTAAAGCGTTTTCGGATCAATCAATTGATGTAAGTGTTCTACTTTTATCATTTAATTAAAACTTGATGATGTGTTTGTCTCGTTAGATGTTGATAATTATTTGGTAACTAAAATAAAGATTGCAATTTTAGTGTTCTGGAAATTAATCATCATAAATTATTTACTAAATATGCTAACTTTATTTTGTATGGTACCTATTTACATTTTGTAATGAAATTATCTGATGTGTGACTCATTCCTATTTTGTTTTATTTGGTTAAGTCAAATAATAATTAATATTCTTTTTGCATTAGATGAACTAAATTGAAATGAACAATTTTTATTTTTCAAACGATGATGAAAATAAACACGCAAATGGGATTCATTACCTACTTAAAAGTAAAACATCATCCATAGTAACTTTTGTGATCCTTGATACTGCTGCAATTTGGAGAAAATAATCGGAAATGTTCAATAGGTATCTTTGCGAAATGTTTTGTATTTTTATATGGGTATTTATCTTTTACTTTTAAGATTCTGGTTTGTGGTTATAAACCATAAGTTAAAATATTTTACGAAAGACTTGTGAGATAGTGATTAACAGTAAACCATTTTTTTCTCTTGCACTTATTTTTTTTTCATTTTTCAGATATAAAAAGACTTGTGGTCCACTTGTATGGCTGGAGCATTGCTCGCCTTTATGCCTGGTGAGGTAGCAAAAGCCTCGTGGATGACTAAATATGTGTCCACCCGAAAAAAAAACTATATTGTAGTAAAGTAAAGACTTCTATTTCGACAAAGCTAATTTCAAGTCAAAAGATCTCATTGACATTGCCTAAGTAGTATACTATAGTATTTACATATAATAATGTAGGAACGTAGGTATAATGTCACAAAACCATTGAACTGTATAATATATGTATATGATTTCCCACTTCGGGCGATATGCAATACGACTTGTATGAATACAATAATTTGTATATTTTAATTATATATTATTTATGCTACTTAAGTGTAAATGATCAATAAAAATCGAGGTTACACATTCATTGACGAACTCCATATATATAAGACAATCCGGAAGGAGTCACAACTAGCCAAGGACTTATCCGATCGGTTTCACAACCTATGAGTGTAGATTTTTATTGTCATATACTGATAACGGTCCGATAGATATAGTAATAGCGACTAATATCGTGATTTATTACTTAGTTATCCGTTGTCAGATTATTTTTAGTAGGTTTCCGAATGCCTGTTAGCAAATAAGTATACAGGGTTATTTTTAAAACACCGACAACCTTCCAGAGGTTTAAGTACTGATGATTATAAACAACTTTTACTATGGGACCTGCCCTGAAATCGCGAAAAAAAATAAGCTGTTCCATACATTTTGTCGCGGTAATAACCCTGTATAAATTGCTAGCGTCCCGCGCGCGGCTTTACCTGCTTATCTGTCGTCCTCGAGGAAACAGGGTCATAATTAGATATAGGTTGTTGCTTCTGGATATCGTTACTTTCTAATAGTGAAATCGGTAATGTAGTTTCGGAGTTTAAACAAACGGACAGTTAAATCTTTCCTTTTTATAATATTATTACAGAAGAAAGTCAATAGTTTCTCTCGGAATGTCAAACGCTGGATAAATTTCATTCAATGAAATACCAGTATTTACCTATGTCAATTCGTTTAAGCCATGGAAAGGTTAATGATAGAATTTTTGTTAAAAAAATGCACATAACACACATCACTTTCAAATCAGAACAACTAGTAGCAATATATACTGGGTGACTTATTTACCGTCTTCAAAATAATAGGTCGTTATATGTATATGAAATGGATGTCTAAGGCATAGTTATTTTATCATTTTATTTTTTTACTGACATTGAGTGAAAATCTTATCGGTGAAAATGCGTGACTAAGTAGGTAGTTACGCTATTTCGCTCATTATTTTCATTCATGTGTGATTGCGGCCTAGGTATTATAGGCACCTATTTAATTATTATGCACGCGCTATGAAGGGTATATTTCTTTTAAGTAATTTATGAGATTTTCGAAATTCTAATTACCGAAATACTAGTACAAATATACTGTGGTCTATATATTCTATTACACTCACACAACACACCATATTATTATCAAGACGGTAAAAAAAGTCACCCAGTATACATATACTTTTTGTTCTATTTAAAAACAGAATGTGTTTGTTCAGTATTTTTTGCTACGATTTCAATATGTATAAACAAAATTAATAAGAGCTGGTAGTAGAGGTCACCGATTAAGTCGTAGGTATTGATCACGTATCAAATAGGTGGGTACTTATGCTCTGCCGTTGGATTAAAAAGTCAAACAGGTAATGATTGAGTTGTTGTACTTGCTTTATAAAAAATAAAATGAAATACTCCATACTCAATCATTTATTGCATTCCACAGTGTTTTTAGGTGGTATTATTACAAATTCAGTTCAATGTGGACCCTGTCAGGCACAGCAAAGTAAAAGTAGGAGAGAGGGAGACATTTAATTAAATAACATTCAATCACTTGAAATTATTAGATATGTTTACAAATATAAAAATAGTTACATTAGAAAACTATTTTCAACTACACCATAAATTCAATAGGTACTTTATCATCATCATCAGCCCATATATCGTTCTAAGCTCAAAACAAGCCTCTTTCAAGGGTTGCCATGCTTAGCTGTACGGTTGGTGACCGCAGTTTTATATTGTAACATACAAAGAAACGCTGTTGCCCGTTCTCTCGGCTTAACGTGCTTATCGAGGTACGGAAAGTAGACTCTTAACCAACAAAATAAATCGGGATTTCGCACCTACGTTCTCACTATGTAAAAACGTTATTCTATTGCTTTACAATTAGGGTACACATCACACTGAGTATGTAGATCAGATAATTAGTTGGTGGTTATAAAAATACGGCACTTAAAGCAAATAGATTGTAGGTGTCGCATAGAGTGCGAATACAAATACGGGCTGGTAACACGCTAACTTCCGCAACTGACTAAATCTTGGCCATGTTGCAGTATAGTAAAGTATGAGCCGAGGTCCAAGTCCCACAGGGGACGCCCTCTTGCGCAGGTTGCTTAGATTGTAGTGTTCATCTAGGCAGGAGCTCTGCTCATCTTTATGCCCGGTGAAGTAGCAAGCCTCGGGGCTAACTACATATGTCCGTCCGGAAAAGAAAAGTAGAAAAGAAAATGTAGTTTGGCCACTACGGACACCGAATGATTGATGTTGTGTTACAAATAAATGCACTATTCTATACTAAATACGTTCTCCGCTTTGCTTTATCTTCATCACATATCATTAACGTCATTATGGGGTAATAACGCCTAACGGAAGCGGCTGTAGCCCAATGTTTAGGGCGTCGGACTTGTAATCTTGAGGTCGCCGGTTCGAACCTCACCCATTGAACTACCGACGTGAACCTCCAACACGTAATACAAGCAGTATAGCTTAGCACTTTAAAAAAAAAAAGTTCGCCCGCACTGGGGATATTATACTCTGTATCGTGCGCAATTTAACAAGGACTGACTTCATCTTCACTGAACACAAAGCGTACCCAACCTCTGAACAACTAACTGTAGCTCACACAAATAAATTGTTCCGGGTGGGAATCGAAAATCCGAACTCCAGATCTCAGAAGCCACTACCGTAACCATTGTGCCACCGGTGTAATCATATAGTAGTTGTCAAATTTTAGAATAAAGTACAAAATCAAGTTTTTTTTGGACGGACATTATGTAGGCTTTTGCTACATTACCGGGCATAAAGGCGAGCAGAGCTCCAGCGGAAAAAATACAAAATCACGGTAATTAAAGTAAATTGCTTAAAGGTATCTATACGTAGGGCGCCACTGCGAGGACGGCTTGGCAATGCGCTTACTTCCGCGTCGGACCCCCAGCTTCACTCAAATTTGACTTCTAATTACTCCGCCACTAACATTTTATGTTTCCTTAGCCCATAACTTTAATTAATTTTTAACATCGACCGAGCTTTTCTCACGGCCTATTATTGTAATTATATTATTTTAAAGAAGGTTCCTTCTAGTCGATTATTTTTATGTTTATGTTTTGGTAGGTATCTTCAATTACTGCGGTATTTTGTGTGTAGTTTTTGTTGAGTGAGTACCTTTTTATTACTACTGTTCGAACACTGTGTTTAGTTTTATGAAGGAGTTTTACTAAAAAAAGACTACGTCAGTCTACTGCGATCCATTGTTTGATTTTTATCGTACTTTAGTCAATGGATGCTATAGTATATGGTTGGAATTATCCAAAACACGTTTCGTGTCATACTAGCAAGCAGTGATTTGAATTCAGTTTATTTCTTACATAATCATATTATTTAAATAAAGGGTTCTATGTCCATGTGTGATCTAAGTGCAGAACTTTTATATTATATTATTTTAAAAGCAACCAAGTAACACCTTCAAAATCTTTGTAACAGGTAAGAAAGTGCTGTCTTGATTATAAGCTTATTAAATATTCTAACTCGTCATATAATTATGATAAATAAGACACATGACATGAATATTAATCACGTTATTCTAATTATTTTATAATTAGTGATAATTATCTTTTACTTTAGTTTGTTAAAGTACTTGATTAGTAAAGTGGATGGGAACTCAACTTAGAATAAAAGTTAACCTGAATCATAAAAAAAAGTTACTTTTTTTCATGATTCAGGTGACATCCCTTTGTGTCATGTTTACCTATACATATTATACTACAAATATTTATGATCTTTATTACCACAAAAAAACAGTCTAAAAGTTCAGTAGAGAATTATTTTCTATAACTCTCTACTTAACTTTTTCTGATAAGAAACCTTCCGACCCATAGCTGGACCACCTCAAGCCGCCCTATCTCTATTCGCTTATGTTAGTGACGTAATAGATAGTGCATCTGTGGTTATTTAAAGCTTAGTTTATAGAAGATTACATTTATTAGAAGAGTTCAGAAATACAGTTCTATACTACTACTCATACTTTTGCACTAATCTAAATCCCACACACGTGGACAACCAACAGTAAAATTCTCTCAAGTGGACATTATTACTGTCTCTAGTAGTTCAATAAAAAAGAAAGCTATCATGTCATTTATATATGAGTTACGATTTTTGTATATCAGTCTGTCGTGTTAGTTATCGACCTCAATATAAAGTAATCGAAGATATCAATCAGATAGCGCGTTGAACTCTAATGTATGGAAACATTGACAGTTTACGAAATGTGTTCGTAGTTAGTGAGAAAATTTCTATACTACGATATTTTGTGTATGATAATAGGTCGTAAGTATCTATAGGTGTTTTTGTACCATCGAATAGGGAACCGTTGGGTATTACTGTCGGCTGTCGGCCAAAATAAAATATCCATCGGACGTCTTAGACGCAACGTATAAAGTTCATAAAAAGTCCCCTGTATGAACAATGGGCAACCCTTTGGATTAAACAAAGAAGAAGAGCTGGCATGTCACCCTTCTCTTAGCTGCGAGTGAGCGCTCCGGACGGCGAGCGCGTGGGGCGCGGCGCGACGCAGCAGTAGCGAGCGACGCCGCACCCGGACCGCACCGCCGCCGACCGCGCACTGAGCCGCCGCTCCTCCGACTCGCGAACCTGTTCCTAATACGAACCCCATCCACGCACCTGAGGAGGGTGGCCGGACATTGTGCACAAGTGACCCCTCGCGGACCATCCCGCCGACTGACCGCTACCTGACCGCGTCATGCAAAACGCCCCCCGAACTTGACGTGGGGTTGCCCAGCTGTCCCCTCGGTGACCAGTTTACGACTTGTTCTACAGGTATTTTTGGTTATTGTCGTGACCTGTTCTTCTTGACCATTGCGAACGACCTATTGAATCATTATGATAACATCGCCAGGCGTAACGTTCCGATGCGCTGATATCGCCGGCATTAACTAATTGCTGCTTATTTGACAGTTTATTTGAAACAACTTGCTACTGAAGTTTGTTGTTGGCTTACAACAAGTGGAACTTGATACTGCACCGCTTTTTATTATTGTAATTCACTATTTAATTTTTGTTAACCGTTACAGTTGTAATGTTAAACAAATACGGATATAAATAAATTGTTATTGGCCGTATTAAAAATAAAGTTAAAACAAAACTAACAATCGCTTTATCGCTAAAGGTATAATTATGAGGCCGCAGTTTTCATGTTGATCATTTTTTATAATTAATACAATCTATTTATAATAAATATATCTTATATTTTTTAAATGTTATTTAATAGGTTTGTAGATGAAGTATAAAATTACACAACATCATTTTGATATTTTATTAAATACTAAGCCAACAAACAAACTCCTCATTTTTTAAAATTAGCATAGATATAGTGATACTGAGTTTTAAGTGTTTTATTCTTAATTTTTAATATAATATGTTGAATGTACTTCATATTTACATCTTGTATTTTTAATGTAAGATTGTTTGTTATATGTATATATACTACGTATAATGGATAAAAGAAAAATATCACAATTACAACAATAATGTGTTGTAATAGTGTTTAAGTTTACAATTCTCAGATTTTTTAACTAAAATTAATATTTTAGCATTGTGGTATTACTGCGTTTGATTAGTCACACATGCACTCTGTAAAAAATAAACCCTTATTAAGTTGTGGAAATATAGAAGTAGTACCTACAGTATGTAAATATGTGTTTCTATATGTATAAAAATTAACCTTTAACTTTGAAAGTGTGCAGTAATAAAATGTAATAGTGAATTTATTTAGTAAAACAGAATCAAATATCCATTTGTTTAAATAATATAGTCATAGGAATAGTGTATTTATACATTACTTATTAATAATAAAAAAACGTGTACTATTTTTTAAAGCAAACAATAATTGCGCTGGAAAACGCAATACATCCTACTAATATTATAAATGCGAAAGTTTGTATGTGTGGATGTATATGTTTGTTATTCTTTCACGCAAAAAATACTAAATGGATTTGGCTGAAAGTTTGCACGCGGATAGTTTATAAGCAGGATTAACATATAGGCTACCAAATATCACGTTCCGACACAATGGAGCAGAATGACGCGAGTAAAACCGCGGCGCGCAGCTAGTAAAAAAAATCTAATTATGTATTTACAAAATTATCTTATTTTGTTTTTACTCGCAACATAATCCGTAATTAGCCACGAGAAGCACACCACGATAACGTTTCGAAAACACAAAAACACGCGTGTCCATTTAGGAGTGACGCATTATTTGGATACACACATTCAGCTGTTCCTTGTAATAATGTAGATAGCTAATAATTAGGTGGCCGAGCTGACGACGCTTCCGCATCGACCGCGACTCACAGATTTATGGCGCGTTTGACCGTGAGACCTCTCAAGCGTGCCCGTTTTTTGCCTAATGCGTTATTTATTAAAATTTGATTATAAAACAACTCGAGTTAATTTTATAAGTCGGAGTCGTGTCAAATCACAGAATATAATACATAAAATACACTCAACTATTGGCCGTTTAATGAATATGTATGTACCATGATAATATATTTGTTTATTCATAACGAGGGACCTCAATTTAGCTAATTACGATATCAGATGTGAATAAGGATGAAGGTTGATCATATATGTAATTACTTTAATCTATGTTTAGATACAGTTTGCCTCTTATATGTCGCCAATAAAATTGATCACGTGTTTTTGTGCCAGTATCTTAATAGTTTTCCGTAAATGTATGTACGACAAAATCTGACCGAAGGACAAACATTGCGTGGTATTTGATGTAAAAAATAATGTAAAAATGTCATGTAAGTCATATAAACGCACACAAAAGAGCCGCTAAAGAGTCGGTGCTGAGTGGTCCCATGTACACGACACACATTAGAATAGTATTTTCGAATATCAAATATTGATTTTGGCGGCGGTCGTTCGGCAAACAATTAATGTTTATTTCTCTAAAACATCGGCCCGCGAACGCTCACATTTTTAGTTTAAATAATAATTGATTTTTATTTACTTGTCCAATGTTGCTGCATTGACATGGCGTCGAAAAGCGTTAGGTACATTTTCCCACGAAAACCTAGTCGTCGCCTTTCTAAATTTCCTTGCAAAAACAGAGTCAATTATAATATTACAAATGCTAGCATACTATGACATTGCACGGTAATACAAGCGATGTATCAAAAGCAACAAGCAACAGTCACGTCGCTCGTGTGTCACACGTCAGATCAGATATACGAGATAAATCTAAAACTAATGTACACTCAACTCAAAGCTTTTCACAATCTCCGGTGAGGGCAATAAATAAAGCTTTACCAAAGAACGGGAGCAATTAATATGGGCGCGCCCGCCGCGTGAAAGTAGCGAGCACATGTGTGGACCGCGGACACGACGTGTGTCGGTATGTGTATCGGTCATTATATACCTATACATAATGTAGCGTACTTATCGCCAATTTTGAAACCCACAATTTAGCCATCGACATAATTTAATAAATACGTGGATAGATTACTGACACAGTATAAGGAAATAATCGCTTCGAATAATGTAACTTCGATGTTTCGATAATATGAAAACGTCTTCTCGACAACTTTAATTAAGAAACCTTTTTGATTTCTCCATTAGTCTGACAAATGTCCTTAACAATTAAATATTACTACTTAATTCTACTTATTTTACAACTTGTATGTTAATATTCATATTATCTGACATATACATATACTATGTACGCGATAGTGGGCGGAGGTAGATTACACCACTCGATATATTTATATGTCATATAATTGCGTTGATCTCTATTTAGAATACATTAGGACAACGCAACTACCAGGCTACTGGTATTAATCAACAAATAAATAAGAATTATGCATTTTACAAGTCACGAAGTGTAAAATAAATGTCAGAAGTTAAATGCTCGCTACACAAAGAGTAGGAATCTGTTTGAAGTTTATTGCTCGATAATTGTGGTTATTGTAGAATACTGTGGTATTTATATTATACGTGCCTATATACATCACGTCTGTTTCTAAAGGGGTAGACAGAGACAAAGGATAATTACTTGCCAAGATCTTAATAGTTATAATATAAATAATAGTTTGGTATCGTTAAAATCGCCATTTTAGATTACTTTTTATACTGTCATTTCGTTTCCAAAGATATTCCTCATTTCTATTAGGTATCAATATTAAGCACATCATATGTTGAATTGAAATCTTTCGAAGTTCTTATCATATCCATTAACATAATTTTTTTTAGTAACTCATAACTTATTGTATATCGACTTCATTATTCTTAAAGGAAGTTTTCAAAGCTATGTATAATTTACTGTCAATATAACCGTAACTAATCTTTTGATAAAAACAATCCTATTATAAAGTATTAACTTTTTAATTATCTGACTGAAGAAAATGATATTTCCACAATATATTATTTTTATTTGTTTATTGCAGTTTTATCACTTTTACGTTAAGTACACGTTACCAGAAAATAATATGTTCCTATATGTATTCATACATATATAATTCCGCGATAAGTATTGAAAGCATTTATCTTTCTAAATTGCGACTAATAAAGAATAAATCATACACTGCTATAATAATAACAGGGTACAGTGCAGTAAAACATAAACGGCGTATAGGTGTACAATTACTTCCATATCCAATTACTTTGCTGTGCTGATATTCAGTTGACCCACATATAAAAATATTTAGCGATACCGCCTACGTACGTGAGACATGTTATTGGCATATTGGTGATTTCAATATAGCAATATAGCAACATTGGGAGGTTTAGCTTAAAGGAGTGTATGCAAATGCGCCGGAGGCAACGCGCGGGCGTGGACCTCGTCACACGCATGTATCTAGCTATGTAATGTTGTACATACGCTTTGAAATTACCATTTTATTAGTAGTTGGCTGCCTCGGCTATGGCTGATGAAATTTCTTTATAGGTATCTAATAAAGATGTTGGTTGAGAACTTGTGAACTGCTAAAACGAATTGTGGAGTTTAATCTACATACCTACATCATAATTTGAATTTGCGAAATCGTTTGTACTGGTAATGATGACATTTATGGTATAAAAAAATATATAACATGAATTAATCAGAAACTTAATATAAAAAAAAACTAAATTAAGATTAATACATTTAGAACACCGGCAGGATTTAAACCTGCATCTTAGTTATATCCCAATATGCCTAATATAAAATATATTAATCATCATGCATTAGAATTTGGTGGTTGATGTTTTACTTCTTAGTATTAATTGCATATATCTCTATTGGTAGTTGGCTATACTTTTTTTTTGTTGTCCGGGGGGGAAATGCTTGCATACGCGCGCTGGCGGTGGGATATGTGGGACTCGCCCTCTCCATAGCGTGGTATGCTAAACTGATACCACGAGGAGAAAACCCTACACCACTAAAACCCCCCGGACACTCCTTCGATCCGCCGTTGGCGGGGGCCGGGTACGCATGAGCAATCCGGCCCAGCTAGTTGGCTATCCTACCAATAGAGATTTATGCAACTTCTTACTAACTAAACATTCAGTATTTTTTTTATGTTTACAGACACGCTACGTTATGAAACATTAAATATGAAGAAATTAAAATAAAATAAAAACATTAAATATGAAGTAATTTTAAGCCACTTCAATATTATCTAAATAAAAATAATATACCCACAAGCAGAGATATTACGAGTATTACACTAATAACGACTTATTAAAATTCAAACACTAACTATAAAATTGCATAACAAGTATTTTTGCTACTTCTATCATAATAAAGGAAGCACTTCTCTATTTTTATGTTTATTGATAAGGGGCCATCCATAAAGTACGTCGCAAATAAAGGGGGGGGGGGGGGGGGTAAGGGAGACGACGTGGTATGACTAGGAGTGGAGGGGGTAGACGATCCTAGACATTATCAATGTATTAGTTCGCGAAATTTAAACAATTTTAGAAAAACTTTAAAATATTTCCAAATATACAGATATGACACTACTGTTTTAAATTGAGTTGTTGCCGAGTTTATAGATTCATACTCTACTATAGTTTCTCGCCTATGAGCCATTTAACGAAACTTTTTCAGAACTGCAGTTTTAACGCAATCATTTTTACATATGAAATTGCAAAACATGTAACGTTACACTAGGAGTCTCACAAATGTGACCTGCTGTAGCAAGAACGGGGGAAGGCTTTAAAATCATGAAATTCATGTGACGTACATTATGGATGGGCCTTAAGTGTCGGTAAGTGTTCACAGCATGTACACTATGGTAGTAATACTCAACACACTGTATTATATATATTCCTACTGTAGGATGCGCTGTGGCTACGGGCTACGCGCCGTAGATCATAATCGGACGAGTATTTATTGGTGTGCGCTTTCTAAAGCCTCTCAGCGAAAGACCATCGGTAAAGCTGAATACTCACGAATGTCATGAGACACGCGATATTACAAACGACGGACTTTATCCAAACGTCAATATTACCGGCGTATTCTATATGTGGGTAAGTCTGAGTGGCAGGTGTGCACTCGGATTTATTAGCAACTTCCTTTTCGAGTTGTGTGCCGTTATTGTTGCATATAGAATGTTGTAGAAACTAATTAAAAAGCTAATGTTGATTACGACTTCGAAATTGTTTTATGATGTACAACTCCGGCATAATTTCATGCATTTTTTTCTAAAGGCAACTTATCTTACTTATACATAAAGCTGAAGTTAGTTTGATTTCTTGAGCGAGCTAATCTCAACAACTATTAGTCTGATTTGCAAATTTCAATTTCAATTTCATTGTTAGATAGCTCATTTGTCGAGGAAGGCTTATATTTAATTATGAAGTTTTTATGGGAACAGGGTCGTAGATTGCGCCGTTTCAATGATATGGACCCCCAGGCAATAAGGAGCCCCAAAGTGTGTAGCAAAGTCTCTTTAACAAGTTTTAATATGGGACCCGTCTAAGGCTCGGTAAGCCAATGTAAAACACATCAGTTAAAAAAACGTAATTTATAAAGAAATTTATAAATAATCACCAGTTTTAAAGTTACATCCAAAATGGATTCCATCATTATATTAACGTTACAAGCAATATCCCACAAGTCTCTATATATAGACACAACATTGTGATGAAACCTAGAAAAATGTTAGCATAAAAATGTTAATAGTTATCTTTGGGACGGAGATAGCTGTACTTATTCACATAAATAAGCAGCCATTTGTAACAATTAATTTTAAAGTAATAGATAATTTTAATCTTACGTATACGATGCGTCGGACGGAATATTAAATTTATTGCTTTCTTTCATTTAACGACTTTCAATCTCTTAAGAACCTTATACAAGTTGACTCTAACATTATATTGTCTCCCGTTACCTTCGGAGGACCATTTTGATTTTGTTATAGCATTGTGGTGATAAGATTAGGCAGCCTAGATTCTGCGTTACCGGGTCTAGATGCTTCCAGGCTGAGATATGTGGAAGCCTGTCTTGCATCCTTTATACATGTACTATGGAGGACTCAATGGTGGATTCTACTAATGCCAACAATGTGGCCAATCACTCGTCAAAATGGTTATGAAAAATGCCGAAATATTGTCACGAACTAATAAGAAGAGGAATAAGTTTTACGTACTATTTATATAAACACGGTATCACCATCAGCCCGTATAACGTCTACTGCTGAACATAGGTTTCGTCCTGAGAGGGTTTTGCTATAGTCACCACGCTTGACAAGCGCATTGGTGACCGTAGTTACTATACTGGGAAACGGTTCTGCCCATTCTTGGTAGGTATACGATTGTTTTAGATTATGTATTATCAATCGTGACCAACGGCATAACGCAACTAACCAGATCCGGAAATAAATATTTCTGGTCCAGCGTGGGGATCCAACCCACGAACGCCGAGACATAAAGTGACGCTTATACCGTGAGCCATGAGGTTGTGGTTGTAAACACATCGTAAACGTTATTGATTATACTTCAGAGGCAAATATTTTAAGCGTGAATGATTGAAATGGGTACTTATAGTTAGTTTACTGAACGATTATGACATGGTGTACGATTGCAACTATTATTTAGTTGCATACAATATATGCAAAAATATAAGTAACATACTCTGCAATATGTATTGTGACGCAGTATTAATTTTATTGTATTTAAAATATTTGTAACTTTATTGTGATTTCTATAAATCGTTCTGTATTTTTTCGACATACACGTATAATACTGAACAAAATGATTATTTTTTGGTAGTACAATCAGTCTATGTAGGTATATACTTTAATAATTAATGTATATACTTTTAAAAATGACAAATTAAAATGAGTTGAATCTGCGCTGGGGGAGCCTGTTCGTACAACCTTCATTATCTTGTATTGCAAGGTACTAGAGCTTTTTTTCCATGTACATTTATTATTGCCGTCTTCTTGAGGAAATATTGCTTTTAATTAGTTATATATATATATATATATGGGAAATACATATGTACATTCAGTTCATACAAACCTAAACCAAACAAAAATCTCATATCAACCATAACATTGAAATACAATTTAAATTTAATCACAATTTAGTAATTTATATAACAATATTATAGTACCATTAATAATAGCCATATTATTAGCAATCACGGTCTTAATACAACACTCAATGAGAGTTCATCAAAATACTACGCCTAACCTTTCTTGACACATGAGTTTTATAAAACCGGACCATTTTTATTCAAATTGGCACTTCGGCCGTGCTGTAAGCACCAAATGTGTCAAGTTAAATATATTTAGTATAACTAATGACACATGGACAACAAGTGAAAATGAAAATCACATTAGATATGAAGGAAAAATAAATCTGCATCAATTTAAGTGGAATAATAATATGCTTAAGCTGGGTCACAATAAATTTTAAGATTCAATATGTTATTTATGTCACATATTTTATTGAACTATCGATTGTATTTAAACAAATTCTATAAATATGGCAAATAATATAATGTTAAGTAAAAAAAACAATAAATTTGTTAAATGATCAAAAAAAAAAATCGAGGTCGTCCGCTTAGCGCATCCGTATGAATCGCACCTGGGTGGATCGCACCTGTCAATATTTTTGATTGGTGCGCTTCGCGGACTTGAATTTATTTTAAAAATGTTGACCACGAAGCGCACCTGTGTCACATCAGTTTAGAGCTGTAATTTATTTGTTGTTCAGAAAAATTAAATATATCGATTAAAAATTTTGGGGGATTAAAACTTTGTTAATTACTTATATAGTTGTATAATAACGACAGATAATTAAATTTGAATTTGTCGCATAGTCGTGTTTTACAAAAAATAAGAATTTCAATATGTGTAAAAACAATGACGATTTATTTTTGGTAGTCACTTGAATGTTGATATAATATTTAAAAAAAAAACACATTCGATATAAAAGCAATTTGGTGTTATTAACTCAATTTCGTCAAAATTGTGACTCATGATGTTTCTCACATAACCGATTCAATCACTCTTTAGGAATCTTAATAAGCCTGAATGACATCGTTTTCAAATTGCTAAACTATATTAGCAAAGTGTGTAAATATGTTAGTCGTAGTATTTCGGCGACTAGGGCGCAGGGTCGGTACCTGCCGAGAGCGTGTGAAGTCCGGCGCAGCCAGGGGTGCGCTCACAAAGGAATATTCAAATGCGCTCCTGGACGTGGCTCGCATGAATGTACATTACCCTATGACCATATTATTTTTAACATGTAAAGATAATGGCGCATCGGGGCGATTCATAATTTTTTGTCGCTTTCTTTTACAAAACCCTTTATTAGGGTCCATAACGCTTTAGGGTTTTTGTGCTTCAACGTATGTTGTCATCAAAGCAGAAAATAATTAATTATTTGCTCGCACCGCTTCAAGCAACTTGAAGTTCAATGCCGTATTATAAATTGTAAAATTTAAATTACTTAAATTTGAATACATATTTTGTAATTAATAATATTATATAGAATTTCATTGGCAACTACTTTAAAGGAATGAACGTTATCTATCCATATTTGCACTAGTATTTTCTAGAGGTATTTTTATTTCTTCGAGTCTATTTACGGTTTATACCGATCACATCATTATAAAAGTACAAGCTGATTAATTATCTCAGTTAGCGGTCTAAAACTTTCGCACGTAATTAATAACTGGGCGTTAGATACGGGGCTAATGCGGTAAACTACAATAATGCATAATAAACGCTGCGGTGTGGAGTGTACTGTGTAATGGAAGCCGGTATTTATGACACTTTACCCTGTAATTTGGTAATCAGTGTTGCGCCGCGCGGGGCTATTGTCCGCGCCGCGACACGCTGTCACTGGACCCAGTAATTTTGTGGCTCACAGGTGTTTAATGAGATTGTTATATTAAATATTTAAACACACAGTTAATATGCCACATTATACCTATATTCTAACATTTCTTCAAAATAATCTCCTAATTTTCAATGTTATCTAAAATTAAAGTTGTAAACTTTATTCCCAACAAACTATCGTAATAATATGCAGATTTTACGACGGTAGGTAACATTAACGAAATCACGTTATAAAGTTGTATTAATCAATTTTATTATACGCGATTCTGACAAAGCTCACCTAAGCTTTCGCAGAAAAAACTTATTAATTATTCCGTTAGCTCATAAGGCGATCTCGCATATAAATTGTCTTCGTTGATTTCACACGGTGCGATGACCATTGTCTCCCCTATCATTAGACAGAAAATTGCGAACGGTCCATTGTTGGATGTACAAATGTTCAACCCTTACTGTCCGAGGTGCAGTAGAGAGAATGGCCGCGGTAATATCTCACAGTTTTGACAATCGCCCGATGGGGAGACACTTATTGTTTCGCAGCATCCGAGGGTCCCGCAGTGAATTTATGCTCGCCTGTCATAACAGAATGAATTTACGCATTGTGAATCAATACAGTGATTTCATCAATAGACAGCCTTTGTTTCTGGGTGTTGAGCTTGCGTAATGAATTGGTATATGTCAGTAAACAGTAACGTGTAAGTGGATACTTTTAGTAGAGACAATGGCCACTCATTTATATTGTGCCAATATTTGATTATACATCTGGACGGGAGGTAACTAGGTATTATATAGATAAGTAATGTCTACTATTCAAATATAATTATTCAATTGCTCCTCAGATAGTGTATTTCATCATAGGTATTTGTTTGTTTATTGGTATAGTCAGAAGCATGGTGTTTAAGAAGCCCAGTATAATAATATGTCTGATATGGCTTAGTATGCCTAAAGACCGGCACGCTAAAGTGCTCCAGAAAACAGCTTGTATGTACCTGGAAGGCATGATATTTCATATATTTTAGGAATAAATCCATTCCATGAGCATGTCTTCTAGTTGAAACCGCGTACGGAAACCGACTATGTGGTACATGAACCGAGAATCGAATCGTATACCCTACCCGCTCGAGTCTGTCCACCACACCTAATTATTTCACCTTAAGATCGTTTAATACCTAATATCAGAATCTTAATTAAATAAAATATAACTAATGCATTAAACATGTCTTGATACCTGCTAGAATTAATTTATTCTAAAAAATGGGTATAGCATTGAAAAGAGATAAATGTTCTACGGACTGTAAGCTTACAACAAATCTAGCTGACATTATAATGACTGAGTGGCGAATAAATAATTAGTACTGATTGGTTGATGTTTTAAGCACGTGCATGAATATTCCCAGTAGCTACATAGTACCTATTCATTCAGACGAACAAAACCGGGAACCAATTGAGCTTGTCGAATAGTATCTAGTAGTTAGATCTTTATTTCTTAATTAACCAATGCCTTAAATGCCTTAGGTATGTACCTTACTATGTTCATTATATATTATAATCTATTGCTGTATAAATGATCATAATTAGGCTGAGATTGCGATTGTCAACTAAATTATATGAATCGAAATTTGATACTATATCTTTAAAATAAAATGGACGTGACTCGCGACGATAATAATAAATAAAGACGGACATCCAATCTTTTTTATTTTAATAAGTACTTATGTTAAGTTAATGTATATTATTATGTTTATACATTATTCTCCCAATACCTTATTAAAGTTGTATTTTTTTAAATAAAAAAAGCAAAGCACAGAAAATTTTCAGTTATTTTGTCAGACGGTTTTTAGGCAGACTAACCACAAACCAATATTCATTCCTTATTTGAACCTAAAATCAATTTCCGGGAATAACTATTTTAATACTAAACATCAATTATGTTATATTAACAAAGAGAGAGAGAGGGAGAGATACGGTATCCGGGCTTGAAAATTATCACACTAGATAGTATATGTGTCTTGTTTTTGCACACACTTTGTTTCAAATACCTAGAGATTTCCTCTAGGGTCAAAAATTGTCATAACAAAACACGATCATGACGTATCTACCTCTTTTTACTATAACATCATTGCTAAACATAAATCATTTATCAATTAAATCGTTAGTGTAGACTGTCCAGAGTAAATAAATATCCTTGGTCAAACGTACTTAGACATGTTTAGGTATGCAGAATAGCTGGCGCCAAGCATCCGCAGCCATTACAATATCAAGATAAAGCTTGACATATCTGCAGACGCCAAACGTACTAGTCGGGATGATTTTAGATTTGATACATTAGCCACCAACGATTTTATTATTCAATTTGTTGGGAGGGAAATTATTATTTGTTAAGGATTTGGGTAGATGAAAATTTGTTTGTTTTTTTTGTTCAGTAGGTACATTAGGTTTACATTCATTACAACAAAACACTTGTCTGAAACATTCAAACGTTTATGTGACAAAGTGGAGGTAGCAAGCTCGCTCACAGTATGTTACATCAAACATAAAGTTAAGTTAGATTAACACTATAAATCTTGGGATGTGATGTCACCAGTAATATAATGTTTATTTAGGGTAAATTTACATTGTTTATATGTATTGTACTGGTGACAATATTTGATTGCATAGTTTTTGGATTATATAAAACTACAAAATATATTTATATTTTATTTATATTTTACTACAACGTATGGAATTACGTGCTTTTAAAGTAGGTATATGTAGAATCTCGTCTTTATATATATACAAATAAATAAAATTGAAGCTTAATATAAAGTAAGTATGTGAATGTATTTATGGTAATAAATGCAATAATAATAAAAACACAATTATACCATTTTTTGTCTGTCTATGTGTCTGTTTTATGATATTTGTTCAATCATACTAGCACACCAGATAATCTGAGCCAACCTTAACTTATACTATGTCCTAATGTCCTAAATCCATTCATAGTGAAAAAGAAAAAAACAAAAAAAATCCTCTTTTACAACATGATCACTTACACAAAAATTAAAAATAGTAATTTTTAATTTTTATCTGGTTGATAATATAAGACATTTTCATTGTTAGATAGCTTATAAAACCGTTATTTTACGCGCCAGCTAATTCAGATAATAATTAGATCTATGAGATAGTCGAAATAATTTAAATCATTGCACTGTCGTAAAATTATTTTATGATGATAAAAACTGCTGTGACATGTTAAGCAGGTAATGAGTTGACCACCATCATCATATATATTTTTCCTTAGTCTTCTCTCTATTCCTTGGTCTTTATAGAAAATAATAGGTACTAAATTTGATAACATTTGTTGAATAGTATAACTTATTATTTTGCGTTCCATAACAATTTATTGAGTAGTGTAACTAATGTAGATTTCAACAATTCAATAAGTAACTAGCTAATAAAATACATGTCACACAAATGTCTATAACAAAGCCTTATTAGAATATTAAAGTTATGTTCTACTCTATAATATCTAATATACTCAAATATATTATCATACATTATAGAGCGATAACTCGTAAATATTATATTAATACTTTGTTACAAGTGAATTTATCTTATAGACAATTAAATCGTTATTATTTTTCTTTATTGCTGTATTTAAAGCTAATGAAGTTCAATATAAAGTCAGGATCACTTAGCTAAATCTATACTTCTACACTAATATATATAGCTGAAGAGTTTGTTTGTTTACTTAAAAGCGCTTATCTCAAGAACTAATAGTCCGATTTTGAAATATATATTTCAGTGTTAGATAGCCTATCCTACCTCCTATCCTGTTCCTACGGGAACGGGAGTCAAGTGGGTGAAACCTGGCGGGGGAAGTTAGTCTATACTAAAATTATAAAACTGAAGAGTTTGTTGGTTAATCTTGGGAATATATATGTTACAGTCAAAACTTATAATCGGTCAAAACCACTTTTGACTGCAAAAATCAGGCAAAAGTAGTTTTGACTGGTCCATATTGGCTCACATATAATTCCCGAAACGAGATGCTCTTAGGTCGAACGTTAAAAAAATCACCAGGATTCCAACTTCCGTAGGTTAGGTTAGGTTAGAACTGTGACCACAATGTGTGCCAGATCCAAATTCCATACAAATTATTATTGCAGTCAAAAGCGGTTTTGACCGATTATAAGTTTTGACTGTAACATATATATACTGGTCATATTTAAAAAAATCTTACAACATTAGAAAGCTTCGTCATCCAGGAGTGACATAGGCTATATTTAATTATAAAGTTCCTACGAGAAGCTAGCAGTTTATAAAATAAGTTAAACAAGTATCAATTGTGTTATAATCGGGTCAATATTATAAAGCGTATCTCTAATGTAGGTACCAAGTGTTTCAAACACATTTAAAACAAAATTTGTGTAGAACTGACACGTTTGTTGACAGCGTGCCATATTATGTTGTATAAATACACGCAGATGCAACATATTTTGGATATTTTATATATAATTTATTTACATATATCAGATAATATGTAAATGAAATAATAAATGCCTCAGTATTTATGTTTAAACTAAAATGTTTGGACTTAACGTCAATGGTCAAGAACGTCATAAAAGCTAACAAAAACTTAATGTTTTAAAATTAAGTGTTTTGAATTTTATGTTTTTTTGTTCATATTAATTTGACATTACAATCCAGAACTATATATTTTTAGGACATATAATCTATGAAATAAAACAAATGTTAGAAATACATTCAAAGGCAAAAACATGACAAAATGATATCAAGCGAAGTGATCTCAGTAGGTAGGTACTACAGGGAAAGGGCGTAAATCTTAATGCAATGTTATCAGTGATCCGAATCCATCGGCGCGGGCGCACAATTCTGTTGTGAACAAGTGTAAACTGTCTATCAAGGTTCCTGTATTCGGGCTATCACTGCATAGATAATGAAAAATCTACTTCTAATCAGAAACCTATTAGAAAATATATTCCAATGCATTAAATCACTTCTGTTACTGATTTGGTGATTAATGGTATGAATTCAAATTCAAAAATAGAAACTTGTTAGAGGATTTGGTTTTTCTAATTCGAATGTTATAAATCGGGTCGGCCAATGCCAATAATAAATTTATCACCCGGTTAATAGTAATTCAAACAGAAATCGGTTACAGAAAAGGAAAATAATAGGTGCAATATGTTATATTGTAATACACACTGTCTACATAAACATTGTATGTAATTTATTTGACATAGGATATTCCAAGTAAGTGCAAGTAAATGCGTATAGACAATTTATTTAATATTTATTGCGTGTGCATACAAACTTTGGCGTTTCAACGTTCCTTGTTTACACTCAATACTGTAATTTCATAATTCAAGCGTTTAAATGCATAGCTTTTCGTGAGGGTACGCAAAAAAGCGCAGAACTCGCCGGAGCGCCGATTACGGCCCTTAAAATAACATCGTACGTTTAAGTTAATGACAGACACACCGACAAAATGCGCTTATAATTGGATATACAAAGAGTTTTGGTGAAAAATTATCATGTATATGGTATTGCGAGGAAGCTCTCCCACGGGATCAGAGAAATTTAATGTCTCCAACATTTATTTTCGCACTTTATGGCTAGGACCGGTGATAACTATAGAATATTGATGTAAACGGACTGTAGTAAGTAGGTATTCTGCCAATTAACGTTATGAATTTAGAAAATGTTTAGTTCACGTATTGTGAGTCAGAAGTTTATGTCTAACATATTTTAATAAATTATTGTTAATGCCAAGGGCGTAATTTATTCTGCTACAGAGCAAGTGAGGTACCGACCGGTCGCCTGGTCACGAGCACTGTCGATCTAGCCCTTCAATAAACATTAGAAAATATTTAACCATTTGCATATTTAACAATTATCATTTATTTATACTTTAGTCATTTTGATGAGGTTTGAATAATAAAGTAATAATCAATGCAAGAACATTTAATTGCAGTTTTAAACAAGCCAAGTCATAGACAATGATAGATTATCCAATCTATTAAAGAAATATCTACATTATAGAAGACCTTTAATATTATTGTTAGTAAAACTTTACTTAATTAGAATAATAAATAATTATTCTTCCAATGGAAGTGTGAGCAAATGAAACTAACCAAGTGTTATATAATGTCGCACAAATTTCTGAAACATTGCGTCAGTAATTGGTTGGAGTTGGTGGGAGGACATACATCAGTAGCAGTAGTCGAGGGTACGCAGTGGCAATAAATTCCGCAACTACTCGGTGGTTACTAGGCAATAATCGACATTGCATATTTGCATAATTGTGCCTGCTAAGTGTCCGTATCTACATAAAATTGCGTCTTTTTCGCGAACCCACTATATTTAACCGTGATGAAAATCGATTCGATCAAAATATTTCCTCTCGGTGAGCTGTGCTTCTTAATTAATATTTATTCTGAATAATTCCAACGACGATCGTACTATAATGATGTTTTATAATGCCATTAGTCAATATACTTGAATAATATTTTAACATATGTTATAAATTTATTTTATTTATAATACGTTTCTTAGAATATCAATGACAGACAGGAATCTAATTAATAGTTATGTATTTCCTTTTGATGTTTAACAAAGTGATATAGGAGAGGAGAATTTCTTACTAATAACTTCTTATTGGTTTAAATGTAATACGAATCAGAAACTAATTATAGTGACGGAAGTTGGTACGCAATTAAGCGGCAGTTACCTACTAATAAATCAGATCATTCGAATAATATACCTTTGAGACTTTTTCTTCGAAGTTATGTGGCAGTTGAAATAAACAAACAGATTTATTTACTTTCTACTTACATGTTGATTTGAAACTTAATAAAGCTCCATCGAATACTGCCTACAAATGAAATAAAGATGTAAATAAATTTGTATAAATTGTGTTTGGTAGGTGTTAATAAATACTATAAACATTGTCTAACTGTACACTTTGTAACTGTATTTGAAAGATATTATAAGCCAGGTTAGTATAAATACGCAATCATTTAGTATATAATTATAATAAATGTTTAGCTGTGTTTGACACCAATAGTGCGTAATGAATAAATGACAAGCAAAATACGTATGAGTTTTGAATAAAAGCATTAAGATATCAAACTTTTCATCAATATTTTTGCAACAGTTCATGGCACTCTGTAACATAATACATATGTAATACAAATTATTAGCTATACATTATTTGTGTTCAATGACATCATAAACACGACTCGCGGTAAACGAGAACGGAAGAGAGAAAAAAAAGTGTAACAAAATACAATTTTATTACAACGACATTTCCGTTCAGGTCGATGCGAGATAATTTTTAATCTTGAGACCTGAACACAAGTTAATCTAATTAGATTCCAACTAGTGGGACCAGTCGATAAAAACGGTTATGAAGCTGGAATGAACGCCGCTACCGAGCGACAATTATGTATAGATATCTGATTGCAACTGAACACAGCTTTTATGATTTCATACTAAAACAACTACGTAGAAATACCGCTTATTATGCGCAGTTGAAGGCAATTGTTGATTTGCGAGCTTATTAAACTCAATACCTTTGTTGTTATGGGTATTTCTGAATTTGAGTACATTACTTGAGTCTCTATTAAATATTATGAACTTATTGAAATGGTTGTATAAGGTATATCTATTTATTAATTTCTATGTTTATATCACTACATAGTATTAAACAAAGTTGCTGCCGCTGTCTGTCTGTACCTATGTATGCTTATATCTTTAGGTACAACTACGCAACTTATTTTGATGTGGTTTTTTTAATAGATAGAATGATTCAAGAGGAAGGTTGATATGTATAATACGTCTGTATTGCACCCGTGTGAAGCCGGGGCGGGCTAGTGGAATATAAAGTTATTAAATACACAATATACGAAGATATACACAATTGTAATAGTTCAAGATAAGGATTATTTATATACATGGCAACAAGGTTTAATGTTTAGGTACGTAGTAATGGATACAGTCATTGGATACTAACGCCAAAGTGCGCTTGCGCTTGTACTACACTAATGATAAACGATTCAGGAGATTGCGTTTCCTTAAGCACATTTTGCATTTATTTTATTTTAAGGTTCATACCACCTAATATAATTCTTGTAAACTTATGACAACGTCACTTCTAATGCCTAACCACTGAACCGATTTTTGATGAAATTCGGTGCCTGTATAGACTGAAAGCTAATCAAGTAACGCGTTACTTGATTAGCTTTCACGCGATATTAATATTTGAGAGACTTTGATAAATATGTCTTCTCTACTCAGCATTTACTACGCATGCAATTTTTTTTAAATATCTCAATTAAAAAAAAAAAGTTGCTTCAATAATAAGTAACAATAACATAGGAAATCCCTACGGTTATTAAGAAATTTTAATTGAAGTATATAACCTTAAGTTATTAGCCGTTTGTACTACTTGGAAAAGAAAATAGTCCAAGCCATTTCTACAAACAGATTTAGTTGCTGGTTCAAACTAGTAAATATGCTTTTTAACAGACTTCAGTGGTTAAAGACCACTGGTTTTGTATCTCAAAAAAGTTTCGTTAATTGAGTAATAGTTCGAATCTAATTATTGTTGTTGTTATATTTCAAACCAGTATTCTTGAGCCGGTTCCACATTCCCATACATATGGATAGCATATGTACCTTACATTAATTTAGATTTGTAAAATCGTTATACCTTGTAACTAACATAGGAGTGAACGCAAACGATTTTGGATGTAGACTATTTATTTTATTAAACCTTATTTATATTCTTAAGCAGTACCGCATCCCAACATATTAAAAAAAAATATATATAGGATTTTTTTTTTACATTTTGGGATTCAAAGGAATACAACTATTTAAAAAGCAAGGAAATTAATTTGTATTTTTATTAATAGTATTTTTTTTATCGTCCACAAAAGGATTCTCAGCAAGGAACTATCAGCTATGCTTCGTGTAGTTTTTTGTTTTCGCATTCTACTTAGTTTCGATCGCGATGTGTTATAATTGATTTTCCAAAAGCATATATAGGTTCTAATCATTTGTGTAGTCATAATTGCACCGTGAATTGGTATGATAGTGTAGTCCATCGCTGAGTTTCGCCCGCGGGCGAGTCGGACGGCTAACGGACCGCGGCCCATGAGGCTGATTTATCGCAAACATCCACCGAACCTATCCGATTTGCATTTAGATAGCGCCGTGGCGGGAGCGGCCCAACTACCCAGCTCACCGACCCAGCGCTTTAGACTGCTCTTCCACCAGAGATGTGCTATACTATGTTGCTATGGATGCGTTTGATATCCACCAATCTAATCAAAATATTCATGCGTGCTATAGATGGTCACGAGTGGTGTGGTTATGTGCAGAGCACATACACAGTACTTACAGAAGGTGTGTTACTGAAAGAAGACATGCCAATTTATCTATACTTCTACACATTAATAATTATAAAGTTGAAAAATTTGTTTTTTCTTGAATGCGATAATCTCAAGGACTACTGGTCCGTTTTGAAAAAATCTTTCAGAGTTAAAAAGCAAATTTTTCGGAAAAAGGCCCATTTATCGGGAACGGGAGCTAGGCTAGTAGCATATGCATAGCTTAGTATGAGAGCCTTAGGCTGCTTGTCCACCAGAGATGTGCTATGCAACTATTCTGCGAGGATGTAAAAGCCAAGCTTTGAAACCATGTGGCCGTTTTTCACTACTGGAGTTACTCTGCTCTGGTCATAGCTACACCACTAACAACCATCTATAGCACGCATCGTTCCATATACAAAACATAGCTTAGTTGGATTCATTTCCACCAGTGATATGATAACCAATTAATATGATTATCAAACACATCCTTAGCAACGTAGCATAGCGCAGTGGAAAATCAGCCTTACTCTATCTCACGCAAATTAACTAGAAAATTATCTCGAAGCTAAAAAAAACACACAACACCTTAGTACTTATTCATCGATGTAATAAGAGTTAAACGTTTTCCTATAAAAGTTAATCATTATTATTCTGAAGAAGGCGGGTGCTACAGTTTATTTAGAAAGTATGAGAATTTATATTATGGCACTAATAATGACTTATTTCCGGGAACTTGCGATAAACATTTTTATCGAGAGGAAACATCTATATCATCAGTTCGATTAAAAAATGTATCACTATTAACTATTAAGGTGAATCGTTCGTGCTTTAGATATTTAACAGGGAAGTTGAGTAAATATGGCTTTTCTTATCTCTTAAATTTATAGATATTTTTTTGAGAAAGTAAAAATAAATGGATCTAGTTTAGTCAACATTAGGTCAATCACTTGGAAAGGGCTTTGTGAATGTCTGCTGTCTAAATATGTAACTGTTAGTATTGTATTGAAATACCTTGTTACTACTGCAATTAACTTTTAGAAATAAATTAAAATAGATCCGTTATTGCCTTTACATTCGCAAAATAAATAACCTTATTAAATATAGTACTCTATTTATTTTAAAATAAAATTGTTAAAATACAATTTACCATCAAATTCCCCGATAAATACCTATAGTGCGAACGTTGCACCTCAACCTACACATTCTAGAAATTGCGTAGTAAAGTAAGTAGTTTCTGTTATAGTTAGATGGACATTAATTTTGTCATTAATGTTTGTAGTATAACTTAGCAAATAGTTAACGAATTCCTCGAGGGCTGTTACGTATCTAGCGGAAGGCTGTCGATGACGGCGCTAGGTTATTCATAATGCCCGTAAATTATCTGCCTCCGCAATTAGAAGGCGCCGATTTGGTGCATTATATGTTTCCTTTGCCAACTAGCTTGTATCAACAACTACGAGCAGTACTTACAACGTTTTTATTTAATATGAATACAATTTTAAAGCGGCCGTAGCCCAATGGTGAATGCGTCGGACTTGCGATCGTGTGGTCGCCGGTGGACCCACTCGTAACACAAGTATTTTAGCTTATTACGAGGGGTTAACAAGAATATTAGTAGTGTGCAAGAACTCTGCTAGTAATCTTTTTTAAAAACAAATTATTAAAATTTCACATGTCAGGCATCCATGGCGTAGCGGTATAATGTTCGCCTTAAATCTGGGAGGGTCGTGGGATCGATACCCGGTCCAGACAAATAAACATTGTGAAAAATCAGAGATTTATTTACGTGATAATAGGTCTGGTTGATTGGTTGAGTCTGACTACCTTCCGTGCATCGGTATGCACTTGTCCCGATGGTCATAACTTCATCTATGACAATCGTATAGGTACTAAGTAACATGTAGCGTTTACCTGTGTATATGCTGTTAACAATAATGCGGTCACCAATCTGCCTGCCAAGTGTAGTGACTAAGGCAAGGCCACATTCGAGGAAGGTCCATGGTGGATGATGATGATGATAACAGTGTTAACATTTTTCTACCATTAAAAGTTCCTCTTAGAAAATAGTTATTAAGAAAAAGCATTAAGATAACCTTTATGTTCTTGTTGCGGTTCGACTTGAACTATAAATAAACTCCACGACAATTTAAGCTATAAAGTTAAATGATATGAATAGTGCTAAGTGCTTGTTAGTAGGATTGTCTTGTTGATTGTCCGCTAGGTCAGCTACAACTTTCACATCTGAATCTGGCGCCGAGAAGTCTGCATCTAGAATTGCGGCTCCAATTTGGGTCCTTGTTGCTAATAGAGTGCTTTAGTATTACTCACTGTTAATCGCTTCCTATTTACATTATTTATCACCACCGGCCCGTATAACATGGGCCTCTTTCCGAGGAAGGGTTTTGCATAGTCACCACGCTTGCAGGCGGGAAGGGCATCGCAGTATTTAGGGAAACGGTGCTGTCCGTTTCCTGGTATACAATTGCAATAGATGTTAATATAACAATCTGGATCAATGTCTTAGCATGCTTTCTGTGGCACGGAGGGTTGTCCCTTAAACAACCAGGAAAGAAATGTTAGATTTTACACAAATCCTACGTCCCACAGAAGCAGAGTAGTGGTCCATCGCAGATAAAACCGCGGGTCGCAGCTAGCATACCATGAATTACCTAGATTTGAATAACTTTTTCAGATATCTAAGTTTTACCTAAGGTAAATAAATTTATAAGCCTATAAAAGCTTAAATATCTTATTTATACCCGCGTCATTTAAAATAATTAGCAACGCAGGTACAAATGTATTTAAAAATAAAGTAGCTTATGAACGTTTACTTAAGTTAAGTATCTAACTACTTATTTTACATGTATGCGGTACTCATGGCACTAGGTACCGACTGCATACTTAGTGTTAATGTACGTACGACACTTAAGATTTGCATGTTAATTTATAAAATGCAAATTATAGTACATAACATGCAATATACATATACACACATTTTACAGGATGAATTATTCTAATCCCTTACTGTTATTTATAATATCCTGGCTTCGGGTCACGGCTTTGTATATTTGAAGTTACGGACTTCAAATATACAAAGGCGAATAAAATAGAAGCAACAGAAAAAAATGTTATTAAAAAAACTGTAGGTACGCGTGTAAAATTTTTGTCATATTAGTCGACTAGCTTCTCGCGAGCGGTTTCACCCGCGTAACTCCTGTTCCCGTAGTAACTCCATGATTAAATATAGCTTACAGCTTTCCTCGATAAAAGAACTATCTAACACTGAAAGATTTTCTTCAAATCTGACGAGTAGTTCCTGAGATTGGCGTGTTCAAGCAAACACATGTATTCTTCAGCTTTATATATTAGTAAAAATAAATGAAGCTAACTGTACTAGTATGAACGATTTTACAATCATACGTAGGTACAACTCTTTTAGCAAGACTGCAACCACATAATATTAAGTGCTAATAAGCACGAAGCAAGACGCACGGCGGCGCGGCGGCGGATCGGATGCACAGAAGTGCTATGTTTTATTTACAATCATATCATTATTTATATTGATGCTATAGAATACTAATATTTTTATTATTATTTATAAAGAGTATTATTATAATAGGGATTGTAATGAAACAGCCAAAGGTCATAAGTACCTACACTGTATTTTATCATTCTTAATAAACAATAGAATAACGTGAATGTTCTATCTTTGAATAGTGGCTAAGGTTTTCGGTATACAGCCAACCAGCCAGTCTCATATATTACATACCTATTATAATTTTAAATTTAAATGTTTTGATTTTTTATCAAGACCCACAGGACAAACCTAATACCCTTTTTATTTTATGCACGGCATAGGTGCATATTAAATGCATCTATATGAATTAGATATTAAACCAACCTAAAGTTGTTCATCATAAAATGTATGTGCCTACAAAAACACCATCCTGTATGCATATTAACTTGCTTATTAATCGAGCTTCACATTTAAAATATGGTGTCACTGGACGTTGTTTAATGTTTAACAAAATGGAAATCACCATTCATTGCTTAGAAGGTGCATACTAGTTGTGTGTGGCTCGCAATTATTGCAAATTTTCTCCGTGAGGGCATTTAATCTTTCCGTCACACAGATGTTATCCAATCCGACAAACCCATCCACTCTGAGGCGTAAAAGGAAGACGCATACGCCCCTAATTGCGATATATCCATGAGTATCTGCTACAATATGTAAATAGGCGTCCGAGGTAATTAAAAGCTTATCTCGCGCCCTGCCATCGCCGCTCCGCTGATTGCTTCGTAAAATGATTGACATGCTATTTTAACAGTGTACCGATAATGAAAACGTTCCTGTGCAATTTAATTCATGCTTTATTTATTGTTGACAATTACTATTTGCACAGGATAATTGATCGCGTTCTCACAATTGTCAGGTCGCTGACGAGTAGTTTGCGATTTTTTAAAAGACTGTTTTGCTGTGAGGCGCCGCCGCCTGTCCACACACTGCCACTTACTCCTTACATATATTTTTATTATTTGTGTCACTTTTTTACTGCGGAGAATTCTCGATGAATTATCTTAATACGACAAATATTTACATTCGTTCCACAGAACTTATTGACTTGTTCATTTGTACAGGCATTTGTTAATCGTAGTCCATCAGTGAGATTTTTTAGGTATTGTTAGAACGGTTTTAAGCATTAACTGCTAAATGGTTGGTGTTTGCGTAGCGGTCCGTATGAACGTTACGAGATGGAATTTGTAAATAACTTAGCGGCTGTCCGATAATGTTATAATAAGTTGTCAATAGCTATAGTTTATCTCAGCTGTATCCGTCGGATTATTACTTAATTCCCAATAGTTCATCTAAGTTAAACATTGCGATAACAAATCTGAATGCATTAAATCAACGTTGCCATATTTCCGTGGGCAGTGTCGTAGAACTTGTAGATCTTTGGGGAATAATGGCTTCGCGGTTTAATTATAGTCGCAGGAGTATAACATAATCGGGCATAAATCATGTTATATAGATACCTGCCAAGCGCAACCTGTTTCAATTCGCACGGCACAATGCACGGTCGTATTGTGTGCGCGCAGACCAGCTCGCTCCTAATTTATACCTTCATGCCGATTTAACGACGGCAGCCGAATCTATCTAAGAATACGTAACAAACTTTTTATATCAATTCTTTAAAGAATAAAATTCATTTGTAGTGTCATTTATATGTTTTTTATTCGTATAGTTCGCGTCATGAAATTTATAGATATGGTCTCTTTGTTGAGCTCGGCGTTCGGTACGTATCACGTTTAGCACACAATCGAGAGCATTAACATTTCCATTGAAACGTGCAGACTTTAATCAGCCAATACGAGTCGCTCAGCCCAAACATGACTAACTGACAGTACTGTGTAGCGGAATGAGCTTCACTGGCGCATCGCTCTTTGTTTTTGTGAAGTAACGACACGACACTCCTAACTTATTACTTTACGTGGCCGTTTAAATGATTAGTTTACACTATTTACATATTGTTTACAGATTTATAGCGATCTAGTACTGATTTATATAAAGGTCACAAAAGCTATTAAGTAACGCCTTCTCAATAAACATGGACCACACACGACATTGAAATTAGAAAAGTCTTAACAAAACGGAAACGAAGCATTTATTTTCGGTTGAGAGAGGAGCGGGCGCCACGGGCGTTCCAGCCCCGTAAGCTCGTAACTCTTCTAATAAGACACTTTACGCGAGCTTAACTAGAGCTTAATGTGTGCAACTTCTATTGTATATATCATTTGGATTTGTTGAGAAACCGACACATTTGTACTCGTTTTGACTGTCGATCGTTAAGGCGATTAGCTTAATATTTTTTTGTTTAATGAGTTTAGACGTTACAACATTTTTTAGGAATTGATTATTTAATTATTAAGTAAAAGACTGAATAATGTTTGAATATAAAATAAATATTGTTTATTTTATAATATTTTGAAGTATGAAATACTGTCACATGTTTGTCAACATTCAATTATTTTATTGAAACTTAAGATAAAGGTAATATGTTTTGATTCAGACACTAATAGTTGTATACTTACAAGTTTAAAAACTGATTTGAATGTTACTATGTTAAATATTTTAAAGTATTGCAAATTGATATTTAACTAATTGACAACCTAACGTACTGGCTATAGCTTCTCATAGCAATCCCTTTAAAATTACATATAACTTCATATTTTACTCGAATGGAGGCATCGCAGCGGCAACGGGATGTTTATTTATACTTAAAAGGTAGTTAAAGATAATTCACTTTAAAATGATCGATGATAAGTGGTCAGTTTTTTGTGATGGCCGGTCGGTAATTGTGATCGTGACGTTTAAGAACGCACGTCGGTGGCCTTCAATACTGTTACCAACTCTATTTCCGCACTTCCCATTTCTGCTAAATTGTACCAATTTTTCCTTTATATGGGCATACAGAGTATACAATCAGTAAGTTGTTTGTCGCCGTAGTGCTTTAATAATAAGAACCAGATTTTGCTTATAGCTTAGGTGTGTTGTTTAAATCTGAACAATGGAACGAAAAATAAAAATTTATGTGTTGATTGATCCAGGCAGATTGTTATTATTATTATTTAAGAATGCCACTTATAACGATACCTATGTATAACGGAAAGCACCTGAAATAGTTAAATAATGACAGAAAGAAGGTAATAGGTAAAAAAAACAAGCAAAACTAAACTAAGCAAGCAAGGAATATTTAATACCCGGTGAAGAAAGAAATTTTAGGTCGAAAACCACTTTTGTACGTCCGTCGGAATTTGTTATGTCACAAGACGTTATTCGTTTTTCGTTATTATAATTTAAGGTCTTGGGTTTTTATGTTGGTAAGTATCATATATTTTTTAATCGAATTTGATTCGTGTCCGACGGTAGTTGAAGTAAGATATAATGAATTTCAATTGTAACAATTATTTAGTTGTGTGAAGTGGCTATTGAACACCATGTCTGTGCGATGACGGGCTATTCGTATGAGCACAGCCGACCGGGCGCGCACAATACAATGAATATACTTCTTTCTTATAAACGCGAGCTAAGGTCGTATTGATCCGAGGCGCGGACCGCTGAACGTTGTCACTCAACGGTCACTCAACAGAACACAAAGAATTTTGAATAAAAATTCTTTATTCTTAACATCTTTGAATCAAATTTTATATCCTGCCAAATGTCAAGTTTTCAAATGAAATGAAGTGATCATAAAATTATGAGAATAGACTCCACATCATTTTATTGAAAGTCAATTTCGTTACATAACGTTAAAAACTCCCAGTTGCAAGTCAATAATTTTATTATTAATACTTGTCTCACGTCATTAATATGTATTTACGATATGTCTATGCTATTATAGTTTTTTTGTTTCTATTGAAAGTTTCCAAACAAAAGATGATCGATACAAGTATCAATATCACCCCTTTTGTAAATGGAACAAACAAAAAAAGCTCATGAATTATCAAACTAATTTTAGAGGAGATTCATACTCGCCGTATTTTAGTTTTTGAATTCAAACAACTCTTCGGAAAGGAATATTCTGATGAAAACATACTAATGCTTTTAATCAGTTTAACAATACGGATTGCAATTTAAAACTTCTATTCTTGTTAAAATATCAGTAACAGTTTCGACGACAGGTTAAATGTTACTGCAACAAGTGATTATAATTACTTACAAAGCAAAAGACATTTTTCAGAGTAGAATGCTACTAGTTACATGAACGGCAGACATGACTTATTTAGTGCCCATGTTGCGTTTCCATCTTTAATCTGCGTGGGCGCATATTTCTGAGAAAACATTTCTTGTTGACTGTACATAATGCTGCCAAGAAAACAGAAGTAATAACGTTGGCCATACTTGTACGGCGAAGAACTCCGTAAATGAATCATCGCATATGCGTTCCTCGTCAACGCGCAAAAACATGTTTGTCGAAAATGCTCCTCGTTTAGTTTTGCTCCGTGTGGCTCGACGGTCGCTCACTACTCCCTGCACTCATCCCTTATTTATTTATACTGGTATGAAGAATGTACAGTTTTTGTGAAGCCATAACAGTGCGCGTCCAGCGCGGCCACAATCCGACGCTGCGAATTCTTTAATTGACAAAATGCAGTGCAGCCACATTCCGTATCGAATCGTTAGCTTTAATGTGGGAATACTAAATGGATTATTAATTACCGTTTTCACTATTAACGTTTAAAACTTAGGTTAAATCAATTGGGGTTGTGGCGACAGTTGCGCCATAGACGTTGGCGCTGTTGCAACAGAATGATGAACAACCTCAACAAAATTTGTAATAGCTATAATTCCAGACGGGGAATGTTTGATTTCTGTATCTATCTCAGGAAAACTAATAGTTATTTTATTTCAACGTTCATTGTCACGAGATCATGCAGATTATGTAACTTTATTGTGATCAATAACAAATAAACTTAGGAAAATGGTTTATTTGACCTACATTGATAAACTGTCAACATAAATGATGAGTGTAATGTTTTTGTGAACCCAATAAATTCAGTAAGTACCCAATAAAATATATTCAGAAAATGTTCTTGCTTCACGTTATTTATATGTCAATGAAAATAATCGTCGATATCGCCAGTTTCTATCTCGTCAAGCTTAGCGCCGAGCCCGAGCAAGTTAATGAGTCGCTGCGATGGATACTAGTTTCTCTTATCATCGATGATAAAACATGCGTAGATTTGAGCCGCACCCTGCACTTTCCCTTGAAGGTACGTACTGCACCTGCCGGGTGAGCGAGGTGAAGCTGTGCAGCCTGTTATGCCGCTAACGCATGATTCAATATATCTGCAATGCGCTGCAAACGTTTATGGATATGAGACTAGCTACGTGAGGTTAATGTATATGAGACAGGCCAAATAGATCTACGTGAAAGTTAGACTATCGTTAAATGAAGTAAAGGGCTATGTTTAACCTTACAGTTAGCATCTAACATATATTGTGAAGCAATTGTGGTAATAGACGTTGATGAATTCAGAAAGCTGAACCTATCAAGTCGGTAGATGTAAAGTATGTATGCATCACAATATATTGTAAATAATATCTTTGGCTATTGCTTCTTAGGTTTTAATTAAGAGATTAATAAAGAAGGTCGTGCGGTGAGACTGTGAGAGCCAACGACTGGAGAGGATAAGCGCGGCAGGCGGGCGCACGCAACCCTACGAGACATGCGTGCCGCTTCGTTACGACACCTACACCAAATTTTTCCACATGCCCGAGCAGCAGATAAGCGGCGAGCGACGCCGACGTGTTATTTATTAACGAACCGAATGATCGATAGTTGGACGCGTCACCGGACGTGGACGTGGACGAGCGCCGCCTTTCGAAACTCGCCGCCGCCGACTGATCGCTGTGCTGTGTCTTGTATACCTCCAATAAATCCATCCCGCGATGTCTCCGACCCGATCGAGCGCGAAATTCATATGCCGAGAGACAACTTCATAGCGGAGCTTTCGACACAAACGTGACATTGACGAAAAAATATACGGCTCTGTAACCATATAGGAATTGCTTATTAAAGCCATTTTCCTCGTTCGAATGACTCGAGAAAATACGTTTAACCACATCAAAATTTGACAACATTGAAAACAAAAATAAAAGGCCTGTCGCTCTAGATATCAAGGATACGTAACTCTGAGAAAAAGTCGTGCACGGAACGGCCGTGTCGAATGTATTGTTTGCGTTACCAAGGCTTCTTCAACCCTTTGCCGATGTCATCCGTTCCGCTCTAGCATACGTCACGTTGTCGTGACAGCTGTGCGCGATACTTTCTAATCGCTCCATTCAATACAAACACTAAACAAATATACAAGGAGTACTGTCTTGCGAAACATTAAATGGCTCGAACAATAATTGACAGATAAAAAAACTGCAATCAATTAATATTTTTTTAATGTTTGCAGCGATGTATTGTCAAATTGATTGCATAATCAAATTTTGGCAAATAATGCTTTCGGAATAGATAATATTGACTGAGTAATAAATGTAAACACCGCCATATGTTAACATGTATGGATTCGAGTCGAACGTTATAGGAAACGATTGGAAATTCGAGGTTCAGCTACACAGGGCAGGTTAGACCAGTCCCGGTGGCCTCGCAAGGACCCCAACAAACCTGTTAGATTCATTGCACGATTTTTACGTGCGCACCTACCGGAATCTCATTCACGTGGTGCACCGCGCCGCCCGGCCCCCGTCGCCATGCGCCACCGCCTGCCAGTTAACTCGTCAAATGACTCACGCTTCGGCTGGTTAAATGCCAGGAGCTGGCTTTTCCAGTTCTCTGATCCAATTCGCACATTCTATTCTCACTTGACACTAACGCAACATTCTGTTAGCAATCTCATTGATTAGGTAATGGCATGAGGTATTGCAGAATACAACAAACGTAATATTAGTTATTTACTAGTATCAGGATATTATTAAAATTTAATTAATGCAATTCCACAAAAATATTTCATACTAGAAACTAATGCTTATGGCATATACGGCTTTTTGATAATCCAGGTTTCAATAATAGTAATATTAGGTATACCTACCAGAAATGCTATCATCATAATCATGGGTTACGTAATAACATGTTATGATGGAATTATGTCCTCTGATGTTGAGGGTAACTAATACTTTTCTTGGAAATTGGGTGGTCTACCGAAGTGTGTCACATTTCGCACAAATGCTCTTGTATATTAACACACCAGGAACAGGAATCGGGTAGAACTACGATCCGGTCAAACCCGTCCGACGCGTGCTTCCAACATTTTTTATTTATTTGTCTGCATCGTCGGTTACCGCTGGGCGTGACGTCAGGCGACCTAAACTGGTTAGCGAGGGAGCAGGGATTTGCCTCGTATCCTTCCGGTTCTGCGAGTGGTTCGGACCTGTTCTACATCAGGTTGCGCGGCACCAGGCGACCCGGCCGCGTGACGTATCACTACTGCTCTCAACTTGCATAAAATCACCCGAATTAGACAACTCCTCCGCGCATGTTCGAAGCCTGTTTCGATAACTAGTCATTTCACTCTCGTACCGGACACCAGCTCTGCTGACTCACTCCGTGTACGCAACAATTAGCAAACGTAGCGTCACATTACACGATGACCGCCGGTGGGTACCATCAAAGGTCAGTATCCGTACCAAAATGGTCACGCCTAATAACTGGTTCGTAAGTCGTAGTCGACTCATTCGTATTTTACGCTATGTTTACTCGATTTACACTACGGATTGAATGAATCGCCACATACATACCTATGTTGAAGAGCTCTTTAGCAGAAACCGTTTGTTTTTTCCACGATCGAAATATATCAATGAAATTGAGTACTCTAATGTTTTTTTTTGTATTGTCCACAGACGACGCAAAGAGATGATGGAAGTGAGTGGAGAATCGTGGCGCGCGTACTACTCGAGCGGGGAACACCCGCTGAGCGCCACCTCCGCGGTACTGAGCTCCGTGCCCGACGACGACCAGCAGCCCCTCGAGTACTACAAGCTGCCACCACTTGCACAGGAGACGCACCTCACTTTACACAAAGATGCTAAACTTGTAGATGTTTGGCCGTAAGTATATGCTTCCTTTAAATATTTTAATCTTGGTATGTTTTGTTTAACAATATTGTGCTCTAATCTTGTTAAATATGGCTTAATTGTTTCGCAATCAGTGATTTATAATTTTAACACTGTAACAGCAGGTAATCGATATGAGTAAGTAATTAACTAAGCATATATTAAGCGCAAGTAATTTAATAGAAAGTACAACAACAAGTAAACTCTCTATGGCAGACTAAAATGCCTAATGCTACGGCATACATATCCGAATCCGAGTCTTTACAAAACTCAATACCGATATTAAACAATTAAGTGGAATCAAAGAGTGATCGCGGAAAATCAATCGTCGATTCTCACGGCCGTAGATCAAATTGAATGTTCGTGTATCGGAGCAATTATCATTATAATCGCCGAATTTCGTGGCGCGGTGAATACGGAATGAATTCGCGTAAAATTTATATGTAAACTATGATAATGTGCAATCTTTTTATGGTGATGTTTTTGTGCACATCGAAATATAGGCGGGGTTGTCTGTGTTACTCGAGTCTCACGGACGAGTAGGTTGAGACAAGACGCCGCGTGGCTTCCGGCCCCCAACGAAAGGTGTAAGAATAACAAATAATAAAAATGTTAATGTTCCACTCAATAAATCATAGGCGCTCATTTGAATACCTATGGCGGGATTAACAAAATAACAGTTCGCGACTCTGCCAAAGCGAAACCCCCTTCTCGGTGCATGGTCTTATAACATTTCAATATTTACATATTTTTGCCATTTAGATTCAACTTGCAAATATTGTGTGTACTAAATTTCTTGTATTAAATTGGTTATTTATATTTGCTGAATACGATGTTATCTGTATACAGTATTCAATTAGTGCAGAAAAAAAAACTTTAGACAAAGTAATTGGCATTTTAAGAAGTAATATAATTATTGTCTATGAAACAAAAAATAATATTTTGATTTAAAAATATGTTGACGCTTTATAGGATCTAACAGAATAACGAAATAATAATCTTCCCGGGACTAGTCTAAATTAAATAGTTTTTGGAATCCACGAAATGAATATGAATTAAGTCGGTGCATTCAACGAATTCCCATAGAAACGCGACCCCGATCAAATTATACTCGCTCTTTGAAAGAGGTTGTTAACAGCATCCTTTGAATAGCGGCGCAAAAATGAGCAAACGCCGTGTCACATTCTTATACGAGGAGTGCATAATGTTAACTTGACCCTATACAAACCATTTAAACTTTTATAAATGTTTTATTATATTCCATAAACACTAGACATAATAGAAACTAGTTTTAAATCCGTAAAAGTGTTAATTTTTGTGTTGCATAGTTATTGGTCACAGACGACTCACAGTTATATGTGTATATCTAATTTTGAATATGTATGAAAGTATAAAGCTGGCTATAAGTTATGTTAGATATGTAGGTTATTTACAAAAGAATAGAGATCTGTCGAGGTGGTAAGAGCCTCCCACGTACCACCACACACGTTGCTGACTCCGCGGAGGCAGTGGCGGGAGCGCGCCCGTCCCTGGCTTATCTACAGCGCTGTGTTCTAGAATGCGTCAAGCCGGGCGTTCTATTCGGCATGTCATTCTCGTCACTGTTTACGGGAGTGCATAATACAAATAATGACAATAGACGGATGTGGCTGGAAGCGGCTCACATTGACAAGGACGCCCAGGACTTGTCTCGAATCATTGTCGGCACGCGTCCCACGCACTGGGCTCGACGCGCGCCGCTATTGCTCATTCATACATTCAAAATTATAACGAATTCTCTGAGTCGCCCGCACCCATCTGCGCGTTGTGTCTCCGATACGTTTGTATGCTAATAGTTCAGCGCCAGTGCATCGTCAGGTTTGAAGCATACTATTTGTTGTCTAAATTGCTCGTATTATTTGAATTGAATGCTCGATATATGTAGAAATGAACTAGTTCCGTCTCCATTCCTTCGAGATTCGTGGACGTAGGCGTGAAAAGTTTCGTAAACGCATTGCGTATTGCGCGGGCGCTAACTGCTTTCCGTGCACAGCGGGTCTAAGTAGAAGACGACGCAGATATTACGAGTATTAAATGAATAGTATATGCGTATAACCATTAATAGTTGTCGGAGGCTGTCGAATGCTAACGCTAAGATTTGCATAGAAACGCGCGGCAGGATGCCTCCGGGGATGGCCTCGCCCTCTTGACCCTGTCACTGTTCGCACTTGCCGTACTAACGGGAAGTCGGTTTCTCCACACTAAAGTACCTACCTAACTTATTTTACGGTTTAATGATAGACATTATCTACGTATTTAATTACTACGAAGGTAAGTGTAGGTAATGTTTAGTTAATACTACGAAGAATACGTGTTTCTATGTATGGATACTAACTGTAAACACTCAAGTTCCATTAATGTACCTACAGGAATTTGTGTTTATATCTGCTATTCAAATAGATACCACGAATAATTTAAAAATGTATGTAACATTTGAATAGTTTAATTTAGCAAAGCGAGTTGAGCACATGTGTAGATAATGTCGCGGTGGTTTAAAAAAAAACTCAGGGACTTGGAACCGTGTGACCCATTTAGGACTAGAACCGGTTTCCTCTTGAGGATACGCCGTTATTGTTAAAGACACAGTAGTTAATACCATTCAACTCCCTTGCATATAACGGACCCTCTTATGAAGATAATGCTTAAAAAGATGGTAACTCGTTGTCTCCGACTGTCCTGGTCATCGTGTAGCGAAATATTAAATTGGGGCTTGACCATTCATTAAAATCTGAATATTTCCCATTGAAACATCTGCGCAAAGAAGTTCAATTATCTTCGTTAGACAAACCGTTTGCGAATACGACAGCTGTCGTATATTATTATTATGTATCTACTTATACTGCGATTATGTTTAATCACTTAGCCCTAAGCTGTATTTAGCTAATTATGTTTAGTGAATACTAAGAAATTAATCACGAGATTCGTTCATGCGTACTTATCACAGAGCGCTTAATGACTGAGACAAATGGTGAAATAGTTTTCAATTAAATTTTTTTAATAATGTATTAGTTCCGTGAGAAAAGTAGCAATAAACCTACATTTAGAATGATATATTCAAATGGAATGAAATTACGTTGGTCGCATCCGCTGCAAGCGCCTCCTTCGTCTCGTTTATCGTTCGGTAGATGTAATCTATTCGTCAAACGATGGATAAACTGTTGCCGCTTCAGATGTTGATTCCGATAGCGGTCGCTGCACATGTGTTACCTTATTATATCTATGAAAGTTCCGTGGAAGAACATGAAACTTCTTAGCAGTCATGTCGGAGATAAAGATTTTTACTACCCACATTGGGGATATAGACATAAAAAATGGTTATAGAAATACTTACATTTGGTTAGTGTCTACAAAACCGTTACTTAAATTTTTTTTTTTTTGTAATCTGTAATTTTTTATGTTACGCAAAAAATACATGTGTTACCGGAAAACAATAGGAATGTAAGTTGATCAACTTACCAGTTAGTGGATCAACTTCTGGTAAAATATTTTGATTACTTTTTTAATTTTATTATTACAATTAATTTTTAATTTTATTATTTAAAATAAATCATATATTGATTATTTTATAAAACTATGTGCTAAGATTATGATAAGAATAAATAGTATCTATGAATCACCTTTGTGAAGTTCGAGAGGTATTCCAACAGATTTTTTGAATAGACGGCGTGGTGCAAGGGACCTTCGCACCCTTAACATCGTATTGTCGAGATCTCATCATGTGTGAAAGGGTGTTAAGTAAACATTGCAAATAATTATAATGGCAATTGCATCCGAGCAGCGCCGATTGAGCATTGATAAGAAATTTTATATTTGCATGTAAAATGTATCAACTCACAGCCGCTAGAGATGGTTTCCATTATTGCCTTTTATAACGTTTACTGTTATGTTAATCGCGAGCAACATGACACTGATATCAGATTAACAGTTTGAGAAATTTATTCGGCTACCTGACATAATTTTGAGGAATAATATATTCTAATATAACGTATGATAGCTTATACATACTGCGCTTGGGAATCCAAAGATACAATCACATTTTATAACTTTTGACTAAATAAACTTGTAATGTAACAGATTTTATCGAACGTTATTTATTTTTTAATTAAAAACATCAATTGTGATCAAGTTGTTTTATTAAGTTATAGTTAAATTACATTAATTATAATACATTTAAATTAAGTTAAACAGTATTAATTTGTGAGACTGGTGTGAAATATTTTGTTTTGCTGTAAGCCACTAATTTATTATTGTTACTTTATAAATAAATTTTAAAGAACGATAATTAGTTAGTTACGTTTTTTATTTGATTCACCACAAGTGTCATAGATATAAACTAATCACTGATGCTCCAATGTTTTAGCATATTTGATGCGCTGCGCTTACAATGGGGTAAAATTTAGTCTCAAAATAAAAAGCACACGTACTTACATTAAAATAGGTGATACATCAAAAATTCCAATATTCAATGTTGATCGCACCTACAGGGCTTTGAAGTCTCAGCTGTCAACGAAGTTCACTTTGTTTGGTTTTTACAAGAGCTAACAATGAGCGACAAGCAAACACGCCATTGTGTTCTCCGCGTATGAATAGAAATATGTATGCGCCGCCGGCATTCCCGCCTGGGATTAATACCAATAATTCAATTTGCATGCATCGCTAAAAAGTTAACGGGTTAAGCATTCAGGGCTCTACCCCGTAGCAATGTAGGATATAACCATTTTGTGTCGCCCGAGCACATTCGCACTATTTTGCATTAACTTTGATCAGCAAGATAAGATTGGTGTTTTCGTAGAAAATATCTAGTCGTTCTCACTGTCCTCGGAACTTATGTCAGGTTTGTTGATAATAAAATGCATTGCATTTTTGGTTAACCTATTTTTGATAATTAGATTAGGAAACCTTGCGTAGCGTCACACTTATTTCATCTCCCGCATTGTAGAAATTAGGTGATACATTATCCGGTCAAGTTTTATCTTATCCGATGAGCGATTTCACACTCGTCGCGTTTCTCTTAACAAATCGCGTGTATAAATCGTCAAGAATGAGCAAAGCGAGAATTGCAATCGGACACGGGCAACGGTGCGTCCGCGTCCAGCTCGCGGGAGGTCGCGCGTCCCGGCCAATTCGGACGCATGAAATAGTGCCGCGAGAGACTGTTATCTAAAATAAACATCTGAGCGCCGGTGAAACATGTCTTCAATTATCATAAATCGGCTTGCACTGACAACGGCCGACGAAAGCCGCGCCCCGCGCCTCCACCTCCGCCTCGCGAACATGCAAACAAATCAAATCGCTCTCATGTAAATGAACTTGCAAATGCCATTAGATATGAGCCGTCCCACTAGTGACGTGGCTCTTAACTAATTGTTTACCGTTTGATGTGCTACTAAAATTATGCAATATTTGGCTGTGAAATGATGGTTTATTCTTCGATTGTCCCGATATATTGTCCCACATTCCAAAAAATTCCTCCTACGTCCCTCTGGTTAATTTCATTCCCCGAACGTCCCGATCAACTAGTCACGTTTGTACATAAACGTGACTAGTTGATCGGGACGTTCGGGGTCATCAATAATAGTGTTCAAAATTTTGTAGTTATTTATTTATTTATTTATCTAAAAAGGTTCTTAGTTCAACTCTATTTATTTTTATGTGTACGACGGGTTCAACTATATATTTTTGTGGGTATTTTTAGTCGTTTTGTAAATTTACCATTAGAATTAAAATGTAAGTATTGTCTTCGTAGCGTAGCGGTAATTGGCTCGCTTTAACTCTCGGAGGTCGTGGGTTCGATCCTCACACCAGACAAGAAATCTTTGTGTAAATTCTAAGATTTCTTTCCAAGTCTGGTTGGTTGAGGGACTACCCTCCGTGCCTCGAAAAGCACGTTAAGCCATTGGTCCCAATTGTTATAACATCATCTATAACACACGAACCAGGAATCGGGCAGCAGCGTTTCCCCTGTGTATTACAACATAACACTGCGGTCACCAATCCGCCTGCTAAGCGTGGCAAAGACCCTCCCTCGGGAGGAGGCCCATGTTCAGCAGTGGACGTTATACGGGCTGATGATGATGATGAAGTTTTACCTTTATAAAAAATAATTATTGTCTAGTTTTAAAATATGAGTACTTAAAATTGCACTACTATCATTTAACTTACCATAATCACAATTCAGGAAACATCTATGCTAATTACAAACATTAAATTACTTTAATCTAATCAATTCTAAGAAAAATAATATGAACTATGTGATGCATGAACAACTTATGCGAATTGTCCGCATTCATCAAAAGGATATTTTATAAGGGTTATTTATTTTTAAATATATGTCTTTAAAAACATCCCATTTTCCTTTGACATAATCGTTGTCCAGCCACGACGAAATAAAATAGTCATTAAATTTCTCAATTTTCTCATTTTTTGGACAATCTTGTACAACCAACCATCACTTTTGATTATAGATGGGAGCAAGGCCAATGTTAATCATAGAGCGATATGCTTTTTGATGATTCTTTTTTTATTAATTTTAACGATTTTGCTCTCTTCCAAATAGTTTGCGTAAAATTGAAGTAGTATCCTCTGCATATTACGTCTGGAAAGATATTCCGGATGGCATTCATTGCTGCCTTTTCATAATCCGTTCCAAACGAAATCGGATTCAAATCAGGAATATGCGGTTAGAGCGAATAAAGTGTCATCTGTAGACTCTTCTTCATTAACAAGATATAATATATTATTTAACTTAAGTTTTCATAACAATTTTTTGGTTGACTGTACTAAAATGTACTAAAAATATAAAATAATTTATACTTATGGCGACTAGGCCGTAGCAGGAATAGCGATCGGGACAAACTAGGAAAAATTAATAGAAATATAAATTTTTACGCGCATGGACAATCAAGGCATACAGACCGGGACAATCGGGAATTTTTTTTGGTGGGACAATACTCAGAGGGCCGTTCGAGGAACAAATCGAAATGATTAGTCACATTATTATCTCTATTACCTAAATTGAATTTGTGAATTTGCTACAAAATTGGGCGGTAGCATTTCTATGTTATAAACATATTTTTTTAATACTTTTAGTAATGTGAGAATTAAATTGACTGTTTGCCAATTTAAAACTACAGTTAAGATGTATGAATAGATGGATTGGATTGGATCGATGAATTACATAATGATATGAAAATGCTTTCTATAAAAATATTTTCATTTAGAGTATAATAATACATGTCCTATGTTATTGTATTTTTTAATAACTTTAACTTAATAAATAGAAATAAATAAAAATGAATTACTAAAATGTGTATTTACATCCATAACTTGAAAACGAACTGACCAAATTGTTCTTATTATATTCGTAATGAGGTCAAGAATTCCATGAAATTTCCAGGAAAAATCTACGTGATATGTCAGAATTTTATTACGAGTGATGCCGGGCACGGTCAGCTAGTTTAAACTATGATTTTAATACAGAATAAACCCTGAATAGCAAAGACATTATTAAGTAATGTCTACCTACATGCTCATGTTAAAATTTGGGACATATTACCATTATACTGATATTAGACAATATGTCTATTGTCTGAAATAAACATGCACATATGACACTTTTATATCCCATAAAGTTCCCATGGTAAAGACAACGTTTCATGCGAGCGAAACTACGGGCAAAAACGAAGTATTAAGTAATTAAATTAATATAATATTCTAAAATGGCATCTTTAAATAGCTTTAATGAGCAAATATAATACTAAGAATATTTTATGTAATAGGTATAAAATAGCAATAATAAACAACATTAATGAGAGTTGTTCTAATTAAATTTAAATGCTTCCTTATTATTTACATTGGAGTAGGAAGTAGGAGGATATTTTTTTCTTGTGATCTATGGTCATTGGTGGTGGTAAATATAAGTTCTAATTGACAACATTTCAAAATTCGTAACTTTCTAAAACATAAAATACCGTTACTTTATTTTTGAATTCTGATCCCATTAACTACTATTGTTTGAGAAATTAAATTAAAACTGAAAAATGCGTGATGACGTCATCGTAACAAGGGACTGAAATATTACCTTTGCTTATTTAAAACCATTAAAACATTATTAATTTGCCAACTCTAGTGTTTAACATTAGCAAATGTCCGTTTTTTTTATTATATTTTCAACTGTGACCAAGAAATGTCGTCAAACAACCGTAACAATGACGTCATCCGGCGCTTACGTCTTTTTAAAATGAGCCAAACTAAAATTATTATTTTTTGTAAGAAATAAAATATGGATTTCTTGATTTTTAATCAAGTTTCATAAAAAAAATGTAGAAAAATTAAATCTGAAATTAAAAACTAAATGTTGCCTGTTTTTATGAGTCAAAACATATATTTTTTGAATTTTCTCCTTTTTGTATAGATTTGTAAAATCAAAAGATATGTTACTATAATATTTATATTAACATTAAATACCTACAGGTTTACTCGAAAGTGTCCATGAACAATGTTTAATATTCATTAAATAATACAACAAATCTATCGATGAAATTGTTACCTTATTTATATGATTATAAGGTAACAATTTGACCATTAAATTTCTTCCACATTCGAGCTAGTTGTATTTCTAAACAAAAATGTTTTTTTTTTACATTTTAATACCTTTTTTCCATTTTAATAATAAGTCTATACATGCAATTAATAATAAACTCAATGAAACGAAAACTTGTGGTAAAGTAAATCAAGTTGATGTATTACAAATTAGCTATCAAGTTAAGTATCGTAGCATGTCGCGAGCAGTTATGAACTTTCTAGGAAACTCGTAGAAATTATCGGTGTAATTATTATGCTACGTGAAAAACGTAGCGGCGCCGTAGCAGGTTTGCGTTACAATTTTTTTACGCCAAATAATTAGTCCACACACACTCCGTGTAGTATCTTGCCTACATTAGATAAAATAAACGGTTATTATACATTACATCAATTTAAAAAATATATAACTACATAAAAAAAAAAATGCTGTATTTTTTTTTTATTATTATGAATGTATGTTTACTAATGTGTATGTTTGTAAATAGTTACTATCACATCTAAAGTTGTACTCTGTAACTTACACCTATATTGCCACAGTGAGTCGGTCTTCCCCAGCATAAAAGTTCCTACAACATTGCATAGATGGCAGCATTAGTTCGACAAGAATGAAGATACAACGCATATATATAACATTTTATAATAAAATAAATATTTTTGCAAAGAAAAAAATATGTAAATTTCAATATAGAAGTTTTGGACAGTATTAAAATATATATTTGTCCAAATATTAATATTCTTATTCATAATTATTGTTGCATAAAATTCAGTAACACGATGCTATTTTTTAAATGTAAAATATTTTTTGTTATTGTTATTACTATAGAATATGATAGAAACTAAGGTAAATTAATTAGTATTCAAAGAGTAGATTAATCTTGGCAATAAATTGTCAACAAATGTAACCAATTTTAAATTAAACTGTTTGAAAGTAGATTTCCACGTTAAATCACCTTATTAGGATCCAGTAGAACGTGTAGGCTGGCGTAGGATATCTGTAGAATAACTCTATCTAGGATTAGATATTTACTAAGAAATATAAAGTTAGCAATCATGTAAATAACACCGCAAATCGCAACAAGTATGATAATTTTATTTGTATTTTGATCGCTAGGGAAATACCATATGACAATTTGACAGTGTTTAACACGTAGAGCGAGAGCTAAGGCGAGTGCGCGCGCTCAGTGACGACGCGCGCGCACGGCGCCAATCACACTCGTCTCCCCTCCGCAGGGCCGGCGCCGCGCTGAAGGCGGCCAATGGCGCGCACGGGGCGGAGCTGGCCGAGCTGTCGGGGCTGCTGCACGCGGGACTCGTGAAGCGCGAGCCCGAGGACCTCAGCCGCAAGGTGGTCGACGAGCCCGAGCCGCACGCGCTCAAGCCGCCGCGACACAAGGTGCGTCACACGTCCGCACGCTGCCGCCGCGCGCGCACGCACTCACACACTCACTGTACCGGTCACTCATGTATTATTTACCGCGGTATTCGTACGATGCGCCGAGCGCCGCGCTCGCGACGCACTAGCCGCGCCCGCCCGCGCCCGGTCCGGCCGGCCAGTGCTGCCCGCCCAGTGCACGCCGACTCCGGCTCTTGATTGACGAACTCCACAATTTTCGGGATTATACACACATTGATATTTTTGTGAACGTGATTAGATCGAACGACATACATAAGTGTACGTGAAGCTGTGAACTGTGCTTTGACGCGGCATGTACGCGTCGACGTTGCGGAGCGGACAATTGTCGTGGGAGAGCGCGTGTAACAGACGCGTGTGTCCGCAGGTGGTGGTCGGCGAGCCCGGAGAGGCAGCGTCTCCCTCCCCGGTGCCGTCGCGGGCCTCATCAGCCGGCTCGCTGCTACCGGACGCCGCCATGTACGCGGCCCAGATGTTCGCGCCGCCAGGCACCCCCAGTCCCACCCCCTACGGGGACCAGTACTCCCGGCAGCCGGCTACCTTCGCTAGCGAGCCCTACTACAGAGAGTACTTCAGCGGGGATGGTTACCAGCAGAGGGCCGCACCTCCTTATGCTGATGCGGAGCCTGCGTCCGCTTCTACTTTCAGCGACAGATATGGGACTCCTCGCTATCACAGCAAGAGCGTAATAGCGGCCGCAGGTCTAACAGTAGATCTTCCATCGCCCGACAGCGGCATTGGAGCGGATGCGGTGACTCCTCGAGACCACGCGTCCGCCGTACAGCAGGTCGGTGCTCGACATGGGCGCGGGCGGGCGGGCTTCCACACACACTATACACACATATACTACACACCACACTGCTATGTGCTACTATACTTTCATATAGTTTTAATAACTTCTACTATTCTAACATTCAATATTTTAACTCAATTTTTTATCATCATACATATGGAGAGTGGCATTATCATAGAGGTTCTTCATGCAAAATAGACTGTTGATCACAACAAGAGAAATATGATGATGAAACATCATTCCAATTAGGTACATTAATACATGTGAATTTTAGTCAAGATTATGACATAATTTGTAATAAAGATAATTGCAAATTTAGCCATTTCCTCTAAATTACGATTTCCTAATCACTGAAGCCCACCCGCGCTCTATTTTAATTTGTGCTATACTTATTTTTAACATTATCTTACCAACATAATATCTTTTATTTCTTGGTACACAAATGGCATATTTACAAAATATATATTCGCATACTTTATAGTCCTAAAACCTACATCGCTATAGTAATTACAACTGATACCAATCAAGCAATTGATGAATCATTTGTTATACTTTGTGCAATGAATACATTAAACCTAAAACTAACTAGAGTCCATTAAGAATTAGTATACAAAAGCCAATAAGTGTTATTACGTCGGCAGAGACTAATTAGCTAATGGATAAGTACAATAGTGGGCCACAAGTATGTTGATGTGTAGACAATGGAGTCAACACCACGCGAGGCCTTCGAACAACACAATTGCGCACAAGTCGCATTCGACTGCAACTTTATGAGTTTACATATTAAAATAACAAATTGACATGACCGGTAATCTGGTTGAGAGCTAAGTGGTTTAGAAGGACTTTGTAGTTCCAGGGCGTGGCGATCACGAATATAGTTACTACCTACTTGCCCACCCAACTAATCTAGATTACACATTTATATTTTGCCTTTTGTTAAGTTGACGCAAAAGTACAACTGGACTGACAGAAAATACATTTATCTCGACACCTTACAGCTACTAAGCCATTGTTCCCGACCAATCGTGTTCAAATCTTGTTGAACCAGATATAAATACTTTAGTAAACTAGTTAATTTCTTATTGGAATTAGTTCCAACATCCCAAATCAATCGTTTTCTTGCATTAACAGCATTTGATTTAAATATTGTAAACTAAGTTAGTGATGACGTAATTACAATGTTATTTTAATGTGTAACCATTACCATAAATTAGTTGCCAATTAGATTTAATTTATTAGATGTTGCGACATTAAAATATATTTTTACAAGTTTTGTTTTTCCTAAGACGTTCTGCAGGTATCTACAATAATATCTGTAGTAAGTGTACCTACAATATTGTATCTACAGATCATAGAAAATCACATTTATTAGTTTAGAGTCGTTTATATACCTTTCCAATGTTCGAGGCAATAAGAAAAACAGCCTAACTAAAAATCAGACTAAAATTGTCATTAATAAAGTATGCGAATGTATAATACTTATGCATTTATGAGTAGAAATTCCATGTTTCGAATTAACTTCAAGTTAGTAGAAAAGTCACAAGTTGTGGCCGACTTCAAAATTGTGAATTTAACGAATAAAACAATAATTTGTATGATATTTAACAAATTATATTGCGAATATGATTTTATGTTGGTACATGATTTACGCTGTAGTCGCTCCTGAATTCCCCTAACGCGGGTTCACGTGGGTTCGATGCCCAAATAGAATCATACCAGATGTATATTTTTCTCGAATTCAAATCCAGAGTCAAAAATAATAATGTCTGTATTTTTCTTTTTGGACTCTGAATATGAATGAAATCTGTTTTCAAAATTCTACTCTCAATCACTCAATAACTTGGTCTATTGTCCGTGCAGTCGTTCGACTACACGGTAATATGCCAGCAGCCGGGAGTAGGCGAAGACGGTCGAGGAACACCTTCCGCACACCACTCGCCTGTGCAACCGCCACGCACCCGCCCTTGGCATGACTTTGGCAGGCAAAACGACGCTGACAAAATACAAATTGCCAAACTGTGAGTATTACCGCTTTAATATCTTCATAATCCTATTTAAATAGCCGAAACAAAATTTTGAATGAATAACTTCGATAACGGAACATTATAAGTAAGCTTTAAATACATTCTTGTTGCGAACGTTACACAATCCTTTAATTTATATACTTACATAATAATATATTTTACAGAAAAATATAATAAAACATTGGTTACGGTTATAGCCACAATTTCGACCACTGGTACTAAACGATATATCAAACAATCATAAATATGTTTGAGTAGTCATATAACGGGCCTTATTTGCCTACCAATAATCAAATTTTACAGATCTTCTATCTAGCTGTTTACAAAATATGTCACACCATAACTGTTGTTAAATGAAACGACATGTGATTTGAATATAAAGTTTTTAATAAGATATTAAATAGGTAATTAGCGATACCTACGTCGGTGATACCGAAATACCGCGTAAACAGTTGCTATTAAGGTGTAATTTCATCTGTCACGAAATATCTTATTTGTTTGTGTTGCAAAGGGCGAAATGACAATTTTCTCAATTTGATCTTCAACCTTATAAGCTATATTCTGACTTATGCGGTATCGCACTATCACTGACGAATATTATTTGGTATATAGTATAATGCGGAAATTAATTTATCGATACATATACAGACATTAACATATTATAAACTTTTAAATGGAATATCACTTCCAAATTATATCGTATAAATTTAAGATATAACTTTACACCTGATCCTGATCACCTTAATATTATATGTGCATTCCACTGCGATCGTTGAGAATACAATTTATGGATCTCTGTTTGGAATCCTTGCCAGTAGCACCTATGGTGTTAATTTGAGAACGCAAATAAGACAAATAGGTCCAAGAACGTGCGACAAATTCTCATATAAAGAAATACCACATTCATTCATATCGAACCGCAATGACATTTTTTGTGTCCACCATCTAACGTAAACAGGCTATCGTATAAATTAATACAATTTCGGCGTATTTTCTTTAAAATACAACTAATGTATTTTTTAAGATCTTTATATTATCATCTCATTATAATATTAAAGGAAATATTTGGAATACGTGTAATGGTTTGAATAGTTTTCTATCTTAAGGTGTATATTAAGTTTGCCATTATTGTAATTAATACTTAGAAGCTATGTCATATCACTTATATTAGGTATATTAAACGTGGCAAAACAGTTGTTAAACATAGATAGCTATTAAATAAAATGCATAAGTAACCCAATTTAAAATTACAAATGAAAACCAAGCGTGCATCGGTATACACACAAAACGTAAAAAATAAGCCATCCATTTTGATCAAACTTTTTTCTTATACGTAAGTAATTTGCTGGTGTGAGTGGCCGAGCGACAATATTGACCGAGCACTTTGCACCTCCCCACATGGCGGTTATAATGTGGCCCTTTCTAGGAAACATAGGTATTTTGTGGTCACCACACCACCCGCAGTCGAGACCAACACATGTAACAGCTTCTAAACAGTTTTAGAATAGAGCCATCTTAGTGTTATACCTTAATATATTGTTAAAGCATAACTAAACATGCTGATTAAATTAACACAATTTCGATAACTACAGTTTTGTAAACAACAAATGTCTTTCTTTAACAACCACAGCGGAAATGAAACTACTTACCCGAGATTTTAATCTTCATGACAATTGGAGCTAATTAGCGAAACTGATTTAGTAATAAACTAAACTACTTAAGGTATACCTACAGGTTCAAAGTTTAAGTCTAAAATCGTTTCTAAGGATAGGTTTTTTTACTTAAGTAATATAAACTTTGTAGATATATACTTTTTTAAATCTATTTAATTTAACTTTCTTTAATATATTACAAAACTACGCTTTTGGTTATCTGCGTCACCCGTCTAATAATTCTAACTTTTCGTCCTATTCTAACGTTTAATCCTAATAATTACGAATACAAAAGAAAAAAGGATCAGCCCAATTGATCCAGTCATTCTCAAGTTATGCATGTGCATAGATACATTTCAGCAACTCATTTTTATTTATAAAGAAGATAAATAATTTGATAATATCGTCAATAGTAACAAAGGCCCTACCAGAAAATAGCTTGTTTTAAACGTGTACAGAAAACAAGTCATTCTAAGCGCACCTTTACTTAGTTACCGGAGTACTTTTTTAAAAGGTGCTAACTTCCATTTCGTGATCTTTGAATACGTCCAGTAAAAGCACGTGTAAATTGGTAATTTCCTAACTGACAAGTTAATTTACTTGTAAGGGTCGCCGGCTAATTGTTTTTGTCCTAAATGTCTGTTGAAGTACGTATTTGGTGGACATTGTAATATAAATTTCATATTAAAACGTCTATATGAAGTCGCACGATGCTAGTACCGGTTGGTTTAAATTGAAACGTTCATTTTCAAAAGAAACATATATGTGTTTACTTTGTTGCTTGTTATACGTAATAACGATTATAGGTAAAAAACATCATAGTCTTTACATAGTAATTTATTGCAATGGGTTGCATTAATAAAAATATAAAAACATATTTATTTATATAAACCAATTACAAGCCAAAAATTAATTCAAAAAATCATTTATCATAAATATTAAATTACATTTTTTATTTTTTTGTTAATATTTATTGATACATTATAATTGTAATGATTTGTAATAAAATTAATATATTAAGTTATAACAATTGTCATTGTGGGCCATGAGCTTCACTAAAATAAAAAGTAAATAAAACGTTTTGTCCTGACTGATTGCCGGTCAACGCATAGCCAATGATCGCAGAGATATACATCCGATTAGAAAGGATAAAAAAAATTCCAGCCCTAAGAGGATGAAAAGTGGCGGCAAATTTTGTAGGGAGAAATCAGAATCTTCGACGAATAAGTGGGCAACAGCAAGTTTAATAATAAAGTAAAGCTGAAACGGAATGTGACTTTTACATTTATATACATTGCGAAAATTAAAGATACCTCACTCGAAAGCAATTTGATATACATATAAGTTAGTAATATGTATCGGAGGAAACGGCTATCGATAACGTAATTTACCCGCTTACAAATTTAACTGTTATACTTATAAAAGACAATGAGTCATTTTGGAAAAGCGGCTACATATACAAGTAATTACAATTCTTAATTGTTCGTTTTACCACTTGTTTTGTTCACACCCATGTCATCATGGGTTTTTCTTTTTATTGATCTGTAATTATTTCTGCCTCAAAACAAAAATATGTTTTGAACTTTAGAAAGAGATGCTATGCAAGTCATTATTTTTAAAACCACTAATTATGAAAGCGATTACGTTATTTCTTAATGTTTATGCTGAGTTAAAACTTATTTAAATTAGGATTGTATCAAAATATGTTTATTTAATTACTTTTGATCTACTACAATAAATTTATACATAAAATGTATACTTCTTTTCATGCTTAATCTTGTATGGCTGGACATAAATGTAAGTATGTTAATGGTTATAAATATTTTTAATACCTAAGTAAGTATACTTTAGAACATATTATTGTAGACGATATTTCAATATTTTTTACCGTTGTAAATTATGATACGAAATTTAATCTGAGTGTTAATTCATTATATTCATGGCAGCGTTTAATTAATGGACGTAAGTTTCTTTTTTTTTTTCGGACCGAAATATGTCCTTGGGCTTTTGCTACTTCACCGGGCCTAAAGGCGAGCAGAGCTTCAGCCTAGATAGGTTTCTTTATGTCATAGGTAATGGTTAACATCTCATACATTATTTTTTAACAAATAAGAAAACTATTTAAATACGTATAAGTACTTATTCAGTGTAAACTAATATAAATAAATAAACACTATAACAAAGTAAAACAGAAGCCACGAATCGACCCTCAAATAAAATCGTCAGAAAAACGTCGCGTTGCGGCGACGGAAGCACTTGTCGACATGATAAGTGCATTAGCATTATTATCTCGATAATTACTTGCTTGCATTTGGCCCAAATAGCGCACTCGCTTCTACCGTCTTAAATTACCTCCGATGTTGATACGCGGTGGCTCGCCGGCGACCGACGCGAGCCCTCAGCGAAGACATTTCAACGCCCTCACAAATGTTTGGTCAATTACTTACAGGCCAGTTAAGTCCTAAACCAATACCCAACATTCGATGTATCAAAATAACAACTTTATTTACCTCGCATGTTCTCAACGTTCGAATGAGCTCTTAAAAGTAACTCAATCGACCGATATGTGAGTATTTCATTATCACTTTAAAAAAGAAACACATACCTACTTTATGTATAATGTTATTAATTTAGATATCTACTGTGTAATAGGAAGTTGTTTGACTTTTCTAAAAACATTCATTTACATTTATTTGCATAATGATAAACAAAAACTGGCTAAGTTTGTTTATAATTCTTAACACGCACGTTTATTACCGCACTTTATAAATGCGGCGAGTAATATTGCAGAAATGCTCCGGGATTGCGGTCCACACGCGATTCTTACATCTGTCCTGTATGAGCCAAATTACCACATAGGTACCTAGGTACTTTAAACAATATTGCTGTGGTAATGCTTAACGTTGAACAACATTTTCATTATTGTATTTCTGCAAATACGTTTACATTATGCCCTCTAGAATAACTTATTTCCATTTTCGTACGTTCGTACATCGTAGTTAGAATTTCAACGGAGAAGTGATTGGTTGGTCGTTTAGTCTTAGCTGCATGTAATTCTACAAGCGGGTGGTGCGAAAGGTTTCTTAAATGGTTTGCTGGAAAAGGAATAGTAGCAACAAATAATGACAGTTTGACTGTGATGATAGGGTTGTGACGCTGCGTGTCGGCTGTGAGGCGGCCAGTAATCAGCTCTCTGCCATTACACTGGCTAAGCGTTCTCATTAAGACCCGCCTGCCGAGATGCGCCAACACCGCGCAATTTGTACCGTGTAACATAGCTACTATGAACTAACGCCCTGCTTCTATTAAAAGATAATATCAGTTATTTTCAATGATGTAGCGCACAAAGCTTTAGGATAATATCTAATAAAGGTACCATAAAAGCAGGCCCAAGGCGGTTCACAATAAATATATTTAATATCATAGCGAAATTACTTCGAAATTTCCGAAAAAGGACAAATACAGTTATATTATGATAATTTATTGAAAGCTTACGGTATTGGTTGCCTAAAGTGATTAAAGGGGTACTATAATTTGAAGCATGCAACTGTATTATTTATGTAACATGACTAGTTGAACTGCTAAAGTTGTACCTACCTAAAGTACTAATATCTCTATTCTCATACTTCAACAATTCCTAGTTCAATGTTTTAATTAATGGACTAATTTTTTCTTTTTTATTTAAATGTAGGTATAGGTGTGCTTTAAAAGACATACCTTAATACGAGTTATACAGTTATTAACATAGTATAAAAGTATAAATCTTTGCCTAAATTTGAAAATAAAGTAACATGAGATCTATAACCTGTCGCATGTTCTAGGTTTATGATTTAACATCAGTTGCTCAGTTTATTTTTAAGAGACATGAAATAAATAAACAATATAACCAATTTAATTTTCCCAACCTCACTCTGTACGATGTACGGTAAACTTCAGAACCAGTACTTAAGTAGTTTACGATTATTAAGAAATATCCTCATAATGAGTACCTTGGTAAATACATACATAGCCGTAGATGTTCACATCGAATGGATGCATATCTATCAACTTACTGAGTTATTAATTTTATGTAAATTCATGTCACATTATAGTTACGTATATTAATATTACAATAATGAAATAGTAATTGCTTAATGCGTTCTAAGCGCAGTCATGAAAGGCCATATATGTTTGTTAGAGTAATAGAGTGTACGTATAAAGTGTATGTGGTCAAAGAGAAGAGTTGGTATTTATGCGCATCTAATTTGGCGTTGGTCGCTCGGTCTCCGCGGGACGTGCGTCTCCCGCTCTTATCGCGGCGCGCGTTTTTATTGCAAGCACTTTGTTGTCGCTACGTTCCACGGCTTTTTGCGCACTCATCAATTTCCGCGCCTCGCCCGATTGATTTATTCATGGAAGGCAAGGCTCAGTGTCCTCTCAGGAAGTGGCTTTTTTTGCAACTCCGCCACTGAAATTTGTAATGAAGCTCATTCGAAAACAATGTGTTATTTATTACTGAATACAGAGAAAACTCTGTACGACCGTCGATATTCCCATTGTCTATAGCGTTGCGTATTCTACTTATTGATCGGGAAGTATTGCAAAATTATAATCGCGCCAGCGGTACGAACAGTCCATCAAGTGTAAGTAAACAAAGGATAAGGGTAGTCGAAATGACAATACAAAGCAACATTGCAAATGTAAATTGTGTTCGGAATCACTTAGAGAGCATCAGATAGGCGAGCGCCGCCGCGACCGATCCGTCAATGTCGGCCCGCGTTTGCATTACACTGCCTTTATCTTCACGAGCCCGGTTCAAATCGCAAACATCAGCGGGGCTGTTTTCCAAATTGTTTTCAATAAGCTTTAGGAATGGTGTAACCGTTCCTACAGTTAAGCTGATGTAAACTGCTCTATCCGCATTACACGGAAAGATTTAGGGTTAGAGGAATTAGTGTTTCCTAACGATTTATTGCTATTAGTGTTGGTGTAAGTAGGGCTACAAGGGAACGAGTGCATAATGAGTGGCCCTCTTGGACAATCCGGGCGCGTGGGTGAGCGTCGCGAGATCAGCTCGGTGACAAGGCGAAGCAGCGCCGCTGGCGTGCGCGTCGCGAGCTCGGTGTCACTAACGACCCGCGGCACGCGATCTTTGCTAAATTAGCGGGGTTTTCCTTCCGCCGGTCCGCTACTCAGGAAATCGCGAGAAAACATAGTTTTTCATTGCGCACTTCGAACTGGATCTCCACGCCTTTATGTAACGACACCGCTGACAAGCCGTACCGGCAGAGCAATTAAGATTTCCACTTTTTGCACACTTTTATTGCTTTACTTCATGGAAACTTTATTGTCGAGAACGTGTGTTTGTAGATAAGTATCTCAAAGAAGAAATCGCACTTTTTCTAAATGTTACAGAAACCAGCTCTTATTGTGCATTTTATATCCCAACAAACATTTACGACTGCTCGCCTACTGCGCTACTTCGTAACACACAAGTTTTTGTGTTTATCTTAAATCGGCAGGTGTCACAAGATTCACGATGACTCGTCATTTAATGGTCTTGATGTGATCATATTACTAAAACTTTGGTTGTTTACAGGTTTTCCCCTTACGGCTTCAAGTATCACCTGGAAACGGCGAGTAGCAGTTCCCAGAGACGCGAAGATGATCGGATCACTTATATCAACAAAGGCCAGTTCTACGGCATCACGCTTGAATACATTCACGATCCTGATAAACCACTTAAGAATCAAACAGTTAAGGTGAGAGTTTAATTAGATTCATAACGAGAAGAATTTCAAATTCTCTATGATTATCGACGTTAACCGTTAATTTGCCGGATGTGTACTTGTAATGAACCGTAGAAAGCTGCATGGTGTACTTGAACCATGACCGCACCTCGCTTCCTAAACATCTCAATTGATGACTACTTTATTATCTACATGAACAATTGTGCTGAATTATTGTTATCTCATTTAACCCGCGTGCATTTCATAATTAAAGTCGTCACCGACTACGTTACTTTTCCTATATTATCTACAAGAACTCGATACAAGGGTACAACTAAACAAATCTTTTAGTTAGGTAGTTTTTACAAAGTTCAATTATATGAGTGAAGTCTTAAAAGATTGTCAAAGCTATAAAATTAAAAATCGGAGTTTTGCGTAATACCATGTAGAGTAGATAACTTTAGAAAAACAAAATGAGACACAGTAAAATACATATTCATTCCTTCTTATTATTTTAAACGTATACATACATACTCGAATACATGTTATCCGATGTCTAAATGATTGCTTTAACAAGGGCTACCGTGAGTGTAAGCAGATAAGTGTCGTAGGGACTTACGCCTCGGGAGCCGCGACCACAGCGTCTCGGGTTCACCCGCTCCTTGCCGGCTCACCTTCAAGTATTCACTTTCATAATACTTTTTACATCGACTCCGATTACCAAACATGCAAATGAATACTTATAGGTACCTACTAACATGACTTTAAATCATACGTTAATAACTTATTTATACACGTCATTGCGATTTTGTAGACTTGCATTTTGATATTGACATTTAAGGTTTAGTTGTATATTTTAACATTTTCCACGTTCTTCTACATAACATTGTAACTTACAATGTTATGTAAAAAATTGGGCTAGCTTTTTTTATTTATTCTATTGTCTCTTCTATAAAAATAATTCAGTATAAAAATACATAAAAAACTCCGTTAACCAACTCTTTTGGAGGTATACACTAACAAATAAGTACATATGTAATAAGTAGTAAGACATTACATTAACCTGAACAATCATCTTGTATTTTAATATCTATAAGTAACGTAATAACTGTAGTTTAATGCTATTCAATAATGATACAATGCCGTGACTTAAGTTACTATTTAACTCATGAGAAAATCGTATTGAAACAAAGAATCCGCCGCATTGTTAGCCCACGTGGTATATTTAAGTGTCGGCGTGGAAATCGGAAATCCCGTCATTATTGTTCCTGACACTTCCTTGGAAAATAAGATGATGAATCGTACTTACCGAGAGAAGGCTGACACAATAAAATTGCACCATAATACACATTAACTGTGTGATCTTGTTAAACCTGAAATTCCACATTTGGTAATCTGGTTAATCAGGTTTAGATAATTATTATTGCAGTTGGTTAGCTTTTTTGTTTCGTTTGGATATGTTATTGTTTGTACTGGTTATTAATATTCTAGACCACTATTTACTCTAATTAATAATACAGAACAATATTATCTACCTATTTGCCTTTATTAGATTAAAGATTAAAATGATTTTAGGATGAAACTAAAGTTTTATATAAACAGAAGATACTTAGACTCGGTGTCTTTGTTTTATATACCTATTGTATGAATATACATTTGCAAAGCCTCTTGAATTTTCCTTTTTTTGACAGCGCCTAACATATTCAAACACATTTTATCTCAATTCAATAGGCTTAGATCTGAATAATCAGAGATACAATGCGACATACGTTTGAAGTTATTATTAAGGCAGTAAGTGGGCCGCGAGTCCGGCCGCGGCCGTATCGCATTCAATACCAACTCAGATAGGTGTACAGAGCTTATCTCAGCGCAATCGAGTCCGCATTGTATAGCCGCGCCCGATAATTAAGACGACGCTTTTGACATTCGCCATATAGGAATACAATGACTGCCCCGGGAGTCCGAGCCTCCGCTCGGATACTATCGCTCCCTTTAAACAATAACCATACCGCATTATGATAAAATAATTTCAATGCGGCAGACATCGTGTTTTCTTAACGAGAATTCTTTTACACTTCCAAAAAAGAAAAAAGACCGAAGAATCTCATGCATCCGAGAAACTATCGAGAACTGTGCAAAATTATAAAAGTGAATTATAAAGAAACTTGATTTTTAAATTCCTACCATAAAGCAAACAATGTTTTCTTATAATTTTAGGTTTCATGGCATATTCTCCATATGGATATAATTGCGAAATTTATCACTAAAAATCGACATCCATGCCTACACTACATCTATGAAACAATTTTTCCGTGCTATCACCCGTAACTAAAAAGTTTAACCCACACGCGATGCGAATTGAATATGTTTTGCGTGCCAAAAAGCGGTTAAGAAATTGTAAGAAATTTTAGTAAACAGAGAGATTTGGCCTGCGAACAGGGTATGCGTGGCGGGTTTGTAATTACGGCTGGCACGCCCCTGTTTCGGCGAAGCTTTGCCTCGACTGCGATACCATCGCCTCGTGGCTTTCCTCCGACAACACACGACACTACTCCAATCCCAGATTCTGCAACTAATTAAACACCCCACAAAATACACGATTGACTTAATCTTGTTACAATATTGGAAACTTTCACACGCCAGTCACGGAGTAGAATTAACATTTAATATGTAATGACTAATATAATTTTAAAATGTATCTTTAAAAAACGTAAACCGAGATGAATAGATTGAAATATCATACGCTAAGAAATGTTTAAGCGCAAAAAGTAGTATGAAAAGAGTTCAATCAATCACAGAATACAGTAGCAATTAATCATCTAACAAATGTAGAGTAGTTGTTTGATGTTCCGCGTCACTTGAAGGGTTGTCTCACCCTACAAGAGTTCCGGTGCTTTCAATAATATAAGATGTCATTAGTCATTGCTAATTCTATAATGCAGATCTAAAAAAGTTCGTAAAGAGGCAAAGTTTTGTTAAAATACCAGACACTGAAGATTGACTTGAGAAGATAAGGTAAAATATATTCACCTTAAATTAGCCATTAACCTCGGTAAAATAGGTATAATTAATGACTGTGTCATGAGGAATTATGGACTATGTAAAAACGACAATTATTAACGTTCCATGTGTATGTAATCTACATGGAAATATTATTCATGCGTTTAAATAAACTTCCGCTCGATCTGTTTACTGTGAACTACGATTAAGCCATGTCTTGCGTGGCCAAAGCGCTTCAACTCATTCAGAGCATTTTTTACTCTGCTTTTTATCGGCGCACTGACATCATTGTGTTCACTTTCGTAGCAACGGAAACTCGCGTAACGAGACACGTCGTTGTTTATTTTCTTTTTATAATATTTTGCGACTTTAATGATTGCTCCCGTTTGCCTTTTTAAGGCGATCGTTAATGATGCCTTTTACACTGAACATATTACGCTCGATGAGGGATTATAACGGTCCACGTTCAGTTCCTACCGGCTCGCGCACCTTTCAGCTCACTGCATCGACACAGACGAGTGAAGGGCTGTCATACGAGAAAGACGGAATATTTCTCACAAGGGGCACTCGGGTGTTATAACATTTTTGTAATCGCAAGAAAGGTTTCTCAATGTGCGGTAAAAAATATAAGCTGAAATTTGCATGCGCTCCTTTGATAGTTCGAGTTGCCAATCACTGCTGTAATCAATCATCAGTCGGGATGTCTCAATTTGGGTTGCACCCTCTGCGCCCCGCGCATATTTCGCTACCGGCACTGTACAATCAGAAAAACCTTAATGATTATAAATTGCAGATTTATTCAACGAAAAGTTTGGTAACGGCATGTCTTTAAAACGTACCGTACTCGAGATAAGGTTATCTCAGGTAATTCATAAAAGTGATTATGAAAATAAATAACAGAGACATTTAGGGGCATGCGTCAATGATAGGAAGCAAGAACTTTTTAATTTTTGGTAATTATTTAAGATAAAAAATATGAACACTGAAACGATTTTTCACACGGCAGCTTAAGCATCAATTAAATAAAAATAATGGAACTTCATGTTATGTTTTGATTTATTTCAAGATAATATTTTTAAAATAAATTGAATAGGGAAGTAGTTAATTATCATTGAAGATTACATACACAATACTGTATGTTATATTCGAATTAGATTCAGAAGGTAACCTTTATAATATTTTATTTCGTTACATTACTATCGTTATTTTAAGAACTTAATAAAATAAATATAACCTAGCCTAGCCTTCTGCGATAAAGGGGCTATCTAATACTGAAACTAAGTTTCAAATCGGTCAAGTAGTTCCTCAGATTAGTTCGCGCAAACAAACAAACTCTTCAGCTTTATATATTAGTATAAAAAGACATAAGGTACTTCAAAATATGTCCCATGTTTAAAAAAAGTTAATAGTGTCATACATACTGATAACGTTAGTGAATAAATTTCAGTGAAAAGTTATACTTTATTTGCTAAATAAAACTCCGCTATCTACCGGGTGGTGAGACCACAGCTTTTATTAGAGAATGAACTAGTTCAAAACAAACATGTTTTTTAAAATCATTGATTTTTTTTAATGGAAAAATAAAATGTATTATTTTGGGTTTTTTTTTCACTAACGTACGTAATAGACGTGACACTATCTCTTGTTACATTATTTTGGATTAATTGTATTTAAGTGTAATAAAAATACAATATATTGACCCCGGATACGGAATATAGATCATAGATTAGTTATTTCTAGTTCCACATTTAATACAATTGAGTGCGTATGCGTTCAACACTCTCTCAGATTTAATTTACGATATATGAACCACCCGATATTATCTAGGTACTACTGCATTTTCACACAACATTGTATGATGCAGAATCAACCTCCTACTACAGTGTTGAAATCACATAAAAGAAGGATTTAAGAAAATTTACATTTTATTATTAGTCATACAAAGGTATTAAGCGACATTTTATATGATAAGTATCGGATACGAAGTGAATGCCTCAAGTTCTCATCTATCTAGAACTATAAAATAAATTAAAAAGTAATAACTATATAGCCAGCCAATTTTTATATGGCTATTTATCAAGTGCGGCCAACTCTCCAGCTAATGTACTTTTTATAAAATTGCATAATTTTTTTTTATAGTATATGCGTTTTTAATGTTCCTAATTTCTTTTTTCCCTGTTTTTGTTCTTCATACGAATAAAAATTTTGGCAATTCCATCTCGGTTTATAAAAGAAACATAATTAGGTACGTACGTTGACTGCAAATGGACAGTCCCGTTAGCCACACAAATTCAATTATCGGTAATATGGTGCATCCATTACAGAATATTTTTATTCATTTATTCTGTATCCTGCCGTTAAAAATACAATCCAATTAATATTATTTGCCAATCGGAGCCTCTAAATGTCGTCGATGCAATGTAATTAAGGAGTCGTCTGCGAGTTGAATATTTTAAATTATCATTTTTTTTGTAAAACTTTTTTTTATCTATGAAAGCTTCAAATACATCCCATACCAGTTGTACTACTGATGATTACTATCATTTTAACATTAAAAGTAACTAACTTCCTGCACGCGGTTTTACCCGCGCGTAGCAACCGTTTCCGTGGGTATTTCATATTAAATATAGTTGTGTTACTTCTCGATAACTAAGCTTTCTAATGGTGAAAGATTTATTAAAATTGATTGCAAACAAAAAATCAATATCAAATTATAAGTGTATCACCATCCGATGCCCTCGTAGACCCGAAATCCGAGAGGCCCGCGAACTGTAAAGTAGACCGACAGTTGCACAAAACTCCCCTCAAACAGTCATAATCCCTCAATCTCATCGCCAGCGACCGCCCTGAGCCGAGGTCCAAGCCCCACAGGGGGCGCCCTCTTGCGCAGGTTGCTTAGTTTGTTTGTTTTTAAACCATTTATTAAGGCTGGAGCTCTGGTCGCCTTTATGCCCGGTGAAGTAGCAAAAGCCTCCTGGCCACCTACGTACGTATCAAACGAAGTAGACAGGTTCTCATATTTTAAAAAGGGCTGAAAACAATAGCGTAGTATATTTGATATCAATGTTGAGATGTAGAAGCAGGCACATGGTTCCGTTCGGCGGCGAGTGCGCGCCGCTCGACCGAGCGTGAATTTTCCACGTTTGGTTTCAGGCTCACATAACTCTACCCGATAACTATTACACTTTCGAAATATTACGTATTATTCGGTAATATCTTTATACGTAACTGCTGAAACTACATAACTAGTTGCAATTAGTCCTGTAATGCGTTTTTGCATCGAATACGGAGTGCATTCTTGGAAGAATGCTCGAATTGTGCATGCAACTGATTTGAATTATATCAGAAAAAGTTGGCGTACGAAACGAAAACGTAACACGAAATTTGTTGATATTAAGATATTGAACTGAACTATTTCACTTTTGTGTGTTTGAATCTCTTAATTTTTGACTATGCTGTACAATTCAAACCTCTACCAAGCATAGTGTGGAACTTAAAGCTAACATTTTGAAATATTAAATTTATTATTTTTGGCTCCGTTTATCTCAACTCTTAAGTTTATATATAAAGCACAAAGTTTATTGCTGGTGACATATTAACACATATCAACACTTGGAAAACTGTCGCTCGTAAGGGCTTTTAATATTGAGGCGACTTTCTCAAAGCCGTGTGACAGTAGGTAGAGTTGGTAAGAAACGTTACATTACATAATCCGGGTCGTCATTGTTTCGGTATTGGTGCTGTCACAGCGCTGGAGTATTTAGCGTCAATCCACGATACCATCGCTATCTGACAACCGCCTGTAATCAGCAACTGCGACATTAGGGTGATATAAGATAGGCATGGTTATGCAATATGAAAGCATAAAGTGACTCAACGTTTCAAGCACAGCTGTTGACAACAATAAAGATTCCTGAAGCTAAAATACCAGTGAAGTTACCGAGTTCGGGAAGGCGACGACGAGCATTTTTAAAATTTCGATTTCGACCGCAGTTTGTAATAATAATATTTTGCTTTTGTTATAATATTTAGGTGAGTAGGAAGACATTAAATCAGTGTTGATATATGTAGCAAATGGATTAATAATATCATCCCAAGCTCCACTTATATTGGAATTGACTTGTCACATTCTTGCATTGTTTAATCGAGAAATTGTATAATGGAAAGTTGTGCCCTTAGCGGTAGGTAAGCAATTTAAGCCGCATCACGCCTCCATCAGGGCCCTGCACATTACAATCTGACATTTCCTTTCGACATTTAAGCAGATTAGTGTTACGACGCGGCTTCGGATGTTAATCCGACGCTCGACGGGTCGCGGCAATTGCTCCGATTTAATCGAGATTTAGCGGACAGCGCACGCTGCGCAACGTGACTATTAATTCTATCAATTTATTCTTAACCATCAATCGATAGCTTCTTCCATTACTCCCTGACGCGCCGTAGTAATCGCAAAAAGTTCATTTACCTATGGAAGTTTTCATTACAAACTACAACAGCTATAATTTTATATGAATTTTCAATTTATGAGCCACCTATGTATGGATATTTTTTTCTGGCCTGATGATATTAAAACTTAAAAATGGAGTGAATTTACTTTTACGTGTTGAATATTCAATTACTTAGTTGGTAGGTGGTTATAGTAGCGGATGCTGTACAGTATATACTAGGCAATTTGTCTGGCTGCGGCAGCGGAAGCTACACATCTGTAGCGATCTCCCGTAGCTCGGGGCGCTTGGCGTGCCACTCGCCGGCAGCCTCCATTCGGGACTCTCATTCCTGTGCCTAAGCGAATCGTGCACGCACAACAATGTATTTAGGTTATATTTTCTAAATAAATTCTATAACTTTGTTTCACACACTATGCGTTGATGAAATATCTTCTAATCGAGACCGGACTGAAAAGTGAATAGCGCGTCATTAATATTTCGCTTGCAGTGCCTTCGAAGGTCCACTTAAATAAAAGTCAGAGGAAAGGTAATACGTATTGTTATCGCTTTGTTTACGGGACAAAAATGGTCATTGATATATTTCACCTGATGTGAAATAAATACCGACACGTAGGCAACCGCGCGGCAGTTACACCCACAGTTTCGCTCAGAATTTATGTCGAAACCGACATTCACTGCGGAGAACATTCACAGCAAATAACCTAGGCGTTAAAACAACTAGCACAGACAACTAGCGCACTTAACAAACAGACGTATCCGTATCAGATATAGCGTATCGAGACGGCAGGACATTACTTCTGCACTATCGATAAAGCTCAACGGTGAGCGAAATAGTTTTGCCACGCAGTGAACATAAATAATTGTCATAAAATAGATAGGAGCTGATGGATGGGCGCCGCTCCCGCGCGCCGACTAACGAGGAAGCGTTTGTGACAAAAACCGGCACTACTTACTCTCAGCTTAGACTAAACACCAATACATATAAGCCCACTCTTACAACATTCTCGTTAATTACAATTATTATTAATCACAATGTTATGCGTTATTTGGTGATGATGGGCAGTGCACCTAACTGCGTTCCAGTAGTAAACGCTATGCACTACTTACATATGCGTTTATGTATGAGAACGTAACTCGCGATTAAATCTGAAGTAATTGTTACGTTAACGATGCTATTAACCAACAATTTATGGACAACAATATGGAGTGAACACCTTGTGCACTTGCCGACGACAACAACCATCAATGAGAAATTGCCTTCGATATAGAGGAATGAAGCGAATACATGTTCGGCCGCTAGATTTAATTAGATCATTTATATCCCTCGCTGTACGCAAGTCGGCGCCTTAGTTCCAGTAATATGAATGAATTAGTCCATTAAATTTGGAGTGTTCATAATACTAAAAAGATATACTAATCGGGTAAGTATCGTCCATCTATTAGTAGTTAACTACTTATAAAAAATATTAAAGACGTTGGTTTAATTTGTTGAAATCATAGAGGCGTGAACTACGAGTAAGTATGTTATGAAATTTTTTTATTATCTATGTATTATTTATATTCGTCGCAGTAAGGAAGATACATAGGATGCAAAATGTAATTAAGAAATTGTTTTAACTAATATTTGTTTCTGATAAGATATCTTTCAGTATAATTACATTCCATGTATAATGCACAAAACTGGACAGTTTATTGAGAACATCCATTTATAAGATCAATGCGTTCAAGAGCTGTCACATACAACATTGAAATACAGTTCATCTGATTGCGTAGCGATATGTGATATATAAATATGCAATAGGTTGTTTATTCAAATAGAGTGACGAAATTAGTGTAGAGCGGTTGTCGGTAATCACATCGAGACACATGGTACAACGGAGCAGTGTCACACACGCGGAGAGAAAGCGTACTTAATCAGATAACTCAGATTGTCAACCGAGCTCCTGAAACCGGGTCGAATGTCGATACACTCGATTAATTAATTGACGGTCCGAAAAGTTGGAAGTAACTGGTCCACGGAGCCAAAACTGTAGGCTCTTGTGAAACTCGAGCGACATGTCGCTTTGAATACAAATAAATCCGTGGTGCGGCGTCGTCAACTCGTTACGTTAACGGCAGTTGTGCACTTGATCAGATTCGTAATATAACAGGAATATTAACAATACAAAATAATATGATACTTTATTTTCTCATCTCAAATAATATATATAAAGACTATTTGGTGGCTGCTAATTCTGAATTATTTAAATTTATTACAGTACCTCATCACCGAATCTATAAAGTTTATAAAATATTTTCGTACTTCAAGTATATGATAAAAAACAATCTTTTACATCTTAATGAATTTTGGTTGTATTGACATTCATAAGGAATTCCAGTTATTATCATATAAAGTATATTTAGGTAATAATTTATTTCGATTAAAATTAAGATAAAATCTGATTTCATTAACTAATTATAAAACTAAAAATATGTTATTATAAGATTAATATTAATATTATTAATATAAACCTACTTGTTACTCCAACTATGAGTTGACGCATTATTAGTAATTTCTCCGAGAACAGATAATTCTGTCATTTCAGATTAAAAACCCAATTAACAGGCGGAACAAGCATTACGCCCACGCAGTACGCCGATCTATGACACAAGAGTACCAACATGACGTAGTGACGTAGTTATCTGCTACCTTCGAACCAATACCGAATATACGATTAGCTGATTCTTATCTCAAAACTTATCATAATTATATTTTTTTACATCTAACCATAAATAGTTTTAGTAATTCATTAGAAGAAGTCATAAAATTTATAATATCGAGTTTTGTAGCAAACGCATTAATCCAATCGCTCGTAGTTTATTGCTAAACCTTAATGGTCAACAGAATATTTAGTTAAAACATCGGCTCTTAACTAATTGTTTATATAAATTTTAATTGTTTAGCATACCAAACTTCACGGATTTCTATAAATTTTCAGAACTAAGTTTTACTATTTTCGATAATATATGTTCGATTTTTTTAATAGAATGTCTAAGATTGGTTTCTATGTTTTTTAATTGCATTTCTGCAACATTTAATCAAAGTCGAAGCCATATTGTACTCCCAGATATTTTATTAAATTGTGAACAATTGCAGTACAAACGACTGTTAGCTTTGGAACAAATTGTTAGAGCTTGAGAATTTCGCAATAAGCGCTACAAACTAGTATATAATGTCAAATTAAAGTCGTTAATGAAATCAAAATAAGGCCTGTCTCTGATAAATTGTGCGGTAAGTCAAACAATTATGATTGCCAGTTATTACAATGTATCTTTGTCATGCAACAATAGCTAACATTGTTCAGTGCCAATTGCAGCCACAGAATAGGCACTAAATTACGTAAACCGTTACCAGTTGCACTCTAAATTAGTTAGCAAGTGTTTATGAATCATTAGTTCCAATACTATAAACAAAAGCACGCAGTTAAGTCGACGATTATCTGTAGCAAATAAACAATAATATGAGCTATTTTAATAAAAAATAATAGTAACATAAAACACGGTTTCGAGCCATACTATCTCAGATTAATTCTAATGCCACGGATATAATATTGCTACGTTACACTAAATTAGGTGGACGTTAACGATATCTACTTTATCAAATGTAACAACGTTGTTTCGAATGCGACGGATTTTTGTAAAGCATTCGATATTTGTGTTAGGTATTTATTATTTATAAGCGATGAGACGGTTAGCAGAGGCGGTGTTAACCGTTACAATTTTATACATGGGCTATCTATTAGTATGCGCGGTTCCGTTGGGTTTACGCGTCGCGCGCTTGATCTCCGGAGAAAGCCCGTGTCCCGCTTATAGACTCGCTCAACTATTCGCCGACACAAATTACTCGTAAATTCATCGATTTAAAGTAAACAAGATTTTTTATTAGCCCCGACCAACGCGATACACTGTATACGAGAGTCCTTGGTGTATTTAATTGCATCGCGAGCGAAATAGTCGTATGTATACAACCTAGACGCCAAATACTTCATCTTATTTAGCTTATCTCGACCCATGCATATTCATGATTCGATAATCACATCCAACTTACAGTTAAGCTGTAAATAAGTATTTGAGTAAGGGACGGTTATAGAGTCACTTATTAAAGTGCTGTAGTTGACCAAGTAGAAGTATGCGTCATTATAGATATCTACTTAAACTTTACGATTGTGCATACTCATGAGGATTATTCAGATTACAAAGAACGTATTATTGTCGAGAAACAAAATGGCTGTCTATGTAAAAACATAAATGTTATCGCAATTACCAGAAATAAAATAGAAGATGCAAGAATATAAACGACTAGACAAAATATTGTCGATCCTTTATCATTGTATTTTTAAATTATCCCAATGTAATTGTCACGGTGGTAGAGACCTTGTAGTTGTCAAGGGAAGAAAAATCGGGCGCGGTCGGGCGTCACGTGTCGCGGTGCAGTGTCGCTCCGATCCATCAATCCGAGGCGTCGTCGATCGGAGGTGCTTTCTCGTCGTTAGCCCTATAAGGCACGGTCGGTACCACGCCTCGCGCAAGCCACTTCTTTTTCACTTCATTTTCTAACGCGTCGATAGAAATCGTCCTAACAACATATTTCACTTTTTCATCAGAACGGAAATGGTCGAAAGGTTTCACGTTACTTTTTAAGAGCATTTAAATGCGTATGAAATTAAGATGCCCGTCGTAACGACGTAATCGCACTCGTTTAACGTAATAGCTGAGAAATGCACGCCGGTAATCGCATTTTGCGTATTCGCGAAATGCTCACGGCGCTTCGTCTGTACTTTCGCCATTAAAAGTTGGCAATAAATTAAATACAAGCATAGTTGTTCTATGTCAGGTGTTTCTAATGGCCACCCTGCGTGTTAATTTATACACGCTTTAACTTCTATTCGCAGCGCCTATTACTTATTTAATAATATAGATAATAACTTTATAGCGACATTTTATAATTTAAACTTATGTGTATATGTTTATATTGTTACAGAGTGTAGTAATGTTGATGTTTAGAGAAGAAAAGTCACCCGAAGATGAAATCAAAGCGTGGCAGTTTTGGCACGGCAGACAGCACTCCGTCAAACAGAGAATATTAGATGCCGGTAAGAATTTAATGATTATCTATTATTTGTGTAAAATATACCTCACAATTATCTCGTAACCTCTAACTAAATAACGAAGTAGAGATGTGTAATTAGCGTAGTTAAGTAATTATTGCACTCAAATGATAATGTTCAAAACAATGAGTGGTGTTTTTGCTGAACATGCAGCGGACAGTAGCTCGTACAAGGGTTCAAGACACGATACTTGTGCAAAAACGGAGTCGTGCTCGAGGCGACACAGAAACATGGCGGAGAGGTTGCGTGCGGCGGCGCCCGCGCGGCACGCAGGACCTAATTACCGTGCTGCGGGCAGATAGCGCCCGCGCACCCCGCCGTCCACTATTATATCTCGTTAGGACATTTGCATAAATAACGCGCAGGACGGCCGCGGCCCACACCGGCCGACCAACCTATCAATCGCAGGACTAAAAATAAACACCTCTGGCGCCGCCACCGCCTAGCTCAGCCGCTTCGCTGCCCCCGACGCTCTGAGCTTTATATCGCGCTACTTGTAATGACATTCCGACATTAACCAGATTTAAAGATATAATTTCTCCGACGCGCCGCCGAATATAACTATGTAGGCAATAAAGATATCTGACGCGATGAGCTCTATGAGGCTGAATAACAGGAAATCGTTAAAAATCGTGAGAAATTTCTTACCAGAAACACCTGTTCGAGTGGCCGTCGTTTATACATTTTGTCTAAATAGTTGTGTCAGAAACTGAAAAAGGAATTAAAACGTGCACCCAATGTGTACAAAAAGTATAGAACACATTATGTGCAATCTTACAATACAGTCGCGCGGACATAATTATAGCGATGATATCGGGTAGCGCTCATTAGCATGTTAATTGCGCGATGGACCTCGGCGTACGCCGCAGCACCTAGCACCACGCTTAGCTTGCAAATAGTTTGTTTTTCATAAATCTGCTAATATAATATGATATTATTATTTTTAACTTCCACAAAAAGACATATAGCTTTAATAAATCACAGATTTGTCTTAAATTTGTAAGCGAAAATTAGCAGTTATATAAATCCAGAATAAATTTATTGGACATCATTAAAAATATTTAAATTCTACTTTAGTGTAGATTTCTTCCCGATTCGCGCTTGATTTAAAAATCAACAGCAAATCGAGATCTATCTACCACGTTATTATTCGTTCGGTATCTCTCTTAATTTCATCAAAACAGTACATGAATTAATATCTGAAGAAATTTCTTCTTAAGATATACATAATCGCTTCTATTTGTCTTTAATCATTCCATACTAACTAACGACTATACCTACTTCGTTTTAATGACTTTCCGTCGTCCAATTAGCTTGAGAGTTACGTTATGAACAAAAAGTTTATTTATAAATCGTGGAGTCGAAGTGAACAACGCTGATATATGACACCTAACACATTCTAACATTACTTAAGTAAAGTCTGTAGCATTTTTATTAAGTGACACCGTGGCTACAAGCACTGCCTATAAATTAAATCTCAAGGAAAATAAAAACATGGAAGCCATTAATTCGCGCGGTCGGGCCAAGTTTAATGTCAAGGTTTTTTAGTTTATCTCGATGTTAGTTAAGTTTTATTTTTTCATTTGTCGACGTTATTACATAGAATGAATTAATGTCTAAACACAAAGGAATTTCGTATATTATTACTCACATGACAACAAGGTATTATATTCTTCGTTTTATTTTGTTCCGTTTTTGTGGGTGTCTTTCAAAAGCGCGTTTGTTGACATTTTGTTATGCTGTTTAATATAGGACATTTTGTATCTACAGTAGAGTACCTATGAACTTTTTTCTTCATATACTCACTTCATTACATACGTTATTTTCCTTATTTAGAGGATGTTTCCTAAGTAGTTGAAGGCTCTTACAAGATCACTGAATCGACGTGCATCTAAGTTTTTTTTATAATATTATTATTTCCATAAATTATAATAAAATTGGTAGAAATTAAAAACTAAATGTATAATAGCTATTAAAATGGTGACACAATAGGTGACAATAAGTTTTTTTTCTCATTATCTCATTTCATCAATCATCAATCATAATTTTAAGTCGAGTTATGTACAATAATAATTTCTGAGCCAGAATTTACCAATATTTTAATTAGTTGTCAATGTCGATAGTTGTAACAAACCGACCTTGTAGGTAGCTACGCATACGAAGGGGTGGAAACAAGGGTATAGCGCGGTACTTTGATTCGGAGCGAACTTGGGAGCAGCGTCAAGGGCGACACCGGACACCTGTGCGCGGGCGTGTGAAAGCGCGGAGGGGCAGGGTGCGGAGGGGGGACAGAGGAGGGGTCGCAACGCACTGCGCGCCCGCACAATGCCTTCTCCGATTACCTACATGTCTTCTTGTATCGCGTGTCCACGTTCTGCAGCGGATCTTCTTTGCCTCCACACATATTTCTTTTGACAGTTTTCTTTAATGGCACGCTTCAACGATTCGACAGATTAAGCCCTACTAAGGCTTTGTTTTGACGTTGATCAATAATATCAGATTGTAATTTTATACAACAAACGTAAATAAAATACATATCGATAAACTCTTTCTATAAAAGTCGATCTATACCTATATGCCATTTATCATACACTCTACACCATATTACATATACCTACTAAATGGATGGTTCTAAAATCTAAAATCACTATGATTATAGATTTTCTAATTATTGGAAAAAAATAACAAATAAAGAAATTTAAATTAGAAATCGTTTCGTCGCTGTAAGACACATTTACAAATATACTTAGAAGGTTTATACTAAGTCATCGGGTGGACTCGTAAATTTGTAAGAGACTGTTAAGACAATAAGGCCGGGGAGGGCGGGCGGCGTCCCCCGGCTGCTCATAAACACGTCAGGCTCGCGCTACGCCCGCACAGATCGCCGCCAGACTGATAGCCGGCGCCCACGCGACACTCACGCGATGCCAGACCGACTACACTGCTCCAAATTATGTACCAACACCATCTAAATATACATTTTCAATCTCTTACTAAAAGGAAAATTTCCACAAATAGAAGAAAGCTACTAGCTATAAAGTCACTGCTACAAAATCGTTTAAGCAAAATAAAACGTAATCAACCACAAAAGCGTAGGGCGTAAATAAATACATCCTGAGATTAACATGCGCTCAATCTACAACGCGCCGGCGCAATTAGCGTAGAATGCAAATCTGCTAATTACCGCCTATAAGCCTCAATCTAGGAAGGGCAGAAATGGAAACATTGCAGTCGTCAATAAATTGATCCTATCACGTGATTATTCACGCCCAGCAAATAAATTTCCGTCCCCGATGACGTATTGTGCGTTGATATCTTAATCGAAATCTCCGCCGCCATTACTGCACAGTTACCCGAAGACAAGATTAATGACAATTTGTTGTTTTGTTACAGACACGAAGAACAGCATCGGCCTGGCGGGCTGCATCGAGGAGGTGGCGCACAACGCCATCGCCGTCTACTGGAACCCGCTCGAGAGCGCAGCCAAGGTATGTCATCATCACACTTGACTCATTATTTTTAAAATAGCACCTATATCGTCCCACATTCACAATACGGATTTAGGGTATAACTACAGTTAGTCCTATTTGTATTTTACTCAGTAATTACAGCTTCCATTGTAAATGTACTTATGCTAATGGGCTAATCTGTCTTCCCGTCAGAGTAACTGGGAGGCAAAGATGACTACTCCTTCATGCAAAAATATGTACATACTTAAAAAGCGCATAATATATCAGCTACGTACTATACCTACCCACACATTAAATGAGAACGAGAATGAAAACCCTGATCATGGTCTTATTATACTTATTAAAGTGTAATTAAATAGGGTCCCACAGCCTTATTTGGTCTAGTGGCTTTGGCAAATGAAACAAAAACTGAGATGAGCAACCGCGTACCGGGAGCGAGGCGTGTACACCATGAACACTCATTATATTATTGAATAATAAACAACACTCCATGTTTTAATTGCTTACATAAAATTATACAGTATCTACTACAGCGGCACAAAAACGTATACTTCATTGATAATATTATGTACATAGCCTTTTAAATATTCATCAAACAATTAAAAGTCCGCGTGAAATAGCCTCAATTCTATGACAGTATGTTAATGACAGTCAAGGGAGCGATTAACGCTTAACGACTTCTATTGGAATCATAATATCAACGCTGACTCATTAATTCCATACCTACCTAAATATTAAACCTTGTTGAAATGAATTTGTTTTGATTGGGATTAAAGTTATTTTTTTCATTGTTTAATTTTATTGATGTAAATTACTCGAGTCGGTCTTGCGGCTACCGGTCAGCTATCCAGTATCCTATAATTATTTATTGTTGGATAGCGAAACCGTAGCGGATGCGAGTTGTTTGTGACAGTTAATATGCGTATGGGAGTGCAAAGACGGTGTCGGCGAAGTAAAAACGCGAGAGAGTCATTTGCATAGACCGCAGTAATGAGCGGGCGCAGCTCGCTACGCCCCCCCCGCGGCCTCGCACCACTAAGTGTTCCCCTGCAGTAGCTATCTCACCACACGCACACCATCATCTCCATGAATGAATTTCTTTGAATCGCCTCAGGCAATAGGCGACATGTACTTACTCAGACTTAACTACATACTTTTAAACGTAACTTTTCTCAAGTATGGCTCTGAACACTAGGTGTGATAATAGTAGTAATCTTAAAAAGAAATGTTGATGAATGGTACATAGGGGCTTATGTGTTTTGAATTGTTACGTAACATTTACAGATGGTTTTTTTATTTTTTCAGATCAATATAGCAGTCCAATGCCTTAGTACAGATTTTAGCAGTCAAAAAGGAGTTAAGGTTGGTACACATTATTACTACACGGTACTCTACAAGATACTAAGAAATTAAAAGAAAATTAAAACGATCAATCACTACTGCTGCAACATAATAATGGATTTAATTAAAATTCACGTCGATGAAAATAAATAAAGCTGTTTACATTCCACCCGAGAGTCTAGTTGAGGAAAACGGTAATTTACTTATAGCTGGTCATAAATTATTTTAAAATGACATACCTATACCTTAACGCAACTTACTTTGTTCAATCAATTCATATTATTCATACTACATTACCCATGGTAAGCTGAATGTCACATCGTTAGGTACCCTTTTAATGGGCGTGGGAAATCGAAGATGGGTAACCAGCAGCCATGTACAGGTGTCATTAAATTTATTTTGTATTGCAAAATGTTAATTAAGCTTACTACATTGGATGTATGTAAATGAATGTTACGATACGTGGACGTCAAGCCTGAGGTCGGTAACCGCGTTGTCGCCGGAGACGCCTCGATAACCATGGAAGCGATGCATGGACAGGGGCGGCGCGCCGGCGCAAGTGATAAGCGTTGAAACGCGCACTGCATTTTTGTCTGCGCCTTTACTTTTAAAAATCGATTTAAATATAAAATTATATTGAAACGGTTATCACTTCGTTACGTGAAGGTTGTTAACCTTTTTATTTTTATTAGTGGTCAAGTAAAGACGTTGTAAGCGAATACCGCTATAAGCCCGGTCCTCGGGGCTCTCAGCTTCGTTGCTTGATATGGAACCAGTCCGCTATCAGTCTCTCAATTACCTATCCAATGCGCAGTGACGCCGCCACAACACCGACCTCGAACGAGCGCAATTAAGACGTTTTAACGCGATTCGATTCAGACACGTGCATATTTTTTCCTTATTCGTAAATTTTATCGCAATTATCCCTTATGAACGTTTATTAAAACTGTTTTTTTGTTATCATTCTAAGATAAGTGTAGACATCGAGTGTGAAATTGCTTCAGTCAAAATATATCCGATTTGTTTATTCGAGTATGTATTCTTGTGAAAACGAACATGCGTGAGAGATGTCTACCTCTAATTGATCAATTAGAGCTAAACTCTATCTGGTGAATAAATAACAGATGGATGAAATTCATAAGGATGGTTACATATTGTTTTTCGAAATTATGCGGAATGTGTTTTACAAAAAAACTGATTTGATTCATTGATTTGTTTCAGGGTTTACCACTACATATACAAATTGACACGTTTGAAGACCCCAGAGACACACAAGTTTATCATAGAGGCTACTGCCAAATTAAAGTCTTCTGTGATAAGGTAAGCTATATGTCGTCATTAAATATTACTTTAACATAATTAATGGACATTCTGATTAACAATTCTAGAAACAGAGCTAACAATAAGGCAGAGCCTTTAATGTTAACATTATTATGTTCCTATTACAGGGTGCAGAAAGAAAAACAAGAGACGAGGAAAGAAGAGCAGCCAAAAGAAAAATGTCAGCAACGAATAGAAAGAAGCTGGACGAAATCTATCATCCGGTGACGGAAAGAAGCGAGTTCTACTCGATGGCTGACCTATCAAAACCACCGGTACTATTCAGTCCGGCGGAAGATATTGACAAACTTGCTGGCATGGACATCCAAGGGTTCTATGGACACGACGAGTCGGCACTCGCCGAAGCGCACCTTAAAGGCGCCTCACCATTCTTACTACACGCCGCCAAACCCCAAGCGCCAGCACTCAAATTCCACAATCACTTCCCCCCAGACGCGCCAGGGTAATTTATAAATATACAATTTACATAGACGGTATACAGAACAAACACTTAATTAAAACTTTACTTGATTACAACTCAGTTAACGTAAAAGAGTGACTGTCATGAAATGCTAATCACGCAACGTGATGGACAGTTTAAAGAGCAAGAATGAGGAAATATAAGATAGTAGACTACATACTATAGCAGCACAAGAAAAACTATTTCCATCGTATAATTTTGAAACAATTTATAGTCCGATATTAACATACAACTATGTACCACATCTCGCACATTATGACAGTAAAATATGGACGTAACAGATCGTGGAATACTTAATAAGAATATAGATGGTCATTAATGAATCTCATATACATATTATTTATCTATATAATCATAATGGATTTTAAATTCATATGTGTAAAGTTCCCTAAATTGAATTTAAGATCATAACAACGCTTGTATGTATTTACGAGCTGCAATAAGTTTTCATTGTTTTGTATTTTGTTCTTAAGGAGATATTGAAATAAAAATAAGTACCTCGATACTCTTTGAATAAACAACCATTAAATAAGTGCGTAGGTGATACGTAGTCACTTACGTAGGCAAGCGAAATAAAATTATACATCGTTTATTAAAATTGCTTATTAAGAATATAAAGATCAGATTACAATCTACAAATAAAAGACATTTGACTATCGATACAAGGAGTGTCCCTTCGGACTTGATTCGGCTAAGTAGAATTTAATTAGATAAAGTCTAATAAAACGTGTCATTTATTTCTTCAGGTACCGGGAAGTGGGCGGTTTATCACCTTACAGCGACCGCAAAGACTCTCTAGAGTTGGAAGGCGTGCTCGGCAAGCGGCCGCGCATCAGCACGCCGCCGCTATCTGAACGCGTCATGTTGTACGTGCGCCAGGACACCGAGGATGTGTACACAGCCTTACATGTGGTGCCCCCCACTACGCAGGGACTTATGCACGCCGTGAGTACCTCCCCTTAGACCTTATAAGAGTGTAAGAACAGCCTAACGCAAAATGGTACTCCAGGGTTCAGACAGTTCGGTCTTAGATCTCCAAATTTTGAGATATTAAGTAGAAATTTTCATAAGTTTTGGTTTAGTAAAAAAAATATCATTCATTGTCATACATTTATTTGAGTAACTCTACATTTTTTTTTATTAATCACTTTATTTAAAAATACTTTTTTGACAGCATCATAGTCTTTATCTAACAAAAAGAATTGAATTAGTTATTTTTTTTACTGTAGTAATCTGGACTAATAGTATATTGTTTGGAGATATAGAACGTAGAAAGTTTAATATATAATCCTTAGTATCAAAATCCGTTAGTTCTGCCCCTTACACCAGTAGGTCCCGCCTGCGTCTCGGCTCCTCACTCGACTTCATCTGAGTGAGGTCTCGAGGCGCCACTGCTCCAAGCGGTAGCACGACAATAACCTTGGTGATGTAGCTAACATAGAACGCGAGTGAGCGAGACGATCATCACTGGTTTCTCGGTTTCTCGCCGTTCTCTTAATGTGATTTGTATTGTGATATAAACGCAAGAAATCGAGACGCTTCGTCTGCGCGGTGCCGCGCTGTAACCGATGTGCTTCATAACCCGTCTAATGTCTAATAAACACACGATCATCATAACCGCATGTTGTAATTAACATCGGGCGGGCGCCCCGCGCCGCCCCGGCGAGTCCTCGAGCCGCGCCTTCGGCCACCACTCCGCGCCGGTTACTGAACCCTCGGTTCCGTTAGACGAGACGTCTCGGTTTCAAAAGGCGAAAGGTCCTTTTGTAACTCTTTTTTTCTGCTTATTTTCAGATTGAGAATAAGTACAAAATTTCAAGTTCGGCAATTAATAACCTTTATCGAAAGAACAAGAAAGGGTAAGTGGTTTTCATTGGCCTTAAAGAGATAAGTCAGAGTAAACGCACCGGCCGCCTCGCGTTAATGGAGCATCGCTTGTCCCGAGGGCGCGCCACTAACTACGCAAAGCTTTGTGAATCGAACTCTCCCTGACCCAATAATTAAGCTTTCACACCGGTGCCCGTTAATCGCCTCCCCTAATCCGGTACAACACCATAATACGAGCCCTCACTTTAATCGCATTGCTGACGAGCACCGCATCATTTAATTTATTTGCACTGTATTACAATAAGACTAAATATTTTTTCAGTACCGTCGTATTTTGTTCGATGTTCCGGTGCATACTAACCTATGTATAATTTCAGGATTACGGCCAAAATTGACGATGAGATGTTGGCGTACTACTGCAACGAGGACCTGTTCCTGCTGGAGGTGCGGCCGGCGGGCGCCACGGACGACGAGCGCCTCTACGACATCACGTTCGTGGAGCTGCCGCTCGACCCCTAGCGCCTAGCCCCACTGCCCAGTCTATTCTAAGAGCTCCCGATTTATACACTCTTTATGTGAAAAATCTTTATGGGATAAGGTTGTATCAAAAGTGTCGATCTCAGATTGAAATTTAATTATAAGCGACTCATCCACTCTATATTGAAACAGATGTCACAAATATATCGATGCCTCGTCCTGAGCTAGGACCGAACGGACGCCGTTGTGTAAATATCTATTTTAGTGCCTTATGAAATGACATCGTGATCCGTTTGCCAGGGGATGGCAAAATGTCGATGTTCGGTTTCAAATCCGAAAAGTTTTCGTTAATAAATGTAATTTTATTTGTAAATGACGATGATCTGTTGCTGAAAATGAACGCGTGTGCCATTCGCTCGGTTATCATAGGTATGTAGTTAACGTTTCAACAGGTACCTTTTATTCTTGCCATGATGATTAAAGTAATACATTCTTGTCACAACTCCGTAGATATAATATATCTGCGACGAGAAAAGCGTCAAGTGCCTTCGTCATAATAATTAATGTTATAATAGCATAATATAAGTGAGTTAAGTCAAATTAAATGCCATCCACTTTGTTAAGTTTGTAAGCCTAAGTTCGCTTTATAAGCTCGCTCAATTCTTACAATTAGTAAAGTTGATATTAGTTTTAGGTTCGATCACGCGCTCATTGCTTCCACGCGGGTTAATTCTATATTGACTTACTGTTACACTACACATAACATTAACAGAACATTTAATCCGTTCTCACTTTGTACGTAAATAATTATTTGCATTAATATATAAATATGAACATGCCGCTGGAAGCAATGGCGTTACAATATAAAGAGACAGAGCCGAGGTTCACATAATGTTGGATGTATAATAGTCATGTAAACATAGTCACAAAAGTCGTCTATCGGAACAACATTAACATTATCATTGATGGGAGTGGTTTGTGTATAATTTTAAGATTTCTATTAATTATAAATACATTTTGTTATAATAAACGAATTTCGATACTTAGGTTATCGGGCCATGACAACAATTTAGTATATTGAGTATTTTATGTCCAAGACTTATTTATATTATAAGATTTCGTGCCGGATAGGACCGTATCTATCTGTAGCCGCTAAGTATATTTTGTTTAAAAGCTCTCCATAGTAATACCTATTACTACAACATTATAACATTCGCTAGATCACAACAGAACATAATGAATTTTTAAAATAAACCCATATCTAAAATTTAAAGTAAAAAATTATTGTTAAGTAATGTCCACCGATTATGAGGTATCAGAACTTGGTTCTGTAGCAGTGTGCGTGGCGGAGGACGGCTCGCCAGGACAGCAATATGTTACGAAGTGTGCCTAGTGCGGACGGTTCGATTAACTGCCATATTATCACATAATTTATAGTACTTAATGTTCTTAGGCGTAGGTCCTTTAACATAATGTTAGTTCTTTTTATTGTCTCATGTGACTTGCAGGTAGACATCGAATTTTAATTAAGATATTGAAATGTAGAGCATATTATATGTAATGTGTTGTTTTTGTTTCATTCAGCACTAGTACTACTAGCTGCGATTGCGTTGTGACTTGTTCCTTCGCATTGTTCTTATCTTCCTTTCTTCGGGATATAGTACACTCGTTATATCAATTCACCGATGAAAAAAATTAATCTCTATTAACAATGTTATGTTTCGGTTACGAATCCATTGCTCAACGTTCGCATTCTCAGTTCTCGGTGCGAACTTTAACGGCATTGTTTTTTATACTCATACTTATTCAAGTAATCATATTTATTTATATACTTATTATTATAAATTGTGCAGCTTTAATGTTTACTTACAATGATGTTAGCTCGTGATTCAGAATCTCGTCATAAGTCACAAACGTCAGTAGCAATAATACAGTGTAGTAGTTAAAATAGACGCGTCCGCGGCGCGTCGCCAGCGCCCTCCCGGCAAGGTTGTGCAATGTATAATCAGAGATTTACTATAAAGTTGTGTAATTATATCAAATTGAAGGATTAAGTTGGTTCGATAATTATATTATAATAGAGTGGGAGACGTGACGGTGGCGGCGCCCCGCGGAGCGGAGATGTTAGTCACACTAGTTAAAACACAACCCGAAAGTGGTAGCACATTTTCGTTATTAAATTGTACTGTACTTAAGTTTTAATTGAATAGATGTTACGTTATTCTTTTATATGAATATTTTGTAAGTTGTCATAAAATATTATTAATATAATTATTTTTATCAAAGTTTATAATCTAAATAAAAATGTTTTTCTTGAAAACAATCTTCTTGTTTTAATAACTTATTTCACACGCTAATAATATTTATATTTTACTTCCCATTCCACCTTAATATGATTTTTTCACACAAACGTTTTTTTCAAACGTTTAATTAGTAGTATTGATATGAGAATATTGAAGTATACTGGGAATAGTATGAATCCTAACCGGCGGTGGCCAATCTCTAAAGAGATAACCTATGTGCGCAGCACATTATTATAGTGCACAAGTGAGGAAACATAACACTGTCGTACACACACTGCACTGTATACTCCTTTACTCTCAAAATCTGTAAGTGTCCGAAGTTTGCTAAGAATGCTACGAAATTGCTACTAATTCAAGTTTTAAGTTTTTGTAGCACACGGTTTGCAAATAAATGTATTTTCTTTTGACTAAGCCGACGGCGACATTTCCTCATGGGTTGCACCAGTCGTGGTCATGGGTAGATTGTGACCCATGTCGAAACGTCAGCTTAATAAAAAGGCAATGTTGCCTTAAATTGTGCCGCGATTAAGTCCCGTGTCTACTAAAAATGATGTGTACAAATCATGATCATGATCCTATTTTTATCGTAATCAGCATCAGTATGTATGCTGCCGGCTGAACACTGAAGGAGATAATTAGTGTCTGTAACATTTTTTGGTCGAAGGTATATGGTAATGTGAGGTTTTTACGTTGATAATATTATTTCCAGTAATTTGTGACAGACGAGTACTTAGTTATAATAGGTACAATATTCAGATATTCATATCGGAATTGGAATAATCATTATATATATTATACTTATAATAATTGTTCCAATTCCGATTTAACAGAAATAATTCTTTGTCCAACGTGGGGATCGAACCCAATACTTATCAAACTTAAAGCGATACTTATGACCGCTGCGCCACGGAGGTTGTATTAATAAAACATCATTGCAACTTTATTAATTAGGTACTTTATTGAATTCTTAATATTAATTACATTACCAATTGGTAAGTAATTTGGTATTCTGTACATTTAAAAGCTTCAAAGTTCACGAAAGCGACAAGACAAAGACTCGAAGTAGAAACTAGATACTTGCATATAGTTTAACCTAAGCCGAGCATTAGTGATTGAACTTTTGATTTTGAACTTTATTATAAGCTCATAGAGTTAAAAAAACAATAGTCGATATCTGATCACTGCCTGGCTAAGGTTTCATATGAATACTAGCTTAGATCAATCAATGTTACAATAAAAACTTAATTACTATTAAAATAGCGATTATATCATATATTTATAATAAAGCCAATTTTTTGGATTTATTAAAATCGGAGAGCGCTTGATAGTTATATCAATTAGTAGGTTAAATCTTGAAGAAACACCAAGTACTGAACATTGACACGAAAAGCAAGCTAGAAGATATCGAGACACATATACTATGAAGATCAGTCAAATATTCATAATATCGAAACCCATCGTTATTCAAACATTGTCATCGTCAGCCCATATAACGTCCAATGCTGAACATGAGCCTCCCACGAAGGGGCTTACCATAGTCGTTTAAGGTATTTTTTTTCAGGAAGATGCGTGTACAGTATCATGTACAGTCAACAAAAGAGATAGTACTTGTATGATGCTAGAGATAGTCACTTGTGTACCTATGCGTTTCATAATGTGTAAACACACATTATGAGTCCCACATGCCCCCACCGTCTTGCCCCAAGACGGTGGGAAGTGTATAAAAGATTTCCACCACATAAAAATGGTACAAAAGTAAATGCTGCTGCTTCTACCTGGTAGGTATACTATTATCTTATTTAATGTTATAACGAGCGGGACCACTAGGCACGGAGAGTTGCCCCTCAACTCACCAGAACCATAAATAAATGTCTGATTTTAACCGAAAATTATTTGTCTATGAAATAAGAATGAAGACTTAAGTAGAAACTCATACCGTTAGGTAACGGTCGTTATACAAGTTTCATTTTATTTTGGGGACCCTTTGGGACGTAACTCATACAAATGAATGTCAAGCATCTCCCAACAGGCACTTAGTGTGAATAGAATTAAACTAAAGTTTTGAAAAGCTTTGCTAAGATCTAATTCAATCTTTGGATAAAAATTATCAGAGGAATAATTTTTAATTGTGACACATGTTGGGTAAAATTAATATTCCTTTGGTATTTTTATCGGAGTATTGTAAAAATAGCTCTCAATATATAAAAATTAAACAATTTAAATACAACCAATATCCATATAATATGAGTAAATAAAATAGGTACTAAGAAAATTCTACGACTCCGACTACGAGATCCGACTAAAATATTCAGAATAAATATATGCATATTATATTATATTATTATATTATATGATGCATAACTGACAACTAGATATAAACCTTACAATTTTATGACAAAAATGGCACTGACAGAATTATTTTAATATATAACTTATTGTATTGTATCGAGAGATGATCGCAATTTATAGAGAAATGTTAATACAATAAACGACGACAACGAATATGAGTAAAATAAAAGCATTCATGTTATTTGGACATAATAAAATACTTATATGGTTTATACACAATTCTAGTTTTCAGAAGCAAAAGGACAGATGTCTATTAATACTTCAGAAGCATTTGATCGTATGTGACAGTTTACGATAAAGGTACATACGACGAATGTTCCTGACGTGTCACATCAGACTATGGTTCTGAACTTTAGAATTTTAATCCAACATTATTTTAATAGATAGATAAAAAAGTCGTTTAAATTTATACGTTTTATTAACAATATTTAATATAATATCTAACATAAATCATCTTAACATAAGTTTAGTAAAATACGAAAAAAATATTTACAACATTTTTTTTAAACATTCATCACTCTTACACATATTATTATGTATATACTCATTAATATTGAATTAATAAAACGGATTTAATTTCGTTAATCGCATTTTAAAGCTGTAAAACAAATTAACGTAAAATGTATTTCCTTTAACAGAGGGACGCTATAATTTACTAAAGCCATAACCATAAATAACCGTCACAAACATCGTATGTGCTTTTATTAAACATAGCAAAATTGACCTTATGCTTCTGAAGTATTATGGTACATCCGACCTCATAGTTCTAAGGTCTATTAATTATCCGTGGCTAAGTATTTTTGAGTCACGAGACCACAAATAACGCTATCTATAGATTTTACAACTCCCACGCGATTACTTTAGCATAAAATTTGTTTATTGGATTTGTAAGTATTTACTTAATTGCGAACACTTTCACATTCCAAAATAAGTTGATTAATTTTCTATGTGGCACGATACAGGTTGACATACACTTTATAAAATAGAATTACAATCTAGGACTTGTTAAAATATTATTAGAAACGAAAATAAATAAATGAGACACCACTTATTTATCGTAGTCAAAATTTTTTTTTTTTGCATATTAGTTTTTCGAAACAAGAAGCTGTAATTTGTTCTTCCTACTAAATATATCTAATGTTATTTAGTTCAGAAAATTTCGATTGTTATTTGCAGTTTTTACAGACTCTTACTGGAAAGGCAATTAAAAGACATATTCCGATCATAAACATCATCGCATTTTTAATACTCACACTCACGCCTAAATGTTTATTTTCCTTCTGTCCCCTTACCCTGCTTTTCAAGCATTCAATAACAAAGGACACATTATCTTTTATTTGTAAACATAGACGAGAAACTACAAACGGGTTTTATTATTTAATATTAATGCCAACATTACTCACAAAAGCTCAGCCGAATATTGAATACCTATCTACAACTGCTGTAGAATAAATACTTCCATACCTTCTCTTCAAATTTGAATTTGGAACCGCTCCCCGTCGGAGCAGTTCTGGAATGATTGCTATTGTATCAGTGGTGAACTTTGACTGTCGCTGAAGTCGAGAGTGTAGTACATGTCGGTAGTGTCGAGGCCCGCGGAGGGGGGAGCAAGGGGGGCCGCGGTGGAGGGGCCCCGCTTGTCCTGTAACCAGTGGTGCGGGGGTCCTGGCTCTGTGACGCGGGATAAACGGGATAGTAGACGGGAGTAGGTTTTGTTGACTCGGCAGTGGCAGGCTGTTACCTGAAAGTAAATAAAATGCTAAAAGATCAATTAAATTGGATAATAATAACAGCCCGAGAATGGTACATTATGATTATAATTTTCTCAACAATTCTCCAATTGCTTTCTTCTATTACTAAGACAAATGTGACAGTAGTTTTAGGGCTGAAAATTTCCTATACCTATTTCCTGAACCTATAAAATTTGACAAGTTAATGCTAATAGCACTGTATGGTCAGTGCGATTAGCACTAACTTGTCAAATCGTTGTAGAATTTGCCCTAAGAATATAATTTCTGCAGACCCAATTCGACCCTGAGATTGAAACATGCAAGCAATTATTTAAAAACATAGATATTTTCAATTGTATGATAATATTAACAAAGCTATCACAGCTTCAAAGATAGCGATGTCTGCCCCTAACGTCCTTACTATATACACGTTGTTGGGCAATATATCGTGATACCTACAATTCAAGCGACTCTCAGGTCCGATTTAAAAATTATTTCAGCGTTAAATAGCTCATTTATCGAGGAAGGCTATATTTAAGGCTATGTTCTTATGGGAACAGGAGTTGCGCGAGTGAAACCGCGCCCGGAAAGCTAGTTCTATGATAATCTTACCACAACTCCGACGATAGCAATAGCCGCGCCTAGTGTCCCAGCTGCTATGTACACGTTGTGCAATCTATCGTGATACAGTCCCAGCGGCATGCGCACCTCGCGCACCGATCCACTGCCAACGTTGTCGCTGCGACGCCTGCCCCGCGGTGGTATCTCGTTTAAGTCCATACCACCTTCACCTCCCACTACGGATTCAAGGATGAAGTCCTCTGTAATATTAAGTTATTATTGTTAAACAGTTAAATAAGTTTAGAATTAGTTTTATATGTGTGTCCATATCCCCCAACATAGCGATTAATAGCTTGGCAAAAAGGTCGTGATGTTAACAGGGGCGCCACTAACGTTCACGTCGCAACCCGCGACGAAAAAAGTTCGCTTCCGTTATAAAATTGTATTTTAAGTCTAATATTAACCTTTGGGTTGGTAATTAAATTCATGCCCCTCTCCCTACAAATCGATAAAAACTATTATGATAATTTAAAATTGTCAACTACTACAAAATTCCGATTAGGGCAGTGTTATAAAGAGATTGATAAATGAGAACGCCCGGTTGGGATACACCGTGGCTGGTGGCGAAGTATATAATATATAAAGGTTCAGATCCGGCTTAATATGACCAGAAATGAATGGTGATGCGGACTGTGGGTAAAATGTGATATCTGGGTAGAATGCGGAGCGGGAATGCAGGATTAGCCGTGTACCAACTATATAATCTAGCCAAACCAAGGCAGCATGCACTCACCAGTAAGCTAGTTAATCAGCCTCCAAAGCAGTGCTCAGCAATAGACAGCCTCGTGGTTCAGCGCGGTGATGGTGTGGAGTAGCAGGATCCAAGCAAAAAGAAAGGATAATGTTTATGGGTACACCAGACACCAAGCGTTATCACACACACACGGTTAGAGTCCAAAATGTGAGGATAAAACTAAAATGCGGTTCGAATGCAGTCGTATGAACAGCGCGTTCACGACCACACCCATTAGCGGTTAAAAAATGATCAGGGTAGGCGTTCGGCATGCATCGCAACTACAGGTTTGACAACATCACCGAACTTAAAAGGTTCGCGCAATGCGTCCCCAGGTGGCGCGATTATACAATTGGTATGATAAAAACGGCGTAAACAGGGGCCGAATGGTCCAGGCATTAGGGACTATACCCACCTAAGATGTAGGTTTAAATCCTGCCGGTGCCATGGTCTTAATTTATTAATTTCAACTTTTGAATAAAAAAAGAACATCAATTATGAAAATATTCTGTGAAACACATACTCCGTTTTAATGAGCATAATGCTCGTATGAACTCCCTTAAATACGCATTATGAATCGCATAGAATAACGTTGATAGTACTGGAATACCGCCTGAGTGACAATACGTAATAAGGTTGAAAATTACATGTAGCATATTATTTATTTTTTTATGGAGGGAAGTGAAAAAAATAATGTTTATTACTCCTCCTAATCTCTTTCTGATTAAATTAATTGCGGGTCCCAAGGCAGCTTAACAATTTCCCGGGACTTTGTGAGCCTCGGTGCTCATTGCCATTTCCAGTGTGTGCCACTGTTGATTCTGGTTTACACGAGTTGCAGTGGTGGCCCACTTTAAAAAAGAAGATTAATAATCCCATATAAAAAAAGTCCCAAAATCATTCAGCTAAGAAAAGTGTTTGCGATAAGTAAGCGGTCGTTCTATAATATCGTTTTGTCTAGGCGCTTGGTTCTTTCTATCCTAATATCCTTTTAATATTTATATTCGAGTTCTATAATTGTTTATATAGCATACTATAATTGCCTATTTATTATCTTAACTCCATTACATTCCACATTATTTCCCTGAAGTATCAGTTTATTACCAGTTAAATGCCAAACAGACTGGTAAGTATAGGACAGTTATTAGCTATTATCAATTTTTACTAAGCTTTATTACCTATTTTATTGTAGGTAGCGTTAGTTAATAAAATAGCGTAGCGCAGTAACATTTTTATGAATCATAAAATCACCTTAGTTACATAGCGGTATTAAGTCATGCCTAAGGTCTGAGAGGTCATGTGCTTTATTTCCGAGATTGAAAATCCTTTATATAAATTTAAATGTTTACTTTTAGATACAGGTAATTGTGGGTCTTTCCTTCTCAGAAATCATGTAAGCCGTTGATCATGGTATGCAAGAATTTTTTTTATCCATACTAATATTATAAAGAGGAAAAAATTAATTGTTTGTTTGTTTGAATTGAATAGGCTACGAAACTACTGGACCGGGTTCAAATAATTTTTCACCATACGAAAGGTAAGTTATCTAGGAGTAACATAGCCTATCATCATCAGCCCGTATAACGTATAACACAGTATTCTGTTGTACCACACAAGGAAACGCTGCTGCCCGTTCCTTGATATACCATTATTATAGATGATGTTATAACAATCGGGACCAACGGCTTAACGTGCTCTATAATAGTAAATAATAGGCTATATATAAAGCCTATGTTACTTCTATTAAAATTATGAAATACGAGGATCGGAGCTACGCGAGTGAAAGCTAGTCTACTATAATCGTGAACTCGGGTGACATCAGTATACTGACTTAAAATCGTTTTCGTCATCAGCCTGTATAACGTAAACGGCTGAACATGGTGCCACGATCAGCCATTGACGTGGGTGTAGCATACCTTCACAAAGTGTGCCGGTGTATCCTGGTCGACAGGAGCAGTAGAATGAATCTCGTTCAACGTCGCTCCAACACGTGCCGCCGTGGGCGCAAGGATTGTTCAGGCTGAGGCATGCCTGCAACGTATATGATAATAATACGTATCTAGCATACAAATCAGATTATAAATACTGAATTTAAACTTTAAGTTGTAGTTATTGGTGTAACGATATATGTATCCATAAGAAAAACAAGTGAAAATCCGGTACGTATCTAGCCTACACATCAATATATATACATTCTGAATTCAAACTTTAATTTGTATTTATTGGTGTAACGATCTATGTATTCATAAGAAAAACTACGAGTTCAAGGGGTGTGCCTCAATGCTATTGATTTTGCACTAAACTGCCATTTGCACATTAAATATTAAGCCTCCCGAAGAAATGCAATTACTTAAAGAAATGGTATTGCTTCATATTGAAAGGTGTAAATATATTGTTATATTCGTGTTTATGGTTACGAAATCATATTAAGCTGTCTATCTTGGTGATCATAATATAATTAATTACAACTAGTATGCTATAAAACGGGCAACATCTCATATTATAAATGTGAATTTAAGTTTGTTGGTTTTCATTCCACGCGTAACTAGTTAACGGCTCATAATACACATATTTCTGGAGATATTCGAAGTAACATAAGGACATCGTCTTAATGCGAGCAACGCCGCGGGTAAAAGCTAGTTGTCTATAATGGCATTAAAACATTTAAAAAAAACAGGGACATAGCGTTACAAGAAACAATGAACTGTTCGATCGCTGAAGTAAACCTTACAGAGTAAAGCCTTATATCTGAATTGGTTATTGATTTTAGGAGTTCACATGAGACTATATGCAAGGCTAGCAACACGATTATGGTACCCATTGTATTTCAAACTTTATAGACGTGATACAAATTTAAGATTCCTAGCCTTTAATTATTAAAACATATTAATAAACAAATTAAAAAAAAACTTACAGATTTAGCTGGTATGTGACATTCGTCCCCCACAAAGCCCCGTGGACATTCGCATGCATAGCTATTACCGCGGTCTACGCAGAACCTGTGTGAAGGACACGGGTCCGGAGAACACATATCCACCTATAAGAAAAAATTGGGATAAAGATAGGCCATAAACCGTAATAAACTGTAAATATACTGATGGTTAATCGTTCTACTAATTACAAGCAACGATTTAAAAATGACGGTGTATATACATACAAAATACAGAAAGTTTCATAAAACAAATAAGTTCAACATGCAAATTGCAAACCTAAACAATAAAATCAACGTTGTAATTTAATAATGTAATTACGATTTTGAGGTTCTCTTGTACGAGTAACTTGTGAATTTTGATAAATTTTGAAAAAACGATTGAAACAATATATTTTTTGATAGATACTGGGTGACATTTTTTTACCGTCTTGATAATAATATGATGTGTTGTGTAAGTGGAATAGAATCCATAGATCACAGTTTATTTGTACTAGTATTTCGGTAATTAGAATTTTGAAAATCTCATAAATTACTTAAAAGAATTACACCCTACATAGCGCGTGCATAATAATAAAATAGGTGCCTATAATACCTACGCCACTCAATACGCAATCACACTAGAATGAATAGAGTGAGCGGAATAGCGAAACTACCTACTACTTACTAACTACTATTACTTAGGTACGCATTTTTACCATTAGGATTTTCCTCCATGTCAGTAAAAAAAAAATCGTAAAATAACTAGGTCCCAGACATATATTTCATATACATATCACGCCCTATTATTTTCAAGACGGTAAAAAGTCACACAGTAAATATATATAAGATTACTAGCACCGTCTTTGCATTCTACTAGTTTTCTTGTTAACCCCTCGTGCTAAGCTAAAATAGTGTAATGGATAGGAGTGGGGATCGAACCGGCGACCACAAGATCACAAGTTCTACTTACTTATAACATGTATGTATTTATTGGATTTATACAAGTAATTTAGTTATATTTTCTTGTTATTGTTGTAATATTAATGTGTATACCTTTAGCTGACATGTGTTGCCGGTGAATCCGCGCCCGCAAGAACAAGTGAATCCTCCGACGCGGTCAGTACAAGTGCCTCCATGCGCACACGGCGATGATTCACATTCGTTGTACTCCATCTCGCAACGTTCACCGGTATATCCTATAGAGAAACTTTTTTAATAACATATTTATTGTATTTCTTTATATTAATTTATTATCGATATCATCAGAGCTGAAAAAATAATGATTTGCAACATATGTGAACATCAAATGATAGGTCTCAATTGCTCACGTTTTATTTAAAAATAATGAAAATATTATTCCGCGGTTATTAGTGTGGTTATTCACATTTAGTATACTGTGGATTTTTTTTTTTTTTTTAAATATTAAATATAGGCTTACGTTTGACCATAATCTCGCTTGATGGCAGGCGAAGATAAGGCCTAAGATGATACACGCGTGCCTAGAAAGTGTCTGTTCACTTTAGCTTTAAAGATGTCCAGATTATAGCGTTCCGGAAAAACTGACCCCGGCAGAGAATTCCACTCCTTAGCCGTCCGCATTATTAAAGAAGAAGCAAATCGCTTCGTGCGTATTGAAGGAAAGTCTACAACATAAGGGTGAAACCGCTCACCGCGCCTGGTCGTCCGGTGATGGAAGGGTGAAGGGGGTATCAGGTTATGTAGAACCTCCGCACACTCCCCGAAATGTAACCGATAAAAAACCGATAGGCAGGCTACTCGTCTACGGTGTTCGAGGCTCTGAAGACTTGCCTCCACAAGTGAGTTATTGCCTATGACTCTCTTCGCTCGGCGCTCCAATGAGTCCAGCGCATCCAGCTGATATCTAGCAGACCCATCCCAAAGATGAGAACAGTATTCCATTGAGGAGCGAACTTGAGCCTAAAATTCTCTGTAATGTATAGGTGTTTAACGTCCCAATGCCATAAAATAAAAGTACAGTTAAATTTATTAATCCGATTAAGTACCAATAAATCCTAAAATTATTAATCTGACATAAAAGTCGCGGATTACATGCGGATAAAAAAAGGTCAAGAGCGATGCGGACTCGCGTACGAAGGGTTACGTATCATTATTTATGGAAGGTACACATTATTTTATTTTAACATTTTTGAATTAAGGCACCATTTCAAGCGTATACATACATGTAGACGTTATTACTATAGACCAATAACGGAACGGATTAAAAAGACATGGTTGTTGTATGGAAGTCCCCCTTGATATAAATTTTATTCTATTATAGTACATACTTGTTTCTATAGCGGCAACAGAAACTACATCGTCTGTCTGACACACAGCCGGACAGCGAAGTCTTAGTAATAGGGTCCCGTTTTGAAATGTTGGGTACAAAACTAAAAATTTTACATGGGCTGGTTATTTCTTCAGAAGGACTGACAGCTGCTTCAGCAAACGCGTCCTAGAGATGAGACCGCGTTTCGGCAATAGTAAAATAGAATGCCCCTCGGCAGTATGGACTGACGACTTAAAAAAGGAGCCGTTATGGCGCAAATAAGAGGTCTATATACAGCAATGGACTGAATTACGCTGATTGATAAAAAAAAACCCGTAGCCTGCCTGATTATACCTATGTATGTAGGTATGTAATTTATCACTTTACCCAGATGTTAACATTCCTATCACACAATCATTATCATCATACCAAAACCTAATGGAAGCATGTTTGCAAGCATTTAACGTTAAAACCTTATCTGCCAAGAAAAATACACTTCATTAATTCAATCAGATTTTTGTTTCGCTCGTAAAAAGCTAACCTACTTTGTATTCTACAGTTATAAATATTTTTGTCATCAAATTAATGGAATGACTTGAATATATAAGAATCGCAAATTTTAATATAAAAGTGCTCTATATCTATATTATAAAAACAGAAGGCATTTAGTAAAGAGTACTCTATCTTCAAGTCCGAATAATAAATCTATTTTTCTTTTAAGATTTTTTTTGTTTATTTGCTTGAAGGCGCTAATTTAGAAACGACTTGTCCGTGTTGAAAAGTTATTTCAGTGTTAGATAGCCCATTTATCAAGGAAGGTTATATATATAGGCTATATTTAAGTTATACGCGTATATAGGCGATATATACGAGTATATACGCGAGATCGGGAACTCCCACAATTTTTGTTAACCCGCGTAGTTATAAAATATTGTATGTTCGGGCTAATCTCCGGTACTACTGATCCGATTTCACTATATTTTAAGAAGTCACACGGGAACATGTTCTACTGTTATAATAAACTAATAAAATGAATATGGCAACACTCCCTTCGCGGACATGAGCGCATGTTAAGCTATTGATTTAGCAATTATAAGGTTTAATGATAATGAATAAATTAAAATAGTTTAGGTATATAATTAAGTTTTCCCACTAATCTGTCGCAATTGCAAGCATGTAGTAGGTACCTCTCTTATTCAGTTAAGAATCAAAATCAATCGAAGGTTGAATTGATTTTATAAAGAGTTGCCTTTAACATTCACACATATACTACCTACATAAAGACAATAAACACTTACATGTATAAAAATACAAGATCAAGTCCGAAATTCTCATATTTTCTAAAAAGTCTAATGCGATCTCCAATTACAGTAGGGGACTTGCATTATACAAAGCTGACATTTATGTGACAATTTCATATTAAAAATAAATTATGTTTATTTGGTTTTATAAATATTCCGAAGACATCACTGGCTATTTTATTTCTCTCAGTTTAGATTGTGTTGCCCATTATTTATTCTGATCCCGATAAATGTCGCACCATAAAATATTTTAGATTTAAATGTCTAAATTGTTGTTGAACATTTTTATGTAGGTACTATTAGGTAGTAGTACCATAATATGAACACACACCTATGAATGAACACCTGAAAGTTTTTTGCATTAAATAAGAATTGCGTCAATTCTACTACATTGGTAACTTATTTTTATAGTAGCAACTCTAATATTTGAGCCGAGTAAAGCTTCCTCTTCTGATTGGTCGGTTTCAAATCAAAATGGCTACAGTTTGTACGTGTCACGTCCACTGAACCCTCCATATTTTCGCTGAAATACTAAGGAAGACGCAAGACAAAGGTGGCGTCAATCTTTGATTTTTATCACTGTGAGTAGCTAAATGATAATTGTGATTAGTTTTTTAAGAAATGATATGTTTTCTATTAAATAACCATAATATTTTGTGATCAATTTAGATTTTTGAGGTTAATATTGAAGTGTTCACATTAAGGTTCGTCAAATATACTGTGGGCCTATGAATGAACTATATTATGTGTCCATGTCTCTGGCATCTGTCATTTTTGAAACATTGAATTTTATGCTTTAAGACTACAGTATTACGTTTGTGGATTCGAGTGAAACCATTACTTTTTTAATATGCCATTCGGACCTTTATATGAACGGGGTTTAAAGTTTCCGTTTATGTTTAGGGCATTGTACCTATTAATGAACAACTTCATAATTTACTATGTTCATTGAAAGGCTCAAATGTTCCTTGATGTGAACGAATCGTAAAACTAGAATGTTAATAAGGCTTACCATGGAACCTAATTAGTAAATGTTTTTAGATATCGTGTTGTGCCTGCATCATCATCATAATTCCATTGTATCCCCAATATTGGGACGTAAGCCTCTTCTGAGAGTCGTTTGCCAAAGTTCACTACTATGGCTAGAATCGGGTAATGGAATTTACTCGTTGTTTTGCTCTTTCAAATATTGAGGTCCTTATTTATTGTTTCAGGTTGCAATGGATAAGAAAAAAAAATATGTTAGGTTAGTAAAAAGATCTTGAGGATGCCTGTGAAGCCATTGTTTCTAAAAGGTTATGGCTTAATAAAGCTCATAAGCAATATAATATCCCCAAGTCCACTCTGCACACTAAGACTACACAAAAAGTACCTATGCACAGAAAACTAGGACCTTATACTCAATTAACTGTGTTAGAAGAAGAAAAATTGGCTGAATGGATTATAAAAAAAGCTAAAAGTGGCTTTCCTATGCACCCTACAGAATTGCAATCAACAGTAAAAAAGTACTTATACCCTATTCATCGGGGCTTGAGACAAAGTGTAAACAAAGAAAACATTGTTTCTCAAACTTTTTTCAATGTTTTTTATTGCTATTTAATTTAATGTAGGGTTTCCTATTTGTGTGTCTAGCAGCTCGGGTTAAGATAAGGTACTTAACTATATTCAACTATCAATTATTCCATCAATTTTAAGCAAAATTTGCTCTTCTTTTTCACATTGTCAATGCACTTTTGTCAAGCCTCTACTGTTATATTTTTAATTGCATCGGCTAGTAAAATTTGAACTTAACTTAAAGCTTTTGTTATTCTCAGCAATAAATCCTTGAACTTGGGCCCATATTAACTCAATAGGATTTAATTCACTATGTCCTTTTAGAACCTGTTTACTGTGGCTTGCGATATTCCCATAATTTCAGTGGTTTAATTGATACCTTTGTACGGATACGAATCCTTCGACCACGTTTCTTCTATGAGTTTGAACACATTAATAACAGCCACCTTTTCCGTTGAATGCGTTGGAGTTTTCTTTGATCGCTTTTTCTTTGGCGAAGAAAAAGTGCAAGCGTTGCTTGGTCCAGGTGCACTCATGTTTTAAGCTCGAAAACGTAAATACTTATAACAAAAACAAAACAACCAACAAATAACTTTAAACTTCATAAAAGATATAAGTTCAACGAAAATATCTATAATAATAAATAAGCAGAACTCTCGTATCAACAAGTTGATCTATAGTAAAAATAGCGGATATAATCCGACCGATAACCAAACGTCACATTTTTATGTAAAATGTTCGGGAGTACCTGTGGTCTATAATTTAGTCGTATTAAAATGCATTCGAAGTTTGGGAATCAAGTCTTTTTTGGGTGTTTTTACATGTAAACGATTTAATAAATCATTATACTTCATAAAAGATGACATTCCTAGGGTTGTTAAGATTTAAACAAATGTCGATAGTAATTATCGACTTTTCTTACTATTATTTACGATAATGTTACAAATAATTGGGATTAATTTAATTACAAACGTTACTAAATTAAACAAATATTTTAATATAAGATACATTATACTCTCTGAAATCCAAAGTTTATTTTTAGAAATTGGATTTTATTTACTCACTATTATTTTAGATCAAGTACGCGTACATATATAAATTGTATTATGATACTAAAATATATAATAAAATTTAATAATTAATTTATTTTGAATTAAGTTTTATATAAAAATATCGATAGTTTATAGTCGATGGCCACGATGATTCATTGCCCATCACTTATTAGGTCGCCATGCCCATAAAATATAACATTGGCAGGTACTGTCTGTCAGTACTACTAAATTCAAAATTTCATAGGCTTGATTGTACTGACAGCTGTAATAAAATATATTCACTTCATCAATCGTGACCCTTATAGTACCCTTTTTATGGTTTGTTTACATTTAATCTCACGCCTCGATGAATACGGTATAGATGCGAACAACAGGAAATCTAATTTTGTTGACAATAAGCCTGGTCGAAAATTGCTTCAGCTGTTTCTCGGTAGACATCCTGAAATAAGCAAAAGAAACGCTGAAATAATATCAAGAGCTCGTGCTTCTGTAACTGAAATGTCACTGAGAAAATGGTTTGAAGAGCTCACTCACTTTGTAATGGCAAATGAAGCCTCTAATATATTTGAACACCCAGAACGCATTTTCAATGCCGATGAAACCGGTGTCCAAATGTGCCCCAAATTAGGAGCTTTACTGACACCGAAAAATTTTAAAAACTCTTACCAGATAGCATCAGGAAAAGAAAAAGAGCAAGTTACTGTTTTGTGCAATATATCTGCAAATGGCGAGGCAGCACCACCTATGCTCGTATACCCTTATAAGAGAATTCCACGGGATATTGTTGATTCTGTACCGGATGAATGGGCCGATCAGATTCTGGATGGATGATCTCCGAAACTTTTTTAGATTATATAAAAAAGGTTTTCCATCCTTGGTTGATAAAAAAAAATATTCAGTTCCCAGTAATTATGTTTCTAGATGGACATAAGTCGCATATTAATAAAGAGCTGTTCGAATACTGCTCTGAAAACAAAATATTATTGTTCTGTTTATATCCTAACGCAACTCATATACTAAAGCCTTGTGATGTCTCTTTTTTTAAATCTTTGAAGAACGCATGGAGAGAATCTGTAATAAACTACAAAGCGTGTCATCCGACAAAAGTTTTAAGTCGAACTAATTTTGCAAGAGTGTTTGAGTAAGCATATAACCTGACTGTTTCAAAAACAGACGTATTGTCAAATGGCTTTCGTAAATGCGGCCTATATCCATTAGATCCTAATGCGGTAGACTACACGAAATGTGTAAAATCCAGTGATGCCACTATAGAAAATCCTGCAGTTGTCTCAAGTAACATATCAACTTTAGATGTCGAGAGTACAATGAAAGTGCTCAAGCATTTAACAAGTGCCAACGACATAAATAATTTTAATATCTGTTTTGACGAAAATAAAAATCATGAACACCCGTATTTCCCTATATGGCATTTTTGCAAGTCATTTATTTCTGAAAATGATGTGCCTTTGATACAGGAACAAACTGGTTTGTTTCAAGAAAAAGATTTGACTCATGTAACAGAATTTGATGAAGCTATTGGTGGTACAAGTACACCACTGGATATAAATTCAACTGGATTGGATATAGAAGTGCTATTTAACAATGAAAACTTGACATTCGAGTATCGTGATCACATTTCTGTGACATCAGTTGTCGAAGGTGATATATCATCAAATAATACAGAGATGACTAACAAAGTTATTCCCCTACCTTGGTACAAAGATAAAACAGAAATTACAAATCACGAAATTCGTAGATCTCCAATTATTGAAAAGACGACGCAGGATAATGATGAAATAGAAATAATAAATCATGAAATTCGTAAATCTCCAATAGATGAAAAGACTACGCAGGATAATGATGAAATAGAAATGACAGTATGTATAATGATACTACTCAGGATATTGACACATTTTTAACTCTACCTAGCCTAAATAATCCGACCCGAAAACGCAAAACTACAATAATGCCATATGGAATAACTTGTAAGAAAATGAAAGCCTATTTCGATGAGCAGGATTTAAAAAAAAAAGAAAAAGAAGAAAGCATCAAAAGAAAGAAGACACTTAAATTAGAGAAGACCAAAGTTTTAGAAGCCAAAAAGAAAGAAATTGAAATGAAACAAGCAAATAAAGCAGAAGAAGGAAAGAAAAGTAATAAAAAGTCACAAAATAGAAATACCAAAACTGTAAAAGCAAAAATGAACCTAGTAAAGAAAAAAGACACAATTAGATGAGGAATACAGAAGCACTAATGAAGCGAAAATACAAAAAGTGAGCGATGAAAAAGAAAAGAAGAACAAAAGCGATGAGATTGAAGTTCGTGAAACTAAAAGAGCATTAAACGAAAAAGAGAATGAAATTAATTTAGCAAACTACACAAACGAATCGGCAAACTTTTTAGTAAACAGTAAAAATATTATTTCTCAGAAAAAAAAAAATTTGATGATATTACATTCGGAAGTTACGTTTTGGTACCATTTAAGGAAATGAAATCTACTAAACTATTTGTTGGAAAAGTCTTAATGTTAAACGATGAAGAAAAGAAAAGAAAAGTCGATTTTATGAGAAAGAAACAACAGAAGAAATTGGAGGCTGAACTTTTTGTTTATCCTCAAGTTAGAGATGTATATGAAATATATATTGATTCAGTTGTCGATATTCTTGTAGTAGAAAAAATTACTCGAAGAGGAGAAATAATTTTTACGAAGGATTTGAAAAATGCTCAATGAATCTTATGTGAAGTAGTTATACTTAGGAAATCAGTTATGATTTCCTTAGACTGACTGTATGGAATTTAATACCAAAGTTTGAAAGACGTATAATTACTATTAAAGATTACGATTATTTTAGTTATTTAGTTAGGTATAAAGTGTTGATTTTTTATGTTTGTTGATTTTGTTCTAGAAGTCTTAATCGACGACGTCAGTCATCAAGAATATATTTCTGTTAATTCTACCATAATTTGGAATTTTATGTTATTGTACGTTTTGGTCCGAAAAAGACTGAGTTAAATTAGAAGTAGATAGGTATTGCATCTATACCTAGAACGTAATAATTACAATTATTTGCTAGGACTATGTGATAGATTAACGGGTACAACTTAGTTAGTTCATTCATAGGTGATTTACCTATTCCGAATAAGGATAAATGTGTTCATTTATAGGTGATTTTACGTATTTTATAATGTTTATTTTCTAGGAAATAATACAAAGTCTTGAATATGAAACTTTTTGTTTTATTGAATTCAGCTTAAAAAGAGGAATGATTCCTGATATTACTTTGTTAAATAATCTTATCATTACTTTGAAAAATCATGCGTGTAATCTCGACGCCGCGCTTAAGTGTTCATTCATTGGTACAACTACCTATTATTTTTATAGCCGTAAACACTTGTGAATTGATTAATAAAAAAGAAAATAAAAGACTTAACATAATAACTGGTTTGTAAAGTTCTTGAATTTGATTGGTTTCCCACGGAACATGCATTTTTGCATACATTTTTTTGTTAAATAACCGAAACTAAGTTAAGTCGAAAGCTAGAGTATAGTGTGTGAGGTCAATGATCTGCTCGATTCCACAAAATACTGCCAGGTGACATTATTGATTGATTGTGGTGCCAACGCTTATATGAGGACTATGTCAGTAATGCGTGAATTCATCGGGTACGATAACCGTTTACAATCAAGCGGGTCGTATACTTATTTGCTGACCCTATATCATAATTAAATGATCCCATAGTTAACGAAGACTAACAATATTGATTCAAGTCACTGATAAATTTGCACTCAAGTAAGCATTTTCGGACTTAACAACGAGGGACTGACCAAACCGCAGGACGAGGTTTGTGGGCAGTCTTCCAACTCCTGTCACAAATAAATCACAAGCAAATTCACTCTAAAGCATGAACGTTGTTAGTGCAAGCGATTCTAACCGTTATTAAATTCGACCGAGTTAACTTTTGCTCGACCTCGAGATAAATGAGCAGAAAAATAAGTTACAAGTTAAATGTTGCTGAAAATTTCGAATTAGGACTGGAGCGATTTTAGTTGATATAACGCTTGACCTGATTAGGATTGAAAAGATAATAATGGTGTAGGTAATTAAGGTCTGCAGGCCACTTGAGGCCGAGGGGACCGGAAGCTAAATTAATTTATAAGACCACGCAGTGACCCTAGTTAATGTGACATGGTCCCCATGGGTATTTTCTTTGCACAGTAGATAGACATCACCATTCTACGAGGCAATGAAACCCTGCCCAGTAGCCATAGATTTAGAATAATTATTTTATTTTTATCTCAGTCTTAGTTATATCGTTTTTATTTTATTTTTATCCATTAAATTAGCTTTCCGTGTGCGGTTTCACCCGCTTCTCGTTATTGTACATATAAACCTTCCTCTTGAATCACTCTATCTATTAGAAAAACCGCATCAAAATCCATACATAATATAAATATAATACACATAAGACAGACAGACGACAGCGAGATGCGACTTTATTTTATACAATGTAGTGATTATACTTGTCGTTAATTAGTACTAGTACTAACACTTATGTATTTAGTACTAGTACTAATTAACTACTAATTATTAATTAAATATAAATACCTTAATTATTAGTAAAAACTAATAATTAAGGTAGATTAATCAATATAAATAAAAATGATTGGCCTTAATTTTCCCCTCTCGTCCTCCTAACCCTTAGTTTGCAAAGAACCATCCGATGCCCTCGTAGACCCGAAGTCCGAGAGGCCCGCGAACTGTAAAGTAGAGCGAAAGTTGCACAAAACTCCCCTAAAATACTAAACATCATAACCCTCAATCTCATCGCTAACGACCGCCCTGAGCCGAGGTCCAAGCTCCACAGGGGGCGCCCTCTTGCGCAGGTTGCTTAGTTTGGAGTTTTTAAACCATTTATTAGGGCTGTAGCTTTGCTCGCCTTTATGCCTGGTGAAGTAGCAAAAGCCTCGTGGCGAACTATGTATGTCAATCCGAAAAAAAAAACTAAGAACGACTCGACCATTTCGATTATTTTTGTTATAGGTTGTAAATTATGGGGATTGTTTCAAAGATAATTTTAGAAAATGTCAGTACGACGGACGGGCACCGCCAGACACGAACACGGTAATAAACAAAAATTTGTTTCATAATTATATAAAATGTTGAATAAACTAGTTTTTAGAGCAATAATTATTATAAAATAGGTCTGCCAAGTTTGGTGACTATGTCAAAAGTCGCTTCAAGGAGACTTATATCTGACGGTAGAGTTTATATTAGCTTTTTATGATGTACAATCGACCCAGGAGATAGGTTTACACCGTCTGTATTAATTATTGTAAATGTATGTATATGTAATATATTAATCGCATCTTTAAAACAAAAGAGCCACAAATGGAAAGGAAATGAAATGCAAAAATAGTATCAATGCTGGCAGAATTGGTACGATTTTAACGTTTCATTTTTTTTTTGTTGCTGTTTAGTTTTTAAGTCACGATTTATGTCAGTATGAAACCGGTAAATCTTTATAGGTGAAAAGTACGCTGCTAGCTGTGTACAAATACAATACAATAACAGTGAACTCGTTTCAATAACTTAAATGATCTTACCAGGTTGACAGAAGCAGCGATAATCCGGTCCTTCAGGATCATTATCCGTTTGTTCTATACATATGCCTTTTACACACGGATTGGATGCACACGCGCCACCTGTTATAGAAAGTTCACAGTGTGCGCCGGCCCATCCCTCTGTGCAAGCGCAGTGAAAAGTCGCAGAACCATTCAACGCCATACTCATGCAAGAACCGCCGTTCATACATGGTGATGAGTAACAAGGATCCCTTTCGCATTTTCTGCCAGTAAAACCTGTTGGGAAATTAATAGCTTATTATTGCAACTAGTTGTTGAAGGAGACTTCGCTCCACTGGGGAGGGAATTGAACGTGTATTTTCGAGTGATTTATTTTTATTTCATTTATATTTATTCACTTCGATATAATCAGTCCAATACTCCATTTGAATATAAAAGACGTATGAAGGGTATAACGTTTTTACTTCTAAAGTTATAACTTTCAATTGGAAATGAATATCGCCAAATTTGAATAACATTGTTGTAACGTTAAACTTAAAGTAAGGTTGTATAGTATAGTCGTCTTAAACGATTTTAGTCACGGCGGCCAATCTAATGGAGATAAGCCATCTATGCAGGACATATTACAGTGCACAAGTATGTGAGCACACATATGTGCACTATCTATTCCTTTATTCTAAAAATTCAGTTGGACGGTTCTACCTCACATCGGGCTGGTACTTTGATTTTTCTCGAGCGAAAATATGTATTCAAACAATTGTTTGTCCGACTCGGGAAAAGAACCCGAGACCTCGCTAGTTGCGGTCGACCATATCACCGCTAGACCAACGAGGCCGTCACGTAATTACTACTTTAATTTAAATCAAGCAAAGTTGAATAGAGATCTAAATAAAATAGAACATTTTATTCATCTCGTTTTACCACAACTTTTACCTAATTAGTTCCATAAAAGGTCAAAGTGGTAGCCGCTACGCCACTGTGACCTTTTAATTATAATAAAACAGTAACCTGACCCTTCATAGGTATAATTAACCATTTTCCTTATTCTTACTACATAATCCACAAGTAATACTTGCTTAAGTAGATACTATAATATACCGGTATAGCGTACCTATTTCATTAGAAACAAAGCCCTTTGCTTTAACTTACTTAGTATTAGTTCTTAATGAACAGAAAGTAATTACTTATTCCCTTTCATACAATCAAACACACTTAATGAATTAATGTGTGTTAAAATAGTTTGCGACCAGTTCCGTTAGCCTTATTAACGAAAGTTTTTGCTTTAAATTAACGGATTATTCCACTTTGTTCACCTGGGTGATATCACCTAGGTGAACAAAGTGGAATTGATTAGTGTACTTTGATCACCTCGGAAATAAATCACCTGGGTGATATCACCCAGGTGAACAAAGTGGAATTGATTAGTGTACTTTGATCACCTCGGAAATAAATCACCTCAAATCTTGGATCTCATGGGTAAATCAGTACTGTAAAATAAAACCCAATGTTAATAGGATAATGAATATGTATCTATTGTTTTTGAGAGAACAAATCAGATAGTTTAAATCAGCAAGAACACAAAAATAACTTATTCTACAGCAATCTGTTATAAAATTGTAAAAAAAAAAAAGTTATCGGAGTTTTTCTAGAAAATGGCCAATGGACATATGGCCATAAGTTATTTTTGTGTTTTTGCTGATTTAAACTATCTGATTTGTTCTCTCAAAAACAATAGATACATATTCATTATCCTATTAACATTGAGTTTTATTTTACAGTACTGATTTACCCATGAGATCCAAGATTTGAGGTGATTTATTTCCGAGGTGATCATAGTAGACTAATCAATTCCACTTTGTTTACCTGGGTGATATCACCCAGGTGATTTATTTCCGAGGTGATCAAAGTACACTAATCAATTCCACTTTGTTCACCTGGGTGATATCACCCAGGTGATTTATTTCCGAGGTGATCAAAGTACACTAATCAATTCCACTTTGTTCACCTAGGTGATATCACCCAGGTGAACAAAGTGGAATAATCCAAATTAACTTTGGCTCTGTCTAACTCTGTTAGCAGCACTCTGTTAGCAGATGAAAGAAAACAAAGTTATTTCTTTGTTTTATGGCAATCTGCCGACTTATTTTGCAATTTCTGCCAGTGTCATAAAATGAAAACAAATTCTTATATAAATAGTTACCTCGATTCTAAAATGTCTGAAACAGCCATCAAAACCGATAAGTGTCAAATAACTTTTAAAAATAATAATTGACGTTTTTGTTTAGTATTTAATGAGCAACGTAATTTTGGAAAAACAGGTAGGTTTTCATAATTCATAAGTTGACAAATATAATTGATTGCTACTTTGATTAACTTGAGAAATTGAGTTTTTCTTTAAGCACTCAAATGTAAATATTTTCACAATAGAATATCAACAAAACAACAAAATCATAAATGTCAATTAGAATGTAGAATAGTCACTTAATTTACCAATGTTTAAAAAAGGCTACACCAATTTCGTGATATTTATTCACCGATATCTCGAAAATTACAGGTGAACGAATATTTTAAATTATTAAATAATACCCAGCATCGTTTGATATACTTACTACATAAATAAATGTATTTCTTTCACAACAAATACTGTGGCAAATTGTGGTTATTGCGATTTTGATTGCACAGAGTGCAGCTCGTGAAAACTCGTACTATCACACATTTAAGTATATAGTCAAGTTGGATCCAAATAAATGATAGCACTCAGCATTTCCTTTAGACGCAAACCTTCTACAAAATATATCTATTCAGCCACCTATTCGAAATAAATTGGACGTAGGGTGGAGGTTAACGGTTTTCATGTCAAAAAGATTGCCAGATCGAAACTAAATTAGAATTGGGGTATTTTCCTCTTAAATGATCAAGACTTATCTATTTCTGTACGATTAATTAATATATGTCACTAACAAATAACTTATACGTCAATTAAAATAATTAATATAAAATTCAAATTTATAATTTGTCCACCACGAATCATAAAGATGCGGCATTGTACGTAAAAAATATATTATATATATATATATTATTAATAGGTATATTTTAAGCCTAATCAACTTAATATCAATAACTATACCAACAATAATAACTTTTTTTTAACCTTAGAATATTATTATGTTAGATCTTTAAATAGGTTGAGGAAGTAATACATTCTCTAATATTACATTCCATACTTACATAAAATATATAATTCATGTACCTAATACATTTAGGTAATACGCATTGAAATTTAAAACATCATTGTGCATAAAATTCACAATAATATTCAAAACCATATCTATAACATAAAAAATAAAAACATTATTTTTTCCTAAAGTATTCCATCATAAGTTTATAGTTTCAATTTAAAAAGTTATTTTATCTCCCTATTAACTCAAGCTCCATATACTCTGCTATGACGTCAGTTTGGTTCCAGTATTACCTACGTTACAATTTATTTTATGTTACTATTAACCTTTATGGCTAACCATTCTAATCCTCTAAAATCCAGTTATCAGACGATTTTCCTAAATCCTATTCCATGATATTCATATTAAGCACCTACGTTTTGCATACATGCGTTTTAACGGTTGCATAGTTATGTAATAATCCGCGCCATGCGGTCACCAGACTGCGTCACTTTGCCGTTAAATTTGCCAAAACTTTATACGGGCCGAATAAAATTCCTTTTGATATATTTCATTTGGCTGGGCAGATGTATTGCGCTCGCCTTGCGGCTACTAATCTTTCCTTTCACTGTTTCATATTCGAGGCCATAGCGTGACTTTATGTGTATTTAACAATAAGTATTAGGTACATCTGATCAGAAAGCTTTGTTTGTTACTAGCGAGTTTATAGACTTTCTTTCTTTGTGAAACCTAATGACGTAGGATCCTATGTCTAATCGTATCGTAGTAGGTACCTAATGGAATACGTGTGCAAACGAACGACCTCGTTCTATTTGTGCTATTATACCACCCTACCCTGACATATGACAGCCATTGTGTGTTACAAGTTCTAGGCTGATGGTTGGATATATCTGAATAAAAACATTAGATGGGACGAATGCTATTACGAGTGCCGGAGCTAATCTTCATAGTTATGTAGGTAATTAGTTCTTTTATGTATCCGACAACCGTAAGAACAGTATTTTAGTCTATTCTTTTCTACTTATACATCATTTGCTACTATTAATAAGCTGTTGCCCGCGACTTTAGGTTTTTTTTTTCTAATCATTTACTATCGGATCTCTCTAAGTCTCTGGTCTCTACGATGAGCAGTTTAGGCTGTGCGGTGACCCGTCATCCACACACTCTGGACAAAGCGTTTTGTATTAATATAGATAGTGAATTAAGTCATACAACTAAGTGAATAATTCAAATAACATTTAACGGATTTGAAACTTACTGAATGTTGTGTAGCGACCTCCTTTGTGACCATAGACGGACGCCACATGTCATTTGGTGAAAATTTTCATTCAGACATTATGTACATAATTATTAATTGTTGCAACACCATCATCATTGTAAATAATTATATTATTGTCAATAGTGAGCACTGCGTTATTTATTTTAACCATATACTCAAGCTCCTATAGTTGCTCTTATAAAAAAATTGTAGCATGTAAAACTGTAACTAAGCTCAATTTAGTTGTTTTCTTAACTCCTCGTAAGCTCGAGTTTCGAGCTTAAGGTGAACCTTGTGCGCTTAGGAGTCAATCTTTACTTGAAGATTTATTTTACTTAATAGTACAGTGAAAGATAATTAATTTGACTTTAAAATTATAATTACCCAATTTTAATTTCTATTTTATACATTCCTTTGAAACTTATAGTAAAACCGGGAATTTTATATAAACTGACTTTCGAAAACAATGTCTTTGCTGTTGCTGGTCTCTTACTTGTTTTATTTCCTATATGATAGTGTTTTAAGTACCTAAGCTGCGTTAGCTGCTGACGCAGCTTAGGTACTTAAAACACTATCATATTTAGAGAAATAAACTAGTTTGAAGTTACATATCTAATCTTCTTCCAGTTGTGTGAGTTAGGCGTAGAATTGCAAATAATAAAGGTGAATAAAGGTGAACCGAACTAATTAAAGTAAACGGGGGTTCGGAAGTCGTTTTCCCGTATAATAAAACTGTGAATACATTAATTATCAAAACGACAGATTGGTATGTAGCACAGTCGTGTATGAATGAATATTTAACTTTTGCATGTCGCATGAAAATATTAATAGGTACAATTTACGTTTCAAATAAACGAGGACGGATAAGCCGTTGTTCGGTTGACCGATGTCATTCAAATATTTATTTATTTATTTAAAAACTTCTTGCACAAAATAGTACATTGGCGGACTTAATGCCAAAGGCATTCTCTACCAGTCAACCATTGGGTGGTGCAGAAACAATGTGGTAGGTGCACAGGAGAAGAGGTTAAACAGACTAGAGAAAAATAATTATCATCAAGGGTAAATACAATACATAGAACTATAAAACACTATATAATTATAAAAACTATATATATTACACATATATATATATATATACATACATATAGATAAATATTAAATTACTGCTGTAGTGATTCTGCTAACTTTGTTGTTATATGTTCACGAACTTTTTTTTTAAAGGATAAACGATTCTTAGCCATCCTGATTCCAAGAGGCAGTGCATTCCAAAGTTGTATGGACTGCACAAAGAAAGAAGAATGAATAAAGTTGGAACGGTGTTGGGGGCAATGTGCAACACTGTAAAACATAGGTTCGCAACGGAAGTGGTACCGCCCCTCAGTGAGCGCTGGAGCTTTTCATGGAGGGCGGTAGCGGGTCCAAACGAAAATGGGGGGCGTTATTTGGATATTTGTTACATAATAAATCCATAACGACCTTATAGATGTTATTTGGCGCAGATGTAGATAGTATATTATGTACCCTTGTATCTGCCTCTTTGCCTTTATTTTTTTCTATCTTCTGACTTCTCTTGCAGGTCTACTAGAAGAGAATTCTTGAGAAGTAAACAGTACTTTGTACATAGCTGTTTGTCAGTTTTATTTTATTTAAATATCCTCTGTGTGTATGTGTACATAAATACATAAAAAATGAGCTACCTGCGGCTCAACTTATAAAATTTGTATAATTTAGGTACTACATTATTTTTTATTGCAAAATGGCATACAGTACATAAAAGGTTGGAATTCTCTGCTGCCTAGTATTAATCTCTACGAATAATAAACATACAAAATGTTAAATCGAATGTACTCATTACTAAATAAAAAATACATTTATATTTACCATAAGGACATAGACATCGGTAACTGGCGCCATTGAGTGGTTGCGTGAGATCGACACATATGCCGTTGTTGAGGCACGGGGACGGATTGCACGCGTCTCTGTCCTCGCAGTGAGAGCTCACGTAGCCGGGGCAGCATTGACACTCGTAGCCATCCTACAAACAACACGTAGATAACGATGACACGTGCCAACACCACGGCTTTATTCATCACAAAAATAGTGTATGTGGAAAAGCTGTGAAAAGCCTAAAGTATATCGAACACAAAGTTTGATGGGATACTGTTTTTGTTTTTATTTAATATAATATCATTTAATTATTATTTTATTATAAGATATATTGTCGTAAGTAATTGTTTATAATTTTGATGCGCAAAGTTTAAGCGAGCACCCATGAATGCCCGGTTGGGTTAGGTTTATATTATAAAAATAACATTTTCATTTACGTAATAGGCGCGTGCCGCAATTAGGAGTGCCACGGGCAGCGTGGTGTCGACCACTGGACTAGATCGCAAATGTGAGTAGGTATAGTGTCTAATAAATAAGCATCTAATAATGCAGTGGATGAATATTTTATTTATAGAAGCATTTTATTAGGTTAGTTTAATAGTCCAGATTGTGAATATCGCTACGGTGAAAAGCTATACGGTAGCACAAAGAATTGCTACAACTAACATGATTTTTATTATTTATCTCATATTTTATTTTATTTATAAAAGCTTTATATAGAATGAACGCGTCTCTGTCCTCATAGTGAGAGAGTCGACGTATCCGTGGATATCCAGAATTGACACTTAGAACCTTAATCAAGCAACATGACATCGTCGATAACTTTAGCACTTTCCAACACCGCTTTATAGATCACAAATATATACGGATGCACTTTAGGCACTTCGAACAGAATGTTCGATGGAATATTGTTAATGTTATTATTTGATTACTTTATATGTACTTATTTTGTTATAGAAGATGTTATTGGATTGCATGTCGGTCCTGGCAGTGTGATTCGGGTTTTTTTCAGAGGGAGATAATTATATAGTTAGCCACGACGCTTTTGCTACTTCACCAAGCATAAGGGCGAGCAGAGCTCCAGTCTTATTAAACGGTTTATAAACTACGAACTAAGCAGCCTGCGCAAGAGGGCGTCCCTTGTGGGACTTGGACCTCGGCTCAGGACAGGCAATTCAGGGGAAATTCAGGAATTATGACTTTAGATTTTGAGGGGATTTTTTTGTAACTGTCGCACTACCTACCTGATGTGATTCGGGATAGCATTGTAAATAAGTATAACAAGTTCCAACACCGCAATTAATAGATAGAAATGTTTTTTTTTTTTAATTGAAGATTGTTTAAGATGATTTAAGAAACATGAGTCGGAATACACCTATTTTATTCCTCGCACTGTAAGTCCAAGCAGGTACCTAACTATAAGCATTGACAACGGTAGCCTTCACAAACAACACGACATAAACATGGTACGTTCCAACACCATTTTATGGACTAGTTAAATGGAATCACGAATAGGAAATTTATGTCCGAGGAAGAGCTGTGAAGTTTTATCACTATACGCATTTAACGGAGAGTTGATGGATTGTTGTTATAAATCTTATTGGTTTAACAAATTTAAAAGACTAGATAGGAATTATGATAGGAATTATTTCCTTATTTCGTATTTTGTACTTAACTTACTTAATTATTGGTCCAATAATTCAGTCAAACATTGCTATCAGTTACGTTACCTTATCAACAGTTTCATTAAGTATTTGACGTTACGGTGCTACATGAAGGCTATATATAGGTTAACTAGTATTCATAATTTTACTTAAATAAACAGCGTCACGAGTACAAAAATCTAAGTCTTATTCATACATTTATATATTGTGATACATGATAGTTAGAAGCTGACTAGCGGTCCTGACTTCATTATGTAACGCACATTGCTCTTTCTCTTAATAAAAATAAATATATTTATTTTTAAAAAAAAACAACGCATGATCGCGCTTCCTTTCAGTAGATCACGATTGCACTATTGCACAAGCTTCAACAATAGGACAGCTTAGCATAGAAAAACAACCTCAAAATTGTAATCCTCAAAGCTTAATAAACTAGAAAACATTATAAATAATACCGCTTTTGATCTCCAAAAGCGGTATTATTTATAATGTTGTCTGCAGACCACACTTACCATTGAAACGTTAGTGTAGCATACGCCCTTGCCAGAACAGTCTTGAGCCTCGCCACAATTGTCCGACTTCACCGTCACTTTCAGTCTAACACATTGAGATTTCCAGTTCTCAGAGACAACTGCAACATTTCAAATTAATTAACTATTTAAAAGCGATGTAACAAAATTGTTCCTAGTTTCCTCTAATATGTAATATAGGTGCATATTTAAAACTAATAAAAATTATTAAATTAACTAAGAATAAAACTAAAATAAGATAAAAGGGAGGGAAACAAGAGGGCGTAAAAAAAACGCTCCGCATCGATATTCGTCGGGAGAGCCAAGAAGGCTGGCAGAATTGCCACGTTGAATCGCAATGCTTAAACGTTTTGCTAAATACAAGTTAGCTCTGGTCACGGGTGACGTCGACCAAGCGTTTCGAAAGTTTTTTAAAAAGTTTGTGAGCGGTGAGAAATATAGGTAATATAAGTAACATAATATAGGTTATATGCCTATATAGCAAAACCTTAACTTTTGTACACACAGAAATTGTAATCACATTATTTATGCGTTTCATGTGCTATTATGTATTTTTTGTGGTAATACTTAACATTTATTATATTTATAAATTTAGAAAAGTAAAAAAAACCTATTGTGGGGTCGTACCCAGAGTAGACCTCTGGGTACGACCCCACAATAGGTTGTTTTAGATTCTTTGTTTTCAATGCATTTTCTATTATTTCCAACAGGTTTATGGTATTTAAAAATAATTTAAAAAACTGCTCCCGATTATAAAATAGATCTACATTTGCACTAATCTTCTCTAAAAATCTTTCTGTCATAAATCCTTTACCAAAACATATTTTATTTCGCTTTAGACCAGGTGAGATATGGATAACAATATATTTAAGTATGACCTCTTGAGACGAACCGAAATTGTATTGATAGAATATGAAATTAAGATTTTTATAAAGTGTTACTCGAAATAGGTCAATTGATATGTTGTTATGACAACAATTTATTCCATTAAAACTGGCTTGATTGCAAAATAATACATGTGAGTAAAAACTAGAAGCAATTTATTTTTAATAAATACCTATATGAATCAAAAATGGAAAAAATAAATAATAATACTCGTTACATTTACTGTATGCTATTAAAATATTTCTTGTTAAAATATAAGTACCTAGTAAATATACCTAATTAAATTGTAAGCTCAAAAAGTTGCAACGCGCCGCGCCTCTAACAATGTACACTACAATTACGTTAACGCCACCTATTTTTCACCTGAAGCATTAATAGTAATTTTAAACCTTTATTCGAATTACTAGTTAGAAACTGAATAAGAATGTTAGCTACGGCAGCTAAATTAACGACCTCATCCTTCAAGACAGACCTTCGTGAACGTTTTATTAAGTTGAAACAAAAGAAAATAATGACTTGTGTCGAGTTATGCGAATAAAGCCTGCATCAGATTATCCAAAACAGAAAATCCTTGTTTAAAATAAAGCTCCAAACAGTACTTCATTATAATATTTATTTCGACGTGAAATTAATGAAAAAATATTCACATCACAGTATTGCTGTTAAATTCAGACTTTACCTACTGAAAACGACACGACTGACGTACACAAATATATAATAATAATATTATAATTTTAAATTGAATGAATTTAAATATCTCAGACGCATAAGGACGGAAGTTTATTTTTTAAATTGTAAATAGGTTAGCGTTTGACTACACCCTGCCTGATGTTAAGCATCGGAATAGCCTCGTATGGAGCACGCTTACCAAGAAGGAACCGGTTTACTCTTGATTTGAAGAGACCCATTTGTACTTATCGGGAAATATAGACCCCGGCAAGGAATTAAACATACTATATACTTCAGAAGCACCTGGTCGTTAGTTACGTTAGTGTCTGTTTACGACAAAGGCACATACGACGAATGTTTCTGACGTATAATGGCACATCCAACCTTATGCCTCTAAGCTCTAGATACAAGATTAAGTGTGTTTTTAATTTGCCTACTAATACATGCCAAATGCCAGTGACTGTGTTATTGCATGTTAAAATGTATTCACTAAAAATGCTAAATAAAACAAATCATTTATTTCTTAAGGGCATTTTGGAATATATTAAAATAAAAAATAAAATAAAAATCATTTTTATTTACGTAAACCTATTACAGGCACTTGCAAATAGTCAAAACAATAATTTAGTATTAAGTATTATTTAGATAATATCATATTTTATAATATTATTATTATTAATTATCATATTTTATAAATTTTCAAATTAAACAAGTATTTAAGTTATTATTTTAATAATATTTTAGTCTTAACGTCTTAGTTTATTATTTAACTATATTGTGTCAAATAGCTTGTTCTGTCTATAGTAGGTTAGAACAATTGTCATTATTTAGGTGGACCATGAGTATATAACGACGGACGCGCTTTAATGCTACCACCGGATCCAATACGCCCCAACTGAGAAGATCCGGCGAAACAAACTCAGTGGGTTATTCTACTGCCGGTTTTAACACGACCCACATGAGACGGTCCGGCGAAACATACTCAAATGGGCAGAACGTAGGTTTTGGTCCAGTTACTTTAACTATTTATTGGCATACACATTTTTTGCCCAAACGGTTGTCTTTGAAATATTTGTTTATTGTGTTTTTATACTAATAGAAAAATAAAAGAATTTGAGACAGAACTAGCGGTCTATGAATATAATATATTATAATGTAAGTAGGTCAATTACAGATAGTTCACAGAACATCACACTATTATGCGTACTACTATTTTATTTGGGTACAGGGTCTCTAGGAAGTGTTACGCACGTAGGTTTATGAAGCCAAACGTCTTTATCCTCAATATAGTCCTTAATGCTATAATAGCCTTTAGATATGAGGACCCGTTTAATATATACTTTAAAAGTTGGATCAGGCAAATCAGTTACATGACTAGGGAGTTTGTTATAAAACCTAATGCAATTTCCCATAAATGATTTATTGGTTCTACTAACTCTAAAACCGGGTATGGCAATTTTATGTTTATTTCTCGTGTTAACATTATGAATATCACTTTTTTTGCTATATTGATCTATATTTTTTTTAACAAAAATGATATTTTGGTATATGTATTCAGAGGGAACGGTAAGAATATTAATCTCTTTAAACCTGGTACGCAAGGAGTCGCGACTACCTAAACCGTAAATAGCCCTAACTGCTCTTTTTTGTAATATAAAAATACTATTGACATCAGCGGCTGACCCCCAAAGCAGTATTCCATAGGACATAATGCTATGAAAGTACGCGAAATACACTAGTCTAGCAGTTGCTTCGTCTGACAATTGCCTAATTTTCCAGACAGCATAAGATGCGGAGCTAAGTCTACCGGTTAATTTTTCAATATGAGGGCCCCATTGCAGTTTTGAATCTAATGTTATACCTAGAAAAACTGTTGATTGAACTAGGTCTAACGGTTCTCCATTTAATGAAGCAATTGGTTTAGCGTTAGTTACATTTGGGAGCACAAATCTGACGCATTTAGTTTTACCCGCGTTTAATAAAAGATTATTTGAAGAAAACCAATGTGAAAGTATACTAAGTGTTTTATTCTGTTCAATAAGGTTAGTATCTTTTCTACTGACTTTAAATATTAATGAGGTATCGTCAGCAAAAAGAACTATATCTGACAGTTTATTTAAAATGTATGGCAAATCATTTATGTAGACTAAGAATTTATGTAGAACAGAAAAGGACCCAGAATAGATCCTTGGGGCACGCCCATTTTCATCAAATGCTCTTTCGAAGCAACGCCGTCTACGTATACTATTTGTTTCCTATCAGATAAATAGGATACAACAAGATCAAGCGATTTTTCAGTCATTCCATAATATTTTAACTTCAGAACGAGCGTCTCATGATTTACACAGTCGAATGCCTTGGAAAGGTCACAGAAGACTCCAAGAGCATCTTGCGACCCCTCCCAAGCCTCTAGTATGGATTTAATCAGAGTGCATCCCGCGTCCTGAGTTGACCGGCCTTTAGTGAATCCAAATTGCCTATCGTGCAATATCCCATTTAGATTAAAATGTGTCAACATTTGATTAAGCATAATCTTTTCAAATACTTTACTTAGAGTTGGTAATATCGAGATAGGTCTATAGTTAGTCGCGTTATTTGAGCAACCTGATTTAAATATCGGCACTATTTTACTAATCTTCATTAAGTCAGGGAATACTCCATCAGTTATGGATGTATTAAAGATAGCCGCTAGAATAGGAGCGATATTTTGTATTACTGTGTCAATAGCTTTAACAGAAAGTCCCCACAAGTCTTCTGTGCCTTTCATTTTAATTGTTCGGAATGCCTTTACAATATCAACATCATTTATTGTCCGGAAGCCGAATTTAGACACGTCTGATTTAATGTTCGCTTTTAATAGTCTTTCAGCTTCCTGAGGGGAAGATGATAGGTATCTAGTGGTATCCATTGGTATATTAGTAAAAAAATTAGCAAAAAAATTAGCAATAATATTTTTATCTGAGACTAACTTATCACTGATATTTAAGTTTATACTTTTATCTTTTATTTTGTTTTTACCAGTCTCAGTATTAATTATTTTCCACGTTGACTTTATTTTGTTATCCGATTTTCTTATTAATTCACTCATATAAAGTGACTTTGCCTGAATACAAACTTGTTTAAAAATTTTAGAATATGTCCTAACAGTATTTATAAAATTGTCATCAGTTGTGTAGGACCTTACATTATATAATTCATACAAAACATCTCGGCTCCGTCTTATACCTTTGGTAGCCCAAGTATTAAATTTTAATTTATTAGGATCGATTTCTAACCGTTTAATTTTACAAACTCTCTCAAATTCCTCATGAATTGATTGAGCTAATGTATTATACATAGCATTAGAACTACTGCCTGAATCCAAAGTTTGTTGACACAATCTCGTTTTTAAATTATGACTAAACTTATCTAGGTTTTTCTTTGTGAGGGGTCTGAAACTAATAATTGATTTTTCTATATTCAATGCGTTACTAACTTTAACAATTTGGCACTTGTGGTCAGAAGGAACACCAGTTACCAAACTTTTATCGGCTACCTCAAAGTTTGTGATAATATTATCAATGCAGGTGGCCGTTGTTGGTGTAACTCTAGTAGGCTCAGAATACAAACAGTTTAGATTAAAAGACATAAAAAGAGCCAGAAAACTATTTTTTTCTGTTGAATCTACCAATATATCTATGTTAAAGTCACCACAGATCAATATGTTTTTATTACTTTTGAATTTTTTAAGTATATCTTCCATTGTAGTTATAAAATGTTGGAAGTCTGACGAAGGTGGTCTGTATATACATATTATATAGTAAAGCTGTGTTTCAACACAAGCGACCTCACAAATCCGATCTACTGACATACTGCTAATATCTCTACGTTCTTTAAATTTCAAACCATCTCGCATCAATATAAGTACACCTCCACCCTCAGCAGAGACCCTGTTATTGAAACTAGCAACCGTATAGCCATTTATATTAAAACCCATCTTGTGTGCTTTCAGCCATGTTTCTGTAAAGCATACAATGTCAATATTATATTTTTCATTAAAAAGTTCTACATCTATTAACCTCGAAGTTCGCTGACTCAACAGCATTTGCAGTCAAATTGGTTTCAACTCTGTTTTCGCGCATGAATTGCTTTTCTGTATGTATTTATTCAACCTTATCTATATTGGACACATTGCTCACAAAGTGGTAATGCGGTTAACCGTACATGACAAGGCCTTTAGTCAAATTCATTATAGTCCAACTCAAATGGGTTACCAACTGGATATTTCCGGACAAGAAAATACGGCTGAAATTTAGCTAAAAAGCCCTCTCTGTAGCCACAAAAACCATTCAAGTCATATATAATTGCGAGAATGCTATTTTGCTCTAGTGAAAATTTAAAAACATTTATCAAAATCTACTATTACGACATTAATGCAGTGACCTCAAAATATAGTGGGAGTTAATCGAAATTATGCATAATATTGCTGATATAGAACTGCATAGGCATTTGTAATATATATTTCACTGTCCTTTGCATGCCCGATGGCAATAACCTAACGAGAGTGTTTGTGAATGTATGTTGGTATATGAATATTGATAATGTGCTCAGTAGTGAAACCTAAAATGTTAACATTTCTGAATATATTATCGCATCATCAGCCATTAAAACGTCCACTGCTGAACATGGACCTCCTCCCAAGGGAGGGCTTTGCAATAGTCAGTAACACACAAAGAAGCGCTGCTACCCGTTCCCTGGTATACAATTAATATAGATGATAGTATTCCAGTCTTAACCAACAGCTTAAGAGACCCGGAAAAAAATCTTAGAATTTATACAAAGATATCTTGTTCGGCGTGGGAATCGAACCCAAGATCTCTTAAACAAAAATGGGAGCCTATTACCGCAACGCCACTTATTATCTACGATACTTTAAATAATCGAGTTACTATTACGGCCTCTATCACACCTAAAAGTTAAATAAAAGCGTTTTGTCCAATAACAAAGTTAAAAGATATCGAATAAAACTCAATGCTCCCCGCTGCTGACTACGGCACGCAATGTGTGTACCCACGAAAAGGAATTCCTCGCATATCTATTGTGCGATCGTCGAATGAAACCGTAGTTGATCTTTTCCCTCGCAGTTCCTTCCGTTTCCCGGTCTATAATACACATATCTTCACCATTTCATCGCCTCGAGTTTTAATAGCATTTATTTTTCACGGAACATTGAAACCGAACAAACTTCAACAGTGATATATTGGTATTGGTATGAGTATAAAATCGAGTTATAGCCGCAATATGGTTCCACTAGGTAAGTATTTATAGAAAATGTCATAAATGTTTTAAATTCTATAGGTATCAGAGTTAATAGTTACGGTTTAACACCAAATTGAGAAATGAATGAAGAGCCGTGAATGAACTTTTGTTACTTATATAAGAAATAATTATGTACAATAAAACGGAATACCTATTACCTCAATAGTAGGTACGTAACAAACAAATACCTATAAGTAAATTATCCCCCTCAGTGAGATCCTTTTCGTAGAGTGTGAAGAGTTTAGCCCCGTGCTCATCCAACGGTGTAATATCCAGCAACATTCCCTCGGACACGTCACAATGCTCGTGTCCCTGCCGCGTCACTTGGTACACAGCCGGCTGCAGCGGCGTGCGATGTACCCTGAAAAATCAATCTATGTAGCGGCATGGTAAGCTCCCACGGGTCACTGCCTAAAGCTGACGTGAACAATATAGGTCATCGCGAGTTTTCATCTATAAAAATTACTGACCTTTCCCCTTCGGGGTGGGTATTGTTCGTATCGTGAGTGCTATTATTCTTGACTTCGACCTGGCCGAAGGTGTCGAGTAGCAAGGAGTCCGCGATACGAACGATAAGAATATCTCCGCTCTGAATGTCGGCGGAACCCTCCCACGACACGATGACCGGGGGGCACTCCTCGTCGGCCGCACCCGGCGTCGCGGTCGCCGCGCCACTCCCCGCGCACTCCTCCGCCATCCACACCGCAAAAGTCACACATATTAATAAATCGTTAAGTAAACCTCTATGAATTATAATAGGAATGGTCTTGGTTTACATTGTTACTTCATTGGTACTTCAACATTCATTACACAAAAGGAATAATTCATAACACAGTGCTCGAGAAGCGTTGAAGTCCGACAACACTCTACCTAAATGAAAATTGTATTTTTTGCGTGTATGAATCGTCTAGGTTGGAAAAAGGCTGCTAGTGCGAATATTATATGATTAATGATTGATATCACTATGTTTTATGTATGATACGAAGTCCAATAAAATGAGATGATAAATATAAAATAGAGCATGTTTCTTAAATATATAAGGTGCTTCCAAAATATATGCCGTCCCTTAAACAGAAGATAGTATCAAAAATGTTATTTTAGCATTGAATAAATTCTTTGTGGTCGCACCCCCCGGTGCATCACAGATTGAGAGGAGCCTTGCCTCGTTTGTTTTATGTATTTTTTCTTTAGAAACCTCCAATTTATAAGGCAATAATAATAAAGCTGAAGTCTCTTTTTGCCTTTCGTCTCCGGGTCGTCCACTTAGTAAAAAAGGTTGTAGGTTAGCTAAGGTAGGTTCATCGCCGGACTGACCGAGGACTGCGTTGCCTCCCTTCACCTATGATCCCGTGCATGTGCTGTGTGTGCCAGTGACCACACCTCTTTGACTCCAGTGGCGAGCTCCATAACGGCGCCAGCGAGTGTCAGTCATTAAATTGTACAATAATTTACTTAATATCATATCACGTATTATTGAATAAGCTGGTGGACGGATTGCATAAACGTCATAAACAAGAATTAATTTATTATAAATATATGTGAATTATTGGGAGCTACTTAGTTAAATTTTTAACTTTGTAATTCTGACGTGTGTATGTAAATAACAAATTTGTTGATTAAATTTCATAGGTAGGTGCCCTATACCTATATAAAAAAACTTATAGCCAGGTAAATTGTTCATCTAAGAGATTAACAATTTACTGGATAGTTACAAATGGAACGTTGGAGGAATTCTTTGAAATGTGGGACAAAATATCAGGACAATCGAGGAATAAACCTGTGTGCTAACAATTACGTTAGGTATGAATTCAGATACATCTTCCAATACAAACAATGTTTAGCATATCTAAATATTAAAACAGAACTAACATAAAAGTTTTCCTTTGTCTGCGCCGTGTATTCGGTACGGACATAGTTTAACTTTAAAATATTAGTGGTGTGTAAAGTTGTAACTTTTATTACAATTTCTGCTCACGGACAGCACTGGACTAACCCACGTCCAATGCAAATAACCCAGGAAGATTGTTTAATTGTACAGCATATAGTTTCGTTTTATTGTTTTAATTCCAGTTCAAACATCAAAATAAAAAAGTTTCTTTATAAAAAGTAATTAAGATTGAGATAATTACTTCGTGTATTCGGGATATTAAAGTAAGTAGGTGTCTAATTTAACCCAGTTACCTACGTCGTGCTACCAAAGTATATGCTATCACTTTAACAGTGGATAGTGTGACGTATAGTAATTATGTAAGTAAACATTTTAAAAATAATATTATTTACATATAATATTATTTCTCATACAAAAATTATACGAAATTGGTTGTGCTGGCCCACCTTTCAGAGAATCGCGGAGTGAGAAGCCTTACATTGCACTTTTATATTGCGATTTTAATGTAATTTTATGGTAAGTAAAAAAAACTTGGCAAAATAAAATTTATAATTTTACAAAAAATCTTCACTCACGTAATCACTACTACACATGGAAGCAGTTTCTTTGTTTTAATTAAAAAGTATGTAAGCGAAGCTTTGAACCGTTATATTAAAGAGCTTTCTGCTTTCTATGCAATTTTGTCCCATAAAGTTATGTAACAGCAGATTTTGTCTGCTCGTAGGTGCGTCATATATTTTAGGTCAATACGTTTGCACCGAGATATTGAAGGAGTTCCATGCCATGTAATGCATAATGCCGCAGTTTGTTCTTAGTCTCTCCAAGGATTACCATCTTATGTTTCCGTGAGAATACAGAATGCAACGTTGATAGCACTGGCTTTCTTAGGATCAAAACTTAATACATAATAAATAAAATTCTATTCTCTAGTTCGAATTATAGTGCCAAATTTAACTCAAACTAAACTTTCGCGTTTTGTATAGATACAGAGACGGTTTGTACACATACTTATTTATAGTAGACACGGGAAGACAACAAAAATAAAAAGTAAAACGACCAAGTGGGAGTAGTTGCCTAAACCCGCGCTATTTGAAAACGCCTTTGCTTACATCAGTCTATTCATGCCTTTTTTTGCGGACGTACGTGTATGTATGTCATTAACCAGGAGGCTTTTGCTACTTCACCGGGCATAACTATTCGTGACTACGACTGGTGTAACCCATGTCGAAATGCCATCATCATCATCATCATCTGCCCGTATAACGTCCACTCATGAGGGAGTTTTGCCATAGCCACCACGCTTGGCAGGCGGGTTGGTGACCGCAATATTATTTTGTAACACACAAGGAAGCGCTGCTGCCCGTTTTCTTGTATACGATTGATATAGAAGATGTTTTAACAATTGGGACCAACGGCTCAACGTGCTTTCCGAGGCACGGAGGGTAGTCACTCAGCCATCCAGACACGGAAAGAAATCCTTGAATTCGCACTAAGATTTCTTGTCCGAAATTGTCTGGTCTTATCGTGGGGATCGAACCCAAGACCTCCGAGATTTAAAACGAGCCAAATACCGCTACGCCACGGAGGTTGTCGAAATGTCGGATTAATAAAAAGGTAATGGATTGCCTTAAAATACCGCGATAGATAATGTATCTACAATAAAATACTAAAGATTTCATAACATAATAGTTATTTTCATTTCATTCATTTCATATTTTCATCTAGTGTATATCGTGCAAGCCAAATTTTCCTAACCTTTTTCATCACAAAATAATTAAAAGCCTAATCGAAATCCTTTTTTGTCGCAATTTAACAGAGACACAACATTCTCCCCAATACATTAATAATGGATCAGACGTTTTCCTTAACAGAAGTAATGAATAGAGTTAAACCACTGGAGCAAAAAAAGAGCTTTTTTTCCTTATTTCTGCTTCAGAGAGACGATTTATGGTTTATGTATTTGACCTCGGTATACGCCGCGCTGTCACGATCAAAGTTGTGCGTACAAGAGTATTATGTCTGGAATTAACTAAGGGAGCGAAACAAAATACATTGTATAAATTGCTCATGCAGATTAAGCGTAATACATTAATGTACATTTTATTTATTACCGACATAACTATAGATCATTACAAGAGTATAATAGCGGCTTTAAATTAAGATATGCTCGTAAAATATAAGTGGGGTAAACATGACACGAAATCAAAGTAAAAAATTGACGGGCATACATATATGCCCGTCAATTTTTTACTTTAATTTCGTGTAAATATCCATGTAAATTTATACTAATTTTTATAAAGCTGAAGAGTTTGTTTGTTTGCTTGAATGCGCTTACCTCAGGAAGTACTGCTCCGATTTGAAAAAATATTTCAGTGTTAGATAGCGCATTTATTGAGCTATAAATTTAACATATACAGGGTGTCCCAAAAGGTTAAGTAGCTGGGAAAGGGGGTGACAGGGGTGGACACAATGGTCACTAGAAAAATAAAAAATAAATCCGCTCTGGGTATTAAAAAAATGCATTTTTTTAAAAACTTAAAATTTTACACCTTTTTATTTTTGATGTTGATGTTGATGACCTTGTTGTTATTGAAGATTACATAACAGCATTTTTTTTAAATACAGCCATATTTGTAGGTACAGTTAGCACAAGGTGTAAAATTTTTAGTCTTTTAAAAAATGCCATTTATTTTTTTAAACACCCAGAGGGAATTTTTTATATTTTTCTGGTGACCCTTGTGACCAACCCTATCACCCCCCTTCCCAGCTACGTAATCTTTTGGGACACCTGTATATAAAGGATCATCATCAGCCCGTATAACGTCCACTGCTGAACATGGGCCTCCTCCCGAGGGAGGGTCTTTGCCATAGTCACCACGCTTGGCAGGCGGATTGGTGACCGCAGTGTTATGTTGTAATACACAGGGGAAACGTTGCTAACCGTTCCCTGGTTCGTTTGTTATAGATGATGTTATAACAATCGGGCCCAACGGCTTAACGTGCTTTCCGAGGAGGGTAGTCCCTCAACCAACCAGACCCGGAAAGAAATCTTAGAATTTACACAAAAATTTCTTGTCTGGTGTGGGGATCGAACCCACGACCTCCGTGATTTAAAGCGAGCCAATTACCGCTACGCTACGGAGGATGGCTATATTTAATTAGGAAGTTTTTATGGGAGGTACTTAGGTGAAAACGTAAATAAAACAAAACAAATATTGTGATGTTCACAAAACAAAAACTAGATTTTCTGAATACACAGGTAAAAATATTGCGGCTTTTTACGAATTCATGACCGTGACATAGGTTTACTTATTGCGTTGTCACGCCAACCCAACACGAAGCCTTCAACCAGATTTATTCTTTATCTTAAGGTTCAACCTATTGTCTTGGTTAGGTTACTATCTACTCGGCCACTACCCGTGGGAGTTGTCTAACCGAATCTAATATTACCTACGTTAGGGTAAAGTCCCATGACATCTGAATCTCACACACAATTATATAGATACCAATTGGGACTTCATCTATTTTGATTTTATCTGTATTGTAAATTAGGTGTTGGAATCTTTCACGTTTTACTTAGCACAACGATGAAATTAAGTCATATGATTCCTCCCTACATTTGCTATGTGTAGTGCAGTACTTTATTATAGCCTAATTGATAATCTAGGCTTTAGTCTATTTATGTCTGTTCTCCAAAATCAATCCGTCCATATTGTGTCATTGGGTTGCATTTTAGATAACTAGATTCCCACACGGTTTCACCCACGTAGCACCCATTCCCGTGAGAACTTCATAATTGAATATAGCCAATGTTCAGCGGAGATAGTGTAGCTTCCCAAGGGTAAAACAATTTTTTTTTTTTAGATTCTTTATATATACTCTAATAGCTTACCGCGCGCTGTTTTAGCCCGCATAACTCTCGTTTCCATGAGAATACCCTCGCTCGGGAGAAGGTCCATGTTCAGCAGTGGATGTTATACGGGCTGATGATGATGATGATGATAGATATATGCGATATACGCCTCCGATAAGTTTTTTTAAATCCTCTCCTACGAAGATGAAAAGGGGTGACAAACTCTGTATAAAAACATCGAAATCTACGCGGACGGAGACGCAGGCAACAGTTAGTATTACTTACACTTTCACATTTATAACATTGTCTAGGTGACTTTACAAATTGCTGAACAAGAATAGGTATATAACATTTATTATTTAAAAGGCAATGTAAAGAATGTGAATTCTTTGAGTGCTGATCGAAGTCAGTTACTGCGACAAAAGATTGGTATCTTCTATCCATCAATGTCAACCGAAGAATTTGTCCGTCACCGACTTTCTGATACTAACCCCTAAATAGAATAGAATAAAACCTGGGGGTAATAACGTATCGATATCGATGTTACGATGATTTCCAAAAAAATCATCGTAATATCGATACGATATAACGATGTTTATGCAGTTTATGGCAAGCCTAATCAACCTTAGGCTTGCCATAAACTGGAACTACTTGAATGATTTGAAAATTTCTTTCACCATAAGAAAACTTCTTTATCTAGAAGTAACATCTTTACTTATATATAAAGCTAAAGAGTTTGTTTCATTGAATGCGCTAATCTCAGGAACTAATGGTTCGATTTGAAAATCTTTCATTGTTAGATAGCCCATTTATCGAGAAAGGCTATAGGCTACATTTAATTATGAAGAATTCAGAAAATTTACAAAAAAACTAACTGTCAAGGCTAGTTTAAGTGGGAAATGTAAATAGTTAGTTAATTAATGCACTGCATGTCTTACTTCACACAAAGAAGCTGTATGACGTAAAAGCCTATTTGAAAACCTACAAGTACCTAAACAGCTTAAGGAACTTGGTATTATATGGGAACAGCTTTTTTTAAATACAAATTCCTTTATAAAAACATTTTACAAACTGAACATGAGCCTCATCCGGAGGGGGGGTTTTGCCATAGTCACCACGACTGGCTGGCGGGATGGTGACCGCAGTTTTATGTTGCAACACACAAGGAAACGCTGCTGCCCATTCCCTGGTTTATATGCTGGCTTCTTAAAGATGATGTAACAATCGGCGTTACGTGCTATCCGAGGCACGGAAAATAGTCCCGCAACCGCACAAATCTAAGATGTAGGTAGGTATACAAAGATTTCTTGTCCGGCGAATCCACGACCCCTGAGACTTAAATCGAAACTTATACCGCTACGCCACGGAGGTATATTAACATTTTACCTTATCAGCTAATTACATTTTCTAAAGAATCAAGAATTTAGATGACCGCTTATTCTCGAATCCGAGATTTAACGTCTGAGTTGTAGTTGTAGGCAGTGGTCTAAATTCTCGATTCTTAAAATAAAACATAATATTTATAACATAATATGTAAGAAAATATTTTGTGATTATTACTTACAGTGACTGGTAGGTTGAGCTCGTGGGTTTCGTTGCCACGCCAGAGGCGGGATTCGCGCGGCAGCACGGCGAGATCACAATCTATTGCCGCCAGCCTCTCTTGAAGCCGCGCTGGTGAATGCGCCCCGAGGGCACTAGAGCTAGTGTTTAACTTTTGCCTTCTTGCACTTTTCACTACCCCTTTTGTGCTTGTGTACACTTTAGTAGTTGAATGGCGAGAGGTAGTGGGACTCTCGGTCGCGTAAGCTTTTGTTGTTTTTGAGATCGTCTTTGTAGTTGAAGATTTAGTCGACGGAGCTGCGGTACTCTCTAATGGTTTCGTGTAAAGCTTTATAAGTGGTGAAGTCGATGGAGATTGGAAACTTGATACAGTATTAATCTCGTCCTTAGTAGTGAGAGCCAGCTCACAGTAGCAGGCGCCGACTAATGAGAGGATTAACGCAGTCGCCATTAGGGAAAAGTGCGGCGTCGTTATCTGGGCACTCATATTGATTTGGTTGATCATGCTTGTTACTATTATTTGACTAAAGTGTACTGTGTCTGTTTCTGATGTATCTTAAATGTCTATTTGGCACGATCACTGTGTGTGTAGATTCATAAAATTCTAGTGGACCTGGTAAAACAGAAAAGCATAGAATGTATAATGGATATTTTTTAAATCAATTGTTGTGTGCTAACTAAACGATATTGATGCCGCACGTGATAAATATAAGAAAGTATTAAGAGAAAAAAAAATTTTAAATCTAAATTTAAATCATTTATTTCGTTTATAACCGGAACGGAAAGATTTTATGTCCGACATGGGGATCGAAATCTCCTTCAGTAGTACGACATAGCTCCAGACTAGACTACTAAATTAATACTACGGTAAATTATATATAAAATAATATCAAAGTTACAGTCAGCTATAAATAATTCATTCTTTACTGGTACGTAGGCGTTAGTACCTACACGTAGCTACAACAGTCTGAAAATCTTCACATTTCCATAAAACAAACAAGTGACACAAATAACTTGTTCGTCTACTTTTATTCATATAACAAATTTTTATGGTCTTATATTTATTCACTGAGTGGATGAATCTAAGAAACATAAAAATATAAATTAGGTGATTGGATTCCGAACACTAGAGACTCCGGTGCTTTTGGCATAATTTTGTTGAAGCACATTTTGATCAATATTTTTAGACTTTGTCGTTTTCTGCTCTACCGTGTGGTGTAAGAGGCAACTGTACTGTAAAAGAGATGATCATCTGTGGTGTGGATGGGCAGCAATATTCATCAGCTCCAGAATATTTACCACCTCAATGTGATTACAAATCCGCCTGCCTGAAATATCCCTTAACGATCCTGCCAAGGTCTGTAAATAGGAGGCCCGCGTTCAGCAGTGGACATAAACGGTCTGTTGTTTAGATTTTAAGTCTTGAAGTGTTCAAAATTGTCTTCAAATAGTTCGTCTAAAACGGATGCTACCAGATAATTATTTTGGCTTGACTCGCGCCCGCGTGTCTAGATAAATTATTCGGAGATCATACATGATTCGGCTACATTTAAAAATAACACGATAGAGTTTTCAATAAAAGCTGGCAATCAGCTTAATTTCTTTTGACTTCATAACACTTAAAAATATCAAACAATACGCATAAAACTTCCTTTTGAATCACCATATATTCATGAAAACCGCATTAAAATCTATTGTTGAGTTAAAAAGACTTATCTTAGCATACAAAAGGACAGACAATGGTAATTAGTACATACTCTCCAAACGAAATGCCGTATAAAATAAAAATATATTTCTGTGTAGGACGGCTTAAAATGTGGGATCATGTATGACTAAATTAACTAAATTGTAAACAACATTGTATTAAAAGCAGCCAAAACCAAATGCTTTGGAATAAATAGGGGCGCGGGTCTACAATCGCAATGGTGGAATGGGTCGGTTTCCAGTCTGCCAGCCAGCGTACAAAAGGACAGACAATGGTGGTTAGTACCTACATAATCTCCAAACGAAATGCCGTATAAAATAAAAATATATTTCTGTGTAGGACGGCTTAAAATGTGGGATCATGTATGACTAAATTCACTATATTGTAAACAACATTGTATTAAAAGCAGCCAAAACGAAATGCTTTGGAATAAATAGGGGCGCAGGTCTACAATCGCAATGGTGGAATGGGTCGATTTCCAGCCTGCTTATTTATATTTTTCATTAATACATCAAGCGGTCTTTCTACCAATAGTTTTCCCAGAACTATGGCTTCTTTTAGAGCACTTCTCAAGACACAGTTACAAAAATCATTTTTGATATTAATATAAATTCACTCAAATGGCGGTAAGCTCAATACTAATTTAAGTTCGTATGTGATGCGCCGTGTGGTTTCCGGCTTAGAATAGACCACCCCATGTCCTCCCATGGGTGTCGTAAAAGGCGACTAAGGGACATATGGCTGATGGATGGGCAGCAGCATCTATTAGATCAAGGTTTACATCTTACTGCGATCACCAATCCGTCTGCCAAGCGTGGTGATTATGGCAATATCCCTCTACGATCCTGGCTTGCCAAGGTCTGTTAAGAGGAGGCCCATGTTCGGCAGTGGACGTAGGTAAACGGGCTGTTGATGATGTGATGCGGATGATATCACAGGTACGACTGCATCTGCAAATCGAAATAGAGCGCGGTAAAAAGTACGCGTTCGAAGTTTAAAATTAGGGAATTCGTTTTTTTATCACCTATTATAAATCCATGCTGCCAGTTCTATCAGGATGGCTTAAGCAAGCCATCCTGATAGAACGTTTTAATTTGAAACAATTCGCGTGTTTGAAACAGTAAGTATTGAGTTATTCTAGTTATCTTAAATAATGATAATGTACCCATGTTTAATTTTAAATCCCTCGTATAATAAACATCAATAAAGAACAACGACCCTTTCATTAATTTCTAGTTTAAGTACCTACGCCAGAGGCTTATCTTTTATACATGTCATAGATCAAATTATTTAACCACACCACTACTCATACGTTACTGAATGCTGTAGAGGTACCATATTCCCTCAGCAGAGAAAACAAACTGCACACAACTATTCACTAAAATTCCATGCTCTCATTCACTGGTTTGTTTGCTACGCGATTCCTTTTGATGAATTCCTAGCATTCGTTGGTGGCATAGCTGTTGAGTCAATGTAGGTATGTATCTAACGTAAAAACTCAAAATTGATGCAGACCTTTCTGCTATCTTATAAAATTGTAAAAAGATTTTATTCAAACGTCATGAATAATTTAGGACGTCAGTTCTTCATGAGGGTCGCCAGGAAAACTATTAATTGTTAGCCTGGCGGAAGCTAAGCTAAATTCTTACAATTGTCCCTTTGCAATAGATTACAAATATTTTTTTGCTTTAATGATCTTTAGACAATGACATGGATCAGTTAACTACATATATGATAGTCAACATTCTTTATCAAGTCTCTAAAGGATCATTATTTTTAACATTCTTTTCATTTTAGTTATACCTACAGTTCCATAAATATATCTATAAGTTGAATACTTACACAATTCATAGGTAAGTGTTTCGAGTATTTACATAATATTAGGCACGATTGATATCTAATGTAAATATAGGCCTACCGTACCTACGATCTGTGTCAATAATTCCGTCTCTAACTAGAGTTTTTTCTATCATATTAAAACTTACTCTTACTCTTTAACCGTGTACTCATTGGTAACGCTAGAACAAAATGACACTTGAGATATGCTTGAGATACATAGAGCGACACAAGCTTTCTGAAAAATTTTCAGTTATCAACACTCTGGCTCGTACACCTTTAATTAAATTACTTCAATATATTTTTTTCAGACACTATTCAAAATTGAAGTACCTTTCTATTATAATGAATATGTAGTTGCAATAGATAAATTAAAGATTGTAAGTAAACTTTCTATCTACTTACTACAGCTATCTGCACAAAGCTGAACTGGAACTAGTTGGGGTTACTAATCAGGTCGCTCCACAATAGACAAAGGGTCACATTGAATCGATGAGGACAAGTCTGCTGACCAACTGCCTAGGACAGGATCAGAATTGATACTGTCACTAAGTAAGTAACTTGCCTCATTGAGCATAACAAACAGGTCCATTCCTGTAAGATGCCATCATCCTGAAATAGTGCTATAAAGAATTCAGGATTGCGAAATCGAGTGTCAATAATAGGCATTTTTTTCTGGAATTCCAACTTATACAGGCTGCAATAGTTGTTTTCATCACGGCAACACTTTAAACAACAATATTTGATTTTCAAATTCAATAACATTAATTATCTCTAAAAGAAAAACAGTATGAAATTCACTAAAAGTCGTGCAGAACATCGTACATGTAGCCACTGACTAATGTTCAGAGCACAATAAGTTCTCATGCGTAGGTTACGAGTGAGTTATTCACGTTTGGAAATGTGACATGTCATGAAATACAAATCGTTCGTGTTCTATATAATAAAAATCGACTGTTCAAAAGATACTTATAATAATTTGGCTGCGGTAAAAAAAAATATCAAATTTTAGCATGCATAGTCAAAGTGCAGATAGATTTTTTAGTGAAAATTGAGTGGCGATCCACTCAATTTTCACAAAAAATTATATTAATAACCAATCCAAGTCGAAAAGGCCCAATTAAGAGGCTTATGCAGAAAACGGACAGCCAAACCAACTAATGAACTAACGGCACTCGACATCATTCGTGATGGTGTGCTTTATACACATATAGACGTATATTTCGTAGCAAAAATATAAACATATGATAATATAAAATCATAGGATTTTTCAATTATCTGCAATTTACCTAAACAGGAAATTATAGTAATTATTTATTATCTATTGCTGCAACTCCAAAAGTTGTAGTAGGTCGTCGGTTATTAAATCTAATTAGGTACTAATTTATCACTTTTCAAAATATTTTCCATCAATCAAAATATATAATTATATGTATAATCTCTTAAAGTCTACTAACTTTCTTATTTTAATTTTCATGCACGCAATCTAATATTATTTGTTTGAATAACCTTCTGTGTCACTTATTAAAGAAAGGACAGTTTTTAGCTAAACCAGAAGATGAAATAAATCCACAAGGAAACTCTTGATGATAACATCTTAATAATTGGACAACCTCTTAAACTCTCACGTCGAGAGCGACCCTCTTCAGGAACGAGTGTGGTCCCGGATGAACTTAAGAGCTTATTTCCATTTATAATTCAAAGGTCACAATCTTATTAAAAGAAGTATCTGCCGGAGTAACTTGACGCTTTTGTAACTTCTTGAATTTTTGAGGACTAAGTTACTCAACTTTTCTTTTACTAAAATTCCCACTGTATAAGATTTTAAGTGCATGCTGTAAGTTATTCTATTACTTAATCTTGATTAATAGTGCAAATATCCCATAGATACTACATAAAAATAATGTTGGTATACTACTTACTAAAAATATGTGCATAAGCATTTCATGAATATAAATGAACTAATTCTGTCTTAGTATCACAATATATGTAGTTATTTACATTTGGGAAAATGTTATATATTATTGTCGGTCTACACACCTAATTTGAACAAATACAAGTTGGTAAAACCAACAAAATGATCAAATCACTAGCTTAAACGGAAACAATGTTAATATTTCTAAGTACAAATGTAAATTAAGTATTTATTTTATGTATACTTACATAATAACCCAAGAATGATAACATTCTCACTTAAGGATTGAATGCTACGCTATTCTAGTTATTCACAAGAAACATAAACAGTAAAATCGCGCAAGGTTATCACTAAATTCAAATATAAAAGAAATGGAAATTTGTCCTCGTAGTACTGCAATGATTTGATGTATTATTATTGAAAAATATAAGTGTTAAGAAATGTCAAAACAAATGTGGTAGATTATATATATGGTGCAGTGTAGTGAGGGTGGCACGACGCAGGGCGGGCGACGTTCCGAGCCGCAGCCTCCGCGACACTGACTAGGGCGCCGCCGCCGGCCCGCGCCCCTCGCGCATTCTCGCCTCAGTACGCGCGTATCTTTACTTCATTTTACTCCACGCTTGTTTTTCCAACATAAGCTCCAAGTTGCGAGTCGTTGCTTCTCTGTTTTCATTTTCTTATATGTTTTAAAATTTTAAAACGAAAATGTTTGTGTTATTATTCCATCAATATAACGTATGAATACGCTGGCAGAAAGACTGAAAGCAATACCTAATGGAATTTATTTGGAACGGAGTAAATACTGCCTTCGTTCTGCTATCTACTATCAATATTTATGAAGTTGTATTTTATTGGAATACTCGAATAACACGTTCCAATATCAGAGAGCGGATCAAAATATTTTTCTGTCTTCATTTTTATATATTTACCACGATAAAGTTCACAAGAGTCTGAGGTATTATTAAAAACCAGTAGTCGCAAAGTGATCGAAATCCGACCATAATTTAAAAAAATATTAGCATTCTGCACTCCTTCTCTATATAAACGATAAGTGTGCGAAACAAGGGCATCACGTATTTAATATATAGATAATTTCAATTTGTATTTAAAATAATGACAATTAATTATTCCATCTATTGTATAGGGAAATGAGAGATACATACAATAAACTAAGGCTTATTCGTTTTTAGTAGGCAATAAATAATACAGATACATGTACTTAAAGTTAACGGCCAAATCATAATGTTAATTACGCTAGCATTATTATTATATATTCCCATATTAGGTTACCTTTGAATGTCAATGATATAATAAAATTTATGCCAACTCATAAATGAAACTGCTTCGATTAAGAACCTTGGCGACTCATAAATGCAAATGTCTGTATCCAATCGGCGGTGTTAACTGGTTATTACCAAAGTGAGTGGCGTGGAAATGAAAATAGGAAATTGCTTCAATTACTAGCATCCGGTCTATGTACATTAAATGTACCTAGCATAGCTTATAATAACTAGATTACTACCACTGTGTATGTGTATGTGTGAGTGTGCAGTACCCACAATCGCGTTGTTACTTAAAAGTGGCTTTGTTAGTACTTATAGGTAGGTTTACTTTGGTCTTATAATTATGTGATAATTATACTTCCCTATGTTCATTTTTATGTTGCGGTCTAATTCTTAAACCCGTAAGAGCAATCTTATTAAATGCACCTTGAATACATTTTAACACATTTGTGATTCAATTTCAGTAATTACAATAGTTTCTAATTATATTCTCCTAACTTGTTCTAAAGTAGGCATTACGAACATTGTTTGAAATGTTCTAATTAAATAATAAGTCACTTTCCTAAATGCTAAAGTAAGATAGATGCGATGAGTTAGCGTGCTCAATATATTTGTGAAAACAGTTTGTAAAGCCATTATTCAGGAAATTTTGACAGTAAAGGGACATAATATTAAGTCCTACGCATTAACTAATAAACTTCCACTCCAAACTTTTCGGACTGCTTTGTTATGAGAAATTTAAATAATTGATTTCATTGTTTTTTTTAACAACATAATATTAATGGTAATACCAAAGTACCATCTATATTATGTTAAAAAAAATCTCACCTCGAGTCCCGACATTTTTTTTACATTTTTAACAATTGACAATCTCGTAGCACCGTAGTAGCTACTACGAAAAACTAGATCGGCTACAGTCGGCAAATGAAAGTGTCATACAAAAATTAGTTGATCACAAAATTCTCTGAAAACTAATGTGGTAACTGGTAAGAGCGAACAGTCATCTTTTGAAATAGTTTTTAGGTCTTTAGTGGTGGCTATCGAAATGGGAGGTGATTAATAATAAAAAAACAAGATTGTTGTTTAACCTTCATTGTTTGTCGATTTAAAAATATATGCTTTATCAAAGAAGTTTCCGCAGTCAAATTCAAACACATATGCAACTGACAGGCACTGTTCAGCCCAACGAAAGTCTTAAAAAAATCTCCTTGCATGGATTGCAGTTCAAGCATTTTTATCGAAACTAAATCCAATCAAAGTTTTACAGCAGTGGCCCACTTATAAGTCAGGCTTCATCATAAAGTTAAAACAGTTCACATATTCTGTTAGCTTCTAAGTTCTAGGTACTTAATAGGTATACATTTTCACATCTCGCATCTCACAGTTAATTGGTCAAATAATTGCCTTAACGTACATAAGCTAGACAGCTGCCTAATCGCAGTCAAGTTTAGACGGTAATTTGATGTTAACAAGGGACCGTTACTGGTGGTTACGTACTCGTGTTATGTAAAGCGGGTTTCATTACAATTAGGAATAATTCACGAGTTATAGCGGGTAAAAGATGGGAGGCTGTAACACCTTACCTACATTAGTTATTTCCATGCAATTTCTATGAAAACTATTTCCGATTGACTTATTCTTTTTTTTCTTACATAGGTCATATAGAATAATACATATTTAAATATTTATTTATTCACATCAGCTTGTTGTCATCCACTGCTGAACATAGGCCTCTTCCATCGATTTCCAGCAAGAACGATTGCTAGCGGCCTGCATCCACTGACTCCCTGCAACTTTTTTGAGATTGTTGGCCCATCGTGCAGGCGGTCGTTGCACTGCGCTTGACAGTTCGAGGTCTCCACTCGAGAACCTTTCTGCTCCATCGGCCAGTCAGTTCTTCGAGCTATGTGTCCTGCCCATTGCCAATTCAGCTTGCTAATCCGTTGATCTTTATTAGCGACCATCGTTCAAATTCAATTTTAATTCGAAATTCATTTATACCATAAAAATGGTTACATTTGTTTGGAATCGATATATTTTTTCCCCTACCGTGCAGTGCCTGACGTGGCGACTACTGAGAAACACTGACAAAAAACTCAGTAGAACTCACCTTTAAAAAATAAATAATATATCACAATATTTTATTAACCTAATTCCAATATACTTTATTTTACATTGAGATTGGAGCCATTTAATCCCAAGCTTTTTTGTCACAAAGATAATCAGAAATTTTGTAATAAACCCTGCTGCACAATTTGGCTTAAATAGTCATTTTAAACTTATTTATAGACAATTATCTTATACTATTGGGAAGTTTGTTATAGAACCGTACCTATACATTACCCCATAGAAGAGTTACTTATTTTGCGAAGACGGCTATCATGAATGTATTTACACTATGTGTGTCGATTTTTTTTACAAAATGAGTCAATATTTGTATGTACATAAAACACATTCTCATTTTTATATATATATACCTATTGTGATGCAACAATTAGAATATTTATTTCTTAAAAAAATTCTCTCATGCTTTCTCGGGGACCCGCTTTTCCTGTGGATCTCTTCATTTCTGATTAGATCATGCAGGGAAATGCCTAGCATAGCTCTTTCCATTGATCGCCGAGTGATTTTGAGCTTTCTTATGCGGAACACAGCAAGAAACCACGTCTCAGATCCATATGTCATCACTGGTAACACACATTGATTGAAAACTTTTTTTAATATATATTTATCAAGTTACATTCATTTAGTTAACAACATTACAAAATATCCATCACCCAGCCTAAGCGCTCTCAATGTTGGAGGTTAATGGAAATATCCTCAGACGGTGTGGAGCGAAAGCTAATGTGCTACGAGAGCTACAACGCGGCGTCAACAACTTAAGAAGCCGGCACCTTTTAAAAGTAGCTATATTAAACAACAACTTCAGTGCCAAAATAATTTTAAACGAAAATATATAGGTAAGTAACAACCTCATTCTTACAATTGTCATATATAATCGGAAAACCAAATGAATACAGCCATTCAATCTTAATGCCTAAAATTTAAAAAAATGCGTCGCTTTAAGAATCTCGGTTATTACATTGATCATTTATTAACTTATTCCTACACAAAAACATGAAATGATGTTTGGGACAAACACTATTTACAGCCACAGGACTCTTAAAGGATAAAGCTTCTAAAAGATATCCGATATCCAACAATTTCTACTAGAATTGCAGTTTACTTTACATCTAACAGAAAATGTAATAAACATTTTGCAGGTTCACCTAAGTAGGTAAGTATAATATGTTTTTCATCAAAATAAAAGGACCTGGTTGTTAATCAGTACCTAATCACATATACCAATATTACTGTGACTTCAATAAAAATGTCTTTATTTCTAAAGGTTTATTGTAACGCATTTCCTATGTTATTGTTACTGTGTTATTGAAGCTACATTTAATTAAAAAATTGACATTTTTAAAATATTTTTGCATGCATAGTAAACATACAAAAACACTGAGAATCGAAGACATTTTTATCAAAATCATTGTAATATCGTTTTGTGATGAGCCTCTTTGTTGATATTAATAGATAAATATAGACATTGGCTTTCGTTGAAAATAAAATAGATACTTACATACTGATAATGGACACTATACCTACTATGGTAGTAGTAGGTATAGTGTCTTAAAAAAACCTTTCTGGTAGGTAGGTACTTAGTCAATGTTAAAACAAATGTTGTATGGGTATGCCAATACAATAACAACCTTTTGTCTGCAATTATATCCGCGTTGAATTCGATTTCACCATACAAACTTTAATATCCCTTTAGGAGTTAAATTTTATATTAGTATTAGATGTTTATAAATACCTATATTTTTGTAGGTTTCTAAGTCTAACAATTACACTGCACAACAAAATTGCAACTTTTGTCTGATGAATGACTTTTAACACCTGATGTTTACTAATTTGACGTCGCTGATTCTCGATATACCCTCATATTTTTTGTATCAGCTCTTGTTTACGAGTTATAGCTTTCAAATAAATATCAACGTATTACCGTGTAAGTTTGCTGATATTTTATAATTTATTAAGTTTTTTAACTTTAATTTGATATGGCATCGTCTAGAAGAGTGTGTGTGAATGATCCGAATCATTTTTGTTTCATTTGCGGAGAATATATGTTTAAAGAATATCGTTTGAACAAGACTACGTTTGTAATCGAGGCTTACAAAAATTACTTTGGTCACCCACTGGAAATTAAAAACAAGCCATGGATTCCTCAAAAGGTATGCAAAACATGTGTTGAATTCTACGTCTTTGGACAAATAAGAAAAGGAATAGATTTAGGTACGAAACCGCTATGATCTGGAGTGAACCCGTGAATCACCACGATGACTGTTATTTTTGCTTAGTAAACATAACTGGCAAAAAGATTGGCCTCCTCGGGAAGCGCTAGTTCCAGGACAATTGAATGTGATAAACCCACCATTAGTATCAAGGGATCGTATCATTTTGCCACCTTTACATATAAAATTAGGACTTATGAAACAGTTTGTAAAAGGTCTTGACAAAAGCGGAAATTGTTTCCTTTTCCTATCAAAAAAGTTTCCTAAACTGAGTGCAGAGAAGATAAAGGCAGGAATTTTTGACGGGCCACAAATAAGATCATTGATAAAAGACTTAAATTTTACGGAAACTATGACCGATGTGGAGAAAATGGCCTGGAATCAGTTCGTTTGGCTGGTACATAATTTTTTGGGAAATAAGAAGAGTTTGGACTATTCTCAACTCGTGGAAGCCCTGTTGAGTCACTTTCAAACGCTCGGATGTAACATGAGTATCAAGTAACATTTTTTACACAACCACCTAGACTATTTTCCAGCCAATCTTGGGGATCTAAGTGAAGAACAGGGCGAGCGATTCCACCAAGACCTCCGTACGATGGAAGAACGCTATCAAGGCTACTGGAACGCACTTATGATGGCTGACTATTGTTGGAGCATTTAGAATAACCCTCTGCCTTCAGCTTCAGCAAGAAAATCAAATAAAAGAAAGTTTTTTTCAACTTAAAACTAAATAAATTATGTCCATCTCTAAATTTAAACTGTTTTATTGTAAGAAAACCCCATGTGTCATATTTATTAAACTAGAGCTGATACCAAAATTTCAGTCACAGATTTGAAATCGTCATTAAAAATTGGACTAAAGTCATGTAACATAACCCAATCATCAGAAACACTGTTGTGCAGTGTTATTATTAGGATGCGTGTTGTCTTATACCTCTAAGTCCGTCAGACATATTATATGATAGGTCCGTCAGAAATAATTATTTTATTTACACATAATAATGATATAGTATTGACTATTTATACCTTCCTAAACCTACAGCCATTTTGGACCACACTTATAACTACTTCGTCGCGACGCTCGCTTGTTCTAGAAAAAGATACCATCAGTTAATCCATAATGTTGTTTTTATTCCAGATTATTAAATGTTATGTAAAGCAATATAGTTGAGCGTTAAGTTTTTGCAGTGTTACGTAATAAGTTGTTAAGTGTGAGCGGGTGAGGAGAGGGGGGGAGGTGTCTGGCGTCGGGCCAGCCTAGTGTGCGTGACTACCCCCTTATCTCGGATCTACCTCCTACATGGCTCGCTTCACTTTCAGCTTGGCGACGTGACGATATTTATCACTACACGCTAGTTATTTATTAATGGTACCAATATTAATCACAGCTCCTTGAGCAAGTGATCAATAACACGTTAATTTAGGTATCTAAGACGGGAGTTGGATAAGTTTGTTGGAATAATACACAGGGTAAATATAATAATACGTTACCTACCTACTTATATGTCATACAATAAATAATACATAAAATATAAAATGTCATTGTGTTTAAGACGGTAAGGTATACTTACATAAACATGTACCTACTTAATGTTTATTTATTTGAAGTTATATATGACTTTTATCTTTAATATACTCTTGCTCGATGCGTCTAAAGCCACTATCGATCTAGAATGACCTCGCACCTCTTTATTGTTCTGACAATTTTACTCTCTTTGAGCTCCATACCAGACAACCTCCGTGCCATAGCGGCATTAGTCACGGAAGTCGTTTGATTCCCACATCAATCAAAGAAATCTTTGTGTAAAATCTAAGATTTCTCCCCGGGACTGGTTGTTGTTCGAAAAACACGTTAAGCCGTTGGTCCCAACTATCATAACAACATCTTTAATAATGTTTCATCCGTTGGCATGGCTGACACATTCCACAAAGTGTAGGTAAGTAGTGTTACGTTTCAGTATTTTTTGCTTAAAAATGGTTTTTTAAGACAATACTTGTAACTATGTTTATAGATATTAATATTTTCTTAATTTATGTACGTAATTTTCGTTAATAATTTGTGCGACGTGGCGACAATAAGTAAAACAAACAATGATAGGTATCTACCTACTGATGATAGTACTAGGTACAATAATCACAGCGTCAAAAGCAATGTATAGGGAATAATTAATGTCTCAATAATACTTGTATCGAGATAAGGTCTCAGAGTAAAAGTTTTCAAAAGTACCTATTTAGAGGCTTCAATAACATAGAAGGTATGTTACACGTAGGGTTGCCACAATTTTTTTTTTTTTTTGGATTAATATTCTGTCCTGATGCCCCTCTTAATGACTCAGAGTCGCACAACGAGCTTTTTATTTTTTTAGGCCTCCACCTATTGTGTAGTAGCATGTTTTGTATTGTTTTATTAATGCTGAGGGTGCGGTCAACATTTTGCAGCAAAAAAAAATTACTTTGTATAATTATATAGTACATTTGACTTAAATATAGTACGATACCTACTGTATAATATAGTACGGGTGGCAACCCTAGTTACACGGACAAAACATTTATATGGAACGCTGCTGCCCGTTCCCTGGTTCGTTTGTTATAGATGATGTTATAACAATCGGGACCTCTTCGGGTAGTCCCTCAAACAACCAGACCCGGAATTAAATCTAAGAATTTACACAAAGATTTGTTGTCCGGTGTGGGAATCGAACCCATGACCTCCGAGATTTAAAGCGAGCCAATTACCGCTACGGAGGTTGTCGCTATTTGCTATGAAAACCTAAAATTGCATGGTGTCAATAGGAAGCATGGAACGCCATGCTCGAACATATGAACAAAAAAAAAATAACAGAATGTTCAGTAAAGTTTTACCTACGTCCAGCGTCCACTGTAAAAGTTTTTAACTATTCGGACACGGTAAACAACTATGTTTTTGTTGTAAAGTTACAATGTTATGTTAGGTATGTGAAAGGGCGGACCAGTTGTTTGGATTGAAAATAATTCCCAGTTAACATCGATTTAGAATTAAAATTAAAAAATAAGTATAACAAACATGTCTTTATTGCTTGTGTATGACAGTTTGAGGTGCGAGCCCATTTAAGGCGACCTAAAATGAAAATAAAATTCGCAGTATAATAGAGATGACGACTTAAAAAACTATTTGGTCCGTCGCGTCAGTTACGATTACCAAATATTACGATTACGTATTTTTAGAATTTATCAAACTAATAAAATTGTCAATAATAAAGAGCAACAAAGTTCAGAAGAGGGAGGCTGTCGTCACTACTAGGTAAAATTGAACCTAGCAGTTTTTGTTGTTTTTTTCGGGCAGACCTTTATTTTAGCCATGCGGCTTTTGCTTCTTCACCGAACATAAAGGCAAGCAGAGCTTCAGCCCTAGCAGTGGCGTCACATGATATTTCAACGCGCTGTATCTTATTCATTTTTTTGTTTAGGAAAAGAAAAAAATACGTGTCCAATATTTTTTGGTAATCGTAACTGACGCACCAAATAGATTTATTTAGGCGTTATCCCTATTTGGCCAGGGTAGGCGTTCGATGATATAGGCAAGGAATTTCACTCTAAAAAGCTTGAGCCTAACTCGCCTTTATACCCGGTGAAGTAGCACAGGCCACTTAGCTAACTATATATGACCGTCCGAAATTGAGAATAATAAAATAAAATCCATATTATGACCATAACATTTATTCATTCGTTTTCAGACTAAAGATCATATCACGTAGATACATAAGGCGGATAAAACCATATATTGTAAACAAGATACCAACTCATAAACTATAGTAAACTCAATAAAGCACTGCTAGTTCGAAGTTAAAATGGTTTTCTGCTAATAAAGAATAAGATCAATATTAGAATTGCCGCCAGCATACAATATTATACAATATCGATATACACAATAAGAAAACTATTAATTAATAGCTATTTGTCTTTACTATAACTATCATGTATATAATTAATATAATCTATACAGCTACGAAATAATTAAGATTTTAAAAAATCCACATTACTTCTAATGTGATACAAATATCCACATCTAATATGTATATAAATAGCTAACTATTTGTATGTTCTAAAGTACTTTGAGCCTTACCAGATATATATGTATAAAGATACATATTGTGATAGTTAATCGCAGGTTGGTAGCACTGCTTCTTATATACTGTATGAAACTTGCAGAAGAAATTAATAATAATTGTTAAATAAAGTAGACCTATATTTTGTGATAATTAAGATGATATGTACAGTTGCGAATGTGAGTCTCGGAACTGAAATAAGAAAAAAAACTGAAGTATATACAGTGCAATCTCACTAATCCGGCACTATTAAAAACCGGAGGGTGCCGGATTATTGGAATGTTCGGATTACTGGATTATAGTGAAAAAGTCATAGGTAATTATTAAAATAAAAAGTCATTTCGATGCGAAAGAGATAGTGATACAATTTATATGAGAAGAAATAGACAAACAAGATACCGCTATTGTGCTCATTTTCTGTTAGGAAGTCGGCATGGACTTGCACAGGTATAGAGGGGTGAGGGAGGCGTGGGCGGAGGGTGCCGGATTATTGGACGTGCCGATCTATCGAAGTGCCGGATAAGTGAGATTATACTGTATTTACGAACCGCAGTAGTATGTACGCCGCATAGATTTATGTATACTCTTAAAGGTTAAAATTTCATTTTTTTACTGGAATAAAATAAGTTACAGATTAGAGAATTATGCCATTGTTTTTTTTAGAATGTATATAATTTACATATATATCTAGTAAGACTTTAGATTACAATGGTGCTCTATTCTTATACGAATATAAGACAACACTTAATGTACTTATTACATAGCCTCAACTTCGTTCTTCGCTACGGATGCACTTATACCTGCCACGTCTTTATTTATGTAATCCTGCAACAAACAAGAAATATATTAAATTTTAGTTTCCCGCGCGCGGTTTCACCCGTGTAGTATCCCGTTCCCATACGAACTTCATAATTAAATATAGCCAATACTCAGGAATAATGTGTCATTCCAATGATGAGAGAATTATCTAAATCCGTTCAGTAGTTTTTGAGTTAATTCGTAAGAGATTTTACATACAATAACACAAATCTTTCCTTTTTATAATATCAGTATAGACTAGCTTTCGACTCTGAAGAAGATTTAATTTATTCAATCAATAGTTCACTCATTGTGTATCTGCCGGAAAGAAGAGAAAATAACATAGCAATTAAAATAAACTTACATATTGAACATTAATGTGCGGATGGTTCTGGTACGCGTCGAGCGCGTGCGCCGCCATCTTGTCGGGGTGACAGCGCAGGCGGTGCGAGCGCAACGTCGACGCGTAAGAAAAGCGCTCGTCACACCACTTGCATGTCAGCGGTTTGTCGCCCGTGTGAGTGTACATGTGCACCTGATTGATAAATTGGTATCTTAGAATATAGATCTATGTTGCAGTCAAAACTCTTAACCTGTTAAAAGTACTTTTAACTAGCAAAATCAGTCAAAAGTAGTTTTAGGTTAGGTTAGTTTTGACTGATTTTGCTAATTTAAAAGTACTTTTGAGTGACTGGTTAAGAGTTTTGACTGCAACATATATAAGCAAGATATAAGAGCGCCCCTTACAATGTCTAAACTGTAAGCACGGGTATGGACAGCATGATGGTATCGGTGACCTATTTTATATATTTTGTCATAATTATGATCTTTTTTTTTTAAATTAGCAGTTTATGTCCCTCTGCTGGGCAAAGGCCTCCCCCAATTATGATTTACGGTTGCAAAAGTAATTCGCGGGACCTGCATAAAAGAAATATACAGTTTATTGAACGGACATAACCACGCAAAAAATCGAGCCTTTCTAAATGGTTTATAAACTACTAACTAACATCCTGCGCTCTGTGGGACTAAGACTTCGGTTCAGGGCGGTCGCTGGTGGGCATAATGAGGAATTATGACGTTTTAGTTTCTTAGGGATTTTGTTCAACTGTTGCTCTAGGTAACAGTACGTAGGCCTGTCTGTTTCAAGTCTGTAAGGTCATCGGAATATTTTTCGGGAAGGGGGGCTACCATCACAGTGTTGTGACATACCCAAGTAAACTCATACGCAAAGTTATTTTCTTGAATATGAAAGTTAAGAGAGTAATTTTAATCTAGTATCACAACGAGTATATCAATTTTCTTCTTTACGCACCTTCAATGTCTGCCTTCTTTTGAACGCCTTGTTGCAGTAAGAGCAAACATGTCTGCACTTGTCTTCGTGCACTAACAGATGTTTGCGGAGAGTACGTCGACTGTTGAGTATGCGACGACAGATGTAACATTCATATGATGTCTCTTCATGAGTGTCCATGTGAGTTTTCAAATTAGAATATGTCTTAAATCTGCAAAATTAAATTGTTATTAATAACAAAGGACGAGTAGAAACTCCTAATTAAAATATAATTCAGACTTGCATGCATAGGCATATATACATGTATAGGCTACCCAGGCCAACCATGATGAGGTCGTGTTTAATACAGTCATCGGACAAGTGCGGATCTGGCTCTAACGGTTTCATACAAGCTTGTTTGTAGGGTCCGTACGAAAAAGGTATTTGTTTCGTTAAATTTCTTTTGTAATTTAACAACAGTTTCCACTTATGCTGTGAGGCCTAGAACTTTTTGCCAAATTTCAGGATTCTATTTCAATGGGAAGTAACGTAGTTGACAGACAGACGGAAAACATAGAGATCCTAGAAGAATACAGTTTTGTAATTTTAAAGGAATGGAATGCTAAAAAATAAACATATACTAACGGTTTGGAGCACGTTCGACAGACGAACGGTTTCTCGTCGCTGTGGATGGCGCGGTGTTGACGCAACTCGCCATTTGTGCCACAAGCGTAACCGCACAAGTCACACACGTAGCCTTTGATCTTATCGTGTACTACTCGCTTGTGAGACGCCGCTGACGAACGGGTTGTGAACCTGGATGACAAAAAATATATTTAAATCTTGGTACTTGCATCTCCATTGTAGGATTTCATACTGATAACTAAGACTCCGAAAGGAACTACTAACAACAAATTCAAAATCGACAACATTGATTCGGTTTGGAGTACCTACCATATAAATCATTATTACATGATACATTGCGATCAAATCTGGGACACGGGACGACAGAGTACTCCAAGGGTCTATTGTAGGTCCTTTCATGTCTCTAGTATGCATATCTCTATGAATACTTTCCACACATCAACGAAAACAATGATTGAATGAATGAAGGATTTAAAAAAAAACATCAAGTATATAAATGTTACTTACTTCATATTGCACATTTCACAGTGATATATTTTTCGATCCTCGATCGGTATATGAGATCGCACATGAGATTTCAATGCATCTTTAGAATTAAATATTTTATCACATGATGAACAGCAGAATTTTCTCTCGGACTTTGGTACATGTCTCATTTTATGTTTATTTAAGGCAGATATCGTTTTTGTTATTCGAGGACATTTGTCACAACTGAAATTAAATAAAAACGTGTACATGATACATAGTAAATATCCCTGTATAACAGCTGCAATCATTCCATTTAGGAAATGAATGCAAAAAACTTTACTGACATCCAGTTTCTAAAAGTATGGGTAAAGGTGGAATTAACAAATCAGTTGTCAAAACTATTTGTCAGTGTCAAAACTATTTGTCAGTGTCAAATGAGTTTTCGTTAATTAATCAATGATTAACATTTTCGTTCAGAATCCAATGGGAAACGTAAGTTTAGATGTATATAAATTTTTCCTAATTCATGATTCAGATACTGAATTCCATATGACAGAAAAGTTAAATTAACAGTTGATTGACGTTTAAAAAACCGGGTGTAAGGCTGCCACTCTTTATTTTATACATAATTAAAAGCTTCCAGGATGGGTTAATAGTCTAATAGAATAAAATATGTTTTTAAACTTACGCTAATACATTAGGATTTCTATGATCCTGTACATGTTTGTACATAACGGATTTGGACTTGAGAGTGATCCCACAAACACATGTTACTACGGGCGACACTTTGTGAGTTTCCTCACTGTGCGCCTTTAGACTATACCAACTCGTGCATTCTTTTTCACACGTTGAACATATGAATCTGAAAAAAAAGTCATGTTTTAGGTTCGTTTAGTTTGACCGAAACCTTAATACCGCGCCTTAGATATACGCGTGTCAAGACGGGAGGATTAATGTCTGCTTCGGTCAGTCAGTCTACCGTCGCTCACGACATTCCTCCCCGGCCCCCACTTCGCCGCACTGTCTTAAGACGCAGTAGCGGTAATAACATTGTATAATTTATTAAACTAAATAAATGGTAACCAATGCATGGCTTAATTTAAAAACTTATCTAGTTATCAGTTTTTTATTCATTTATAACTGTTACTGTAGTTTTTTATTGTGTTTATTATTGTCAGTAGAAGGTTCATATCAAAGAAAAAAATAAAGTTCATATCAAAGAAAAGAATAAAGTTGAGCCATTAGAAATTTTAAGAAAACTTAACTGCAATATTATAGTTTGAAACTCTCAGCGATTGACAGAAAGCCACATTACTTGTGAGTGTTATAGGCTGTATTTTAACCCCACAAGAATGGGATCAATGCGGGTGAAACATGGAATGCATGTGGAAATTTAACTTATACTAATTAACAATTTAACTTAACATATATGCATACTAATTAAGATATAAAATATATTTATATTAAATTAGCTGTACCGTGTGGCTTCAATCGCATATATCTCGTTTGCGTGGGATCAGTAGTATGAGAGATTACCCCAAACATCCAAATTCACAAACATTATAGTATTAGTAAAGATTACCTAATAAAATCTTTGACATTGAGACTTGAATATTTGACATCTTGTTTTTCATCATCTGTTTCACTATTATTTTTCTTCATCTTGCGGCTTTCAAGCTTATGATCTGACACATGTTTGTAAAGAACACTCTTAGATCTGACTGCAAAACCACATAAACAATAGACAAATGGTTTGCTTTTATGCTCTTTAGCATAATGTAAACGTAACCCACTCCATGTTTTCAGTTTTTCTTCACAATAATTGCACTCCAACCTAGAATAGAATAATAATAATATTAAACTTAGTAACAAGTTAATTTAATTTGCCTCTAGTGTTAATATGTAAAGGCAAATGATGTTGCCTATACTTTTCAATACAATAATCATAACCATTTATTAATAATAATTGCAGATATAACCTAGAATAGAATAATAATAATATTAAACTTATTAACAAGTTAATTTAATTTGCCTCTAGTGTTAATATGTAAAGGCAAATGATGTTGCCTATACTTTTCAATACAATAATCATAACCATTTATTAATAATAATTGCAGATATTTATATCTTGCTTAGGTACACAGATACAAAGGTATACCCAAGCAAAATATAATCATAATAATATAAACAATTATTGAAACAGTTGTCAATATTTTTCGATTATGTAGACATGCAAATATTGTGACATAACTACCATTATACTTTTAACAAAACAAAAAATACTTACTTAACAAAATCTTTTACTTGTAAATTCGACTTTTTGAGTACTTGGTTAAATTCTTCAGCTTCTTCTTCAGTTATTTCTTTTCTTTTAATTATTTTGGATTTTAATGGCTTCAACATTGATATTGCTATATCATCCAGATATTCATCGTCATCGTCATCATCATCATCATCATCATCATCACCTAAATGATGATCATCTTCATCATATACATCATTATCTGGGTATGCATCAATCACTGACAAAGTTGGATTGCTATTTAGGGCACCTGGAATTTTAAGAATAGATACCTATTAAAAATTAAACCAGTATAATATTCTGATATAATAAGTGAACAAAAAGTGAATAAAAAGTTTTATCTTTTATTACTATAGGAATGTTTGTAATGTTAAATTTCTATACAGGCATAGTGGAATAGGTAGAGTTTTTAAGTAAATTACATTTTATCATGGCTTTCAGGTTCAGGGCATTACAAATATGTTGATATTTAACTGGAATAACATTAAATTATTTGATATCTTGAAATTGATTGATTTACAAGGTCGCACTCTAGACCTTCCAGAAGATTATCTGAATGTTGGTGAAAACCATGTCAAAACTCAATATGTACTTTAGAACAGTCGCCAAATAATAAAGTAGACTTTAAATAATACTTGGTCTCAAAAATCCTAATTTAATTTAAAAATAAAATTTACTTACATACTATATCATCTTCAGTTACATCTGCTTCATCTTTTACCTGAAAGGAAAAATTGTTTTTCTCAGATATAAAAACCAGTTTAAAAGATTTTTTTAGTGTTATATTTATTTGATCTACCAAAACGGCCATAAAGTACTCAGGTCTTCACCACTAAAATGTCCTAAACCAGGGGTGGCCAATCAGACAATTGTGATTGCAATATACCATGTCAAACTATGAATAATACTAAAACATATTTCTTAAAGAGAGACATCATGATTCCCTTTTCATTCAGGTTACAAAAAATGTGGAGCCAATACCAGCCCAAGGTGACCTTTGGATTGGAGAGGGATCGAACTGGTTGATAAACAGTTGTTTTTTAACCATATGATGGCCACTCCTGTCCTATACAATAATAACAATAATTCCAAGACAATGGATTGTTACTCATTCAAACAAAATTGCACATTTGCACAGGGATAGTTTATAAGCTGGTGTAACATATAGGTAACATGCTACATCCCACTGAAGCAGAGTAATGTGGGTAAAACCATGGGGGTCAGCTAGGCTATATCTGTACTAATATTATAAAGAGGAAACATTTGATTGTTTGTTTGTATTGAATAGGCTCCAAAACTACTCAACTGATTTGAAAAATTCTTTCGCTGTTGGGAAGCTACACTGTCCCCAGCTGACATAGGCTATATGTAATTATGAAGATCCCACGGGAACAGGAGCTATGTGGGTGAAACCATGCGCGGGACGCTATTCTTACATAAACCCAACTTACCTCTGATTTAATAGGAGCTGCAAGTACAATGGGACTGGTTTCAATCTTTATTGGAAGTGTGTCATATGTCTCTTGATAAAGTTTCTTCAAAGTATCTTGGACTTTACAACATTCTAAGATAAATAGTTGAAAGGAAACCATTTTTTCTTCGCAATTTAAACAAATCTTTGTAGGCAAGTTATCATTTTCATATACCTAGAACAAAAAGAAAAAGGTGACATGCCTGATCTGTCTATGAAGTATGGATGATGAATATAAATTATGATTACGGTTATTAACAATGCTTGTTATCGCTTAATGGCATGTAGTAATTTAAAAGCTTTTCTCCCATCATGATTTTCAGTACATTATTGTTAGATTGTATTAATGTGGTCTAACACTATAGTCCTTGTTGAGGGTAAAAGCATCCTCCATCCTCTTCCAGTTTTCTCTGTGTGAGCTTTGTCCATCCAGTTCTTACCATCTTGAGACTTGCCAATGGCATGTAGCAATAAGCTCAGATTTCAGTCCTAGTCAGGGCAGTACCTCATTCCTATTGTATGTTCATTGATGGATATGTAATGTAACATTCATATGGAAATCGAGAGGCTTCAAGAAACACAACTATTTAACATAGAGATGTGGAACAAATTATGTGAATGCAATTGAAGTACACATTTTATTTGTAAATACTCATAACAGCTACAAGTATTATTTTACGTTTTATAACAATAGTTCAACAACTGATACAAATATTAATTTGTCTGATAGCAGAGTAAATAAAAAATAATACTTACAATGATTTGTATGAAATCTTGTATTAATTTTAAAACATTCCTGTTACTCTCATCCAGCAAATCCTTAGAAAACTCGTCTTTTTTTGCACATAGTCTGCACAAATCTTTCACGTCCATAGTCATAGCCATTTTGGCTATGTTTATTTGTAATGTATTATGAAGATAAGTTACGAATAAATCATGGTGAGTCTAAGTAGTGGTTTAATTTTTTAAGGCTTGAAATGTTTAAAATATAAATTTGTTGATAATATTTATGTATTTATTTCACTACAAAATCTCCGATGGCTGGCAGTCACTATACTTTTAAGTGTTGCCAGCTAATTTCTTCAATAATCGATTATACCTAACCTTTCAAGTTTCATATCACTTGTTTAGTCGATTATTATTTTAGAAGGAAAACAATAGACTAGTTGACAATTTTTTGAAATTATTTTTATATGGTCACGAATGGTTTACATAATCAAGTAAAAAATATGGCATTTATGTTATAATATTTATATATATAATATAATATTGTATGTATCATTATAACCAATAACGGATGCATAATAATAAGGCTCGAAGCATTGATTTATAAAAACCCGAGATGCACAGTCACGAAGAAAAGTAGGTAACGCTCGAAACTGTTGCCGAAGTCCGCCGAACTGCCACCAATTATACCTATGTACATATAGTTATGCCTAAAGTATAAGTTTTTGTAAATTCAACCTTAAGCGAATTGTTTAAAGTTGTTTTTACAAAGCAGTGAGTGAAAAGCAATAAAATTTTATATACTCTTATCTGAGTGAAAATATGTCTGGAGTAAAACATGTGTATATCAATGATAATATTTCTTTCATTGATAAAATCATTTATTGAAATTTATGGTTTAAAAGATATTCAAAATAAAAGTTTTTTTTTATACGTTTAATCTCAAACTCAACACTAGGGCGTTAGCAGCCGTTTTACGAACACTTCTGTCATTCCGCATGTCGCGAACCCATAAGTTATCGTATATTATATTATATAATGTATGCATATTTGTAAAAAACTAAACACAAAACAGGTCGAAACTAAATAAATTTATTAATAAAAAAATAACCACAATTTTTACAAATCTAACAAAAAAGGAACAGGGTCACTTTTAATATTCGACTAAAATAAAAAGGTGGTTTAAATCCCGGAAATGTCGGAACAGTTTCCGACAATGAAAAAGCGGCCATTGAAATTCGTCGTATAATACGACAAATTTCAATGGCCGCTTTTTCACTCACTTTTCCACTTTGACCGTTGAATGAAGTTTACACACAAATTAAATTAAAAACAATTAATGCTAGCTATGATCAGTCATACAAACAACAAAAACTAAACAATAAACTCTTTTACTGACCGAAAATACGATATCCCATCCTTTTTAAGCCTTCTTAACGTGATATTTTTACAATTTGTCTAAGAATATTTCGATATTTTTAACTATTTGAAATGAGCGCACAATTTAGAATTGTGCGCTCATTTTGTGCGGACGGTTTTGAAACGTTGAGTGTGCATCTAGGGTTTTTATATATCAATGGCTCAAAGGTATAATTTCATCCATCAACATATAGGTACCTATGTTCTTTATTTGTGTAATAAAAAATATCAATTTATTTGCTACATTTAATCTTATTAGCTGGTACAGTTACGGCGTAACTGATAGTAGCTAATGGGTAACAGTACAATATCGCGTAATAGTTACGCGGTATTGTACTATCACCGATAGTATGGCATTACATTACGAAACATGGTTTGGCGCATCTCTACAACAAAAGTAAAAAAAAGATGCGGTCACTCATTCATTATATTCTTTTTAAAACTGTTGCAATATTTTTAATATTTTTTAATCTGTGAAGCACCATTCATTCATTCGTTCATGGTTGTTTGGTGTCGCTGAGAATTGTAATAGTGAAACGATCGTTATTTTTTGTTTATTTTCACAAAGTATTATGTAAATTTCCATCCGATATAGGTTATGGGAAGATTACGGTTAAAGTTATATACACAATATACAAGGAAGCCGCATCATGTATTCCCTCGCGCTATGTGCTAAAACGGTTGTGAAGTGTTTCTTACTCGAGTGGAAACCGCTGTGATCTACAATGGAAGTATAAAAGAGAAGAAGAGAGAAGTTTTCAAGAAACTGCGAGCAAGATGGATGTGCATTCAATTTATGTCGCCTCCCCGCAATCGGCTTTGGCTTTCAACAATATTGATAGAGCAGAGGATAGCGGTTATAATACAACGTTCACGCCAGGTTCCATAGATTGCTCAAATGGAAGCACCTTCTTCCAACCGTTGGCGACAAGGACACCGTATACCGATGATAGTCAAATCGATTGTTCGATAACGCCAGAGCTAAACTTTCGGCGAAATTTACTTTGCAGCACCCACTTACGATCTCGAAATGACAACTCCACGGACACGCCACCGAGACGTCCCGCCAAGCGACCTCATTCAAGTGTGGAATCCACAAAAGCCATCACAACAATACCGACACCGACTACCTTGATAGCTGGCCAGATACAGAGCCTAGAAGTAAATGAAGATAAAGAGAACAGCACAATTTCCATCTTCACAGGTAGTCCCGTACGCGTTAAAAGCAGCACCAGAGTAATTTATATGCTCAAAAATGTTGGTGAAAATGCTTTCACCTATCCAATTACACCTGTGAAAAGAAACTGTAAATCAAGTCCTTGTAAAAAATCAGTTAAGAAGCTTGACTTTGCTATACATACCCTTAGTTGTGAGCAAAATGAGTTGCAGCCAGTTGTCAAACCTAGAGCACCAATCAAAGTAAAGAAACCCATAGCTAGACCAAACCAAAACATAGATATAATTTCATTGCTAAGTCAGAAAAGTGTCATACCACCTTTAAATGTTATATTCCAACACTTGACCAATGAGGATATATGTAACTTTTGTTCAGTTAGTCCCACTTGGAAATCAATATGGGACTCATTTAAAAGTAGCAAAAGGAAGGAAGAGCTTCGGAACCATCTCAAGACAGCTAAAGAAAATCAAGAAAATATAGTGAAAGACAGCATACATAGAACAAAATACACCAAACCAATTGATAGTTGTCTTAAAGAAATTCATAATGAGATACATGACTATCCTGTGAACAACACTTTTAGCCCACAATATTCTCCAAGAACCAATAGATTTCGGAAATTCACAAAGGTGTGTTTTTTTATTATATTAACTACTAGTAAATCTCAACTTTTTAACTGGATTCATCTGCTAATAAGTGAGAGTATGATAATCTATACCAATATATAAAGCTGAAGAGTTAGTATGTTTGCTTGAATTTGCCAATCTCAGGAACTAGTCATCAGTTTAAAAACCGGCCAAGTGCGAGTCGGACTCGCGCACGAAGGGTTCCGTATCAGTTACAAGTGCGTACCTATTTTTGATATCAAGAATAAAAAAGCGTATGTTTATGAAATGAAATGTTATTTTATATTTTTATATTCGAGTTGATTGAATGAAAGGTAAATTGCGGTTTACGATTTATGACGTATTAAAAAAAAACTACTTACAAGATCTCGTTCAAACCAATTTTCGGTGGAAGTTTACATGGTAATGTACATCATATATTTTTTTTAGATTTATCATTCTCTTATTTTAGAAGTTACAGGGGGGGGGACACACATTTTACCACTTTGGAAGTGTCTCTCGCGCAAACTATTCAGTTTAGAAAAAAATTACATTAGAAACCTCAACATCATTTTTGAAGACCTATTCATAGATACCCCACAAGTATGGGTACGATGAAAAAAATTTTTTTGAGTTTCAGTTCTATGTATGGGGAACCCCAAAATTTATTGTTTTTTTTTCTATTTTTGTGTGAAAATCTTAATGCGGTTCACAACATACATCTACTTGCCAAGTTTCAACATTATAGTTCTTATAGTTTCGGAAAAAAGTGGCTGTGACATACGGACGGACAGACAGACAGACAGACAGACAGACAGACATGACGAATCTATAAGGGTTCCGTTTTTTGCCATTTGGCTACGGAACCCTAAAAATCTTTCTGTGTTAGATAACCCATATCAAGGAAGGCTTTAGGATGACCCTGAATTTAGTGGATAGCAGACAAAATAAAATTTCAGATAGGGATATCTACTAGCGAAATTAAGTTCTCTAAGTTTACCAAATTGGAAAAATTGTTTGTCATTGATTTACCTATATTTGATAATAAACAAATTTTTTTTTTACTTTTAAATATTTTTTTAAATTCAAAATTATATTTTGGGAAACTCTCACCGTGGTGCCCATCATTTCAAAAATCTGAAACTTTCAAATTTAGTTTATTTTGGGATTCAAAAAAAGTGATTTCAGTTTGTTTCTTTAATTTTGGCTTAGGGCATTCTGGGACATATATCTCCGAGTAAAATTATTATTATTTAAAAAAAAAGTCATCTTTTGGTCTTTAAAAAATCTATAGATGATATTTTTTTTATTTTAAAATTGTTATTCGGATTGTTAGATACCCTTAATATTCGATTTTTTTGAAATTTTGATGCTGGATATCAAAAATAATCAAAATCAAAACAATGTCATGTCTTAATTTTTCGAAAGTTTAAAGATGATTTATCTCGGATTTTTCATTTTCTTATTTATTTATTGAATATCCTTATCTTTTGATTTTTTTGAAAATATTTGTCCTGAATTTTAAAATCAAAAATTATAAAAAACACAGAAAACTTTAATTTTGTTTTATTTTTCAAAAATCTGAGGATTATTTTTTTCAGATCTTTATTTTCTTAGAAGAGAACTTAATTTCGCTAGTAGATATCCCTATCTGAAATTTTATTTTGTCTGCTATCCACTAAATTCAGGGTCATGCTTTAGGCTATATTTAAATCAGTAATTAGTAGGATAACAATCTTACAACCTAAGACAAACAAGAAAAACCAATGATGGTATATTCTTTTTTATCATTCAGACTTTGGGCAGGCTCTCTGATTTAAGCTCTTTAGAATAAAAACATTTTGTTTCATATAATCTAAACATTATAATTGCATGAAATCACACAATTTTATCAATATTTTGACCTTAATAAGTATGCCCTGTGTTAGTATCAAAGGTCATGATGCTAAAAATATATCATCTAAGCATAACATTATTAAAAAATATTGATTACCTACTCCTGCCTGCCCCTCTGATTAAAAAAAGCTTTGTAGAAGAGTACATACCCTACAATATCAACCTTATGATCCAAATGTTATTTTACAAATTAAAATACATTTGTAGATCATTGCTGCGTAATTTAGTTAAAAATAAAACAAAATAATACTTTTTAAATATATAATAAATTGTAAAAAATGTGTTGTAAATTGCAGAGTGCATCACTTGATACAAGACTACAGCTGAAATGTGTTCGGTGTTCACAACCTGCAAAAGTTACTGATGAGGTGACGGGTGAACAATGGGTCCAGTGTACCAGCTCTATATGCTCCTTCCAATACTGCAGGGCATGCAACTCCAGCAGACATCCCGGTAAGAGCTGTTCCCAGTACGATCTTAATGCTCCAAGCCCTTCTAAACGAAAAAAATGTGATTATGCTGTTGGGACAAGAAAGAGTAAAAAGAATTTACGTAGACTTCTTTGATCTTGATTGAGGATGCAATTGAAACCAGTGCTTGTATTATAGTTATTCTATTATTAGGTATTTATACATTCCATGACTGAGAATGTGAGAAGTATTTGTATAAAGGTATAAGCAAACTAAATACTTTATCAGCAAATTGCAAATTAAACCAGTTATACCTTCCAGTTTAAATACATCCTTAAAAAAAACAAAAGTTTACAATTTGCTGCATATTTATTGATTGCTGATGATAAAAGTATCAAGAATGCTATGAACCTTAGGATTTTAATGTAAATTTTAAAATAAATTGAATTAAAAATGACATCATAGTTTGTACTCCTATTCTAAATATGGTACTAGTAACTCTTAATACAAGAGCAATGTAGAAAAATAATAACTAACATCAATATCCTGAACCTTGTCCTAAATAGATTTTGGGTGCAAAATGTTACTCATGCCTATTGCTCTGATAATAAGAGTTACTGTTAACTTTTTAGAATTAAGGGTACTGATGTATAAATTGAGATTACAGGGTCACACACTCTGATTATGTGCCATTTTTATTTTGCATTTTTATAGTAATAAAGCCATATCATAACAAAATCATTTCATATATGTAGATGTAGAAATAATATTGCAGAAAGGGGCCTTGCTAGTGTTTAGAATTTTCATTTAGATTTTATCTAGTCCAGATGGTTTGTTAAATATGAAAAATTTAAGAGCAGTTAAATGCAGCATGCTTGTATTAAGGTGACACTAAACAAATACTGGTATGGTTACATGAAAATTTAAATAGACATAGTAGGCATTAAAGTAGCGCGTATACGTTACGCTTTAAAATACACGAATAAGCAAGCTGCGCGTGCCAGGATACGTGTCCAGCGAACCAAGACGCCAGTAACTTTTTCAAAGGGAACATTTAAGTATGCATTCCCGCAGTGTTCATGGTTCAATGCGCATGTCGTTTATACGCGATACGCAGCTTTCTTTATATACGTGTCCTTGACTTTTAACTTTAGTGGTACTAAGGTTGTACTAAATCACATTCAAGATCTAAATTGTGTACATTTGTAATCATACAATCGACTTTGTCTGACGCTTAATAAATTATATTACCTAGTACAATAATTTTAGTCTTATAGATAATTATTAAATAACTAAACTGATATTTAAAAATACAACAATTTTAATTATCTTTATTATTATTTTGAATGTAATACCGTTAGTAGAAAGTGATTCATACAGATTCCCAGAGTCTACTGTAATCTGTATTGCCAGACAGGTTTTAAACAGGTCAAAATCCATCTCAGGCATAATAAACTCTGTCCCCTTATCGCAAAACGAAGTCTAAAGTTAGTATATACAGTTGACCCTAACTAACCGTTAAAAATGATTTGAACAATCTCATGAATGTTTTAATTCAATTACAACTAATCTACATCTGCTGTGGTCTTAATTTAAATTTTGCTTTTTGATAAAGAGGCGAGTTAAACATTTTCCTTCCGGATAATCAGAACTACGTTAAAACAAATATAAATACGCAAATACATATCTTTATGTGCTTATTTATTGTGGAAGGTTTTTTTATACTAGCGGCATGAACATTTTTTGATATATCACGAATAGGTACGTATCTCAGTATTATTAATACATTTACCGGCTTTGGAAAGCTGAAACCATGTACTACTAAATAATTATTCGATAACGATTACTAACAAATATATTTATCAGTAATTAACATTTGAATCTCACGAATACATTGAATTTCATTCATAAAAAATAAACGTTTATAAAAACTAAAGCCTCGGACATCGGTCTGTCGAACAGTGGCCCCTCATGCTTGCCAATTTAATTAATAATTCGTGACTTCGGCATTGGTCAAATTTGTGAGAACACTTGAGAGTATTTTGTCCCAATTTATAACATCAACAAATTGGTACCTTTATATTGCAATCAATCTTCGTTTTGCCAATCTTCCGCCCGAGCTAACATGGCATTTAGACTTGAGTACAGTTCAGTTCTGTTATAATGGAGAGACTTCCACAATTTTGCCAATGTCAGAGTTTTATTTAGATCGTTAAACAAAGGATAATAAATTATGATCTTATGAATGTCTTCTCATGCGGAGATCTTTTGCAAGATGTGACTTAATAATTAAATTTTGCCAATTGTTTGTACGGTATTATTATTAATTTAGCTTATTGAGCTAGGCCCCTGGCTGCAATATTCAAACCTTAATCCATTGGGCATTTTTCTATTAGGTACTCAGAATAAGACTGTTTTATGCATCACTATTAAATACTATTCCTACTCATTAACCCTGTCACTGCGGTCACCGATCATACGCTTTAAAAGGTTCTTTGTGTGCGGTCCGGGAGTTGACAACTTTAAGTAATGCAAGTTCTTTATATATTTACTTACTATCTGGTGAAATATCAACTACATGGCGTAGGTCTAAGGGGGTCTAAAGGAAAATAAATACAAATTTAATGGAGTTTATGAGAGTATTAAAGCAAATAATTTGAAGTTTAAAGGTATGTCTCAATTCTTATTACATTAAACTTATATTTTTTCTTTTGCAGTGCTAGTGTTGTGTTAGGGATCGATATCTTAAAACATTCCTAGTCCTTTTACGTTTTTTTATTATTAAATTCGATTGTCGAATATTAGGATTTCAATAATTGTAAGTCATTTTAATTATATTATAGTCGTTTTGGTGTAAATAAATTGTCGTAAAAAACTTTCGCAATTATTTTATACCGTGCTCCTTTGTTTCATTACTTAAGTTGTGTTGTACATATAAAAGACCCTGTGTGTGTAAGAGTCTGAATGAAAATGACCATATTTTTAGTGGACATTGCTAGAGGAGTCTACGCTAAATTTGGCGAGAGATTTTAAAAGCTAATGAAAGAAGAATTAATGTTTTAGTTTATAATCGAATTTCAAGCATCTGATTGAATTGAGTTTTATTTGATATAATAATTAATTTCCTCATTTTAAACTTTTAAATATCTACCTCTACTCAGTACGTTACGCTACCATATCTCATTTTGTTGTATTTTATTGTTAGAGGAGGAGTTCACTATAAGTATTGTAAAAACTACAAACGAATTGTTGGTTTTTAAATGTATAAGAATGTCCACCGAATTATATAGACTGAACAAAAATTCCATAATAATTTTAATTATTACACAGCAGGTACCTATTAGTAATAACGTGGGTACAACAAACTCGAATATGTTAATTTTAAAACGATGTGCCATAAGTTTTAGTTAACTTCACCTCCGAAAAACTAACAATAATTTCGTGTTTAACAATTTTCTGTTAATTTGTAGAGGTATAGTGAGTACATTTTATAGTGACACTGCCAACGATTATCGACAGAGAAACATATGAAACCTTGTTTACATTTAAGTAATGTTCATTTATTATATGCGTATCATCAACGTATTTGTTTATCGTTTCAGTGTTATTATAAAAGGCACGCACTGTATTTGTGTTTAGTCCTAATTTTGATGTAATTCACTGTCTAGTTAAGAGACTAGTTATGCCATAAGATGGCAATGTTTTGACTGATATTCTTGTTCTGTGCGAGTTGAACTTCTCTAATCTAGCAGTGTCAGTTGCCGTCTCTAATTCGTTGGTGCAGTAATAAAATGCAATGTACCAGAAATATTTCATTAATATCGTTTACCGTGCCGGCGCGGCGTCCCATTCCTGTTGCAGAATAATACTCCACCAACTAATGAGGGTTCGGTATTAAACACGATTAAAGTTAGGAGAATGTCACAATTTATAATATAAGTTAGAATTAGGTATACCAAGCTTTTGTGTAAATACTCGTATTTATGAAGATAAAAAGGCGTATAGTAGACTGCAACAGTTTGTTAAAAGCCGGATGCTATCCCACCAAATGCTAGCTGAATTATTCGATACTGATTGCACAAACGGAGCAGTATTTGCGACTTTCACTTAGTAAATCGTCAAATTAATATCAAATGATGGAGATGTTAAAAGTAATCTGAGTTGTGTTTAATAACATTTGGCGTGGGAATGTCCAGTCATTGAACTATTGTGGTCTATTTATTTTTTATACTATGTGAAAAAAGTATTGTAGTGATTATTCGTAACATGTGGGTATCGCACTGAAAAGTCACACATGTCGAGATATCATCAGATTTGATATCGACAATTAACGCCTTGGAAATAAGTCTAATAGAAATTAAAAAAGCAATGAGAATTGTTCTTTTTTAAATCGTATAATCGAATAAACGATTTCGCAATCTTAAATTCCAAATTAACAATTAATACTTTATTGTAACCAAGGGACCAAATTGGTACCTGATTTATTTTATAAATGATACTCAAATAATATTTTACCGTATGATTATTATTATTAAATTTTTTACGATGTTTGCGAATATGTCAAAATAATTTTAAATTTCCCAATTCATGACATTTTAATTTTATGTGTTTTTTATCGTGTACATAGTGTTTTTCAATTATTCTTTGATTTATAATAAAAAACTTTGAAGGATGAATGACTTTTACTATTAGATGTTACCAAAATCAAATAGTTTAACCCTAACCTCAAAATGACCGGTAGTGCTATTGTAGAAAAAGGCGATAAGGGTAAAAAAGTATTATGTAGAAATTGCGGTGCAACGATTTTTTTTGTTAGATTTTTTTACAAAATAACTCTGCCGTTGTATTGTGGCAATATTATTTATTTGACGGATATCGTTCTCATATTTTCTTTTTGTGCCGTTATTATTTCTTAGTCGCATGTACCTAGTAGTACCTACACGTTCATGGACCTCATTCACAGACGGTCTAATGGTATAGCATAAATACTAAAATGCATGAGAGAAAATTGGTCAATCACAGATAAACTGCAGCATCCCCTACTTGGAACTAGGCTGTCTCCATTTTGGGCACGCGCGTTCATCGAGCGTGTGAACGTCGCGAGCGCCGAGCTCCCAACCCCGTAACCCGCTACCCTCGCCGTCTTCGGCATGTGACACACATCGAAGAACGTGCACGTAGTGTTAGACTTATGTATATGTAAATTGATGGTACAAAACAAAAATAAAACAAGTGTTTCTGTTCTTTTTTATACATTTATAATTAATATTTACAAAACAGATAAGAGTATAGTATAAAGAGTATGTAGAATATTCCGTATACAGTAGGCGCGAAACATATTGATGTGCATTCTGACATTTCATGCTTAAATATTTACGAACGGTCTTAAAATTATGCGTAAAAAAGTATAAATAATTTCACATTTTACTAAAACGGTTGGTCAACACTTATCTAGGTAATATTATCAGAAAGCGTTTCCATGAATATGTTTAGCGCAAACTATTAACAAAACCACATTTTGATCACGTAACATTATAAAAATATTTCGCTTAAGGCACTTTTATATTGACACTTAGAAATAAATACTTAAAGATTAATTACAGCGACCATTGGGGACATTAAGGGGCGCTTGTCATGACTTAGTCCGGTGGTACGTAATTTTTGCACTTTTTAACTTATTGTCTCTGATCACCCCAGTCCCATCACGAACTTTGGTATTTGATACGCCACTTGAGGTATTTGCATCAACATTGACATCCTGGAATAAATATACAAAAGTTTTAAAAGCTCTCTTGGAATAGTAATATAAAGTTAAGAGGTTTTGAGATAATGATTTAAACCATGGGCTCCCAACGGGGGTGGTACCGTCCCCTAGTGAGTGTTGGAGCTTTTCGTGAGGGACGATAGTAAGTAAAAAATATTCTTTACTAGCTGCGCCCCGCGGTTTTACCCGCGAGTACTCTGCTTCAGTGAGTCGGAGCGTCATTTTTTGTAGCCTATATGTATATCCAGCTTATAACCTGTCTATGTTCTAACTTTCAGGCCAATTCATTTAGTAGTCTTAGCGTAAAAGAGTAACAAACATACATTCATACATTCTTACAAACTTTCGCGTTGATAATATTAGCAGGACATGTTTAATCTGTAAACCACATGCAGGAGTTATTAACCGTCACCAAAGTTCAATAATTAACTGCAGTAATACACTTAAATAATTACTAAGTTGATAAGAGTGTGCCTGTTTACGTATAAATACTGAACATTAAGTGTGAAGTAATTGTTGACAAAACCCCTAAAAATCTTAAAAGGTTCATCATTCTGCAATTGCCCCTCCAGCAACGGTCCTGAGCCTCGTCTTTATGCCAGGAGAAATATCAAAAGCCTCGTGGCTTCATTTGTTACATATGTCGTCCGAAAATATGTAGACTTAGGTAGGTACCTACTAAATATACATACTTACCCTAAACGGTTAGCCTTTAACTTGAAATTTGGCGAACTTAATGTATAACAATGTCTGAAATAACAGCCTTATAATATCTTAGTAATACTTGCACTTTCTGGCTTAATACATAAAGAGTAAAAATATATTTACAAGGTAATATTAATTGTACCAACCTTATCGTGTCTGTGCAGGGAAATAAGACCATCACCAGTTACACTTGCTTTACAGAAGGTGTATCACTGCATAGAAATAGATAGATTAGCATGCTAAAAGCTCTTATAGATTCGACAATTTAGGTTATAAATTGGTAGCTTGTTTGTTACTTTCGCTCAGAACTACCCAGTGTCATCATCTGTACTAATGTATAAACCTGAAGATATTGTTTGTCCAAGCCCCACAGGGGGCGCCCTCTGGCGCAGGTTGTTTAGTTTATAGTTTTTAAACCATTTATTAAGGCTCTGCTCGCCTGTATGCCCGGTGAAGTAGCAAAAGCCTCGTTGCAAACAAAAAAAGACCGTCCAAAAACAAATTTTTGTTTCTTTGCTTAACACAGGAACTACTGGTCTAATTTGAAAAAATCTTTCAGTGATAGATAGCCTATTTATCGAGGAAGGCTAAAGAATAGATTAAATGATGAAGTTCCTATGGGAATGGAGTTACCCGGGTGAAACTCCGCGCGGGAAGCTAGTAGGAACTATATCTAATATCCATGTGTTATTTTATCTTTTGTTAGATTATAACAGACCTACAGCGTGTGGGTACCCAGCATTTTTAAGACAGCTCCCGCACTACTAAAGTAATTCCTTATTGGAATTTTACAGACAGGACATCCAGTTTCAGAACAACTATCAGTGATTCACAAATAGATGTGCCGGGTGGAACTACCGTAACCACGGAGGCGGCCAAATGCCAAATGACGGAAAAAATCGATTGTATTATTAAAAATACATTTTTTAGTTTTATTATTGGATAGTTGTTGTTGAGTAGCTATACGAAACTGTCCTGCTTTGTCGCTTTATGTACAAAATAACTGACAAAAGTTAGAAAGAATTTAAGTGAGCAACCTAAAACAATACGCCCTGCAAAATTCGGTCCATATTACATTGAGATCGTTCAAAAGGGGCTAAAAGTTCTTAAATTTAGCTACCTACATTTTAATTGACGGGGCCAGTTTTGCGGGTCGTAAGGGCTCATAACCTAAAGTTCAATGTACAAGAAGTGAAATAATATAAATTAGAACATTAAGCATCTAATATATACATGAAGTATAATGTACATGAATGCGTATTGTCAAAGCGGTGGGTGACATGACACGACTCACGAGACGGACAGGCCGTTGTAGAGCCAGGCGCGCCAGGTCTGCGGCGCGGGCGTGGCGCCGTCGATGCGCGCCTCGATGTGACCGCACAGCGCGCGCCGGTCGTGAGAGCGCCCCGAGCGCGCGTCGCACACCAGCCGCTTGCGACACTCGCCGTCGCAGTTGCCGCGACGGGGACTGTTCTTCCAGTAGTGTCTGTCGACATAAAAAATATGTAAGCTAAGTACAAAAATAAGTATTTACATTCTAACGTGCTTTTATATTTTTTAAGAAAAGGAGAAACCTCAACCTATTAGAGAATGAGGGATATAAATAATCATTTTTCATTTGAGATTATAATAGACGCATATAAAATTGGTTTAATTGACTATTATGTTAAAGGGGCGTACGATTTTTTTTCCTTGTAAATGGGGCGGTTAAAGGTTGGGTACCGCTGATCGAAAGGTAATGAAAATGCTTGTGCTATTTAAAATAATTCTCATTACCGAGACTGCCAGTTATTTTCCAGAAGATATTTGTATTGGTACTAAACATTTATTTTAAAAATTAGTCCCACAACTTATTTAAATATAACTCATTTTGAACAGTACGTCGCGGCGTCGCTACGATTTATATTCTTAAAACAGTTTGGATCCATCCGTACCCATTAGCTATGGCATCTACAATTCCATACGCTTTTATTATTACTTAATTACTTGCGAATCAATCACCACTTACTTGTAATATAAGTTGAATACGTCTTCTTTGGTAGTCATATCGTCGATAAACTTGTCCCAGTCCTGTGGTCTAAGCGCCGGCATCAGATAAGCGGATCGAGCCGAATACAACTTATACCATATCGGATACCCGAACAAGTTCGCCTCTTTTAAGTTCATAATCCATGTCTCGTGGTCAACTACTTGCTGAAATTATACCACACAAGGTAAGTCAGTACCAAATTATATTCCCTCATTTAAATATTATGATTTGCACTTAATAATTACCCGAGTAGTAGCCTCATGGTCACCGTCTACGTAGTATATTCGATAACCTAAATTCAAATCGTAATACGGACTAACAGAGGGTCCTACGTAAGCAATACTCGTGGCTCTACCTGTAAACAATAGCAACAAATATAAGACAAAAAGGCTTTAAAACTTTAAAAGCAACATTATTTTTTATTTTTTCAGGTCAAAGTTGCCCACCGGTAGGTACTTAGAGATTTGAAAAGAGAAAACGATGGTCAGTTGGGAGTAACCGTGGCCCAATAGTCTAGGCATTAGATAAGGGTTTAGAGATCAAGTTTGAATCGTGCCGGTCTCGGGTCTAAATTAAATAATCTCCAATTATTAAACGAAGTATTTATAGGTACTCGAGATCCACGTACCAAGGTCATCCGGGTCATAAAAAACTTCGAATTCATCATAATGAGTGTGTCCATAGAATTGTGCTGTGATCGTCGATTCGTATCGGTTGACTATGGCGTAGAAGTTCCGACTCCATACTTTGAGGCAGTCGGAATGTCCGGGGGGGATGTGGCCGATGATATGGACCTTCTCGCCACTAAACTCAGCAGATTGCAGCTCGTAGATCAACCATTGGAGTTCGGTCGCTGGATCAGTGCTGTTCATTAACAGCCACCTGTAGCGATTAAAGAACAGTATGAGAATAATAACTAATTATGATTTGGTAAACAACGTGTTTACCAAATCATAATAAGACTGAAGTAGATATCTATGCAACTATGGACAAATGGTAGGTAGCGACATCTACAGTATCCGCAGTTCGCACGCCAATTCGAACATATACTCGGCGAAGTTGCTGGGTACACAACCTCGCCCGGCAAAGGCCTTAATTTTGTGTGAAGGACCACTACTAGCCGTTCCGTAAAAAATACTTCATCGTTTAAGTTAATATACAGGAATCGGGATACTAATGATTGCCTCATTGGTCTAGTGGTAATGTCAGCAGTAATATGTTAGACGGGAAAAAGATCTCAAACTACTTAATTAGCAGAAAAGTTCAATTGAAAGACAGCTCGTGCTTGCAGCGGGTGTATTTATAACAACAACACTAACTGCCACGCCTATTTAAAGTATTCCATGTCAACAAAATAAAAAAAAATGTCCCAGAATAAAACAGAAATCGAGACGTCTTTAATCGCCGACTGCATAAGGCAATACAGAATGCACCTGTGTATGATTAACACACACCTGTGCTTTATTATGATGGCTCTTTGTGCATTGCTCCCGCGACTAAAATATTCAGGAGATGTTCTCATGGATATTTCCGTCACGGGTTGGTATACAAATAAGAGCTCATTTTTATTAGATTGGCCTTGTCTTAAAAAAAGTTATTTACATATAGCCAAGATATTTTAAAGTTAGACAATGGAGGTCCGACGTGGGTGGTAAATAGTGGTGGTAGGACCACATATAATATATATTAAGTATTAACAAGCATATTCTAATGTTTTATAACCATTTTCATTTTACTTTAACCTTTCAAATCGTTTGGAAGTTCTATTCATGGTGTGGTGGCATATTGCAATGAAGACGTTAAGTTTTCAGTGATGGGGTTCAGCTTTGTAGTTATGGCTTTATATTTAGAAATATCAATCCAGAATTAAGGAATTATACTGTACATTGTAAAAAATGGTAAGTATTGAAGTGCAAAAAAGTAAATAATTACCAGTTCTTATTATTGCAGTAGTTCATGTTAAGCGACACAATCCTGAAGCCGGGACGCACAAGGACGGAGTAGAATGCTCCTCGACGCACGGTGTGAGACACTCCGGCCGGCAACCAGCGCCGCCACTGAGCGTCCAGCTCGTCGTACAACCACGCGATGTTTAGCTCGGGGGAAGAGATGTAGGGCGGGGGAAAGCTGGAAAAGATTACATAATAGTTAAGAAACCAATTTTATTGAACTTTCTCTGCAAGATCAAAATTTATGTTTTAGAGAAAGTCCAAAAAATGCTTTGGACCTTCTATGGTATAAAAGGATTCCGTAAGGATTTCTACATAAATTGGCTATATTTTAGTTAAATGTAGAATAGCTTTTGTAATCGGGTCAGTAGTTAGATATTGAAGTCAATTGTGTAGCTCCCATTTCTATCAAATATTCAAAGGTATCCCCATTATGTCCAACCATATTACCAATTGTCTTGTTTTGTAACAGTCTATTAAAATTGCCTAATAAAACACTCAAGATGAAATAACGCTGAAATTGACTGATTATTTATGTCTACTTATAAAGAATCAGTACTTAAAATACAACAAATTCGTCGAAAAAGCCGTAAAAGCTTCATATCCGGGTATAAAACCTACGCCATAAAAATTGATATATTAGTTAGAATTTAATGCGGTTAATGCTGTCATTAAAACTTGATTGAGATAACATCACAATGACAGGTAGCTCCCGTTAGTCAGCAATTAAATGAGTGATTCCATCGTATTCTCATTCTTAGAACGCACTTATTCTGTACACACATTCTGAGTATAGACGACCTACTTAGGAATTGCCTGTAATTAAAATATTTGCAAGGTTCTATCGGCAGGGTTTAATGCAAGTAATGATCGATGTCAAAACGTATTTTATGCGTTTGTCCATGAGTAAATAGGATGGATAAGAGTCTGAAGATACTTCATTGATAGCTGTACAATATTCCATACCTCAAAAATTTCCCAGCAAGCTTAATAAAATCATCGATTCAATCGCGAAAGCTGTATGCTAGATCTAATAGTAGTAGCTATTAAAATGTTGTTTTAAGGTTGTGTGAATAGTCGTGTGAAATGTAATCATAATCGGAAATGCATTATAGGTACCATATTTAGGTACCCATTCCATCGCCGCAGCGGCGAAATATGTAGGATTTTTTTTCCTTTCTTTAAGGAGTTTTAGTCCTAAAATGTAGGACTTCCCAGTTCATCAGGGTCCAAATTTGACCAATGATAATGTTGTTAAATATTGTAGCGACATCTACAGTACCCGCACAAACTGCAAGAAGACGAGCAGCGCTATCTAACACCTGCATTCCAACTAACCTGTATCGCGCAATACAAATTCGCAAGATAATTCGAACATAATAGTATCGAACAGTAACAAATGGCCGTCGGCCGCCGGACATACCATCCCGCCCGGCCAAGAAGTTAATTTTCTGCGGAGGAAAACCACCAACCGCTCCTGTACAATGTCATGGCAGATAGCGATCACGCTATATGACTGTACGTCCTTATATCAGCGTATATAAAAAGTGAAAGCATGATTAGTATATACACTGACCTATTTACTGGTGAAGCTTCGTGGTTCCCAAGTGCAGGGAATATGGGTACACCAGGGAACATGTCCGACATTTGTGCTACAGTCTCCTGCAACACCTTCAAATTTTCTTCTTTCGTTTGGTTCCAGACGTCGTGCGGTGGTAGATCTCCCGTCCATAAGATGTAATCTATGTCCTGGAAGAATAAAAGGGCTTATTGGAATAAGTAAAAAGTTAATTTGAGTAGGTAGTACCTACGTAGCGTTAATATTTTGAATGAGCTGCAAGACTGCAGAAGTAAAAAATAATATAATTGATTAATGCGCGAATGGTCGCTAAAATTGGTCTCAGAGTGAGACTTTAAGTCTACGGTAACCGCTTACTATGACACAAGCAGTATTTTTACCGTTCTTATTACATGAAAAAAAACCTTGAATTACGTTAAATTGCTATATCGGTTATTATTATCGGTCGGGCTGGTTACTTAGCTGCCAATAACTACAGTAACCGACACATTGAGCGACATTTAATTATAGGTACCTTACTAGCTTCCCGCGCACGGTTTCACCCGCGTAAATCCCGTTCCCCTAAGAACTGCTTAATTAAATATAGGCTATATTACTCAGGGATAATGTAGGATTCTTATGGTGAAATAATTCTAGAAATCCGTCCAGTAGTTTTTGATCTTTCATCTTAATAATATTACTACTTAATAAGCGGCCGTAGCCCAATGGCTAGGGCGTCGGACTTGTGATCTTGAGGTCGCCGCCGCCGGTTCGAACCCCACCCATTACCATTACCCACTACCGACGTGAACCCACTCGTAACACAAGCATTTTAGCTTAGCACGAGGAGTTAACAAGAATACTAGAAGACTGCAAAACTCTGCTAGTAATAATAAAAAAGAAATAAAAAAAATGTATTGATGAAGGGATGACATAAACCGATATTTCAATATCAGATGCCGCTTAGGTCAATCAACCTTTTATTCGTCCATATAAACATACCATACATAGACACACTTAAATCTTGTTAGTCTATTTACACGTTGTGGTACTAAACTATGTATGTGATATGTGGCAACAAAATGGGTAATTGTATTATACTTATTAATTATGCATTTCTACGACGTAGTACTAAATTAGCACCAAAGATTCTTCTTTGGTTGGTAACACAAATCCCTTTATTATGAATATTAGAAAGTACCTTATAATTATTTTATATTGTAAGTTGCTACACCGCTCATTATATACGCCAGATATTTCCAACGTGCACATGCAGGTTTGCGGCAAGCTAACTAGTCGAAGTATATATAAATAGCCCAGAAATATATATACCGTCTGAAGATATATGTAGTTATAATAGGGTTGCCATACGTCCCGGTAGGCCGGGACATGTCCCGGTTTCGAGAGTCATGTCCCGGTGTCCAGGCCAACAAGACAATGGTCCCGGTGGTCGGGCTAACCAAAAAATAAGAACCCTGCTTCGTTCGCAATACGCGTTCCTGTTTGCCTTATCGTCCTGCGTGCGCAATGGGAGAACTCTCGGCTTTGTGTGACGTCTTATACACTCGCTCTTACCATTGTCCCGGTCAGCGCCGAAACATCGCAACCCTAAGTTATAATGATAATCACTAGGATATATCCACAAGAAAAGAGGAGTCTCTACTAACTAGCGTTGAGGCGCTGGAATGGGATAATGGCATATACATAATCTATACTAATATATAAAACTACAAAGTTTGTTTGTTTGCATTTTGTCTAGGCCCTTTGGTCCGATTTGAAAATTGTTAGCTCATTTATTGAGGATGACTATATTTTATTATTATGTTCTATTATTAGATATGTTCCTACGAGAATGGGAGTTATACCGGGAAAACCGCGCGCGGGGCGCTAGTAATGCCATAAGATTAGGAGACTTAGGTCTACTCACTGTATGAGTATCCGCTATATGTTTCAACATGTGGTCTATGGTACGTTTTGGAGTGTCACACTTGCGGTAGTCACCCCACCGACCGGCGCCTCCGCCCGGGGTAAGAGCTGGACCACTGGACGCCCTACAGCACAAAGGTTCGTTGCAGTCAGCATTGGCACCTAGAACAGAAGATAGAAGAATTATTTATTTTAACATGTCTTTACAGTAGCTTCGATACCACACTTACCACACATGCTCTATGGAAGAATGAAATACGTTTCAGTTCTGGGTTTTATTCTCCTTTTTGCAAGTGCTTATTTGTTTTGCAACTACTTACCACTTAAAACTACTTTAAAATAGGCCCTTTTTATCGGTCGTACCATGCTTGCCACTTCAGCGGGCGAAGAAATAAGCCAGTTTTAACAAATATAAAATAAGCAACCAAGGTATGAGCAGGCCCCATTCCTTGGTCCGTAACCACAAACGATTGCTAGTACAGCATAAACGTAAGGCAATAGGTAGTCATGTATTGAATGCAGTATATATCAAAACAACAAAGCATGCCTTTAAATCAGAACAACAATCCGTGGTTAACAGCCAGAAATTCAGGCCTCAAACAACTATCTTAACCGAAGAGCCGTCAGTGCAGTATAATCAGATTCCATTATCTATTGACTGTGTAATTGTTGTCATTATGTAATAAATTATTTTGATTGCTCACCTTCAGCATAGTATGGGTCAAAGTGTGTATCAGATATTTGTAGAACTTTGAATGTATTCGCTTTCTCTACAGGAGCATCGAGAGTTCGCACAGCAGGCTTTGGCACCGGCGGGAAGGCTACTTCCCACTCATGGTAAGGGTTATAGACATCTCCGCATGCATCGCCTATCACGAAACTGCATATTTCATCAGGACCAATAGAAATACGTTTCAAAACGTATACTACTTCACTCTGAAAATATCATAGTGCAAAGGTGAGTTTACGGTAGAAGAATATTCTTCTCTAATAAAGGTATGTAGTATATTTGAATTAATTTTCTTACCCCAAATAATCTGGTAATGCCTTCGCAAACTCGTGCGGATTGAATTTTTAACGACACGCAGAACTGGTAGATCATTTTATTAATCTCATCTTTGCTTTTGCCCAATTTTATATAATGTTGTAATAGTCCTGCACCAGCCTTGCATGCAGTACACGAAACTTTTGACATAACTGAGTGTTCCACTTCGTAATATACTTGTTTTAGATTAAGAAGCTTTAGCGCCTTTTCTACGAACACAGGTAAGTTAGTACTTTTGTCGTTATCCCACAAGAGGCGGGAGTAGTTTCGTTTTAAAGCTGCCATATGAGCAATTAGTTCAGTCTCGTTAGCGGAGGGAGGCAGAGTATGATTAAAATTAGACGGAGTGAAGAAAGGTTCCTCGTTCCGTGGAGTCATGGTCCAGTTCCAGTTATCGGACGGTAGCATCCATTTTATGACGGGGTTCGCCCTTCCTGTTTGTTGCAAGAATATAGGGCTACCTGTAAAATCCACAATATTCAGTTAATTTAAGCTAAGATTGAAATTTAAGTGATTGTCATGGTTTCTGATTTTATATAAAGTCTCACCTGACGTCAGCGTGATTAGATAAACAGTCGCTATCCATTGAACAAACCATCGTATCCTTATTATCATAACTGGGGCGTGTAGAAGAAGAAAGAATCTGAAATAAAAAAAAAGATTTAATACCTAAGTATTGTGTTATTAATAAGGAAAAGCCACTTGTCAGAGGCTGCATGTTGAGTCAATATTCAAATAAGCATCAAATCTTGCCATTTACGAAGCATTACCGTAGGTATGAACAACTCAACTGTCTCTGTTATAATATTATTATAAGTAAGTATTTATAAGAATTGTTATGACACATATTTGTACTTATAGGAATTGATCCCATATAGTTTTGGGGACTTCTGATATTTCTATGACTGATTAAAGTTTATTCAACTATTTATTCAGGATTATGGTGATAGACAACTACCACATGAAAAATAACTATCTGGGACAAGTATGATTCATGGTTACTTCGGTCACTATGCGTTCGATTTGCTGTGCTTTTAAGAATTTCACCAAGCCTAGAGGGTTTGTAACAAATTTCGTAAAATGTATGATAAAAACTAATCAGTACCTACATACAACCTTTTTTTTATTACTGTAACAAATTTAAAGTAGGTAACTACAGTCAATTGTTATAATTCGTTGTATTATATAATACTTATATTTCTGCTTATTAAAGTTAGAAAATGTTGCAAAAGCGTGTTAGCCATCGATATCGACGCCCCTAATTACTTATTTTATTAAGACAATAAATGATATTACCAGGTGCGAAGAGTAAAAGACGTACCATTAATGGAAGGTATATCTAGCTTTTACTTTTAGTCATGATTTAGAAACTTATTATCCACTCTCGTGGGAAGTGCGCAGTACCTAGTTTTATGCAGTTTAAAAAAAGAAAGAAACTAGTAATAGGAAGGAAGACGACAGCCAGGTTGTTAACATTTAATTAAAACTTCAGGATAGTAGGATCAATTTGACTACCAAATGTAATTACGATTATATTTTATATAAATTAAATTGAAGAACTTACTACAAAATCTTTCGAAAAATTACATACGTACATAAGCTCACGCCTGTTTCCCAGCGGGGTAGGCAGAGACAATGGACCTCCACTTGCTACGATCCCTACACACATCTTTCGCTTCATTCACTCTCATAACATTATTTCGAAAATTATCGCTTACTATTATGCTATTTATCAACAGGAGGTACAATTAGATGATGTATCTACTTATGTATAAATTATAGTAGAGCCGGTACCCTCGTGGGGTGATTCCATTAATAATTTTATGAAACTATGAAAACGGAATTTATCCCTTTTCATAGTTTCTTCATCTATCTCATCGACGGACTAGGAAGGAAAAGGAAAACGGGAGAAGAATTGGGCGAAGGGGTTTGAAGTTTGCGGAGAGTTGACTAGATGTAGGAAAAAAGGATACTGCGGCTATGGAAAGTAAGTGGATATGTAGACCTTTGCTTTGCCTATCCCTATTAAGAAAAGCGTGACGATGTTTCTATGTATAAATTATGTGAAACACTTAATATGTTGTTAAAACATAAGGTAAAAATGTTACCTAGTCTAAACGTTTAAAGTTGCGAGATTGTCAACACACAAAGATGTCGTATTGCTGCAAAGGACCTTGCAGAAAACGCTATTTTGTAATATTTACCAAAACATCAGTGATCATTGGGTCTACCTACCGTGTATATAAATATTTATGTTTATAATTAAGACGGTGACTGCAAAATAAACGCAAAAACAACTGCTGATTGGGAGATAAGCGTTTTTCAACCTAGGAGTCCCCCTATGGGAAAGCGAAAATAACATCAACGTTTGTTTATAAACGAAATAAACGATTTTTCATCACTTAGGTATTTACATACACTTGTACTTGTCAAGAAAATTTACAATGCATATAAAATTAATTATAAATAGGTAACATTTACTATTAAATTATGTTTAATTTACTTCAGGTGTGCTAGAAGTCTGTCAGTCTTGTGTTAGTAAACAAGCTCTTAATATTAACGTTAATATCTATTTACTATATTTATTTTATTCAAACATTTGATGAATTAAAAAAAAAAAATATATATATATATATATATATATATATATATATAATATTATAACACATTTTAGAGTGCAATGACCGGTCAAGCAAGAAGTAAAGAGAAATATAGAGGACGTGATCACTGGCACGGACTACAGGCACTGGATCACACGACAGGGGCAAGGGTCAACGCGGTCCTCGGTCTATCCGGCGAGGATCCTAGCCTAGCTAACCTGCAGGTTTCTCTAGCTACCTAAGTGGACGGCCCGGAGAAGAAACTCAGAAAGAAACTCCGGTTTATTCTTTTCCGTCTTCTTTTGTTCTGTATCTTTTTTTTTTAATGTATAATTATTTTTAATACAGTTTGCACAGTATGTGGGCTGGGGTACGCCCCTTTACAGTTATTTCATAGAATAATAAACAAAAAAGATAATTGTTCTACTCAAGCGGATGAAAACTCTTGCACATTAGGAAAATAATAAAATAACGTCGGTTGAACCCCATCCACATTTACAGTTAAAATAAACAAACCTAAACAATGTCAACCCAGACACTATCAATGTGACAACAAGACTATTAATTAGTTATAACAAGTAAATACCCTCAACTGCAAGCCGACCAGCCACCGCAAGCAGCACCCGTTCACGAGTATGACGTGTGACACAGCCATCGGCTCCCTCGCCATATCAGAGGGAAGGAGGCGACCCGTCCCACATCGCCGCCGCAAGAAATGACTTTTATTGTGAGCATGACGATCTTACAGTTTTGAGTATCAGAATCTAGTATGTAACATCTGGATTGACCATTGTGTAGAATGTTTCAGTAAAATATATAAAAAATAATATGCAATGTCAAATACAAAATGAATCGTTTCATTAAATCTTATGATAGATATAATCATACAAAATACGATAGGTACATTAAAATGTCATACAAGCGTATATTCTTAAAGACTTCAAATACATTTTTACGTTTTCCTGGTTAGCCAAGCGACCAAGCGTTATTATCATTTAAATAGTCATTCAGAGTGTAATAAGCCTTTCTCATTAAAATTTTCTTAATTTCCAATTTAAATTTAACAAATGAAAGGTCTTGTAAGTTTTTCGGTATTTTATTGTAAATGCGAATAGCCAGACCCACAAAAGAAGAATGCACTCTTTGTAAACGATGATATTCGGCACATAATTTGTGATATGAGTTTATGTTTTGTCTAACATAAAGAATACAAGAGTATATGTATTGGGCAGCGACTGTTAATATATCTAAATCTTTAAACAATTCTCTAAGGGAAAACCTCGCACTTAACTGATAAATTGATCGAATCGCTCGTTTTTGTAAAATAAATATACTTTTAAAGTCAGCCGCCCTACCCCAGAGCAGGATTCCGTAAGACATGACACTGTGGAAATAGCTGAAGTAAACTAGACGAGCAGTTTCCACATTGGTCAGCTGCCTTACTTTTCTGACAGCGTAGGCAGCGGAGCTTAATTTACCAGTTAAGCTCGACATATGGGAGCCCCATTGTAATTTCTCGTCTAGCGTTATACCCAGAAAGACTGTAGATTTGACGGTCTCTAAAACCTCGTTGTTTATTATTATTTCGGGTTCCTTATTCCTGATATTCGGCGTCGTAAACTTAACACACTTAGTTTTCTTGGTATTAAGGACGAAATTATTTACCGTAAACCATTCGGTTAATCGTGTAAGAGCACTATTTACTTCGTCAAAATCATGTCTATTTCTATCCACTTTGAAGATAAGTAAAGTGTCATCTGCAAAAAGTACTACATCGCACATATTTTCCAAATAATACGGCAAATCATTAATATAAACTAAGAATAAAAAAGGACCTAAAATAGATCCCTGCGGAACGCCTAATTTAATGGGTATATCTTGAGATCTTACTCCACCTACATCGACACACTGAACTCTCTGATAAAGATAAGAGGTCAATATATCAAGTGCCACTCCCTCCACACCATAGTGCTGATGTTTCAGTAAGAGCGTGTCGTGATGGACGCAATCAAATGCCTTCGACAGATCGCAGAATATTCCGATAGCGTTCTGCGATCTCTCCAGGTTTATTTAAAGTCATCAGCAATCAGTCAATGATAATTAAGAAAAACATAGATAATTAACTTATATATACTGTAAAATAGATTAATTGAATAACATTTTAGATTAAACAAAATATATCCATTTTAGCTATCTATAGAATCTTTGATGTATTTTCTACGAAAGATTAAGTAACAGGAAGATTGACTCCAATGCTGGAATATTAAATATTATTATTTATAAACGAGACATAAATCAACTTTAATAAACCAAGAGCACATAATAACTACACCACATTCTCCACAAAATAAATAACCTACAATTTGACCTACTTTCAAAATAATAGGAAACGTTCATGGTAATAATTTATTACAAAGCAATCCCGTATTATGATCACCCACAACATATGGCCCTTCTAAATTATGATATGGAAAGTCTATAACTATTACATGTGAGAATTAATCATAATTATTACAAAATATAATTGATCATAGAGGTGAAAGCGTCGGTTTACGTTTTTGGTATAAAAAAGCGTGTTAAAAAAAACTTTTACATAAATGTACCTACCTATATTGAATTAATCGATTTTGCATAATCATCTAACTAGATTATGCAAACTCGCTAAACTCAATATTTACATAATTGGTTGGATTTGTGGAACTGTGATTTTTACGGGTAGGTTTAAATATGTTACTAGAGTGTTTCGTTCTACTTATTGTGCTAAAAATTGCCAATATTTTTATTTAAACTGTAGGTTTATTTCAAGAATTTTTGAACTGAGGGGATTAAGTATGATTTTTGTGCTATGGTTTATGATGGGACACATTGAAAAGAAAAAACATTTAAGTACCTAACATTTATTATATTGATTTTAGAAGTACCTTGTCTAAAGAGAAACTAGCTTTTCACATTAAAATCAATAGTTATAAATAAAGTGTAACCGAGACTAGTCAGGAAATAGAACCTACCGACGATTACATAACGCATATGAATCTATTTATATACCTACCAACTGCCCCAGACGGATCACAGACGGACGCCACGACGAATATTATCATGTATAATATATGTACATAAAAGTAAGTATGTACCAAAAATATCCGAGAGATTATCCGTACTTACAACAACTTTCATAAAATATTTTTGACACATAGTAATCCTATTTAATACATGTATGCTAGTATGATTCAGCGGATTTTACAGGCGGCAGTAATACGGACGTTGAGGTCGCCACTTTCTCCGCGCTTCATTGACTTTGTTGGAAAGTGACGGTGGTAAGCGCGATGCGATTGCGCACCTATCATAACGCCTCGACAACAATGCAATTGCTCAATACTTATTGTTATAGTAACTAGCTTTGCACATCTTAACAGATGTTATGTAGTTTGGTTGTGAGAACTGAGCAACATTTATGATGTGATATTATATGTTATGCTAGTTGATTCTTATGTTTATCGGATTGTCTTTAAAGTTAATCAGTAAAGATTTGTTTTTTAAGTTTAAAATTTATGTATACACCTACTTAACTAATTGAAGATTTATTTTTACATTGTTAAAGGTAACTTTAAAACAGAATAACATTTGACCATTTCTAGAATTTCTGATAATTAAACTTTGATTGATCAAAATAAGTAATAGTTTAGTCTGTTTTTTTAGTATATATTTAATTAAATACTATTATCAATAATAATATACTTATAATTACATTAAACTATATAATATATTTTATTTTTACAAGTGGTTTGCAAACGTGAATCAAAAACTTTGTGCCCCATTTTACAAAAATTGCGCGGAAATAAGAGTTTGAAATTTCGCACACTACGTTAAATAAAGAAGGACTGCAGAATACTAATATACTATAAAATTATGGTCAAATTTCGAGTATTGGGCGACCACTAGTAGTTAATTAAAATTTGTAAAAATGTGTATGTAGGTTATCGTCTACCAATACAGTGGAAAAGTGCGCGTTCTCACAGGTATTTTCACGGAAAAGAATACAGGTTCGTTTTTATCCCGTTTTTTTTTCTGACGTACATATATCAATAATTCTCCACCGGCCACGATTTCTTTGCTACTCCGCCGGGCATAAAGACAAATAATGTTTTTTATCCCAATAACAAGTAGTATAAATGTATATTTATATGCTAGTCTATAACAAGTAAGTATGGATAACCTTCAGTAAATCACATAGTTTCGAAATGAGAACAGAATGTGAACGGTTTTCCACAAAAAATAATCACTTCCGTTGTGTCGGTCCTAAATTATTGCCTGCACCATTGCCTAAAATAAATCATAATAACATATTTTGAAGTGTACCTAAGTATATAAAATATAAGAAACAATTTAAATGAATATAAAATTATCTAAATATATATCAGATAATGTACCTACTGGGTGGGTACTACGCCTGGAGAATATTAATATTAGTTTAAATGTTATGTAGTTGTGTTCAATATGTGCCAACCAATTTTCTTATTTGATTACATACATTTCGTTAAGTTACTAATTGTATAAAATGTTATCAAAGTTATAAGTTTAAAACTTAAATTAATAGTCACTGCCAATCAAAATCCTCAGAAAGTTTTATATTGTCGTTACAATAATCCTTACACAACTTCATTTTAATATTCTTAAGACTTTCAAATCGAATAACGCTACGTAATCTGTGCAATTTATTTCAATAATATGTAAAAGTGAAGTTAAAGGATTACGCAAGGTTTCTCCACGGATGTACAGTCAGCATAAGGATGATTCGTCCATGCAAGCTACTTTCTTTTCACTACAAGACAACTAACGCGACGACCGCTTTCACTAGTGCTTGTTCTCCCTTTATGGATACTATTTGAATACTTACTTATGAGAAATTATGGATAAGCTATGTTTAAAGCAAATGCTCAGTTAGAGAAAGCAATATACTTGTTATATATTAGTTCGATAATTATTAGGTACATGTAAGAATATACTAAATATTATAAAGAAATTAATTAATTTTCTTTGATAAGTTACTTTATTTTCAAGCATACAAGCTCTATTTTAAATTTTATTTAAGATTAAATGTCAGAGTTACTTTTCAACGTAACACATACGTACGTCTTTCAAAATTATAATGTCTTAAAAATATAAACTTAAAGAGAAATACGAAATCCTAAAAATACATTATCAAGATGTGGGAAAGAAAACTGGAAGAAGTTCCATCAACTATGTCAATAAAAAAAATGCAAACCATTATTTATTATAATTGGCATGTCATATTGTCAACTGCATATTAAACTATGAGTTTATAATAACGTTAGATACACGTTTCTAACTGTCAATCTAACTGTTTGTTTACCTACACGACTGCATCATTTTTTTTTATTTGCTAATTACACTGTATGACTGCAAAATTTACTGTCATGATTTGTACACAGCTAGCAGCAAACTCTTCACTCATAAAGAATAACCGACTGACGTACTGACATAAACATATTTATTTACATTAATTGATACAGATCTCCTTGTTCGACTGTACCATTTAATGTGGCTCGTAAATTATTATTTAATCACTAAGATAATTGCCAGACAATTCAGTTCACACAATTATATAGTTTTATTGTTTTAATTATATGCTGGATACGTATTTATACATTAAAATTAATTTCAAATAACTTTTAATAACTAATAGTATAATATAATATAAAGAGTTGAAAGTTGATAGCTACATAGATTAATTTTATGTACGAGAGGCAAGGTTACGATCAAGAATTTATATTTAAAATAACTTTGGTAACTCAAGATACCAAAATTTTCGATTTTGGTATCTTGAGTTACCAAAGTGATACAGTAAGTTAGTTATAAGTTTACCTTATTTAAGTAGGAATCGAAACATATTTTTGTTTTCTTTTTATATAAATGATTAGTCTCACATGCTCCACTATATACCGCGGCAACTAAATGTTATACTGTGTATACGACACTGTACTAATAGGATGTGATCCCGATTTCATCTTATTTCTTGTAGTATTATTTTTACAAAGTTTATGCATATATGAATGTATATAGGGTCAAACAATTTTTTTTTATGTGCGTCTATGTTCCTGTTTGTTCCGGTTAATCTCAGTATCAGCTTTTGTCGGCAAATTTTGATGGGACTTTCATTGGTAGATATTTTATAAGGTATTATAAACACGGTACTTTTTATTTTGTCTGTATGTTTATTTTTAGAATTTTATTGTTAGATAGTTTATAAATTCTTATGAGGTATTCCTCGAAGCGCTACCATTTTGAGGCGCTCCTAATGAAGCGCTCCTTTTTTATTCCTCGGAGCGCTCCTTTTAGTAGCGCCTACCCATAGTAATTAAAAATATTAAAATTGAAGAAAACCTTGAAGCCCACCCACGTTTAAAAATAGGGAAGAGCATGAAGTAAACGCAATAAATTATATCAATGATTTTTAATATTTTTAATTACTGTCGGGAGGCGCTACTAAAAAAAGCGCTCCGATGAATAAAAAAGGAACGCCTCAAAATGGTAGCGCTTCGAGGAATAGGTACCTCATAAAATTTTACGAGGACAAAGTGGCGAGCAACAGTTGGCTGTTAAATAAATAAATGTACCTACAGTGTTTCTTGTCCTGGAGCCAGTCTTAGGTACATTTCTTGTTTCAAGATCCAGTCTTAATCACCTTTGTGCGCAGTTTTCTATGTAATCAGTTTCCACTAGAGATGGGCCGACTAGACGCCGAATAGTCGGTTTTCCCGACTAGTCGGCGTCTAGTCGGCAAAATATGCCGATTATGATCGCCGCATAACAAATGAAATAAAACAAATCATTTTTACTTGTTTTATAAGTTATCTAAAGTTACAGACTTTACAACATAGGAACGTATTAAGGTCACAGCTCATTAGAGCCACCGGGCACCCACTCCGCACTGCCTCGCCTCCTGCGGCTAGTATTCTTTATATGGACTTATATGGGTATGCGCTCACTATATCAACTCCGTAGCGTCACCGGATCGCCTCGGTCGTAAGCCCTCCACGCGCGGACGACGGGTGGACCACTCGGTGACAACTCGCTGCTCTCATGCTTGCCTTGCGTGGACCGCGCGTTGCCTGCGAATAATTCACGCGAGGACGATACTTGGCAATGCGCCGCCCCCCATCCTCCCTTCATACTAATTCTCGAAAATTCGTCAACCAAGCGACGTCCACTCGTTGACCACGCGGCGTTCACTCGTTAGCTGCGCGGGGTCCTTTGGTTGACCGCGCGACGTTTATTGGTGATAACGCGGCGTCCACATGTGGACCACCTGTCGACAACGAGTGGACGCCGTGGGACGAGGCGGTACGGGGTGGGTGCCGGGTGGCTGTAATGAGCTGTGACCTTTAATTAGTCAGTAATTAAGCTCAGCGGCCGCGCGATCTCTAAGCCGAGTGATGACGAAAAAGCCCGAACACCTCCGACAAGTAGGTATTAGAATGATCGGCATTGCCGGTTAGTCGGCCGACTAATCGGCATTTTGAAAACCGATTGGTCGGCAAATACTATAGTCGGCCCATTTCTAGTTTCCACAGATTGTGTTCTAGTAGCGATGAAGTTAAGGTTGCCAGGTTGAAAACTTTTAATTTCAGGATAATGTTTCCAAATATCCAAATATCGAAGCAATGGAATCATAGTAATTTTTATTTAATTTTTATAAAATTTGCTTCCGCACGCGGTTTCACCCGCATAACTCCCGTTCCCGTAATAACTTTGTAATTAAATGTAGCCTATAGCTTTCCTCGATAAAGGGGCTGTTTAACAATAAAATAATTTTTCAAATCGGACCAGTAGTTCCTGAGATTAACGCGTTCACGCAATATAACAAACAAAGTCCTTAGCTTCGTATACAGGGTGTCCGGTAATTAATGGATAACCTTAAAATGGGTCATGGTAAAACTAATGGCCATTCAGAAAAAAAATACAAATAAAAAAAAAATACAGTTGGTACCAAAGATATTATTTTTTTAATAATAATCGGTGTTTTTTGTTACCATATTTCACATTTTTATACACCACGGACACAAATTAAGGAATTCTATCGGTTTTTTTTTGTTATAGTAATTAACGTTAACTAAGCTGATAGATAGGCAATAAATAGTATGACTATTATTACACGGTTTTTTTTTTAAACAATTTGAATGTTTGTTCTGGGGAAAATTTGTGAAAAATATTCAATTTGACAAAGTTTGAGCAACCGTAACTTTAAAAAAAAGTATCCAGACACAAGTGACCAATTATTTCAAAATATTATGTGCTTCAAGCCAATTTCAAAATGGTATCATTCATTATTGTATCTAATGTAAATTCTGAATTATTGCTATTAGTGTAGAAAATGTGTGAATTTTGGATAAACAACAAAATTTGCAATATTGGAATATTTATTTACATTGAATGTACCTGACCATTGGAGTTTAATAAAAAACAACAACAATTATTACCTATCTATCAGCTCAGTTAACGTAAATTACTATAACAAAAAAAAACCGATAGAATTCCTTAATTTGTGGCCGTGGTGTATAAAAATGTGAAATAAGGTAACAAAAAACACCGATTATTATTAAAAAAATCATATCTTTGGTACCAACTGTATTTTTTTTTATTTGTATTTTTTTTCTGAATGGTCATTAGTTTTACCATTACCCATTTTAAGGTTATCCATTAATTACCGGACACCCTGTATAAGTAAAGTAGTATCGTTTTTTTTTTCGCAAAGTCGTTTAGCGACTAGTTTATGACGTAACTTTATGCCTACTAAATACACCAATTTTGATTCCTTACGACTAATGAGGTACGACTATGAGAATTTTAAATATTTTGTGTTATTAGTAGATCAGCTTTTAATAAATCATACGCTTTACAAATCGTATATCCGCTTATAAATTAATATTGTGATAAATATAACCATAAGCCGTTTGTCTGGATATTTTTTTATTAGTCGAGATTTTAGACATCTCATGAAATGTCTTAAGAATCAAGACGAATCTCTATTTTTCAAACGGACGCAGAAATGTAGTTAGCCACGTTTGGCCACTTCACCAGGCATAACAGACGAATCCCGACCATCTGGCATCCCTAGGTAAAATAGATACGAGTACGTAAGTAGGTAGCTAAATACGAACGTCCCCACACAGCCTCGCCGTCATACTACGGAAAATTACACTTGCGTAACGCCTTCCGCAGAGGTTTTAATTATTTAACCACTCATTGATTACAGAATAGCATTCTGCAATTAATTATTTCCGGATTGATGTGTGCACTAATGTGGACAGTTGGACACTGTTAGGCTTTATGACTTCTAACTGTCTGTAGTTAATTTATAGACTAAATTATGCACGATTTAATGTATTTAAAAATATTTGCTCCACGTAACTTAAATATTTTCGCGTCTTTCTATTTGTTTGCACGCTTAGATTCTAAACTAGGTAACGGATTTTGGTGCGGTTTTAATTACCATTTAGATAATTTGTTCGGGAAGATTTAAAAATAAGAAAACACGCGTTATATAATTTTACAACTGTCATAAGCTATAAGTTTCGCTAGTAATCAATATAAATAGACCATGCAGGTTTTCGCTTTTCGGGTCTGTCTATTTGTTTGTACGCTTAGATTTTAAACTACGTAGCCGATTTTAATTCTGTTTTCTATACAGGTAAGACACATTCCGGAAGACTTATACATAAAAAACACGCGCATTCTAATTTTACAGCTGGTTTAAGCCGTAGAGGTTCGCTAGTAATCAATATAAATACAGGCAAAATATTACCTAGGTACTAATATATCAACTAGGGCTTAGGTAGTCTCGGGTCACACACAAAATCGATTCTTAATAATACATATTTAAATGTTATTATTATAATATGAAGCTGTACCTAATGAACTAAAGAAGCCAAAAAAAAAATCGAATCGTATAGTAAATAACTAATTTAAATTGGTTCTTAGGCATAATAGACTGTTATTTATTCATTGAGGTTAGTAGATCATTTATGTGCGTTATCATTGTCATAAAAATCCAATATTATACGGGCCGTACATAATACATGCGTATTAACAAATCCCGCATCTGACAACACAGTTGAAATACAAATCAGCATCATACGTGTTAACATGTTAGCTAAGAGCTCTGGATGAATGCCAAGTCAGGGTTTCTCGTATAAGGTTTTCCAATTCAGATCGATAGTGTGATAACTACTTTACCGACAATTTTAAAACAATCAGACTGCTTTATAAATTCCTAAAGGAAAAATTCGTGAAATGACTATGAATGTTGTACTTTTCTGATTTTATATTTTTAACCTGAATTTTTAATATAGGATTTTTTTGAAATTAAATTTGAAAGCTTTGTACTTTCAAATTAAATTTAAAAGAATACTGTTTATCCTGAAGTTCACATATTATGTGAAGATTGGAAACTGCGGTAGATTTTTTCTGGCATACTTGATCGGAAAAAAGCAACATCACACGAATAGCATTGGTACCATTCAGCAGCGTTAATATTTCAAATATATATATATACAAAATAGAATATTGATAAAGTGTACATTACACTTTGCAAATACTTGAGCATGGGTAATTTTTTTCATAACCGCGTCATAATAAGGAAACTTCAAATAGAAAAAAAAAACTATTGATACTGTTGTCAGCCGACTTGCACTTTTTACTTTCCAAGGAGTACGTAGAGTCATTCACACGCACTGTCCCGGCTGGCTTCCAGAACCCTTTGTAAAAACTTTCCTTTGGTTCATCGAACTTACTTTCACCTATTGTACGCACATGCTCTCGTCGGAATGCACTTCAATTATATTTGTTAGCACGTCCCACGTAATATATATTATACCTATTGTACGCCATCAGATACTAAATTACCCTCCTCGCTGGAAATGGAAATTAACTTTCGTAATAAATAATTTTCTAATCCTCACACTTCTATAAAAATAAGTAATGGTGTATGATAATGGATGATGGGATTTTTGGATATTTTATGTGAAAGATTAAGAGAGCTCATGATATATCTGATGGTTAATAATAAACTATCAAAACTGCTTTCATTGGCGAAATTCTCTTAATTGTTGGCACGCAACGAACTGTGTATACGATGTTAGTTTACTTTCATTCTTAAATTCATTAACGTGAAATAGTCATAAGAAAAGGAGTATTGGATGAATACTTTAGGTTTATGAGCGTAAATTGAAACAGAGGTGAACAGTGGTCGAGGTTGAGGGCACGGCGGCGTGGCCGCCTGTCAGATTTTTCTCATTTGCTATTCAGCGTTCGTGTCGCTTTGCTCCAGCTATCTATAGTGAAATATAAATAGTGTTAGTTGCCGGCCAGTACGATAGAAAACGTGTCCACGCTAATGCAAACAATTGAATATCAATTAAACGCAGTGCATTTTATTAAATTCCCGATTTAAAATGTGAAATATTACGCACATCGTATTGAATGAGAAAATCATTGTTGAAAATTCTTTGGTAAGTAGGTAGTAAATGTCAGTTATTCTTTGTTTTACAGTCAGTGAATCAATAATATTATAACATTATAATTCCTATATTTAAGTGATAAACCTTGTACTCTGTCTTTATAGTAAGAATGTTTATTAATACAAGTAATAGGTACTTACGAATAGTAAAATGTGATATGTCTTCAAATTAATTTTAATAATATATTATTTTACTGTCAAAAATAATAATTAGGTATAACTAATTATCTTATCTAATTTTATTCTTAATATTTGATTGAACACACAATGATATTTACAAATTGTATTACAAAAAGTATGCGAATCAATAATAAAGTCGGAATAAATGTACATTCGGCTATAGTAACGTTAACAAGGCACTTACGAGAAACAGACGACAATTGACCCTAGCGCTCTGACAGGCACGATAAAAAGACTGACCTCTCGAAGACCGCTCGTGCGATTACGACATCTCTTTACAAAAATAACAATATTATTCAAAAGTATACTAATAACAGTTTCATCATAATCAGCATGTATTATTGTACGTTACTAGACTAGCCTTGTCTTCATCGTATAAATTATGATTAAAGTAGTACATCGCCATTTGAAATCATACGATATTACTATGACTTTGATAAACTACTCAGCGTTTACTACGCATACAAAAACTATTTTATATATGTAGACCTCAGATGCATAAGGACAGATGTACATCTGTCATCATCTTCAGAAGCATTTGGTCTTATGTGCCAGTTTACGATAAAGGCACATACGACGAATGTTTCTGGCGTTTAATTGCACATCCGACATTATGCTTTTGAACTAAAGATATGATTAACATATTAACTTAATTTAGCTTCAAAATACAGTAATAATATCTTAGGAAATTCGTTACAATAACCAGTGCCGTAAATATGCCACCTATAAATGACTAAGACCATGCCTAACTATTATTTTAATTGCTCATATAAAAAAATAATCTTAACCATCAGGGTGGGCAACGCATTTGCACTAGTGAAACTAGTGAATTTGCGTTTGAGTTTAGTGAGTGAGACACAGTGTGTGGGTCCAATATAACCTATCATAGAAGCTCGCTAAGGGCGCAGAAAAGGCTATTTACGGCATAACCCTACAGTAATGAAGACATTCTTATCGAAGGCATAGTAAAATCGTTTACGTAATTAGCCTCCTTTTACTCTTAATTTATGCTAAAAGATGACAATATTCTTAATGTATTATCGTAATAGAGAAGGCCCATATACACATAGTTGTGTCATTAGATTCGCGTTTCAATTGCGACACATGTGGCCAAAGTCTGCTTTATAAGCCATTTAACTATAAAGCCATTAAAACTATGCAAATCATCAACAGCCCGTTTACGTCCACTGCTGAACATGGGCCTCCTCTTAACAGACCTTGGCAAGCCAGGATCGTAGAGGAATATTGCCATAATCACCACGCTTGGCAGACGGATTGGCGACCGCAGTAAGATGTAAGATGACCTTGAGCTAATAGATGCTGTTGCCCATCCATCAGCCATATGTCCCTTAGTCGCCTTTTACGACATCCATGGGAAGATATGGGGTGATCTATTCTAAACCGGAAACCACACGGCCAAGCCGGAAACCACACGGCCAATAGCCAATAGACATTGAAATGCCCTTTACAATCGAGTATATAACCAACTATTAATACCGCCAAAATTTTTAATATCAACGCGTGATTGAAATCTGCTTACACAAACGTCAATCGAAGCCACAATATCTATCCGACCTGCCGAAGAAGAGTGCGCTCGCGAATGTGACATCGCTCGCCTTCCCGACCCTTAGTTTGCAAATAACCTTCCGATCCGAAGGCAAGTTATCATAGGTGTATTTGTTAATGAATAATATTTGACAAAAAGTATGTCATATGACGACCTCCGTAGCGTAGCGTCGTGGGTTCGATCCCCACGTCGGACAAGAAATCTCTGTGTAAATTCTAAGATTTCTTTCCGGGTCTGGTTGGTTTTGGGACTACCCTCCGTGCCTCGGACAGCACGTTAAGCCGTTGGTCCCGATTGTTATAACATCATCTATAATAATCGTATATCAAGGAACGGGCAGCAGCGTTTCCTTGTGTGTTACAACATAATACTGCGGTCACCAACCCGCCTGCCAAGCGTGGTGACTATGGCAATACCCTTCCTCGGGAGGAGGCCCACTTTCAGCAGTGGAGGTTATTCGGGCTGATGATGATGATGTCATATGTATGATGAGTGAAGGTTGATCTTTCACGTCTCCTCTTCTATAATTAATATAACTGCGAACTTGAGTTCCTTGTCAAATGAAATTCAGTTTATAAAGCACGAATTAAGAAAATCTTCCAGTTTTTACATTCAAAAGGACAATATTATATTTGTCATTCTATTTTCGATTCTGAAAAATAATGTTAAACTATCTATGTAACGTTTTGTCCTTAATGACTGACTGACCGATCAACGCACAGCATAAACCGCCGATTGTTGAGACTACATTCCGTAGGCATCTGATAAGAAAGGATGTTTAAAAATTCCACCACTATGAGGATGAAAAGGGCTCGCAAAGTTTGTATGGAAATAATATAGGTATACTAATATATATCGTGGGCAATAGCTACTCATTGATAAAATGGTTTCGGAAACGCATTTGGTACCTAGTAAGATCTTTGATTATTTAATTTAAGCGGATCATCTTTTACGAAACTGGGTCTAAGTGTTGAAAGCCTAATTTAACATTTAAAAATATGACGTGTTTTTTATTGAATACTGCAAAACAAAGAATCTTGTCTCGTGTGTTTCTTCGGCACAACTATTCTGTGTAGTGAAAGAACGCTGGCCATTGACATTATACCTATTCACTTACAAAGCAACGGCAGTCGGAAGAGTCATATTCAAGGAACATTTTTATTTACTTTCTAAATGGAAACTATGGGACACAACATGAATTGTAAATATGTGTCCAGTTTTTTGACCGACTTTAATTTTGATATTTATTAGCCTTAATATAATATCATTATCATCATCAGCCCGTACAACGTCCACTGCTGAATATGGGCCATGGGCCTCCTCCCGAGGGACGGTTTTTGCCATAGTCACCACGCTTAGCAGGCGGGTTAGTGACCGCGGTAGTATGTTATAACTTACAAGGAAACGCTGCTGCCCGTTCCCTGGTATACCTACAATTGTTATAGATGATTTTATAACAATCTGGACCAACAGCTTAACGGGCTTCCCGAGGCACGGAGGGTAGTCCCCAAGCCAACCAGATCCGGAAATAAATCTTAGAATCTACACAAAAATTTCTTGCCCGTCGTGGGGATCGAACCCACGAGATTTAAAGCGAGCCAAATACCGCTACGCTACGGAGGTTATCATTAATACAATATAAGTACTTAATCAAAAATTATAGATTTTAGCAAAATTTTGCTACTCACCGTTCACGACAGAGGTACCGCCGCTGTATCAGCCTATAAGCTCTGTGGTAGAGCACCTCTCCTACAAGTGCTGATACGGCACGATACGCCACAAGTTCGCTACTTTATTAAGTGAATTAGCTATTTGGCAAGTACAAATGTATGTAAATATATAATTGCTGAAAAAAAAAAGTTTATTACGGTTACTTCCCTCGCGCGGTTTCAGCCGCATAGCTCTCGATCCCGTGAGGTCTTCATAATTAAATATACTTAGTCTATGTTACTCCTGGAAAACTATGCTTTCTAATGATGAAGGAATTATTTAAAACAATGCAGTAATTGCGGAGTTTGTGTATTCAATGCAAACAAACAATCAAACATTTACTCTTTATAATATTAATATAGATGTATGCTAAATTATCAGACAGTAGCAACAATAATATTGACAATGTTGTAACGATGATCATATCAGAAAGTAAATAATAGCCCCACTGTTCCTATGGGATACGTTTAAATAAATAATTATATTAAAATAATAGCTCCTATTGAATGTGATTTCATAGAATCTAATTCAGTTTAAGAAACTGTCAAGAAATGAGAACTTTCAATGTATCCAAAATGATGTTTTTCATATAAATCTGATAAAAAATATTACAGTAATTATAATAGATCAACTAAACGACATTAATGCAGTTAATCAGGCTCTTAGAAATTCATTTGACCTTTATTGGCAGTTCCCGGGCTTCTCAGACTTTGGGTCTGCGAGGGTATTAGACGATTCTTTGCAAACTTATAACCGGTGAAGTGCGAGTTGGACTAGCGCACGAAGGTTTCCGTACCATTATCTATACCTACATGATGGATAAAATACATCAAAAACGGGGATCCACTTAATAATTTATTTCATTCTGTTTTTGTATTTGTTATTGATAAAGCAGTGACAGAAATACATCTATCAAAATTTCAACAATCACGGTATATGACAGACAGACAGTCTTAGCACTAGGGAGGCGTTTTCTCCCTCTGGGTACGTAACCCTAAAAATTCTCTCATTAACATAATCTACTAAAGTTAATAAGGTACGTGCGAGCGTGCTAACGATACTTAACACAACGAATTAATGAAAATATAAGAAGACAAACAAATCAACAAACAAACACTAATTTTTGAAATAGCTCTCCGTAATCAAATACTTATACTTACACATTTACAGTTAGTAAGTATATTTAATTTAGTATTAAAAACACGTATGGAAACAGGAATAGATGTAACCTATCAAATATTACTTTCTACTTACTTACTGCACGTAGGTATATCGACATAACCCTTAAGTTGTACAGTTATACATACAAATTGAATTTATACTTATATTATAAACAGGTAAAATTAGTGTGTTTGTGAAGTTGTATTTTGTTCCTTGGGAATATTCTCTGGATCAGAGTCTCCACATTACTAGTGCGTGTATTTATTTTAAGACGAGGTTCCCATGAAAACGGAATCTTGTTCCCATAAATGATGTGTCTGTTAAGTACCCCGCGACACAGATATTATTTTACTAAAGGGGAAGGTGTCTTTTTAAGGATCCGTACCCGAAGGGTAAAAACGGGACCCTTTTACTAAGACTTCGCTGTGTATCTGTCACCAGGCTGTATCTCAAGAGCCGCGATAGCTACACAGTTGAAATTCTCTGTTGCTGCCATAACAATAAATACTAAAAATAAAATAAAATAAATATTTGAGAGGGGCTCCCATGCAACAATTTGTACACGATATCAATAAGGGCAACATGTAGGCACTTTAAAACGGTACGGAACCATTAGTGCGCGAGTCTCGCATAAATGTATTAAATAAATATAAAAATTCCAGGCAATTTTCGTCTCAATACCTACACATACATTTACAAAACTAAGTTCAATTTTCCTTGTACCTAATTCGCTACTTTGCTTTGTGTTACTTTGGCATTATGAATACTTATAATATCATTGATCATAATAACAAGGGCACAGAAAAGTAATTTTGCGTGTCTATTTATTACAAGACCTACAAACCTAGTAAATGATGATAAATTAAAACAACTAAGTCACGCAATCAGTGATCCTTTCTGTGCAGTTATACCTAACTTATAAGATAGCGGAACTGCGTAGGTATTATGATTACGTTTACAATACAGTTACGTAAATAATACATTAATTTAAAGCGGCCGCAGTCCAATAGCTAGGGCGTCGAACCCCCTCGTAAAACAAGCATTTTAGCTCAATACTAATAGATTGCAAAAGTCTGCTGGTAATCTTAATAAAAAACATGTTAATCTATTACAGGTTACCTTATTACAGGGTAAATAGTCAAAACATATTTTCTCCTATCAATTTATTATGTAAAGTTTATTTATTTTATTCGATTATTGCTACTTATTATAATAGTTTATATAGCTTTAGCTTAAAAGCTGTCAGGTGTGAAAAGTGAAAATACAATATTATTTTAGTATTTTAATACCTATGATTGCATAGTCTAAGTTCTGTCCATTGAATATGTTATAACGTATTTAGACGGTCCCTAGGTATATCGACGAACGCGCTTAATTGCTACCACCGGATCCAATACGCCCCAACTCAGAATATCCGGCGGAACAAACTACGTAAATGTGTGTACCTACTCTTTGTTGCCATATAATTCTTTGTTAGAAACTAGGACACTGTGTAAGGAACAGGCTATGTGTAGTTTTAACACGAACAATTACATTTCCTATAAACTTATAAGTAGCTATTCGGTATTCAACGAGTACCTGTGACAAAGGATCCGATTACGAAGGTACTACTTAAGACAAAACGATGGCAATAATGCTAAACCTTTATACGAATACGGATAATCCCATTTAAAACTAACAATTTTGAGAACTATTTCAATATGTAATTAGTCAGTATTAGAATTTTTAAACCCGTTGTATTAGTTTCCTTTGTTCTGAAAAAATCACAATGCACACAGCATTGTGAGTTTTTTTTCTAGAAAACCCGTATATTTATCAAAATAATATAATAATATATATTTACTAACCCTCTTAGATTGTATCAGACTTACGTTTCTTTTTAATTAAATTATTTTGTTTCTTTAGGAATAAAATGCATGGTAGATATGACAATTCAATACCATTAACTATTAGAAATATTGGTTTTGAAAACTGGCACGTTGTATTAGCTGTTTAATTTTGTGCACTTCCAAAGACTTCTAAAAAATAGAATATTAAATGGCAATTTCATAATTAAATCAAGCAAACATACATAGGTAAAAAAATAAAAAAATAAAATAAAAATCATTTTTATTTACGTAAACCTATTACAGGCACTTGCAAATAGTCAAAACAATAATTTAGTATTAAGTATTATTTAGATAATATCATATTTTATAATATTATTATTATTAATTATCATATTTTATAAATTTTCAAATTAAACAAGTATTTAAGTTATTATTTTAATAATATTTTAGTCTTAACGTCTTAGTTTATTATTTAACTATATTGTGTCAAATAGCTTGTTCTGTCTATAGTAGGTTAGAACAATTGTCATTATTTAGGTGGACCATGAGTATATAACGACGGACGCGCTTTAATGCTACCACCGGATCCAATACGCCAATCCAATATAATAACTGAGAAGATCCGGCGAAACAAACTCAGTGGGTTATTCTACTGCCGGTTTTAACACGACCCACATGAGACGGTCCGGCGAAACATACTCAAATGGGCAGAACGTAGTACACAATTGTTTATTGCACACGCTAGTAAATCAAATTGATTTCACAAACCAATTATTGTGTGCCATTTTATATCTGTATCTCACGTGCCATTCGTTATTGACAATTGTCACAGGACAAATAATAATGATACTATTACATGTTTATGGCGGCCTCTATAATTAGAAGTGTAGCTACTATGTAATGTATGATTAGGTATTATGTTGTTTACATAACTATGCGATGGTATAATAACCTGCAGCTACTTCCGTAACCATGTTGAAATAGTCTGTTTGAATGAGCTCAATAACAATTTAGTGTCTACATAACGTTGTCATAATATCAATATGTTTAATAAATATTTAATTTGGTTACTGTGATAAAGTAGTCAAAATACAAAGAAATGTGTAACCCGAGTAAGTCGGATCTATTCATTTTCAGATATTATTGATTGCCCTCTAGAAAATCTATTTTTTTAATGATTTTATTTAATGTGTAAAAAATGTAAGTATCATCCCCATCATAATATTAGCAAGTAAAGGGTAATGACCATGTAGCCAAAAGGGTTTTATTTTTAAGGAAAATCCAAAGTGTTTTTATAAATATCTGTTTAAACATATGATTCAGTGCAACATGCATTCTGTTTTTCGGAAAACTAATAATCGAAAACACTTTACCCAGATTTTTTTTGAACTCGCTAAAATTATAATTATGTGTTATATCTGTATTTTCGTATAAAAATAAATACAGACACAGTAATAGAAAGTAAAGAATTAACGCAGAAACTCAAAAGCTTATTATCGGATTAAAATACCGTTATTTTAAAAACAGTTAATAACCATATACGATTTAAAAATCTATTTAAAACATTTTGTTATTCATTTAAAAATTTACATATTCAAACTTATCAATATTATTTTGCAGCCTTTAATTATCAACACAAAAACAAATAAATATAAAACCAATCATTTTGAAATCCAGTATATTTAGAAATGCTTTTGTACGAAATCCATTATATTATTTATTATATTAGTCATTAACATCTATAAACAAATTTCGTGTTTGCTTTGTTACGTTTCATCATAATTTGCTAGAATCTGACCCCAAATTCCGATGTCCTTAGTATGCGACGCGACGAGGGCCGAGGCAAGCTACTGCGGTGTTCACTCGGAATATAACTGTACTTAGGTATACGAATTACTTTCTGCATAATGTTCGGCATACATTAATGTAACTACCATATATATTTTTGGGTATTCAAGTTAACCGTATTACGCGTAAGTGCTCTCATTAACTACAACGCGGTGGCTTTACTCATGCAGATTATATATTACACAAATTAATTACACTAAAGAACCGTTTTAATTACATCATTACGTTTTTTTCATTCACGATTTAGACAATAGTTTTATTTTTCTTCAGTAATAATTATAATAAAAGTAACTGTCGATAATAACTTTGAAAGTGGTTCATAACACCACCTCCGTGGCGTATCCATTTAAGTCTCGCTTTAAGTCTCGTGGGTCGTAGGTTCGATCCCCACGCCGAAAAATATGTCTTTGTGTTAATTCTAAGATTTCTTTCCGGGTCTGGTTGGTTGTGGGACTACCCTCCGTGCCTGGGAAAGCACGTTAAGGCGTTGGTCCCGATTGTTATAAGGTCATCTTAACAATCGTATACCAATTAACGGGCAGCACCGTTTCCTTGTGTGTTAGCACATAATATTGTGGTCACCAACCGGCCTGCCAAGCGTGGTGACTATGGCAAAAATCCTTCCTCGGGAGGCGGCCCATGTTCAATGGTGGACGTTATACGGGATGCTGATGAGACAACTGACATTTTTTTAGGAACATACTAGTGTTCATACATTTTTATGTCGCAAATTTGTTCGTATTTTTATTTTGCACTTTTTACAAACAACTAACAAAATCATACAATAGTTTAGGTACCTACCTAAGTAATAAGTACGGCTTATGATTTCGTTTATTATTGACATTTTCTACAGCAACTGATATAAATTCCTTAAGTTCATATTCGTGAACATCTCGAAACTCTAGTTGTCCTAGTATTGAGCGGTGTAGCGATAGCCTGTTAGTTTACTAAACAAAATATTTTAAGTAGGTTACCGAGTCATATCAAGAATAAAGTATAATTTACGTATTTATGTTTCAAACAAAGTTAATATCAAGTTTACTCACTTGAATAATAATAATATTAAACATCACTGGTATTGACACACTGTCACAACTATTTCATATGCTACACGATTCACATATTGTTCTACGAATATATCACTTAGCAATTCTGAACACATCGAGAATTGCCGTTAACCTCCTTTGGGCTGCCAGAAAGAAAGTGGTCGTGATCGGGCTTTGGTTTCGTTGACACGATTTGCCAAAACATTATAATTAAGTAGGTAACTCCGTTTATATTTATTGAAATTCATTTATGTATTTGCCATATTTTGCCATAGTTACTGTCAAGATAGTGTTTCTATTTAAAATGTATTGTGAACCTAACAAACATAGAATTTACCTATCATTACTATGTCTGGATCACACAAATATTTGCTAAGTGGGCTTAAATCTTCTATACTTGCATACAAAGACAACGACCATAGCCCTCGACTTCGAAATAAACAAATTAGTACTACTTAGGTTTCAACTCTTTGTTTTATTTTTACTAAAACAATTGCAGTACCTATATTCTCTCTATTAATTAAAATTTTAAGAGGGTCAACTACTTTCGTGTAACGTTACCTTGGTCTCATTCCTTTCAGTTAAAGGGCGACCTCGCAACAAGTATCCATTTAAAAAAACCTGAAAAATGCAGTAAGGAGACACCCTTAACTACACAAACAAAGTGAATAGGTAAAGCTCAAAAATGTTTATGGAGTCGAAGTCATTCACATAAGTATTAATATGATTTTATTAGTGACTAGCGACCCGCCCCGGCTTCTCACGGGTACAATACTGATACTATAATAATTCTACAGAATATCTTTAAACCTCTAACAAAACGGGCGAAATTTAGTCAAAACAAACAGAAACAAATTAAAATAGATTCCTACTAAAACTCAATGAATAATAGTGATATAATGAGAACAAATACTTGAAATCTTAGAAAATAATAATTATAATAATAATAATGCTAATTGTGATATAAATCTGGTGAGAATACTGTGATTTTTAGTAGCTAATTCTCAGCGAAATGATAAAGCATAAAAAATACAGATTAAAAAAATCCAGAACCTGTGTTGGAGGCTGCTGGAGGCTAACCACGTAAAAATTTCTTCATTACTGTATGGTTATTGTAACGCATTTTCTGTTATTATTAGTTACTGTATTAAGCTAAATTAACATAATAATTTTACTTTTTTTTTCCATGCGTAGTCAACGTAAGTAAAAGTACCTAACGAAGGTATAGAAATATCGTTACGTGATTTGCCTGTTCGTACAACCTAAATTATTTTTGCCATATGTGCCTACATTTATCATTGTCATAGTGAGTTAATATTTTGTGGTAAAATCATGTCTATTTAATCATTTTAATGTAACGTTTCGATATTAATACTAATGCCAAATCGCCCTGCCAATTATTACCAACGATTAAAAACTCACGTTGTATATAAACAAATATTATGTTTTTATATTAGACTAGATGATATCCCACGGGAACTCATTAATTTTCTGTGATTAAAAGTATTTAAAACGTTGACCGGGTATGTAAGAAACTGCTTTGGAGATTAGCCCGTTAAAACAGACAGAGAAAGAAAAAAAAATCTGGATGTGTTCTATTTCACTTCTAACATCCTCATGGCTCGGATTTTAGCGTTTTTTTTTCTATGTACAGACATTTAACCACAACAGTTTTATTATTATATGTGTAGATTTAGAAGAAATGTGTATGCAAGTAGCATTTTCTTAGACTAAGTAGATGCGAGATAAACCTAAGCACTTTAAACGTGTCTAACTAGTTAAGAACGAGTATAGGTATAACGGAGCCACTAACTACGGATTAGGTGCGTCCCTAGGATGACATTGAAGGTGGGGCAATTTTCACTCTGAGATTAATTGAGATTTTACCATAACAATATTGCTTTGGTACAATTTGAGGTTTACCCTGCGATAGAAGAAAGTGATTCTCTTATTAAGTGCCTACTTTGTATAGCGTCCAACGCGCGGTTTCACTCGCGTAACTCCAATTCCCGTTGGAACTTCATAATAAAAGGTCTCCTATAGTCTTCCTGAATAAATGTATAGCCCATTTACTAACACAAAACAGACCAGAAATTCATTAGGTTAGCGCATTTAAGCAAACAAACTCTTCAGCTTTATATATTAGCATAGATTACAAATCTGCGTGCAGTGTGTGGCAGCGGGGAATATGGGTGTCTAAGAGAAAATTGTTTGTAGGTATATCAATAGATATTTGAACACTTAGGTACTTTAAGAGTATGCAGATTATTCAACTTGGATAAGTGAATACTACGAGCAGGTATATGACCATTGACTTAAAATAAAAAGATTTATTTAGAATTATATAGCTTGTGTACATGAGCATAAAAAAAAAATAGTTGTCATCATCATCAGCCCCTTTAACGTCCACTGCTGAACATAGGCCTTCTCCCGAGGGAGGGTATTTGCAGTACCGGCGCGCCGTAAGAGGGACTGACACCCTGGGCAAGAATATTATGGCGCCCACTTAATAAAATCAAAATCGAGTGTTCATTTTGTGCTGAACCATTGTGAACGTGTATAAAGAATGTTATCTTCTGCCCTTTGTAGCAGTTAAAACATTGTAAACGGTCGTAGACGCGAGTAGACGGTATTCTCGTTGCTTGATCGAGAGACGCTTGAGACGAAAGACCAAGTACACAAATCGGCGATCTCGCGCCACGCTCGAAGGTTTAGCTGACCCCACCATCTCACACGCGTTCTAGTTTGGCGTGGGAGGCATCCAACCCCTTACCAATCGCCCCCTTAAATTTGGCGCCCTGGGCCGTCGCCCCATCGAGCCCCCCATTAACGCCGGTACTGGGTATTTGCCACCGTCACCACGCTTGGCAGGTGGGTCGTGACCGCAGTATTATGTTGTACCACACAAGGAAACACTGCTGCCAGTTCCTTGATATAGGTACGATTATTATAGATGTTGAAGGTGTTCAGGAAAGCACTCTCTATAGGCAACCAACAGATTACAGAACTAATAGACCAACACGGAAATCCAACAGCAGAAAAACACAACTTACTGAAACTGGTTGAAGAACACAACCCCAAACATTACCAGAACTATTATGAACGTTGGTTCCGAAGATGTGCCAGATATAACGAACACAGAAATTGAATACGCCTGTATAATAAAGCTCCTGGGGAAGACGGCGTTATAATCGAAATGGTCAAGGAGGGTGGAGATACAGTTACCAAATTTTTAAACAAGCTTTTAAATAAATGTCTTGAGGAAGGAAAGGTCTTCAAAGAATGGGAGTGCTCCAATGTCATCTTGTTATTCAAAAAAGGTGACAAAAAGGATATTAACAACTATCGCCACATTAGTTTGTTACCCCAAATGTACAAATTACTAACTAAGATTATTACTATCCGCCTTACCAACAAGTTAGATTTCTACTAACCTATTGAGCAAGCTGGCTTCAGAAGCGGTTTCAGTACGATGGATCATATCTTGACAATCAGAACTGTAATCGAAAAATGCCCTTGTGGATTGCATTTATCGATTACAAGAAATTGAGCTTTCGATAGTGTGGAATTGTAAGCTGTTGCGCAATCACTGCGAAATGCTCGAATAGATCATCGGTACACAAAATTAATTAAAAACATCTATGACAATGCTACCATGAAAGTAATGCTGTCGGAACCTTCAGAACCAATTGCGATAAACAGAGGGGTCAGACAAGGAGATACACTGTCTCCAAAGTCATTTACCCTTGTTCTGGAAGAAATTTTTAAAAAACTCTCATGGGAGAACCGTAGTCTGAATATAGCAGGAGCCAGACAGAGTAACCTCAGGTTCGCAGACGATATTGTTCTTCTCACAGATAATCCTGAGGAACTGCAGACAATGATTCAGGAGCTAAGTGATGTCTCCCTGCAAGTTGCTTTGGAGATGAACTTGAACAAAACCAAGATAATGACGAACATGGATGGAAGGAGTGCACACATCACCATTAACCAAACCACCATAGAGCAAGTAGAGAAGTACGTATACTTAGGGCAGGAAATCAGAATGGGCAAGGACAATCAAACCAACGAGATTCACAGACGGATAAGCCTCATGTGGGGAGCATACTCGAAACTGGACTTTGCCTTCAAAATGAAAATATCTGCAGAACAAAAAGCCAGAATCTTCGATCAATGCATCCTGCCAGTACTCACTTATGGTGCCGAAACCTGGGTATTCACCAAAGACGTTATAAAAAGACTGGAAGTGGCCCAGAGGGCAGTAGAGAGGAAGTTGGTAGGAGTGACATTGATTGACCGCAAAACTAACAAATGGCTCCGGGAACGAAGCAGTCACAAATGTGACGAAACGAGTGGCACACTTGAAGTGGGCTTGGGCTGGCCATGTTGCCCGGAAAGAAAACTCTCGGTGCAAATGTCTTCTCGAATGGAAGCCATGGGGAGAAAAACGCCCTCAAGGAAGACCACAAATGCGCTGGAAGGATGATGTGAAGAGGGTTGCGGGCTCAAATTGGTTACAAAGAGCTCGATGTCGCGAAGAATGGAAGGAGTTGAAGGAGGCCTTCACCAAGATGGTAGAAAGTGGCTGAAGAAGAAGAAGAAGAAGATTATAGATGACGTTATAACCGTCGGGACCACGGCTTAACGTGCTTTCCGAGGCACGGAGGACAGTCCCTCAACCAACCAGACCCGGAAAGAAATCTTAGAATTTACACAAAAGTTTCCTATCCGGGACACTGTAACTATGTACCTATTAACTATTTTTTAAACTTATACAATAAAATAAAGAGTTTTTCAGTTTACCCATTAGTAAACTATTAAGGTATATATTTCTTCTTTAATTGCATAAGTGCATATATGTATTTTTGTATATATTTAATACTAAAAAACTTTTTAAATCAAGGGACCTAGCAAATTCCCAAACATGTTTGCCATTGGGAAAAGTTATAAAATGGCTATAAATTATAGCCTATAATATAGTAGGTAATTAGGCAGTCGACAGTTTTTTTCTGGTTGGTTGAGTGGCTACTCTCTGTGCCTCAGAAAACACGTTAAGCCCTTAGGCCAATTGTGTTATAGTATAATGCATAACGAGCGTATACCAGGGTACGCGCAGCAGCGTTTTCTTGTGTATCACAACATAATGCTGCGGTTACCAACCTATCTGCCAAGCGTGGTGACTATAATCCATGTTCAGCAGTGTATGTTACATGGGCTGACAAGGAAATATTATTATCATAGTTATCATACTCTTCCTATTATTAGTTATAGATACTTACTTACGTAAATACCACAATAAAAACATTTTCAAACAAAGCAATAGTATTTACGTATGTACACACAATAGAATGCGATCGTCACAATGAGAAAGGAAGACAATCTTAACACATCAATAGTTTTCACTTTTTACGGTACCAATGAATCAACAATACAAAATAAGTGCTTGTTATTTTAAGACAAACTTTTTCTAAATCTCTTATTAATTGACAAATAATCGAATAACTGAAGTAATAACGTTATTATATAGGTACATGCAATGTGATGCAATGTTAATATATGACTAGAGGAAGATTTATATTAACATTTCACTTGAATCGCTCTATATATCCTATCTCTGCACCTCCCTATGGTTGACTGGGAGAGAATGCCTCTGGCATTAAGTCCGCCATGTACTTTCATAGTGCTAAAGTTATTAAATAAATAAATAATATATAGGTATTAAAAAACACCGCATCAAAATCCGTTGCGTTGTTTTAAAGATAGACTTAGTCATACATGGGGACAGATAGACAGCGTGAAGCGACTTTGTGTTATACTATGTACTGATGACAAAGCCTTCCCTTAAAATAGTTGTATGTTGTTGTGTTAAGCATCCCTTTCACGTCCATTGCTGAACATGGGCCTCCTCTTTACAGACCTAGGATTGATAAGGATTAGTGCCATATTTACCACGCTTGGCAGGCGGATTGGTGACCGCAGTAAGATGGTAAATAACCTAGAGCTGATAGATGCTGCCGCCCATTTATCAGGTTATATCCCTTACTCAATTTTTACGAAACCTGATAAAATGGGTGATCGTTTCTAAGCCGGATACCACACGGCCAAAAATATTTCAATTTTATAGGGAAAATATATTAATAACTGATCCTATTTACAATAATGAACAACAGAAAGTATATAAACGTGTCAAATACAAAATCTATTTAAATAAAAATGAGTTTCCAAAACGTGTATAACTTGCGAGTTACTATATTTTAATTTGGTAAATTATTTCTATTTTATATTCTAACTATGGGAACAAGGTTTGTACGAATGAAAATATTGGAAAGTCTTCGGTAAATGTCAGTACGTTGGACGAACGACGCGGACGATAAGCTAGTCCTATATAAATAGTAGTAAACCGATTCATAAAACAAATTCTAATTAACAGTAAATATCGAGTAGGTGACGTTATGCTGTAACGATCGAATACTTAAGCGGTTAATTAAGTCCATGACTTTCAATATTAATAAACTACTATTAAATCTATTATTACATAATAAACCAAAATTGTCATGTTAAACAGAGCTCTGCTTATTAATATATGTCTATTACTTTAAATAAGATATAAATAACACGACATTCATTTTTATGGTAGATACCTATACTAGCTTCCTGCACGCGTGCTAGTGAAACCTTATCAGCGTTACTCCCGTTCCCGTAAGAACTTTATAATAAAATATAGCCTTAAGGCGCGGTGAATAGACGACTTTTACGTATTAGTTTTGTCACTGTTGCTCCGCGTAGAAATGAAAGAGAAGCGAAGAGACGCCGCGATGGCGCAACGTTTCGTTCGACTCGTTCGAGTTATTAAATACATTAATCCTTGCAAATATCTTATTCCAATCGATAAATAAAAACAACAGTTCCCTTTATTATTATATATTACATCACTGTTATTAATATTATCAAGATTTGTTTATAAATAATACAGTTACAATTGCTACAATTTCAATTTAAATGGTTATTTTATGGTTTTTTTTTATCGAGAAAATTTACCGAAAACGTGTTTTGAACACAATGGTCCCCTAAAATGTAAACATTTGGCTAAAAAACTGTTTTGTGAAGCCTATTTTGACTAGGTACAACGCCTTAAGTCTTCTTCGTAAAATGGACTAAAACTAACACTGAAAAAAAATTCAAATCCGATCACTAGTTCAAAGTTTAGCGCGTTCAAGAAAACAATCAAACTCTTCAGCTTAATAATAATAGTATAGAGGAGACATGTTAATATGTATAGTACCCACGAGGCTTTTCACCGGACATAAATGCGAGCAGAGCTTCAGCCTTAATAAATGGTTTAGAAACTACAAACTAAGTAACCCACGCAAGACGGTGTCCCCTGTGGGACTTGGACCTCGGCTCAGGGCGGTCACTGATGGGGATATTGAGGGATTATGACGTTTAGTAAACAACTAAACGTCATAATCCCCATAATTAATTTAAAAAAATTTACATAAAAAAAGAATGCCTTATTTGTATACCTACACTGAATTAAGTTCAATTTAAATAAATAGGGGACAACTATCGAATGTTTCCGTAAAGTAATAAGTGTTATATTTGTTGTTATTAAAGTATAAACATGAATTTATATGGGTAGGTATCTATTATGTGGTAGAGGAAATGCCTAATTTCAATCAGCTCTGATTGACAGCAATTGCGTGCGTTATACATGCATAAATTAAACAAATGAGCATCGTTTCTGTGTTATTTTAATTCGCCGAAAAATTCAAAAAAAAAGTATGGTATCCACGTTTTTTGTATTTGTTATATTTTTTCTCTTATTTTAGTCGTAGTCGACTATATACATGGTGCTACAGTGTATAATAATATATATATATATATAACCCAACTATTGTTATCTTAATGTTGTGCATCATACCTATCTATTGATTAAGTAGATTAAACCTTAAAATCACCAGATTTTTAATCTAGTTAACGACCTAAAATAAATAAACAAAGTAACTAACTAGGGACCGAATGTAAATTTCGAAAAAATGTTTCACATCATCGACTTTTACAAAACTGTTTTTCTATATTTTATTTTGTCGTTCTAATTTGACTAATTCCAGATTCAGTATAAAATAATTACCTACCAGGTATATTAATGAAAAATTAACTGTTTGTTTATGGACGTAACTTATCTTGGCCAAAATGTATTCATAACAGTGGTCACGGGCCTGCTCTACTTCTCTACTTTCGGCGCCTACTTAACTGTCATAAGGTTGAATCTATGTCTAGTGATATTTGAATAAGATTACCTCTATAGTATAAGTGTTTTGTAGCATTATTGATAGAATTAAATTCTTAAGTGTCACTAACCATATATACTTACTTATTATTATAGACAGTATTTTCACTAACAGAGGCAGGATTGCATAACTACATGTATTGTAGGTAGGTATGCAAGACGGTTATGATAAAGGATAAGCATCATATTAAATACAACTGGACATAGCTGTTTATTTAATAAAGGGTCATTACGAATGAGTCAGATGTTATGACCTGTAGTACGCCACTCTAGTAAATTGGATCAGCGGCAAAATCGTAACCAATAGGCGAACAACATAACCGTCCACCGGTTGGTAGCTCGATGTCGTTTCGGTGAGAAGTGGGACATCTGACTTTCTGGCCTACACTGCACTGCTGAGTGCTCACGGTACTTGAATTTATTTAGCAACTTCAGGTAATATAAATAACTAACGAAAGACAGTACCTATAATGGGATTATAAAATATAAAGTATATAGGTAGGTAGTTTGTGAAAGTCTACGGATGTCTGGACTTAAGCAATAAATATTATGATCAGAAAAAACACAAATACCTACTCGTATTTAGCATTAAACTCACCGTAACTAAAAAGAAGCGGTCAATCCCTCACATGAAGTTTGTCCAAAGGCGAAGCGAATACGTGCTGATCAGTGAGCGAGCAACATTTCACTCGTTTTCGTGTCGAACAAATAAAAACGTCGCATTCACATACTAATTAATTTTCGAGAGAAATTGCGCGGCGACGCGACGTACGGTATAACGCGCATACGGATAGGTGTGCGACAGAGCACTGAGGCGGTCGGCGCCGCAGAAAGTCCGAGCGAACGAGACGAGGAGGTGGGCGAGGGCGAGTGACCACAACCGCACGCGGCGCGCGCAGTGAGAGTTGTGCCTTCCTCCAGTTGCGTGTCGCAGCCACCACGCGCCGCGAAGAAGGCCGCGGCGGCATCCGCGAGATGCTGCTCCTCGCGCAGACACCTGTGCTGCCGCACCACGCGCCGCGGTACCACTCCACTCTAGCCGCAGCGCGGTGTCGCATTCATCTTGTGTATCATGTAGATGACACTAACGATACCCATTATGCATCATTTTAGAGACGCGAAATGTCAACATCTCAATCAAAACAATCATCAACCAGTCTCATTTGTCAACAGTTTGCTTTATTGAGATCTCATTTTACATCAGGTACCTATATAAGTTTTGACCTGACGGTCAGTAAACCTTATTGTGAAAGTTATCGTATTGTTTTCATTGTTACACCTATGTGTGGGTACATTGCAACTAAATTATGAAGATAACCAACACCAAGATTATTTTATATGACTCATTCGGGGCTCAGTGACAAAATTATAGGGTTCAATTTACAAACTCTTCACTGTCTATAAAAATATTTATAATTTGTAACCTAGATAAGGTTGTTATTAACACAGGTCTCTATTGAAAATACCAAACTTATTTTCCTTAGACTTTAAGATGACATTTATTATAAAAAATTTAAGAGTGTGTCTTAAAATTTTATTTTCATCCCACCATCTCGGAAAGAGTATTTTTAATCTTCAATATCTGAGTGGAAAAGCCGTTTTTATTCTCTAGAGGATAAAGTAAATTGAATTTAGAACATCGTGTGCACTAAGTTTGTGAATTAAAAAAAAAACATTAAACCTATTTACTGCTACCTCTATGGTGCCGAATATATCATACAACTTTGTTTTAATTTGTTAAAAACTCAGACTCGGAACCTTCTTGGTGTTCTTTTTTCAATTTGCTTTGTACGCGGTTCTTTACGCGGCATTTTTTCACGTCATTGTTAAACCTTATATTAAAAACAAGAAACTTGAAAACAAGTGAAAAAACTAAAATGAGTGATTCTAGCGACGGGGAAGTTTGTTTGACGCCAACAGAATTGACTGAAACTGTTAATAATGCGCATTTCCTCGCTGAGGTGGAATGAAAAGTTACGTGTTGCACTCGAGTGCAAAGATTTTTCACCTCGTGCTCTTTTGATTCCCTCGCTAACGCTCAGGATTCTAATTTTGAATCACTCGCTGCGCTCGTGATTCAATTTTAGAATCCTTCGCTTGCTCGGTCATCAAAATTGAACACGCGGTTAAAAAGTAACTTTGCACTCTTGTATAACAAATAACTATTAATGGGGCCTTTGTGTGCCGAACGGGTGGTAATAAAAAAAATATTTGTATGTGATACAGAACCCTCATAGCGGGTACGATTCGCTCATGAAAAATATTTAACTTTTCATTAGGGCCCGAAAATACCCTGTGTTCAAGGGTTAAGAAGGTGCCTAAGAATATCTTAGGCACCTTCTGTGGTCGCCCGACATAGCATTCAATCATTTAGCATGATTTTTGTTTCATTCTAACTTGACCTGATTTTTACAAAAACTTAAATTAAAAAAGAGACTAAACTAAATCGGTTTATACGTTCTTAAGGTATGGCGGGACCCAGTATATACAGTTTATACAATGGACACATCGTAGGTATAAATCATATAATATGACATATTAAATAAAAGACGGCTCTCCTACCTGAGCAAGTCTCCCGGACTTCCCCTACGAGCTTACTTTAGTAATGAATTCTGTTCATATTAGCATACCTTTATGAATGAGATATTTGTTAAATAAAAAGTGTACGACAGAATTTTCAACTAAAGTCTATGTTAAGTAAACATTACAAGTTCTGTAAAAGTAAATTTTCTCCCTAACTTATTTAAAATCTAGGCTATTTTTAAAATCATAATTTAGCTTCGAGACTTTTGCTCGGACATAATCGGACATAAACGAGATGCGCTCTAAGCACTCTTCATAGGTTCACCAAAAGCAAACAATTCTCCCACCCGACCAAGTCTCCCGGACTTCCCCTACAAAGACGGTTGCTTCAATTTAATGAATTCTCTTCTAAGTAGCATAGATAAAAAGTGTACAACAGTATTTCCAACGAAAGTTAGTAATTTAAGTAAACATACAAAATTTATAGCTATGCCCTTTAAAGACCTGCTAACGCTTACTGTAATAGTAAATTTTCTCCGTAACGTAAAATCTGGGCTCAACATTTCACCGAGGACTCTTTTTTTTTTTTTTTTTTGCTAATTCATCGGACATAAAATCGAGAAATATTCCAACTGTATCTAACTGAGGACTCAATAGATTTGTTTTATTACCAGAATATATATTATGATAATAAGTAACCGAAATAATATTAAGTAATTCATTGTTTCTTTTTTTAACTCGATCAACATAAGTTTAAAAAAGATGGATGAGAAGAAAATTGGTAATAAATAAGTTTGAAAATGCATGTAATTTTCAAACTTATTTATTACCAATTTTCTTGTCATCCATTTGAGAACATCTGTGCATCCGAATAATTCAAATATTTTTGACGTATATGTATATGTATTTGTTCGGTGTGCTGTAAAAGATTTATTTTTATTATACACACGTAAATTGTCTTCATAATCTTAGATTTTTTAATGAAGAAAATCGATTTTTAGAACATGTACCTAGAACGATTTATAATAATCAATTTAATATCAATTTCACACCTATATAAAGTAATTGATATTATGAAATACGAACCTGTGTTACTGTAGGTAACTGTTACCTAACAGCGTTTAATGCCTACCGTTAAATACTGAGGGACCAGATGTTCGGTGGCAAGCGGCCACGTGTCACTCTTGAGCGAGCACGGACCTTGGCCGCTGGTACACCATACGGCACCAACCCCATCATTTTATCCCTTTTCCCCTTCGATGCAAATGTATTATTTATCTTCTTCGCACACTGGTACGACGTACGAGGTAATTGAAAATGGTGGTGTTGGTGTAGGTAAGGCTGTTAGTCGTTGTCAACAGCAACGGTAGTCCGATACAAGGCACGCACCTGCATCGCGACCTGACGTGTTCTATAGCTTCCACTCGACAATATTCTTCTTTTACATAATAAGTTAATTATAGTGTTTAAAGTTAAATACGTATATATGAAACTCTACATGTAAGTGTTTAAGTTAAATTATTTTCTTTAGTAGATTTAGTAATACTTCAGATATCATACATTTGCAGACCATGCTGTAAATTTAGGCTGTGTTAAAACGTTAGTTTGACCTACAAATTGTTCTTGACCTGCCCATTTATTAGTGTCTATGAAACTACGTACGTAGATACTACACAAAAATATAGTAGGTACCTACCGACGTTAACCATAAAACTACATTTCGATATTTACTTGTCAATTTAAATAGGAATTATGAATTAAAATAGTATGAATTTTCAAAATGAATTGTGTTCTGTCTTTTATTAAAAAGATAAATTATAGTTATTATTTATAAGTAGTAGAGGTAGAGCTTTAACAAATATTTTCGCCGCAGTTATAAAAAACACATTGCATCAAGTTTTACAAGGATAACCACAAATTTTACAGTCCCCTCACAGCTTACGTTAAGATCAAACTTTTAATTAATACGCGCCAATATTTCGCTCCAAAAATTTTCCACAGTTTTTATGATAAGATTTAAATTAAAACCCCGCCTGTACCTAACCTAAAAATAGTCAATTACAAATAATGGAAATACCGCTTGACCACTGTCTAAAATCCAAAATGGATTTTAGACAGTGGTCAAGCGGTATTTCAATTGTTAATCTAAAAAACTTAATGAGTGTTTGTGTAAGTAGTAAGTTTTCCTTTTACATACATTTACACGTTGACTATTTTAAACAAACTTCATATGAAAATGTTTCTCTATTAAATTAATCAATATTAATTCCTCGATATTTACGTTTATAATTTATTTTTATATGATATAGGTATATCTTTTTATTTTTTATTTCAAAGAATCTTATAACATTATTCTACTTTTTCTTCTAATTTTCCAGAGACTCACACTTTAAACCTCATGCGTGCTTCGAATAAATAAAGTACTGCGATAATAATCATTACTTCTACATTACAGATTTCTACATAAAAAAGGTCATCTTAAACGGAATTCAAACCTTATTGTGGAATAAATAAGGTTCAAACCTTTTTTGGTATTTGGTTTAAGAGATCACTAAGCTCGAGCTAAAAATATAGAAAATGATACCTATACTTTTTATAAAAAAAAACTACTAAGTAATTACTAAAAATGTAATCACTTCGCAATGAAATGAAGTTTAAGCTATCATCGGTACTTCCCATATATTTAAAATATAATAAAATTTAATCGCCTGAAAGAAGTGCTCAATTATCTGACAATTCCTATTACTTATTTTTCTTTCCGGAAAAAACAACATGGTTTTCTTTTAAAATTAAACATGTACTAAAAGGTTTTGCCACAAGAGTTTTGTTTCATAAATTTATTGTTTTGTTTTGATTTACAAACTTGTGCTTGTGTGGTGCACTTTATTACATAGGTATATATAAATATTTTTATTATCATCACATTGATCCGAATATGTTTAATGAAAAATACCACTGGTTCGGGTAAAAAAAACTGCCCATGACATTTTAAACAAAAAGTTACAATTGTAGTTATTGAATACTATATTATAACTAGCTGCTGCCTGCGACTTCGTCCGTGCTTAATAAGGATTTTATAAGCTATCTAACTATGAATGTCTCGTCTAACGGAAGTACCTATGTACTTCCGTTTTGTAGTTTAGGCGCAATTCACAAAACAAAATAAAGTAGACAGTAGTAAGCAAGTAGTATACTATATCTTATAAAATTGGCTATCTAACATTTAACGTCCCGTCAAAATAGATTCAGCCATTGCCTACTGAGATTGACTGGAATGACATTATGACACAAAGACAGATATTTTTTTAAATTGTGTATTTGTTATTAGTACCCTACTTATATACATATATGCATTGATTAAAAAAAAATAGCTTTGCATGACCTACAGATTACATGAATTATAATCGATTATGTCCTGATAAACGTAATGGTCATAAATTTACAAATTATTCGATGTTAACAACTAGAAAACGATAGGTATACCTTAACACCTAATATAAACTCATCAACTTTTGTAATTTTATCCGTGCAGGGCTATTGAGGGGAAAGGCTTAATAAAGTATTTAACTTTGCTAACTGCTATAAGGTTACAAGAACTTAATTTTACATTTCATTAAACCCAAAGCTTAATCAACATAATCCTTCTAAGTATTCATCGTTATTAATTGTAAATTATCTATTAAAGTTCCGTAGGTAACCTACAAGTGTTATGAGACACTTATGGATTTATCGTCTTTACCCTTAAATTTCTAGATATATAATAAAAACAATGTTATGTTAAATGAACTAACACAACATGCTATACAACGTATGACGTATACGTATTAAGTATTTTATAAAAACGTTGCAGCGGCTTTCTTTAGTGCGGCACGTTCCCCGAGTGCTGGTATGTACTTAGCACAGCAGGTATGCATTGCCATTCAACGCGGCAATGCTGCCAGCATTCTGGGAAACTTCCCAAGTAGAATAGATTTGGAACAATATTGTTTTATAAGTTAGTTATATTTTTAATTAGCTTCTTTAAGTTGCATATATGTATTCAATAAAATAATATAATCTATATATATAAAACAAAGACGGGTTTGTTACAACACTTATAACTCGAGATCGGCTGGATCAATTTTTATGGATTTTGTTTCGTTGGATTTGTCTCCGCCCTGAATAGCAGAATACATTTTAAAAACAAAAGAAAGTCGTGTTAGTTACACTATTTATAACTCAAGAAGGGGTATAATAATCAATAGGGGTAGGGTAGGGGTAGGGTAGGGGTAGAGTAGGGGTAGGGTAGGGGTAGGGTAGGGGTAGGGTAGGGGTAGGGTAGGGTTAGGGTAGGGGTAGGGTAGGGTAGGGGTAGAGTAGGGGTAGGGTAGGGGTAGGGTAGGGGTAGGGGTAGGGTAGGGGTAGGGTAGGGTAGGGGTAGGGTAGGTTTAGGGTAGGGGTAGGGTAGAGCAGGGGTAGGGTATAAAAGTCCACCCGACACCCGTGCGAAGCCGGGGCGGGCCGCTAGTATACATATAAATATAAAACATACATGCAAAAAGAATGTAGCAGTTTTCAAATACTATATTTATATTAATGCAGTGCTTTACCTAAATGTGATACCTATTTTAAACATTTATTTTAATAGTGTCTAATTAATGCAGTAAATAATAATTTTGTATTAAAACCAAATCACAACAAGTACCAGGAGGGTAATTATGTAGCTATGTGACTTATTTAATACATTAATATAATAATTAACATAGGAAATGTATAATAATAACCTGATTGAAATGAAAATATTTATATCGTAGTTATATTCATGGTCATTACGTAAGTATCTTGTCGGTAGGTACTGGCATTAAGCTCATACTTACATTTATTGTACTCATTTTTATTAATCAGATACTCTACTAGGCTGGAGCTCTGCTCACCTTAATGCCCGATGAAATAGCAAAACCTCATGGCAAACGACATAATGTCCGTCCGAAGTAAAAATAAAAAAAGTCAAGGAGATAAATGGTCTTAGTTATTTCAAATATTAACGGTAAAAGTTCAACAAAAAAGGTGTTAAGTTATGAAGTTATTATCAGTTATATAAAAACAGAAAGCTTCCGTCTCAGCGCACACTGAAACTATAGGTATATTTCTTTTGCAGACTTGTTTTCATCTCCAACTTATTTATAGGAAGTTTATTAAAATAGTTTTTCATGTCCTAGCCGAGAACGACAAAGGTATCTGAATAATGGATACAAGAGTAATATTGTCTAAGATAACGTTTTCGTGCACGCCATTTTGCATGTTCTTTAGAATTCTTACAATAAAACGATATTTATTTTTTGTTTCAGGTTATAAATACTTATTGTTATAAGTAATTGATATGTAATGTCGAGTGAAAATAAAAATGACTTTATCAGAAAGTTTCGACGACCCCTTAAAAGTAACTACATTAGATGTCCCTGACAGCTCAGTAAATTTAAATTCTCTGTACTGCTCCCATCTATGGACAAATAACCATTTGAGGAATAAAATATTAACAGCTCCTAGTAAAGACAACAATGTTATCACATACTGTTATACATGTAAAGGTAAAATAAGAAAATACGAATTAAAATCACCACGAAGCTTCACTCCACATAATCATTCCACTCCCACCAAAGAATCAATAGAAGATAACGAAACACATGACAAAAGTGTACAAGAATATCCTAAAAATAATGATATAAGTCAAGCAAGTTGTCCCTATAACAGGAGAGGGTCAGAAAACTCTGTTTCCATTGAAGCTGGAAACAATCAACACATTCCTTCAATATCGCAACAGATTGATTCTAGTTTTAGACATAAATATGTTTCTTATGAAAGAAACTCTAGTGATATTAGAAGGCAGCGGAGGTTGAGGAAGAATTTGAGGGGGTTCGGATGTGTAGTTAATTTTACTTCGACTGATAGTCTTCTGAAGAAAAGTACTCAAATACAAGCCTGCTCAATAAGTGTGATGATTATAGCTATCGTAATAATTAGTTTTATTTTGGTCAATTTTACTAATTCTAATTTTAAAGGTATGACCAAAAAAATTAGTACAACTGTAGTGCCAACTAATATTGTTAAGTCCAATGAAACGACGTCAGCCATTACTAATATTTATGCAGATACCCCGACAGTAACAGAGATTAAAATTACCGAAGAATATCTAATATCTACTGAATTACCTAGCACTCAAGTCGATGAAAGTAGTTCTACAATAATAAGCATAATTTCGAAAATTCGTAAAAATATAAAAACTTATCCGAAAAAAAAGTCGAATAAGAAAACAGACAGCGAGAAACCAAAAGATGTTAACAACAGAGATTTATCACAAAGATTTTGTTCGTGCCAAAAAAATGAAATCTGCATGCTAGACGAGAATAGTGGCACTTCAATATGTAGAAAGTCAATAGATAATGATGACCCAACAGGTACGTAACCCAACAATATAATGTTTATAAGTGCTATCAAAAGTATGTTCAACGTTAGACAATAAAACCTACTATATGAGTTAAATGGACGAATTTAATTTTAAGACAAGTTTACCATTTACATAATGTTAAACTATATTTAAAAATAGTTTACCATTGAAATGGCTATGCTATCAAGGTATATAGGTACAAGGTTGATGAAAGCGAAATCCGAAGGAACAAATCGCTCGTTTCAAAGAAGAATCGATCAATTAACACCCGTTTTTTTTCCAGCGCCCACTTACTCTCGTGACAAATGTCAAGTACCTATCAAGTTTGCGATTTTATGCTTGCGATCGCCGCTGTAGTGGCATTTTGTCTAGGCCCTCCGAACGGTATTTCGATAAAAATGATGTCACTTACCGCTTTTTTAAATTTTACAGGTTGCGGGGGTCTATGTGCCCTCGAGACGGAAGCATGCCACTTGGTGGATAAGGCACGAGGCGTAAGAGTGTGTCGACTGTTGGCCCTAGTGTCATGCACTCCCGATGAGTGGCGATGTCGGAATGGTCTTTGTGTCCCGACCGAGGCCCGTTGCGATGGCTTCATTCAGTGTTATGACCGATCTGATGAAATGCTTTGTGGTAAGATACTCTAGCACACATGTTTGTGAAGGTTATACTATAAGTACTTACTTAATACTTATTTTTCAATTTCAGAATGTGATTTAACGAAACAGTTCCGATGCGGTCAGTCTATCTCGTGTTTTCCTCACTCAAAATTATGCGACGGAGTCATTGATTGCTGGGATGGTTATGATGAAGTCAACTGCACTTCAGGTAACATTCCATTGAAACTATAAACAAACAAATAATACATATATATTTTGATATTTATACATAGACACACTAATTCATTAGTTATTTATAATAAATTGAAAATAAATCGTTTCTACTTCTCAACTCTAAACAACAGGTTACGATGCGCTCATTCAGAACTAACGGGGCTTACTCTATCCACTTCCTCTTTATTGGAAAACTATTCTATACTAAAGAATCTATATTTTATGAATTTCTATTCATAGTTGTATCACTAATAAATATTTACTGCCAAACATTTTATTTTTGCTTTTATCTAAATAAATACCACAACACAACTCACAACAACAGGACAAACTCCGTAGCGTAGCAAGATTTGGCTCGCTTTAAGTCTTGGAGGTCGTGGGTTCGATCCCCACACCGGACAAGAAATCTTTGTTTAAATTCTAAGATTTCTTTCCGGATCTGGTTCGCTGAGGGACTACCCTCCGCGCCTCGGAAATCACGTTAAGCCGTTGGTCCCGATTGTTATAACATCATCTATAACAAGCGTATATCAGGGAACGGGCAGCAGCGTGTCTCTGCGGTCACCTATCCGCAGTATTATGTACCCTGCGGTACATACTACTGCGGTCACCAATCCGCCTGCCAAGCGTGGTGACTATGGCAAAAACCCTCCCTCGGGAGGAGGCCCATGTTCAGCAGTGGACGTTGTACGGGCTGATTAAGATGATGAAATAAATATATAAAACTTTTTTTTTTCAGAATGTCCTAACGATCAGTTCACATGCACAGATGGTCAATGTATACTAGCTTCAAGATTTTGTGACGGTCTGGCGGACTGCGCGGATAGAAGTGATGAACCGGACGGCTGTGGAGGCAGTTGTGGCGCTCATGAGATGAGCTGCAGAAATCATCGCTGTGTGCCACACACGGTTCGCTGTGACGGACACGACAACTGCGGAGATTCGACTGACGAGTTACATTGTACGCAATAAATGCTTAAACGGTTCCTAGGCGCAGTAGATGGACACTTGGAACTTTAAGAAATGGCTCGCGAAGTGAGTTCCATAAATTATAATTGCAATAAACACACCCTAGTGTGACTGACTTACATAATAAGTACATAGTATTGTTATTTTTGACTGACTCGGCAAAGCCGTTGATTGAGAGTGCTGAGTTTTGTGAGTTAATAGAAAGTTTCGAATTAAAATTAAATTCTTACACATGTAGTACTTTATTCAGTTCCTTTCTACGTGTCGAAAATAAAAATAAAACGGTCCTATTCTAACCCACAGTACATTATGGGGAAAGTAGGGTGATACATCCTAATTTTGGCCCTCCATACATTTCATGTCGTCTAACTAAATTTATACATTACGTACCTAGGTATCTACTTAGATTCCTACTAATGATGCTTATCTAAAGTTTACTTAGGTATCCCTTTTGTTAATAAGCAAACTATGTACTTACTTGTAGAATTATTTCTAAAGATCCGATCGTTCCGAGTGGTGGTGGAATAAAATTGCGTAGAGCAATGTGGTCGGTTGAAGCTACATTAACTGAATAAATTGAAATTTTCAAAATATGTTTTGTTTGCATAGCAAACGCTGAGTATGATATTTTTATTAAGTAATATCGTTACATGATTAGCCCCCAGTATCATTCCTTTAAAGACAACCATATGGTCGCCTTAAAGTACTAATACTGGAAGCTAATACCGCAATCACATTCATAGAACATCAAATACCAAATAATACAATCATCAAATTATCTCAAATTATGAAAATATTGTAGCAATTATAGGAAATATAGGTACTAACTTCTAGTTGCTGACCGCAACTTAGTCCGCGTAAAATAAGGATTTTATAACCTATTTAACAATGAAAGTCCTGTCTAAATCAGTACGACCGTTTTGTAATCTGTGGAAAACACGGACAAATCAACAGTTTTATTTTATTTGTGTTTCTGTTATTAGTAGGTAACTTATTAATACACATTTGTTACTCGTCCTCCATTACAAACGTGTCTTATTTAGGTTCCTATTTCAATTGAATGTAGATAGGTAGGTAGGTACCTATACTCAACATTACATACAATAATTCAAGATAATTTTTTAGCAAGAACTGTCATCATAATTTTGCATTATATTAAAAAAAATATTAAGTATTAACAATCACGTACATTGATACAAATTTTATTTTACTTCAAATATTATTTTATTTTAATAGGTACTTAGATATGTAGTTATAACCAATACCCCAATAGATACCTTAACCTATCAGTTAAGGTTATGTGCATTTTGACTATCGACAAGATAAAATAATTAGCGAATTGACAAATAGACACCATATATATACCTAAACTACGGGGAATCCCCGCAAGTCAGAATAGACGGTGTTGCCACCTGTCGCTACAAAATATAATTCAAAGAATAGAATTCCCCGAATACATCACAGGTGAGTAATTAAAAATTCCGTGCTCTTTTTAATCGGTCCTGATTTGAAGTTGCTATAAAAATATGAAATAGTTCACACATTTTTATTAATCATTGAGAAATTTTGCAGCCCTCTGATAAGTGCTGCCCCTGCCGCCCCCACTACGTTACACTACTGGTTGTGGCACTTTTAGGCATAATTTGCCTACTTACCTTTAATATCCCGCAAACCATAGGAAACATAAAAACAAATGTAAGTCCAAGTCCATTTTTTTATTAATTTCCGTAGGCTCCGTTAAGTATTATTATATAACTAAAAGCAAAAAAAAAAAACAAAAACTAATTTATACTTAAAGATCTTTCAAGTGGGTACTTTGTCGTTAAATAATAATGAAGTATTGTAATGGTAAAAGAATTATCGAAAACCGCCGTAGTTTTAGAGTTTATTTGCAACAAACATATAATGAAATAATGAAATTTATTCAGCACTTAGGTATTTACATACACTTGTACTTGTCAAAATTACACTGTATAAGACTAAATCACTACAGTATCACTTAAGTAGCTAAAAACATTGTTATAATTCTGTCGAGCGATAAATGACAAATGTACACATTAGGTATAGTAAGATGCCTTAAAGGTAACATGTCTAAAATTTAAATTAACTTCCAAGAATCCGGCCAAAGTTTAAGCGACATCCACCTGAGGGCACCCTTGAGGGGTTAGGACCAACGCTCAGGGTGCCACTGGAGTAAAGAGTAAATTTACGAACAGTGGTGATGATCGCTGGCACGAGATCACAGTTCGGGGAATAAGCAATAACGCGGTCCTCGGCCATGCCGTCGAGGATCCTACCCTAGCTGACCTGCAACCTTTCACTAGCTACCTAAGTGGACGACCCGGAGAAGAAAGGAAGAAAGAAACTCCGAGATTATTTTTTTTGTCTCTTTTGCTCTGTTTTATTTTTTTTAAGTAAATTCTTTTATCACAATCATGTAATATTGTACAATGTATATATGATGTAAGCGAATGCACGCACAGTACCATTTATTACCTGGTCAATTTATACCGACCAGGAGTTCAATAAGACAAGAAAAAAATAATATTTATACAGTAAATACTATAATGTAGATATTAAAGTTTACTCAGGCACAAACAATCTCCTACAAAGAAACCTAATGGCGGATGCATTCACATACATTTACAATATGACAATTTACACAAGTTCAACCAAAGGATATACCTATAATAATAATTATAAACAATAGCAAGAATGAATTAACAAAATATAAAATAAAATTAACATAACTTATCCCCGACAACAGCCGACCAGTCACCACAAGCAGCACCCGTTCACGAGTATGACGTGTGACGCAGCCATCGCCTCCCTCGCCATATTAGAGGGAAGGTGGCGACCCGCCCCACACCGCCACCGCAAGCAATGACAGACAATGGGAGCATGACGAACTAAAGTGGGGATATCTACAAGTCTATTAATATTAAACCTTTAGTTGAACAATGTTTAAACTGTTTCAATAACTGAGTTTACAATGTTGTCTGTGTTTCACTGATCAACCAAGCGTTATTGTCGTTTAAATTGTCGTTTACTGAATAATAAGCCCTTTTTATAGGAATCCTCTTAACAGTTGACTTGAATCTATCATAAGGTAACTCTTGTACCTAGGTGTACAGGTATTCTGTTATACATACGGACTCCTTATCCCACAAAAGATGAGTGTACTTTTTGTAGGCGATGGTATTCGGCGCAAAGTTTATGCTTATATCTAGTGTTTATTGTGTGTATGTCACTTCTTTTGTTAAAAAGGTTAATATTTTGCCGGACATAGATTATATTGGCATAAATGTATTGCGAAGCGACTGTTAGTATATCTATGTCCTTAAAAAAATATCTTAAGAAGAATCTCGTACTTAGTTGATAAATAGAACGAACTGCACGTTTTTGTAGTATAAATTTTTGTAGTATATATGTTACGGCTAATAGCCGAAGTGCGGCTACACCTAGTTTTACCCAGCTACAACAACTACCGGTCCAGCCGATCACATGCGGTTAAACTCAGATCAACCTGAATAAGTCCCTGTTCAACTCCATTGGTTTAGGTTTAGTATTTTTTTTTTAACCACCCCAACTTCTTTTTGTGTCATGCATAGGTATTCGAAGTGCGGCTACACCTAGTTTTAGCCGGCTACAACTAGTTGTAGCCGGCTAAAACTAGGTGTAGCCGCACTTCGGCTATTAGCCGTAACATATATACAAAACTACAAATATTTATCTTTATACAAATAATACCTAGATACTGTAGACTCTGTTAAACATTTATTACCTACTAGCATCAAGTAGGTATGTAATGTTGAAAAGTCTTAAATAGTACTCTACTCCTATCTTTGCGCATATAAATTTTGATATTTTTTTCCGATTCGCTTCTTTTTTAAATATTTAATAACTCACAAGCCTCCGATCAACCTGATATCAGACACCGTAGCCTATGAAGGTAAGCAAAACAATGCCGACCGACCCTATTTCTCCAGTAACACTACAAGACATGAGTCAATAATAATATTTGGTTCGTCAAGCAGCTTAATAGGGTATCTACTAAAATACTTATTTCGAAGACGTTTTTAATTATTTAATACTTATACATCCAGATTTTTTAGTTGTTGCTAATAATTGGCATGACAATTTGCCATCTTCTCCGGTGGGTCGGACTCTGTGTAGTTTCTTGCAGTCTCTGTACCTAATTCTAATTAGTAAGTTGTGATGAAGCCTCAACAACCCTGACGACGAGCGTCAGGTTTGTTGAGGCTGATGATACTTACGACGCTTTGCAAAGGCTTACAAATGCCGTGACAACGAAAGGGGTGGATGTTAAGCCGCGGATTTATAGAAGCGTTCCGTCGCGACGCCTCTTTCTTCCACTGCTTGATGGAACGCAGTTCGAGACCAGAATGTATATTGATGAAATCAACCACAGTGCCTCGGTGCAACGTCGAGTGAATCTACTTTGTACAGTTTGTTAGCGGTACAGATTGCTAGACGCGGTATGAGTGAATACGCTTATTAAAGAGACGGCAATGATAAATGTAATTGGCAAAATGAGCTCCTTGCAATAAAATAAAAGATTATACGAATGGGCACCTCTAACTCAAGTTTGATCGGTAATTTTTAAAGTTATTGAACAAGTTTATCCATCCATCGATTGTGCTAACACTAAAAAATCACGGTGTAAAGAAAAATAGACATTCAAATGAAATAACATTTAATTTGTATGATTAAAAAAATGCATTGAGATTTTTTTCTGTATAATACCTATTAAAAAATACGAAAAAAGAATCTTAATCACAACTTCTAAATTGAAAAAAATATAGTTGGTAACATCATTCTTCAGAGTAACGAAGATCAAAAGACCAAAAAGATTAAAGCGTTTGAACAGAAACAAATTTCAATCTAAATGTCATTGTAGTTGATTGTAGTTGTCTATGGCGTGGTGTTAGTCTTGACGGGTTACGCTTTCCTTCTAGGAAAAGTAGTCCAATTTACCGAAATAAGTTCACAACTTGTTTAACTTTAATCGAGTTATCTAATTATTGCGAATATTCTTTATTATGGCTGACAGTGATGACGAATACGATCGTAAAAGGCGAGATAAATTTCGCGGTGAGCGTGGCGCCGCGGAGGGAAGCAGTTACCGCAGCAGTGACCGACGCGAAGAACGTAGCCGTGGCCGCGAAGATTGGTCTGAGAGGTACACAAGATGTTTCGGTTAATAACTTCACTCGTTAAAGCAAACATTAACATCGCTTTTAACTATTTCAGAGCCCAACCTCAATCCTTTGAACCTCCCAGAGCTCCCAATCAAATCCGAAAACCCTTGAAACGCTCTATAGTTATTACTCTTAGGTAAACTGCTTACTGAAATGTAGGTCAGCTGTATATACTCTATCTGTATAGTCCTAGCAAGTTATCTCAAGTAGCCCATTACATAAGTAATCAAATGAGCTGTAGATTAATATTATTACTAATATTAGTAGGTAGTTTTTATATATTTGGTGCTACGTCATTTTTGAATTGATTTTCCAATGTATTGTGGAGGTCTGCCACATCAAATGATGCCAATCTAAGTATTAGTTTCATGTCCCATCATACCATGAACTTTAGACTTCAATTGTTTTTAAATTGCATGCAAATTGGTTGAATAAGCAAAAATCATTGATTCAAATATATGTGATGTATCTAGAAGAATGCAGTATAATATTAAGCCAATATATCAAATTGGTAATGAGTATTTTCTAGTGTTTTATTTGGAAATAAATGTATACAAATTTCATACAGTGTAATTTTCTTACAAGCCACCCACTTTCTGTGGAACCAAGCTTCAATGGGTAAGGCATTAGTTTATAGTTATCATTTCACACTCCATGAATATGCTTTTTTGTAGTTGAGATACTTTAAATGTATGCTTTTACTAAATATTTATTTTTCATTAAAAGATCCCGTGGAGCTCGCTCTGGCCCTGATTATAGAGATTATCGAGGTGGGGCCAGTGCAAGTCGAGGATATTCTCCAGTACGAGGGGAAGGTCCACCCAGCAAACGCATTAGGCCTGATTGGCCTCTAGATGACAGAAGATATGGGGGAATGCCACATGACTCTTATGGATATGGTTGGGGCCATGACCACTTTGGGCCACACCCTGGTCACCAAGGGTATGGACAAGCTATGCCCCCAGTACCAGCAAGGTAAGCGCTGTTAATTTTTTTTCCAATCATGTGCTTATCATATTATAATGTATTCTTATTGCCTTGAAACATTGTTTGAAAATATGGTTTTGGTATATGTGTAATTATTATGAAATCAGGGACAATGTGTTACCAATGGGAGCTACAGATGGACCTCCCACCATGATGTCCTTCAAGGCTTTCCTGGCAGCTCAAGATGACTCAATTACTGTTGATGATGCTATACTGAAGTATAATGAATACAAGCTAGAGTTCAGAAGACAACAACTCAATGAGTTCTTTGTGGCTCACAAAGATGAAGAATGGTATGATTTTGGGCTTTTATTATTTTCTACTTTATTACCCATATTGAAAAATCCCTTCAATATATTTGCTGCCAAGTTCAATCTTGACCTATGATGAAAAAAGAATTGAAGCTTGCAATGTTATGTGACTTAGAAGAAATAAATTATCTCTATGTAATTTGCTGGTGATCGAGAAATTCTAAGCATACAGTATTTAGTATTATTCATTGTTTTTGCATATTGTATAGGTGTATTGGAACTGTATCGTTATGCTTAGAATTTTTCAAAGATGCTATGCAAATGTTAACTGTAACCTTTTTTCCCTACAGTCTACTGTGTAAACACGTGGATCGCTGGACATCATTAAGAAAATTTAATCAAACTTTATGTAAAAGATTAAATGCTGTGTGTAGCTAGTTGTTACCGCGTTGACCTGTAGCGCGCAATGCTACAGGTTTCGTTACTGTTAGGGGTAGGGCTAAACTATTCCACATGTGTGGAACAGGTGAGACTGAAGATTTTTTAAATATATGTTATTAAGCATTTTAGTTTTCTGTACCATGAAGCAAACTGGATGTGTAATAAAGGTGGTTTATTTATTTACCTATATAGTTATTTAAAGATTTATATTCTAACTTAAAGTCCCAATTATTTGGTAATGCAATCTTACAATGTGCTTCTTGATCATTTTCAATCCAATAACTTAAATGTATTATTCTATACTTGTTTTTTCATATAATGTTAATATATATATTTTTGTTGGTTGATCAAAGTTGACTATAATTTAATTAGGCTCCTATAAAAATTGCTTTATCAATTTAAGTATCTATATTTATGTATCTATAACTTACTCATGTTACTTATTTAATGCAGATTCATTTAGAATGTCCTATTTACTTCTTATTTCTTAGTGTTTCATGGATTGATTTGTATCATACAAGTCTTGATAATATAATTAATACATGCTTTTTATTACTTATTTTCGTAGGTTCAAAATCAAATACCACCCAGAGGAGTCAGTTAAAAGAAAAGAAGAACAACTAGGAGCATTAAAGGTAACATATTTTTAAATTTTTATTTGTTAATTATTTAGGTGCATTTTCAACACTATATCTTACTAGTTATATGTTTAAAGCTAGCTGTGTACACTTAACATTAAAAAAGGTTGTATAGATTTTCATATCACATTAATTTACTGCAATGTATTTAAACAACTAAACCAAATTTTAAGAAATTTGGTAAATAGTTAGATTAGATTTTAGAAATGGGCATAAGTCACTTTTGATCGCTAAAACTGCTCAAAGTAACTATTTCATGTGCACTAGTTCCCTAAATCCCTATACATTTTTACCCATAACCCAATGTCATAGTACAGAAAACATTCTATCTACTACATTTTACAGAAATAATATGGGTGTTCCTTATTTTACAGAATCGCCTAAATGTTTTCCTCGAATTACTAGACAAAGGAGAACTGGACAAAGTGTCAGTGGACGTTGATAAATCTGAGAAATTGATAAGACTTCTTGACACCGTTGTCATCAAGCTTGAGGGTGGTACTGAGGAGGACCTCAAGGAGCTGGATGAGCCGCCGCCGCAAGAGAACCACACTAACAGTAATGACAAATCAGGTACTTGTACTTACATTAGTTATACTACTTAAATAATAAAAAAGTTGATTGTCAAGAGTAGGCATTCTTAAAAAAACAGTTTCTGTGGATTTGTTCTAAAACTTTATTGCAATACAAAAATTGGCCTTATAATTAGGAACACAACAACAAATATCAACCAAATTGGTCAGATTATTTCCAGATAATGCACATTCTATTTATTTGTATTATATATAGCAATACTATATATATTCAAAGCATGTGAGAATTATAGGATTTTGCTGCTATTTGAGAAGAAATAGTTGATACCAGGTATGTATTACCAGTTAGCAATCAATTAGCACAGATTGTACAGTACACTACTGGGAGTAACATTAAAGGTGTCAATCTTTAAAGGGGTTAATTCAAATTATACCTATGTTTTGTTGCATTCCCAATAAAAACATTTACATAGCTATTTTAGGCACTGGAAGTTTGTTCAAGTTTGTATGGAGTTGAATTGTTCCTTAGTGTATTTGACACTATAAACATGTTACATGCTGTAAAACAAAATGTACTAATATTTCAATGCATCTGTATGTGTGGTGTTATGCATGACCTTGTCTATATCTATAGTAGTGAGTGTATGGATATTGTTGTATTTTTGCATGCATCATTTAAGCAGAGTTTTTCTGTGACTTGAAAGTAAGTAGATGTTTTTTTGTTTACAGATAAAACAGAGTCTGATAAACCTGAAGTGATAGATGTTGATGAAGTCAAAGTCAAGGAAGAGAAGGACGATGATGACAAGGTATATTTTTCTAGTATGTTGAGATGTCTTTCAAGGTGACCCTCAATATTGATTGAGATAGAGAGATTGAATCTTTAATATTGGAAAGTAACAATCTTCGAATGTCTTGAGTCGAAGTCCGAGTGGCTCGCGGGAGATAAAGTTGCATAAGCCTCCTTTAAAAACCTTAAACGTTGTCACTTTGCGATCCTCCCGGCCAGAGATCACCCCTAGCCTAGCCCCAACCCCCACAGCAGGTGCTTTGCTTTAGTTTCTAGTTTTGAATGAAGCTGGAACACTTTTTTTTTTTTGTCCCGCGGGATATGTATTTTCGCATTCCCACCGCCGCTGCAGCGTATTCTCGCGCTGGCGATGGGATATGTGGGACTAGCCCTCTCCATAGCGTGGTGTTCGTGTTTATTCCCGGTAAAGTAGTAAAAGCCTCGAGGCTAACTACATAAATTCGTCCGAAAAATAGATCTAATAACAGCAACTAAAAAAATTTATCTCAAGTAACATAAACTCGTTTGTCAACAGGAGAAGAAATCCGAATCGCCTAAACCTACAGCACCTCTTACAATGGAGATAGATCCTCACTTGCGACAGCTGCAGGAACAAGCTAAATTGTTCTCTAAAATAAATGTAACTGGCACCGAACCTGAACCAAAAACTGAAGAGAAGGAACCGCGTAAGTAGCATTATTTTTATATATATAATGTGCATCCAAACGTAAAGTAGTTTCTTTTTTTTTTTATTAATGGCAATCTGCCGACTCCTTCCGCAATTTCTGCCAGTGTCATGTTATGACAACTCATGTTTAAAATGCTAAATTTAGGTTTTTTTTTAAATCTATTGTATTACATACTTTGATTTTGAAACAAAAGACAAACACAAGTTGTTAGTATTATATAAAACACATATATATAAATATTTATAAAAGAGCAACAATATAAAATAATTACAAATACCTACAGATAAAGTTATATATTTATGTTGTAAGTGGAAATAAATTAAATAAAAGCGGAAATCATTATTGGATTGGGGAAGAAGGGTTGGAGATAGCGAACATTTATTGGATATTGTAGATTTAATTTGAGATATAATTGATCAAAAGGGAAGGGTTTATTTAATGGAACAATTAAGAAAAATGTGATCAAGAGTCCCTTCGTCTAGACTCTGATTTTGTAAAGGAAAACTGGTGTACAGCAACGTCCAAGACGAATTCTACAAATAATATAGGTTTGAGTAGTTTTGAGGACATTCTTATATTAAAAAAAAACATGGCATAGCTGATATATCTGGTTGAATAGAGGCGTAAAGACCACCCTTAACCTTACTGGTTTCCATCAAAGTACTCTGCCAGAACTTATAAAGATCAGTTCATGGGGAATGGAGCAAGTCATATATTTCAATGTTTAAGATCAGCTAGGCCACTAGAAACAGCGTTCTTAGCTGAAGCATCAGGCAACTCAATACCTCAACTCCTTTAATGGAACAGGTATACAGTTTTTTTAAATATTTCCATAACAATGGGACTACGGAGAGTGTCATTAAAAGGAAGTTTAATAGAGATGGGCCGACTTTAGTATTTGCCGACTAACCGACTAGCCGACTAATCGGTTTTCAAAATGCCGATTAGTCGGCCGACTAATCGGCAATGCCGATCATTCTTAAACCTACTTGTCGGAGGTGTACGGGCTTTTTCGTCATGACTCGGCTTAGTCATCGCGCGGCCGCTAAGCTTAATTACTGACTGATTAATACGTTCCAATGTTGTTAAGACTGTAACTTTAGATAACTACTCTAAGTAATGTTTAGAAATTATAAAACATGTACAAAATATAACAAATATTTTTATTTTATATTTTATTTCATTTGTTATGCGCCGATTATATTCGGCATATTTTGCCGAATAGTCGCCGACTAGTCACTGACAACAAACGATGCCGAATAGTCGGCTTTCCCGACTAGTCGGCGGCTAGTCGGCCCATCTCTAAAGTTTAACAATAGCCTGTGAAGCACTTCTGGAATCAGAAAAAATTACAGCTTTAGTAATATAACTGTGAGACCCAATAAATGTACATGGATTCACCTGTGAAAACAGATGACTCTGGTAGACATTGAAACTGCATTATTGTCAATCATAAATGTAGCAAACAGATGAGACACTGCGGACATGTGCTAATGTTGCTTGGTATACGGCGTGCCTTCCGAGACATGAATGAGGCCTCTAAAATAACCAAAACCTCAATATTTATGATTTTTATTCCGACGCGGAATATGTCTAATCATATATGGAAGTTGACTTCTAGACTAATGAAACCTTTAATATTAATATTAATTGACAGCGCCACCTGGTTCTTCGTCCAGTTCATCATCATCAAGCTCTTCCTCATCGAGTTCCGAAGACGAAGGCGAGTCCAATACTCGTCGAAAATCTAAATCAAAATCGAAGTCTAAATCTCCCGAAAAGTCGCCTAAACGTAAGGAGAAATCCAAGTCACCGAGTTTAGAAAAACCCATTGAAATAAATGACAATGACAAAGAGAAAGAAAAGAGTGGAGATGAAAAAGCTGAGTCCGTTAGTGATGTGGTGGTGGAGAAGAAACAGTGTAGAGCCTTACACAAAACTACTTCCATATTTTTAAGAAACTTAGCACCTACTATTACTAAGGCTGAAGTTGAAGCGGTAAGTTTTGGTTAATAGTAATACATTGCAAATTAAAATCAATAAGGACTTAATAGTGGGAAAATGTTAGGTTATACCACTCCTTTTTGTAAATTTATCAGTTTTTAGATGCCAATGACTTCATTAAAGCATGCTGGCTTTAAATTTTGTTTTTAAAACTCTGTCGTAGTTTATGCTGTCATTTATATTTCTGTTTTCTTTCAATAGTGCGCTTTGTACTAAAATGGCGAAGACTATGAAAAAGCAGAGCAAAGAGATACATATGCTAACAATGAAATAAGAATATTGAAGAAAATAGTATTAATATCTTTATTTTCTTTCAGATGTGTAAACGCTATGGCGGTTTTCTCCGCGTGGCCTTAGCAGACCCATTGCCTGAGCGCCGGTGGTTCCGCCGCGGATGGGTCACTTTCCGTCGCGATGTCAATATCAAAGACATTTGTTGGAACCTTAACAATATTAGGGTAAGGAACAATAAATTGGGATAACTTGTGGTTATATAAATAAACTTAGAGTAACTGTACTCAGTATTTGATTAATTTGATTACAAAATGGACTTTAGTGTTGTTTTAAATGAATAGATAAAATGGTTTGTGATTGATGTTTAAATGATAATAAACAGTAAAATAGAGGTGAGGTGACTAACACTGGATATGTTCATAGTTTAATGATCACGTCGTTACTCATCGCGAAACAGAAAAGTAGTACATTGCCAAATTACTAGCAGAGCAAATCAACATATAAGCTGTTCTCCTCAATCCGTCATATTTATTTAACAGTAAAATCAATTATACAGTCATGTGCTTAATGCTCAGGGTTAAAAAAATATGAATTAAGGAATTTTAATATAGCTTACTATACCATTATGTATTCGCTCCACTCAAACAGGCCAGCCAGTTCTAGCTGCGAAGCTTAACGTTAGGTAATTTATTTAGCTATTACGTGCTAATTTGTTCTAAGATATATTGAGCACATCATGGAATAATCGGTCGACCGAAGAAATGATAGATTTCGATGGACCCAATTCGTCGATCGTCCTATATTTACATACTCACCCTAACCGTTGTTCCAGCTCCGAGAGTGTGAGCTGGGCGCTATCGTGAACCGCGACCTGCAGCGCCGCATCCGGCCCGTGTCCGGCATCACCGTGGAGCGGCCCGTGCTGCGCGCCGACGCGCGGCTGGCGGCGCGCCTGGCGCAGCTGCTGGACGCGCGCACCCGCCTATGGCACGAGCCGCGGGATCCGGCGCCCGCCGACGCCGACCAGGCTAACAGAGAAGTGAGCCATCTATTCATTGACGTCATTTTTTGTTAGGGGACTCGAACATTTTTAAATGTCAGCTCCTTGCCAGTTTTTTTTTTTTCACTTCTTTAGCATGGCTATATTACTAAACCTCCGATGTTCGTATGTTTACATCGCACAGGAATGCTTTTAGATCATAACATATAATGTTCGAGTTGTCATGTATAATATCAATCGGTTAGGCAGACGCCGCCGTGATTGAATACAACAAGTGCCCCGGCTACGGCTAACACTCAGCCGCTCTCCCTTTATAAAACTCAAGTAGGCTATCGATTAAATGGGATCTCCGGGTGTCATTGAAGACAATGTAATATGAAGGGGAGTGTCTCGTAATAATATATTATTTTTCATCTATAAAAGCGGTCGTAGCCCAATGATCAGAGGCGTCGGACTTGTGATCGGTCGCCGGTTCGATTCCCATCCATTATTTTAATACCGACGCGAACCCACTCGTAACACAAGCATTTTAGCTTAGCACGAGGGGTTAACAAGAATACTAGTAGAGTCAAAATCTCTGCGAGAAATATAAAAAAAAAAGTTAAATTAATAATGAATATATGGATAACATAAAATAATCATATTATTTTATATCTTATTGTTGTCAAGTCGCGCTTATAAACATACCAATTCTATTACAGAACTTCAGCCTGAACTCCAAAAATCCGGTGCTTCACAAGATTACTGAACATCTAATAGAAGAAGCTTCCACTGAGGAGGAAGAACTATTAGGTCTCGAAGCCACATCGGATTCTAGCTCAGAACAAGCGGACCCAGAGCTAATCCGTGTGTTGGACCGCCTGGTTTTATACCTACGTATAGTGCATTCAGTTGACTATTATAACCACTGTGAATATCCTTATGAAGATGAAATGCCTAATCGCTGTGGGATAATGCATGCGCGCTCTGGTGCTCCGGCAAATAAGGTAATTATTGTTAATATTTTCGTACGTAACACACAAATTTAATAAAAATCGGCACGGTCAATTCGTAAATTCAAAATGTTGTAAATAAATTTTAAGAGGTAACGAAGAATTGTCAGGGAAATTTAATTGATGCATGAATGTTCGGGTGTCGATTCAACAAACTGCGATGTCAGATAGCCTAACCGCATTACGATCTGACCCATTCTGTACATGATTGCAGCTTGTTTAAAATTTAATAGTAATATACTTAACTAAATATAAGATTTTCAAATATTATATTATTTCCTTACAGCCAAATCAGCAAGAGATACAAGATTACATCAAGACGTTTGAGGGAAAAATGTCTGCTTTCCTCCAGGATGTTAAACCGCTGTCTGATGAAGAGCTGCAAAAGCTTGGAATTAAGGTTAATATTAATATGATTATGGTAGAAATATATGGGTTAAGCTGAGGGTGAGGGCGGTTAAAAAACTATGCATAACATACGTTGTCTATGTGTTAAATTCATCTACATTTTACATACGACGAAAAGCCGGCTCATAGAAACTAAAAAGAAACAATTATGACTGCAGAAACAACATATACAATATTGTCTATGTGTTTGAATTCATCTATATTTAACATAAGATGAATAGCCTTAATGAATAGCTCCTTAAAATAAAAAATAAAAAAACATTTTCATTTATTTTTGATACAGAAACAACATACATGTACTAAATAGAATTAATATTTTTATTCCAGCAAAGCTTTAACAATGATTTATTATTATTTATTTAAGAAAAAACCGTAGGTAATGTACAAAAAACATTAGATCTTACCAAGTTGCTATATTTCATAAATAATTCTAATTAATTGTAATAATTTAACATCTGTTTTTATTGACTAGGACACTGATGCGGAAGTGGAGAAGTTTGTTCAGGCTAACACCCAAGAGTTGGCTAAAGACAAATGGTTGTGCCCGCTTAGTGGTAAAAAATTCAAGGGTCCCGACTTCATCAGAAAGCATATCTTCAACAAACATGCAGAAAAGGTCAGTTCAAAAACTGCTATATATTGACTAAAGTTGCGTAATTTTTTTACTTTCCAATCCAAAAAACAAGTTGTTGTTTATGATGTTAGTAATAATAGCCCTGAGAGGTTACCGGTGTTTTACAAATAACCCTGTATACAATAATGTTTAATTCTATTTGATGACCTAGTCAATGAAACATCAATGTGACTCAAGACAAACTATAGTCTATACTAATATTATAAAGAAGAAAGGTTGGATTGTTTGTTAGTTTGCATTGACTGGATTAATTTCAAAATGTATGTCACCATTAGAATGCTCCGTTATCTAGGAGTAACATAGACTACATTTAATTATGAACTTCTCACGGGGACGGGAGCTCAGCGGGTGAATCCGCGCGCGGGGAAGCTAATATCATATTATAAAAAAAAAAGTACCTACTGCAAAAATTTCATGCAATATTACTAAGACTTAACAGAAATACAAAAATTGCTACACATTGTTCGTTGAAAAGCGTTGTTTTTTTAGTTAAAAATTGCACGTATCTAAAAATATGCACATGTAGAATAGACATGAAGAATTCAAATTTCTATTTAGTCTGTCATTTAGATTACAAAAAATTTGGACACGTTTTTTTTTTATTTATCAAATCAATAAAAAATTGCAAAGACAGTTTAGTTTACAGTTTTACTTAGTGGTGATGCCACAAGCCCCCCGGCTTGTGGCGTCACTAGGTAAAACTGTTCCGAGAAGTGACGTCACACGAAATTTCAACACGCTGTTTCTTATATATTCCAATATTATTTAGGAATCTAACTGACGTACTAGAAGGACGAAATAGCATTTTTTATTCTTCATGCCTATTTGGCACGTGCAACGACGTAATATGAACGTGTGTCAGGTGGACGAGGTGCGGCGCGAGGTGTCGTACTTCAACGCGTACGTGCGCGACGCGCGCCGCCCGCAGCAGCCCGAGCCCGCCGCGCGCGCGCCCGCGCCCGCGCCGCCCGCCGCGTGAGTACCAAGCCTATATATCTTCCTGCCCCGCTCACATTATTTGGGGTCGGCGGAATATGCCATCCTCATCCATTTTTCTCTATTAGACGTCTCTTCCATGCTCACACCTTACACGTGTCATTTTTCACACAGTCCATCGATCTTCTTTATGGCCTACATAGTGTTATATAATACTCTATTTTTTTCTTCATGTACCTTCACTTTTTCACTTAACATTAACTGAAATATATAACATCATATTTATTTTCGACACTAGTTTAAAAACGAATCTCTATGCCACGGAAAACCCGCCAAGTCTTCGATCCCAATTGCGATGACATCTATGACGGTCGTATAACGGTCGTGTAATGGAGGGAAGTGGAAACATAAGACTTACTCCTTCTATTCTCTTTCTGATTAAATTCGTTACGGGTCCCAAAGCAGATTTTTTTCCTGTGACTTGGTGGGCCTCGGTGCTCATAGGCATATCCAGTGTGGTACACACTGTTGATCCTGGCTTACAGAAGTTGCAGTTGTGGGAATGAGAATGGGATTTTGGTCCCATAAAAATATGGAGTAACGTTTATCATATGTTTGCGGAAAGTAAAGTCAATGGCATCATCCTATTTTAGAGGGCATGTAACGGCACCTTCACTAGTAGGCTTTAAACGCATTTTACAGGCGCGACTGGGAAAAATTTGAATGTCCACTACCATTAGTATGGTACAGCTAAATAGAGTTGACATGTGTACGTACTCAGCAGGTACGGCGGGTCAGGCGGCGGGCCGGCGGGCCGCGGCTGGGGCTGGAGCGGCTGGGCCCCGCCCGCGCCCTACGCGCCCCGACACCCGCGGTTCTCCAGGCCTAGGTAACTGCACTGTGCTTACTACATGCATAAATATCGTCGGCGATGAGTGAACACCTCGTATCTCAACTGACCTACAACGAAAATAAGACACTGTCGAAAAAATTAATTAATCGTATTACTATCTATCTTTATTAATAAAACGCGATGTGCTAATCTAAATGATTGACTCATGAATCTACACATAGTCTCAACCGGGGGAGACCTGAAACTTGGAGGGTGTATTCTCTAAATTATCCCATAAGAAATATATATTTTTTAACATTCCACCTCTAAAAAAAAAGGGTTGGCAAAGTTTGTATCGATAAATCGCGGTCGTCAATAGCTAATATCGTATATTTACATAATTTTACTATTATTATAAATGAAAAAGTTCGTAAAGATATCAATATAAGTTCGCACACAGATAGTGTATAACCTGATTTAATACAATTACAAAACTTCTTGCTACCAAATTTTGGAATGGAGAAATCTCATATAGCTATGGTACATGCAATGTCAAAATGCAGACGCTACTTTGAAAATAGATAGTATGTTGCATTTTAAGTGTATTCACAAGGACAGCAACCAAAATTATAAGGTACATTTTAAGTCAAAACTGGGGACCCTAAAGTTAAAGCTGTGGAATAAATGGAAAATACATTAAAAAAAACGCTGTTTAAAAAAATATACGAGGTTTTCACGTGTCGCCGCATACTATGTAGAGGCTTATTCAATGTCTTACCTGGATCTGCATATTTGCTTATGATACCTACATATAAAGCTTCAAAGCAGATAAGGTGAAATTTTTGAAATTCAAGTAATTAATGCAGTATTTACTATAAAACAGCTGTTAAACGTTCAGATTTCTACGGATTTGTTTTATTATGTCAACTGTGTCTATAAGTGCGTTATGTAAAATCGATTGCATAAAAAAACATTGAAATATATTTAATCAAATTGAAAAAAAAATATTGTTATACAAGTGAGTCAATTTCTAAAATTTATTTCTTAACTTCGATACACAATCAATTAACTTATCCGTACAAAAGTTGTTCTCATGGAACATATTATATTCGCCTCACCATTTTAAGAAAATAAACTAATACTATCTCATGAATGTTATTCTCACAGTGATATTATCGTCTTCAAAATACAATGTTACTACCATATTCCATATTTTGCATTGGACACTGATGTGTCCCCATCTAGGTTTTAAGATATAAAATAAGTTACATTTTAATTAAAAATATTTTATAACTACAAACCTGAAGTTCCAATGTTTCACATTAACTAATTGACATGTACTAACATTTATTCATCCGAATGTGGTCGTTACATTAACCCAAAACCAGCTTTATTGTCGCTGACGCAATAGCATATAATTCCATTGCATTCACTTAACAATTTAAGTCACAGTATGATTTTAAATACTATCGAATAAAATGTAGAATTTATGCAAGGACTTGGGTGATTCAGCAGTTGGTATATGTATGCGTAATGTAATCATTGTCATTCATATAATATTATACGCTATTGCAGTCACCGATTATGTTGTTTTGTTAATAAATGCTTTTATTTTAGTAGTTGTGTATTTTAGTAGTTGTGATGCTTAACTCATTGCATGAATTGAACATCAAGTTATATTAAAGTTTATAGTGGTCCTATAAACTTTATAATATAACTTGATGTTTTTGTTGTTTGGTTACGAAATTAAGTCTATATTACTAATACATCCCTAAATATACATATATATACGCGCATGACTTCAGAACAACAAGATTGCTTTTTTATATTCTTGTTTTGTTCGTATCTGTAGTAAGAACAGAATATTTGTAAAACTGAAAATTAAACTGACTACTAAAAAAAACACGGCAATTTTTGACGGGCCATGCCAAACAGTACAGCTGGTTTTTAATTAAAAATATAACCGCCACAATCACTTTCCTTAAAAACGCAGACATCCATTGCCTCTTGATTCAAAAGTCGTCCTATTATAATGATATTATTATATACCTATTAACCACCATAAAATATGGCATTTAATTTATCCTCTATGGCAACGGCATTATACCTAATAGGCATACTTATTATAATTTTAATTAAAGTGTCTGAAAATCCAACGTTTAAATTCAACTTGTATCTGTTTATTCAAAATAACTACTGAATAGAATAACAATGGAACGATTAGATAATTGGAAAACCATATTTGCCAATATTAATAAGGATGTGGTATCTTGTTACAAGCAATGATTATAATTTAATAATATAGTAAATATTTCATTTCAATGTAGAATTAAAATCATTTAAATAATTAAATATATGAAGTTGATTTTTAGATTGCGCTTTTATACATTTAAATAAACAATTGGTGTATCTGCTTTAAAAATGGTGGTGGAGTAAACATTAAATAAAAGTTATTTGTAAACCTGAATGTGAACTTACTTTTACACAATACATTTAATAATATTGTAAACGATAAATTCTTTATATAATTTAGTTATCATATGTATTATCATATAATACCTGTGATTAAAATAATTGTCATTCTCAAATCTATAACCGATGTTTATTTATAATGATATACATCATTTTTTGATATAGCTCCATTCATCTTAAATGTTTAAGGTGTCAGGAAAAAACAAGATTAAGTCTATAATCTTAGATCGATATCAATTTATAAACATATTTTTTTGCATGACCTTAACATTTTGAGACATATTGTGTTTGCTATTGTAGCCTGCATAACATTGCTATACTGCTTCATTATTAGCCTGGGTACACTGGCCTTTGCATCCTCATTCTTGTTATATGATTGTGCATCTCTTAATGTTCAACAACGATAAATGTTAATTATCCGAGAACATTTTATAAGATACAAGAAATAATTTCAGGGAAAACGTGGACCGCTCCAGGCCTATTATTGCATACAACGATCTTGACTTCCCGGACAGTGGTGACATATTCTAACATAGCATACATTGTTTGTAGTTAATTACTTTATTTTAACCTATTGGACGCCACGCCATAACGGCATTTCCATATCCTGCACGCCAAGCCCGAAAATCGGTATATAATTACTTTGTTTTTATCATCAAATAGTTGAATAACTGTTATGTATTTTTGTAAGCTGTGTACAATTTTTTAACTATACCCATAAAACACATCAAAGTAATAATACAACATATTTATTGTATATATTTTGTGTTTTTGGTGTCCTATTTTACTGTCTAATAGGTACAGACGTTGGCGAACAGGGTACGATATTGGCGTCCAAAAGGTTAATAAGCATTCCGAATAATTTTGTCTAAAATAATATGTTGTAAATGATTGTAAGTACTCTGCCTTTATTGTTTGCAATAGACTTTTTTATAAACTTAACTGATGTTATTCATATAAAACATTTTTTTTTAAATAATTTGAGTTACATGTTCATGTCTCAGTTTCATTTCTCTTGAGTTATTTTGTATAACAAATTTATTATTTTTGCAGTAACCGTATTTGAAATATTATACTTTATGCATTTGTTAAAAATAAATTAAGTGTGTTATTATTGTACATAACATATCCCGGAAAAGGAATACATCAATCGTGTTAGTTTATCACATGTTTCTTTCATATAAAATTTATGTAATTTTATAATAAACTGTCCGAAAATCAACCTTCTTCATCATTTTGTTCATATCCTTTAGTTGGCTAAGTTAACAACATTTTGTAAACTCCCGGGAAGCTGAGATTTTTACAAACAAATGCACATATTTTGTACACGCACTTACTCGTATGTGTGATGCCAAATTAAATGATGATTTAGTAGAAAATTAGTGTTTGCGAGTGGGCTGAAGTATGCTTTGTGTTGCGTGAGTTGCCACTAAGTTAATTAATGGTTGATTGTTAAAGGGGCGGCGGCGCCGATTTCCGTCCGGTGATACACTACCGCGACTTGGACGCCCCGCGCGAACCCGACGAGTTCATTTAACTGGGACACTGGCTACGTCTTGCCAAAGGACAGTTGTTAAACCACATAAATACCATATATCCGTGTCCATACGGACGACAAATTAGTGTTGTTAACAGTTTTATGCCAATAACCTGCATACCTAAGCTCACCAAACAATTTTTACATTTATTTCTAAGATGTTTTAAGTGGGGATAAAATATAATGACCACCATAAAATGCTTGTATACCCTTAGTTCTTTTACCAAAAATATATACTTGACACCAGAAAAATAAAGTCTAAAATTATAATAGTATACTATTTTACTCACGACTGCACTTCAAATTGTATTCGAACACCAAATGTAGTTAATGATCACCAAATCTTAGCGAGCAAATTATTGCGCTATTTCTACCTTAATAAAATCAATGAAAAATGACAATCGGTAAGGTTAGGTTAGAGCTGCGGCCATACAACGCACGAGCCGAGCGAGCGAAGCGAGCGGTGCCGCGGCAGCGGCCGGCGAGTGCCAGAACCGAATAGTAAATTAGTAAAACATTTAGGTACTTTTGGTGATCATTTACTACTTTTGGGTTAACAATGATTTATTTGGAGTCATTTTGCTTAAATACGATAGCGAAATGTTAAAACTTTGGTTACAATTTAACATTAAAATGCGAGTTTAATTTTGGTGATCATTTTCAATTTTTTTCTGTTATATGTTACTATATCTGATGGTAAGTTAAACATAAGCCTTTTAAGTGTCTAAAGCGCTTAAGTAAAGTATTTTCATGGCTAAGTGTATTGTATGAATACATAATTTATTTTATACATCTGATATTTTATTTAAGTAGATTAGTAAATTCACTAATCTAATTAGAGGAATGATTTGATATAGAGGTTATTATAATTTTAGTTCATTGTCAGAATGTGAAATTTAATCAGAACTTAGCAAAAACACAAATATAACCAATTTAACTTAACTGTTTCGATAATTAATATAGCTAGTTCATTGGCCTATCGCCATTTAATAAACGGACTGAAATTTAAACGTTGTATATCCTGTGACAACGATTAACTCTTGTTAATAGTAACACCAGAACATTATTTCCCGAAGATTTTTTTTGAAAAATATTTTTTTTTAGTGCAACAACTCGTGCAAGAATAGTATTTACTCAATACTCAATCATCTATTGCATTCCACAGTGTTAATTTATTTCGTTAGACTAGAAATGACTCGAATATCGGACATAGGAAGTGAACAAGATGCCCTAAAGTTTAGCACCGTTATATATAATTTCAATCTGTATATCACTTAAATAATGTACTGTCTGTCATATTAAGACGCGATCAATCTAATTAGGAACAGGAACAAACGTTCTCAATCGCTTATGCAATAAAATGTTAAGTCATGATTTAGAGAATACGGAATCAACGTCATAGTTGTTTCCAATAGCATTGAATGAACTCTTCGTTATAATAATGACCTTCTCCTTGTATAGTTCTTCGAAATGGGATGGACGAGGAAAATACACTATTTTATTTTACAAAAATATATAACCATCCTACTGGGAACATTATAATCAGTCTTCCGTTTAGATACGGACTCTTTATTCTAAAGTCGACCCACCTCAACATTTAGGTACCTACTGGCGAGGCTCACCGATGGTAAAATTAGTTCCCGGTAAGACAAGGCATGTCATTGTATCTACTTAATTAACTTACCTAATACAAAATGCGGAATAATTGTCAATGTGAAAGTCCTTAGTAGATTTTCAGATTATACCATGGCTGTACTAAGTTTAACTAAGTAACTTTTTGTCGATTTCCCCAAATAGTGCAACAAATAGCATTTAGTATCAAGTTAATACTGGGGCTAAAGTATCTTCACATGAATTATGTCATCTCCACGCGGTATAGGCCTTGACCTCTAAAGTAACCGTCGCGGTCGCGGACACACATGTTGGTTGGCTTCATATTCTAACAAGTAATACATAAGCACTACATTAAACGGTCTACTGTGACGCTATCTGATGAGTGTCCTTATCATACAAGAGTATTTTTTTTTGGTGATTAAGCTCATATTCGAATACGGTTATTAAGACTATATACATAAACACACCATACAATGTGTATATCATAATTTAACACCGTACTTTTTAGTCGTTGCCAATAATTATGGTCGGTTTTCCATTAGCAGGTATTAGAATGGAAACATAACGTTAAAATTAAAAAAAAAACATGGTTTTTTACAAAAAAAGTTACCGTCAAGGAGTAGGCAATAATCAATGTACATGGCAAAATGGGCTCTAATGCATTGCAATAAAAGATAATCTAGTAATAACTTCGCTGAATAATAATCAACGAAATTATTTATTTTTGAGCAACTTAAAAAAAGACACGGGTGTATATGATATACATTCGCACACCTAGATGAAGACTCCGCTAACTCAAAAATTACGAGTTTTGAGTTAGTAGCTTTGATATATTTCTTATATACTCTAAAAACAGTTTTTCGTCATTTCTGAAAAATGAGTTTTTTTTGAGTTGCTGGAGTCTTCATCTAGGGGTGCGAATTATAATACCTATAACTTGCTATTTGATGAAACAGCTGCCTGCTGAATGAGAGCAATCATCGAGTCCATTGCAGCAGATACCAGCATCACTCGTACGGCAGTTGGGGTTTTTTTTTACTTAGATTGTCAAGTTTTGGTCTGTTTCTTTGCTTTACCTATAAGCAATGGTTTAAAAGGAGATGCGTTTGAACAGCGCAAGAAGTTAAAAATGAAAAAGTTGCAAACACGAGAGTCTTAGAGTAAGTAACATAGGATATTATTTTTGCAACACATTGTCAAATTTGTTTTTTTTCTTTTTCGGACGGACATATTATTATGTAGTTAGCCCCGAGGCTTTTGCTACTTCACCGGGCATAAAGGCGAGCAGAGCTCCAGCCTAAGTAGATAAATGGTTTCATCATCATCAGCCCGTATAACGTCCACTGCTTAACATGGGCCTCCTCCCGTTGGAGGGTATTTGCCATAGTCACCACGCTTGGCAGACGGGTTGGTGACCGTATGATGTACCACACAAGGAAACGCTGCTGCCCATTCCATGATAAACGATTTTTATAGATGATGTTATAGCAATCGGGACCAACGGCTGAACGCGCTTTCCTAGGCACGGAGGGTAGTCCCTCAACCAACCAGACCCGGAAAGAAATCTTAGAATTTACACAAAGATTTCCTGTCCGGCGTGGGGATCGAACCCACGACCTCCGAGATTTAAAGCGAGCCAAATACCGCTACGCTACGGAGGTTGTCTGCTGAACCTGCGCAAGAGGGCGTCCCGGCCCCGGCCCCGGTGGGACTTGGACCTCGGCTCAGGGCGATCACTGACGGGGAGATTGAGGAAATATGGCTTTTAGATTAGGGGAGGTTTGTGCAACTGTCGCTCTACTTTACAGTTCGCGGGCCTCTCGGACTTCGGATCTACGAGGGCATCGGAAGGTTCTTAGCAAACTAAGGGTGAAGAGGGCGAGGGGGGACACATTGTCACAGGAACGAGAACTACGCGGGTGAAACCTAGTTACATTGTTAACACAATGACGCGATTGGTATTTACAATACTTAGGTATAATTTGTAAGTCAAAGCCGAGTTCACGACTTCGGTATCCATAAGTATCATAGATACAAATATAGCGTATGTGAAGTATTTGTGGTGACTCGCATCATACACTCGTCACCCGGATGCGTTTAAATGGCACTATAATGCAGTTTAAAGTAAGTACCTACGCCGGAATATATGGGGTCAATTAAGTAAATAACTACACCGGCGGCTCAGTGGTTCCGGCAGTGGCTTCTGATACAATGCAGTTTAAAGTATACTTACGCGAATATATGCGGTTAGAACAGTGGCTTCTGAAACCTGGTTTTCTAGGTTCGATTCTCACCTGGGACAATTATTTGTGTGAACCATAAATAGTTGTTTTGAGGCTGGGTGTGCTTTATGTTTTTGTAAAGTCTCCCACAGAGATTTATTTCACTAGTGCGGTAGATTTATTTAAAAAAGTATAATATTTACCAAAGATGTAATTAATATGTGTAGGTATTTTACTCGACAGAAAAAAGAAAATACAAATTAAAAATAAGCTTTTACTAAAGTCGCGTAGTTAACCAAGTATCCAAGCTTAACGTCTATACTGAAATTTCAACTTAAGTACTCACTTTGAAAGTTGAAATAAGTATAGCAAAATCAAAGGTCGGTAAAACATATAATAGACTAGCGGCCCTCCCGGGCTTCGCACGGGTGGACTTTTATAGCCTATGTTAGTCAGGGATGATGTAGCATTCTAATGCCGAAAGAATTATCGAAATCAGTTCGGTAGTAGGTATTTGAGTTTATTCGAAACAAACATATAAAAATACAAACTTTTCCTCAATTCAAAGTCAAAGTCATTTATATGGTGACTACTTACAACACAATATACCTACCAGTTAGATACTATATAGCCAGTGATACATGACTATAGCAAAACTAATTCCGAGGGAGTTCTATGTTGAGAAGTGGGTGTAATTCAGTGATGTATATGATACAGTCTGTCTGTTGTAACAAACTTCCCTGATAGGTGGTAGTTTGTTACAACAGACTATCACATACACACATAGGTACATATTAAAACATATTTTTCGGAAATCACGATTCTATCAATTTCATTCTTAAATCCAACTGAAAAAAAAACAGTTGGCTGGATTATCCGACATCCAGACAAACAATATCCAGTTCATAACGAAGCAGGTAGCTAATACTTTCCTGTGTACTGTGGCAGACAGACCAGACACTTACCTTATTGACCCGAAGTCCGACACAAAACTGGTTAATTTATATAGACTCTGTATTTTAAGAAAACCAAGACTAGGTACAACCGCATGTCGTTTAAGTTAAAAATTTATTATTTTCCTCAATTTATCTGATTTAAGAACAGGATAGAGAGTAGTAACAAAAGGATAGATCCACATTATAAGAAAAAAAATAGGTTATCCGTGGTGACTATGACAAAAAGCTCTCTCGGACGAAAGCCCATGTTCTACACTGGACGTTATACGGGCTGATAATGATGGTGATGAGTGGAGTACCGTGTGGTTTTCGGCTTAGAATAGACCAACCCAAATCTTCCCATGGGTATCATAAGGGACGTAAGTAATGAAACCAGATGGATGGGTAACGACATCTATCAGCTCAAGGATACTCACCATCATACTGCGACCACCAAGTATATTCCCGTTGTCCCCGTATGGCATATCCCCGTCACGGGGACAGCGGGACGTGATTAAATATATTTCCCGTTGTCCCCATAACGTACATTCCGCTAACTGGGACGACGGGAAGTAAACGTTAAATTTACAACTTTGGTTGAACTACATTGGTTTAGGTTTAGGTTTTAATTTTTTACCACCTGAAATCTCATTAGTTTATCAACTACCTAGTTAGTTGATCTACTTGACAGAATACGAAGACAACGGGAAGTATTTTTAAATATTTAATTGAAGTACCGCTGTCCCCGTAAGACATGGACACGATACGACACAACGGGAATAAAGGAATATGTCTGCCAAGCGTGGTGAGTATGAAAATATCTCTCACCGACCCTGGCTTGATAAGAGCGACACTATTACCTATTGTTTGAAAATTAGAAAGGAGAAAGTAAAAATGTTTTAATTATGATGGAATTCAGCGAAGGGGATGCGTCTACAGTTTTTCAAAAATGTAAAACATTACTGTCATATGGAGATACACGAGCGCGTCATATTTATTAATCATGCTAAAAAAGCCATTCAAAGACTAGGTAATTGATTCAGATGGAGCGTAATATCTTGGCGACTTTTTGAAAATGCAAAACATCCATAGGTATTCTGAAAAACTCTAAAAAAACAACAACTAAAAGCATATTTTAAAAGCAACAGATTTCTATACAGACGGTTCAGCTTGATGTACCTACTTGATTGTGCTGAACCATAATCTGATGTTAATTTGAAGCGGTTCTCTTATTCTGACGATTTGATCAATGTATTTTATCCCACCCCGTTGCGTCATGTTCAAATCATCAGATTACCTATTGAAATATACTTAATATAAGTATTTAACCTATATTACCTTAATATGACGCACTCGAGTTAATCCGCATTAGCCCCGTCGCCTCCCGTACGACAAGCCCTTCCGATGGTTTTTTTATGAATGCAGTACCTATACGTAGGTATGTGGTAGGTGCTTGCAGCAAAATCTTTTGACTGGTAATCTAAATGTTTACAATATAATTTTTCCAAACAAACATAATATGTAACGCGAATAGGAGCTTTCCGCGCGGGTAACTCTCGTTCGCACTTCATAATTAAATGTAGCCTATATTACGGATAATGTAGCATTCTAATGGTACGAATTATCTGTATCCGTCCGGTAGTTTTTGAGTTTATTCGTTATAAACATACATACAAAGATACAAATCTTTCTTCTTTATAATATTAGCTCAAAAGCGGCAAAAAGTTATATGATATTCAACATGGATCCTTATACGAAAGAATTAAACGCGCCGCGTAAATAAATTATACCTTAAGTACGTTGTCGGTTTGCCTAGAAACATTTATATTCTAACACTAGCTTTCCGCGCGCGGTTTCACCCGCGTAACTCCCGTTCCCGTTGAAAGTTTATAATTAAATATAGCTTATAACCTTCCTCAATAAATGGGCTATCTATCATTGAAAGAATTTTTCAAATCGGACCAGTAGTTGCTGGGATTAGCGCGTTCAAGCAAACAAACTCTTCAGCTTTATCTATTATGGCAAATAACTCATTATTAGGTACCAATTCTTTGCGTTTTTATACTCGTGATAATTGCTCAACGAAATGTCCGATTGGAATAAAACAAAAAGTATTTTACTTCTACATAAATACCCTTGATAACATTATGCTTAATTTGGATAAGGATTAATATTACGATATACATTTAACGTAGTTTCTTTCTTCAGACGATTTAATATTTTTTTATGAACATAAAAGCGGTTATTGTGACTAAACTATGATAGTTAGATATATGCTCTCGCGGACTTTTTTGTAGATCTTAATAAGACCTACAAACCCGTAGTACATCATTTTGTTCTAATGTCAATAGTTTTTGCAGCGCACGCATAAATAGGTTTTCGCTTTTACACCTTGGGTTACAAAATCGGAATTTTCTTACGGATCCCAAATTTTTTTGAAAATAAAATATAGCCTATATCCTTCCGCGATAAATGGATTATCCAACACTGAAAGAATTTTTGAAATCGGACCAGTAGTTCCTGAGATTAGCGCGTTCAAACAAACAAACTCTGCTGCTTTATAGTATTAGTATAGATGGCAAATAACTCATTATTAGGTACCAATCCCTTGCGTTTTTATACTCGTGATAATTTCTCAACGAAATGTCCGATTGGAATAAAACAAAAAGTATTTAACTTCTACATAAATACTCTTGATAACATAATGCTTAATTTAAATAAGGATTAATATTACGATATACATTTAACGTAGTTTCTTTCTTCAGACGATTTAATATTTTTTTATGAACACAAAAGCGGTTATTGTGACTAAACTATGATAGTTAGATATATGCTCTCGCGGACTTTTTTGTAGATCTTCATAAGATCTACAAACCCGTAGTACATCATTTTGTTCTATTGTCAATAGTTTTTGCAGCGCACGCATAAATAGGTTTTCGCTTTTACACCTTGGGTTACTAAATCGCAATTTTCTTACGGATCCCTAACTTTTTTGAAAATAACCAATAGCCTATATATAACTATAACCTTCCTCGATAAATGGACTATCCAACACTGAAAGAATTTTTGAAATCGGACTAGCAGTTCCTGAGATTATCGCGTTCAAACAAACAAACAAACAAACTCTGCAGCTTTATAATATTAGTATAGATAGTTGAAAGTGTCTTACGTTTTAGGAATTAATTTGATGATTCTACATTTTAGCAACCAGTTGATCAAAATTTAATTTAAATACGATAATAGTTTTATTTTGTTTTTGATCTACAATCGTAGGAAATATTAGACTACATTTATGTATTTCAAATAATTGTTTATAGTCGTTCTGAACGATTTCGGCCACGGTGGCAAATCTCTAAGGAGAGAAGCCATTTGCGCAGGACATAATATATTGCACAAACATTAGGTCTACTCTCAAAATCTGATAGGAAGGTTCTAACAACGCGGTGGAACTTTAGGCGCAGGACTGACAGCTTAATGACCGCTCCGAGGCACGTAATAGAATTTACTCGAAAGAAAAAAATTGTAACACAATATTTTTGCGTAATTTGGGAATAGAACCCGCGAATAATAAAATTAAAAAAATAAAGTTAATTAGGTATAAGTATACCAGAATAAGTAGGTATATACAATAAAATTAAAAGGTTTTCATTTAGTTTCGATTACTCGAAGTTTATTCATTCTTAATTAAAATAGGTACCTACCTATGTTTGGTGTATTGAGACGTCAAAGTATTTTTTTTTCTGGCGGGAAATGCATTACGCATCCCCTCCACAACTAAAGCCCCCTGTGTGCTCCTCCAACTCCATTTGGGACGGTAACGGCAACTGCATCAGAACTGCGCAGAGCTCGTATTTTGTAGTTTTTAAGGATTTTATTATATTTAATTACCTATACTTCGCATTTTCAGGCGTAAAGAGGGAAGGAGGGATTTCAGGGGACATGCGCCCGATTATACCCTAGTAATAAATAAAATAATCGGGCGCATGTCCCCTGAAATCCTCCTTCCCTTCACCTACAAAAAAAAAGATGGGCCTGGTATACCAACCGGAACAAACCCTGAAAAATCATAATTTTCTTAGCCACGAGCACTTAATAGCATCTAGTTATTCTATTAAGTGATTACATTTAAGTTGTTTTCTTAAATATCCGTGTTTTTATATTCTCACATTGGTTTGTGGTAGGTACTTAGTTTGTGGTCTCACGACTGATTCCACTAACGACTCATCGCATGTCACTGATGGTCCGTTTGTCACGCTTTGATATAACGATTAATATGTATTCGACATTAGCATTCATATTTATTTATTGATGCTATTATATTATTTATTTATCGCATAGGTATTCACGTGACCAGAAGGAATGTAGGTAATATGGCTGTTATGTAGGACAAAAAACGATGCAAATAAAACAGTAGCAATTTGTTTTTATAACAACTGTATAGTACGTAAATAACTACATTATTTGTATGAATATAAGTATGTTGTTTGCATAATATTATGTATTCATATTGAAGTAATTAGCCTTCATGTGTATAGAAGACATGTAATTACTACCAAGCTGAAAGTAATTAATTGTAAATACAGCGGCCCTCAGGGGGTCCTCTAAGCTAAGCTATGAAATGAGCGGGTCAGCGAACTCGCCAGCTTTTAAACCTATGCAGCGGGGCACTTGCCAACCTAGCTACGCAACTGATTTCTCACGAACTATTAAATAAAAAAAGATGGCCCGATGAGATAATTTAGTAAATATACATCTGTGAGTATTCTACGCGATTGGATTCATAAGGGTCCACCGTCACTTGGTGACCAACTTCCTACTTCTCAGACCATCTCGGCTCTTGCAACTTTACTCAAGTTTTCCATTTAACATATTCAAGCGATCGATTTCTCTAACTCAAGTAAGCTAGGTTATGCACGCCGGAGAAGCGGAAAAGGATTTTCTTATAAGAGATCTAGAGTCCGTAGGGACGCAAATCCCTAACAGATCGCTAAGATAAGCAGCCCTGTTACGACTGCAACAAAGAACTAGGCAATTGAGTTGTTACAAACATTGGGTATAAACATTTAAGATGTTCATACATATTTAAGATGTTCTTGTTGCGAATGTGCCTCGTATGTGGACAATGACTCGCAACTGGGAACGATTAGTTTAGGCGTTTCCTTTCAAGTAACCGTCAAAACAAAATAATATCTCGACCTCAGAAGCAGTATGTAGCAGGACGGATGTACTATTATCTTCAGAAGCATTTGGTTGTCAGTACCAGTTTATGACAAAGGCACATACCTACGACGAATGTTTCTGACGTATAATGACACATCCGACCTTATGTTTCTGGGCTCTAGATATTATAAACAGCTCCTGTACTCAACAACTCTCCAATTATTTAGTATTTATCATAAGATGTAAAGATCTAATTCCACAGCCTTAATCCCAGAACTAATCGTGTATTTACTACAACTACTTGTGTCAAAGCATCAATCACTATCAATAATGGTTCAAACTTATAAGCCATTACTTTTTAATTGTGTCCCATTCATTCATATTTTAAATGTTGTGACACTGAATACACAAACAATATTTTGAATTAATTAAAATCTAACTAACTGTGGGGGTTTTTTTATGATTCCAAAATGTTCTATCTTCAAATTCATTGATTTACCTTTCTTTTAATGAGGTTTTTGTCTCGTACAACTATAGCTCTATGTGATAGTCCGGCCCGACCGACCCTTAGTTTGCTAAGAACCTTCCGATACGCTCGTAGACCCGAAGTCCAAGAAGCCCGCGAACTGTAAAGTAGAGCGACAGTTGCACAAAACTCCCCTAAAGAAACTGAAAGCCATAATCCCCCAATCTCCACGTCAGCGACCGTCCTGAGCCGAGGTCCAAGTCCCACAGGGGACGCGCAGGTTGCTTAGTTTGTAGTGTTTAAACCATTTATCTAGGCTGGAGCTCTGCTCGCCTTTATGCCCGGTGAAGTAGCAAAAGACTCAGATCTAACTACATATGTTCGTCCGAAAAAAAAAGTGATAGTCTGGAGGCCTCATGGACTTCGAGTGCACGAAAATATATTTATAAGGGTTTTTAAAGTTCTCTCCTCGCTCTCTAGGAAATTAACAACTTTATCGATTTTAATATATAAAGCTGTAGAGTTTGGTTGTTTTCGATTTCAATTTTTTTTTCAGTTTTGGATAGCCTATTTAACTAGGAAGGCTAGGTTATATTTAATTACGAAGTTCCTTCGGGAACGGGAGTTACGTGGGTGAAAACGCGCGCGGGTATTTACTAAAGTACCTAATAGGTAGGTACATTGATGGAATGGAATGATGAATGATTGATTGGTAGTGCAATAAATAATATGACGACAATCCATTAATAGCCTTCTTAGTCCAGAATTATACCACAGTTGACACTAGGTATGATATCTAATGTCATCATCTCACTTAACATTTAACTCACATGTCTATCGATATGCGAACAAAATGTTAAACACTAATAACACAAAGAAAACATTAACCGGAGCTTGGTCATAGGCCATATATTACCGTGTGTTTTCCCTCTTACGCTGTCACGGTACTACTAAAATTTGATTACATGAGTAATACATATTAAAGAGGTACCTTTATACATCACATTTTAAGAGCGCAGGAAACAATATCTACTAAATACAACCTCTGATTCGTGGTATAAACGCCCAACTGGTTTTTTTGCTATAACACATACGTCTATTTGTATCGCTTTATAAAAGCAAGCGTCAGTAGAACAAGAACATTGTGTCTGAGAAGCTTCACAATGATGGAGCTGAGGTGTGTGGTCGTGGTGACGCTAGTGTGTTCAGTGGCTGCTAGCCCTTATGGGTACGGCGTGAAGGGAGGAGCCGCCGCAAGAGGTAGGTCTATCTACTTTTTAATACTTAACTACCTACTTCTTAGCCTAATGTTTTCATGTATAATGCACTTTGCATACAAGAGTTATTATTGTTGATTACCGCGGAACAAATGCTTAGGTATGTTATCCATTAAGATAAATAGATAATCTTCTAACTTAATTTAAAAAAGTCTGTTTAATTTCCTATTATTATTGGCCGTGGTTTTATGAGGAACAATGTCTTAGTCATAATACTTGATTCATGGCTAGGTATATATCTCTATCATCATCGAAAGCCTGTTTAACTCATCGCTGTTGGATATCTGTTAGCTCTTGCGAGGGTAGTTTTTGCAATAATAGCAACGGAAGTGGGACATGATTATGATCGCGGTGCATCCCCTTCTCGCTATATGATTGTAATAAATTATGTAATGGAAACTGGGATTGTCGTCTTGCAACCGGCCTAAACCAAAAAGAACATTAATAAATCAGTTTAGGAGACATCAAAATAATATAAAATTTTAATGGTAATTTAAAAATGTTAACGTTAGCTAGAGTTGAATGTACTTTGAAAAATAAAACACTTATATGTAGTTTTTTATATCTCTTATAATTTCAACGTTTGACTTTAATTTGTGTCCAATTTAATTCAGTAGGTATACTTATTTAGTCAAACTATCCATTGATGTTATTCTTTTTTTATAATTGACTACAGTAATCTTCGTGTCATTAGTAAAGTACAGTTAAGAACTAACAATTAACTTGATTAAGTAGTTATTACCTGTTGAAATATTTATTACATTTTTGTTTAAATAAACTTATAGTGGACAGTTATTACTTTAATATATTTCATTATATACATAATGTGTTGGTGTAGACATCAAGTGAAGGTTACAGGCAAATAACAGACTCATTTCTATTGGAAGCAAATCTTTGACTGTAATAGTGAAGTACCCAACTCACAAACTTTATATTGTATAACTATATACCAAGGAATATCTTAATATTCCTTGTTCTTTGCTTGTGCAAGTGTTATGTAGGTATCTTTTATGTTACAAGCCTTGATAGTTCGCATCATATTGAATGTTTAAGGTCTATTAATATGAAGCTATTAATGTTTAAGGTCTATTAGAAGAAGAAATCAGGGAATCACTGTGACCGCATACTTCTGTCAGATTTTCAAGTGTGAATTAACACATACCTTATTTGATTTGATTATGTCACACAAATGATATTTGCATATTGCTCAGTATTATTAACAGTAAAGTGATTTAATGACATCTAATAAAACTTTAGTTAGGTACTTATGAGTAAGGACGAGATGTAATCTGCTGTCAAATTGAATATACAATATATATTTAATTTCCAGCTCAATCGGGCGCTTCAGCTGGAGCATTCGGTGGTGTGGGTGAACCCCCGGCGGCTATACCATTTGGACCTGGCTTTTCCGGAAGTTTTTCAAAATCCTCTTCATCAAGTTCCTCATCATCAAGCGCGAGCTCGAGTTCCAGTTCGAGTTCATTTAGCTATGGTGGATCCGGTGCTGGCTTTCAAGGATTTGGTTCAAACGGAGCGTCGGGTTGTGCAACGGGTAACTGCCCAAGCGCTGGATCTAATGGCATAGTAGAAACCAACGGTCCTAGTGGAACCGGTGGAGGATCATATGGACATAGTGTTGCAAATTCTGCTGCATCAGCAGGGGCAATTGCAGCAGCAAATTCTGGATGTGAAGGTTCAAGTTGCGGATTCGACACTAATAAATGTGCATCTGGGCAATGTACACCAAATACCAAACCTGGATCTTCCTCGGCTGATTCTAGTCCTAACGACAACATTAAATGCACATCTGGTCAATGCGGATCAACTGATGGAACTTCTACAACAGATAATAACAATGACATTCGTGTTGTTTCTGACAATGACAAAACAACCGACACTGGCTGTTCTTCTAATAATTGTGGACCGTTAAACCCCGGTAGCACAAAACCTACATACTCAAATAGTGGTATAAATTCATACGGTAGCTCTAACGCCGTCACTGGTTATCACAAACCTGCTTCAGAACTAGAATCGCCAAAAATAGATTCAAATTTGCCATCCAGCTACAATACTCCTATTCATGATACATACAATAATGTTCCATCATGTGACGGAGGTAAATGTGACAACCAACCTAAGGGAAGCCAAGATACTCCAACGAACTATTTAACACCGCCAGCTATTACTAACCCAAATTCTCCTAACTGCGAAGGCCCCAATTGTTTTAGGGGATCATCTAGTCAATCGCCACATTACTCGAATACCGAAGCAAACGTGCCAGGTAACCATGGAAAACCCGGTTTTGACAAAGCTCCTACATATACCGGTGGATTTGGAGGACCTGCTGGAGTAATTAAACCTAATGATTTTAACGCACCTACATCACCTTCAAACTACCCAGATTTTAGTACTCCTACTCATGACCAGCCCTCCTCAGGATCAGGTTGTACATCACCTAGTTGTGCAGGCTACCCAACATCTACCAGTGTTGGTGGACCTACAGGGTTTTATGGCCGCCAAAAGCCTACCGAAGGCGTCGTCAATACTAATGATAAACAACCTTCATACACAGGTGGATTTGGTGGACCTAGTGGAGTGCTTAAGCCTAATGAACATGATAATCACAAACCAGAGTCACACATAAATAAACCATTTATTCCAACAGATGATACTCATGTGACACCTTCTAATGTTGCACCAGCTGGCTGCAAATCACCAAACTGTAATGGGTATAATCCTGTTACTGGTTCTATACCCTCTGCATCACCAGGGTTGAATACTTATGGTAATATAAAACCTTCAAAAGAGAATATTGCATCATATACAGGGGGTTTCGGAGGCCCTGGAGGAATACTCAAACCTAATGAATTTGATATTCATTCTCCAGTATCTATCGGCCACGGTCATCCTTCCTCATCATCGCCACACAATACGTCCCCCACATCCACTAATCCTCTTGGACCCAATGCTCAAGGAGAATCGTTTGGAGTGACCAAACCAATAGTTGGTCCACATATATCAACTGTTGCACCCTCTGGATATACTGGGAGCTATAATCATCCTTCGGGAATTACTAAACCCCATGAAGTGAATTCCGCTATTTCATCTATCACTCCCAGTTATACGCAAACTCCAATTTCCACTAATACTTACTCAACTGGATGTAAATCAGGAAACTGCGTAACTAACGGTGCGCATAGCAATTCAAATTTGCCATCGGGATCGCTTGATGCCGGAAATAAATACCCCGCTAGACCAACGGGAAGTTATTCTGCAGGATGTAAAACAGGAAACTGTGGCAACTACCCCACTGTCACTTCTCACAACCCTGCTAATGTGCCAATTGGAGATGTTAATGCACCAAATACTGGTAAATACCCTACCAATACTGATTGTAGTACTGGAAATTGCGGCAATTATCCAGGCAGTTATTCGACGGGTTGTGAAACTAGAAATTGTGGCGATTACCCATCTAGTGGGCCGACTTTTGGTGCTAAAGTTCCATCTGGATCTTATAATATTGGTTCTCCGAACAATGCTAAGTATCCTTCTGCGTCTGCTGGATGCAAAACAGGAAATTGTGCAGGTTATCCAACTGGTGATGCCACTGCTATTACTAATGCACCCTATGGATCTCCAGTTTTTGCTTCACCAAATACTGGTAAATATCCTTCTACTCCATCGGGAAGTTCGATTGGATGCACAACAGGAAACTGTGGAAATTATCCGACTAATGCGCCCATCAATGGTAATAACAATCGTCCATCTGGGCCTGATGCTGATAACTATCCGGTTTCTTCGGGCAGTTACTCAAAAGAATGTCAAACAGGAAATTGTGCCCCGTCCAATATTAATGTACCGTCTGGTCCATATGATACACTTAATGAGGAAAATGCAACTGACTGTCAGTCCGGAAACTGTGGTAATTATCATAATACTCATGTTGCTAATTTGCCATCGGGACCTTATGACAGTGCTTCGAACACTGGGAAATACCCCGCAGCTACTGCGGGCTGTAAATCAGGACAATGTGGTAATTATCCAACTGCCAGTGCCCCGACTGGATCTTTCGATAAGGGTCCCAACGGGTTCAGTCATTCAACGGGTTGTAAAAATGGTGATTGTGGCAATTATCCTACTGGTGGAATGGCAGGAAGTCCTCAATTGGGTTCTTTTGCTCATTCTAAACCCAATACTCCCTCAAACGAAAATTTACCGCCGTATGCAGGAGGCTTCGGAGGGCCTCCGGGCTTGTTGCAACCAAATGAATTTACAGTACCTGCTGGTGGCATAACGGCAAATGATCATCATAAACCCACATCATCCGCTTCCAAATCGACACCTTGCTCTTCAGGAAACTGCAATGCTCAACCTTCTCACGATACATCATTAGCATATAATGGCGCCAATACTGTTCATGCGTTCGCTGCGACATCTGCCAAAGCTGATGCCGTAGCATACACAGGTGGGTTTGGTGGGCCACCGGGTATCCTTAAACCTTACGATGATGGCAAGATTGGCGCAGCACTAACTCATGAGCATTCCCCACATGACGCCCACTCTGGTCCGGGTAGTGCAGGACATAATGCTGGATCTTTAGGTCAATCAGGATTCCACGGTAGTAATGCAGCTGGTTCTAATGCATATTCGGGAGCCGGTGCTGTTTCTGGATACGGTGGAAATGGAGGATACCATAATCAAGGAGATAATAACAAAGGATCTAGTCCTTGCAGTGGTGGATGTGGCGGTTCAAATGGCGGCCAAGCATTAGCTGCTGCTAAAAGCTTGTCTGGAGCAAGTTCATTTGGATATGGAGGTGGTTTCGCCAGTAGTTCTGCAAGCACTCACGCTTCTACTGGAGCTTACACAAAAGGAGGTAAGAAATATTATTAATAGTGATTTACAAACATTTTCTTTATTCATTATAATAAAAACTGTCAATAGTTTATCACCGTAGTTTTATAATTTAAAAATACTTTAAATAACTATCTTATTTATTTTTAAATTATAATGTGTTAATCTTCCTTCAATTTACCCCGATATTTATCTTGGCGCATAATATGGTTGTTGATTAAGGCCGGTTAACATATCACAACAAAATCGCTACAAATTGTTGTTATAATTTCTACCTACGAGTATATTCGAAATTAAATCAGAAACATAATTTTAATATTTGTATCATAAATTAATTCACATAATTTATTTTATTATACCTACGGAAATACCAAAATAAGATGTCCGCAGGAAATCGTAAAGTAATTAATATTTATTTTTAAATTAAAAGTAGGTACCTACTGTAATTAATTAATATATTTATACATTGAAGATGCCGAACTATTATCTACTAATAACGTTTTTCATTGTTTCAGGTTACGGCCGATGATAATTACCGAGTATTAAAAACATCATATTTTTATGAAAATGAAGACTTATTAATGTATTATATATGTAAGTATTATTAATACGACTTGATAATTATAGAACAACATTGTATGAATATCCCATTGTTAGTAGGTAAAAATAAATAAAAATATTTAAAAAAAAATAGAATGCAGGTTTTATTCTAAGCCTAGAAAGAAGCAGTAGTTTACCTACTTTAGATTGCAATTAGAATATGTACGGATTATTCATATTTCTATTAGATACATTTATAAATATTGCCACAGACGGAAACTTACAGAACTAACAAAGGTGTGCCAGAACAATCCTTAGCTTTGAGTATTTACTTGAGTAAGTAGTGTCTCACTGTCATGGTCTCTATTGCTATGGAAATAGAAATCATCTACCCTCCGTATTTCCGAAAGCACGTTAAGCTGTTGGGTCGATTGGTATAACATAATCTATAACAATCGTACCAGGAAACCGGTGTGTTATGATATAAAACTGCGGTCACTAAAACGCCTGCCAAGTGTAGTGACTATGGCAAATACCCTCCTTCAGGAGTACGCTCATATTCAGCAGTGGATGTTTTACGGGCAGATGATGATGAATCTTTGAAATCGCTAATCGAATATTTATTGAATAGCTCATTTATTGAAGAAGATTTGAGGCTATAAATAATAATATGTATATGTTACGGCTAATAGCCGAAGTGCGGCTACAACTAGGTACAGCCGACCACATGCGGTTAAACTTAGATGTACCTATCCTACTTATCTTCGGTTAGAACTAGGTTTTAATTAAATAAACAATACCTATGCACGACACAAAAAGATGTTGGGGTGGTTAAAAAAAAAATAACCTAAACCTAAACCAATGGAGTTGAACTGGGACTTATTGAGGTTGATCTAAGTTTAACCGCATGTAGCCGGCTAAACCTAGGTGTAGCCGCACTTCGGCTATTAGCCGTAACATATACATTACTACATCCTGCTAAAGCCGAGAAGCAGATCTGAGAATAAAACCGGCAACGCAGTCGCATCGTCATTTATTATCGAAATATTCACTGTAGGTAACTAGGTATATTAAAATACCAGTATAAGCTAATGACCTATTCCATACCTATTACGGCCAATTATATTGTAATGTTCATTGAGGTTTATTTTAATAAAAATAGCTAATTAAGCTATTACGAACATGTTATTTTACCTTTAATATGATTTGAATAAGCTAGGTTTTTAGTAATAGCTAATGGTTAGAATAAAATATGAAAGGTCGTTAATTAACATAGTATAATGATTTTTTCCCGTTCCCTGGGGAATATCAAAATCAGCTTATTTTTGTAATGGATAACGTAACTTTCGAGTCGTTAAAGAATTTTTGATATCGAAATAATTTTAATTAACAACCTCTTTTATCAAATTCTTACTTCCCGGACGTGGTTTACCCGCGTAACTCCCAATCCCGTAGGAACTTAATAATAAAATATAGCCTTCCTTGATAAATGGGCTATCTAACACTTAAAGATTTTTCCAAATCGGACTTATATTTAGCGAGATTAGCACGTCCAAGCGAACAAACAAACTCTTTAGTTTTATATATTAGTTACAGATATAGTTGTATCAGACCTTGATCTTACGCCTTACGCTGTAAATCACTTTTACATTATCAATAGCTAAATAAAACTCATCGACTTTAGGTTATCTAAGCTTTGTACGTCGCCACTTAATATTACCGGTTTTAAGTTCAAACCTATTGATAATATCTAAACCTAATAACTAAAGGATTATAAAGTACCTGCCTATGTTATCAAAATGGACCATTACGTGATTCTTCCCACGCACATGATGATGTAGTTTCTTTTTTTATTTATTTACATACACTTAGTTACAGACATACACCACGCATTATGAATAGTTAACTAGGTAGCGTACTTACATACAGTTGGTATATATAAAAAGCCATTTAGTTTATGAATCATCTTAAACATAGATCTAACATTTAATAATACATAATGTATGTAGACAGGTTACCATAACTAATCATTCAGTGAATATTAGGCTTTATGAGGTAAAATCATATAACAAGACTACAAGCTTGTATTTGAAGCTTTGTCACACCTTTTCATTCTATTAAGGGTAGAATTTTTTAAATCCTTTCCTATCTAATGTCTATGTCATATATAGAATGTACCCTGAAAGCTTTTGGTTTCTACGATGAGCGGCTAAGGCTGTCTCAGCCGTCATGGCGTCAGTCATTCAGGATAAAGTGTTTTATTTATATAAGTGTAATAATTTCGCAGTGCACCTTCTTATGTTAATAATTTGTAAAGTATAATATCTACTATAAAACCTGTAGAATGTAATTACCCTTCAATTATTGGAACAACCATAAATCCATTTAGTAAATTGTACAAAATCACCTTAAAAAGTTAATTAACACACACCTCATCATATTACAACATAGGCATTTCAAATAGGTAGATACTGATAAAGGACCATAGTTATACTCCAAACAAACTACAAAACATATTCCTTTTCTTCTCGTGCTTTGGTGATCATACTAATTAATATTTCCATAGCATAGCGCGTATCACAAGACTCTGGGGTCATTGAATTTCACTGATTTTGTATACATAAAACTGTGAAGTTAAGACGACCCGGACGTCAAGGTCACACCTTACCACGTAAAAAAACTCCAAGAAACTAAACTACACAGAGACCACTATATCCGACCCGCCGCGCTGTAGAAGAGAGCGCCCGCGAACGCGATGCATCCTCCCGCGCCTTCAACCAACCCTTATCTGCAAATAACTTTCCGATGCCCTCGTAGACCCGAAGTCCGTGAGGTCTGCGAACTATAACGTAGAGCGAGAATTGCACAAAAGTCCCCTATATATAAAACTATCATAATCCCTTCATCAGCGACCGCTCTGAGCCAAGGTCCAAGTTCCACAGGGGGCGCCCTCTTGCGCATGTTGCTTAGTTTGTATTTATAAACCATTTAATAAACTCGATCCTCCTTTATGCCCTGTGAAGTAGCAAAAGCCTCATCGCTAAATAAATAAATGCCGTCTTTCTACTGTAGGTACTAAAATACCTATTGACATGATGAATAAATTATCATTATTATGTTAACATTAATAGAATAACTACACGGCCTTATCCTTTTAATAGAACAAGGGAAAAACAATGATTGCTGTCATTATCAATAGCCTTCTACGGAGTGAGGCAGAGTGCTCATCCTGTTTGGATCGGATCGTAAATCACTTGAGCCGTGTCATATGCTAGCTGATATAATCATCCACTAGTCGTCCATTGTTCAGGAGTTCACGGATGCTGTATCTCAAATAAATCGTTCGACGTACTTGTCTTGATGTACATACATTCATCTGCCGTGATCACCTCCTACTTGACAACCTTATTACAGTACATACCCACTCGTTACTTACTTAGTTTACTTTATACCTAAGAAGTTTCCAAATATATACCTTCCCTTTTGAAGCGTAATTAATATTAGTATACAATTTTTTTTCTCAGTTATTGTTATCACTGTTTGTTTTCCTAAGAAAATAAAATAAAATAAAGCTGATATAATCGTGTATAGTAAAAAATAAAGTGATATAGGTAGGTTATATAGGATACTTATTTTTCATATAAAAATTAAATGTTTATGTTGAACAAAGCCGTTCCCCTTATCTGTGCGAGTTGCGCATGTTTATATTCTTTAATAAGTATTTTTGTAAAATAAATAATAAATCACAGAAATATATTCACTAAAGGAAGTATTGAGTATAATCTATAGTAATTAGTACTATAGATTACACTCAATACTTCCTTTTAATTTCACAATGTGTTTACAGGTGTTTTAACATTATAATATTATGTGGTATGAACCCTGTCGGGCACAGCGACATAGTTAAAAATAATATTGTAGGGGAGGCGGCTACTTATATTACAAGGCAAGGCTAATTTTATTAGTTACGAATGATACTATTTACCAAGGCATAAATTTCGGAAGCACGTTACATATGTATCTAATCAATTATTATCATCATATTATACAACATTCAACTATGTATCAATTAAATACATGACTGTTTTTACTACTTTACTTTAAACAACAAGTACCTAAGTAAAGATTTTTTGTACCACGCGTTTAATAATATTTCTTCTCAAATGTACAAAAAAAACTTGGAAGCAATATACCTACAGTACTTTTTATATTTAATCATAAACAACAATCAAAAAGCCGCAAAGGTTTCTTGTTTAGATATTGATTAAGAATTATTGGAAATTGCGCAAATGGATACCTAACAATGTAGGTATATAAAATAAATGAATGTACCTAAATTGTTATTCATAATTACAATATTTTGATACCTATTATTGATTGGGCTGAAGTCATTGAATGGACACATGTTTTTAAAGATCTTCAAGAAAAACAGTAAAATATATTTACAGTTTTACGAAAATTGTATCACCTACCAGACCAGTTTTCTTTATTTTGTAGTAGCTTTATATACTCGTAGTAGTTGTGACACAGAGTTGGTACTAAAGTTAAAGAAATATTTTTATTACAGACCATTCTTTAACTTTAGTAAACTCTATTTAACCAATTAACACTAGGTACTGTCTTATATTTATATTAGCTGCGCCCTGCCGTTAATAGGATTAGGACGACCATCATACTAATTGTTTGTTTGTTTTTTTAAAAAGACAACTCCCGCACTAGGGAAATAAATCCCTGTGTCGCGGGGGACTTTACAAACATACATTTCACGGACACAAAGTACACCCAGACTCAGAACAATTATTTGTGGTTCACACAAATAATTGTCCCGGGTGGGAATCGAACCCAGAACACCAGGTCCCAGAAGCAACTACCGTAACCACTGAGCCACCGGTGCAGTGCAATTACAACACTATCTTAAAGTGAATTTAAAATACCAGCCCCCGAAAGTAAGTAGCAAAGTTACATGTGCTTCCTTTGATACGGGGCCCGTTGTTCATAACTACGCATAAGACACTGCCTGCTATGATTTAAATAATTACATTTCTATAATTTGATATAGGTATTTAAGTGTCATCCGTATATCCGGTTCTACAGAGTAAATGCAATTCTGATGATTCATCGCTACATTTCAACGTCATTTAAATTACTTTTGTCGTTCCTGCTTACGAATCATAATATCAGCATTTAAGGGCGGTAGAGAATGGCGCTTATATGTTCATTGACCTACTAGACTGGGGACGTACATCGTACATTTTTACCAAATAGGAACAAAATTTCGTCGACTGGTTGGGGTTTTACCGTTAACCTTAGATGCCGGGTGGAATCCTGAGTTGGTCTAAATTTATTAATCTCAATTTTGAAATTTAGTAATTGGTAAACTTTTCCTTAAAATATTTAAAACAACATTAAAATAATACATAGGAACATTCAAATTATGAATAATTAAATGGAACACAACATTAATCAATAAGGTTTTTGATTGTAGTATTCAGTTAGGTGGCAGTAATTGACACTGAACTACCTCTCTTGCATCTTCCTTGAAACCTGATGCTGTACACGTTTGTGTCCACCGCTGAACATGGGCTTCCTAAAGACAAGAGAGAACAGACCTTGACAAGCCAGTCCAATTTTGTGAAGGAAAATTGCCATAATCACCACACTTTGGAGGCGGATTGGTATTGGCAGTAAGTAAGTTAATACTTGAGTTAATAGATGATGGTGTCTATCCATCAGATGTTTGTCCCTAGTCGTCTCTTACGACACCCATGGGAAGATATTAATCATCAAATGATGCCAACTGAAATAATTCAGGTTCGTCTTTTCAATGACATTCCGATTTCCTAATTTCATTGATGAAGTCTAAAAGAGAAGTTTAAAGAAAATTGCCACTAATAATTTAGAAGCGGCCGTAGCAAAATGACTAGGTCGTTGGGCTTGCGATCATGTGGTCGCCGGTTCGATCCCCACCCATTGCACTACCGACGTGAACCCTCTGGTAAAACAAGCATTTTATCTTAGCACGGGTTACTAGTAGTGTGCAAATAATCTGCTAGTAATCTTAAAAGAGTAAAGAGAATACCACTGAAGCATTAGCATCTCCTATATATTCTGGAAATTGGTTCACAAGAATAAGAAGCCACATAAAGTACTTTATGTAGTATTGAAATAAATGTATATTTGTGCAACATTCCAATGACTTAATCAATTGTACCTTCACCGGGAATGTCGTCTAGTCGCAGTTCGTCGATCCACACCCACTTGATATCGGCTAAGGTTGGTCAGGGCCACATCCAGTCATACTATATTATATCCGTATTAGGTGTCATTATACAACATAGGTAAGTATATCAGTAAATAAACACTCATTAACTTGAATATGTGCTTATTTTTTGTCAGTTTCGTAAAGTGGTTTTTTGCACTGTTTTGCGTTTAGTTTTAAATTATACGTACTTGCCTACGCGTACTTCCGGAGGTAAATACAGAATGTTTCCTACGTAATTGGTTTATCGTAATACCACGTTGGTTTAGCGGTAATATAATCGACCATAACTATCGAGGTCCGGGTTTGATCCCCGGGTCAGGCAAAAATTTGCGTGAGTAGAAATTTTGACATGAGAAGATTCTAAGTACTTTCACAGAATAAACAATGGTACCACTCCGAAGCCAGAAAGTTTGTGGTGTTTCACCCGTGCCACGGATAGCACGTTCAGCTGGCGGTCTTACGAGTTTTAATAATAAAATGGTAGCAGAATGATTATGTTGGTATATGACAAAAATTAATTCGCTAATAGAAAAAACTATTCCACTGCTAGGGGGCTATATAAGGTACGTAACGACGTATAATGACTTCTACTTAAAATGTCTTCATTATGTGTCGTTGTTCGTTTAAGCTAAATAAAATTTACTTAGGTAATTTAATAGCATTAATAGTACATTAAAAACAACAAACACAACAACGGTGACAAAAGCGTGGGTTGAAATGTCCCATGGCGCGTATACTATTTTTCATCATACCAGGACCGAAAGTTTAATGACATTGTATCTAAGAAACACGAATGTAGTTCAAATTACTCATTTATGGGGCCCGGGGCAAAGCCCCGGTGGGGCGTTGAGAAAAAAAAAACAAACTAATAGATTTAATAGATATTATTATAATTCCAAAATCTCCGGTAAATCCCCAGTGGGATTCATCATCCACATCAGCCTGTATAACCTCCAATGCTAAACATAGACCTCCCTCACAGGTAGTATTGTATGACAATACTCCCTTTGAGGGAGGTCTTTGTCACGACGCTGGTGACTGTAGTATTATGTATACAGGTAAACGCTCCTACCCATTACCTGGTAGGTAAGTATACAATTGTCATATAATAATGTGATGTTATGACAATCGGGACCATAGGGGTTTGAAGTGTTTGCTTAAACCAACTAAAGCAAGAATGAAATCTTTGATTTGCACGATTTTTGTCCGGAGCAGGAATCGAACTCACGACGTCCGATAATTTATGCGATTTTTAAACCGCTACGCCACGAAGGTTATAATTGGTGTGGGTACATTTTTTTTTAATTTGAATTATACTAAACCTAGCAGGCGAAACTAAGTTGTTACTTTTACAAATTAAATATTGGTAAGTGACATACATAAGGTTAGGTATATGTTACATAGTAAATACATAAAAAATAAAAAATGTTTACTTAAATAGTGTCAGTCATTTATATTATCCTTGTTCTCGGAAAAATTACTTAAAACAATTTGCAAAAACACAGCATTTCTGTGATAGATGATGGATTATCAATCCCTGCGCGATTGTTGGCCAAACTGTATGGAACCAGTGACTGAGTAGTGAGTACATAATCACCAATCCGCCTGCCATACGCGATGTAGAAGAACGGTTGGTGGAGTTCCTCCACAGAAAATGAAGATCTTCTTTGCCCTTCTTTGTAGTATGCCCGGCAAAGACCCTTCTTTGTAGTATGCCCGGCAAAGAAGCCGGCCCACGGCCACTTGTTGATATGCAGGACTTGTATATGTTCGAATTGGCTTGAGAACTTGTATTGCGCGATACAGGTTAGTTGGGATAGGTGGTAGATGGCGCTGCTCGTCTAGTAGTAGTTTGTGTGCGGCCACTGTAGATGTCACTACAGCGGTAATTATGGCAAGGTTCCTTAACAACCGTAGCCTGCCAAGGTCTGTATGACCAAGATCTGATGGCGTTAACGGGATGTTGAAGGGAATATTATCCTGACCTGATTTTTTCACCATTCGGAAAAATATCGTGTGACGGACCGGATGCTCATTGCTCAATAGATGCGCAATAGATGATTATTATCTCTAATATATAAAATTCTCGTGTCACAGTTTTCGTTGCCATACTCCTCCGAAACGGCTTAACCGATTTTGATGAAATTTTTTGTGCTTATCCGGTATCTATGAGAATCGGCCAACATCTATTTTTCATCCCCCTAAATGTTAGGGGTAGTCCACCCCTAAATTTTTATTTTTATTTTTCAGACAAAGTTAGGGGTAGATTAGAGGTAGGGTAGGGGTAGTGTAGGGTAGGGGTAGTGTAGGGTAGGGGTAGTGTAGGGTAGGGGTAGTGTAGGGTAGGGGTAGTGTAGGGTAGGGGTAGTGTAGGGTAGGGGTAGTGTAGGGTAGGGGTAGTGTAGGATAGGGGTAGTGTAGGGTAGGGGTAGTGTAGGGTAGGGGTAGTGTAGCGTAGGGGTAGTGTAGGGTAGGGCTAGTGTAGGGTAGGGGTAGTGTAGGGTAGGGGTAGTGTAGGGTGGGGGTAGTGTAGGGTAGGGGTAGTGTAGGGTATGTATCGATTGAGGCAGTACGAAGTCTGCCGGGTCAGCTAGTATTAACTAATAAAATGTGTTACAGTAACAACTTATAAACAGTCAAAACCTCCACTTTTGACTGCAATAATAATTTGTATTGAATTTGGATCACAGTTCTAACCTACAGAAGTTGGAATCCTGGTGTTTTTTTTAACCTTCGACCTAAGAGCATCTCGTTTCTAGAATTTTATGTGAGCCAATATGGACCCGTCAAAACTACTTTTGCCTGATTTTTGCAGTCAAAAGTGGTTTTGGCCGATTATAAGTTTTGACTGTAACATAATATAATTAATTTGTCCATACAACTGGCACTTCATCTAGCGGTATGACTCATACTTTAAAGATACAATGGGCGACAAATGTCCCAAGATATGTGTCGACTCTCGCCAGCGACGCCAGAAGAAGTGGTGCGTTGTTGTTGGACATCGCAACTTAAATACGTAGTGACGACACGTGATACTGACTGACATGTCGAGAAAACGCTCGGTTTCGCTTGACATGTCAAAGGACATTTTTAGCCTTGTATGATACGTGGCTATAAGCTTTCTGTTGGGGTCTGATAGCCTCGGATTGTTTGTCATAATATCATCTATGACAGTCATATCGCAGGAAAGGGGTGGTACCGTCGAGCAATGTAGAGTTATATTTTCCGAACGATTTTACCAGCGTAGCTCCTGCGCTCGAGGGAACCTATGTTACTCGCTGACAATATAACTTTTCATAGGTGAAAACGAAGACGCGCATAAAAACAAATCTCTTCACTTACTTGCGTATAATACTCATAAGTGTAAAAACAGCTAGAACTATAAGTAAATTACTTCAAAACATAACTTCCTCTATATCAGATACTAGCGGCCCGCCCCGGCTTCGCACGGGTGGACTTTTATACCCTACCCCTGCCCTACCCTACCCCTACCCTAACCCTACCGTACTCCTACCCTACCCCTACCCTACACCTACCCTACCCTACCCCTACCCTACCCTACCCATACCATACCCCTACCCTACCCCTACCCTACCCCTACCCCTACTCTACCCCTACCCTACCCCTACCCTACCCCTACCCTACCCCTACCCTACCCCTACCCTACCCTACCCTACCCCTACCCTACCCCTACCCAAAAGTATCCTACCCTACCCTACTCCTACCCAAAAGTATCCTATGCCCTTCTCCCAGTTCTTAGCTACCTCCCTACCAATTTTCAGCCAAATCGGTTCAGCCGTTCTTGAGTTATAAATAGTGTAACTAACACGACTTTCTTTTGTTTTTAAAATGTATTCTGCTATTCGGGACGGAAACAAATCCAACAAATCAAAAACCATGGCAATCGGTCCAGCCGTTCTCGAGTTATAAGTGTTGTAACAAACACGACTATCTTTTATATATATAGATTTTAATATTTATGTGTCATTGACCATTTGGGAAGGTAGGTTATATTAGGATATTGATTCAAAAATGTTAATATTTAATTGATGTTCAATAATGATGACTTCAATTTATACCGAAACTTTTTGTGTTATGCGAGTATACTCTTTGTATTTAGGATATTTATACCTAAAAGTGTTTATGGGTATTTCCCACAAATATAGTATTAGTATTTTCCGTAGTGAAGAGTAAAATTACCGATTATCTTGTAAAAAACAAAAACTTCTTATGCTGCCTACTTATTACAACAAACATTAAGTAATACTGCATTCTGTATGATAATAATCATAATCCTATAGTAGAAATAAGATATTCGATTTTTTTAATAAACTGATATGACATGACTATCTAATGAATAAATCTAAATTTTCGAAATGTCAAACCTTCTTTGCATATGAAATAACACAAAGTCGTGTTGCAATAATTCAATATCCATTAGCTTTTGTTGTTTTTATAATAAAAGAAGCGTATTTATTCTGTAATGTACCTCTATAGTCAAGAGTTTAATCTATGTCAATAGCAACATGACCTCACACTTTGCGGTGTATTGGTCACTTTCCCGAAAGACGATGAATGAACTTTAACAGAGCAAATTTTGAGATTATCTAAGTAGATAAATTAACGGACAATGAAATGACCCGTAGAGCACGATGAACTTTGAAATATTATGTAATGTTTTATTCTTTAGATAGCGATAGTTACTGTCTGCCGTTATTGTTTACTTTTAGAAATGCATTCGACAACTTATTGGTCTTCTGTTTATAATGCTGTGTGACTGATTATAAACAGATTACAATTTGTATCGGAATTCAATTTTAAGTATCTTACTTGTATAGTATTCTACGTGTTACTATGTGATTGTTTGATTACAATAAAAACTATAATTTAGTAAAACAAGCGCCTATGATGTATTCGAGATGCATCTGATTTACTTGACTGTAACTTCTCAAATGTAATGAAAAGGCGCCAAGAATATAAGAAACATTCCTACAGTTCCAGGTATCCATATTACTGTCTACGATTCCAGTAAATATTCGTACAGATTCGGTTGCAAATACTTACAGGTTAGCTCTCTAAAATAAAACCTAAGCTAATGTTTCTATGCCATTATGAACAACAGCTAATGCCAAATAAATAACAATTATTATGAGATTACAAATAATTAAATGTTAGATAATTATGTCTACATATTTATCAATGTGCATACTCAAAAATATTATCTTAAAAAAATTACCTTAAAAAAAACTTAAATATAACGATAACATAAAAACTGACATTTTTAAAATACATATCCATGTTAATGTCTACGTATCTACTTAAAAACTAAACGTAGGTACCTATTCTATTCCGACCCCTGGTCAAACATTTTGCAACTGCATCACGATATTGCATTGCATATTTAGGTATATCACGACTCTATTATAAACGAGACAATAAACATCATTATCATCTTCTTATTGGTCTGCTGAAATTCTCAATTATTCATATCATCATCATCAGCCCGTATAACGTCCACTGCTGAACATTTTCCATGGGTCTCCTTCTGAGGGGGGGGGGGGTTTGTTATAGTCACCACGCTAAGCAGGCGGGCTGGTGACCTCAGTATTATGTTAAAATGGTGCCCGTTCCCGGATATATGCTTATTATAGATGATGTTATAACAATCGGGAGCAACGGCTTAACGTGCTTTCCGAGGCACGGAGAGTAGTCCCTCAACCATCCAGACTCGGTGAGAAATCTTAAATTTACACAAAGCGTAAGCGAGAAATCTTAAATTTTTTAGTGAAAAGAATTCTTGTCCGGTGTGGAGATCGAACCTACGACCTCACAGACTCAAAGCGAGACTTATGCTACTAGGCCACGGAGGTTGTCCATGTGGACAACCTCCGTGGCCTAGTATTTTTATGCTTATATGTATAAGCATAAAAATGTAATCGGATTTAACACCGTTCTAACAATAGAACTGAAGACATGTACCACCTAAGTAGAAGGCCACACACACCGGAAATTATGACTAATTGAAAACAAATTTCGAATACAGGACAATCGTGAGGTGGGACCATGTAAACATTCTTATCTATTCCATAGGCAGTTTGTATTGTTCGGGTGTGTGAAGCTCTGCATTGAGCAATGTTTCGCAAAACGCTTCTGCAGGCGACATTACCGTGACAAGCGGTGGAGACAAACACTTGCGTCGTTATCTTATGAATAATGCCGATTATATTGGGTAAACACACGCACACTCGGCACATTGCATTTTTCACGAATCTTTATCATATACAGTGTGTTTCTTTTTTTTAATGTATCCAGAAGAACACCTGTAAAAAGAAAAAGTTCGTCTTGTGTTTGTTGTTTATCTTTACTTACTAGTATTCGCCCATTGATCGAAATTCGACTTTAATTACAAAAAATAATTTCATTCTGCACTACTTCTATATAAACTACTACTATCCCGAGTAGATCCCGTTCCCGTTAAAACTTTAACTAAAATTGTGTCTGGCTGAAAGTGGCTTTCTATTGGTAAAAGAATTCTCAAAATCGGCTCAGTAGATCCAAAGATTATCCCCTACAACGCCACGAAATCACAATATTTTTCACTCTTTATCATGTTAGTATAGATAATTGTGCGAAATTTCAAACTCCTCCGTCCGCGCTACTTTCCGAAAAAGGGGTACCTACATATTTTTTGTTTCACGTATTAGTATAGGTATAGATATTATAAAGAGAAAAGATTTGATTATTTGTTTGCATTGAATAGGCACTGTAACTACTGGACCTATTTCAGCATTAAAGCACCAGCTACGTTATCCAGGAGTAGCGTAGGCTATATTTAATGAATATATTATTTATTTGGTCAGCCAACAATTGTTTACACCATTTCAGTTACATTTAGTGCTTTAAAACTTATAAGTGCAACAATAACTTACTGGAGAACACCGCATGCACAGTTATGCAACAAAACAATATTACTTAAAAACATAACACAAATAGTAACATCATTTAAATTAAAAATGTTATAACATTACTTGAATACTTCAGGAACAAATTAATGCTACGGGGGTGAACCGCGCGCGGGTAGCTAGTATTTCTATAAAATAATAAGCGACATCTGTTGATGCAAGCCAGTGGTAAAGCCAGTCAATTTTATTTTACTCTAACTAAACTTACTATTTGTGTTCGTTTTCTTTACACGATAAACAAATTTAAAAATCTACTTATATAAGTAATTTATTCATCATCTGGTCTAGGTAAGGTCTTCTTAAAAATATGCTTGATCATTTATTTAATTAGTTTTGTTTTAAAAAAATCTACATTTCTTTTACAACTAGATTGTTTTTTTTTCGTATGTAGTGTAATTTATCAAAAAGTGTATTACGTAAATAAAAAAAAACCGATTTAGTGACAGCCTGTGAAGCGCGGTCCGAGGCGGTGGGTGCCCGCTGCGCACGAGTCACCTAGATGTCCCACCTATTGTCCACACCGGCCACCTCTGGGCGGGCCAACACCATTACCTCACTATCGATACTGGGTTACGAGAATTACTTCAAGGCTCTCGCTTAGGACCAAATAGACGAGGTATAAATTGGAAGACGAACAACCATAACACACAGTTGGAGTTCAGTAATTCGTCCGAAAATGTATGCGCACTTCGGTTTTGTAATGTGCTTTGTTGTAGGTACGTGCAGTGAAATTTATTTATGACTTAAAGCGTTCTTTGAATTACTAGAATTGGAATACTAAGTGATTTTTTTTTGTTTATAGGTAGTAGTGTCGCGTACTACCCACAAAGAGAATCGCCTTACAACACGGGTGCCAACGATCCATACAATGAAGTTATTGGCCAAAATGCGTACCAGCATCCCTCGCAACGCCTTTTCTGGAACACAGGCACCAACTCTGTTGGAGGAACAGGTTTATGGGCGACGTTAACTAACAAATTCCCATTTTTGGGGAACATGTTTGGCAGAATGGAGTTGCCAGCTGAATATGGAACACCCAGCCAATATAACGTGCCTAGTACACAGTACGGAACTCCTGGAGTGTATCAGCCGCAACAACAGCCTCAGTTCTATCAAGGTGCGCCCTTTTACCAACAGCTTCCTCAACAGTTCGGGCAACGTTTTGTGCCATCTGGTCGTGACGTGAGTTTTACTGACGACGCAGTTATAGTGACACCTCCATTCGTTCCCCCCGTGGCGCAGCCCGCTCCAGCCCCGGTACCTGCTCCGGTGCCTGTCCCTGAACCTTCTCAGCCTTCTGGAGGTTACAGTTACAATAAACCTCAATACAGGTTGGAACTACCGCACAAATAAATAAAAGATTCTTAAGTTCATGATTGAATGTCCGACTTGTCATAGAATTTAGACTTAGTTTTATTATATTTTTAATTTTGTTTTGCTTTACCTTATTACGAAATGATTTTTCACGTTTGGTTAACTTGTTTTGTAATGAGTTTCATTATTAAATTTAAGCCTTTTTTGTACACTTAAGTACATATTGTCAAAATTACCAAAAAATTTAAATTGCAAAGTAGGTATTTAATTATTATTTCTTTGATGTCTACGGGTTATTCTCTCTAAGTTACCAAGCTTTCAAAGAGGCTCTCTTTTTATTTTAAATGATTTAATAATATATAAGGCAATCAAGAAATAAATTACTTTTAGAATTGAAAATATGATTTATTATTTCGTCTCATATTCTATATAGATATTACCTAAGACGTGAAGCAAAAACTTTGTAAACCTTTTTACAAAAATTGTGCAGACCGGAGTATGAAATTACACACAGTTCACTAGATTATATAGAGAAGGAGTGCAAAATGCTATTTTTTTTTTATATGGTACAATTTTGACCAATTTGCGATCACTAGTTATAATAACTAGTCAATCCATGCTGTTTTAGCTCACGTAGCTCGTCGTCTTAGCTCAACTTCCCGTTGTTGTGAAAACCGTTTTATACAATGTAGCGTACGAGTATCATCGTTCTTTGATAATTAATTAGAGATCGGCTTGATTAGAATGCTCTAGAAGCTATGCAGTATTCGATAAGGCTTGTAACATAGACAGGTAATACCACCACTAAAATGCTGGTAGATATTTGAATGCTGGGTTTTAAAAATAATGAATTATAATTGGATTTAAGTATATATTTTCATAAAGTACAATAATAATTTATAATTGACTCTCACTTTTAATAATTCGACTGCACCAGTCGCTCAGTGGATCCGGCAGTTTGCTTATTTTCCCACCCGGGACAATTATGAGTGTGATCCACAGATAATTGTTTTGAATCTGGGTGTGTTTTGTGTCCGTGAATTGAATGTTTTGAGTCCCCCGCGACACACGGATTTAAATAATGTCAAGTTGTCTTTTTAAAGAAAAATGTACCTTTTGTAATATGAATGGTGTTATCGATATTTCTTAGATTATAATTGTACTATTGATGTTTTCCTAAAATTATGCATATTTAAGAATATGGGACCAGTTATTTACTTAGTTTTAATAATAGGTAAGCTATGCGCCATGGACATTACCCATATGTGCACCTATGTCTAAATTCTAATCCTAATTCCAATATTTACAGAAAATCCCTGCAAAATCTCTTTCCTCAGAGAGAAATTTAGCCCTTTCTCCTGTATCCCATAGGTATCTAGAAATGTAATTATTTCTTTTTCTATTTAAAAAATCCATTACAAGTCAGAAAGCGAAACAGGAGTATTAGTTACTTAAGGATTGACAGCATCTGTGGCGTAGCGGTATAAATCTCTTAAACATCCGATGCCCTCGTAGACCCGAAATCCGAGAGGCCCGCAATATGTAAAGTAGAGCGACAGTTGCCCAAAACCCCCTAAAATACCTACTAAAAGTCATAATCCCTCAACCTCATCGCCAGCGACTGCCCTGAGCCGAGGTCCAAGCCCCACAGGGGGCTTCTTGCTTCTTGTGTTGGTTTTTAAGCCATTTATTAAGGCTGGAGCTCTGCTCGCCTTTAGCAGGTGAAGTAGCAAAAGCCTCGTGACTAACTACCTAAGTCCGAAAAATAAGGTATAAATCTCATTTTATGTCTCTGAGCCTATCATCGGAAAATATTTTTTTGGGTAAACTCTAAGATTTCTTTTCTTTAGTATGACTCGTTAAAAAAAGACTACCCTTTGTGCCTTGGAAAGCGCGTTAAGCCGTTGGTCCCGATTGTTATAACATCCAGCGTACATACCAAAGAACGGTCAGAAACGTATCTTTATGTGTTACAACATAATACTACGGTAACCAACCTGCCTTCCAAGCGTGGTGACTATGGCAAACCCCTCCCTCTGGAGAAGGCCCATGTACAGCAGTAGACGTTATACAAAATTATGATAAAAGATTTTGCTACATGTAACAAACACTTTTGTCTCGACTATACTTCACTTTTGGACTGTGCTATTATTTCCGTGTAGGCACTGGTGATAATATATTATTATTTTTAAATACATAGGTGCCTATCCTTTCTTATTAATAAATACATAATTCCATAAATAATACGTAGGAGTAATTACAATGATAAAATAAGTAAAAATAAAATCAATAATGTATATTCAGTGATATTGTGTTACAAGGGAATATTAAAAAGGTAAGTGAATATGTTGCACATGGAGTACCTAGGGTTATGATCCTTAAAAGACGTCTTCGTAAAATTACGTTGGTATTACTAATGAAAATAAAAGTCATCTTAGTTGTTCACGGAAGAATATTGGTCGTAATATCCCTTGCCATCAGAATTCAAATTTGCAGATGAACTCACGGAGACAGAGCGGCCACCTTCTATTGGTCCATACTGACGTCTTGAAGTACCGGTACTGAAATTATAAAATACTTATACCAACTTAAAATTTTAATCACATATACTTCTCCCTGATATACTTACGTTTGTCTCACTTTGCTTTATAAGTATTCATAAAATCAGGTTATTGGATTCGTTCATTTTACGAATGTAAAAGGCAAAACGAGTATATGTTCATTAATCGCTAAAAAATAATAAGAGTAGTAGAGAACAAGGTCTTTTCAAGTTCTCTTCTGGCAGAGAATTGGAGACCGCAATATCATATAATGGTGCATAGGTAGACGCTGCAGTCTGTTTCTTATATACCTACAGATGTCATAACAACTGAGACGATTGCATACTCGAGCTTTCCGAGGCACCGATGATATATATAGAGATTAGTATTTTATTCGATAGGTACGGGAATCTAACCGTCCGTCGTCCTTTGAGACTGATATCGCTTTGCTACGGTTGTTGTCAACAGTCGTTCACGCAAATCATTTCCAGAGTTGGGATCGAACCCACAACACTAGACTTCGGAACCAACTACCGTTACCATTGATCCACTTATGCTGTCACGTGTTAGTTAGCAATACAATAACAAATAAAATATAAGGTTTTATGATCCCAAGTTAATACTTACAGGTGGTCGTGTTAAGTCCAATGAGATAGGTAATGATACAACATGATTACGTTTATGTCATTTATTATGTTTAGTGGCTTAATTAGAATACAATAAATAAGAAGTGTATCTTCCGGCAGTTGCACGGCGACGTTTGGTAGCTAAGCTACGCTACGCAACTCAAGGCAACGGTCCGCTACGCAATACAACGCAGCGCAGTGCTAGCGTACAACTGGTGGAAAATGTGTTCTGGATAGATGAGCCGACACCATGGAGTTAATCTACGTTATGTTGCTGCCTTACTAGTGCCTATGAACACAAAATTCATTCTGTTAGTTGCCGATTTCAAATTTTACACAGATAACACATACTAACATTAATTTACTGGGTGACTACAGGCCTACGTGACGTTAAATACTCTTCAGGATTTGTCCAATAAAATGACTAAAATGTTTGTTGAAATTAACGGGATAGAATGGTTTTCGTAATTTTATTATTTATGAAACTTGAAATATGAAAGCCTAAAAAATAATTATAGGCCTTCTTTGGGATTTGATGAATTTAGGTGCACTGTACACGCTAAAGCTATTTTTTTTTTTCTCCGAACATTAAATGTACAAAACATTAATTCATAATTTAAACTTAACCGAAAAAAGATCTATAGCGAGTAAAATTGATTTACCGAAATGTGTGTGATACAAATCTTGTCTTCATCGCTTTCCGGAAAAAAGACTAAATGTTATCAGGAAATGCCTGGATTATGATACCACTCTGGATTCATTCGTGATTGGGCAAATATTTTAACACGTAGTTGATTTGCTTTTAAATACAATAAGTAAAAACTAATCAAGAGATATACCTATTTGTTCAATACCACCTTATTTTAAACATGAAATTTAGACATTAAATGATCTACGCATAAAATAGCAATATTAAAAACATAACACAGCTTATAATTATTTTTAATTGTTAATTGTTGGTCATTTACAACCTAAAAGTATAGGTTGTGTTAGACATGCTCTAGTTAAATTAATTACTTTCATAAAGATTTATTTTATCAGTTGTTCCTTTGGCAAAGATAAAATAAATACCAAAATAACCAATATTGAATAACAAAACATTTATGGATAAAATAATGATAGATGTTAATTGCTATCAATCAAATTTTTTGTATAATAGTTTGTTTTTCATTGCATAGTGCTCATATTTATGTAACTATTGCGGAGTCATCAAATAAATCTATGAAGTATTCATCCTTACTTCCTTACTAATATCATAAATGTGAAAGTAACTCTGTCTGTCTGTCTGTCTGTTACGCAATCACGCCTTAACTACTGAAGCGATTTAAATGAAATTTGGTACAGATATAGTCTAGAGCCTGAGAAAGGACATAGGCTATATTTTATTATGAATTTCCCACGGGAACGTTACCCGGATTTACCCGGTTGAAACCGCGCGCGCGAAGCTAGTTAGTTATAATTGTCATAATACCTAAGAGTTTGAGGATTAGAAGAGCCATATCCGCCGGCAGGTACTGCCCAACCCCCTCTGATGCCGCCGAAACCACGGCCATAGCCGCCAGCGCCAGCGTTAGCGTTGGCGGTAGCTGACGCATCCGCTCCATCATCTGTAAAATTTTAACCAAATATTAGTTTACAACCAAATTACTTACTTTTCTTGTCCCAACCCTAAGTTTACAAAGAATCTTCCGATGCCTTTGTAGACCCGATGTCCGGAAGGCCCGCGAACTGTTAAGTAGAGCAACAGTTGCACAAAATTCCCCTAAAAATCTCAATTACCCGCACAGGGGGCAAATAAAGTGGATATTGTCTAAAACAACTTTCTCAATAAAAAAAACACAATTAAAATTAAGATGGAAGAAGGCTATACTTTGTTAAGAAAATAGAATAAAAAATAGCAATTCATGTTACTTAGTCTCAATATAAATATAGGAACTAATCAATATTAGACATTATAATAAATTATGGTACTCTCAATAACAGCCTTGTAATTACGTGGGTGTTACTTATCTGGTCCACTTTCATCCACTTAACCCAGAATTTGATATCTATCGGTCATTTTTTTTGCTTATAGTTGACCGCATGACCGATGCTTGGAGAATTCGAGACCGTTAGATGAACGGAGCCAGTTTGACGCGATAGCTTATTAAGCTCGCTTTACACGTACCGTTCTACATTCAGTAACAATAATTTCGCTTAACTACTTATAGGTTTTACATGCACACCATGTACGGAAATGCAAAAGTGCATGACAATTATGTAGGTGGAGAGCCAGAAGTTAGTGTCTGGGAAAAACTAAAGATAGCTTCTTCGGAATATAAAGTAAGCCGTATTAAAAGATGTTGAAGAAAGTTGTTATACCTGTGGTTTTACAAATATAATCTTAGGGAAAGAAGATCATTATTTTCTATTTTCGGTTTAATGTGATAATTATAGCAAAAACTTCCTTTCTCTAAATATGTAGGGAACTGTACGGGAAGGTAAGCTAATTGAAATATTTTAATTCCAAATGCATCCAATAAAAAAAAATCCTCTAAAAATTTTAGGATTTTCAAAATTTATGTGGACCAATGAGAAATGTTATGAAGAATAAAATTATTTTAAGCTCAATGATTATATCAGTGCATTATTACCTAATTTAAATAGATTTTTATAGATCATGACTCCTCACATAGACAAATCGATAAACATAGAGACAGAGCTGTTTTCAAATAATTCATTTTTTAGGAATTATAACCAGATTCAGATGACCGATCGAATCTAAAAAAAAAGACTGCGTAAACGTACATTTATTTTTTTGAGAAATAAATCAAAAAGCGAAAAATAGTAAGTTATTTAAAGAATATAATGAATACGTACATACTTATAAGTATTATGTTTATTTACAACACCACTCTGCTGGTACAGAATTATCAACAGTTAAGTAATAAAACTGTACGTGGCTTATGTAACCTTCATATTTCATTCTATTCAACAAAAACCTTCAACAATGTTATTTATCTAAAATAAGAAGCATTTTTCCACTAACGATCATTAACGAAGAGACACAAATCTGAACATTAACTAATAAATCAAACGAATTGAGAATTACAGGAATTATATTACTTATTCCTTCATAAAACATTGTTTAGTCAACCATATTTTATGTCAACTATCTACATACATTTGTGTTTATTGACCATGATTTTTCAATAATTTATGTGTTTTACATATGTAAGCAAATTTATTTAATTGACGTTGTGTATTCATGGTACCATTTAGCATTAGTACTGGAGATATTTACAGTGTACTGTTTTATTAGAATTCGTCATGCATAAACAATCTTATTCTACGTATTACACAATAAAGGATAGATTTAAAACCAGAAGTTCAAAGTTAAGTAGTACCTTTATGCCGTAAGCATCCACGCTGTGAGATAGATGGATAGATAAATTTCAAGATTCAAAATTATTAAAATAGGGTTATTTTTATTTTGTCCTGATGCTCTTCAATTCGTGATGACATTATGCATTTGCTTATGGGCTAACCCGATACTGGTATATCTACACCAATGCTAGATTAACCCAAAAAAAAAAACTTTGCTTTATTTTCAAAATGATTGGACATATCGAAATCATAAATAATTCATAAATTTTGAGGATAGATGGATTTTTGCAGAATTTTCGCATCTGCTATTACTGGCGTTCGGAAGATACCCTGAGATATTATGGGGGTGCAACCTCTCCTTGTATTGGAGAGAGGAGTCCTACATACAACAACACTGTAGCGTATTTTACCAAACATAATAATATAAAATATAAGGTTAAAATGGTATACTCACAGGAGTTGGCGTTAGCGTTGGCGTTGGCTTTGGCACTAGCGCTAGCAGAGTAGGGGAAGGGAGGCAGAGACCTGCGCAGGCGCCTCAGCGGCACATGTGCAGACTCATGTCCTTCTGCGTCAATCGTGTAGTAGGCACGCGGCACATAGTACTGGCCTGCTGAAAATTTCAATGCAACTATCAATTTTCATGGTTTACGGGTAACTCTTTATAATCCGTCAGTTGAACACAAATTATTCTGTTGGTGATTATTTTTTTATTTTTTATCGAAATCCTAAGTTTTGTGCATGAGAAAACTAAATTTTGTATTCCAAGGACGCTATACGGCAGGCCATAAAAAATGTGTATCAATAATTTTGCACATTAATAATAAGACGTCAAATAACGTTTTTTTTCAAAGCAATTTAAAATCACTTGGTTTGGTTGAAATCGGTGACTAGTTGTGAACTAGTTGACAACCAGCCACAAATTGCTATGATAGGTAACCGTGTCATTTTTTGATGTTTTGCAATTAAACTGCTAAATTATGGGAAATTATCTGCTGTCGCGTTGCTATAGCAAGTTACATTCATACACCAATTGGCGCCCCTCAATTACTTTACAACCTCTGTAACATACCAGTCATTATGAACAATAACTAATCGATGAAGAATTACATAATTGGTCTACATTGAGAGTCCGCAATGAGAAAACATGACGATATCCAGCCGAGCCAGACTATCTCCCACTGAATTTATGACACAAATAGAAAGGATTATAATTCGAATTCTATACTATTAAAATAAAAAAAGTAAAAAAATTAAATCGATACAATTTCATCAAGCACTGAGTGACGACGCGAATCTATTTGCGAAGCTAAGTTTTTTGTCCGACATTTTTGTGGTTTATATAACTCGTTATTGACCGTGAGTTTGTAAGAACGTCAAAGATCTATAGTTGCCGTTATGATTTTGATGAAAGCCCTTCATTTTCGTCGAAGGCGTCATTTATACTATTACACTGTTTTTGTTTGTTTTTGTAACAACTTACTGAGGTTCAATTCTAGTAATTTCAGAAAATGATGTACAATCGACGTTCTGGCGATATTCCTTCATGATTCCATTATGATTGTAATATATTTGGTATTCTGTTAAAACTTAACTTAAAACATCCATAATTCTGGTTATGTCTTAATATTGACGCAAACAATGAACATATGAATGGAATTACCAATATCAAACAATATATTAAATAATAATGCGACTAAGTAGGTGGGTATACTAGTAATTTCATTTCAGAATGGCGTATTAGTTGAATGACACCATTATTATCATCAACTGCCCGTATAGCGTCCACATCTGAACATGGGCCTTTAGCCTAGCATACACGCACGGATTTAATCGGCGGGCACTATTCGGATCCGATCCGTTACTTCACCGACTTTGTTATGAACAGTCGCTATGTCTGATCAGCTGAATGAATAAAGTTAAATGAACTAAAGATCTTCAAAGATTTTATAGAGCCACTGAGCTAGTTGTCTCGTTTGACTTGCGTATACTAGCGCGGCTCAATTTGATCTGTAGCTCGCAAGTAAATCAATTGAGCTAAAGAGTTAAAAGAGTTATTCGGTGAGCTAAAGAGCTGAAAGAGTGATATAGTTATTTTGATCAAAAGAGCTATATCTCTCTTTTCTTTTCAGTGAGCTACATTTCGCATGTCTACTGCCCACCCACCCGACGGGCACATCCGAACTAGCGCACATTGGTACAGGCAGAGCTCGGATTGTACCCGATCCGTTCGTTTTGGGGAAGGGCGACGGGCAGGCAACAGGCAGACATATCCGTGACTTTTATCGCCACACACATACAGATATGCCCGTCGGTTACCCGTACGGCAGATCCGCCAGGTAAATCCGTGCGTTTATGCTAGGCTTTTCTCGAAGTCGGTGTTGCCTCTCGAAGCAATGTTGCCTACATACCTAATTCAATTGGAATGAGAGTTTTCCTAATTAACTACTGAAAACTGCCAAGTGTTTAAACCTACAACGAACACTCGATTGCAATTCTATAATTTAATCATTTTAAAATTATAAAATTTGGGGCATTCCAAAAGAGTTCTAAAACGTGTGTTTATTAAACAAGGAAGCTTAGCTGAGATCATCAATAATCACTATAGTTAAACAACTGCACGATCACGGCTATAGATACTTTTAACCATGACCTCAGCGAGTCGTGACCGGCAGGATTTGAAGCTCATCACCGCTTAATTCACAAAAATATTGAAATCATTACACCATATACTTGGAAACGAGAAAGAATTTGAAGAAGTCTCATAATTATGAAATAAGTAAAAATAGTTCTCATGAGTTGAACGTGCGGAGCTGTGTGGGTAAAATTTGTGGTATACCTACTTAAGGTGATAAATAAATCATATTATCATATAATCCTAATATCGATTTTTTGTTAGTTTTGGAGCTTGAGTCTCGGGGGTCGGGTTCGATCCCCATGCCGAACAAAAAATCTTTGTGTTAAATCTTAGATCTCTTTCCGGGACTGGTTGATTGAAGGACTACCCTCCATGTCTCCTAAAGGAAGCTGAGCAGTTGGTCCCGATTATTATAACTTATCTATACCAATCGTATAGGGAACGGGCATCAGCGTTTCTCTGTATTACGATATAATACTGCGGTCACCAACCCGCTTGCCAAGAGTGTAGACTATCGCGACAGGAGGCACATTTTAAGCATTAGACGGTATACGGGCTGATGAAGATAATCTCCCAATTAAAATAGTCCCACCTCAAATAAAATTTAAAATTGTATAGAAAATAATAATTAGTCTCAATTGAAAATAACAAAACTGACTTGTTAATGCAGCTTTTTATCTAGAAGCCCAGTTATCGATTTAATTAGACAATAGGTACGATTTTCGTCCTATATGCAATACCTACTACAAACCTAGCGAGTAGGCAGGTACGCTTCTCAAAAGATAGCTATTTAGGTACATACTATGTGTCACATAAATGTTGTATCAAGTTATCTTTAAAAGGAAAGTTATTTTTAGTCTTCTGTATATTCTTCACTGTATGTTCTCTTGTACGTTTCAATAAGTAGCTTTTGTTTTCGAAGTGGGACCAGTTTTATGGGAATTGCCTTTTGGAGAGTTATTGGAGAGCTCTCACGCATTCGCATTAAACATTCTTGGTTGAAGTTTAATAGCTGTGAATATAAAGAAGTTATTTAGACTGTACGAAGGATGTTCTGTCTCCAACGAACGAACTTAAATCATTTATTTCTTACAAAGCAGATCCTAAATACCTACACTATCTCTAGAACGTTAATACCTACTTAGTTTAATTAACTATTAAAATACAATCTCAACGAATCATAAATTAATTCGACATATTTTTTAAAATTATTTTTTTGGCAAAAACAAAATACGTACCTATGCACTTATAATTATGATACCTATTACTAGCATGTGTCAACTATTAATATAATATGTGTTAGCTTATAACAATGTATGCTATTAAATTTATATTCCTATACTCTTAAAAGACCCTCAGACTCCTATTATTGCATCCGTAGTAGGAACATCGCTTAACAAAAAATATGTGACTCAGAATGAAACAATTATTGTTTTTGAACCTTTCGTTATAGCCAGAACCAATGGGAAATGACTAAATTGCGCTAATACAAGTACATTATGAGTCACTTGGTACGGCGTATAGCGTTAAAACGGAAAGGGCACTCACCCGCGAGAGCCACCGCAAACACTGCAGCTAAGATGAACAAAGTTAGCTTGTACATTTTCCTGACGTTTAAACTCCACGGATGTTGAACATGAACTGACTATGCCGTACTCGCTCACACAGTTTATAAGGCTTTTTATATTGGAAGCTAGCCTCTCGACGGAAACTCACGCGCACCTTGATGCATTGGTCCGCAATAACGGTCATCGCGTCCCCGGCAAAAAGCTATCATCGATTTGAATGGATACCAAAAAGTTTTTATTAAGTCAAATAAAAAATAAGGGTTCGATAAGAAATTAAAGTAGGCAATGAGAAGTATTGAGAAGTAGGTACCACTAATTTAGCCTCAGGTATTTTGTGCCTAGCTTTAATGGACCCAAAATATTTTTTTATTTAGTATAGGTACCCAATATTTAATCTACAAACGGAGCGGTTACACTTGTTTTTCGAAGCAGAGCCAGAAGCCTAATCACATAACTTTCTGACCTCTGATAAATATTATATGTTTACATAGTAATTATTAAGTTTACATAGTAATTATTAAGTTTACATAGTAATTATTAAGTTTACATAGTAATTATTAAGTTTACATAGTAATTATTAAGTTTACATAGTACTTAATTATATATTTTTGGTAGTTTCAAATGGAGCAATTACTAGAAATCTGTCTGAGCTATGAAATAGAGATGTTCCACGCGTTCAACACGCGTTTTGTATTCATTTCGAATGTCAAATTTTCAATATAAAAACAACAACTTTCGATATTAATTTTTATTAGGTACTATAATCTCCGTTCAATGTGCAAGTTAAACAGTGTTAACAATGGCAGAATAGAGATTTATTTCATATTATTATATAACGTTATTACGTTCATTTTGATTATGTCAAGATTACTCAAATTACGAAAGTACAAAACAGTACACAAAACGCAGTGCTGATATATTACTTTTACATTTTGTTTTACTTAATATAAATTAATAACATTATAATGCTTACTTAATACAAACGTGCGTGAGATGGTCCACAATCTCACCCCACACTCGATATTAAAAAAAAAAATGATATCGTTTAGTTTTAAGTATTCTATGTGCGTGCGTGTGTAAAAATAATAATATAATTTTACAGTAGATACCTACTACGTACCTACATACATACGAAAAATAGCCTTTTACCCACATAGGGATATACAATTTCCATTTCTCTTAAATTGGGGATAGCATGAGGTATCCTAGATTCCCCCCCGCTGGAGTATGTAGGACTCTCTTTTCAATCGAAATGTTTGATATGCTACTCACTCATAATACTCATACCACAAGAAGAGGGTTTCCCACTAAAACCCAGGGTCCTTCTCCAAAGATCATTGTTGGGGACACCGGGGTATGGATCAGTATCCAGTGGCATCTAAGAAATCTTCGCAAGGACAGGCCTCCCCTAAGCCTTAGGCCTCGTCGCTGAGTGGTCACGAGAAGAGGATTGCGGAGTGATGACTCCTAATATATTAATTTTTTTTTGGTGTCTATGCCGATAAAGATTATTACTACAATAAGTATCTATAGGAAACTTCTAATTTTGATAAAGTACCATACCACATCGATGTATACCTACCTACTTAGGTTTTCCACATATATGTGTCGTAGGTATGTATGTAAAATATTTCAATGCATAATTACTTAATAAGTTATCATAAATCCTTAAAAACAATAGACAATTTAGTTTTATATTCCTTTACGTTAATTGTGTTTAGGACTTATATGCCTCATTTCATTTTATTGTCGGTAACAAATGTTAATTTATTATTTTGTATAAATACATGAAGGGTATCCTATTAACATACGAGTACCTAATAAATTTATTTAAATATTGGTACCTAGTACTATGCCTACCTAGGTTCATAGGTACCCGTAGAACCGTGGTTGTCAAACTGCAGACCGCGGGCCGCTCTTTGACCTCGTGCGGCCCGCGGGGTAACGGTTTCTGTAATGCAGCCGCAATAATACCTACGCGGCAAACAATAACATTTTGCTGGCCTGGTGTGATACCCACATTATTATATGTAGATAGCCCTTTAACTAAAGTGTGATTACCACTGCTGTAGAGAAATGGTTGTTGGAATTCCTGCATACAAATTTAAGATCTTCTTTGCCTAACGAGGTGGTGCCCAGTGGCCGCAGCCTATTGTTTGTGCTCAGAATTTGTATTTGTTCAACTTGCATTCATCCAAGCTGGTGCCACAAGGCTCAGTACTTTCGCCACTCCTGTTCTCGATTTACACAAGTGACATCCCGAAACCCAAGAAAGCCCACCTGGCACTCTTCGCGGACGATACCGCTTTATACTACTCGGGCCGCAGAGTCATTCACGACGCTCTACGATCCGCATCAAATGCCTTAGGCAATTCCCAACTAGCAAAATAGCCATAAGAATAAACTTATATAAGAACTTAGGTATTATAAAAGACTTGTATGTGTCGTGACTGAGATAGCCCGTCTTTTAAAGACATTTTTTAAGACAGTTTGGGCTATGAAGACATTCACACTTGTTAAGAACTCTTTAAGGTTTATATAAGAAATCTTTATAAAACATTTCTCAAAACAAAGGATTTATTAGAGTACTTTTTAAGAATAATTGTTCTTGATCATTATTTACACTTAAAAAAGCATCTTACAAGTATATTTGTTCTTATCAGAGTCTGCAGTAAGTGTTTTATTAGACTTCTGCCCTTACTAAAGCTTTGTATGTAACTTCTCTAACTCCAACCAATCATAAGTGTAATTTGTCTTATCTAAGAGACATTAAAGAGTAGAAGAATATTGGAAGACTTTCATAAGATCATTTGCTTTTGCAAAAGTCTTAAGACTTGCTTTTTAAGCGCATCGTAAAACTAATTACCTAAAACTTAAATTATAGTTGAAGTCATTTAAAAAAAATGGATATAAATAAATGGAAGAGATTCAAAAGAAGTGGGGCATACCGACAAAAACCAGAGTGTATACGAAAATCGGTACAAGTTTCTACGAGATCGGATTAACAATTTATTTGATGGTTCCGTACTACCAGAAAATAATACTTATTATTTCTGAAGTCTTTGAAGAGATAGATTTTTCAAATAATAGTGCATCTAGTGATAAAAGGGAAAATGAATCGGACGTCGACAAAATGGATTATGAAAAAGATTTAGAGTTGCGGGAAGAAATTAAAATATGGGCCGTCAAATATAACATATCGCTCTCATCGTATAATGCACTTACTGTGATTTTGAATAAAATAATCAAACACATGTCATGTTACCTAAGGATACCCGTACACTTTTTTAAACAACCAAACAAGAAGTGCAGATTGTTGCATTGGGGACTGGACACTATTGGCCCAATGGCTTACAAAAAGTACTGGCAAAGGTTTTTGAACACGACGTTGTTCCTTTACCAAATAATATTTCACTTAATATCAATATTGATGGTTTGCCGTTTTACAAGAGCTCGCGACAACAATTTTGGCCAATACTTTGTAGTATTTTTGAAATGTCCTGGTTAACTCCACTGGTGATGGGTAAGTTAGTTAAGTTATTATTTTATTTATTTATTTATTATTATAAAATGAGAAGGCTTTTGAGAGACTTTAGCGTTGTATGATGTAGCATATCCACAAGCGATACATTTGTCAGAGCATTTGTTTGTTTGTTGTATTCCAAGGCCACTTTTCTTTTTTAAGCATTTGGATTTTTTTCTTATCAATAAAGCAGTCGACATCCATTACGACAACCATCTTGATACGGCTCAGGTTAGTCTAAAACAATTAATAATTATCTTTACTAACCTAATTACGTAGGTACTCATACTAAAATGTATGATTTTGTTTTTTCTTATGGAACCCTAAATGATAAACATGGCTACAGTAAAATTGCCTTAGATCAGTGTTTAACAAGAGCGAAAAGCTTATAGTTCACTTATCAAGTGTGACATAAGACTTAATCGTCTTACGCTTATCTTACAGAAGAGTAATTAGACTTAATACCTTTTCACAAAATATGTCCTAAGATTCACATTTATATTGGAAAAATAATTAAATAAATGATCAATATTTTAGACTCATTTCAGAAGGGGCCCGTAAAAATATTGTTATTTATATTATAACACTATCGATGAAATGTAATGCGCAAGTTGTTTATCCATAATAGCAAGATACACTGCCAAAGATACAAAGTAGTAAATATAAAGTATGAAAATAAGGGACTTATATTTGTTACTCCAATTTTAATTTTTTACACACCGCCTAACACACACTTTTTGCTTTTTCGACAAGTTGTGATATACGCTTACACTGACATCACAGAGAGCAATATAAGGGGAATTACTCTTTTAACGGCATTAGTAAGACCACTAAAAACTTTTACTGACCTTATAGCATACCAGTGTAAGACACATATAAATCATTTGTTAGTAGCTTTATCAAGATTAATATAAGATTAAATATACACTTAATGAGACCATGATACAACAACTATAAGGGCTATTATTCTTATAAAGTGCGCCCAATTCGACACTTACAGAGGGCAGTAAGGGTCTTTTAAGAGTAAAAAAAATATGGTCTTAGGATACTTATAAAACCGAATTTTGCTAGCTGGGTTGGTTCAGAAAGTAGGGAATCGAAGTCAATCCGACAAAGAGTGCCGCAGTACTCTTCTCGAGTTTCAACAGTCCACCGGCGACCTTCAACGGACCAATTCCTTGGGAACGGCAAGCCATGTACTTAGGTGTAATCCTTGACCGAAAGCTAAACTTCAGAGCGCATGTGGAAACCGTTCGTGCTCGGGCTTTACTTACGCTTAGTCGACTACGAACCTACCTTCTGATGCCCTCGTAGACCTGAACAGTGGTGGACTTACACATTTGCCGCAAGTAGGCTATTTTGCCGCCCCCTACATACTTTAACAAATTTGTCTAGTTACCTATTGCTACCCATACCAAATTTTATTTTTGAAAGTATTTGGCATAAGGAAGTGGCGCTGCACGCGGTAATGCGTGATTGATTGCTGGTCAGCTATTGGAATCAATCACGCATTACCGCGTGCAGCGCCACTTCCTTATAATAATAATATCATTATTATTATTATTATTATTATAAGGAAGTGGCGCTGCACGCGGTAATGCGTGATTGATTCCAATAGCTGACCAGCGAGACAGATTCACGTTAAGACAGTTTCACTCTCCAGACGGTGAAGTATTCTTTTAAATAATGTATAAGTACCTACTTAGTACTAAAAATACTACAATAATGTAATGTCTCTGTCCACGGAGCAGACAAGTAAAAACAAAGTATTATGATTTGATTTGGTTTAATGAATTTCGTTACAACAAAATAGTTTTAAGAAAAAATAATAAGGCGATGCGCGTGCGTCGTTCTTGAGTATTGTGAGCGAGTGTCCCGCGGCCGGCCCGCGCCGCACCTCTCGTCCGGTTCGCGTGACGTCATCGGCCAGGACTCGTAGACGGCGCGAACATCCTGCCCCTCCTTGAAAGGAGCAATCACTTTCAAGACTCTATTCAGCCTCCTCCTCCTCTTCATGGTTTGTTAGGAGCGGACATACTTTGTTGACGGCGCGCCGCTCCGTTCCCCGATATGTGTTGAAGTCGGCGACGCGGACTACTCCGTCAGCGCCTGGGTATACTTTTTGTACTCGGCCCATCTTCCACTTGAGAGGTGGAAGGCCCTCTTCTTTGAAAACTACCAGGTCACCAATTTGTAAGTTTCGCTGCTGTAGGCGATATTTTGTACGCTGTTGCAACTCTGATAAATATTCTTGCGTCCACCGTGCCCAAAACTGTTGTCTTAAGTTTTCAATTAAGATGTATCGGTTCTTGGGGTTCTTGTTCTCGCCTGGAGGTGCTGGCAGTGACGTCAGTGGCCGCCCGATCAGGAAGTGCCCTGGGGTCAAAGGAGAGAGATCGTTGGGGTCAGGTGATAAAGGAGTAAGAGGTCGGGAGTTGAGGATCGCCTCTATTTGTGTAAAAAGCGTACTCAACTCCTCAAAAGTAAGACTGGCATTTCCTACAATACGCTTAAGGTGATGCTTAGCACTCTTTACGCCAGCTTCCCATAGCCCACCGAAAGTAGGAGAATATGGTGGATTAAACACAAATTTAATGCCTTCATTGCTAGAAAAATCATGAACAGAACGTAGACTGGATCGCAACATCCTACCCAATTCGTTTTTCGCCCCCACAAAATTCTTTGCATTATCGCAATGAATACTATAAGGTTTCCCTCTTCTGGAAATGAATCGTTTAAGGCAAGCAATGAAAGCTGCGGTACTGAGATCGCTGACTGTCTCGAGATGTACTGCTTTTGAAGCGAAACAAATAAATATGCATAAATAACTTTTTGACACTCGATTGCCGCGACCCTTCTTACTTGATATCATGAAGGGGCCAGCGAAATCAGTTCCGCAGGTCTGAAATGGATAAAATTCAGTAACTCTGCTAGAGGGCAGATCACCAAAATACGGATTTATAGTTTTAGCCTTAAATCTTTTACATATTATGCATTTACGAACTATACTTCTGGCTAAATTTCTGCCTCCTATAGGCCAGAACTGTTCTCTGAATGAACATAGGAGAAGTTGAGGACCGGCGTGACCGAGACGCAGGTGATCGGCTGTCATTAAGAGATTTGTGAAATGATGTTTGGAATCTAGCAAAGCTGGATGTTTTTTCTCATATTTAATAGCAGCATTTTTGAGTCGACCGCCTACTCTCAACACACCGCTGTTATCAATGAATGGAGATAAACTTAAAATATGTGATTTAGGCTTAAGACACTTACCGTTAGATAAAGTTTCGATTTCATTTAAGAAAGATTCTCGCTGAGCCATTTTTATAAGAAAATCAAGAGAATGTTGAAGTTCAACGTCGTTCAACGGCGACTTGTTTTTAGTTAAAGTTTTACAATTACTAATGAATCGAAATACATAAGCATAGACTCTTTTAAGCCTTGTAGCACTAGAGTAATTTTCAAAATTAATGAATTTATGAATTTCTTGAGTAATATTAACCTTAATTTCTGGTAAATCTAGTTTTATGTTTGGGTGAGTAGGCCATTCCGATACCGAGTTTAAGAGGAAGGGTGGGCCTTCCCACCATAAACAAGAGTTAACTAAAATACTCGGTGCTACCCCCCTTGAAGCCATATCCGCAGGATTAAGATCGGTTGGTACGTATCTCCAAGAGTTTCGTTCGGTAAGCTCATGTATTTCATTAACGCGGTTGCATACAAATGCTTTCAATAATTTAGGCTGAGTTCTAATCCAACCTAACGTGATGGTTGAATCAGACCAAAAGTATTTACTGTCTATTCCACAACGCAGTGCGTTACTGACTTTATGCATGAGGCGAGCACCCAGCAATGCCGCGCACAATTCAAGTCGCGGAATTGTCACAGGCTTTAAAGGCGCTACACGAGTTTTAGAACACAAAAGTTTTATAGTTACGACGTTATCAGCATCAAGTGAACGTAAGTACACACACGCTGCGTAGGCGTCTTGGGAGGCATCCACGAAGCAGTGTAGTTCCGTTTTAACGGGTGGGGAACCCATCGCGTACCTCGGAACAGATACTGTAAGAAAAAGGTTAAGATTGCTAATTACTTTTTCCCATGACTTTTTAATATCCTGTGGGACGGGATCATCCCATTCTAATTTTAGTTTCCACAACTTTTGCAACAATACTTTTAAAGTAATTGTGCAAGCGCTCAGAAGGCCAAGAGGATCAAATATTCTGCATGTATTGGATAGAATGTTTCTTTTTGTGAGTGTTTGTGTGTCTGTATTTATATTAATAGAAAATTTAAGTAAATCAGTGTTTGGAGCCCACAGGACTCCTAAAACATTAGAATCCTTATCTAGATCAAGAGATTTAGTCTCCATTGGGGATGTGAATATCTGGGAACAATTTGTACGGAATTTATGAATGGGAAAACAAGCTGACGCTAGTGTCTCTGTCACACCTTTATGAATGTGTAATAAGTCATTTTGATTGGATGAGCCAGTAAGTAGGTCATCGACGTAAAAGTCATGTTTTATGACCTCTGATATTATAGGATCTGTACAATTATCTGCTAGTTGCTTAAGGCATCTTGTACTTAAAAACGGTGCAGCAGCGGTACCGTATGTGACAGTGTTAAGCTGTAAAATGTTAATGGGCCCTGAATCATCATCGCGCCATAGGATAAGCTGTAAATTTCTTTGAGACTCGTCAATTTTTATTTGTCTAAAAAACTTCGTGATGTCGCCTGCCAGAACGTATTTGTGCTGGCGAAACCGAATTAGAATGTCAAACAATTCATCTTGAATGGTCGGACCTATGGCTTGAATGTCATTTAACGATTTTTTTGAAGTAGTCTTAGCTGACGCATCAAAGACGACCCGGAGTTTTGTTGTCTCGCTTGTCTCCCGTATCACCGCATGGTGAGGTATAAAGTAACCGAAGGATGGTCTATCTATTTTAGTAAGGTGACCAAGCTCCTCGTATTCTTTGATGAAATTACGATATTGTTCTCTTAGGCTTGAATTTTTCAGTAATTTCCTTTCAATGTTTAAGAATCGCTTTTCAGCCATGTAATAGGATTCGCCAAGCGCTGTTTCAGGATTCTCAATAAATGGCATTTTAACTGAAAATCTACCATCTTCCAAACGGGTAGTATTTTCAACAAAATGTTGTTCGCAGAACTCATCATGTGGTGATAAAGGTAGCTTTGAAGTAGAAACCTCCTCGATATTCCAAAATTTTGTTAAGTTATTATTAATTTCTTTAGTAAAATTACAAACTGTATTTTTAATCCCTGATTTATTAAGTGAACCTGTTGTTATATTAAGAGGTCCCGCTACAATCCATCCGAATTGAGAATCTTGGAGGATGGGCATCCCCGGCCCCATATTATGTTTGTTAGGAGAAATAGCTTCGAAAAATATCTCTGCACCTAAAAGCAGATCGACTTCTGATGGCTGACTAAAATTAGGATCAGCTAACTTTATGTTCGCGGGTAGATTAAGACGCGAAACATCCACAGGAATGTTAGGTAAGTGACCAGTTATTTTAGGCATCACTAAACACTTAAGATGAGTGATAAAAGGACTGTTTAGTGACTGAATAATCACCTCACAGCTGTCCGACAAATTAATCGTATTATTGCTAATGCCGGTAACGCAAAAACTAGTGTTTTGAGTTTTTAACTTCATTGTATTTTTTAAGTTTGTTGTTATGAATGATGATTGACTGCCTGCATCAAGCAACGCGCGAGCAGTATAAATATTTTTTGTTTTAGGATCCATGACTTGCACTACAGCAGTACCTAAAAGTACCTGACCTTGTGACTGTGCTGACAGCGAAACTGATAATGAATTTGAGCCTGTTTGATTATTATCATTGTTTTGATTTACGTGTAACAAAGAATTATGTCTTTGTCGGCAAACTCGACAACTGCCATCCAAGCGACAGTCTTTTACGGCATGGCCTCTCCTCAAGCAGTTCAAGCAAAGATTAAGTTTTATGGCCTCACTTGATCGTGCTTGCGGTGTCAAGTCTTTAAATGTGCTACATTCCACAATCCTATGCTTTTGATTGCAGAATGGGCATGTATGATTGTCAGTGTTATTATGCTTTGACTTGCTATTATTAGCAGAAGCGACAAAACTTTTCGAACTCTTTTGTTGAAACGAATTTTTATGATTATTATCACTATCAGATCTTTTTATATCTTTTTGTGAAGAAAAAACATTTTGTTTCGGTTTGTCGCTTTTACTAACGCACATAGTCTCAAGAATGTCTGCCCGATTACGTATAAATTTAATAAAATCATTTAAGGTAGGGTAGTCTGTAAAATTGTTTTTATGTTCTTCCCATTTTGATAAAGTAACCGGGTCCAATTTCGTAGTCATAACGTAAATAATAAGAACGTCCCACTTATCAGTGGGTAGACCTAAGGTCTCAAGTGATCTTAAGTTTTTTAATATGTGATCAATCAGAAATTGTATAGCCTTGTGCGACTCACGGGTCATGGGCTCTAAAGCAAACAAGGCTTTTAAATGATTGTTTATCAAAATTTTCTTGTTATCGTAACGAGCACATAACAGCTCCCATGCTATTATATAATTTTGAGCCGTAAATTCAATGGACTTAATGACTACAGTCGCGCTGCCTACCAAAGACGATCTCAAATAATGAAATTTGTTTATATTGGACATTGACTCGTTTGAATTTATTAACGCATCGAAGGTGTCCCTAAACTCGAGCCATTTAAGATAATTCCCGTCGAAGGTAGGTAAATTAATAGTTGGAAGCTTAATATTATTCATGTGATTGCAACCCGTGTTCGCAGATTTATAAGAAGGTTGACTATTTACGTCGTTGTTATTATCAGGATTAGCTTTCGAGTACGACTCAATGACTTCCTGAGCAAACGCTACGCTAGAATAATAAAGGTCCTCGAATAAATCTCGCTCGAGACGTTGTTTAGGTTCCTCGGTCATCACTTCGATTTTGTTTTGAATTTCATCGAATTCATGAATAATATTTTCTATTTTACTCAACCGAACAATTAATTCCTTATTTTGTTTATTTGTAATAGATTGAACAGGAATTTCAGATAAAGTGCTTACGAAATTATTAAACTTAGTTAATTGACCTTTTTTAGTGCCTCTTAAACTTATTAATTCCTTTAAGCCTGCATTCACCGACGCGACTTCTTGAATTTCATCATTTCCAGAAGTCATTATTAATAAATACAATTATTGTTAAGGGCAAATAAACAAATTAGATAAGATAATAAATGTGCATCAAACCACAATGTTGATTATGCGGCGATCCAATCTTCGTAGCTGTTACTGCACGGTGTCACAGACGGCCGAGCGGCGGACGCTTCGGTGTAACCGCTTGGACCCTTGCACCTGCGCGCTAGCGCAGCCGGCCGGTCGGTCTAATGTAGGTCACGCGCACAACGCGCGATCCGCTGATATCCTGGAATGTTCGGCCAAACTGCGGTGACTGCCTTTGTTTATGATATTGAATTAATCTGAATAAGTTTGGGCATGAGAAGTGGCTTGTGAAAAGATTAATCACACAAAGAAATCCGATTATTAATTAAGAATGTGGGTAAAATAAAAATTTATTAATTTGCTATTTTTAAGCATAAGACTGAGCTAATTATGTGAAAGAATATCACGCTTTCGACAGTTAAAATGAATGCTTAGCTGTAATTATGTAAGTAATTATGTATTTAAGAAATAGCACGCACAAAATATGATTATGTACTTATTCTGCACATTAGCAATTAAGACGGTGATTATAATTATGGAACCACTCGTTGCGATGTGCACTTTGGAAGCATAAAGAATAGCTAAGCACCAAGATTAAGCGTAAAATGCACTCACTGCACCGGCTAAGCGCGCAAGCAGATAACGGAACTCGCGTGAAACAATTCCCTATTTTTATAGATTTAATGTTAAATACACTTTTACACAAATAGAAAGGAATAGTATGGATCAAAGGAATAAAGGAAAGAGCACTCCCCTGGTTCAGTAATGCAGCCGAAGCACACCCGGCAGCCACCTCCTTGATCTCGATTCCTTTGTTTCGTCACCGATGTTCCGTTACTTTTCAAACTTTTTGAGATTTTGCAAATTCTTTGCCTTAACGGTCGCCAATATTGTCCACGGAGCAGACAAGTAAAAACAAAGTATTATGATTTGATTTGGTTTAATGAATTTCGTTACAACAAAATAGTTTTAAGAAAAAATAATAAGGCGATGCGCGTGCGTCGTTCTTGAGTATTGTGAGCGAGTGTCCCGCGGCCGGCCCGCGCCGCACCTCTCGTCCGGTTCGCGTGACGTCATCGGCCAGGACTCGTAGACGGCGCGAACAGTCTCAAATGTTTAAATCTGGAAAATGTTAGACGTTAACACTTTTTATCCAGTAAGAAAAAAAATGTGGGCCTAATTTAACGCCCCCTAAAATCTGCCGCCCTAGGCTCCAGCCTACTGAGCCTGCTGGCAAATCCGCCACTGAACCTGAAGTCCGAGAGGCCCGCGAACTGTAAAGTAGAGCGACAGTTGCACAAAACTCCCTTAAAAAACTAAAAGCCTCAATCTCTCTGTCAGCGACCGTTCTGAGCCAAGGTCCAAGTCGCACAGGGGACGCCCTCTTGCGCAGGTAGCTTAGTTTGTAGCTTTTAAGCCATTTATTTAGGCTGGAGCTCTGCTCACCTTTGTGCCCGGTGAAGTTGTAAAAGCCTCGGGACTAAGTAATAATATCAGTCCGTCCGAAAAAAAAACAAATTGCCTTGTGAACTAAGACTTTAGTCCGGTCAATCTAGACCAAAAAATTTGAGTGAAGAAGCTGAAAATTAGTATATAAATATAATTATAAAAAAAATTAGAAGTTCCCCATCATTCCCGTGTATGGAATTTTCAGCTAAACCGTAAGTTTTATTATAAAAGTACCCCAGACAAAAATTGTAGATCATAAAATTATCTATAAAAAATGTATCAATACTTTTAGCTAGATTCAAAAAGTTGTAAAAGTTGTTTTCGTCATAATATGCATGAGTACGCCACGTATATACATATCTAGAGTTGTTATATATAATATGTTGAAATATTTTTCTATCGGTTTTCTAACTACACTCGGTTCCAAAAATAACGGGTCAGTCACATAAACCCGAATATCTCCCGATCTACGTATGCCATCCTACTGACTGTTCAATTGAGAATTTAATTATACAGATAACAAATAAAATAAAACAGTGGCACCCACAATATTAATCTCTAAATTAAAAAAAAACTAAAGTAGTCATATTTTTCTTAAGATTACATTTTTTTATGATTGTTTTTTTGCTGTTTTTCTTCACTTTCTTCATTTAATATTTTGTATTGCCTCCACGAGCTCTTCTGACAGCTTCCAGGCGATTAGGCATGCTGTACACCAAATTTCGGAGCCGGTGTTGAGGAATACCTTCCCATTCCTCCACCAGTGCTTGTTTGAGCTCGGGAAGCGTGATTGGTGGAGGGTTTCAACCATTCACGCATCTCTGAAGCTCGTCCCAGGCGTGCTCGATGGGGTTTAAGTCCGGGCTTCGCGCTGGCCACTGCATGAGTTCGATACCGACCTCTTCAAGGTAGTCATGTACAATTCTGGCGGTATGGGGACGCGCATTATCATGCATTAATATGCCATGCCGGTCCATCCTGGCCATGAAAGGACCTACATGTTCATTGAGGATCTCTTCCACGTACCTCTCTGCATTTAGAGTTCCATTTTGAATGAGTACCAGCTCGGTGCGGGCCTCAGCAGAAATCCCAGCCCAAACTTGTACGGAGCCTCCACCGTACGCCACTTTTTCCTCCACACACGCTTGATGGAAGCGTTCCCCTGGTCTTCTGTACACCAACTGCCTACCATCATGCTTATAAAGCATGAATTTAGACTCGTCCGTGAACATTATCCTAGACCAATCGTCTAGTGTCCAGTTTAGGTGCTCGCGCACGTATCTCTGTCTTGCAATTCGATGTCCCCGTTCCAGTTTGGGGCCATTTGTTCAATGGTTTCAAATTTGCTTCAGCAAGACGTCTTCTTACTGTTTGAGCGCTTAAATTGCCACCTCCAAAGCAAATAAAGTGAGTTTTTAGACCAACAGCAGTTCGAAAACGATTTAGTTGTCTGTCTTCCCTAGCCGTTGTGCATCTTGGTCTGCCATTTCCTGGTCTTCTAAGGTGTGACCCGGTCTCTTGGTACCGCTGGACTACCCGCTGAACAGTCGACAAAGATACACCAATGTTTCTGGCTGTTTCACGCTGGCTCCGCCCAAGTTCCAAAAAAGTTAGGATTCTGGTACATTCCTCTAGCGTGACTGCCATGCTTCACCTCACAGAATAATAATTAAGCACGTGGAAGACGTTCACGATATTTTTTTTTTGTCACCGAATAGAAATGCAGCAAAAAAAAACAATCATAAAAAAATGAAATCTTAAGAAAAATATGACTACTTTAGTTTTTTTTAAATTTAGAGATTAATATTGTGGGTGCAACTAAGTTTTATTTTTTCTTTCAGGTGTGTCAGAAGTCTGTCAGTCTTCTGTTGGTAAATAAGCTCTTAATATTAACGTTAAAATAAATAGTAAATAAATAAATACAGCAAATAGTTATTTGCTTTATTCAAACATTTTATAAATAAAAACAATATATTATAGCATTTTTAGAGTGCGATGACCGGTCAAGTGGCGAGATCAGACCTCCTCAGCCAAATTCTACTAAATTTAAGCGACGCACGCCTGCGGGCACTCTTAAGGGGCAAGGACCACGACTCAGGGCGTCGCTGAAGCTAGAAGTAAAGAGAAATATAGAGACGAGAAGAGGACGTGATCACTGGCACGGACTACAGGCACTGGATCACACGACAGGGGCAGGTGTCAACGCGGTCCTCGATCTGTCCGGCGAGGATCCTAGCCTAGCTAACCTGCAGGTTTCTCTAGCTAACTAAGTGGACGGCCCGGAGAAGAAACTCCAGTTTATTCTTTTACGTCTTCTTTTGTTCTGTATCTTTTTTTTAAGAATAATTATTGTTTGATACAATTTGAACAATATGTTGGCTGGGGCACGCACCTTGCATTTATTAAAAAAAATGTATGTACTACTAATGTATGTATATATTTACACGCAATAAATGGCTGTGATACGACATCTGCATTTTACAGGAGGGGTAAAACAGCAGTTTTTAAAATGATTGTGTTCAATGTGCTGAAGTTTTTGAAAAGAGTAATTTATTCAACAAGAAGTTATCACCAACGGCATCCGCTTCCTTCTTTCTTTGTACGGAGCTCCTACAAAAAATACCTGTTTAGATAAGCATCGATATGCATGTTTTGTAAATCCTAAAAATAAAAAAACAAGTTAAATTAGCTTGTCTTCCTAAGTTACTGCTCATCAACATCTTTTTCGGGTATTTTACCAAGTTTAAGTGTGGCTTGGTTATCAGCAGACTGGAACAAAAAGAAGATCAAGAAGAAGAACATGAAGAATTTAAAAGTTACGAATCAGGCTGAATAAACTTCACCATTTTTTTATTTCATTTTTTCAAATTAAACAGGATCACAACTGACCCTTGGAGTTACTGGGAAACCACGTTAAAAAAAACGCGCTAAGTACACTTCCTCATAAGTAGGTGGCGTGGAAAAGTATGCATATTATGACGATAACAACTTATATCTCAGAAACGGTGGCTTGTAGGAAAAAAGTAGTGGTACATTTCTTATAGATAATTTTATGATCTACAATTTTTGTCGGGGTAGGTACTTTTTTAACTTACCGTTTTGCTGAAAAACTATTTTTTTACGTTTGACCTCGAATTTTTTTTTTTTACACGGGAATGATGCGGCACTTTCACTTTTTATTTATAATTATGTTTTGGACAATTTTACTGATTTTCAGCTTGTTGGGATTTTATGCACCTTCGAATGTCTAAATTAACCGGACTACTTGTGTAGAGCGATTCAGATAAGTTATTATTGTAGGTTCGAGATGGCGTTGCTAGTCATCTTGTGTTTACGGCTATGATAGATACTTAATATACCTACTTTCGGAAAAGCAACAAACAAAAGAAAGCCTACACTTATGGCGTAATTATATGTACCTACCACACGTAAATAGACGGCGCTGCACAACGCCTCGCGCTGCAGACCTGGCTGGTGAGTAGTAAGTAGTGTTGCCTATCGATAGACTATCGATAGTCTATCGATAGTTGACGTCATATCAATAGTATCGATAGTATCGATATTAGTGATAGTATCGATACTATCGAGAACCAATATGTGTTTAGGAGCAATACTATCGATAGTATCGATAGTATTGCTCCTAAACATGGGTTGGTCTTCGATAGTATCGATAGCTTTACAAACTATCGATAGTATTGATAGTTTTGATCATTTAATGTAACGATACTATCGATAGTATCGATAGTATTACTTTAAAAATATTGATACTATCGATAGTATTATAATGTAATAGTATCGATACTATTGCTTCCAATCAATAGTATTAGTTAATTTGTGATATCGATAGTATCGATACTATCGTTAGCACTATCGATATTGTTACTATTTTTCGAGGTCACCTATCGATAGCGAAACTATCGATAGTTGGGCAACTCTAGTAGTAACCCTTTTTTTTAAAATAAGGGATTTTTACAGGATATCTTAAAATCCCTTGAAACTACGGAAACTACGGAAAAATTTCGTTGGATATCAAAAATAATGATTTTGACGGTATGGAATTTGCTATTATATTTTATGAGGCGTTAAAATTATTAGGCCTTAGTCTAGTAAGTAAATCTAATCTACTATAACTAACCGTGGTTTTACTTTGGTTGCAATGTGGCATCAGCGGTTTTCTTTCTACAGCCTACAGTGGGATGTACGTAGAAATTACTCCATGTTCGACACACTACGTAGTCTAAAGAATTTAGGTGTAAGTAAAAGTGAGACACCATTAATCACCCTGTTAGTACATCGTGTGTTTATCTATCACCATATTGTGTAGAATAAAATAAAAATAACATTTTTGTTCTTACAAAATTTATTTTGAAATAAAAATAACATCAAGCCTTTAAAATTGACAATTCTCATGAAAATTATATAATAATTTATGAGCACAATTTCACATTAGGAAGAATAATTTAATTATTTCTTTAGATCGTATAAAAGTAAAGTATAACAATAATCACGGATCAATCTCATTGTGTAACACGAACAAGGATAATACGTTCTTACCAAATGCTATGAAAAATGTAGAAAGATAGAATAAAATAACTCAAGAGCACCTGATTACAATATAAAACTAGACAAAGTCAAGAAAATAGTCATCATGAAAGCTATTAAAATGTTAAAATAATTAAAAGTGTAAATATAAAAATATTCTTTTAAAAGTAAACTCATGTTGGAATTCTCACATTACAACAAAAAAAAATCCTTTAAATATCGAAATGCAAATTAAATATGGAATTTTCATCATTTAATGTGTATGAACACACAGTATTTCAATATTCTTATCAATATATTCATATAAACAACAGTTTAAACCTAGACTTCATTTTTACACTTTAGGAGATATTTTTACAACCCTGTATCCACTATACTTTTAATGACGATAATAATATGTTCCACAGTCTAAAGTAATGCATCGTGAAATGAAAAAATACAATATTACTAGGCTACGATAAAAGTAAGTCTTGTCACGTACGCGCTTGACACTTATTATAATTAACACCGATCGACATCTGCACGGCTCAAAGGGTCCGTTGCGTATGTCTTAATACAAAGTACGGTTTGTGCTACAGTTAGGTATATTAGTCGTATATGTAAGAGTCGAAGTAACTAAAGTGTAGTAGTGGAAAGACTGAGTTACAACGGATGACAACCTAACATCGTATCATGTGTAGTTGAGCTTCACTTGGCCTTGGCGGCAGCGGCGGCGCGCTGTCGGAGCGTCTTGTTCGTGTTCTGGTCCACCTCGGGCAGGTCCGACTCTTCTACGGGAGCTTTCTTAACTGTTAACAATAACAAAACTTTTACTGTATCCGTTTACGTCCTCTGCTGAAAATTACCCTCCTCTTTAACAGACCTTGGCAAGCTAGGGTCGTTGAAGACTATTTCCCTTTATCACCAAGCTTGGCAGGCGGAATGGGTAAGATGTGAGTATGATTTATGATATGAAGGATGGGATGGGTTGGGAATTGGGTAAGATGGGAGTATGATTTATGATATGAAGGATGGGATGGGATGGGAATTGGGTAAGATGGGAGTATAATTTATGATATGAAGGATGCGGATTCCCGGATGGGAAACGTAGTATGCATCCTTACCACTGCAGCAGAAAGGAATTTAAAACTACCTTCTCCATAGTGATGATATGCTAATAATTGCTGATGGTAATAAATCATTTTGTGCACAAACCGCAGGTTTATTTACTGTGGTTGTGTAAATAAGAGCAGTCAATAAACATGACCAATAAAAGAAATTCGATAGAAGCCAAAACTAAATTGAGAAGATAAATAATAGTATAACGGTTCACACAATTACAGGCAGGTCTTACATTTTTTACTACGACGGTTAAGTATGCTAACTACTCGGTAAATAAGGTTATATTTAAATTTATGTAAATCATACAAGTTGATTTACATTAAAGTGAGAGATTGAATGCCTTCCATCATAAGTTGGAAGGCATACAATCGGTTCCATCTTTGCATTTCCACTTAATTATACTAAAGGCTTCGCCAAATAGAACGTGTGCGTAGCGCCGTGTCGTAGCTTCAATAGCGACACGTTTTAAGGACACGCTTTAGTCTGACTAGCGCAATGCAATACAACGTCTGTCAATGTGTCCTAACGCCGCGACAGAGTGTGACGTATGCTAGCGCCGGTGCTCTGTTTGATAGCTTAATACCGTCAACACAATTCGGCGCTTTAGCGCGTCGTTCGGTTTACACCCTAACGAGCGCTAAGTACGCGTTTTAATTGGAGAAGCCTTTAAGTGTATTTACAGTTCAATAAAACTATAGATTACCTTTCTCTTTTTTAGGCTTTTCTTTCTTTTCCTTCTTAGGCTTAGCTTGTGCCTGCTGGCGGCTCTCTTGTCTTTGCTTGATAGCTTCCGAGATGAAGTTGAACATCAGGTATACCTATTGAAAAACAAAATAAACATTTTCAGTTTAAAGACTACTATTTACTACATTATATAACCGACAAAAAGGTATCTTAATAATTCATCATCATCAACCCGTATAACGTCTACTGCTGTACATGGGCCTCCTCCCGAGGAAGGGTATTTGTCATAGTCATCACGCCTGGCAGGCGGGTTGGCGACCGCAGTATTATAATGTACCACACAAGGAAACGCTGCTGCCCGTTTCTTGATATCGTCGATTTTTATAGATGGTGTTATAATAATCGGGACGGCTTAACGTGCTTTCCGAGGCACGGAGGGTAGTCCCTCAACCAACCAGACCCGGAAAGGAATCTTAGAATTTCACAAAGATTTCCTGTCCGGAGTGGGGATCGAACCAACGACCTCCGAGATTTTAAGCGAGTCAAATACCGCTACGCTACGGAGGTTGTATCTTAATAATTAATAATTAAAAGGTGATTTTTAATATTGAAAATTGAAGAACAAAATAGTTTTAACATATCTTATACTCATATTATAAAGAGGTAGATTTTGTAAGTTTGTGACGTTGTAGAGGGTAATCTCTGGATCTACAAACCAATTTTGAAAATTAGTTTATCAATAGGAAGCTACGTCATTTTTGAGTGTCATATGCCAATGTGTCCTTAGGACTGTATCATGCAAACGCAGTTGGTTTCGATGGAAACAAAAGTGTAATAATAATATATATCAAAATGACAAGTAAAAGAAAACGTATAAAATCAAAGACAAAATAAATACAAAAAGGTTGTGCGGTCTTGCACATAGGCTATATGTTAAGTAAAACAAACTACGCGGGACAGCTATAAACTAACTATACAAATTGGTATATAAGTAGTATTGTATTAATTGCAGGCTACGACATTACAAATTCGTCCGTCATTAAAGAAAATACCAGTTGTAGGCCAAGCACCATCAAAGCTGCCACACTTTAAGTATCCAAAGTAACTCATGTATATCGGCATACCAAGACTAAGATATACCGGAAACTAAGACATAACTAAGAAAAAATGACATCATTCAACATTTACCTGGAAGGAAACGAGCAGTGAGAGGGCACCGACTCTTATGACGAGGGGCGCAACGCCCGCCAAGCCAAAGTAGAACGTGAGCACGCCGAGCACCAGCGAGCACAGGCGGACCGACACGAACACTGAGCCGTTCACCACGCTCAGGACTGTGGGTATTACAAACAATATATCTAACATTAGTTCCTCAAGCATTATGTAGAAATATTAACATCTAGTTAACATGAGGTTATATTTATGACCAAACCTTTCCGTATCAAACAGAAAATAGTTTAGTAAAAAATGGAGTCAGTAGACTGCTGTACTGCAACTTAGATATGAGCGGGGTGGGACGGGGGAGTATCGGCCGTTTCGTTTCGTCAGTGTAATCTGTATTTAACACCCACCTCAACGCACTTTTTAAGGCGCGGTGCAGGGGTATTGGTGAAACTAGCAATTTCCCAGCTGGTTCTATGTACTACCCCATATACCATACTTCATATGATAAAAAAGAAATTACCTTAATAAAGTTTAATTTTTTATCACAGCCATCAGTCAAACAAGGTCGCTAATTTAATCATGAAGCAATTAACACATAATATTTAATCAATTAAACTTACATTTATCTAAGAAATCTTCGCGTTCTCCTCTGAGGATATCGTTGAGACGGTAGCTGTGCGCCACAAACTCGCCAAGAGAGTGCAGAACCACTAAACATACTCCCACACGCTGAAACCTAAGAACAAATAAATTAATTAAATATAATAAACGACAAACTTTTTTTACATAATTTATTTTATTTAAAAAATTATGTACATAGAAATATTAGAAAGAACAAAAGAAATTAGGAGATTAAAGGGCTCATTATTTTGAACCGACTTCAACAGGAAAAGTTTCTCAATTCAACTGTATTTTCAAATACAGTCGAACTTTCGACAGGTTGAACTGATTTTAAAGATTATTTTTTTAGAGCTGAATATTTTCATCTATACCTAATTATATAAGCATTTAGGTGAGCATGAGGGGTTAACGAGTATTGTGCAAAAACTCTGCCACTATGTTCTTTTTTTAATAAAGGATGTGTTATCACTGTCACTTAAAAAATGTATTATCAGGGTATAAAAAAACAAAAAAGAATAATATTTGATTACCATAACTTACATCTATTAGTTTTCATGTAATTTTAACCCTTTTTACCACCCAAATGTAAATTTATCATTAATTTTAATTGGGTCTTTCCCAAAAAAATATGATAAACCTTATTCTTATCACATTTTATACAACTGCTATAAAAAACAATCAATGTGTTATGTAACAAGAAGATTATCTCATTAAGTATGTTATAAATGTAGGTATAAGATAAGCTTCTGGTTTTACTATATGTTTGATATAATTGTTAAAATACAATTGAGACTGTTGTTGAGTTTTATGTTTCTTAACACTTAATTGTTAAGTATTTATTAAACTCATCAAAGCCTTTAAATACTATTTGAATTGTCATTTAAGACTTGATTAGCAGTTATCATAGATGCTTATAATATCTGGTGTTATATGAATAATTCCCATCTTGGACAAATATTTATGTAAACCACAAATAGATAGGTAGTTATACAAAATTTCACAAAAAAAAAATGAACGTCAAAATGATTTAATTCTCCGAAGCCTTACAGACGGAGCCCTCTTTCAGCAGGCTGCTTAGTTTGAAGTTTATGAGCCATTTAATAAGGATAGAGCCCTGGGGGCCGAGTCTGCTATTTTTTTAAGTATTGTGTTACCATAGTGCCATCATGATATCATTATGCCAAAATCGGTAATCTACTAATGGTGTCGGGCTGAAATGGCAGTCGGTGTTGCTACCGCAGAAAAAGTCCGTCAACAGAAGTAGCAGGGGAGATGGTTAGGGAGATTGTAATGTTTATTTAGGCGATTTTAAAACTAATAAATGTATCTTTTGTTATTATATTCAACTACGCTAATGGCGCTAACATTGCGGCGTCACAGTGACACCATTATGACGTCATTTGGATTAGTTGATTACCAAATGGGAAAAAACCGACCATTGAACTGTCATTGACAGTTCAATGGTCGGTTTGACCATGACGATCTGATACTGGATCTGGAAGTGCATTGTGTCCCTGAATCATATCTACAGCTCAGAAGCATAAGGTTGGATGTTACATTATACGTCAGAAACTTTTGTTGTGTGAGCCTTTATTGTAAACCGGCACTTACAACCAAATGCTTCTGAAAAAAATGGTACATCCATCTGATCTGATGACTAGATATGTTTTCCTATAATTTCCCAAGTGCTGGAGTTGTCTTAGTAAGAAACATATATTACTGACATTTATTAGGACACACACACTCAGTGCATCAATAATATAATAAACAATATTTGAAAAGTTGAACTTACTGGAAACCATAAGCCAAAGCAACAAATGCAAAGGCAGCAGTGGCATGTCTGATGCGTCCGGCCCACTCATCCTTCTTGATGCGTTGGAAGTACAACTCGGGTATGGAATGAATCCAGTAAGCCGCCTGTACAACCCACCACAGCTTCAATAGGAAGCTCATGGGGTGGTTGGGATAGCCTAAAAAGATAATAATAATACTGTAATAAACCCCACTAATATGATAATCGAAAATAAGAAAATCACCTATTTATATGATGCTTTAATAAATTTTTCAATGGTAAAGACTTGCAATGATTAAATATCCCTGAATATGCCGTACCAACCTATTGTTCTTAATACAGTTGTGTTTATATAATAATTATTTATTTATTTATTCTTTCATCACAAAAGGTTACATTAATCTTAAAACAATACCTATATAAATAGTCCGGTCAATTTAGACATTCGAAGCTACATAAATTCCCACCAAGCTGAAAATGGGTAAGATTGTTTAAAATACAAAGAAAAATAAAATTTGAAAGTTCCCCATCATTCCCCTGTAAGGCAAAAAAAATATTCAAGGTCAAAGGTTAAAAAAATGTGTTTTTCGAGATTTTCAGCAAAACGGTAAGTTTTATCATAAAAATACCTAGACAAAAATTGTTTTGTCTAGGTATTTTTCAACATTTCTTGTAGATAATTTTATGATCTACAATTTTTGTCTAGGTATTTTTATGATAAAACTTACCATTTTTCTGAAAATCGCGAAAAACACATTTTCTTGACCTTTGACTTTGAATAAAAAATTTTCCTTACAGGGGAATGATGGGGAACTTTAAAATTTTATTTTTAATTGTATTTTGAACAATCTTACCGATTTTCAGCTTGGTGGGAATTTATGTAGCTTCACTCTTATTTATTGGTCTAATTTGACCGGACTAAAAAGATAGCTTGAAAAACACAGCCTAGAGCAGGGTTTCTTAAACTTTAAGCAGTCATGGATCACATTCACAATTTAAAAAATTCCATGGACCCCTGAATATTCCTACTTAGTTCATGAGAAGGGTGCTGCTGTTTGGTCTCAATGAGAACTAATAAATTGTGGGATTGTCTTCGACAAGACTGACCTAGAGGTACTTTATTAAATAAGAAACTACAAAATGACCAGATTGAACACTATCTAAATTTATTATATAAGTATGATAAATAAAATGAAAATATATGTTAAGTAAAAAACTTATTATTTATAACATATAATCACTCTCACTCACTCACTGTCTTAATAATTCAGTCTTCAAAAATAAAAAATTGCACTGTAAATTTTAATTAGTTGAGTATCTAACTATTAAAACACTAGTAATTGTTGGATCAGATAGCCTTACAATGTAAACATGAATAATTATTTTCTCATTATTTTAAAACGCTACCGCTACACAGCATGTTTATACATAGTTTATATTTAGTCCATCTACAACTTTATGTAATCAGAAATAATTAGTACACAGTTTATATAATACTAGCCTGCATAAACGTTGAGTTCTCCATACCAAATTATCCCACCTTTTTATTCTCTTAGGGTGACCTGGTGATCTTTTTATTGGATGCCTATGTCATTTAGAGAGTACACCAAGTTTTTATGTCTATACAATCAGCAGTTTATCCTATCAGTCAGTCAGGACAAAGCATTTGAATAATATACAATATATTAACTGACTATCATAATCTAGACAAAATTATATATTAATTTCACCTCTCATAATATAAAATTTATAAAACTGTAGCTATATATTTGTTTTATTCAAAGATATAATTTTTTCTTTAACTTTATGCATACATTTTTTTCTTTTTTTTTACTTAAAAAAAATACACTTACCATCCCAGAGCTGTGAGACATTGAAGATGAATCCTTCACGGAGGATGGCATCTCCACCCCAGACCAGGGTCACTAGTTGGAACACCACCAGCTGTCCAGACTCATTCAGAGCACTCAGCCTTGATTTGGACAAGTGGAACTTCTTTGAGACTTTCTAAAACATTAAAAATATAATGTAAACCTAGTTTTCCACCATATACAGTTATATCACACTGACACATAAACTAGATATATTATACAAATTCATTAACATATGTTTGCTTGTACTTACATCTAAAAAGTATTCCTGGAGTATAGCATGCATTACTATGCACACCAGAGAGTAAAAGAATACTGCACAAGCGTCTTTCCATCCTGCTTCATAGAAGAATGGCTCTCCTTTAGGTGCTTCTCTGGTGGGTTCCACTCCACTGACATTGTGGTGCAGACTAATGAATAAACTCGCTATTGGACTTGTTGACTGCGAACGGAACAACCAAATTTATGTCAAAAATTGATCGAAATTAAGTAAAAACTATTGACAAAGTAGTTCTAGCGGTATACGGCTTACGTGGCATGTCTACTTTTTACTCACCTGTACCATCAACCCGACCAAAAACACCATCACCACACAGGAAACTATGTCGGCATGATTTTGAATCACAAATTCATGACTAAAAATAGGTGGGTTCTTGTTAGATTTTCTTCCAATTGCAGGCTTAACACCCATTTTCCCGGTGATAACCTCAGTCTAAAAGTGATATAAACGTATAATTAAACAGGAACGTACACTCAATTCATAAATTAAAAAACCATTTTATATACAATTTGCCACGTAAAATGATAAAAATACCGTACCTATAAACAGTCGAAGTGAAATATACCCGAAATAATAATATTTCTGACAGGAATCCAATCGACGTGACACTTTCACTTGCTACGCGGTGAAACGTCAACGTCGTTTGTTGATTACGGAAACACGAAGTTGTTGTGTTGGCAGTTGTAAGCATCAGTCACGTAATTTATTATTAGTTTGTTGCAAAATAAAAGAAAATCTAAATAGTTTTTTCAAAAATTACAGCTTGAAATGTCATTTTAGTGGCTAATTAATAAAAATATTAAATCGTACACAACCTACTCATTGAATAAATTTGTATTGACCGGAAATGAAGACACCAAGAAAACCCATAGACAACAGGGTTGCTTTTAACAAAGAAACAGTAAAAAAAATGCCTCGGCGGAGGAAAAATACAGCTTATTATTTGCACACATGCTGGTATTTACGTATAGATTGGAATTTAGCGCGCTGGGGACAAATTGCTGTAGATGTACCCTTTTCAAAAACGAATAATTTGTGCTCCCTTAGAGAGTTTATTTACCTTTCCCATAGGTATTTGATGAAATGCCATATAATTTCATCCACGTTATTTTGCTGCTTCGTATACCTACTTACCTATATTAATATTTTTAATATAAAACAATCATATGTTTTTTCACAGCTTAGCTCTTGTTTCGACAGTGGTCTTAACTCCTAATGCCGCGGCGACCTGCGGGGTTGATATTGTATAAAAATAGTGAGAATGATGAAGATAAGATAAGATAAGATATACTATATTTCGCAAATATGGGTACAGTACATGGTGTTAAAAAGTAAACAATTCAGCCATATTTTACCATAAGGCATGCGAAAGGTACAAGACTAATAACAAACGCCTAAAGCATAGAGGAACAACTTTACTCATTCAATACAGGTATATCACGTAATTACATTACAAAAAAATGTAATTGCGTGAGCCTCTTGCAACTAAAATAAATATATAGAAATGTAGGCACAGATGATGCCACACTCCGCGGCGAATAGCGAGGCGAAATAAATTGCTCTATGGTCGAAATGTACCGAGCCACTCTGAGCGAATCGCGCTGCTGATTTCCGGCGCAGCGGGCGAATGAAATAAACGCATGCATAAGTACGCTTGTTTTCTCCGCGAAATATCCTGAACCCTTGATTGCCAAAATACTAGGCTAGGCCAGAATTAAATTAGGCTATCCACAGCATAACTATAAAAATGTACCTATTAGTGAAGATTCATGTACACCACAATCGTTTTCTAAATAAAGCATCATGAACCCAAAGAACTATTACTTTTTAAGTACTAGTAATATTGAGATAATTTTGATAAAAATATTTCGCTCTCGGTCTGTACTGGTCGCGGTGGCGTGCCTGTGGCTCGCAAACTGTTCTGCGCGTATTTTCACCCCGCCCGCCGTATCGCTGTCATTCGCGTCACCTATCCCCGCGAAGTCAGGCTGAAACCTTTTTTTCGGCTGGACATTTATAGTTAAGCACAAGGCTTTTGCTACTTTACCAAACTTAAGGGCGAGAAGTGCCCCAGCCTTAATAAGTGGTTCATTAACTACAACCTAAGCAATCTGCGCAAGAAGACATTGACCGTGGGACTTGTACCATGGCTAATTTTCATTCGATATGTAGGTAAATGGTGTGGTGGTGGTAGACTATTGAAACCACATGTGCTTATTAAGACAACATTTTATTACAATTTTCACGAGTTATGATTTCAACAATTTGAACTACCTAATATAATTTCATATACATAATTTCATATTGTACAATAAAATATTTTCAAACAACAATACTGCTGAACATCATAATAAATTTCTACCAATTTATATGCGTGCTTGATATTCTTAAAGCTTGGCTGTATCGAGAAAAAAAACTTATACAAAAAATATCCTTAACTAAAATCTCATAAATATTTTTCTCAAAATAAATTAATGTTTTCAACCTAGTAAAATAAGTTAACACAATTACTTTCTCAGAACATTCTATCCACAGCCATTTATTTTTCTTGCATGTTATATGTTTGTGGTACAGGATACTATAGTGACATAAATCCATTCAACAACAACTCTTAATTAACAGCGGAACCTCGGTAGCAATTAAAACACTCCCGTGTGACGAAAACGGCTAAGTTCACTACTGATGATGTAAATAGTCTTATCTATTTAAAAAATGTCTGTGGTAACTGTGCCCAATATACAATTCTGATATTTCAATTGCTGATATTCAGTAAGTATAAAATATTCAAATTAAGAATAAGACTGTTTTGAAATGTTCTTATTTGAATCTCGCAAATTCTCATAAGAACTGAATGCCATTGAAATTCGTAGTCTTATTCTTCTTAATCAGACATAAATTTATCAATACAAAATAGGTGTATACAACTGGTTATATTTGTGACTTACGCTCCGCTTGTATACCTCCTAATTCCATATAGATCGAATTCGATCGAACACTAATTTGTATCTCTTAATTAAATGCTCTAGAACAATCAACTGTAGCTTCAGTGGTGGTCGTTAAAACTATGCGAATGTCATGAAGCATCATTCTAACAACTAAAGAGATACACTTTAATAAATGATTGGTGTCGTGCGCTTGAGTAGATACCGACGTCTCGTACGTGAAAAATGCGGCAAGAAATACTACGCCGAAATCGGCGACCTGAGATAATCACGGTATGCGTGTCGTAAAATTTATTAAGTTTTGGTTATAGTCGAAGTAATGTCAGTTTGTATAGTGAAACTGGGTAAAAAAAAATGACACTACAAAAAATCTTCTCGTCTTATACGCATTACAAAATAAAATTGCCGCATTACTATGGAACTATGGTTTTAAGCTAGCGCGGTATCTAGTTGAGACCATTTATCAGAGAAAATACACTATTAAAGTCCAATAACAACGGTATTTTATTACGTCCATTATCACGATTAATACTTTTCTACTACTAAAATTATAAAAATAATTTCAAGCCTAATACAACACTCGATTATAAGAGATTACACTAAAAACGACATCCATCAAAAATATAAAATCGTGAGATAACATTCCAAAGAAATATTCATCAAAGCGTTTACAAATATTTTACACAGCACCACAGTACAATAAATATAGTGACAAATAACTATATCAAAACTTTGGACTAATGTTTGAATTTTGAAACAGTTAGAATATTAAAGATCAATATTTCGATAGATGTGTTAATTTATTATTTTCTTAATTTCTTAAATAACATTTTCTGAGTCGATTTCTCCCTGTTCTACGGTCATGTACATGCCCTCCTCTTCGTAAGTAGACTCGTGCTTGGCCAGGATACGGAGTAAGGGACGGAGCTTCATCCACCACTGCTGCTTGGGTATTCTTAGACTGAAAAGCAAATGAATTATAATTAGTAAATAAAAAGAATCTTTCATAAAAAAATGTAAAAAGTTCAGTGATTTTACTATAACTACTAGGAACAGCTGTTGAAATTTTGACAGATGATGTATTTGTGTTCTGTTTGTATCAAAAAGTAAAAATATATTTGAGTGTGGCTCCCTGTTATGTATGTTACTAGCCGCTTGTAAACCATAGTTATATGTTTTTAAAAAAGGAACACTAATGGAATGACTTATTATGATGATAGTCGAATATAAAAGTGTGATATTGACCTTTAACTGTTGATTTGATTCCTAATACATAATACAACAAACGTGATGTTTTTGCAGGTTTAATTTTTAATTTTCAAGTTGTATAATGGTACGAAACCCTTCGTGCCCGAGTCGGTCTCGCATGGCTGGGTATTTTTACAAAATGATCTTTAATATCTTCCTTGTCTTCTTCCCTACTAATATTATAAATGTGAATGTCCGTTTGTTTGTTACGCTTTCACGCGAAAACTTCTCAAACAATTATCATGAAACTTTGTACACGTACTCTTGAAGGTAGAAGTAACATAGGTTATATATCTTTTTTTTATCGGACTTAGCCGCGGATTAAACATAGTTATTAATAAAACACACATTAATAAAAGAATCAGTCGACTGACCAACAAAAATATTAATAATTTGTTTTACACTTACGCGAAATTGGTCTGCGCCTTTAATTCTTCAAGGGGTGAAAACTTGTATTGACGCTTGACGACACCCAAAAGACAGGCAGTCTCGGGCGTATTGGCTGGGCCCTTCTGAATAGCCTCAACTAGCCAAGTCAGGCACTTAGACGCCATTTTTGTGCCCATGTTACGATCGAATGGAGTGGGAGAGCCTCCCTGTTGCATGTGACCTGGTGACATAAGGATTACTCTAATACAGGGTTTCTCGAACTTTCGGCTCCACGAACCCCTGTAAAAACTTCCAGGTGACAGCGAACGAAATTACTAAGTAATGAAATCACCCCCTCTCCCCCACAGAGAAAATAATAAAATTGACTGTTGAAGAAAACGCCTGCCAGTTATCAAGCCACCATTACGTAAATCTTGTCGCGAACCCCCGGCCGTCGAATGGCGAACCCCTAGGGGTTCGCGTACCCCACTTTGAGTAACCCTGCTCTAATACACTCTTCGCCAAATGTAAAGAAGAATTTATCGCAACACACAAGATAAAACAAAGTACAAATTAAATGTACCTAAATATACAAACTTATAAAAGATTATAATATTCATTTAAAATACACCATTACCATACCATTACACCATATTTTATTACATATGAAAAAAAAACGAATACACAGGCAAATTATTTATCACTTTATGCAATACAACTCCAAGAAGCTGTAAGTGGCCGACTAGGCGACAATAGCTCTCAAATAATAAATTTAATATGTGCTAAACTTTACAGATGGTTTAAGTAAAAAAAAAATTAAAAGTTTCTGCTACCAATGCGAAGTTAGGAGAGTTGCTATTTACATTAAAACGTAAACTTAACTTACCAAGCACATTCATCCTGGCAGTAAAGAGTCCTTTACCCTCTTCCGAGTAAAGTCGGTAAATGAAATCCGTGTTATAATTGTCGTTAGCCTTCTCATTGCGAAGAATGAGACCACGTTGAATACCACCAGTCATTTTAGAAGCCATGTGGTACACATCTTGTTGCAGATCTTTGATAGAGAATTTTTCTTCGTATATGTAAGCAGCGTCTGCGCCACCTGCCAGACCTAAATAAAAAAATGAATATTGTTACAACTGTAACGAATCAAACCTATTTGGAACAATTCTAAATTTAAATATATCTGTCATATTTCATACTTTTTTTTAAAATAAAAAAAAAAAAATATATATATAAGCAAGTCATAGTGTAACTAAGACCATCGCTTTTTATCTATATATATAAAAGAAAGTCGTGTTTGTTACAACACTTATAACTCGAGAACGGCTGGACCGATTGCCATGGTTTTTGATTTGTTGGATTTGTTTCCGTCCCGAATAGCAGAATACATTTTAAAAACAAAAGAAAGTCGTGTTAGTTACACTATTTATAACTCAAGAACGGCTGAACCGATTTGGCTGAAAATTGGTAGGGAGGTAGCTAAGAACTGGGAGAAGGACATAGGATACTTTTGGGTAGAGGTAGGGTAGGGTAGGGTAGGGTAGGGTAGGGTAGGGTAGGGTAGGGTAGGGTAGGGTAGGGTAGGGGTAGGGTAGGGTAGGGTAGGGTAGGGGTAGGGTAGGGGTAGGGTAGGGTAGGGGTAGAGTAGGGGTAGGGTAGGGGTAGGGGTAGGGGTAGGGGTAGGGTAGGGGTAGGGTAGGGGTAGGGTAGGGGTAGGGTAGGGGTAGGGTAGGGGTAGGGTAGGGCAGGGGTAGGGTATAAAAGTCCACCCGTGCGAAGCCGGGGCGGGCCGCTAGTTATAATATAATATCAGTTCGTTATAACAGCCTTCTATAAAGAGTTTTATTATTAGCAGGCATAATAAAATACAATTTTGAAACGACTTGCTGATCCTATGAAGCAATTGTTAAAAACAGAGAGTAAAATAAAAATTGGCACAAAACGCAATATTTTTAGCCTTCGTTCACAGGCTAAAAATATTGCGTTTTGTGACATTTTTTATTTTACTCTCTCCTGTAGCCATATTTTCTTCCAGGAGGCTTTTGCTACTTCATCGGGCATAGGGGAAAATAGGCCTGCAACCTTATTAAATGGTTTAAAATTACAAACTAAACAACCTACGCTAGAGGACGCTCTCTTTAGGGCTTTGACGTCAGCCTTTATAAGGCGCAGATGGAAGATTGCCGAATGATTATTTTTAGATTTTTAGGGAGAGTTTTGTCCAACTTTACTCACATTAAGCATTACAAATCGGTACAAGACAAATTAATTAATTGCACATTTCAGGCATTTGTATGAAGGCAGGCTTAATATGTACTTACCTGCCAGGGTAGATAAATAACCGCAGTAGCCTCCCATTGTCTCAATAACGAATACACGACGTTTGGTACCCTAAACCGAAGAAAATTTAGTTAAAAGTCTAAACAAATATTAATAAAATGAAGCTTATATAAATTATGTTAGGTTGTTTATTATAATTAAACAATAAAATTAGAAATATTACACGTGAAAATCTCTATTTTAACAATAAAGTTCATAAAAGCTATGAGTGGGACTGAGACTTTTGGGCGCTATACTTTTTTCTATATAAGAAGGGTATACGTATTTATTTTATTTATGTTGAAATATAATTTAACTACAGTTAAATGAACTAGGCGTTTCTTTGCAGAAATCTAAACTAATCTAGCAGCTGGGAGAGGTTTTGCCAAATTGCATGACCATTTAGGCACCTTCCGGATTTCTTTTCCGGAGGGGGGATCGAACCCACGACCTCCGAGTATTAAAGCCAGTCAAATACCGCTTCGCTACGGAGGACTGTCCTACCTATATAAGTATAGATAGTATAAATTAAGACTACATATTTTGTGATTATAATCTGATTGAACTATAACAGTTTTCTGAAAGAAATTGCTCTATGCGATACGACGGCACATTGTACTGTGTCTAATATATTTTCTTTGACCTGTTTACTTATGTTTGTACAATAAATAAAGAGTATTCCATTATATTCTATTCTATAACCAACCTGTGCCGATTGTCGGATCCGGTCACAAATCTCCGTGATCTCGTTGAGCGCTGTGTCAGAACCGAGCGAGAAGTCAGTTCCAGGCACGTTGTTACTGATGGTGGACGGAATCACGACCAGCGGGATACAGAACTCCGGGAATTGAGACCGGGCCTCGTAGATCTCGAGACCCGCTTGGTATGCCTGGGGAATTACGATGATAATAAGGGGAAAATGACCAATTATTGGAGTATAATTTTCACAAATAATATTAAAAAATATTATTTGTGAAAATTATACTCCTTTTTAAGTGAATAGAATAAGGTAAAAAGTAACAAAAGGAACATTTTGTCCAAATTAATATAATTAAAATACGTCTTCCCCTTCTAACTCTTCCGTTCACATTCGCCCTATAAATTTTACTTGTGATTCCCTTTCTTTCATTCTCTCTAGCTACATAACACAATCTTTCGCAATTATAACGTAAGTTACATACAACATATAAATTTCACCCATCATTACAAAAAAAATGATTACTAGTTATAATTAAAGTTAAGACACAACGAAGAACCATTCAAAATAATTGCTATATTTTATGACTACATAAAAAACTTTCTGTATAATTGCCGAGTAAAACTTGAACAACATCAACATTCCTGATACGTCTTTGCTTATGATTCATACAAGAGTGATCGGGATTGTACCGCGGTCTCAATTTGAATTTCTTTATAAACAGCTATGCGTACGTGATCACGACCACGATATTTTATAAAACACAGGGCAGTGGTCACGTATGCCTAACGACTATTTTACTTGATCTAAAATATGGCAGTATGTATATGCATTTTGATATCTGATCAATTTTCAATGGTTTCACCAAAGAAAAAGATAAAGATTTAGTTAATTAAGTATCAATTCGCAGATAATTAAATTTTAAGTTGTTAATTTGTCAGAACGTCCATTTTAAAACTGGCAATATATGTTTGTTTATTTGAATTCCTTTGATATGTTTATCTGAAGATTGATAAATCAGCCTTTAGTCAATTTAATAATATTATAATGTATGAAATGCAAAATTTCGATGGGATGCGTGTCACTTCCACACAAAACGGATTCCGATAATTCTTAAAGCAAAATATCTGTTTAAAACATAGACAATAATATAGACAAATAATAATAGCTGTATTAGAGCAGAGCAACAATTGAACATAAGACATTAAGACCGTGAGCGTAATATATTTAAAATTAGTTTTTGCTTTTGCCCGTAACTTGAAATAAAATTATGGGTAGGAATAGGTACCCGTAATTTTATTTCCAGTAACTTGTTAGTAAAATAAATTTCATCGTTTTACGGAAAAATGTATTTAATGTAATCTCTAATATACATTATAGGTACCATATACTATTAAACGGTTAGCACATAATTCGGTAAACACCTTAAACGCGTGTTAAATTTTATCTGCTATGTGTTAGTAAATCAGTCAGTAAAGGTTGCCTTCAATATACACGGAAAATTTATTTTGACATTTTACCTCAAATCCACCAATGAGCAAAAGTCCTTGAATGTTGAACTGCTTGATTCTTGCGGCGATCTCTCCCTTCTTATCACCGGGGAGAGTACGTTTCGTTCCTAAGAAAGCGCCTCCCTGTGCTACCCAGCCGGTTACATCAGACCTAAGTATGAAAACATTTTCTTATTAAGTAATTAGCTTATCGTCCTGAACTTGGTATAATATCAAATTCCGCAATTGGTATATCGTAAGTGTTTATTGATTTAGTCGTGTAGGATTATCTACCTAAAAAAATATAGTTGATTTAGCCCCTATAAGGTAGAAACAGCGCCGGCTCTAGGAGAAAGCACGTGGAATAGTCGACCCAGGCGACCGACACCAAGGTGTACGTAACAGTTTATCCGATATTTTTTTCTAGCGTTAAATAAAATCAAAGCTTACCGCATCTTTTTTGTTTAATTATCCGCACTTTCTGTATTTATCCCTGTGTCGCGGGGGACATTACAAACAATAAATTCACGGACACAAAACACAATCAAAACAATCTGTGGTTCACACAAAAAAAAAATCCTGGCTAGGAATCGAACCCGGTGTAGCACATTTTATTTAGCGCTTATAATGGCATGTGATGAAAAGCTAAACATAATAAAGCTAATTAAATATGTAATGTTACCAGTCCATCTTGTTGATATTGCCGCTAATGAAGCCCTCGATACCATCGTGTATACCGAGCACGGTGTCACCGCGGTAGATGCAGTTCCTCACGAACGAGCGCACGGCCGCGTTCATACCACAAGCGGGCGCGCCCACGTGTACCACCGCCAATGTTAAACCTTCCTGCGTTCCAAAATAAATACTGCGTTAATATTAATATTGCAATTGAAATTGAGTATAGTATAGTTCTTCATTTCAATGGGCTTCGCCAAAAAGAATGCGTACTTAGCGCGCGTCAGAGCGCTAGCTCAACGCTGCAGTATAGCGCCGAGTTGGGTTGTACTACGATGGTATTGAACTATCAAATAGAGCACGAGCACTATCAACATTTGGCGGAGCCTTTAGTTAAGACAAAACATAGTGGTGTAAGAGCCCGTTCCTACTTATCCGACCAGTATTTTTTCTCGGTCAGTCTAAATAGACGGATGTGCCAGTGGCAGTACAATTTGTATGGAGCTATTCACAGTATGACTGATCCGGGAAAAAAGACTGATCCGAGTTATTTGACGGACGTTTTGCCACTGCGACGATCACTCAAAACTCCCGGATTGGATGATAGTGAACGAACGTTGCGTCAAGATTGAAGAAAAATCGGTCTCGAAGTATAGGATGCACCCAATGTTGTCTTCGTTTTCTACTTCTTTTTCGTCCCATTCGTCTCAAATACCACAACAATATAAGATCATCATCGTCGCCGTCCATCGCGTACGAAATACAAACGTAAACTGGCGGCGAGTCGAACCACCGACCTTCCGGCAAAACAGACTGATCGGATATAATGTGAACACCCACGTCCGGCGTCCGGTTTCAGGGCAAAAAGACTGATCGGATAAGTGGGAACGGGCTCTAAGCTGTGTGGTGTCCGGCTTAGAATGGAAGAATCCATGTCTTCCCAATGGTGTCGTAAGAGGTGACTAAGGTACATATACCTGATGGATGGGCAGTAGAAGAGGAAGCTCATGTTCAGAAGTAGACGAAAACGGGCTGATAAAGTATAGTGGTATTAAGGTTTCTTAGGGAAAAGAAAGCCTTAGGCCGGGGTGCCACTGTTAAGGGGACAGTGTCGCTACGAACAAATAAATTTCGTTTGTCTTCGACTTTTTTTGTCGGACGGACATACTTCGTTTGCCACGAGGCTTTAACTACTTCACCGGGCATAAAAGGCGAGCCCTGCCCTGCTAATCGTACTTGCAGTAATCGACATTTTTGGGATTTTCCCTTTTTTGCGAAAATGACATTTCAGGACCCTAATCTATACTTACATAAAGATTGATTATTTTCTTATTTTTTAGATTCACTTTAAAAGTCATGTAACATAGACTTCTTGTTTAGATCTCGTGAAAACAAACTCTTATATTGTTTTAATATAAGAGTTTGTTTTCACGAGATCGCAGTCGCGTCACAGTCGCCGTCTCAGTGCGGTCTAGCTCTAATAGTAGCTTAGCTAAGATGCCTTGTGGTTTTGATACAATATTATACGGGTAATCTTCTATTTAGTTACCTACGTGATTCAACTTTTAACAAATCTTAAATTTACATTGCTCAGTTTTATGTGTGAAATTGTTCTAATTTCAATCAACGAAATCAAATATAATATTAAAGTTGATGTTTAAACTCGTCGTCTATCATACCCGCAATATACTAGCTCGCCATAATCCAATATGATTTCAAACATACATATGCAATTAGAGATGTAAAGAACTCGAGTCTTTTGAGTCCTAAACTTTAGGCTCAGCTGACAAATTGCACAGCTCGACTCGTTACAACAACACCCCCAGACTAGATCATAGACATCTCTTGCAATGTCTTCACATTGGGACTATCAACATTAATTTGCCCTTTTCACTATACAATGTCAATGTTCTCTAAAAATATGTCTCCTTTCGTTTGATATTCGAAAGAGGGTAAGATTACAATGTACGCTGTTGGATGTGTGCCATTTTGGAGCAGTAAAACAATATTTATTAGTATTTTTAAAAGCCGCAAGCTTAACCTCTATGTATATCGTAATAAGAAATAATATCGACGGGTTAAAAGCTAATTGTGCTAAACGACACCATGAGCGATATTGAATTATGTACTTTATGTAGGGATTACATAAGATATATAATCCAATATCGCCCGTGGTGTCCTTGAGCTCAATTAGCCTTTTAACCCTCGATATATCTAGACCTCAGAAGCATAAGGACGGATGCACTATTAGGTATCTTCACAAGTATTTGGTAGTAAGTGACAGTTTACGGTAAAGGTACATACGGCGAATGTTTGCGACGTGTAGTGGCACATCGGACCCTATGCTTCTGAGCTCCTAGTTCTTTTGGTATCACTTTTTTTCTAAGAGTCTGAAACTTTTAGGGCATAGGGCTTACTATTTAAATAAATTAAAATGTAGTAAATTATTTTTCTGAACAACCCTTACAAAGGGGTGAAATAAGGGGTGTATGAAAAATTCTTTCTTTTTAAAGCTATTAACTCCAATCTCACATAATATACTCTTTAATCAAATTTATGAGGGATTATTTGTAATATTTAGAAACTACCCTTATTAAATGGGAAAATAGGGGTTGCAAGTTTATGTGAAACTTCGTCAGTTTTTGTGATAGCGATTCCAAAATTACGGTTAATTGGGCCCGCAACGACTAGATTCCCATGGGAACGGAAGTTATGCGGGTGTAACCGCGCGCGGACATCTAGTATTGTATATATGTTACGAGCAATTTGATAAGTCCGGGCTCGAGTACGGACGTGCCTGCACTGTACACGGATTGAATTATTATTCGCGTTTTGCGCGGCTTTAGCCGCTGCACGGATACCTACTATGAGTTCGAAAAAACTTTTAGTTAACGAGTTGTTGGCGTTTCTTGTCCATGCTATTGATTACATGGACGAATTGAGCATACTATAGATATGCCGAACAAATTTCAAGGAGGAAGATGTAAGCAGTGCCAAGCTGCTACTGTTCCAGTCCCTTGGAAAACTGGACCAGATCTGCTCTGCAGACGGCAGATCTGATCCCGCCGTAGAGATGGCACTGAGAAGAGTCTCCAAGACATGATTGATGTCTTGAAGAAGACCTACCCAGACGACGTGCCCGATTTCGTGGCGAGGGACCTGAGTAAATTGCCCCCCGTCACGTTTGACCACGTCGATGTGACGAGACTGCTCAATGACATCACATCATTGAAAACTGAGATGACCAAGATGCAGTCCAGAATGGAGGACTCAGATGAAATCATCGCTGAGCTGCATGCAGAAATTTCATCACTTCGCAACTTTGGATCAGTAATTAGGTCGCCTGAGCTCTCAAAGGTCAACACTCGTCGTGGAGCGCAGAATGTGTCAATTGGCAGTTTTGAGTCAGCTAATACGAGTGCGTCACAAACTGCCGATATTGCTGACAAAGCTCCGGTCGCCAGCGCCGCCGTCGTCGCCCGCACGTCTGCACTGACCGCTGTGACGTCAAACGTAGGTACGTCAACCCCGGCACGTGCCTACGCTGGTTGTGTCGTTGAGGGGAAAAATACAAAGCGACCAAATGAAAAAGGGGTTACAAAGAAGCTCTGTATATCTACCATTAAGGATAGTAGGACAAAGCCGAAGGTGAATGTCGACAGGGATGGCTTCGTGATGGTGCAGAGAAAGAAAAAGAAGCCAACCCAAAAACAAGTGCGGCACTGCACCGACCGGACCGAACCACCTGCTGTCCGTCCTGCTGCACCCGTGACGCCGCTCTACGTGTCCCGACTGCATTACTCTACAAAGGCCGAGGAAATTGTAGAGTGCATACAGATCAAGACGAAGTGGACTTTGAGAGTTGTGAAGTTGGAATCACGTCACAACGTGAGTTTTAACTCCTTTGTGGTGAGAGTGCCAGCTGAGCACCTTTCAAAATTCACTTCACCAGAATTCTGGCCTAAGGGAGTTATATTCCGCCGATTCCGTGGCCGGATACCGGATCCTGCGCAATGCACGGCGCCGATACTGCTGAACAAGCAGTAATCGTGTATAATTTTGGTTATATATTCCCAAGTAACATAAAGGCGTCATATAAGAGCTCTATAAGCGAGTTTGCGCCTCTTTTAATGTATGAAATCAGGCCTATAACAGTACTATAAGCGCTTATACGCCCAGAAAAAGGCGCACTTTACATGACTAAAGAGTGACGTAGTAGCTTTGTAATAGCTCTATTGAATTTCATATAACTTCTTTAACAGTCATGTAAAGTCGCAGCTTGTCACTCATAAGTCCTATAATAGTGATCAAAACGTCTTTACATCACTCCTTAGCGTTATAATGGTTACAAAGATCACATTACATCACAACTTAGACCTATAACAGTGCGCAAAACACTTTTATACAACACTTTATATAACAAGATGAAAACAGCGCATCGCACGACAAGTTTAATTATTCCTCTGGAAAAAATAAAGGATTCTACTTTTATATTTCTACGTTACCGTAATGGCGTAGCTAGGTATTGTTGCGTATTGAATATAGGTGTTGTGGTGTAATTGTACAGTCATAGAAAGTGCGGTGCAAATTTTACCGAGTAACTAGTACGATGTGTGTGTTTATTTTTAAATGCGCCTTCATTTTGACGTCGATTTACTAGTTAAATTATGCAAAAAAATGTGATTTGCCATCTTGCATCTCTTATATGACTAGTTAGTAATGTAAGGATTGAAGAATAAATGGAGGTTGATGAATTAGGGTTCCTTACAGACATACGAAAACCACATTTTAATTTTATTTACTTACCTATCACGATTTCCTAAACTTTTTAAAACATAAATCTGTCTTTGTTTTAGGGTGCCATATAGAAATAAATATGTATATGGATGTTGACTGCTTTCTGACGAAGGATCATTTTACCCTTTCTTTGCCGGCGTGGCCTTGGAAAGAAACCCATTTCATATTATCTTAACATTGTATCGGGTGTGGGCACGTTAATAGTGAAATATTGCCAGAACACTTCAAATTTGAAAATACTAATATTTACTTTTTACCATGGTTGAATTTTTTTTAGGTGTCAATTTTGTAATTATGCAGCAGCATACGACCATTATATGATTGACGAATGTGAATTTTGTGCACATCTTCAATAAAGTCGCTGCCGCCGCCCGCCGCGCCGCCGTCAACTCTGATTACATACTACATACATCAATAAACTGATTACATTATTAATACCTAACCTACGAACCGTCTTCAATTCAAGAGACAAATAATTGAAAGAGTGAATACCCTACCCCTACTCTACCCCTACCCCTACCCTACCCTACACTACCCCTACCCTACCCCTACCCTACCCTACCCTACCCCTACCCTATTTGTCGGCGCCCTCGTCATCGGAATAACTCCCTTTAGAACTAAATGTATCGCTTTCTGCTTGATTGGGTTCTAAAAAAATCGAAGCTCCTACGGAACCCTCACTGCTTTCATAGGTACGTGCTTTGTTTATGTCGAAGTTTTTGAAACTGATAGTCGAAGCTAAACTGTTTTCATTGCATCGTTTCAATACTTTCCTCCGATAATTACCACTTCTTTTAAAACGTTTCCAATCTTTGTAATCCATAATTAACTCTATTAATTTTAATAATTTTACTGTGATGTGACTCTGAGAAACATCGACTGTGTAAAAGTACCAATGCAACTGTTATAACACGTATTAGAGATATAGTGTCGCACTCGCTGCCAAAATGTCAAAGTTTAGCACTATAACAGCAGCAATTAATACATTTATAACACAACACATATTTAGAACTATAAGTGAACAAGGCCCGCAATCTGGAAGCTACATAATGATGTAAAATGATTTACAAAGCTGTTATACAACAACAGAGATATAACAGTTACCGCGAATCTTTAATGTGACCAATTAGAAATAATAAGTTATGTGAAGAATTGTTATAACGCTAACTTGATCTATAGACGTAGAGACCGCATTCATTACATCACTAAACTATAGAAGTGTCTTTTTTTAACTAATAGCACTATTTAGGCCTATAACCAAGTTTAAGACAACATTTATACAAGATAAGTTGTCATATAACATTGGCATTGAAAGCTGTTATAGCGCAGTGTTAAAGCTGTGTTATCATTTATAATATACGGCATTATATGATTGGTTAATATGACTAATTAGCATATAGAGCTAAATAGTGACAGAAATTCCATTACATCATAGTTAGGTGACAAACAGCTTCTTATAGAGCTTCTTATACGGCTGTTTAATGATATAATTTAAAATTACATGACTCTTTGTTACTTGGGTTTTAATTGTTTATGTAAAGTATTTTATATTATGTATCTTTGTTACCTGAAATAAATGAATAAATCAAAAATAAAATCAAAAATGGCCGGTCTGTATTCATAATGCCCGACTCAATTGGGCAATGTGATTAAAACAGCATGATTAATCACTTTTCCCGGCCATTATGAATAATGCCCACCCTATCTTGGGCAAAGTAATAAAATAGGTGAACTGTAGTGTTTTTGTTTATTAAATGAAATTAAACTTACACAATTTTATATGAGCAGCGCAAAAGGTACTTGGGAGGTAAAAAAAACCTAAACCTAAACCAATTTATTACATTGCCCGGCTACAAGTAGGGAATTATTCATACTGCCCGGTCCAAGTGATAAATTCAAGTTATCTCACTTATTACATGGACCACGGGCCGTCAGGCATTATTAATAATGGCCGATCAAAGTGATAAATTAATCATTATGCCCATCGCTCTTGGGCATTATTAATAATGGCCGGTCCTTATTAATAATTCCCAGTTAACCACGTTGCCCGTAACATATACATACATTAAATTATTTATTTAAATACAATACAGCGTTTGCTCAGGACTTATTTCGCGCAAATTTCTCTATACAAACGTTAATTCCTCTTTTTATCTCTTCAGGGACTCAGAATTTAAAAGTAAATAATCACCCTTTCTTAATGTCTTGGGTAACTAATGAATATGGACTCCAAATTGTAGGTTTCCTGGACTAAATATGAACCACCTATAAATAAGTCACAATAATAAAATAGTTTAAACGTAGAAGGCTAGAAGATGGCAGAAAGTAAAGTATACTTACAGATGGTTTTCCAGAAGCATCAAAAGCTTCTTTGGGTGGCTTCAAGCGGGTCAACATCTTGTAGGTCTCCAAGTTTCTAAAAAAGCTGCGCCCGCGCAGTTGCACTGCTAGATCCCAGTTTTTATCTTCCATGGCCTAAGTGTGTTATCAAAGAATGAGATTTAAAAAGTGCTGAAGTAATTATCGCTTTAAATTATTAGTGATAAAGCTAACAAATATTAAGCCACTACTAGTTTACACATATGTGGTGTTTTATAAGCTGGTTAAGAGATAAAATTAGATATTATAGAAAAAATGGAATTAAATGGGCGCGTTAGTTGCAAAGTTTTTAAGGAGATCAATTTAATAGACGATTTACACTATGATGAAAATGGACTCAAATAAGACTTTTAATTTTCTGTGATTGTCTCTTAAATATCTCGACATTATTATCTATAATCAAAAAGACCAGTTCAACAAATACCTGAGCCACAGCTTTAGTGCGTCGCACACACTCCATGAGTGGCAGGCGGACGGCTTGGTTGCCGTCGAGGGTGACTACGCATGGTTCGGTATCAGGACTCGCTTCCATCAAAGCCATCACCGCCTCGGCGCCCATACGACAACCCTGCGTAATAATAAATCCATTATTTTTTAAGAGGCAAATGTCTTCTATCCACCTAATGTTAAGTGACATAGGGATCCAAGGTATAGCCGGCCCACTCTGCTTCCCCCAGTGAGTTCTGACGAGCAGTATTATTCTGTAAGGTGTACTCTTTCAGTCGAGCATTTAATTTCAGTCATTTTATTTTTAGCTATAAACGCATAAACGATATAGGTACTATAATCACTTGATCAAGTAGCGTTATTTTTTTATTTATTACCGTTCCTATTTATCTGATGCATAGGTACAATCAGTGTCGGTGCAAGGCTGATATTTTATGCGGGTGAGATACTTTTATCGAGGCCTTACAATGACTTTCATTAGACACTCGGATCGCATGTAAAGTGTTATATGTGTAGACGTATTACAGCTGGTAGTATAGGCCTTTGAAGCCTTTGAGGCTGCAGGCGATGGCCTACACTGCACAAAATTAACGCCGCTTCTGACTAGAAAGTCATTTAATATACAACCTACAGCTGTATTCCAAACTTACCAGGATCCTATCGAAAGCGGATGGGGAGCCTCCTCGCTGCACGTGACCGAGGACAGTGATTCGCGTGTCTTGTTGCAGATTTTCTACCACCACCTTCTTAACGAACTCGGCGGTAATGGGTTTGCCCTCGCGGTCGATGGCTCCCTCTGCCACGATGATAATGTTCAATCGCTGTCCCGACTTCCTTTCCTGTACCATTTTATAATAGAAGAATGTAATTTAAGAACCTATTTTAATAAATTAAAGGTTTTTTGGACATTGGATTTACGTTCTGGACATATAAAACTTAAAAAAAAAGGTGCACATTCAAGAATCACAATCTATAGAACCAGACTTGTTGAAGTTTTTCTGTTATTTAGTTTACATGTTGGTGTACAAAGGAATGTTGGTCATTACTGTTAGTATGTAAAGTAAAAGGAATAATTATTTAAACAATAAGTGCAAAACTAACACAAATAATAACAAGAACATCATGACAAGTTTCAGACAAACAAACATTAATTAAAACTGTGTGTGACTTTGAACTAGTACAGAGTACAATATCTGAGTAGCTTTAATGAAAGCAGATTAAATAACAATTATTGGAAGCAATTGCAAATAAGACAAACTTTATGCATTCTGTTGATGAGCGGTTACAATAAATGTCATGGTCAATTGGAATTAATGTTCGTACGAAATAATGAATCAAATCAAGATACTTATATAGTTTTATTTACACCCTGTTCCAGTCATGAGTTGAATAAATATATAACAGTAACGAAAACATACTAAAAAACAAAATAAATCAGGTAAGTCATCAGTCAATCATAGTGAGAAATATATGTGCCACAAAATAGAACTTGTGATATTTTGTGAGTCAGTGTAATTAAATATATCTTGTGCATAGTGCATTCAAAATAGTGGTAGTCATTATTATTGAGAAGCTCAATCATCATCAATATTATAATCTTAACATATCTTCATCCAATGTCTTGTTTTAATAATCAGCGTTATAGTTGTAAAAAGCTTATCAAGAGATTGCAGATTGAGTAGCACTGTACATGCTATTCAATGAAGCCTGCGTACCTGTGCCAACCGTTTGCAAAGCTTTTCAACCCAGTTATTTGGGACAGGGTCCTCGGGAATGAATACTTGATCCGCCTCACTCGCCAGAGCGGCAACTAATGCCAGATAACTGCAACAAGCAGCGCCCGTAATGGTCCATGCAAATGCTCCCAAATTTACTCAAAACAAATGATGAAAATTGTAATTTTCTATATAAATTTTATGTATAAAAACGCCAATGGATCTGCCAATTCATATTGATGAATGATATGCCTAACCATGTAAGCGATCCTGCTCCCATATAAAAAAAAGGGAAATCCTTGCCTCGGTAATTTTTGCACACAACTTTTTATCCCAATTTGGAGGTGCTGGGTCTTCGCAAATAAAACTATAAGTAGCGTCCGTACATAGAGCCGTGTACACTGCAAGAAAACTAAACGCATATGTGAATTACGGAATGAAGTAAATGCAATGTCAAGGATATACTAAATTCTAAAAGAAGTGTAAAAAGGGGATATAAGACGGAGCCAGATCTTGCCTGTTCCAATTTATCACAAAGTTTAGTTTGCCAGTCAGCTGGTGGTGGTGATTCTGGGATAAATACAAAATCCGCTTCAGAAGCCAAAGATGTGACCACAGCAAGATATCTAAATAAATAACAAATAATTAGAAAACCTAAAAATTTTACAGAATTGGCATGTATCCATTTTATGTATTCAAAGCAATATTAAATTTTAAAGGTGTTGAACCATACCCCATAATATTTACAAAACAAAAACCTACAGAAGCAATGAGTTTCAAATGATATTTGAAAGGATTTTATGTTAATACAAATACATTATATATTTTTGTCTTCATAATTACTAAAAGATGGCAATTTATATCCATTTGAGCTAGTATAAATTTGCATTTGTTAGTTAAAGCATTAACATAAATATGATTAAACATCTTAAGGATCCCAAAACTGTAGAATTATCTAAATAAATATTATAATTGCCTAAATTTACCATAGCCATAGTTTTATGTTTTTGATCTATATTTCAGAATTGTTAATCTATTATTATCGAGGTTCAAGTAGCCAATATTCTGGTATGAAACCTATAGATGGATCTAAATAAAATAATTATACAATTAATTAAAAAAAAAACACTTTTTAATAGAATTACCACCAGCCTATTGGATGCCACTCCATGACTGCCTCTCAATGCCATGTACACCAAGCCCATTAATTAGTATATATTTATATTGTTTTTATCATCAAATATGAATAACAGTATATATAGGGAACAGTATATATCATATATTTAGGATTCAGTTTTTGAACATTAATGAAAATGTTCATTTTGTGTTTTTCTTTGACTTATTTACTAAGTCGGTGCACTTGTTGTATGGCTGGCATTGCTATTCAAAAGGTTATGCCTGTTTAGATTATAAGCAATATTGTTTGTAGTAACTATTTTGGTAAAATTATTGTTTGTAACATAACTTTTTGTAATAATATAGGCAATCTAAATTAAAAGAATAAAACTACTCTTATCAAGAGCTGCTTCTACATGAGATAATGTTATCATCTCAATTGATATGTCTAACAACGGACAATTCTATTTTTTAATAAAAGTTAAAAAAAAAACAAATAAACAAGAAATATTGGTTAATGAAAAATAAGTTTTTACGATTCTTACCCACAATGTCTGCCCATAACCTCCATAATAAATGTTCTTTGATGGGAGTATGCAGTACTGACTATAGCATCAATAGCTTCTATGATGCGATGAAGGGCAGAGTCTGTGCCTATTGTCATATCTGTACCACAGAAGTCATTATCAATTGAACCTACCTGTAAGGGAATTATTATAATAGGCTATATTGGATCTTAATAAGTTGAATACTATTGCCTCATAATAATTCAAGTTTCTAATAAATCATTTCACTACATTTCATCACCCATACAGCAAAAGTAGGGTTGGTAAGTAATTTATACTAAAGTATAATTGCTTTAATGTACCAATATATTAATATAAATATGAAAATAATATTCACCATCCCAGCAATATGCAGGTGTTTGTACTTTTCCCTTTGGTCTTTGGTAATCTTGTTATTTTCTAACAATTCATCAAGTAACACAGACCATTCTTGGCGGAATAAGTTGGCACCAGTTAAGGAGCCATCACCACCAATTACTACCAAATTGGTAATGCCTCGGGTCACCAAGTTGTAGGCTGCCTTAAGACGGCCCTCTCTTTTCCTGCAGGGAAAAGTTGATACAGTTTATAAACATATCATATACTTAAGGTACTAACCAGAAGTGATGTGGTCAATAATGTTTTCATTATAAACAAAAATAAAATATCAACTTACACAAAATCCATGCAACGGGCTGACCCAATAATAGTTCCACCTTTGTGAATGATAGAACTAACTGAGGACCAGTTGGCTTCTTCAATATTATCGCCTCCATCGACCATACCCTGGTAACCCTCACGAATGAAGTACACCTTGCAACCTAAGTATATACCCATTCGCACTACAGATCTCACAGCAGCGTTCATTCCCTGGGAGTCTCCTCCGCTGGTGAACACTGCTAGGCCTTTCCCCTTGTGGGTGCCACGGCCGATAAATTTTTGCGTGGCCACTTCCATCTTCAAAGAACCAGCTTATCCCAACACCTACAATCATAATATTACCATTTTTACTGAATTTACCTATCACAGCACGGTTTTACTATCACTATTATAATCTTGTAACTTCACCAAAACAATATTGTTTGATCCCAGACGCCAAATAATTATCTACGTACCAAAAAATATTATTAAAATCACTGAATTCAAATCTTGTACTTCACCAAGGTGACCTTTCGTGAATGACAACTTAATGACATTGTCATTGAATTGACACTTTGATAGTCATGTCATTGAAAATAGGGGTGGACCCAAGTGTATCTGTCTTTATTGTAGGACGATATAAATGTATTTTTATAATTTTCGCTAAAATTAACTATAAATTAATATAGTCGATATTAAAAAAAATGCAGCAGATGTCACCAGACTTTTTTATTTTATTTTAATAAAAATATATTGATTTGTGGTAAGTCATGTTACTTTTCACCCCAGTATTCATTTTCATTACTATACCGGAGTATAGACGATGTCGATAATTTTATAAATAATCTCTAATATCTCCCACAGAGTCAACCGCACTTGAGTCAAAAAAAACAAGGCGATTGAGTGATGTGTTGTAATATTTTCTATGAATAAAGTTGTTGTTGATATTATTGCTTTGATAAATTACTTTACGAGTACGATAATCTTCTAATTCACTTTCTTCAAGCTCATGTTTTATATTTATTTCAATAGAAGATATTTTTTTTCAGTGTTTTCCGTCATCTTTATTTTATCATAGCATCCAGCAACTATCAAATCTACAAAATGTCTGCGGAATCTGATATGGAATATTCGGACAACGATGGAGATGACTACGATTATTACGGAGGACTAGATGACTGTGACATGGAGGCTATCGATCGAACTAAATCAGACCCTGAATATTTTTTATTCACATGCTTAAAAGTAGAAGAAGTAGAAAAACTGTTGAATGAATCAATAGAATTGTTAAGCAATAGCCTTCAGATAACGCCTTCACTAGCCAAGGTTTGTTAACCAAGTCCTTTATTTTCTATATATAATTATAACTTAAAAAAGTTATATTATTCATATAAACATGTCAATTTCACATTTTAGGTAACCCTTCATGCCTATGAATGGAATGCTCAAGAGATTATAAATAAATATAAGGAAAATGCGAATGAGGTGTTAGTATACAGCCATGTGAAACCACGAATGCCTTCAGTGCAGGCAGGCTCCAGCCGGATCTGCTGTGCAGTGTGTGCTAACACACCTCCATTATTAAAATATAGTGCCCTTGCTTGTGGACATTATTTCTGCAATGACTGTTGGGCAATGCATTTTGAAGTACAAATTATGCAAGGTTGGAAGCATGTTTATTTTATTATTATGCATTAAATTGTAGACATATATATTATAAGCAATAAGTTCTTGTTTCAAAATTAGAGGCTTCAATTGAAATTTGCATTTCAATATATTTGTCTGAAGTTGTACAACACTTCTGTACATCTATATCTGTTAAAATATTTCATAACAACAAGTAAATTAACATTTACTCACTTTTATATTAGGTTTATCATATATTCATATCTATATACTTACAACAATTAAAATCATTATGAAATAACTCCTAACAATCTAAGACTGATATATTTTATGCTGTATAATTGTGTGTGAAATACTTAAAAATCATACTGTAGAATTTAATTTTTATCTTGTAGAAATCTTCAGTTGGATTGGATTTAGTTAGACAAACTAGAACTAACACACAACATGTCACTTTTGAGACATTCATATTAAATTACAAAAAAAATATTTATATCACATTGCTATTTAAAAAATAAATGCTGCTTAAATAGATAAACTCAATATAGCTACTGGTACGAATTTTTTATAAGTAATAACATATAATGGATCCGCAGTTCATGAGTTTTTAAGACAATGCAATACTTATTTATGATTGTTCACAAAAAATAATTGTCTGTCCCTTACTTTTAGGAGTATCTAATACAATTCAGTGTATGGCTCAAGATTGTGAAGTCCGTGCACCTGAAGACTTTGTTTTGTCTCATGTGACTAAGCCAACTTTGCGTGACAGATATCAACAATTTATGTTCAAAGATCATGTCACATCACATCCTGAACTTAGATTTTGTCCAGGTCCAAATTGTCAGGTGAGCACTCTATAGGTAATATATCTTTTCTATGCTGTGTATAAATAAATGTTAATATCTCTCAAGCCAATTATATATATATTACAAATACATACATGAATAACTATAAAAAAATTAAATACATAATTAGTACAAGTGAATACATGTTTTAAATGAGGATACATAATTAAACTTAAAAAAGATATAATATCCTTTATTGTATATAATTGTTTATTACTTAATTTTTTTGATAACAAAATGTTTAATGGGCTTTCCTTCGATGTCTAGAAAATGTTGTATTATATGGTGACACAGTACCACATACAGAAAATATTTCGGAATTAAAAAAGTAAGCACTTTTTCTGTATTTGTTTATATAGCTAATTATGGCTTGGAAATAAAAACATATATAATACAAATTTAAGTATTTATTAATAATGATTTCCACCTCATAATAAAGTTCTTTAAGAAAATTCAAACAATTAAAATGGGATATACAATACTTATTTTTACAAGGTGATTAAGTAATAGTGGGTCATGTAATTTTTATTTCTTGTCCAGTGGATATTTCGAGCCTGGAGCCGTGAAGGCGCGCGGCGTGTGGAGTGCCAGGGCTGTGAATTGTTGACGTGTTTTTCTTGCGGCGCTCCTCACCATGCGCCTACTGACTGTGCTACTATCCGGCGCTGGCTCACCAAGTGTGCCGATGACTCTGAAACAGCTAACTATATCAGTGCCCACACTAAAGTAATGAAAACAAATTTTTAATTTTCTTTTATACATATAGATTTATTTAAGTTGAAATGTTCGCACTTCAGGTATTTAATAGACAATTTTACCAAACATGGTTTTTCTTATATATTTTATTAACATATTATTTACTTTGCAAATTTAAAAAACTGTGCATATCTAAATTTTATTCTGTTTGCATTCTATTAAAAATCTGAGTGTATACAGAGGATCTTAACTTCAATAAGCTTTTAGGAATTAATGAACATAGATCTGTTATTTCCTTTTACATTCACAAAATAAAGAATCTACTATTCAATTAACAGATTAAACAAACCATTTCCACCGAAGTGTCCGTTAAATACCTTAATTCAAATATCATTTATTCTGTTAGAATGGTAACATTTATTTGGAATCGTCATATTTTTTTCCCTATTGTGCAATGTGTGATATGACAACTTCTGAGAAACAAATTTTTACATAATTTTCTATTTTACATTGTAATTGGAGCGACTCAATCCCAAGCATTTTTGTCACTAAGATAATCAGGAATGTTGTAATAAACCCTGCTACAAAATTTGGCTTTAATAGTTGTTTCAAACTTATTTATTAACCTTATACATTATATATACAGGTATATAGGTTTCAGCAGTTTCTTATATAATAATTTCTTTACAGGACTGTCCTAAGTGCCAGATATGCATAGAGAAAAATGGAGGATGTAATCATATGCAATGTGGAGCATGCAGGCATGATTTTTGTTGGGTGTGCCTTGGAGATTGGAAAACCCATGGTTCTGAATATTATGAGTGTAGCCGTTATAAAGAGGATCCTAATTTGTCCAATGACTGTCAGCACGCTCAAGTAAGCATCAAGGAAATCTTTGTTCGATTTGTTTTAGTTATTTTGATTATAAATACCATTGTTTCATTAATATTTAGTGTTTGTTGTCTTACCAAATTATGTCCTTTATGTTTACAGGCAAGAGAAGCTTTAAAAAAGTATTTGCATTACTATGAAAGGTGGGAAAATCACGCTCGATCTCTTAAATTAGAAGAACAAACACTATCACGATTAAAAAGCCGTATTAATGAAAAGGTAAGATCTAATATTATGAAGTAAAGCATCAGAGAAAACACTTAATTAATATTACTAAGGACCAGGCCGCAATATATTTAAATAGACTAGACAAGAAAATAAGAGTATAAAAATATCTAAAATATAAAAACAATAAAACCTGATAAAATATTAAAAATAAATAAAACCAGCCAGTACAATAACATAAATAACTATAAAAAGGTTGGTTAATCTATAACAAATATAGTCATCATTACTCCTGTATATTGCATTTTGTAGTTAAAACATTTATAAAATCAGTTAAGTTGTAACTGGAAGAAAATTGTCTTTTTTTCCTACCAAATTAACTATTTTTCATAACTCAAATGAAATCGAATATTTTCCTCATTAATAGTACTGTCATGTTGTATGTGTTGCCATTTATTTCCTCCAAGGAAAAAGAATATTCAGGGTGTGCAATTATTACTTGATTTAATTTATTGTTTTTTCTCAGGTTATGGCTGGTAAAGGAACTTGGATTGATTGGCAATACCTTTGGGACTCCGCGAAATTGTTGAAGCGGTGTCGTTACACTTTGCAGTATACCTATCCTTACGCTTATTATATGGAAGTTGGTCCACGCAAGGAGCTCTTTGAATATCAGCAAGTTAGTAATTGAATTTTTTTACTAATCTTTTATACAGTTTCTTTTTTAATAGCATTGATTGCGTTTTACTGAGCTACTACTGATATTGAAGCACGACTTGAAATGAGCTAAAAAAAGAATTTTGATATCTAAATAGTATTAATTAATTTATATCGTCAGTTAAGAGCAAATTATAGTTTAGAACCACAAAGGTTCTAAATTATGTGTATGTTATATAGTCGCTATCATATTTTATAAGATAATAATATTTTTAGGGTACCATACCATACCCAAAGGGTAAAAACAAATCGTGAAAAATGTACTACAGTACTATTTAAATGAAAATGTTTATTTCAGGCGCAGTTAGAAGCTGAAATTGAAAATTTATCGTGGAAGGTTGAGAGAGCCGAAACTACTGATAGAGGAGATTTAGAAAACCAAATGGATATTGCTGAAAAAAGACGAACTACTTTACTTAAAGATTTTCTTGAATTTAATATCAACGCTTCAAGTAGTAAAGTATAGTAATGCGAATCTCAATATCTCTTAATGAATAGGTACTACATATTTATAGCTAATAACACGTCGACACATGAGTTAGTTTAATATTTGTGAAAGCTAGTATCTTTTTGTTCTGCCAAAGTATATTTATTAACATGACTTTGCAATAAAAATAGTAATAATCAAGACTACTTTTTTTTTATTTCATTCCTTGAGCATAATATCGATTCGAAAATTCATCAGAAGGATCCCTACAAAGATTATAAAATCCAAAGTAACTATGTCTATCTGTTATGCTTGCACGCCTAAACTACTGAGCTCATATAGGTGTAAAATTTGTTACACTGATAGACTACACCTTGGGATGTAGGATATTTATTATTACGAAAAATGGTGTCTACAATAACTATTCAACGTGACCGAAGTCGCAGATAATAATATATGTACTACAATATTTGTTTCATTCAGATTCGGAAAGAAAATTTTATCCCATGCAGAAAACCGATTTTCTGACCTTATAAGCCACATTATACCAATTTTAATACATATCAAAAGAGGTTTCTTTTTTTTTTTATAAAATCATAACTGTTTATTTTAAAATACTAGCGGCCCGCTCCGCGTTCGTACGGGTGGACTTTTATAGCCCATGTTACTCAGGGATAATGTTGCATTCTAATGGTGAAAGAATGATCGAAATCCGTTAAGTAGTTTTGGAGTATATTCGAAACAAAAATACATACTTTTTCTTTTATAATATTAGTATAGATCAAGGAAAAGATACATAATAGTAGGAGAGCTGGTTGGTACCAATTTTTGGGTAGGTATTTGAGGCAACCTGAAAACTTAGCACATACCTCTCCTACTATACCCCAACATGGAACTGTAGAACTGGCTGATGAGTAGCGGGGCCAAGACCCCTCATTATTTTAATGTTTGAAATTATTAAAAATATATTTGAGGCAGCATGAAATTTTTATATGTTAGAATTAAAAAAATAATAAGCCAGCGGATTTTTTCGGAATTTTAACATTGCTAGATGCATGCAAACTAGGTATTTAGCAAAAATATAAAAATATGTAAGTATTGAGAAAGTTGCCTCAATAGGTACATATTTTTTAAAGAGTATTATTTATATCTATAAAATAAGATTTTTAAAAAGAAATAGCTTTTGCCACATATATATTTTTTCCTAACATAAAAAATATAAAAATGTTTGGGGTCGAGTTAGCCCCGTTACTCACCAGCCAGGTCTGCTGTTTTGTGTTGGGGTATAGTAGAAGAGAATATGACAAGTCTTCAGCTTGCCTCAAATACCTACAAAAAGTGGTGCCAGCTTTCGAACTATAATGAAAATATTCAAATAAATAAAATAATGTATAAATGAAAACATCCGTTGAAAAATATCATTGCTCGGAAAAGTGATCGACCATGCATTTCTGGTCTCTTACATGCCAACAGTCGGGCCGACACACCTAATGATGTTGAATTATAAAAATATATTTTTAATAATAAGTACAAATAGAATATGAAATCCATATATAGTATTTACTACTTAGCTGAGTTTATACTTATACTGACTGGTTCCAGTCACCCCATTTTTATTAATGTATAATTTACAAGTCGACTAAAATTGACTCTATGCGGTCTCTAGGAATGCACTATGGTACACACTTATAGAGTCATCGACAACTATTTGGCACTGCACTAGTAGCCAACAAAATGGCTACCACGAATGATTCGAAGGCGCCTGTGCGCCAAGTAAAAAGAGTGCAATTTGGAATACTATCTCCAGATGAAATCGTAAGTATACTTTTATGCCCCTTTAAGTAGCAAGGATTCGTAAAATTAAACAATCTTAGCGGGGGACAGGCGTCAAAATTGGTAATCACCTTCTGCTGAAGTGGCACGCAGTTTGTGTGCTTTGCATGTATGTGCCTTGAGTCGTTTCCCCTTTCACCACAGTTAATCATAAATTTAATTAATAAGATGTTTGAAAGAATCGTTATTAATTATAAATATAGGTATGTCTACCATTTTTATTGAATAGAATATGTTAATATTGTTGCTCAACAATTAGGCTCGACGGATACAGTTAAGCATGCTATATATTTTATGTGTATGTTATAATTTTGCGGACCGTGGGGGTTGCATAAAACACATTGACGCAATTATTTTACTTATCCTATAGATCGGCACGTCTAGATAGTAAAAATCAAATGAATGGAATAAGTAAATAAGAACTATAATAGATACCTAATTGTTTACTGATTTATCCCTCAACTATACGTTTATACATTATGAATATGTATAAACGTTACTAAGCGTCATATCAACAATTGTTGTTATCCAAGCTATTCTTATACATGGTCAGATTGTTACTGTTTAAATCTGTCTCTATTGCAATATTATATTATTTTCAGCGACGGATGTCAGTCACTGAAGGGGGCATTCGCTTCCCCGAAACAATGGAGGGAGGCAGGCCCAAGCTTGGTGGGCTTATGGACCCTCGACAAGGGGTGATTGACCGAAGTTCCAGATGTCAAACATGCGCTGGGAACATGACTGAGTGTCCAGGACATTTTGGACACATTGACTTAGCTAAACCAGTATTTCATATTGGTTTTATTACAAAAACAATAAAAATATTGCGATGTGTTTGTTTTTATTGTTCAAAGCTGCTTGTCAGTCCTGTAAGTGATGTTTTGTTATACTCTCATATAAATGGAGTAAGTTGAAATGTATACTTTATTTATCATCATTAATTTTATGTTTTAGACAAATCCAAAGATAAAAGAAGTAGTAATGAAATCAAAGGGTCAACCTCGTAAAAGGTTGACTTATGTATATGATTTATGTAAGGGTAAGAATATTTGTGAAGGTGGTGAAGACATGGATATAGGCAAAGATATGGGCAATAATCTAAATAAAGCCAAGGCCTCTAGTCACGGAGGTTGTGGTCATTACCAGCCATCCATTAGGAGACAGGGTCTTGATCTAACAGCTGAATGGAAACATGCCAATGAAGATACTCAAGAAAAGAAAATTATTATTACTGCAGAGAGAGTATGGGAAATTCTTAAACATATCACAGGTACGATAGTTTAAATAGTATATTTTTTATTGAGTTTGTTTCTTGTCAAAGGTTAACATTTCTAATGTAATTATTCAAGGCAAAGGCAATGCAGACAATGTTAACCTTAAGTAATGTTATTCTTTTTCTCCTATATTGTTTGTTTATATGTATATCAAAATATTAGATGTTACTTACTGTATTTTTTTTCAGATGAGGAATCTTTCATATTGGGTATGGACCCAAAATTTGCAAGGCCTGATTGGATGATAGTCACTGTACTGCCCGTTCCACCATTGGCAGTGAGACCAGCTGTTGTCATGTTTGGCTCAGCTAAGAATCAGGACGATTTAACTCACAAATTAGCAGATATCATTAAAGCTAATAATGAACTTATGAGGAATGAACAATCTGGTGCAGCGGCCCATGTGCTTGCAGAGAACATTCGGTTGTTACAGTTTCATGTGGCTACATTTGTTGACAATGACATGCCTGGCATGCCTAAGTAAGTACAGTTAACATTGTGTAATGTGTTGTAAGTTTTAGTATTAACACATTGTTTTTCCTCATGTAGAATTTCCTTATTGAAGCATAATATTGGTTTTCCCTTTTTTGTCTTAATACATTTACTTTATAAATGTATGTCATCATATGTTAGGGATAAAAATTAAAATGACATCTTAATTATTAATATTTTGTATTTTCTAGGGCCATGCAAAAATCAGGAAAACCACTAAAAGCTATAAAGGCGCGTTTAAAAGGAAAAGAAGGACGTATTAGAGGCAATCTTATGGGAAAACGTGTAGATTTCTCAGCACGTACTGTCATCACACCAGATCCAAATCTGCGTATTGATCAAGTAGGAGTACCACGGTCTATTGCGCAAAATTTAACATTCCCTGAGCTAGTCACACCATTTAATATCGACAGAATGCAAGAACTTGTCCGAAGGGGTAATGCTCAATACCCTGGTGCAAAGTATATTGTCCGCGATAATGGCGAAAGAATAGATTTAAGGTTCCACCCAAAACCATCAGATTTGCATTTACAACATGGCTACAAGGTCGAACGTCATTTAAGAGACGATGATCTTGTTATTTTCAATCGACAGCCTACACTCCACAAGATGAGTATGATGGGGCACAGAGTGAAAGTGCTTCCATGGTCGACATTCCGTATGAATTTAAGTTGTACCTCACCTTATAACGCTGATTTTGACGGCGACGAAATGAACTTACATGTGCCTCAGTCTATGGAAACAAGAGCAGAGGTAGAGAATATTCACATCACTCCTAGGCAAATTATTACACCACAGGCTAATAAGCCTGTTATGGGTATTGTACAGGATACCCTGACTGCTGTTAGAAAAATGACAAAGAGGGATGTGTTCCTTACAAAAGAACAAGTTATGAATTTACTTATGTTCTTACCAACATGGGATGGTAAAATTCCACAACCTTGTATATTGAAACCACAGCCTTTGTGGACTGGTAAACAAATATTCACCTTGATCATTCCTGGGCCTGTCAATATGATAAGAACTCATTCTACACATCCAGATGAAGAAGATGATGGTCCATACAAATGGATTTCCCCTGGAGACACAAAAGTTGTTGTAGAGCATGGTGAATTACTTATGGGTATTTTGTGTAAAAAATCTCTTGGTGCTTCAGCAGGTTCTCTGCTACATATTTGCATGTTGGAGTTGGGCCATGAAACTGCTGGTCGTTTCTATGGTAATATTCAGACTGTGATTAATAATTGGTTGCTGTTGGAAGGTCACTCTATTGGTATCGGAGATACTATTGCCGATCCTCAGACATACCAAGAAATTCAGCGCGCTATTGTTAAAGCCAAAGAGGATGTAATAGAAGTCATTCAAAAGGCGCACAACATGGAGTTGGAGCCTACTCCCGGTAATACTCTTAGGCAGACTTTCGAGAATCAAGTGAATCGTATTCTTAACGATGCTCGTGACAAGACTGGTGGATCAGCTAAGAAATCTTTGACTGAGTACAATAACCTCAAGGCTATGGTGGTCGCCGGTTCTAAAGGTTCTAACATTAACATTTCCCAGGTTATTGCTTGTGTGGGTCAACAAAACGTTGAAGGTAAACGAATTCCCTTTGGATTCCGTAAAAGAACTTTGCCACACTTCATCAAAGACGACTATGGTCCTGAGTCGAGAGGTTTCGTAGAAAATTCATATCTTGCCGGTCTTACGCCTTCAGAATTCTACTTCCACGCTATGGGAGGTCGTGAGGGTCTTATTGATACTGCCGTAAAAACTGCTGAAACTGGATATATCCAACGTCGTTTGATAAAGGCTATGGAGTCTGTAATGGTCCACTATGATGGTACTGTTCGTAATTCTGTGGGGCAACTTATTCAGTTAAGATATGGTGAAGACGGTTTGGCGGGTGAAACCGTGGAGTTCCAAAATCTACCCACTGTAAAACTCTCCAATAAGGCATTTGAAAAGAAATTCAAATTCGATCCCTCCAATGAGAGGTATTTGAAGAGAATATTTAGTGAAGACATTATCAAGGAATTGACCGAATCTGGATACGTCATTGGTGATCTTGAAAGTGAATGGGAGCAGCTTTGTAAAGACAGAGAGGTACTGCGTCAGATTTTCCCTAGTGGTGAATCTAAAGTTGTACTTCCTTGTAACTTCAAGAGAATGATTTGGAATGCACAGAAGACTTTCCATATCAACAAAAGAATGCCAACTGACCTGAGTCCTATAAAAGTAATCTCAGGTGTCAAAGACTTGTTGAAGAAGTGTGTTATTGTAGCTGGGGAAGACAGATTGTCCAAGCAAGCTAACGAGAATGCTACTCTACTATTCCAGTGCTTGGTGCGCTCTACTCTGTGTACAAAATTCGTATCTGAAGAATATAGGCTATCGAGTGTGGCTTTTGAATGGTTGATTGGAGAAATCGAAACTCGATTCCAACAGGCTCAAGTTAACCCTGGTGAGATGGTGGGTGCCTTAGCTGCGCAATCTTTAGGAGAACCTGCTACTCAGATGACACTGAATACTTTCCACTTTGCTGGTGTATCATCCAAAAACGTAACCCTCGGTGTACCTCGTCTAAAGGAAATTATCAATATTTCTAAAAAACCTAAAGCTCCTTCTCTCACTGTGTTCTTGACCGGTGGAGCAGCCAGAGATGCCGAAAAAGCCAAAAATGTGCTCTGCAGACTGGAACACACCACTCTGCGTAAAGTAACTGCCAATACGGCAATCTACTATGACCCTGATCCACAAAATACAGTTATCGCGGAAGATCAGGAATTCGTTAATGTTTACTATGAAATGCCTGATTTTGACCCTACTAAGATATCTCCATGGTTGCTACGTATCGAATTAGACCGTAAGAGAATGACGGATAAGAAACTTACTATGGAACAGATAGCAGAAAAGATTAATGCTGGATTCGGTGACGATTTGAATTGTATTTTCAATGACGACAATGCTGAAAAGCTTGTTTTACGTATTAGGATTATGAACAATGAAGAAAGTAAATTCCAGGACAATGACGAAGAAACTGTCGATAAGATGGAAGACGACATGTTCTTAAGATGTATTGAGGCCAACATGTTGTCGGACATGACGCTACAGGGTATTGAGGCTATAGCTAAAGTATACATGCATTTACCACAAACTGAAGCTAAGAAACGTATTATAATCACGGAACAAGGAGAATTTAAGGCTATCGCCGAATGGTTATTGGAAACTGACGGTACCTCACTGATGAAAGTGTTGTCAGAACGAGATGTTGATCCAATTAGGACATTCAGTAACGACATTTGTGAAATATTCCAAGTATTGGGTATTGAAGCTGTGCGTAAATCTGTAGAGAAAGAAATGAACGCTGTATTGCAGTTCTACGGTCTATACGTGAACTACCGTCACTTAGCTTTGCTTTGTGACGTAATGACTGCCAAAGGTCATCTTATGGCTATTACTCGTCACGGTATCAACAGACAGGACACTGGTGCACTTATGAGATGTTCTTTTGAAGAAACTGTCGATGTATTGTTGGACGCGGCTAGTCATGCCGAAGTAGACCCTATGAGAGGTGTGTCAGAAAATATCATTATGGGACAACTGCCTAGGATGGGAACAGGTAAGCATGATAACTATAAAACAAATGTCTGTGACAACTTGTATGATCATGATTTTTCATATAAATGTATTATTCCAGGTTGTTTCGACTTGTTACTTGACGCTGAAAAGTGTAAAAATGGTATGGAAATGGGCGGCCTTGGCGTTGGAGGAGTGGGAGGCGGCATGTACTTCGGTGTGGGTACTCCTTCTATGACCCCGTTGATGACACCGTGGTCTACACAGAATACACCTGGATATGGTAGTAGCGCATGGTCTCCTGGTCAAGGTAAGATTTAATTCAATATGGTTATGATGATTTTTTGCTTTAAAGTTTTATTATTTTAAATTAATACCCAAAAGATTCTATCAAAGAACAGTTGGTCTCGCCGATGCGTAGAAGATTCAGCTGAATACGAATCTTCAATAAATTGATTTGAATTTACTTATACCATATTGCATCCCGCGCGCGGTTTCACTCGCGTAGCTCTCGTTCTAGAAGGAACTTCATAATTAAATATAGCTTATGTTAACTCAGGGATAATTTAGCATTCTAATAGTGAAAGGATTATTAAAATCCGTTCAGTAGTTTTAGAGTTTATTCGAAACAAACGTACAAAAATACAAACTTTTCCTCTTTATAATATTATTATAGATTTTCGCTACTCTTGGCTGTAAGAATATTGGTACAAAAATAAATGTATATCTCCACTTGTAGCATTAATTGTACACTGTAAGCTATAAATTGTCTTATTTTTGTCTTCAGTGGGCAGCAGCATGACTCCGGGTGGTCCATCATTCTCACCATCAGGCGCGTCAGACGCGTCAGGCTTGTCCCCAGCGTACAGCGCGTGGTCGCCACAACCAGGATCCCCCGGTTCCCCCGGACCTCCGCTCTCACCCTACACTTCCCCCGCTGGAGCATCACCTTCATATTCCCCAACGAGCCCGGTATACGCGCCAGCATCACCGAGTCTTACCCCTACTTCACCACACTATTCGCCGACCAGTCCTTCCTATTCTCCTACTTCACCCAATTATTCCCCTACTTCTCCCATCTACTCACCGACGTCACCAAGTTATTCGCCGACGTCTCCCGGGTATTCGCCCACATCACCCTCTTATTCACCGACGTCGCCAAGTTATTCGCCTACGTCGCCAAGTTACTCGCCTACGAGTCCCGCATACTCCCCGACGTCACCGAGCTATTCACCGACGTCACCCAGTTACTCGCCGACTAGTCCGTCATATTCACCGACTAGCCCCTCGTACTCGCCGACCAGCCCTGCATATTCGCCTACTTCGCCTGCCTATTCACCATCTTCACCGAGCTATTCTCCTACCAGTCCCGTATACAGTCCGGCTTCGCCGAGTTACTCACCATCGTCACCCAATTACACTCCGACGTCTCCGGCTTATTCTCCAACAAGCCCGTCATATTCGCCGACGTCACCGGCTTATTCGCCGACTTCGCCGAATTACTCACCGTCGTCACCGAAATATTCGCCATCGCCGAACTATTCTCCGACTTCACCATCGGTCGCCGGCGGCAGTCCGACATATTCACCGACAAGTCCACAATATTCGCCCACGAGTGCTCAATACTCGCCAACGAGCCCGGCTTATTCACCGTCGTCTCCACAGCATCCGGGTAGCACACGATACTCTCCGTCGTCTCCGAACTATTCCCCGTCGTCACCAAATTACTCTCCATCGTCACCGGGCTACTCCCCGTCTTCAACCAAATATTCGCCAACTTCACCTACTTATACCCCTACATCACCTAACTATTCACCATCCTCACCAGCATATTCCCCATCCTCTACCGGGCCTACAACATATTCTCCTACTTCACCTAATTATTCGCCTACGTCACCTAGCTATGATGATGGTGACGATTAAATTAAGTTTTATTTCCTTTAGTTTAATTTACCACTATTGTGTATGTTTTGTAAATAGTTTTTAATTTCCCTCTTCGGAAAATTAATTAAATATAAGAAAATACAAAAAAATGATATTTTAGGTCTAGTAAATAAATAAGATTATCTAATGCATATGATACTGTGTTTGTATTTATACCGATCAGATTTCGGTCGGGTCTTGACTTTATCTTGTAGATTGGCAATTATTACTTATTAAATGTATGGCCAATTCAGGCTATAATTATTGTAAGTGACCTTCAAAAATGAATTTGGAACATGTCCGCACAAATATAATTCGGGATACTATTTGTTTTGCCGAATATATCTGGTGACTGAAATAGCTACCGTTCGTATTATTATATTGAATCTGGGAGAATAGTCTTAGTAATTCCTGCTTGATATTAAGTCTAAGCAGTTCTTATGATTCTGATTAAAATTTATAATTTAAAAAACTGAAAACAAGGCAGGTTTGAAAAATCAACCTTTGGACTTATTTAAATGATTCCTTGATAGGAATATTTATTATGGATTACGTTTCACTTAGATTCCAATAAGTTCAATTAAAACGTGACGTATGTATTAGTCCGTTTAAGTACCATATTCACGATTAAAAATATATGCTATTTCAATCAATAAATATGATTATGAAATATGAAAATATTTAGCGAAACTGTCAACTCCCGATAAGTTATTAATTTATAATTTCTTGTTGAAATTTAAAAAAAAACACTAAATATAACTTTGTAAGTAAGTACATTAGTTTTAGAATACCAATTATTATCTTATAATACGATTGTTAAGTATTTTGTGGTGGTAAATAAAGTTACAAAATATTTGTAGAACTTTTATTAATAATTCCCCAGTTTCACCATACTACAGTAATTTTATGATTATTTATTACTATATAAAAAACTGAGCTCGTAATGAAAGAGTAGGTCCGTACATCAAACTATAACAACAGTTTAAAATAAATTATTAAACAACAGTATTAATTAAAATATCACATCAACCTAACACGAATATAAATAATTGATGAGCAAAAGATAACAATATTGAACTAGATATAACATAAAGGTTAATTTCATAAAAATGAGCAATAGATATTTTTTTATTAACTAACTGGAAAGTTTCTACATACCTATAGTTACTTTTATCTTAAACAATTACAAAATACAAACCACTTACTTATTAATATCTATTGTGCTTTTATAAACCTCGAACACAGCCATTTTATATTCTTTATGTTACTTATACACTAAGCGAAATAAATTATTATAGTTAGGTATCATACTTGGTAGGTTGACTATTCTCTGATAGTAAATTATATCTAAGACCTGCGTAATTGTGCTGTCTTTCTAGTTATATAGATACGCCATATGTTCATATTATGTAAAACATGATATGACCTACTTGTAAGAAAAAATACAAACTGGTAACGAATATTATGGAAGCCGTATTTAAGCAGTTTTGTACTTATGACTACGAATTTATTTTCCTCGGTAAATTTCTATGATACGGTCTTGATCGACGTACTCGAAAATGTGAGGTGCATCCATCAGGATGCCGACTGTACCGGCTGTGGTCACGATGAAGAATATGTACAGCTGTAGCCTGTCGATCACCATTGCCACGTACTTCCAATCCTCGCGAGTCTGAAATTTTAAGGATTATTATTAAGTACATTATTTTATGAAGGGAGCAGAGCTGCTAAGACCAGATTATTTTACGGGATTTTTTTGCAAACGCTAATTGACCCGCCACTCGGGTGCACGGGCATAGCTACAACCTATACTAAGACGCGACTCGGATGGGATTCGAGTTTTGGGCATATGAGCAAAATTTCGTTCGACTACTTAGAGAGTCTCTTGCTGAACCTACTGAAAGTGTTAATCTTTAATGAACATTTATTTTGCCTTAACGTACTGAGCTGAGTACCTATCGCAGCAATGTACCCAACTCCATCAAGTAACTGGTGCCGATCAGCAGTCTTACCTAATACTGCTGATACATACATAGGTACCTCCACACATACGGGATATAGAGCGCCATCATCATTTATTTGGAATTCGGTATGATTTAGCTACCTCAGATCCTACTTCTAGAAAATGTTATTTTCTAATTATGAAATCCGTATAAAGTTAAAATAAATACTAGACTTACCTGTATGTACAGATCCTCGTTTCGAAGATGTTCTGCGATGAACTCCACTGCCTCAGTCGCCTTTGCTGCCTCAGGCGACAACATTAGCGAGTCGGAGCTCTCGGACTCCCTTCGTTCCCCTCCCAGGCCTAGCCCTCCAAGGGCGCCTAGTCCGCCCAAAGCGCCTACTTCGCCCCCACCAGCCGCGCGGTTGATCTTGCAGTTCGGGTGATGCAAATCCGACATCTCCATAGCCTCCATTTTGCTTTGATTCACACCAATTGCACTAAGAAATTAGTATATTGCCAAGGTTCACATTATATCTACATATTATAAAAGATTATTTATTTGGGCAAAGATCAAATCACATCATCAAAACACGATATTATTCGTGTTGGACTTTAGTGGGTGGTGCTGTACCTACCTAGTATTATAGCCCATTCATTGGTATGTTGCTAATATTCGTAGATATAGTCTATATCTACATATTATTAGATGAAGAAAAACTTTTGATCCCTTTAAACATTTTTGGAATTTGTAAAGATAAATTTTGTATGAATTAAGTATGCAAAAAGAAGCGGAGTGTATTTTGAGTCAATATCTACATACTGATTTTTGACTACAACTACCAACGTTAAGTTACACGTATTATTTCAACACTCTGTATTGGATAGATATTAGTCAGTGCTATATTGTCTTACCTTATGTGCTTAGGCAAATCATGGGGTGCAGCGGCATGGGGCGGAGCTCCCATTCCCGGCATCTCCATCATCCATCGTAGTCGTGTTTTCCTTGGACGTCGCATAAGCAGCGCGGCAGGCAGATAGTGTAGAAACACACTTCGAATCCATAGCGGCATCCTACACAAAATTACGAGGTTCAGGGTATTTATAGGAATTGTTTTATACTTGACCCACACACATCATAATAACGCAAATATTGATCTTAGTTTTGATTACTCGTGTCCCTTGTGTGAAGTCAAATATTCGTGAAGATTCCGGTTCTTCTTGTGAATTCTTAAGCACGTTGCTACCCTATTAGTAGTCATACCAAAGTTTCATTGCTATATGTGTATCATCAGGCATTAGTAAGTAAAGTAACTAGTTTTCTTGTTACTTAATTAACTCACTATGCTATTTTCATAAGCAACGGAGAGTAAGACACGGGTGTCAATCGCGGTAAAATTTGAAGGCAAATCATTAGGTATTTAGGTACCTACCGATACATTCAAACAGCGCGGGCTTTAGCTACTCTACTAACTACTCTCATTCATTTGTGATATTTTTTATTTCTACGGTTATGGGCTGTTCCGGAAACTTTCACTTAAAATAACGCCTATGACAACTTATATCTTTATAATTATTAGTATAGATAATTTTAACGATACGGTACCTGTGTGTCCTCGGCCCTCGGAAGTTCCAGTTGATAATGATGACGGTAACCAGGATACTGACAGTGTTCATTATGAATGTGAACAGCAGATACTTGGCGATGAGAGGCAACACAAGCGAGGTGGGCGGCAAAATCTTCGATACCAGCAAGAGAAACACAACCAGTGACAGCAAAATGCTGATACCTAAGGTAACCTACAACAAACATACTAGATTAGTAATATGCCTATTAGAACATTAAACTAAGCACTGTAATTTTAAATATCAAAATTGAGGTTAATAAATTTAGACCACCGCACCGCCAGGATTCAACTGACATACTTAGATGGTAACTTAACTTCGCTTTCAAATCAAATTAAAATCAGTACCTGAAATATGAACTATGATCAACTTGTAGTATAACCAGAATATCGTTTGTCATTGAATTCTAAACTAAAATGTTAATCATAGATTATCTAACACGATAATATTAGCTACTTAACCATTCTTTCGGAAACTTATTCGATACTTATCAAGATTTTTGACAGTTGATTAGTTAATTTAAACATTGGTTTCGTTTCAGAAACTGGGTGTTAGTCACATTATAATGTTACCTTTTCGCCGGCTTCCGCAGGTAGATAAAATACCAACACGCAGAGGAACGAAATCAAAACAGTTGGCAGAATCAAGTTCACAGTGTAGAACAAAGTTTTTCTTCTTATTATAATGTAAAATGTGATATCCGTTTCTGTGGGATGGTTTCCTTCGTATATATTCAAGTAGGCTGGTACTTCGATGATATCCCACGTTCCTGATTTCCAGTAGTCCGAGAGGTCCACAAAGTTCTTGTTGTTGTATAGTGCTAGAGATACTTGGTCTCCGTTGAAAGTCCACGAACCGAATTTCATAATGCACGTTTGTTGATCGAAGGGGAAATAAGTTACATCGATAGTGCATGAACTCTAAAAAATAAAATATTAAGTATGAATTATTATGAATATATTACGAATTTAATATATTATTGTAATTGGTACTCTATAGTTACCTGGTAAATAGCAGGTGGAACCCAAAGGACTTCACCGTTCGGATAAATTAGGACGTTGGATTTATACCGCACCTCGTAGTTTCCATCAGCGCTGATAAAACAATAATTCGGTTAAAATTGTAACATAATTAGAAAAAAAATATAAGGTTTATGGACCGATACGCCCCGCAAGATTTGCCAAGTATAAGGATATTAAGCCTTTACAAACGGCGTATGACCTTTAAAAAATCCCAAATTTAGTATCGGCTAATTTCTAATAAAAGTATAATGAATACAATAACATAAAGTAGTGAACCTTACTTGTTAAAAAGCACAATGTCAGGTTTCCAGACTTTGTCAGGAGGCAGGCGCAACACGCCGATGCCTCCGTAGTCAGCCTCATCCCACATCAGCTGGTAATCCATCCATACTAGACGGAGCCAAACGTTTGATTTCATAATCTGATTTTTCTCGTTCTGTAACAAAAAATAAACTTTTAATTTGACTTGCTACTCTACACCGTGACAAGATAATACGCTGTCAGTATTAGGTAGTATCAAAACTTAATCTTATCGTTTAAATTGAAAAATGTAGGTACAATAATCAAGGTTGTGCGAAAAGTGTAACATAAAGCAAATATTTTGAACATTTTTGCCTTAACACTATAGAGTTTCATACAGTGGTAGCTACGTCTATTAAATTAGTAACCATCCGGTGCCCTCGTAGACCCGAAGTCCGAGAGGCCCGCGGAGTGTAAAGTAGAGCGACAGTTGCACAAAACTCCCCTAAAATACTAAAAGTCATAATGCCTCAATCTCATCGCCAGCGACTGCCCTGAGCCGAGGTCCAAGCCACACAGGAGGCGCCCTTATGCGCAGGTTGCTTAGTTTGTAGTTTTTAAAACATTTATTAAGGCTGGAGCTCTGCTCGCCTTTATGCCCGGTAAAGTAGCAAAAGCCACGTCGATACGTATGTCCATCCGAAAAAAAAAACAATCAAATTACTATAAATTATTATACTTACAACATTGATTAATTGTACGAAAGCTAGGCCGAATCGTACGTCGACTTTCTGTGTCATGTTCTGTACTGGGCGGATCAGTTTGTTGTAGCCTCGGAATAGGTCGCGGACCAGACGTTCTTCGTCCTCGGAACACCATCCTGAAACATTTATTTATTTCAGTGATGTGACTCTAAACCCTTCTAAAAATTATAACCATTCTATAATTATTGGCAGATTAATTTGTTTCTTCCGTATAAAAGAATTAAACGCGCTAATATATGTAATATATGGTGTTATTTTCCGATTAATTATAACGCGCTTAAACAGTTCTTGAATAAAATATAAATTTGTAAAAATATTTTCTTGATTTTCGTTTGTGACTTCACCTGACCTTTTAATCGTTAAGGATTTACTTATATGTCATCAGTAAATCCTCAGAACGGCTCAACCACAAAATATTTTTCCTTTCCTTTTCGTTTCAAATTAGAGTTAAGGGCAATTTTTTCAGTCCTCTGATAAAAAAATATCAGGGAAATAAATTAAAAAGTTGACAGAAGTTCCATTCCAGTGCGTTGTTTTTTCTCAATTCGACAATTAGTTATTAAGCTGCTAAAGATTATCTATTATATAAAGTAGGGTTCATTAGTGCTTGAAAATCACCAAATACAAAAAAAGTTGCGTACATTTGTAGTTAGTAGAGGCTTTTGCTACTGTACAGAGCAGACGGGCGTGCGGAGCTCCGGACTTATTAGACACAAACACATTGTTTATATGTGTTTTAAGTATTATATATATGTGTTTTAAGTAGGTATGTTTAATTATTTTTAAAACATTGTATTACTATCAACTGTGCATTACTGAACCAATGACGATAAAATTAAATAATCATTTATTTAATCATTTAAACAATGCAAAAAAATCGTACAAAGGTGAACTAATAAAAGGCGTAAAGGCTAAGGCAAGGCCAACGGCATTTTCTGTTATGCCCGGTGAAGTAGCAAAATCCTCGTGGTTAACTACATATGTGCAGAGAAAAGAACAGTAGGTGCACATAGATAAAACGACGTTAAAATTTTACAGTTTAGATTTGTCGTTAAATACAAATGATTTTACATTTTCAAAATGAAGTGATGGACACGAATCAATCGCTCTTTCTAGAAGAAAACACATTTAAATGATACCATACTTTAATATCCTCTACTTATAAAAATACTGCTACAAACAATAATGGCGAACTTATATGTCCTGAACTAACAACTATGGTTTCTGAGAGATTGAAATCAGTATGTATTATCACAGTACAGAAATAATCTTATACGTATGATTTGTACCTTACTGTATATTATGAATAAGATTTTTGGGAGTTTTGTACGACATTGAAGACTTATGTCTGATCTACAAATTCAGGTAAGCCAATCCATACCGAACTTTGGCAAAGCCACTGAAATATCTCCGTTCGATGACGAACTAATATAAGTACTATACTATAAGTACTTTCTAGCATGATTTCAATCCGCACAGTGGTAGTCATTATATTTTAAGACTAGTTACAATCGGATGAGGCACAATATGAGTCAACCCATATTGTGCTAGTTTCCTCCAATTGTACCTTTAATACGCTAAATAACAAAATATATTTTGTGTGTACCGGCTAATGCTCTGTGCGCGCTTGAAATATTATACTCAAGATTTTGATGTATATATTCATCTCAATTTGAGCACTGAAAGAAAATACTATATATTTTGCAGTTAAATTTAACCATTCGTCCCACGTTTTCATCTCGACGAGCACAGAGTATACCTACATTTAACATCTGTAGTAGAGATGCTGCGAGGACAGATCAATAAAGAGCGAACACTGAGATAACGTTGTTTGGTATACAGTTTTTCATTTTACACTATTATTTCGATCATTTCTTTTTAAATTATATACAAGTAATAAAATAGATTTAACTAGTAAATATATAATATCTAGCCATACCAGTTACAGAAGGATATCACATAGGACTTTTATTATAGTATCTACAATTCCGTAAACCTAAAAATGCAGCTTTAAAATGACACTTCTCACTTTTTTTATAAATAAACATTGGACAAAGTTTATTTACTAAAAAATAAGAACGTTATTTACATATTATTATAAAACCGGTATCGCTGATATGCAAGTTTTAATCTCAATAAAATGCAACTACAACTGCAGAATATTTGGGTTTAGACACGTATTTAAGTCATTTACAATTTGTAATTAAGGATTTTGTGATTTATACTTTAATATAGTATGTAGATAGCTAGATATATACCTGAATAAAGCAGTGTGAAGAGCGCGAAGCTTAGCAGCAGAGCGCGCGTAGCTGCCGACATGGCGGCGCGCACTGCCGCACGCAGCGCTTTGTCGACACCCCGACACCCCACAGGGCACTCCCTGCATCCACCCAAACTTTATAGACTTTACATTCAGAACTGGCACGCTTTCGTAGCGCATGGTTCTGTAAACTTGGTTTATGTAGCAAGAACCAAATGTGAGAGAGCATGGTGCCAACAAATTGTATTCACATTAGTTGGCATCGTTATCATATTATTCTTGATTACGGATTAAAATTTACCTTTAGTATCTTAATTATACAATTGTAGTTTTTTTATTAGCTAATTTAATTTGATTTTAAGAAACTAAAATTAATAATAGTATGGCGGCTATAAGCCTCTTTTACTTTGGCACGTGACAGATTAGGTGCAATGGAATAAACTTAAGTACCTATCTACCATCTGCCTGCTTTTTCGGGGAAAAGGCGTGATGCTATGTGTATGTATGTATGTTAAACATACAAAAATTATCGATCATCGCTATTGAATGACTTTATTTTCGATATTAATCACTTGTAATGTTCTTATAAAATGTATTATTTAGTGACTGTTACTTCCTGTTCTAGTTTAAAATTGGTACTTTGGTACAGTATTTTCTTGCCTGTCTGGTGCAGTATTGTTAATTAGAAGCAGTATGTACCTACTTATAGGAAAGTTTGTTTTCATAGAGTAGGTACTGGTGGTGTAATGCGCATGTGCAGTTATCCCGCGGGATATCATCGATTGCTGACACCCCTCGCCCCAGTAGCAGGTCTCGCCGGGAATATTATGTAGGTCAGGGATGATTTAGGTACTCAGTATACTTTACTTCTACTAAGTAAGTAGAAGTAAAGAGACTAAGTAGATTCTCGAGTGAGAAATGATAAGTGACTTTGTACCTTTAACGGTATACAGAGTTCACTGTTTTATATAGTAACTTATTTATGTCACTTTAAAAGAGCGTCGTTTTATTTTCTTCTTACATAGATAAAGGTACTATAACTAGAAATAAAACAGATTTGGTTTTATTCGTTTATATTTAATAACCAAAGTGCAATTCAGAGTATTAACCCTAACAATTGAACAAATGTTTGGGACATCAGGGTGCCCCATTGCTGACGAAGGGTACCGCACGTAGTTCTATCCAACGAGATAGAGATGAGCAGGTCGATGCGGTCCCACCGTCCGCGTCCGGGTCGTCACACAACCTCTAGCGAATGGAACATTATATAACAGTAAACAAATGTATGAGAGAAAACATTGATCGATTGTAATCATATGCGGTCCGCAACTTCCTTAGGACCGTCTAAGGTTACTTCTAGTGGCCTCGGAAAAGGAAAACATTACAGGAGCTTTGCGAGGGTACCATCGCTTTGACGATTGTACCCGCGCTTTCTACCACGTAAACACGACGTTTTCCTCTTGGGAGGTTCACAATGTTTTCTTAACAAAACAAGTCGATGATTGTAAACAAATGGCATGGGGTGATGGAGCAGTGACGAACACAAGTCCACAGTCGGGTTGTGTTAGACTTTGACAGACGAGCGGTACTTATCAATTGAATGTGCTTGGCATCCGTCAATAAATAGGCACCTTTGTAGTTTACCCTCTATGTAACGAAAAACCGGTCCATGGTATAACTTCTTGTACATAAAAATGTTGTATATCTTATAAAATGAGTTATATATACATGGCTGAACGATGGTCATATTTGAATTAATTTTCGAAGAAGAAAATTTATAAGCTATAATATTATTTTCAGCATTACGAATTACTGTAACTGTATGGAAAGAAGTACAAACATGATAATAATATGTAATTTAATTATTTGTATAAGTCGTTACGAAAGACCAGGTATGACTTTATTAAAATAATATTTGTTTAACTACAACTTTTAACGAACGTTTTATTAAGCTATAGCTTTGGATATTTTACCATTTATAACAATATCGACCCGTTCACAACGAGGCATATCACAACCTGTACCAATTGAATCAACATTGTTTGTAAAGTTCTATACTAGCTACTGACACAAATATAATATCCGAAAATAAAACTAGGGATTATAACCACGATTCATGGAATCGAACAAGAAGGAAACAAAGGGCCATTGTTTCACCGCCCAAATTCTAAACTGTACAATAGATTTCAAGAATCGAAGAAATTCTAACAAATTTTAAATTTAAATGCGAATCAGGTCATTCAACGGTAGAAGGAAGACGTTTTTTGTGCTAATTTTTTCTGTTTTAGCCACAGTATTGGTGGCCGACGGCCGATTGTCGCGTGACTGTCGCAGCGTTGGCACCCTGACCAGCCTGGCCGAGGCGGACGCTGCCACGACATCGCTGGCCTATCGTTCCGGGAACAGAACGTTAAAGATACGGAACCGCTCATCGTTTCATCGAGAGTTTACCAGTCTTCGCATACCCTAACGATCGGTTGCAGAGTATGAGATTCCACCGAGCGTGACGACCGTCCGTCATTTCATTCTTGGAAGAAAAAGTACACAATCGCTGAAGATCTCATAGGATTAGAAGACGTTAGTCGGAGAGGCAGTCATTTGTTGAGCGTACAGGGTTGGCAGTCAGCGGTAACTTATGTCTACAGGGTGGCGCGGGCGGCGAGGCGGGCGACTCAACTTCCTAGCCGCGGCGACGGCGCCCGCGCCGCATCGCACATCACAACTTAACAAGTATTCGCGGTATCACAGAACGTTACGCATGCGCAGTCGCAGGCGGGCGGGTCGCTACGACACCATGATGTGTGGCGCGGACAGCAGCACGGCTAGCGTGGCGATGATTGTGAACAGGGTAAAGATAATAAGGCACAGTCTGTCCACGACCATGGCGGCGAATTTCCAGTCGCGCGAAATGTCCGCATCTTCGTCGTCCTTGCGCATCTGCAAACAACATTTAATGAGTGAATATTTTGTTTGGTTATGAATCGTATTGATATGATTTATATATATGGACCGCTACCTGATCTGTGATGACTCGAATCTCTTTGAGAATTTGCGAGAGCTCGTAGTCGACACCGAAGCAACTGTGCGCCGCCAGCCCGGCGCCGTTCTCCTCGCCTCCCCTGCAACCAACACGGCTCTGTAGTCACCGGCTACATGAGGGCCCTATACTACGAGGTGGAGCCGAGGAACGTGGGGCGCTACGGGAGTTATGCTGATTGAATGTAATAAAGACCCAAGACCCCGAAGTGGAAATCACCGATCGAAAAGCGAATCGTATGGGATGGCCCGTGAAAAATAATGTTCAATGTTCGATGTCGCTGGTGAAAGCTGTTAGGTCGGGTATACTGCGGAACGTTCGAGGCTGGGGTTAATTATCGTAACCGTGCTATTTACGGCGAGTAGTGTTCGTGTAGATCGTCGAGGGACCTGTAGTAACGGCAGCAAGGCGGCTGCTGCGATTGCGCGTGGCGGAAGTCGTCATCGATGTCGAGCACGTTGGCGAGCAGCGACTTGGACGAGCGCTCGCGCAGCTCCAAATCCGGCGGGGGCGGGGCGCGGGGCGCGGGTGGCGCCGTGGCCGAGCCCGGCCGGGACATGCGCAGGACCCATGGCAGCCAGTACAGGAACACGCAACGAATCTGATAACAACAATACAACACCATTATGCTGCTACACGCTATAAAAAAAATGCAATGAGAACGAAGACATCATGGGCAGCATTTAAAATTGTAACCTTCGGAGAGTTTTCTTTACGATTCAAAAATGCATGTATATTATCCCAGTAGCTAATTAACAAAAAAGAAACACAAATATATATCTAACCCAGTCACTCATTTCGTGAGTGTCAGCGTGCCGATGGTGGTAGTTGAGGATGAGGATGGTGGAGACGACGGAGGAGGCCACCATGAACATGATGCAGTTGAAGTACGTGCCCAGCAGCGGTACGGCGTCCGACGTCGCCGGCATCGTCTCCGCCACCATGTTGAGGAACACAGTCAACGACAGCAGGATCGTCACCCCTGCACGGAATACAATGATGTTGTTAGCACAAAGTTTGTCCCTAGAGAGTAAACAGCATGAAAATTAGCGTGTGCAAAAACCAGACAGACATACGTTAAAGTGTGCCAATTAGCTTAGTTTCGTGGTGCTATTTTTCATGCCCGGCTGCCGTATCTACCTCTTTTTTACTATAACATCGTTGACGGAATATATAACTTTAGAGTTTACGTCGCATTCCATATGAAAAAATAAGACTAGATTCCTTAATCTCGTAGACCCAAATAACGCCAAAAATTTATCTAAATAGTGTATGAGTAATAATAGTGTTCTAGCATTCCGCGTGCGGTTCACCCGCATATCTCCCGTGCCCGTAGCAATTTTCTGACCTGATTAAATATAGCCTTACTCGAGAAATGGTCTAACTTTTTTATTTTTCAAACCGGACCAGTTGTTGAGATTAGCGCGTTCAAGCAAACAAATAAACTCTGCAGCTTTATATAATAGTATAGACGTGTAATATAGAGAAATTTATATTAGATACACATGGAACGTAAATACCCTTTGAAATATGAGTCGCAGTTGAGATTATATATTTAGAAATTTCATAATTTGTAAAACAACGAATGTTTTTCCAGAAATATACTAGCAAAAACTATTTTCAAATATAATTGATAAAAAAATTGAAATCCTGTACCAATATAAACAAAGTTAAAAAATATTGGTTATTTACCTATAGCTTTAAAAAATCATTGAATACATTTAGAATATTAATTATACCATTATGTATGCAGCTCGTAGTAATGCGTAGCTGTTACGCGTCTACAAAATTTCTCGTAGCACAATTAAGTTATTTGTCTATTTACATCATACAACATTCTTTGACATATTTAAAATGTCAAAGAATGTTCTTTCAAGTTTTCGTATCGGAAAAATAGTGGACCGTTACTTTAATTGAAATAAATAGTATTTTAAATCCTCTAGTAGCACTGAGATAACTCGCTATAGATATTTCGGAAACCTGAATTAGGAATACGTTGCACAAATGTTAATATTGCTTGCCAACTGGCAAATGGGGAACCTACAGTTGGCACCGACTAATATTAACGTTTGTAATTGATTGGATAGTTGATATCAGCAATAGGATCAACATACACACCAACTTACCACCTACCAACGAGTTAAATTAATACACGTGTGTATTAATTTAACTAGTAGGTAGGCAGTAATTACTGTATATAACAACCTAGTGGTAAATTTTAGTTACTAAAGCATGTAAAGATGATAGCGTTAGATAAGAAAAAAATCTTAACTCCATACAAACCGAAAACATAATATTATTTATACTAATATTCAAAGCTGAAGACTTTGTTTGTTTGCTTAAACGCGCTTATCTCAGGAACTTATGGCCCGATTTAAAAAAACATTTCAGTGTTAGATAGCCCATTTATTGAGGAAGGCTATAAGTTACATTTTATTATGAAGTTCCCAGCTGAACCTAAGATACGCGGGGCTACTCCGCGGAATCTAGTTATTTCATATGCATGACATTCTTCCTTCTTTATTACTGAATAACATCCTTAAAGAGCGGACCAATTATGTTACTAGGTTATAACTGTTACCTAAAGATAACTTTTCGCCGGAGTCCGGAGGCAACGTGAATCCTAGCAGGGCCATGGAGGCGATGAGCACGCAGGGCACGATCAAATTGAAGAAGTAGTACAAAGTCTTCCGCCGGATCACTACTGCGAACGTGATGTCGATGTACGGCTCAGGGCAGCAGTTGTAATAGATCTCGTTGCGCTTGCCTGGAACGCCTGACCACCAGAAATGAAATGAAATGAAGCTTGGAATTAGAGATTGGTTTTATTTGGAACGCGGTATTTCTGACGAGCTTATTCCCGTATGCCAGAACAACACTTGAGACTAAGAGTTTACTTGGTGTCAGTATCTTAATGTCAGGTGTCAATTTGATGATTTCTATCACCATAGTAATAGAGACTACGACAGTGAGACACTACTAACCCAAGTGAATACTTAACGCTTACTATTGTTCTTGCATACCACTGTTAGAAATTGTACCAATGATTATTTTAAATTTCGTGTTCTACGGGTTCCAAATTTGAATTGTATATAAAAAAAGAATGTGTAGTTCTAGGCCCAAAGAAGGTTTATAATGACTACCTAGTCAAAGAGCCTTGTATTAAAAGAGATTCTAATACAAGCCATAAGATATTAGAGGACTAAATTATAAGTAAGGACACGTGGCTGAGTTCACACAGTATTGAACAGCACGGAGGATATGGGGAAACTAATACGTGTGGTGTTGGCAGTGATGCTTTGTAGTTTCTCCAAAGGCAAAAACATACATAAATTATTAAACATACATAACTTTATCAAGGTATATTATTCATTATATTTTTATGATAAACATGGTTTATTGTTGCATGCTTTTATTTTACATTTTTAATTAAGGCAGGGTTAGTGCTAATTTTATAAAATCTATTTAAATATTTAGTTTTATATTATAATTATTTAGTACCTATTAGTTCCCACTCGCCATTCGTGACAAAACTGCTTATATCTCCACCCCCTTCGTCTTGTAATTGGAGATCCAACTGAAAAGCAAAGACAGCTAAGTTTGCCGCTAAAGCGAAATCAAATCAAAGCGAATTGAAAAATAAAACAAGTAAACTAAAATAGGTTGTTCTATGAATCTGAAAATTTATATTTTGTTATCAGAAATAAACACTGTTTTCGAAATTTTCTGTAATTCCAGCAAGATTTAAACCTTATGAAATTTCAGGAATTTTCTTTTTATACATACGTATATACGTATATGTATGAGCGTATCAATGTATTTTAACTGTCATTGGATTATTAAAAACATCGTTAATAGGAATTATAACATGTTATTTTTTTATTTTTGTGAGTCAAATGGTTGGATCGAAGTTCTTTTCATTGGCTGGCACAAGGCATACATTAACAATGTGAGTGTTATCAAATTCGACGACCGCAACGGTTGCAATCTTACATAAGATTTGGCCTATTTCACAATCTTCAAATATCTGCAATGCATATGACAAAGAACTTCGTTCCAATAAAACAAATTGAGAAAGCTTTTTCTATTTGTTATGAAAATGTTAAATATTGCATATGACGCATTGACCTATATAATATTTTAGACATACGGAACAAAAATATTATGCTCTTATAGTTTGGTCAATTCTACTTAACTTTACTGATAATTTCTTAAAATCATATTCAAGATGTTTTTTTTTCAAGAACTTACGACTATTATAATTAATACAAGCTTTATATTACGTTTATGTCATTATGTTATATATTTATATGGCTATAAATATTGTTTTCGATATAAATTTATGCAATTTGCTTTTCGCCCTTTTAAATTTCTGGTTTCTTTTATCTCTTTAATCTATGTGAGTACACCTACTGTTCTTTTCACTGCACTACCCCGGTTGACTGGTAGAAAATGCCGTTGGCATTAAGTCCGCGTTTGTACGATTTTTTATGTGCAAAAAGTTAAAAAAAAAACTTAATTTTACTATTGAGAAAAACATAGATGAGCATTGTTTTTGTTTCGAACGTTCTATGTGGAGGTCAATGATGTAAAGGCGGACCTGATATCCGTCATAAGTCCAACTGCCGAACTTCATTTCGCAGCGCTGGTCGTCGAAGGGGAACCATGTGATGTCTATCTTGCAGGTGCTCTTGAAGATGCCGGGCGGCACGTACAGGCAGGAGCCGTTGTTGCGCACCACCACGTTCGTTGGATATGTGCTGTCGAAGCCTTCGTCCGCGCTGACAATGGAAATTGTTTCATTATTGTCTTGCTCTTCTATTATACTTCTACATTTAATATGTCGACCGTATACTGCCAATACCTCTTAACTAACATTTTAAATACCTATATCTTAAAGTAATATTAAATGTGCAAAATACAAAATGTATAACGTAATTCCATAGGACACAAAACTTTAAAAAAATATTGACTATTCAAATTCGAAATCGTTTTGGACTGCGATACATCTAACTTAACTACAATTCTAAAGGATAGTATTATATGTTATATTTTCTTATCTATACTAATGTATAAAGCTGAAGAGTTTGTTTGTTTGCTGGCTTGAACGCGCTATTCTCAGGAACTACTGTTTGGATTTGAAAATAAAAAACATTGTGTTAGATAGCTCATTTATCAAGGAAGGTATAGGCTATAATTAATTATGGAGTTCCGTCGGGAATGGAAATTACACGGGTGAAACGACGCGCGGGAAGTTAGTTATAGTAAGTTATATAAAATTAGTATACTTGGATTTTGGGTTTATATAAATGGTTCATATATGCAATTGGTACATTCATAATATTTTTAGTGTTTATTGGCTCATATAAAATTAACACCAAAGCACTTAAGGTGAGGTAGGTAATGGCAATGAGGTATTGGCAACATACGGTCCACATCGGAATATAAAATTCGATATTATTTTGATAGAGATATTAAGTATTTGACATATTTTGATATTTATGTGTCACTTGGCCTTAAAAATCTATTTGTTTGCTCAGCGCAAGTTTTCTAAGAATATTAATTTGTAATTGTTTGAATTTATTTCATACTTTTCACAGTTTATGTATTAGCCAAAGAACTTTTCTCTGACATAACACAATTACAGATCCCTAACATAGGTATTAAACACGGCCTAATTTCTTAGGAATAATTATTTACGAGAACTAAGTATTTACAGTCACGACAGCCTACCAACTAAGGAGATCAATTGCCAATAGCTTGTTGCAAAATATCATTGCCTTATTAGTTACACTGGAATGAAAATTTCCTCCAGACCACATTCTTTATTAGATGTTACAAAATCGATATCTTTTCGAGAATAAATCACACTTAATTTTGTACGCTTATGTCAAAATTCTAATTTTGTTGAAATTTATAGGAAAAGTGTGTTGTCATAATAATTGAGTTATTAATCCTCTTTAGTTGAAAACCTTTAAACTATCAGGTCAAACTTCTGCAAAGAAAATTTGCCATGTTTAATTCCTCTCAGTGGCTCAGTGGTTAGGGTAGTTGCTTCTGAGACCTGGTGTTCTGGGTTCGATTCCCACCCGGGACAATTATTTGTGTGAACCACAGATAGTTGTTCTGAGTCTGGGTGTACTTAGTGTCCGTGAAATGAATGTTTGTAAAGTCCCCCGCGACACAGGGATTTATTTCCCTAGTGCGGGAGTTGTCTTTTTTAAACAAAAAAAATAAAAATAAAATATATCTTTATATTAATTCGTGAAGCAAAAACGTTGTACCCCTTTTTACAAAAATTGTGAAGAGATATAAGATGACTATGAAATCTATTTTTTTTATTATGGAAGAATTTTGATAATTCGGCTTCCACTTGTACAAATAAACACGGGTGCCTATTCCATGCTTTGTTATTACGATATATTTGATACATTACTATTGTCATTCATGATGTTATGCCAAAACCGTGTACGGTGATATAGTAAAAGCCTCGTGGCTAATACGTTATACGTAATAATATGTATGTCTGTGCGAAAAAAAATAAGCGTAAGCGTAAGAAACATTGAATTTTCCCATTTCGCTCCATCGTGATCCGACAAAATAACACAAACTGAAGCTTCTGAGCCATTAGTTTATAAATAACAAAATTATTTATTATAACTGAGTAAATTGGAATCGATGAAATTGCTAATTAATCTATCCATAATAACCTGCATGCTATAAAATGAAATAAATGATATTCCTGTATGCATTAAAATTAATTAAATTATAATGGGTACTTTCTAATTTACACCTCTACAATATGGATTTTGGGTTAGACATTTATAAAATCAAATTAATTATTCTTATTTTATTACTCTGAGATAATAAACTTATAATAGACAATTGGCGATCGAAGCAATTATAGATAGTTCTGTAAAATAATCGAATTTCAACATCGAAAGTAAGATTAATCTAGTGAGATTTAATTTACTGACTTTGGTTTAGAAAGAAAATCTGTTTTGTCTTTGGTGATTCGGTAATCTTGTAAACTCATTTTAGAATTTAAATTGATTTTGAAAGATATCTCATATTTTATGCTATTGTTATTTAAAAATAAGGTATTTTTCAATACTCAAAAGGTAAGTCTCAATTCTGTATTACCTTCATAGTTCCTGTTTCGTCATAATACATACGAATAATAATTTCATATTTCCAGTATTAAAGTGGAATACAATATTTCTGTCAGTCAAATAATTCTGCTTTATTTTTACTTTTTTATTTATATTTTTTCACATAAAAAAAATACATACAATTTCTAGAATAGATTACAGTATTTTTTATAGCTAGGTACATACCTGTTGTACATAAGGACGTCTGGTTTCCATAATCTATGGGGCGGTACTCTTAAATCCTTGACTCCACCAAAATCCGAAGTATTCCACCTCAAGTTCATATCATTCCACTCCTACACAAAAATATTACGTTTAAATTTAAAAAGCACTTTACATTATAAATCATGTATTATTTAGTTTTACTGATAGGTACTAAATAAGTAGTAAGGTAACTAAATGTTCTAATTGCTTCAAAATTTACTTGCTCACCGCTTTAGTTTATTACATTAACGATAGATAATTGTGATAATGTATCGATTATCTCAATTGCAAATCTATAATATTTGCCATAAAACTACGATAAACAATCTTTAAAAAGTTCTGATAAAAATAGTAAATATTTCGTTAATACGTGCGCGTTGAAACTATGAAAACATTTTTTTTAATAATATTGTTTATTGTCTAGTTTTTGTATACCTCAACAATGCATAAACAAAACAAAATAATTTATATACTCACTAGTTTAAGCCAGATGTTTGTTATTAAGAGCTGGTTCTTCTCGTCCTGCGAATACAAATTATATTTATTACAACTTCACTAGCCTGTTTATTAATAGTTTGAACTCGAATTAATTATTATTATACTGTGAGAGTCGGTCAGCAAGGATTATAGAAAAACTTGTTAGTCGACTGGTTTCAGGATGCCGTTTGTATAAAAACGGGCAATAACGTTGAAAAGTGTTGTATGTCCACGTTTTTGTAATAGCACTACGCGTTTGTACACTAAGTTGTCGACGTATTTGGTAGACTTGATCGGTTACTTGGCTTATTTAATCATTCTAAAAGCGGTTTGTGTTTTAGTCGTTTATTTAACTCAACGGTATCGCGGTTTAATCATGAGAAAACCATTAATCGTGTTAATCGTTTTTTTTGCTGCGTGTGATATTTTATGCGCGTATTGATGCTTTGGATGATGATTAATGAAACGGATATCAGATGGACGTCGTAACACTAGTAGTGGATTGAATACTTAATGATCATTTCATTTTTAATGATTAAAATAAGATTCGATGATGTAATTTCAAATTGATTTGAATATAAAATATTTTTTCTCATTTTTCAGTTCTTGATGAATAAATAGTTACAAGAATAAATAAAAATAAAAATACCTAACTACGGTTATTTGATATATCTAATTTCCAATTAATGATATTTTTAGTATCTCATATACCTAAATGTCCATCGTATCCCTTGCGATACATCTATATAGATTTTATAAAGAGGAAAAATTTGATTATTTGTTTGTTTACATTGAATAGGGTCCGGAACTACCGCACCGATTTCAAAAATGGTGTGACCATTAGAAAGCTAAGTTAACTCGAACGGCAAAACTACGCAGATGAAACCGCGCGCGGGAATCTTGTGAAGTAATAGAGTGAAAGGACTATATATAATATGAATTCATAGTTATGTTTATTGGAAACATGTTTGTAGATATCATTTTAGGGCTTTAATCGATTTATTTAAACAGAAAATGAAATCTTTTTTTTTATTTTTTGCCAATCTGCCTATACGCGTATCTCTGAAATAACTAAAAGAATTTTAATGCGGTTTCCACGGGTAGATAAAGCTTTGAGCTGAAGCAGAAGAATTTAATTAATTTTGTTGGTCGGTTGTTTTCCTGTGGCGATACGATTTACCCTTAGTAGTACTATAAAAAGTAAACGCAAAGCTTTGAAAAACAGAAATATGTCAATAATCTATCTTTTTATATATATAAAACAAAGACGGGTTTGTTACAACACTTATAACTCGAGATCGGCTGGATCAATTTTCATGGTTTTTGTTTCGTTGGATTTGTCTCCGCTCCGCCCTGAATAGCAGAATACATTTTAAAAACAAAAGAAAGTCGTGTTAGTTACACTATTTATAACTCAAGAACGACTGAACCGATTTGGCTGAAAATTGGTAGGGAGGTAGCTAAGAACTGGGAGAAGGACATAGGATACTTTTTATGCCGTTCCCGTCGTTCCCGTGTGACGTGACATAAAACGTGGTATAACAAAACGCAACTGACATGGAATAACAAAGCAACTCAGTCAAAATATAAGTCAGCGGTTCATTTGTTAAAAATGGTATAACAAAACGCTACTGACAGCTGAGCATATTTAAAAAAAAAGCTTACCGGTTGATGCATTCGTTTAAAGCAAGAAATATAAATACTCTCTGCCGGTTTAAAGTTTCTAATAAAAAGCCACAAAGCAAACTTCAACTTCAAAATTTCTAATATTGTATTGCTGTGCCGTTTATCTTCTATCTATCTATCTATATATATAAAAATCAATTGCTGTTCGTTAGTCTCGCTAAAACTCGAGAACGGCTGGGCCAATTTAGCTGATTTTGGTTTTGAAATGTTTGCCATGGTCCAGAAAATGTGGGAAAATTGAGATGGAAATAGTAAAAATGATTATTTTATTTTCCCATTAAATTATTATAACTGTCAAACGCTACAGTTTTGTTCCGTCATAGATTGATTGAGCAACCAAAAAGTGACAGATAGTCGATAGTATTTTTAAAATCAGAAGACGTACGTTGATCTGTCACCATTTGTCATATATTTATAGGTGGGTTCAGAATTTTATTTTGAGAAGAGTAACGATATACTTAGTACACCGTTTATGTTGTGCTTCTGGCTTCTTTCGGTCATTTCCAATTGCTTAAACTCTTCAAAGTCAAAGTCAAAGTCAATAATAGCGGTGATATTGAAATATAGAAAACTTAATCTATCCATAATCGATGGCGTTAATGAAAATACGAATTTATAATGCTAATTTGTGTGTGAATTGGTTTTTTTGTTTTATTAATTCTTTTTGTTCGACGTGAACTGTGACCACATTTTGAACAAAATAAAAACTGCTGCAGTTATTGCTTTGAATTCGTCAAATCGTAAAAAATTGTTGCTACTATAAGAAATTCGTCGCTGTCGTTTAATGTCCATTTTTTTCCCGGTTGATAATGCATTAGGCATCCACGGCCACAGTGGTGGTATGTAGTATGTAGAACTCCCCTGTTTGTAGCGATGATATGCTTATTATATCACTAGAAGATGGTTTACCTACTTAACTTCACCCAGGATGTTCCTCTAAATGCCAGTAAATTATGCATTTCACCCCGGACACCAAAAAAAAGTGATTCGAGAGCCGGAAACTCAATTTCATCAGTCATCACGCGGCAGCACACTGCACACAGGTCGAGGAGTGTCCGGTTTGGGCAATAGAGCGAGCGTCATGATATCAGTCCTCTTGCTACCGACCATTGTCCCGTTTGTAGAAGACCCCGGAGCGTGCTTAGTAGATAGATCTCTCCTACCCATTTCACCGAAGGCGCAGAAATCGTAGTCTGTCCCCGGAGCCTCGGCTTTGAGGAGTGGGGAACATAGCCCCACTTTCTTTTAGAGCCTGACCCGTGATGTGTAGAGACATAGTGGTGCTCCGTGCGCCCGCAAAAGATGCATTTAATGAACCCTAAAATAAAATCCTCGGGAGAGCCCATGACAGCTAGGTCATAGGCATCGGACGGTAACGGATGTACCGTGTATGGATTAGCTATTACCGGTGCTCCATTTACTGGCATTTAGGGGAACACCCTGGGTTCAAGTGGGTAAACCATTTTATCGTGATATAATTGGCATATCATCGATCATGAATAGAGTAATTTTTTAATCTTATTTAAGGCGGAAACATATTATTAAAACGCCACGCCACCCGACGACACGCCACGCGTGTTGAGTCGAATCAAATGTTTTGTTTTCTATAGACCAGAAACACACTATGAATAACCGACACGACGCCACGCGCGTTTTAATAATGTGTTTTCGCCTATATTGTAATATTATGGCGTTTGGCATAACATTGACAGAATGCGTGCTACTCTTAGTACACATCACGGTTAGTTCATTGCTATCACGCCTTATATTAAAAGTTCAATTCAATTTATAGTTTTAGCTAAGACAGTACAACGTCTGTCGGGTCAGCTAGTTAAAAATAAAGTCAACTCATGGGAATAATTGACTAAGACGCATGAAAATAAAAATTGAAACCATTTATTACTGGTCTGAACTACATAGAGAGTTCTTGATCGTAGTTTACAAAATGTGCGATTACCGCAATTTTTCTATGTTTTGTTAAGGTTTTTTTCAATTTATTCTGCTACGGAAAAAATAACCATCAAAATGTCTATATTATTAATATAGTATTTTGCGGTAGGACCATGTTATTTAAATAATTAGTTTTAAATACCTCTCACGTCAGTGAATCTAGGTATTTATGTTCTGTGTATAAATAAATATTCTCACCGACCTGTACCTACCTACTGTCTTTTATGTACACGTATTTGAAATTTAGATTATTTAAATTGAAGGTAACCAAAACGAGCACTAAGAACGGATTTTCAAAACATTTAGTAACATTAAGTTAGCTGACCACGTCGATGATCTGCATGAGCGTGAGGCCAAAGGAGAGTTGCAGCGGGTCGCTCTCGTTGACCACAGGCCGCTCCAGCACGTTGTAGTGGTCCAGCAAGTGATGCAGCAACCGCTTTTCGTGGTAGCCACAGTCTGCCCCTGGAACAAAATATTGTATTTAATATAAAGTTAAAGAGGTTAGAGCCCTGTGCACCCGTAGGCCTAGTGAAGTAGCTCTGTTCGCTCTTATGCCTAGTAAAGTACAGTCAATCGGGGAGAATAGGAATGCAGACAAGAAAAGGGACGAAACCTGTAGTCGATATAGTAACTCAATACATAATATGGTGGAATATAATACGATATACCTATTCATGTTGGAATATCTACTTTTCTTTTCGTCCCTTCTCTCTTTTTTCCAATGCTTTTAATTCCGATTGACGCGACGGTAGCAAACCGTTAAATATATTTCACTGTCGTTGAACTTTAAATTAGTTAGAGAAAAGGATTTTGGTGCAAAGCACTTTTCGGGCGTCAATAGCGAACGATTGGATTCAATATAGTTATGAAAAGTTTTATGTTTTGTGTATTGTTTATAAATATTTAAAGGAGATAAACTCTAAAGCTATTATCTTAAAAAAAACATTTTACAATTCGTAAGCTACATTCTCTATTTGTCAGTAATTTAGACTTTATTTTCTTATGAGATTATTTTCGATCGGGATCGAGAGTTAAGCATACACACGATAATTATATTAACAATGTTAATATAATTATCATCATTGCTAATATAATTACAATATATAGTTAAAAAAAATAGATTTTACATTTTAGACTTAGTACTTAAATGTAGTTAGGATAAAAACTCGGTAAAAGGATTAGCCAGACAATATTGAGACGTGAAAGAAAATTTATTTACCTATTAGGCTGATAGCAGAAAATAATTCAAAAAAGGAGCGAAGAGTGTAGAAAATGTAAACAGAATAAACAATAGACTATCAATTTGTATTTTAAAAACGGAATTCATAATCAAATCATTTTTTTTTATTACTATCGGAGTATTTATTTATTAGATTTACTGCATAATCATAAATACTCTTTGTTTATTACTAATATAAAACTGTAAAAGTATGTAGTTATACTTTTGTAACATCTCGAAGTATTTGCAGTGCAACCATTTTGAGTCATTGTCGTGTTTGTGAAGGTTATTGTGCATTTGTCCTACTTCGCCGTTGACTTTTGTTTTACAGCGTGCGACTATAGGTACTTACTATTCTGTAAAAATAGAGACATTCTCTTAAATAATACTTTCTGGCTTATAATTACGTAATTTAAAACAATAGAAACATAATAAGCATTAACCCTGTATGAGCTATTTGCGCTAAGTATAGCCTCAATTTAGTTATTAATGCTACAAATATTATATTATAGGTACACAAAAGTTTACATGTAGTTATAGACGGATGTATACTTGACTTTTTTACTAAATACTATTCAGTAGTAATACTGAGTAGCGCGAAAGTAGATACTAAATAGTATTCAGGCCGACCCATTGAAGCAGAGTAGCAGTTCAAAGCTAGTATTTATCTGACAGTCACATATTTATTGTAAGGTTACAATAAGTAAGTATATTTATATGAATACTAGCTGACCCGGCAGACTTTGTACTGCCTCAATCGATACATACCCTACACTACCCCTACCCTACACTACCCCTACCCTACACTACCCCTATCCTACACTACCCCTACCCTACACTACCCCTACCCTACACTACCCCTACCCTACACTACCCCTACCCTAAACTACCCCTACCCTACCTCTACCCTACCCCTACCCTACACCTACCTCTAATCTACCCCTAACTTTGTCTGAAAAATAAAAATAAAAATTTAGGGGTGGACTACCCCTAACATTTAGGGGGATGAAAAATAGATGTTGGCCGATTCTCATAGATACCGGATAAGCACAAAAAATTTCATCAAAATCGGTTAAGCCGTTTCGGAGGAGTATGGCAACGAAAACTGTGACACGAGAATTTTATATATTAGATATTATATAGGTTAAGTAATTTTATTTAAAGGAATAAATCAGCTCATATAGCTACGCTATATATAAGTTTAAAACAAAGTCGGATTAGTTACACCATTTATAAATCGAGATTGTTTGGACCGATTTGAATGATTTTTGGATTTTCCTAGGTCCATTCCCGACATCTGATAAATTCAGATTCTATATTGTACCTACTTATTAACGGAGCATAAGCGCTATATTGTTATCAGTTTATCAGTGCAAAACATTTATAAAAAACAATGTTTCTATCAAACAACTTGATCCTGTTGCCATGTCTAAAATTTCATGGTGTATCGATTTTTGGTCCCCTAAATGGCCTACATTCTGACTTGAACTTTCATTGAGCCGTATTCACATCGGTCAGGTGATATGTAGGTGAACGTATGGGGTGTGAAACTGTGAACTCATGTTGGTTTATACACACGTGGTTCGCATAGAACTCATAGCCTACCCTAGGTACAATTCGTTTGTATGCCAATTTTATAATTGACTAGTTTCTTGCGCGCGATTTTACCCGCGTAATTTCCGTTCCCGTGGAGACTTCATCATTAAACCAATGCTACTCCTGGATAACGTAGAATTATAATGGCGAAATAATTTTTGAAATCATTCCAGTAGTTTCGTAGTTTATTCAATGCGAACAAAGAAGTAAATATTTTCTTTTTACAATATTAGTATAGATAAATTGTAATACGGCTATCTAGTTTCAAATATACCATCACATATCTTTTCATGAATGTCGTAAGAGGCGACTACATACACTTGGATGGGGATCTATATCAGTTCAAGATTTGTTACCATCTTAATCCGATCACCAATCCGCCTGACAAGCGAGGTGATTATGTCAAAATTTCTCGACGACCCTGGAATGTGTGGAAAGAGGAAGCCCATGTTCAGCTGTGGACATAAACAGACTGATACCCTTTTCAGGAAAAGAAAAAAACTCGGTCACCTAACGTTCTCACCTATAACATTTTATAAGATAGTCAATTTCCTGTGAATGTTTTATTACATTCACATTTTATTGGCTTGTTACGATTTCCCACCTAAACTATTACTTTATGTATATGATTACTAATCGGTTTTAAAGAAATTTGGTGCGAAGATGAGATTATCCTGAAAAAGGACATAGTTTGTTGCGAAAAAAAAAACTACCTAAATTACTCGCAAATAAGTCGCGGATGGAAGCTATTTTATAATAAAACTAGCGACCCGCCCCGGCTCCGCACGGGTACAATGCTGATGTATTATACATATAAACCATCCTCTTGAATCCCTCTATCTATTAAAAAAACCGCATCAAAATCCGTTGTGTAGTTTTAAAGATTTAAGCATACATAGGGATATAGGGACAGAGAAAGCGACTTTGTTTTATACTATGTAGTGATAGAAGTAATATAAAATTATGAGTACCTACTAGTTGTAGGTTGTTAATGTGTATTATTGCATATATATTTTATAAATCTATAATTCTATTTATCTAGTAAAGAGATTTAAGCTTCTCGATTTTTCTTAGAAATCGAGTGGTTTGTTGAACTGAAATACGAATAGCTCTCGAGACAAAGTTTACTTATCGATTTTATGAGATTTTAGAGACACTCGGTGTTGTTGACCTAACATGTTTCAAGATGTCATGCACACTAGCTAATACATAAAAGACAGACAGATTTGCTATTCAATGAATATATGTAGCTACTCGTGGGTATATGGAAATATGCATCTCATTTGTATGAAGGCACCATACATGTATCTAATACTTTATTTTAAATTCTATTCCACATTTGAATGTGACAAAACATGTCAAACTCTATGGTGAAGTGGTCATAACTCTAGTTTTAAGTTTCGGAGGTCGTAGGTTCGATTCCCACGCCGGACACGAAATTTAAAAGTAAATTCTATGATTTCTTTCCGGATTTGGTTGGTTGAGGGACTACCCTCCGTACCTCGGAATGTACGTTACGCCGATAGTCCCGGTTATTATACAATAAATGTATATTAAGCATGTACCAGGAAAAGGGCAGCAACGTTTTCTTGTGCATAACAAGGTAGTATATGCCCGGTGAAGTAGCAAAAGCCTCGCGGCTAGCTACGTACGTCAATCCGAAAAAAAGTAACAAGATAATACTGCGGTCATCAACCCACCTGCCAAGAGTGGAGATTATGGAAAAACAATAGAAAGATTTCATCTTATCTAAAGTAATTTACTTTAACGAAATTCCTTTAAAGTTACACCTACCGTACTTGTCAGATAAAAAAGTAATTGAATTGACGAGCATGCGGTTGAAGCAATTATGTAGATTGATACATCCGTTAAAATTGGAAATCATATTAGTGCTACTCCAACGATATTACCATCGATTGAAAATTGGCTAAAACAATTGCCAATAAATACCGTGTCAATTATACTAAGTAGTAAATAAGAATTGCTGTTGCTTTTTACTACTGCACGTAATCAGTTAACAGTAATAGCAAATCGTATTTTGTATATCTATCAATACTAATCTATACTTATATTATAAATGAAAAAACTTTGTATTTTTGTTTCGAATAAACTCAAAAACTACGGGATGGATTTCGATAATTCACCATTAAAATGCTACAGTGTCCCTGAGTAACATAGGCTATTTTTTTACTAGAAATGTGCACCCGTGCGAATCCGGGACAGGCCGCTAGTAATATGATAAAGAGGAAAGATTGGTATTCTGTATGAATGTTTGTATGTAAAGCTACTGGACGGATTTCGATAATTCTTTCAACATTAGTATGCTACTTTATCCCTGGATAACATAAGCTATATTTAATGATGAAGTTCCCACGGGAACGGGATCTACTCGGGGTAAAATCGCGCGCGGGAATCTATTAGATAATAAAATTATATTGGAATACGCGTGACTTACACCTATATTCTGAAAAAAATTAACTAATCAGCTGTCTCAACTCTTGTTAAGTCAAATGAGTCATTATTAGATAATTTGATTTGATTATCGTGATAGTTAATCTAAATTTAACAATTTCGATACTGGAATCATACATCATTCATATTTCAGGAGCTGAATTTGATTTAACAGCGTAGTTTAGATAATAGCCATGTTCGATTGTTGCTTTGTTTAGCGCTTAAGAGACTATAGTTACGTGATTGCTGAATACCGTAGTATCGGTTTATGACTATCTTCCTTACACGCATTAACATTATATCTTTCATTTAACATTTGGAAAAGATTAATATAACATATGAAGGAATAATAGAGTATCCAAATAAAAAAATATGGAATATACGTAGATATTCGAAGGTATATAACCAAATATATACCAAATAAACAAATATGAATCATATAATACATAAATAAGTATTAATACCCATTTTGTATGTATTTTTTACGGTTCTGAGGTAAAAAAATACACACACAACTGTGTAACTTTTTGAGAACCTTTAAAAGGTAAAACAAATGGCTTTCCTGATCCAAAGCTTTATAATGTGGGATGTCAAATAACGAGCAGTTTTTCGTATCAAATGTTTGTTCAGCTTTGGGTATTATGTAAGGCAATAATGCATGCTGTATATTTTTTGTACTGTACATTTTAATGTAATTAGTAGATACTGACTCAATTCCTATACTTTTCACGTACTTTTTGCAACAACTAATTCTTACTTTTACCAACATTTTAATTAATATTTTACGTTTGTGAGAAAATAAACGTTTTGTATTGTTTTGTATATACAAGTATCAATAATTCTGTTTTGTTACCGGTGATGTGTGATTGCAACGAGTAACTATATTAACTAATGTGTGGATATATTAAACATACAAATAGCAGAGGTCTTCAAACATATTACAATTGCAGACCATTTACCGGTATTATTGTTTCGTGTTGGCCTCCTGTTAAGTTAATAATTACATTTTGGAGTTTTAATGAATTTAAAATGTGATTTTCAGTCATTTATTATGTTTAAGATAAGTTTTAAGCAACAAATCGTATGTGTGAGCCGGTTGTTCTATCAACTCAAAAAAAAAAACAAAACTACTCAACAAAAACAACAGTTAAGCCAAGACCTGCCCAACTGAATAAAACCTGGATGGACTCTTTGTACGTGGCTCTAGGAGTCGATGTATGTCATTTTGGCTATCATTGATTCAAACAATATGCTTTAAAACGTACGATGTTGTTTTCTATAGACAAATTGAGAAATCATATCGCAGTTTCATATAAATTACTTCGTATATTTTGATTCAATCTCTTCCTCATTTTGATCATTCAAGAGATGCGATGAAATCTCCGCTATATGCATTAAAAGTACAATTATTATAGTCATCAAGTATAAAAGGCGCCAGTTGGATAAGATAATTACTGGATAAGATATCATACCAGTATAAAAAAGTTTAATATACCTTTAATATGCTTCTTTAATGTGACGGGAAATCATGAGGATTTATTTACGTTGAAATTACGCAATTACATAATTTAGGCTTTATTTGTTTACCATGATGTTTGCGTGAGTGGCTTCTGGGAGCATTACAGAACGATGTGGAAAGTAGGAGAGGAAGGTGTTAGGTGTGTGTGGTGGTAACTTACCCCTCGCGCAGAGCAGCGTGAGCAGCAGCAGCAGGCCCGCGGGCGCCGCCAGAGGCGAGCGGCGCGGCCGCCCGCCCATGTCAGCGCCGCGAGTTGGCCGCGCCGCGCGCCTCCGCCGCCCCGCGCCGCGCCATCACCGCCCGCGACACCAACCCCCCCGCACCGCCCCGCCGTCCAGCCGCCGCACTCCCGCTGTCTATTACGATCTATCGAACACGATAGCTTTCCGATTCGATCTTTTTACGGTTTTCATATGTATGTCGAGTCGCGTTCAGGACCGCTCGCCGACGGCCTCGCGTGCCGTCCGATCCTTAAGCATCGCCTGCCGCGCCGAGGGTTCGTGAGCCGAGTGACGGCGTGTTTTTGAGCATTGTTGTTCAGCGGAGTGCGGCCGACCGTGGGGCAGCGGAGCCGCCGGTGTGCGGACTGACGGAGAGTGCCGCGCGCAGCCGCGCCGCCTCCGACCGCCGCCCATTCACGCGCCACGACGCTGCGCGACGGACCCCGACCCAACCGCCGCCACCAGCCGCCAACCGACACACACCAGACACCAGCCACCGACACAGCTCTCCCCGAAACCTCTACTCAGCATCACTCTATGCTGCAGCTGCACTATCTATAAAACCAATATTAGGGGGAAACTATGTTGTTCATATTTGAATCGTTTAAGAAAACATCAGTTTAAGAAATTTTGTTGAACTAAAGATTAATTACTCAACTTCTCAAACTATATCTTTGTAAACTTGTTGTTGTTTGTTTTATAAAATAACTAACATTTCTACCCATAATAAAAAAAAATATAATTTAAAATAGTATATAGGTACTTATACATTTCGGGTTGTAAAATATACAATGTAGTTATGTATAGCTATGCCATTGTGACCTACTCGTGACAATTCATTCCATATTGTGTTATGAGCATAGTGTCGAGGTGGGACAGTAGTCGTACATTTGATGTATTATGCCAAAATGAGTTAGTGTTGCATAGTTGTGGTTTATTTTCTTAACAATTTGGGTAGTAATGAGGAAAGATGTTAGTGTTGTGGCGGGTTGCGACGCGGCGGGGATGCGGCGCGGTGCGGGGCGCGGGGCGGGTCGTACAGGGGGGGGCTCGATCAATGAGGCCGCTTCCCTGCTGCTCCCGGCACCCGCCGCACACCCGCACCATGCTGAATTCATCCCCTCACTACACCACAACCAATCCCAACATTAATTTTAAAAATATTTGCTGACACCGATGCTGACACTTCGTTCTCTACCTAAAAATACTGTTATAAAGCATTATCTTGATAATATTCGGTCACCCATAAAACTCATTAGGTACCTACATTATATCAGGCGGGTATTTTTCCAAATGTTTGAAAAGATCCTTTAATCAGTCTAAAATGAAATCAATTGAAATTATTTTGATCAGCTTTGGCAGATGTATTATCTCGTGATCTGCTGAAGAGCTTAAGCAGTAAGAGCTGTTTTTGTACAATAATATGACCACCGTAATTTATTTCGGGATGTACTAGGTAAAAGGAGATAAACTCTTATCATTTCTCTCTTCAAATAAAGTGTTGTACTATTAAGCAAGGAACAATGAATCAACTATGTATGTACTAACATTTGAAGCTCTTCGTTGCAATTATTTTTGAAGGTATTCTTTCTTGTCTATCGACCTAAACATGGGCTGTATTTAAGCTGTCAGATGACTAGTAAAATAAAGCTAATTGTATAAAGTCTTCGATTTAATAAGTCTGAAGACCTGAAATTCGTGTATACCGCTCGTGGCAAGTGGCAAAAACCTCGTGGCCATCTAGCTTAGATACGAGTAAGCCCGTTGGGAAAACAAAATTCTCCTCGTGGATGTGTACTTGTATCAATGCTTTTTTTTTGTTTTCATTCTAAAAATTCGCAACTTGAAAGGTGCCTAATGATTTTGAAACATACTTTATTTATGAATACAAAATTATCTCTAAAATTGGCTTTATTAAATAAGAGCCATACCTTTGTCCTACAATGTTGTTCCTGAAAACGATTAAAGTACCACCGCGTAATATTTTTTTTACGTTTAAAGTACTGTAGTGCACAAAATATCTCGAAACTTGGTACATAAAGTTTGATATAATATAGACAGGTACATAAGTAGGTATGTACCTACGTAGAGAAGAATAGTAGATAGGACACAGGCGTGCCGCTGAGTCGGCGAGGCATGCCCGCGCCTAATGTCGCACAACTTGATAATGAAGGGTGTTTGCTCATTACCGCAACCACTTTACGCTCCCACGCGACTGCGCTCGCCGCCATTTAGCACTTACCAGATATTGAAAAACTTGTAGGTACATTCAAACTTAATTCTAAGTGCTTCGTTCGCTTTCAGTGACAAAGCTCTCTCTGAAAACATTTTACACACCATTAGCGACAGATTATTGCTTTCCAAACCGCAAACCGTCTACCAGCTCATTAATTTACCCCTGAATTCATTAGCATGCTGCGATGATTAGTATCTCGGTACAGGCAATTAATTATTTATCAACAACAATGTATAGGAGTGGAACAATGCCATACTCGGAGTTCACGACTCAGTGCCAGGCCTTTATTAGGCGGTGGATATGTTTTGTAAATGGCAAATGTGTTGAGAACTAGGAAGTTTGCGAAACTGGGAGAAAGCGACTAAGGAGTAGGTATGTACGTACTGTTGAATAGAGCACTCAGAACAAAAGCGGTTCATTTGCTAGAAACTAGGCGAAATAATGAACGTCCTATACCTGAGCGAGATGTCAAAAGTAAAGGTTAAAAGTTACGAGTGTACAAGTGCAGTCTCCGCTGGTATACGAGGGACATCAAACTTAGATAGGTCTGTTGGACTCAACTGTAATTTGCTTGCGTCAATACTTGTGTATCAATGTTAAGTGGCTTAATAACTTCACATACGGAAGAGTCCAAATAATCATATATGGAGTTGTAAGATGTGTAATAAAGAAGTACCTGATAACCCAAATAAAAAACCTACTTAACATGATATTTAATTTGATTTGAAATTAAGGATTTCTAGAGTAACGTAAATAGCGGGTGGTGAATGGGAAAAAATAGTTTTAGTACTACTTTTCTCACAGATATATAAAAGTATACCAAAATACCTATATAATAATTTAACTACACTATTTTCACGACGTTCTTCTTGAGTTCATCATCATCATCATCAGCCCATAAAACGTACACTACTGAACAAGGGCCTCCTCGTGAGGGAGGGTTTTGTTATAGTCACCACGATTAGCAGGTGGGCTGGTGACCGCAGTATTATGTTTTAAAACACAAGGAAACGCTGCTGCCCGTACCCTGGTTTACGATTGTTAAAGATGATGTTAAAACAATCGGTACCAACGGCTTTCCGAGGCACAGAGTTCCTCAGCCAACCAGACCCGGAAAGAAATTTCAGAATTTACATAAAAATTTCTAGTCCGGTGTGGGGATCGAACCCACAACCTCTGAGATCTGTTTGCTGTTTGAGTTACTATGAATATTTATATTAAAATTGAATTATAACTCTTCCAAGTAAAATCTATGATGGGTGCTAAGATAAGAATAAAGTATATCAACATTTAAGCTATACGAAAGTTCCTAGCAAGTCTTAATACCAATGTAGATAGCATGTCTGGCGGTTTACATACCACTAAATCCTCCAGCCCGCGAGCTAGGATTATTCGAATATGAATTGGCGAGCACTTACATAACATTTGTTAAATGCAATGTGATATATGAAACTGCAATAAATTTTGTAAGGTTATATTAAATCAATGTCAATTGTTTGCTTAAGTACATAATAAAACTATACATTAACAACTAAATAATTCCTTTTATGTAGGTATTCAATGCTTATATAAAACAATAATAACGATAAAAAACCTTATAGTTAAGAATGAATGCCCAATGTAATCATCATTAAAAAAGCAAAATACCTACATTATTTATTATTTTATGTTTTTAAAGTTATGTGATTACCTATTGGTAGGTATACTAATGGATTTCAGTTATCGATTTTATTTTTTTTATGCTATCATTATGAAAAACTATCAATACCTATATATAAAGCTGTAGAGTTTGTTTGTTTGTTTGCTTGACTGCAGTAAAACAATGGTCTGAATTGAAAAAAAAATAGTGTTAAGTTAGGTTAGGTTAGAAACTGACACCGCACGCGGAAGATAGTCTATACTAATTTTATAAAGAAGAAAAGTTTATTTTTATGTTTTTGTATGTTTGTTTCAAGTAAACTCAAAAACTACTGAACGGATTTCGATTATTCTTTCACCATTAGAATGCTACATTATCCCTGAATACATTTAAGTGGTTTATTCCATTTTGAACACCCAGGTGATATCACCTAGTAGTGATGTAACGAATGCTGGATTTTTCACATTCGCGAATGCGAATGCGATTGCGAATATTTATCTTTAACATTCGCGAATGCGAATGCGAATGCAAATATTTTAAAATTTCAAAAAAAGCGCGCGTATAATGTTTGACAGGTTTGATTGTTTAGTTTTTTTGTAAATAGAAATTGTAAACTTTATTTTAAAATGGTAGTTAAGTAATAATATACTACTAAATTAATGCAAACCTTACATAGTTGTAACAAGGCTGATTCATTTTAGTTTTGATATGATCTCTGAAGTTCTTTTTTCATAAATGAGGCTTTAATTTAGAATGTAGAAGTATGATTTAATAAAAATATCTAAGTACAGCAGGACCTCTTTAATCCAAACTCCGAATTTACCCCCTGTTCGGATTAGTGGAGTGTATGTTTTGATGAAAAAACACAAGTAGTATCTTAAATTTTTAAATGTCTATTTTTATCCTATATGTTACATTTATTAAACTTCTTTAAAGAAATCTAATATTTTAGTTTTTCGGGGGTTTAACGACAAATTAAAAGCTTTTTTCGCAATTTATATAAAAGCATTTTTTCTGGAAAAGGAATTGGCTGACCAAGTGGTCAGCTAATTCAAGACAATATTTATTTAAGACAGACACCGCGCTTGGATTGGAAACGCTTGCCGAGTGAAAACCCGGGCGGAGGTAGGGCGTTTGGATTACAGAGGTGTTCGGATTACCTCTTCGGATCAGATTAAAGGGTTCGGATTAAAGAGGTCCTGGTGTATTATCTATTGTATTATCATTTCATATGCATGCATATAATAATTTCCTTTTTGATTATTAAAAACATTCGCTAAATATTCGCATAATTTTTGCGAATGCGAATGCGAATGCGAATATCCGTTACATCACTATCACCTAGGTGTTCAAAGTGGAATGAAACAGTGTCCTCTGATCACTTACGAATCAAATCACCCAGCTAGTATCATTCAGGTGATTCAAGGAGACTAAATGGTGTCCTCTGATCATCTGGGAAACAAAGCTGTGTTTGAGTGTGACATACCCGTTAAAAATGGTTGTCATTGTCAGATTGTAAAATGGCAACCATTTTACATTGACAACCTTCGTAGCGTGGCAGTATTTGGCTCCCTTTAAATCTCGGAGGTCGTGGGTTCGATCCCCACCCCGGGCAAGAAATCTTTAATTCTAAGATTTCTTTCCGGGTCTGGCTGGTTGAGGGACTAGCCTCCGTGCCTCGGAAAGCACGTTAAGCCGTCGGGCCCGATTGTTATAACATCATCTATAATAATCGCATATCAAGGAACGGGCACCAGCATTTCCTTGTGTGGTACAACATATAACTGCGGTCACCAATCCGCCTGCCAAGCGTGGTGACTATGGCAATTACCCTCCCCGGGAGGAGGCCCATGTTCAGCAGTGGACGTTATACGGGCTTATGATGAACCATTTTACAATTTGACAATTACAAAAGGTGGCGGAGTTTGTTATAAAATAAAATAGAAGAGAGAATAGAAGAGTCAGTTAAACCGTTATTCATTTAGAGACCTATCCAATTTAAGCCTAATATTAAGATTGGATAGGTCTAATATAAATGAATAACGGTTTAACTGACTCTTATGTTTACTAATATGTGTAATTTTATAAAGTTTAATATTATAAAATTATACTTGGCTACTACATTCATTGTGCAGATTGTGCATGTGTTTTTATTGATATAAGCGAACGCTACGTGATGCCAAGTGACGTTGCGATAGCTGACCCATGCCGCGTGGACGCAAAATATGTTGATACACTGAAATTACATTTGGGATTCCCAATAGTGACATAAAAGCATGTTATCCTTGACACTTATTTAATAATTTGAGTTCCTATAACTACGGATTTAGTGTAGTACGATATTAATAAATTTGTGTGGGTTGATATACGTAAACACGCGGATGGTATATTTATATGTTTTTACGTGGTTGTGAATATTAATTTTTTTAAATGGCTTTTTCTGTAACTATGGATTGGGAAACATGCATATAATTATAATATTAGGAAACAAATCGGTTCCTGTGTCCTCACTTCTTTACTTCAACAGCCCGCCATGTCCACTGCTGAACAAACCTTGGCAAGCCATTGAGGGATATTTCCATAATCACCACGCTTAGCAGGCGGATTGGTGACCACAGTAAGATATAAATTAACCTTGAGTGATAGATGCTACTGCCTATCCATCAAGTAGTCACCTCTTACGACACCCATTGGATGATATGGAATGGTATATTCTAATCCGGAGACCATTCGGTTATACCGATGATGTCTATCCATTTTAATTTATAGGTACTTAATACAGGAAACAGGAAAACCTAATTAAATGGTTTATGCCACTTTGAACACCCAGGTGATATCACCTAGGTGTTCAAAGTGGAATAAACCGAAATCCGACCGTAGACCGTAAACTAAAAAGTGTGCGAAATTTCATAGGTACTCCTGCGTTCGCGCAATTTTCGTAAAAAGGGTTACATCGTTTTTGGTTCAAGTATTGATATAAATAATATAATATAGATTTGCTATGTGTTTTCTTCTGGTGAACATTTCGTTTGTGGATCAGTCGCGGCCGTCACAGCGTTGCGTGACCGTTCAATGGCTGCCTGCAAATTGCACATTACACGCCGAGTTTGGTTTGCAACCGACCATTAGTGCATTCCCCTAGATTACTTCATAACGAAACCGACCATGGAAACTGTTACATTTTTTTATAGACCAACAAGCAAACTGTTTTAAACGATTCATATTCGGTGTGATTTATATTTTAAATTTTTATTGAATGTTTCAAATATTCTAGTTATGCAGTAAGCTGCAAAAAATGAAATATTTGTGGAGATAAAAGTGTTATGCAATGGAATATCGTATGGAATATTAAAGGCAAGCTTGGGTATTTAAATTTTGTTCGACAGTGATTTATACGTATCTCAATCTCCAGGACAACAAAAAAGATGCACCTTTCTCTACGGACCTTTTAGAAAACTATAACAAACTACGGATGAGCCAAGTGCAGCTAGTGATATATGATATGATATGATAGCCATAACTTTAAGTAAATTTTACTAGCGGCCCGCGCAGTTCCACCAAAATAGATTCTGTTCCCGTGGAAGCTTGTTTTAAACGAATTCCTATGGAAATCATAATTAATGTGGCTTTCTATTATTAAAAAAGTAGATAACTACCTCAAAAACCTCACAAACTTTACATATTTATAATGTTAGTATAACATATTTAAGTCAAATTTCTGCCATCAGTCGTCCATCTGTATGATCAAACTACTTAAAGCGAACGCCATACGACCTTGGTCTCGACCATGATCGTGGATCATGTTTTCAGTTACCAGACTGGGAGGGGCCCGGTCTAGTGAAAGCTGTACGTTCTTTCTCCAGCAACCTTTATTGTGTGAAAGCACATACACACGTGAGTTGCTCATATGTTTAACATTTTAGCATTTCAGGAGAAACCGTTTTCCATTCTCTTAATTAATAAATTCTTATAATTTTTGTGTCAATTAAGATACTAAAGGGCATATAGACTGCCGAGTACAGCTTGATATTATGTTTTCTTTAGGAGAATACTAATTAATAGTTTAAAGTCCAGAATTGTGGTATATAAGAATAGACTCGCCCTACTGCTTCACTATATATATATCTATGCCTTTCGTTGCTTTCGTCAGAAACTATGAGGTGGTATAATTGTAGTGATAAATTCAAAATTCTAATATGTAAGTAACTTGCAGTTTTATTCCGTGTTTCACATACGTTAAGTAAAGTTAGTTCAGTTTGAGAAACTAAAATTGTAATAGTAACTTTCAATTATGCTAAACCTCCATACTTTAGGTTAATGTGACATGCTTAGTAGATATTATACCTATGAGTATCGACGTAATTAACAGCTATAAATTTGTTAGAATTTGTTCTCACAGTAGTAGTTTAGATACACAAAGTCAAATTATTTACCTCTAAGTAATTTGTTTACGAGCTGCAAATAACTACCTTGTAATAAGTTACCTACTTAACCTTTTCCAGTGTTTGACAAAGTCCAGACTTATAGTGCTATGAATGCGTAAATAGATACTTTGAAACGTGTTTCAGTATATCTATTTTATTTATTATGTCTTGTACCGTATACGATCTTGGTAGTTAGCTACAATTTATTTTGTTTTATACATTAACACGCATGGAATATGTCGATGAAAAATTGTATTTCATTTTCATAATTGCTTCATTTGATTTATGACTGCGGGAAGGCTGTCCGTAATATTGCATGGCCTATGAAATGTACCAAATTATATTTATGTGTTTGTATTGGTGGGCAACTGGGGGAGACGGGTTGGTCGCACTGATTACTTATTGATGACCACGGGCCATAAGCTGCCAGCCTCCGAACATCGATAAATGTTGTCCAAAACAAATTGTGTCATTGATTGCCAGGAACATGACTACGAGAAAATATTGAGGAATTATATATTTATTTACAGTACCATTATAGTTTTCTTCTTTTGCGAATAAGTTGTGATTGTCTAAGAAAAATAATTATAAAGTTCTTTTGTTATAGGAGATATATACTTACCTACTGCGGTCACGGCTTAATCAAAATGGTGTCCAACAGTCCATAACCGTTTTATGTAAAGAATATTTTTGCGGCGATCGGAGTCTGACTAGTGCTGATGCTTTCCATTATATATATTGAACAAATAAGCCTTCGTATATATGAATATCTCGAAATGCAACGTTGAGGGCATAATTTTGAAAAGTTAAATATTAAATATTTTACATTATACACGAATGTCACGTATTAATACATTAAACTAATCAATAAAGTTTAATGTATTAATTCGTGTCACTTCACCTTTCAATGTACCATATGTGTACCGGTTTCCCTTACATAGTTCAGTTTTTCATAAAATCACTAAGTTTATATAGCCTATAATTTAGTTAGAATATAATAGAATAAAATACTCTTATTGTACACTCATAAGTAAATAGGACAAAGAAAATATAATAGACACAGTACAATGGGCGGACTTATCGCATAAAGCAATTTCTTCCAGACAACCTTTGGATGGATAATGGAATTTATTAGGTAAATTACGTAGGTAGATAGTGTGATAGATCAATTAATAGATCTTAATTCAAACATTAAGATCTATTAATCTATAACCAATATTTACATAACATTATGTTATTATACACAAATTATACATAAATAGATTTTTTTAATTTATCTATTATAATTACAAACAAATACAACATTTAAATAATTATATGGAGTAAGACTTTTTTTATTTTAATGTAGAAAATATATAATTAAACACTTCATAAAATAACTACGGTTTCTGTAGCATATTTTTAACAAAAATATTTTTTTGACGCCATGAAATGCGGACTCTATTTTCTGAATAAAATATATGTATTGTATTAACTTGTCACCTGGACTTGATAAGTACCTATTGCCGATTTACTTATACTTTTATTGGTCATTGTTCACGTGCATTGGTAGTGACATTAATTTAGTTCCGATTTATCTCAATAGATGGCGTTTTTATTAATAAGTTAGAAGTCGCTATAGAGATTCTCCGGCGGGTAATGAGGTTACCAATGTAAATATTTTTAGATGAGAACTGTTTAGACCAATTTGTGTGATTGTTAACAAGAAAACCACTCCCGGTTAAATATAGTTCAGTGTTATCCTACTTGGTGTTTCATTTAGTGCATAGTGCCAGTAGGTATATACGAGTTTGTGCTCCCTATTTCCCGTTGGGACTTCGGCCCTGTACATGGTCCTTCGAGCCGGATGTTGGCTACTCTAGTAGTCAAGTCAATTTTGAAGAACGTGCCGACACAGTAGCGGATTGTTGCTGATGGTGCTTGGGTGCTGGTGAGGCACCAGAGGACGAGTTGGAGCCCCATTGAGAGCGGAAGCGGAGACAGTCTGCAGTACACCGGGAGAACAGGACATCACAACCGTGAGCGAGGTCACGGGTGCAGTACAGTACGAGCGAGAGCGGTTCCACGAGCGGAAGCGATTTCATAAGAGGAAGCGGATTTTTCAATAATAGTGCAGTGAGTGTATGGAGAACTGTGAGTACTTTTAATTTAATAACTTGGAAGATTTATTTTGGACTTTATCAAATTAATAATAATTTTAGACTTAGTTTATTAGAAATAATTTGTAGTTTAGGACTTAGAATAATTTTAAGAAAAGTGTTCCTACGGGGAACCTATGCCCGATTTTTAATTTTATTATTAATTTTCAAACACTTATAAAATTTTCAACTATTTTCATTTTGCAACTGGAACGATTTTAAACTTGTAAAAATGGAATCATTATTGAAATTACAAAATGATACAAAAAATTGTATAGAAAAAAGTAAAGTAAATTTTAAGAAATCTCCGAAGGCTAGAATTACTTTAGGTTACGTTGAAACACGATTAGAGTCTTTAGAAAAGCAATGGTTAAAATTTAGTAGTACACATAGTGAAATAATTGAGCAAGCTACGAAGGAAGATATGAAAGGTTTATATTTTACTTCAGATTTTTACGAAAATACTGAAGAATTGTACATAGATTATAAGTCAGAATTAAAGGACATACAGTTAGATATTGTAAAACAGACTAAGATCACTGACAACAGTGGGCAGATTGTTCCTAGCAGTAGTACAACATGTAATGTTAAATTACCAAAAATTAATCTTCCCAAATTTTCTGGAAAGTATTCAGAGTGGACTAGTTTCAGAGATTTGTTTATTTCCTTAGTACATAATAATAAAAATATTGATAGGGTCGAAAAATTGCACTATTTAAAAAGCTCATTAACGGATGAAGCTGAACAATTGCTACGTCAAATACCAATTACTGCATCCAACTATGATGTTTGCTGGGAACAATTAGAACATAGATACAATAATAAACGTCATTTAGCTAATAATATTTTGCAGCGATTGTTCAGTCAAAAGCGTGTTAGTCTTGAGTCAGCATTTAGTCTTAAACATTTGTTAGATACAACTACTGATTGTATGAGTGCATTAACTAACCTTGGCATTGATGTGACTACCTGGGATATTATTTTGATTCATATTTTGTCATCTAAGCTCGACCAGGAAACTCGCAAGCAGTGGGAGTTAAAAGTTGCTTCAGATAGTTCTACCGATTTGCCTACTTTAAGTCAGTTCAAAACATTTATAGAGAGTAGATTCAGAGCACTTGAGTTCATAGAACCATATAGAGCGACGGGTCAGACATCGGGTGTTCAACCAGCTAAACATAGAGTTATGTTAACGACTCATAAAGCAAACTCTGTTTCTAAGCTACTTTGTGAGTACTGTAGTGAAGACCACAAATTGTGCTTCTGCAAAAAGTTCATTAATTTAGAGTTAGATCAAAGAAGACAATTTGTGGCAAAGAACAAGGTTTGTTTTAATTGTCTCGGTGGCAACCATATGGTAATTCATTGCAAAAAGGCCACAGCATGTCGCGTATGTAAAAGAAGACATCATACTCTGTTGCATGCGGATAGTACCAGTAATATAGGTCAGGAGGAAAGCAATGGAGCTTCATCTGATGTTGCTAAATCATCAGTTGAAAGTACGCCAGTTGTGTCTTACCTCTCAACGAAAACTGCGCACCCACGTCAAGTTTTACTAGCAACCGCGCTAGTAAAAGCTCAGACTGCGGCGCACAATTTTCAGATAGTTCGAGCTTTATTGGATCAGGGTTCGCAAGCTTCATTTATAACTGAAGCTGCAGTTCAGTTCTTGAGATTGGCAAAGAGTCCCATTAAAGGAATCGTCTCGGGTATTGGTAATGACAAGACGCTCGTTGCTAATTACACGGTGGCTTTAATGCTCCATTCTCTAACAGATCCCACTTTTGAGATGAAAGTTCAAGCGTATGTTCTGAAGAATATTACTGCTTATCTACCAGAACGGAAGTTAGAACCGCTAATGTGGCCAGACTTAGAGCATCTCGTATTAGCAGATCCACATTATAATAAGCCTAGTAAAATAGATGTTTTGCTGGGCGCAGATGTCTATAGTCAGATATTGCGTGATGGCGTGAAAAGAGCTCCGTCAGGGTCTTTAGTTGCTCAGAGTACCAGATTAGGATGGATTCTATCGGGTACACCTAATCTAAACAATGAGGGCTACAGTACAAATATAATTACGGCAATGCATACACAAATAGAGGACAACGATAACCTAAAAAAGTTCTGGGAAATCGAAGATCAATATCCAAGTGATATAAATATATTGACTGAGGAAGAGCAAAGATGTGAGCAGATGTTTGCATCTACTACGACTAGGGCAAGGGATGGTCGGTATATTGTTAAATTGCCATTTAAAGAACAGAACCCAAGATGTGTAGGTGGCAATAGTAGAGACATAGCGTTGAAGAGATTCAAGTTATTAGAAAGAAAATTAAGTAAAGATCCAGATCTTAAAGAAAAGTACACAAAGGTTATTAAAGAATATTTGGAATTAAACCATATGAAAGAAATAGAACATAAGGACAGTAAAATAAATGAAGCTGTGTACCTACCACATCACGCAGTCATAAGAGAAGACAAGACTACTACAAAAGTTCGCGTAGTCTTTGACGCCTCCTGTAAGAATTCGAGTGGAGTATCGCTTAACGACACTCTAATGATAGGTCCTACCTTACAATCAGATCTTCGTAACATCGTTCTTCGTTGGCGAACACATGAGATAGTCTTAGTGGCAGATATTGTTAAGATGTATCGCCAGATCAGAGTTGCCGAAGAGGATGTTGTATATCAGAGAATTTTATGGCGAGATAATCCTGCTGAAATCATAAAGGATTACTCTCTGACTACCGTCACCTTTGGTACAGCATCAGCTCCTTACCTGGCTGTAAAGGCGTTACATCAAGTCGCAATCGATGAAGGAGAATATTTCCCAGAAGCAGCTAAAATAGTTCCCAATAGTTTTTATATGGATGATCTTATGACAGGTTGTAGAACAGTAGAGGAAGGAAAGAGGCTATATAGAGAAATGACAGAATTACTTAGAAAATCTGGTTTTGTACTACAAAAATGGAACAGCAATAATAAAGAACTTTTAAAGGAAATAGAATGCTATGAAGAAACAGATCAAATACATAAGAAAGTAAATAATACAATAGAAGAAAAAGAAATATTTGAAAGTACAAAAATATTAGGACTTACCTGGTGTTGTAGTGCAGACACGTTCCGATACACTGTGCAACTACCTTCGACAAATGAATATATATCCAAACGTAATATTATATCTGATATTGCGCGCTTATTCGATCCATTAGGATGGTTAGCGCCCAGTATAGTATTAGCGAAGATATTTATTCAAAAGCTCTGGTTGTCAGGATTGAACTGGGACGACAACGTGCCAGACCTGTTACGGGAAGAATGGTTGACTTACCGTTCAGAACTGCAGCAATTATCTGATGTTCGTGTTCCTCGATGGCTGGGGACAACAGGAAATGATAATTGCGTTGAGCTTCACGGCTTCAGTGATGCTTCAAAATCAGCATATTCGGCTGTAGTGTATACTAGGACGGTAAATAACAATAATGAGGTTTGTGTTACCTTATTAGTTGCTAAGACAAAGGTCGCGCCGATAAAGCAGGTCAGTATTCCTCGCCTAGAGCTTTGTGGTGCAGTCTTAGTATCACGACTGCTGGCTGATGTAGCAAAGGCATTGAACATCCAGAAGAAAAATGTTCATGCCTGGACAGATTCAACTGTGGTGCTTGCTTGGTTGAATAGTCATCCAAGCAGGTGGAAAACCTTTGTGGCGAATCGAGTGTCAGAAATATTATCAACTCTTGATTCTAATCAGTGGGCACATGTTAGTACTAAAGACAATCCCGCAGATTACGCGTCACGAGGTGTACGACCAAGTTTACTGTCGCAGAACAAAGTTTGGTTTCGAGGCCCACAGTATTTACAGAATCTAGAAATTCATTACAGCAGACCAAATAACGAGAAGAATATTATTCTAGAAGAATCTGTGAAGTCTCATGTGATCGTGGCTGATGCCGAGGATCCATGGGAAAGGTTTAGTACACTGTGGCGTATGCTAAGAGTTTTATCCTACTGTAGAAGATTGCTAAATAGTAAGTTAAAGAAAGATAGACCTAAATATTTAAAACAGACAGAACTAGAAGAAACTTTGAAATATTGTATAAGCTACACCCAGAAGAAATATTTCAAAGATGAATATACAAATTTAATAAATAAAAGAAATGTTAAGATCAAATCAAGTAAAATTAATTCATTATCTCCTTTTGTTGATAGTGATGATATTATTAGAGTTGGTGGCAGATTGCAAGAAGCTAGTCTGTCAGAACAAACTAAGCACCCCATCATATTGCCGCATAATGCTCATATCACTAAGTTATTGGTAGCAGATGCTCATAACAGAACGTTGCATGGCGGACCTCAGCTCATGATCAATTATTTACGATCCGCATATTGGATTATTGGAGTAAAGAGTTTGGTTAGACAATATGTGCGCAGATGTGTTACTTGTGTAAGACATAACATGAAAGTTCAGAACCAATTGATGGGTTCACTTCCTTCAGCGCGATGTTCTCCCACTAGAGCATTCCTTCACAGCGGAGTTGATTATGCTGGTCCAATTAACCTCAGAACAACTAAAGGTCGGGGGCATAAGTCGTACAAAGGCTACATTTGTGTCTTTGTTTGTATGGCCACCCGTGCAGTTCATTTAGAAGTCGTCAGTGACTTGAGCACACAAGGATTTTTGGCCGCCTTTAAGCGCTTTGTATCCCGACGAGGACATTGTGCTCAGATTTGGAGCGACAATGGAACTAACTTTGTTGGCGCCTCTAAAGAACTTAAGGGTTTTGGTGCTATACAAAGCGAAGTAGCAGAATTTTTAGAGTCTAAGAGCACAGTTTGGCACTTCATACCGCCTCATGCTCCTAATTTTGGGGGGTTATGGGAAGCAGCGGTAAAGTCGACTAAGTTTCACTTAAAGAGAGTAATAGGAGATTCCACTCTAACCTATGAGGAGATGAGTACATTGCTGGCACAAGTGGAAGCTTGTCTTAACTCTAGACCTATGACTGTAATTAATGGGGATGGTCTCGATGAACCGATGCCATTAACACCAGGGCATTTTCTAGTTGGTGAACCCCTGGTGACTGTACCTGAACCAAACTATGAGGTCTCATATATTAGTCCCTTGAATAGATGGCAACTTATACAAAGGATGTTGCAGAACTTTTGGCGCCGTTGGTCAAATGAATATCTGACGACATTAGTTCATAGGTATAAATGGTCTTTTCAAAATCCCGAACCAGAGATCGGTGATGTTATTCTGGTTAAAGAGTCTGATTTACCTCCTGCTCGTTGGTTGCTTGGTCGAATAGTTAAAAAACATCCAGGACCAGACGGAATTACTCGCGTAGTCACATTAAAAGTTAAAGGGAACCATTTGAAACGACCTACCTCCAAATTATGTATTTTGCCTGTAAGTAAATAAATACAATTATTTATTTGAGTTCATTTTAATTTTTAAATTCATAGATTTTATTTAAGTTCGTTGTTTTATATTTAAGTTAATGGTTTTACATTTAAGTTCAAAGTTTTATATTTAAGTTCATGGTTTTACATTTAAGTTCAAAGTTTTATATTTAAGTTCATGGTATTACATTTAAGTTCAAGGTTTTAGATTTAAGTTTATAATGTTATATTTAAAAGTTCATAATTTTATATTCTAGCACTGTTACTTAGTTAATAAGTTGACATTGTTAAGAAAATTTGAGTATAATTTAAGATATTATATAGACACCCCACCAATTACGTGATGTTTAAATGTAGTTATTCGATTTTAAGTTTTATTAAGGACACTTTCTTAATAAGGTCCTTGGTGGGCGGTATGTTCACGTGCATTGGTAGTGACATTAATTTAGTTCCGATTTATCTCAATAGATGGCGTTTTTATTAATAAGTTAGAAGTCGCTATAGAGATTCTCCGGCGGGTAATGAGGTTACCAATGTAAATATTTTTAGATGAGAACTGTTTAGACCAATTTGTGTGATTGTTAACAAGAAAACCACTCCCGGTTAAATATAGTTCAGTGTTATCCTACTTGGTGTTTCATTTAGTGCATAGTGCCAGTAGGTATATACGAGTTTGTGCTCCCTATTTCCCGTTGGGACTTCGGCCCTGTACAGTCATCATTATTATATTGTCCTCTTAGTCACAATTAATAATATATAATAGCCATATCTTTTTGGAAATTATGCGAATGTTACATAAGAACAAATACCTTTAATCATATCTAAGTTCTATGAAACATTTTAAACATATTCAATACAGACAGTGCATTACAGTAAAGTGTGGAAGTCGATTTATTGTACTTTAAGGTTGAGATTGGAAACCGCACGGCGACGCCGTAATAAGTGACTGGGATGTTTACCTTCAGACCACCGAGTTCCGGATATGAAACTCGTGACAAATTGTGGAATGTTATGTGTCTGACGGTGACATATGGCTTTTATAGCACTGGTAGTACTTCAGCCTCAAGTTATGTGACAACGGAAAAAATCTGAGGTACCTACATTGCAACATTCACGGATTGTGCTTTAAGGGATATAAAACATTCTTTCAACATATTCCAGGATTCACCTTCATCTCTTCTCTTAGATTTGAATAAATTGAATATTTATTTAGTGTTTCATATAAACAAAATTACAAAGTAGTACTTAGGGACCTTTGTTAATAAAACTGCCATCAGATTTCAGGAGGTAACCTGCATTAACCCTGTTGGGGCAGAATTGCGGTTCATTTTAAAAGATGGTTATCATTGTAATTACGCTAGTGGTTTTCGAAGTATGTAGGCACCTTACACGTGTAGAGAGTACGTCGGTCGTGTGAGCCTTACTCGGTGTAATTGGGTGAGCCTCTCGCGCCACCTATGGAAGAAGTCAGTGCGATTTTCATTAACCTCGAATGAGAAAAATGCAGTCCCCCCGCATTTGTTTCTCCGATAGGAGTCTTGCTCAACAACTATTCGCAAGACGCTAACATTTCTGATTATTTCGAAACTTGCTAAAAGTCGCAATTTTTTTTATGGTTCTTCAAATAATTTGTGCAAATATTCGGTTTTATTCTATAGTGATAATTAAATAGAAGTGTAAATAGTTTTAATTATTTAAATGGGACTTCACACCTCACCTCAACTATGTCAATTTTTTAAAAGGTGTGTTAAAATATGAAATTTATTAAAATATAATAGACCCTACTATATTTATATAGGAATATATTTTAAATAGTCTGGTATTGGTGCAGGTGTCATTATTATACGGTATCAAATTTAACACATATATAAATGATTGATATATCTATATAGAAATAAAAATAAATCACCAAAATATATGTACGCGCATATCTTGAGGATGATTATTTTTCAATTGTGTTGGTAATTCTGGGAAAAAGGTTTGTAAAAAATTAATTTTATGAAAAATTCACGGGTAATTTTAGAATTTTTGTCAGGCGAAGCCACTTACAGCTAGTTTATAATAAAAGTCACATAAGGATTAATAATGGCTTAGGTCAGCTGCGTAAATGACAGGGGCCTGTTAGCGGCAAATATCATCTCACATTCGCAGTGTTTGTACTCTTCGATAAATCTCAACGTATTTACAAATATATTTCCATGAATATGCAACGTTACATAAACTATGGATTCAATATATATTGTATTTTTCAACTGAAAAGGTCAAGTGCGAGTAGGTTTTTGTAGACAACAACGAAAACTTAAGTTCAACATGTTGGTCCGTTAACATTTATTATTTGACCTGAGTAGTAGCCGAGAATCGTGTGGGTGTGAGAGTGTATGTCAAACGAGTGGGCGAAATGTTTTACTTCGGGATTTCAATCAAACTGGCTTCTTACGGGATAAGTCAAAAATACAGGTTAGACTTAGATTTCTTGCTTTATTAATTCTTCTATATATTTAGTTTTTCAAGAAATACGTCACTATGCCATGAAGGTAGCTATTTAACATTAAAAAAAAAAAATCGCAGTTTTGGAGGCAAGAACTCCTACCTACTACCTACCCTACTCCTACTCCAAAACATCGAATTTACTCATTCAATCAAGAATGTGAATCTAGAATCTAGACGTCTTAGAAACGCCTTTTAAGAAAACAATAAAAGTAAATTGGTAAAGTGGTAATAAAATTGACCTTCTAAAATAAAAACAGTCAATCTCACATTTTACACAAAAACATGGTAGGCAAGCGTGCAATTTTTTAGAAAATAATTGAGGTAAGGTAGGCAAGTGATATTATTATAGGTAAATATTGCGAGGGTAATGACACCGGTAGTTCAATGTTCCGTGAAATAACCTCACCAATATGAAAATAGAAATACAAATGTTATCTTCACGGGCTAAGAAGGAGTTTTGTTTTATACAATGAGTTTGGGATCAACGTCATGCAATTATTGCATGGAGAATTTAGCTTGAATTCTTGCAATTATTAGGTAGGTATACTTAAGTTTACGCTTGGTCGAATTTTAATTAAATGTTTTAAGACCAATTTTGGCGTACGTAATGGAGCGGTTTAATGAAGGTGACTGCATAATTATATGCGTCTATTTTATATTCTCATAAATGTATATGATATCCAGTACTTAAGTATCATATAGATAATAAATTAAATATGTGCATGTTTAAAATATAAAATAAATTTGCTTTTTTTACGCATAATTATTTATTTAAAACAATTGTCCTCCAAAAATACTTAATAACAATACAAAATATTTATTTATTCTCTTTATTCATATTTTAATTTTATTGTTAAACATCAATTATTTTAACTTATTTTCGTATTCCCAATGTTAAAGGCATGGGTAGAGTTTTTGATATTTATATTAAAGACTATCTCATGTCTGCGACTTTGTTTGCGTGGTGTTTGTTATTCTTTCGGTGTTTATACTATCCCACGGGAACCCATTTCTTTTCTGGGATTAAAAGTATTTAAAATGTGGACCGGGGATGTAAGGTACCACCATGCAAATTTCCTTTAAGTCGGTTTAACAGTTTCGGAGATTAGCCCGTACAAACAGACAGAGTTCTAGTTTACTTCTAACATCCCCCTGACTCGGTTTTTTGGGTTTTTTATTTCTATGGACAGACGTCTGTACGACCTCTACATTTTTATTATATGTATTTCGCAAATACGTTTATATATATCTCATTTTGTATTCCATATTGTAAGTGTGTTTATTTAACATGAAAGAATTGGCTTGTTAGTAATAAGTCCAATAAATGATGCATTAAAAAATAAATGTCTAATTCAATTAAGCTATAAAATGTAGCGTAACTTATGTTTTGAAATGTTATTATTTAGAGGTATTCATAAGTATCCAAATCACCAATTTGATGAATAGTTAATTTTATTTTTAACTTAGCTATATTATTAACAGTCGTAATGGTAGTTTATGAATATGAATGTATTGTATTTGGTGCATAGTCACTACATATTATAAAACAGTTTCCCCCATAGCGTAATTGTATGACCGCGATAGTCATAAAAACTACGAAACGGATTTTCGCCGCGGTCATTTTGATTCATTTTTGATAGTACAATCAAGCTTTGTATATGTTGCAGTCAAAGCTCTTAACCAGTCAAAAGTATTTTTTACTAGCAAAATCAGTCAAAAGTAGTTTTAGGTTAGGTTAGTTTTGACTGATTTTGCTAGTTAAAAGTACTTTTGACTGGTTAAGAGTTTTGACTGCAACATATGTACTTTTTCAATTGCATTAAACATAACAAATTAAAATGACATCAAATATTGCTAGACACTAGAGACATTTTGCCATGTTTATTTCTAGCGCTCAGAAACATAAGGTCGGATGTGCCACTATACGTCAGCAATTGTAAACAGTCCTTCAATACGCACGAAGAGATTTGCTTCTTATTTCATAATGCGGACGGCTAAGGAGTGGAATTCTCTGCCGGGGTCAGTTTTTCCGGAACGCTATAATCTGGACATCTTTAAGGCTAAAGTGAACAGACACTTTCTAGGCACGCGTGTATCATCTTAGGCCTTATCATCGTCTTTCATCAAGCGAGATTATGGTCAAACGTAATATATTTAATAAATAATAATAATAATAAAAAAAAAACATAAATCTTAAATACCTTTATCGTAAACTGACACTTAAGACCAAATGCTTCTGAAGCATATAGTACATCCGTTCTTATGCCTAAATTTATCATTGCCTTCTCCTTGATGAAAACTTTTTTGTGAAAATCATTTATAGCCTTTGAAAAGTTTAATGTTACGTTTCGATAATAATAATCATCATCATCATTAGCCTGTATAACGTCCACTGCTGAACATGGGCTTTCTCCCGAGGTAGTGTATTGCCATAGTCATCACGCTTGGTATCATCAAATGGTATATCAAGGAAAGGGCAGCAGCGTTTCACCAACCCGCCTGGGGGCCGAGTCTGCAATTTTTTTAAGTATTGTGCCACACTATTGCCATCATGATATCATTATGCCAAAAACGGTAATCTACTAATCTCACTATGGCGTCGTCGCTGGAATGGCAGTCGGTGTTGCTACCGCAGAAAAAGGCCGTCAACTGAAGTAGCAGGGGAGATGGTTAGGGAGATTGTAATGTTTATTTAGGCGATTTCAAAACTTATAAATGTATCATTTGTTCTTATATTCAACTACACTAATGTCATCGTGGCATCATAGTGACACCATTATGACGTCATTTGGATTAGTAGACTACCAAATGGGAAAAAAACCCATTTCTACCAATAGTCTACTATCGTAATCGCCATTACGATAGTAGACTCCGGGCCCTGGTTAGTGAAACGCTGCTGCCTGTTCCTTCATATACTATTGTTATAGATGATGTTATAATTATCAGGACCAGCGACTTAACGTGCTTCCCGAGACACTCTCGATAATAATACTGACTATATAATTATGACTAGCAATGAATTAAAAATGTAGGTGGTTAGTAGGAAATATTCTTGAGGAAAGTTTACAACCATAATGTTAAAGATATTAATTATAATTAATTATTTAGAACCAAGTCAAGTGAGTAAAACATCGTGGGGCTTGATATGTAGAAATTAAATAAACCGTATTTGAAAATAGGCTGTATTTCCTCGTTCCGAGAATACAATTCGTACACAGACTTAATTATTTTATTATTAGTAGCTGATCAAGAGCCTTGAGGAAAAAAAACTGGTGCCCCTAAACTGTTTAGGTTTTATCTATGCGTATATAATAAAGAGGAAAGATTTGTATTTTTGAGTGTGTGTATGTTTGTAATGAATAAACTCAAAACTTACTGTGCCGATTTCAAAAATTCTTTCACCATTGGAAAGCTACTTTTACCATGAATGACATAGGCTATATTTAATTGTGAATTTCCCACGGGAGCGGGAGTTACACGGGTGAAACCGCGCGCGGTAGGTCAATATATATCTGCGGGAAGCTAATAAGGTTCTGGGGCCTTGAGCTCTGGGGCCCCGGGGCCCACTGCCCCCCTAGTCCTTCGGTAGCTACGCCGTTGCTTATATTTAATTAGATATATTAAAAAGAAACTTATATTTACATTTCATATAAACAACTCGTAGAAAATAACATCTGCTGAGCTAGTTGCGACTGAAATCAATGGTCTGTGATTGAATTAAATTGGTGTAGTTTGATGTGGATTTTTGTTTTTCTGTCTAAATTGGATATGAAAATAGCTCCGTTTGACTAATATAATATTTACGACGAAGTTTTGAATAATACCATTAATACACATTACACATATTAACAATAACCTCTTTACGGCTGATAATGTGATTAAATCTAGGTCTAGATGGAAATGAATGGGGAAAGTTATGTATTAACTAGCTGATACTAGCTGATAGACTTTGTCCGCGTAGTGTTTGATATTCCTTCGGTTTTCAACTATCCCACGGGAATTCATTCATTTACTGTGATTAAAAGTATTTAAAATGATGACTGACTCCGTTTTTAGCGTTTTTTTCTATTCTATAGTTTTATTATATGTATAGATTGTTGAACGTTATACAGTGATTTTTAAGTCTTTGCTAATAATTGATAGAAGGATTTGGCAAAAAAATATTCCCGTCATGGAGACGGCAATGATAAATATACATGTTAAAATTACCTGCAAATGCAATACAAGGTAATCTAGGTTGTACGGACGAACGCGCATTCGAAGGTTCGAAGTCATTTCAATCTGCTATTAAAAAGTAAATACATAAGTCGATTGTACGACCAAAAACAATTAATTTTGCTGATTATAAACAATGACTAAAAAAACACGGTACATAATGTAGATGTCATGTACTTATTCGCCCACTGTTCAGCACTGCTCTCGTGAGAGCCGGAATTTTGCCGTAGTCACAACGCATGGCAGGTGGTTTGTTGCAGTATGGTTTCGTATTATTCAAAGGTTTGAATAATACGTTACTCGTTTTAACTCTTCGCCGCTGGACGACTTTTACCGCTTCGCAGACTACGGATTTGCTCGTTGTTTTAGTGGTACTATATTTTAACGCAGGCAAATTTATTACAACAAGATTATTTTGCGATTAAATTATTCTTTTAACTATTCTATTGTCTACTTTGCCATGTTGTAATAACATTGAGCATGATATTTACTGCAATATATTTTTTATATAAAATGTCTGTCAGTGTAAAGGTCAGCGGCTTCTTAAACTTACGTAATGATATTAATTATTATTGTTGGTTTGTTTTGATGCCTCTATTCAGAGATGAATGATAGTTTTTGTTTCATTATGGGAATTAGCACTTACAGTGCCGCCGTCCGAGTATAATTGAATTAGATGTCGATTGTCCGTTTGACATGAAGGAAAAGTGGTTACGTACTTATCTCTCGTGTTATCTCGCATAGAGAATTGGCAATTACTTTCACTGTCTTTCAGTCCGTCAAAATCTAACAGAGTAATGTCGACCGGCTACAAAAAGTTCAAGTTACCGTAGTTATGTAATCGCGAAGAACCCAAAAGCCATGTCAATGAGTGAAGCCCGTCAATTATGCGTAGCTACGAGGATGGCCACGATATCTGAATGACGTGGAATTACCTAATTCAATTAGAACAACGTGGTCTTCGTCGTTGTGCCGCCAATAAGTAGTCTCAACGGGTCCGTGGTAAAGAACGTAAGACAGAAGTTCTCGGGACTTTCGTCGCATCGTGACATAGAAATGTGAAACTTTCTTGCAGATGGAACGCGGCACGGTGTCAAGTGCGATTATAGCGAATGTTGTGGCAGGGCGTGCGGTGAGAGCGCGGCCGACTTGCGACCGGTCGGCCCCACCGCCGAAGCTGCGCACACGCCGCTCTGCGCCGCCGACGTCGCGACGCTCGCTCGCGCTGCGCCCGTGTGCGCTCCACTGCTGCATCCTCGCTATCGCTATCGAAAGGATTTCGCACCGAATATCGCGAAGCCCACGCATACCACGAGTTGCGATGTTTTGAACCTTGCTATGTGTCGTGGGACGATTTCAAAACAGTGATTGTTGCTTCGCCAAATTGTGCTCGAATTATATTTATATATTTTTTGTGACTTTTAAAAGGAAAATTATATTGGTGAGTACTATTATTTACTAAAAATCTTTATTTATTTATCGATTGATAAATTGATATCTCGGTGGAGGTATTGGTATACGTGCCGATGTCAGGCTCGATTATTATTCGGGATCGCATATCAGGCGAGCTAAGGTCAGCGGAGCAGCGCGGCGTGTGCGGTAATGAGATTAGGGGCGAGTGTTGGTCCTACGTCCCGGCGGTCCCTCCCCGCGCACCGCACGTGCCCCGCTCACGACCCGCTACACTCCTTGCTTTGTTTTCCCGCCCGCCCTAATTTGAAACCTACTGTAACCATATGATTAATTATTTTGAATGGAATACTTTGTGAAAATAAAATCAAGATTTTATTATACCGATATCTGTATGTATATACAGGGTGTCCCAAAAGGTTAAGTAGCTGGGAAAGGGGGTGACAGGGGTGGACACAATGGTCACTAGAAAAATAAAAAAAAATGCGCTCTGGGTATTTAAAAAAAAATGGCATTTTTTTTAAAACTTAAAATTTTACACCTTGTTATTTTTGATGTTGATGTTGATGACCTTGTTGTTATTGAATTACACAACAGCATTTTTTTTAAATACAGCCATATTTGTAGGTACAGTTAGCACAAGGTGTAAAATTTTAGTCTTTTAAAAAATGCCATTTATTTTTTTAAACACCCAGAGGGAATTTTTTATATTTTTCTGGTGACCCTTGTGACCATCCCTATCACCCCCCTTCCCAGCTACGTAATCTTTTGGGACACCCTGTATATGTACATTTTGAAATAAGATTCATATAAAAAAGTAGGTATCTGTAACTTTAATCGTACTTAATGTGTAAATAATATTTCTTCCTTTTTACATCTGCGATACAAATGCGCCAGTTTATGTTTTACATTAAAACTTTGCCATTTAAAACAGGATTCAGTTTGTTTAATGTTAATTGTAAAAGTTTGTATGAAGGATTTATCCGTAAGTATAACTTCTTCGAAATAAGAAGCTTTATGATGAAGTTATATCGATCCTAATGCAAATGAATGAAATGCAGTCCTTGTATAACTTTGTTATTTTTAAGATATAAATCTTATTGAAAAAAATCTGATTTGATTGAATGGTAGTTACGTTCTGAGTTAATGTAATATTTTGATTGAATAGCATGTTAGATAACTGTGTGGCACTTGAAAGTAATTCGACAAGCTTATTGCAGTAGTAGGCATAGGAAACTTTTACGTAAACCGTGATAATATATTATGTTTGTAAAGTAAGATGTTGGCATTCTTTTATCAAATAGAGACTTTATAGTTTTCAATAAATTAGCAGAGGTAGGAACCCAGGGCAAAATACATAAAACCTACAAAACAAGCTCAAGACGATTATCAAATCTATATAGCTGAAGAGTTTGTTTGCTTAAACGAGCTCATCTCAGGAAATACTGGTCTGATTTGAAAAAATATTTCAGTGTAAGATAGCCCATTTATGTAGGAAGTCTATATGCCATATTAAATTATGTAGTTCTTACGGGAACGGGTGTAACACGAGTGGAACTGCGTGGAAAGCTAGTTACTAATATATTATATATATATTAATATATTTAAAGTAGAAGGTTAATTATATTTACTAGAATGTCGCCTAAGGATTGCGATTCCAGCTTTTTTTAGCTTCTTTAGTTGGTCATTATTAGTTCGTGTGCAGTTAATTCTTACTAGTAACTGCTTTTTTTCAGGATAATTCCAACATAGCAACAAAGTATATAGACAAATAAAAAAAAATCTAATTAATATGAGAATAGATATATAGAGCAATTTAAAGGAACATTGACTGGATTAATTATAAATATTACAAATAATTATTATATTTATAGTAAATCAATAACATACAATGTGAATCCTTGTGTGATTTAATTTTCCTAAAACATATATTCCTATTTTATGATAAATATGCCCCAAACTTGTTAATAAAAATAATTAATATTCATCGGAATTATATTCTTGCTATTAACGACTGTATTAATAAAAACGCAGTTGGTTTTCATTGAAACAAAAGTGTAATATTTTTGTTTCCAAGTTAATTAATTGTGATTTAATATACCTATTCAAAATTTAAATATAAGCAAATATAATAAAAAACATAGACAAATATAAAAAGGTTGTGCAGTCTTTTACACTATGATAATGATCTTTTGTTGCTGACTCAGTTTCTCACTGCGCAACTTTAAATTCATGATACACGTTATATAAACGAAATAACATAAAATTAAATTGATGTATTCTAAAGATACATTTGAATGTAAGAAGTAGTCAATAAGAAATATCATTCATACTATAATAACGGCAGACAGCCATTAGACGGTCTACATATTTTAGTATATATATCTAACCAGTCTAAAACGACTTTATAAATTTCACATAGAACAGGCTTTTTAATGGTACCTATTTTGGTTTTGGAGGCGAGCTTATTGGTCCATTGGTTCAGCACAGACGCGCACAGGATGTTCACCTCGCACTCCATGTCCGGACACGCCGCACTCTCTGATGTCATCAACGCGATGACATCGCCCACGCTCTTAAGAACATCCATTTAATTCAAAAATAGAAAACTATACAGTAAACTTAACCTTTTCATATATTCAGAACTTAATGAACACTTTTATCTTAGACAGTCTGCTGATGTGAACAGTATCCAAAATTAAAATTTCCTTCGAGATGCAAAGTGTCAATTTCGAAGATAGAAGACTTTTTAAATGATGCAATGAAATGCAAATTGTCAGTCCATTTATCACGATTGTCGAGTATAATTTGGCGGGTTTCATTATTTAGATCTACTTACTTAGAGTTTAATTTAACTTGCAAAGTATTTGATTGTTCCAAATTATTTTCCTTCTGTGTAATTTAGTCTGGCAATGTTTATGTGATATTTTTTAAAGATATAATTTGCGTCTACCCTGAAGAGGTTTTTTAATAAATAAATTACTCCTTAATCTGGTAGGCAATGTTGCTCTACGGGAGTCCAACTTATTAAGTTTTTTGTTTTGTGTCGGGCCGAAACTGAGCTTCACCTTTTTGGTGAATAATAAGTTGGATTTAATATAAAAAAAACGCGTTACCTCAAAACAGAGACATATTTGTTCACGTTGTATCACATGGGTTTAAATATAATAATATAAATTTCAACTAAAAGTAGCTGATTTAAACTATAACTAAAACTACTATAACTAAACTAATCTAAAGGCTCTAAAGAATGCTGGCAGTACCTATTGCCGCGTTAAATGGCAATGCTTATTCTGCTGTGCAAAGTAAGTACATAATTCAACAAATTATAAAATAATTGCACAAAAATTATTTAAAGTAAATAATTACTTTCCTATCATTTATTTAATTTTATAAACGCTTTAGTCTCAGTGACGGCTATATTGGTGCTAAGATAGAAGATAATTTGAATATGTAATAAACCTTCTCAAACAGAGTTGGAACATAAATTTTTAACCCACCTTGAACATTTTGGAAACTGGCTCTATCCAACATTGTTTTCGCTTGATGATAAAATGATGGCTAGAAAGGTAGAGCTAACACTACAACGATTTAGAATCTTTAGAATGTTGTTTTTGAATTTAATTTTGGCTATCAAGTTTCATGATCCGCGGTACGTTTGTTACGCCTCTGCGACCGCAGTTTTGGCGACACAATATCTAGATAATGTCTAAAGCACTCGCCTTTTGCGGCCCGCTTCTTCTTTATAAGCGGAGATTTTATCTAACTTATTTCAATTTCGTGTGAGATAAGTGAAGGAGGGCGTGAATAGACTGTTCACGTTTTCTTTAAGTACTTACTTATCCGCCTACTAGTCACTTGTTGACTCGACTGTTCTGACGCTATTGTAGAACCAACCTGCGCCGCCGCTGCGTATGTAAATGTCGCATGCCGATGGAGTCATGGGTTCAAGATACGATACCATAAATCTTGCAAAATTGTTTAGAAAACGCCATTTAACTTAATTCTATAAAAACTATACGACCGATACGATCAAGCGACCATTTATATTAGATTCGAGTTTCTAATCAATAATTCCTTTCCTTTATCATATTTTTTGTGCAATAGTCAATAAGGCGTACCTAATGGGTTGGCGCTTCCGTTGGTAATCCGTACAGATTAAACCATTCATTAATTAAAATATAAAAAGTAGTTATATTAGAATCTTCAATGAAAACTTTAAGTGGATAAAATTGCCGCTGATTTGTCCTATGTAAGTAGGAATGTAATTATGTTCTACATAAGATCCATTTAACCAAAATCAACTCCGATGTTCTTGAACAGGCTTCGACAACAGGCTAATGTGATGATAATGCTTAGAGCATTATCATCACATTAGCCTGTTGTCGTCCATTGCTGAACTTAGACTTCCCCCCTCGATTTCCAGCGAATATCGGTTTTTACAAACTAAAATAAATAGATATCAATTAATATTTGACAAATTAATCGAAAATAACTTATGAGCCGCTTTTGTGTGATACTTTTAGAGAAACACTAAAACAATCATATAAATGGCCGTGAATAGTTGTGTAATATGGTTTAATCCAATAATGGTCTTGCAACGGTATCAGCTCGCGTGTTAGGAATGCTTCGAGATTAGTTCACATTATTATGCCATAATATGCGTGATACAATCAAGGCGCTATATGCTTTTAATTATCAATAACTGTTAAGAATAAATAAAACTGAAGTATGTTCTGGTATCTACACGTAGGTTTATAGTAAAACGGTACAACGTACACAAAGCACTAATGTATTAAATTAAGACAGAACGATAAGTACCCCAACCAGCAAAATATATCGTAAAATGCCACCAGCACGTTTCTATTTTAGCTATTGGTGGTGAGAAAATGTCGAGTAAATGATCTGTGCATGTTCTCTCAACGCGATTTGGGCGCACTTTTCTTTGCTTTAAGTGATGTAATTATCGTAAGATTATCGTATAAATAGCCAAATAGTCGAAAGAATATAGAGTAATCGCAATTCGAAAGTTAATAGTATCATATTAATCATCAGTATGCCATTTTTCAACACATTAGCTTTTCCCAAGTCGGTAGAAGCGCTTTCATTCGACAAATTTATTGTAATATAGCAGTGCGGTTGCAATCACTCGACTCTTTGATCGTGTGAATGCAACCAAGCAGCATTCATAAACCATTTTATTTCTTCAATTACCGGAGCTGTTTGTGAAAAAAAATATTTTTTTTATTTAATATAAGTATTAAATTTTCCATATTATTTGTGCCATACAATTTTACAGTCATATTGACAATTCGTGACCTGAAGTTAGCTCAAAGGTGTTTACTTTCCTATGCGGGGTTAAATTTTTCGTCTACATTCTTTACATTTTAGTTATTTTTTTCATGGGCCGTAAGATTTCTTAGTAAATAATTAATTACAAATAATTTTAATTTAAAAGTTTATCTAATTCGCCATTAATAGCAATTCACTTATCATCACAAAGCATTCACTCGGCTTTTAGCTGAGAAATAGACATGGGGTTTCAACTTTACGACTTCTAGGACCGCCATTGCAGTTAGTTTGGGGTTCCTTAGCGCAAAATGTTGAATCCTTAATATTATATCAAAATACTGTTATGAATACTCCAGAGGAATTAAAAAAAAATGAAACATAAACAAAAAAAAATATTATATGAGTGACTTTTTCAAATTATTTTAGTGGCAAATTAAATGGTTGACCACCATTAGTTTAACTATATAGTACAGTGCTGTAAAAGATTTTATTCAACTTTCATACCACAACTATGCTGAAATACGGCTTTCAAATGATGTTAAGACCACCTTTGGGGCTGTAATAGATAATTTTTAAGCGTTTTCTCAACTTCAAAAATTAAGCGGAATGAAAGCCTTGTAATAAGCTATTATATGACATTAAGTGCCGGTATAGTAGTTAAGATGCTATTTCATCGAATAAACAGCGTTTACTCTATAATTATGCTGTTATAAATACATGTCGAAAGATAGTGTTAAATGCTAGTTTTTCGACAAATAAGCAATTCAGTTGCTTTCAAAGAGCTGTCATATTACATACGGTTGTATAAGGTTGTTGGAAGAGATATCTTTATATAATTATCGAGTAAATGCAATATGAATTCGTCGAGTACACGTTTACTAAACATGTTTATAGAGCCAAAAAGCGTGGAAAGCTAAAATATCTAGCCAGCTGCTTTTAAACCTTTTTGAAATAATAGGATCTTTCATACGAGTGTTTTTCGATTCATAGTCGTGAGAGTAATTGCTTATACGATCTCTTTGCTGGTTGGTACGTTTTATACATTTATCTACTTGTTAGCAACAAAACAACAGTTTCAAAACAAATACGAAACTGTAAACAAAAATTAATAACTCCTTATTTATTAAAAAAAACCCGTGTGTTTTGAATCATAAACAAACTTTATATTTTATAATAACGATCAACAAATAAAACTTCGTTGATATTGTAAAGTTTCTTTCTATAGATCTGCCTTCCATGTGAAAGTACCCATTGCAAAAAGTTGGTATTTCTAGTTCAGTAGTAATTGGAATTCTTGCATCGCTCAGGGTGGTTTTGTAAAAAAAATCTACAAAACTCAATGTATTTTTCTTTTGCTTTCTTCAATATTGGGAAATGTTCGTAGAAATAAAAATAAAACTTTAACGCTCGTATTTTATTATTTCTACTATCTTGTAAATTACGTGTTTGTACAAACATAATGTCGCTTATAATTCCTTCATTCCTCTTGACATTATAAAAAATCAATACTATAAAAATAATCCACATTATTATAAGGATATTCCACATACATTTCCCTAAGGATTTCAGAAAAGTATATCACAGTAGAGCCGCATCAAGGACGTTATTTTAGAGGTCTTTCGTAGCCTATTAGTTTACTGGTCACGTTTCGCAAGAATCTTTTCTATTAAAATAACCAGAATGTATGGAGTTGCAATGTACTTAGCGCTGACTACAGTGTAATAAATAAGGCGAGCATTGTACAAGTACAAACCACGTACGTTTCACCGTTGCATGCCAACTCGCGACCCAGCGCTTGCTCAACCCGGGGATCCTCTAATTAGATAAGTTGAAACGATTGGCCACTGCTGCCGGACTACCAGTTCGAGGCCTATTGCATTGACTTACACTTTCCTTAAATATTGCAGGCTACGTAAAAAGTAGGTCGGACGATAACAGATCTTATAAATTTCTTTTAGGACAGAGTCAGCGGACTACTGGTAATGTATAGTTTCGGTACTTGTGGTTCATGATTCTTTCGTTGCATTAAGGATAAACTATTAGTTACTGCTCGAAATCTAGTAATAAGCCATATCCCTCATTAAATATCACTGCTGAGTGAAAGCCATATGGCTGTATGATTATGAGTAAAAGTTTGTAAAAAACTGCTATGAAATAAAGGTTTTAGATCTAAAGTCCAATAAAAAATAATAAGATTCTCAAGGTTTCATAATTACTATACTTAATTAGCTTACTCAATCGTAGTTGCAGAACCAACTAATAGAACATGACTGGCCATTGGTTTTTACTTTCCAAATGCGAAAGAGCGAAGAAAGTATCGTAGCTTAAAGTACCTATAGAGTCTTAATACCGCAAAATATGCATATTCAATATTCATAGCTAGTTTTACACATGGCAAATATTGTTCGCTATAAATACCATGAAATAGAAGACAATAAATATGATATTAGTCTTTTAGCTCAAAATAATGACAGTGAGTAACTACTTTGTGTTAAGGTGCCTTAAATAAAAAAATAAACGGCCGATAAAATACAATAACTTATACCCAAGTGGTGAAAAGATTACCATCCTTAAAATGAACCCTGTTAAGCAAATAATAATAAGATCCGAATGTGAATTGAGAAATTCTTTATCGTTTAAATTCTGTTAAATAATGTACAGACTTTCAACAGAGAAATCCTGCTTACATTATATATTCTGTATTGGAATGTCATTTCTGCCTTCGAAAAATATATGCCAACTTTTGTGTGGAGTTATGCGTAGCGAATCAATGACCAGTAATGAGTTACGTCATCGTTTATTTTCGCCCTCTTAAAGTTAATTAGAATTTGCACGCTGATATGATAAAGAGTGTTAGTGTAAGTATGCAAAGTGATAGCTGTGTTTGTGTGTGATAATATATGAGTGCTTCATTTGCCAGGAGATCGCACGAGTGCAGTGACTGGCCTGTTTGCTTAGATGTGTCAGTGTTTAGGGATTTACCTACACACCTAAGACCTACTTACATTGTTTAGTGTTTAATTTAGAAGATCAAGTCATTGTGTTTCAAGTTCGTTTTATACCGAAGGGTTACAAAGGTAATAATAACTACTTTGTTCATATTTGTTTGTACTGTGTTTATGCTCAAGATATGTATGAAAATAAACAATTTGTTGAACTTGTTAAGGCAAACTAAAATTGAATACTGAAAACTACATTCCGTGCAAGCCTTATGCATAAATAAAGATTTCTGAAACTTTTATCGTCTTTTATTTACTGAAGTTTTACAAGGTGTTGATTTGTAGTAAATAACAACATGGTATCGTTATTTGTTGTATTTGAAATTGGAAATATACAAACTGCTTCCATAACAAGTTTCATTGGTGATATAAAATTCAATATATAGATACTAGACTACAAGGCTAGTACAGTTTTAATTAAAGGTAAACGGTCCATAGTTACTGAAATATTATTTATATTAGATTTGTCAATCGTCTAATTTCTTTATATCTTTATTTATTTCGTACATACCTTCAGTGACAATAACCATAGACAATATATATAGTAGGTACCGTTGGAACGTATAAATCACATATTTTTTTTATATTCTTATTTATTAATTAATGCTTTACTTGAATATGGCAGATGCACAGAAAGTGCGAGCCAAAATCTTTCAGAAGGGAGCGGAGAAAAAAAAACTCCAAAGGTCTACTACGTACTTACCCAAATGAACAAATACTAAGGTCGACCTCATTACAAAACAGCGGATTTATACGAACGATTAATACTACATGCCTTTTACGTTTTGCGAATGCGAGTACATGTACGTGCACAAATAGAAATATTTCATCATGTATATAGCACGAAGCAATTTGTATTTATTTGTAGCATGCACATTGATCGCGTACGTTATAATTATCATTGAACCTTATAAACAACGAACTATTGATTCTGGCTTTGTGTTAGATTTTTTCTTGAATGTTATGTGTTTCAAGTTAAAATTACATTTCTATTTTTGAATTACGTCTGACGAAGGGTTTTCATAAGCTGCATTTGATTTACCATTCAATATCAAATTTTCGTGCTAGCAAAGGTAACAGGTTCGAATTCCGCTAGTTTAATACATATTATTATTCTAACTTATAGTTGTTACTTTGAGAACTGGGTTGTTCATTAAAAACTGTATTACTTATGTAGGCTTCATCCCGCGCTCGTCGTAAAATGTAGCTTATTTTTACTAGTGGACTAAGGTACCTACGTAACTTTTGTAACGCAAAAAGATTTTTTTAATTGAAAACAATTGATTGATATAATTTACATGGTACACATCAAATATTAATTCCAATAATAATTAAAGTTTAACACAGCATAATTAATACCAACACTTTACGACGCAAAAAATGCATTATACATAATTCAATGCTCAAAGAAAGAGTGTGGAAATCTTGTCTAATAAGTACAGTTCACGATTCAAATATATTGACGAGTGTGGACACGAACAATGAAAAAGTAGCGCATCGTTACATTTCACCCACATGTTCATAAGCTGTGTCATTACCGATCTTCAAAATTCAGTCGCAAACTACACGAGTTGTGAACATAATGAATATTTATGCGCAACACTATTAATACAATATTATGAATGGATTAGGCATGTGTTATAATAACCTAAGTTCATGACTGCCTAACGGTAATTCGAGATATGTTCTCCAAAACCACTTCGTAAAACTATTAAACAAGATTTTGCCTACTTTCCCTTAGTTAGGTGTGTTATTTTTATTATAACAGGTCGTTGGATACGTTCGAACCGCTTATGTGGTTTCGTATACAGTGTAGAGATTCAATTATGAGATATCTTTGAACAATACCATATAGGATGCAGTAACCTTTCTTTGTTTACGCAGTAACAAAGTGAAACGAAGTTGATGTGATGTGTATTTTGCTCCCGTTCTGCTCGCGACTTGTTAGCCAAGGTCACGCAGCACTCGCTACATAGTTCAGGATATAACAGTACAATTATTTATATTTCTTTATCAATTAAAAACATGTTCTGCCCTTTATTGGCTTTATATTCCGAATATGGGATGTCACAAGGAATAGCTATATATAACTTACGTATGGTTTTGAAATGACCAAGTCCGACATTCTTGTATTGCTTTAGTTTTTTTAATTTGTAAGGCGCAGATCTCAGGCCGTTGAGAATTTGAGTGTTATTCTCGCTTAATTACCAGTGGTTATTAAAATAATAATACTAGCGAAGCTATAATGGTTTAATGTGGACAATACTATGGTACCTTTCAGTTTAGGAGTATGGTTTTAAATATAAAAAATGTTGACAAAACGTCGATGCAATTATTTTAAAATGTATAAAAAATAACAAAATAATATACTATATATTTAATTTTAACAACCGTTTTTATTACTTCAATTAATTAAAAGTGAATTTAAATAAGATTTGATGTAATTTCATTATCAATGTGGCTTCAACAATTAATATTGCGAGTATGAAAAGGAATTGCAAAATATAGAGATAAGATTGGGTTCACCTTGAGATGAATTGGACGAGCAGACTTCACTGTGTCTTATATAGAAAACATGAAAGTTTTACACATCTCAGTTCTAAGTAGGTATATATAAAATAGTCTGACCTTACAGTGTTATGTTAGATCTTATTAATTTAAACGTGTGCCTGGTTATGACTTTCTCATTCCATTAATAACATGGAAAATAGAAACTCCATTTAATATGAAATTTTATTTTTATGATTGTACATATGTACAATCATAAAAATAAAATATTTATTATATTGAATGGAAAGTATTTTTATTGAGATTAGTTTAATACTTTTTCAATAACGTATAACTACAAAAACAGTCATTCCGCAGTCAATATTATTATTGTTAAAATATCCAGTATCAAAAATAAACTTTGTATACAATCGAGCTCCGTGGAAAACTCTTTAATAATATTATAAGAATTATTGAGAGGCGTGGGAATGACAGGCTCTTGGGAACGGGACCCGGGAGTAACGGGCCTCGTGGAGCTCCAGGCGATATGCTAATGCGTTGATTCTCCGCGAATGCCGCCGCCAACGTTGCACTGCCTCTGGTGCCACTAACCTACATCTCGCTTATTTCGATGATGCGACTGTTGTGGTCAACGTGCCACGAACATGCTCGTAATACTTTCATATCGATTAACGAAAGTTTTGAATGTCCACGCGAAAGAAGTAGGTATACGGTCAAATAGTAAGAATGAACAAAATCATTGCAAATTTCTTTCTTGGGTGTGAAATAATCATTTTGACAAACAACTCATAGCACCTGTCTATTAGTTTTGTAAAACTAACAAAGGCAACCTTTTTACCTCTATTACTGTGTATCATTTTGTCTGTATAATACATGCAACCGTTGCCAATGTTGGTATTATATTTTAAAATATTGAAGTAATATATTATTATGAACTTCCCTTATTGCTATACACAAAAAGCATGTAGGAATTAGTTCCTTATTCATTTGTGCATTTCATGATATTATATAAGTAATCATATTGAAGTATTACAATTTGATGTTTTTCCTTTGTTTCCAGATACATCCAAAAGTGGGATTTCTAACCAAGAACGCGGGCGCGTTTCTCGCGTAATGGCGACGGACGCGGCTGCGGATGACTTCGTCACTATAGTGCCGGTGGGTGAAGGCCGGCCTCCTGCTCCGGATCCTTCTTTTGTCACAGTGCTTACGGTGGGGGCGGCGGCAGGCGCTGCAGAGGTCACAGTGCGCCGACCACGTGGTGAACGTCTCGGACTAGGTCTTAAATTTGAAGGTGGCTCTGCCGCTGCAGAAAAGGTCCGTCGACTTCTAGTGCAGTCATGTGCAGAAAATAGTCCTGCGGCAAACGCCCGGGCTCCTTGGGGAAAACTTATTCCTGGAGATGAAATATTAGCTATCGACGGTGAATCAGTATCAAATTTGACTAGGATTGATTGCGTTCGCCGACTCAAGGACTCCGATGAATCGTTATCACTCTTGGTGCGACATTTTGAATCGGGAATCAAAACAGAAAAAACTAATATGGATGTCGTAGATGCAGTTACAAATTCGAAACCACCATCCGAAATCGTTAGACCTACAACATTGCCACCACCTGTACCACCAAGGAAACTTGGAAAAAAGAATTCTTTTAAAGATAAACAGTCACATCATACGGTCGGTGAACAAAACTTGCCTAATAACGACAGTCAGCTTGAAAATTTGTTGAATGGGAAACATAATGGTATTAACACAATTACTAAGCTGTCTAGAAAATCTTCGTTTGATAGTCACATTCATAGGCAAGCTAAAGAAAGCATTGCTTATCTTAAAAAAGGTTCTCCTGAAGAAGTGAGACGTTTAGTACGGCGTTTATCAGACGGAAAAGCGATGCCTCCCGAAGCTGAAGTTTATATAGACCTATTGTCAACTGAGTGGGAACGCTGCTTACTTCTAGCGGATGCTGAATCTGACGACACTGGAAGTTCTATATCAACAGTTGTAGATAGGTTGGGTTCTATGACAAGTTCAGGAGAAAATAGTGTTCCGTCAACGCCTACGATGCAACCCAAGACTATTGATATCCAAAAAGTATTAAATTGTATTGAAAACATCGATACTAATATTTTAAAAGATATGACAAGTAAACGATTTTTAGAAAAACAAACTGACTTGAATAGTGAATTTAAATTAACAGAAAAAAACTGTATTGCAAATGGCCATAACAACCATGATATAACAACGGAAAATCTTTTTACTTCGGAAGAGGTGTCAAAGAAAATATTACATAATGATAAAAATAACAATAATACTATCGTTACAAGTAACATTGAAACTAATAAGGTTAGCCAAACAAAGAAAGTAGATAATAAATCAGATATAGCTGCCGAAAAACCGAAACCAATGCCTAGGAACACGAAAGTAGAGCGTATTGAAAAAAAGGCTAGACCGATTCCAGTGCCTGAAATGGCACCACCACCGATTCCGGAGCAGTTGCTAACTCCAACAAAAAAGAACTGCATTGAAAGTTGGCTACAGCGTTCCGAAGCTGAAATGAATAATAGTAAAACGGAAAAGTTGGAGGAAAATTCTGTGCCAGAAATATTGCCAAGACTGATAGATTTTTTACCCAAAAATCCATTCAAAGACAGCAGTTCTGATCCACCACTAACACGGCCGACAACTGCACCTCCACCCCCACCAACAGAAGCTCGGGAAGATGGCTCAGGAGCATCTCTTGACACCATTGGTGAATTAGATGAATCGACAGATGTTACGGACAGCATGTAAGTACTTAGTATAATTTATATACACGTAGGTATTTTTTATGTTAATTTTAATTCCCTAATTAAATTGAATATATTCAAAAAGATTAAAACATTCCAATTTTAAAATGTAACTGGCCTATTTAGCCACTTACATTTTAAAATTGGATCGTTTCCTATATATTTTTTCGTGCTTCAGAAAATAATATATAATTGGTCATTTGATCCGCTTGTATCTGACGTCAAAATTTGGTAATGACGGAATATATTCTAACGTTTCATTCAATTTCAATTATTCATTCGTGTGTGCAGTTGGTAGCTAAAAATCTGTAGCAAATTCAGACCATTCTAGCGGCTATTATTTCATTAGTATTTAATTTTCATGAGTTTTTGATACGTATCTAATTGATTTGCATATTATATTCAACATTTAGTAGCAGTCTGACACGCTATCATTCATGTGTATAACCGGAAAAGCTTAATCAAGACCAATCAATCAATTTCAGTTTATAATTTAGGTATTTTTAATTTAGCTAACTTAGTTCAATTTTAATTAAACTTTTATCTAACAAGGCTACTAAGCTAATAATAGTCGTGAATACTAAATACGACACGGTGGAGGTGAAATGAAAATATGTAATAAATCGAGTAGGATTAGATAGACTTGCTTGGAAGTAATAAAATATCATAAAGTGCTTTGCCGTTGTACAATAAACCTTTCGTGCCGCGACAAATGCACCATCAAAAGATTTGTTCCGCGTATCCATCACCGGGCTTGCTTGTTAAAATAAATACGCGCCATTTGGGCGTAAACCTGGCTATTCGTCGTTGGTTGACGGCGTATCACGTGAAATACACCCATATTGTGCCAGCTTTAACGTGGAACGTATAAAATGCACATCAGATGTTACATCACGTATACCTAAGAATACGTATCTATCTTATTTTATGGTTTTGTTTCTTCTACTAGCTCAGTCTGAACATATAAACTTTCAGATACCGAAGGAATTATTTAAAGAGTAGTCATCGTAACAATTATATAAATCAAACACAATATGTATAACGTTTCGTGATTAGTTTAAAATTTAACTTTATGAAATTACCGTAAAAATGAACGATTAAATAATTTGTTTACATCCGATTTTAAATTTTAAATCAAGTTGGAAGTGAATCTTTTCCGGATGATAATTGAATAGATTTTGATTGTCTATCATTATTTTTAACAAAATGTGGTTTAATGTAATGATTTTATATAATTTCAAACAGAAACATATTTTTTGTACAGTACAAAATATTGCTGTTCGGGAGCCATTAAAATAATTTCTTAAAATTATGTTCTGTTTTCGAACTTGTTTCGCCAATTAAATTCAATTTAAATTCGCAGTCCGCAATATTAACATCCTCTCGAGAAAGGTTATGAATAACTTATTTCCACAGTAACTCGGTCATCAGTGAAAGAAAGCGAATTTTCACCTTAGGGGAAGTAATCACTGGTTGCAATTGAAAATATCCATTTACAAGTGAGCCGCGCGAATGGTTAGAAATTAACCCGGAGTTTCCAACAGAACTGGAAGTGTCTTTTATGTTTTCTCTAGTTTCTTGCGATGGGCGGTGCGAGCCCGTTATGATGGACAATTCATGATTGCTGGAAGGCTAACATATTTAGGTACATCCGAGCATTTACTGTATTTAATACACTTTATAAGTACTTAGTTGCGTAGGTTAGTGAACAGGGAAATAGTGCGCGTGCTTCGAGACGAAACACAATGAAGTCAAATAAGATTTAGCTTTGCAAAAATTTTATAATATACTTAATCTATTATTTATATCAAAAGATATCTTTTATAGATATAATCATTAGTGTCCGACGATAGTATAAAGGCGTATCTATACACTTGGTCAGAAATAAAACGCGAATGCCCACACGCTTGTTTTAATTCTTCAAATACAAAGAAAAATAAAATTGATCATTTTGAAAAGTCACATTGCTTAGAGGGTAAAAAAAGTGATTCAACACTCTTAATATAGACAAAGATGTTTATTTAATTAATTGTCACCAACAAATAATTATTGTTACAACATAACTGCATCTCAGTTGTATTTTATTATCTTGGTGCTTACATAACGTGCTATATCCTGGTCACGCGAATAAGTGGCTATCATATTTCACAGGCACGCTCGTAGGTCCGCAATATTAGCATTAGGTAACAATAACAGGTACCTAGTTAAACAACATTTGTGCTCTGAATATCTGAAAACTGGCTTGTATACAGTGATTCATGTAAGCAAGTATACGTATGTACATATAAGTAGATAAAGGCGAACTAGATTCCTTCTAATTTATTCCGGTCGGTTTACTTTGTGTGCGCGATTAACCGATAATTAAATTACTGGTGATTCTTTATTACTTGCCTACATACTTATTTATTTTGTAGTTATATTAACTGTTATTAATTAATTAAGTACCTAAGTGTGTTAAAAATATTTTTACTGAAGGTAACACAATGTGTGATCTGCTTATTATTCCCGTTAGTCTGTTTAAATTGTATGGCGCTATGTCACATATTATGATTAGGGTACTCAGTTCATAAAAGCTTAAGAAATGCACGTTTGTACATAAAAAGGTTAGTGCTACTTTAAAAAGTCGTGAATGTATGATGGTGAGACAGGAAGACATAATCAAGTTTATATGCAATTTTATTATAACAAAAAGAGCTCCTGTGAACTTTTATTTGCTTATATAACCAGCGAAATTATTTCGTCAAGATTCCTCCGAATGATAAAATAACAAACGTCATTGTTTTCACAGTAAACAAAAATACTTTTACTAGTTGTAAAGAACAGTTAAAAACAAAGAAAATAATATTTTATTCTCCATGGCGACACACATGGAGAGTTTTCTCTATTTTCATGCAAACTAGCGGAAAACAATAGCGGGTGGTGTGGGGGCGCCACTGTCGTCAACCAGCTGTGCCCTCGTCCTATCGTTGCACTCAGAAAACGCTACACTTGAACTAAAATCTAGTGACAAGTACAAACATTGCACACTTCTCAAAATATTTGGTTTTATTAGGCCTCTTTGTAAACACTTCAGCATATTATCTACAGTAAATTTTATTAAGAATCAAAACACACGTGTAGTTTGTTTGTTAGCACTTGAGTTCAATGTTCGCAGTTCAGTCTAAAACATTGCAGAGTCAACGGTAAAATTTGCGCCTTCAAATATTTGTGACCCACTTTTAAGATGTTTGAGCGCATAAGTAGTATGCATATATTATTATCAATCTTTACTTTAGCTTCCACTTATAAGGATGTACATAATTATCACGATTTTATACTTCTAACTGATAGATAATATGACATAGGAAACAAATCAAATATATCTATTTGATTGTAGTACATAAGTATATAAAAAAAATATATAAATAAAAAAGTTGTTAAAAAAATATTGTTGTTAGTGTAATGTGCATATCTTATAAAAACAGTAAATTAATGTAGTTTCTGAGTTCTCTCTGTTTAACTTCTTGATTAAAAGCAGAGAGAGATTGTACAGAACATTTTCGAAAGCACATCTGAATGCCGGTTTTGAACCCGATGCCGCGTGTTGAGAAGTTTGTTTGGAGTGCGATTAAACTGTTATATGAACTTTAATTTCTGTTGGAAACTACTTCTTAATTATATCAACAATAAATCAGTAATTCAATAGAATGGCTAAAAAGCTATATGAAAAGTAGTGTTATCTTAATGTTTTTAAACTTTCGCGATTTGTACACATAATTTTTAGTAGACGCGGGTCTCAATCGCGGTACAAATTTACGGCAAATAATTACCTATTTAATAGACTCTGAGTCTATTCGTGACCACGACTGGTGTTACCCATGTCGAAACGTCGGATTATTAAAAAGGTAATTATTTGCCTTAAATTTGTACCGCGATTGAGACCCGCGTCTACTAAAAATTAGTGTTATCTTATTCCAAAATTATGAAACTACACTGAAATAACTCTATTGTTAAGGCCATTATGTTTATATTTATGCCCTTTGGCCTTACTTTTGAGCCTACGGCGTATGTAACAAAGTAATTCAACTATTTAGCCTGACAATTTATAATTGCGTGTTGCATAAAGTTGAGTCAACTTTCGTAAACAAATTAACCGTCCAAAAGTATTGCGAAATCAGTCAAATGGCGATGATGTAAAGATGTGTTTTAAGTGGACACTATATGAACACTTAAAACTGATATAGTAGCCAATGAGAACCTATGATATGATCGTGACATCATCGGAATTCAGGAGTGGTATGTACTATAGTACCTAATAAACATATATAAGTATTTTAGAAGTGACATCGTTGTCAGTTATTACTCACTCCGTGCGTCAAACTTCATTTTGAGACACAAGATGTGTGCTGTGCTTAGTCATTTGTAGTACTCGAGTTACATAACATACATGTAACTCGAGTACTACAAATACTACATAAGTTAGATGTTTTGATGAATCTATTTTTCCGTGGTTGAGATTTGATATGAAATTGACAACATGATATACAAACAAATTGGGTAATAATATGTCCTATTCAATCATTTATTTCTTCCAGTCAACGACCGTCCTGAACCGAAGTCCTACAGGGGGCGCCCTCTTGTGTAGTTTGCTTAGTTTGAAGTTTTTAAACCATTTTTTTTATCTAGCTTTAAAAATTTGTTCACAACTCCAAACTAAGCAAACTGCACAAGAGGTTGTCCTACTGCTCACCTTTATGCTTAGTGAAGTAGTGAAAACCTTTTAGCTAACTACATGTGTCCAAAAAAAAAACAAATAATTATCCCTATGTACTTCTGGGTTGATATAACTTTGGATATGACAAAATTGCAATTTATTTAAATAAAATAATCACTTTGTTTACTTAAAGTCGTGGCTTAGTACTTTTAATGTCCAATAGAGTTCAAAAACCACTTTTATCACGAAGATTCTAAATCTAGATCTTGTGCGTGATTAGTGTCTATAATTGAGGATATTAATCAAAATAGAATCGTCATGGCATTAGAACATGAAATAGAAAGTGGACTGCAATCATTACTTTACGACTCAGCTGATACAGACGACTCCGTCTCGCTTATTAAGAAAAAAAAACGTATATATAAATTATATGAATTTAAATAAAATCCTAATCGCAGAGACCAATGAAAGGAGGAGTTATTATATTTTGGAGTTAATCAAGAGGCATGCAAAAGTTTTTTGCACCTGCCCGATACACGAATTCTCGATCAAGTTCAAGGGAAGCTGGTTGGTAAATTTGAAATTTTAACAGGACTCCCGGTTTTACACGGACTAATCCTTTCGCTGTTATAATATTCTTTAGAAAAAATGACTTTAATTTTCAAAGCTTATTTAAACGAGCAAAGTCAATAGGTTATTGCTCCTGTGTTATTGATTTTAACAAAGTTTTATGCTTAATTAACTCATAAATCATTTCAACTCAGCATTTAATTTCATGCATGTTTAGTACTTTTTGACCAACCTATTTTTTTAACGGTTTTTTTCCAATGTAAGAATGATATTAAGATTATCAGCAGGATTGGAACCTCCAATTTTAAGTACTTTTAGTTATATGACTTGAACAATACACTCACGAATCCAAACCTGTCAAAATTTATCATTCTCTTATCACTTTTTGAAGGGAAACGTTATAAATTGAGTATGCCTAAGTATTTGCAAGAGTTGCAAATAATTCGAAGTTTAATTACAGCAACAATTTAAAGTAACGGTGCTTTGTTGCAGTTAGTGATATTCGTATCCAAATATCGTATATCCCGATCACGCATGGTTTAATTGACTTAAATTTCAACATATATGAAACAAACTTAATTAACATAAGGTTAATTTATTGCACCGTATGGAAATATGTTCTCTAGTCTACTTAGTTAGTTTATTTTTGTATTATTTACAATGCGTACAATTTGAACACAATATGAAGTTTTATATAATTCACCAGGAACACACAGCCAAAGACCGAAGCTAGAATTTAATAAACCTATTAAAATAATATAGTGCTGAAAAAAATCATCAATTTTTATTGTAATCATTATAGACAGACAGATGGCAGGGCGGAATGATTCGCTGTGGCATAAGTTTCCATCCCATTTACCTTATGATGGTGTATTGCTCTGTTATGTTTAGGCATATACACATAAAAGAAAACCCACACAATGCTGATTATGACTTGGCATACACACTCTCACCCTCATACTTCAATGTGTATTCTGCGTTTTAATTTGTACAGGAGTTCAGGTTGCGTAATAGCAAGGTGGAATTTCACGTTTTGTATGTAGATGGGTATATTTGAAGTGGTTTGTGCAACGAGTGCAATGTGCAAAATTCATTGAGTGTTTGCTCTCGTTGGTAAGCAAGTTAAGTAATCTGTTGTCGAGACTTAAACAATCAAGAACTAAAAAGTCGTGTGGTGTCGTGAGACACCGAATAGGAACGAAGTTCTTTATTATAAAAATATCAATTTTAAGTTCAATTTGAGGTATAAAGAAAATAATTATTCGGGTATACATTTTTTATTATGATTTTTTTATCGATAAATGCAAAGAAACTACTTTACAAAAATTTCTTATCACCTTTATTTTATTACAATGATTTATAAAAATATAAAATATATAATAATAATATACAAAGAAACAACTATTTATATGAATAAAAATATTACGCTTTTTTGTGACGTTACGGACGCTTTTTCCCGGCTACCCCTTCGCAACGTACCATAAGGAACTTCGTTCCAAAACTTCGTTCCAATAAACACTCTACATGTTTTTCGTATCAACCTCATACGTAAGCAATTATGAAGATTCCTTTGTTAATGCGGGTGAGTAGTTAGTTATATAGGCACCAACCTATTTATCATCAATGAAGTCATGCTTAAAAATGACGGTAGATTCTGCTCATTTGGTATTCATGTATTAATTTACGTCTCGCTAAGAGTTATGCTCTTACGGTAAACGCCAATAAAGTACTTGTAATGAGTCACATATCGTATATTCTCGAGTGATGGATAGCATCATGTTCGACCAGTCGTAAGAACAGTAGAACTGTCATTGAATAAGTTATAAGCATTCTACTTCTCTTATACTTTATACCAAGTAGGGCACGCCATTATAAGAATGTAAAAGAACTGATAAAGTATTCAAATTACAACTATTTCCGGCCAAGTTAATTATGTTTATTCTTCTAAATTATTATAGATTGGTACTAAATATTCGACTTCCTACGCTATGTCAGGATAAGAATTTATGGCAATATAAATGAATAGGTATAAAGAAATTCCACATGGGGAAAAAAATTACAGTGTCGTATTTCAAAATAAAACTTGATTCGTGTTCTTATTGGCAGTTATCTATAGGTGAATATAAGATTAGATAGCAATCTGTTCCATAAATGTAGGTTTTATTCAATGAGCTGAGTGGTTTTGTGTTATATACTAATGTCACTGTGTTCAATTACAGTCTGAATATACTGTACTAGCTTGTTCTTTCGCCTTCCTCGATAAATGGGATATCTAACACTGAAATAATTTTTCAAATCGGATCAGTAGTTCCTGAGATTAGCGCGTTCAAGCAAAGAAACAAACTCATTAGCTTTATATTAGTATAGATTATATAAGATACGAAATACACCCGATGCTACTGTTACCAGAAAAAGACAATTGTTTTAATTAGCACAAATAAAATTTGAAGTTATTCATATGGTTATCCACTTTTTTATAAGTATATTATAAATAACATACACAGTTTGAGAGACCCATGAGTAAACCTATATATTGTAAAGACTTTAATCTCTAGCAAACAGCGTTGAAGTAATTGTAGACAAACTTGTTTTTGAAACTTGAAAAATAGAACCCGTTACTTAACTATTTTGCTATTACAATTCCATGTCTCTCTGTACGTCTCACTTTTAACATAATTATGGTAGTAGTGTAGCCGTCTATGGGTAAAGTATAATGTTTACGATATTTGAAGACGGATTTGCAGACGTTTAGCTCATTAGCATCAATAACAAAGTTCTTCATAGGTACATTCATTAACATAGATTAGCATTTTTCTATTAGAATTCCATTAAAGTAGTAATGTCCATCGAATCTTATTTATACATTAATACAATTAAATAATATAAATGAGGTTATTGAAATTCCGATACATATTTAGATCAGTTCTACCCGTGAACTTATTTTAATAAACAGAAATTTTAGCGACACAGGGATTTATGTTCCAAGTGCGAGAGTAATATTAAAAAACATGTATTCTTTAAAAATCGTTTCTTAAGATATAAAAAATTACGAACACAGCGTACACAAATCAGATCAACTTTCTGTAGTTCACACAAATAGTTATATCAGATATTATTCGAACCCAGAGCATAAGATCTCAAAAGCAAATACAATAGCAACAGTGTAATCATAAAGAAGCGACCGTAGCCCAATAGCTAGGGCGTCAGACTTGCGATCATGTGGTTGCCGGCTCGATCTCCACTCATTGCACTACCGACGTGAACCCACTCGTAACACAAGCATTTTAGCTTAGTTGTTAACAAGAATACTAGTACTGTGCAAGAACTCTGCTAGTAATCTTTATACAAAAAAATCAAAAAGAATAAAAATAAAATAAAGGAAACATGTGATCTTTTTATTTTAATATATACGTCCAACGCTGCATCGTCATGCAACAACAATTATCTGCCCATTTAAAACATTATGTCTAAATATAGTCAGTGATAAACATAAAAAGCTTTCTATCCGGAACTATACAGTAACACTATTGCCTATTTCAGAAGGTCATAGCACATTGAAGACAGTCCTAAATTGATTGAAACTCCATAAATGGTCGCACTACATATTCTATCAATTTTATTGGTCCCGCTACTTGGCCTTATTTGTATGCATTACCTATTCATGATTTTCATCACGGGAGAGACAGACCGATACTGCATTACGGATAACTCTATGTATAATGAAAACGACGGCTATATAAAGTATCTGTTGTGAAATATACTGTGGTGTGTACCTACTTTGATATTAGTTTAATTACATTTCTATCTAAATGATACCATTTCCTTACTTTATTGAGACTTAAATCAAAAGTAATTGAAATATACGAACTAACATATGAATATTAACTTCTATAGTTAATAAGATTTTAAAATTATTGTTAATTTAATTTGCCATATAATTACGAGTAGTTACGAGTATCCAAAAGAACATTAAGTATTTTACTATTTATATTATACTAATATGTCTTAGAACTTAAATGTGTTGTATAAAGTGCTTCATGCTTTCAATTTCACTAGAAGTTTATAGTTATTGAATAATTGCAAACGACAAGTCCTTAGTGGACGGCTGCAATAGCCACCGCATTGCGCTGCTGATAGCGCCCTGCGCGGTACAAGCCTGCCAAATCAAATATATAGGTACCCTCTTTATAGCAGTAGGTAGATATGTACAAGGTTCGATGAGTTCGTTGTAACCTCTCTTGAATTAGTTTCATTTTAGATTTATTAATTTACTGTAAGAACTGCTAATGTTTAAGATTATATGAATAGGCCATTTCTCACCTATATTTTTTTTAGTCTGGGAAAGTTTCCATTTGTGGAGAAAACTGTGTGTGTCGGAGAGACTATAGCTCTCATTCCAAGGGCACTAGTCTAAACTAGAACAGAGTTAAATAGATAAAAAAGTTATGGAGAGAGTATCTGTTCATTAGCTGTGTAGCTTTGAGAAATGAATGCGGTAATTGTATTAGGAATTCTAATTACTATAACTATGTTCGTATTAACTTTTCCTACAGATATTCAGTGTATTCGTAGCCGCATAGTTGTTGTTTAACTTAATAAGTAATTAATGTACGGCTACTGGAAAATATTAAAAGAACTCGGATGTTTTTTACTAAATTGTATAAATACTAGAAGGTGTAGTTAAATGGCATTGGTTGGTGAATTAATTTTAGCTTTGACCGTATTTACCATAAAAGTCATATGATTCCGTTTATTGGTAACTTTTATCAACTAAACTCTTAACCTATCAGTAACAATAATAACTAAGCCAGCGATTGGCATTACTTATGTCTGAATACCTATAGTTTTTAATTCTCATGTTAATTTTTAAGTATTATTATCCTTATTTTTTTTCTATGAGTTTTGTTATTGTTTTGTCTTTGTTTGTCTGTTTAATAAGTGTTTGTTCTTTCATTATTTTTAATTATTTTTTTTTAAATTTCCCACTTTATAATTAACTTACCTCGTAAACATTAGATAGATCTTCTAAAGATTCAGTGTGAGATAGCTTAAATATAATAGCATAAAACAGTCTGAGGTTGCTAAGCATCCTAATTAAATGCGTTTATGATCTTTTAAAACTTAAACATTACTATTTCTAGGTTTTAACCTAACCTAAGCTTACTAATGTTAAAGTTATTTATTTTTCAAACTTAATATGATAGATCCGAGCATTGGCAAAATTAGGTCACTAGCGGATATTCTAAAAGATTTTAATGTGCATTTTGGGATTAAGTAACTGGCACGATGCGTCTTACTCAATCGATGAAATTAATGATTCTGATAAAATACTAATATTGCTATTTATGGTTCTTAAATTCTAAATTTGAATACAAAATTACTTATAGTAGATATGTACCTACTGCGTACCGTTTCTGAATAAGTATGTTATTCGTAAATATTTTTCTTTGTTAAGAGGTAGTCTTCAAAATTTTGAACTTCTAAAAAGAAAAGACTACTGATAGTGATTTAAAGTGCTTCCATCTTACTATTCTTAAGTTATAAAAAAAAAATACTAACGACTTCAATTTGGGCTTTTGAGACCTTTTACTTTAAAGATCTCAAGTTTTTTTAATGACTTCATGTTATCAGATCTAAGTTATTTCGACATGCTTTGAAGACGATCAGTGACATTGTTTCAATATGTTAATTCTAAATACTTATGAATTTAAAAGGCAATAGTCTTTTATTGATAATCAAAGCAATAACAATCACGATATGACCCACATACTAGTTTGAAAGAGAAAACATGCTCAATAACGAATACCATAATAATGAGAAGTTACAGAGCTTTCGATCTTTCTTCATAATGGATAGGTGTAATGTAAATGATCGTGATAGATATGCAATATTGACTTGTTCTAGAATGCGGTCGGGCGTGGTCACTGCATATAATCTATTATTAGAGCAAGTTTTGTTTTACTTGAATGTGCAAGTCACCTCGGGGAGTGTACGACACATCGTTCGAGGTCATTCAGTCGTTTGCTCTCTAACGGGCCATCTTCTCAATTTTAACATCGTATTCTGTAAGCGTACAGACGTGTAACACTTATCGGCAAATGTTGGCCACTGACTTCAACTAGGTTTTGTTATTGAATTCCAAACAGCAGTTAGTGCTTATTTAGATTTAGCGAATGTGTACCACTTACACGGTTTAGTGTAGTTCACGTAGTGGTTTATATGATGTAGCTGTTATACTGAATCTCTGCTCAAAGAAAATTATTTGAGCGTGATGTTTTAAAAGTCATAAACTATTAAAGTGCAAAATCTAAGCCGAATTCATTTAGTAGTTTTTGGGTACAAGACTGATAAATATGTACATAGTATGTCGCCAACTTTCTTCTCATTTATAATATAAGTAGGATGTAAGGTTATCTCACACGTGTGGTACATTATCTGTTATTAAACAGGCTGTATCGTCTGAGGTACCCGAGTGGGTACGTACTGTGGCCGCGGCTAACGGGACCCGCGTCGCCCGTCGCCCGCACTGATTGGCCCTGCAACTCTCAAACACCGTCTCTGCAACCAATACATCTAATACTGTTATTAAATTTGTGTTTGTATCTGTTCATACTTTCTCTGCCGTGTGATTATAATCATTGGGATCGATCACGGCGGTGCTATTGGAAATAGATACTGTTCGTTATCCGCTTTGCATTTGTAGGTACGCCTACAGCTATAAAGACAATGCCTGGATTATGAAGGTACTTGCAATTATTTGTGTTTATGTACTTGTATAAATGGTTGAAACCTTTGATTTTCAAATAAGTATTTAATAAGATGTAAATATATTCAACATCAGAGGTGTAATTTAACGCAACATTAAATAAAACCTTCATTTCCTGATGTGTATGAACGTTGAAAATATATATCTACTAATTATATAAAAATGTAATAGTTATAATACAGTATTACCTACAGTATCTCACAGCTTTTAGTCATGATGTGTTTAAATCATTACCGCCATAAATAATGCTAATAATTATTATTATTATGTGTTGCAATTTAATTTGCATGTTCTTAACATTTTATAAATGTCCAACAACATCCGTGAGAAAACTCATTTTGATCTAAACCATTCAAAATAATCATGCCGTAGCATTTGGTAGGTACCTACAGAAAATTATTCTTGGCATGACAAAATTAAGTTTTAGTAAATGAAATATTCGCAATATTGCGGCTGCGTGTAGCGCGGCATTCCAACTTTGTCATTTAATTTAACCCGTATCGACGTCGAATGTATGGAATTCCAAACTGAGAGGCGGAAGCGGTGTTCGAGGCGCCTTGATCTTGCTCATATACGTTGAACATTCACCTATAATGTGTGTATACGAGGGTACACTATATGTAGGAAATATCACAAAGTGACGTCGCAGTGACAATAGCACGTTCGACCCTGTTCGCACGCTTCTCCCACTTTCCATTTATTGACTTGTTCGAGCTGCGTCGGTAATAGGACCATTTAGTAATTTATGTGTTGATGATATTTGCATTACAAGTCCTACAGCTAACAATTGCCACATATTTTAAGCTAATGCGGCAATGTAAAGTGTTCTAACATTTATATGCAAACTATTGAGTTCTATATTGAATTTGAAGTCCGGAGTTTGTAGGTATACTACTTGGAAACTACATTGTGTTGATCTCTATTTAAATACTGGGCAACCATTGTCTGTTTCGATCAAATTATCTTATTCATTAAAAGTTGAATTGAAGATGAACACAAATCAGACCACTATATAACCCCTAGTTCAATTATTTATTTCAATCTGTAATCAAAATCAGCATATACACTTGATTCAACCTCGTGTATTGATTAATTTTATATAATTGCATACCATTCAACGATCCCAAGCAAAAACGGATAAAAGTCTTTAAGTAATTCGCCATTAAACGGTGAAACTCATTAAAAGTTACGACTTTTTGCTGATGCTGGCTACAATTCGAGTTTGAATCAAATCAACTATTTTTCAAGATTCCTGCCCAAAGTCGGTGTATGTAATTACCACCGGTTATTTTAGAATATTAACAGCTTCAAAGCAAAGCAATAGGATTGATGGCCTTATACACCTGGGCAAAAAGTAGAAAATTCCAGACTTTATCTTTTTAATTCTTTTTTGTATTTTCAAAAACATCTGGAAGCAATTACGTTAGCAATTATTGATGATTCAGTGTGCAGTCTGAACACATTCTATTGCGAATTTAGCTATAAATTAATAATTAAAATATCTCTCACACCATCTTGCTGTATGAATATTACCTAAAGCTAAATAGCGTGGTCACTATCATTACATGCAACTTAACTACAGACACGGATGATATTACAAAAACGCGATACGTCCTTGAAAAATTTGCACGCATTTTTTGTGTTATGTTGCGATTAAATTAAATTTGGTTGGTAAAGCAAAATAATACTCTGCGTTGCGCGTCTTTTTTGATTATTTAATTCTACTAGTTACATTATATTTTGTTGCAAAAAGCGCCAAATCAAAAGTACCGGCAAACATGCATGAAGAGACTGATGAAAGTTGAAGAAGCAAAAGTGTGTCAGGATCGAGATGGGTGGCGTTCCTTTATAAATAAATAAATACTTACTGTTAGGTATATAAAGTTTGTATTTTTGTATCTTTCTTTCGAATAAACTCAAAAACTACTGAACGGATTGCGATAATTCTTTCACCATAAGAATGCTACATTATCCCCGAGTAACATAGGCTATAAAAGTCACCCGTGCGAAGCCGGAGCGGGCCGCTAGTATTTTATATAGGAAGTACCACTCAATCAGCAATACAATCACGAATTTTTAAATAGCCGACTGAAATCTTTTATATATAGTAAATAATAATAATAATAAATAAATCTTTTTTTCGGCTCATAAAGGTTCTTAAATTAAAAACGAGATAAACAATATTCTTAACATTAACTTAAAATAAGGGGGTAAAGCAAAACGACCAAACACGCCTGCCATTAAAGGTACATACATTTTTGTTAGAACACTTTAGAATTTTCTCTGTATAAGTAATAAAATAGTTAACGATACAAGTACCTACTTAAATATAAACAAAATACTCTATCTAGAATATTATTATGTTAAACTTTTATATTTCTATTCGATTTTTAAAATCTCTCCTTGGCAAGTTTTCTCTGCTTTTATGTTATGAGAATTATATAAACGTCTTGGGAATCATTTACTTTAAAACAATACTATAATTATGACTACGAGTAAACCACATCAACCATACACAATTGTTACTAGTCTAAGTATATGTTAAACTCAAAACAACGCTAACATATTAGTAGGTGTCTGTGAACTTTAAGATTGAAAACATAAAAATGTTAGAGCAATGATTGATTTGTAAAATTTCTAGCGCCATACCAGATGTATATATAATATGTTACATAATGTCTTACATTAAGCAGATATATAATAAACATGTCCATCAAGATAGGAACATAGTAAATCTAAGTAAGATTTCTTGACGTAATGAAGTGAATGTTAATGCAGTGATTCCAAGAAGTGTGGCTCTGGGTTAACGGTACCGAGCTCCACCGGCGTCAATTAATGTCGGCCCCACGGGTCACCCTGATTATCGAACCTTATTTATATATAGATAGATCAAGCGATCTTAGCCCAATGGATAGGGCGTCGGACTTGTGATCTTGTGGTCGCCGGTTCGATCCCCACCCATTGCACTACCGACGTGAACCCACTCGTAACATTTTAGCTTAGCACGAGGGGTAACAAGGATACTAGTAGACTGCAAAACTCTGCTAGTAATCTTTATTAAAAAAAAAGATACTTGGGTGCCAATACCATATTGGCAACAAACAATTCGAATAACTATAGAAATTCAATAAAAGTTAACTAAGTAATATCTACTAGGTATATAACAAACAAATTTATCCGGCAGCCGTTTCATAACATTGTAACACATAAATTGAATAAGTTTCAAAAGTTAAACTTGCAATAAAAGGCAATAAAAGTGACGCCACAAAATATTGAAAAATATAGTAGGGTAACTTTTAACGTATTGTGCAAATTCTCGTTTGTGCTTCATTTTATATGACATGCTGAAAATATTAAATTAAAAATAGTGTTTATAATGGGAATATCGTGCCTGTCTGTCACATCTTATTATAGCATGAGTTGAACGAACCAATTTTTCAACATTACGGTGTGAATTAGTTTTGGATGAATTGAAGGTAATTTTTGGTTAGGTTAGTTACAAAATAGAAAAATAAAAAAAACACAACTCCACATCGTCAACTGCATTGTAGTAGGAAAAAATTAAGAGGTTTTATAAATTAAAACTTATTAAAACTTATGCACGTTCAAACTAGCGTATAGAGGTAGACTTCTACTTCTACTCTACATCTACTTCTTTCTGCTAGTCAACCTTACACCACTCGGTGTAGAGAAAAGGAGAGTAGGTGCACATGTGTTATAGACAAGGATAGTCAGTTTTGAGAGATATTAAGACATTTACCCAAATTCGAAACTAATTACGAAGATATTCTAAGCAGCTTTTCAACGACATTTTTCTATAGATCTTATGAACATAAAATCAATATGAAGAAAAAACTATATAGGACAATACGGTATGATGGTGAAAAGTGTGTTATAAAAGCCATTATAACAGGTTTCTAGTTGTTAAAGAAGGTTCAGGTGATCAAGTAGTTCGATGTTTGTAACTGAATAGCAACGTGAAGGTTTTCCGGTAAGCAAGCGACTTGCGCTTGCACATTGCGGCGCCACATATGAGTAAGTAACAAACAGAGTAAAAGTAACGATTTGAATAGAATTAATTACAGGAGACAGACACATTGTAGCTAACTAGATATAATATTTTCTATAGTACATTATTAAGGTAGTACTAGTTAGTGGTTGTAATTAGATTTCATACATCTTAATTAACAACAGAAATAAAATGTGATTGCAAGCAAACACTAGAAAATAATATGAGGTAAGTTGAATTATAATTTATTTGCTTTAGACTGAGTTAGTTATACTATACTTGGGTTATGGACGTAGTATTTGTCCTTTTTGTAATAATTATCATTATTGTTATGAATTTCTAATTTCCCAGAAAATACTTTGATCAATGTTATCATTTATTCACAACATATATTTAATTTAGGTTGTTGTTTACGTTCATGAAATAACGATGACACGATATGATGTAGTGTCGCAATAACCGTTTGTGTTCTCAAAGCATCTTCCTGTATCAGAAAACGTGCTTATTAATGATGTGTTTATTTTCGTTGTTATTTCGAAGGTAGAATATATGTTACCCTCTAGCAGAAGTATATAATGTTGCGCCGGCGGCGCCGCGCCAGCGAGTCGAGTGCGGGGCGCGGGGAGTCACGACGTGGTTAGCCTAGCCTGCGTCGAGCTAGGCTTCATTCCATTTTGCCTTTCGCGATCGCTCCGTATTTCTCCCGCGCCGTGTAGGTTACCGCCTTGATCTCATAAAGAGCTTTAAATTAATGCAAGAATGTGGTGGTACTACCACTTTTTAGTGGTATAAATTTTAAATATAACCATCGATGGGAACTCTTTACTGTATGAGAATGGAACTGTTTTCATAATGATGCTGCAGCACGAATGACTTAAATGTGGTTTGTAGGTATTGTTGTTTACGTAAAGTACAAAATGTAGGTATATGATTGTTCTTTTGTCGCGTCTATAAGTATATTAACTATTAACATATAGCCAACATTTTGGCAATATCACATAAGCTATGTACAAGCGTAATTTTGCCAAAATGTTCTCGGTTTATGATGTAGTACGTAGTACATTTAGTAGAGCAGAATATACAAACGAGATCTGAACTGAAAAGCACACGAGCGAAGCCACAAAAAGTAGCTATCACACTTTAAATACCAAAAGCAGCCATAGTCATGCTTATTTATATACACTAAATGTCTTTAGACTGCGGAAAATATCAGTTGTAGTATTTAATGTTTAAGATCTATTGGCATTCTGATAGTTGTCATCGCGTGGACCCTGACATTTCGATAAAGGCAGCCGATGACCTGTTTTCGATGCTATTCGTTGTCAAATGTTTTAGAATCAATTCCAATAATGTTGAAATATTCTAGGTCACTGCAAATTACATGATTGCATTTGATTAAAATTGATTTATATAGCTCTTAATTAATGTCAATTGGGACGATCGCGTTGAATGCGGTTGATTGAGCAACTTAAATAAAAATTCAACTTATAGTTACCTTCTGTGAGATAAAACAATTTTACCGACGCCAAATATTTAGAGTTCATACTTAGACCTCATTTAAATCAAAACTGAATGTGATTTCGAAAGCTAGGACGCAAATACACAGTTGCAATCTATGCAGCCGTTTTGTAGCAATCAAATTAAGATTAAACCTATACGACTCCAAACATATACAATATGTTGGGTTGCAGATTTGAATAAATAAAGACGTTTTACTTTAAAGCAGTGTCACACTAGTAGGTACTTTACTATAAATAGTACATACCTAAATATATGACAAGCACGTATGTCATATACGGACTAACATTTATGTAATTATCGTGTATGAAAATGCCTTATAATGTTTTCACAAACGATAGGAAAATGTAATGAAATTGTTTTTATTACAATAAATACGTTTTATTAACACACATAAAGTTATATAAAATTTTACAAAAAAAAAAATCTGCAAAACAGGATTCATCCGTATAGTCGAGATTTTTTCTAGTTCTTGTAACGCGTATATATTAATATGGTCATCACATGGTAGAGGGTGTCTCCAAAAAGTTTTGAGCCGGGTACTAGGATTCGCTAGGCCACTGATCACAGATTCAAACAAACCAGATAAGAAAAATTGCACTGAAAAAAAAATATCCGGCCTTGAAACCATAACATCAATATCAATATTTTTCGACAATAGACCTTGTCTGTACTTGCAAGTAAACAACTATAGAAATAATGAAATAATGAAATAATGAAATTTATTCAGCACTTAGGTATTTACATACACTTGTACTTGTCAAAATTACACTGTATAAGACTAAATCACTAAAGTATCACTTAAGTAGCTAAAAACATTGTTATAATTATTTGATCTTACAGAATTTTTAATCGGTCTGTCCGTCTGTCGAGCGATAAATGACAAATGTACACATTAGGTATAGTAAGATGCCTTAAAGGTAACAGGTCTAAAATTAAAATTAACTTCAAAGAATCCGGCTAAAGTTTAAGCGACATCCACCTGAGGGCACCCTTAAGGGGTTAGGACCAACGCTCAGGGTGCCACTGGAGTAAAGAGTAGATTTACGAACAGTGGTGATGATCGCTGGCACGAGATCACAGTTCGGAGAATAAGCAACAACGCGGTCCTCGGCCATGCCGTCGAGGATCCTACCCTAGCTAACCTGCAACCTTTCACTAGCTACCTAAGTGGACGACCCGGAGAAGAAAGGAAGAAAGAAACTCCGAGATTTTTTTTTTTTGTCTCTTTTGCTCTGTTTCTTTTTTTTATGTCAAGTCTTTTATCACAATCATGTAATATTGTGCAATGTATATATGATGTAAGCGAATGCAAGCACAGTACCATTTATTACCTGGTCAATTTATACCGACCAGGAGTTCAAAAAGACAAGAAAAAAAAAATTATACAGTAAATACTATAATGTAGATATTAAAGTTTACTCAGGCACAAACAATCTCCTACAAAGAAACGTAATGGCGGATGCATTCACATACATTTACAATATGACAATTTACACAAGTTCAACCAAAGGATATACCTATAATAATAATTATAAACAAAAGCAAGAATGAATTAACAAAATATAAAATAAAAATAACATTACATAACCCCGACAACAGCCGACCAGTCACCACAAGCAGCACCCGTTCACGAGTATGACGTGTGACGCAGCCATCGCCTCCCTCGCCATATTAGAGGGAAGGTGGCGACCCGCCCTACACCGCCACCGCAAGCAATGACAGACAACGGGAGCATGACGAACTAAAGTGGGGATATCTACAAGTCTATTAATATTAAACCTTTAGTTGAACAATGTTTAAACTGTTTCAATAACTGAGTTTATAATGTTGTCTGTGTTTCACTGATCAACCAAGCGTTATTGTCGTTTAAATAGTCGTTTACTGAATAATAAGCCCTTTTTATTAGAATCCTCTTAACGGTTGACTTGAATCTATCATGAGGTAACTCTTGTAGGTGTACAGGTATTCTGTTATACATACGGACTCCTAATCCCACAAAAGATGAGTGTACTTTTTGTAGGCGATGGTATTCGGTGCAAAGTTTATGCTTATATCTAGTGTTTATTGTGTGTATGTCACTTCTTTTGTTAAAAAGGTTAATATTTTGCCGGACATAGATTATATTGGCATAAATGTATTGCGAAGCGACTGTTAGTATATCTATGTCCTTAAAAAAGTCTCTTAAGGAGAATCTCGTACTTAGTTGATAAATAGAACGAACTGCACGTTTTTGTAGTATAAAAATGCTTTGAATATCAGCAGCTTTACCCCAAAGCAGAATGCCATAGGACATAATACTGTGAAAATAACTAAAGTAGACTAAACGTGCAGTTTCTACATTAGTGAGTTCCCGTACTTTTCTAACCGCGTAAGCAGCTGAGCTGAGAAAATTGAGAATTGGAAAATTGAGCTGAGCTGCTCAATTTTCCAGCGAGACAAGAAATATGGGGACTCCATTGAAGTTTCTTGTCTAGTGTCAAGCCTAGATACATGGTAAACACCCATACACATTGAAGGCTTCAATCTCGTGAGCATAATGTATGTTTGCTTCTCTTTACCTATAATAGCGAGGTTGAGAATTGTTAATCACATTTATTATGTCGACTCGACGCTTTAATTAAGTTGCATAGGAATATATTTTACGGGTTTCTTTAAATTGTTTTGCATTTAACTACATTTTTGTATAATGTTCGTGTAAAACTTTAATTAGGCTTTTCAAAGTGTACTGCATTTTTTGCGCTGATATTTTTATTGGGCGATTCTTTTTTTCAAAAGTTAATATAAATTGTATGTTCATGGAAAACTTTGTATTTTCCGGGTACGGAGAAAGTTTAGCTTCGCAACTTTCGGAATTAGTATTAGAAAAAGTCTATTTCTATTAGCAAAAGAAATGCTAGTAATTAAATAATGAAACTAAAATTGTAATTTTCATATCAGATAAATTTATTAATGATCGTTAGTTAAATACTTACTGCGTTATCTAACTACTATGGGGCCGTCCATTAATCACGTGAGGCTTGAAAGGGGGAGGAGGGGTTTGACAAAAATCACGAAATGTCACAAGGGGGGGTTTAGTAAGATATCACGTGTATTTATCTTTGGGAAATTATAAGTCCAGTCACATATTTTTTTATTGGCCACGTGATCAAACTTCTCATTTTATAACTAAGCAACGGGAAAATGATATTTAAGATAATATTCTAAAACATTCTTAAAAAATTAAGATTTTTTGTAGATACTAAAAATACACGTGATGTTTTTGTTAAAAAATATGCTTAAAAATAGATCACGTGATTAATGGACGGCCCCTATGTAGTTACTTTATAATATTAATAGGAATAGCGTTTGGTCCTACGCGTAGGTACACGACATCTTCAATGGTTGCCGTACTCGATAATTTTTCAGTCATTTTAAGTTCTTCTTTCTTATGAATGCATTTAGATACAATATTTGACTGTTATTCTCTAACATAATTATTATTCACATATGTAATTTAACTGTTTATTTTAGGTACTCGTTTCTGGCACGTAATTATCATGTGAATGATCATTCTCAAAGTAATTAGGGTGTGAAGTATATGAAACTAATTTAAAATTATGGTATAAAGTGTTCGCTAATAGGTGGTTTAAAATAGTGTTGGTTGAAGCGCGGATGATGGGGGCGGGCAATGTGGCATGAGGCAGGAGTAGCACCACCCTGTGCCGCTAATTGTAACCATTACAGAAATTGGTCACTTAAACTGAATTGTGATAAATCACTACTCGCTGTGTAGGCTCCGGGTACTTGGAAGCGTGCGCCACTGACGTTCATTCGATTAGGCGTTCGCTTTGTAAATAAACTGCGGACTCGCACGTGATTGTTGCAAAACGTTTTATTGTTCGCTACTCACTCGCATACCAGCCATTTTTTGTAGCGTGACTGTAACTTACCCTAATTAATGCGATTGATGATCAGTATCATCTAAAAGTGACGCAACACTCAGTTTGACGCGTACACTTTCTTCGATGCTTTACTTAACTATTGTCTGTTTTTTGTTTCAGAAAACCGGTAGAGGTCAACGAAAAGAAGGAAAGGAAATCATCGTTTGAGCGAAGTTTCTGGGAGGGTGAGTATCATTTGATTATTAAGAATGAAACGTTTTTAATGTAAATTTCTAGTCAAAAAATATATAAATAGCTGCAGACAGATGGATATACATTAAAATATTTAGTATAGGTTCTTTTCGGTGTTTCTTTCATTTGTGCTGGAAAATTAACTTATTATAATATTACTTAAACTAATTACTAATAATTTCGCGATACAAACAATGATAAGTATATATAATATGGTAAATAGAGAAATTTACCATATTATCAGTAATGACGTTTCGCTCAAGGCATTTAGATGTAGAAATGTTATAGCTTTGGCCGTTATTATTATTATTTCTTCTTATTTCTGAAGAAAAAGGTTCAAAAGTTGTTTTTAAAATTAGTTACATTGTATGCCGAGTTTACCATTTTTTTATGATAATCAAATTTAATCGGAGAGTAAAGTACCTACTCGTTGAGCAAGAAATTCATTATTATATAACGTTATGACCCGTGGGTCAAGAAAGTAACGTCGAATAAAATTGGTGTTTTTTTTATGTCGACGCACCGATCAATACAGTAGAAAGTAAGATTAGGTTATGGATTACTTTGGATATTTTGCGTAATGCAATTTATTGAAGTTGTGGAATTTAAAGCTTGTCCAACATATTATGCTACAAAAAATAAGAAGTAGGATCACCAATCGATATTTATATTTTTAAAAGAGAAAGGAAATGAGATATAATCATATTACTGAGCATATGATGAAATTTGGGATGCTAAACTCCACAGATAACACGTAATTGATTATTATGATAAATACCTTAAAGTAGTTCAAACTTGAGGAGCCGACGAAACATAACAAAACAAAACTAGAATTAATTGGAATTAAATAAAATAGCAATTAAAGTGCAGTGGATTGTATTATATTTTTCTTTCAAAAGTCATTTATTTCTCTTAACTTCACTACAATATTCGCACAGCCAGTGTTGGCATCGTTAACCAAATAGGATTAACGGAATTTAAAGATATTGTGCACACTAAAATGATCTAAACAGTCCGGTAAAGATTTTGTCAACTATACTACAACACATTATAACTAAGATATGGCTAATGGCAATTCAAACGAAATAAAATACAATGGTATTAATAACAGAACATATGCGTAACGTAGTAATAGTAACAAATACCTATATTACTTTCTAAACACCATAGTTTTATCTTTGCTTTAAGATAGGTAGATATCATCAAGCAGCAGGGAATATTTCACAAAAGAAAAATCTTAAGCAACAAAATATTTAACAGTTTAGTACTTGAAGCGAAAAAAAGAGGAATATGAATAACAATGAGAACACTTGGTTGCATCGCCTTGAAAACTGTGGTGCAACCGGCAATGATGAACTGTGGCTGTAATGTGCCGAGTTTCTAGCGAAGGGTTATGAAAGGCTGTAACTTAATTGAACGATTTATACCGAAGAGATTATATTTTTGTTTATCTTTATTATGTACTAGCTGTGCCGGCTTTCAACCCGCATCAACCCATTTTTCGCTATAAAAACTATACTAAATTTCATTAAAATCGGTTTCAAGACAGTCAGACAGACAGACAGACAAACAGACATACCGACAGACAGACAGAGTTACAATCGCATTTAAAATATACTAGCGACCCGCCCCGGCTTTGCACGGGTACAATGCTAATGTATTATACATATAAACCTTCCTCTTGAATCATTCTATCTGTTCAAAAAAATCGCATCAAAATCTGTTGTGTAGTTTTAAAGATCTATGCCTACATAGGGACGGACAGACAGTGAAGTAAGGATTATCAGTTTTTTTCTTCAGTCTGTCGTTATCTATACATACTATACTAATATTATAAAGAGGAAATATTTGATTGTTTGTATTGAATAGGGTTCGAAATTAAATGACCGATTAAAAAAATCTTTCACCGTTGGGAAGCTACACAAACCCCCGATGACATAGACTATATTTAATTATGAAGTTCCCACGGGAACGAGAGCTACGCGGGTGAAACCACGTGCAGGATGCTAGACTAGCTTCCCTTGCTTGCTTTATTAAAACTTAACCATAAATATCTCCGTATATGTCTTGATTACCTACTACTATTTATATGACAATGGTTTTGATGGCTACATGGGTTTCTTAAACTGCTTATCTATTTCACATGGTAATCAGAGTAATCTGCTTTCGAATCATTTGTACATCAATACAAATGTAAGCTTAAATTTTGATATTTATACTCGATTATATTTTACTCCAGTTTATAATTTTTTTAATGCATTTTACTGTGGTAGGTTCAACAAAATAGTTGTGATTAAATTAGAATCACAATTATCAAAAAATAGTTCAATTTAATTATCTAAGAATTTATAGTACAAATCATTAAAAAAATAGTAGCTATTAAGAATTCTGATAAAGTTTTACGATAGCATAGGTAGTAATGCAGCACGCGTTAATCCAAGCCACTCCGGCGCATATCAAATAAGTTAACGCCATCTCGAAGTGGCTGCCTGACTATATTGACGATTAATTAGTATTCTCACGACTCAATTAATAGCGTATTATAAGTAATTAGACTTTAATTGGTGACTTACGATTGAAGCACATGTATCATGCAATATTTTTACAATGAAAATCATAATTTGACAATTAATTAAATAACGTCCTTGATTTGTCATGATTTAATACCGTTAATTCGCTGCCACCGTCCATTACTGTTAGTTAGAAATGGTAATTATTGTAAAAAAATAGTAATTTGGTCTAATTGTTATATTTATTTAACTTTGAGGCATTTTATGGCTAATTGTCTGCACAAATGCCGTTTAGAGCATTGTAGAGCGACAGTTGCACAAAACTCCCATTAAATACTAAAAGTCATAATTCCTCGACCGCCCCGAGCCGAGGTCTAAGCCCCACAGGGGGTGCCCCCTTGCGCAGGTTGCTTAGTTTGTAGTTTCTAAACCATTTATTAAGGCTGGAGCTCTGCTCGCCTTTGTGCCCGGTGAAGTAGCAAAAGCCTCGTGTCTATGTGACGTAAATTTAACACAAACCCTCTAATCTCATAGAACACAATCTCTCTTCAACATGAGTATAGGTAATTGTGTGTTCCGAAATCGGACTTGTAAAACAAACGTCTGGCATGAAAGTTGAGGTACGAACTACGAGTATAATGAATGGCAATGAGAGCCAACGCAGTCCATCTGCATTGCTACTTATTCATTTATACGAATACGTCAACCACAGAGCTTACGAAATTTTACTAATGTTGTGATTTAATGTTGTGTCTTTTATCTAGTAGTCGTTATTTAAAATATATTATTCTTTTTTATTTTTTTGTGCGATGAAAATACACATTGGTTCATTTTCAATTCAAAATGTGCACCTGCATCTTTTAGTTTTATAAATTAATTTAGCTACTAAACTAGGCTTTTGCCACTTCACCGGGCATAAAGGAGTGCAGAGCTCCAGCCTTATTCATGGTTTATAAACTACAAACCAAGCAACCAGCGCAAGAGAACATTTTAGATATTTTTAGATAGCAGGTTTTTTTCTGATGAGTAGAAAAAAATAAAAATTAATCAATATTTTATTTCAAAGAGTTAACGTTACGAATAATTTGTTATTTTAATTATAACTAGTTGATGCCCGCGCCTTTTTCCGCTTATTCCTTCGATTTTTTAACTATCCCACGGGAACTCATTAATTTTCTCTGATGTATTTGTACCACCATGCATAATTAAATTTAAATCGGTGCAACAGTTACAGAGATTGGCCCGTACAAACAGACAAAAAGAAAGGGAAACAAAAAAAATCAAAAACTGGATGTGATATATTTTACTTCTAACATCCCCCTGACTCGGTTTTTAGCGTTTTTTTTAATGTACAGAGTACAGACATTCGACCTCTATAGTTTTATTATCTGTAGGTATAGATATATAGATTTCATTGAGCCATAAAATGTTGAAAATATTTCGATCCTTATTTTCTATGCTATATCTAGAGTACCTAAGTATCAATGTAGGTACTTTAAAAAGACGCAACTAAATGTTTTGCTTTCTAGTTAGTCGTGAACATAGTTTTATAATAAAAGGAACGACGATAGAAATAAGATTTTTAGTGCCCCGCTAAAATAACTGTACATGACCAACCCACGATTATATGGATACCAGTCCCATTATATTTAGTATGTTATTAGAAAGACATAACGTCTAAATGATACTTATTCAAATTTCTCAATCTTGTTAGTGTTATTGAACTCATAAAGAAACTTGTTATTGGTCGCATCCTTAGTATTAAATGTTCCCATGTATATATTATAATAGGTTATGTCAGAATCCTTGTAGGTATATAAGACCTGTGAAAATGCACCTTGCGAAGGCGCGGCCGTTTTAGCACCTGCCGGTGTCGAACATATGGCGTAATGCAATTTCGGTGCAAGGCTTGAACTGCATTGCTGGCGTGCCCAATAGAATAACAACACGGTCAAACCTCACAAGTGCTCGATCCACACAATATCAGCTTACTGCATTCTTTTCGAATACAACATTCAGAAAAAATAATTAAAACATTTTCTTCGTCTCAGTAAACTCGACATTTGAACACCACCCACGTATATTTAACAGGTTTTCAATTGCAAAAAAATAAATGAATGAATACCTAAGTATTTTTAAGAATTACTGAATAATTTAGACTCTTTTACTTCCTGTCTCACGAAATAACCTGTCTAAAGGTCCATGACTTGGTAGAACCGTGTAGTTTTTGTTTAAAAGCATCTGCAATAAAGTTACAATGTATTATTGAGCAGTTAATAAGAAACTGGCTAGTGAATTGTGGGTATTTTTAAAATATTATTTTATAGTTTTTTTGTCGATGTAGCCTGTATATCTATAACGGGGAATTATTAAGATCTTGCGGATTTCAGAATGCAACTTAATATTGATTTAAAAATGTTTTTTTTTATCATACATTAATTACTAAAATTAAAAGGATTTTAAAGTTTTGTAACTTTTTTATACTAGTAAAAAAACAAATGACATACTTCTTGTCATTTCATTATAATATTTTTATTGGCTCAAACTTCCGTTCCCATTAGACGTAGATTCCCATAAGAGAAAAATTGCTTGGTAACACGAGGAAGTTTTCTAACGATCGCAACTCCCTAAAAGTTTAACTGCTTTAGTGCCTTCCGGGCAATTTTATTACTGGAAATAATTTTATAAAATATTATATACGAATATTATTTTTATCTATCTACATGATGGTTATGTTATGTTATCGGTAATGGGATAGGGTACATTTTCAACATCAACGTCAGCATCATATTATCGCATCATCATTCTCAAGAAAAATCCATATGAACCGATTCTGCAAAGTCTGTAACCTATAGATGACTTTTCCAAGTTTCATGATTACGGTTGTATACCAATTTACAGCTACTATGTGTTCTCCATTCTGGCTCTCGAAAAGCTTTCTATATTTAAGAAAATACCTTATGTCAACAATAGTGTAGAGTGCCTTAGACAATTTACAGTAGATATGGGTCCTTTACCTTTTTATTAATCCGACATTTCGACATGGGTCACACTGTTGTGGCCACGGATGGACTGCTGAGTCTTTGTTTAATTTACAAGATCCTTTTTGCATTTCTATTAAAACAAGGGATTTCGAATCTAATTCTCTCCATAGCCAGTTCAGTTACAATCGTACATGTATAATATAATGAGATATAACCCAATACAATCAACGTGAACTGGCCATCTAAATACATTATGCTTATAGGCTAAGGTATTTAGGCCTGCACGTATATTGTATCAAGTTTATGCCTTTACTGATCATATAAATGCCAAAGTTTATGGGTTGCACAATAGTTTCCAAACAAGTCTGTAAATTAAACTGCCCACATAGTAGCGAAGTTTAGTATTGTAGAGATGTATGGGAGGCTTTTATTCTAATGGATTAAGTTTATACGTATTTATTCCAAACTAAGTTCCATTAAGGTAATTATATATTTAGTGAACTACTCTTGTTATTGTATAGTTAATCGGGAATATATTGTTTGTCCTTTGTATTGTTTTGTGTAAATAAGAATTGCATAAGAGACATTGGCGCCCGATATTATGGTAATTGGTGACAGAGGACAAGCCACGCCATTGTTCGGTGTTAATTGGAACAAATGGCATTGCACTTAAATTGATGTTAGATTAATAGCTACAAATGTCTTGATTATATAGTTATACCAGCTTCCGCGCGCGGTTTAACCCGCGTAACTTCTGTTCCCGTAGAAACATCATAATCAACTAAACTTCATAATAGCCTTCCTCGATAAATGGACTATCTAACACTGAAAGATTTTTAAATCGGTCCAATAAGTAATTGCTAAGATTAGCGCGTTCAAACAAACAAACACACTCTTCAGCTTTATATATTAGTAATACATAATCTATACATTATAAGTATTTTGGATGCGATGAAATGCAACTTTATCCTTTGAGTTATGTCAATTTTGCTAATAAATCCAACTATTTCAGTAAAGTGTTCGTTTACACTTATATGTTTCTAAATTTCAATTCTTAGTTTCAATAATACTTGCCCTAAAGGTTATACCCGCGCATATATTTTATGTCGTAGGTATATAAATTCCTCTGAGCCAAGCACAAGGAAAGCAAATGTAACACATACATTCTAAATGTAAAACGCAAACTTGTATTGGCAAGACTACTATACGCGAAGTACTATGGCAATCTTGCATAGTCTAGTTTAGTAAAGTGGATGCTAACATTTCAGACTGTAGGTTATCTTGTGTAAGTCATACAACGTCCAGTACAAGAGTCCATACATGCATAATATTTGTCATTTATTTTCTTTACCTCTGCATAACAATTGTTCGAATTGAATACTGTTGGTACAAAAATACTTTCAAATGAATGCCCGCGAGGAAAGTAAGGTGGGCTGGAATCCCGCTGCACGATCATTAAAGTGACGACCACGACCTGCCCGTCGGCTTTCATTGTTTAGCCACCACTTTGCATAATATTGTCTCACCACAGTCATTTTATAATTGAAAGTGATCATCTGATTGTAGTTTTTGTGGTCAGATAATATCTAATCCCTGTTCCAAGATAAGAAATCCTTGTATATTTGAGTCATATTCATTTGTTTTACACATCATACCTACTCTTCTGTAAATTCTGAAGTAAAAGGCGGAGTTGTTAGAAAAACAATCTGGCGCGTCTTTAATTTATCCGGTTGCCTTTTAAATTGGAAGGCTCGGCATTTCCTTTGAGTTTACACAAAAAAAACTTTATATCGTTAAAGTGATGTGTGTCTAAAACGGAGGGACGTAAAGTCTTTATTTACAAGAAAGGATTTGTGTAACTTTGGCGGTCAGACCATGGCCAGTTCCGTTGAAATTGCAGGAGACATCTGCAGCTACATACTTTATAAAAGAATTTTATGCACTGATGTATAGCGCAAATTGTTATAGATATTTTACATGTAGTTTTCTTTGAACATACATTTAATCATCAAGTAATTCTTGTAAGTTATAATTAATGGTAGGCTTTTGTAAACGGTTTTTGTAATAACTTTTAGTTGTCAAGAACTTATAACGTTTACACAGGAATAAAGTGATTTTGCAAAAAAATCCATTAGGAAATAACAGCCAATTTTAGCTGAAGTCAAAACATGTTAATTTTCAAAAATAGACACAACATTGTAGGTAGGTATAGAACAAGCGACGGCTTTATGCTGTAACAGATGCATTCGACTATTACGTGGACTGACGCGAAAACAATGAAATGTCTAACACTGATAACTTTTGGCTAATAAATTCCCGACGACCTTTACTGATACAAATGTTGCGGTTATTACTGTGTTGTTTTGTTCAGATTATGTAATACATGTCACTAGAGAAAGTTAATTTAGTTTTGAAAGTGAAATCGATTACACTTTCTTTCACTTAAACATTTCATAGTTTAGTTATATTTAAACCTATATAGTGTTTACCTGTTTAAAAAAGAAACAGTACCTTATATTCCATGGGAAACACAATAAAGTAAATTGAATTAATCAAACTTAACAACTATTATTTCAGTTGTTAGCATTATAAATACTTCCCTGATGGTAGAGTACAATCGGGTTAGTATCTAGATAAATAACGTTAAAGTAACTACATAAAGTAAAGAGAAATCCCAGTACAAGAACTTAACGACTCCACTAGCGTCTATTCCTATATTGAGGTAGGTATTACAGAAGGGTTTAATAAAAGGACGGGAATGTAAAAAAATGTGCAAACAACTTTGCAAACACGTCGGAGCGGTTTAAAGGCCGCGTCCGGATTGCGAGGGGCGGCGGCGGCGGAGGGCACAGCAAGCATTCCAGCCTCCCGTGGCCGCGGCGACGTCACTGCTTTATACCTACAAGGCGCATTCCACGACGCCACTCGTTCTCTCACCGCTAATATGAAAAAAGAAAGCTACCTAGATTTGTTTCATTCGAAAACAGTTTCAGGGTTTTTATAGTAAGTCGAGTTTTATGGGATATCATACTTAAATCTGTTCATGAACGGAAATAAAATATTACATTGGACGAGGGGCGCTGCCGCCGCGACCCTGACATCTGTGGTGCGCGGGCGCCGCCGCCGCCTGCTCTACGCGAGAGCTCACGGTCGCCGCCCTCCAGCGCCTACTGACTAAAAATAGCTAACGATACCGATCGATGCTTATTGCTTATCGAGATAAAACTTAGAACACTAGAATTATCGCTCCGGTGGCGAGTGCCTGTGGTTTCGGTGCGCGTATATTTTAAATCGTTATTAAAGTAAGCATGTGTACAGGTCAGATTGTTAGTGAGGTCACGACGACATTATATAAGAGCAGTGTTTCAGCAGTGGTGATGGGTCCGGGTGTCGTGTGACGGGTGTGTGGGCAGCGGGGGAGCGTCGCGTGCGCACGGCGTCCGTCCCTGGCTCGGAGCAACGCCCCCGTCAAGGGCGGCGACGCTGCAAATTTCTGCAAGTCCACCGCAAGTCAGTGCATCGCGCCATGTCGCGGCGGCTCCGCGCTCGCCGCTCGCACTTCGCCGTGGGCGCACGCTGCTGCACGCACCGCCCTATGTAAAATAACTGTTATTTCGGTCGTTAATGGACACGTTCCGCATTCTTAACTCGATCCTCTTTCTTCGAACTTTTTGATATCCATAATATTGTCCGGTTGCCAAATAAGCGGAGAGGCTTTTTGTTTTCGGCGAGTTCGAGCTTTTTTTTCTGGAAAATTAACGAAGTGCAAGATGAAAGTAAGTTTTCAGAATGAACAGGATTCAAAAACTGGTTTGACGAATGAAAGTGTTGTGTTATGAATTGGTTCAAATGACGATCACCTTGGAAGTGCCACTTTACTTTTTTTCACAATGTTGGAGATGAGGAAACTGCCCCGTCGTTCGATGTCACTTCATGGTTCGTATATATAAGTTTTATCAGTGCTTCTTTTTTTATTTGAATTATTTTTTAGAGCGAGCTTTAACGTTACATCCACTTTATATACGACAAGCGCTAAGCTTTGTTGTTGGCTGTACATAGTAACTAGTTTGAATAGATCTGACCTAGCGGTCAACTCCTAAGCCGCTTCCTTTGAGCAACATGCCTTTGATGCCATGATTATACCTATCTGATCTTTAATCTGATTTTTTTAATATATCAAATTGATTACCTATACCTATTTTAGTAATGATTTATTAGAAATTATTGAGTTCTACTGAGATGATGCTGTAATGTAGTAAATTAATGTTATGTCCTCGTATTGTATGGGAAACACTTTACATAATAAGTAGGTACGTAATTACCTAAGGATTATTACTTCACTTTTACTTCATTTGGATTTATGTAGCTGTTTACTCTGAGATCTATTAGAGTAGGTAGTTTTGTTATTTATCGTTTTTACAATATTGTGGTCATCTATAACAAGTTAAATCCATGTTTAGGTGAAATATGTTATACAGATTCAAGCCCATATTGGAAGGCAGACAGTCGGGTGTGATCTTATGTGGGCTTTTCTAGAGTAGACATAACAAAGGACGTTGTTGCCATAATGCGGACCAGTTATAATGCATGCTATGTCAGTCATTTATAATAACATATAGTTAAAGATAATTATGTTTATCTTTTAGGAAATAAATAAATAATAATAAAAGGAAAATAATCAAAGGAAAGCCATATACTTCGTGCATCGTGACATCTGTTATAATGATTCTAAGTCTTTAACTTTATATGGCTAATTCAACAAAATCCGGTTAGAAGGCACGATGGGACCCATCTAAATGATTATTTACTATACCAAAGTGACTGTTACATAATCTAGAAGATGTGTGAATTGTACACTACGTTCTCATATCGTATCGTAAAGGGATATTTTTTGTGAGTTGCTTAAAATATTACATTCGATAGAATAACTTTAATTAGTAGAATGCTTAGTTATCACTAAGTGCTATTTATACAAATATTATAAAGTGGAAAGTTTTGATTGTTCGTCTGCATTAAATAGGCTCCGGAACTATCGGACCGATTTCAAAAATTCTTTTACCATTAGGCAGCCACGTTATCCGGGAGTAACATAGGCTTTAATGATGAATCCGCGTGTAGGAAGCTAGTACCTCTGGTATATTTATGAAAGCTTTTCCACGGAGTCGGCTTTTACGCGCGTTAGACCGCGCGGGACGGGTAGGTCCAGGTAAAAGAGAATGTAAGTAGGTACAGCATACAAATCGGATCTACCTACTTCTTAAAAAAATGCTGTTGTATAAATAATAAAGGAATAATTTTAATTAATGTAAGAAATAAAAGCAGGACGTTACGAAACATATTTCCGTTTGAAAATTGAGTCACATGCCTACCTAATTAAAAATAATATTAATTTATATAAATAAATAAAAAACACATTTTATAGATACAGAAAATGTTATACTTGGTTGCTTCATGCATAAAATTGGCTGTAACCCTATATACTAAATCAGCTAATTTAAATCCTTACTCGGCAATCTTATACCGTTTGTACTGGTTTTATACATATTATTATTAGGTAATCGAATAACGAACAATTTATTGAGAATAGCAACCAATAGAGAAGCAATACCTAGGAGGGCCCAGTATCAAACATTTTAAGGTGACGTCCTCTACCATGCATTTTCGAGGACCTTGAAGCCCAGGGCCCATATCATTGATGACAGATGTTACAGTGGTAGGTACTCAAACACTCCTGTTATCAACACAAATTATTATAATAATATAAATAGTAGGCCTTTTTAGCCACAAATTTAATGTGGCTTCACTCGCGTTAATATTGAGGTACTCATAAAAATTGTCAAGCCGAGGTATATAAGTATTAAAGAAAATTATGAAAAAATGAATAGAAAATATAATTTTAGTTTTTGCGAGCGCACCGATATTTTATTTTTGTTTATACGGATATTTATTTATTCAGCCACGAGGCTTTTGCTACTTTACCGGGCATAACGAAACGATCAGATTGTTTATGTATGATGATATATGATGATGGCCCAATTTGATATCAAGATAAAGACGGGGAAGGCCTTAGTCTTAAGAACATTTCAAATAAGTGTAGGGTTTATAGGTAGTTACTACCCAAAGATAAATTAAGGAGATTACAGATAAAGAATAGTTATTACTAATTTAGATTTAGGCTGATCTTAGATTGGGCGTGCGTGTTCCTCAAGCTTGTGTCACCAGCAGACGGCGACGGGATAAGCGGTGACGGGGAAGAAAAAATATATGTCTCATACATTTCCTTATATACTTATTTACCTTACAAGCTTTCAATTATGGTTGAACCAACTGCTTTAGTATAAAAACAAAACATTGTACTACTACTACTTCTTTTGCGGATTTCTGTTACGATATCTGAACACTAGTAATATGCAGCATAACTCGAATGACTGTAGTCTAACCTGCCTTGCTCGACTGGGGTCAGCGTTTGAGTCAAGAATCTGAACGTGAGTCAAAACTTGACCCCTCTTCGTGGCTGCTTGTGTGTTTAACGTATTGTGTGTAAAGGTAAATTTTAACAATTTATGATTTGATCTGTTAAAATTATAAGTAGTTAGTTATAAACTAACAGCTGTACATGCCCGGCATTTCCCGTGAAATATTAAATAAAATTTGCTAAGATATTACACCGATAGGGATCGAAAGTCACCATGTCACTATGCTTGTCTATAATCGTCATCGCGTTACCAGTTTTACTACTAACTTACTAACTTTCCGCGAGCAGTTTCACCCGCGTAGCTCCCGTTCCCGCAGGAACTTCATAAAAATATACCCTACAGTTTCCATCCTTTCCTAATCGGAGCAGTTGTTCCTGAGACTAGAGCGTTCAAGCAAACAAACAAAAGCAAAGCTTTATAATGACTTTGATGACAAATAAAAGGCTGTAAAACATCACGCTACTCTCTGCTCATCACGGTACGGGAGTAGAGTAGCACTCCAACAATATGAATCAAAACTTGACAAGACGGTAACTTGATAATAATAATAATATGGTGATTGTGTAAGTGGAATAGAATCAGACCACTGTATATTTGTACTAGTATTTCGGGAATTAGAGTTTCGAAAATCTCATAATATACTTAAAAAAAATTACACCCAACAGAAGTGCATAATAATTCAGTCACACATGAATGAAAAGAGTGAGCGAAATAGCGTAACAACCTACTAAGGTACGCATTTCGCACCGTTACGATTTCCACTCTATGTAAGTAAAAAAAAAAAAAAGATAAAATAACTATGCCTTAGACATCTATTTCAAATACATATCACGCCCTATTATTTTCAAGACGGTAAAAAAAGTCACCCAGTATATAAATGTACACCTATAGATGTAGTTCAAATGACTTTTATTTAATACAAACATTGTGTATTATTGTGTATGTCAAACTTTGAGCTGAGACTTTCTCTTCATAAATGTTTCCCGTAAATATTGCACAATTGGATTGTGCTCACATAATCTGAGACAAATCCACTATTATCCAATTTGGTAGGAACTGTTTATAAGCAATGAGCGAGAGAGTCAAGTTTTGGTTCATTTTGTTGGAGTGCTACTCCCGTACTGTGATGAGCAGAGAGTAGCGTGATGTTTTACAGCCTTTTATTTAAACCTATTTAACTTATAATATGCAAAATATTGGCAGAATCCTTTCAGTAGTTGTTATCATCATCATCATCAGCCCGTATAGCGTCCACACGACATGGGCCTCCTCCCGAAGGAGGGTATTTGCCATAGTCACCACGCTTGGCAGGTGGATTGGTGACCGCAGTGTTATGTTGTACCACACAAGGAAACGCTGCTGCCCGTTCCTTGATATACGATTATTATAGATGATGTTATAACAATCGGGGCCAACGGCTTAACGTGTTTCCGAGGCACGGAAGGTAGTCCCAAAACCAACCAGACCCGGCAAGAAATCTTTGAATTTACACAAATATTTCCTGTCCGGCGTGGGGATCGAACCCACGAACTCCGAGATTTAAAGCAAGCCAAATACCGCTACGCTACGGAGGTTGTTTTATGAAAGAGTTATTAATATCCGTACATCCATATATCCATATACTGGCGTTAATAACAGAAGTGGGAAATTTATCACATATTTTCTTTAAGAATATTGTTATTTCCTGTAAATTACAAGAACGATGCTTAGCGCGATGGACCTGACAAAGGTTTACGCAACTGAGTAAATTAATTCAATGTCTTTGTTACAATTCAATGACGATATGAAATAATAAAACTATAGAGCCGTTAAGGTTGCCCATTCCGAGCTGAATTTCAGTATCAGCTGTTCAAATATACAGAAGCGTGCCATGTCTGCAAAATACTATAACAAAGTGTGTTAGGAACAAAGTGACTTGAAATACGACAGTCGTGTCGCGTAATTCTTTAAGTTTGCACATATTAAATAGTTGTAAAGTAATAATTTACTCAGTAGTTATGTCTTATTAATATCCAACCACTTTAAATTTTTAAGTAGTTGATAATGTCATGGTGATCCACTTAAAAAGTTCAAGTATACTTGATGCATAAACAAATTAATTAACGTCATAAAAGTGCTACTTCTCTCCGAATTATGTACACTCAAAACGTTATTGTATTCGACACAAAATCGTACAGCGTTGTTAAAATACGACATTCCCGTTGTTTGCATCGCATCGACGAAGAAAAAGAAGGTACTTTATTTTAAGTCAAGTGCATAAACTATGCAAAATTTAATAAGCTACGGTGATTGACATTATTTTCTTAGAGTATTGACTAAGATAGAGTAGAGACTTTGTGCTTAAGCTGTAACTGTTGTGGTTATATTTCTCCGCTTGAGTCAAGTCAGCAGAGCTTATCTGGGAATAGGAAAGTCAAAGTCAAAAATTTCTTTATTCATGTGGACACAATTCAAAAAATTCAATCATGTTCTTATAATGCGTCCATTTATTTTCCTACCACTAGTTCAAGACGTGGCAACTCTGAGAAGAACTGGCAAGAAACTCAGAGGAATCCTCTTTTTTAAAAAACTATTTATCGTTGCTTTTACAATATTGTTTAGCACCAGTGTCATTCCAGAGCAAGTTACTCCGATGCCATTCTCTCATTTACATAGTCTGATATTTTTTAATATGCCTTTTTACATTTATATAATTTATCTTTAACAATGGCTTTTAATTTATTAACAGGAAGTTTTCTAATATTATTTGGGAGTTTGTTATAAAAGCGAATACATTTCCCCATAAAAGAGTTGCTTATTCTATAGTCATACACTTATATATAAGTCATGCTTAATGTCTAATATATATTGTATATATATTCATATTATGTATATCACTTTTTTTCTGATACTTATTTATGTTCTAATGTACGTATAACAAATTTTCATATACATATTGCGAAGCTACAGTAAGAATTTTAATTTCTTTGAACTTCTCCCGTAGGGAAACCCGCGGTCCAAGCTTATATATGGCTCTAACAGCGCGTTTCTGCAGCACAAATATGGTATCAATGTCCGCACAGTTTCCCCATAGAAGAATTCCATATGACATAATACTATGAAAATAACTAAAATACACTAGTCTGGCCGTATCTACATCAGTCAGCCGTCTTATTGTCTTAACTGCGTATGCCGCAGAACTAAGTTTTCCGGATAGTATTTTTATGTGTGGTCCCCATTGTAATTTGGAGTCGACAGTTATACCAAGAAAAACTATTGACTCCACTGGCTCCAATCTCGTTCCGTTAATTAATAAAATTAATAAATTAATTGCCGTTACCGTAAACCGTTAATTAATAAAAGGAGAAGCAGACATCCGACTGTTGCGAACAGGTTGTAAGATCTGCTTCATTTTCGTTTCGTAATCTATTGCCGCAAAATAAAACTTTCATTAACAATATGCAGTAACAATAAATATCAAGAGCCGAACACCGGTGCACAGATCTGTTGCGTTGTAGATATCAGTTTCGGAAAGGAGATCTATTTATAGTAGATCTTCTCTTGAACATATATTGTTGTCTGCAATGCGGTTAAGGCTATAAATTTTATCCTGGTGTTGTCAGTTCGATTTCCACGTATACAAATATTTGTGTAATATACACACATAGATAGTGGTACATGTCCGTGAATTATATATGTATTTCTACAGCCAAAAGGATTTCCCAACAGCGATGTGGTTTAAAAAAACCGTGTATGACTTATTAGGCTTTTAGCGCACTTTTGTTTATGTAGTTTTGTTTTCACTTCTTTGTTGGAGGTTTTATTGATATTTACCGTAATTTGAAACATTTTACGGTTTGTTTACATTATTATTAACAATATAAACGAAACATACTCGCTTTACCCAGTACAAAAACGGTACCTCAAATTTGTTTGCCTAAGTTTTGTTTCGAGCCCACGTCTGAACATAAGAGAATCATCTAGTATTTATAAACAAATATCGATGACTAAGTAAGAATCACTTATGATAGCATAGCGCATAGGTGACACATCATCTTAGGTAATCATGTGTTGGTCAACTGCAATACCCGTGATTCATAGCAAATTCAAACCATTTTCGAAACACAGGTTCGTGCATGCTGGTTTTTCATAAGAAATGCCCTTGACAGTTTTGCAGATAGTATATAATCGATAAATTATATTCATAACACTTTAATATTATTTAACACGTGGTAGATATAAGTCGACACTCTTTAATATTTGTACATTGTATTGTTGATATCGCCCGAGTCCGAGCAATTTAAATAAAATGCTGAATTTACAACCACATTATATTATATGTAGGTTGGCATATTTCAGTTGACGTAGTAATATCATTGAAGTATTTAATTTTTAGTTCTGTTATCAAACACAATTAATGTGATCTTTTTAGTGTCAGGATCAGTTGTTAAAAGTATTGCAACAATTAAGGCAAGTTATTGAGCGTACGTACGTTTATGAAATTGCTACCTCAACTATTTGGTTTCTAAAGCACAAACTCAAATTAAAATTCATTATTTTATTTTAATTTTAATTTAATATGTTTTAATTTCAGATCGAATCAACAAAAGCGACGCTGAAGATAAGAGTCTATCCAATGACGAAACGCCTTTACCATCCTGTCCTCGACAGCCCCCGGATGGGGTGGAAACTCCTTGCGATGTCGTGGAGAAGACCCCCGAACCAACTACACGACCACCGCGGTTGCCTTCTGGATGGCCTGGTACCCGCCCACGTCTTTCTTATACATCTCGATCGCAAGATGCTCGGAGTGAAGCCAGCGTTAAAGACAAAATTGCTATGTTTTCAAATGATCGTGCAACATCTTCGGATCGTATTGATAAATGTGGTACTTTACCAGCTCGGAACCATTCAACTGTTAGAAAAAGTACAGCCCCCTATATGAAAAGTTACTCTGATGTATCTTCATTAGACAGACGCTTGACTAAGTCTCAAGATAATCTTGATGAACTTCCCAGATCGTACAAGAGACCTACAGAGAGACCAGAGGTTTTAGGAGGTGTAGAACGAGTGCCGTCAACTCCAACCTACAGCTCTGTAAAAACTATCAACTCACCGCTGTACACAGAAAGCAAGCCTTTATTTTATGGCAGTACTACAACGTTACCATCTGCTACGGATGCCTCATTCGCAAAAACTATTTATCATACACGAAGCGTTAGCGATGATAATGGCAACAAAAAAACAACCAACCACAAATCGAATTTAGAGTACTTGATTGAACAGAGAAAAAAATCTATGTCAAAACTAAGAGGATTAGTTATCCCTGAAGTACAAACACCTATCGTAGATTTGCCTGAAATCAAAGTTCAAGATAATATATCTAAATCATACCTATTGAAATCAAATCAAAATAATACAAATAGTAAAGTAAACAAGACTAATAGTACAAAACCTGTAATTCTAAATGAAACGAAGTGGAAAGCAGACTTACTTCCTAATAATTTACCAAAATATTCCCCTGCTTTCAAGAGGAAATCATTACAGGTGTATTCACCTACGGCTCTTTCAAAGGAATCTACTCCAGAACCAGTTTTTCACGACAGGATAGAATCGTTGAATAAGATGAACTACCAGTCAAATGGAACTAGGGTGTCAAGAACTTCAGTTGAACCTTACGGGCTAACTAATCGATATAAAGCAAGTACTCTCGGGTCTCCCAAAACTTTAGGCTTGGATATTATGAATTTATCAAGAAAGGAGCCTAAAGATGTATTAAACTATGTTCGTGAATGTAAAAATTTTGATGTCAAAGTCTGTACTGCTACTGATGTAATAGACAGTGATAACGATTCAGCAATGAGTTCTACGCAATCAAGTTATCGATCTTCAGCGTCTTCTCCAATGCATACTATTGAAACAATAGAATCTGATAGCTCACGACTGTCCCCAAGGGCTTCTCACTACGCACCTTATTCCATATTTAGAACTGAAATTACTAACAAAGGAGGTATAACTGAAAAAAGTGGCGAAGAATACATGAAAAGAAACGTGTGTAGGTCTGTATCATCTGATACAAACGTGTCACTCAGTTCGTCTGCAGGTTCGGCCGCTACGTCTGGATCGCAAGCAAGTTGTAGTTCACTTGAAAGTTCTGTTGCTGACTCCGATAAGAGAAAAGTTTCTAAAACATATAACATCGACACTATTAATAGAAGAAATATTTTAGCATCGGCTAAATGTAGGAGTGGAAGAGATGCCAAACTAAAATCTCCAGTTGTCGAAACTAAATTCTCGCAAGAGTCTTGCAACAGGTCTCCGAGTCCAGTTCACAAAACGTCTGAACGCCTTTCTACACTCACTTCATCGGTGAGTGCTATGTCAAATAAAGGTGAAAACAGACGACGTAACAAAATAATTGCCGAAACCGACTCAGATAGCGACAGTGATGTTAACACGTGGCAGAGGAAAAATGAATATAAGAATTCTAGACTGAAAAGAAATTCTAGTTCTGCTAACAAAAACAAACAGAATGATACTAACTTAGAAAGCTCTAAGATTGACGAAGGTCCGAAAATAATATCGGAAAAAATAATTAAAGAAATAAAAAAGGCAGGTCTTGACAATTACAAAAATAGTAAAACAACAAATGCAGTTGAGATAAAAGAAATAGTTATAAAGTCTGATTTAGTGCTCCCTAACAAACAGGAGATTAATAAAGTAGAATTAATTGGAAATCACAAACCTGTTGGAAGAATAAACGAAAATTCCCAGAACAACGAAAAATCTTTTGAATTAAGTAACAAAATCGAAATCGAACTGACAAGTGATAACAAAAAGAACGGCTCTACTGTAGAAGCTAAGGTTCCAACTCAGGTGATCCGGCTTAGACGTGGAGCTGGAACTGGAGTAGGCGTAATCTTGGCTGGTGGGATCGACTGTGAAGCGAAAGATGTTACGGTACGTATTGTTTTAAAATAGTAGGATTTTACAATAACCTAATTAATATAATAAATAGGACGTTCCAATGTGGAAGTTTGTATAATTTATAAACGATATATTATAATTTATTTTATTTTATATATTATTTTATAAAGCCACAAAATTTTCAGATGTTATTATTTATCTTAACGATTGAAGTATTTTTTCTTAATACTTTAATAATATTCTTTCAGGTTCATAGAGTTTTGTCAGACAGCGTAGCAGCCAAAGCAGGGCTGAAAAGGGGTGCAAAAGTAAAAAGTATTAATGGCCGTGTCATGACGGGATTGACTCACGCGCAGTCTGTCACCATACTTAAGGTATTTTTATTTACATTAAAATACTACTGGTTTATCTATCCTTTTGACTCTTTTTATTTTTTGTTCAAGTAATACTTATCTTTAACAATTTGTTGTTTTAAAACTTCCAGCCTTCATTTATAACTACGAAATGCAAAAGTTAATAACAAATTACCTACCTTATACATTCGTGTCTACCCTATACATATCCTATTTACATTTCATTGGTTTCAGGAACAACGTGCTGAAGTTTTAATCGAAATTGAGGTAGAAAATCGTCAAACTGCAAATGGTGTAGGATGCGGCTCTGAAAAAGGTACAATAATGAAAATTATTATTAAAAAGCTTATTATTTCATAAGTACTCGTAAATTGTTTGCAATTTGGAGTTCTGTTTGACCATGAATGGCATGGAAGCTGCTAGTTATTTATATTAATTACGAAGTACGTAAGTGACAAGTATTTTAATTTCTTTTATTTTTCTTCAGCGGAGTCGAAGGCCCGAAATGGGGGTGATACTGTGGACCTCGGACACGAAAGTTCAGCTACGGGGTCGGCGGTGACAGTGTTGTTGGAGAAAGCCGGCGGAGGGGCTGGGCTTGGCTTCGGTTTGGACGGTGGCCGAGACTCGCCGCGTGGTGATCGTCCTCTTACCATTAAGAAGCTTTTTGCAGGTCAGTTGGCTCAATAATACTTATGTTGACTGAATTTTAATTCAACTCATTTTCAACCTAACAACCATATACTAAGAACTATCTTATCTATCTATCTACTTTACATTTATGACATTCTAATAGAAAATTTAACGTCTCTGAAGTATTTTTCTTTTGTTTTGGAAATCTTCAGTTTGATCTAAACTTACTCACGCCTCAACCATAATTTGTAGAAAATCTTGCTCATATTTATTTACATAATAATATTGAAATGTGTATGTATTTAAATAACGGTTATATATCATACACATACAAACAATACGATTTAACACTAATATAATTTTTATCTTAGTTAAAATTATTTCATAAGGCTGGAGCTCTCCTGGCCTCTTTGTTCGGTGAATTGCAAAGCTAAGGCCTCGTGGCTAATAACGAATGTCCGTTCGAAAAAAAAATGTAGACGCTCGGAAATTACCATCGGAAAATCAATCAACAGAGAGATAGTTCTATAAAAGTAATCCACATTAAAATAAATGATTATTTATTATTTCAGGAGGTGCGGCAGCACAAAGCGGTCGTATTCTAGTCGGTGCGGAACTTCTGTCAGCAGGAGGGCAGTCGATGGAAGGATTTACACGCACACAAGCTTGGGCAGCTCTCAAGGCTCTGCCAGCCGGCCCCGTTACCCTTGTACTTAGGAACCCTAAAGGCAATAAAGACACATGAATACAAATGTATTGTAAAAACGAATCCAATTGAATTGGGGAATTGAAAACAATTCGATCATTACACCTCAAATCTGGTTAGCATAATAATATCATCTAGAAGTAGATGCAATGAAAAGGTGCTAACTGAAAACATTCAATTTAAAAATTGCTTTGTAGGAATCGGTTTAGAAAAATCGTTCTTTCTTATTTTTGTGTATACATTTTGCCTCATCGATTAGTCACTGTTATAAAATGTAAATACGTAATTTTAATGAAATGTCTATTAGGAATTTTCGTATTAATAACTATTGTAAGACTGTTTCTCATCTTTGTTGAAATTGTTTATTTATTTATTAATTTGGTATATTTGACTAGTCTGGATTGTGAGAACGTTAATGACAAAATGGTATTTAAAACATTGATCTTAAAGAGCTTACGGTTGCAGTTCTATATCATACTTAATGGAATGTTTTCACAAATTTTGTATCAATTCATGTTTGATTTAAAAAAATGACCGTAAGTATCCTTATAAAGGTGAAAGTCAAAATTATTGTTATACTAGATAGTGCCATCGTAAGTTCAAATTTTATGCGCACACGGTGACGTACATGAAATGATCTTATTGTCGTATAAGCTTGTGAAGCTAAATAAAGAAGCTTAGCTATCAAATTAAGTGCATACAACATATATACGAAAATAAGTATTTTATTCGTTATTTTTAATAAATAATAATATGTACTTACCAATTACGAATTATATTTCTATTATTAATAGAAGAGTAACAGTCCGTCTACACAACACATTAACAAAAGACCTATTGTCAGAGTTATAAAAACAATTTTATTATTGATTCCAAATTCAAATTGATTAAACAACCATTGCGTGATTAAAAATATTTGGAAACTTTTTAATGCCATGATTATTGCCAATAGTGGTACCTATCATACCATTGCCTAGTTGTAATACAACGAAATTATTACTTTATTTTATTAAGAAAATGTAAATAGTTTGTTATTTATTAATAACCGTTTATTTCGATTACTTAATAATTAAGTCACCGCTTGTAACAGATAATTGCGTCTTTTGCATACTAAATAAACATATTACTTCAGTGATCTAAATTGAATATCTGCCTATTTATTGTAATTTTGAGGTCGTAATTTTATTGTTGCATTTAATTGATAGTGATCATGACAAATTGTTAAAATATACATCGAAATAAAAAAAACGACCAAGAATCGAACTTCTTCACGAAGTTCCAATCCTTCCTGTGATAAAATTGTATCGATTAAAAGTATAAAAATAATATTTAAATAAATAGGTTAATCATAAACTATGGAGTAATTAGAAATGCCTTTAAATGATACTATTTATAATGGCGCAATAATTTTACTAAGTTGCAAACGGATTAGACTATCTAAACATTATGTACCTAACCTTAAATGCATAATAATATACACAATATTTTTTATTTATTTTTAAGAGGTATATTATGTTATCTTAGTTACTAATTAACTTTTCATGTTATTACATGATTTATATTATCATCTCAATAATACTGATGTTTTATTTTACTATGCCTTTAGCAAAGAACTTTTTTTAGAACAAAAGTTACCTAGGTATATTTTTTCTTAAAAAAAATGTTCGTAGAGTTTTTGTCTATGGTGTTCTGCAGGAGGATCGTACATGCAGTAAGGAAACCGTGCATCCCAATTCGAATTAAAACAGTTTCATCTTTCACACATAATCTAACCAAATTTTTATTGTAAAAGTCAGACTCAAAAAAAAATATACATCTTTTGTGTTATGTGATGTAGGTATAAGGCTCGTCTTTAATCTGGCGGGTGCGATTCCCGCTCCCGACGAAATAAAATCAAAGATTAATTTCGGGTCTGGTTGGTTGAAGTACTTTAAGCTGTTAACTTTTAACTGTAAGTCCCCATTGTCATTACATCATGTAAGACAATTGTATATTAGGTAACGGGCAGCAGCAGTTAGCAACCTCCTTAGAGGGAGGCCCATGTTCAACTGTTGACGTGATACGGGCTGATGATGACGATGTTCTGAAATCAGAAATAACCTTACTAGAGAACACAAAATGTGGTAAGAAACTAATTATTTTGTTACTTGATATTTCACTATGTTGGGGTCATTTTCGTAGTTCAGTAAAATCTACGGAAAATAATTAATTCAAATGCCTAGATAGTCCGTATTATCAAAAATCCAAATACATTGAAGTAAATTTGATCTTGGTAACTTACGTGCTTATTCTAGACGGTGTGATCAATAGATTTTTACCAAAAATTTACAAGCAATAAGTTTATTTTTGGCTGCCTTACCGCGTTAGCTATGTAATCTCCAATCACAAATCGCCGCCATTCGCACATTTCATTTGTTTTTATCCGTTTTCATATAATTGTAGATTTACAATAAGTACGATTTTATCTTTTACGACGACGTTTTTTATCGACACAATTAAACTGTAGCACATACAATAGCCGCACAAACTACAGGAGGACCAACAGCGCCATCTACCTAGTACCCTAGACGTCTCTTAACGCGTATTACAAGTTCGAAACCCAATTCGAACTTGCACAAGTTTCGATCACAAAAGAACAGTCACGGACAGCTTAGCTTAGCTTTTTCTGTGGAGGAAACCACCAACTCTAGAAAAACTTCTTCGTCTGAGTCCATCATGATACTGTACGCAGGAGTTAAAAAAGTGCCCATCGGCTACTAGTGCCGTTCAGCCGCTTTTGTGGCAGCTTCTTATGGCTGTGGCGTGTAATGCGCTTGCGGCGACACTAAACCGAATTTAGAACTATGAAATTAATCGATGAAGACATATTGTTGCTGAAAATTTGCTGCATGGCATGTATTACGTAACCACGTGGCTTTTGGCACCGGGCACAGCGTGCAGTGCACCATTATTAATTAATAGTTAGTATTCCTATTAGATGCATCTATATCTCCTTAATCGAACTTTTAATCTCTTGTTTTAATTCTAATTTCTATACCATCTTAATCACATTAACTCTGGGTTTCAAATAATACCTGATATCAAAAGATTAAAGGAAATACAAACTAATAAAAAATTATATTTTTTTTTTAATAATTATATTGTCGCATAAGTAGCTACATTAAACTGCTTACATTGTAAAAATGCAAAAACTACTTATACAGCATAAACTATGTCATTGGTCATTATATTTGTTATATTAATATATATTAAGCTACAGTATATTTGTGCCATATAATGTGTACATTGTACAAGTTAAGTAAGTAAGTTAAATACAAAAATATTATTATTAGTCTTCGCTACAAATGCAGATGTATAAGCATCTACAATCTTTTATATTTTCTACATTGCGCGTTAAAAACAGTTCGAGGCACCTTGTTGTAATTTATTTCATTTCTACATTATATTTACCACTATTTATGATATTTATAAAAGAAAGCTAAGGTATATTACTTATGTGGGCATCGTGTCAGAATTATAATTGTACATATTATTTGCGACTCGAAACAGACATGTGGATTGAACAAAAAATACTATATACAACAAGTAATATAAACATTTCAACATTTATAAGTATCTATAAAACTATACAAGTTATTTGTACCTAAGTATATATTAATTTACCTGCAGTAAACTAAAACTGAAACTTCATCAATTAATTTAATTTATTCAGTAAAACTATAAACACACATCGATTACATTTAAAGTTTAGGGAATTATTTAAACATACAAAACAATAAAGATGGCGCCCTTGCATCATGCAGCTGAATAAACTAAAAGATGAACCAACGGTATTAATAAAATTAAAATTAAATTAGCACAATATAAGAGACAAATGTACACTTTATGCCCTTATGGGTTGCAACCAAAGTTTAAAGACTTGTTATAATAATGTTATATGACTACTTGTTGTATATACTTTTTATCTAGTAGTGCTACAGATAATCCTCTTAACACTCAGAGACAGATCTTAAATAATTGCGTATTATCTGTAACTGGCACGCAATAAAAATACCTTACATTTGACAATATTTACAATAAATACTTCTAGTAGTAAAATATATGCAGAATATAGTAATAAGTTAGTTATTTTATAAATACAATCTTATACATCCCGTCACTCAACTTTGAATCAATATCACAGACAATTTTTATCAAATTGTATCAAACTGTGTACATACGGTCACAATTATTAGTTTTGTTAGTCTTAACTTAGTTGCACACTGTGCGTTTCGGTATACCTCCTATCTACTCCAGAATAAGTCCTTCTATCAAAAATCATTTATTTCTTAAATATTTCTTTACACCTTTTTTATATATTATATTAATTTCGTTATTTTTAGGGATCTCAATGCGTCTGACATTGATTACCATGGAATAAAAATAATTTACCTACCCTTACGAAGTCATTACGTACCACTGGCAGAAATTGATAAATATAATGCAATTATAAAAAAATACGGTACATATGTATTTTTTCAGATACCTATTACCTAATAGGTATCTGAAAAAATACATATGGCTTATAACTAATTATGGGAACGTAGGTACCTACCTACGTTCCCATAATTAGTTATAAGTAATACTGGCATCTTAATCTTTACTCTGCTCATTTAAAGGAAATGTAGTACCTACTATTGTTTCAATACTAAGAGTAACTTACAAATTATTTTCAATATAACTAATGTAACTATTGCCAAAGGGTTTTATATAGGCGACAGCGACACACGATTTGGTCACGATTGAGACAATTAATAATAAGATATTCATATCTGATTGGTTAGTGAGCTTTGATAAGTAAGGCATACAAACATAAGGGTCAGTCCTCGAATAAAAAAATATTATAAGGGATACATTTCAATATATTTGCAGCTGTTATGGCTATGGGTAAATATTTTCTTTTATAGGTCAAGTACCAATTTCATCAAATAATAAGAATACAGTAAAATAAAGATGGTGTTTATAAGTAGAGAATAGAATTGAAGGTTGAACTAAAGCTTTAGTTTTAAGGGTGTCAGTAATATTCCCATTAATACATTCGAAGTAGGGCACCTACTATTCCCTACTCACGTGCCTATACCTTGAAAGTAGAGGTTGTTATTCTTTTCTGCTCAAGGGCTACAACATATCACAATGTTATAAATCATCGCAAATCAAAAGCGTGTAACAAATTCGGATCCTACTTCTACCGTACATCGGCAATATAGCGATGGTGAAAATAGGTTGAATCTCAAATGTAGTAAATTGATATTTAGCCCTTTACAACTCAAATAAGGAAAATATCTCTTGATTAACGAAATAACAACTTATTAGCAACTGTCACGCGGTATTGCTCTAACGCCGATACAGGATTACTAAGATATAAAGTTAAAGCAACGAAATTAGGCTATGGGAATCGGGATCCCTTTTTTGACCTACATTTTTTTGGCATAATTTAATTTGTCATAATGAGTTAGGCATTTTTTTTGGCATTATAATAATGTGCCATGATTGGTTTTTGGCCTACTGCTTTATTTAGCTTAAATATAGTTTTATCCTATTTTTTTTATTCATAACTTTGATATGCATAAAGTTGTAAGGCATATAATATTGTTTATTCGTCTAATGGTTATTTGCCATAATGATGAACCGGCCGGCAAGTCTGCCACGAACCGCAGAACTGAATTGTAAGCAAATGACATCGGTTAAGTTAGGTTACAACTGCGGCCATACAACGCCAGAACCGATTTGCCGAACCGCCGCGCGCCGTAGCCACGCAGCCCTGGATCCGTGACAGATACGCTTCATGCTTGCTTGCATGCTTTTTACGGGGAAATAAAAACCACATAATACTTTAGTAGTAAATTTTCGGTGTATAGTTGTTATGCTTATACGTCATTATGCGTAAGTAAATTTATGCTTTGGGACAGTATGCTTAACAATTATTATGCTTATAGTAGTTATGACTTAAAAAATGATGGTTAAATAGTTATGGCAAATTAGTTTTACGCGTAAAAAATGTAAGGACAAGTAGCAGTATGCCATGTTAAATTATGACATAAAAATTTATGAGTAAAAATAGAGAACCGTGGGAATCACCTTAGAATTGTAGTCGATTAAATACAATTTTAAAATTAAGATTTTATGAAGAAGAGCACCTATAAAAGAATTACAGAAGAGCCTAGTTTTAAGTTAGATTTATAAAAATAAATTCTAATTGGTACAACTTTCCAACTTTTACAAATTATTTTCATTTGATTATTTTTGTCTGAACATTGAAATCAGCTTCAACAGCTTCAACCTAATATTATTATTTTCTTACTTATTTTGTACTGGTTTTATCATTTGCATACTATACCCATAACATGTTGTATTTATGTTTCCTGGTTTTTAGTTCTTAAGTTGATATTTTAGAAAAATAAAGTAGATTATTATCTTAGAACCACCATTTCCTACGAATAGGGTAATTAAAATCCTGTTTAATTTAATTTTGACACTCATATAAAACATGGTATGAATGACCTTAATTGTAAGAATGTTCTTAAAACACGTATATATCTATAACGATAGTATCTGTGTATCTTATTTAACCAGGACATCTATAATACTCGGACCACACTTGCCGAATTATACCAGAAGTATGAAAATAGCGAAAGTCTTTGACATCTAAATACCTATAACCGGTACAAGTTTTTCACAAAATATTCATTTTCTGTATTAAATATCATCGAATATATAATTAATCATTTCGTTAGAAAAATATTTCTACGTTCGTTTCCCAATACGAAGTTACATACATGTATTTATAATAACACACGTACGTACTCCTCTTAATTGCCAAGTTAGCTCTGCATTCATATAATTCAGCAGCTTAATTAGAATGGCAAGTCCAATGACCCGTCTGGCAATTGCACTTAATTGTGCACATACCATCATATTGATATAAATTGCAATAGATATTGATAGGGTAATGAATTTTCAACAGATTGCCCATTCCCAGCGAGTGTTATTTCAGCTCATTGAAGATGTCATGATTGCTTAGAAGCAATCATGACATCTTCAATGAGCCTGATTGAAATAAGTTGTTATGAACTTCAATTATCGATGTGTAGTTATGAGTGGCTTATTGTAAAATAAATTCTAAAGTACAATTCAATAGACTGTCTTTAAACAAATGAGTAAATTGATTTGACTTATTACATTGTCTAGTCTTGTCTGTTACATATTCTTTTAAGAATTTATTTTCGTCATTTAGAACAGTTGCTTTTGTACAGCTATGAAATGCGATTTATTAAGCTCCTTATTCATGTATATAATTTGTATTCTTATAATTATATTTGTAATATTTTGGCACTATGTCCAGATTGTGGCTCGCAGGCAGTCTGTTTCAAACTGAAATAATAATTATATGTACCTTTTAGAGTAGATCTTCCAGTTGCAAAAAAATACATATCAAATTTAAACATGCCAATTTACAGCTTATAGCATCAAACAACAATCTTACAAGTAATTACTAAGACCAAGAAGATATTTATCAGTCAGTAGGACTTTTAAGAATATTTAAGGATCCCAAAAAAGTTAAATCTTTATGATTTAATTGTTCAAGTTTTCTATTTCCCAGGACTGTTACATCGTGGAGTACATATCATGGTGGTAATTTATTGGCGCCTGCTGATCACAGTCACAGCAGGCGCAGGGCAGTCAGCGCGGCGGGCGACGCGACACCCTCAGAAGAACAGGCCCAGCGCGTACGTCCTTGAACAATCTGATAGCTTCGCCATGTGTAAGACCTGCTGTACCGCGACCGTTTACTGATAGAATCTCGTCACCTGGAACAATAGTTTGAAACCTTCATTATCTGTTGGTGGGTTACCAAAATAAGAGCTAATTCGATCTATACTTATATGATCTAAAAAAAATAACTAGTTTTGTAGAGCATTAAAATCAATTAATAGTGTCAACGAATTTATTTCTTAAGTGGTAAGCTTGTCATTTGTAATAACATATTAAATAATAAATTATTATTATAAATATTTTATTGTTAATATTATTACAAATTAATTGAATCATTCATTCATGAACTTTATGATATCTATAGCAATTAGGTTTTTAGATGAAAATGTATCAATAAACGAAACCAGTTATGTTTTTAAAATGTTTGTTTTTTAAATCGGGCTAATTTTAAAAAAACGCTCATAATGTTAGAGTAACACATCCAGTATTTGTAATAGGTGTGATTGCAGACTGATTTTTTTTAAATTAATATTGTAGAATGAATTGTTGTGTAATGTGTACACAACAAACGGAAATATTCTATTTTTAAATCTGGAATTATCTCCGGATGAATATTTAGAACAACAAAATAAGTCCGCTTCTTTTCTAATATAAATATTTTATATTATTACTAATATTTGAATTGTACGATTTTAAAGAAGTCATGTCCCCTGTGACCCACAATAAGTGTAATAAAACTTTCAATAAGTTAGTGATGTAAATGCCGCACATACTTAATGGCACCGTGACATGAAGTATCATTTCAACATCATAAAGTAAACTATTTTTATAACGGGCGCATCGCTGCTGTTATCATGTCATGTATTCGAAAAACAAGTTTGATAAAATTGTTGTGTGCAAATGGAAAGCGAGAAATTTTATGATAAAAACATTGGCATTTAACAACTGGTTTCTTAAGAGTCGCTCACACTGCGGCAACAACCATACTGGGCCAGGTACCTTCTAGCATATTTTCCTATTATTTAGTTCTTCCAAACGAATACCTACATTATGTTCGAATAACAGACTACAAGATCACTACCCACAAAGGCATCCTTTTAGGTGAATATTTTAATGATGATAGTTGCACGTTGAGGTATTTGATATATATGACTATTGATCAAGAATTTCAAAGTCTTATGCTTTGAAATTCTTTATCAATAGTGTGATCGGAGCTTTATACATAAAAATATTTTCAGTAGTTGAAAAGTGACTTATTGCATCATAAATTAGATAAATGTTTAATGTAGTAGGAAATGAGTGTGTCCTCTTTTGAAATTATGTTAGTATTCAAATTACTTATAAATGTTTGTTTTTAATTAATTGGAGAGCATGGTAGGTTTGGCGGAAACGTTTCGGTTGGAAGCAGGAAGCATAATCATAGATGAACATTAATTGCTATTAAATGAAAGAAATTAGAGAACGAACGAAGGTAATAATAACTAGGAAATCGATCGGTTAGAATAACCTTACTAAGTTAAAATTTGTTTGTTCAATGTGAGGGGCATTCTACAAGGGCGGTCTAATTGCCACGTACTAACGCTAATGAAAATTGCCGTTTGCTCAACTCGCGTAACCTTTAAAATTTTATTTATAGGTATCATGAAGCAGGTGAAGCGGTTGGTTATAATATCGCAGCTGTCGCATAACTGTCACTGAGGAATTTCACTGCACCTTTAAGCCTGCCTTCTCCGTGTAACATAAAATTAAACGGTCTTTATAACTTTACCTACAAAGTTCGTTTAATGAAACTCTTTAATATGTGTAATTTGACAGGCGAACTGTCAAATTTATTGGTTTTGGGGTTGCAAAGTCACTTGGTGGTGCAATTATCGCATATTCATTTGGATCATCGTAAGGTCTATTTTAGACCTTGAAGCGTCCAACTTATTGTAAACTCTAAAATAAATATCTAATCAATACCTAATACATATATGGTATGTAAGGATCAAACGTATTTTTCTAACAAACTTACCTTCTCGAAGCGCAGACTCTGCAGCCTGGCCGTTATTGAAAATAGTCTTCACAAAAATTCCCATATCTCCACGAGGCGAGTCTCGACCACCCACAATACTGAATCCTAAGCCTTTTCCACCAGCTGATTTCGTAAACCGTACCTGTAATAATAACATTAATTATCATACTTTTCAACATGATTTACTATACTGCTTTATTAGTGTTTGTCATATAAATTTAATTACTCGTACCTCGAAAGCATGTGTATCTCGCGGTTCAGGTGCGGGTGGTCTTTTGCCGGACTGTGTTACAGCTGGCGGTGCGGGCGGAGGCCTGGCGGACCGTGGCGTTGCACTCACGCGCAACTCCGCAACTCCATTTCTTAACTGGTGTATCGGCTCCTGTCTACTTTGAACCCGCGGTAGTCGATATGGTTCATCCCATAATCTTTGTGCGGCTTCACATGGTAGTCTATTATATCCATTTCTGTAAGGTACATCTATTTCAACATTTTCACTGTATGGACGTCGACTTCGTCCTTCAGAACTGTTCTTTCTTCTTTCTGGAATATAAGTAAAGTCAACTACGTCCCTACTTTCATCTTCCTGGGTTATTAGAGGCGCTCGTTCTCTGTTGCCGGTTCTATTTTCTTCTTTATGAGCTCTATATACGTTTGGTGAGCTACACCGCCGGCGTACCGTCGCCGATTGCCTTGGTGGTGATGGGGACGGTGAATGCCGAGTAACAGTAGGACTAGGAACATAAAACGTTGATGGTTGCTGCTGTGGAGGCGTCAAAACGTCATGTGCGGAGAGTGCTCTACGACGTAGACCACCGCCCAGTTTTCCCAATGCACGGAGTAAGTCTGGGGCACCGCTCGTGACTCGAAGAGACGCCGTCGTATAGACTTTTCCTCGATGCCTGAAGGAAAGCTTGGAGGGTGGTGCCGGAGAGCAATGCGAAGGAGGTCTCGGTGGGGATGGCGAGCATCGCACAGGGCTTGGCTCACGGTTTCCGGATCCAGGACGTAAACGTGAGCAACGACGACGTAGCTTTCGCCATCGCTGTGACAAATTGGCGTTCCATCCGTCTTCTGAAATATTTGTACATCTTTGTTAATATATTGGTAGTGTGGATAAAGACTGTATCTAAGTTAAGTAAAACTAGAAATTATGTTTGAATAATATTATCTACATAATAATATAAAAACCGGTAAAGTTTTGAAAATATTCATGTTGGAATATTAAACGAAGCTTTTAAACTGACTTACCTAAACTTAAATTACCACGAGTGTTTTTGTCTACATATTTATCCATATCTCAGTCGGTCCCCATTCAATGTTAGTACATTGAATGGGGGAAATAGCTTAGTCATACCTTACGTATTTGTATAACTCCTTACCAAACGGGTAAGAACCCCAAATCTAACATCAAAGAGGTAATGATCTAAATAAAATGAGCAAACATCATAATATGTAAACGAGTTAAGACTTCCATACTTGGCGTTATGAGAGCATAAGGAAACATAAGGAAGTTACCTTTCTTGTTGGTGTCGGCGTCTGAGGCGTAGTCGTGAGCGCGGGGGGGCGGGGCGGGCGGCGACGCAGGCGCGGCGAAGCTATGCCTCAGCGGCGTCATGCGCAGGAGTCGCGGACGGTCGCCACCGCCGCCGCGGGACCCCCAGGCCGGGGCTCCCATTCTTATTTAATTTCTTATCTGGAATAATCAGAACATTTAGTTAGCAAGTATATTTTTATAATACCTATACCTACCTTTTGTTTTGAGTTGGCTTTTAAATTCTTTATTACCTACTTGTAGCTTCACATTTCTTAGGGAAGTAAATAGGCGACAATTGTGACTAAATATACTTTTATTCATTTTACACCGCTTTTGAATTAGTAACCTACCTACATATCAAATGCAAACCTAGTTTCCTATTTATTCCTCGCCAAAAGAAGCGTAATATTAAGTTTGATTTTAACAATAAATATTGGCCAGTACTGCTGGTTTAATTGAAAGTTGAATACAATGTATTTTAGATACGATCAACGTTAGCCTTGAACACAGACAACATAATACCATATCGTAATGTTTTGTGTCTATATTGTACCTAACGATCTTTGCTAGAATACAAAGCGTTCTAAAATAATTAAGTTTTGTCCAGACCTAACAAAGTTTGTTTAAGACACATTTATCACTAACGAAATACAATAAAATATTAAATTTATAGACAGCCACTTCTGTTAGGTATAGATAGCCAAACATATATACAACAGTATCTACCGTATTATACGAAAAGTATTTTTATACCCATTATACCAATTAATATAAAATAATTATGTAGTCAGCCACGAGGCTTTTGTTGAGGAGCAGAGCTGGACCAGCCCTATAATGTTGTCTATAATTTAAAAATCAATAGACTAAACCCAAAAGTACTTTCTGATTTAGTTGACTTTAAGAACAAGCTCACTTTATTTTAGTGAGCGTTTGCAGTCCATACTATGTGTGTTTGAAAAGCTAAAATATACTGATTCGTCTCAAATATTATAGGCTGATACAGCATTATGATTACCGCTCTAACCACTACATAAATATAGTAATCACTGGCCTATATTAAACATCTATCTATTACATATAAAATATGTCTTTATAACCACTTGAATTCCAAGAGATTAATAGTAGGTGCACGGGCGGCTCGTGCCCGTATCGAACGTCTAAATAAATTATAAAACTGTTAGTTGTATTGGATTATGGATGCATGTACAGTGGCCACCATAACTCCTACGCGGCGTGGGCTTAGGTCGGTAAACAACGACGTCCGGTCACCGGGGCCTGTCGCATAGCTTGAACAATTATGACTTGTGCGACCTACATACCTCCTAATATCAGTTTCCCTAATAGGCGAAGCCAAAAGAAGACCAATGTCACGAAGTTTAAAATGTTTAACATGAGATTTTTTTTGAAATATTTGTAACTTATACTTGTTAGTCAATGTTTGTCGTTTTATTGTTAAAGCTGTTAGGAGCTGAACTTTAAATGACACTCAGATTTTGCAAGCGGCATTTGGCATCGAGGCAAAAGCAATTTTCTCACAGTAAAACCAAAGTTAAAAGCGGTTATTACAAAATACATATTTAAAATCTCCATGGGAAAAGGATTTTCATAATTATTTGTTCATAAATCTTTACATTAATAACTATATTTCTGTTATAGTTTATACAAGCACATGAAGCTTACTCATTTTAGCGATTATGAATCACCATTTATAAGCGCTCAAAAGCTTTAGCTTCTAAAATATAACCTAGATAGCCTTTACGTATTTTAATAGGTAAGCTTTATAATTTCTGAAACATATTTTTTCCAAAATAATAATAAATATAGTATTAGTATGTATATGTAGTAATGATAAGTCACTCGTTTAATAATAGCTTTACCAAAGCTATTCTATTCAAAATGAGGCGCTTAAGAATGTTTTTTTTAATGTAGGTAAGGATTGAACAGCAATCAACATGCATTAATGTGCAGTTTCTATTACCCACTCACCGTCTTAAAAGCCATGAACTGACGCACTTGAGTTCGACAAACGAGTGTACTAGAATTAGAATTGAGCCTTTTAGTTACAACGCACTTTTAGTTAAGAGGCGACCATTTGCGGATATCCGTTCTACACCAACCATCGCTCATACTAAGCAGTGCGCTCACTGAGTGCATTTTACGATGGCTATCGTGCCGATTCTTTACGGCCGTGAAGTAAATATAACTGCTTGTTTTAATCTGAGACCACTGAGTGGAACATGCGATGCAGTTTGATATGGTATATAAAAACTATATAAAGTTATTATATGTATTGCATTGATGCATAACATTTAATCACATATAGACTTGTAAACAATACCATTTGTTGCTTGTAACAACTTTATAGCCATTCTTGAATTTATAATGAATGATTGAAGTGAATAATAGATTTGACGTGTCGATTTGACGATATATTGTTCTTATAATACTAGTTCGTGTTTGGTTGAGCTGGATGCCAGTCAAAGTATAATGTAAAATATAAATTGATATAGGTTTAGGTACCTACTTTAGACTTTTCCAATTTCCCATTGGATCATTAGAAAAATGCTATTCGAATCTTGAAAGATTCTGGCAGATCAAATTTTGCCATGTAACAAATAGGTAGGTATATCTTTGCTAATATATTGTTTGTTTATTTGCTTAAATGCGCTAATCTCAAGAACTACTGGTCCGATTTAAAAATTCTTTCAGTTTAAGATAGCCCATTTATCGAAAATCCGGAGGAATCGGAAGTTACACGGATGTACAGGAAGCTAGTATTTTATATTTTGAATATTTTTAGCACCAAAAACAAACTAAACACCAGAATTTAAAAATAACTTATTTGTAACGTTTCTTTAAAATAAATGGTTAAGTAAGGAGGCCATTTGTTCAGTGGCGGACTTACACATTTGCCGCCAGTAGGCTATTTTTGCCGCCCCTACAGACCTTAACCTAGTTACCTATAGTTACCCATACCAAATTTTATTTTTGAAAGTATTTGGTATAATAGGAAGAGGCGCAGCACGCGGTAATTAATTCCAAAAGCTGACCAGCCGGGTCAGATTCACGTTGAGAAGGATGCACTCTTCAGACGTTGGAGTATTCTGTTCAATATTATATAGCCTACCTACTTAGTACTAAAAATACTACAATAATGTAATGTCTCAAATGTTTAAATCTAGAAAATTTTAGATATTCATTTTCATTTCCAGTAAGACAAAAATGTGGGCCAAATTTGCCGCCCCCTAAAATCTGCCGCCCTAGGCTCCAGCCTACTGAGCCTGCTGGTAAATCCGCCACTGAATTTGTTAGCTTTGACTTAATCATTTTCTAACAAACCTGTTAACAGAAGTCACGCTACATAACAGACCAGGAAATTAGTAATAAGAGGAAGTTCTAATTTATTTGAGAGGTTTATGTGTTGAGTGCAGTATAACATTAATCTCAAGGGAATGTAAACGAGAGGTGGACACAGGAAAGTAATTAAATTCCTGAATCCCTGTCCCAAGGGTGGTCTTTACGACCGATAAAGGGCATTGCGGTAACATAAAAACCCTAGCGACGGGGTATTCTATAGACGAGACTGCCACATTAATATGTATGGGATAGGGACGGCCTTACACGTTTTTATGTAGGCTACAAAATAATTAAAACATGAAGAATTCCTACAGTTACTGTACAGTATTAAGGTTAGTTTACTTATAAGCGTAATTCTACGCGTTGCGAGAGTGAGTCAGTAATGCGTTTCCATCTTACTTCGAAGAAGCAATAGTCTATTTTCAAAACAATATCATCTCTTTGTATACCAAGGTAGGTATGTGTAATAACGGTAAAGTCAATTTTAATAACAAAGTAAGGCAGAAGTTATGTTATAATAAGAATTGCTTTGGTTAATTATTTGTTTTTATTATAGTTTCCAACAATATATTTATATAGCCGTATAATAATATATATATACGGCTAAACTTAAAAATAGTAAATTTAGAGCACCGGTAAAATTTGGTTTTTCGGATGGACATATAGCCAAGACTTTTTGCTTCTTCAACGGGCATAAAGGCGAGCAGGGCTTCAGCCTTATTAAATTGTTTAAACGCTACAAACTTAGCAACCAACGCAAGAGCGCTCTTTTCGGTACTTGGACCTCGACGTCGGTAAGTTTGGTAGAACTGTCGCAACGGCTTGACTCGATTCTGCAATAAATCGAAGAGTCCTAAAATGGCAATCTAAATATATAATTCTCTTCTCTTATTATAATGTAGGTTCATGTAACGCTCCTGGTCTAAACTTGTTAATCTAATCTCAAATTTATTATACTTTTTTATGTTATTCAGCAGACTGGTTTATCTATGGTAGTTATGGTAGGAAATTGGCGTTAATTTTCGCCGGTGGAGTACCGTTGTGAGCCAAATTTGGCAGCGTTCCATTGTGGCGCACTGGTCACCGTGGTCAGTGATCTTCCGGTGCATAGCCATTCACTGTCACAACTAGTTAACTAAGTATAAACGACACTCAGCTACTTTTAATGAGCTATAACATTGCCACATCTATCTAAGGCTGGAAGTAAATTTATTTTCATGTACAATTTGTATTTTCATCTGCGACATTTTTAGATTTAGATTACATTTATAAGTATGATACCTACTTACATTATTATCATTAAAATAATTTTTGTAATCAAATTCAGTAACTTTTTTGTCCAGTTTCCCAAAAAAAATGATTTTTTTATTGATTTAGAAAGTAATGACCTTAGTGTTATATACTTACATAAAAAGGTCTTTTGATAAAAGGAATCGTTTTTAAAATTATTCTTGCTGTCCCACGTGGTTTCATTTGTAGAAACCTTGACTTAAAATATAGGCTATGGCACTCTCAAATAATGTGGCTTTCTATTGGTAAAATTTACAAAATCGGTTCAGTAAATCCCGAAATTATCCTTTAAAACCTCGCAAACTATACCTCTTTATACTATTATTTTTATATTTTAATATTATACAAAGTTCCATAATTTTTACAAATAATGATTAATATGAAAAAAAAAAACACTATCATGGTCTCAAAAACATTATGATACGTTGAATTTTGGAGGTCGCTTAAAAGTATACATTGTTATGTATTAAAAACAACAATGATAAATTATTATTATGAACTGATGCGGTTAAGCCGATGTCAATGGTGACACGATGATCTTAACATGTTACTCCCACGCCATCGTCGTTTGGTGTTTGGAAAACTGGAATACTCTTTATTTCAGAATGACTCTTTGTAAACAAATACGTTAGACTACAATTACTTAAGCAGGAATATTGTTTTAAAAAATACGCTATTGTGAATCAAGATATGATTATGCTATGATAACAATGTTAAGATACATTTTTCAAATCAGATTATTTATGCTTGGCATTTAAAAACAATGTTTAAGAAATCTCACGACCAAGTTTATAAAGTTAACTATCTCAGATTCCAGATCTACAAGTATCTCATAGCTAAGATTACATAAACAATGTCGCTTCCTGCTGTCTGACTGTCCCTATATATGCTTAGGTCTTTAAAAGTACGCAACGGATCTTGATTCCGTAATTTTTAATAGATAAAGTGATTCAAATGGAATGTTGATATGTCATTGTATAAAACATCAGCATTGCACCCGTGCGAAGCCAGAAAAATATGCATGGTTCTTCTCTTTGTAAACATTACATGAAGGCCGGTTGTGGTTAAATACTGTTTTGACATAATGCCACTTGCAAAATTGGAACGTGACAAAATCAAAAGCGGAATTCGTTGTATCAGCATATGGGTGGCGCACGGCGCCCCAATTGTTCGCCCTGCGGCAGCGACCCTTTGATCTCAAGTGGACCGCCATTAAGGCCTGAATCCATTAGTTGTTCATTCCACGGAGTTCAAGTGGTCTCGACCGGCACAATGAGCCGCGTGAACCGACAAAAAGCAGTCCCTATCCGACCGATATCTTGAGATCTGGGTCTACTCCTATTTATAACGATTTTGTGACAAACAAATGTTAATCTTCTTGCTTATAACATAAGGTGGATTTTGGTTGTGTACATGAAGACGATATTTTTGCTGATAGGTTAGAGGAGTTACCGTTTAAACTTTAAATTGCGCTGACAGCTTTTAACTTAGCAACAGATGATTTGCAGAACATATACATGTGGTAAATAATGATTTTTGACAAGCATGAATGCTAAAGAGAAACAAATTGGGTTCTTCAAACACATACATCCAAAATCTGAATAAGCTTTTCAAAAATCTAAATCTGAATTCAATGAAAATGGAATAGTGAATAGCAATTTGGAAGAAAATATTTTATTTACTTACATTAAATTTCATACAGCTCTTTCAATATTCATTAGACCCTTCCGATTTGGATCTCACTGTGTTACTTATATCAACGACAGACAGTGTTAAAGGAATTTATGGTTTGTATAACATAGCTGTTCGTGTTTCGCCCACATTTATTAACAAAACTGTGATTTATGCGTGAGTTCGATAGTGGCACAATAGGGCCTTAGGAATGTGACCCGCGGTTACCTACGACTCGTAGTCCCTTTCATATAACTAACTACTGACTGTTATAAGACTTGATATTGTATCAGTAACAACTTAAAATTAAATTATAGAATTGTATTAGAAACCCTAAGTAAAAAACTTTAAATCCTTAACTATTTTAAGTGATCCTTTTATTTAATATGTAACTTAAAATATGAGTCTTTTTTATTACAATTTGCATACAAAGATTGAGTCAAATTTTGTATTGCAATAAGATGCTGCATTAACAATTTTGTCCGTAAGGATCAATTTATATGCGACCGGTTTTTTTTAACTTTCTACTTACATGCATAACCTTTTTGTATAAACTCCACCAAACTCAGTTGTAAATAATTTTCAGTTCGAATTTCACAGTTCAAATCTAAATCAGTGTAAAATAAAAACATTTACGTTCATCTGTTAATGCCACATTACTGGCGAGACAAGCTGTCTAAACAAACATGTATGATGTCATAAGCATAACGCACCGACAGTTACACTATAGTAAATTATAGGGCAACGACGACGGTTATAGCAGTTGTCTTGAACAACGCTATTTCTAATTTCTGTGAGCAAGTAGGTTGAGTTAACTACGGTCTACGGTATCACAATACGATGGATCTGTTGTTCGTAATACAGCGTGGAAGGGACAGCTTTGTGCATGAATAAGTCAGTTAGTTCAGCAGAAACTTAAAATATAACTTTAATATATTTGTTAACGTTCATAGGTTCAGTCGATAAATATTATGTATATTTCCACTTTATACCCCTTTGTTTCTACGAAAATTGTGCGGTCGGAGGAGTATGAAATTTCGCACGTTTCGCAGTTTAAATAGAGAAGGTGCAGAATATGTGTATTTTTTTATTTCTCGCATTGTCATGGGAATGCCACATTTTTTTATGTTATCATTGTAACCAACAACATAAATTGTATATTTTAGTACAGTTAAAGCAACGCGATATTTTTTGATGTTTTGCGACTCGTCTGCTAATGCTAATTATCGTTGTCTCATTTATTTACGTAACAGGCCTTCCAGAAATAAATCTTTGATTTCCCATAGATTACCCATATTTTCAGTATGCTGTCTCTTTCTTACTGAATAACATTGTTTACTCACAAATTATGTTCTACTCGCGTTCTAAAATCAAACCTCATCGAATTAATCTGGGAAATGGCTTCGTACTCTTTCTATTATGATGTTCATCGTTATTTACAATTATATTTTTTCTCAGGTGAAATCGGTTTGCTCTAGTTTCATTGTTGTGATAAAATCAGCCTTCAAATAATTGTAACTTCATGTTTTGTGGAATAAAACAGCCATACACATATTATTTATTGTGCTAGATTGTAATTAAAATGTCATTAGTGTTGCTGAATATTAATTCTTGCGAACAGGTATGCATGATAGCTAGTTGTAAGGATTCATACAAAGACGGATAAAGTTAACTGTAGTTAAAACAATAAAAGTGCGTGAGAAAATATTTAGAATCCCCGCAATTATTAATAATGTTATAGCATTCAAGGAACATATGTGTGTAAGAAGTTATGTCTGATAATAATGTTTCAATACAAAATAGATGATGGATTAGGTGCCAATGAATATCAGGTGGGTATGAAGTTATTCGATAAAAGGTTGTTTTAAAACTATTATTATAGTTTGTTCTGAAAGTTTTGTGCCAAATTTTCAATGGTTGTATGACAAAGGTAATTTTACGAATGGATTGTAGCAAAAACAATTATATTCTAGCTTATTATTGCCATTAAACGTGTTAGATTCGTAATCGACTAATATTTTTTACTGTTCCTATGACGGAGTAGGTCTATTCAATAACCTGTCACAAAGAGAATCATAATAACGTAAAATAATCATCATCCAAGGTCTGCGGGTAAGCAAAAAATAAACAATTTGTTAGGAGTAGGCATTTTGGTCAGAATGTTCACTTTTTGATCTTCATTAGTTTTTGTGTTTATTATATTTATAACCTCCATGGCTTAGCGGTATAAGTCTCGTTATACACCTTCGAATGCGTGGGTTCGATCGTGGAGATCGGATAAAACATCATTGTGCAAAGAAGTTTTCTTAGTAGATTTCTGATAGATTGTCCTCAATCTACCAGATACGGACAGAAGCCCTCCGTGACACTGAAAGCACGTTAATCCTTTGGTTCCGATTGTTATAACTCCATCTATAACAATCGTATTCCAGGTAACGTACAGCGTCCCTGTGTGTTACATCATAATACTCCGAGCACCAACTGCCAATGACCACGCAGGCGTCATTATGACAATCTCCTGCGTTGGAGGAGGCCAATCTTCAGTAGATGATAGTCGGGCTGATGATGACAATGATGAACATATTTGAGAAATAAAAAAGAACACGATGTAAGTAAAAGTTTATTTAGTTAAGTATAAAGACAATGCCTTCTTAAAATGCAAAGAGGACAATATGTGAGAATTGATAGTCTAGTCGAAAAATATGCCTTTTGTACGGTACATTGTCATAGTTAAATTGCGGTCTTAAATCTTCTTAAACGTTTTAGTAATATATTCATACTAATTAACATGTGATATGCGTTGAAATGAAACTAATGAACTTACTGAACTGAATTAAAAATATACACGTTAATCTACTTCCTTAAAAGATATAAATATAAAGGAATCATAAAATTTTGATTGCATGAAATGGAGAAATTGCGTACCTACCTATAAGTATTCTAGTACGTAAAAGTAACGTATGAAAAACCGTAAAACGACGCAATTAAACTAATGAAAAGACATTATACTAATGTAACAGATTGATAAATTACGACCATCATTCAATATTTTAAATATTTATAAAATAAAAATACAATTTGTACCTTTACTTTACATACAGGAATATTTTATGTCGTTTGTATAAAATATTTTTTTCTGTCACACGACGTCATATGTCTACTTTCCTTAATTTCTTTCATTCTCCAAAAACCACAACTATGTGACCCAAGTTGGAATACCTTTTGTTAATTTTTGTTAATTAGTTGACTGGACAAATAGGTACATATCGAATGTTAGTTTTCCAAAACTTCTGACACCTCAAGAGATAATATAGGTAAACTTAATCATCATCATCATCGTCGTCAGCCCGTATAGCGTCCTCTTCTGAACATGGGTCTCCTCTCGAGGTAGATTTTTGCCATGGTCACCACGCTTGGCATGCGCGTTTTTAACCGTAGTATTATGTAATTACCCACGGAGAAACTGCTGCCCGTTCCTTGGTATACAATTAGTATATACTCGGGACCTACGGGTTATCGTGTTTTCCAAAGCACGGAGGCCAGTCCCTCTACCAACCAGATCCGGAAAGAAATTTTAGAATTTTACAGAAATACTTCTTATTGGCATGGGGATCTAACCCTTGACCTCCGAGACTTAAAGTGAGACCTAAACCACGCACGGATGTTGTTGTCATCGCGAAACTTTCCGCCTTGTTGATGTTTAGTCGTAAAGAATTAACTAAACTGCTGGCTTTCGAGCATTGCATTAAAGAATACACAGGCAAAAATCCAAAAAGTTCCTCAATTTGTTTTTATAATACTCATTGTTATTGTGAGTAAAAAATACGCCGTCATTTTTACGAATGACTTGTTTATTGTGTTAATCATTGAAGTCATCAGCGTTAGTAGTGTCTTAATTCAAAGTTAATGAAGTTATAATGAGTAGGTGCTATTTCATTATCTACGTTTTTAATCTCTCAAATAGTAACTGGTGTATGAGAGCCCTGGTTGTTCGTAGTAGCGGTTAGTCAAAGGCGTTATTGTCCGGCCGATCTTGATATCAGCGTGGGAGACCCGGAATTCTAGCGATGTGTATATCAAACGTATTCTGTACTCTGGTATACATTAAATTCGCATCATCCGCCTATGATCTTGCGTAAGTAAGAAGAAACAAGATAATTTATAGTGAAGAAAATAGATCACTCCTCTATTGCGATACTTACGTAGCTTCGCAGGTACACGATTCGTTACGCAACGAATTGTCTTATACTTCGCAAAACGTTTAAAGAATTTTATAAGTAGGTAGTATCATTTTTGTAAAGAAATAAACCATAATTTGGACAAACGTAGAAATTACTAAACGAATACCTACCAATAATAAAAGTGTCGTGTAAATATTATGTTATGATCGCAGGTTTGAATAATTGAGGGCCGGATTGCCCAGGTTAACCGGCCCTCACCAACGGCGGACGGAGGAGTGTCCGGAGGGTTTTAGTGGTGTTGGGTCCTCTCCTCGAGGTATGACTAGCATACCACGCTATGGAGAGGGCGGGTCCCACACACCGCTTCGCCGGCGCGGGAACGCTGCAGCGGCGGAAGGGATGCGTTCCTCCCGGACAAAAAAAAAAACAAAACTTTGAATAATTTAATTCCGTGAAGCTTCTGCTAAGTAGTCAAGTTAAACTTCATACAATAAAGTTTTAAATAAAAATAAATTTTCAAATTTAAAAAAAATGGCGGATTTAGGTTTAAGCGATTAAGCAGGGCATTCTAATTTTTACAATTCAATTATATAAAAACGATTCTATGTGACGAATTATAACGAATTTTATGTTACAGTCAAAAACTATCTATATATTTGTTGTTTTTTTTTTATTTCGATAATTATACCAAAACATATATAGGTATCCATCGATTTATCGATTTTATAGCAATAGCATATTTGTATAAGATCAGCGAGTAGAATATACTAACTACGCAATGATTCGTTGTAATCACGATTCATTTTCTTCAAATTTTCCTGAACATATAAAACAACAACAAACAGCAAACGGAATGAAAACAACAATAAGTTGAATCATGTCAATTAACAAGCGTAGGTTGATATTAAAGAGTTAATTCATGTATTAATAATTTAATAAGATGTTTTTGTTTTCCTGTGCGATGACACATTTTATTTATGACTCCTTGCCTGTGTACTATGAAGAGATAATTTTAATGAACTTCAATGATGCGGTTACTGGCTGTTATACTGAACAAGCTCTGTTAACAAGTATTAAGTTGTTCAAAGTACTCGCAGACAAATAGACATATCTTTTATACATTTATGACGTATGTATTACGTATATGTGGCTGGTTAAGAATACGATACTGATGTCGTATAATCACAAACGTAAATTTGAACATTTGTTAGTAGACCTCAATTAATTTTGCGTCTTTTTTGTATTTTTGGAAAAAGACACAAGTAGTCTGAGGGCAGCAGTACCATAATATATATAAATAGTAAAAGTAGACTAGAAATGCCACTATTAAAATCTTCGTAAGTAATTCTTAGCTAATTATGGTATATCTCAAGCCGAAAAAGAAATTAGCTACAAAAATGTATTTCGAACGATTTGTTACCAAAATATGTTAAGGGCTCGATACCCAACTAGGATAATTATTTTTGTGAACCACATACATTTGTTATGAGCCTGAATAACTTAAGGCTTCCGCCTAAAAGGAAGATTATTTTCTTTTAAAAGAATTACTTGGGAAATAAATCCCTGTGTAGCGAGACTTTCCAAACACATATACTTAGAATATATATCTGTGGTTTATACAAATACTTGCCTGGATGGGAAAGGAAACCAAATCACCAGGTCCAGTGACTTCTGTTACTACTGAGCCAACAGTGCAGTCAGGTCTATATATGTATACAAAAACTGCGGGAGTTGCCTTTAAAAATAAAAATGAAAGTTCTTACAACTATCCTACAGATGACTGAAGAAGATCACAAAATCAAGTATCTAGTCTACATTCACAAAGATTCCATACGAAGTGATTATAAGAGCACAATATTCGCAGAACAGTTTAGGTTGAACCGTAATCATAATGGATGTGTGTGCTAGTTTGAAAATAGAAAGACCTCAGTTTAAAAGGTTAGAAACGTTAAAATTCGTGCCGGAATAACAAAGCATTACACTCTCACTAAACGCTATAGATCAAGGACTGTTGAAAATGAAAACATACGCACCTATGTACGGACGAAGAATTATGTAGTTTTACACGCTGTAAAATACTATTTAACCTTTCTATACCCGCGCCAATTTCTGTGACACCTATACCCGCGTACGGTCTCACAGACCGAAAGTTTGGAACGCCGTTTTACATGATTTTCCTTAGAAAACCTATATAAATAAAGTTAGACCTTAAAAGTAAAGGATATAATGAAAAGAAATATATCATTTAATCACTTTATTATTAATTAATTAACAGACTATCAGTCTTATAAAAAACAGCCTTCAAAGTACAGAGTTTTTTCTTAGGTACTTCAAAAACACAACTAAAACATTTTTTTTCTTCTAAAAAACAAAAATAATTTTTTTCATTTAAAAAAACACTTTATATACTAATAAAAAATCATAGGTTGACTTAGTTTTTGGTCTCACCATAACAATCAGGACATACCATAACAGCATGTTCCAAACAAAAAATGTTTTTTGCAAGTTGCACAATTGTAACGTGTTTTGCGGTTTTTTTGGATGCACAATATCCACAACGACCAATTTTATTATTATTAGATGTTTTTGAAGACTCAGGACCATCTAACTGACAAATTTCAGCGAGCCTAAGTCTTATGGATTTAAGTAAGGATGTATTCAGAGCTCGTCGATGGAGATGCGAATTTATGAGTTGGTATGACAAGGCGTCAAGAAATAATCTAAACGTATTTATTCCTGCTACATTCATTAGACTATAAAAAAATACCATCGGCCACCTATTTGTGCCTCGAGCTACGTTATAAGTTCTCTATTGTTCTCTATTATGATTTCAGGTTTTCACAAACTCTGGAAAAAATCTCTGGAACTTTGACGGTCTTCGTCCTCAGCCAAAACCTCAATCTCGTCTTCTTCATCAACTTCTTGCTCTGTGTGATAGGCTTCCTCTTGTGTCTCAACTGCGTCTTCCACCTCGCTGTCATTTCCATCTTCATAATCAGTGTCAGAACTTTCTTCTTCCAACAGTGACATGATTCGCTCTTCATCCATTATGACGCAGAATATAATCTGTAAAATAATAAAATTGGTCAAAATAAACATACACAATAAACAATTACATACACAGTAAAAAAAACCTGATAAATAATAATTTTATACTTACATAAAAAGTTACACCTATACCCGCGTCGGTTTCACGGACCGATTGGCGCGAAATACGCACACACGTGCGTTCCCCACAAGCGCGTGGCGAGCACTGACATGAAGCGCGCTACAAATCCGGCAGCTAGCAAAAGATGCGACTCGCTAGCGTTGCTGTGATATTAAATAAATTAGAAAAATCATTCTGTCGGTCTCACAGACCAACGCGCGGGTATAGGAAGGTTAAATTAATACGTTTACGTATGCGGAGAAAACACAGTTATGTTTGTTTATGTATTCTGCAGTAAACCTTTCGCTCATAACGTATATTGCCTATCGGTATGACACAAAGGTATTCATTTAGGTTTACTCATAGAGGTGTTATGATTCTTCTTTGACTGTATCTAAATAGTCTTTATCGTAGTGTTATCGTGATCATGTACCCTCCCAACACAAAGAACCTTCCGATGCCCGAGACCAAGACCCGAAGGCTAAGAAGTCCTTTTTTTTCGGAGGGATATATTAAGTTAGCCGTGAGGCTTTTGCTACTTTACCGGGCATAACTAAGAGTTCCGCGAACTGTAAAGTGGAGCTAAACTAAACTTGCATAAATTCCCCTAAAAACTAAAATTCGTAATTCCTCCAGCGACCACCCTGAGCCGAAATCCTAGTCTCACAGGGGCCGTCCTCTTGCGCAGGTTGCTAATTTTGTAGTTTTTAAAACATTTGTTAGTCCTGGAGCTTTCCTCGCCTTTTAATGCACGGTGAAGTAGCAAAAGCCTCGGGTTAGCCATTATAAGTATAAGTCTTACATTATATCCACGATTGGGATAAAATATGTTCTTGAGTCTTGACTATAGCTAAAATCTTCTTAATAGTAAGTAGCTAATTGTGTTTTTATATTTATTAAACGAAATAAATTGTATAAAATAAAATAAAGAAATACTCAAATAAGTAAACGTTTGTATTTATTAGTTTGTTATACGAAATTATTTTCAAATTAAAGTATTAATTAAGTCAAATAGAAGCTTGTATGTACAAACACATTTATTTTGGAATGTAAATAGTATCTTAATACAAATTGAATTATAAAAGCGGCTATATAACATATTTGAATAATGCAGTACAAACGATGAATAATTGACACTATAATAAGCTTCTTCTTCTGCTCCTGATCCCATCATTTGAGGTCGGTTCTCCTCACAATTCTGCGCCAAGTCATGCGATCTTGGGTTGTCGTTTCTGGCGATTGGGCTTTCTTGAGGTCTCTCTCTATATTTTTCCACCAGATAGATGGGGGGCGTCCTATACCTCGTTTCTGTTTCGGCAGGTTTAGCGCAATTTGTACTACATGATCCTCGCTTCTTCTTTTAACATGTCTATACCATCGAAGGCGGTTTTCAGTAATTTTATCGGCAATGGGTGCAACTTTAAAACTACCTCGGATATATTCATTTCGGATTTTATCCATTCTAGTTACACCACCTGCCCACCTTAGCATCTTCATTTCGTTGGTATGTACTTTCTGTTCATGAGACTTCTTAGCTGTCCAGCACTCAGAGCCATAAAGAATGGCCGGACGAACTGCCGTTTTATATACTTTGCCCTTAGTTTTTATAGGAATACGCGGATCACATAAGACACCAGTAAGTGCTCGCCATTTTTACCAGGACACGTTAATTCTATGCGCTACATCAGCGTCAATATTGGCATCGGGTGTAAGTATGGAGCCCAGATATTTAAATTTTTCTACAGTGAGGATAGGCGTAGTCCCGATATGTATTATTTCCGGCGTAGTGTTTCCACTGAAAGGACATTTCATATATTGAGTTTTGCTCCTACTGACCCTATGGCCGTACTTTTCTAGGGATTGCGTCCACGTATTTAGGAGCTCTTGAAGGTCGGCAGCCAGTACTATGTCGTCTGCGTATAGTATGGTCCATGGTAGCGGGGCCGGTATATCCCTGGTAAGATAGTCCATGACAAGATTGAACAGAAGCGGACTCAGTACAGATCCTTGATCACTCACCTTGAGCCTCACTAATCCCTGCCAAGCTTCGAACTCTAGTGGTGACATTATTGTACATGTCTTGTACCAGTTCGACATAGTACTCAGGTACATGTTGAGCACGAAGGGCCTGCCATACTACTTTGCGGGGTACTCGATCGAAAGCTTTTTCGAGATCAATAAATGTAAGGTGTAGGTCTTTGTGGTTAATTCTATATTTTTCCATCATGATCCGGATTGTCTGTATTACGTCAGTGGTTGACCGGGCCGCTGTAAAACCGAACTGATTTGGGGATATTTGCTAGATACTGATGATTCGTTTATTAATGAATATTTCCCCTATTTTAAGTGTGTGTGAGGTCAATTTTATGCCTCTATAGTTTTCGCATTGCACCACATCACCCTTGTTCTTGTAAAATGGTAGCAGATAGCTTTGGCGCCCCGCCACGCCTGAGGGATACGCTTGTTGGCTAGGATGATATTAAACAGCTTGGTAAGCCATGCTATGGCAGTTGCGCCAAGAGCTTTCCATAGATCGGCAGGAATTTCATCAGGCCCTGCAGCTTTCTCATTTTTCATTTTAGCCACTGCATGCTTAACTTCTGTCTCATTTATTTCGGGTATTGGTCCATGTGTGGGTTCGCAGGATGCCGGATCTTCATTTGGGAATTCTTCGTTAAGAAGTTGTTCGTAATACTCAAACCATATTCTCTGTCTTATTTGTGAGTTCTCAGTTAAGAGTTTTTGATCTTTGCTTTTGATATATTTATTGGTATTTATATCCATGGTCGCTATGTGCCTCGATTTTGCTACTTTAGGTACATCGTTTGCTGTTTTAGCACGTTCCAAATTATTATAAAAGTTTTGGTTACTGGTTGCTCTTTCTTGAGCTACACATTTCTTAGCCTGATTCTTCGCTATTTTATATTTTTCTTTGTCTTCATCCAGTTGTGAGCCTTGCCATTTCTTAAAGAGAGCTTTTTTGGTTGTCAGTGTTTCTTTTACTTTTTCGTTCCACCAGTTAGGGTCTTTTGAGTTTCCAATTGGCCCTTTTGATATTCCAAGAATTTCCGCAGCTTGTGCTCTGCACTGTGTTTCAAACTTGGACCACATTTGTTCCGCGGTGCTATATTTTACTTTCATATCATTTTCAATATATTCCCTTACATCGGTCTTCAGCAGATCACCTTTGGGGCCATCCAGATCCTTCCACTTTGTCCTTGGTGTTCTATCGATTACGGTTTTTATCGGCTTGGGTAGGACGTATACCGCAACAAGCAGGCGATGCTGTGTTGTCAAGGGCTCGCCAGGGATCACTTTGCAATCTTTAAACTTTCTCTTAATTTTCATGTTCGCTATAATGAAGTCTATTTGTGACATACGGCCCCCGCTTTTATATGTGATTAGATGTTCTTCTTTCTTTTGAAAGTTGGTATTTATTATACTTAGCGAGTGTCTTGTAGCAAAGTCCAAGATCTCTTCACCTTGCTTGTTTGCTTCGCCTATTCCGAAACCACCATAGGCCATTCCATATAAGGTATTTTTGGCTCCTATGTGGCCGTTCAGGTCCGCTCCTATTATTTTATGTTCGTTTGATGGTATATCGTGTATCAGGTCGTCCAGATCCTCCCAGAAAACCGTTTTCTCTGTTTCTGAACAGCCTGTCTGTGGGGCGTAGGCTGATATAATGTTGGTGATCTCCTGGTCATCCAAAGCCAGCTTAACAGCTATTAACCGATCGCTCTTACGTGCGATACTTATTATGCGGGTCTTAAAGTTTTTGTCCAAAACTATCGCTACTCCGTTTCTCCCATTATCCATGCCGTGATACACCAACTGGTAGTCATTGCCCATGACACTATAATAAGCAATGGCATCATATTTATATGTTATCAATTTATTGAAATGGTCAATTACGCATGCATTTAATGTGTATTATTAGATTTTCGCGAGGCATCAAATATTGGTAGATTTTAACGCATACTAATGCATAAATGTTCAATCAAATATTCAATAAATATCAAATATTTGAATATAAAAATAAAAATAAAAGGTTTTTTGTGTTTATCTGAAAAGCCTCTAAACGACTCACCAATGTTAGTGTTCCTACTTATATCTACATATGTTTGTAGGTAGAATGGTAGAATAAAAATATTGCAATTAAACATTCAATTAAAATATTTTCATTCTGCCCTTTGATTCCTTCACCGTAAAGGGCAGAATGCGAAACAGATTAGTCGGTACCTACTATATTTAAACTTCTCAATTAGAATTAGGCGCAGCGGTTCGAGAATGTATTAAAATAATAGCTATTAGTCACACCGCTAAATAGTCATTTAGAGGTCGAATTGGGTACAATCATATCTATACTAATATATTTAAAGCTGAGGAGTTCGTTTGTCTGATAGAACGCGCTAATCTCAGGAACTAGCGGGTCGATTTGAAAAATTATGTCAGTGTTAGATAGCCCATTTATGGAGGAAGGCTATAGATTATATTTTATTATGAAGTTCCGACGGGAATGGGAGTTACGCGGATGTAGCCCCGCGCGGGAAGCTAGTGTTAGAATATAATGTATGTAGGTGTAGGTACAATAATTTCAGCTTTGTAGTAAGTTCTTAAGGTACTAGTCTCTGTGTGTATAAAAGGCAACCGATAATTACTGATCTATTAACACATAGCTTAAACAAAATGGGGAAAATGGGGTTTCGAATTTAACGCAAGTGAATACTAGTCATTAATATCATTTTATCTGTATAACTTAGTATTTACCGCGGTCACCAGCCCGCCTGCCATGCGTGGTGACTATGGCAAATCCCATGTTCTGATGCCGTTATACGGGCTGATGATGTTTACCATGGACAAATTAGGGTTCAATTTTTGTAACTGTATTTAAATCTATGTTGCCCGTTCAAATCCTATTACCTACACAGGTATTTCAATAATTGCAACGATATGTACTATTTACCTTAAAAGAGATAGTTATATTTTATCGAAGTTGCCGTTGCTTTTAGATTAATGACAGATAATTATATTAACGACTTATTCAAATGGATTTTAAGCAATAGTTCAATATATTTCTCATTCAAATCTATATATGTATGTCAATAAATAAGACCAATTATAGGTTTTTGTGTGGGTTATGTATATTTTTCTTAAATATTGGAGATTCTTAGTCCTCAGTAATGTCGGAGGAAAATCCAGTTTCCTATTTAGGATATGCATCAATTTGAGATGACTGCGTTTAATATGCAGGTGATTAAGGTATATCATTTGGACGCAATTATGCGAAACAGAACCAACCCACACGATTGTAGTTAAGATTTTCATAAAAAGCTCTGTAGTCTTGTCAATATATAAAAAATAATTAATTTCCATTTCCCTTGGTCACGGCATGACTGGACCGTTTTTTTTTTGTGTTTGAATTTGTCAAAAAAAGGTTTTTATAAAAGAAAATATCAAAAACTGCACGGAAAATAAGAAAATTTAAATAAAATCTTATTTAATGTTGGCCCTTTTTACAATATTTGTTTAACATAACATGACAGAATGCGCGCTGCAAAATCGAATTTCTTATTGCAAATCACGGTCTGTTCAGAGCTGTTACGCCTATTATTAAAAGTTCAATTTAATACAGAGTTTTAGTTAAGACAGTCTATTGGGTCATCAAGTTTATTTTATTACATACTTATTAAACATAACATGATTTTAAACCATATCGTTCACTTAAGACACAATTTGATCCAAGTTTTGGGTTGGTTCTGGTTTGCATAATAGCATCCGTTTGAAAATGTTAAATGACTGTCAGAAGATCCGGGTTTCGACAGTTTTGTAGGATGTTAGGTGGGTAACCACTTTTCTTATGAAAGGGTAACGTAATTTTGACTGCACCAGTGACTTAATGGTTACGATAGTTGGTTCTAAGGCCTGGTGTGTGAAGTGAACCTCAGATAGTTGTTCCGAGTATGGGTGTTCTTGAGTCCGTGTAATAAGGGTTTGTTAAATCCCCCGCGAGGTAGGGATTAATTAGCCTAGGTGCAGGAGTAGGCTTTTTTTAAACTAGCTAACCAGCGCGGTTTCATACCTGTAGTTCCCGTTCCCGTGGAAACCTTGACTTAAAATATAGCCTATATAATAAACACTCTCAAATAATGTTGTTCAGTTGATCCACAGATTACCCCCTACAACCTCACTAACAAATCACAAACTGTACCTCTTTATAATATTTGTATAGATCGAGCTAATTGATGTATCTTCTTTAGACCGTTACAACGCCTACTATATTTTGGCGGTTAATTTGAATTTTCGTCCAAACCTTGAAGTTTAATTAAAACTAGGGAATGTCAATTAAAGCACTACGAACTAACAATATATTACTGACAATACAAGTGTGTATAGTGACTCTAACGTTGACTCAGTGGTTACGGAAGATGCTTCTGAGACCTGGTGTTCTGGGTTCAATTCCTAGCCTGTACAATTATTTGTGTGAACCACAGATACCTAGTGGTTGTGAGTCTGGGTGTGTTTTGTGTGCATCATAAATTCTAGCTGCGCCCCGCGGTTTTAACCGCGTAACTCTGCTCCAGTGGGTCGGAGCGTGATGTTTTGTAGCCTATATGTTAATCCAGCGTATAACCTATCCCGGTGCAATTTCAGCTAATTCCGTTCAGTAGTTTTGGCGTGAAAGAGTAACAGACATCCATCCATCCATACTTACAAACTTTCGCGTTTATAATATTGGTAGGATAGGATAGTAGGATGTATCTACATATACGTAAGCATTTGTCAAATAGGTAATTTCAAGTGGGTAATTGGCAAGGCCAGCAGGAACGATTAATGGCAGATGTTACTTACATGGCGTACTCAACTGTGAACTATAATCCTCTTCGTAATTTGCACAACAATAACAACTTAATACCTACTAGAAATTAATCGTTCTAATGGATTGATCCTAGTCACAATAAGAACCGCAACATGCATACGGTATAGGTATTAAAAGAGGGTGCGGGATGAATGCACGACGCTGACGGTGCATAAACCCTTTATCAACCAGACAAATTAAAAATAGACCTTATATAAATAACAATAAGGGCTTGTTTAACCGAATGCAAAAATTTGGCACGTTAGTCTGCCGAAGTGTGGAGAGCGAGGGTTCAGACTACGAGGGAAAGTAGAAAAGCAACGAACAATAAATTATTATTTGTGCAAATATTTTTCAAGCTATTTCCTGTTAAATGCACGATGCTTATAGGTAGGTTTTATACATAAAATTAATTGAAGGGAATTAATTCTATATAAGATAATGTATCTGCTTTGAATAATGTGCTTTACTGCTTGTTTTGCTTTCAGCGATAAAAACATCGATAACTTTATTACAAACTTTCAAACAAATACGATACGACTTGCGAACATCAATAGGTAGGTACCTACTGGTAATATCAGCATTTTAAATTCATAGAACGATTTAACATCGTCAATAACAAAAAAATGACACATACAGCACATAAGTCTATTAAATAAAAATAATATATGTAATGTTTAATTTAGAATTACCTTAAAAGTCACTTATTTCATCCAAAACGCGTACAACTGCTTAGTTTATAAAGTTTTGAAAACTGTATCATGGCTATATCCAAAAATTTAAAAAATATATAATTCACTTTGTGCACAGACACAGCAACAGCACTAATACACTCGATTGTACTTGATATCGATCGTGACGTAACGAACGTATACGATCGCCAGCTGCTCGCTCCGCACGTTCGTCTATAGCGAATGTCGAATTAATACTAACATAACCTCAAATTTACGCGCGACGCTCGAGAAATTGTTCATGCTGTCTGTACACCCATAAATGGGGTTCAGTTGTGAAGAAGAAGGAAATATAAATAAGGACAAGAGAGACGGAGACAGGGAGTAACTAAGGTGTTTAATGATATGGGGGAACTCACTATAGTATCATAAAGTTTCATGTCCTTTGGTTTAAACTAAAAGTTATAACTAATTTACTATTCTTTTAATTGATAAAATATTTAATTATTATGAAATCGTGGCATTTGTAGACGTTTGTCATACATAACAGTAGGTAACTTTTAGAAGGATTTTTTATTGCAGTTTCCTTGTTGCGCTCTAAAATGTATTTTTTATTTTTATTGAATTAAAAGTTAAAGACTAAACAATTTACCAATTCTTTATTATAATTAGTATTAAAGCGGATTTCAAAAATAATATTACTGATTTCATTAATTTTATTTACTATTAATAAAACTATTAACTAACGACCTATAATTGCGTAAATAAAGTCTAATATTTTTCTATTATAACTACAAGTACCTAATAGTATGAAGTATCAACATTTTACAGCAAATTTCGATATAGTGAGTAATGCGATAACAATTACAGTGTTATTTACAGGTTGATAAACTACTTAGGTAGGTATAATGAGGCACACCTGAAAATATATATAAATGTTATATAGTTTCCAATAATACTTTGACTTGACGAAGTTAGTCACTTTGTTAACTATAGCGATTCTTAACGCCGTTATATGTCTTAAAAAATACTTAGTATCATTCAAATAGTACTAACACAAGAAATACATACGAAATTGGCACCTTAATCAATACAACACGATTTCAATGCACTACACTTGTGCACGTTACGAAATTGACAAAAAACCCTACTTTTATTCTGGCGACAGTGGTACCTGCATGTTGCTCCCCAGGGCGCGGTGCCCTTCCCATAGAAACCATTCAACCATAAGGATTGGATAAATAACAGCCGTTAACAAATACCTGCTTAAAATTCTTCCCACTGCACCTAATCTGTAATGAATTTTTATATTGTCCAATTCTTTGTGCGTGTGGTTCTTTGCTGCTAAAGTTTTATGATAAGAACGATTAAATTGTGTTGATAACCAGTTTTTTACGTAACTACTATTTTAGAACTTCTTTCTAGGCACAGTTAATGTTGCCTGCACAATTGCATTAATTTGTATTTATAATGATTTTTCAAACAAGTAGATAGGTACTTAAGTATCATATTACATTTGTAACCGCTAGCTCTAACAGTGATAAGATACCTACTCAAACATAAACAGCAACTTCCTGCAATTTCGTGGTACAAAGACGCGAATAATTTCATACCAATTTATTTGATTCACTTATGATCTCAGAATAATCCTTATTCATTAGCGAAGAGAGAAAGATAAGGACAAGGTCTATTTCCGTGGGAGTAAACCCACACTGTCTCTGCCTTCGGCGCCTGCAAGGCTGACGCTCTCATCGCTTTATCGATATGCAAACAAACCTTCATTCCTCGGAATGGGTGAGGACTAAAAAGTGACTGTTAAAGTTATTCAAACTATTTTATCAACGATTATTTTATACATAGTAGCAATGTCAATAGTCTAGGCACACTGAGTGACGTTAAGTATCTATCTGCAATTAAATTCTAATTGATAGTTGAAACATAAAATTAGCAGCATTTAATATTAGCTGGCCTCCTTGACCTGAATGACCTTTATAGGCATTTGTCAAGTAAGTGGCTTAATATCGTGTCGAACGTAGCGGTTGCGGTGGCGCGGCGCGTGCTTCCTGCGCGCACGCCGCTGCTGGAGGGGCGACGCACGACTCCTAGTGCGTATCACCTACTACCCATTATAATACACAACAAACTTAATAAAGGATGTTAATAATAATATACATGGCCAAAATATTAAGACAGAATTTTGACTCCGATTTTTTTGGGTTCTGGAGACGCAAGCTTTGGAGAATATAAAGCAAGGTATTAAAATGCTCTATTTTGAAGGGTATCCTTAAAGAACACAGTGGAATCAAACTGCTTTTTATGGGTCTAATTTATTTCTGTCTAACGTTCCGATTTCCAATTCATTTCTATTTTAAGGATTTTTATGGCCCTTTAAATCTCCCTTATAACTGTTGAGCGAGAACTGTGGAGTACTATATGCTTCAGGAGTTAAGTTATTAGTAAAAGACTTGCGAAACCTGTTAACATTTCATTATTGTTAATAAGAGACTAGAAGATCTTGCTAACATCAAACAAGAATGTATTTTAAAGCTATCATTCGACGTCTATTACGCTGCATGAATATTAATCTTTTACAAATTTAGCTTTTCGAAAACCAACATTCAAATGATTTACCAGAGTTATTTATTGTACCTACGTGCTACATTTTTTTATAATGTTGTTTCAAATGCAGACTGCACTCTTTCGTTATCGACATTCGACAGGAACTTAACTTTTTTCCATACTTAAGTTAACTTCACTGTGTTATAATACCATATATTATGCATTTTAAACAAACAAGAGCAGGTTGTGTTATGCAAAGCAACACGTACGGTACATTAATTGTTATAGCAAGTTCTGCACAACACGCATACGTTTGCCGTATTGAAATCACCCCTATCAAATGAAGTGAAAAGTTCAAAGCCCGCTTACAAAAATACTGACTTTTGTTTGTAAATTCATTATTGCAGCCCCTATGCTTGATTGACTGATAACATGTATCGTACTGAGTAGTTTAAAGTTTTTTGTCGCCGTGAATATGGGCATCAAAAGTATCAATATTAATGCACTTTTAAACATTTTATGTACTTACATATAGGTACCATTCACAACTATCACTGGTATAAGATATGTCACCCCTTAAATGCTGGTAAAAAAAAATATGGGTAGGTTACAAACTCTAATACAGTATTTTTGAACTAAGTAGGTATCTCAGTTGTTCTATGTTCTCGTTTTTTTCTGAATAAACAAATTTTGAAAATGATGCAGTTATAAAAAAAATCTAAGTATACAAAATAGTAGAGAAAATCTCCTTTGACTAAATTTTGTCACAGATATAATCTTTTGCCAAAAACAAAAAAATAAGCCGATTACTATAAGACACCAGTGCTTTCCATCAAATAGTAGGTTTCTACAGGTAGTCTTTTAAAATAAATCTTAATATCTTATAATTGCATTAAGCGTTCATCCATTTTGAAATATTTGTGTATTATTACACTTTAAAAATGTTAATCGGATCGGAAACAACTTTCAAATAGGTTCTACTCCAGAAAGGTAATCTACTTAGTACGCAATTAATATGATTAACTTAAGTCTTATAACTTTGAACACAGGTTTTTGTAACAGCTCTTTTGTTTTAAGGACAAAATACACAAAAGGTTGTAAAAAACGGTAACTATTCTATACTTCCAAGTATTTACAAGGTTAGGTATACTTAGGTAATCTTGAAACTAAATTCTGAAGTTCCAATAAATTAAATTAAATAAGTCGTTAAACCAATCAAAGGGTACAGGAAAAGAAGATTGAATGTCACAATTTTGATTTTTTCTATTTTTTATTGGAAACATTTATCTATGGTTGTTAAATACCCAATCACAAACTTACAAAATAAAGTAAATAGATGACGTTGAAAATACGTTTTTGTTTATGACCGAAACGATAATCTCAATAAAAACAACATAGGTACCTACTTCCTAACTTTTATTGCGGTTTTTCACAAAATCTATTTTAAAAAAAATTTTTGCACAAAAATATACTATGTAGATTACAAAAAAATTGGTAAAAAATGTGATTTTACCTGAACTAGGTATTCCTATGTATCAGGCTAGTAGACCTTAATAATAACTTATATAATCATTTTTAAATTAACAAAAGTACGAATAAAATTAAACAGTGAGATGAGATACAGTTAAAGTTATATAATAAGTACTCATTTATAGGTATAGTGGCTTCATTGATATATAAAACGGGGTTTGGCGTAACTTATTTCAATTTAAATTCAATGGATATGGACATTCCCTGTTCTTTACCTGTACCCTTCAATTTATATCAGTATTTCATTTCACATACTGTGTACGTTGCGTTATCATTATCAAACAACGTCTATTAGAAGAAGCTTCATATAGCACGGTTGATTTTATTTTCTACGGCGTGTGTTAGTAATCAGCTTTGTTTTAATTCAGCGTCGGCGGCGTTGCCGGCGTGTTATTGTTCCGGGCGGGTGCGTTCTACGGAAGCCGTTGGCCATAATCATGATTACGGGTTGCTGGTATAGTGTGCCCTCTAAATATACCGTGTTCAAAAGCCACGGGTTTTTATTATTTCGGTGTAAGTTGAAAACTTGATTTGATTATTTAAAGAATTCATTGTTTAAGGTACTTATATAGGTAAGTACTTTATTTACTTATTTAGGTAATCATGTGCGTTTGCCAAGTCACTCTTTTTATTTAATAAAAATAAAGTATGTAACTACTATAAAATGTAATGAACTAAAAACAAGTATTAATTATAACCAAATGTGTGGAAAGCTTCTGCATAGATAGGTAGGTATAGTGTTAACAGATTAGGTTTTAAAAAAAAAATGATTTTAGGTACATCTATTTACCTCGTTACGTTTTTGTTGACATTACAAATGATATTAGCAGTAAGTTTTGTATAGTTTATTTATTCTTTAATTTAAATAATTTAAAGATGTATCAATTGAAATAAATTAATAATAATTAAATACGTGACGTTCTTAAGTCTAAAAAATATTTAGAAAGTTGACAGTAAATTAGTATACATATATTTATAAACATGTAATAAAGAAAAATATAATTATTGAGAGGTAAACGTGAGGTGAGATAAAATCTGATCGATAAAAGCGATACACCATATAAGTACCTCCTTGTTAAAAAAAACTTCTTACACTTTGATTTATTTGAGTTTCTTTGTTGTTTATACGAACAGGAAGAGCTTGGTGGCCGCCTTTGATATATTCAGACACCCACTCGTCATTCTCGTTGTGAGTTGAACAAAAGATACATCAACAAACACTGCGCGCTCAAGAGGTTCTCCGAATTCCTACAATCCCTCGTATCTACCAGTTACACAACTATTATATTATTATTTCACGTTTGTTTAAACATATCAATGCCTCTTTTTACCTTTATATAGATACTACAATGCGCCTTTTGGCTTGCTAAATGTTCGAAATGCGGTCTAGAATAGGGCGCGGCACTGCGAAGGTTGCAACATATTGTCCTATTATACTATTTGTGTCATATGAACATCGTACTGATCAAGACCTTGAACAAGATTAGTGTTTATCTAGTGATTGTAATTTAAGTTCTACGTGCAAACTACTCACCTAGAACTTTAATAAGACAAACATTCCGAACGACCGGACAGTTAATGTAGGAACCTAATCGCTGACATTGAAATTTCTTCAATTTGATCTATCAAAGCTTATTTCTTCTATTCTTTATCATCATAGAAAAAGAGCGATAAAGACTGAAAATCAGACTGTTAGTGCTAGAGCATAATATCCTAAAGCACTACTAGTAACTAAATAGTTTACAGTGCCCTAACAGAGATCATGTTTGGTTCTGCTACTTTAATATATAAAATCTTTGTAAGACCCATGAATTAATAAATAAAGTTTATAGATGGACCTGGTTGAAGATGACCAATAGTATGTAATACACGTTTCAATCCCTGAATACGCATTTTTCGGTACTGATTCCTGCCAATGAGTCAGTAGATTTAAAGGTATAGAAAAAGGAGTGAGCATACACACTTCCCTTTCTATAATTAATAGGGTAGGATGGCAATCGACAGCGCGATATCAAGTGCAGTGCTGTACGTGTTCTAGTCACGGGTTCCATAGTTTCCGTACCACAAACTGCGGTTAAACAAATTACCACTACACCAATGAGGCATTCAATATGCAGTGGTCATTACCACTGATACTGTGTGGGAGTAAACTACATGGTAAAACGAAGTTCTAATGAAAGTGTTATCAACACTTTGACACGTTGCTTTACGACTTTTAATTCTCGTTTTCTATTGAAAGTAGCACACACACAGTGATCATCTCAATCAGTGACTTTGGTTGTTCGCTTATGTTCATAGAAAAAATTACTATGTACGGCAAAGTAGCAAAAGCCTCGTGACATAGGTCCGTCCGAAAAAATAATGCATGCATTTCTCATATATCGACTAAATTGGCGTTAAACCAACCAAATAAAAGCAAAAATCAAACACTCTGAGTAAAATTAAAATTTTAACAAACTCCTGCTAACAAGGCAGTCATTCAGCTCATAGCGGTAATCCCTCATTCATCAAATTACTACACCGGACATTCATATTACGGCAAGTAGGTATTAATTAAAATAAACGTGCAAAATATACTTTAATTACCCCCAATATTAAACAACAATGTAAATTAACAGAACATTTTACAAGCGTGAAGTCCCACGGTCATAAGTCGGCTTATAATCACTAGACTACATCTGAATGATATCATTGCTCCTTGATCCGGGTCGCCTTGACTGTTTATCGTTAAAATAATACCTTATAATATAAGTTATATTGAGGATAGCAGGTACTAAATGAACATAACATTTAATACCTACTATCCTCAATATTACTTAAGTAAGTATATTTTGTCATTGTTAAAGTCAGGTTGACCGGTCGACTTAAATGTGGGCTTCAAAATAAACAGGTAGCAACTATTTAACAATAAATAGTTACCTACAAGTAACGAGTGGGTTGTATTTTTTGTTAACTATTTGTCTGAGAGTTTTATTATGCCATTTTGATTTTAGGCCAGGCCAGCAAAACTTATGTGTTAAATCGAAGATTTGTTACATTATTTTTATTTATTGCTGAAATCCAAATTCATTTTTCGTTACTTCTCTACCTGTTTGGTGAGGGACAATCCTCTTTGCCTGAGAAAGCACGTTATACTGTTGGTCCCAATTGTCATAATGATGTTATGATATGCAAAATCGTGTAACAGGTGACGGGGCAACAGCGTTTACCTGTGTATATTCTGTATACCTATAATACTGCGGTCACCAACCCGTCTGCCAAGCGTGGTGACTATGGCATCACCCCTTCGAGGGCAGCCTGTGTTCAGCTGTGGACGTTATACGGGCTTATAATGATGAAAAATAAAATGGTATATATCTTATTTTATAATAATAATCATAGTTAGTTCCTCCTATGTCATAAGTTAGTTTTAGTTAAAATTATATGTATTGTTCTACTATTAGTAGTTTTTAAACAAATAATTCAACCCTGGCGTAATATTGGTTCATTCCAATTTTACGCCAGGGTTATTCGTATTCGTAACTGTAAAGTATTATATGGAAAAACGTTGCTAACAACTATACAACAGTTATCGAAATATACTTTAAGTCGCTGAACTAACAAAATGATACAGAATAATTAAACAGTAGCTGTGCGAAAATTGGCTGTAGGTATAATTACAAAATACGATTCAACATCCGTCACTAAACAAGTAGCCAGATAGATGCAAATTTTTTTGGTAGTTACTTTACTACAATCAATAAAAATATTTAATAAAGACCACCCTCGTTTCGCATATTACAATTAGAAAAAACCAGCCAACTGCGAGTCGGACTCGTGCACGAAGGGTTCCGAACCAGTTTCAGGTGCCTAACTACCTATTTTTGATATCAAGAATAAAAAAGCGTATGTTTATGAAATTAAATGTTTTTGACACAAATTGATTATTTTTATATTTGATTTGATTAAATGAAAGCTTAATTGCGGTGTTCGATTTATGACGTATTAAAATAAAATTAGTTACTAGATCTCGTTCAAACCTATTTTCGGTGGAAGTTTGCATGATAATGTACATCATACATTTTTTTTAGTTGTATGATTTTCTTATTTTAGACGTTACAGGGGACGTACATTTTGCTTTGCAAGCCCTTGCGCATTCTATTCAGTTTAGAAATAAATGATATTAGAAACCTCAATATCATTTTCGTCCATTTCCACAATAACACAACATGTATGGGTTTGATGAAAATAAAATAGTTTCAGTTCTAAGTACCCCCAATTTTTTTTTCTTTTTTTTGTTTGAAAATCTCTATGCGGTTTACAGAATACATCTACTCACTAATTTTCAACAGTATAGTTCTTATAGTTTCGGAAAAAAGTGTATGTGAAATACGGACGGACAGACAGACATGACGAATCCATAAGGGTTCCGTTTTTTGCCGTGTGGCTACGGAACCCTAAATATTATTATTGAAAATATCTAGAGCTCAGTAGCATAAGGTCTCTTGCACTTCTGATTCGATCACGCAGGGAAACGCCGAGCATAGCTCTTTCCATAGCTCGCTGAGCGACTTTGAGCTTTCTTATGCGCACACAGTAAGAGACCACGTCTCAGATCAATATGTCATCACTCTGGTAACAAGTTTCTTAACTAAATAAGTCTTCAATCATGTGATTGAAGACTTATTTACTTATTAAACGCGTACAAAAGTGTAAACTTTGTTTTATACTATGTAGAGATTTTAACCATGGCTTGCAAACATCTGTTGAGAGGAAGCCCATATTCAGCAGTGGACGTCAATGGGCTGTTGATGGAGAAGAAGAAAAACCTATGAATAAAAAGCAAATTATGGGCTATGGACTATAAGGTATAGATATATTATCTATTCGATAGGCTAGTAAACCATTAGCCACTGGTACTTTTGGTCATGTAAAATGGCGACTTGACGGACGATTGCGCAATTTTAATGTCAACATATAGGTACGAAGTGTGTTTAGTAGACCGTAACAAAAGTTCAAAGCCGTGTTTAGTGCTTCGAGTTGTAAAATTAGAGATCTCCATTAGCACAGCGTCACGCTGACTGATTCGTGTGAAGAAGCAAACACCACTATTACTGAGAAGTCTGCACTTCCGTGAGAAACATGTGAGATTATTAAAACAAACGGTACCTATATTCCGGTCGTTCTCTCTTAGTGCTGTTTAGATATTTTGTAAGAAAATATTTTAATAAGAATAACACCAGAAATAATTTAAAATATTTTGTTACAATTTGTGTAACTAGTTTACAAAATGCCAACATGGTTGTATCTATACGAATAATTATATAAAGATGAAGAGTTTATTAATTGTTTTATGACAACCTCCGTAGCGAAGCGGTATTTGGCTCGCTTTAAGTCTCGGAAGTCGTGGGTTCGATCCCCACAACGGACAAGAAATCTTTGTGTAAATTCTAAGATCTCTTTCCGGGACTGGCAGCTTGAGGGACTACCCTTCGTGCCTCGGAAAGCACGTTAAGCCGTTGGTTCCGATTGTTATAACATCATCTATAACAAGCGTATACCAGGGAACGGGCAGCAGCGTTTCCTTGTGTATAACAACATAATACTGCGGTCACCAATCCGCATGCCAAGCGTGGTGACTATGGCAAAACCCTCCCTCTGGCGAAGGCCCATGTTCAGCAGTGGACGTTTTATGGGATGATGATGATGAAGAGTTTATTTGTTTGTGTTTGCTTGAACGCGCTAATCTCAGGAGCTCGGAAATTATATTGAGTATCATTTAATTATAGAAATAACACCGGAATCGTAAACAAAAGTTACGATTTGAGTAACTACTTTTCACAATGACAATATGGAATAATTAAATAATTAAATTTATTCAGCACTTAGGTATTTACATACACCTGTACTTGTCAAAATGACACTGTATAAGACTAAATCACTAAAGTATCACTTAAGTAGCTAAAAACATTGTTATAATTATTTGATCTTACAGAATTTTTAATCAGTCTGTCCGTCTGTCGAGCGATAAATGACAAATGTACACATTAGGTATTGTAAGACGCCTTAAAGGTAACAGGTCTAAAATTAAAATTAACTTCCAAGAATCCGGCCAAAGTTTAAGTGACATCCACCTGAGGGCACCCTTAAGGGGTTAGGACCAACGCTCAGGGTGCCACTGGAGTAAAGAGTAGATTTACGAACAGTGGTGATGATCGCTGGCACGAGATCACAGTTCGGGGAATAAGCAACAACGCGGTCCTCGGCCATGCCGTCGAGGATCCTACCCTAGCTAACCTGCAACCTTTCACTAGCTACGTAAGTGGACGACCCGGAGAAGAAAGGAAGAAAGAAATTCCGAGATTATTTTTTTGTCTCTTTTGCTCTGTTTCTTTTTTTTATGTCAAGTCTTTTATCACAATCATGTAATATTGTACAATGTATATATGATGTAAGCGAATGCACGCACAGTACCATTTATTACCTGGTCAATTTATACCGACCAGGAGTTCAATAAGACAAGAAAAAAAAATATTTAGTTATACAGTAAATACTATAATGTAGATATTAAAGTTTACTCAGGCACAAACAATCAAAGAAACCTAATGGCGGATGCATTCACATACATTTCCAATATGACAATTTACACAAGTTCAACCAAAGGATATACCTATAATAATAATTATAAACAATAGCAAGAATGAATTAACAAAATATAAAATAAAATTAACATAACATATCCCCGACAACAGCCGACCAGTCACCACAAGCAGCACCCGTTCACGAGTATGACGTGTGACGCAGCCATCGCCTCCCTCGCCATATTAGAGGGAAGGTGGCGACCCGCCCCACACCGCTACCGCAAGCAATGACAGACAATGGGAGCATGACGAACTAAAGTGGGGATATAGATCTACAAGTCTATTTATATTAAACCTTTAGTTGAACAATGTTTAAACTGTTTCAATAACTGAGTTTACAATGTTGTCTGTATTTGACTGATCAACCAAGCGTTATTGTCGTTTAAATAGTCGTTTACTGAATAATAAGCCCTTTTTATTAGAATCCTCTTAGCAGTTGACTTGAATCTATCATAAGGTAACTCTTGTAGGTGTAAAGGTATTCTGTTATACATACGGACTCCTAATCCCACAAAAGATGAGTGTACTTTTTGTAGGCGATGGTATGAGAATCTCGTCCTTAGTTAATAAATAGAATGGTTGATGTTTAATTGTATCTGGTAGTAATCTTGTTTAGTAACCATATCAGCGCGTATCTATAATAATATATAAAGCTGAAGAGTTTGTTTGTTTATTTGAACGCGCTAATCTCAGGAACTACTTTTTGGATTTTTTATTATTTTGGAGATTAGATTTTTTTTAGTGTTAGATAGCGCATTTATTGATAAGGCTATAGGCTATTACGACGTCAACAATCGGTGGCCAACAAATTTCATAAAAAAAATGTAAAAAAAAACCTTTTATGTTAATTTTTTTTGCAACTCTTTAAACTTGAATTTAACTTAAGGATACCTACCTACTACGGGTGTAGATCGTTTAGGACATCAAGTAGTTTTAATCTGGCACTGGTTGGTAATATTAGATCAAAAATACGATAGTAATATACTCGACCACTAAATTACTTAAGTAACGAATTTACGATAGCTCTGATAACTATCGTAAATTCGTTACTTAAGTAAGTATATAAGATATTATATACGTATTTTTTACAATTGATATTTTTTTTAATTTTACCAATACATCAAGTTTTTAAATGGTCTCATAAAATAATTACTTATGACTTATTACAAATGACAGATAACAAAATAATAATACGGATGTATAAATCATTAAGGTAACGTCAGTGTATCAGAATCGAAACTCGCTGATGCAGTATTTAAGACACCGGTTGAAATATATCCGTAAAGTTTATCTACATAATGAGTTAACCAGCTTCTTTCACTCAGTGGCTCCTATATTGAATGATTGACCCCGTTCATTAAATTATGTGAATGATTAGATTAGATAGTTTTGATCGATGTCTCATGAGATTCCAATGCATTTCAAATGAAGAATGAGTTTAACCTACTTGATCAGATGATGCGCTACCAAGATTTTCAATCAATTCTATTACATTTATTAGTGTTGATTACTATTTATCACAAGAACTGAATTTGTATTTAAGAAATTATAAGTATAACTGGCATAGTTTATGTAAGTATAATTGGCATACCTGCCTTAACATACGTTGCGATTATTAAAGATATCAAAAATAATTTATATTTCATAATCAGCTAAAACTTTGACTTTTGTGGTATGAAATGAAAAAAAAAGCAAGACAAGACATCACATACAAATAAATAAACTGTCAAATAGAAGTTAAATCGATCATGTAGGTACAATCTATATTACAGAATACGGTCGTTATGGAAAGTGCTTGATCCAAGCTTCGGCGCCTACTTTGTAATATTCCCTGGCGCATTGTTCTCATACTTTTCTCAAATAATAGTTAATGAGAGCTTCTATTCTCACGTGAGGCATCGTCACGTCAGCCTCGACAACCGTATACGGTTTCAGCCTGGGAACTGAGTGTTCCACTTCAATGAGCCAGCTATTGACGATTGATATAATACCGTTAGGTACCTACTTGTAGATGATACTTGAACATGCAAATATAACGCTACACGGCAAACGTATTCAGAATTGAAATTGCTGGTGTCACTAAGTTAAGAGACTTAGAGTTTAAAACTATTTAGTTAAACATCAAGGTATTGTAAAAATGTTCTAAAATTGCAGAGATCCTAAAACCTAATTTAAAAAATCTCTTGTCTTCAAAAATGATTAGTATTCATTTAATCATTAAAATTGATAGAATACTTAAGTAAATTAGTTAAAATTGGATTGTATTAAATGACGTACAAACCCTCTCTATCAATATTTAGTATAGAAAAAGGTTTTTTTGTTTTATTCTTTAAGCATTGTAACTTGTTTTGTTTTCAATTACATATTATTATTTCCATTCGAATTATAAAGGTATTTTAACACGTTCCTATTTATAATATTACATCTTTGAAACAGGAGGTAGAATAACAATAGAGCTAAAGTACCACCCATTATTGAAGTTATGAATAGAATAAACAAAGAGGATTAGAGATCCATAAAATTTATACAATGTAGAAATTTCTAAGAAGAATATCTTAGCAGTAAACCGCCTTCATATGTTTATTTGCATCTTATGATTCAGAAAGGGCTCCATTACACGTTAGGCTTTTGTTTAAATATTCTAAATTGTTCATGGCTCAAATATTTCTTGTTTGTGTAAATTCTCGTTAGCCATAATACACTACGCATTGTGTGAAACAAAGCTGTACGAATATACTGAACAGTTTAAATGCTATGGCAAGTGTACTTGAAGTACCAACGTCCAACATGTGTCACCACAACAATGGTTCACTTTCACTACAGCTTTGACCACGCACATCTAGGCCGGACGCAGTTTCTGGACCAGAAAGGATATTGCCTATTCATTGTTTCCATGTATACTTTTACTGGCATCGTATGTCACGTTACGCAAAACGGCTCATTGTGACACGGCTTAAAGATATTGAGAATACAATCAACGATCTACATTTTGACCGCAATAGAATGCAGTAATAGATGTAGGTAATCTAAGAAGATAATGTTTTATTTAGTAGTTATATATTTATATAAGAGGATGCCAAATAAATGGAAAATATTTAATTACCAAAAGTTATGCACAAGATAGATGGAATACACAGACTTATTTGAGTGTAATTGGGCTTAGAGAAAATTTAATGAAATCTTGTAAAATTTAGGACCACAGTTTTTTAGCTTATACGCTACTACGCTACTAATTACAGGCTATAAATCCATCCAAATAAAATTGAGATGTATATAGGTATAAGTAAATATTTACATACATTCAGAATTACTTGACTGACTCAGTTACTAGATATGTTAAATTATTATATAGGAGACACCGGGCTTACATGTCTTTAAAAATGTAAAGAATAGATACAACAGGTTACAATTCACTCGAAAATACACTTTTAACAAACTGCTTATAAATGAAAGGCAATGGCATTTATTGGTGATTTCTTAAATATTTGACACGAACCTGACACCGTTCCAAATTTCTTCAAAAAAACAATAATTACGAGATTCATTAGACATCAGATCCATGACACAGGGAAATGTGGGCGACATATCGATTACATAATCCTAAAAGTTATAAAAAAAACTAGATCCCCCTTCTGGAAATGTAGCTAGCTCTAATTATTACAATTACAATTACCTATTAATATAATAGATATGCCGATGAAGTGTACGTATGTTTTATAATTTAGATATTCACATCTATTGCAAAAACGTGCGAATTTCAATTTATTAGACGTCGAGAGCCATACAACGAATCAAACAAAGAACAAGTATAAATCTCTAGTGATAGTATAGTGTTTCCGTCTAATTAATTAAATGTAGGTAGACATAGTATGAAGTTATGTACGTACGAGATTCATGCACGACATCCAGGTAGATGTTTGTACTACGTAATCTAATTGACTTCACGCCAGTTAAGGGCCTATGCACACCACGTTTTTTTTACGCGCCGTCGACGCGCGTTTCTAAAACGCGCGTCGACGGCGCGCTTTTATCCTACAGAGCAGTTTGTTGTCGTTTGTATCGATACACACGCGCGTTAACAATTTGGTGGCTTTGGCATCGCGTCTGTATTGATACACACGCGCGTTTGTATCGATTCATAAGCGTGCAGGTGTGCAAAGGTCTGCTGGCTGCGTCTGACTCGCGTGCGTATCGCGTCTGTATCGCTACAGACGCGCTGCAACGGCGCGTTTAAAAAACGTGGTGTGCATAGGCCCTAATTTTCTTCTACGCAGCACACAGAGTGTAGATAGGTACTATGAGGTTTCGTAATTAGTAGGTAGTAGGTAAACATAATGGTAGGTACCTATTTAAAGAGTTAATATATGTAATTGAACGCGACTGCAACTGCTGAGTACCTACAGTACAGCTTCAGTATTATTGCTGTCAGCCTGCGCATGATAAATGTAGACATTGATTGTCGGGCTTGCTTGATAGATGTTTGTTCAATAATGTTACACTTTTACGTACACAGATATATCACCACGATATGTACTATATGCACGTTACTACTAAAACATTATATATTATATGTTACTAATTAAATTAATTTAAGAATTTAGGAAATGGAAAAGTGTACTACAGACTGATTTTGCACTTGCTGTTAACTAAATTTAATTAATTTACCTTTATTATAAGAATGCAACTTCATAACATAACAACCCAAACATACAAGTATTGCGATTCTAATAGATATGCAAACCTTTGGGTGTATATAAATAAGCCCATAAAGAAGCAGTTCTCATGAGATGTCCTTTCGAAAAAGTAAAATTTGCTTTTCCGTTGTCTTTATGTTATATTACTATGACTTTGATAAAAATGAGTTCGCTATTCACTGTTTACTATGCTAAGCTATACTAAACTATTTGAAATATATCAACTTATTAAGTTATTGTAGCTTAATAATACATTAACAATAACATAGGAAATGCGTTTCAATAACCATATATTCATGAAGACATTTTTATCGAAGTCATATTCATATCGTTACGTATGTTATTGGCCTCAAGGGTTCCCAAAAGGTTGACGGCACTGGCGATAGGCAATTTAATCTCTTTAAATTTATATTTTTAGCTCATTAGATGTGGCATTCTATTTAAACATGCCACATCAATTAAAACCGAAACCAAGCGAAACGCTTATCAAATTAGTGGCAACAGTAAAAAGTAGACATCAAAGGAGAGTTTATTAAGAAAATCTTTAGAAATGGGCCATATTTCTTTACGCGGTGACAGGTTTGCTAAACATCTGTGAGTCACTGTATTTAGCGTTGATAGAATATTAAGTTATAATCGAACGCTTATGGCTTTTATGAGTCACGATTTATACTAATAATAATAAAAGACCGTTGGAAGTGACTGACGGTATGCGGTCATAAGGCGAGTGTCGATGGGTTGCGGTTTGTACGAGGTTGTTTTGGTTTCGCTTTTGAACTTGAGATCGCCTGTGCTTCGGCTAAATACACAATGTACGTACCTATGTTTTTGAAAAGTAAACATTGTGGTTTACTGAGCATGTAGATATTTATTTTTACCAAATGATGATTTTTTTTTTCTGACGGTCATTATGTAGTTAGCCAGGAGGCTTTTGCTACTTCACCGGGCATAAAGGCGAGCAGAGCTCCAGCCTAGATAAATGGTTTAAACACTACAAACTAAGCAACCTGCGCAAGAGGGCGTCCCCTGTGGGACTTGGGCCTCGGCTCAGGGCGGTCGCTGACGGGGAGATTGAGGAATTATGGCTTTTAGTTTATTTAGGGGAGTTATGTGCAACTGTCGCTCTACTTTACAGTTCGCGGGCCTCTCGGACTTCGAGTCTACGAGGGCATCGGAAGGTTCTTAGCAAACTAAGGGTCGGGAGGGCGATGGGGGACGCGTCGCGTTCGCGGGCGCACTCTTCTCCGGCGGGTCGGATAGAGTGGTCTCTGTGTAGTGGTGCTAGTTTCTTGCAGTCTCTGTACTTCTAGTTGGTAAGTTGTGATCTCGTCGTCCGGGTCGTCTAGGACGCCCCGAGGCCGACGGTGTTTACGACGCTTTGTAGGCAAAGGCTTGTAGTCGGATGCTGCAACAACTAACGGGTTTGGATGTTGAGCCGCGGATTCAAAGAAGCGTTCCGACGCCTCTTTCATCGACTGCTTGATGGAAGGCAGTTGGAGATCAGAATGCAGGTTGCGATTACGAATGAACCACGGTGCCCCGGTGGCACGTCGAGTGAATCTACTTTGGACAGTTTGTAAGCGGTACAAACTGCTAGACGCTGTATGAGCGAATACAGTGCTCGCGTACGTCATAATCGGCCGTATACACGTGGTATAAATCCTAACCTTGTTATCAAGTGAATTTACTGCGTGAATTTAAGAGACAGTGTAGTCGACTGAGCGTAAGTGAAGCCCGTGCACGAACGGTTTCTACATGCGCTCTAAAGTTAAGCTTTCGGTCAAGGATTACGCCTAAGTACTTGGCTTGCCGTTCCCAAGGGATTGGTTCGCCAAACATCTTGACCGGTGGAATGACCGGTGGGCTGTTGAATCTCGAGAAGAGTACAGCGGCACTCTTTGTCGGATTGACTTCGATTCTCCACTTTCTGAACCATTTGCCTAAGGCATTTGATGCGGATTGTAGAGCGTCGTGAATTGCAGTAGGACTGCGGCCCGAGTAGTATAAAGCGGTATCGTCCGCGAAGAGTGCCAGATGGGCCTTCTTGGGTTTCGGGATGTCACTTGTGTAAAGCGAGAACAGGAGTGGCGAAAGTACTGAGCCTTGTGGCACCCCTGCTTGGATCGGGTGAGGAGAAGAGTAATCTCCTTCTACACGATACCTAAAGGTTCTCCCCGAGAGGTAGTCTCGTATGATGTGCACGAGACGGTCCGGCACTTTGAGTTGGTAGAGCTTATAAATTAAGCCATTGTGCCAAACTTTGTCGAACGCTTCAGCTACGTCAAAGAAGAGTGCTCCAGTATGACATTTGTGTTTGCCTGATTTAACAAGGATGTGTTCAACAATGCGGTGCACTTGGTGAACACAAGAGTGTTTGGCTCGAAAACCAAACTGCTCATCTGGAAGAAGGTTATTATTCATAGTGAATGTTAGAAGTCGGGCATATATTATGCGCTCGTAAAGTTTTCCCAATGATTTGAGAAGACTTATAGGGCGATAAGAAGTGGGATCCTGCTTTGGCTTGCCAGGCTTCGGAATACCAATCCACTGGTGTGGAAATATGTTATTTGCTAGAGCCGCATTAAAAATTGCGGTCAAGAGGCACAGCAGAGGGATCGAGAATTGCTTAAGCACTCGATTGGTAATCCCGTCGGGACCTGGGGCCTTTCTAGGATGTAAGTCCTTGATCAAAGATTTCACTTCGTCTACGGTAACTGCCGGTAGCACGTCATTGCCGTCGTCCTCCCCATTTGCGGGGGGGCCGTCGGCGGAACGGACGGGTATCGCGGGTAAAGGAATTGCTGATCTACGTTCAACCTCGGCGTCGACCTCTGCGAGGTGGACTGGGACCAAATGATGATGCGATGCTGTAGGTTGTAGGTTAACCTACACCTAAATACCTAATACATATGACTTATCTATACCAATACCAACTTATGTGTAAAGCTGAAGAGTTTGTTTGTATTGCTTGCTTGATCCGATTTGAATAATTATTTCAGTGTTAGATAGCTCATTTATCGAAGGTTATACTTAATTAGGAAGTTCTAACGGTAACTCCTGTACGCGGGTGAAATTTCGCGTTAAAGCAAACAAACAAACTCTTTAGCTGTATATATTATGTATTTTTTTTTTTTTTAATAATTTATGTACACACAAACAATATGAGACAAGAAAAATAAGGATACAATTGCACATAGGTACAGCTTATTTCAATAGAAATTTCTTTCAGCTGACCCGCGACAGGAAACATTTAAATGCAGAAGAATATATCGTGTGTAGTTTATATATAAAAAATATATATATATATATGGACCACAAATACAACATTGTATATAATATACTACATACACTACTATATTATGAATATATACACATATACATACATAAATATATACTTAAGGTAAGGAAAGATAGTGTTCTTTTACACGTTTCTTGAATATGAGAATAGTTTTAGAAGAACGTATGTTAGGCGGAAGTAAATTCCATAGCCTTACAGCGTGAACTGTAAAGGAGTAGGAAAAGAAGTCTGTTTTGTGAGGAGGGAATTTAAGGAGTGACCGGAGATGAGATCTACAAGGAGCATCAGACGTGTGCATAAAGGAGAAACACTCCTGTAGATAAGACGGATAATTGGGATTGTGGAGGATGTTGAAAAGGAGACACAATATACGAGTATTCCTGCGAAGGCGGATAGGGAGCCACTTGAGATCCTTGCGGAAGCTGGAGACGTGGTCATATTTCTTAAGACCAAAAATGAAACGGATGCATAAATTTTGCAAGCGCTCAAGTTTATTTAATAGCTCCTCCGTAGCATCCAAGTAGCAGCAGTCAGCGTAGTCCAAAATGGGTTGTATGAGAGTTTGAGCGAGTGAGATTTTCGTATTCAGAGGTAAAAAGTTTTGGAGACATTTCAGTGACTGCAACGTATAATGGATCTTCTTGCTAACTTTCGCGACATGAGCTTTCCAGGAGAGATTGGAGTCCAGGGTTACGCCCAGATTTTTTACAGTATTCGTAAACTCAATGGCAACATCATCTAAAATCACTCCCGGAATGTGTGCACTGTTGAGTTGGTTTGTCATAAACTTGCTACCTATAATAATGGCCTGTGATTTGGCAGGATTTAGCTTCAAACCAAAAGACCTAGCCCAAAGGCTGATTGAACTCAGGTCATTATTCATATCAGCAATGGCAGATGCAATATCATCGCGGTTAAAGGATCTATAAAGTTGTAAATCGTCTGCATAGAGATGGAAGTGCGAGGATATTACTCTGGTAACTGAGTTGATAAAAACGGAAAAAAGTAAGGGAGAAAGAACGCCACCTTGAGGCACGCCCGCAAATAGTGACGTCCAATCAGAGTAAGAATCGCCATGGTGGACACACTGCGAACGTCCCCGAAGATATGAATTAAACCAGGAGATAGAGCTGGGGGAGCAATTAAGAGATGACAAAATACCAAGGAGGATGTCAAAGTTAACAGAGTTGAAGGCGCTACTAAAATCTAATAATATAAGGAGAGTAAGTGATTTGTTCTCCATAGCCCAACGAATATCATCAGTGACTCTGAGGAGAGCAGTGACTGTGCTATGACCAGTGCGGAATCCAGATTGATATGGGCTAAGGAGGTCATTCTTAGTAAGATAAGAAGATAGTTGATGATGGACTATATGTTCAAGAACTTTTGACAGATAGGGAAGAATTGAAATGGGGCGAAATTGGGATATTAAAGAAGGAGAAGGAACTTTAGGCAAAGGAATTATACGAGCAAGTTTCCAGGCAGAAGGGAAAGTAGAAGAATATAATGAATAATTAAAAATATGCGTGAGGACTGGAAGTATGGTGGAGAGAATGGGAATAATCATTCTTGAACATATACAGTCATTACCGGAACCAGAAGAGGAGATAGAAAGAAGAGATTTTTTGACATCCTCCTCAGTAACTGCCGATAAATCAAAAGCCGATATATTAGTAGAGACGAGAACTGTTACTTGACAGTTGATACTATTTTCCACCCGATGCGATGTTTTGCTTACTAGAGTTGGTATTATTTTGCACCCGATATCTCCTCGAGATGATAGGTAGCGCACTATTGCAACCGAGAGGACAGTCCTATATTGGTAACACGTAAAAAAAAATATTCATTGTGTTCGCGGACGGGATGCCAGTGCTCGCCCCCCCTCCAGAAAAAAGAGATAACTTCCACCTAGATGGACTTATATAGTGATAATTTTCATCGGCTTGGATGGGTAAGATATATATTTTTTATTATTTTGATTAATTTTGTAAAGTAGATCTACAATTTCGTCGACAATTAAATTCAATATCGTACTATTTATTATTCGATTTTTTTATACAATCACTATGTCATAATGATAAATAACTTTCTTGGACAATATACAATTTTTATGCTATGCTATCACATTTCATATACCTACGTCCAGTTAAGATTGTTTTTCAAAGGTAACTAGCAGAGTATTCTTGTTAACCCCTCGTGCTTAGCTAAAATGCTTGTGTTACGAGTGGGTTCACATCGGTAGTGCAATGAATAGGGAACGAACCGGCGACTACATGATCGCAAGTCCGTGTACTTAAATTAATTGAATCAACAATGGAACATGAGTGCCAAGTCACGCATGGGACTAGACAATGACTCATAAGGTATAACATACCTAAACATTAGGTAAGTATACAAACCTTATAGACATTTTTTTTTCTGCATGTGGAGTAACGCGGTTGGATACGACTGCTCGCACTAACATTTGCAGCCTTTTAAAATTTTAGAGACAATTGGACTTAGCGATTATGAATTAAATAGTTATATAGCGATTTATCAATTGAGAATTATATAGGTATATATAATTTATAATTATAAACATTTTTTATAAGATAAACTATCATACATATTGTCAAGAAAAATATAGTTAAAAATTTTAGACCGATGGCAATTTATTTGAAGTCCAATTATTGCCTGCTAAAACTTATCTTGACTGTCGTCGCATTTAAAGAAAACGAGAACCCTCATCATTATTTTTTTAAATTATATCACTGTCTGAAAATGGACGCTTCAATTGTTAAGTAATAAGTAGATATAAAGTTTCAAAATAGGCGATGATGAGTAAATTATTATTTTATTTCCTTTCATCATCATCATCATCAACAGCCCGTTTACGTCCACTGCTCAACATGGGCCTCCTCTTTACAGACCTTGGCAAGCCAGGATCGTCTTTATTTCCTTTATCTATTGATTTTTTTAATTCCTTGCTAGTTAGTAACTAATTTATAAAGCTGAAAAGTATGTTTGAACGCGCTAAACACAGTAACAACTGGTCCGATTAGAAAAATTATTTCCGTTTTAAAGGCCATTTATCGAGGAATGCTATAGGCTTTATTTTATTATTGAGTTCCCACGGGAACGGCTTTACACGGGTGAAACCGAGCGCGGGAAGCTAGTTAATTATAATCGTCTTAAGCATAAAGCGGACCTACATACCTATCTATATATATATAAATGAATGAATCCCTATTTCTCTTGGTCACGGCCGCGGCATCACGTGTGAACGGTTGGACCGATTTCACTCATTCTTTTTTTGTTGTGTTTGTTATTATCGGGAAAAGGTTCTAAAGAAAGAAAAAATTAAGAAATAAGCGCGGAAATTTAAAAATTCAAGAATATTTAACTACAATATTAAATTTTCTATAAAATCTTAGCGCTTTTGACAATAGAAACTTTTTAATGTAATCATAAAATATGGCGTTTGACATAACATTGCTTGCTGCTCTTAGTGCACACCACAGTTAGTTCAGAGACCACGTAATATTAAAAGTTCAATTTAATATAGAGTTTTAGATAAGAGAGGACAGCGTTTGTCGGGTCGCCTAGTCTACAATAAAATTCTGTGTAGGTATGCCGTGCCAATCGGAGTATTCTTCTTTCAGCAAGCTATTTTTAAACAGGCATAGTTTTGATGCTGAAACCTTTGGTGCTCAAAAATATTGTGCCGAACGAAAAGACTCTAGCTTTGAAAACCACATGTGAGATATTTGACGATTTATTATACGATATATTTTTTGAAATAAGTTACTTATACATATAAGCGTTGCTGTAATTTATATCGAACAAAAGAAATGACGTGTGCTGCATTAGACTTCCCTAATAAATATTTATATTATTCTGTTTTTATTTATTGTTATAGCGGCAACAGAAATAAATACATCATCTATAAATATTTCAACTATCTAGCTATCATATCAGTTCATGAGATATAGGTAGACTGGTGTCCGACAGACAGATATCCGAGTCTTTTTAATAGTGTCCCGTTTTAATACCCTTTGGGTATGGAACTCTAAAAAAAACTGAAAATATTTTCTTAAGTATTTTAATAAAATAAATAAAAAATTAAATTAATCATAGAAAAATATCGGAATTTCGGGCTAAGCTTAAATAAGCTCGAAAGCATATTATTATAAAGGGGAGACCCGTTTATAAGTGCCATCTTTCTTCTAACCGTAGATACCATACCACTCCAGGCGACAGCTCTCAAGCTTCCATTAAGCTGGGTACGCCATTAGTTGAGCATGACAACGAACTAGCTTAGTAATTCCTTAAGAATCTACTAGATGGCGCTAAGATATGTCTTTAGTACCACCATAGATGGCGCTGTTTACCACCCAACAAAACATTGAAACGAAATCAGCGAGCTTTTCTCTCCCACGCAAAGCTCAGTCGTAACTCGGTCCTAAGCGAACGATAACATTTTATTTTAGTATACATTGCTGCGTTGTAAAGAAAAAAAACAGAAACGATGTTAAAGGTGCAGTAATGTAAACAATTTATGTACTATGCTCAACGTTAGTTGCTTAACAGTAGTGTCGTGGTGAGTTGTAGTTGTGAACGCGGGACCGGCGGCAGCTACAGCCGGCAGTAGATTCGTGTTCGCTAACTGTGGCAGGTGGCACGCCGCACCACACAAACAACTTGCGCTCGCGATTATCTCCATTGTACAAAACACTTGTGCTCTCCGTTACCTGTTGTGAACTTAACCAACTGATAAGTTTTACTTAAGTTTATGTTAACATTACTTTAATATGTGAACTTATAAAAAGTGTCGTGAAGTGTTCCGAGAAATACCGGCTCTCTCAGTTATGTCGTCAAGTACATTTTAAGTGCAAAAATTATCTTGCTTTAAACAGGCAATGTTCACAAATACTGTATGTTACTGTTCATATTGAGTCATCTCCTGGAGAACCTCGGACTAAGTAACTAAGTAAGCATTTTATGTTTTTCTTTATTAACTTCTAATAAATACCTAATGGTATGTCCAATGTGTAACTGTTATGTTATTGAGATACTACACAAGATGATGAATGAACATCTAAGAGTATGATAACTTCTTATAATCGTGGCGGTCGTAGAATCACTCGTGTTGCGTGCGTGACCAAAGTAGTTTAGTTAGCTCTTGGAAATTATCAAATTAACCGGCTTTCTCATCGAGATCAGTGTATGGATGTGGCATGTTATGGTGATGTTTTAGTTGGACAATAATATAGCAGTGATGAAGGCCCGGCAGCGAGGCCACGGCCGAGTTGAATGGCCGGCGCGGCGGCCGTCGCGCTGTGCTTCCATCGCTGGTCGCACTTACCTCACCTTGGCAATAATCTAATTTGTTTCATAGCGGAACTGATTATACAGTAGTATCATGTAGGTGCTGTCTGAAGATCAAAATACGATTTAGGACTCTGACGAAGACGTCTTCTTCTTGATCATGTTTATGTCACTTTAATGCGATAATAATTTCGTGCCTGTGTTTTTGTTAAGCACAGGTCAAGCAATTATGAATAAGTAACCCTCATTTATTCAGTGCCCATCTACGATATTCCAACATTTTGTTAAGTAGGTAGGTACCTACATAAATAAAAATAATTTATTATTGAATAACCATTAGTGAATAAATGTCCTAGTCGCAGGTCAAAGATCATCAATTTAGAAATTATTTTAATAAAGTTCATAACCATAGGCCGTTTCCGTATTGTGGCCGTTTAAAAGAAAGTAGGTAGGTAGGTACCTAGGTAGTAAAACTTAAATTCGTAAAACACCTTTTCGCTAACAGTTAGAGGGCTCTCCCACGAACTAGTTTTGATACAGGGCTTCACGTGCTTGCTATGCTACTTTTCATAACGAATATGCCTAACTACATAGGTAGTTACATAAAACCTATTAGGTAATTTCCTTCTTTAAGCTCTGTAGTTTCATTGTCATTCTGTCTAGTACAGACCGATTTTAAAAGTTTAAAACGGGGTTAAATACCTACCTACCTATTGCACATCCACTTACACATTAGCAAAGGAAAAAAATAGGTTTTAATTGGGGGTGCAATTGAGGGTGCCGAAATAATTATGCCGTACCTATTGTAAGTTGTGATTGTGATTTGCCTACCTATTCTTTGTAGGTACCTATATTCTTTCTGTCCTTTATTTTGATATGCCTTCCTATACTGGGAAGACTTCACGGCACAGGGTAATCTAGTGTGGACTCTTGTGAATTAATAGGTATCTTCCTGACTTACTTACATGTTTATAAATTATAAACAAAGGAGGTACCTATATTTATAGTTTTGGTTATTCTTAAAGATATTAGTTATTTTATCGTTAGTAAACAGGTCCTTAAGAACTAAAAACTTAAATACCTTCCATATTTTTAAAATTGTTAATAAGGTATTATTAAAATACATATTTAATGAAATATCAAACATAAATGTAATATAAAATACCTTAATAAGGTTGATCTCCTCAGATATAGAGTTTGCATCTGTCCAACTGTTTTCATTAAATGCACCTAAGTCGGTCGGTACCTAGGTACCTATACCTCGTCCTCTCGTTATGAAGATCTCACTTCTCTTCTTCAGTCGGTATTAAAAATCTGTTTGACTCGTACCTGTGTCATTTAAAAATCTACCTACTTTTCGATCCTACCTAGAAGAATTAATAGGTACCATTAGAAATATTAAAAACATAAAATTAATATTAGTTTGCTGATTTGAGAATCAGAATATTATGTTTTATTGATACTAACATGTGCAATTTGAATCGCACGGCAGGTAGTTTGAAAACGTTTTACGCCAATTACTAAGCAATTAGTGCAACGACGCGACGTCTGATTTATGGCTCTCCAAACACAAAACAATATTGTTTTAGAGAATATACCCATAACATAACAATGCGAACGTGGCACTGAAAACTGCATAGATTTGTCAATTAACCTACTGGATGCTACGCCATAACAGTATCTCCATGGCTTGAACAATCCCGAAATTCGGAATAAAAATACCTAGGTATGTCGTTTTTTATCATCAAATATTTGAATAAACTGTTATGTGCTTATATTTGCTGTGTACGATAAGGCAATAAAATATTGGCAATTTAGTTTTTGAGTTGTATTTATAAACACATATGTAAGTAATGTTTGTTGCACAATTTTGTTTGTTTTCTGTGAGTTGTTGTCGAGTATAGCCGACAGGGCTCACTTGCGCATGTCGATTATGGCCGACATGGTGTTCAAAAGGTCCTTTTGCATACCTATATACGCTTATTTAGTACAAAAATTACATAATAACACTTGATTTTTTTCAAGTTGATTACTCTTTGACATATTATTCAATCTGTGATCTATCCTATAAACAAAAGTGCAGTTACCTACGCCTTTGTTGCATCTAATATGTGTTAAGTACCTACCTATATATTATTGAACATGAATAAATAAGAAAGTTTGTAGCGAATTTAAGTATTAAAATATTTAAAAGTGCGCTAGTCTGTGATATCAAGAACATTACTTTCCTTCATAAGTGAATGTCTTTGGTTAAATATCTCCTTAAAGCCTGTCTTTATTTTTTTTAACTAGTCTATCGACAGGACGCCGATATTTAAAGTATCCTTACATTCACATTTATTATAAAAACTATAATCACTTATCTATTACTCAAAAGCTTTTAAAAATGTATGTCAGGTTTAAGTGCCCTCCCTCTCCCCTAATACACTATAATATTTAATATCTCTTAGATTATGCTTATTACTTGCCACTGAGAAATAATCTCTATATTTATGCATATTTGTCCATACTTTAGCTCCCGAACAGAGCACACCTAGACTAAAAACAACAACCAGTGGTTCAACAAACGGCTGTCCTATGTTTTGATTGCTACGCATCCGGATATAACCAAACGAAGTTAGTTAGGTAGTTTAGTTTAGTTAGGCTGTTCAGGTGTTACAAATTAGAAGGCACCTAACCGGCTATTCTGACTTTTTATGACCAATCGCCTGGTCATAAAGATGTTATAGTAGGTAATTAAAAAATAAAAGTAGGTACAGTAAAATATTAGGTACTGTAGTTATTAATAAAGTAGATTACAACATTCTTAATAGTTTTAGAGTTTGGTTTAATTAGGTCGAATTTTTTAAAACTCAAATATAAATTATCAAAGAGTATTTCTGCCTTATATTACTGGATAAGCTAGCTAGCCAAAACCTGTCGACCCGACATACAGAGTCCACATGCAACATGTAAATTCGCATTCATAATAAAACCGTTTACAGTAAAGTTGTGAGTTCGTTCTGATAAATCCTACCATTAACTGAAATACGAACTCGCAACATCGAGTTACTACTGAATTTTAGTTCCATACTACATACTAATAATGCATTAAGAAGAATGCGGCCATCAAAGCTTACGACTCGTATCACATCATACGTATGCGATTTTTTTAGCGCGCTATAATAGATCGTATATAGGCAATGCGTAACTCCAATTGGTCATACGATGATGAGTAACCTTAAACCGTTACACCTATCCTTTTGGGAGATTTGAAATAGGCTTAAATCCATAACCTGTTTCTCTATGCCCCTATCAATCGCTCAAACAACGTGCTGCATTTGATGAGTACGGGAAGGCCGAATGCCTAATTAGAATCCCAATGTTCCAACCAAAACTACTCTAGCTGTAGATCCAGTCAACGTTGCAGAGGTCGAACTTAGAGCTGCGAATCCACTTCTAGTGATAGGTGTCCTTGCCGTTAAAGACCCCTCCACCAATTGGGAAGATGATAATAACAACGCGCTACCGGCAGCTACCGTAGATGAAGTGAAATCTTTGATCAAAGAAATAAATACGTCCTCGAAAGGCAGCAGGTCCTAACGGGATCACCAATTAAATGCTTAAAAACAATTCTCGATTCCTTTGCTTTGCCTCTTGACTCCAGCAAACGACATATTTTTATACGCTGTAATCAAGAGCCGCGTTGGCACATGTCACACCAGCCAATGTCATTGGTATTTCCAAGCCTGGCAAGCCAAGCAGGATCTCACTTCTTATCGTGCAATAACATTTCTCACATTATTAGTTACGCTTTACGAGCATAATCGCAATTAAACCTAATAGTGTGCAGGATTTATAGCGACATCTAGTAGTAGCTGCACAAAAACTCACAAGTAGCAGCGCCATCTAGAACCCTGGATACGAACTAACCTATATCGCGGAATACAAGTTTACAAGCCAATTAGAATATATACAAGTTGCTAAGCACAAACAATTGGCCGTCGGCTGCCGGGCATACCACCTTGCCGAGCAAATATCTTCATTACTGTTGAGGCACACCACCAACCGATCCTCTACAGATAACATAATACTATACTGTATTCTTCTTAGTATTGTTACGTCAAGAAAAACCAGTTCATCGTTTAATGTGTAGTAAGCATATAAGTAACGAAGATAACAATTTCCTGTCAAAGCCCCTCATTATAAATAATACCTACACCACGTCTTAATGCGATATTACTTCAACAGGAAGTCTTCTATCTATGAAAATCGATATATAAGCAATAACATGATCATTAGTAAATTTAATAAAAAAGATAGGACGTTCAAATATATTAGTTGCGATCGGTAGGTAGATAGGTAACTTGTATAGCTCCCTAAGTACCTTTTTTACTAGCTGGGCTCCGCAGTTTTGCCTGCGTTGGACTGGTATTCTGCTCCAGTGGGTCGTAGTATGATTGTTCCTATATGATCGTTCTTATATGTATATGTTCTAATTGACAGTTCCGTGCTGGTAAGTCATTTTACATATAATGTTCCTTCAAGAATACCGAGATACCCATGCGGCTTATTCAGAAACAAATTTTGTAGGACAAGAATGGGTCGTAATTCACCAGTTGTTCGTTTGGCTCGTCTGTACAATGATTTAACCAAAAAATTAAAAAAAGGCAAAAAAGGGATATTATATAATTTGTATATAATTTTGATGTATTATAATAATATTCTTGGCATTAAAATTGATATAGAAAGCGTAGTCGGGGGTGATATCTAAGAGGGTCAAGTGCCACTCGTCCTCCGAGAGATTTGTAAATCGCGGTCCTCTCAAGAACCTCGCCACTTCAAAAACCATCGAAAATCGACCCATCGAATATATTTCTTTATACTCCGATCGTTAACTTATTTCGAGTGTTCAATATAATCTTGGCCGGTGAAATTGGATTTTGATAAAGTTGTATTCTATTTTATAATAATAAAATATATAGATGTGAGCGTTTGTTACAAAGGCTTTGGTTATGATTTATTTTCTAGGAAAATGTTATTTAATTTATTTTATACAAAAAATTCTTGAAAGCACCCTTACTTAATATTGAAGCAAATACTAACGTAAGAGGACTCTAGGTAACATCACAGTTTGGCTGACCACACTTAAGGCGCATTCCTCGGGCGTGCGCGTCACATGCGGACGACGGCAAGGGTGACGGGGTCAGGAGCTCGGCGCTTCCGAAGTTCGCTCACAAGCTCGTGGAACGCGCACGGTCAGCCTTAAGAAATAATAAAAATAAATATAATATTTATAATCTAAAAAAAAAATACAATCGGCACCGACTGTATATTTTTTTTTTTCGGTTTGACTTACGTAGGTATCCATGAGGCTTTTGCTATTTCACCGGGCATAAAGGCGAGCAGAGCTCCAGCCTTAATTAATGGTTTAAAAACTACAAACTAAGCAACCTGCGCAAGAGGGCGCCCCCTGTGGGGCTTGGACCTAGGCTCAGGGCGGTCGCTAGCGATGAGATTTAGGTTATGACTTTTAGTATTTTACTGGTTATGACTTTTAGTATTTTAGGGGAGTGTTGTGCAACTGTCGCTCTATTTTACAGTTCGCGGGCCTCTCGGACTTCGGGTCTACAAGGGCATCGGATGGTTCTTTGCAAACTAAGGGTCAGGAGGACGAGAGGGGACGCGTCGCGTTCGCGGATGCACCCTTCTCCGGACGGTCGGATAGAGTGGTCTCTGTGTAGTGGTGCTAGTTTCTTGCAGTCTTCTTACTGCTAGTTGGTAAGTTGTTATCTCGTCGTCCGGGTCATCTAGGACGCCCCGAGACCGACGGTGTTTACGACGCTTTGTGGGCAGAGGCCTATAGTCGGATGCTGCAAAAACCAACGGGTTTGGGTGTTTCGCCGCGGATTCGAAGAAGCGTTCCGATGCCTCTTTCATCCACTGCTTGATGGAAGGCTGTTGGAGATCAGAATGTAAATTGCGATTACGAATGAACCACGGTGCCCCAGTGGCCCGTCGAGTGAATCTACTTTGAACAGTTTGTAGTCGGTACAAACTGCTAGAAAATATATTTTTCTCAACAGTTTTTAAATGTTACTGTAAAAGCTCGAACTACGGTAAATCCTTAGATTTAATAGTAAGTACCTATTAGGATTTACCGATTTGAGTTGGTAAATGTAAAGTTTTTCGGTAATGGTAGATATAATTTTTCGGATTTTACCATTAGAATTTAGTACGGTAGGTTCTCCCTTCGATTTCGGGCCGATTAATGTGGAGGGACGCCCTGGTCCTCCGGGCGTCCTTGGAACTGGCTTATTGCAACGGTACCATGGTAGGCTCATGTTCAGCAGTGGACATTGTACGGGCTGATGATGATGATGATGATGATGAAGAATGACGTCATTTGGCTCTTAAAAACTCAACCCATTCCTATGGACTACGATTTTGTATATCTTAATCCAGAAAACTTCCTTCAAAGACATTTAGCAGTTTAACGCCATACATTACACATACATACATCATAACAAACTTTCGCATTTAAACTGTAGTACATGAAAAATCACTACAAGACCGCTATAACGTGATTATGAACATTGAACCTTGGTACAGTAAGTACCACGCTTCTTCCCGTTTGTAAGCACAATTATTTCTGGCATCTGGCTAAATACACAACGTTTCATAAAACGAGGGCTTTTATGGCTGTAGTACTTCGTACTGTTGAAAATCATTTTTGAAAGGATTATTTCAACATCGCCTAAGGTGAACCTTCCGTCGAAGCTACCCTAATTAAGGAAATATTTTGGTTATTCGCATTATGATCCTTCCTCAACATTTCCCTTTGATACTTATTAGCATTTGTATCCTCCATTTTCATTTACTAGTAGGTACTTTCGTTCTTTCATGATAGCCGGCACGTATTGGTTATATTTGTGTTTCCAGTGAGTTCTTCTATATAATAGGGTATGTCTGATAATTATACTCAATAGATAAGATGTGGATAAATAATCAGAACAAGTATTATTGGGGCTGGAAACTTAGGTACGTTTTTACTTCGTAACGTTTGATGGCGTTTCCAAAAGAGTTTCATTGTAGTGTCTCCGTCCGTCTATACCTAATCTTTCATCTTTACAGCAGCGTAGGCAGTCGATGTAAATAATAAAAAGACTGTCACTAAGACCTTTATAATAATAGCCGAGGCAAAATATGAATTTAAAATTTTCTGTTTTTATTTTATTGACCAACAAACAAATAAAATAAAAACTGACACGAATAGGTAAAAAAGGTACAAATTACAATAAATACCATTAAGCCCCAGTTTGCCATTTTCTTTTCAATAAGACAAAATAATAATTTCTTCTTATATTTAATTGCACCATTAAGTGTATGTCCTGTAGTCCACTAAAGAAATTGAGAAAATTGCAAAACCACTAGCTTCTAAATTTTTTCATGTCAAAACGGGGTCAATTTTCTTAGCTTATCGGTACCATTTATTATAAAAACATAATAACCGAATGAAGGGGAGTATGCTTGTATGCTACGACACTATACATAAAGCTCTACCATACCATAGTTTTTCCTTATAATATTCGTGTTCACTGCATTCAACGAACCTCGCCACTAGTGATTATATTTTATGTTGAAATGTCACACTCTAATAAATTTAATGTGAGATGCAAATGTTGATGAATATCTTTATTTTGAGAGATTTTCTGTATATTGATATTCCCGTGTATTTATTATGCGTGCATTAATATCACAGTGCTCGGTAGTGATCTTACTTGTATATGCATATTATTCCGTGTTCAATGGATTTGAATCAGTTACATTATTGAAATTGATATAAGTAGCCTTTATAATGAAATTATTTCATCTTCTATATTCTTTTTAGATAAGTCTTCTTTTCGTTTTCTTGATATTTCGATCATCATGACTAATTGATCGAATGCAAATTGATCAAAAGTTAGCATAATTGAATAGGCTTTATTATGTCAGGTCGTAAAATGTTGTAGATATGCCCAAAGCGGCATATGATAACGTTAACGACGTCAACGTATGAATAACAAAAAGTGCGTTAAATTTACATCGGTTATTGGGATGGGAGTACAACGCTATGGGCTGTGATGGACACGATTCAATCTGGTAATCGGAAATGGGTATTGCTGCAACAAAGGTTCCATTGTCCTCTGGCGAGTCCACCGTCACCCGCGCGCCGCACCCGCCTCCGTCCGCGAATATTCATGCCAATATACAGCACTACGCATACCGAATGTGACATGTCCCTCACAATAAATACAGTCTATACGAACTGACAGGTGAATAAGCAATTTACTATGTAGCTAGTTTTACAGACAGCATTTTATATTCGACATATTATGTGGTATCTAAAAATTATATAGTCAAGCAGTATAAGCAGTCAACATTGTAAGAATATTAATAACATGGTTCGTGCTGACATATCTATTTTAGGGCCATCGTCGTGTAAAAATAAACACAAATCAAGTCCACTAAGAATTGTACTAAGCACATAAAAGTTAAGTAACATCCATTTAAATGATTGAAAAAAAACATTACATCTCGGCATGTGAGAGCGTTCTCATTTCTATGTCACAGTTCCACAAAAAGTGTCAGAAAAAAATGTCTTGGCACAACCGCTAAGAAAACTAAGCCTTTATTTATTTAATGTGGCGCTACCCAAGAATGCTAACTGGCGTTATTTTCGTAATTGAGAAGCTGGCTATGAGCTTTTCTACATTGTTTGTCTCTTTAAAAGTTTATTTCACTTACATAATAGGGCGAGAATGTGCTTAGTGCGAGCGCTAACTTAAGTGCTTAGTAGTTTAAGTAACGTTTTGCAAAACTGTTGGTCAGCAATAGGTAAGTTCGTTCCATACAGTCGGGACCGACATGAACTGTTTGCGGTCAGAAACTTCCTATATTTACAGCAATCGAAGTAATAATGTTGCTGCAGTTCGAATCTAAGGATTCTCGAAGTTTCGTTGTTATTTAATTCAACCTCTCGTTATGCGGGTGGATGAGTAACGCCTAGTCTGCGAAACGACGCCTGACGTACTCATTGTTGCGGAAATTTAGACAAATTTGCGACGATCGCGTTTCATTAACGGGCGTTTTAGTGCGAAAGGAGCACCGCTTTTAATTCACAAAGCGAGTGCGGCGCGAACGTAAAACAAAGTTTTAAAGGGGTTCTTCGTTAGTTGCTCACTCATACTGTAAGGAGATGTGCGGTAGGCTTGAAAAGCACCGATTTGGTTATGTTAATCTCGAGCCTTGTTTTCTGTTCCGTCTATTTTACATGGGACAATGTGCGGCTATGAATGTATTATACTTACACTGAAATTAGCAGTTCAATGTATGTGGTGGTATTATTTTACTAATCATAAATTGAAATTTCTAATCATTATAAATACGTAGTGAGAGCTTATAGGTTTCCAAAACGACCCATAATACTTACCTACCTAAAGAGTATAATCAATGCTGCTTACTAAAGCTCGTTATTTTGTAACTATATTTACTTTACTTAGTAGGTATGGGATGACACAAAGCGGGACGGAAACTACATTTTGAGGTACCGACCGTAATGAAACGTACTTACACACAGCGTAACATTCCATTATAACGAAGTAACTTTTAATCGAGTTCAAATTAATTTATTTCCTTGAAAGTATTCTCGTACTAAGTGCATATGGCAATGGAATGGAAACTGAATCCGCAGTAATCCGTACTTTCATTTAGTGTTTCATTCTGATTGATCTACTTACGGTGGTAAGTTGCGTGGGTTTGAGGTATTACTCAGAACTAGGTAGCCGAGTATATGTATACCTTTCTCTGTATTGAGAGATTGCAAAGATTAAAGGAAAATATTGTTAATATTATTATTATACGCCTCAATGGAATGATCATAAGAAGAAACTAGTACTTTAAAAATAAGGTTAGTAAATAATGTTCCGTGTTCTTAATTTAACCTATCCCCTATATCTATATCCAGCCTCTTACACCTTCATTTTATATTTAACCTTCAACTTGACCACTTAAAAAAATATATAAAACCATGAATATTAAAGAGAAATTCGGTATTTAGTAGAATGCATTAAATACCTATTAAAAGTAATACTTTCATAATTATGCATGTAAGATATAGAGTTTCCAAACACTGGAAACTGAATTTTGGAAGATAAAAAGTCTCTAATTTGTATAACAACTTAAATTATTACGTACGTAACACATGCAAAGTTTTCTCATAAATGTTCAAAGCTTATTTCATAGGATTACCTCAACTGTAAATAATTTGAAAATATGTCGCGAATTCGTCAAATAACACGGTAAACATACTTACTTATAAAGCAACGATGAGAAGATAAGCTTTTCGCTTCCTCTTTCCTTATACGACCAGCCCAGATGTGGAATTATCTCCCAGACAACGTGTTTCCATGCAAACTTGTATATAAATAAATATGTATGTAGACAAATGTGTGCAGCAGGTACTGACATCACAGAGTTTTCTATTAGATGGTATCCCTACAAGAAAGCACACGCAGATTTTTTTGTTTAAGACAAGTAGTACGGGAGTAGTATTAGGGTACTTATTAATACCCTGCGTCGCGGGGTCTTAAAATCACTAAATTCACGGGCACCCAGCAAATATATCCATACTTAAACAACTGTGGATCATACAAATAATTAATCGATCCCTAAACACCAAATATGCCGTGTGGTTTCCGGCTTAGAATAGACCACCCCATGTCTTCCCATGGGTGTCGTAAAAGGCGACTAAGGGACATATGGCTGATGGATGGGCAGCAGCATCTATTAGCTCTAGGTTTACATCTTACTGCGATCACCAATCCGTCTGCCAAGCGTGGTGATTATGGCAATATCCCTCTACGATCCTGGCTTGACAAGGTCTGTTAAGAGGAGGCCCATGTTCTGCAGTGGACTTAAACGGGCTGTTGATGAAACACTAAATCTGAGAAGCAACTAGCGTAACTCTTGAGCCACTAGTGCAGTCAATTATCCCATTTAGAACAATTTAGAACGTGGTTCACACAAATAATTGTCCCGGATGGAAATCAAGCCTCGAATCCCCAGTGTTTGGATTAGATTGAGATAATTACTCATAGATAAGTTACATTCTCCGCAGTATAATGTTATTTTAATGGTTTACTTGATGCTAAAAGTTATAATACCTCAGTCTCATCACCAGCGACCGCCCTGAGCCGAGGTCCAAGCCCCACAGGGACGCTCTCTTGCGCAGGTTGCTTAGTTTGTAGTTTTTAAACCATATATTAAGGCTGGAGCTCTGCTCGCCTTTATGCCCGGTGAAGTAGCAAAAGACTCGTGGCTAATTACGTATGTCCGTCTGAAAAAATTAAAACTTGTCGAATGTACGTTTTGCTATGAACTTATAGAATATTTTATCTCTAGGGTTTCGTACCCTAAAGGTAAAAACGGGACCCTATTACTAAGACTTCGCTGCCTGTGTGTCCATCTGTCTGTTACTAGGCTGTATCTCAAGAACCGCGATAGCTAGACAGTTTAAATTTTCACAAATTATGTATTTTTGTTTCTAAAAACAAATTTAAATAAATATTTAAGGGGTCCATACTAAAAACGGTTATATTATAGTGTAATGTTGTTTACTTAGTCAATGGTACGGCACCCGGCATTTGGCTGGTTTTTTTAATAGTTAATATATATATATATATATAGTGTAGATGTTAAAGTTCCGCGTTAGTTAAACAAGCAGTAGTTTTTTAACCTTTCCCCTTAAAACATTCTCAGTTAGATAATTGGTAAGATTGTGAGCAAGTGCAAACCCATTATAAGTATATTAAAGAATGCCTAGAGCGTGTCGAGCTCATAAGCCCATGTTTCCTTCAATATAAAAAGTAATACAGTTATTAAAACTGTGATTATAATGAAATCCTACCGCTCAATTTGTACTTAATATTTTTTATAACTTCATAAAGCACTCTTAGATTAAAATCTTTACTGAATGGAGGTAGTTAATGCAAGCTAATATTTTGTAAACGGCATTCAAAGTAGCAAATACCTGCTACTTCTCGTTGAGGTTTTCATGGTCCGACAAAAATATCTATGTAGGTAATTGAATTTTGAAAAAACTGATAGCTGTAGGTATATCGCGATCACTTCATAGTATAAAACAAAGTCCCTTGCCGCTGTCTGTCCGTCTCTATGTATGCTTAGATCTTTAAAAGTACGCAACAGATTTTGATGCGGTTTTTTAAAAATATATAGAGTGATTCAAGAGGATGGTTTATATGTATGAAACATGAGCATTGCACACGTGAGAAGCAGGAGCGGGTCGCTAGTAAGCTATATAGCGCGTTTTAAAGCGTATGAACTGGTGAAACGAGTATGAACAAAACTGTGGTAACTTGAACAAATATTACTTATATTAAGTCGGTGACCTATACTTTATATGTTATTAAGTGGTAAAAGTGATCGACGGAACCAACATAAAAGAGATTTTTAGTATAACGCCATGCCATAAATTGCACCTGCTTAAAATCAACGAAACGGTCTGCAGCGATATCCGCGCTCTATAGTTTTTTTTTGTAAACTCTCAGATATCAATATTATATATATGTAATTCGATGTCTTCTATTAAATTATGTCACGATAGTCAAAGAACATTAATTGCAAAGTTCTGATCCTGTTATGTACAGTCAACCAAAGAGATAGGTTTACACACTGGGAAACGCATTTTAAATTAATATGTTCACATATAAGAGAAAAGGTCATTGCTAGCAGTGAACTCTTTACCTTTAAAGAATTTCCCGCTGTCATACTTATATAAACATATTTATTTACATTCATTGATGCAGCTATCTTCTTGGTTGACTGTACGTACTAGCTGTGCCTCGCGGTTTTACCCACGTTAGTCTGCTCCAGTGGGTCGGAGCGAAATGTTTTGTAGACTATATGTTAATCGAACTTATGAACTATCCGCGTGCCACCTTTCAGCCAAATACGTTCAGTAGTTTTTGCATGAAAGAATAACATACATCAATCCAGCCATCCGCACATACTCACCAACTTTTGCTTTTTATGATTATTAGAGTTTTGGCATACAACTAGTAATCTTGTTAAACCGTCAAGGTAAGCTAAAATGCTTGTGTGCGCTCACATCGGTAGCGCAATGGGTGGGGATCGAACCGGCGATCACGTCATGATCGCAAGTCCGACGCCCTAGCTATTGAGCTTTTTACTAAAAGGATAAGGGCAGTATGCTTGTACACAGGTACAAGCATACTGCCCTTAGCAATATTATAAAGTGTCTAGTAGACACAGTGTCTACAAGACACTCGTGCTTAGTGATACATTTTAAGAGTAAATAGAAATTAATTTCAATAAACTTTTCAATTATTTTTCTCATTATAAAAACTATTTATAAAATAAAAAAGCTAGTAACCGGCTGGCTTTTGTTATTTATTTCAAAATGCAAAGTTGCCGGACGGTCGCCGGGGACAGGCAGTGCTCTAAGAATCCTTGTGTGATAACTGCTACTTTTTAATTAACGCTGCTATTATTACGTGACAAAAAATAACGATCTCACAATTTCCTCTCTCATACGGTTTCCGAGCTTGCGGATTGAGGCGCACTGTTATGAGCGTGAGAATTTTATGTGTATTTAATGCTAATGCCCTCCGCTCGCAGTTAAAGTGTAACGAATAAAAAAACAAATTAGCTAAAAAGTTCAGTATATTTTTTTCGGTATGGTTTTTTGTTATGAAGGTTGTAGGTATAGTAAACTGTACTGTGTGTGTGTTGGTTGGCGTGGTATAGTTTCAATTTCAAATTCGAAACATACAATAATAGTTAATTAGCAATTTATATGTGTAAGTAGATAAATTATTATTTTTTATTTTATATAATATATTATTGATTTGTTTTTTATATGAGTTGCAACTTTTTGTTCGAAGTATCTTTTTCATCAAACAACATCAAAAAGGTTATTTTTTTAGTAGCTAATAAAACATTTTTTATTGCTTCAAATAAATATGTTGTTAGCTATTAAATTAGATCTTTTGAATAAATATATGGTATCCGGTTTATACAGGGTGTCCGGTAATTAATGGATAACCTTAAAATGGGTCATGGTAAAACTAATGGCCATTCAGAAAAAAAATACAAATAAAAAAAAAATACAGTTGGTACCAAAGATATTATTTTTTTAATAATAATCGGTGTTTTTTGTTACCATATTTCACATTTTTATACACCACGGCCACAAATTAAGGAATTCTATCGGTTTTTTTTTTGTTATAGTAATTTACGTTAACTAAGCTGATAGATAGGCAATAAATAGTATGACTATTATTACACGGTTTTTTTTTTAAACAATTTGAATGTTTGTTCTGGGGAAAATTTGTGAAAAATATTCAATTTGACAAAGTTTGAGCAACCGTAACTTTAAAAAAAAGTATCCAGACACAAGTGACCAATTATTTTAAAATATTATGTGCTTCAAGCCAATTTCAAAATGGTATCATTCATTATTGTATCTAATGTAAATTCTGAATTATTGCTATTAGTGTAGAAAATGTGTGAATTTTGGATAAACAACAAAATTTGCAATATTGGAATATTTATTTACATTGAATGTACCTGACCATTCGGGGTTAATAAAAACATTAATAGACGTAAGTAATGAATAGTAATAATTAAATAAAGTCTCTTTAAAACCAGAAATATTTTAACAAATACAAATTGGCTTTGCAATAAATGTCGTGTGTGTAAGTCGTGTGACCGCCATACTAGCTACCTGCGCGCACCCTGCACCACCCGTCTTTTGTTCATGTTAGACAAAGAGGATATGAGTTGGATGAGTGCGAGCGAGATAGTAAATGTAAAAAAACCGGTAGGGGACTAACAGAACTTACAGGAACAGGGACTTAGACTTAGTGCGTCACTCGACTTGCTCGACTTCGCATGTGTTTATTTCGTTTCCGGTTGCAATTGTTGCTAGTTACTGTGAATCAGTGTTAAAACGACGACCTGGCTATTTTACTGGACTATTCGTTTTGTTTACCGATTTGGACTTGTTTTGTGTGGTGATATTTGCGACGACTTGGCTTGTAACTGGATTGTTTATTTTGTGAATCAACATGCCACGTGTTGAGTATACGCCACAAGAATATGCAAACATGCATTTTATTTATGGGGAATGCAGAGGCAATGGAAACGCAGCCGCAGCTCTTTATAGGGAAAGATACCCTAATGCGCGTCATCCAGATTACCGCGTATTTATAAGAGTCCACGGTTGTTACTCAGAAGGAAGAATCCCTGGTACTGGTGTTGGTGGTACTAGTGGTGGAAGAAGCGCTCGTGCTGATGTAGAAGACGTGGTACTTGAGGAAATTGCGCAAGATCCTTCAATTTCTACGCGATCAATAGCTCGACGCACGGGTATAGGGAAATCGACTGTGCATGATATCTTAAAAAAGAACAAATTTCACCCGTTCCACGTTACGCGCGTGCAGACCCTTCAACCAAGAGATTATAATGCAAGATTGCGTTTCTGCCGAAAAATGCTGGGGAAGATGGAAGCAGACCCGCAGTTTTTTAATAAAATTCTATGGAGTGATGAATCAACATTGAAAAGAGATGGCTACATGAATTTACACAATCTCCATAGCTGGCAACTAACGAACCCTCGTGCTATGCGTGAAGACAGGTCACAGTACCAATTTAAAATAAATTATTGGACTGGAATATTAAACGGAAAAATAATAGGCCCATTTGAATTACCGGGGAACCTAACTGGCCAAAGTTATTTAGAATTCCTTGAAAATGATCTTCCAAACTTATTGCAAGAGGTGCCCGAGGTGGAGAGAGAATCATATTGGTTGCAAAATGACGGCTGTCCTGCGCATTATGCTGTATCTGTTCGTGCATGGATGGATGGATGGATTGGCCGCGGGGCCAATTTTGTGGCCCCCACGTTCACCAGATCTAAATCCACTTGATTTTTTTTACTGGGGCTGTCTTAAGGAAGAAGTTTACGCAAAGCCGATCCGTTCCTTGGAAGATTTACGTAGCCGTGTCCGGGCAGCCGCATCGAAAATAAGCGATCGACGCTATACGCGACTGCTCAGGAGAGCATTCATTCGTAGATGTAGAGCCTGTATCAGAGTGGGTGGCAGACAATTTGAACATTTATTGTAATTAATAACGAATACAGTTTTACTAATGTCAAATGTTGTTTTTTATTAAACTCCAATGGTCAGGTACATTCAATGTAAATAAATATTCCAATATTGCAAATTTTGATGTTTATCCAAAATTCACACCTTTTCTACACAAATAGCCATAATTCAGAATTTACATTAGATACAATAATGAATGATACCATTTTGAAATTGGCTTGAAGCACATAATATTTTAAAATAATTGGTCACTTGTGTCTGGATACTTTTTTTTTAAGTTACGGTTGCTCAAACTTTGTCAAATTGAATATTTTTCACAAATTTTCCCCAGAACAAAGATTCAAGTTGTTTAAAAAAAAAACCGTGTAATAGTAGTCATACTATTTAGTACCTATCTATCAGCTCAGTTAACGTAAATTACTATAACAAAAAAAAACCGATAGAATTCCTTAATTTGTGGCCGTGGTGTATAAAAATGTGAAATAAGGTAACAAAAAACACCGATTATTATTAAAAAAATCATATCTTTGGTACCAACTGTATTTTTTTTTAATTTGTATTTTTTTTCTGAATGGTCATTAGTTTTACCATTACCCATTTTAAGGTTATCCATTAATTACCGGACACCCTGTATACAGTTATAGGAAATCCACACAATAACTTTTGGTAAGCTAGACAAATATGCATTTTATACACTCGTTTTTTTAACATTGACTTAAAAATAATAGTTAATAAATTTTAAATCGTTCCAACAGTAACTAAATTTTGTGTAAAAATAAAATTCAAGAAAAGCACTTTAAATTTATACATCTTTTCATTTTAGTGTGTGTTTACTAAGCTATAAACAGTGATGGTTGGTGCATAAGCAGTATTCCAGCATAATGCAATGCAACCTATTTTTCCTATGGCTCTAGTCTCTACGCGTTCCGCAGAATGATAACCAGCTCAGTACGTACTAAAAAGACCTGCTATCCACACAAAGATCGTCATAAAGTTTTATATTTTAACGTCGACGTCGCCTTCAGATTTTATAGGTACTTTTGTATGTACCTCAGTTTTGAGGTCACATTAAGCCGTCTTTAACTACACCTCTTCTACTGTTATCGTTCATACTCACATCTGGCCAACTAGGTGCATTTCTTTTCTTTAATAAAATAATCGTCCTTTTGTCATTTTTATGATTATTTATCACGTACTTTCCACATTTCCTCAGAGGAGCTTTTATTTTATACTCATGCAAAATTAGTGAATCATTTTTTAGTTTAACGAAATACTTTAAGCTGTGTATTCTTTAGATGGTTCACCGTAAATATCCCCGATGGCACATTATGGAGGAAATCCTTTGAATGATAGTGAAAAACGTATCAAAATTCGTTGATTTTTTGGAGAATGAAGCGACTTTTTCAAATGTTGAGTTACAAAATACGATAGGTATATATTGTTTAATTTTCATCTTATCCACATTTGATATAATAGTAAGCGATATCTAAAAGTATATGTGCAATTCAAACACGATCTTTGAATTTTAACTCTTCTAAAGTTAGGTTGTGTTCAAGAATACCTATTACTCAATAGATACGCTTCGATTCATCCAATTATAATGTTGATCTCCTGTTAGAATCCATCGAACTTTGCGTGGATTAAAATCAATATTACTACCTTAATCTTAGCTTACTCAAGTCACAGTGGCCGAAAGTTGGTAGGATTAACTCCTGTTGAAACTATTTCAAATCAACCCCCGAATGATTGTGGGAAGCGAACTTAGAATTCTACCGAACAACATGTAATCTGCAACGGTTCTTATTAGTTTCACTATTATACTGGCGGGAATATCGTATTAAACACTTTGTTTTATCTTAACAGTTGTGCAAGTATTACGAATATATCATATCATCTATTTAGATAATAAATTCGAAGCCGTTGACCTCTTCCTAGTAATTACGAGGGATCCAAATAAAACGACGGTATCGCGCTTCGGTTTAAGTCGAAAATAATAATGACAGTATAATTAGAGTGGCCTATAATAAACAATACAACGAACTAGTAATAATTCCCAGGCGAGTTGAAAAATGTTAAACTGTGGGCGGAGCTAAGCGGGCGCTCGGAGGTGAGCGTTCATATGGGATGCGTTACTCTTGGACTGATTGTTGCCGAGCCCGCCGCGGGCTACCTGCCTTAATTTGAGACTCAGAAATTGCTCATAATAATAAATGTACCTACTAATTTTCGAGGGAAAGAAAAAATCTTTCGGTAAAGTGGCTGGGAGAAGTGGGAGTACTCGGAACATATTACTCGATGAGTCAGACTTGAACCATTTCCTGCGACTCTATATGAGAGCTTTTTGAGATTATTTGGTATAGAGAATATGAAGTTAATGTTTTATTGAACAGCTTTATAAAGTCATACATACGTATGTCTTAAGTCCATGTGTGGGAAGCTACATAATGTGCTATTTGCGACCCTGTTTTTGGCTAGCTTCCAGCTAACTACTCGGATCCAAGTCATCTGTTAAGTTTATTTCAAAGATGTAGTGCTTAAAACATTTACATTTTATATTCAGAACTAACTATTGAATAGTACTGTATGCGCTGGTGTGATACATAATAATATTGTAGTACATTTAACTGTAATCTGTATTGTTAAAGATAAAAGCAGATTTCTCCTATAGTTTTCCAGAATAGTGCTGTTATTCGAAAGGCAACGTGTGAGCCAGTCTCGTTATCGCGGTAATGCACATTGAAAGCTTATCGTATCGAAGCGCGAAAAGTGCGGGCTGGGGCGCAGTGTGGCAAACTTTACGACATCCGTCCGGGGAGATACAGTTTGATCAATTTATACCATATTATATATATTTTACACATATAACACATTGTACATACAATTCGCTGCTAATGCCTGCGTATTATGTGTCTTCTAAGACACACAGCGTTGAGATGAAAGAAAGCTGATGTAAATTTGCCCTAAATTGTTTATCTATGGTTTAAAAACTTACCAAATTGTCCATGGTTTTATACCTGTCTCTCTTTTTCACCAGCGTGCGTCCCTTTCTTTTAGTGAAGGACGCTTGACACGAAGCTGTCAATGTCATAGCGTTTGTAAATTTTGCCGCGAGAAGATCGCAAAATTTTCAATAGTTTTAAAATTACAGAAATTTGTTATATTAAGTGAACACACAGCGTTTATTTAAGTTGTGAGAGTGTTTATTCTAAGTGATTCGTGTTTTCGTGATGAATCCGGACGAAATTACGCAGGTGAGTGTCGGAGGTGAACGAGTTTCAAATGTTGATGCTCCGGATGGAGATCAACATGCGAACAAATCGAAACCTGATGACTCGTCGTCATCATCATCATCTTCATCCTCGGAGGATGAGGAGGGCATAGCTTCACCTCCACCCAACAAAAGACGAAAAAATTCTAAGTACCGACAAGTCCAAACATGTTCGGACCCGCGTGTCGAGACACTTATTCAACAAGTGGGATTCATATCTAGTTATTTAACTAACTTGCCTTTTCTACCGACTAATCCTAGTCAGTTAGAACAATTGCCTGAACAACAGGAAAACGATCCGACCCCATCTACATCAATTTTTTTGCGAAATCCGACAACTTCACTATGTAAGCTCTCTTTAGGTGAACTTGGTACAGAGTTTGACGAAAAGACAATTATTCCACACGCTGACAAACATCGTTTACAAGAATTAGTTAACCTTCAGAAGTTTGATACCCCTTCTTGGAAGGGCATTCGTTACAAAAAAGCGTTACAATCTTGCATTGCTAGTCCTGGTTTTGTAGGTCTTAAAGTTAATGAAGAGTTGTGTCATTTTAATAAGACTAAAGATTTTTTAGCTCCAACTGAACAGTTATTAGCTGGTTTGTCTAACAACATTTTAGAACAGAGACAACTATTAAAGCTAGGTTTACAGGATTTGCTTGACTGGGCATCGGCAAACCCTAAAGATTTAAATATTAACACATTGTATGAAAAGGTTTCTTGTACTTTTGGTCCAGGGTCCCCTTCATATAAAAATTCTGAAACTGCTATGCAGATTGTGTGTGGTAAAAGAGCAGAGTGCATTGAAGTGAGGCGGGACCGTATTTTAAGAGAAATTGCAAATCAAAATTTGAAAGCTACATTACAAAATGTTCCACCGAGTCAGGAGTATCTATTTAGCCGAGAAGCTTTACACCCTATCATAGCTTCTTTAGGTGGATCTCAGGTTTGGCTGAATACTCCAGCTTACATTAAAGAGAAAAAAGCTTTTAACTCTTCATATGTTCAGAACAAAAAACATCATGGACCTTACAAAACTCAGAGTAAGGATTACAAGTTAGAAAAGAAAAAAATTAAGAAGATTCAGCCCTTTCGTAAACATTACACAACAAATAACACACCCCCCAACACCAATAATAAACACTTGTGACTATCAAACCAAATCTTTCAGTGGGGGTTGTCTAAAGGACCATGCTCATTTATGGCAGCAACGGGGAGCAAACAATTATATTTTAAAGTTAATAACAGGTGGCCGTATTCCATTTATAAAGAAACCTCCCCTTCGGTATTTAGACAATCATGTATTAAAAAAGTTTGCCACCCCGACAACAAAGGACATGACAGACATGATCCTTCAGTTAAAACAAAAGAAAATATTAGAGACACCGCCAGTTCTCAACCCGGGCTTTCTATGTCGAATGTTTTTAGTAAAAAAATCAGACGGAGGACAACGTCCCATCTTCGACCTCAGGGGTCTCAACACGTATGTGTCAGTGAAACATTTCCAGCTAATTTCACAAACAGATGTTGCAAATTTTTTGCAGACAAACGATTGGTTAGTGAAAATAGACATTCACCAGGCCTATTTTCACTTACCAATTGCAGAAACACACAGGAGGTTCCTCCGTGTGATTTACAACAACGAAGTGCTGCAGTTAACAGCCTTACCTTTTGGCCTATCATCGGCCCCAAAAATGTTTGCCACAGTAACCAACTGGATTGCGGAAATCCTACGAGTGCAAGGTTTCCGCATTATAGTCTATCTGGACGATTTTTTCCTGGTCAACCAGGATCGTACAGTACTGGTTTCTCAGGTTGCGGAAACTCTGAGAACATTGGAAATCTTAGGATGGCACATAAATTATCACAAGTCTGCTCTGGAACCCTCTCAGGAGGTAGAATATCTGGGCCTTGTATGGAACACTCAGCAAAACTGGGTAAAGCTTCCTTCCAAAAAGAGAATAAAAATCAAACTAATAATTTCCAAGATGTTGAACAATGGAAACTGTTCTCTGCGAGATGCTCAGAGTTTATTAGGTTTGCTGAACTTTGCAAATTACGCAGTGGCAGGAGGTCGACTACATTGTCGCAGAATGCAACTCTTTCTAAGATCATTCAACCAAAACAGACTGCGAGAAAAAAGAATTCTTCCTCTACCTGTTCAACAAGACCTAAGATGGTGGTTGATAGCCATAGATCACAGTTCAGTACCAATAGTCAAGAAAAGTGTGACTCACTTCTTGACTACAGATGCAGCAGACTCAGGGTGGGGAGCCCAATTAAACAGCATTTATTTATCGGGAAGATGGACTCCTTTCCAAGGACTATGGCATTCAAATATAAAAGAAATGTATGCTGTATTTGCAGCCATAAACAGTCAGCGGATGACTCTAAAGGGTGCACACATACTTATTCAGTCCGACAACAAGACTCTTGTTGCATACCTCAGAAACGAGGGGGGGACACATTCCCTTGCATTACTAAGGCTGACAACCAGGCTCCTAAAACTTGCAGAGCAGTTACATTTAACTCTCTCAGCCACTTATCTCCCGGGGAGTCTAAACGGAATTGCGGATCGCCTATCAAGGGGCCGCAAAGTACCAGAGTGGCATCTTCTACCCCAAGCCACGGAGGCTATATTCAGAGTGTGGGGCGTCCCAGACGTAGACCTATTCGCGTCAAGAGAAACGGCTGTCGTACCAAAGTACGTAACGTTAGATTCCAGAGACTGTTACGCAGATTTTTGCGACGCTTTCAGCCGACAATGGGACTATCAGCTAGGGTGGGCATTCCCCCCACCCAGCTTAATACCAAGAGTGCTGTCTCATTTAAACGGTGCGAGAGGAACGTTCATTCTGATAGCACCACAATGGACCAAATGCTTTTGGCTACCCGACCTGCGAGCGAGAGCCATAGCAGAGCCGCTTCCGATAAAGAACCTGCGGAAGGTATTAATAGATCGGAGCACAGGCAACTGCCCAGCCCAAGTGGACAAGTTGACCCTTCTTGCTTGGAAAATTGGGGGTGGGCTGACCAAGTCTCTAACTGGACTGTAGAGGAACAAAACTTGTTAAAGAGTAGTTGGCGGACATCTACTCTAACAACATATAAGGCCCCAATTAAAAGATGGTTATCTTGGTGTAACATTAATAAGATTAATCCTAAAACACCTGAGGGTGTACAAGTTGCTAGATTTTTGGCAAAACTATTTTTAGTAGACAAGCTAGCTTATAGAACTATACTCCTTCATAAGTCAGCTATCTCAACTTACTGTGCAACATCAGAGGTAGACATTACAAAACATTTTTTCATTCACCAAGTTTTAAAAGCCATTGCACTTGCTAAGCCAGCAGTACAAAAGCTACCAGTATGGGACACGGCAATACTATTTAACTGGCTAAAGACATCTGAAAACTCAGGGTCCCTGTTTGAAATAGCTAGGCGAACGGCATTAATACTATTGCTCGCCTCAGGTCGTAGAATCCATGATCTGACATTACTAGAGAACAGCCCTGATAATTATATTTCTACCGGAGATGAGATTAGTCTTTGGCCAAAGTTTGGTTCAAAAACAGATTCAAAGACTCACAGACAGTCAGGTTGGTTGTTGCGGAAGCACCCAGACCATCGTGTCTGCCCTATTAGACACATCCATAGCCTTATAGAAAAATCTGAAGATAGAAGAAGTACAGACAGGACTGTCACAAGTTTATTTATATCTCTATCAGGGATATTAAAACCTGCTTCAAGAACAATGATTGCAGGGTGGATACGTAGTATTTTTAAAGAAGCTAATATTGATGCCCCACCAGGCAGTATCAGGTCAGCTGTTGCCTCCAGAAGTTGGTTGGATAATAGACCTGTTCAAGAAATACTTGACAGAGGAAACTGGAAGAGTATTAAAACTTTTCAGAAATTTTATTGTCGTCCAGTAAACAAAATGGACAATAATAACTCAAATGTTGATTTATTGCAGTTAAATTTTTCTAATATTGATTAGATAAAGAGTGTATAATTTTTTATTTTGTGTATGATTTTGATTCAAATAACCTTTAATAAGGATAAGGGTTTTTTATTAAGAATTTTCATAGTTATTTTGTTATCTCTTTAATGGTTATATTGTTGATTTTTAAAGTTACCAACAGAGTAAGAAGTGTTATAATTGTTGTTACCTAAAGTGTGTTAATAAAACTGATTTATATTCTAAAAGAGTATTATAATTAATTCATCATAGCGTTTGTGTTTTATCACCAGCAGATACCAAACAGGTCTTCATCTCAACGCTGTGTGTCTTAGAAGACACATAATATGACTGTTTTGCATTCCAACAAAACAGGTATTATGTGTTGAATAAGACACACAGCGTTGCAGCAAGTCTCTTGCTGGTGAAGACTCTATGACATTGACAGCTTCGTGTCAAGCGTCCTTCACTAAAAGAAAGGGACGCACGCTGGTGAAAAAGAGAGACAGGTATAAAACCATGGACAATTTGGTAAGTTTTTAAACCATAGATAAACAATTTAGGGCAAATTTACATCAGCTTTCTTTCATCTCAACGCTGTGTGTCTTATTCAACACATAATACCTGTTTTGTTGGAATGCAAAACAGTCATATTATTGTCGTATAAAATTTGAGCTGGATGATTTCACTTAATAGGTGTACATAGAAGCTCACTGAATTTCGTAATTTGAGAGGATAATGACGCATAAGTAATTAGTTCCATGTTTGTTTACCGCTCGAACACAAAACTGTTACTGTGTAACAACAATAACAGCATGTGATTAATCGGTTTAGAGTACGTAAAATTAAATTATTTATATGTTATAATTATTGTCTTTTTGGTTCAATTTCGGCGAAATTAAAGCGAAATGCTAATGTCGAAAGGTGATATGATATGAGACAAAAAAAAAGACCAAGCATTCGTAAACCAGAAGGAAGTCATCGGTGTTACACACGGTTAGATGTAATATCCAGAATTTCCTTGGTCCTATTCCTCGGTTATTTCCGAATTTTCTTCAGGTTTCTAAAAAAAAAAACATCAAATAAGTATCTATTATGTGGTTTTACTAGAAATACGTATCTATTACCGAGGCCTATCCGAGTATATTTTATCAGCAATAATTCACGATATTGTGGCTGTGTGTAACAATTTCAATAGCCAGGTTGGGGTTCCACTTTAGAGGGAATTCTGTAGCGTCGCATTGAAATTCATAAAATGTATGTAGTTTGGGCGTCATTGCGTCATTTAGAGTTGCTACAAAGCCACTCATTCATGCAGTGAATCCCGACGAAATATTCACGTTCGGTTAGTCAAACGAATCGATGTATATCAGTTTAGTATGTGTCTACTCATTGAATGATGAAGAACGAGTACATAAGGTATGTATTCCATTTATTACATTGTGCATATTTTGTGTTCAATGTGTTCAATATCTATGGCTACACTCAGCTGAACGTCGCTTTATGTGTTAAGTAGCATATGAAATGAACGCTAATCGAGTCCCATTGAAAGTATTCACATTCCTTGTTGGGCCACACGCTTGACATGTCAACTCCACAGTTGTTAAGCTTGGAATTGATACACAGTACTACATACTATTTTAAATATAAGCCACACCACAGGGTTTAATGTTCTTTCGAAAAAACGATAGGTTTGTTTTTGAAAAAGTTTAATATTTAATTAAATTAATTTTATCCAGATTATTAAGGCCTAATAAATTGTATATAATAATTTATTAAAGTTACATAAACTTGTCTCTAATCATTTCTTATAGATACAATGAATAAAAGTAGGTATATGTACATAAGATTCATTAATGAATCATTACTATATATAATATTATAAATGTGAAAGTAACTCTGTCTGTCCGTCTGTCTGTCTGTCTGTTACGCAATCACGCCTTAACTACTGAAGCGATTTAAATGAAATTTGGTACAGATATAGTCTAGAGCCTGAGAAAGAACATAGGCTATATTTTATTATGAATTTCCCACGGGAAGGGGAGTTACGCGGGTGAAACCGCGCGCGGGAAGCTAGTATTTTATAAATGTGGCTTTTTATGGACACCACCCTGAGCGTCTAACATTTTGATTGGTAAATTATTAGGTACCTACTCCAGTTTCCGACCGGGTTGTATTATGTTGGTACCATATATTATTATAATGTTGATACACCTATAGACACAATTTGAAATGCAATAAAGTATTGAATATTCAAAATCATACATCTAACCTTACGAGTGCGTCATCTATCATGTCTCATTATTGTGATTCACTAAAGACTGTGTAGAGGCGTCACAAGACTTAGGCGTTGATTCAGTCAAAGATAAGCACTTACTACTATCTGACTATGTATTTGTGGGTTGTGATGTTGTTTCATGGAGGTTATTTAAGCGAGGGCTTCACAAGACAAGTCAAGTCCTGGTTAACAGTAAAAATATAGCTTTTACATTTTTGTTTTAAAAGGTTGCTTCTATTGATTTGAATATGTTATGTTATGTCTCATGTTCGTGATTTTTTTTAAATTAAATGAGGGCGTCCTAAGACTCATGCGCCGGTTCAGTAAAGTTTAACATTAGGTATCAGGGAGCCAAGGCAAACAACATTACAGTGGAGCGATCGCTTAGGTATAAATCGAAACCACTGTGTCGTACGAATCGGTTTTGGGCTAGCTAAAATGACTTATACTAAACAATTGCTATCTATTCGATTAATAACTAAAAATGTCGATAAGAACTGAATATGATCCCTTCTAAAGCCAGGACAAACAAAATTAAACCACAATAAAAATCAATCCTATTCGGTCGAAGACGTTTAAGAAACCACTTTTTAAGGTTCCTTACCCGAAGGTTAAAAACGGCTTATTACAAAGACTTCGCTGTCTGTCTGTCTGTCACCAGGCTGTATCTTAAGCATCGCAATAGCTGGACAAAAATAAAATAAATATTTAAGGGGGGCTCCCATACAACAAACGTGATTTTTTGTCCCATTTTTTTTGCTCGATATCAATAACGGCAACAGGTAGGCACTCGAAAATAGTACGGAACCCTTCGTGCGTGAGTTCGACTCGCATTTGGCTGGTTTTTTTTTTCGGATGGTCATTATGTAGGCAGAAGGCCTTTGATACTTGGGGCATAAAGGCAAGCAAAGCTCCAGCCTAAATAAATTGTTCAAAACTACAAACTAAGCAACCTGCACCAGAGGGCGTACCCTGTGGGGCTTGGACCTCGGCTAAGGGCGGTCGCTGGCGGGGGGATTCAGGGATTATGACGTTTAGTTTTTTAAAGGAGTTTTGTGCAACTATCGCCGTACGTCCCTCGGACTTAGGGGTCTTCGAGGGCATCGAAAAGTTCTTTGCAAAGACGTCGTGTGTCTGTTCTCAGCTTAGTTCTAAAATCATAACTACATCTAACCGTTTAACTTAGTGATGTTATGTCTCATGTTGGTGATTCTTTATAGATTGTGTGAGGGCGTCACAAGACTCACGCGCCGCATTAGTATGCGTGCTGGGAGCGCGTGTCGGCATGCGACGCCGTCCGTCCACTCGCGCCTCACACTGTTTATATCACCGATATAACGAATATTGATACAAGTAACACTCCAATGTCTCAACTATTTGAGTAGGTAATATTGTTACCATAGTTCTGCCTTTCCGTAGCCTAAAGCAACGTTAAATCAATATAATATAATAAATAAAAACATCAGTCCCTCACGTGTATCATTAAATTCAGTAGTCTTTATTAAATTTCCTATCATACGTAAAATATGGATTCCGGTCCGACGAAAGAAACGATTTTTATTGATTTTATAATGCTTGTATGAATGAAAATTTGCAGAACGGGAGACTAAATCTAGGGCAATATGTTCAAATATGTATCTTGTATCTCGACAATATTGCGATAGCACGTAAAGACTGAAAAACGGCGTCAAAATAGGTTAAAAAAAATACATCAGAATTTTCTCTATAATATAAAAGTAACCTATGTATTCATCATCTAATTGGCGACGAAAACTCTCATCCCATAGCAACCACATTTCCAAACCTATTCGCAACACTCAAAAGGATTTAAATACAGGCTTTATATTTAAACCATCTTGCCGCTAACGGCTCCATAATTGCCTCGCTTGTCGTTTGTCCTCTTCACAAAATAAAGCTATACGATTCTCACCAAAGATGTCCCTTTGATGTCATCTACATTATATTTATTTCCGTAATCACGGGAATTACTTAAAGAAATAAGATCATTCTGAAAAATAGAAAACATAACGCCTGGAGGAGTTTCTTAGAATAAATAATTTCTCTCTTCCTTTGTTTCATAAATCCTTTGTCGCTGCCTCAGAAATTTAGTTTTTTCTTTATTAAATCGCTTGTTATGCCTAACGATTTTATTGTGGCTAAACCGTAGTAAAAAATCTGTGAAGAGATTTCTTGCTCGGAACTGTAAAATCTCATTACCTCGATGCACATGGGAAATATTATACGTGGGAATGCGGATGATTGTGAAGTGACATTATCACGTCGACGAAGACTATTGGTGCAGCGTTATGACGCTTAGACTCATATAGTGTTTACAAGCGATATTATCGAGAAACCTTGTGTGATCTCAAGAAAACAAAGGAAAATGTGTGTTTATCGCGTGCAACCACGAGCGACGACGGAGCGCGGAACAGCGTAGGGTGCACATTGGTCTGGGTGACACCGGGGCCGCTACACCGCGGAGCTACGATGTCAATCGCGACTCCTCTTTTTACTTCCTGCTCAGACAATGGCGGGAAAATGTTTTGTACGTGTGGAGACGAGGTGGGGTGTGGGGTCAATAGTGGGAGCACTAATCTCTGTCGGGATCGTTCGGATTAATGGCTCGTATTGCCGTGTCTGTTGTTTGTTTCCACAATTCTTAGTTTCTCTCCCCTATTTGTTGGAAGTAACTTGGTCCGGTACATCTTGTGCGTTAAAACATATTTATTGTAACCACAGTAGAGTTTTCTTTTTTGTAACTATCTCTGAACTGAAATCGTAATACAATTATAGCGGAATAGGTGGGTAACGTTATTATAAAAACTTTTGATGGGACTCCTCTGAAGACGTCAACTCTCGTTAGATACGACTTCTGATATTATTAGACTAAAATTATTATATTTTTAAATTGGTCCTTATAACAAAATACCAATGTTTATTATATTGTAATAAATTTTTTTTTCTCCGAAAGGTAAGAACTGAATTTAAAAAAAAGCACAGTTAATGACGAATATAGACTTCTAAGACCGGAGAACGACTCTAGAATTTGAGTTCCATCCAGTGTTCATAATCTCGGATAAACGATCCCAATTATCACTGTCAAAATAGGTTAAGAAGTACTTCATTTACAAAGTTTCCGGGGTAAATTTACCACGACATTGAAAAACAATGAAATGAAAAGCCATCGAGCGGTCCGAGCGCACTTGACCGACTTGGAATGAACGCGTCGCTACTCCCACTGAGAATTTATCCTACGGCAAACTGAATTTTTGTTTAGCTGGAAATAAAAATAAAGGACTCAGTTTTGTGGTTTCTTTATTTAGACGTAGTTTGGTAATTGTTTTTGTACTTTGCGGTTGTATAGAGTGGAATTGTTTTTTTTTTTTGTAAATTTCATAGATACCTACCGGTGGCTATCAAAGCTTAGTTAGTTAAAACTAGTTGAGAGTATATTGTTAGTCAATTTGTGTCTACACGGAATGTGGTTTCTGTAGTAAATTATAATAAGTCCGCATTGTTTTTTCTTGTGAGTTTTCCGTTGAATGGGTCAGAAAGAAAAGAAAATATAATATTATGTAACTTATGTAATTATAATGGAATATTATATACTAACACAACTAGCTATTTATTCTATAATGTCACCCTATGTTTACAAATAAATAAAGCATTCTGATTCTGATTCTAAATCGGATTCTGATATATACCACAGCTATATTATTCTGTCATAGGTAACAAAAGGTAATATCAATACCGATGACATCAGTAGGTATAATATTTATTTGATATTTATATAGTGCTTGCTTTAATAGTAGTCATGAATTAAACTCATAAAAAATACTTTGATAACCCAACTAAACTTTCACAATTGCCACATACATGCAAAAAACAAGAGAAAATACTCAACAAAAATTAAACCGAAAACCGTGCAATATTTGAAACACTTAATAAAAAAAAAAACTAATATTTTATCTAATAAAACATTTTATAAATAAGCGAACAAAATTTACAAGGAAACAAAAAAAAAACTAAAGTAAAATCACCACACTATAACATAGACGCTACATAAACATTGTTATTTTACGAATAGAGGAAGCATCTACTTCCCAAGAACCTATAAAATCTTTCCTGTTTCTAATAAAACTACCTTCCCGATCGCGGTTTCACCCGCGTAACTCCCGTTCCCGTGGGAACTTCATAATGAAATAATGAAATTTATTCAGCACTTAGGTATTTACATACACTTGTACTTGTCAAAATTACACTGTATAAGACTAAATCACTAAAGTATCACTTAAGTAGCTAAAAACATTGTTATAATTATTTGATCTTACAGAATTTTTAATCAGTCTGTCCGTCTGTCGAGCGATAAATGACAAATGTACACATTAGGTATAGTAAGATGCCTTAAAGGTAACAGGTCTAAAATTAAAATTAACTTCAAAGAATCCGGCCAAAGTTTAAGCGACATCCACCTGAGGGCACCCTTAAGGGGTTAGGACCAACGCTCAGGGTGCCACTGGAGTAAAGAGTAGATTTACGAACAGTGGTGATGATCGCTGGCACGAGATCACAGTTCGGGGAATAAGCAACAACGCGGTCCTCGGCCATGCCGTCGAGGATCCTACCCTAGCTAACCTGCAACCTTTCACTAGCTACCTAAGTGGACGACCCGGAGAAGAAAGGAAGAAAGAAACTCCGAGATTATTTTTTTTGTCTCTTTTGCTCTGTTTCTTTTTTTTTATGTCAAGTCTCTTATCACAATCATGTAATATTGTACAATGTATATATGATGTAAGCGAATGCAAGCACAGTACCATTTATTGCCTGGTCAATTTATACCGACCAGGAGCTCAAAAAGACAAGAAAAAAAAAATTATACATTAAATACTATAATGTAGATATTAAAGTTTACTCAGGCACAACTCCTCCTCCTACAAAGAAACCTAATGGCGGATGCATTCACATACATTTACAATATGACAATTTACACAAGTTCAACCAAAGGATATACCTATAATAATAATTATAAACAATAGCAAGAATGAATTAACAAAACATAATTAAATATAGCCTATGTCATCCGGGGATAGTGTAGCTTCCAACGGTAAAATAATTTTTCAAATCGCTCCAGTAGTTTCAGAGCCTATTGAATACAAACAAACAATCAAATCCTTCCTCTTTATAATATTAGTATAGATCCTAGATTTCAGTCCATATGAATAGACAACTATAATCCATTAACATTATTTGACACTAACGCTTTCACTTTTTAAATTTAATGACTTGCAGATTTTCCAACCTCGTTCACTCCACGGATTTCACAGTAAAAGTTCGAAATCTACGAACCATTTTGTTTTCAAAAAAGTATTACTGTATTTTTCGAATGCATTGCGAAATGATGAGAGTTGTTTAAACTTAAAATTTTCACCCTGACGTCAGGTAGCTATCGTGAATGGTATACAGTGCATAGCTAAAAAAATGGCTTTTCTTTTTGTTTACGTTAAAAATCCAACCGAATCAAATTCACCTATTAGGGAGGGCGCTGGTACTAATTAAAATAAAATTGTTAAAACAGAAGCGGGTGCGCGCTCCCCCACACCAGACTAACTTTTAACGAGGATATATTTGGTTTCGACCAACCCTTTGGTGATTTTACTATAGAGTCTGACTGCAAATAACTCCTTAATTGACTTCAAACAACTTCTGATTTTGTGGATAGAATACCTCGCTTACTACCTCTTGTGTTACAATTTATTACTCGTCTGAATGTCAATAATAGAGTTGTATACATACCAGCACGAGCATAAATGCTTCTAGTAGCAGTAATATATCGTACGCTAGTAAAATATTGCATCCTTTTTTAGGTACATCTGTCGTCGTTCAACTGTTTGTTGTTAGGACAAATGTGTGACAATGTACGAAGTGTGTCGACTTGGGTTAGACTGTAAGTGGTGTGATTTGTTGCAGGAGTAGCGTGTGGCAGGCTGCGGCGTTGCGGCGGCGGGATGATGGACTGCCTGTGCCCCGCGCCGCGCACGCTGGCCTGCCGCGTCGTGCTGCTCGATGAAAGGGAGCTATTCCACGAAATACAGGTATAATACTATATGCCCCACATACTTAACGTACAGTTTATATAAATTATCATGGCGCCAAGAGATTATGGCGTACTTTATTATACGCGAACTTAACTTCGTTCGCGTATAATAATCACTATATATGAAGTATAAAACAAAGACGCTTTCTCTGTCCCTATATTCCGATATCCCTATGTCCCTATGTATGCTTAAATCTTTAAAACGTCGCAACGGATTTTGATGCGGTTTTTTTTAATAGATAGAGGGAGGAAGGTTTATATGTATAATACATCAGCATTGTACCCGTGCGGAGCCGGGCGGGTCGCTAGTAATTTAATAAGGGGCCAAATTTAACAATTAAAGTCCTGTCTGATATCGCGGACTAATAAGTACAGACAAAATATAATTTTATTATAAAATTAACTATCTATCTAAATCCCGTTAAAATCGGTGCAGCCATTACTGAGATTAGCTGGAACAAACAGACAGACGGACATTTTTTCAAATTGTTTTTTTAACATATATAATTCATGCCCGTAAAATTTCTTGGCATATCCTGGCCACCTGTAATGGGATTCGCTCTAGCATTCTCTCACTTTTATGTATACATCATCAATTCCGAAAAATACAATATTACCAATGGTACTTCACAAATACAAGTCTTTAAACACATTTACATAAATATTCCATTATAAATGCGGTTCACCACGCCGTCGTTTTTGTTCCATTTCTAAATTGATTATACGATTGTAGCGGAAATTGAGCGGGGAGTTTTTATAAATACAACCATAACCGCGGCGGACGTTCCAATACTCGCAGGTCTCAACGGATGTCGATAGTATTTTTCAATTCTCTGCTACTACGCGTGTACGTGAAACAAAGCGCGGATTTTTCCATTTTTCAAACCGCACTCTTGAAATGCAGCTATTCCGAGACGAACTATTTGAAGTACACCCAGGGGCTCAAGGAAGGTCTTTTATATGCGATGCTCGGGTCCAAGGTGCGGGCGATGAATTCACTGAATCGTACGTCGGCTCTATGAATATTAAATTCTATTTGACTCGCATTGTCGCCGCGTGGTGAATGTAAGAGTGGTTCGCGACGAGTGGACCGTGCCCACTTGGACTTGCACCATACCCCATCTAATAGTTTTCGTGTACAAGTACAGCAACATTCCGTCATAAAATAAAACTAACATATTAAGTTTCTCGGAAGTTACTAAGCTTTTCATAAGTCATTGTATTTCATGTAGCTACATAATACTCCGTCGTAACCGTAAACAGCCGAGGAATTTATGTCAAAATGCTTTGTTCGGTGTGTACAAGGACCCGCAACTTGTTTCTCAAACAAATTCTTAAGATATATTGGGCTAAAATTGTCCAATTCGGGTAAAGTGGAAACGATGAGAGTTCGACATTTCTCGCTAAATTGTATGGATATTTTATATAAATCACCGTCCTTCCGTAAGTTTTCCCTATCTACAAAGGAACATTTGTCAATTGTCTTCGTGGATCTAGTGAGGACTTTTATCTTGCCGAAGATAAAAATAAGTAGGATTTATTGCTACTATAATCGCCGTAAGTTGGATGCGAGGCAATCTAAACATAACCACTTATGTAAATGTTCAGTTCAAGTTTTAACCACAATAAAAGTTTAGAATTTTATGCCCATGAACCGCAACCTTTCCGCTTGTGGTCTGTTATTTGTAGGGATTATGCTTAAGTTGGATTATGGAAAATTATAGGTCAACAAGGCGTTTTGATGTTATCATAAGCAATCGTTAGACTTTACGAAAATCATCTCCTATTTCGATATCTACATGTTTGTTTTTTATTAAATTTCTGTGGCGTAGCGGTAAGAGCTTTGCTCTAAATTATGGATATCGTGGATTCAATGGTGCGTGGTGACTTTGGCATAGTACCGCCTCGAGGGAGACCCCTGTTCAGCGGTGGGCGTAATACAAGCTAATGATAATGATGGTTGTTTTTTATTTAAGTTTAACAAGTAAATATGAAGTAAAATTAAGAAATAATAATAAGTTGGGCTCGTTTTCTATAAGAACCGAATAATAATAAGGCATAAATGTAAAATTGTTCTAGATTTATGTACTGATAATTTATTTGATGAATCTGAGATAGCGAGTGTCGAGTTGCTAAAAGCAATAAGCATTTCTTTTGTTAGTACAATTGTGAGTCGACACGGACGTGGCATTTTATTTGGCTCAGATAGTAAAGGGGAAAACAAGGAATTGCACAGCAATTTATGAAGCGAGCCTAGTGTCGGCGGCAAGTGGTGCGGGCTCCGACGTGTATTGTCGCGGCGGCAAATTGACTCGGCGGCATTTCACGCTCCACTGCCTTGATGCACCACGTTCCTACTACTGCTTTATTGATGACGTCTTCATTGCGTCCCGTGACAATCTGGAGCACAATGGAGGAAGCAATTACCTGTCCATTTGGAGCCGACGATCACTAATTAACGTGCAGTCTAGTGGTGTGTTTTCCTATTGGGATTGCTGGTAGTTATTGCCCTATGTTAGGAAATAATGCGGTTAGATTTGGGTCGAGCATTTGCGATAATTGGAAGATGTGTTTGTGTTTATTTTAAATTTAACTATTTGGCTATGATATAGGTACATATATTGATGCTTAAATATAAAAATAAAATCTTTTTTAAAGCAACATGATACCGTAAACTTGTCTTGTCGTTAAACGATTTCATTTTGCCTTATTTGTAGCTCTTTTCTTTTTAAGCAGCGATATCGTCGGAAATACTATAATACCTCATAATTGACAGTTGCTAATAGGGTGTGATTTCATACGTCAAGAAATACTGTCTATTTTGTCTTGTAAAGGATTAAATGTTTATTTGCTACATTTGATATTCAACCTTATTAGCTATTGTAAAATACGAGGTATTGCATTATCAACGACAATATGCTGTTAGCTATTAGCAGCAGTTCTTTATTGTTGTAAGTACCTAAATAAAAATACTAATTAGTGAAAACACATGCCAAAAAAGTCACCAAGTTACGATTCGAATATTCTAACCGGAGGAAGTACAACTACGTTTGATATACCTTTTGATTATGTTATATACCTACTATACGTATATACTGAATTAGTAATTCATTCCATTCAACTAGAACAATGAATAAACCAGGGTATTGCATTGTTTTCATTTCTTGTATTTAGTGATGGGCTATAAGCAAATACCCTGGGTGCAAATATGTTTGTAAATTTCCATGTTACGAATGCGAACAGTCCGCCGCAAAATATGAAAACAATATCTAAGTACTATTCAATGATAGACTCCGTGGCGAAGCGGTGTAAGGCTAAGTGTAAGGTCTCGGAGGTCGTGAATTTGATTCCCACTCCGGAAAAAAAACCCTGAGCAAAATCGTAAGATTTTTTCCGGGTCTAGTTGGTTGAGAGACTGCCCTCTGTATATCGAAAAGCATGTTAACCCGTTGGTCCCGGTTGTCGTAACATCATCTATGATAATAGTATACCAGGTAACAGGCAGTCTCCAGGAGATCCCGCGGTGCCATACTGGCCGCGGGTGCCGTCGGTATTAGTTTCGGTCGTGGTATTAGTTTAGCATACCACGCTATGGAGAGGGCGAGTCCCACATATCCCACTGCCAGCGCGCGAATACGCTGCAGCGGCGCGGCGGTGGGAATGCGTCAAAGCATTTCCCCCCGGACAACAAAAAGAAAAAGGTAACAGGCAGTAGCGTTTAAAAGTGTATAAGTTGTACAAAATAATGGTCATCGATGATTCAGCAATAGATGATATAGGTACATAGGTACAGGTTTACTTAAACATACTTTTACGTTTGAATCAACTATCTTGATAAAATTAAGTAATTAAATGCAATTGTAGTATCGAAACTGTGTGCATATTGATGCAGTCGTGTACGGATGGCCCGCGGCTTGGATCGCGTGCACGTCGCCCTGTCTACCTCCGGCCCGCCACTGCTCCACCAGATTTTCAAATCGTTTGTTATTTTTCGAGCTTCGTACGCTGGAAGCAAAACGCTCTGTTATTAAATCATTTATTATTCAGCCCAACGAACTGTTTCGCAATTTTCCCACAAGCCCATGGAGCCTTCTACAGGCGAATGTACACTAGTGATATGTTATTTGAAACGCACGCAGGATTCTTAATTGCTACTGATTTTGGTTTTGTCTGATTACGTATATGGGTTTGGTTAGATTTATTAATATCCAGATTGTTGTCTTCGTTGTTAATAAAAATGTTTGAAGTAAATTAGCAGAGTTGAAGTAAAAGTATACAATTAACATAATGGAAAAAAGGGTTCCTAACGCTAAAAATTGCTAAGCAGTGCGGCATTCCGTTTGGAGTTATTGGGTTCTGAAATGATCAGAGGATCTAGACATTACTGTGGAGCGATTACTTTCTTATCGCAAACGCTTTGGCGGCCGAATCGTTTTTTGGGCTATATAGCACAAAAGGACTTATTTATACTCATCTATTGTTTTTTCTATCCTATCAATAGCTGTAAATGACGACAATACGTAATATTGATCGCTTCCAAAACTGTGATAAAGAAAGTTAAGTTAAATCTATTCTGTCGAAAATAAGTAAGAAGCCAATTGTTTAGGACCTCAGTATATCGTGCCAGAGGCGTCGCGATGTCGTTGACTTGTGACATGAAAACTTTCAAACAGGAACAACAAATAAAATCCACCCTGGAAAATCCCCGGGTACGCTCTCTGATAATTAAAAAAAACTCTTAAATCATGTTTAAAAAAATTGGAAATCATAAAAATAAACCCATTTGTTAAAAAAAAAATGTTTGTGTCTGCTCTGCAAATAAGAAAAATCAGAGAAATACAAAACGAATCATTATCCCATAGTGCCCTTTACTCTTAATCTTTGGGAAAAAATGTTAACTATCACTTTTGTATGGTGCGTGATCGTATCACGCGCACTGGACTCACGCAAGCTCGTGTGAGAGTCAGTTTCAAGCAGCTCGTTCCCGCAAACATGCTTATTAAACCGCCAGATTCAGCCACAATACTGTTTAGCTACCGGTAGACGTACTAAGTGGTAGTACGTCACTTCGTCGGGAGAATATTTAAATTACTTGCAAACTATCTCGCTCACACCTGATGCTAGTAGTCGATATCTTTTCCGCTGGCACACACTGATTAAACCCCATTTTTTACAAAATTGGAACTTGAATTTAAGTTGGTTGGGAATATTAAGTGCCCTCGTAGCACTAATACTATAATTATATTCCCTGCTACTGGTGTTACTGGTCCTACATCCATCGCGTGCGCATTAACCTAATTGTGCAAACCTGAGAATCGAGAAATGCTAATCAGAGATAGCCGGACTGCATTATCGCTCGCGATGCCATTGATTTCTAACAGACAGTTTTAAATTACTGGTCTGAGGCGGGTTCTAGTTTCATTTCTTTGCTCTCATCTCCGCGTCAGTTTTTTTTAGTTGATACGTGTATGACAAATGTTGTTTCATTATGTTTTACTATACAAGCTGTTTTAAATATAATTTAATAGGTAATTTAAATATTGTAATTTAATAATTTAAATAGGTTTTGGACCTAATAGGCAAAATTGAGGCGACTCAAGGTCACCCAAACTTACTAATATTAAGTGTATTTGGGACCTAAATGATTTATTATTACTATATTTTATAAAAAAAATGCCATAAACTCAAAAACTGCTGATCAGATACTCATGCAGTTTCACCAAACAAATTTTCACCAATAGTTAGAGTGATTCATGAGGAAGGTTTAGGTACATCATTTCTTAAGGTTTTGTGTAAATTTTGCTTTACGACACATCTTTGATTACTGTTTCGAATTTAAGGTAAAAAAAATCATTTCTTACACAAATTTTAGGCAAAAACAAGAAATCCTATAAAACATATCGTTCTAAATTAAGGAAACACAGAAAATCACTTTTTTAATTTAATTGTTACAGAAAACACGACAATAAATTAAGATTAAAATCATTCCTTCGTAAGCAAAACGAAATTGCAAGTAGACTGATGAGCTTAGAGTTTGCGCTTGTTTTCGCCAAATTAATTAAGAACGAGACACGCCCGATAAATTCAGGTAACAACGCCTCGTGTCAAATTCTAATGAATCTTTGTCATGGCAACTATTAAGTCTAATCTTAGAAATAAATTCGGCTACAATTGTTCCTAAGATACTCGAATTTTGGATTCATGAGTATCAGCCCGTATAACGTACACTGCTGAACATGGGCCTCTTCCCGGAATAGTCTGCCATAGTCGCCACACTTGGCAGGTGGGAAGGTGACCGCAATATTATATAGTAACAGACAGGGAAATGTTGCTGTCGGTTCTTTGTTATACGATTGTTGTTCGTAAGCGGTACTAACGGCTTAAGGTGGTGGCTTCCGAGGCACAGAGGGTAGTCTCTCAACCAACCAGACCCGGAATAAAATCTTAGAACTTAGACAGAAATTTGGCGTTCGGCGTGGGTATCGAACACGTGCACTCCGAGACTTAAAGCGATACTCACACCGCCATGCTACGGTTACCATCTACATTTTTTTAACAAAACAATTTGTCAACTTTGAATTTTGTGTCATCTTTTGACTAAGATTTAATTTATGGGTAATGTAATTAGTAATAAAATAAATAATATTTGAACAACAATTTTATCGTAAGAATGTCAAACATATTACCGCTAGACCAACGAGGGTGTTTGAGTTTATTATTGATTGATTAAAAATTCATGCATGAATCGTAAATTGATTTCAATAGCAAGCCATTTTATACGTTTAAAGCCGTTGTAGATCTACAACGACTTTTCTATAGGTTACAATAAAACATGTTATATAAATTATATGGGCACTTAAGTTATCTTGTAAAATAAAATGAAAGTGATATTGAGAATGGCGACTTTATTGCAAATATATTAGTCAGTATGACTGCTTTGATACAGGGAGAGTCTAAAATAATATACATTATATATTTTTAAGTAACATGAAGATTGTATATTATTATGGTAAAGATTTCATAAAAAATCACGGTGGTGTGCAAGAACAATACTTCAAGTATACACGTAGGGTCTCATGGTCGTGGTCTCTATTGCTATCGTAACAAAAATCATCGAAGTGACACCTGACATCCCCATCTAAACTTAGAGCCTCAAGTTCTTGCATACTGGAGTAAGTGTATTTAATTAGCATAATATGTATTACCTATTTAAAAAAATGTATATTGTAAAAATATTTAGGTACTAATAGGAGATTGTAATTTCCCACGCAGTTATGGTAGAGCCCCAATATGCGTAATTTCCAGACAAAAGCAAGATGAGCTTTGCCAAACTACATGAGCGCTATGGACACCCGTGCCAAGCCCATAAAACTTTGCAATGAACATATCCATTCACTGCAGATGACAGCATTAATGTGCTATAAACTGCGACTATAATAGAATGTAAGTAGTTGTTACCAGTTATTAACGGTATTGTTTGATTTTAGGACAACAACACGGGTCAAGCTTTGTTGGATGTGGTTTTCCGGCACCTGGACCTGTTAGAGACAGCTTATTTTGGACTTCGCTACGTCGACCAAGATAGTCAAACGGTACGTATTTTTTACAATACATCAAATAAATGACCTTGATCTACCTGATGTTAAGTGGCAGTTGTCCAAATGCAAGGACTACTGCTGCTGGTTAGCACAAGCCACCTTCCGTCAGCTCTGGCTATCTAACTAACGCATAGCAAGACACGTCAATCAATATTGTTAATTAATCGTTTTCGTTTCGTTTAATGGTTTTAAAAAAGACAACTTCCGCACTATGTAAATTAATCCCTGTGCCCCAGGGAAACTAACCTCATTAAGTGGTTGTAGCCCAATGGCTTAGACGTCGGACGTGTGATATTATGGTCGCCGGTTCGATCCCCCATTGCACTACCGACGTGAAACCACTCGCAACAAAAAGTTTAAGCTTAGCGCAAGGGGTTAACAAGAATACTAGTAGACAGCAAAACTCTGCTAGGAATTTTATATAAAAAAAAAAGAAGCAAACATCATGACTCAGAACAGTCAGAACAATTATCTATCTGTGTTTCACACAAATAATTGCCCGGGTGGGTATGGAGCTCTATCTAACCCTAACCCTAACACTATCAGAATCAACTACCGTAATCAGTAATCACTGAGCCATCGGTGCAGTCAGTTGGCTGAAGTATTTCGTAAGGTGGAGTTAATTCACGGGTCGAGCAGCTTATTAAGCTAAAACTATACTCTGACACTCGTAAATTTTCATTTTCATTATTAACTGATGTAATTTAAAAATAATCATCATCATGGGCATGGAGTTATCCACTTCTAATATTGTCATCGCATTAGGGCTCTTGATCTAAAAGTGTTCTATGGAGGAGTTCGCAAAAAAAAATTACCACATACATTACAAATGTTACAAATAAAAGTGGATCTGTCTACTAAATAGGATGACTTCAAAGCGAAAACATTAAGATCCGATAATCACAACACATGTATGCAATTAGGTATGTTTTAAAACAACATTGATACAAATAGATACCTACATCTCTCGTTTCGCTCGATAATGAGATGGTTATTCAATCTAGTTTTCAATAGACTCTGATTGTTCCTCTACTCGGTACTTCACAGTTTGCACAATGAATGCTTTGTGTGGTTTGCTTTATTTCGTTGTCGTGGATAAGTCGTCCCTCCCTTTTCCACTTTAAGGACGATTAGACTACAAAATGATGGAGGAACGGAGGATTGACTTATGTTCAATATAGGCACCCATAGTTTTGAGGGACAGTATGAGCAAACAAACTGTTTGTTTAACGTAGGTAACGTTAAACAAACAGTTTGAAAGAATCGCTCTTTTTTTTTGGTTAAGGTATAAAAATCAAACATATTCAGTCAAACATGAAGAATTTGGAGATCATGCTCCGCAACAATCCGCCGGTGTTCTCCTTGCTGTTAACCAGCAAGGGGAACACTATTTTTGTCTTGTTTTTTAATAACTTTCGTCGTCGTGTATTGACAGTAGATCACGAATAATATACATGATTTTTCACTTCTGCTGGTTCCCAGTTAAATCTACAAAATACTGTGTACCAACGATTGACCTAAATAAAGTTTTTATTTGTCAGGAAAACTATCGCGCCTATTACTTACTTGCCGGCGAGATCAAAAAGAAAATAAACAACATACATACTTCTTGAATAAACTTTTGTTTCTTCGTAATAGAGCAATTTTGTGCCGGATGATTTATACGAAATCGTAACCAAATTGGATTAGAAATGAAACCGTAATAAGTGTATGCTAAAAATGCAATTAAAAATCGCTACTATACTTATCTGAATATAGTTTCAAAGGTGTTGATAAAAAAATGCGTTTTTGATTGATGTGTTAACTATTTACTACTATTACTACCTATTGCCATAATAAATGCACTGTTGTCATACTTAGTATAACCGATCTTGACTTACACACACAATTTGATATATGCATACCTTCATATTTTATAGGACTATATTCAGTATCGCATTCCCAACAAAGATATAGACTTCTTATGTTTGTATGGAGATCCGGAAAGAAACAAAACTTAACTCCATACTAACTGAAAAAATCTGTCCTAGAATATTATATACCTACTTAAATTACTTGTGTTTGAGACACTAATTGACGCCTCTAAGAATCGCACAATTGTAATACACCACTTATAACTAGACTCTATAAAACGAATCGATAAAATCAAAAGAATATCAATATTTAGAGACGAAATAATATAATTTCTATTCAACACTTTAAATCTAGCACTCCGAAGCATAAAGTCGGATGTGCCCATTACACGTCAGGAACATTCGTCGTATTTGCCTTTATTGTAAACTGGCACTTACGACCAAATGCTTCTGAAGTATATATATACATCCAACCTTATGGTTGGATGTATATGACGAGGAAGGACGAGCATCGTTGTTTTAATAAGGTGTGACGTCATCATTGCTGACGTCACATTCATCAGGATGGTTCTCTATCGAGGGTTGTTGATCCATAGTAACAGCAAAACTCCATAATATGGTTTTCAAGTTTTATTCCAGTAAATTGAGGAGCTCCGTACAGTCCGGCAGCTCGAGCGAGACTGAATTGCAATCGGTCCGCCGGCCGTATTTATACTAAACGAGCGGCTCACAAACAGTAAACAATTTAGTTTGATAATTTTCAAACTATGTGAACAGATAATTATTTCTACAAATATTTCAACGATTTACAAATCATAATTTGATCCTGAATACTTATTTATTAGTCTAGTATTTTATGAACATATTTGTGTTTCTATCAAATCATGCATTGATTCACAATTTATTTATTTTGATGAGACGAGTAATTGTATTTATGTGTTTATCATTAATGAAGTGTTGTTGCTATGCTTATTTTATGTGGTTGCGCCGATACGGCCATTCTGACAGGCGGTGCGCGCTCTGCACCAGCCTCGTTGATTCTCGTCGCGTAATTGTACAATTTTATTTTATTATTTTGCATCTATGATTAAATCTAAGTTCTGTCCTTTGAGTATGTTATTATTTAGACGGACCATAAGTATCTCAACGAACGCGCTTTAGTGCTACCACCGGATCCAATACGCCCCAACTGAGAAGATCCGGCGAAACAAACTCAGTGGAGTTATTCTACTGCCGGTTTCAACGCGGCCTCATCGAGACGATCCGGCGAAACATACTCAGATAGGCATGTCCAAGAAGTTTTGGTCCAGTTACTTTTATTATTTAGTTGGTATTCACAATTCACCAATCGGTTGTCTTTATACGAATTTTATTTACGTTTTCATTAAAAAACAGATTAAATAATTTATTTAAAGACAGAACTGAATAAATATTTGGGAGTATTATTTTTATTATTACAGATAGTAATTTCTGTGTAAGTCTAGGAATATCAATGCTAATAAGGTGTTGGAAGTTCTCGACGAGTTCTCGGAGGTTCTCGTAGAGTTCTCGGAGGTTCTCGTAGGGTTCTCGGAGGTTCTCGTAGGGTTCTTCGCGAAATCTGCAATACTAGAAATAACTTTCTCTGAGTTGGGTATCTGTGAGCAACTTGTTGTTGTTATGCAAAAACATGCATTTCTATGTTAGTCTAGGAATATCAATGCTAATAAGGTGTGTAAGGTGTTGGAAGTTCTCGAAGAGTTCTCGGAGGTTCTCGTAGAGTTCTCGGAGGTTCTCGTAGGGTTCTCGTAGGGTTCTCGGAGGTTCTCGTAGGGTTCTCGGAGGTTCTCGTAGGGTTCTCGGAGGTTCTCGTAGGGTTCTCGGAGATTCTCGTAGGGGATGGAATGATGCTGTGCTCTGGGCGGTCCTGTTCGCCGTGGTACACAGAGGCTCTACTGGGAGTATGGAACTAGGTTGAAGGTGTTTATACACAGGTTCTAAAAGAGTTAAATTCAAGGTAATATTTTGTAAATATGTTCAACTCACAGTTTATTGTGGCAATGAATCTTCTTCACTTTGATCTCGTAGTTTTTGCTGAGGCAACCCGTCACTTGATGTGCTTGGTACGGGGCTCTATTTCTATTTCAGGTGATGGTAGTGGCTCATCTTCTGCCGATACGGTTACCTGATCACCAGGTTGTGATGCACGACGAAGTTTAAATTTAGGCTTACCTCCAGAACATAGCGCTCCGGAAAAACTGACCCCGGCAGGAGAACTCCACTCCTCAGCCGTCCGCACCACGAAAGAGGAAGCAAATTGCCTCGTGCGTATCGAAGGAATGTCAACAACAAAAGGGTGAAACCGCTCGCCGCACCCAGTCGTCCGGTGATGGAAGGGTGAAGGGGGCATCAGGTTATGTAGAACCTCCGCACACTCCCTGAAATGTAACCGATAAAAAACCGATAGGCAGGCCACTCGAGGCTCCGAAGACTTGCCTCCCACAAGTGAGCCATTGCCTATGACTCTTCGCTCGACACCCCAATGCATCCAGAGCATCCAGCTAATATCTGAAGATAGATAGAAAGATGTGAAGTACCGCCCCACCCTGGAGAGGAATGCCGTCAGGACCACCAGCCTTATTCACATCCAGAGTGCAAAGAATGTTTAAGTACCACTTTTTGCCGAATGTAGAAGTCCAATGGGTGGACTTTTACTAGCAGCATCTAGTTGTGAATTCTTAGTAAATAGAGATGCAAATAAGTCTGCTTTCTCCTTGGCGGTGTGAGCTAATGAACCGTTCGGCTCCTGCAGTGGCGGAAAAGAGGACCGACAGAAATAGGCTTCGACCGATTTGGCAAGAAACCAAAAAGCTTTACTCCCAGATGGGTAAGATGCTAGTGTGGCTCCAATGCGTCCAATATGGTCAAAGCGGGCCCTGCGTAGCGCACGTTTGCAAGACTTGGCAGCACCATTGAAGGCTCTCTTCAGCCTCCGAACATTTCGCGCTTTGCGGGCTCGAGCATCCGCCCACGCTCGGCAAGCAGAGTGCTTATGTGCTTCAGTACTATCACACTCAGCGCCGAACCATGAACGGGCCTTGTCTCGGAGTGAGACATCAGAAAATGGAACGAAATATTCCATAGTCTGGCATATCACCCCAGAAACAGCCTCCGCGCAGCAAGTTGGGTCGTCTGAAGAGAAGCATAAGCGCAGCCAAGGGTAAGACGCGAAGAAATACCGCATCCCATCCCAATCTCCTGACTTGTATCGCCATACTCGCCTAGTCCCCTTGAGATCGGGATCGGGTGGCGAGCAGACAGACACAGATTTCACCAGACAGTGGTCGGAGCCACCCAACGGCGAGGAAACCGCGACTTGACATGGGTCTGGATCAGTTGTCAGCAGAAGGTCCAAGCAACCAGCCGCATGGCCATCAATGTCGGGCACCCGTGTCAGTCCAGTCACCAGTTGGGAGGGACCAAGCGTCAGTGCGAATGCACACGCCAATCCCCCAGCATGGCCGGTGCTCCGGCATGGGCACAGCCACTCCTGGTGGTGGGCATTGAAGTCCCCCAGAACAACAAGCTGCGCCGATGGGCACCTGAGCTGAGCCAGTTCAGCCGAGTCCGAAAGATAGTGAAACAACCTGGTTGTCCCCATGTTGTCGGTGTGCGACTGATAGACACCAGCATAGTATCTGCTTCAAGCCAGTGTCCACCAGAACAGTGTCAACAATACAGAGAAACTGGAATCCTCAATGTTACGGAGACGCCGACAGCAGACGTCATCGCGAGCACACACGCAGGCGCCAGCGCGTGGCTTAAAACTGTGCTCCAGGGTGTACCCCGGGCGGCGCAAGCATGCTGCGTCAGCCGGACATCTGATTTGCGTCTCCATGAGGAACAGCAGATGTGGTTTTTCGGTCTCATGGTGGTGATGGACCGGTATGAGATCGGAGTGCAGACCTCGGATGTTAGAGAGGTGCATTTTTTTTTTTGATCATGAGCGACTTTTCGTGTTCGCCCTCTTCCCACAACTCTTGCATAAACGCTCGAACATTTGCTGATTCATTTGCATCATGTGCATGAAGAATTAAGGTGGCACCCCACCCATGGACGTATTCGGCATAGGTACATTGATCATCGGCTGTTGCCCCTGTTGCGTAGACCCCATTGCTTGAAGCCAAGGTTGAGTCGCAACAGGTCGTGATGAAGCAGTTCCAAGGATCACTTCGAGTCCCACTTCTGATGACGAGGAAGGACGAGCATCGTTGTTTTAATAAGGTGTGACGTCATCATTGCTGACGTCACATTCATCAGGATGGTTCTCTATCGAGGGTTGTTGATCCATAGTAACAGCAAAACTCCATAATATGGTTTTCAAGTTTTATTCCAGTAAATTGAGGAGCTCCGTACAGTCCGGCAGCTCGAGCGAGACTGAATTGCAATCGGTCCGCCGGCCGTATTTATACTAAACGAGCGGCTCACAAACAGTAAACAATTTAGTTTGATAATTTTCAAACTATGTGAACAGATAATTATTTCTACAAATATTTCAACGATTTACAAATCATAATTTGATCCTGAATACTTATTTATTAGTCTAGTATTTTATGAACATATTTGTGTTTCTATCAAATCATGCATTGATTCACAATTTATTTATTTTGATGAGACGAGTAATTGTATTTATGTGTTTATCATTAATGAAGTGTTGTTGCTATGCTTATTTTATGTGGTTGCGCCGATATATATATTAAGGTCTAAAAATATATTGCCACTTAAACATAAGTAATTTCGCTGACGAAATGCCTGTTACCGAAATGTGAAATCTCGCTGATATCGCAGCTTCATCACTAGTAGCAAATATGCTGACAGCGACTTTGGTACCTACCTACAATCGGTATTCCCAGACGTCAATCACCAGAGATAACAACCATACACAGTTAGTATTGCGATGGTTGTCAGCACGAACAAAGATACCTAGTGGTGAAACTTCATAGCCTGGCAAATTCGAATTGATGACAGCTTGGTTTGTAGAGGCGTTTACATTTTTTTTTAATCTTTAAATAAAACATTTTATGTTCTCTCATTTTTAGAACCTCTGGCATTTTGGCCAACTTGCTACTCTATTCTTACGCCACTTAAGACAGCACTGTTATGTATTGTGTAATAGGGATAACGACAAAAAAAAACTATTTGTTGTCCATACAAAAAATGACGAAGATACTGTTAAATTACATGTGATGTCACTTTTAGGTATAATTTTACCTAGGATTGACGTCACAAGCCTCACCTGAACTTTGATGCTCCTGATCTTTGTAAATTTATATTGATTTGATACATCGAAAAGTACGTGTCTAATATTGATTGATAATCTAGCGGACAGACCAAATAGTTTTTTTTTAACGTCACCCTTATTGTAGGCTTTTAAAGTCCTTAGATAGGACTTTCGTGGGGTAGCGGGATAGCGATTCCCGCTCCGGACAATAAATCTTTGTGTAAAATCAATGACTTCTTGCCGGGTCTGGTTGGTTAAGGGCACCCTCCGTGCCTCGAAAAACACACGTTAAACCTTTGGTCCTCATGGGTATGGTTATTGCATAATACAGCGGTCACCAACCCGCCTGCCCAGCGTGTTGACTATAGCAACACCCTCTTCAACGGAGACAGTGGACGTTATACGGACTGATGATTGAAATTCTTTACAGGCAACTTGGTAAAAAAATAATTAGCATACACTGAAAGTTGTAAATAAGGAGCTTTTCATTGTATACCTACTATAAAATAATTATTTTATTTAATTACCTACTTGCTTATAACAAACTAATGACTAGCAATTGTATTATTGCCGCCATTTTGGAAACTAACAGATGTCACAAACGATAATTAGTTCATTAATTTATACGATAGAAATTTCGAATGGATATGAATATTTTATTTTAATCATAACATTAAACTATCTATTTGGGAAAATCTGGTGTATGTAATAAATATCTCAACAAATAGGTAGGTAGAGTTATTTGCACCAATAATTATGCGGTTTAGGGCCGATATTTCAATCGTCGCGTCAGTTAAAAGTTGTCAGAGGAATAAATTTTTAATTTTGACAGAACGGCAATACAATATCTGTCAAAATTTTAAATTTATTCCTCTGACAACTTTTAACTGACGATTGAAAAATCGGGCCTTAGTCACGTTGCTGTCGTAATAAAATACTGTCTACTACTAATATATCAAGTTTTATCGTTTCCAAATAACATTTACTTTAAGTCCTAACATTATGTTGCGATTAAGTCACCAAAATTGTGACACTGAATTAATTGATTGTTACTTGGAGGTTCTTTACATATGTAGTCCTAATTATCTATTTGTTTCATATTTTATAGTGCTTATTTCAAAGAAATCTTTCAGCAGACCCGAAACAAGATATAAGAAAAATAAGAGTAATACCTTACTACCTTACCTAGTGTGTGTAGATCTAAAATATAAGGTAAAATATAACAGTTACATTTATACATAAATATGTTTTTGTACAAAAAATAATAAATAAATAAATACGGATTTATCTATCACAAAGTAGGCAATAATTATACTTCAACACATTGCAAAGGCGACACGCTTCGTCTATTACCTATAAATTGATTTAACTTTAACCGCTTCAAACTGCTCGTTGGAAGATATGAAATTGATACAAGCCTATTATCCTATGTTCATTCCATTGCAAGAATCGATTACTTTTATGTATCCATTTATTTTGATGGTTTCTGTTCAGCACTGGTTGGATTCTGGCAAACGGCTGCGGCGTCAGCTCCGCGGCTCCGATCCACATACATTCTACTTTGGAGTGAAATTCTACGCAGCAGACCCGTGCAAGCTTTTGGAAGAAATTACAAGGTAAGTGTTTTTACAGTATAGATATTAAGTCTTCAAATACCATATAGAGGAAAAGATTGATTGTTTGCAATGCATAAATTCAATAACTTGTTTTTGAACTGTTTTTAGGGTTCCGTAGCCAAATGAAAAACGGAACCCTTATGGATTCGTCATGTCTGTCTGTCTGTCTCTCCGTCCGTATGTCACAGCCACTTTTTCCGAAACTATAAGAACTGTTGAAACTTGGTAAGTAGATGTATTCTGTGAACCGCATTAAGATTTTCACACAAAAATAGAAAAAAAAACAATAAATTTTGGGCGTTCCCCATACTTAGAAATGAAAGTCAACATTTTTTTTTCATCAAACCCGTACTTGTCGGTTATCTATGGACAGGTCTTGAAAAATAAGGTTTCTAATATCATTTTTTTCTAAACTGAATAGTTTGCGTGAGAGACACTTCCAAAGTGGTAAAATGTGTGTGTCCCCCCCCTGTAACTTGTAAAATAAGAGAATGATAAAACTAAAAAAAATATATGATGTCCATTACCATGAAAACTTCCACCGAAAATTGGTTTGAACGAGATCTAGTAAGTAGTTTTTTTTAATACGTCATAAATCGTTAATATAAAAATAAAATAAAAACCATTTAATTTCTTTAACATACGCCATTTTATTGGCAATTGGCACTTGAAACTGGAACGGAACCCTTCGTGCGCGAGTCTGATTCGCACTTGGCCGGTTTTTTTTTTGTTTAGGTACCGTTCGCTTCGTTACATACTACAGCTATAATACTGTTGATCAATCAACTTGCAAATATAAAGGTACTAAGTAAGTAGGTTCGCCAGTAAACAAGAATCTATGGGTAAATTTTTTTAAACGAACACATTTATATTTTGACATCTTTTGTATGTCAAATTTAGAATTTATTCCTCTGATAATATACCTATGATTTTATTTTAACCAATTTATCACGAGAGTTCTATATTTCGTAAACGTATGTTTGGAGACGAATGACAATTCCGATGAAGTACCTCACGACGTACCGACCCATATTCTGGCCATTTATAATATAATTGTTTTCTATAGCTGTCAATATTGCTTACGTTTTGTTGTACTGGGTCCATCATAATACTTCATTGTAGCCAATAAAAAATGGTAAAATTTACATTCGTTACAAATTGACATAACCTATCGGGCTAAAAATTAAGCACCGTTTGCAAATATAAAATGTTACAGCGCTTTCTATCGGCCTGAAAAAAACAAAAGGCCTTTATGCAGAGTTGATATTTGCGTATCAAAACCAGATGTTCCTCTACCCGCATTGTGAAAGTAAAGCCTGTTTCTATCTATCAAACATTTTTATTGAAATTCATACGTAAAAAAACTAAAACCTGACTACAGCAAAACAACAAATTTCTATAAAACAAGTTAGGTGTATATAGATTTAGAACTTTATAGGTATATTAAAATAAAAACTTTTGCATTGAATGTTTGCTACAAAATAAGGTATAATATCTATACCTAATTATGTATTGACTATAATTTTCTTAATAAATAATTTGTATCCACATCATTACCCTAAGGCCTGAATCAAATAATTTCCCATGACCCAGAAACTATCTTAGTGGCACAACCCCTTGATAATAGATTTTTATAACCAGTATCTTTAAGATAAACTTTTGAATATTTTAACGAAATCGAATTAAATTCGATTTCGTTAAAATATTCAAAAGTTTATAAAGTAAATTAAAACTACATAGATAATAGTTAATTAGATAATTATATAAAAATACATAAAATGTTAATAATTGTCTCCCAATTAAAAAAAGCAACTTAGAAACTAGCTCCGTAATATTATTTTTCCCATAAATTATGTGTTTTCAGAGATAATAAAACGTGTTACCTAAATACTGTGGGATCTATCTTATGAGTATTTATGTATCCAAATTCTAATGATTATTCATTTATGTGTAAGTTTAATACAAAAAGTTTTTCGTTCTCATACAAATGCCCTCATTAGAGAATGAAAACATCGAATATTGTTTCCGAAGCAAAACACCTTAGTCGCAAACAAGCCCATTCTATATTCGAAAGCGGTTTTTAATAAACTGGAGTTACTACGAGTGTATTGCGAAGTCATAACTTTTATAAGTTGAAGTATTTTTAATATAAGCAACTCAATATTTTAATATAACTATCAATTGAAGTGGTTATGACAATTATATATGAAAATCTTAAATAAATTTTCTCTGTTAGTACATAATTTTTGATCATAATAACCTGAGATAAATTAGTTAGACTTTTTTCTCCTTGTTTACCAGCATTTCTCCATAACAAATACATGCATATGTATATACATATGTGTAAAGTAATGTGAAATATTTTGTCATATTTCTCAAATACCATTTGTAAAAGCACGGCACCTGTCTCCCTTAAGTATAAAGTCCAGGTGAGGTAGAAAATCGCTGACGTAGCGCACATTCAGAAAACAGATGTGTTTAAGAGACACTTACTACCACATCTCGCTCGCTGCTGAATTAATGTAATATGCCGATATATATATTATATAATATTTAAATAACATGAATGTTATTCAGAAGGTATATACACCTATCTAAACAAATATATATAAATTAGGTGTCTATTTGTAATGTTAAAGTAACACTTTTTGATAAAAGTTTTAAGTACACGCTATAACCAAAAAACTTTTTCTTTTTCTTTTTGTCGTAATAATTATTAAGTGTGTGTTTATAAGTCTAAGTTTATAAGTCTTTTTTGATAAGTCATTGTATGTACAGGCCTAAATACAACCTTATGTTAAATATGTGTGGTCAGTGTTTATATGCGAAACAGACAAAATGATTTTAATGGACTTATATGAAATTAATGAAATTTCATTAGGAGATTGTTTATAAGTACCAACATTTAGTATACTATTATATTATAATAAGTAAAAATCAATAGGTACATGGGTAAAATGGCGAGGGCGACGCAAGTTTCACGTAAATGTCGAGTAATGCGATTCATGTGGGTACGTATATCGCATCTACACACATTACCGTCACAGCTTTGATGGAAAACCACATTAATAAATATCGTTCTGTATAATTTGTTAATGTTCAACCATTAATTTGATTTTCACATGCAGTTAGTGGTTCTGCTGGAACTCATTATAATAACAAATTTGGTTACCCGTTACATATGTTATATGTTTGCAGTGGTGACCGTTTGTTCAACGGGCGTCGATCAATAGTCATTAAAATATTTGTAATTGAAATAGATTCAAATATTAATTAAAAATTTAACTAATGTATATACGAAAGTTATTAAATACTTACCGTTTACATAATATGTTACACTAAATAAGCTGATAACACATGTAAGAGTGACGTGACATTGGGCGTGTGTGTTTGCGATCAGTGAAAAACAGTGTGTGTGTGATGCGGACGGTGCGTCTCGCCGCATTGAAGGTAGCGGCGCGGTTGACGGAGGGCGAGCTCGGCGCTCGCTACGATCACACGCTCAAGGAACGTCTTCCCCCATTGTGGGGTCAGCTTAAGTCTGGATTATGTCTGTGCGCGAATCACAAAAAAGTTAAATGGTATAGGTTTTTAGTATACCTTTTTTTACTTACCTAATGGTTAAAAAAATCAGGTGCGATACGGTCAGTCAGCTATTTAGTAAATTGTTTTCAAATATTAAAGTAATTTTACCAACATTTTATTAATTTATTATGTATAATAATGTACTTTTAAATATATATGCACAAAAACACGACTTTCGTTTACGTTCTCAGAAACGGTAAGTACGCCGTCAATTTAACAAACCATGAAAAAGTTATAAGTACGGTTATGTAGGGGCTGGTCAGGGAGGGGTTTCGGCCAATGTTCCCACATACACAAGATAAAGCTCAGATATAGAGGGACATAATTAGTGTAACATTGTTAGGTCAGTGGACATTAGTTTCACGTACATTAGTGCAGAGTGCTACGTAGGTATGGAAGCCACTTCTTAACTACATTAACCGTAATAACATACTCGGCACAGGCTGTAAACATAATTGTGCTAATCACCCTGTGGCATAGTCTTACCATGATGTTCACATTAAAGCAATAAATGCTGAGTCTGTGTTTATGTCTTAATAAAATCCATACCCCAAATAGTAAGTAAATCTCATCAATTTTAGGAAGACTTAGAGTGGACCAGTGTTTCCCAAACAGTCTTCTGCCAAGGCCCGGTATTTTTTACAATTCCCCTTCGTGAGCTTTTAAGCCCAAGCTGGTTCCTTATGGTAAATAATATACGTTTAATAATGTCAAAAATGTTTTATTAACGATTATTTACGAAGCGTTAATGGTTGTATTATCAAAAATAGTTGAGGGAATGTTACTACCCGGCAATTAAAAAACGCTGGAGTAGACTGTATGCTGTCAATATCTCCTGGAAAATGATTTAAATATTTTTTAGAAACTAGGATTTTTCGAATCCCAACAGTAGTTACCGAGACTAGCGCGTTTAAGCAAACAAATAAAGAAACACACAAACCTTTGTTATAGTTTTAATATTAAACTAATGTAAAATAAATAAACTTGGATTTTGAGTTCATGAATATAATAATATTTTACATTTTTATGGTCTACCTGACCTCAGAGCACTTGGCAGTTTACAGTCGTCGTGCTACTTGAACTTCAAGCCATTTTTAACCCATCATTGTGTAAAATTCTAGCTCATAATTATTTTCTGAGTATCCTCCACTAAAAATACTGAAGTATATACCTTCTTAATTAAAAAACATATTGTCGACATTAGCCTAGCATTATAAAGAAACTCGTAAGTACGTGTCTGCACTATCTTTATGCTGTCGAGCTCATAAACTAGCATACCTGGCTCAAATGAAAGGAGCACAGTCGTAATAACCCTCCACAGTCAATGTCGGAGTATAAACTCAAGAATTTTATTTCATTGACTGTTTTAATTGGATAGTTAAGTATAAACCCTTAAAATATAAAAAAGTGGTCTTGCCGTTCCATTTCATTCGTCAATTACGAAAACAAGGGCTTGTTAATTTTTCCATTCAAAACAATTTCGTTTACATCCTAAAAATTAAATATCTTTTGTAAAACCGCAAAGAAACTTTTGCCTACTCGTATTTCCTTTAAACTTTACAACAAAGGCTACAATTGAAGTCAGTTAAGTGGAATTCTGAAGAGTTTCCATTTACTTATTCTTTATTTTATTCTCTGTGAATATCGGGTGGGTACGGGGATGTTTTATTAAAAATTCGTTATTACTCAGTTGACGGTGTACCTTCCTTCGCAGCCGATCCTGTCCTATACCAATACATATAACACGAGTGAAACGTCTTCCTTTAGGGAAGGGCCGCGTTTTAATACTCGTAAATTCTTTGAAACCTTAGCCTTGATGGTCTTTTAATATTTAATTTCCCTTTCAGAGCAATGTTTTTGCAATGTTCCAGGGCTGAGCACGAATGTTATTTCGGAAAGTTCCCTTAAATGCCTAGCTGAATGTGGTTTATATACAACTAGGTAGTTTTTTTTACTGTCGAAGGTTTTTAATATTTCTAGCAGAGTTTAGCAGTCTACTAGTATTCTTGTTAACCTCTCGTGCTAAGCTCAAATGCTTATGTTAAAAGTTGGTTCCCGTCGGTAGGGCAATGGGATCGAACCGACGACCACATGATCACAAGTTCGAGATCCATTGGGTTACGGACGCTTAAAACAACCTGATATAAACGGTTAACATAGCCTATAAACGCTTGCAATACTAGAGGTATCAGTTACGCGTTCCCTAACTTAATCAGAGGGTGCCTCTGTAAACTCTAGCGACCTTACTTATAGGTACACAGGAATACAACATTACTCAATCCTTATTTTTCTGCAGTATTCTGTAGGAACAAATAAGGCTGGAGCTCTGCTCGCCTTTACTCCAGGTGATGTAGCAAAAGCCTCGTGGCATAAATGTCTGTCCGATAAAAAGCGTAATAACGCCAAGACTCTTCAGGTGGTATTATTCATATATTATACTTTAATTGCTATCCGCTGCTTTTGCGACTATTTTAAAATTTAATGGGGAAAATGGAAAATACGGGTATATGAAAAATATCGATGATTCGATTCGACTACTTTAGTAAAACTACAAAGTTTTTTTTATGTAATAAGAGGAACATCAAACGTCAATTTTACACTTTCTCTTGATGGTTTATAACTTGTTCCTCGCGTTTTACGTACCGTTGAATTCGTTATGATAGGAAAGTGAAGGTTATTACCACAAAACTTAATTTAGCATATTGATACGCTTGTTTAACGCGATTTTACGGTAAACACCCGTTCTGTAGGAATTACATATTTAAATATAAACTATGTGACTCCTGGATAACGTAGGTTACTCAAATCGGACCAGTAGTTTCCGAGATTCGCGTTCAAGCAAACAAATAAATTCTGCTGTTTTATAATATCAGTATAGATGATAAATATCTATACTAATATATAATGCTGAAGAGTTTGTTTGTTTACTTGAAAGTACAAATCTCAGGAACAACTAGTTCGATTAGAAAAATCTTTCAATGTTAGATAGCCCATTTATCGATGCAGGCCTATAGAGCCTATATCCATTGTGTGTGTACTTTGACGGCGTACCAATTAATTCCCTATTAATAAATTAATTGTACTATAAATGACTAGCTTTCGCGCGCGGTTTCACCCAGCGTAACTAATATATAATTTATTATATAGTATTCCTCCATAAATGAATTATCTAACACTGAAATATTTTTTTAAATCTGTAGTTCCTGAGCTTAGCGCGTTCAAGCAAACTAACAAACTCTTCAGCTTTATGGATGAATAATTATTGTTAGTCAAATTATAACAAAATTGATCGTTAAACTTAAGTTGTTTTTATATAACAATAAATATTGGGACTTTATTATTCGAAATGTTCTTTAGTTTTATACAATTCAAGCGAAACTTTGGGAACAAAGGCAAACTGAGTGTTTTACAAACAAACCCACAGAGAACCATGAAACTTTTGCCGTCAAAAAAGTTTCATTATGACTCTAAATGTAACTGCTGACAAGAAGCCTACTGGAAGTATCTATAACTGCGAGTTGCCAAGTTGAATCACTGGACCGGATCAGGGATTAACTCTCAAATATCTCAAGATTTATCATTAAGTACAACTTATGAATGTGCAATATATTAATAATATTGCTATCCTTGACAGGTACCAGTTGTTCCTGCAACTTAAGCAAGACGTCCTGCGTGGTCGACTGCCCGTCAACTTTGACCTCGCCGCGGAGCTGGCTGCCTTCGTGCTGCAATGTAAGTATGGCAATGAAATGTGATATTGTTATAGGATTTCTTATTGCATAATGTAAGTATGCTACATAATATATGTGAAATTATATATCCGGCCAATTACGGACATTGCCTCATTGAAGAAGAGATTCTGAGTGTTTTCAAATCCGCTTCGAGTTATTAAATAGGTACTGTGAATTATCGATAGACGATAAAAGTCCGCTTTGTATTGCTAACTTAAATACCATATCTAAACATTTATACATATAATATAATTAAGCTGGTGACATCCACCAAATCTATCTGTACATTACAGATACCTATTGTTCTATTTTTATTTGATGTTTATTATTATCGATAAGTATTAAATTACATTTTATTAATTTCTGTATTTCCGACTTTTGATCGCGCTCCATGCCAAAACTAATCAGTGAATTTTAATGAAACTTGCTTTGATTATAGTGCATACTATGGGATAGCATTTTATAAACATTTTATGCCGGATATTTATATAGTTCCTTTGGGGGGAAACATGAATCGCAAAATGTTTACATATTTATAGTTCCGCATTGTGAGTTTTTTTTGTAGAAAATGTGACACGTACTAGACGGATTTCGATCAAATTGCCTAAGAGGGGATTTTTCTAAAAATTACCTTCTAAAGGAACGGAAAGGGGGATCGAAGTTTGTATGTAGGAATTGAAATTTACTCTGACGAAGTTAAGGATAACAGTTAGTTATTAGTTGGTTTTGCTTCTTTGAATCCTAAATATACTTGCAAAAAAATTAAGCCATATACCAGAGTACGGTTACATTCAGAGCTGAACTACGGTTATTACGAAGATAGTCCATTTATTGGAAAACAAAACCAAAATATCAGTTTAACCACGTAACAGTAGCACTGCTTCCCCGTATATAAGGAAAGCACAAATTAAATGTGTACTCTACCGATGTTCCACCCAGTTGTGGCTTGAAAACTCACTTTGAGTTTTCACAACCTTTTGCTACCCAGCGAGCCAAACTTTTCGTTTCTCATTGCAAGTTTAACAGACTAATTTATCGAGTTATCATTTAATTTGAAGTGTGGATGCGTTTTATCTGAATTAATATAAAAAATCTTATAAAAAAAATTGTCAAGTAGACTATTTCCACTATATTATTTCCAGTTCGATCATAAACTTTAAGAAAACACTTGCTAAGCGAGTTCTTTAAATTCAAATACATTCACAGGACTTTATTTAAGGGCAATTTAAAACCTCTATTTACTTCGCTGCTATAAGGAAAATGTACAAAAAGTTACTTACCGTAGATTCCGAAAACTTTTTCCTATTGTGGTCAGAAGAAATAAACAAGTCGGCACATTAAAGGAAACGACTGCAAACCCCTCCTTGGGTCCAATAACGAAATGCGCCATGGACTTAATCTGATGGCACTCGGGAATTGTATTTGTTGTAAACATCGGTGGCAAATTACTTAAGAGTTTGACGGTGTGCGCTTGTGTTAGTAAAATCCTTAGTAGGGCCCCGTGCTCCGGTTACAAAGTGGCGACGCGGCCACTAACCCGCGGGATTATTGTAACTAGTCTAGGGTTTGCTAGATAATGGTTGTTCAACTTATGCCCTGACGTTCCCCTCATATAAATCACACTTGTGTTCCTTACTATGTGCCGGTACATGTATAGAGTTGCATAATTAAAATGATGATGACTTTGGGACTAGCAAAACTAACAGTAGTACAGATGTTATTATAAACCGTAGTGTACCTAATATCCTGAAAGTGTTTAAAATTGTAAGCAAATTGAGTTATTAACGTATTGTGAGTAAAAAACAACCAATTTAAGAATCGTTAAGTTGATTTATACTATTTTAACGGAAATGGAAAAGTTAGATCGCAATTTACGCTACTATCTATCTTATCTTAAATTAAAGATCGCACATTATCAACCGATACCACTCCGCTTCCGCAGAAAACACGTAAAAGTCGGATAAAATATGCATACCCGATTCAGCTTTTTGTCGGAAAGATTCACGAATTCCCACTAAACGAGATCTACGAATATTAAATACTAGCTCTACCCGCGCGTGGTTTCACCCGCTTAACTCCCGCTCCCGGGGGAACTTCATTATTAAATATAGCCAATGTCACTCAGGGTGAATGTAGCTTTCGAACGGTCAAAGATTTTTTTAAATCGGCGCAGTAATGTTTGAGTTTATTATTATAATGATTATAATGACAAACATACACACAAAAATACAACTCTTTCCTATTTATAATATTAGTATAGACTAGCTTCCCGTGCGCGGTATCACCCGCATAACTCCCGTTCCCGTGGGGACTTCATAATTGAATATAGCCTATGTCATCCGGGGATAGTGTAGCTTTCCAACGGTGTAAGAAGTTTTCAAACCGGTCCAGTACTTTCGGAGCATATTCAATACAAACAATCAAATCTTTCCTATTTATAATATTAGTATAGATAGACATACAATCAACTACCAAAATGTGTATTACTATCGTAGTAGAATTCGTACCTACATTTTGTTCGCAATCATAGTTTATTAAAATGGCTTCTTTATCGAAGCTATTCAGTTAGATGTTTCGAGGGTAGCGACAGTACCCTCATCAAAATTTAGTAGGTACTTCTACTAAAATCCGAAATGGTAGTCACAATATCTGCTATGACTAGAACAGATTGCCTAACGATATGTTCTGGCCGTTATTACTACTTGAGTTTATCTCTAACTGAAAGATTCAGCCGGTATTAACAGAGTGTTGTGTATTTAAGAAGCACAACTTGCATAACAAAAAACAACGGTAAAGTTAATTAGTTACATTGCAAGATTACTGGCAATCAGGCTAAGTAACGATAAAATCCGACGTAAAACTAATTAAGAAATAAAAATGTAATACAATCGTTTTGATTTACATTTAATACTGAGTATCGTGGAGTATCTAGCTAGCTATATTTCTAGATCTCAGAAGCATAAGATCGGATGTGCCATTATACGCCAGAAACATTCGTCGTACGTGCCTTTATCGTAAACTGGGACTTACGACCAATTGCTTCCGAGGTATAATATACATCCATCCTTATGCTTCTAGATTTAATATACGAGATTTAAAGACTGTCTTAATCTTATAGCTTCCTTACACTAATGCCTTTAACATGTTTACCTATATTCTTATAGTGGGAAATTTGCTACTATCTAGTTTTCGCTGACACGAACCAACTGTAAATAAATATATCTGCAGCTATTGACTAGCTACAGAGTTCCTGTAAGCTATTTATTTATAACAAAAACCGATCCCGATAGCTTTGTAGATTTATGTTCTAGCATTTATTCTGAATTTAGTGGTAACATAAGCTGAAGCTGGCAGATATTTATGGTACAGTCAACAAAAGAAATAGGTTTACATATTGTAAAACACTTGTTTAATTTATAAGTACACGTTTAGGAGAAGAGTTTACTATTATGTGTATTTGTGCTCATCTAACAGCGAACTCTCCGCCTATAAAGAGTAACCGGCCGTTGTAGTGACATTAACTTATTTATTTACATTATTTGATATTGAAGGTGTAAACCTGTCTCTTCTGTTGACTCTACATAGTAACCACATGATCGCCGTTCGGGTAACTGTCTCTAAAATATAATAACGACCGCAAGTATGTAATGATCTGAGAGATATCAGTTAATATTAAAGCTGCTAATCGAATAAATCCCTGTAGGGAAATGCTTACTGAATGGTAAATGGAAAATGAGAAAAATCAAATGGATGGTATGGTATGGTGTGTATTATGGTAGATTGCCATAATAGAAATACATTGTAAACAAAACTACGAATGCCATAGTATTTTTATTTATGTAGTAGAAATAGATACATATTTCTCTTTCTTTCTTATATTGCATTTTATATTAGACTTACTAGTCTAAAAACAAACTTTTACTGAAACTGAAACTGAATCGAAAGGTTGAAGATATGATAGTTTTTACACAAACAAACATACCTACAACAATAATAATTGCAATTTAAATAAGTTCTTGTAAAATATATGAAGAAAATATTATCCCCTCATTATGATCTTGATAGTTATTTATTCTAGAACATAAATGTTAAAAGTCACAACAATAAATTTTCTACTACTATATTTGAATTAAAGTACGTATTACTTACAGTTGATAAAACTGTGTTATGTAATGTAGCCAATGAAATACGACTAAAAGTGTTGAAAAGAATATTAGTAAGTGAGCGAGCGGCGCGGTGTGCCAAGTCGGTACAAATGCTTGCACTGAACATGACCTGAATGTGTAAAATATAAGCAGCCAAAATCCTCTGTTCTTTTACTTCGTACTCATATTACAAATAAAGTATAACATTTGTCTTATACCGTTTTGAATTATATCGTAACACAGATGTTATATCGTTGACTAGCTTCTCGCGTGCGGCTTTACCCACGTTGCTCCCGTTACCAAGGGGACTTCACAATAAGATATATAGTATTATTATAGCCTTCTTCGTTAAAGGGGCTATCTAACACTGAAAGAATTTTTCAAATCGGACCTTTACCTACTACCGGAGATTAGCGCATTCAAGCAAGCAAAATCTTCAGCTTTATATTTTAAGTATGGAGTAGGTATAGATACTTACATAATGTTATACTTAGAAATTTAATTGGAGAACTTGTATCTTATGTATTCCCAAATTATATATTAAATATATAATTATACATAAATTTCTCCAGGACGTAAATTATTTTCAATAAAATTAATTGCAGCACTGGTAATAATGACCGAATGAGTGAATAAATTAATATTATGTAAAGGTGTAATATGAACAAGCGATTCAAATTACGTTACTACTGAATGAAATAATAATACTTAATTGGACTACGGAGACCGCGATAGTTTGGTTTTACATTTTTATAGACCACTTACAGTTGTAGTTTTCCACTGAAGACACGTAGTGGCTGGTCTAAATACATTGGTCGATAATCTACCGTAGATTCAAATAATTATTTCAAACTTCATTGCACTGTTTAAAACAGGGTAGGTACTATATGGAATCGCGTATGAAGATAGCAACGTGGTTGTTCTAACAAAAGCATACATTCTTCGAGAATGTATTGGTGTATCACGACACGACATTTCTGTGCTAGTCACGTATGTTTTTAATTCCATCGATATCGTTAATCGATGGAATTAAAAAATGGAACTCAATTCGATCTGGTTACAACATTTGTCAGAACATATTTAAGAAGCGAAAGGAGTTGATTCTATTTTGTCTTATTTTCAATAGTTTCCTAATTTACTTGCCTAAAAATTACTTATACCTTTGTGTCTTGTTTTTTTATATTGTGTTGAGATTTTAACATTACAGTAACAAGGCAGACAACGCGTATCACGGCAGGATATATTATAACATATGTGTGGTTACTGTACATTTGATTGTGTTCCTTGTTCCATGATATTTTAAAAATGTCTAAAAAGAAAACTCCAGTAATGAGAACTATATTCTTATTACTGGAGTTTTCTTTTTAGACATTTTTTACGCACCGATATTAGGTATTTGATTTGAGTTCCAATAACACGCAAAAGGTCAAGGAACTGTAAGTTTTGATATATTTTGGATAGTAAAATTTATGAAATTGAAACAAATAGAATAAATTATTGGTAAGTAACGATTCAAATTAGTTCGATTAGTTACACGATTTATTTAATTGTATTACTTATGTTGTAATCCAGGCCGTGGCTTAGCGGTAAAAAGATCGCTTTACATCTCAGAAATCGTGGTTTCAATCCCCGCGCCGGACAAGAAATCTTTGTGCAAAATCTAACAAAATAGAGGTACTATCCTCCGTACCTCTGAAACCACGTTAAGCCGTTGTTCAGACACAGCCGTGGGTTTTAACAATCGTATACCAGGGAACTGTCAGCAGCGTTTCCCTGAGTGTTACCTACAACAAAGTCACAACTGCGCTTACCAACCCACCTGCGAAGGCGTGGTGACTACAACCCACCTGCGAAGGCGTGGTGACTATGGCAAAACCGTCCCTCGGGTGGAGGCCCATGTTCAGCAGTGATCGTTATACGGGCTAATAATGCAATGCTAAACTTTTAACTTTTAGAAGAATATAAAAAATAAAATAAATTATACAGACTTATTACTATGTACCATAAAAGTAAATAAGTATTTATTATTTTATTTATTAAAAGCTATAAATAGGTAGACAGTCACCTAGGAGTATAAAACCCACATAAACCCTTTTTACGAGCATAGCTGAAGTTAAAATACAAAGTATAGTGAAAGACTCGTTGGCATTCTGAATTGACACACGTTGGTGGTACTTTGGTAAACAAACCAACTCTAGGAGATTTCCGCATTTAGTGCGTCTCCTACCTTTAAGTGAATGCTATAACATTGATTTATAGTTTTGCATTAGGTATAGAGCTATTCATACTGGTGTGCAGTGCAGACAGATTTAAGTGTATTTTGATGGAATCTCAATTTATAACCTAACGGATATTTAATATTTTTATTATATTATAATAATATGTGCATTTCAAGTAACAAATGACTCATATTTGTTAGTAAAACTTAACCTATGTTAATGTAATAATAAGATTTGATTTGATATTAGAATTATTCCACCTTAATTATAACATTCCGTGTTAAACATCACATTAGTGAATCATGTACGCGCTATTAAATAAAGGTACAAATATTGCATAATCTTTACTTAATATTATAAAGAAGAAAGATTTGTTTGTTTGTATTGAATAGGCTCCGAAACCACCGTTGGAAACTACACTATCCCCATGACATAGCCTATATTATATTTTAAAAAAGGGATCCTTACTAAGACTCCTAACTAAGAAAAAAATTCTTAATTCGCGTGCGCTTCGAAAAGGAATCTATCATGGGTGATGGGATAATTTGGCATGAAGATACTATGAACCACGAGGGTCGACATAGGCTTCTTTTGGTCGCGATAACGGACATCCACGCGGGCGGAAGCTAGATAAACTATAAAGTTATAGATTATACAGGTGTACAACATTAAAAAATAATTGATCAAATCTGCATTCATCAAATTTTATTGCTGTATTGTAATAAATCATAATACTTACATATCCCTTATTTGATTGGCTATAACAGAAAATAAAAGTATCATAATATACGCGTCAAAGAATGATATTTAATGGCCGTGGTCATGTGAGGATACGGACTGAGGACGTTGACTCATCGCCTGAGGGGCCCAATCGCCGCAATATACGTATGTACTAACAAGTACAAAACACATATCGTAGTCCATTTTATTTTTAATTTTAATTATTATTTATTTGGAATTAATAACATATATGTATTTAGATAACAAGTTCAAAACGGTGATATCTGGAGAAGTAATGAAAGTGTGTTACAGATATCAACGCCCTCTCCCAAGTTAGATACGATCAAATTTCCAAAATTGTTTTTGTTTTTATTACCCCGTTGGAACCGTATAGGAAACCGAAAATAATGCTATTCTAAATTGTTTATCAATTAGAAGATTTTTTGTAAATAAAAAAAAAAAAAAAAAAGAACCCTTGATAGTGAAACCCGGTTAAATGGGAGCATGTTTTTCTGTTTTATTTGCACAGAACGGAAGGTAAAGAAACACTAACGTAATTTATCTTTATATAAGTTTCACTTATATATGGTACCTACTTACTGGTAATAAGTTTAAGGGTATTGAAACAAGCACTATGTATGTGAAAATTACACCAAATGAACGTTTGCTTTGAATATTTTAAAGTTTATGAATTTGAATGTTTGGAGTAATATCCGATAGTAGGTACTGGTCCGATTTTGAAAATGCTGTCACAATTATATAAGCTACTTAGTCCAGGACTAGCATCATCGGTATCTTAATAACTTTTTTTTTCTTGTAGTCATTTACGCATTCCCACCGCCACTGCAGCGTATATCGTTAGTAATAGTATGATACCGCGTAAGTTACAAAAGTTAATAAAGTTGAAGATCGAATGTAGCAACTTAATATTTCGTCCTTTATGACACAAATAAAGAAAATATTTTTTGGTAGACGAAATTATACCATATTAGCCACTGTCACTTACACTATGCTTAAATAAGTAATTTTGCAAACAGCTCCATACCAAAGAATGTCTGCGAAAAATACAACCAGCATTAAAATTGTGACTCATGTACGTAGTTACGCATGTATTTTTTGTCCACGCAAATGGATTAAGCTTTGCAAGTTGCAAACGTGTAAATATTTTATACGTATTTTCTCATGACGGAACAAAATTTTAAATAAAAAACTAAAATGGACAGCTTCAAAATCAATATTCTGTTCATTTTACCCGAAAATGGAAATTGTTAAACAAGCGTATGGTCCAGAATGCAAAATCATTTAGAATTGTTATTATAGCTACCTCTGCACATGTCAGTCATTCTGTCGATGTTATTCTGACCTAGTTAATATTGAATAAAAATGTTGATATTAGGTCAAAGGATTTCTATAAACTGCCGTTGAAAACGATAGGTTGATATATGATTGAAATTGATTTTTTTTATTGCTACTTTGCTCCGGTGTGTGAAGTTTTAAGCCTATGTTAATCCAGCTATTAGCCTTTGTTAAATATCAGCAAAATCGGGCCAGAAGTTCTTGCATAAAATAGTAACAAACACCCATACATTTGTTATTTTGCCATTATAAGCTGACACTTAAATTTTATTTATTTGTATAGGTAATAAAAAGCCGGTTTCAATAGTTTATATAACCCCGTTGGAACCGTATAGGAAACCGGAAATAATGCTATTTTAAATTGTTTGTCAATTTGAAGAACCCTAGATAGAGAAACCCAGTTAGGTGCGAGCATATTTTTCTGTTTTATTTGCACAGAACGGAAGGTAAAGAATATAGAGCAACATCTTGCGGTCTGTTTTTGTTTCTTACAATCGGATATGACTTTAAGGTTTAACCCATTTCGGTTTTGTTCATTTTCATTCGCTCGCTGGCAAGTGTGCCAGCGAGCGAATGAAAATGTAGTTGAGTGTGTCATATGCCGACGACGGCGTTGGTAGCCGGTGATGGGCAGTGGCGTAGGAGGTCAAGGGCCCTGGGGCAAAAAAATCTGATGCCCCTATACTGTTAAGTTTTATCAATATGTGTACATATTTTGAAAAGACAATAAAAGGATTAATAATAACGTTTTACGCCCCTCCTGAGCTCGGGTGTCCCGACTGCCCCGCCCAGCCCTTCGTTAGCTACGCCAGAGGTGACGGGGGGGAAGCGTTTACACGCTCACGGTTTTTTCAATAGATACAGTGATTCAAGACTTATGTTTATATAAATAATTGTATAATAAATCAACATTGCACCCGTTCGATTTTTTATCTAAACAAAATAAATCTCCATAATATTGTCTTCGCATTTGCACCCCATTAGCTTTGGTAGTGCTCAGCTAAAATCCGGCACCAGTACCTAATAGTTGACTATATTTCTTCTAAGATTCAGCGCCGTTGCTCTGTCGAGACGTGGAGATACTAACCACAAACGCAGTAAAATTTATCAGGCATTCCGCTCCGTTACTTCAGGCTCAGTGTAATAAACTGCACTTCTCTCGATAACCAACTTGGGATTACGTGAATTTAAATGTTCGAACAAGCACGCTTTGCTTTAATGAAACATTTAATCTAAATGAGCTAAATAATACCGTACCGGTGGTCTTGTAGTTACGGCAGTGGTCTGAGACCTATTTAGTTCTGGGTTCAATTCCTACCCGGGACTATTAGTAATTGTGTGAACCTCGAATAGTTGTTCTGAGTCCAGTGTCGTTAGTGTCCGTGAATTTAGGTATGTGTTAGTAAAGTCCCCTTCGTTTTCAAAGATTTATATCACTAGTAAGCCGTTTTACAAGGACTTAGGTCTAATTTAAACAGTTAAATTGAATATTACTCCGTAGCCTGGCGGTATAAGGCTCGTCCCTAAATATTGGAGTTGGATTCGATTTGCGGTCCAAGACAAAAATCTTTATATGGAATTAAAGATTTCTTTCCGGGTCTCGATGGGTGAAGGACTATTTTCCGTGTTTGGGAAAGCACGTTAAGCCCTTTGTCCCGCTTGCCATCCATGACAATATTGCCAGGTAATAGGCTACAGCGTTAACCTGTGTATATAATACTGCGTTCACCAAACCGCCTGCCAAGCGTGGTGACTATGGCAACACCCCCTTGAAGGTATTTCAGCAGTGGTCGTTATCCGGTAATTAATGATATGATGATAATATGGTAATTAATTCTTCTAAATATATTTGTTGATATTACCTTTGAAGACTCACATAATTATAATAACGTTGGCCGTTTGATATTCGCGTCGTTAATTAAAATGGCTTTGATAAAAAAGTAAATTAAATTGCAATTAAATATTTAATGTGCGTTCATCATGTCTTCTTAATAATAAGTTACTGGAGGGATCATGAGAAATCTTCCATTAATTAGCGTATTATTAAAGTATCTAAGACGAAGCGCGATAAAGTTCCGGAACACGCTGCCCGTTATTTAGGTATATATTTAATTTACTAGATTCTCGCACGCGGTTCACCGGCGTATTTCCTGGTACTAATGGTGAAAGTACTTATGGTTTAAATCGGGTTTTCAATTGTCAATAAACGTAATTGAAAAATCTTATGCTTTTATTAGTTAACTAGCTGCTGCCCGCGACTTCTACCGCGTAATATAAGGATTTTGTAAGCTATCTTACAATGAAAATCCCGTCTAAATCGGTACTACCGTGTTGGAGATTAGGGGGAACGGTACAAACAAAACGATATACAAAATATAATACCTTATAATATTAACTATCTACCAGTAAAATTACAATGTATTATCCGTTAACAAACAGACACAGATAGATATATTTTTAATTGTGTTTTTGTAATTTAAAACGACCTGTTATTTTTTTATTACAAACATACACTTCAATTTTATTTGTTTGTATAGACATAGAATAAACAATAGTACTAATATATATAGACATGGTATAAGCGTATACTTAGTCAAATAAAATATAATAAGTGTATACTTAGTCAAAATTATAAAGCACAAATCAAATTTTAACACCACCGGACAAAAGAAGGTATATTCAAGCCATAGTAGAGTCCGTTCAAAAAAAAAAAAACATACTGTCAATGTAACATTTATGTTCTACTAGAGCAATCAAGCTCAGTAAGTAGAAGCGGAGGTCTAATATCGATGCGTTATTCACGAGGTAAATGAGCCATCAGTGGCGGAGCATCATTTGCATCTAATCTCTCCGACATCAGGCACCCTCGACTCATCCTCTGATCTCCGGGGACACATACCGACGTTGTAAGCATTCGCAAAGCTTGTTTCAACACTTTTTGGTTGTATTAACTTCGTAATCACGTTCCTTGTGCTTTAAGTACTTTTAAACAGATTGGGTGAATATTAAAGTCGATTTTGAGGTGTTGTTACGCTAACTTTTTTGCCAACATTATGCATAATAAGGCGTGCTTGTTGATGTTATGCGGTATATTGTAGCGGTATAGGGAATTAAGCGAAATTACACTTGATTATACAAGCTTTTAAAAACTTTTAAACAAATATTTATAACATTTTGAAACCTACGCTTTAAATCCATATAATATTCTTACCCAGTTACTACTTGGATTGCCAACTGAAAACCAGCGCTAGTATCGCCTAGCCTATGCTGAATTGGCGACCCTTTCGGCAGAACATGCAAGGCATCAAGGCATATAGTTTTGTGTATTTAACGAAATGTTTGCTGTTTAATACCTTGTGTGTTGTGCTGAATAAAAAGTATTTTCTTACTTTCGTTCTTCATGTGATTTTGCATTTCGTCTCCGAAAGTCATGTTCAGTCTTTTTATTTTTAAACTCGTTTCCTGCACGCGGCTTCACTCGCGTTACTCTCGTTCCTGTAGAAACTTAATAATTAAATAGCCTTCCTCGATACATGTTTTTGTTTTAATCGGTTCAGTAGTCCTTGAGATAAGCGCGTTCAAGCAAACCAACTTTTCAGTTTTATATAATACTAGCGGGTCGCCCCTGCTTCGCACGGGTGTAATGCTGGTGTATTATACACATAAACCTTCCTCTTCAATCACTCTATCTATTAAAAAAAACCGCATCAAAATCCGTTGCGATTTAAGCATACATAGGGACAGAGAAAGCGACTTTGTTTTATACTATGTAGTGATTAGTATTCTTGAAAATAACTATTCTATGTTTTCTCATGTCACATGGTTCTAAATAAATTTCGTTGCGTCGATGAAAACCACAGCTGCGTTCAAAATGCTCGTTTGTAAATTCATAAGAACGTAAATATTTGCGTTTTTCCGCCCCTTTAGACCCAAACGATCCCCAATATTACCTTTATGTTTGTAATATGGCTTATAATAAAGACCACTCACGAAATCGTACCTCTTTATGCGTTTAAATATTTTATATAAGGTAGGCTGGAGTTTTATAGAACAATGTAGTACATGACTGCAGGTTTTGCTTTGGTTTAATTACTAGTACGTTCTAAAATTTACCACAGATATCACTAAAAGTATTTTTGTAAAAAATAGTTTTGAGTAGCCAACTCAATAAAATAAATGAAAAATACTATGATGAGCATACATATATTTATATTGTTGCATAGGTACGTGGGGTGTCCGGAGCAATTCGGTCACAAAATTCATGAAGGTAGTTCCTTTCCAAACCCATCTAGTGTTATTTTGTTATTTTTATTTATACATTTATTTCAGACAATTACTTTCCATAGTTTACACACATACACTTAACTTATAAATTACTTAAAAATTACAACAGATAAAATTGTAATTAATTAAATTCAGTTATGTTACTCGTATGAAATCTTAGAATAGTCGTATAAATCAGAAGAAACGAGATTGCAGGAATTGGGTAATTCTCATAAAAAATCGAAAATCGTGTCCATGCCCAATTTCATATGTTTTTAAAAGTATGACATTAGGTTTTCATTTTTTAATGGTAACTATGGAACTATAACTTCATGTACCATACATCATTTTAGTGTTCTTGCTTCAAGATAAAGAATGACAGTTGACTAAATACCCTGAAAATCATTCCCTCATCATGTCCCATACTCAATATTCCAATAATAATAATTTCGCTAAGCCACTTCATGAAGATGTTAATTTGAATAATATTACTTACTAAAAAATATTATACTTCACAGTAATATTTCTTTTATTGAGTACAAAGCCATAAATTATAATAAAATCAATTGTTTGTGGTTGTCCCAAGAAACTCGAATCATTCCCTCACATTTTGCAAATACTTGAATAGTATCTTTTAATTCGAATTTTCTTTACCACACATATGAGTTTTTAATATGTCGTTGAATACTTTGTCAGTGTTACCATATCATTACTGTTGCCCAATGCTAACCGATTCAACGAAGTAAAGTTTTTTTTATATGAATAATTTGATGGTTACATTTTTGCATTTTTTGCACATCATTCCCTCATTTGAAATTTATACAAGTAAATTATTTTATATTGTAATCATTTTTATATTAAATTGTACCCTTCAGAGGGTATAAAATTTGCCTTTTATTACAAATAGAACGGAGATTATTAATGACCACGTTTTGTTGATTACGTTCGATTATTTATTTATTTATTTATTTAAATATAGGGTAACCAACATAAGTACAGCAATTACACATTACATATACCCAATTATATAAAATTACTTAAAGCTAACTGCACTTACAATTATAGGTTAACCACATCATGCATTAATAAATGAAATAAATTAGAAATTATAAGAAACAATTTGGAAAACAAAAAGTAATGTTAAGAAAGACAAAAATAATAAAATGAAACAAAACAACTATTACACAAATAAAAAATAGAACTAAAGGACATCACTGGCTTTCAGTAGTTTCATAAATTTAGGGAGGCTTTGAAAGTGAATGTCGAGCTCTGGCAATTTTTTGGTTAAATCATTGTACAGACGAGCCAAACGAACAACTGGTGAATTACGACCCATTCTTGTCCTACAAAATTTGTTTCTGATAAGATTATATCATTCTCTCACCATCATTCCCTCACTAAATTTGCAAATGAGGGAATGATAATAATGAGTAAAAAAATGATTTATTGGTTTTCTATTGCTAATATTAATATTCCACTTTTCCATAAAAGGCCCCACAGGGGGCGCTCTCTTGCGCAGGTTGCTTAGTTTGTAGTTTTTAAACCATTTATTAAAGCTGGAGCTCTGCTCGCCTTTATGCCCGGTGAAGAAGCAAAAGCCTTATGGTTACGTAGATAAGTCAAACGAAAAAAAAAACAACTTTTCCTTAAAAATGGTTTCTACATGAAAAATTTGTCAATATCTCAGTTTTTCAAAATGTTATAATTAAAAATAGGTGAAGTTGTGATGCGTGACAAGTTTTTTTTTTATTATCACACTATTTTGTTTGTAAGTGAAAAAAGTTAGGGACCACGTAGTCAGCTGAATTCAGGCTCAGGCAGGTACTGCATATTACGGGAAAAAAAATCGCCAATTCGATTTTTTATGAGAATTACCCAATTTTACTGTTTAAACTCAATGCATTCCAAAAGCTGCACAAGATAAAGCATTTGGTTAGTTGATATACTATTGGAGATTAAACGATTAAAGGCTTTTAAGTGGCAACTATTTATTTTAATAGTTGTTTGCATATATTTGTATGTACATAGGTAGGTACAGTACGCATATGGCGTTACTTTACATTTGATAAGACTGAAGCAGGCCTCGCCTTTATGGAGAAGCAAAAGCCAAAGTGCCATGCATAACATATGCATGGCAGTCCGAAAACACATTGTGTTACTTTAATGGCATGCATTTTCTAAACGCCTTTTCTACGAACAAGAGTTAAACAAACTTTCTCGGTTAGTTTTATAATATCAGTATGATTAAATCAACTCTCTAATTATTATTATTCTAAGTACCTATAGAACTTAAATATGTGAAAAACATTAATTAGTACAAATAATTATGTTCACAGAAAGTGTGCCATGTTTGTATGGTAAACCCGTGTTGTTCAAATTCATGGGTGGATGGGTTTATTGTTAGTATTAATTAATTTTAAATGTACGGTGTACTTCGGCGACCTTCTTATTAGGTTTGAAGGTAGAAAGATATATATTTCTTTCTTATTTTGTTATTGTTAAGAAATATTTTTTTGGTTCTTTTCATACTTGTTAATTTATTGCAAGTTGTAACAAAGATAAAACCACTAAAACTCTGTCGAGCTTAGGTAATTCCTTCTTCTACTCTCTTCTACTTAAGATTCGGTAATTTAAGTAGAAGAGAAGAAGAACCCAAAGATTAATCAGTATTAAAACATATGTATGTATAGTGCATTCTATTACCATAAAAATAAGCTAGTTTCCCCCGCGCGGTTTCAACCCCGCATCTCACGTTCCCATGGGAAAGTCATAATTAAATATCTTAATAGCTTTCTTCGATAAATTGGCTATCTAACACTGAAAACATTTTCCAAATCCGACCAGTAGTTCCTGAGATATATTAGTAGGTATAGATAAATACACAAACATAAAAATATATCAAACCATACACAGGCGCAAACTTTAACTGCCATTCAACAGTGTCGCCGGTGATATATCATATATTAATATATATTTTTCATCAAGCGTCACATGATTTATTGATGCCAACATAATAATATAGTGATTTATGTGTACAACGCCTCTATTGGTATATGGAAACATAGATAGCCAACCTTTGAATATATTAACCCCATCATTTCCCACGAGTGTCGTACAAAAGAGGTATTGTCGTAGGAAAATGTGCATCATTTCATTCAACTCTGCCACCAATACCGTTAGTTCCACAGTACACATATGTACTATGTTTCATTACAGAGAAAATTAGACGATGTAAATGTGACAACCTATATGGGTAATACATAACAAACTACTGATGGAAAATTGAGTTAGAGGTTTTCGTTTACGGGGAATTTTATGATACCATTTTATTGATGAATTCAATGTATATACTTCTAATGTTTGATTAAAAATTTGAATTGTGACACTTTATTATAAAAAAGTAACTACATTAAAATTTTTAAAGAATAAAATGAAATACTAAAGTGCCAAACTATGTATAACTTTCACCGATCACCTTATTTATTAATAATCGACAATCTAGCGATTAATGTAATGATTTTTTGAAATAACCCTTTATTTATTCCAACAAGAACTTTGCTTCGAGCTCTTTATATGTAAATTATTTTATATAATAATATGTTTGTATATATTACATAATAATTAAAGACGTGAGTTGATGAAGGTGATATGTCGCATTTTTGAGGTTTTGTGTTTTTTTGCATAGATGAGCTTGAAATGTCGGTGACTACAGACTACTGGCCTTAAACCGTCGATTTAAGGCTTATTTTTCAAAATAATATGTTGAAAAAGGTGTTATGTACAGTAAACTTTGAAAATGGCACTGGATGAAAGAGATATGGGCCCATATCACCCTTTTCCAGATAAATAAAGTAAAGACTTTGTTTTTCTTTCGTGGAAGAAAGTGATATGTACGTACATAACACCTTCTTCCACTCAGCTTACGATGATTGAAAGACGCGATGTCACTTTTTCGTGAATGAAGGTGTTATGTGACATGCATATCACATACATTTATTCACGACATTTAGTTATTTTAATTCTCATTCTGTCACATTATCGCGCATGTTTAGGGTTCCGTACCCGAAGGGTAAAAAAGGGTCGACTTCGCTGTTTATTTGTCTGTCACAAGGCTGTATCTCAAGAACCGCGATAGCTAGACAGTTGAAATTTTAAGAAATGATGTATTACTGTTGCCGCTTTAACAAAAAATACTAAAAAATATTGTTAAAATACTGCTGATGGTCACCCAGTAACGGAAAAAAATAAGCTTAAAAAACATGGCGTTAAGTGTTAGTTTCTTTAAGTTAAAATTAAAAGTTCAAAACATTAGTAAATTTACACGACCAGGAGTAGTACAGGAGTTGAACTTGCATGTTAGGTATACTTAGCCTCTAATGCCTAGACCATAGTTGAAATTTATCAACCTCTTTGTAACACGTCTAACACGGTAACACGTAGATCAGATGCCATCTATTGATAATAGTTAACAAGACAAACATGTCCAAAGTTGCATTTGGAATTACATTTTTAAACGATGACACCGCCCTCGTATATATATTTTTAAATTTTAGAATATTTTGAATTGAGCCTAATATATTTAGACTACCGACAGGATTCGAACCTGCATCTTATGTATAGCCCCTAATACCTTAACCATTCGGTCATGCTAGAACATTCCGTTGGGTAGTGATGATATTTTATTTGCGGAAAGCCTTTCGATCTGTAATGTAAGTAACCAACACAAACGTGAAGATTCTGAGATATTAATATATAAAAAACCAAAACAAATCGAAAAAACACCTTAGAAATACGCAGTAACGCTAATAAGTGCAACGTAAAAAACGGAGGAATCACTAAAGAAATTTCGAACATTTGTGGGATATACGAAATAGTGTCTAAAACAATATAATATTATATAAGTAAAGTAAAATATAATATTTATATTATAATTAAGACAGTACAACTTACATTCCTACTTTAATTCCTAACTAAACGTGCAGAAAAGTTGACTTTTGTTTATGGAAGAAGGAGTTATGTGTAGTTTTTTTTAGAAGTTATATAATAAAAAATATTAATTTGTTTAATTGCTTACGTACCATTAATATTTCAGGTTGTTTACACAACTTGGCATCATAGTTTTATTAAAAAATCTGTTTCGTAGCGACTTATCTTAAAAAATAAAAGTGAAACTTTAAACTCGATTTACTCGAAATTGTGATTTTGTGACTTATCACCTTCATCCACTCACGTCTTCATTGTGTGTATTGTGTTTATTTTAGACCTACGCACACTATTTAATCCGTCTTTTCGTTTCAAATCTCCGCTTGTGGGTCTGCTGTAAGATTATTTGATTTATTTTGAATAAGCGATTGCACGGGTGCAATGCTAATGTATTATACATATAAACCTTCCTCTTGAATCATTCTATCTATTTTTAAAGATCTATGCATACATAGGGACGGTCAGACAGGGAAGAGACTTTGTTTTATATGTATGTGTGTTTGTTTATTTTATGTAGTGATGATAATCAGTACCTTTGAACAATATCTTCTAGTATACACTTCTTGTTGTGTTGTTTGTGCATAAAAAAATATGTTTGGATGATTTATTAGTATTAGAAAAGCAAGGTTTAGCAATTCTGAATGATATCTGATAAATGTTACCCCAAACAGATTGATTCGCATACAATTTAATCACTTTTTTAGGGTTTCGTACCCGAAGGGTAAAAACGGGATCTTTTACCCTTTTTTGCTCGATATCATTAACGGCAATAGGTAGACGCTTGAAAATGGTACGAAACCCTTCGTGCGCGAGTCCGACTCGCACTTGACCACTATTTTTTTTTTGGACAACGATTCATTAATCCATTCATGAATTTCGAGTTTGAAGGCAGCAATTGATTCCATTAGCTCCATAAACCCTGTTTAATTTTAACATAACCCCACAAAAAATAATCCAGCAGTATTATATTACATGATAGAGCTGGCCATTTAATAGCAGAATCACAGAAGGGATATCTGTATGTAACTGTGGTCGTCGTAGAGATTTATCTATACTAATATTATAAAGAGGTTATCATTCATAATTGCCAAACCTTACTTTTGTTTTACACTATAAACCTTTGCATCATTGTCCTCTAAAATTATTATTTTCTTTTAGAAAACAAACATATTGATGAAATAACCTTTACATCTTTAGACAAACATTATTTTTCCTTTGTATTCTATTATCTACCTTCTTTTAAACTCTTAATTAAAAGACAACGAAAATATTTTTGTATCATCGAACGTATCTAACATTCTTATGCCTCCTATAATATAAACGTTCAATTATGACTCTACTCCACTCTCTTCAAAGGAAACTTACTTCAAAGAACCACTTTACAAAAATATATATTTGTGCGAAGTTGGGAGTTAAGCTCATTCACTGTCTTCATATTTCACAAGCAACTGATTACATGACTGAATTAAACGATGCATATGAATACGTTAGAAGCTTTATTGTATTATTTCCCACGCTTGTGCCCTATGATTGCGATTAAATTAAACTAAATGAAACAGCTGCTTGCCATCCGCGTAAAGCTTGCTTAGTAATAACAATATGGCTTTGTACGTATTCATTAATGTTCCATATGAATCTGATGATACCTAGCTCCAACATATGCGACTAAATCACACATGACTGAGTGGTAGAGGATTTCCCGGAACCATACTGTAAATGATGTTAATGTCAGTTGTCACTTAAAATAATAATATTTTAACATAATATAATGAAAGCCTGAGTGACATAGTTAATTTAAAGTTATAAGACTATGGACCAATAATACGAATACGGCTTTTGTGACCGCAATTTATGATTCGATTTTCCTTACGTTTGTATCTATTGAGTCTAATTTTTGGTCTATTTAAAATTTTAGATTTTATTTCAATAGCGAGATATAAATGAAGGTACTACATTTGCTGTTTTACATTTTTGCTAAATATTAAAAGTCGTCTATTCTAAGCCGTGTGATCTCCGTATCCCATCCATCCATCCATCTACCATACTACCATCCATCTACCCATGGAAATATATAGGGTGGTATATTCTATATACCACCCCATATCTTTCCATGGGTGTCGTAAGAAGCGACTAAAGGACATACACCTGATGGATGGGCATCATCTATCAGCTCAAGAATACCATCTTATTGCATTCACCAATCTGCCTGGTCCCAGACGTAAACAGGCTGTTAAAGAAAAAAGTATTAGAATACTTAACTAAAATGTAAGAGAAAAGTTAATACATCGATACAAATTAGAGCTCAAAGACTCTAACGGAAAACGATTTACTAAACTTCTATTTCCATCGGCAAAGCACTTTCCGTGGCTACTTAGAGATAACTCGAGTTCCATATTCATACCAAAGAGCTGAGCGAACGCCTACCTGCATTTTGAAATGATAATTCAACATTATAACACAGCGTGGTTACATCTCATTTGGCTCGGTAGCGTGCGATTGTCCGTCTTGTTGATTAATGTGAGGCGAGGTACGCGAGTCTGTTAACTTGTTGCGAACGATGGATTGTTTCGGCCCATTCGTCTCTACCAAACTAGCCGACTAGACAAAATAAAAATACGATGTAACCGTGATTAATTGCCCTCTAGTTTGGCCCTGAATAGGAATTGGAAATGTTGGGAACTGTGTACAAAATAAACAATCGAAAATACTAGGCATAGAGAGAACATAACATATCGGTACTTCCACATTTTTAATATTCTTTTATTTACTTAACAACGTTTAAAATAAAATTTACAAACATGGTTGTATGAAATAATTTGATGTTGAAGATACCTTTTACAGAATTTCTTTTTTTATCTATAAAACAATTGCTGTGTAACAAAACATGAGAAATAAAAAAGCATTATGAACAGTTTCTAAATTTATATAAAAACTTAAATTTTAACTTAACTTAACCGTTTAGTATGGACAGTTTTTCGAACTTTTATATTGTATAAAATCTATTATAACATAGTAAACTCCCTATTGTTAAGTTGTTTGTCAGTTCGTTCAGCCAAGTCTAACCGCAGCTGCGGCCGCGGCTAGTTCGTACCATTCATTTATCGTCCGCGGGTGTGGGCGGTTCGCCTCTTTGCCAAATGATAGATGGTCCCTTCACACATCACTCACACTTAACGTAAAACAGATTCCGACTTTACCGATCGATTATCAGATGCAAACCAACGATTTTCTTTGAACTTGTTGAAATAACACATCATGACGCACAGATGTGTGATTCTGCGTTGATGTTTTGTAATGCGTTCTGTTTTCGCCATCTTTGCATCATCATTGGAGTGTCTTACTGATTCAAATATATAATTCAAATATACATATATTGTAATGGCTTCAATAGATTTATGTTTGTAATGCCTTAAATAATATGAGCCCGTTTCATCGCCTCAGTTCTTAGCCCACGTCATAATAACTATCTGTGTGTTACACTTGTTCAGTGGTTTCAGCTGTGTATTGAAAGATCAGGCAGAAACTTTTGCCTTTTATACAGATTAGGCAAAATACGTTAAAATGTTGGTGACATTTAGAACACAGATATAAATCACCACGACACTTACTAGAGCAGAGCAGTAATTGTCGTTTCGTGTAGTCTCTCTAGTTATTGACGCACTGATTACTATGCCTATGTCTCTGCACTTCATGCTTTGCGAGTATATCATAGATTTCTTCTAAGCATACGGTAACTATTGTTGTGCAAATATAACTAAGGTTCAATAGTAACACGTAATTATAAGCTTTGAAGCACTGAGATGTTTGCCGGGGCGTGCTAGAGGGCGTGCTGATCTTAGAATCCGCAACGATTTTATTAAAAAATAAATAGCAATTCAATAAATAGCTTTATTGCATATTATACAACCTCCATAGCGTAGCGGTATTTGGCTGGCCTTATATCTCGGAGGGTTCGATCCACACGCCGGACAGGAACTCTTTATGTAATTTCTAAGATTTCTTTCCGGGTCTGGTTGGTTGAGGGAATACCCTCCTTGCCTCGGAAAGCACGTTAAGCCGTTGGTCTCGATTGTTATAATATCATCTATAATAGTCGTATATAATGGAACGGGTAGCAGCGTTTTCTTATGTAGTACAACATAATACTGCGGTCACCAACCCGCCGGCCAAGCGTGATGATTATGGAAAACACCCTCCCCAGGGAGGAAGCCCGTGTTCAGCAGTCGACGTTATACGGGCTGATGATGATGATTGTATAGAAAAACTACATTTACTAGTATGTTATGCACAAACGGGAGCTGATATTCGAATTTCGATGGACTTGTTCCTGTCCGTGAATTGTATGTCTGTAATATCTCCATGACTCAGATTAATTTCCTTTACGCGAGAATAGTTGTTTTATTATTTTTAATCATAGTGAGACCTACATATATTAGTCTACTTTGTTAATTACATAAAATAAAATGTAAAGATTAAATATCAGATAATATTGCGTAAGTATTTCTTAGTAAGTATATATAAGCTTTAAAATATGCAGTAATCATATTTATATGCTATAAAAATAAATACTAAGAATATATTCCACATTATTATTTTATTGGCATACACCGAAAATCTATTAGAACTCTTTAGTGTTAATAAAAAATAAAATAGCGTGGTTTTAGATGTTTACTCAGCTGAACATCGTGTCTTAAACTAAGTAATTTACTTAAACAGAATACTTTATTGTTTCTTGAACAAAGCAATCATAAAATTCAAAGCAATTGAGTTTAAAAATAATATGATTTATGGCCGCCTCGAGCTACTCTCTCGGAAATTAAACGACAAGCACAAATATGTACTTAAATAGAAATAAAAAGAGCATCCCTCAAATGGTCGCTTACAAAAACGTCGCTATCAGAAAATGATACTAACCAAAGTTTCTGGTTCAAAAGAAAAAGCTATTATTAGAAGTATAAACACTAAAATGTATCGTTCCATATAGGTATGTGACGGTTTTTTTTGTATGAGTTTAGTATTCAAACCTGATCATGGGTGTACTAGTTGAGATTAAATTTAATATGGAATTACCGCGGTTATATGGTGGTGGTTACCGGCTAAGATAGACCATCCCAATGCCTTGTCATGGGTGTAGTGAGAGGCGACGTGATATACAACTGATGGATAAAGGTAACTTGTCATCTTACTGCGATTACCAATCCGGCTGCAATCCGTGGTGATAAAAAAAAATACATTTTTATTTACGTAGATATACCAATTGGATTGTAAATCGTCAAACATTATTTTGAAAAATAATTATTATTTATCAGACTTAAATTACATTTGTTATTTATTTATAATAATTTATAAACCTATTATTATTATTTATAATTAATTTATATTGTCGCTAGAGACGCAAAATGCTTGTTCTGTAGACAGAACATGTTATGCCAAAACAATTGTCATTGTTTGGGTGTACCATGAGCATTGAGCATACAACGACGGACGCGCTTTAATGCTACCACCGGATCCAATGCGCCCCAACTGAGAAGATCCGTCGAAACAAACTCAGTGGGTTACTCTACCACCGGTTTCAACACGGCCCACATGAGACGGTCCGGCGAAACATACTCAAATGGACAAAAATATTAAAAAATATTATGGCAATATAATATCTCTCACCTGCCACGTCTTACCAAGGTCTGTCTTAACAGACTTTACTCTTAAGGAGGTCCATGTCAACAGTGTAAACGGGGTAAAACGGGGTACTTCTTCACTTAATATTAACTCAATTTATTTTAACTAAAAATAAATAATGGCAATTGTGTTTCCTTTAATGAGTTTAATGGATCTATCTTTTAGTAACAGGCGCTATTTATTCGTCTACATGTTTAATTAATTACTTTTTTCAATTCAATTTCAGGTAAATCTAGCTATTTATTTTGGTCATATACCAGCCATCCGCCATGGTATATGGCTACAGTTACACTTTCCATATACATGAGGTTAGCAATATGCAATCCTGTAATTTTAGCACACTATCCATATAAATATATAGTTGTCTAATGTCTACGTTAACATTGGCCTTATGCCGTCTAGCAGACAAACATAGGACATTTCTCGGAATTAGGTAATTGGTCTAGCCAATGTAGCGCCTTGGCTTTATGTAATTATATATGACGATAAGTATACTAAATGTTAATGTAGATTTATCTATTATTAAAGTAAATGAACTGTATACTGTACAGCCCTTTATTTGAAAATATTCATCTGAATTCTCTAACAATTTAATATCGCATATCTCCGTCTGAAGAACTTAATCTGTTAACACACTTATTATTTTTAATTTTTAATGTTGTCAAACATTTTCCAAACTAATTTTACAGACGTCTCAGATATCTTTTGTTATATCTTAAAGTCTTTCTCTGAAGGTCCTTTGAAGTCATCTTTTTGATATAGGTAATTATTGAAAGCGACACGTTTGTGACAAAGTTAAACATTTTACGTAGACAAGCATTTGTCTCGATCAAGATAACTGCTGAAAGCGAAAATATTTCTTATTATTCAAAGACAAGCTTTTACGGGCGCGGCTTTGTTGTATTGTAGGTAACATTACTAGCTCCAAGAAATAGCGAAGAGACAAGACAAGACAGAAAGTTAATTGGACATAACGTAACTTTGCCTTATTTTATTTCAAAGGAAATGGTATAATAACTTTATTTATGCAAAAGTCAGGGCCGAATTCAGAAGTCCAGAGGCCCCGGGGCAACAAAGGAGAAGAGGCACTCTGGGCACAAATTAGTTTCCCTCTAAATGTGTAGAAAATTCGAAGTATGTACTGACTTTTCAGGACGATTTGAATTCTGATATTTATCTGATTGACAAATTTAAGTGAACAAGTATAGATGAACTATTCTATTATTTATTTATCATTTATCATGATTCTACAAAGTACTGTATGTAAAGGTACTACACCGAAAAAATAATTAAAAGACAAGTTGTATAGTTTACTCGTTAGAATTGGAAAGATTTAAAATCTCTCTTGTGAGGGCCCCTCTATTGTGGAGGACCCAGGGCAGTTGTACTGGATGCCCTCCCTTAAATCCGGCCTTGGCAAAAGTACCTAAAGTGAAAACACTCTTTTAGCCATGTTAAATTACAGCTGCGTAGGTATAAATATTATGTATTTTCCTCTACTTCTTTATTTATTATTACAACAATTTCTTCGGAGTTATAATAGTCTTGTATATTTACGAACACGTGCATCAAATATAGCGTGTGATATTTGTAACGACCACGTTTTGTTCTTCAGACAAGCGTAAACGAATGAAAGGTTCGAATATCTCTGTGTGTGCTCGCGCTAGCGTATCTACCAGATGTTGCGATTTCCGAGCACAAAAAAAAAGATATACGACGGGAAATGACTGTCAGACTTGTTCGGTTGGTCATAGTTTTTCTAAGGTCCTCCGTATATGGAAGTATTTCTTTCTAGTCGTACAAAACATGGCCAGTAAACTACTTGAAATGGATAAGCATTTTCTTTTACGTTTATTACGTTTTATCGCTTGAACCTCTCCAGTGAAGTAGTTTTATATGCGTTTAGGCCGTACTCGTATACAATTTGTACCTGTATGATATTTGTATCTCTGTAAAGCATTGTTCTCCACAGGGGAACTCTCGATTTTGTAATGTATGCGGGTTTGAGATACATTTACTGCGTTTACACTGCGTTGCTTACTTGGTTAGGACTAAAGTTCCACCTTTACACAGTTAATTGCGATCGTGAAGGACTATTGTAATAGCGACACATTCAATTTAAACATCTTGTTGAGATATATTTTTAGATAACGCGGGCGTCTTACCGAAATGTTTGTTCCAAAAATGGACTGCCGTCGCTCTCCCGTTATTTCGGATGTTTGAAGTATCCTGTCAGCTAAATAAGTTACCGTGACAATGTTTACTATGTTTCCAGAACGATATATTATATTAAATACGACACAAATCGGACGTTTCTCAGAATTTTATTTAATTATTATTTTAGATTTCGATTTACATTGTTCGCTGATATTTCTATCATTGTTCGATTCAGCAAGTATTCAGTATAACTAGGAGTTGAAAGAAAATACCTTCATTGATTTTTATTTTGGTATAATTACCAAACCACACACAACAACCTCCGTGGCGTAGCGGTAAGTTAAGGCTTCTTGCTGGCTATCTTGGAGGTAGTGGGTTCCATTCCCATCAAAATTCTCTTGCCGGGTCTGATTGGTTAAGGAACTACCTACCCCAATCGCTTCGGAAAATATGTTAAGTTGTTGGTCTCGATAGTCATAACATCATCTATGACAATCGTTTACCAGATAACGGGCAGCAGTGTTAACCTGTATGTATGGTGTACATAACGTGGTCACCAACCCGTCTGCTGGTTGTGGTGACTATGGGAACACCTGCTTCGAGGGAGGTCCATGTTCAATTATTATTTTACTTACCTATAAATACATAGGTATTCTGAATATTCCTTAAATTTAACTGCAAAACATTATAGGAAATGATGTTTGCACTTTTCAAGAAAAACATACGGAACAGATTTGACTGAAAGATATAAGATAATTTAATCACACTCACAACTCGCTATGACCAAATGAAGCAGAGGTACATAAAAGTCACGTATATGAAACAGATTGTGTTCTAACAATTGGTCAAATATATTGTTACCACAAAAGCGAGTAAAGTTATAGAGTTCCTCAATGATTTAATCTCAGTGTGACTGTCTAACAAACAATGTTGTGGCCCCAGACTTAAACAACATTGTTAAATTGCATAGGTTGCCGTAATTACATTCAAATACTCATTTGTTTGTTGTGTTTGTGCAGCGGAGCTCGGTGACTATGACCCGAGGCGACACGCACCCAACTATGTATCTGAATTCCGGTTGTTGGCGCACCAGACGCCAGAACTCGAGGCACGCGCTGCAGAAATACATCGGACCCTCACGTAAGCTCTACAACATTCAATATTTTATTATTCAGACGAATGAGAGCACCAATTACTTAACAACATTTTTTAATAGACCCATCAAAGTTTAATTATAAAGTTACAACGATGTAGTCATAATGATTGAAAAAGTTGTAATATCTTGTTATAGCATTGTTTTAATTAACAAAAAAAAGACAAAAGTTACTAAAACTCAAGATTTCAATGGCGCAGTTTCACGCCGAAAGTGTCTCCGTCCGCCCGGAAATTAAACTTCGTCGCCTTTCTCGCCTAATTGAATGAATTTTTAACTGCGCAAAGATGCAGTCTGCGGCCGTTGGCGCGCCACAAAGCCGCAATTACATGCAAATTATGTGTACCTACCTACTTAACACCAAGTGAGCCGTGGCTTAGGGCGGCGACACAGCCTCGACACGCCCCGGATTATTCATTGTTGCTTAGCCTTTTGCAGCCTTTTGTCCTTAATACCTTCTATTAATTAAGGGTAACAGTTTAATTAACTTTCAACTCTCGTTTCGTTTGAAGAAATATTAATAATTGCAACTTTTCAGGGGTATTTCACCGGCACAAGCAGAATTGAGTTACCTAGATAAGGTGAAATGGCTCGACATGTACGGCGTAGACTTACATCCGGTGTTGGTAAATATAACATTTTATAATTAGCAATCTTTAATGGACCTATTATGTGAAATTAATTAAACTTTTATGATGACAGGGAGAAGACAGCGTAGAGTACTTCCTCGGTCTGGCGCCAAGCGGCCTTTTGCTGTTGCGCGGAAAGCACACAGTCGCGAACTATTATTGGCCGCGAGTCTCAAAACTTTATTACAAGGGACGCTACTTCATGCTCCGCGTCGCTGATAAAAACGTAAGTACTGCTTTGTATTGCAAAAAACAAACAGTGTGAGTTAGACAAATAAGTAAACATTAAAATCGGACATTTCACTTGACCCATTTCTCGTTTCTGATCGCAGAGAGTGATAGCGTACTTTGAATAGTGGTGCAAGATAGAGTCCACCTTGCCTCGCTTCCTTGAAAGACATTCGTAGGCAGGCAATTATAGATAAGTCGTGTACAAGTGAGCGCAGTATTTACAGCGCTGTGGGCGCGGCGATAGTACGAGGAGCTTCGCGCCGCTCGGCGTCGCCAGTGCCACTGATTTATATAGACCACCATCGCACTGCCACCGCTACTCGACTTTACGTCATGTAAACTTAAGTTTATGTCCAATTAGGTTATTTCACTGCTACTAATAGAGTTTCTTATGTTAAAACTTTTTGAAAAATATCGATTCAATTTGCTTAGTTTTAAGCTCTTTACAAACTTTACTTAAATATGTTTAGTTTATAGAGGGGTTAATATTTTGGAACCAAACAAAGTACATGAAAAAACGTTTTAATTTTTTAGTTAAGAAAAATATTAAAATATGTAGTAAATTGCTTTTTAAATTAATAATAAAATTAATAACGGAACTTGGAACAATAAGTAAGTCGTAAATTATTTATTGGTCAACGTTAAGTTTATAATAAACTAAAGTCTCATAGAAACTGAATAAAAATGTGAGCTACTTAATGAAACGTTTTATTCAAAGAATGGAAACGAAACATACTGAAACTTATTTAATGATTGAGAGACTCACACATATCTCGAGATCTCTAGTGCAATTAGAGCAATTATTTTGCTATGCTTTGATACAGTTTGAGAATTCCTTCTATGTTTACTTCTCAACAACCTCCGTAGCGTAGCGGTAATTGGCTCGCTTTAAATCTCGGAGGTCGTGGGTTCGATTCCCAAACCGGACAAGAAATCTTTGTGTAAATTCTTAGATTTCTTTCCGGGTCTGGTTGGTTGAGGGACTACCCTCCGTGCCTCGGAAAGCACGTTAAGCCGTTGGTCCCGATTGTTATAACATCATCAATAATAATCGTATATCAAGGAACGGGCAGCAGCGTTACCTTGTGTGTTACAAAATAATACTGCGGTCACCAACCCGCCTGCCAAGCGTGGTGACTATGGCAATGCCCTCCCTCGGGAGGAGGCCCATGTTCAGCAGTGGACGTTATACGGGCTGATGATGATGATGATGATGATGATTACTTCTCTAGTTTAAGTGGAAAGAGAGGTCGTTTTCCTCTAAAACTGTGAATGATAAATCGTTTCCGTGTCATTCATGTCATAGAGAGACATCCAAATTTTAAGATACTAATCTCCTTTCATTAGTTGTTTTGAGGATTGACGAATTCTTTGTCATACATCGAGAAAATATTTGTATTTTTTTTATAAAACTTTAGTCACATTATGACTTTTGAAAACTTGGGGTGAGGTTAACAATGTAGTTACCCAACTTAAGAACGGGTCCCTACTGAAGAAAAAGCCACCTAATGCAATTTTGAAAATAGGTACTCGTTTTTTTCGCTTACCAAATTTCGCCGCTCTAGAAAATTAGCCGTCTTGGGGACTAGCTTCAACTGCGCCTAGTGTAAATCCACCACTACGTTAGCTTCGACGCTGCGTCGTTCTCGCCGTACCAGTGCGGCCGCGACTTGATGATAGTCTTTATTTGACACAAATTATAATAGATCAATATTTATTCTGTCCTCATTCCGAGAAATTATCTCAATGAGATGCATAAATTTAATACATTTGCAATAATTTATTACATTCCACTGGTAAATCGGCGAAGTATATTTTATTCAATAGAAAGTGATAAACTACAGAATTTATTGCTCAAGCTTGTAAGACATCGTCTATCTAGAAATAATCTCGGGGATCTTAATGTAAATAATGGTGAAAGAAATTCGGGTTTCTTATCTGTAACAAAATTCGGGGAGAGTAATTGAAAGGAACTTCTTTTATTCCGTCACAGACTTTCTTGGAATAACAAATTGGGAAAACTGCGAAATTGTACACTTGACTGTAGGTAAATGGTTGAACATTTCATACTGTAATAATGTAAGGAAAGTATTCTTTATTTTTTATTTGAACGTTCCTACGTGTATGTGGTTTTAAAATTGGAATGTATTCTTTGATTTTCCATAGGAAATTTAATGTGTTGTCATTATTCATATAAAAGTTATAATACCTAGACTAAAAGATCCCTCCTCGTCCTCCTGACCCTTAGTTTGCAAAGAACCATCCGATGACAAGCAAATTGTATTTTGCCATATAAAACATAAAATATGAAGAAAATATTTCTTGACAGATTAAATTACACCTTATCAGCAACTGTCACTTACGCGGTATTGCAGGATCAGTATCAATGTTTTAAAGGGTTTTTGCCCAAGTCACTTGATTTGAAAATGAAAATGAAAACGTTTATTGATAATGTAGACGAATCGATCGTACTTATTATAAGTCAAATACAATGATAAAAATAGAAAAGAGTTAAAAAAAAAAATATCTTGACTATTTAATTAGTATACATTCCAACAGTCACGTTATTAAATAGAATTTAATTTATTTATTTATTTATTTTTATTAGGAGGGCTTACAGACAAATAACTTAATATTAATAACATGGTATTGTATATCACTTTAGCTAATTACAAGCCCACACATATAAATAGTCACTACACAGCATTGATATTTAAACATTTAGTTCAATTCACAACAAAGAAAATTTCCTAAAAAATAATAAGTACCTAACATAAATCATAAACGGGGAGGTCTCTAAGGGATGTTTGCACTATTGTCAAAGAACGCCCATACGTTTTTTAATAGTTTTCGAGCTGGTGTAAAACAAATCAATGTTTAATTGCGATGCCATATCATTGAAGCTTTTTGCTGTACGAATGAAAAATGCATTACGTCTATAGTTGGTCGTGGCAAGAGGGATATCAAGTAATGGTCGATGCCTTAAGTTCCGTTGTATAGTTCGAAGCGTTATATTTGCAAGGAGCTCGGGACAGTCGACTAAGCCATTAGCAATGTTAGATAAGTAGCAGATGTCACTAATATTACGCCTTTGCTCAAGCGGTAGGAAATGGTAACGTTGGCATCGGGCTTCGTAGTTTGGGGTGAATTTTTGTGCCTTAAAATCTAAGTATTTTAAGAATTTTCGTTGTATACCTTCTATGCGAGATATATATACTTGATACTGTGGGTTCCATACTTGAGAGGCATACTGGAGATGGCTTCTAACATACGCGCAGTACAATACTTTGATGGTTTTTAGAGATCGGAAGCAAGCTGAAGTTCTGATGATAAAGCCCATGGCCTTGGAGGCTTTTTTTACAATGTGGTCTATGTGCTTGTCGTATAGAAGTTTGCTATCTTGGATCACTCCTAGGTCCCGTATGTGATCCACTTTAGAAATGGGCTGGTTATTCAGACTATATCCATTGCCTAAAACGTTTCTTATTCGTGTGTACGTCATATAATAGTATTTGGAAATGTTCAATTGAAGCTTATTTTGAGAGCAATAGTCAACAAAATGATTTAAGTCGTCCTGAAGTTGTAATGAGTCGTCAATGGTATGTATTACTTTAAGAATTTTCATATCATCGGCATAAAGCAGTATGTAAGAATTTTTGAAGCAAAATTTAATGTCAGAAATAAAAATAACAAATAGCAATGGACCCAGTAATGATCCTTGAGGGACCCCTGATGGGACTGTGATCCATTCTGATAAGTAACCATGAAGAGCGACAGCCTGCGTCCGATTCTCTATGTATGAGCAAAACCATCGATAAAGATCCCCATGTATACCAGCAGCCAATAGCTTCTGCAAGAGCACTTTATGATCTATGCGGTCGAAACACTTGCTGTAGTCGGTATAAATTACATCCACCTGTGCACGCTGCTCCATTCCTCTTAAAATATAATCATTACACAGAATTAAGTTAGATGTGGTGGATCGATTACGAATAAACCCGTGTTGTTCTTCACCTAAATTATTACGGACAGCAGAGTATACCTCATCATAGACAAGACGTTCCATTATTTTAGAGAATAGACAGAGTTTCGAGATAGGTCGGTAATTTTCTACATTGGACTTGTCGCCTTTTTTGTATATAGGTGTAATGAAAGCTGATTTCCAGATCCGAGGAACACTACCTTCCGTAAAGGAACGACTATATAAGATACATATCGGTGTTAGCAAGGATTCGGCACATTTAGTTATAAAAAACGGCGGAATTTTGTCGGGTCCGCCGGACTTGGAGAGGTCTAATGATTTCAGTAGTCTTAAAATTTTATCTCGAGCGACGTTTATAGAGCTGATGGAATCGAGGCTTGGATTATTGTTACAAGTTGCAGTAGAATCCGATGAAGTGTCACTTAAAAAAGTTGTACTAAAATAATGTGAAAATAAATTACTAATTCCTTCTCCAGTATCCGCAGACATGTCCTGATAGTGCATAATATTGGGAAATGTGTTATTATTCTTTTTACTTTTTACGAAAGACCAGAATGCTTTTGGGTTGGTTTTAATTGCGGATTCTATGTGTTCAATATATTTGTCAAAACATTCTTGTTCTAATTTAATCGCCCTGCTACGTAATAATGAAAAACAATTGTAGTCGGAGATATTACCGTAAAGTTTATACCTACAGTGACATTTATATTTTTCTTTTAACATTTTTATTAAAGCACTATTGTGCCATGGCGGGTGCTGAGATTGTATTTTTGACTTCTTAGGTACAAATTCGTCTATTAGTTCATAAAGTTTATTGTAGAAGAAAGTAACGGCCTGCTCTAACGGCATAGCGTAAAGGATACCCGCCCAGTCGACCCGGTCGAGTGCTGACATAATTGATTCATAATTTCCTTTATGAAATAAATATTTAGTCACCCTTTTTTCTTTTAATGAGTGGATTTCAAGAAATTCTGTTTGAATAACGAGAGGTTTATGGTGTATATCTATGGGAACAGCAAGGGCCTCGGCACATATTTCCACAATTACTGATCCATTTGAGAATACTAAATCTAAAAGCCTACCGTTTATATTCCGTACACTATTATATTGAGACAAATTGCAGGTATTTACGGTGTCGAGAAAATCCGTTATATACTGAGCCGAACTATTTATTGGTGATAAACCAGCAGTACTACAATTATTGTCAATCCAATCTACTTGGCTACCAAAGTTAAAATCTCCTATAACTACAAATTTATCACGAACATTTGACATCATTATGTTGTTAAATGAAGTCGAAAAATTATATAATTGATTTGAATACGAATTTCCTAAGTTCTCTTTACAAAGATATAAAGCACAAATGTGTAAATTATAACTCACCGCCGGTCTAGACTTCTTCAGGATAATAGTAACCCAAATATCCTCCGCTGAACTACGCCAATCACTTTTTTCCACAACGGTCAAGTCATTTCTCACCGCAATTAAAACACCACCGCCGCGCGATTGTAACGTACGATTATAATCCCGGTCCCGTCTCCATACTAAATATTTACTACTAAATAATTCGCTATCATTAATACTTTCTTCTAACCAAGTTTCCGTAAGAACAATTACGTCGTATGAATTTAGAGTTAAATTACGAAGTAAACTATGTGTTTTGGTTCGCAATCCACGCACATTTTGATAATATATATTAAGCTTTAACATTTTTTATGCATTACTATGACTATTTTTCTAATTACAATACAACAATGCAGCAAATTATCGATACATTGTGAAATTAAAATATAAAATGTATGATTAATTGAATAGAAGCAGGTAGTTTGAGAAAATATACCGACACACAGCAAGACACAGTAATCAAATGCAAAACCATTAAGAACGCCTTTTACCAATGACTTACGAATCGAAACATTGCATCGACCAATACCAACACCCGCTCGACAGTAACAAGACTCCAAATAATTGAATTGCCATTTTAAATGTATAGGATTAAAGACGATTATCAATTGACACCGAGTGACAGAGAATAAAGAACATTTTGGTATCGTATTATACAGTGACACAGTATATTGACACAGTGGTAGGTGGAAACCATGAGTGGCACACTGCGATGTGCGTTCCTCAAAGTGTAAAATAAGTGATTTACATAACTTACTATATCGAACACAAATGACAATTATTGATATAATTATAATTGTTAGTATTATCATTATGTCATTTTTGTGATATCCTTTTCTGTTTTTATCATTATTACATGGGAAGTATCGGTTTTTCGTGCATGAATTTTTGCATGTTTGACCCATACGTAGCGGAAATTTGCTTCTTCGGCGGCCTTTTTTGCTTTCGTCAGGAGGATTTTATTCGGCAGGGTAAGGTGATCATTAATATAAACCTTATGATTGCCTGGAAGTCCCAGCCGACTAGACATGAGCGGGTTCGATTTAGATGCGCATCGCGCAGCCGCTACAAAATCTTCCTTTACGTAGCGGTTACAGAAACATATCACAATCGGCCTTATTTTCTCTTTTCACGCACTGGTACACGCGTAATGAAATTAACTTGATTCTTGGCGACTGGATACTGGATGTTAGACCCAATAGAAGACAAGATTTTGAAAAGGTTTTCATTGTTGACCTGCGGTATGCCCTTAATTTCGACGTTATTCATCCGGGCCCACTGTTCACTTGAGTTTGCCTGTAATTCTAACTTATCTAGATGCGCTTGAATAAGTGGAATTTGGTCTTGTGCTTTTCCACTTGCGATAGTCGCTTGTCGAATTCTTGAAATTTTGTATTATACTCTTTCAGCTGTTTGTTAGTGTCACTCAGTGAGGATTTCATTTCAGCAAATTCAGCTCTTAATGCCATATTTTCTTCCCTTAGTGACTCCAAAGGCGCAAGCTTATCAGATAGTGATTTTATTTCCTTCAGTATCTTAGTTTCGGAATCTGCCCTAGGTGATGAAAGTAATTGGCTGGTAGTAGTTTGCTTACAATTTTTTACAACGCCACGTACGCTTACGATCTCCCAATCTGCGATAGTTGACTTCAGTAATCCCTGCGCAGTGGAAATGAAGTTCTTGATTGCACTCTGTGCAAGAAACTCCATAGGTTAGCGATTCACCACAAGCACCACAATTATTCATGATGATGAGGACAATTACTTTGAGAAACACTGGTTATACTAGCTAGCGCGTCCGGTGAATAGGATATTGATGACCACACGACACGAAGCGTACGTGCGAACTGGACTTAAATCTTTTATAATCTATCAATGTGGCATGTGATAGTCGCGTATTATAAATATAATTAGAATCAACCAGCGTGGGCTGGGATTCGGTCAGAAGCATGGAACGCGTCGCGAGCCTCGCCTTGCAAGGACGACCGGACCCTATCCTAGCTTCCTACGAGTCTTTCTCTATCTACTTACGTTGTGACACCCGGAGAAGAAAGACTATAAGAAACTCCGAGATCATTTGGTGACAACAGCATCATCATCATCAGCCCGTTTAAAGTCCATTGCTTGGTGGGCCTCCTTCCGAGGAAGGGTTTTGACACTATGTCAAAATTCTACCTCGGGAGCACCACGCTTGGTAGACAGGTTGGAAATAGTGTTGTACAAGCCTCGAGGCGGAATGGCAAGACTCAGTGTGCTCGGTAAGCTCGGAGTCCCGAGCCTAACCGAGCCGCGATTTTTTTGAGCCAAGCCTCGACCTTCAAAAGAGTTCGAGCTTTCAAAGGAATTCGAGCATTCAAAAGAGCTCGAGCCTTCAAAAGAGCTCGAGGCTTCAAAAGAGCTCGAACCTTTAAAAGAATTCGAGTCTCCAAAATAAGAATAAAGTGCACCGTAAACGCTTAATCTATTGTGGTTTACCTCTTCTTATTTTCATTTATCAGCATCCATTAAAACTGGAGGGCAGAAAAAAACTAGCGCGCTAAAGAGAAATGCTTCGAGATCGATCAGCGCTCAAAAGGGCTCGTGCCTTCAAAAAGGGCTCGAGTCTTCAAAAGAACTCGAACCTTCAAAAGAGTCTTCGAAAAGGGCTCGAGCCTTAAAAAAGGACTCGAGACTTCAAAAAAGCTCGAGCTCTGAAAAAGACTCCCGTGTCGTCGGGCGCCGTCATACGAGGCGAGCCTTGTAAACGACACCGAACTCTAGGCAAAGGGACTCGGACGCCTCGAGACTTGTACATCACTGGTTGGAAACCGAAGTATTATGTAATAGCACACACAGGGAATGCTGCTGCCCGTTCCTTGGTATACAATTGCTATAGATTATGTTATAACAATCGGGACCAACGTTTTAACGTGCTTTCCGAGGGTAGACTCTCAACCAACTATACCCGGAAGGTAATCTTATATTTTACACATAGATTTTTTGTCCGGCGTGGGGATCCACGACCTCCGAGTCTTAAAGCGGGACTTACACCTCTACGGCACAGAGGTTGTCACAGTATCATGTTCATAATAGAAGATTATTTTTTACTCAAGAAGGTGTAACAGGCTAATTGGTCTCATAAATCCTCGGTATTTGTGCAGAATGACACCTCAACCTACGGCTTCGAGTCCCCGACGAGGGCGGCATGCCGACACCTTTGGCGATGTTGTTCAGACCACCACACTTTCTTCCGAATGCAACAGACATCGCCGGCTTCCGCTGAAATATTCGCTTTAGGAACTAGGTTGAGGAACAGGTAAATAATAAATATACTCTCTAACATTGTATAAGGATTTGGCTTAAAATTCCACCGCGTAATACCTTGAAATCGAAACCCATGTAGCGTCTTCTCTGTAAGGGTTGCCTGGAAGAGATCACATTTTGTGATTAGGCCGCCAGTTGTACCCGTACTATATGTATTGTTATATTCCACTTTTTTTTTCTTGTATTTTATGTAATTTGTAACGTGTACAATAAAGAGTTTTCTATCTATCTATATACTTCAACTACGTGCTAACTGATTAAAATGATGCGTAAGAGAAGTAAATACAGAAATATTTAATTGTCAGAGCTAGTCTGACGTCACAATTCTATTAATATTGTTACCTTTTACAGACCAAATTTTTTTGCACCGTAGTTGTGTATGGATATCGTTTATCTGCTTTAAGTTTCCAAGTGTTTAGCTCATTTAGCAAAATCAGTAGAGTGGTAGAACGTAGTCCACTTGTTGTATTTATACACGCTCAATAAGGCCTCACACAATACCATAGCAAATAAATATTAATGATTAAGTTGAGCTTATTTATGTGATATCTATAGCCTATTACTGTTTGCCAAGTGATTATAGACCAAGACAACTGCTTAATATCAGACAGGTAGACAGGTCGTATACTTATTTGCACATACACATTACATCTCTAATTTATAAAGCTGAAAAGTTTGTTGGCTTGAACGTATAATCTCAGGAATCGATTTGATAATTCTTTCAGTGTTCGATAGTCCATTTATCGAGGAAGGCTATAGGCTATATTTAATTATGAAGTTCCCACGGGAACAGGAGTTTCGCGGCTGAAACCGCGCGCGGGAAGCTAGTATTATATAAAATTATCGCTTTGGTAACCGCCGCGGCGCCGTGGCCAAAATTGCCCAGTCAACGTACATGTGCATGTTTTTTCTATTGATATTCTTTATTTAAATCAACCCGATCACAAAAGGCTTGGCTCATTAACCTCGTTGTTGTTCCCGCAGCGGCAGAGGAACCAGACCTCGGCCTCCGCCTACCTTCACGCGGACGCCATCCCGACGCATGGCGCGACCTCACGCCTCGCACGCCTCGCTAAATGACGGTATTGATATGCTAATTTACGGCAAACTCATAAATATATTGCGACATTAACTTTCGCATTGTGTTTATTTACCTGCAAAGGTTAACTTAACCTGTAGGTATACCTAAAGTTGATATTAACCTTATAAAAAATAACAGAACTTTGAAGTTCTCAGTAAAGTTAAGATATTTTAAAGAAGGTTTTATCTACAAGCATACAGGCGAATGTTTCAGAACTGCCCTGGTATTAGTGAAATAAATAAACACAATACTTTTTAGAAGTCCTATAAAAATAACCGACTTCGAAGTTTCACAAAGTAACTGATTTTATATTCCAATACTCAATGCTTCTTTTGTTTCAGTTCCCAAATTAGAAGACTTGAGAATAAAAGACTGTCTCCCTGAAGTAAAACAACCTACCTCAGTTCATCGACCCAATTCGTAAGTTCAAAATAAAATTATTTTTGATAAATATCACTAACATAATGTTGTTTGTAATGTATAATGTAGTAGTTGAAATAAATGGTAAAATAATATATAATAAACAAAATCTTTTTTTATTATTATTTAATTTTATTAAGGCTAGGCTATTCTAACTGCTATAATGTTTCTCTACTATTAAAAACTATTCATCGTTTGAAAAGTAAGATGAACAGGTTTTCTTCAGAATCGAAGATCCGCGAATTCCGCTCTGAATATTGTACGAACGGCGGCATATTGCTCCCTTAAAAAACTCTACACATTAATAAGCAGTGACTTCAAATCTACATAAAGATTTTACGTCACCTTAAATTAATCTAAAATTGTGTACCTACCTAAATCTGCAAATTATATAGAGATGCAAAAATAAAGACATTTTGTTTTATTTCCAATTGTTTTGCTGTAGTTACCAATTTTCTATTTATCCCAGTCTTAGGATAAGCGGTGGCGACGTGATGGGTGGTTGTGAGGGCCCCGTAATTGGTGGGTCCCCGCGGTCGACACGGTCAGCACCAACGCGCCGCGGTTTGTATTCTGCATCGCCCACCGCCACGCGACCACCGCCCGCGCCGCGCCACCGCTCCGCTTCTGTCGACTCACAGAGTTCCAATGACTCCCGCTCTAATCGCAAGTAAGTTCTTTACAGTATCGCAGATTCAACTACCGCGACAGGTAACATTGTTGTGAATAATGAACCGCCTCATCAAAGCAACTATTTGAAGGGTTCCGTACCCTAACTAAGACTTTGCTCGCTATCTGTCCGTTTGTCTGTCATCAGATTGTATCTCATGAACCGTGATAGCTAGATAGTTAACATTTTCACAAATGATGTATTTCTGTCCCTATAACAAAAAAAAAAAAACAAAATAACCGAAATTAACTAAAAAACAATAAGTGTATTTTTTTTTTTTGTAATCTAATTGACTTACTTAATTTTTAGTCCACATTCCTATTGTTTGCGTCGCTAACATTAAGTACAAACACATAATAGCAGTGGTAAAAGACTGAATAGCAGTAGGTCTATGGGTGGATGATGATGGTAAATAATTTGCTTGATTGCATTCATGAAATTGGTCTTTAACTTTTTGATTGTAAGTTCCTCACGATTTTGTCTCCACTTCGACCCTCACTTGTGAATAATGATGGCCCCTCTTTAAGTTCGTAACTAAAACTCAACATCCATTATTGTAACCGTGGCAACTTTGTCAGCTCCCATTTCTTACGTCGAAGTTCCTTTAAGAAGATATTTTAGATGTGTCTAATATATTTTTTGTTATAAATGCAGTTCAAAACTCTTTATGCTGCTTTTTAGTTTATTTAACTTTAGCTTTTGTTAAACATCTGTCCGACAGTTTGGCTTAGTATCTAATGTCTTAAGCTTCTAGCTATGTAATTTATTTCAATTTAGCCTGATTTTTCCAAGCAGTCTAAAACAATCGTAGAAACTTATTTATTAAGCTCTATTTTATACCTAGGTACCAGTTCCCCTCGCGCGGTTTCAACCGTGTAGCTGCCGTTCGTGTAGGAACTTCATTATGGAATATAGCCTGAGAGTTACTCAGTATAATTTAAGTTAATTCGTAACAAACATTAATACAAACCTTTCCTCTTTATAATATTACTATAGACATCCAGCAACCAAAGGCACAACAGCAATATGACCTGTTATCATTAAATTAGTTCTTATATTTTGTATAGACACAAGCATCGCTCACGAAGACAGCAGTCGGATGCCGAGAGCGAACTGTCGCGGGGGTCCGGTCGTTCGGGGCGGCGGCACCGGCGACATCGCTCGCGGCACAAGCACGAGTCCGGCTCTGAACGAGACGAATCGCAACCGGACGCCAAGTTAGTACTGCCCTACAGGATGCCTACAATTACAATGTTGTATTAGAATTTATTGCTAATTACGAACATTAATTGCTACTTCTTTAGAAATGAGTACGCTCGTACTATTTTTAGTTTATAAAGGTATAAGGGTAACCCCACATTGGGCTTTCGCGTTCCTTGTGCCTGTGCAGATGACGCTGGGGGCAGAAGATGACAAGGGCCAAGCAATTTTTTTTTACTACTGCACTGGGCATCGGCCTAAATAAATGAGTTAAAAACTACAAACTAAGCAACCTGGGCAAAAGAGCTTCCCCTGTGGGACTTGAACCTCGGCTCAGGATGGTCGCTGGCGGGGTTGCGCTCTCGTCGTTCAGGAGCACAAATGCTCAATGTATGGTCGCCCTATCTTTTAAATATGACAAGCGCTTGTTGTCCGTTTCCTTTAAAATGTACTTATCTGTAAGCCTTGCCATTAATTACGACCTACCTACGAGTAAGTATTCGTCACATCTGTGTCTAGTGCTATCTAGGTATATTAAAACTCATAAGCCGTGACGTTAATTGCGTTCCTATATATTTGTCACATCTGTGTCAAATCTGATGACAGCTACGATATTGCTGCCACTACAGTGCCGGTTACATTAAAATTTTTGAGTAACGATGTAATATATGTGCCAAGTCCAAATCTCAAATCAAATAAAAAGTGTAGAAGGAGCGCTGTCGAACAATGCACTGAAGTTTTTTTGTGTACCTATTAGTGTCTGTAAAATGATTGCTACAATTTTTATACAGTTCTTTAATGTTATAAAAATAACATTGTACTTTAGAGCCTAAGCACACCACGTTTTTTAAACGCGCCGTTGACGCGCGTTTTATAAACGAAGTACCGACTTGCGGGCGTATCGGTACAAAAGTCAGTACTTTGTTTCAAAAACGCGCGTCGACGGCGCATTAAAAAAGTAGTGTGCTGAGGCTCTTACACTTAGCACCTAAAGCTGCGACAGAATGACGAACCGACTGGCAAGGTAAGGCATAGTTTTGGTCACAAGTGCGTAAGCTGTGTATGTACACGTCAAGGCACAGTTTTACCGTCTTAAGGGCGTTACTGATCGCAGCGTTCCGTCTTTACTTTTTTTTTGTTCTGAGGTACATACCTACAATATGTATTGTTTAATAAAATGGAATTCTAATTTTCTAGAGAATATGAACTCGTAGAATCCGAGTCGCAATGGAAAGAGGTTTTGCGACAAACTACAGTTGGGAGTGGGGTACAAGTAAGTTATATATAACTATGTTCTTTAAATATTATAATGTGTTATGAAAATTAAAGTAGGTCGTAAAATAAAAAAATATTTTTAGGTGGCTAATGTACGGCGGTCACAAATGGAACCCGACACTGGCACTCATCGGTCATCACACAGGCACCGAAGACATAGGAAGCATAGGTAAAATATTGACATACTTATTAATCTAATTGAGTTATTCTTAACATCATTGATTCAAAAATTTTAATTTTAACATATTATGTGATGGCGATTTGAATGAATTGATACACAAACAGTAAAGTCTTACTGAAAACTCTCTGTATATCTATATATAATATCATAAATATTGTTCTTAAACAAGTAAATCAAAATAATGTTCTTAAGGTGTTAATGCATTGTAAATCATGTATAACAAGGGCGAATTATTCGTCTGCGTTACTAATAAAGTATTTCATTTAATTTCAGTTAATGTAGAATTAGATGCAAATATGCGAAACAGAACCAACCAGTTTGAAGATATTTAAGATTTTCATTAAAAGCTGTATAGATGCGTCTAGCAAAGGAAGTTTTCAAATATAAGTTTATACTATTTTGAATACCAAAGTTGTGGGTTGGTTCTGGGTCGAATAATGGCGTCCAATTAAAACGCTGAGTTCCTCATCTTAAGCATATATATTTTGTTTCGTTTATTAGGTCGAGATCTGGATCTCCTAATGAGAAAAAATGGCTACCAAACGAGTTGAAACAACACCTAGAATTCTCGTTAGTCGATACTACAGGCATGACCGAGGAACAGTTGAAAGAAATACCGTACACCGTAGTCCAAACAAGTCACGCGCGTCAAACGAAGCTACGAACCTCATCCAAACACCGACAGTAAGCATACATCACCATTATAATATAACTCAACAAATTGCTTTTTCCAACCAATGTTAATATAATTTTCATTTTATCATACAGAACCGAACATGGAACGTTAGCGAGACGCGAAAAAAGTGCCTCAATTCACAGTAAAAGTAGTCATGACAACCACAACCAAGGATCATTACGATCCAGTTCTAGCACTCTTAGCACACATCGGACGGGCCTCGAGAAACACGGGAGGTATGTAACACTACATTTACCAAAATTTATTGCGCCGTGTGGTTCAGAATAGACCTCCCCATATCTTCATATGCGTCTCTTAAGATAGAGGCAACTAAGGTGCATGGGATGGACATACCAAGGGTATATGTCACACCTTATGGGTGCGCAGCAGCATCTGTTAGCTCAAAAACACTCCCATCTTATTGCGATCACCAATCCGCCTGCCTAGCGTGGTAATTAGAGCAATATCCCTCAACGACTAGCTTGCGAAGGTTTGACCCATGTTCAGCAGTGGACGCAAACGAACTCGTAAAATATTGCCCAAATAAAGGTGATTTATGCTAACGCTCTTTACAGACGGGTTTATCCGAGCTACGACGAAACTATCGGCCGCGCGGGGGACGATTTTTTGACGAATAACGGATACAAAGGGAATGTGACGCCGATCTCGAATAATAATAACCCGTATAGTCCCGTGACGAATAGTAACAGCAATAGTTCCAGCGGCGAGTTGATATCGGGGAGTGCGCGAGTTTCGCACGAGCATACTGACTCTGGACTCGGCGCGGACCAGGATTATGCCTATTCGTCGGAGAGGTAATTATGTGCCTTTATCAGCGTACAGTTTCACTTTAAACTACCATTAAAAGACTAGATGTAATTTGTTGTTAAGTGGGTAGTTATGAAAATATGGAACCGAAAATAAAAAGTTATATGTTTTATTACCTAAGTACTGTCTGGTATAATCTTATCGTATACCTACTTTATAAGCTGAAAAGTTTGTGTGTTTGCTTGATCGCGCTAATCTTAGGAAATACTGGTCCGATTTGATAAATTATTTCAGTTTTAGAAAGCCGATATATTGAGGAAGGCTTTTTAATTATAATAGTCCCTACGAGAACGGGAGTCCTGCGGGTGAGACTGCGCGCGGGAACTAGCAGCCTTCCTCGAAAAATCTAACACTAAAATATTTTTTCCAATCGGACTAGTAGTTCCTGAGATTTGCACTTTCAAGCAGACAAAAAAACAAACTCTTCACCTTTACATATTAGTATACATATGGGTTAAAATGTGAATTTTGGCTGATTAATTCAAGTGTTGAACAAATATAATGTATTCCACCTAGGTCGAGCGACAGCGCCAAATGCGGAGCAGGCGGTTCATCGCGCGCGCCTGTGAGTAGGCAATGCGGGGGCGGCGCGGGGCCCCTAACCAAGCGGCCGCCAGCCGCTCCCCGCGCCCGCTTGTCAGTGAGCGGGTCGCAGCGCTCGCTACTGTCAGTGGCCAGTGACAGCGCCACCTCGCGCCGCCCCCGCGACCCCGCGCCCCGCGGCTACCCGCACCCGGTGGACGGAGGCTTTTCTCTATTCGTGAGTGGGAGCTTCGCTTATTAACACGTCTTCTGCTTGACGGCGACCCTTCTTTGAGATTTTCAATGTATCTCACAGTCACAGTCTACTTGACATTCAGTGTACAGTCCGACTACATAAAATATACCTATGTTTGCAATTTGCATTGTCATAAACTCGTTTTAGGTCACAAATGAATTCATAGCGTCATCCATAGTAAATCGATTCCTTATATACAGATAAATTTGATTCTGATCTGAAACTAAAAATTAGTCATGACATTTACAACTAGAGGTTTTTACTGTGAACTGAATGTGATACATATTATGATTTACGAGAAAAAACGAAACAATAGTAAATGTTTAATGTTCAATAATCCCGAGACTTAATTATAATGTGAGAAATTAACTTATTAAGATAAATACAAAAGCGGTCTTATAATAAAGAATAATAAATCACATGTTATATAACTGCTAAGGAAAAAGAAACAATAATATTAAATTAAAAAATACTAGTCATTTAAAAATGGTTTACGTTGCTTCAGTACATTGATCCTTTGTATAAATATTAAAAATAAAAGTAGGTATCATAATACCAAAAGCTCACAAGGGTCGCCGTCACATTCGCAGCTCCTGTTTCTGGCTCGCTGATAAAGCTAACCGTGTACAGGCTGCAGTATATCAAACATTTTTTCATATCTACTGTAAAAAATTTCAAACATTTTATTTACCTACTTGATAATTTTAAAGTAACTACATAAAATAGGGCGTAGATAGACTTGCGTAGGCTAGTCTTAATTTTCACTGACGGCCTTTTAAAATATTATTTAGAACTCTATATATTTCGAAAATACTTCTCAAGACTTCAGCTATAAAGCTTAAAGGGGCTTAAAATTTCACAAAGTGCTATAGTGGCTCCACTATTAGTGTTCAGAAACAAATATAATAAATATTTGTTGTATTTACTGGTATAAAATAAATATGAATAAAATATAATTTATTTATTTTTGCCATTATAGCACGTTGTAAATTCGCCTTACGCCTGGGTTTTAAATTTTAAAATATAATATCTATCGCAAATGTACTTATGTATATTGTACACTGTTTTAATGAATGTACAAAGCTATGTATAGGGTAAGCACCGGTAGTTTAGCGTGTGTTGTTGGGTATACGCAGAGACATGCTAGCAACAACAACATATTGGTGGGCGAGAGCGGGAGCGGGAGCGGTAGCGGGTCGCTGGCGCGGCGGTACGCGCGGCCTACGCGGGAGTCGCGCGACCACAACGCCAACGTTGCGCGCACGCACTCGCGCCTCGCGCACCGACACGACAACACGCTCGACATTATACTAAAACCTCTTATAGAAAGCACGCAGTAAGTAAGCCTTCCCAGACTCCGTCGACCGCCATGTTTGTGTCGCAACACGTAGCGGAATGAGTAGCTGCACGCACCCCTTGGTTTGTTTGCCCGACGATTTGTTTTGTACACTTGTTTGTCTATGCATGCTGGTTGCGGTGGTGTGGTGTACTGAAACTGTATTTAGTTGATTAACAAACGTTAACTAACCCATATCTAACCTGCGATTTGTTTGTGTTTATTCCGTTCCCATGAAATTACGTTTTGTGTTATTTGTGTTGCACTTTGTGATTAAATTGTTATTTAACTATGTTTGTTTCACAACACAGGATGCTTATGTTTGATTGTGTGGTTTCAATTGTTTTGCTTAGGTTGGTTGAAGTTGCGGAAATATAATGTTGTGTTATGTATTTAGGCTGCAGAGCAACTAAGTGATTCACATGAAGCGACGGCATCAGGGGCTGGAGGCGATCTGAACAGCAACCAATCTAGCGGCACTACTGAGATGAGCACTGAGCTTTGAAGATATTTCCTATTTTAAGCTTATCTATTGAACTTGGAAACCATTAATTCCCGTTTTATTTTTACATAATGTGAAATGGAATTATGTATATAGGTGACGCAAGTTGAATTAACTACTTTCGGCTTATTTGTAGAGCGCGTTCCTTACGACTACGCCAAATGAATCTTTTCAAGGAATCTGAAATGTATTGACTACTAGTTAAAGGTATCCATGATTTGTTTACTTGTAATTGCAGATTTGTTATTTTGTCGCCCATTGATTGTAATATTAATTTAAAATATTTTCTAGTGAGTTGTGTTATCGTTAAGTTAATAGATGTTTTATCTGTTATACCTACTTATAATAATGTTGAAATCGTTTATAAACACAATATTTTTGTTAGGTTTTTATAATTTATGATTCTAATAAATTTTCAAAGTTACGCAAATGTACGATGCAAAATAACCATTCCGTGTAACCGTTACTTAGCTAAAGTAATTTATGGTAAATATTATTTTTTATTTTCAATAATAAATTCAATACAATGTAAGTATATTAATTGATCAAAACAACTTGATATTATTGATATAAATGTTTATTCTTGCAAATATCTTTATTTAATTATAAATATATTTTGGTTAGTATATTTTTTGTATTATTATCGATCTATTTCAGTGTCAAAAGATATACCTATTTAAAAGAAACATCTCGTACCAAAGATTTGAGATATACCGTTTTGTGAAAAAAATACGCTATTGTTTTTATATGTTACACATTTTTTTATGATTTTATCAACTATTAGCATAAATAATACGAACTCAAGTCGACGGAGGGTCGAAACCACAACATTAAAATTTATATCGATGGATGTTTTTATTCCATAACATTATTCCAATGGATGTTTATTTATTCCATTTTAATTTAACAACGGGTATTTAAAGTTTTTTACCATTTTTATATGTTTAGGTTAGTACATAAATTAAACTTAAACTTAATTCCGTAGTTAAAATCTTGTACAGTTGTTATGTAGATTAGTATTTGTAAAGTCGAGTAATGTAGGCCTAACCTTTTATAATAAAAAACGTAAAACCTTTCATGTTGATAAAAAAATATCAAAATTCCAACAGTTATTTACCTACTTAAATAAAATACCTTAATTTTCAATTTCTTATTTTTTTAATCATATAAATAATTATTATTCTAATCTATAATTTAATCATCTTCTTTTTATTTATTATTTATTAATCTTTAATCTATAATTATTATTATTATTATTAAATATTACCTAGGTCTTAGGTAACGTTACCGTATATGTATAATACCATATGAAAAGATGATCTTGGGCTGTATAATAAGAATGTCTTGTATACCTTTACTCTACTGCATTTTTCCTCATAAATCGTGTTCTATCGATTTGATTCGAATCGGGAATTAATCGAAACACATAACATTGGTGATCCTGCAAAACGGCGTAAGTGACAGGTGATAAAGTGGGCCTAGAGAAAATGCGATTATCAATAAACGTTTTCATTTTCAATGCCACTACAGCGGAGCGACGAAGAACTATATTTTAAAACAAGTTTACCATTTCAATAAATATAAAAAATGGGTTCGATCCCCACGCCGGACAGGATTTTTTAATTCCGGGTCTGGGCCCCGAGTCTACTATCGTAATGGCATGTCCATAAACTGTCAATTACAGTTCAATGGTCAGTCAATGGTCAAATATTTCCACAACTTTTACTAAGCACTATTGTTAGTTAAACTGTAAAAATCCACAAAAATAAAAGTGGTCTCTCAGTACACACATACACGGTTTTTTTTCCCATTTGGTAATCTATTAATCCAAATGACGTCATAATGGTGACACTATGACGCCACGATGACATTCGCGTAGTTGAATATAATAACAAATGATACATTTATAAATTTTGAAATCGCCTAAATAAACATTACAATCTCCCTACCATCTCCCCTGCTACTTCTATTGACGGCCTTTTTCTGCGGTAGCAACACCGACTGCCATTCCAGCGCCGACACCATAGTGAGATTAGTAGATTCCCGTTTTTGGCATAGTGACATCATGATGGCACAATACTTTAAAAAATAGCAAACTCGGCCCCCTGGTTGGTTGAGGGACTCCCATAATCGTAAAGCAAGGAACGGGCAGCAGCGATTCCTTGTGTAGTACAACATAATACTGCGGTCACCAACCCGCATGCCAAGCGTGGTGACTATGGCAAATACCCTCTCTCGAGACGAGGCCCATGTCCAGCAGTGGACGTTATACGGGCTGATGATGATGAAATATAAAAATAAAATTTACTATTAAAATCGCTTTGCTATCTTATACATCCGAAATCTGAAAGATCGAATCGCTTGTTTCAAAGAAGAATCAACCAATGAATGCCAGTCGTTTTTTCCCGCGCCCGCTTAATCATAATATGACAAATGTCAATGCGTTAGCGATTTTCTACTAGCCATCACTCAGCTGTAGTTGCATTTTGTCTAAGGTGTAATTTCATCTGTCAAGGATGATTTCTTTATATAAGTTTTAAACTGCAAAAAATGCATTTGCTACATTTGATTTTCAACCTTATCACTATTGTCAGTTACATTGTATTGCAGTTATGACATACAAAACGATCTTATCGTGACATAACATTATATGATAAACTCATTTAGATACACCGCCGTATATATATATATATATATATATATATATATATATATATATAATTAAGATACCTGTTGTTGTAAATAAATCTACTCTATTTATATTGAAATTGTACATACATTGCATTAATATATCCATTGTCGTCCGAGTGATGTCGTAAGTTAGTTAAGGTTACTATGGTAAAGACCACACTGAAGTTATAAAATAAAGTGTACCGAAGTAAATAGTATTAATTGATTTGTATAAGGCATTCTCAAACTTTTTTGTCATATTTGGTCAAATTGTGCAATCTGAAGACTGACGAATTTGCGGTTGTTGCGCAACTTACACAATTTCTGTAATAGTTTGTACATGTATTTTTTCAAAATCGTTTCGATTGTTCGCATTAAACGATCTATATCAAATTTTAGGTATTATTTATTTTAGAACCCCTCACATACCTATTCTTTATTCTATTTCTTTCAACTTCAACAAATGCCATACCACTTATTCAACACAATAAGAAGAGACAGATATTTATAAAAATAATCATCTTTATTGGCAAAAAAGTGAATGTTTTACAATATTTGTGAAGTCCCTTACTCTCGCTCCGGTATAAATAAACACTACATCTCAATGTCAACTTCCGTAGCGTAGCGGTAATTGGCTCGCTTTAAATCTATGAGGTCGTGGGTTCGATCCCCACACCGGACAAATTAAATCTTCCCGGGTCTGGTTGGCAAAAGGACTACTCTTCGTGTCTCGGAATGCACGTTAAGCCGTTGGACGCGATTGTTATAACATTATCTATTACAATCGTATAGGTACCAGGGAACGGGCAGCAGCGTTTCTTTGTGTGCTACAACATAATACAGCGGTCACCAACCCGCTCGCCAAGCGTGGTGACTATAGCAAAAACTATCGGGAGGAGGCCCATGTTCAGCAGTGGACGTTATACGGGCTGATGATGATAATGACATCTCAATGACAACATCCGTAGCGTCTAAATAAGGAAATTAGGTAGTATATTCTATAGGTACCTACTAATACTATAAAGAGGATAGATTTGATTATTCTGTTGCAGAATAGGCTCCGAAAATATTGGAACGATTTCAAAAACTCTTCCACCATTAGAAACCTACGTTACCCAGGAATAACATAGGCTAACATACTAAATTATGCATTTACAACAGAAACGAGAGCTACGCGGATGAAAGCGCGTGCGGGAAACTAGTCTATACTAATATTATAAAGAGGAAATATTTGTATTTTTGTGTGTGTGCATGTTTGTAATTAATAAACTCAAAAACTACTGTGCTGATTTCAAAAATAAAAAAAAATCTTTCATCTTTGGAAAGCTGCATTCACACTGAGTAACTCGTATTATTTCATACATTAACATTCTCTTATTTTCCGATCGTTAACATAAAAATAAACGAACTTACTTACTCAATATGCCCGTTTACGTCCTATTCTGAACAAGGAACTCCTCTGAATAACAGATTATCGGAGAAGGTCAGGTCAGATAACTTTAATAAGCAGTCTGAAGTATTTGTGACTCTTTATTCGGGCAGAGCTTCGCCTTACAACAAGTTCAACAATGGAATCTCTGAATAAGCAGACATCTTGCTCTTTTATACAAACATAGGGAAGTCAGAACATCTACGTTTAATGAATTAACTATTTACAAATCACTACTCTTTAGTGAAACTAATTTAAAATATATTTAAGTTCAACTAAATGAAATTCAAATAAATGATTATTAAATATCAATACTAATATTAAGACTTAAATATTAAATCAATTAATCAATTTATAATAGGATGTTTAGATCGTATCATAGTGTAGCTAGTAGCTAGTATTTCCCTGCTGTGTCGTAGTGGTACCGGAATTGGATGATAACAAGATCTTGGCAAACTAGAGCTGTTGAAGGATTGGCAGGCAGATTGGTGATCGCAGTAAATTGGTAAGTGACCTTCAACTGATAGGTGCTGCTCCCCATCCATCAGCTGTATACCCTTAAGTGGCCTCTTATGACACCCGTGGGAAGACATAGGGTGTCGTATTCTAAGTCCGATACCACACGGCAATTAACGAACATTTGGTAAACCAAAATAATAAAAAAACAGATACAATCAGTTTTTTTTTTCTTTTTAGGGTTCCGTAGCCAAATGGCAAAAAACGGAACCCTTATAGATTCGTCATGTCTGTCTGTCTGTCTGTCTGTCTGTCTGTCTGTCTGTCTGTCTGTCTGTCTGTCCGTCCGTATGTCACAGCCACTTTTTTCCGAAACTATATGAACTATAATGGTGAAACTTGGTTAGTAGATGTATTTTGTGAACCGCATTAAGATTTTCTCACAAAAATATAAAAAAAACAATAAATTTTGGGGTTCATAGAACTGGAACTCAAAAAAAATTTTTTCGTCGAACCCATACGTGTGGGGTATCTATGAATAGGTCTTCAAAAATGATGTTGAGGTTTCTTATGTCATTTTTTTCTAAACTGAATAGTTTGCGCGAGACACACTTCCAAAGTGGTAAAATGTGTGTCCCCCCCCTGTATCTTCTAAAATGAGAGAATGATAAATCTAAAAAAAATATATGATGTACATAGCCATGCAAACTTCCACCGAAAATTGGTTTGAACGAGATCAAGTAAGAAGTTTTTTTTTAATACGTCATAAACCGTAAACCGCAATTTACCTTTCATTCAATCAACTATTATTAACATCGATCAGAGTTACAACGAGCTACAAGAACGTTTATACTATGTTACTTGTTATATTCTTGATATAAAAAATAGGTAGGCACTTGCAACTTGTAGGTACGGAACCCTTCGTGCGAGAGTCCGACTCGCACTTGGCCGGATTTTTTTTTAAATATTACTAACAGACTTTTAAAGTCTACTAGTATTCTTGTTAATCCCTCGTACTAAGCTAAATACTTGTCATACGAGTGGGTTCACGTCGGTAGTGCAATGGGTGGGGTTCGAACCGGCTACCGCAAGATCACACGTCCGACGCCCTAGCCAAAGAGTTACGGCCGCTTCAAATTTTATATATAAGATACTATCAAAACCTATTGTTAAGATCTCGAACCATTTATAAGTATACACAAAGCTTATCAAAAATCGCCGCGACAAACGTAGATCCAAGTCATGCTCATTAGTGTTAATGACGATAAAACGTAGCTGATATCTGAGACCGAACGGCTTAATTAATGCTCGCACCAGACTCTGTCAGATAATCAATAAATCATTTGTGGCGCCAAACGCCATCATTTATATAATAATAACCGTATTAAACGGCCTTTATAGCCGTGTTATCAGTTTTCCCGGAACAGTGGACACAACATATTTTCAGTCCATACATCTACACCCCAAAAACATAAGTATGTACGTACTTTATACCTAGGTATCCATTAATCACGTGATCTTTTTTAAGCCTTTTTTACCTCCCCCCCCCTCTCCCTTGGTGATACATGGTGAGGTTTAAGACTACCCCCCCCCACCTCACGTGTATTTTAGTATGTACAAAAATCTTAATGTTTTAGAATATTATCTTAATTATAATTTTCCCTTTGCTTAGTTATGAAATGAGAACTTTGAACACGTGGCCAATAAAGAAATGTGTGGCTGGATTTATAATTTCCTAAAAATAAATACACGTGATATCTTACTACACCCCCCTCCCCCCTTGTGAAATTTCGTGATTTTTGTCAAACCCCTCCCCCCCTCCTTCAAGCCTCACGTGATTTAATGGACAGCCCCTTACTTCAGAGGCATTTGGTCGGACCAGTTTACTATTAAGGCACATACGACGAACCTTCTGACGGAGGTATAATGGCACATCCGACCTAATGCTTCTGAGCTCTAGATATAATTGTATTAAGTTCACCTTCTTTATTTGTTTTTCGTTGTTACTCCGGGTTTAAAGTGAATAAGTTTTCATATTTTGTAAGCGAAATTGTCACTTATTCAGCATTGAAACCGCATTTATGAATTATTGCCAAGGATTATGAAGTATCTCTCACCATGCAAGAGAAACAGAAAACAATAGAAAATGACGACTGACTATTTTGCGTTTTTATAACTTCGAAGAAAAATTGAACATTAGCAACACCTGTTTTAAATTTTCGTAAAATAGGACACTATTACTAAGACTCCGCTGTAGGTTACTTCTGTCTGTCAACAGACTTCTTATGAACGGTGATAGCTAGACAATTGAAATTTTCACAGATTGTGAAGGTATTTCTGTTGCCGCTATAATAACAAATACTTAACTAAAAAAAGAATAAAAAAAATATATGTATTATTAAGAGAGGTTTCTACACAATTACAGGCAACTGGTAGACGCTTGAAATAGTTCCTTATTACTGTTAAAGATAGTATAGCGTCTATTGTTGTCTAAATAATGGTACGGAACCCTTCGCGTGCTAACTTCTGAACTTTTATTAAGCATGTACCTAGCATGCTTCATAAACTTGCAAAATTAATCAATATGTAACATACATTCCGTGACTTTGAAGTTTCCCCAATAACTTAAAATTAATGTTATATATTATTCATATATAAAGGACTTCCAAAATCTATGGCATCCATTTAACAGTAGATCATATCATATGTAATGATTAAGTATGTAAGTTATCACTATACACATATACCTTCTATCTACTTACAGTTAAAAAGGTGAATTTATTATTTATATTTATAATTTCATTATTACCTTAAAGTGTATGTTTGCTAAAAATGGCGTTAACAAACTATTTCTCATTATATATGGATATAAATTTTACACGTCAACGAAAAACAAAAATCACCATAAACCCTACAGCCATCTACGAGCAAAAAGGAAAAATCAAATATCATCCAACATATTCAGTCAATGGATGTATCTAAAATCCGACTAATTGAGTGGACGCACCGCTCCGGACCAATTTGTCTGCATAAAAGCAAAAGACAAAATAAGGTGCCAGCCAGTCTATCAAAGCTCCGATGTCCACTATTCGACGAAGGGTGAAAACTCATTAAGTGTAATGAAAGGGGTCCCGGGGCGTATATGATTACTAGTTAATTGGAAGTCGGAAAATCAGAGAGCGTCCAGACGAAGTTACCTTATTTACGTTGAAGCCTGAATAAAAATAAGACTGAAATATTGTTTCGCTGGTTGCTCACATCGTTAAAATATGCGTGGTATTTATTATCCCAAAAAAATATGTTAATATTTTATGTATTAACTTCGTATTACTGAGATCAATGTAAAAGTCCAATTAAAATTGTTGGAAATTCGTGATAAATAAATAATCTTAAAATCGTTTTGCAAAGTAACAGCGAGAACACTTAATCTTAGAAAATACTTTTATATCTATTTGTTATGTACCTAATCTTAATTCATAACATTTTTACTGTACATTCTTTATTTAATAAAAACTGAGTTTTAAAAGCAGACCATTATAACTATAGGCTAAGTAAACTAGGATAACTACGAGATATATAAAGAAATATGTCTACAATAGTAGAGTTGAAAAAAAATCTAAATCAGTAGTAGATATACAAAATAATTTAGTTTTATTTCAATCTTTTTTGAACCATTCACTATAGTCTTAACTCGAATTACAACTAGCGAAGAGGTAGGTATAGGCAAACAGAAATTATCGTTTTATATATTAGTTAAAATTAAATTAAAGGGTTTCATACGGAAATATCTGCCCTCTAGGTATTGGCGTAACTTCGAAGAGAATCGAAAGAAGAAAAAGATTAGAAAAAATATTATTTTACTCTAGTATTTTTTCAACTCAGTACCAAGTAAGTAGGTAATATATACTTTCATAGCGATGTCGATATCGTTACGTGATTATCCGCCTGATTTATTAACCTTCGACAGCTTCATTAATAAATATCCTTTAATGAGCTTCCGGGTTCGTTTTCCAAGACGAACCAAAAAAAGTGTAAGAAGAATTTTTCTTGCAAGAAAATCTCTCAGAAGCAAATTAAAATAAGTTTCTTGCAAATAACGAAAGAGGAAATCGAGCCTTATAAACGCAAATAGCATTCACTAGATAAACTGCACAACATTTTATAACATATAACAGTCAATGCACTACTTACTAATAAAAACATTATAATTAAAGGCCAAAAAAGTTTGATAAATCAGACTTTTTAATTTACAGCTTTTATAGGTTATCGTTAAACCTTATCGTTAGATTTCTTTTCAATTCTATACCTAAAGGCATGAACAGCTAGTACAATGAATTAAAACGAAATTTATGTTTTTAAACTTTCGCGATTTGTAGGTACATATAATTTATAGTAGACGCGGGTCGCAATCGCGGTACAATTTTAAGGCAAACCATTACCTTTTAATAATCCGACGCTTCGACATGGGTTACACCAGTCGTGGACACGGATAGACTGATAAGTGTCAGCAACGGCGTCTTCGAACAGCGCGGGTTTCGGCAAATACCCCCTTACTTGGTCGTGATATTTTTTATTTTTGCTACCTACAGAACTGTCGTTAGTTCGACACACCACATTATATATAAAAGGAAATTGTAAATACACACGTACAAACAATACTTGATATATTTCTATCCCAATTGTCACAACAAAAAATATGAAGTCAATATTTTCACGTATTTCTATAAGTTTATATAAAACATAAAATACTACCAACTCTAATCACGGTGAGTGCTTGTCGCCATATGTTATGTTCACAAGAGCTCAACAGTTGTATTCGAAGCAATGGAACGTAGGATTTCAAAATTATTTTTAGTCCGAAATTTTATTTTAGTTCATGGTACTGCCATCACATCATACTATTACATCCATATTAACTAGTAAGAATGTACTGAAAAATAAGCAGTATTTGATATTTTCCTATGAAACTAGGTTTTTGCATTTCAGCGTTTTTTACTTCACATGTGTCTTAAATCCTTATTTACTTTATAGAGTTAAATCTTTTTAAAGTCGCGAGTCATTATGATAAATCAGAGGTTTGTTGGTTGGTTACTGGTTGGCTTTTGATTAAATTAAATTATTTCTAAACATATCTAGTTACTTAAGATAAACGGGCTTAGCCTTCTAACCATACATAAATCTGCCAATATAGGTGATTATTAGGTACAATATTTTATTTAAACTTTAAAAGCAAAAGTAAGTAAAGTAGGTTTTTATACATATGGTAATTTGCCGACTTTTTCAGCAATTTCTGCCAATTAATTAAATATATTAGGAAGTTTATCGGTTTTAATTTGTGCCTAGAAGTGACAGTCCAAACATTTTATTAGCTTGTAAGTTCTTTTATACGTAAGTTATTCCTACTGTATCTCAGATTTGAAAAGGTGACAGCTGCATTATAAATAACAGTAGATTCCTACAGTAAAAAAAAAATCAAAATATAATCACATTCATACTATTACTGTAACTGTGATATAACTAAATCGTAAGAATATCTTGAATATCAACAAAATTTAATAGTGAATTTATTTTGCTATTTCGATCATAGTTGTAATTGTTATATTTAAATGAAAATATTCTAGCTTTAGAATACATTAAACATAATGTACATTGTTTTATTACAATAACCGTGTTTGATAAACGTATGTAAACTGCATTCATTTCAATTGGTAGGTATTGAATATTCATCGTGATTTAAACAGATGAAAGCCTTATTACAGTATCAAAGACTGTTGAAGAATTATTCTTTGATACTGCTTGTTGCCAAATCATATTTACTAAATCACTTTATATTTACAACATGAATCGTTAAGCTTATTTGAAAATTTTAATTTAATTGAGTCTATGTTTTAGTCTTATAAATATACATACCTTAAAGCTTATTCATATTATATTAAATAAAAATGTATTCGACTCCATGTTTAAAAAGCGTAATTTGAAAGCGAATTCCTTTAAATTTATTGGACTTAAACTAAGGTATTACGTACGGTACGTTTAAAACAATAATGATTTTATTTAGTTGATTGCATCAATTTCGTAGTGCTTGAGATATATTTGATAGAGTCTGAGAATACGATTGACTAAATAAATAATTACATTCGCTTCCCTTAATAGTCATCTCATTACCTAATCTACTATCTACGTTTACCTACAAATTTGATGATTTGTATCAGGATTAAGGAGAATCTGTAATGAAGTCGTACAATCTAATGTGATGTTGTAGTGACTTTTACATTTCGAGTTTTACTTGTTTAGCGGTAAGCCTAGACCTAATTACTTTTGTCGTGTCGTAATGTGATCATAGATTATAGGGCTTATACTTACAAAACATGGTATCTTACTCCAGGAGCTCCATTTAAGTATAAAGGTTCCAACTCCTCACGCCATAAAGTTCAACATTTTCTGAAATAACTCCATCGCGGGTACTTATATAATAGCACAAATTCATATACCATATATATAGAAATTGTTTTGGCTGTGTCAGTCATATGATAAGTCTGTCTGAACAATGTTATTAGTAGGTAATATATAATATAACATTTACACAGTAGATTCAAAATTGTTTAGGTATAAAGGCTTTAATGTTTTTATCAACCGTCCATGTCCATGTTAACCAACCAATCTTTTCTTACGCTTGATAGTAAGTAGGTAGGTGTTGAAAACAGTCTTAAATTATATGTTTTATCAGTTCTGTCACTGAACTGAAACGAATATAATTGATATGGCAGACATTTCCATAGGATAAGATAAAAATGCCATAGCAAAAATTCTAAAGAAATAATAATAAATACAATATACATTGTTTTTAAGTATCTACAGATTTTTAAATACATTACTGGAAAAAAAATAAGAAGCACTCCGTAAAAGTCCTTCTGAAAAATCCTCACACTTTAAAAGTAAGTATTCACAGTCTTTAGCAGTAAGTATTGCGGGGAAGTTTACCCCTGAAACAAAATAAATTTACTACGAATGATACTATGTTAAGCATAGAAAGCAAAGCTAAGAGGTAAAAGAATTTAAAGTAATGTAAACACGAAAAGTTTGCTTTCGAGTTGAGGCAACTCAAGCCGGAAGCGCATTCGAAGTCAACTGTCTGGAAAAATTAATTCGAAGCTGCGGCGACGACGCCGAGGGCGCCCTCACTTCGAACTCGCTGCGTGCGGCCTTCCCTTTACAGGATCATTTTCGCTCTTCATAAACGAAATAAGCAGATTTTAAAATCATACTCGCATTCCATCGCCCAAAAGGTTTTAATATTTCTGCAATAATCTCGGTAAGACACCTGCCAAATAAATATTACCTTCTAACTCATTAAAGTTTTAATGAGAACTCGGATGGGAAGCATGAAAAGCCGAAATTGCATATTCAGGGGAAAATAGAGAGGTATTGTAAACGTATGTAGATGCGGGTGACAGTGTCGCGTCGCGGGCGCTGCGTCGCCGGCAATTAGCACCGTGACAATGACATTCAAAACGTGTGCAAATAGAGTTCGCGCCGGAGACCGCCACCCCTGTAACACACAACACGCGTCAATGCTGCATGTATTCGGTCTGTAGTATAAAATATAGTCAGCATTTTTGTTCAGGTCGTGGTACCAATTAATTGATATATGAGTATTTTTTTCGGCAGTAGGTGACGAAAAAATACAAACAATATTGTAAGCTTCAATTTTTTATTACAAACAGCAATAGAGTTTATTAATAGTAATTCTTGTACCAATTTTTAGTGTCTGTATGGGACTTGATACATTAGAATTACATCACCTGCCAGCTCATCATCACTATTACTACATATTATAAAACAAAGTCGCTTTCTCTGTCCCTATATCCCTATATCCCCGTGTATGCTTAAATCTTTAAAACTACGGAACGGATTTTGATGCGGTTTTTTTAATAGATAGAGGAATTCAAGAGGAAGGTTTATATTATGTATAATACATCAGCATTGTACCCGTGCGGAGCCGGAGCGGGTCGCTAGTCTGTCATAATATAGTAGGTTTAAGAGGAATATCTATTTTGATGACTTATCTGACTGTCATAGACTTGGCCTGATGACAGTATTTTTATGATGTTAATCATTTTGCCTTAGCTATTAGATGCAGTGATTCACCCAACAAAAATATCGATTAGAGTGATAATTTTAACAATTATTAAATTAATTATAAATTCATAAAGTGACCATACTCGTTTCTTCAATACCTGGAAACGTACCTAGAATCAAAACAATTATAACTCCACACAAGGGAAATAAATCTCTGTGTCACGGAGTTTTTCACCAGCACATTCATAATACTCATCCAGACACAGACCCACCTTATGTGTTATAAACCGTCTATAGCCCAATGGCTAGGGCGCTGGACTTGTGATCTTGTGGTCACCGGTTCGATCCTAAGCCATTGCACTACCCATTTGTACACAAGCATTTATAATGAATACTAGTAGAGGGGTTAATAAGAATACTAGTAAACTGCTTAGTAGTCTGCTAGTTATATTAAAAAAAAATAGTGCCGGTGGGATTCGAACAAAGAAAACCAGGTCTAGCAACTATACCGATACCACTAAGTCACAAGTGCAGTTGAAAAATGACGACAGGTCAGTAGTAAATGGCCTGTGAAGCAAACAAACTGTGCCCAAACATGAACAGAACTTGTCCAATCACGGTTGTTAACAAAAGCTATTGAAAATGTCCAATGAAACGTAACGCCGGGAGCTATACTCCTACGTACAGTTTAGTAACATACAAGTATTTTATTTTAGGATTGCCAAGTTGGTCTAGCAGTATGAAAAACCGTAACTAGCGAAGTCCCAGGTTGGAATCCCGGTTCAGGCTAAAACAGTTATTATAAACTTCTTCTTGAGGGAAATCTAAGTAGTAGTTGATGTCAAGATATTGGTATTGTTACACCCATGCCTCGGAGAGAGCTTCTTACCTATAATTATGTATTAAAACCACCATTCGTGAGCAGAAATAAAAAGTCCGCCACTAAAGCACGCCTTCAGGTTTATATGCTTAAGTAACATTTAGTTTTATATGCATAATATAGTAAAGCTTATGTGTGTACAAAGTATGTAAAAACGCTGTAACCCACGTAAAGAGAAATTTTAACAAGGTAATTATAAAATTCCTTATTTTGCAAACATAAACTTGGGAATATTTGACACAATGTTTTGATTTAATTATACTCAATATGATACAAAATTTCGTAAATCGCGTCCCCGCGGGAACTTCATAATTCAATATAGCCTATAGCTCTCCTTGATAAACAGGCTATCTAACACTGCTTCAAATTGGACCAGTAGTTCCTGAGATTAGCGGGTTCAAGCAAACAAACAATTTCTTCGGTTTTATATATTAGTATAGATAATCAAATTGAAATATTGTGCCAAATGGTCCTAGGTATAGACCTATTTTTACTAGCTTTTATTTAACTTGCAATGTATGTATGTACCTATTTAATTTGTTCGGGTGGAATCTTGCAAGTTAAAGGAGAATGCCCACGGCGCTATGGACAAATGTACTCAATTCAACATTTTTGTGTCTTCATCAAATCATCTTTAAAATACTCGATGGCATGTCTAAATAGTACCTCAAAAGATTTAACACAAACTACAATGGCATTTTCGAGATATTTACAAAAAAGAAATTACTATTTTGAGGTTATGTTCGACCAAAAATTAGTTCAAAAAACTATTTAAAAGGGTCTGAACCCATTACGGGTGAGCTTGGTGTCTTTGAAGCATATTTGTGTAAAATCTGTAACGGTTTAGCTCTGTCAGGTGCCTAGGTGAAGTAAAAGGCTCGACTCGAAGCACAACGTAACAAAAACAACAGAAATAACTGTACGTATTGTATTGCAAAAATATGACAGACGCGCAATAAATGTCAAATAAGGTTGTTCCCATACTGATGAAAGATCGATTTTTTATCGATTTCCGTAAACCAGCCTATGGAATTTTACGAATACAAATTGGCACCGATGCCACCGTTTACAACCACTGATATTAAAAATACCAGCAAAAACATGTGATTTAGAACTCTGTTATCACTTTACAATAATAGATTGAACAATCAATACAAAATCGATATCATTTTATTAGGGTTCCGTAGCCAAATGGCAAAAAACGGAACCCTTATAGATTCGTCATGTCTGTCTGTCTGTCTGTCTGTCCGTCCGTATGTCACAGCCACTTTTTTCCGAAACTATAAGAACTATAATGTTGAAACTTGGCAAGTAGATGTATATTGTGAACCGCATTAAGATTTTCACACAAAAATAGAAAAAAAACAAAAAAAATTGGGGTTCCCCATACTTAGAACTGAAACTCAAAAAAAATTTTTTCATCCAACCCGTACCTGTGGTATATCTATGGATAGGTCTTCAAAAATTATATTGAGGTTTCTTATGTCATTTTTTTCTAAACTGAATAGTTTTCGCGAGAGACACTTCCAAAGTGGTAAAATGTGTGTCCCCCCCCCCTGTAACTTCTAAAATAAGAGAATGATAAAACTAAAAAAAATATATGGTGTACATAACCATGCAAACTTCCACCGAAAATTGGTTTGAACGAGATCAAGTATGTAGTTTTTTTTTTAATACGTCATAAACCGTAAACCGCAGTTTACCTTTCATTCATTCAACATCGATCAAAGTTACAACGAACTACAAGAACTTTTATACTATGTTACTTGTTGTATTCTAGATATCAAAAATAGGTACGCACTTGTACGGAACCCTTCGTGCGAGAGTCCGACTCGCACTTGGCCGGTTTTTTTTTATGTAGGTTGGTACGCACATTACCCGCAATAAAAAAAATGGACATCCCTAGCCTAGAATTGACAGCCGATAGTAAAAATGGCGTATTAAAACGTCGGAAACATAAAAGTACTAATTATTGTTCAAAAAACTATCCCAATATAAATATCAATCAGTCTTTTAAAAAAATATATTTTGATTTTAGATATTTCATGCCGTTCAAGGTTTTGAGACACAAGTCATTTATCAAGAGCAAAAAAAGCTCCTTGGCAATCTCCTTTGACCAACTTCCCGGTTTCCGATTGAGCTGGATTTTTTTCTCGCTATTGACTGCACTGCTCTGTGTATATATGACTGGGTGGGGTTTTGGTTTGATCGCTACCCGGGCCAATTACCTATATGTGAACCACAGTGAACCACGGATAGGTACGTGTTCCTTAAAGTAGAGCGACAGTTGCACAAAACTACCCTAAAATACAAAAAGTTATAATCCCTCAATCTCATCGCCAGCGACCGCCCTGAGCCTAGGTCCAAGCCCCACAGGGGGCGCCCTCTTGCTCAGGTTGCTTAGTTTATAGATTTTAAACCATTAATAAGCAATAACCATTTAAAAAGGTACGTGTTCTGAGTGTGGGTGTGCTTTGTGTCCGTACCTTGTGTTTATAAAGACGCAGAGAGTAATTTAATAATGCGGCATTAGTCTTAAAAAAATGTCTGACGTAGCATTTTACTATAAAAAAGAGGCTGAAGATAACTCAAAAATTATCTCGTAGAATGCTACGTTATATTTCGTAGTATTCTACGGAATCTACTTAATAAAACGATGGACCGACGACCTCATAAAGGTCGCAGTGGATGGAGGCCGCTAGCAATTATTCCCGCTGTAAATCGATGGGAGGCCTATGTTTAGCAATGGACGACAACTAGCTGATGATGATGATGCTCTGCTAAAGGAATAAAAACTCAAAAGAATTTGCTCACGGCTTTGCACGCATTATTTGTATGGTATTTATTTCAAGGGAAATGTACGTCTTTCCGGTATAAAAGTATGGGAGCCTGATCTAGATCGTCTGATCTAGTTTCGGCATTGTTGCTTATCAGTCATCCATCAATCCGATGTGATCACCGGATGTAAGATGCTTCCTAATTATACCTATGCCATCCCTTTGACAGTAGATAGTGTCACTAACGTAATCACGACTACTGTACTTCACAGAAGAGTAGGATCGGTGATTACGTTGATGCATTTTATTTTACAACAACCTCCCTAGCGTAGCGGTTTAAGTCTCCCCACACCGGACAAGAAATCTTTGTGTAAATTCTAAGATTTCTTTCCGGGTCTGGTTGGTGCCTCGGAAAGCACGTTAAGCCGTTGGTCCCAATTGTTATAACATCATCTTTAACAAGCGTATACCGGGAAACGGGAAACAGTTATTCCCTGTGTATTACAACATAATATTGCGGTCACCAATCCGCCTGACAAGCGTGGTGACTATGGCAAAAACTTCCCTTGGGAGGAGGCCCATGTTCAGCAGTGGACGTTGTACGGGCTGATGATGACGATGATGATGATGATGATGATTCTGATTTTATTTTATCGCGAGGTGAGGTGCGGCCACCAAGTCTAGTATAGAGAGACGATTTTATTCAAAAGAAAAAAGTTTTGTACGGAAAAATATAAAATTAATAGTTCCAAAAAAACCACTAACGTAATCACTATATCTATGTGACAGTACTTATATAAAGGAAGTAAATATACTTAGAATATAGCAACTATAAATATTTTCTATAATAAAATTGGTGTTTTTCACGTGCTTCTTCTTCATTTTTAGTGTCGTTGATTCAACTTATTAGTTTAAAGAATTTATTTAAAGCCATTTTGACCAGTAAGTCGCCACTCCAATGGTCTCTGTGATTCCCGCCATCAGGTCCTCCATCGTGCAGCTGTTAGGGCATGAAGGGCAGGCCAACGTGTGCGACATAGACTGTGGTTGGGTGCCACAGTGACATTGTATGTCGTTAATCTTGCCCCACTTGGGCAGATTGAGGCTGCAGCGGCCAACATGTGTTCTTAGCCTGTTTAGAGTTCCATTCATGCCCGTTTTCCGTTTCCATATTGGCCACGGTAGGTGGAACCACCAGTGGAAAGTTCTTCTGCAGGCTCAATGTAATTTGGAGGAGGAGGAAACTTTGCGGACCCCAGTTTTAGTCTAGCGTCTCCTGGGTTAACCATAGCTGATGACGTCGATCGAAGAAAGATTTTATGACTTTTCAATCTACTCTCAGATGCCGTGGTGTTATACAGTGGATGTCTAAAGAAATATTATTATTAAAAGTGATAACTTCTTTCTTTAGCGTAGTATGAACCAAAATAAAAAATATTATAATACTGAGAAATAGCTGCAAAATATTGCTCTCCGTTACCCGTTATGGAGAAGTCCAATCGATACCACGAGCCGCAAGAAGTGCTAAAATTATAATCCAATTACTGGCCTGGCAGCTCCCCTTAGAAAATATTTTGCTGTCAAAATTAATTTTGCAATAAATTAATGCCCTGGAACATCTGCAAGATGTTAGTAAGTTTGATTTTGTTTTAAGAAATAATTTATCATGGTTAAAATACTTCCTAATGAAATAAAAAAATATTAACAGGTTTTTAAAATTCGATCAATAACAAGTATTGGTATATTTTAATTGTTTTCATTTTCAAAACCCGATATCTTTTATGTCATACGAAAAACTTTGATAATATATTTTTTCCAAGTACCGGGCTATTATATATAATATAACTTATAATTGGAATCGGAAAACATACCACATGCATTTAAAACGATGTAGTTCTCATGTGAACCGATACTATTGAACCATATCAATGGACACACAATAAAACCAATTTGGCGAAATGCGAATTCATGACCCCAGGCATTGTTGTTCGAAAGTAAATAAAGCGTATGTAGCTGAGGCACGTTTAATTAATTTTTCACTGAAACACGCTAGCAACGTTCCATCCGTTACCTATTTTTTATACTCCCAAGCAACTATCGATTTTTAAGAAAATACTCGATTTTTCCGTCTATAAATAAGTAAAACTAAAAGTTTGTACATTGGTCATACAAACATAATTATTATACCTTCCCGCGCAGTTTCATCCGCGAAACCTCTGCGCCCGAAGGAACTTCATAAATAAATATAGCCTTTATCCTTCCACTTTAAAAAGGCTATCTAATACTAAAATCGGAAAATTCGGACCAGTAACGCGTTAAAGCACACAAACAAACAAACTCTTTAATATTAGTATAGGTTAATTCAATAAGACAGTAAACGTAATTGTTATTTAGTTAATAATGTTCTCTCTATAGCATTTCAACAAATATTATAAACATTTAGCAGAAGATTATATTACATTGCCGTTACGCTTACCTGAAGGCTTAGACACAGCGTTGAACATTCATAACGTAAGTACCTAAGTACTAACTCGCAATACCGGACTTAGATACTTCTGACTATCTACCAAGACAAAGTTGCCAGACTGAACAGCTCTTGTCCCAATCGTCGACATCAAACCTAGTAGACGCTTACAAATTATTTCGAGTACACAAATAAGCTACACAATTGAAACTTTATAATCGCGCGGGTATCAACTTTGAAACAGTCATTACGGTTACATTTATGAGCATCTACGAAATTTCACTGCTTTTGAATAATTAAACAAGTATTTATGTACACACGTGTGGAGCGTTTAATGGCTTAATTTGAGTTTAGGTGTTTTATGATACAGCAATTTGCTTCGCTGTTCAATGTCAATGATTTCTAATTTATTTTTATGTATGACAATTAAGTATCTGAATAAAAGTTTGTATTTTCACCTGCTCTATCATTTGTTTTCTTTTCTTAGTAAATATTTTGAACATGATTTTTATCTATAGATACTTAAAGAAGATTTCGCATTAAACTATGTCTGAGTAAATAAAATTAAAACAATAATTAAAAGCAAATAAATATTTTTTCTAAGATAGAAATTTCTATCAAAAGGCTCATGTGAAATTCAGTTCATCTATTGAAAGTATTTATTTACTTTTTCGATATTTATATTATTAAGACAATACTTTTTTTTTCGTTCCTATGGTATTTATAGTTCAGCTAATATCAAGTTGCTGATAAAGCTGGACGTTTACAGCAGACATAGACAATTTTATTTTTTTCAGCGATTTCAATTCAATGTTTTTGAGTTTTATTGTGCCTTCATATTCTTCTTTACGCTCTACATTCATAAAGGAATTTGTGAACAATGCATTGCAGCTGAAGTTAATTAATTTTTAGTTTACAGCCTGCCATAAGTGCTATATATTTTATTTTTTTCATGAAATCTATTGAAGCCTTTAGCAGATTAGGTACCTACATTATAACTTCCATTGCTGTAGTGAAAGAAAGGGCGGGTCCTGTATTGATGGACTCATATTAGTTTTGCAACGTACGTGAACCTCCTTTTCTGTAATACTGAATTTAATATCAAATGTGAAAAATGAAATTCTATTGAAGCAGCCTTGTTGTTGTATCTATTTATATGTTCAATTTAGTGTATACTTATATTAGTAGTTATAAAGAGGTAAAGTTTGTGAATAGTTTGTGCAGTTTTAGGGGGTAACCTCTGGGCCTACGGAACCAATTTAGAGAATTTTTGCCGAAAGCCGCCTTATTTATGAGTGTTATAGGCTATATTTTAAGACCAGGTTTCCACGGGAGTTTCGCGGTGAGGCCTCGTGGGACAGCTAGTACTATATGTTGATATAGTCGACTTCACCGATTTCGGCTATTAGGATACTGGCCATCTGTGTGCATATTATACGTGTGCATAATTGTGTGCTAAAAACAAGTGCCTTTAGGTACCTACTCTCAAAATTCGAGGGGATAATTTTACCAACCAGAAAGAGACCAGTCGGAAATCAGGAGGCACTGGGATCAACAACACCAGCTTCCTAAGTTCAAGATTTTTACGAGACAAAAAATCTATCACCTAAGACAATGTTGTGCATGTCCCGAGATTCGAACCCGACACTTGCACCGCACCCAGAACTTCGCTTGCTACAGACTGTCGTAATATGTTCTTAATATGTCTGTTAAACTAACGCAATATTTATCATTCTCTAAAACATTTCTCAACGTCTATTTCAGAATGATATGCCTCAAAAATAAAGGAAAGATAACAAAATAATAGCAGACATAATAATTAGCACAATCAACAAATACAATTAAAGTTGAATTGTGCTAATCTAGTTTGCATTCGCTGGACGCGGACATACCTTGATTTCGAATTTGCGTTGGATATGAAAACAATAATATTGAGAAATATACATACTGGGTGCCTTTTTTACCGTCTGGATAATTATATGATGTGTTGTGTTAGTAGAATATAATCTATAGGCCACAGTATATGTATAATTTGTTCTAGTGTTTCAGTAATAAGAGTTTCGAAAATCTCATAAATTACTTAAAAGAAATACACATTCATGAAAAGAGAGTTATATTATATCGAATTATATCGTCGAATTACTTAGTTAATATAAAAAACAGGTTATAAATTAGGAGTAATAAAAAGATAAAATAACTATGCCTCAAGACGGTAAAAAAGTCACCCATATATGTATACGGCCTAGCAGTTAGCAGTCTGGGCTTTGTGATAAACACACACTTTACAATATATTTGTCATTTTAAACATTCTAACACTAGATAACCACTTAACACTGTGGCAGGCCATTATTTGAAGTAAAGAAATCATGTTCAGACTTCGGTCATTGATCGACCCAATATATTTATGTTAGAAACATCAAAATAATTATAGTGCACATTAATTGGAAACATTTTGCTGACGTCAGACCGTAGCACTCGTAGCTTACTAATAATAGTAATACCTATACAAGTCCTCTAAGCTTTCACCTCGCTACAGGCTCAGTTTATCAAAGGCTCGAGTGATTAAGGGCTTCGGTGGAAATGACGTTTGATTTAGCTTTGTGCCAATGTTCCCATAGTAACGCGAAACTAGTCACCATATAGTAACGTTACGCACAGGATTAAGATTGAATTAGTATTGTTTATGTTGATATTAAATTGAATGTACGACTTAAGTGTTAGTCGCGGAAATTAGAAGCAGTTAAATGTTTTGCTTACACTTAAACATCTTTCTCACATTAAGTAATGATGACTCAAACTAAGGACATTGTTTTGGGAAGTTTATTATTTTAAAATTAACTTATTAGTTAAAAAAATATTTACGTGTAGGTACGCCTAATGGCTAGGGGTCGTCGGACTTGTGCTATTGTGGTCGTCGGTTCGATCCCCACCCATTGCACTACCGACGTTTTAGCTTAGTACGAGGGGTTAACAAGAATACTAGCAGACCGCAAAACTAAACCAGTAATATATAAATATACAAAAAAAAACCAGGCATAGGATCCACCTGATGTTAAGAAGCATAGGGGTCCAAATACAAGGATATCTCGTCTAGTCTAGTACTAGCAACCTTTATCCTGTCGGCTGTGAGCTTTGGCGACCTTACTCACGCATAGGACCTTTACATCAACATTAATCAATCATGTTATTTAGCTGTGGTATTATGGAAAATGGAAGTACTTCCCCAGTCTAGCAGATCATTGCGCGTACTTACGGCAAACTCTCTCTTAAAGATTATGGTGTAGGTGCTGTGGCTCGTTGATACCTAGGTAACGAGTGTGATGTGTAATGGATATGTTTTGTAAATAAAGTCTGAAATTATGCTATATGTAAAATGGCAGTAACATATAACATTTATGACCTGTGCCGTATTCTTTTACAACAATGAAATATTGTGATTAAATAAATTAGCACGACATTATTAACACTGTTAAAAGAAGTGCATCTTCGCTCTATTCATCAGTCTTCGGTCCTCGAGATCTGCCGATGTAATAAATAGTATACATTATTGACTGCTTTACGTGCACTTTGCGACAAGAACACAGAGTTCATTGCAAGCTCCGAGCTGATACTAACAATTTTTCTTTTATTTTCCCGGTGGCGATTAATAGATATTATAGTCCACCTGGAGTGATAAAACTAAGACTACACTTTATCATCAGCCCGTATATCCACTGCTGAACATGGGCATCATTCCGGGGAGGGTGTTTTTGGTATAATCACCACGCTTGACATGCGGGTTGGTGAGCACAGTATTATGTTTTACCACACAAGAAAACGCTGCTGTCCGTTCCTTAATAAACGATTATTATGGACCCACACCCAGACACCCGCGTAACTCCCGTTCCCGTGGGAACTTTATAATTAAATATAGCCCATGTCATCAGGGGATAATGTAGCTTTCCAACGGTGAAAGAATTTTTCAAATCGGACCACTATTTTCTGAGTCTATTCAATACAAACGTATAGATAATATGTATGGATGATTTTATACCTAACAATTAGGACCAACGGCTTAACGTGCTTTTTGAGGCACGGAGGGTAGTCTTTCAAACAACCAGACACGAAAAGAAGTCTTAGAATTTACACAAAGATTTCCTGTCCTGCGTGAGGATCGAGCTCATGACCTCCGTGATTTATAGCGAGCCAAATACCTCTACGCTACGGAGGTTGTGTAATACTTCATGTAAATATATTACAGACTAGCTTCGCGCGTACGATTTCACCCGCGTACTAAGAGGGATGTCATAATTAAATAAAGCATATGTTACTCATGGATAACATAGCTTTCTAATGGTGAAACAAATTTTGAATTCGGTCTTGCAGTTCCATTAGAAGAAGATCCGAACCTACATCGTCCTTCACCTAGCTAATATTAGAATGAATCATGTTTTAACAGACTATATTTATTTTAATTTAATCTTTTTAATATTTCATAAAAATCATTTGTTAAATAATAATTTAAAATAGTCTGCCCAGGATATTTTAGCCAATCCATGTTTAATATATTTTCTAATATACTTAGTTTATTATGAAAGATGATTCATTGTATTATCAGCTCGGTTAAGGTCGATGAAGGTTCGCATCTTAGACTTCATAGCATATCCAATGCAAATAAACAATCAAATTAGTATAGATGAGGAAGAATTTTATACAATACAGTAAGCACTGAAACCGTTAGATAATAAACTATGCCACGACGAGGCTTTTACCGTACAATAGTTAAAAAAAAACTGGTCAAGTGCGTCTGTTGCCGTTATCGATATCCAGCAAAAAAAGATTAAAAAAAAATTGTATGGGAGCTCCCCTTAAATATTTATTTTCTTTTATTTTTATAGCTAAATGTATTTGTTGTTATAGCGGCAATAGAAATACATCATAAACTTTCTAGCTATTGCGGTTCTTGAGATACAGCCTGGTGACAGACAGACAGATAGCAATATCTTAGTAATAGGGTCACGTTTTTACCCTTCGGGCACGGAACCCTAAAAACACACAGCTTAAATCATTAAATCTATACCTAATACTATTAATAACATGTGTTTTTATGTTTTTTAATCCCTGGAACGACTAAACCGAATGGTTTTTAACGCAGTCCTAGTTTATAACCTGGATTAAAACATACGTTATGAAACAGTAGCAGTGCAGCTAGTGCGGATTATTCTTAAATCATATTGATTTTCGGATTCAGTTTTAGAATATGTAATCTATTAGTACATCTATACTAATATAATAAAGAGTTAAAGTTTGTGAGATTTTAAGATTGTGGTGGGTTATTTAAACCTATATAATAAAATATATAATATCAAAAATTCCTAAACAAACAGAAAGCAACGTAATATCTGAGTAACTAATATTGTATGGTGAGGATCCTACAAGAACTCTTTCAATTTTAAAAAACTTTTAATGTACAAAATCGAAAAGTCGTGTTTAAGCTATTGTGTAAAGTGATAAAATAATATTTATTTTGCGTTTTGGTAAATATGATCAATTAACCTTATTCTTATATCAACATTTAACAAGTTCTGGCTTTACTTTCCTTAGCAACTGTATCATTATGAAATTGTTCGAATCGGCGATAAGTAGGTACTCGTCGATATAAAATATTTACTTCGGGAAATAAATAAACGATTAAAATAATCAACAACAATCCTGAAGCAGTCATTGAATCGAAATTATGTGTAGTAACAATATAATGAGATTGATTTGTAACGTGGTCAAATAAGGTTGGAATCGTAACTGCCTTTACGCCAGGTGCAGTAGGAAAAGCCTCGTGGCTGACTGCATAGGTAAACATGCGCTTACCGAGATGCAAGCATGTTAAAAGTGGTGCACTTTTTTACCGAATTACCCTACAATGAAGTGATTTTTACACAATTACCCTACAATGAATTGATTTTTACACAATTACTCTATAATGAAGAGATTTTTACACAATTACCCTACAATTAAATAATTTTTACACAATTACCCTTCATAATTATTTATTTGTATTCTTTTTTTAATTGTTTTTCGTTTATGTTTATTTGTTTTTAATTGATAGAATTTTAATAAATTGTATTAATAAAACTAGTTATGTTATACTGTAATTTATGTAAAATTGTAATCATGTAAGCCGTCGCCCGATACAAATTAAAATATAGTATTATATAAAAATAATGTCTCAAGTACTTAAGTGAATATGTATTTTTTGTGAAAAAATAAATATCTGTATCTATAAAAAAGTGCCATGGTCAACGTGTTACAGTGGTTCTAAATCGCAACCTGTAACGATATCCCTTAATGACATTACCGAGCAGCGGGTGTATCCAGTTACTTTATTACGATTTCCTTGTCGCGCACGTAACGAGTGGCGGGGGTCCGGATCCTCGGAGCCTAATTTATCTGTTTTGTTATTAATGCTGTTATACCAATCTCGAATTATATCACCAATTCAACCTCCTAGTTAGTCGAGTGGTAGGTACTATCACTGTAGCTAGCGAGGGTTCAAATACCGCGTCGCCCAAAAAAATTAGTTGTTTGAAATTGTATTATTTATTGAAACATATGCACGTTAAAAAAATATTGTGTTAAAAATAATCGTACCTAAGTCATGGGTGTTGTAAGAGGCGACTGAGACACATACACCTGATGGATGAGCAGCAGCGTCTATCAGATCATGGTTAGGTACTCACCATCTTTTGATGACAACATCCGTAGCGTAGCGGTAATTGGCTCGTTTTAAATCTCGGACGTTGTGGGTTCGACCCCCACGCCGGACAAAAAATCTTTGTGTAAATTCTATTATTTCTTTCCGGGTTTGGTTGGTTGAGGGACTACCCTCCGTGCCTCGGAAAACACGCGGTAATACTGCGGTCACCAACCCGCCTGCCAAGCGTAGTGACTATGGCAGTACCCTTCCTCGGGAGGAGGCCCATGTTCAGCAGTGGACGTTATAGGGGCTGTTGATGATGATGACTCACCATCTTACTGCGATTATCAATCTGCCTGCCAAGCGGATTATTAACGGTGATTACGGCATTATCACTCAACGACCATAGTTTCCCCAAGGCCTGGTTCTTACCAGGCCTTGGGGAAACTATGGTCGTAAGTTGTCGTTGGTCGTTGGATGTAAGCAGTGCACTTAAGCGGTTTGATAAAGTTAATGGCCAATCTCCTTACAGTTTGGCCACCGTGGCTGAAATCTTTTGAAAATACTATATATCACCAATCCTCCTTCATCATCACCCACGCGTCAATAACAACACGGATTAATATTTGCTATCACGTTAACTTAATTGATACTAATTAATATACAAAGGATCTAAATATTCATTATTTACGTTGCGAGTAACGTTTGTGTGTTAACAATTAATTCATATGCCTCGAGTGTCTAGTTTAAGACTGAATTGGTCCAACGCCCAAACAGATTACACAATCAGCCTGACTGATGTTGAGAAGTGGAGACTAATTACTGATATAGGTATCGTAGGTAGATACGCTATACATTATTATTGCTTTGTATGTGGCAGGTATAGGTGTGTTTATAATTATACAGATAATACGGTATACTTTTACTACATGGTATAAAACATAGTCGCTTCCCGATCTCTGTCTGTCCCTCCTACGTATGCTTATATCTTTAAAATTTCGTAACGGATTTTAATGCGGTTTTCTTTAATAGATAGATAGATTCAAGAGAAATGTTAGGTAGGTATAATAACAAGAGCGCGGGCGAAAACACGCGCGGATAGTAAGTTAGGCCCTTCGCCCACGGCGACTTTTTGCAGCGATGCAGTCGCGCGTTTCGTAAACGCGCAACAGCATCGCGACTGAATCGTGGTTTTGTGGGCGATAGCACACAGCTAATGACCGCATCGCGACTGTATCGATGCAAACGCGCGATCATCGCTACTGCATCGCTGCAAAAAGTCGCCGTGGGCAAGGGGCCTTACTAATATAATTTATAGAATTGCCTTATATTTATATAAATATATTGAAGGAGATTAGTCAACTGCGCAGGACATATTAAAGTACAATAGTGTTAATGTGAACAATCACAGGTGGTCTCATTTACCCTCACCAGTCGTGTCGGATTTGCTGACACGACCGGTGAGATATCAGTCGCAGCATAAACACCTTAACGTGATCTTCGATGTATGGGTGAAACACCACAAACGTCCAGACTTCGATTTTTCTAAATAAAAAAATCCTAGTAACACAATGTTTTGCACGGCCCGGGAATAGAACTTGGTACAGCAATAGTTACCGTCGAATTCATTACCGCTAAACCAACCAAATAATTATGTTGACACAGAAGTTGTATAAATATCGGTAGCATAGCGGCATAAGTATTGGTTTAAGTCTCGAAAGTCGTGGCTTCAATCACCACGCCAGACAAAAAATGTTTGTGCAAAGATTTCTTTCTAGGTCTAGTTCTTTGAGTGACTACCCTCCGTGCCTCAGAAAGCACGCTACGCCATTGGTCTCGGTAGTTATAACATTATTTATAAAAATCTTATACCAAGGAACGGGCAGCAACGTTTCCCTATGTGTTACGACATAATACTGAGGTCACTATCGCAAAACCCTCCCTCGGGAAGAGGCCCATTTTCAACAGCGGACATTCTCTTATTTTACAAAATAAGAGAGAAAAAAATTAATTAAAGTTACTAATAACGAAAAAGTGGCAGTGTCGTGTTAATTTACTATATTTATTCATTTCAAATAAATCACACGAAATATCTACGTCGCCTACATAAAATTGATTTGTTTCCTTAAGGAAAGGCACGCGGCAATAACTTTTAAACTTATAATGAAGGTTCCTCTGCAAAATTTGGTGTAAAGTTTTTAAGAGGTTGTAAATTATATCTAGTCACAAATAACCTCAAGCGGAAATGTATACTTGTTTGTATCAAATATAATAACTTAAAAAGAAAGTATATTTCTTAAATGTTTGAATGAGAATCTTTAACTTCACATACACTTACATCTAAGATTAGGCACGTTTTATATTTGTGCCTTAAGTATGTTGCTGCTTAATTAAAAGACTTTCGTGATGATAATAAGTAACTAAAGTACATATAAGATTTGAGATTAAAAACTTATCACCCTTCTGTTAAAGTCCAAAATAAATTTCACCTTTCATTTACCTTCCTTTTCTTCAATTTCATAAAGCTGATATTTAGGTCTGTGAAGAACAAATCCCACTTGACTTTAGTTAAATGATTTGAAAAAGATAGCTTAAACAATATAAATTGCAAAACATTTATCACGTAATAACTAGTTTGTGTGTATATTGTAGCCCAAAGGCTACAATATAGCCAATCAATAAATTCAAATCATCTTTTTTTTACTCAACGCAAATATAAAAATAATTATAGCATTTTAATTTGACTGCTTTCTACAGTGTGCAGTTATCAATCAAATTCAGCGTAATACCATATCGGTGTGTAAAATAGTATAAAAAAAACATTTAAAAAAAATGGCTTTTTATTGTAGACTCGCTGGCCCGGCAAACTTCGTACCGCCTCAAAATCTACGCGGTGTCCTACATCTATCCTACCGTACCTCTACCCTACCCCTACACTACCCCTACCTTACCCCTACCTCTACCCTACACCTACCCTACCCCTACCCTACCCCTACCCTACCCCTACCCTACCCCTACCCTACCCTACCCCTACCCTACCCCTACCCTACCCCTACCCTACCCTACCCCTACCCTACCCCTACCCTACGCCTACCCTACCCCTACCCTACGCCTACCCTACCCCTACCCTACCCCTACCCTACCCCTACCCTACCCCTACCCTACCCCTACCCTACCCCTACCCTACCCTACCCCTACCCTACCCCTACCCTACGCCTACCCTACCCCTACCCTACCCCTACCCTACCCCCATCCTACCCCTACCCTACCCCTACCCTAAAGTATCCTATGTCCTTCTCCCAGTTCTTAGCTACCTCCCTACCAATTTTCAGTCAAATCGGTTCAGCCGTTCTTGAGTTATAAATAGTGTAACTAGCACGACTTTCTTTTATATATATAGATTTCACTCTGCTAACGACGCAAGTATTGCCCAAATAAAATTTAAAATGTTGTTGCAAAATTTGACACAGCAAATATAGAAACATTGCAATTGCAATAAAACATTGTAGTTGTAAAAAAAATATAAAATTGAGTAGATACCTAAAAGCTTTTGAATTCTCTGTCGAAGCGTATTGCGTACTTTAGCGTAAGATAGTAAAATTTCATTGAAACTCGACATTGGCAGTAGAACAAAAGTAGCAGACGGCTTACGTATCGAGTTTCGCAAATATTAAAAATTCTATAGGTAATATTCTCCCGGCATGGCCGTTGTTTAGTCCCATATACCTTTCTGTACTTTCGAAATAAAAAGGCGAAGAACTTTGAACGGCACGACATTATGCTCTTTCAAAGATATTGAAACTTTTCTGTCTTGTTTACGGAATGGGGACCTTCTCGTATTATCGTAGACAGAAATGGGATTCACTATATAATTTCTGTTTAAAAAAATTACAAAAAATGTAGTTAGAATATAGCTGTAGATAACGAAAGCGACGTAATAATGACTAACCTAGTAACTAAAATAAAGCATGATATTACGGTTTCTATGCTGCGGGCCTACTTAATCATGTGCGTTACCGATTTTCTCTATTTTGGAATTTGTCTAGGCTTTCTGAAACGATTGGCATTGGTTGTGCAATCGTTAAATAGTCTCATTATCTATGCATACATTTCCGTACAACTATCAAACGTCGCACATTTTTATTTTGGGATTCCTTAACGACGATTTTTTGACAAAAAGTAAACAAAACCTTCCTTTCTTGTACATCTCAATTTACTCGTAGAAGAATCCGTGCGGGTTGAAATTCTGTGAAGATACGTAACAAAGTCGTCTGCAATTTGTCTCGTGTATCCTTCGACGGTATGATTGGAATTTTTATCGCTCCTTCAGCTAGAAGCTCTAGTGTAAGTGTAAAAGGGACTAAAGGTGAAACTCCTAACTGGAATTGCTCTTTACACTTTACGTATTGTTGGATTACCATTTTATTGTAGGTTACCAGGGATTTTTTGGTAGGTTTGGTAGGTGGTTGAAAACTTGGATTACCAATATTATATACCTAATGAAATCAATCCAATATTGTTGAGTCGATTTTGGATATTGAATACATTATATACGAACAGTACAATGCAAAACTGTAGTAAATAGAGACCGAAGGTTTTAGACAATTTAGGAGTTACCATTAAAACATAGGTACACACTTCAAGAGAAATGTATTTAATCGAAAGGATCTACAACATAACAATAACAGCAACTTAACATGATACTTCAGACTTGGTTCAAAGCATTCCTGACAAAATGTTCGAAAATCTGCAATATGACAACAATAGTTTTATTCGAATAAAGTTTTTCTGCTCCATTGTTCTAGTAACCCAAGCAAAATAGGACATGGACTGAAACAGAAGCGAGCCAAATTATTAAGAGAGTTATTTCTATTTGCAAAGCTCATATTAGCCCATGAAACAAAGCGGTTTTTGGAACTGGCCAAACAGTAATAAATAATTTAGAAAAGCGGTCATGTGAAAGAGCATCCCCTCTCTGCGGTGGTTAGGTATTTGAATTGCTAATGACTTTCCCGGTCGAATAACTTGGCAAGGAACGTTAACTGGTTTTAGAGACATTGGATACACGCGAGTTCAATACCATCAGCTCGAGGGCTTTATTTGCTGCTCGCGTACACTGCAAACTACGCTATGACGACGGTGCTCTTGTAGTTCTAATTACATCGAGCAAAGATAGAACTTTATACCAAACTGACTTGTCTGGTGGTTCGAAAATTGAATGCCCCTTAAGGCAGGTAAACTAACAATTGCTTTTTAATTGTTGTGTGAGATCTAGGATCGTTCTTTTCATTGTTTTAGTGTTAACTTAAACACTTGCTTATTATGACTTTGTATAATAACTCTATTAAATTATAATTCAAATGTAATAATAGTTTTCTTTTAAAGGATGGATGTGGCATAAAATTACATACCAATAACCAACCAATACGTACAATAGCTTTTATGTTGTTCGTAATAACATGAACGTTAGCAAAACCATTGAACCGACAGAAATAAAAAAAACCCACTTTTTTCTAGATTGATGTGAATACGGGAAGTTTACTGCTTACATAAATTGCTAAAATTTTTCTTCTGAAATGTTTTTGAAATGAATTTCTTAACTTACAACTACTACACCTATTATTTATTATTATATTTCCTATTTGAATCATATTCCGTGCAACTACATGAACCAACCGTTCGACGAAATATATTTTGACATACCAAACATTCACATTTCGCTAAACATTTCACTCTGAATTACCTGTTAAATTTCATTTACTGAAACATAAATCCAGTTTTCACATTTTAACGCCCCGGGCCCTCAAAGAGGACTTACAAAGAGTTACATAAACTCAACATTTATTTTAAGGCAAGATAAGAAATTAACGATTCAGTTGATATATTACACGAACTATAAAAGATAATGATAAACACGGAACTATAGATCATTTCTAAGAAGAAGAACCGAAAATATTTTTGAAGAATAAACAGAAACATTGAACTAGACAAACAATATAATACTTCCTTAAGCACAGTTGCCCACCCCTATTCGGAGCATCGAGATTTTGTTTGTTTCCACTGCTACAACGCCAATATTAGATTACCGCTCAAGATACCTATCCACTCGCGTAATAAATTAGTCGCTTTGATGACAACATGTGAAGTAATGTTCACATCAAATATACAGCGCCTGTGTTTGACGAAATTTAATAACATTTTGCTGTAATATGCGAATAACAAGGTTGGAGAGCTGTGGATCCGGTGGCGGTCACTGCCGCTGTAATTAATTGCAAAATGTGGCAATGGGCCCGTCTCCGTCTGGCGGCTAACAGTCCTGCGGGTGTCCACTACAACCCTGTAATGCGGACACATGGCCTTCACTTTACGTACACCAACTACCATATAATTTATGTCTTTTGTCTACAATACTTACTCATGAAATTTACGATATACTCTCATTCTATCAACGCCACATGCCGTGGTAATATATTGGACTCCGAAAATTTACATGTAATTTATTCAACATTTTATTTCAATTAAATTGTGAAGTGAAGAAGTTATAATTGTTAAGCTAAAAGTTTTCCTTCTATCCGCGGCTGTGAAAAGGCGGCAAGTGTTAAGAAGCCTGAAGGGAAAATATCTAGTGTTAAAGTTAATTTTGCTAAAATGTGTTATGGGTTGTAAGTCTGCATATACACATTCACAAAAAGAACGTGTAAGAGTGCAGGAAATATAACAACAAAAATGTTAACCACAAAACATACTCACTTATCAGGATTCAGTAACTCGCTCTCGCTCTGGTTGCATTGGCGTACTTTCCAAACGTGTATCAGGCTTATTTGACGCCACTCATTAGGAAATAACATAAAACATAGTATACTATAAATATAACTTAGTATTTATAGACAAAGTCAGTCAATTTCAGTAACAATAAAGTTAATATACCGCACCATTATAACCGTGATGATATCGTAATATTTATGTAATGTTATAATATCTATTAACTTTAGTAGTTATCGGCTATTTGCGCCTTGATTGAACCATAAAAGCAGTGATAAAAAACTTATGAACATAGAAACTACGAAATAGCTTTTAACATCACTTTGTCGAAAACAAGTCAATTAAGTTAATTTCGGCCACGAGTTTCAGACAATTGGTCATCAAATGATACGGAGCTGTAATTATAAACTACACAGTCAAAGCTACCGGGTAAATATAATTTTAGTACAAATTGCATTTATTAGTTCATTGCAGTTTGATTTCAATTAGAGAAAATCAACATTGAGTGCGGAGTAAAACTCATAGCGGGGGTGGTTTTGTACCTCGTCTCGTCTCATCGCATAATGTTAATAATATACTATAGTTCACTTAATGGGACCGTTTGGTTGAATGTTAGTTATTTATCACGACAGAAATACTAAATGGATCTACAGAAATAGATTATAATTCATATAATTTAAGTTTGGATTTCCTTAGTTATTTTTGTCTCGAATAGATTCGGTACTCGTGGAAAAAAAACTTTTGAAAACAAGAAAGCAGTAAAAAACAATCGTTTGTCGTTACTTGATTCAAATTAGAGTAAAAACAACAAAAAAACCTTTTTTTAAAGGCCTTCTCTAAGGTGGTTTTACCTACGTCTGGCATGCGGATTTGTGATCACAGTATTTGTTGTTATACTCAGGTAAACGCTTCTCGTATTCTGATGTGACCATACTTACCGGCTATACTATACTGCCGTAGCCCAATGGCTAGGGCGTCGGACTTGTGATCTTGAGGTTGCCGGTTCGAACCCCACCCATAGCACTACCGCATCACTACGTGAACCCCTCGTAACACAAGCATTTTAGCTTAGCACGAGGGGTTAACAAAAATACTAGTAGAATTTAAAAATCTGCGAGTAATCTTTAAAAAAAAAACCTTACTCGTACATAACATACTTCCAAATTACCTAGACCAACAACTACATGTGCTTGCTTTAGATAGTAGTCCCTTAAACCGACAAATAATCTTTATTTTTACAGTGGACAAATAAAAATATTCGAGATTATTACAAGGTTTTTCAAATTTCAATCAAGGCTATAATCAAACCAAATAGTTACTATTAACGCAACCTCATTGTTTAATTAAATCCAGTTTCTTAAATATAACATCAGAACCTACCGTTGTATTGAAAGTTTTTTTTGTCATTCGAATCTGAAAAAGTAGATAAAAATGTTAATCACCGATGCGGTAGGTACGTTCCTCAAGAGCTTGTATTCAATTTGCACATCAGATCCCTAAGCATTGTCATTCAATGGGGTAATGCCACCATCATCATCGAAACGTACGAAGTAGCAGTATAGTTATTATAAATTATTAGATTTGAGTAAAGTACAAATTATTAAACAGGTTTTATTGTAAATTAACTGACACGATAATCAAATAAAATTACAAAACTGATCATGCCTGTGGAATCCCTTTACACATCTTCAAGAGTTTGGACAACCGATTAGCTCATTTCAACCTAAGGTTAAGGTTAACCAACCAACAAACCAGGTGTTTTATAGGAAGGCTACAGACACTGTCATATGAATATTAAAATTGAAACCATATTTTGCGATGCGGGCTTATTGTAAGACGAGTAGTGTAGCATCACATGTCAGTACAATTGGTTAATAAAGTATTAAGCTGAGCCCCGAGCGTCTGCCGTCTAGACTAGGCTTGCTTGACTTATTTCGTATCTCCGCCCAATTAAAATGTATAACATTTTCAAATTATCCAGCAAGCCTTACAAACGTACAAAATTGGAAGAAAAGGCTTCGAATTACATAAGACCTTCGCTAATGAAACACCAAATTGGAAATTTAAGCCATTGTATAACGTTGTACGCAGTTTACATTGTTTTATTAATTTGATAGAGAAAATATAAATGTATTTTCGATGTTTATGATTCGCTTTTAATTGAAAAATATAAGAGAGAGTAAATACATATCAAGATATAATTTAATTGGTAAGGTACCAAACATTAATAGTATATCTACATTTGCCTACTAGAATTCTGTTAGGTACCTACTAATTGTTTATACATTAAAATGTGACGGTTTTTTTTACAGATTCAAATATACAGATTCTCACTATGATTTAATATAAATGAGATAACATTTGGGAATCTTCAAATAAACACAATCAATCAGAGATTTAATTAATCAAATATAGATCTGACGTGATCACTATGATGGGATTTTTCCAAATTTTACCCAAAAAAGGGATAAAAATGGCTAGCGAGGTTTGTATAAGTATTTTATATTTCAAGATAGAGATGAATAAATTTAGACCACCGGCAGGACTCAAACCCGCATTTTAGGTACAGCCCCTAATGCCTTAAACGATTAGGCTACGGTAAAACCCTACCGATCATCCAAATTTATCAATCTCTTTAGAACACGTCTTTAAGGGGAAAAAAATAATTTTATAGTTTTAGGCACAGTTCAAAATGTTGATGCGAACGAAGTCTCGGGTAATAGCTGGTGTATTTTATATAAACATATTCAATTTTCTCGGTCTCATCCCCATCCAAAGCTAGCACCTGCGCCATTAGGTATTATGTACCTACATTATATACGATACTAGTGAAATAGTAGCGGTACAATTAAATTCCCCGTTTGAGCCATTCTAAGGATTAAGCGCTCCACATTACACTATTGTGATTTAAATATATTTTGTTATCCTAAAGTGTTACGGCTTCTCTAATTGCTTTTTATAGGTGTATGAACAAAGTAAATTGAATTATATAATTCACAAGAGGCACCTCTTTGTTCTTACCTGTCTACAATATTATGTGTTATGCTGTCAGGTGATAGACTCTCATTAATATACGAGTACCTATGCTAGCTGTTGCTCGAGGCTAGGATCGGACTATTGGCAAATATGTTTATTATGGAAATGTACACCGTAATCTTTTATATTTTTGTTTGTTTGTAATAAATTAAATTCAAAAGCTACTGAACTAATAAAAAACATTCGTCGAATTCAAACGTAAGTTATTCTTGAATAGCATAGTAGGTATATAAGCGGCCGAAGCCCAATGGCTAGGGCGTCGGACTTGTGATCTTGAGGTTGCCGGTTCGAACCCCACCCATTGCACTACCGACGTGAACCCACTCGTAACACAAGCATTTTAGCTTAGCACGAGGGTTTACAAGAATACTACTAGACTGCAAAACTCTACGAATAATCTTTGAAAAGAAAAAATTATAAAGAAATTCCTACGGGAACGTAACTTACCGAGTGAAATCGCGGCGAATAGCTAATATTTCTGTAAATTATAACATTGAACTTCGCGTTAAAATATAACTCAAACCGACATAATAATCTATATCTATACTCAATAAAGAGGATATATTTGATTGTTTTTTTGTTTGTATTGAAATGGCTCCGAAACTACTGGACCGATTTGATTTGATATCCCCGGATGACATAGGCTATATTTAATTATAAAGTTCCCACGGGGACGGGAGTTACGCGGGTGAAACCGCGCGCGGGAAACGAGTACATAATAAATGAAAGCATGCAATACATAAAAACACAAGAAAAGCAGTGAAAGAAAACAATAAAATCGTACGCAAACACTGCAATTAAAGTTAGGTCATAATTCGATGTGTATCGCAAAGATTGTTCTACTATAATGTAGAAAACTTGTCTCAATAACAAAAGGGTGTAAAGGGTATTACAATCAATGGCCACAAGTTCTTATCATAGCGACTGAGTACCCTTGCAAGTCCGCGGCCGGAGCGGAAAATTGAATCGGAACCTCCGCCGGCCTTATCTTGGCAACGTAGCCCCCTGGCTAACACGGAAACACCTATGGAAATTTCCGGCACGACTCTTAATAGCTGCGAACAATCCTTTAGAAAATTTTGAGAGTGTGTGGGTGTAAGCTGTTAACAAAAGGTAACTTTATGTTTAAGATTCTCTTAATTTTGATCTAATCTATTTTAGATATTATGTTTATTTGTGAAGTTGTATACATACCTATATTTTTTAAGATTTTATTTTATTGGGTTTATTTTAGTACTAGCTGCGCCCCGCGGTTTTACCCGCGGTACCCACTCTGCTCCAGTGGGTCGGAGCGTGATTTTTTGTAACCTATATTTTAATCGAGATTATTAACTATTCCCGTGCAAAGTTTCAGCCAAATCCATTCATTAGTTTTTGCGTGTAAGACGGACAAACAAACAGACACTCACATACACTTTCCCATTTATAATATTAGTATGGATTATATTGCTTTGTCATCTTTGTCATCGCACACACACACACCTCATAAATCGTAATGAACTTTTTCTTTTCAATATTACTTAATGAATGTTGTTTAACAAAAATGGTACATATCTAGTTGAATATTATTCCTCCTTATTAACATTGTATAAACTAATTGTTTATTCCGATGTGAGGGCCTGGTGATCCGTCACACAGGGTTTACCTAGTATGGACACCAGCCTCTCACAATGGGTCATGAAGCTTCCTAATGAAAGGTTAATGTAATTTAAAACGTGTTAAAACTCTTTATAAAGGTGCTGGAGCTGTATATTTTTTATTTATTTCTCTCTTTATAAAGAGAGAAATAAATAAAAAATGTTATTATTATTATCTATTACAGCAGATCAGCAAGTTAAACCAAAACTGCGAAGCATAACCAATTGGAACCTAAAATGTGAATAGTATTTTAAAATGTTAAAAAAGAAGTTTTGTATGTTCAACAGTTGTAACCAAGTGCAATAATAGCATTTAGCGAGGCGGCGAGCAGCACCAAGCTAGACTGAGTAAATGTCAGCTCGCCGTGAAACTTATTGCAACTTGTTTACCCGTCTTCAGCGCTCTTTGTTCTGCCCCAACTTCACAGACGCCCACAGTTACTTCCTATAAATACAATTTAAATTCACCACTTCGGGAACCTACGAATAATAACACAGGCACAACAATAGTCATCTACTTTAATAGCTACAAAAATATTAAGTCATTGTAACTATTAAACGTTAAATATCAGCACTGAAACGTTTTACAGTCCGGGAGTGCTTTGTGACTCGTACACTTTGTATTTGGGTATTGAATGTATCTGTGTTTAAAGGGCATTGTTCTTGTGCTACTGAATGTCGTAAAAAGTCTCTTCATGCAACAATGTCACCGGGATAGTATAAATCCCAAACAAAATATGCTGCTATCAAAGTTTACTACAAATGCTCTGCTCTAGACAAGCAGTTTTCTGAGAAAATTTAATCACAGAAAACTTCCGAGAATTCTTATAAAAACTAAGTGGCTTTGATGTTTAAATTTGGCATGTACGACGTAATAAAATTCTAAAGTAACTCGTGAGAGCAAAATTTATTGCTAGCAATAAAGCTAAATCAATCGTATTGAGAACGAGGGAACTCAATCGGCCCCTATCGGCCACATCTCAGCCGTGTCCCTAACTGGCCTAATTCGTATTTACAATGGTCGGACCCTCAAACCTGGGAATTTGTAGCACACACGTGTCGGACGTGTTGAAATGGCTATACCTGTGCCCTTTTACTTATATAAATTAAGTAATGGTACGATATTTCGTTGGTATATTAATGACAAGCTTCCGTGCGCGGTTTCACCCGTATATTCAAGTTCACTCAACGAGTAATGGAGCGAGCTAGGCTTAAGATTTCTCTGAAATTTTAACTTCACAATGAGGCTATCTGACAGAGAACTAAATAATAATAAATAGTCCGCAGAATACGAAAGTTGAAGTGAGAATAGGCTGGCCATGTATGCAGGAGTTCCGACAGCAGAGTGGACCTCGTCGCGTCAAACGTTAAGTAGGACGTCCCTGCAAGATGGGCCAATAACTTGAGAAGGTTAGCTGAAGAGTACTGGGTACATAGTGTAATGGTGCAAACCTGTGGAAGCTTTATGTCCAGAAGTGGACTGAGAGATGCTAATGGATTGGACTGGTTACTTTAACCTCATAGCATGTATTTTAAAAATATAAGTTTAATAACAATGCTGTGTAACTGATGTCTGATTTCCAACGAAATTGGGCATCTTGATAAGAAATCCCACATCGATATCATTGTCATAAATCTCGTGTCGTTCGAATAGCTAGAAGATTAACGTAGATAAGAACCGTTGTCTGAAGCACATTTGGCGGCCGGATATCGACTTAATGAAGAACACTCGGCGCCATCACGCGATGTGGCTCCGCTGGTTAACTGGATGCTTAGCCATTTACGCAAATTAACCCTTGGGATGTAATGAACGTTATTTTTCATTAAAACCTTCGCTATTGACTATAAATCGTTTTAGAGTGAATTCGTGTCATATTTTTGAGTAAAACAATGGTTCATTTATCGATAATATACATAAAAAATAATTAAACGGAGGAACAGCAAAAATGGCAAATGATGTGATATTTTTTTCCTTTACTTTGATACGTAACTCTATCATAGCAATTCAGACCATTAATTCATATATTGATTCTTAATTACCTAAAACTTTACGCATTTTATTTTGGCCCATGCCCTATAAAAGCGTGCTTTTTTCATATATGATAAAAGAAATCAAGCCTCGAATTAATCTATTTTTAAAAATTTTGTACTTATTGTAGGTGATAGGAGTACAAAAATTTGGATCGGCGTACCGTTGTTGACATGTGTCTACATCGGTATGCTGATCCACGCCGGTTTCTCTGAGTCTGCTCCATTGATGTTAATTAACGTGCAGTCTGATTAATCAACATAGCTTTGATCCAATAATACCTCGTAGCATTTATTAAGTAGGCCTTCGATTCCAATCTCACATTCGTCCTATCTCAAACTCGAACAGTAATCGCATTAACATAGAACAGTGATTATGCAAATGTCTAATTAAAACTAGGACTGGGGTAGTGGATTTCGACACATAGTTACTTTTAGTCGGTCCGGTTGAGTAGATAGTTGATAGGCTCATCGCGTTGCTATCACGGATCGACTTAATCAAGTGCACTCGGTGGGCCGGTCCATTAGACTAACATATTGGCTCTATCGACCGACCATCGCTGCTTGCTTCGCCTCAACAGCTTACGCTATACACATGTCTTAGTCGTGGCCTTCTTTATTGACATATCTGGGAAAAGCGGCGTAAAATTTGGTGTCGAATTGTACTCTTTTAGAATTAGTTACTATGCAGTTATAAGATGGAAATGAAAAAGAAATACAAAATCTTTACATCACCTAAAGAGACATAGGAATATGTTTAATTCTTTACAGTCACAATTCAACAACAGAAAATCTAGTGTATTACTTAGATAAATAATACGAAGATAGGCTTATTCCAATGCATTTAAGATGGAATACATATGCGCCGTATCTTTAGTTTGAAAAGTACCTGTCCTACTCCAACCGTCTAACAACCATGCTGACAAAAGCCTGACAACAAAGCTCTGTCGAAATGTATGGACAACTAATGCTGGCTTTTGGTCAGGTACGCTTTATCTGACATATATAGCTGACATATAAAGGGGAGTTCATACGTGGGCAAGTACATTTCAACTACATTTCATGGAATAATCTATCAAATTATGCTCTTTTTTTAAAATACAATGCAATGAACCACCGATTTAAACATGCATTATGGGTTTGAAATTTTACGTACGTACAAAATTCTTCATACGGGGATGGCAAACTCAAAATCACCTTACAACTGAATGAGTAATTCCGAAAATTATCTAACGGTGTTAATAAATGCCACCTCATGGTTTGCTACTTTGACATTTCAATAAAATACAATCTACAGCTTATTTTCCGCCTACTCTAAATTAGAAACCAAACCGCCCAAAGGTACAGTAATCTTTACTTTACTTCTTTATAATTACGATGAAGGAACCTTTGAAAAATAATTCCGAGGTTTTTATTTTAGTTATAAAACGCGTCAGTACTGCTTAAAGTTTAAAGAAAATTAAATAAAAAATAACTTCAAAGAAAAATGTGGTGAATAATTAAAACAAAAAAGTAAGTAATTTGGAAAGGTAAAACGATTATGAATCATAATAAGAACAGTATGAAGGGGAAATATGAATTTTCTTCGTGAAGCAACCAATGGTACATGTTTCTCGCTAATTAATCCCAGTTCAGTAAGCTAACAATGTTATTAGCGTTTTGGCTCCGAACTTACGTACCTGGAACGGGTAACGTTAAATCATTAGATGGTGTAAATATATAAGTATACAACGTTTTGTAAAGTAGACAAAGCGTCGAAGTCTCGTGTGGATCCTGTTCGCTGGTTACCAAACCTCGTCATTACCTAAATATAAAATATGTTACAGCAGGATAAGAATGAAAACTTGAACGTAATTCTTTAATAGACAAAACAATTAATAAATCCATTCTGTAATGCTTTTTTCTTTTAGAAACTAGAAAAGTAAACATACCAAACTTAACACTATAGCTTTTTGTCCCCCCGCCAGCGACCGCCCTGAGCCGATGTCCAAGTCCCACAGGCGACGCAGTTTATATTATTATAAACCATTTATTTTGGCTGGAGCTCTGCTCGCCTTTATGCACGGTGAGGTAGCAAAATCCTCCTAGCTAATTAGATATAATTCCGTCCGAAAAAAAAATAGCTTTTTGTCTTTTTCTATTCTTTTTATACTACTTCTATCCTTACGCATGCCCATTAGAGGAGATCAACTAAATAAATACTACTAAATAAATAAAGGGTATTATTATTAATATTGCTATGAAATGAGAATTAGACAAGGTATAGTCCGGTCAATCCCAACAGCTGTAAATAAAAAGTAAAACTGTTCAAAACATAATTATAAATAAAATTTAAGGATTTTATGCACCTTCGAATGTCTGAATTGACCGGACTAATATTGTGCTATGGTTCAACTCAAAGAAGTTATGGAGATGTCAACCGCAGAATAATCCGGTTCATCTTGAGCTCAATCGTAACTTCTTACTTACCTTTCACAATACCCATGATATGCGGTTTCGATTCGATCATAAGAAACATTATTATAATATAAGAGATCTAATATAATAGTTTGAAAACTAATATTGACTATTTGTTTATAACATGTAACGTTAAAGATACGTCTTAAGGATGCGACAAAAGCAACATAAGTATAACATAAAATTAGCAGAAAGAAGAACTTCATATAATGACCGGATTGTGTGAGAACTATTAAAGTTCAAATGCAAAATAATTAATAGGCAGGACTAGCTTGTATTAATTTATCATCTATAAAAGATTGGTGACGTATATTTTAGTTCCATAATATAAAGATGCGATAGATTACTAAACTGCATTATTAAAGAAAAATACAAATAAATGGCAATGTTTCAGTCAATTTAGAAGCGGCCGTAACCCAATGACTAGAGCATCGGACTTGTGATCTTGAGTTCGCAGGTTCGAACCCCACCCATTTTACTACCGACGTGAACCCACCCGTAACACAACCATTTTAACCTAGCACGAGGAGTTAACAAGACTACTAGTAGACTGCAAAATTCTGATAGTAATCTTTTATTTATAAAACGGGAAAAGCAGAGGCAGTCATTTAAATTTAACTTTATCATGTTAACTGGTTAATAATGAAGTCAGATCCGCAAATTTTTAATTATGTACATACCTAGTTCAGTAATTTCTATGCTGAGCTCTGTACATAGGTAATAAAAAAGAACATCCTATTCATGGAATACCTTATTTTAACTGGGAATAAGATACTGAATAACGCCCATATGGATCGAGAACTAATAAAAAATCTTCATGAGTATGTGTTCAATAAATCAACCTGAGCTAAATTTGATGTCTACAAATAACCACAAGAGACTACCACTACGTTTACTTACCTTTTTTTATGTGGTGGAAATCTTTTAAAAACTTCCCACCGTCTTGGGGAAAGACGGTGGGGGCGTGAAGCCTTTCGTCTGCTCTCGGCTATGTAGCGAGCCGGGGCATCCGGTTACCCACTTAAACCGCCACGGTAGCCTGCCTCGAATGCTAACTGACAGTGGCCCTGGGTACTCGAACTTAGCAACAACCAGGACCACCGTCGTGCGTCTAAGACTCCTCTCGGCAATGATTGGGCTCCTTCCCTGATGTTTACCTACTACGATTTACCCTACATTCACTGCCTCACAACAAACCTATTATGAAGACCTTCTATTCGTCTCTAAAGCAATTATAAAAAGTAATTGTATTATGCACAAATTTCGCCACATTTCTGTATTACAATGCAAGCTCATGAATAAAATGCTCACAAACACTTGTGTTCTGTATCTTACGTAGCAACTTTATGTACATTATCTCATAAAAGCAGTGCTGAAACTATTCTTTAGTAGAAAATACAACCGAGTCGAGGTACAGTGCGTAAGCTACACTGTAGGCTAACCATTACTTTACATGGAATTGTTCGTAACATTGCACCAGTGAGGGTTCCTAAATGGCATGTGCTTACAATAAAAATGAAGCATGCATTTAATTTTATTTCTTATGTATATTTAATGTATCAAAATTACAATTCTAACGTTTTTGTTATCGGTTTATTCGTAGGTAGACCCGTGAAAGAATAAACCGATTCGTTATAGACAGGTGTCCGGCAAGTATACAAACGACAATATGTCGACAACAATCTTGGTACCTGTACATATGTTATAGTGCTATTCTACTTATATAAACTAATAACTATAACAATAAGGCTGTAACTCTGCTCGCCCGATGAAGTAGCAAAAGCTTGGTGGCCGACATAAATGTCCGTCCGAAAGAAAAAGTAACCTTTAATAACTAAATAGCGCAGATAACACGGATCTTATGGTTAGGGATCATTTATCTGACGTCTGTGTGTTGACTCTGGTAATTAAATGTACCTCGTTCATATGTCTATGTGTCATTTATATTGATGTCCATAATGGGAATGTAGCGAAGTTTTTATTTCACGGCAACGTTTAATTAAAAGTGCTCGGGCATCGGTCCAGACTCCATTTATTTAACATCAAAGCAATTTACATACGTATTATCACTTTATATAAAAAAGACAAATCGCGTCGAAGCTTGAACTTTGCGAATATGTTTTTTATTTCAAAAATGAAAGCTTTTTATATTCAACGACCCCGTTACGTTGGGAGTTCAGCAAAAAGTCACCCTGCATTGGAATTTCAATTTGGTTGGTATCACTATGTCTGCCTTATTATTACTCAATTTTGTATTTGGAATACCAAAAATATTTCAAATACCATTTTTGGTAAATATCGCTTCGAAACACTCGCTAATCCCTCGAGCGCGGTCGCCCAAGTACCTGCCTAAAAACATGGATATGTTTTTTTAGGGTTTATCATGGTCTGCGGATTCGCAAGCCGAGGGGCGAGAGATAGCGTCCGCAAATTAATTCCAGTACCTTTGATCTCAACGGCATTGTCGGTTTGTTGTACAAATAAGCAGTCGAGCCTTCGCAGCTCCGCCAACCTTCATAACTCCCCCAGGATCGTTGTGCACTCACCTTGCTAAAAGACGTTTAAGCTGCTACAAGCCAAGTAATAAACCTAGAAATATCTTGTTTATAAATAGAGAAGACTTTCATAAGAATTTATATTACACCCTTCACTTTATTTGATAGTATATTAATTTTATGTTACCTACACCACGTACGTAACGGCATACCAAGTGTAAAATATAATTATTCTGAGCGCTTTCTTTATGATACTCGGTGTGTTGTAGGAATTACACAAGAATTTAAACTAAAACTAACAATGTATTGCGGTAGCCATCTCTAGGTAAACCAAATGTTAGTAAAATGAAGATGTAATAAAAGTTTATTCGTTTTTTATTGTTGTTAGTGCTATTAAATATTACTTATACCAATTAAGCCTAAATCCTGCAGGAAAACCCCAGTCTTCTTGGAAAGTTCAAAATGATTTAACGGTTAGTTATCAAGTGTTGACATTAATCACATTCATAACAAAAGATGAAGTTCTTAAGGTAAATTATTATAGTTATATAGACTTTATTTCCGATGCCCTCATAGATCCAAAGTCTGTGAATCCTGCGAACAAAAACGTATAGCGATTGTTGCACAAAACCCCTAAAACTAGAAGTCATAATTCCTTAATCACGCTGCTAGCGACCGCATTGAGCCGTGGTCAAGTTCCATAGGTGGCGGCGCTCTCTTGCGCCGGTTGCTTAGTATGTAGTTTATAACTAAAAGTGTAGGCTAAAACCCTGCTCGTCTTTATGCCCGGTGAAGTAGCAAACGCTTCGTGGATGACTACATAAAAGTCATTCCAAAACGTCATGGATCTTAGGAACATGTACATTTCTTTATTTTATGACGTTCATTCAAAATTCACGCTCCTCTTGATGGAGGGTTTGTCCACGCTTGGAAAGAGGGTTGCTGACCGCAATAATATTTCGCAACACACAGAAAAACGCTGCTACCCATTGGCTTAACCAGTCCTGGAAATAAATCTTAAATTTTATACAAAGACTTTTGCTTTAGCTTTCTACGCGTGGTTTCACCGACGTAGCAACCATTTCCGTGGAAACTTCTTCATTCAATCCGATAGACTTTCTCGATGAACCACTTCGGACCAGTACTTCCTGAGATTAGCGCGTTCAAGCAAACACACAAACTCTTTAGCTTTATATATTAGTGTAGATGTCTTGTCCGACGTAGGGATCGTACCCACGACCTCCGAGACTTATAGCGTTACGCCACGTATTTTGATAAGCAGTATATCCAGGTTACATAACCCACCTTTTGGCATCCCTAGGCAGGTTGTTACCCGTTACGTTGGGAGTTATAACTGAGCCGTGCCTTTGTGAAGCTTTGTCCCGCAATGAACGCTCAATAAACAGAACATACCGGCGACTGGTCACGTGTGTGCTTTCATTAATTTTTATGTAATTCTTCTACCAGTAGCGCGACAATACTCATATCACTATTTTGAAAGCATGCAATATAGACGTGGGTGTTATTAAAATAATTTGACAGCTGTAGTGGCTCGATGGTTACGGTAATTACTTTTGAGACCCGGTTCTGAGTTCGATTCCCACCTGGGACCACTATATGGGTCACCCAGAGTTCTGAGACAGACAGTATTTATTGTCCGTAAATTATGTTTCTGTAAAGACCCCCGCGACCTAGGGATTTATTTTCCTAGTGCGGGATTTGTCTAAAAACGAAAAGAATTTGGGGTGTTTTGAATAATATCATTTTAAGTTGTTAAACAACTTAAAATATATAATTAGACTAATTTAATAAACAACTGTTGTTTATTAAATTAGTCTAATTATTAAATTCTTAGGCTTAGGCTTAGTTTAGACTCCAGATCTCCCACGAATTACATTTTATGAATGTCAATAACTTACAACGAACCGTGTTTATATTAACTTGTAATTTGTGGAGATGAAATAAACAAATATATTATTATATAGTTATGAATACATTTACAATGTTTTATTAGGAGAACTTTAAAAGTGAAACTTTTAAACCGACTTAAAACAAATAGACTCACCTTCAATTTTGGTTTACAGTACAAAATTATGTTAAATGAATAAAGCCACGCCGGTGTCCAATTTTTTTATAAATGCATACAATAATTAGGAGATCGACGTGTCTTCATTCATTTTAAACAAATAATTTCGGCCTGTTCCAGTTGTAGAAGATTTAATTGACTGCAATATGCTCTGTAATTAACATTATATAAGCCATTGTTATATAAAAGAATGCATATTATTGGTTGATTTTGTCCATCTGTACATTGATTTTTTCCAGACAAAATTATTTTGCAATAACTAAACTACGTAGAATAATCAAATCTACTTTCGTAGCACATGTAATGCTGCTACGAATTACAACAACAGCACATTCACATAGTTGTTGAAATCCTAGTATTAACGTAGTGTTTTTGCGAGTGCTACGAACTACGAGTGTGCTATCGGACCATGCGGTGTTCAGTTTCAGAGCACATTGTTATTTCAACGTCAGCTACGGACTACGCCGTAGAACAATCTGATACGTAGCACAGTGTGGGATTTGACCTTAGTTGCGGTCGTCCTCGTTTTATTTTCGATTCTTTAAGCATGATAAAGCATACTAAAAATCACCGCGATGATATTTAACTTACTTTCGAAGATATCGATTTTTTTTTGTAAGTTCAGTGAAATTCATGAATAATGTTTTTATTTATATTTCCCTAAAAAAGTAGAACTTCCCTTTGCTAAAAATATTCATTAATTGTCTGTTTAAAAAGTATTTATATGTGAAAATTTCAAGTCTCTAACTGTTCCAGAAACCGAAAAAATAATTATTTAGTGAATTTAAAAAAAAATCTTTATTAAATTACTTTCACAATGGTAGCATTTTTTTTTACCAACAAAATATAGTATAACAACCTACCTTTTGAATGTAGAAAATGTGATTTTTTATCTTGCGAGATCTCGGAGATACTGCGTTTCTATGTTTTTTTTAAATTTCTATGGAAAATAGGGTTTTCATGAAGTAAGTAAAATTTATAGTTTTTTTTATAATATTAGATGCTTACGATTTCAAAAAGTCTATGTATCCTCATCATGGGGTTGTATTATAATTTCGTCTGTAGTCAGAGAAACTTCGCTAGCTTCAATATTAGTGGACTCCGAGAGGATGTTGTAATGAACATTATCTGTTGTGACTCTCAAGAGACGAATAACTTTTTCAGGTATCGGAAGAGGTTTTTTATGTTTGAGACGTGTATCTAGTGTTAGTGATGATAAATAAGGGTAAGATTTTTTGATAAGGTACGGATGATAATAATATACTTACATTCTCTACACATACCTAGAACGCCTGATAAGTCACGATGAGCAAATTGCGTGTGAAATATTGCATGTTACAAACAGGAAGGCTACATTGATTGACAACCCTAACATAAAACTTTAAAAGTTAATATCATCAAAGTCCTGTGTTTGTAGCATCTGATTTTTGTGCTAGTACCTATTACTATAAGTGACATCATAGCACTAAAAATAAATGCTACGGTGAAAAGATGTAGACGAAAAAAAATAATAACGATATCAAGAAAAAAAAATGTTGTCGCCTGGAAAAGCGGAATTATTTAAAGTTAAGTGGATATAGTGATGCTCTTAGTAGTTTCCCATCAAGCCATGAAAATTCAGCAAAAAAAGCAATATCAGAAAACGAGTTAATGTGATTCTATGGTTTTTTGGATTTTTCTCGATTTTCTAAATTTCTCTTAAACTTTAATAGATAAAATCAGGGGAGTTTTAATAGGAGTTTTGTTTAAAATGTATTTCTAGAAAAAATACATAAAACGAGGACGACCGCAACCAAGGTCAAATCCCACACTGTGCGTAGGTATAATGACGAATATCTAGAGTTTCGTTTATCAAAGGTAAATTAAAAAAAAATGTTTATATTATATGATTTATGCGTAACGTTATATCCTACCTCAGTAATAACAGTTATATGGAATATTGTAATCGGTTAGGTAAGCGATATTTAGTTTCCAAATGGTCTTTGTAAAATAATGGAAAATGTAATATTTTGTTTTGCTATATTTGCTTACATGGAGAGATACATATTTATGAGTTTTCTCTAACTATCTATTGTATTATATATGTATTATTTTCCTTTAAAATTAACATTAAAAAAAATGATTATTTAAAAGCTACGTATATCTTTGTAGTATAAGCTTTAATATGAAGTTCCTAAAAAACTTTAGTACCTACAAACAAAAAAAAATATAAGAAGTCATGGCACTGTCTCATTTTAATAATCGTGTAATAGTATTTCGTTTAGAGAAAACACGAATAAGCAAAACCCAAATTGTATTTGGATGCAGATAAAGTTTTATGATATACAATCAGTGAGTTGTATTAAGGAAAATATTTTTATCACAGCTTCAACGCCTCAGGAACAAAAATAAAAAATAACAAAGTATCTGTTATAAGGGGATAAACCAACAAACGGGCAGCATTCCACTCGATGTCACTATCTCCACGAGCTACGAAAAGATCGCCCGAAACTACATCCCAAAGTGTCGCTCAGAAACCGCACTATCTACAAACACAACCATTTATACACTCTTAAAATGTTATACTGTTGTTCAAGCCGTTCCCATTTACTATAAAAAGCTTTTCAACTGTTTGTTTGAATTTACAAAATTGATAAGACGCTGAAAAGGCTCGATAATTTCAGTTAACTTCAGTAATATTACCTACTTCTCTTCTTTGCTTTATTAAACAAACTTAAAATTAGTTCTATGTTAGTTGATAAATAAAATACTGAAAGTCTAATAAATTCTAATTTAAAGTTGGGTCGGTGAGTTACCAAGTTAGTATATGAAACTTGTTTGAATTGCAAAATTCTTGCTGTAAGCCGAGAACGTGACGCTCATATCAGCGCGAGGGGCCCCACTTCAATGTCGAATTTATAAATTGTGTGAGAAACTAAGCGCTGCAGCCGCTCGCTCGGATCGTATACACGGCTGCAACAATTCATTCTTACGGAATTAAATAAATACGACTGGTAGGGCAACATTGAAGTGAGCTTTCCTAAATCTCTGTGGTATGTACTCGGTACAATCATAACCGGATCCTATTTGGGAAATACGTAATTGAGATAAGTTCGCCGCCAGGCAGGCGCTCACAAACGAGAATGCGTACTCATTCCGGCCTATTTGCTAGAATAACGTCGATATCCTGCCGATGAATCCGGTCCGGCCTCGCAGCCGATTGGAGCGTGATCCCGCATTTCATTTGTAGCTTGTTAAGAAAAAACATCCAGTACGTTAGACGAGATCACCAATTACTACCGATCTAAACTTATAGACTTTATCTGCTGTCACGGACAAAGAGGTTGTCCTTTGAAATCTTTTAATAGCGCACCCCTATTGCTATCTACCGAAGAATAATAAAGTTTGTAGATGTGAAAATGCGGATAATAGGGGGGAGTTTATACACAATAATAGATCCAGAGGTACAAAGCCTTTGTCGTTTCGTTCTTAATCGGATAATAATTGAACTCAATTTCGTTGTTATTATAACAGAAATGAACCCTCGAGCGACTTCTGTATGTTGCTATACAGATCCCGACATTGTCATGGTGACTATTACAGTAAACTTGGTACATTTACTTACAGAAAATAATTTGTATTCTAATGCCAAAGGTTACTTAATCGTAGCTTATCTATGTATAAACTACTCAACATATTTTATTATATTATATATTATTCATTATTTATGCAAAATTAAAAAATATATATTGGCCGTTTGGAATTTTAATTTCAGGTTTTGAAGCACATTTAAAGCAGTGAATTAATTTTTTTATGTGTGCGTTTTTGCATATCGTTATTGAACACTACGTAAGTCACTTTTAGCGGTTTAAATTCTTTTACAAATTGAAACCGGTTAAATAATGTAAAAAATGAGATGGTATTTTTTGTCCTATAGTTTTATAGCAGCGAATAAAAAAACACGGTGTATATTTTGGCCCACAGACTTCCTAGACTGAAGTATTAGTATTATTAACATTTTCAACAAACCATGCAGTCAGCCATAATACTCGAACTGACTGAATAAATGCAAATTCCTAGATAGCTCGCACGGTTTCACCCGCGTAGATTGCGTTTCCGTAGAAACATTGACTTAAAATACAGCTTATGACACTTAACAATTATGTGGCTTTCTATTGATAAAAGAATTTCGTTCAGTGATTACCCGCTTAATTCTCACAAAAAGTTTGTGAGAATTTCCTCTTTATATATTAGTATAGATATAAGATATTAATACTATTGTTAATCAAAACGCTCATTGTTTATATTATCCTTGAGTGTAAAAATAATGAGATGGTAAAGTATAAAATAGAGAGAAGCGCCTTCGTTTGTCGTTTCGCATCGCGGCGCGCACAGAATACTCGCTTGTTCCGGAACCGGATGTACGCCATCTCCGACTCCTATCGGAACGTGCTGCGAGCAACTTTTAGTATCGTTATTATTAACGATAAGCTTAAACACCAACCTAATTAGTATCTAAGTACATACATATGATGGTTTATGTGATATGGTGATATATTACCGTAATAAGCGAGGGTTTGATCCATGGGTCGGGCAAAAAAAATAGTTACTAGAAATTGTCTATTTAGGTTAACCTATGTACCAGCCTTAAGTCTGGCATTAGTTAGTGTTTCACCCATGCCTCAGGCCTCGTTTACGGACACGCGGGTCGACACGCAGCGCGTTCTGCGGCTCGGCCCACACTGAAATCAAACATATGGCTTTGTATGAGTCCGAGTGAGATCGGGGCCTCAGAATGCAAAGCAAAGCGGTACCGCGTCTGATCTCTCGCCGGTTTGTTCCGTAGAACCGTCCCATCGGCTTTCGAACCTGACGAAATAGAAAGTGGGCCTGTGTTTGCCCACACACATGTACACTATAACATGTCCTGCGCAAATGGCAAATCTCCTTTAAAAATTAAACGCCGTGGTCGAAATCGGTTGTGAAGATTATACCTAGTATATGTATCGTTTATTTCGTTTAAGGGTTTTCTTCGTATCTGTATATATGGCCTTTTTCTCGAGGGGAAATGCATTATATATATATATATATATATATATATATATATATACATATATATATCTCCTCACCTGCGGGGTATGTAAAACTAACTACCCTCTCCAATGGCAATTGTAAGCTAGTCATACCAAGAGGAGAGTGTTTACCTACTAAAAAACCTCGAACGCTCGTTCATCACCATTTGGGAGGGTGCTGGGAGCTGCGTCCGCATGACATGTGGTACGTATGTAATGGACTAAGCCTCGTGCCGCTAGGATTTAATTCCCATGTACGCGAGTCATTTTCACATAAATAAAAACACAATAAACAAATCATTGTGAATTGGTCACTCCAGATTTTAAATGTATGTTTGGTGAACGAGGCCTCCACATTCTATTTTGTGAAAGGTCGATTGATTGATTGGTTAGTGCTTCCGCGTGTACTATAATATAACATGTGCTGTGAATGCACGGTCCATCGGCAATCGAGCTTGTTCGTCATGCGTTCAATTTGCCAGCTTCCTTTGATGCATATTTCAACAAGTTTCATGGCGACCGCGTCACAGACTCTGAAATTTTACCTTAATTAAAATTGTTCGTATCAATACATCACTTTTATCGGTTCTTCATTATTCACTGGAAATTATGATGAACCAAATCAGATCGTTCGATGCGTTGCAATGTGGCGGAAAAAATTAAATACGATAGTTTCGGGTAATACCAATCGGAACGTCATCTGGGTACATTAAACAATATACAATCAATCGCTAGCCGATTACCATAAATCACGTTCGAGCTATTGAAATCGTAAACAATAGGTACTTACCTAAATACATCAGCCGTCGGCCATTGTATAATTACATATACCTGGAGCGGCTAACAACGTTTCATTTTGGACAAATTAAATTTATGAAAAGGGAGAGCCGTAAACAATGTAGTAAACATATTTATCGGTATGTAGGTACAATAATGTTCCTAAGTATACTTGAGTCCATTAGCTAAGCTTGTGACGCGGGTACTCAGTAAGCGGATCAGAGAATAGGTTTATGCGTAGGATAAGACGCCAGAATGGTCTTGCAAAGATAATGGAAGCCTAAATAAATTGACGCGATAAAATAATGCCACCACTACAATTGTACACATTAAAATACTAGTGTCGTTAATATGAAAACGTGCTGACCTAGTGTCTAGACTGCGGTAATGAACTAGATTAAAGTTTCAATAACATTCGAGGTTCGTATCTACGAATCGAGCTCGAATTCGGCATTCGGAAGGTTTTCTCACATGATTTCCCTCGGGCCGTCAGAGGCCACTTTAGGTTTTCTGTATTAGTCCCACACATACGTATACGGTTCTCGTTGTTTCTTTCAACGAAATTACATTATCTTCCGGTGAAAGCTGTCACTTAAATATTTCCCAGTCAAATGACGGACGTACTTCTAATTTATTTTTTGAGAGAGAAAAATGAATTGTACCCAACCGTTTAAAATTCAGATCTCGTACCAGTATTTTTACCTAATGCTTTGTTGCGAATACATAAGGATTTTCTATTCTTCTTATAGTATATAATAATATTATATGTCAGTAAGTATAATAATATATTTGGTTGGGCGACAACAGGTACGTGTTCATTAATTATTTGAAATGGAATTACTGCAGTACAAAGTGAATAGTGAAAGCGCAGTATGCAAACTTCACAGAAACTCAAGTTAATGAAGATGCAATAAAGTTGAGTAAGACGGCAGGTGTTACGAGTTCGCTTTCCGTTGTGTCGCTAACTATGTGAACTCCGAAACATCGTGGACGCACTAAGTACTACCTACTGCCTAAGTATCTACTAACAGACGACGCAATTAGTTTTCAAATATCCTGTCTAACAATTCAAATGAACGATAATTAAAGTAAAAATTAATTAATTTCTGTGTATAAGTAACTAAGTATTTAGGATTGTGGCTTATCGAGTAAAACACATCTGACCATCTTGATGGACAACAACTACGGTGAGAGTTTTACATAATTACATTTATTTGGGTGAATTTCAACAAATGCCATTTTTTTGTCATATCGGTGAATTTTTTCATGTATTTATTTTTTGTATATATTTCAGGTTTTATGTAATCTTTAGGATATTAAATATCCTCAAATTTATTATCATCAAAGTATCATTTAAGATTAAGGAGAAAATTCAGTTTGAATTTTGGTTTCCACCGATATGACAAACCGGCACCGATTATATTTTCTGTACACCTATATGAAAAGTTTATCCACCGAAATGATATACATATCCAGCGATATGATAATCAATCCACCTTTGAACATCAAATAGTTAGTAAACATTTTTACTACTTGTACCTATATATTTTTTGACTTAGATCTGAAGACCTGGACTGAGGGTCATATGATAGATATAGATCACATCCAACGAGAACTGAGTTCTTAGAAATCCAATCAATATTTTTTTTTGAAATTTTATACCTATTTTACTATATTTATTTTCTTTTTTTTATTATTATATTTCCTATAGGTAAGTACTTAGAATAAAACCATAATATACATAATGACTTACATGTAGTAAGTATGTATGTATGAATATTTGTATGTAGGTATATATGTATGTATATAATCTATGTGTTTGTAAGTTCATGTTTTGTATGATCTACCAATATGATAAAACAACTCACCGAGATGAGAAAATGATCTACCGATATGATAAAGCAAGCCACCGATGTGACAAAACTGCGCGTTGATCATGAATCAAAACAACGATATTAGATATAAGACACCGATTGATTTTTTCTTATAATTTCGGTTTAAATTATCACATCGGTGGTAATAAAGACCACCGATTACAGCGATATGAGAACAGCGACGAGAGAAATAACACGCTTTTTTGAAAATAAGAAAAAATGCGTAATATCTAGGATAAATTCAATAACAGTCAATGAAGCTAATTCACTTACTATCTCTGTAAGAACCAAACAACAGTAATAAAACTCCTCATTACACTAGAAAAATGCAACCACCGATAATATAAAATAATTGTCCGGGAGCACCAGTGAATTGGCGTTCTTACGTTATTTACGGGAATATGCAGCGATTTGAAACATGTCCGTCCTGACTGCGCACTAGCACACACTTACGAGGGAAATAAAATTGGGGTGGGTACGCTGTCGGACTCGTCGATGTAAAGTTAGGTTTAAATTACTTTTGTCCAGCGATATGAGAACATTTTGCAGGACAAGTACGTTTGTGCCTCTCAGTAATGTTCCACGTTAATTGTGTTATAAAATATGCTATATATTAATAATAAAACTAATAATCTATGAAATAGAATAAGTCATATACTTAACTTACTTATTTTTATTAGTGTATAAGCATTTTTGTTTGTAAAAAATGTAGAGGAACAGCACCGATTTGAAAAATATAGAGGTTTATGTATTTATTTCTACCTTTATATATATATTCCGAGACAATTATATTTTGGCCACAACCCAATTACTACCTACTGAAAACTAAAAAAAATAATTCGGAACAATATTCCTTTTTTCAAATACTAATTTCACCGAAGACAAAAAAAATAGTCATTTGGGAAATTCACCCATTTAAGATAATAAATATACGTGTTTCTGTTTATTCATTTTTCATAATCTCCGACACTATTGTGCCTGAAATATGTATATATAAACAACAAGACAAGAGTGTCGGCCTATGCAAGCATTTTTTATGTTGCGCTTAAAGTCCATTAAAAATAACCAACGAAAATGTTACTACGAGCTGTGACTTACTTAAAAAATCCTACAATAAAAAAATCCTTTATATAAAATAAATAAGAAAATAGTTACACACTTTTTAATAGTTAGCTAATCTATTGATGTCCAGATCTATTTTTCAGTCAACATTACGAAGGAGGAATTTTCATTTTGCTTTTGTAAAAAAGGGATTCCGTCAAAGCTTGTCAGTGTAACTTCCAGCGCCATACTCATAGCATTGTGAAATATCTGTGTGTGCGTGTCTGGGAGGATCAGGTGACAATCGGTGTTTGAGGCATAGCTGTTTGTTTTCACCGCCCCCTGACAATTTATAAGCCCTTCATTTGGGCACAAAGGCTTTCCTTATCTGTTTCCAAATTCATGAATTGTTTTGTGAAATGTCAAGACACGTTAAAAGTTATTTGCTTTCCTGAAATACATCCATTTGTGTTGAATGTTAAGTAATGTTTGTTCGTGCCCGTTGATCCATTCCGTTCATGTCCGAATTGAAACAAAATTTATGTAACAGATTGATTTTTTATGATTTTAATCTTTAAAAATCAAATATTTATCTATGAACTACCATACATTAATATAATTAAATCCGCCTACGATTAACGTTCATTCAGAACTTTCTTAAAATTTCCAGAGATTATATGTATCATTAAATAGGAACGGTCCTTTCATTGTTTAAATACCTACAGCTAAGCATATTGAACATATACTTACTATGGTGGCTACCTTCAGACTTTTGTAACGAGTTTCTTATTAACTTTAATTAAAAGCACGCGGTAAGAGCCACACTGTATAAAAACAAGTACGCAAAGACGTGTTTTTAAAATAACAAAGCACTTCACTTATTGGAAAATCCGAGGCTAAGAAAATTCAATAACACGAGGGCAAGGGGGTCTCAGTTAGTCGCGGACGCGAGCTAACAACGCGTCGTTTATTGAAAGTTATTTGAAAGCTGTCTGCGGTGACTGCGACCACTGACTATAAGAGGGTTCATTTTATTTACGAGTTGCTGGCCAAAGCATTTTCACATTTGTCATATGTAGCAAATATCTGATGTTCTTTGCGGATTTTATAGTGTGCTACATTTTGTTTTGATATTGTATGAAGACGTTGTGTAACATTGTGCTGATGTCGATATTAATTATTATGTTCTTGTTGGTTTTAAATGTTCTTCACTTGTATTGGTGATACGTTAATCAGTTTAAAAAACGAGCATGTGATAAGCAAGACAATACTGTTTTTTATTATGAAGCCTGAAATGTATGTGATACAATATTGGCCAGTATGATATAGTTATATTTTCATTATAAGTTTTTTTTTCCTTTATAGATTTATAAACTAACTAACTAGCTGGGTACTACTCCACGCAAGAGACGTTATGATGTTCGTTTAAATGAGTTTAATGGAGTTATAGTTACGTCTTATTTAATGATGTTTATGTATATGTACTCATGGATACCATATAATACCTTAAAGTAATATCAGACTTGACTTTAAATTATGATTAAAAAATGCGTACCGTCAGAATTAAATACTCATTTTAGAACAGTAGCAATATTATCAATACTCTCGCTTTACTTAAACACAAAACATATACTTGTTCGTACGCAACCCTTAGGGTATCATGTATAGAGTATCATCTTAGAAATTCATGTATGTTTCATATGTGTGTTCTCTAGCAGTTCAAGCCCCTCGGTACTAACAACAATATAAATCAAATACCGGGTTCGACATTATTGTTCCGCCATTATGACGTCGATACAGCACGTAAAATGTGTTTACGAAAGGATACTGGGCAATAGCATATCATCATAAAATTGGTCCAATGGCTCATACATACATACATTACAGTAAGTACTTGGACGATCGGGTTTTTTTCTTGACGAGAAAATGTTAGTGTGCAAAATTGCCCCATAATAATATACGAGATGTTGATCGATTTTAGTTTAATTTTATTACAGCAGTCGTGAACCGTTGGGAAAAATAGGTTCTAAAGTGGCGATCACGGACTTTAATACACAGTATGGAACGGCTTCATGTGATGGCCTAGTCCGAGTTGCAGGGAGCCACTTGATGCAGTCTGCTCAAGACAGGCTACTGTGGAAACAAAAGGTAGTGGTCTTGTTCCAGATTCAATGATCATGAATACTTAATCCGCAATACATAAGAATGCCTTCAAACTCGTCTCTTCAAATGGCGTAAGAAACTTTTTTTTTTGTTTATAGCATGAAAGTGTTTTTTATTTTTATATTAATAGAATAGAGTATAATAAATTGTTATAATCGGGTCACTAAAACAAAGTACAAGGCAATAACTCATAAACAGTACACCAAAGAACGCAATTAAGCAGTGTCACATTTTAATCCCACTTGGCTTGCGACCGTTTCCTTAGTTTCGTGTCGGCTATTGTCTGCAGACAATACGTTATTTGACGCCAATAAACAGGAGATAATCTGTATTCATTCGATTTAGGAAATAAATGAAATAGCTGGAGGCATTAACGGCCATTTATATAATGTAGGTATATTTTATTATTACGTAAGAATCTTCGATAGTATTGTGTACTGTGATTACGTTAGTGAAATAATAAAAAAGAAAACATATTAAAATACATGTTTTTTTTTTATAAATCTATGATCGTCTTTTAATACTAACTAGGGAATATATTATAGATAGAAACTTATAAAGTGCCCGACATGGTCCATACTTTGTACAGGTTTTGTCTTTGTAACAACTTATTTTTACATATGGTGTGCAATAAATGAATATGAAAGTCCAATAAAAGCACATTAACATAAGTATCTACAAGGTGACTGCAACACGTGATCCAAGAATCGACATGATGAGTCCGAGAGACCCGCAAACTGCAAAGTAGAGTGACCGCTGCAGAATCCCCGCTATAAAACTAAAATTAGTGCTAGTGACCGCCCTGAGCTGATATAAGTGCCACGGGGCGCTATAGCCTCGTTGTTCAGTCTGTAGTTTTTAAATAGGCTAGATCGCTGCCTGCTCGCCTTTATGCCCAGTATAGTTGCAAAATATTCGTGGTTGCGTCCAAAAACAACACATTTAAATTATAGTAATAAGAAAATGCCGTGTGGTTTCCGGCTTAGAATAGACCACCCCATGTCTTCCCATGGGTGTCGTAAAAGGCGTCTAAGGGACATATGGCTGATGGATGGGCAGCAGCATCTATTAGCTCAAGGTTTACATCTTACTGCGATCACCAATCCGTCTGCCAAGCGTGGTGATTATGGCAATATCCCTCTACGATCCCGGCTTGACAAGGTCGGTTAAGAGGAGGCCCATGTTCTGCAGTGGACGTAAACGGGCTGTTGATTATGATGAATAAGAAAATTTTATATTAGTTTCAAAAGAAATAGTCAAAACTTTTCATACCGAGCCGAAGTTAAACCAATAACCATAAGCGTATATTGAAATTTAATATTTTAAATTGAAATAAACCAAAAAAGTATAAATCCCTAAAATATGTTGGCTTACTGAAGTAATACCTACAATAATATCCACATTTTAGTGGAACAACAAAACGAATAGTGCTGACTATTTACAAAGCGTTGCACTCTGCAAACCGACGCGGATTTTCATACCACTTTTGAACTTTTGCTACGAGCGCCATTGTAAAAGCTGACTGGTAGCAACCATTAGTACGCTTGCTAATTACGAATGTACCGGCCAAATCCGCGGCCCGACACTCGCCCCCCACTTATAGTAACGATGTTGACCATTCAACCGATAAATACCGAACTACAATTTCCGTATACGTATTTACATTACACCAAAATATTCACGCCTGAATGAGTAATTACTTTTCAGTGAATTTCCATTGGTTTTTAATTGCTATGCTTCGTGGTTTTGGGTTGGATTGTTGCTTTGTACAAGTAGGTCTATCGTAGTAGAAAATTATGATGAAAAATGAATACATACAAAATATTCTAACTGTTACCAAGTGGTTAAAGTTGAGTAAGTAGTTTTGAGTTTTTAAAAGGATCAGGCGTTAATTTGCGAAAATCCATACTATTCTAAATTGAAAAAACAAAATATCTAGAATAAATTCCATTCAAAAATGTGTCTAAATGGTGGGTTGCACTTTTTGCAACATGGTGTTGACGTGTGACAGACAGGTACATTTTTAAGCGGAATCAATACTAGATATTGTTGTGGGTTTTTAATTTAGATTAATATGTCTCACCCTGCGCGTCTTGACATGCTGGTAGATCTGATCTTATAAAGCCAAAGACAACACTAAAATTAAGAAACAAATATTTTTTTTTAAGTCGACTTTTTTGTATAAATCTTAAATCTTATGTGTATTTTTCTTGAAAAAGTAATTAACTATACAAAAACGAACACAATTTCACGAAACTTAACAATAATGTCAGCTTATAAATATTAATAGACTTAATCCATCTTCTATATATTTTGATATAAAACAGTAGCCTGATTGAGAGAGTGACTGATTGATTTATAGACAACTTCGTGTATCTGGACTTAGATATAAATTTTATAATATATTTTCGTTAGATACCCAAATTAAAGTCTTCATTTAAACCCTAACATAGGTGAAACAGGCAATGAAAATTTGTTTGACAAAGTCAAAATCTACAAAGTCACGGGCAAATTTTAGTAATAAATACAGGTTAAGTAACCTGTATTTATTACTTAAATTTGCCCGTGAAGTATACATAGATATACGTGGGTATAACTTACGACATTGTACTTATTCAACTGATATTAGCACACTTTTCACCTTATAATGTTATTTATTATTACTTTATTACATATTATTATTAATTTATAATTTTCGCTAGGTATTCAAATAGGCACTGCCATGTTTTTATATTGTTTTCCGTATTCAATAGTAATACCGACATACAAAAGATCGGCAGAAACGAATTTCGGGTGCCGTATACATTTTCAGTGTTAATAATCACCAAAATAAGCATTCAAAATTGGAACTTAAAAAGGAGAAAATTCGTTTTATTTACTGAAATTTACGTAAATCGTGTTATGAGTATGCTTATTGAAACAATACTCATATTGTTATGGGACCGTTTCATACGAGTATACGCTGTCTACAGGAGCATTATACGTCTTATAATCGGATTATTATTCACTTAGCTCTTTTGATGTAAGCACAAAAGGGTGGCAGATATTACAGAACGTCATTTGACGTGGAAATTACCTAAGCTTAGACAAACGTCTGTCTGCGAAGCTAACTCGACGCAAGTTGCTACGCGCTGATTGTCGACAATCCCCACGGGCAGATACGACGCTAACGACTTATTATACTAACAATTGATATACGTTCCTAGTCGTAAGCGCAACTGCTTCGAATAGATAATTAGTGCCTATAGTTTAAATTAGTAAGATTATTAATTGACTACAGCTTTTTTTCTTTGTCTGATATTAAAATATGGTGTATATCATGTTTGTAAGTTTGGATGTACCTAGAAGATAAATAGTCGCAACTGTTGAATGGCCTAAAAGAGGAAGAAGGTATAATATACCTTATATTTTATGAAAACTTGCAAGTAAGTAACAAATTGATATACGTTCCTTGTCGTCAGCGCAACTGCTTCTAATAGATTAGTACCTATAGTAAAAATGAGTAAGACTACATTTTGAATAGACCACGCATATAGATAGACCTAGATAACACAAGAGCAACTACTTCGCGTGCCTAGCTTACGTACAAAAATCGTAAGTGGCCACTTTGGCGCTCAGTCTGCATCGGTGTACAGCGCTAGTCGGACGTCATTTAAAAATATTAAAAAGGTTAATTGTTCTGTTATAAATTGTTAAAACTGTACAAATGCGAGGAGAAAAAATAAAGAAAACGTTTCCTTCCATCGTTAAATCATTTTGATATTAATTTAAAAATCAATTATTTTTAATCTAATTCCGTCAGTAATACCCGGTAATACTAAATCTAAGAAAAACAATACGTTCGTATTACATTGCGGCTTCTACTTGGAGCGGTTGATGAGACGTTTTGTTTTGACAAGCGATGAATATCGAAACAAGCGATACTACCGTATATCGCTTCGGTTTTGTAGTACAGGGACTTTTATCATTTTTCTGTCAATTTTATGCAACACAAATCGATTTTCGAAAATCGATTTCGGAAACAGAGGAATGATTTTGTATTATATAAGTACTTCTTATGTAGACAATTTTAATAAATAATCGTACCGTTTCGTGACTTTTTTAGTTTTCCCAACCCAATTTAAAACAAAAATAGATTGAGGCGACGGGAATCAAAAATTGGTTCCCAACAAAGCGTAGCATTATTTGATCAATACATTTTGAGGAAGCAAGCTTTGTTGAAGACCTCCGTAGCGTAGCGGTATTTGGCTCGCCCTAAATCTCGGAGGTCGTGAATTCGATCCCCACGCCGGACAGGAAATCTTTGTGTAAATTCTATTCCTTTCCGGATATGATTGGTTGAGGGACTACCCTCCGTGCATCGGAAAGGTCGTTAAGCCGTTGGTCCCGATTGTTATAACATCATCTATAATAATCGTATATCAAGGAACAGGCAGCACCGATTCCTTGTGTAGTACAACATATTACTGCGGTCACCAACCCGTCTGCCAAGCGTGGTGACTATGGTAAATACCCTCCCTCGGGAAGAGGCCCATGTTCAGCAGTGGACATTATACGGGTTGATGATGATGATGATGAAGCTTTGTTGTCGGGAAAAAGCAATGAATATAACAAAACAATTAGTATGACAAAAGTAGCAAATCCGACTGTTGATGTACCTACTGAACATCACAACTGATGAAGTAAGTTATTTTATAAATATATAGTACCTTCGATCTTTTAGAAGTGTATAAAGTTATAAATGTATAATTGGACAAAACAAATAAAAATTTTGAGGGAACGAAACCGCTGCAATGTCCAAAAAATACACGACTTGATAGCGTTAATAGAATGCTTAAAAAAAGTTAATAAATGATGAACAGACTAATGTGCTTAAAACAACCAACGTTACAACTCAAGACCTTTATTTTAGACAGTTGAAGAACAAAAACGTAGTCAGTACATCGAAGTATACACCAGCATCACGAAATACTAACAATTTTGTAAAAAATATAAATTCCTAATCTCATTAATCTGTCATAAAATCGATACATAAATTGATTTCAATTCTTATACATAGGCGAACTTTATTTAAAATTGATTACGCCTTTGAATCGATTTGATTTTCCCATCACTAAATAGTGCTTGTGACGTCATAGTAGGTATTCAAAAAATGGCACTCTTGGTTTTCATACAGATCGTGTTACTTGTGTCATCTAGGTCTATCTACACTCGGTTCCAAAAATAACGGGTCAGTCACATAAACCCAAATATCTCCCGAACTACGTATGCCATCCTAATGGAACGAAGACTGTTCAATTGAGAATTTAATTATACAGATAAAAAATAAAATAAAACTTAGTTGCACCCACAATATTAATCTATAAATTAAAAAAAAAAGTTAAAGTAGTCATATTTTTCTTAAGATTAAATTTTTTTTATGATTGTTTTTTTGCTGTATTTCTATTCTGTCACAAAAAAAATTATCGTGAACGTCTTCCACGTGCATAATTATTATTCTGTGAGGTGAAGCATGGCAGTCACGCTAGAGGAATGTACCAGAATCCTAACTTTTTTGGAACTTGGGCGGAGCCAGCGTGAAACAGCCAGAAACATTGGTGTATCTTTGTCGACTGTTCAGCGGGTAGTCTAGCGGTACCAAGAGACCGGATCACACCTTAGAAGACCAGGAAATGGCAGACCAAGATGCACAACGGCCAGGGAAGACAGACAACTGGTGGCTACAATGCTCCGAAATCGTTTTCAAACTGCTGTTGGTCTAAAAACTCACTTTATTCGCTTTGGAGGTGGCAATTTAAGCGCTCATACAGTAAGAAGACGTATTGCTGAAGCAAATTTGAAACCATTGAGGCCCGCAAATGGCCCCAAACTGGAACGGGGACATCGAATTGCAAGACATAGATACGTGCGCGAGCACCTAAACTGGACACTAGACGATTGGTCTAGGGTAATGTTCACGGACGAGTGTAAATTCATGCTTTATAAGCATCATGGTAGGCAGTTGGTGTTCAGAAGACCAGGGGAGCGCTTCCATCAAGCGTGTGTGGAGGAAAAAGTGGCGTACGGTCCACCGTGGCTCCGTACAAGTTTGGGCTGGGATTTCTGCTGAGGCCCGCACCGAGCTGGTACTCATTCAAAATGGAACTCTAAATGCAGAGAGGTACGTGGAAGAGATCTTCAATGAACATGTAGATCCTTTCATGGCCAGGATGGACTGGCATGGCATATGAATGCATGATAATGCGCGTCCCCATACCGCCAGAATTGTACATGACTACCTTGAAGAGATCGGTATCGAACTCATGCAGTGGCCAGCGCGAAGCCCGGACTTAAACCCCATCGAGCACGCCTGGGACGAGCTTCAGAGATGCGTGAAAGGTCTAAACCCCACCAATTACGCTTCCCGAGCTCAAACAAGCACTGGTGGAGGAATGGGAAGGTATTCCTCAGCACCGGCTCCGAAATTTGGTGTACAGCATGCCTAATCGCCTGGAAGCTGACAGAAGAGCTCGTGGAGGCAATACAAAGTATTAAATGAAGAAAGTGAAGAAAAACAGCAAAAAAACAATCATAAAAAAAATGTAATCTTAAGAAAAATATGACTACTTTAGTTTTTTTTTTAAATTTAGAGATTCATATTGTGGGTGCAACTAAGTTTTATTTTATTTTTTATCTGTATAATTAAATTCTCAATTGAACAGTCTTCGTTTCATTAGGATGGCATACGTAGTTCGGGAGATATTCGGGTTTATGTGACTAACCCGTTATTTTTGGAACCGAGTGTATATCTGTGGAATAGACCTTTTTTTCTTGATCTGTTATTCAAATATAGATCATGTTTGTGAGTTTGGAGGTAGAAGATAAATAGTTCGAAACTATTGGCCTAAAAGAGGAAGTAGGTATCATATATCTTATATTTTATGAAAACTTGCACTTACAAGTTAGCGAAACCGCGTCATAATATTTCACTTCCGTTTTTTAAAAAATATATAATAATTTTAACATCGGCGTGTCTAGTTGAAAAAAGCACTTTAATAAGAGCTGACTCTTTCTGCACGATATAACACTAAAGAACGAATTATATAGATCCTCAGAATATGAAAATAAACAATAATTAAATAATAACAACAAAATAAAAAAAAAATATGATGATGCTGCTTATAAATCATGTTATATTATCCTATCTTTCTATTAATTATTATAAAAACAATTTGTAAGTGTCTAAGTAATTAAATAATACAGATTTTGTACATTTATACATAATGTTATGTATACAGTGCTAGCCCGTAGTAACCACCCACCCAATAAAATTGTTTCAAACCGTGCCATGTATATGGTGACAATATCCTATTAAATAAATGCATTCAAAAACAATTTGTATGGGAAAATCGGCTAAAATATTTTCGAAGTATGCATCCCATAATCAGCGTCACTGTTCTCTTGTTTTTGTGTGAATCCTTTCAAATATTTTGAAAGTTCTTTGTCCATATTTTCAACTCATCTGCTAAAAATTGGTAGTTTCATTTGATTAAATAAAGTCTCTAAAACCTCAGAATTAACATCAGAATCTCGTCACAAGTTTAATTTCTAGTGCACACACGAACGTAGGAAAAATGGTAGGACATTTTTATCTAAAATTTAACAATATAAATAAAAAGAAATATATGTGTATAGAACATGTCAAAAAAATTGTATATTGACCACGTTTTATACGGGTTTTATGTTTTTGTACGTTTTCATTTCATGGCTCTATTTAACTACCTTTGAGGGCAAACTTGTAATAAAATATATAGAGATATATATACCATGAAGTCACTTACATTCTATTTGCTTTAAATATTTGCTTGAGGACATTTTAAATCCAACGTGGATCACATCTCAAAAAATGGATAAAATACAGAAATCTAAGTTATACATATACATCTATTTTTTTACCATTCTGCTCCTACAGAATCTTTATAATTTTGCACAGCTAAAATATGCCTATAACTACATAAATCAAGCACTATGTGTTTCAAAGAGATCCAAGTTGATCCAGAAACAATTGTCAAAGCAGTTAATACCGTACCGGCCCCGAAACAATGGTCTTGGGTGTTGAACTGGGCAGGTTCGGCCCCCTGCGGCATCCAATCAACCGCAAAGGAAATTAAACTGTTGAATTTATTAACGGATACTATCAAATAATAATCCTTTGTAACTACTGTGTAATGTCGTTAATACATTGTTAAATCCACTGGTAAATTATAGCTAGGAGCAGTTTAGCGCTGTTACTTAAGCCTGTAAATATATATTGGAATTCACGGAGCCCTCGTTTAAAATTAAAAGCTTATTTTAACGGTACCATAACAATATATTCTCGACTTTTTCATTTTTATTAAACATAGTAACCACTTCTGATTAGCGCAGTAGAAACTTAGCGTTATTAAAACAATTTTTCGTTTTTCTTGTTTCTTGAACATAACTTCAGAAATGGTCTTAACATATCTGTGCCCGGTGAAGTAGCAAAAGCCTCAGGGCTAACTACATATCGCACCCCTAGATGAAGACTCCGGCAACTCAAAAAACCTCATTTTTCAGAAATGACGAAAAACTGTTTCTAGAGTATATAACAAATATATCAAAGCTACTAACTCAAAACACGTACTTTTTTGAGTTAGCGGAGTCTTCATCTAGGTGTGCGATATGTCCGTCCGAAAAAAAAAAAAAAAAAAAAAGTTCTTAACATATGAAACTTTATGCATCATTACCTAGGTGCTTTTTTCTTCTTTGCATCATATTTGTATTAAACTTTCTTCTTTATTCTATTTTTTTAAATCGTATTTTTCTCGAAAGCCGTTAATAAAAGCTTGAATATGAATATATAATTAGGTAACTAGTTGAATCGATATAAGCGAAATTTCCCAAGACAAACGTGAAAGAGATTTTTTTATGTGACTGCTTTAATGGAGACTGTAAAGGAATCGGCATAGGAGATAAACTACACCGTTTTCTGTGTCAAAGGCTATGTGCTAACGAATTTTCGTCTAGATGGATTTAGCCTTTGAGGCGTCAAGGGGCAGTATACCTACATACAACTCTACAAATGCACACAGCATTACTGATATACTCAAATTGATTTTTTAACAGATTTGACAAATGACTGAGAGAATAAGTAATCAACTGATAGAACATCGTACTAATTTGTATTTACATTGAAAACTTAACATAGAGTAAAAGCAACTTAAACACAAAGTTTGTATTTATTAAACTCATTTTGCTTAACTAAGCTTACTTGTTTATTTCCCAAATGAAGCAAAGGTTACAATGTAATATCTGTGATAGCTGCAGGCAGCGACATAATACGATACTTTGTCTCCGTAAAATCCTGCAGTAGTGACCGCAACTTGCAAACTGAATTTTAGTTACATTTGGTTACGACTTAGTCCCCAAGTAGGTTATTGTCAAAGATATAAATAAATAATGAATTTGTATTTAATTTAAATGTAATGTATAAAAATTGTCTATGTTCATGTTGGTGCCGTCGTGATAAGAGGACTGCATCATTAAACAATAATCGTTTTTACACTGTTTTTGTTGGTTATTGTTTTTGTTACTGTGTAGTGTAGTATATATTATGTGTAAGTTAGTATATAAGTCATGTAGGTTAGCATAAGTTAAGAACTAATAAACATATAAGCAAACAGAGAACACCTTTCCATTTACACATCGGCATCCAACATCACATGGCGACCCTGCCAGTGCTGCCTTCTCGGCAGTGCTGGCCAGGATAGGTCCAGCATAAAAATTTATATAAAACAAGAGACAAATTATGGAAATTATCGCGAGAAGAAAATACACTGTAGAAGAGAGAAGATACATTATAGAAGAGAGATGATTATTATAGATGAAAGCAGCTTATTTTAGCAGAAAGAAGATATATTATAGAAGAGACAAGATTATTATAGAAGAAAGAAGATATATTATGGAAGATAGAAGGTCAAAATAGAACAAAGAAGATCAAAGACACAAGAATAAAGAAAGATGGTCAGACCAGAGTTATCCCGGTCAAGCCAGCGGAGTCCAGGTTTATTCCCGACCCAGTCAACAGAGACGATCGAGTTCTGCGAGTTCCCATCAGCGCTGCTCCTACACTACAACTGTGTTTTTTATTTCATCATCAGCCCGTATAACGTCCACTGCTGAACATGGGCCTCCTCCCGAGGGAGGGTATTGCCATATTCACCACGCTTGGCAGGCGGGTTGGTGACCGCAGTATTATGTTGTACCACACAAGGAAACGCTGCTGCCCGTTCCTTGATATTCGATTATTATGGATGATGTTATAACAATCAGGACCAACGGCTATTTTCTGTCCGGCATGGGGATCGAACCCACGACCTCCGAGATTTAAAGCGAGCCTAATACCGCTACGCTACGGAGGTTGTCGTTGGAGGTGTATTTTTTATTTGACTATAGTTACACAACTGAATAAAAATTGGCTGGATGCGGCAACCGAGACATTTGTTTCAGTACCTAATTAATTATCAGGAAAAAACGTCTGTAACTCAACTAATTAGTCAAAAGAAGAAAACAAGGAGATCGTTTATTTTATACGAACGGAAATTAAATAGTCATTTTGTATGTAGTTTGTTAAAGCCTAAGCCGTTATCTTTTACCCGGAGAAGTGGGCAAAGACAAGAGGCAAATAACACATATCGGCCTCCAAAAACAAATTGTATACTTCGGGAACCGTCAGTATATTCCTCTAAATTTTTAAATTCGTTGACATGTGCATATTGTTTATAGTAACTTTTTACGATACAAAACATAGAATAGAATAGTCCTTTATTTGTTATGTTTGAAATGATCCTTATACTGACTACCTTAACTAAGGCATGCAAACGGGTTAAGCTATTAGATAACGACTCAGTTTATATATTATTAACACATTCTATTAAATGAACATCTACAAGTTTATCATGTCAATATAAAATATAGTTAATCATTTTAAATACGCATAATATACAATACATTATGTCTAGTTTAATAAAATGAGATTAAAAATTCGTCAAGTCTGAGGTCAATAAAGTTGAATTAAAATATAAAGGATTTCGTAAAGTCAGGAGCATAGAGATGTCATATTATCAATTTATATTCTTATCGGTCAAAAAATCGCTAATTGAGTAATAACATACCTACTCCAATACTAATAACTAAACACCTGTAAAAACAAACAGCGATCTAATCACTAGCTGCGGTTTCAAATTTATTTATTTACTTATTTAATTGACAGGTAATTATATTTTTGACCATTTTTTTCAATATTCATCCATTAAAATCTATAATAATTAATATGAACTTAAACTTATTATGAGTAGAGGCATTAATGACCAGCTGACGGACGCACTAATTTGTCTGTAATATCCTACAATTTGCTACCGGTTAGTTAAGTATCTAGTATAATTCATAGAATAAGAATAATTGTATAACATTGTGATTCTGACAAGTACAAGTGTATGTAAATACCTAAGTGCTGAATAAATTCGTTATTTCGTCATTTCGACTTACAATATATGACTGGTATATTTGCTCAACCCAGCTTCTTACATTTTATAAAGCATAAGATATTTTATAAACAAATTGTAACCTTATCTTTCCTAACCAATCTCGGTTTAAAGCAAATAGAAGAAAATAGCTTTTGCATATTTTCCGTCAGCTCTGAAGTCTCTCAGCTTTCAGTAACTTTATACTATAAAGATTTTTAAATTTCATGTCGGACAGTTTCATAAGAATATTTATAACATGCGTTCCTTGGTACATACACGAAGCGCGAGTATGCTAAACGACAGCATAAATAACACAAAAAAGAGCTTTAGATGTTTACTATTCCAAGTATGATATATCATCATGAACTCCTATAACGTCCACAGCTGATCATGTGCCTCCTCCTGAGAGAGGGTTTTGCCATAGTCTCCACGCTTGGCAGGTGGGTTGGTGACCGCAGTATTATATTGTAACACATAATGAAACACTGCTGCCCGTTCCACGGTATATTACCTACTAATATTTATTATAAATGCGAAAGTTTGTATTGTGTGGATCTATTTATGTTTGTGACTCTTTCACGCAAAAACTACTGAACGAAATTGGCTGAAATTTTGCACCGGGATAGGTTATACGACTAATGGATTAACAAATAGGCTACAAAACATCGTCGTCGACCCACTGGAGCTGAGTTACGTGGGTAAAACCGCGGGGCGCAGCTAGTAATCCATATTTATTGATGAGTTATTATAACAATTGGGACCAACAGTTTAACGTGCTTCATGAGGCATGGAGGGTAATCTCACCCAATCAAACCCGGGAAGAATTCTTAGATTTTATACAAAGATTTCTTATCCGGCGTGGGGATCGAACCATCTCAGAGGCTTAAAGTTAAACATATAATACTGCTGAGTCACATAGACTGTAAGTAACAGATGTACCTACCTATTTAGTTTTGTAGTAGACTTACAATTTAATAAATTTTCGACGCCTCGCCATAAACGGTAACATTCACCTACATAAATTTAAGGAAAGTAATTAAACTTTAGAAAACTGCCCAATATGTAGGCTCTGTTACTATTTACTCATTAGCCCGCAATAAAAGTTAGTAGCACCCACCTCTAACCGTTCGGGCTATTTATCACGAGGTTGTTACAAAAGTTTTGTAGAAAGAGTTTTCGGAGTGGACCCCCGTGTCGGCCCTCTTAAGATTGATGATTCCCTTAGTCAACTGGTTGTTCATGGAGCCCATTCATCCTACACTCACCCTTTGTTTGTACCATTGTTAGGAGTTTTACAATTATCATTAAGATCCTTGTCTATAAGGCGGTTCTTGTATACTTAATTAAATTGATAGTACCTCCTTTAGCTGTAGCCTTTGAAGTGGCTGATAGAATACTTTAGGCCAACCTAGAACATACATCAAATGAAAGTAAATTCATTATTAATATTTTTCTGAGGAGGAAATAAATACATATATCACCTGTTTATATTATTTATTTCCTCTTCACAGAGCTGTTTATATTTACACTTTATTTCTTCGTGTCACGTATATTAAAACACTTATCCGGTATATTATAATTCCATAAATATTCTTAGTATAAAATTAATTGATACCTACTTCGAATTGTGTAATCCTTTAAATGTATGACAGAACAAAAGTAACCAATTATACGACAAAGTTATGAGATAATATTACCTACTATTGCTTTACGTACGTACGAAACTAACAATATAATTTTATGGTAATTTCTCTCTCAGCCAGTCTATTCGGAACTCGCCAAACTTACATTGGTCTACATGTTTAGTTAAGTTTGTTGCTGCATGTGTCGTTTTCAGATATTATGTTCGATTTCTGAGATATTTACCGAGAATATGAATAATTCAAGAGGTAGTGTGATAGTGTAGATAGTGTGGCGTGAAAGAGTCTCAAAGGAAATACGACCACCTATAGAGTTTAAAATTGACGGTGTTGTCTGTTCACGTTCGCTTTTCCGTCTCGCACGTTTCCCCTTCTAATATGTACGAGTATTTGAGCACCTACTACGCCGAGAAACTTATATTGCACAGCCTAGAACACAAATCACAAGATAAGCTCGTCCATAAGCATTTGATCGACGGTGCGTATTATGATATTAAAGCAATGTAATTAATGGTGTTTTATTTGATACGGAATGGTAGAAATTGGTAGTATACCGCTAAAACTACATTTATAACTGCGATTACCGCAAACATAATATTGTTTGCTTTCGTGGTAAAATAAACGATCGCTTTCTTTCCGTCTCGTGACTAATTAGTTAAGAGCTACAAAAGCATTTTTTTTTAGATAATTAATTAGGTTCTGAAACAAGCTTATTCGAATCGCGCGCCCAGCCTTTTTTTAAATTAAAATGCTTCCAAAATCTATGCCAAACCTTTAACAGGAGATAGGTGTCACATATTGTATACTTAAATACTAAATACAATCATTTAATTTTCTTATTACCTATATCTGTACTTTGTTATCCGATGAAAAACGAAGTAATATATAGTTTCCTAGGAATTATGATATAGATCAGACATAGGTACACATACAAGAAAGTACCTTTACCGCTTTAATCAAAGACTGTGTGTCGGCATGTAAATACATCCTACTCTGCTTTTTACATCTCCACTGTTTACGCATCAAAGATCAAACAGTGTAAAAAAATATAATGAGATGTGGCGCTTACCGCACAACTTGTAAAGTTTCCGTAAATCAGTGAACTCCCTAAGCAAAGCTGAGTTATACGGGTCCCATTCAGACCACGTACAGTTGCTTTCATTCAAATGGACGTGTCGAGTTTTCGTGGCAATTCGACTACTTTATCACAAAGTGGGACCTTGTGAAACCTTCAGGACCGATAAGGCAGTAATTTAAAAGACGCCTTTAGAAGGTCTTAACAATGGCTAGGTAATTCTTTAATAGGTAAAACATCAGAATTAAAAATTAACTTCGCAAAATACCTGAACCACACTTATGTGGAGAATAATTTTCTGTATGGCGCCTAAAATGTATATATCGATATATATATACTAATATATAATAATAATGTTTTATTGGCATCCAAAAAAGGACAATGCGGTTTATAATCCATTAACATGACTTAATGAACTAGATACATGGATTGATAAGAATATACGATGATCAATGGCCCCCGAGCTAGGAAATTCCTATGTTACGGGGGACACCCAATCCGTCTACATTTTACAATAATGTTTCAGTATTCATTAAGTGGTTGAGTAAGTTGAAGAGCTGAAGTGTATGTTTGTTTGCTTAAACGTGCTAATCTCAGGAAGTACTGGTCAGATGTGAAAAAAATGTTCTGTGTTAGATAACCCATTCATATAGTCTTCCTCGGGCTATATTTATTAAGAAGTTCCCATGGGAACGGGAACTACGCGGGTGAAATCTCACGCGGGAAGCTAGTTTAAAATAAAATACCTAGTGAATACATATAAAACCCTAACAGTAAATTCATTCAAAAATAAATCTTATATAAAAAAGTCTATATATAAAAATATAAATTATAGGTAAGTAGTGCCTTTTCATTAGATAATTCTATTGTGGCAAAAATATATAAAATTACTGTGTTAAAACAATGTTAAATTAATTTTAATTATTTTGTACGCGTGGTACGGCAGAATATGTTATAACTGTTATTATAACTATAACATCACAAATGTAACACATGTTCATAAGAATAAAATCATCTTTATATTTATCTTTAGCCAATAATTTCTAAGAAACTTCGTGAAAGTTGCGATTACTTTAATAATTATGTTGAGCAATTTCTTGAAAAGTGTATATTACTAATGTCTACATTACTTTATCAGGGTTTTCAAGCCGTCAGATCTGATAAGGCCCGGACTCCACGAAAGCGGAGACGAGACGAGCGGAAAGATGTTTTTTTAACAACCAATAGAATTAGCTGAGTGGAGACGAGATGTGTGAATGACGCAGTTCTATTAGATGTTAAAAAACATCTTCTCTCCGCTCGTCTCGTCTCCGCTTTGGTGGAGTCCGGGCCTAAGGCAGTAATTTCAAAGACGACTTCAGAAGGACTTGTCAAAGACAATGTACTTACTACTTACTGCAAGGTACTAGGCTTAACTAGGTATAGGTACCTGAGCATTTATAAGCAAATTTTAGGTATAACATATTTACCCTAGTATTTCTATAGAAAAAAAAAATGTAAATTAATTGATAGTAGTCGCATTTTTATTTAAATGTATACTAAAACTGTCATCAATCATCATCATCAATTTTGTTGTCTGATTTGTAAGCAGATCTTAAGAAGATTAGTGCTTTTGTAGATTTGGCATGTATAATTTATTTTTACCCTATTAAAGTTACTTTATAAATTTATATGTAACTACCGGCTTCGCACGGGTGGATCTTTATAGCCTATGTTACTCAGGGATAATGTAGCATTTTAATGGTGAAAGAATTATTGAAATCCGTAATGAATATGTGAGTTTATTCAAAACAAACTTACAAAAAAAAAACATTTCGTCATTATAATATTAGATATTGGACAACCGCCGTAGCGTAGCGGTATTTGGCTCGCATTAAATCTCGGAGGTCGTGGGTTCAATCTCCATGCCGGACAGGAAATCTTTGTGTAAATTCTAACATTTAATTCCAGGTCTGGTTGCTTGAGGGACTACCGTTAAGCCGTTGGTCCCGATTGTTATAATATCATATATAATAATCGTATATCAAGGAACGGGCAGCAGCGTTTCCTTGTGTGTTACAACATTATACTGCGGTCACCAACCTGCGTGCCAAGCGCGGTGACTATGGCAAATACCCTAGGCCCAGGGAGGGGGCCCTTGTTCAGCAGTGGACGTTGTATGGGCTGATGATGAAGGTGAATATTAGTTAGATAGATTAGTATAGATGAAACAATTGGACTTTTTTGTATACTTTATGCACATGGAAAATTTTAAATTCTTTAATATGTAGTTAGTTTCTTTGAACGAAGAGTAAATAAAGCAAAGTCGCGATTGCTTTACTAATAATAGTACTTAAATAAGTTCTACAAACATGTATGTTAATTATATCTCCATTACTTAAAGTTCGAGACAGCTTTGAGCAGTAAAGTTTAAGAACTCCTCGTCGATACGTGTGTGAACTGAGACTGAGTGAATGTATAAGTTTACGAGTATACTAATATCATAACTATAATATTACAGATATGTATTAATTATTAGTGAAGAGGTACCTTAGCGGTAACAATAGTTGTTCTATTCGCACATACGCAGTACGCATTTGATGTACTCATAGAAACTTTTATTGTGTAATCGTGCATGTTGCTTGCTTGCGAGTTTCATTTATTAATTTAATAGTTTATGTACAGTCAACAAAAGAGATAGGTTTAGATATTGTAAAACTCATTTTAATTTTTTATGAGTAGAGTTTACTATTATGAGTATTAGTACACAGCTACCAGCGAACTCTTCGCCCATAAAAAAATACTGGCTTTCGTACTGACATAAACATACCTATTTATTTACATTATTTGATACTGACCATGTAAAGCTATCTCTTTTGTTGAATGTACACACAGAATAACAAGTAAGAATACAAAAAAATATAGATTAGCACAAAGCTACAGCTTATTTCAATAGACATTTCTTCCAACTAACCCGCTTTAGGAAACAGTAAATGAAAGAAGATTAAATCGTGTTTAATTAAACCTGCAGTATATACCTTTTATTTATTTTTTTGTCCGGGAGACATGATTTCACTTATACGATATGTGGGACTCGCCCTCTCCATAGCGTGGTATGCTAAACTCATACCAAGACGAGAGGACCCTACACCACTAAAAGCTCCCGGACACTCCTTCGATCCGCCGTTGGCGCAGGGAAACGCTGCAGCCCATTCCTTGTTACACGCTTGTTATAGATGTTATAAAAATCGGTACCTATGGCTTAACGTGCTTTCCGAGGTACAGAGGCCTCAGCCAACCAGACCAGGAAAGGAAGGATTTTAAATTTAACACAACGATTTCGTCCTACAAGTGTAGGTACGTTGACCGAATACAGTAGAATTTTTACATCAGTTATAAAGTAAATCAATTCAATTCAATATAGTTTTAACATAGATACATATAAGTATATATATTTAAAATTAGATGGTAATCTAATGCCACTTATGATGGCGAATGTATTTGCATACATTAAACAGAGATTAATAAGGTCGTTAAGCCTATAGAATTGATTAGCCAGATGTGAAAGCAGCTTATAAAGTCAATACATATATATATTGGCTTCTTATAAGTAGTTTTCAATTAAATTTCATACTTTATTGAACTTCTAGACCTAACAAAAATTCAATTACAGTTCGTGATTGAGTTAGATTTTTCTGTTGTATGAACGTGCCCCTGAGAGTATAAAATAATACATGATATTAAATATTAAGTACATATCAAGTAGATGTATTCGATACGATGTGTTTTAACTTAAAAAAGTTGTTTACTATTTGTCTACCTATTATTATTTTATTTCTTCGTTCGGTTATTAATTTAACAATGACTAATATAATAAGTTCTAGAAAAAGTTTGAATAGCCTAGTGAACACTTTGGACTAAGAGCTGACAAACGAAACGGCCAGGTAATTTGATCATTCATAAAAATGATTTATCAACTTACCTGGAGCACTCTAAGCATAAAAACGTCGACCTGGACCAAGATTCGCGTGGTGGATGTGGGTGTTATGGGGTGGGACAAAAAAAATAAAAAAAGGTAATTTGATCAGGATTACTTTTTATGCCACATGGTTTGCCTACCTTCCCAAAACACACAAAAAAAATCTCATCATTTTTTTTGTGTGCTTTGGGGGCTCTCTTTATATTCTGTTTAAATAAAATTATAATAAAATAAAAATCATTTTTATTTACGTAAACCATTTACAGGAACTTTTAACTCGCCAATAATTCCAACTTGCCACCGTACCAGGCTGAGCTACCTCGACAACAACGACGCGCCGCGAGAGCACGAACGCCGTCGTCGCGTGTATCCCCTCCACGCGCTCTTTTTCATGCCCCTTAGCTCTTTCTCGAGCAAAATCCAATTTAAAATATAAATTTTCAATTATAGTTCCCACCACTATTATTCGCTGGCTTTTTTTTCCCGAGCCTCTGGGAAGCCTTTTAAGCACAAAAAAAGCAGTTAAAAATGCGTCAATACTATCTCACAAGAAATATGCGCCTGTTCATTGTGGTGACCCTATGACAAAGAATTAAGAATGATATAGAAACCTAACTTTCCTCGAACCCGGCGGGTTAGTGCCGGCGGCTTTAGATGCCGCGCCGCACATTTTTCACACGACAGTCGCGGCATGCAGTGTTCAGACATAGTGATTGCCAAGTGCTCGAAGTGCGCGTTACGGATGTTAATAATAGGCTAGTTGACATTTCTTACAAATTTTTTATATGGTTTTACTAGATCAAGAAAAACATGTGGCATTTATTTGAGATGTCGAAAGCACTAAAATAAATATTTAAAAAGTGCCTTGACATTTAGTGATGAAAACGATGTTAGCCATGTTGATCTATATACATTATCTGTGTTCAAGATCGATGACGTCATGACTCAGAAAGTGTAATAGTAAAGGATCGCGTTCCTGTTTTTTAACAAGATGTATGACGTCACAAAATGGCTGATAATGTTTTCGGAAGTTAGAACATAGACAAAAGAAATAATTTTTATAATTGGAGTTAATACAAACATATTCAAGTTTTATGAACACAAATTATTATATTTAGGTTCCATAATGACATATACTTTTAGAAATAAACATCATTGTAAAATAATATGTGTCAACTAGCCTATTCAGACACAATATCATTAAAAGCGTCGAAGCGTTTTGGCCGCATTTTATAGTCACTATGTTTTGGGATCCATAATATTGGTTTTGATTGATAAAGATCATACTTTTTTGTCGTCCCATTCCATAATAATTTAACAGTCGGTGGGAAACTGAAAAGCAAAGAGGGGCGAGGCGCAGGGGAGAACGCGCGGGCGCATTTCGCCGGCAAAATCTTTAAAATAAGGCCGCTGGCCTTGCCCGCCTGGTTCGTGCCGACGGGCTTAGGTGTGTAGGCACCTTACTAAGTAAGAACGAGATGGGTTATCACGCGTCACAGACCGGCGAGAATGGACTAGTGCAATCGGTGGTTTGGCTTAACGTGCTTTCCGAGGCACGGAGGGTAGTCCCTCAACCAATCAGACCCGGAAAAAAAATCGTAGAAATTAGGTACACAAAGATTTCCTGTCCAGCGTGGGGATCAAACCGCGGGCCAAATACCACTACGCTACGGAGGTGCTATAAAACATGCCAGAGGGTTACTCATGACATGACATGACACGTAAAGCTTAGGTTCAGTAACTTTGGAAGTAGAATCATATAATATAAAGATTATTTTATTATCTATACTGATATTATATAGAGGTAAAGTTTGTTAATTGTCTGTGGGGTTGTAGGACGTAATCTCTGAATCTGCTGAACCGATTTTGCAAATACTTTTACCATTAGAAAGCCTCATTATTTGCGAGTGTACGCTACATTGAGGGACGAGGTTCCTACTGGAGCGTGTTCTGTGTAGATGAAATCGCGTGACATCGCTAGTTATTAATAAAAACAAAAAATGTACGAAAAGAACATCGTGTAACAGCAATGCAAATAGCATAATAATATTGGAGTATCTTTACATAATTTTATTGATACCAATTCGATTCGTATGGTATTACATGCCGATGCATAAATTCGCAGACAATAAATATACCATGTCCATCCTCGTACTCCATTTGCCAAAACGATTGCAGCTCTCCTGCTATGAATTAAAATACGAATACGTTATCGAACATCACGATGCCTCTGTACCGAATTCTGATGAAAAACCGGCCAAGTGCGAGTCGGACTCACGCACGAAGGGTTCTGTACCATTTTCAAGTGCCTACCTGTTGCCGTTATTGACATTGAGCAAAAAAGCGTTTGTTGTATGAGAGCCTAACCTAAATATTTATTTTATTTGTTGTTATAGCGGCAACAGATATACATCAATTGCGAGAATTTCAACTGTCTAATTTTTGAGATACAGCCTGGTGACAGACAGCGAAGTCTTAGTAATAGGGTCCCGTTTTTACTTTTCGGGTACGGAACCCTCATATAAATGAATAATGTCAATAGTTCAAGTTTCAACACAAATGTATGTTTGTAACGTACTTTATCCTGCTTTTGGCAAGCGCAGTAGACACTTGCGATGATTCTAGCAGTATGTAAATATGTAGATCGGGTTAGACAGAGAGCTCGAGTAAATCGAATCAAATCGGTAGCAGTTCCACACGTTGGAGACGTCAAATAATGTTCGAATGCTAAGCTGTTATGTGTATGTTCTCTAAGAGATATGAATGATGTTGCACATTGAATTTGTTTACTTTTAAAATCTAATCGTGCTATTTTAAATATTTCTAAGTGTTGTTGTCACACAGATGGAACACTGGTCGACAAATATACTAATATTTTTAAGTAGAAAAAATGTATTTTTGAATGTATATTTGGTACGAATAAACACAAAAACTACTTGACGGATTTCGATGAATCATTCACCATTAAAGTACTACGTTAGTGACAACGGCTAATTATATTTAACTTTGAAGTTCCCACAAGAACGGGAGCTACGCAAATGAAACCACGCGCAGGAAGCAAGTATATCACACATGTATTCTGTTACATTAGACATAAGTCAAAATTACTTTAACAGTTCAAAATAAATGGGTATGAGTTCCCAAAGGGTAACGATCAAACGAACTTAAGGTTACCTCAATGAGCATAGATGCCATCCAGTCGTCATCGCTCTTATAAGGCTGAATACACATTGGGCGTGTGCGTTCCTCCAGCATGTACTGTATCGTACTGTATGAGCCCGGTTACATCCACTGCTGAATATGGGCCTCCACTTAACAAACCATGGGAGATATCCCATAGTTTGTTGAGGGAACGTTAAGGGTACCAGAGTCGTTGAGGGATATTGCCACCACGCTTGGCTTCGATTGGTTATCGCAGTAAGATGGTGAGTAGCTTGAACTGATAGATGTTGCTGCCAATCCATAAACTGTATGTCCCTTAGTCGCCTCTTACGACAGCCATGGGAAGACATGGATTGGTATTTTCTAAGCCGGACATCACGCAGCGTGTGTCACATGCAAACTATTACGGAGATAGCGGGTGACGGAGATGGGCACTCAATTTTTACGCGTCGTTCACTCAATCTAGAATCTTTCCCGCCCAATGAGGAGTCAGCTTTATCCTCCTGCTCTCATTATCGTATAACCACTTACCTAGTCTCCCATACCTACCAAGTCTCAAGTATAAGTTTACGCAAGTACTACGTCGACCCACTTCTGTTGATTCTTACAATCTAAGCAGGGCGAGAGCATGTTTTTGTCTAAAATGTGAGCTTTTTTTCCTTAACCAACGCGACGCGGAAATTACTTGACTTAATATTTATTCATTATCTGAATCGGTACTTAACTACTTTTTTTCAGAAATTGTTCTAAATGAAATGTATCTCGGGGTAAGTTTGTGACAGGGGGAAAACCGTAACTTTGCGGTTACTGTTATTATTGATTAAAATTGGAAGTTTATTGATTTGATTTAAAAAAGTTTCCGGAACATTTTACATGTAGAATTACCTACTTAATGGACGGAAATGTCCCCGTTACGGATTTACCCCGAGACGTTTTAGTAATATAGTTCAGAGAGATAAACTATGTTTAGGTACGCCTGGACAGTTTATGGTGAAGCTGTTTTAACACCATGTTTTGTTAGCCATAATTTATTAACCTAAGAGTTGTAATTGATTCTATTTGTTTTCCGGGTTTCATTTGGTCAATGCAAGTACAAATGGCATTCGGCGGAACTATATGAAACCCGGGGCGCAATCAAAATTACGTAACGATATGCTATGCATAAAAAAATGATAATATCCTAATGTATTGAGATACTGTAGCTTACACAATACAGTAACAACAACAACAAAGGAAGTGTGTTACAATAACCCTGCAGTAATGAAGACAATTTTAATCATATCGATTCATTTAATTAAAGTACGGGACACTAAGAATTAAATAAAACAAAAATGTATTTTTTTACGTTAGATATAGATACTATATAGCATTCATATTATACTTATAGTATTTGAATGTCTTGTAGTAAGTGTGTAATTTACAGAATTTCTATCATATACGCAGGAAGATAATCTTTAAAAAATAACCCACCAAAATTAAGTCGTAAAATAGATTATCTTACCATTTTAGACAAAGGTTGACACACTTTTAGGTTCACTATAGATTAGGCTTGCAACGAATGTTCGGCTACTTTTATTATATTCGGCCGAATACCGAATATTCTACCGAATACCGAATACTTAAGTAATATATTTTGTTATAGGAAGATAATTGGTAAAATGAAAAAAAAAAACAATTCATTACGTATAGGTATATTCATATTTTTATTTCTCTTGTAATCAGTTAAGTAGTCATTGGTACATAAAACAGGTACAAAATCATCTTCTGTATTAGAAAAGATAAGATGTTTTTTCTATGCATTTGAATTATTTTTAATAATCAAAATTTTGAAGAAACTTGTCTAAACATGCAGTGCGTTAGCAATATACCGCGCAGAGCAACTGAGGGCGCGCGGCCGGTGAGTACATTAGTACATTTACTACAAACGAGCGCGAAACAATCACGTCTGTACTAGTTTTGGCGCTAAAATCCGGCCGAATACTTTTGCTTAATATTCGACTATTCGGTCAGGGAGCTCGCCGAATATTCGGTTTACTGCCGAATATACTATTGGTTGCAAGCCTACTACAGACCAAAAAGGTATAAAATCATTAACCTATTCAATAAAAACAACTAACACATCGGATTCAACAAAAAACAATTATACCATCATAGTTAACTTCATTAAAAATCCAATTAAATTTATTATTGGAATAATTATTGCGCACATAACACGCGCGTTCACCGACAATTTCATTTAGAGCTACTACGGTGACTAGCCATAAAAGCAGCTTGATTAATTTAATTGTTACTACCGACCGTAATGTCCCACCCTACATACCTCACGCAGCCGGTGACAAGTACCTACTCTTTTATAAAGTACTTGACGTCATTAAATTTAATATTACATTCGGTTTTCCTTTGAGACCGTCCATTAAAACCTTTTTATTAATCAAGAATATTTTAATTTACCTTAAAATTAAAATTATTAATTTTAGTAATGAAATAAAATCATTCTGACTTCAAATGTTTTCAATTTGACTCACGCTGGGTAGGTAGGTATACTCAGAAACCGCACGAATCGAATTTTCGTGTTATATTCGCAATCCAATTTCAAGTACATAAATTGGGTCGATCAAATACGAAATGGAATGTCGAAATTAACATATTTTTCAGATTTGTCACGTAATTGTAAATGTTCTTAACTAATATGACCGATCAGACTTAGTGTATGTAAGAAAGTTACATTGTAAATGTGAATGTAAGAGAGTGCTTCCTATAAAGCTAGTTTTGTTTTTTGTTTGTTTTAATTACTGAAATTATCAACAAATTAGCTTTTGGGAGGCACTGTCCTAAATGTAAAATGTAATGAATTTGTAAATCATAAATATTGTAAAACGCAATTTTTAAAAGATGACTAAAAGAAAAATTCCGGACTTTCTTATAGTCTTTCTTCTCCGGATGTCACACCGTAGGTAGATAGAGAAAGACTCGTAGGAAGCTAGGATAGGGACGGTGGTCCTCGCGAAGCGAGGTTCGCGACGCGTTCTTGGCTTGGCTTTAGACCTGATCCCAGCCCGCGCTGGTTGATCTAATTTCTCAAACCACGCGACTTATAATTATTATTTTGTGTACACTCGTTTTGCTCGCGACAATTTTTTAATTTTTCATTTTATTTTATTTATAAATATCTATATATATTTTATTGATCTTTAAAATAAGATTATAATAGTAGTATAACATTAGTGACCATATAAAAATATTGTTCTTAATTAAGTATCAAAAAAATGTACTTTAATGCGTATGCTTTGTAAATGACGTATAACAAGTGCGAATTATTCGTCTACGTTACTAATAAACTAATTCATTTCATTTCATTCATATCACTTACATTAGCTTAATAACTTGATATAAGGCCAATTTTATTGGGAATTTACAAAAATTATAAGTATGTACTTACATAATTGTCTACGGGAACTAAATATTAGCCAATTAAGACACATTTCTAAGTTATTATTATACTGGATTCCGTTAGAACCTCATAATTAAATATAGCCTTCCTCGATAAATCGGCTATCTAACACTGAAAGAATGTTTCAAATCGGACCAGTAGTTGCTGAGTGTATCGAGTTCATGCCAACAAACAAACTCTTTAATATATTATTATATAGATTGGGAAGAATTAAAAAAATCGTTATAGTCGTTTTTGACTTCATCAATACCAAGAAAAAATGTAACCTTATGTATAAATAGGTATAAGGATTTGTAATAAATGCTATAACATATGCAGCTTACAATATTAATAAACAAACAAGCCATATTATTCGGCCATCAATTACACCATTTAGACATTAAAATATCGAGAATCCTACAATCATAATCCCTCGTCCAAATCAATCGACCGATAAAACAATTTTGAATTCAACAGCACTCTAAATGATTTATTTACGGAACATTTCATGAACAATTTTAGCTCTCAAACAAATAAGGGCTTGTGCAATTTTTGAAACGCCACGACACAGCGGAAAACATCCCGTCGGTTATTATTATAATATTACGTTGCCACCCCGCGGCGTACCTTCAGTTTTATTACAGGGCGGTATATTATGGACCAGTGTGTGATATACGACCAGCCCAAGGGTAAAAACTGCGATAAAATTACTATATTGCATGTTTGAGAAATTATGTATGAAGACATATTTAAGATTTGTGATAATTATATAAAACTAGCTTCCCGCGCGTAGTTTCACCTTCGAAGTTCCCGTTCTGGTGGGAACTTCATAATAAAACAAGTAATATCCTAAAGGACAGAACAAACATGCAGTGGCCTATTTTAGCCCTGGATCGAAAGAGCTGGAAGTCATGGGGAGAGGTCTTTGCCCAGCAGTGGGATGATGCAGGCTAACAGTATTCTATAATTTTCCTCGAAAAATTTGGATGGATTTTTTTTAAATCGGCCCATTAGTTACTGAGATTTGCGAGTTCAAGCAAACAAACAAACCCTTCAGCTTTATAAATTAGGATGGATAAGATAATATTTTAATTACAATTTTGATTTTACATAATACTATCTTACACATATAAATAAAGCCATATAATATTTATTTCTCTAAAAAAAACAAATATATATATACTTTTTTTAAACTGCAATTATTAATAGGTATCTAATTAATTAACAATTATTATAGTATATGAATTTATTATATCTAATAATTATTATTAGATATAATAAATTGACATGAAAGAAAACGAAACAAAGAAAATTAAAAATTAAAACGGATAAGTTTGTTTAAGATAGACACACCAATAAAATAAAAAGTACCATAGTCTCTTAACTAATAAGACAACCTTCGTAGCGTAGCGGTAATTGGCTCGCTTTAAATCTCGGAGGTTGTGGGTTCGATCCCCACACCGGACAAGAAATCTTTGTGTAAATTCTAAGATTTCTTACCGGGTCTGTTTGGTTGAGGGACTACCCTCCGTGCCTCGGAAAGCACGTTAAGCCGTTGGCCCCGATTGTTATGACATCATCTATAATAATAATCGTATATCAAGGAACGGGCAGCAGGGTTTCCTTGTGTGGTACAGCATAATACTGCGGTCACCAATCCGATATTCTCTAAAATGGTAACTTTTATAATTATTATGAATTCATTACTTTTCTTGGAAACAACAATCTAGCTTCACGTTCGCGGTTTCATCCACATAGTTCCCGTTCCCGTGCGATCATAATCATAATAATTATCATATCATCATAATCATAATATAATTATACATAATCATAATTGACAACATTTCAAAATTCGTTACACCCTAAAACAAAATACTGTTTCTCTATTTTCTAATTCTGATCCCAAAAACATTCTTTCTTTTTTTTTGGCCGACTCTTTGTGGATAAATGGAGAAATAAAATAAAAACAGTAAAATGCGCGAAGACGTCATCGGTACGGTCTATTACGGACTGAAATATCCTATTTAATACCTTTGCCTATTTAAAATTAAAAACTATTAAAACATTCTTAAGTCGGCAACTATAATCACAAGCTAATGTTAACATTAGCTAATGTCAGTTTTTATATTGTTCTCTAACTCTGACGTAGAAATTTTATCAATCAACCGTAACAATAACGTCTCCGGCTCATCCCTCTATAAGAAATACTTTGAATTTTGAAAAAAAAAAAAATGAGTAGCTTAATTTTAGATCTGGTTTCATAAAAAAATATAAAAAATACATATTAAAAAAATGAAATGTTGTCAATTAAATATAGCCTATGTTACGACTGCATAACGTAGCTTTCTAATGGGGAAATATTTTTTAAATCGGTGCTTTACTTCCGGAGCCTATTCAATAAAAAAAACAAATAAGTCTCTTTATAATATTAGTTTAGATATTTTAAAGTTGACAGGACGATTCACCACCAGTATTACAATCGTAACGTAACATTAAAATTTAAAAATAAAAATATGTTTTTTCCAAAAGAAGTTTTCCTTAAAGACAGCAATGATATAAATGTGCATGGCAAAATGAGTTCTAGTTACCTTGTAATACGACATAACTAATATAGGTTGTACGAACAGATGCTGCTGTAATTTTTAATGCTAAAATGTTATTGAAAGTATAGATAGATCGATTTTAATACAAATAATTTCGCTGAACAACGACTAAAACATAACGGTGTAGGTTATATATATACCTACTATAAATTTTAGGCACGAACGTCAAAAGTTGATTTCAAGGTAAAATATATCGTACGCGCCATTCAGCTCGACTAATTAGTGCACATACCATAGTTCAATATAATCACAGCGCCCAGTCACCCGTTAAATGTTTACCGTATGGCCTAAATGTAAACAACTAACTAAAACAAATTCAAAGCGATTTTGTTTTTAATTTTCATGCTTCAATACACACGAAACAACTTTTGCAAATACCCAATTTTCATGATACCCGTATTTTTTATTTGGTATTTTCACCCATATGTAATTCGCTAAGGTTGTTTGAAAAATGAGACTAAAGTTATATTAATTTACCTTGATGTGTGTATTCTTTTCCCCTATTTTCCCGTGCCATCGACGTATCTTATTAATATTTTTTACACAGTAGTTCCTCTTGGAGAAGGGGGAGACAGTATTGCAATGAAGTGGTCCTTACATAGTTCTATTTAGCAGAGAGCATAAGAGTTTAGCAGGGTGCTGTCGGAATGTAATCATTTTAGTTGGTTATAATGAGGGCTTTTAGTAAGCGAAATTAAATCCTACTATTATAAACGCGAAATTTTGTAAGTATAGATGGATGGTTGTTTGTTACTCTTTCACGTAAAAACTACTGAATGGATTTGGCCTAAACTTTGACTGGATCGATTAACATATAGGCTACAAAAAATCACGCTCCGACCCACTGGAGCAGAGTTACGCGGGTAAAACCGCGGGGCGCAGCTAGTAGAACATAAGTAAAGCTTCACTTTGCATCAGAAAGGAAAAAAAATTGAGATTACTTTTGGAATAATAAATCCAAATCATACATAATGTAAATCCAGCCGTAAGACCAAAGCCTTATTTATTCAGTTTTAGATATATTTATTAAGAGAAGTTATTCAGAATTCATATAAATTAACTGTGTTACAGATTAAAAGACTGAGTTTGAAATATTATTAGCAAACGCAGTCGGTTGTATCTATAACGGGATAAACTACTCAGAACATATGTAATGTATGGTGTATACCTTTATAGTTTGTGTTTTTCGGATGAACATATGTAATTAGCCCCGAGGCTAATTACATATGTTCATTTGCTACTTCAGCGGGCATATTTATATAGCCTATAGTCTACCTAATGTTATGAACGAAATAACATAATTAAATACCACTAGCTTCCGGCGTGCGATTTTACCCGCGTAAGACTCCGTGATATTTTCATAATTAAATAGGTGTAGCCTATATGTATTATATAATACTATACAATTTGACTGCCCATTTTGTCAATATGTTTCAACGTATATTGTTAATGTTTAAGCGTACTGAAATTCAATGAAACTGATGATGATTATTACATGTTTAATTTCAATAAATAATCCAATCCTAAAATATAATGAACATGAAAATGCATTAAAGGCAATAACTTGTTTATGAATACAATGTTTGAATTTACATGTAATTAAATGAATTAATAAATAAATATTTAATCAATTACCTATTTGCCCTAAAATTCATATTTCTACCATTAATATAAACTATGTTCAAAGTGATGACTACGCTCACTATGGTTCAACCGCGAAATTAAATTGATTGGACTGTCACCGATAAAGTATGGAGCTCCAGCAGCTGACATACAGAGGTTATACATTTCCTTTTGGCCAATAAATTATACGTTCTTTTGTTCTATACGTATTGGCAATGTTTGGCACCAACATCTATAATTTACGAGTGTCACACATTTGTATGAGAAGGGGGCCGGGTGACATACATCACGCCGCTCGTCACCCAAACGTGCTGTAAATCGTACCTTGGAATGACGTCACGTATTTGTTTAAATCCAATCGATTTCAACAGTTCGGTCAAAAATGCGAATGAACATTACCAATCTGTGTGTTCACAATTTCATGTTTTACAAGTTTCAGAAACTTATACAAACTAATTTAGCTACAAGTTTGTTTATTAGTTATTCACTCAAAGCATATTAAAACGGGCCTTGTTTTTGTATTGAAAATCCAGAACCCAACACATATAATAGTATTATATAATAGTACAGTGTCTAATTTGAGAGAGGCAATACCTGAAACGTATTTTGAATTTCATTATCAGTTTTATCTAAACCCTTTCTGTTTAGGTTCACCATTAGGCAAACGAGATGTCGTTAAAAGAAACCACACTACACTTTACTACGAGATAGAGAAGCTCGAATACATATTTATATGTACAAGTAAAGCTACTAAAACGACGTCGTCTAACACATCTTCCGTTTATATATTCTAAAAATGAAAAATGTGTTATTGCTCGTCTTACCTAAAATGCAAATCGAATCTATTTTCGCATGGGGGGATGTTTGCGTGTGGAAGTCTGAAATAAGCTTAGCGGAAAGTACGAAATTGGCTTGGATATGTCGATATTATTTAATGTAGCGTACCCCCGAGCTTGTTTGTCGAGTGGAAAATATTTATTACAGTTTACCTAAACTAAAGTATGTTCATCTGTTTTCTTACGATATTAGGCACATCCAAGTCTTAAATAACATTTGTTTGTTGAACCAGTAACAAAGTATTTGTCCAAAAACTTATATTCTGAGTAAAAAAAAATCCATCGAATCTACCTCCCTACAACAATACTAAACTGACTTGCCGACTGAGTACTTGCTTTATTTCTTTACATTTTGTTTCCGAAATTATAGTAAAGTAATACACAGCACAATTTCGTTATTACAAATAGGTATATACTTAACAGTTACCCTGTAACAACATCATAAGGAAACGTACACAAATATAATTATGTACCTGTCTGAAAACTTTACTTATTTATAATGAAAAGCTGACTCGTGCCCGTGAGTTCAAAGAGAATTTGCATAAAAGGCGAGGAAACGAATAATATCATTGATATTGGGAAACTTAGAGGCAATGTTTTGAGCTACGCACGCAGCTAATAACATCTCACAAGACGTTCGATATTTGCAGTAGAAGTAGGGCTGTCCTAAAGAGGCCTAACTTTACACCCTCAAAACCACTTTAAAACTTTTAGACCTATGAAATCACAGAAAGCCCGAAAAACCCTCACGGGCCCTAGATCTAGATCTTGATGTGGTATCTATTAATAGTTAAATAATTCATAAATTCCTTTAAATTTTGGATTTTAAATTGAGCTTCTGCAGCAGATTTATTTTTTGCGGTTCATCATTGCGGTTTTATAAATTTTTAATTATATTGCTCAAACTTATAACAAATTTGAGCAATATAATTAGCTGTAACCCGCGACTTCAATCGAGTGAAAACTTAGATCTAAAGATACAATCTTCCTCGATTTTTTTATATGAACTTTGCCTCCCATCGGCCGCGGCCATAGAACAGACTTCACAATAACGCCAAGAGTTAATCTAAAAACGCATCTTAAAAAAAAAAGAGCCAATGCAAGTACTTATATATATCCATTCTAACAGGGTGACAGGTCGTTATTTACGGAATCTCGTTAGGCTAAGTTATGAAAAGAATGTAATACACAACTAAACAAAAGCAATAAGTAGCCTTTATCGATTGTACAGAACTATTGTTTGGGAAAATACTAAAGCGGGTGTTTCTTGCTAAAATAACTTAGCTTGCCCCATCTGCAGATAAAGACAGAACTAGCTTAAACTAAGCAGTCCACTTCAATAAGTGAATTGAACTAGAAAGCCTTTATTTTTTAACTTAAATACGTTCGGCCCTTGTCTGATGGAAGCAAAGACAGAATGCTTAAGAGAAGCCACGTAACGCGAAATATTTAAAATGTATTTATGCAGTTATTAACTTGCATACTTTAACTAATATTAACTATTATTTACTTATATTATGTAGCTTTTGTCAAGTATTACATTTAATTTATTTATTTATTAAGACCCTACGTTGTCCCACTGCAGGGCAAAGGCCTCCCTTACCTCCTTCCATCTCTTGCGATGTAAAGCTCATCTCGCCATCTTCTTCTCCTGGGCCTGCCGCGTTGACGTTTCCTGCCGGTTGGGCTCCATAGAGTGGTTATTTTAGCCCAGTGCTCCTCCGGCATGCGGCAGATATGGCATTACTTTTATTTTATTTTATTACTACCGACGTTGATAGTACGTTCGGTGTTTAATTGTTTATTTACAATCCGAACGTTTCAAACAAGGTTTTGCACCAGTGAATGTAACTAATTATGTACCAGGTTTAGTCCTAGTAACACCCCTATCATACAAAATTGTCGTGGCTTGATGTTTGCCTTAGTCTACGCTCTTCCAACTATCTACATGGCTCCTTACGCAAATATTTTGAAGCTAAGACTGAGGCATACTCGTACGATTGAATAACATTCATATAGATTAAGTAGCTATCTTAGTAACTAAACGTAAGTATTTCAGAGTGGATTTAATTAGTATTCCTTATTTAGCTTTTAACCAGAAACTAGTAGTTACGGTAATGTTTCTTTAAGCTCTGCTTTGCTTAGAGCTTTTTTTTTTTTTTTACTTATTACTTATTATATTTATTATCTGTATTAATGTTCAATACACTTTGTACAGCGTAATCTTAAGGTCTATTTTTTGGTTGGTATTTACTATCTATACTTACCAATATTATAAAGCTGCAGAGTTTGTTTATTTGCATTAAGATGCAACGTTCGCACTGTTTGTAATTATCGATGAATATGTCGGAATATGGCATTTTTAACTGTTATACTAAAATAGTTGTTTATTTTGCGAATATAAAATCAACAACGGGTCTATTGTTAATAAGACTTCAAAGTTAATAGCATCAATTGACCAAGGAATTTCAATACAATGATAAAACTATAAAAATTAGATTACAGATACTCACAACTCACTCGCGTACGTCCCGTACGCAGGTGAAACTGCGCGCGGTTTCGTTAAGTTAGTACTAATTATTATTCAGGATATTAATTTAATTGAATTGATTGTATTCAGTCCAGTAACTTGTATAATTAGCTAATTACATGAACAGTTCATAAAATACATATTAAAATTTGCTTTATTTGTATGTAAATTTGTAGTTACCTTAAACAAGAATATAATTATTTGTTTATAATTTATTATATAAATTCATAGCTACTGATTTCATGTGTATTGATACAGTAGATGTAAAAAAATACAATTAAATGATGTTAAATGTAGAAATTGCGATGCAGAAGAGGTACCAACCTAAATTACCTTCCTAAGGCTTTAACGGACTGAAAAAATGAAATATAATGTTTTATTAAAATACAATTTCAGAAGCACATTGCTGCGATAATACGTAGCCTGCTCGTATGTTTAATGCAGTGTAGTGGTGGTCTACTGTGTGCCAAATTTAATCAACTGTTTGTGTGCCTAACTGAACAATAAAATATTCCGGTTTATATGCTGTTTTGTGATTATATTTGCACGGCAAAATTAATTTTAAATTGTGCAGTATTTAATCAAAATTTCTACCTATTTAGTTTTTAAATAATGCTAGCCTACTTTGTTTATTTAAATGTAGCTTGATCAACCTAAAGGTTTAAATCTGGACCTCAGAAGCAAAAAGTCAAAATAATATTTCAGAAGCATTCGGTCGAATATAGTCGTGTCTCAGGTCTAGAAATAAAGTTATTAATCACTCATACACAAATTCACTTCATTCACTATTACATTATGAACACGCGTGAATAAACTTCCTATTTATACCTCTTCTTAAGTTAATTTGGAAAAGTTTAAAAAATAAACAAATGCTACCGGTCCTGTATGTCCACTATGTACCTACCTATCTGAAAAATATGAGACAAAAAATAAAACAATCTCACACTTTGTTTGTAAATATCTTCTGAAGCCTAGTTTAATGTGATGGACAGTAATCAACGTGGTAAGGATATAAGGATTTTTTTCAGAAGGACATAGTTACCTTAGGCTTTTACTACTTTGGGGTCGTTGACGAATTATGAATTTTATTTTTAAATGTGATTTTTTTTCAACTATTGCTCTATTATATGTTTGGCCTTTGAGTTTTGGCCACCTCTTGGACTTCGAGTCTACGAGAGCATCGGAAAGTTCTATGCAAACTAAAGGTCACTTTCGAACACCTCTTAGCGAAGTCATAAGGATAGAAAACAAACATTGATGAAGTATATGTTGAAGGTTATTCTCTAAGCACCCGTCCTCGAGGGCCCCAATTTATCTCTACTAACAACATACACATTCTCGTTAATCGAGGCCCTCCATACATAAACATTTTGTTATAGATATGTCCTAATAATTAATGTGCTATGATTTTCTTGTAGCGATAAAAATACATTAATCATTCAACATTTCCACTACAAAAAAGAAAATCAAGGCATTCTGTACCAGCTTTTATTAGATAAGGGCTTTCAGTCATTTTACCACTTATAAGCACACAATAATAATGATTCAATCATTTTAAAATTACAAGCATTAGAAAAAGGAAAGGACTTAACAGCACTTCGCAATTCGTATCTTCATATAAACGCAAACATTGTATGACACTTGCAATGTTTTAACCATGTTTACTACGCTTTAATACTTATCAGTTACTTCCGCTCTATACAGATTTCAGATCAGCTAACAATTTAATAAAGAGGTAAGTAAATAACAGGGTAACATAAAACCTATGCATACAATTTTCGCAGGATATTTACTCTCGCTCTCCTGGGAAATAATGATCGGAAAAACTGTCGGCAATCTTGTTCAATCGTTATTGCGAACGTTTTGTCTACAGTTCAGCTTTTCGCCGAATTAATTTTGGATGAGGTCGTTCGAATGGTAGATTGCTGTAATATTACACAGCAGGTAGATATAATAGCAGGAAGATACTCACCAAGAGTAAACAACTAACACAATCTTTCTGATTTATGATATTTGAGCGTCGACTTTATTACATGATCGTATTAGATGGATTAACATATTTTGTTTTACTTAGAACTTAGAAGGAAGAAGGTACTCAATTGGAATTGTTTGCTTATGCAACAATAATTTAATTAAATATATAAGAGATGCGAATTTTAAGTTTCGGTGAAAAAAATCATTTATCATATCACCGGGATTAACTAATTACTACTAATTCTACTAGTTATTTCATTGCAAATCATTCGATCCCGGGTACACTAATCATTTCGATAAACAAGAACTTTGCTTTGTTTACTGACTTTATAATGTAACAACGGTGTCTCGATATCTCAACGAGCCAAATATCAGTCAAAATAACAATAATGGTTATTCAAGTTAATTTACATATGTGATACATTTTACATGATGGTTCTCTACACATATACTGATATCAATACATAAACAATCAAATTGGTACTGGTTACTGACATGATGTAAGGGAACCAAAAATGCTCATCAAAGAAGTTTTACATTTTATGTACCTAGTATAAATATTATTTATAGCAAGGTATATCCGCTTTTCCATAGTAATAAAAATGAATTAAATTATTTCACAAATTATCCTTGCGTGTCATGTTTTAATCTACACCTTTCGTCTCACAATTTCATTATTGCTTTCTGCATTTCTAATTCCACAAGTCTGGAGCAAGCAGCATCCTATAAGCTATGGAATTCCTTTTAGGTTCAACGTGTTTGCTGTACCTAGTGAAATCTGAGTAAAGGCACGTTACCTTTGTGAACGTTGACGTGGACAACGAAAGGCATTCCCCATCCCCGTATAGGAGCGTTCCTGTTAATGTTCGCAGACTTGTCTAATTTTCCCGGATCACTTTGTTTTGCGTAACGCTCCACAGTATTACTACTGAATATAAATGAAGTTTCCCTCGTTCTATGAATAACATTTACTAAGAACGCTATTTACATTTTGTAAGCTGTTTTATATTGTATTCTAATAGCCAACATTCTTAGGTTTAGCTCATGAAGACGTATTTTTTATCACTAAGCGTAAATAAGAACCTGCGAAATACTGTATATCATTTGAACTCTCGTTTAGGGTAAAAATTACTCGCCAGTTTGAGTAATGCCACGGTTTTATTAACATCTGACTGAAAATATTGCAGAGTAGAGTGAACACGCCTCTGATGAAACCGACAAGATTACCTGTGACGTACTTGAGGAAGAAAATAAGAATACGCAGGTTGGCGCATTTATCTTAGTTATAAGAGGAAAATGGGTTCTTAAAATTTAAGAGAATTTCCTTTACAACTCTGAAAACATAATAAACATAGATCACAAAAAAAGAAAACCTTTATACTTGAATATACTTTGAATAAACAAAAAGCAAAGGTTGTGATTAATAGTTTAATTACAGCTAAATATCCTCGGGTGAACATTGTGCCAGCTCTAAATCAAAACAATGAGGCCCTCACCGATCAATGCGGAACAGTCTAGCTAACTAATATTATGCCAGGATAAACTAGTAAACCAGAAACTTGTCTTAATCAAGTGTTTCATGTGTCTAGCGTTTCATGTGTCTTAATTACACCTATCGTAATTCTATATGAAACAGAACTGGTAGTTGTACCTACTGAAATATTTTCCCAACTAAGATTATGAAATGATGTGTGTGTGTATTTTGTTAGCTTTAATAAATATTGGACTACACTAGTGATCGCGGTGGTTGTTTCTGAGACTTGATGTTCTTGGTTCGATTTCTACCCGGGACAATTATTTTGTGTGAACAACAAATATTTATTCTTAGTCTTGGTGTGCCCGTGATTTTAATACTTGTAAAGTCCCTCCCCGACATGGCACAGGGATTAATTTTCCTAGTGCGGGACTAGTGGTAAAAAAAAAGTTACAGTAATTGCTGTAAAAGTTGTAAGTATTCGAGGAATACATCAACAGAATTCTGTAAATGTATTCCTCGAATACTTACAACTTTTACGAATATATTCAGCAAAAAAGTTAGAGGATTGGTATTCATTCTGTCGTTTTGAAATTAAACACTTTTTTGGAGCTAATATTGTTACTGGGCGTTACACACCTTAATTGTTTTTTTTTTTTGATTGAGTGATTTTTTAATGCATGTTAATACTCAGCGAAAATATTTTTCTTGGTTCAAGTAAACTCGATTTATGTTATATATAATACTCCGCACGGGTACAATGCTGATGTATTATACATATAAACCTTCCTCTTGAATCCCTCTATCTATTAAAAAAACGCATCAAAATCCGTTGCGTAGTTTTTAAGATTTAAGCATACATAGGGATATAGGGACAGAGAATGCGACTTTGTTTTATACTATGTAGTGATACTGTTTTTAAAATAATTTAAATTACGTTTTCAAATTACTTCGAACCATTTTTAGGGGCACTAGTTCATACAACCTAGATTGTCGTTTATTATAAGGCACTAAAGGTTAATTTTTTCCAGCAGTCTCCCTTGATGACCGTTTTTATAAAAATAATGTTTATTTTAAAACTTTGATCTTAAGTTTTAATTGTATGGTGGTAATGCGGTGTTTTGTAAATGCAATTAAGAAGTTTGATGATCCTGTTTTTATTTAATAGATATATTTAACTACAGCAGTAAGAGCTGTACTGTATCAATAATAGTTCAACTCTGATCTTTTATTGTGATGACACATGATGAGACAAGGGTGTCCACTAAATATTAATGGATAAAGTCATGCTCCTATCTATTCTATAGTATATAACTTTTATGTACTGTTGTACTTTTTGTCACTTCAGTAATCTCGTTCGTCGTGGCTGCCTCGTTGGTCTAGCGGTTATATGTTCTAACGTAACTTCGAGGATCTGGGTTCGATCCACAGGTGTAGCAAAAAATTGTGTCACTTGAAATTTTCTGTTTAGAAAATTTTAAGATCTAGCCCGAAGTTTGGAAGTTGCTGATGTGTCACCCGTGCTTGAGAGAATGCATTAATATTTTGGTCGTGCGCCTAATCTCTCGCGTACTCGGTCATGTCGGTAGAACCATCCCACCAGATTTTGTGAGTAAAGGAATAAAGAATGTACCTGCGCTTACGCACACATTTCTGCACTATCATGATAGTTTTTAAGGATTAGCCATGGCTAATCCTTAAAAATTAACCACCGTGATCAGATTCGTGGTGGTCTGTAGTGCTATATAATAATCTCTATATCATCTCTATGTAATTTAAATGTCTCTTCGTTTTCGGCCTCAACTTGTAAGCAATCACTTCACGAAACCGTAAATATTAAACAATTTCAGTGATATTATTCATTTACTAGGCTCACCTGCGTAGGCTTATAGCCTATCTAGCTCTGAAATATGTTTTCAAATCGGACCAGTAGTTTCCAAGATTAGCGCGTTCAAGCAAAAGAACAAACAAACTCTTCAGCTTTATATATTATATTAGAAGGTAGTTATATAGATAATGACTTCAGTAAAAATAACAACTAACATACCTGAATATCAAATTAAGTGCTAAGTGTGGTTTAAGCTCAACACTCAAAGGTAATCATTGCGTGGCTATCTAAACCGCATTTTCCGCACAATGCAGCCATTTCCTTGATATAAGATCAAAATATTCACGAAAAATACTTAATTTCAAACAAGTTGCTTACATTATAAAGCCAAAGTCATCCTTCTAAGTTTTAACGATATTTTATTCTTAAGATGATTTAGGTGATCATGCAAATTAGGATCGACGAAACGCAGCTTTTTAAAATTTTAATGTAAAGGTTCTCATTTACTTACATTCAAGGAGAGTGCTCAAAATTGTGTAAAGAAAAGAAAAAGTTAAAATATCTCTTTGCTTTGCTTGCGAGATAAATTAATTTTGTGTTTTTAATACCCCATCTTTTTCAGGATCTGAGTGTCTACTTAAATCCGGTTTAATGTTACTTCGCGTTTTCCGATTCTTTCTGGATTATGAAAGGCAGAGTCCAATTGAAATTATTTAAAATAATTTGATAAAAGCAAATTTTTAATTGCCGTGGGTGAAACGCTCTTTTGTAATTATTTGTTTGAAATATGATTTTAACTTTAAAAAATGAAATTGCCTTATGGATTTTAATAGGCAAGAAGACTAAAAAAATGTATTTAGTCCGTCACGCATAAATAAAAAAATACGTGTCCAATCATTTTATTGATCATAGTAACAGACGGACAATTATTTTTTTTTTCTCTTCATGCCTATTTTGTAGAAAAAATAAATTTATCATTGTCATTTAATTGATTAACAAATAACTGCGATAGTATTTCCTTCAAATTGGAAAAAAATTTAATAATTATCTCTTCTTTAATTCTTTCCTCAATAGTTACATTCTTTAAACTCTATGATTTAATTGTTGTCTAACAATTTAGAACTATATTTGTTGAAGAGTTCTCAATCCTCAGTTAAAAAATATTCGAAAACAAGAAAGTATTTTTAAGGAATGTCCGAACAAAATGTGTCAAATTTAAATTTTGTTTGATGATAAATATTAATTATTGATTAATATAATATTGCTATAGGTCAGTAAGGTTGTTAATGCTATTCCTCGTAATGTGTGTAGACACTTGCCGTCATGCGGGCCGTATCAACTGGACCGTTTTGTGTTATGGCGAATCTATGTTCAGCCAGATGGTGGTCATGCTCACGTTTAGCCGTATTGTTATGAGTGACGAGCCACTAAGTCACATTACGTCCATATGTACATGAAGAAATTCGTGCTGTGCATCAGCACGAATTTCTAAGGTCTTAAGGTAATCTTTAAGGTCCCAGTAGGTATCCCCAACAATGGCTCCATTACGATATATAAAAAAAATTAAAACATCGGTTTCATATCATCATCAGCCCGTACAACGTCCACTGCTGAACATGGGCCTCCTCCCGGGGGAGGGTTTTGCCATAGTCACCACGCTTGGCGTTTGGCAGGCGGATTGGTGACCACAGTGTTATTTTGTAATACACGGGGAAACGCTGCTGCCCGTTCCCTAATATACGCTTGTTATAGATAATGTTATAACAATCAGAACCAACGACTTTACGTGCTTTCCGAGACACGGAGGGTAGTCCCTCAACCAACCAGACCCGGAAAGAAATCTTAGAATATACACAAAGATTTCTTGTCCGGTGTGGGGATCGAACCCACGACTTCCGAGACTTAAAGCGAGCCAAATACCGCTACGCTACGGAGGCTGTCCGGTTTCATATATCTATACTTAAATATAAAGCTGAAGAGTTAGTTTGTTTGCTTGAACGCGCTAATCTCTGGAACGGCTGTTCCGATTTGAAAAAATCTTTCAGTGTCAGATAGCCCAATAATCGTTCTTACGGGAAATAGAGTTACGCGGGAGAAGCCGCGCGCGATAGACTAGTCAATAAATATATCTGTAGAGGTATTATACATACACAATTAAATAATTACACCCACACTATATTACTAAACAAATGTTATTGTGAAACTCAATACCATGAATTATTCACGTGGGAAGCTCCCAACGACCAACAACTGTAACAACCATCGATTCACAACGAAAACTTTTCAGTTTAAACAACAATTACTTTATATTTATTTTGCATTATGTTTAGTTTATTTTCCCTTTGAATTATTATAATGTCTGTAGTGCATCTGTTTAAAATACATTTTTGTGTATTTTTGATATGTTCTAGTTATACTAACAGGAACAACCTCTGGAGCTTATTTACCTAACATTCCTGCCTATTTACTTATTGTCGTTATGATCGTGCGTTCAAACATACTGATTTTCACAAAATGCCCTTTTGAAGGTCGCGCCATTATTTGACCATATGCGGTTCCGTAGCACTATTAGAACCTCATCGCATGATCGTAAAAGCTTCGACAGTAGGACAGCGCCTCTGGATCAAGAGTTATTTTTATGAATTTTAACAACGCATGCGCTTTGGTTTAGTATCATTTCTCAAAGTATCTTTCTTGTATACGGGTGTAAACATCTACTTTTTTTTATTATAAACAAAAAAAAAGCTTAATGAGCGAGTTTCTTTAAGTTTTTTTATATCAAAGGAAAATTAATACCTATACACGCTGAAATTTAAATGGTTGTTTTCCCGCAGCGAAAAGGTTTGGTCTTACTTAAACATTCAATTTATACAAAAACTAAATATTATAAACCAAAAATGGCCGATTAACAATCGTGAAAAACCGAACTCGAAAGTGACATCGAACCGATAGTAATACCTCGCGATACCTAGCGCTCGCGTCGATCGGTCGCGCGTTCGTTGACCCGGGTGTTAGTCAATCAGCTGATACCTACACCTTAGGTAATGTAACACAGTACCCAATCATAATAATAAGCTTTATCCAATACCTTTTTAGCAATAACTTACAGAAAACGTAACTTAAAACAAGTTTATTATCTAAGAACAATAATTTTCTGAATTAGATACCTAATAAAGTATTTAAGGCGTATTTAACAAAATGAAAAATTAAATGAACTCCGCGGAAATGATATGGATGCAGTCCTTCTGAGTTTAGTAGTTTCCAGACGTAGTATTGGCTTACGCCAAACTTAGCTGCCGCCATTCGCGTACTTCGGCGAGGATCGCGTTCGAAGTACTCGATGATCTCCTCGTCGAGCTCTGGCGAAAGAACGGCCGATCGACCTCTGCCCTGTGTATGTGCTGGCACTTGGAACTGCCTATGATCGAGTAGCCGTCGCCGCTACGATCGTCCGGTCCTGTATGACTTGAGGGTTCAGAACTCCGTGAAGACGGAGTGACGCCAAGTGTTGCAGCTCGGCGTAAAGACGCCAGGCAGTATGGGAATTATAATTAGCCCTAGCGTACAGTTGCACCATAGCGACGTACTCTAAATTACTAAAACTGTAATGTCGATCCATAATACTAATAAAGTAATAAGATAACGCGTGCTGCGCTTCCGACGTTCACGGGACAACTAAGGAAGGAGGGAGTCGAAGGAGAGCGCGGGGCGTTCCGGCGTCGGCGCCGCGCGGCGAATTACAAAAGAAGCCGGCTCGTTTGTGATTCTTGCGTGCAGGCTTTTTTATGCCGTATAACTACCATTGAGCTCTTATTTTGCTTTGAACGTTTATGGATCGTTCTTTACTTTGTCAGCAGCGCGTGCGACTCGAGTAGTACCTACAAGGTCCGTTCACTCCGTCTAGTGTTACTACTGTTTATCACGCTTTCGAGTTGTCTAATATTTTTTTTAATAATTTTAAATCCTAAACATGTCTAAAAAAAAACAAAAATGTTTCGATAGTACTACCGACGGCAAGTTGTTCTGCTTCGGGAAAACAACCATTAAAATTTCAAGGTGTATATTATATATACTAATACAAAAAGTTTGTTTGTTTGCTTGAACGCGCTAATCTAAGGAACTACTAGTACCTACGATGTAAAAAATAGAAACATTGGTAGATAGCCCATTTATAGTGGAAGGCTATAGGCTATATTTTATTTTGAAGTTCCCACGGAATCGGTAGATACGCGGGTGAAACCTTTTGCTAAAACTTATTTTACTTACCTAAGACTCTAATAAGCCTCTATTTTCTACCTAATTCCGAAGAAGAATGCCAAAAATATTTTCCTTTAAATATGCTTATATTCCCATGTTTATTCATAAAACAACCAACTTAATAAAAGCAAGGTGAGTACTTAGTATTGTTACGAACTGTATACATGTAGGTAATCCTCCAACTGAAGCCAGCGATCCGAGCATCAAATGCTGTCGCAATGATAAACCTTTGTTCTCTCCGTGACGACTTTTTAGAATTGTTATCGAGTCTATTGTGGGCGTTAATGAATGGTATTTTGTGCTTTAATGCACCCAGAACTGAGATAAGTTGACATTATTATAGTACTGTAATCAAAATACAAAGATAAGGTGCTTTACACAAAAACAACAAACCAATTAAGACGGAACAAAGTAAATGTTGCAGATGTACATTTGGGAGCGCGTTATCTTCCACAAGTATGACTATTTTGCAAGTAAAATATTCCATAACTAATAACTTCATGGATTCACGAGAACTTATAAAGTATAGCAAAAAGTAAAAATTACACAAAAAGGATTTATTGGTTCTTGTGTAGTTATCATTTCAACATGAAAATATTTTTTCTGATTAACTTGTCACTATCACTCATATTCTCGGGTTGGTCCTATCTGATCGCGCGATCCGTTGCCTGTGGAAACGGATCGCGCGTCAAAGGTGATTTCTGATCGCGATATCAGTTTCATCTAAAACTAATGTATGGAAAAGTGGAAATCAATCCCGCGTAGGTAAGTGACAGTAGCTAGTAAGGTGTAATTTCATCTGTCAAGAAATATTTTCGTTATATATATTATGAAGAGAAAAAAAAAATTGCTATATTTGATTTTCAACCATATTAGCTATTGTCATTTCCGCGGTATTACAGTTTCACCGACGATAGGCAGAAACTACGATACTACAAGAACAGAACTTAGATTTAATCATAGATATAAAATAATATTGTATTTCATACCTGAAAGCTTTTAGGCTAAAGCTATATAAACTATTATAATCAAATAAAATTAAGTTATTTAACTTAGTAAATTTTAAAACCAAAATATGTTTCGACTATTTACAAAATTAAATACCTTAATAGGATTAGGTACGTTAATAAAAACTTTATTTAAAAAAAACATTTTTCGGGCCATATTACATATTTTGTAAAAATGATTGTATTCCGACTTAATTTAGTAATTATTATAATAACATTTAACATGATTTCGTTGATTAATTCAAGTTGTTTTATTTGTTTTTATGTATAGGTAGAGCGAGGTAAATAAGTATTAACTGACTATTGTTTATTTAAAATTTAGTGATAATTTTAGACGCTTTTAGACGTACGAATATATTTTATTTTATTTCGATATTTGTGCGATCAGACCGGAAATTACTTAATAGATTGTTTCAGTGGAAACGGATCGCGCGATAGATTTCCACTTTTCTATACATTAGTTTTAGGTGAAACTGATATCGCGATCAGAAAGCACCTTTGACGCGCGATCCGTTTCCACAGGCAACGGATCGCGCGATCGGATAGGACCAACCCATATTCTCAAAGATCAGAGAGGTAGTATTCCACAACGTTGCAAGCAATTCTATCTCAGACACAATTAAATTTGGCATCAGAATTGACTTCATTCAACTTATACTGTCGCCTTAAATGTTATACCTATACAAGTATATTATCTCTAAAAAAACGTAAAACAGAATATGTGCTAATAAATGGCACAACTGTAGTCATACAATTATGTGCAAAGTAAATAAAAAATAAATCTGTGCTAAATAAAGTGGAAGAGAATTCACCTCTTCAGTAGCCAATTCTATGTAGAATTGGTTACTTAAGAGTGCCATAACTCAACCGGGTAGATAAGTAAATGTACCAGCATCTGGATACACAAGGATCTGTTTCGTTCTTTAGCGACCAAATTAAAGTCTTTGATATCATTGGATTACATAAAAAGAAGAGTAAATTTAAGTGTATATTATATACACTGGATTGAACAACCCGGTTCTATTTCTAGGTAGTTAAAGCAGAAAAACGATTTTCAGGGTAAGTACCTAACTCAAAGTCCGAAAAAAATGATGTTTTATGTACTCGTCCAATTTTTTAATGAAACGTTATTGAAGTTGGTAGACGACATCCGAAAAAAAGGTAGACGACTTATTTTGAGACTTGAGATAATTATATAAGTGATGATATACTTAAAACTTGGAAAAACTTAATGTATTCGAAATTGCAAGTACATCATTATACTCGTTACATTAACAAAATAAACTAAACCAAACATCGTCTCCAATAAACTCACAATCCATTGAGAACCAATACCATTACCACTGATACGAAATAAGAGGAGGCCACTCAAACGAGTCGATTGTACGTCCCAAGAGGAATCCGTCACAAAGGGTACTCCTGTGTGCCTGCTACGAAGTGCACCACGACGCAACAGTCGCGCGACGCTACGTGCCTCGCATCCCACCTGGTCACCTGTCCGGACCGACTTAAAGTAGATTAGTTTCTCTACTTTCCGTCCCCCTTTGCCTTTTCACGGCGTCAGATAAGTATCTAGTAGGAACTTTGCGACCACTTAACAACAAAATCGTATTACCTGTACTGGCTACCTAACGCAGTTAACCTAACACGTGTAAGTGCCTATACTCACTAATATTTTGTTTAAAGAAAATAAAGTAGGTAATTCAAATGTCGGTGATTCTACGAACGATTTAAAAACGAAATAGTACTAAGTAACGTCTGTGTGGCCTAGGTTCCCAACGGAAACGGTGCCGCCCCATAGTTGGCGCGTAGCGTGTCCAAAGAATTGTATATACTATTGATTAAGTTATATCTAATAATGGGTTAATAACACCTTGTATATTTTTTATCTAAATGTAACTTTTATATCATAACAATGTTTTATATCTTTACTTTCGACCTCTTCGACTTTGACTCTCAGTCAGGACCAGGAGGAGCACGATAAGAAAAACAAATATTTTTAATTTGTGATTATAATATTTATTAGACAGGTTTTTGGAATTGGTAAAATTAAATTTGGAACTTATGATCTAGGTATACTAAAATTATAGAGATCATTTTTTTGTATTTCTTCTTGTAAAGTATACAAGAAAATAAAAATATAAAAACTATAGAACCGATTTCAAATAATAAAAATGTACCTATTACTTTTTATTATTTGGTTTTAGGAAAGTAAATTAATTTTCGCACCCATTAATAAAATGTTACGGGGATATAACTGCGAGGGACAGATTATAAATAAATAATTTGAATCCTTTATCAAAAATCCTTACTAGCGAAGTTGTTATAATTTTATCATAAATCTGTGTGCGGAAGGATAAACTCCTAGTAGAACAACGGTAGTGCCGGATTGTTGCCTCTTCATACGAAGTGTAACCTGATACGTTTGGTTTACTAAGAGATTTGTTTTCTCGCGCAAACTTATACGATACAAGTTGCACATAATACTTGTTAACAGGATAAAGTTATTCTTACATTACTTTATAATAATTTAACTATATATTCCAAAACCAAATTATCGTATGAGTATTTTGTAACAATGAGGTAATTAGTAAAGAATGTCGTAACTGCATTTTGTTCATTATGAATTCCGCATGCGTAAACTTACAACAGTCTACCCGAAAGGAGTCTAATTAAATTTTCATAATACCTCAAATATTCTACTCGAGTAAACTAAATGAACTTGTGCTCGACATCCTTCCCACATACAGAACTTATTAGGTGTCTATCTTATTAGAAAGCTCCGAAATTTTAGGACGACTCATCTTTGTACTTCTGCAAAAATCCCTGGAAAGGATACGTAGATATATTAAAAAAGTCTAAGCAACTACTACCTTTTAATGTTCAACAATATAAACAAATAGTTAAAATCTATTTAGTGGCTATAAACCGTGTTTCACTACAGATTAGTCCCGTAACTAAAAGCTACTTATGCAGTCCACTCCTGTAATGCATTAAGTTGACTTTGTCACAACAACATAAAAGTACATGACCACGGTACAAAAGTTTACAAATTAATGTAGGGAAAAGTTGAAGTTAACAAGGTTTTTAGCTTTAATTCCAAAATGCAGCTCTCAAAGGTCACCCGGTGAAAGTATAAGTTAAATAGTAAAATTCTTACATCAATTTAATTACACATGTAGGTATTATCTATAATAACACAGGTCTGCAAATTTGAACTCTTATTTTCCCCTTTTGGATTTGATTGCTGATCTTGAGGTATTTTGGTGCGCTGATTACGAATATGTACTTGGATTTGTCCTATCACCCTCAGTTTTTTTGAAAAATCCTTTTATGTGAAATCGGAAAAAAAGGCCAACTTTACAAAGTTTTTTTTTATTAGAATGAAGTAACAATTAAATTACTAAACTTAAAACATTAAAAATACATTGAAGGGACAGTAATAAATAAATTAAAAATATTAAATACTTTTATGGTATCTTGCTTTTTTTTCACCGAAGCTCCGATTGTGAGATTTTCGCTTGAAATTCCGACTTGGATCATCACGCTTTAATAGCCAACAGAAGTCTGCCATCATTACTTTATTCCACTTTCCCTGATAGCAACGTTCCATCTCCTTCAAGTCCTGGTGAAATCTTTCGCCTTGCTCTTCACTTACAGCTCCCAAGTTATCAGGAAAGTAGTCCAAATGCGAATTAAGGAAGTGAAGTTTAATGCTCATCGAACATCCCATTTTGCCGAAATTTTCAATCATTTTCTTTACAATTTCCTCATAATTTGGACTTTTATGGTTTCCTAGAAAATGCCTCACTACTTCCTTAAAAGATTTCCAGGCTTCTAATTCAATTTCACGAACGCAGGTGGTACAAACTTTATGTGGGACCCACTGTTTATCTTGATTGGCGATTGATAGGCCAAAATACATATTATAAACGTTCCTTATAAATTCGGTTATGTTATGCTGCTATTTTCTCAGCATAAATTGCCCACAAATGTAGCAAAAATTGTCCGGAGAGTTTAAACACTTTCGCGATGACATTTTTCAAGTAAGCGTTACGAATTGCACAGAAGTACTGACTTTTTAAAAATAGTGATGGTGCTATTTATACAAAATAATATTAATCTACCCTCATTAACTGTCTTCTAACGATTTAAATTAATTTCTATAAAAAAAGCATTTAGCCTACAAGAAATGAGGTCTTTAGCAAATGACCTAAAAATCCACTAGTTTTTTTGATAATAAGGGTATATCACATACTTAATTAAAAGTTATGTTTAACTACATTTATGAGAACTCATTCATTAATGTCTACTTCAACCATTTAGTGTGTTTTTTGTTCAATAAGATACGATTAAAATAAAATAATTAATAAATTACTAGGAAGGCTTAAGTAATTTAGGCAAAAAAAAGGATGATCTATAACTAAAAATCCTGACGTGATGGATTTTTTTTAATATTTTTCCCGTAATCAGCGCCCCAAAATCTATCCAAATCGCTCATCAAAACTGAAAGGGGAAAACCATTGCAGACCTGTGAATTGATCATTAATAGAAGAATTAGAAAAATCTGCAAAGCATAATTAAAATAAGCAATAAATAATTAAAAGTAGGTACATAAGTGAGCTTTTACAATCCATTATTATATTACAATTAAAAAAGTAGTAACTAAATCAGGAATTGAATCAATTTAATAAATCTTTTATATGTAGATGTAGATGCAAAGTAGTAAAAATAAATAAGGCAGACTAAGCCCACTCGTATCTTATTCAAATGACATGTGGAGAGGATATAATATATAAAAATATCGCTTCTCGGTCTCCGATAAGCCTATTTTATAGATCCCTTTCAATTTTGGTATTCAATGCAAAGGCGTGTTTATGTGAAACTAGATCCAAATATCGCACGACGAATTTGAGACATTTTGATTTAGTTGTGGTAGAAAGAATACAAGACATAGAATACAAAATAATAGTTAATATTCATTTCTAATAGTTATATCGTATTAAATATTTCCTGTTTAAAAGCTCCATGATTAGGTATAAGATGTGGCTTACTACCGATACATCCACAATAAAATCAATAATTTACACGATAATTTAAAAAACTTTAAAGTCAATACAAACGTTTCTTTTAATTCGCTCCAAGATACAAAATACCCCAATATTAATCATTACTCAACTAATATATTATTATTATAAGGCAGTAAAATATATTACTTTGATTAGAAATAGAATGCTGACTAGACTATCTTTTTTATCCACAGTAGATATTGTCAATTGGGAAAAGTAGACAAGATATAAATTGTACCTAAAAATATACGTAGGCACTATATTCTTAAGTAAGCAATGAAAAGAAACCGCGCTGTTCGAGTAAATTTCCTACAAAATAAAGATTTGGGATCAATAACAGATTCAATTCTCAAATGGAAAAATCTCACTACCGAATACTAGGTAACGAAATGGAATACGGGGCTCAATGAGTGAAGTCCTTTTTTATCAAAACTTCAACCATGTCTCGCAGTTCAATAGAACTCGGAATTCAATGAAATACGCTCATTATTGGGAGAGTGCACTTAATTTATCCACTGTAGTCACAGAAACTTGAGGAAGGAGTAAAATTTAAATTCTAAAGACGCTTCCTTCTTCGCGTAAAAAAATCTATTCAGTAAGCAAATTATTTCATCATTTTTTATCAGTTTTATCATAACTTTTCAAATTATTAAAATTGCAAGCAGCACATTTTAAAATCACAATCGGAACGACTGGACGAACGTCCAGATCTTGATGAGATTTGCATACGGATTTGAATAAATGCTATCTTGAAATTCCTTTATGCCTTCTTGAAATTCGTTAATTTCTACAATACGAACATTTTCGCCATAAACGGTAAGAAAAATGAATTCAAAGTGAAAAACAAACTCCGAAAATGACAGTAATAAATACGACTCCACCGTAGTCCCAATACAATAAAATATAGGATTTTCTTCAAAACCTGTCACCCACGATATTCATGATGGCCGTGTTTTAGAGCAATTCTTATAACGAAGGGTATGACTTATTCATGTTCTGGAAGGTAGACGCAATAAGTTCGAAGACTTCAGATGGCGAGCTGTATAATAAACGAGACAATAACGATGGCTGAGTATCCCGACGACGGCGACGCGTCACTGCTTACAGCCTTACATAAACACAAGGAATAGACACCAAGAGACTAGCACAAACATACCTATTATGTTTGTGTGTACTATTAACAATTTCGGGTATCAATGAAAAGTAATGGTCTAAGGCACATACATTTTAAACACCACAACAAAATATTTTTTTAATAACAAACCCATGTTTAACTAGCTATGGGTATATAGATTTGCCAAATATTACTCGGTACTTCTCGTCCGTAAACATCCAGGCAAGTTTTCATAATTGGAGTACAAATCTGAAACAAAATCAACATAATTATATTTAATTCATTTCACGTCAAGTACAAATTTGACGTCATTACTAACTTTTCCATAAAAGCCCATTGCCCAAGAGCCGACGTTAACGCCTAAATTAAGATTTGTCGCACAATGATTTATTACGACATCTGTGTTGACCTGAAAATAAAGACGGTGGCTTAATTGACTGTTTACTCCCGACCATAATTGTTTATATCAAAGAAATTACTTTATGAATATTTAAGTAAACATTTTGAACAGAATTTCATGTCTTTAATTAAACTACAGTGTTATTTAACCTGAACGAATAGCCCTTCTTGTTCGAATCTGGTAATATTGGGCCTCTGTACCGGTAGGATACGCCAACGGGTATTCGAAACGAAATGCTTGCTCAGGTACAATGGATACAAGCCGCACAAACCCGGGATAGGATTCGGATCATACCTTATGTATAGAGGCTGAAATACAACGCACCTTTATAAAGCCTACATATCAGGATATGGGTCAGAGCTTATTGTCATGAATATACTCGTACCTTGAGTTATTTTGAAGTATTTATGTATGAATGAATCTTTTATTGAGATATTAGTTGAGTCGCGGGTAGCTAGAATGTGTTTGTGTGTTGTGATTCAATTATTAACCACACATTAGTTGGGTATCTTGCATATTATGCAAAATGAATTATGGAAGATTGCGAAAGTATTGTATGAAAATAAAACTCGATATTAATACGTAAAGTGATAGGAAGGTACTTTATATTTCGCATCTTTTAAATATTTCGTGCAAGAAGAAGCGTTAGATTTGGCAAAGGTAAGTTAATATAAACAAAAACTGGAAAGAAAACATAATCTCGAAATTCTTGCGTGGACTTTAAGCTAAGCCACAATATGTCTAGTTGTTTGGTTAAGTTATTACTATGCTTTATTTTGCCGTTAATATATTTTAATTATCTTATTCTACTTAGTATTAAAAATTATCTAAAGATTCGAGTTTGGATTGTCGCACCAACTAGGTACCTTGGATTTACTAAACCGTGTATGAAAATTCTTTTACCAATAGAAAGCCAATTTATTTGTGATTTTTTTTTTTTTTCTACATATAGGCTTACGTTTGACCATAATCTCGCTTGATGGAAGGCGAAGATAAGGCCTAAGATGATACACGCTTGCCTAGAAAGTGTCTGTTCACTTTAGCCTAAAAGATGTCCAGATTATAGCGTTCCGGAAAAACTGACGCCGGCAGAGAATTCCACTCCTTAGCCGTCCGCATTATGAAAGAAGAAGCAAATCGCTTCGTGCGTATTGAAGTAATGTCTACAACAAAAGGGTGAATGTCATAGACAATTTTTTAATCTTGGAGGTGTAACCGCACGGGACTACTAAGGTATTATATAAATTTATTATTTATCACATCTTGATAAAAAGCGCTAACCAACAACTACCGCTATGAAAATGTTAAGCTTAAATGGATGTAACGATGTACCTACTTACACAAAGTTTGTTTTACTTATTTGCTAAAAATGTTTGTTTAGGTACTGTAGGTAGATATATTTACCAAAAAGTATATTTGATAACAATAACTTTGGAAATACTCAGTACCTCCTTCTCAAGCGATGACGATAAAGTTAAAAGAAACTCTTGATTGTATTTCAACGGTTCGCCATCTTTTTTGCAATAATCGGCACTTGTAATAACAAACGTATTCCTTTCTGCTGGGTTTAGATCAGCGACGCACACAACGGAACAGCCGTCTACAAGTTCTTGCGAATACTGAATTTCATTTGATGAAATTCGACCACCCAAGAGGAGGCCCTTTTTGTCTTCCTGAGGAGGATCACTTGCTAGAATGTTAGTTAGGTACTAGTAGAAGTTACTATATATATAGAGTAGAAGTATTATTTTTGCGTTAAGTCTAAGATTTCTTTCCGGGTCTGGTTCGTTGAGGGACTACTACACATGCTTCGGAAAGCCCGTCAACCCGTAAGGCCGTATTGTTAATAACATCATCTATAACAATCGGTCAGAGGCAGCAGCGTTTCCGCGTGTTACAACATAATTCTGCGATCACCAACCCGCCTGCAAAGCGTTTTGACTGTGCTATGATGGCTAACCCCTCTCTCGGGAGCACCCCTGCCATAATCAGCAGTGGACGTTATACGGGCTGGAATATATACAAATATTACAGGAAAACAATATCTATAAAAAATCGTATTTATGTACATAAATACGATTTTTTTAATACTTTTTGAATTTATAGATAAATAATGTGATTCAGTAGCTAAAAAGAATGTATATATCATAAAGATTATTTTCTTTATTTTTAATCACATTTTTATTGATATGAGATGACTCAAATCTCCGAATGATAGTTTTATAAAAGCTAGTTTTGTGAGATTTGCTATTCCGAGTAATCTATTCGTCAAATTCATTTTATTTTAGAGACTAGAGAGCTTGCTTTTACTGTCAGGTAACTATGAAATGTGATTCACTAATGAGATGAGACTGATCCAACAATTCACAATAGTGGATGATTGAATTTTATTATATGATTCTTAGTTTACCTGGTACATGAGGCGCCAAAAGTGCTATTTTCGATCCAAACGTAATACTCCCTGAAGACTGCGTCAGAATAGTTGGCTTTTTAATATTTTCGTTCATTTTACGAAACTTTGCCAACATTAAATCTCCTTTCTTCATTTGTTCAAGAAAGTGATTCAATTTATACTTGAAAAAAAGAAACAATTGATTTTGTAATAGGTATCCCTATCCCTTCTTAATATTATAAATGTGAATGTAAGTTTGTTTGCTTTCACGCGAAAACTATCTAAACCGATCATCATGAAACTTTGTTCTTGGAAGTATTAGAAGTAACATAGGGACATTTGCTTCAATTCGAGCGAAGCCGCTGGTAAAAGCTAGCCTTTTATTAATAAAAAAAAATATTCGCCAAAAATTTCGTACGAACTTAACTCCAAACACACATCAAAATCTCCTTGAAATGTCTGAACCTATTGTAAAGACCTATTGTTGTCTTTACAATAGACGGGTGACGCAGGGCACGAACAGCTAATTTTAAATATATTTTTATATTTAAACTGCGCCCCGCAGTTTTATTGACATTTTGTAGCCTATAAGTGAATCCAACTTATAAACCATTTGCGTGCAAAACTTTCAGCCAAATCCATTCAGTAGTTTTTGCGTGAAAGAGTAACAAACATACACACATCCACACTTTTACATTTAAAATATTAATAGGATTAATACTTATCTAGTTGGAGACTCACCTCCTCCAAGGTTGTGGCTTCGTACCAGTTACCAACACGAACTCGATTGCTGTATACTATACCTTTATCTTGTTCCAGATTAGTCATTTTTGAAAATAAAAGGAAGTTGAGTTTACTAAATCTATAAAATCGAGTATAAAATGGTTTAAAACATACATTCACGTCAACTTGATTGAAATGTCATAAACATAGAGTGTAGGAAATATACTTAAATCAAAACCAAAGAGAAAATTTTATGTACCAATAAAAGAACGATGGAGTTCGGATAATATCAATCACAGACCATTTAATAAAAAAACTTTAATAGCTATTTCACACAGACTAAAGAATACAGAATAATGTCAGCAACCACACTTACCACACACGTTGATTTTTATATTCACCTGTCTAAAAATAACGAGTATCTTAATCTTTATCTACACTAATATTATACATAGGAAATATTTGTAAGTATTTATTTATATATGTTTGTTACCAATAAACTCAACTATTTAACAACTCATTATATTAGATATACGTTATCCAGGAGTAAAAAATTATGAACTTTCCCACGGTAACGGGAGTTTCGCGGGTGAAACCGTGCGTGGAAAGCTAGATCTAATGTTAAAAATATATTTGTACAAAACTAATCTATGAAAATTACCATTGTTTTCTATCCAATTCCTAATTAATAATAATTAATCATTCCTATTATATACAGAACAGTTACAAGTTACAGCAAAGATGACCTTTGATATACCAATCGTCGGTGATATTGCAATACCGCGTATCTGACAGTTGCTACTAAGGTGTAATTTCATATGTCAAGAAATTTGTTTTTTCTTTATCTTTTAGGGCAAAAAATATAATTTGCTATATTTGATTTCAACCTTATAAGCTATTGTCACTTACGCCGTATTGCAATATCACCGACGCAATGCACCTTATAGAAAAAGGTTCATTTCTCTTTATATTTTTTTTTTATCGTATCTTGAAAATAAAATTCAATCACAATTACTGTAACACATTCTAAAATTTATTAAAAAATATCAGTTTCAACATATTAAATAGGCACGTGTCAATTACCATTAAAAAGATAAATATTTCAAAACAAGTAGTCCATTATGAAGGCTTGTATTCTTGATGGTTAATTATCCTTTTTCTTTGTTTCAACATCACTAACTAAAGTGAACACATTCTCGGCCGTATGACGACCGTGGATATCTCTGTAGTTTTTACAGGTCACACCGCATTCCTAAAAATTAATACTCATATTAGGTAGTAATTCTTAACTTTATTTACAATCTCGTGTCAACTAAGTCTACTTACTTAATCATAACAGAAGGAAAAGGTTTACCCACTAACCTCCAAACTCTACTAATAGAACCGAGAACAACAAACGCATAATATAATAATAACATTTAAGCGGCCCCATGGCTAGGGCGTCGAATCATGAGATCTTGAGGTCGCTGGTTCGAACCCCACCCATTGCACTACCGACGACGTGAACCCAGCCGTTACACAAGCATATTATCTACATAGCACGAGGGGTTAAAAGAATACTAGTAAACTGCAAAATTCGGATAGTAATTTTTTTATAAAAACAAACTAGGTCTATAATATAGTAGATACTACTTAAATTTCAGCTATGTATATTTTTATGTATGTTATTATGTATATTTGAACACAGCTAGCAGCGAACTCTTTGCCCATAAAGAATTACCGGCTGTTGTACTGACGAAAATATATTTATTTACATTATTACATATTGACGGTGTAAACCTATCTCTTTTATTGACTGTACCTATCTATTAGGTTAAAAACTAATTAATGAATTAAAATTTTATTCTATTCGTTCAGAAATATATTATTAAAAATTATTTTTCAGTTCTTTAAATAAGGTACCTACCTAAAATAACTGAAAAACATTTTTTGTTAACGTTTCAGTCATTCCCTTTTTTTCAGAACTGCACCAAAACAAATATTTGGAAGATTAAGGGCTGAAACTGCGTTAAGCGGGCTCCCGCGCGGTTTCATACAAAAGTGCTCCGTCGCGGGGACCGGCGCGGATGTCCGTCACGGGGAGGCGCGCCCCGCACCCACGCAACGGGGCCCGCCTCCGTGCGATGGAACTCGTCGCGGGAGCACGCGCGGTGCCCGCCAGCGGTAACACGAACGGGCTTGTTCAGTCAACAACGCTAGGTGATACGGGTTGCACGCATGCTCGGAGAAAATCAAGGGCAATGTCTTTCGATACAGAGAGGGTAATTGTGGAAGTGCAGTGTCACCCTGCCATATGGTACCAGGCGAATGAACTGTATAAAGACCGAGACTCCCGAACAACGGCATGGGTAGAAATTTGCAAAGAATTGTTTGAAAATTTCAGCGAGGCGGAACAAAAACAACAGGTAAACATTTTTTCACAAATATATTTTAGATAAGTAAGTACCTACATACTTTTTGTGTTTTCAATATGTAATTGTAATAAATCTACGGGTAGCTAATTATACTTATTATACAAGGTTACTTTATACTACGCTAGAATTATATTAAGTCTGTTTAGGTTTGTCCACTAATATACCTAATGTAGGCCTCCGTCACTCCATAACAACTTTATAGTCGAGCGTAGTAGGTACATATTAGCACGCAAAGAATAGATTAACATGATGATAGTGACCTTTACTTCATACAGGGAGGCTCGAAGATGTCTAAAAAAATACTACGATCTTGCCACGACACCTTACCATCTGTGACGAAATAGTCAGCGAATTTATCGCGTATTGTATACGCATCTCTTTGGGTGTTCCCAAAACCATAGTCGACGTCCCGAATATGGCGTGGTGTAACGATAAAATCGTCGAGATTATTGTCATCTTGTCTAGATCTAATAAAATTATGCAGAATACATATCGCTTTAACCAAACAAATGGCGTTCACTTTTGAAACGTTTAAAGGACGATGAAGTACCTATACGAAATTTACTAGCCATGATACCAAAAGTTGATTCAATATAACGTCGAGCTCTTGTTAATCTATAATTAAATATTTTTTAAGGTCCAAATTGAGAGCATATGGGCGCATGACATGGTTAGACAACCCAAATGCTTCATCTCCTACAACAACGTAGGGTATTGGTACGGTTCCTGCTGTGTTGGTTGATTTATTGTTGTTTAGCACGGGTAACGCTTTAGCAGGAGGTATATCCAATAAGTTATCATTCATTTGTTGGAACAAGCGGCTTTGAGTGAAAATTCCAGAATCAGATTCTTTACCCTGTACCCCCACAGTTATGTAGGTAAACTCATAATTTGCGTTAGACATTGCAAGTAGAACGATAGAATAATAATGCTTATAATTGTAGTAAAGTGAACCGCTGTGAGGAGGCCTTATAATACGTATATGTTTCCCGTATATTGCACCGATACAGTTGGGAAAATAAGCTTGCGTCAGAAAACCATCCGCTATCTCTTCCCATCGCGCACGGGAAAACAACGGCATGCAGTCTTCCTTCAATCTTTAATTTATAATTTGACAGACTTCTTTCACTATATTTCTGATTGTGGGTATTCCTGCCTGATACGCCAGATGTAGGTCCACGAAAGTATGGCCACTTGTCAAGTACCTGTATTTTTTTTATTGTTTCAGTTACAAAAGTGCAATCACAATGGAAACCAGCTTGTAAATAATGTACCTACATGCAAAAACTGTTATTACAACAGTGATTTATATAAGAGCAAAAAAATAATGCTAATTAAAAATAATAATAGTAAGAATGTACGAGTAAAAACCTGTGATTAATGAGCAAAGAAATAATGTTAATTAGTATAAGCAAAAATAAAGATGATGAAAAACTAATTATTTTTTTACTTACCGCAATGCAAGTCTTTCCATTGGTGATATGACCGATACCTAAAGCTTTTACTTTAACATTTTTGATCTTCAAATATGGTTCCAGTTTCGAAAATAATTCGTCGTAAACCTATACCTAAACTTTAAAATATTTGTAAAATGAGTCATCATTTTCTCTTAATTTACTGAACTTTACAACAAATTCCCCGCACAACAACCTAGATTCAATAAACGGGCTTACTGGCTGTCGTTTTTTTTTGCTAGTTGTCGTTTTGCTACGTAATAATATATTAAGATCTCCATCGACACGACTATACAAGCACACCGTTAAAATTGAACTAGCGACACTGCGTAAATCGGTCTCCGCGACAGGTCCCCGCGACGGGGACCGTCGCGTACCCACAGAGCCCACCCGCGTGGCCACGCGCGTTGACACGCGACGGTTGCCCGTCACGGGCGCCCGCTTAACGCAGTTTCAGCCCTTACACTGCAAAACTAACGATTTGAACTAGGTAGCCCGATGAATGTTTTCGTGCAACCAAAACATGTTATTTATTGCAATTACGTACGGATTTTATTTTTCAACATTGTTTCTATTTCCTTGTGAGAGATGATATTCTACCTCCGTTTTTTAATTATGGTAGATAGTAAGCATTAATAAGGATTTTCAAACACTAAAACCGAATAACAAAAATATATTTAACGTATACTAACCTAATAATAATAATAATAATATAGCTTTATTTCTCCTCTCACACAGAAAAATGACAAGAAAATATGTATTATTAACTAATTTCGTTACATAACATTTATATAAAAAGGTGAAATCTGTGTGAGAAACTGGTAGGTATCCGTTCTAGGTGGGAACCTGTATGTTCCAAAGCGAGGGGTCGTGGGAGGCGGTTGCCTCCTTCTATAGACAAGTAATGTCACAGAAGGAGGCCGCGGAGCGGGAGAGGGAAGTAGATCCCTCCGCCCACCCGCTTCGCAGACGGCGTGTTGGCCGTCGGCGGCGAGCTGAAACCCGCCGCCTACCACCCTAGGCTCGGCCTCGGGGAGTGGGGGACATGGGCCCCGCTCTCTTCGAGGCTGACCCATGAGGAGAAGGGACGCCTCTACACTCCGGGCGTCCCTATAATTGGGCAAATGGGCCACTGTAAGTGTGGCCCTGGAGATCCCGCGGTACCATATTGGCCGCGGGTGCCGTCGGGGGGCCGGATTGCTCATGCGTACCCGGCCCCCGCCAACAGCGGATCGAAGGAGTGTCCGGTTTTAGTGATTGGTAGGGTCCTCCCCTCGTGGTATGAGTTTAGCATACCACGCTATGGAGAGGGCGAGTCCCACATATCCCACCGCCAGCGCGCGAATACGCTGCAGCGGCGGTGGGAATGCGTAAATGCATTTGCCGCAGGACAAAAAAAAAAAAAAAGTGGTATCCTGTATGACAGATCACCAGCCTCTCCTCTCTCTAAACATGAAGATGTTACTAACTAACCTAAACTAGCCTCGAGCGAAAATAATGCCTTATTTATATTTTTTTTATTATGGTAGTTAAATCGATCTACTTATATATGTAATTTTGCAATAAAAAAATAAAATTGACAGATTTAGACGACTTCAAACCTTTGTAAGCGCCGTTCGTACCGACAACCTAGATTATCTAGAAGGTAGATATTGCAAGGCAATAGAGTTCATTTTGTTATTTACATTTATCATTGCCGTCTTTTTAAACTTCTCATTCTCTCTATCCTTAAAAATACTTGCTAGGAGTTCGTAGTGACCGAGGGCCGAATCTATTTGTAATACGTCCCCCAAGTGCTGGGCATTTACTTTGTACAACAAATAAGCATTGACATTCGACAGGACAATTCTTCCAGCATTCTGGGAACGCTGCCCTGTTAGCATAGATTTAAAATAGTTTTTATTTTACTAATAAAAGTTTTAGTTAAAGGTTTATATTTGCTATTTGTATTCATATGCATTATGCAGGCGCGGATCCGGCCCTTAAAAAAGATTGTGGTCACAGCCCTCCGAATATCGGTGTGTCTAAGTCGGAGTACGAACTCGATCATAAATAATCGACTATATAGAATTTGATTATTTCCATTTTTACACTCATCAAGACAAGACGTCGCAAGGCATAATATAAAACATAACTTACAGGTCCAAAGAACGTCTGCATCCAATTTTGATTCATAACACACAGACTCTTGTCTGCGACGCAATTAACTATAAGCAGCTTAGATCCTGTCTGAAAAAGAAATAATAAATTAAAAAAGAAAAGTTGCTTAAGTACTTACTTACTTCCTGCTGCCGCTTTACTGGGTAAGAATTTTTATCAACGAAATTTCTTTGACGAATATTCTTTATTTAACAATTATATAATGATAGATTACTAGCTTCTTACGCGCGTTGGCGCGCGCGTAGCTCCGGTTTTTGTGGGCACATTATTAAAAGCCTAAGAAACTCCTGGATTGTACACTTCTCGCAAAAATTAAGGGAACGGATTTTTTTTCCAAATTTTTGGGTGATTTTTAACAGGCTCTATTTCAGTGAAAAATAGTCGTACAGAAAATAAAAAATAAAGTCCTTGAAGATTGAAAAATCTAGTTTTCAGATTTTTTGGGTAAACATTTTTAAGAGCTCCGGTTCTAATGCAATCCTGAAATGAAGCACGAAAAAAATTACCCAATACGACGATACGAGACCCCGATACGACCATTTCTCTCTGAGATATCGAATTTTGAATGCAAAAGGATCCTTTTTCATTCAACTACCGATATCTCTGTAAATGCTGGTCGCACCGCAAATGGACAGCGAATTTCATTATCTGTAGAAAATTTGCTTTAAAAAAAAAAACTGTTCCCTTCATTTTTGCGAGAAGTGTAGATAACGTAGCTTTCTAATAGTGAAAGAATTTTTTAAATCGGTCCAATAGTTCCGGAGTCTATCTAATACAAACAAGCAATCAAATATTACCTCTTTATAATATTATTATAGATTATATTCCTGAATTGAAAAAACAGAATCCTCTAAAAGCATAATGGATCTGAATTAATTAAATTTGATGATATACAAATATACCTATTACTCGTGTCTCCCTCACCCTGTTGTAGTTCCACAGCTGGATATAGACCATTGCTAATTGGCACAATTCACTGCTGAACATAATAATATAGCTCCCCTTATAAGCACCACTAAACTTTTTAGCTTACGACGTTATTACAGTCATCAAAGAATATAATTATTATATAAAGAAACGTGTTTCTAAAACTGGCATTGGAATAAACCAAAAAAAACCTACGAATTTTCCATATTATAATCGCTGTGCTAAATTTCATAAATCCGTTCAGTGAGCATGATTGAATAACAAATATACACTCATCTATATATCCATACTGTAGCATTCACAGGAATTCATTACCGTGATATTAAGAATTCTATGTCTTAATCTAGATTTTTGTATATCTGTATGACATCTGAAGAGTAAGTAATATCACATTCAGACGATATTCAGTGATTAATTAACAAACATAAAATGATGTTCTCTACATTTCACATTTATCTATATAATTAGTACGAAATAGGATTTAACATTATTTATTAAACAACGATCATAAAACAAAAAAAAATAATGAAATATGAAAAAAGTTAAAAGGTTATACAGGGTGTAATCGTTATGTGTATTACAGATACCAACAAACTTAAAACCGATATCGAAAATAGTTTATTCAAAATAAGTCAAGAAACACCCAACCTTTTTACATTGAACTCTGACATACATAGTTTAGTAGTCTTTACTAGAAAGGTTTTATAAAGAGTATAAGCTAGGAAATTGCTATTAAACTAACAAACTAATACAACTATCTTGTAAGTATAATTAAATTCATAATGATTTATTTCTTGGAAAGTACAAAACTTTGTATTTAAAGTGATTTATTTTTGTCAACAAGTCTCTGTAAATAGTATAAGACTACGCCATTGTATAGCAATAATAATATGACGCCCATGACGGACTTTTTTTATTTATTTCTATACGAACTTTTCTTAACATTTGCGGAATAATGAACGCGATCGCACGACGTCTCCGATTCTGTCACTCTTCTACGTCTCCGGTCTTCGAGAAATCCCCATAGGAAGAAAGAAATCACAAGGCATGAGATAAGGGGATCTGGCAGGCAAATGCGTTGGACTGTTATTGGCTATTAAGCCGTTAAAAAGGTTTCAAAGAAGTAAATAATAATATTTGTATTATGTGGAGTTGCTGTTGCTCCATCTTGTTAAAAGATTATCAAATTTATTTCATTGTCATAGTTTCTTAAAACTTATTCCAGTAATTGGTTCTTAGAAACCAAGATAAATCTAAATCCTTTCTACGAGGTTCTAATGGTAATATTGAACGTCAAAATGTTTGATATTTCTTGTTGTATTTTAAATAAGTTATTAACGTTCCGATACTCCCTAAGTAACGTACTTCGACTGCAATTTAATGTTTTTTTTTTCATATATTATATTTCAACAGAGAATCGTTTATCTTGGTAAAGTCATGTGAAAAGGAGAAATGAACCGCATAATACGAAAAGAGTTTTAAGTATACATGTAGATGGATCGAGATGGAGAAGAAGGCCAAAGAAAAGATGGATGGATTGTGTGAAGAATAAGTGATATGGAAGAAAAAGGAGTTAGTGATAGTATGACGGGTGACAGGACAGAATGGAAGAAACAAACGTGTTGCGCCGACCTCAAGTAATATGAAATAGGGCAGGAAGAAGAAGAAGAAGATATTTTAACAGATTACTGACACACAATCATCATTAGGCCTACCTAATGATGAATGAAATGGGTTAGATTATGTGTACCTATACACCTGTATATAATCTAACCCATTTCATTCTACAAAATACTAAATATAATTCTTTACTACATGGGTAAACATGACAAGCTAAAACTATAAATTAAACGTTGAATTAAGACTTGCATCCCGATTTGAATTCTTTATGAGGCGAAGAGAATGATAAATCTCGACTCGCTTTGTAACCACAACAGCTAATCAAAATTACAAAATTTACGGATGGTTTTATAGCAAGATATATGCCTTTTTCACTATTTACTATTAGCTAGTTTTGACCGAAGCTGAGTCTCAGTTACATATTTTTATACATAAGTATTATGTGTGCCTAATTATGTAGCTGTGTCAAGGCCGGATTTCAGGGAGGACATCCAGGGCAACTGCCCCAGGGCCTCCACAATAGAGATTTAAAAATCTTTCAAATTCTGACGAGTAAACTCTACAACTTTTCTTTTATTATTTTTTTCGGTGTTGTACCCTTTACATACAGTACTTTGAAGAAGCATGATTAGGTAATGTAATAGTTCTTAAATATTGTAATAACGGTTATTCATCTATACTTGTTCATTCAATTAGACAATTAGTAAAATATCAGAATTCAAATCATCCTGAAAGTAAGTATATAAATACTTCAAATTTATAGAAAAACTAATTTGCGGTCAGGGGGCCTCCTCTCCTTTGTTGCCCCGGGGCCTGTGTAGCTAGAATATGGTCCGCCTGATGGCGTGTACCGTAGCCTATGATTCTAACCTTCAAAGACAGTTGCGCATACCTTCCCTCAAACTCTAAAAGTCATAATTTCTCAATCGCCTGTCAGCGACCGCCTTGAGCAGAGATCGAATTCTCACAAGCTAACAACTAAGCAACCTGCACAAGAGGGCCCTTGCGCAGGTTGTTTAGTTTCTAGTCTTTTAAGTTGGAGCCCTGCTCGTCTTTATTTCTGCTGAAGTAGCAAAAGCTTCGTGGTCGCCTACATAATATGTTCGTCCGAAAAAAAAACTTGTAAGACACTGACACGTTTTCTTTACGAATATTCTAATAAAATCCTTCCATACGAACCCTGGCGCCTTAATCACAGACATAACTTTAACCAAGTACCTACCTTATTTGGCAGTGGTATTTTGTATGATAGAATTGATATCGAACTACGGCTTTTTCTCACTTAAACGTCATAAAGTTATGAAATATTAAGATCCAGGGTTAGAATAATGGATGTGACTGTTTTTGTGAAAATTATCTCTTAAGTTGATCTGATAGCTTTTTGGTTAAACCTAGGTACTTATGGTTATACGATATTAGGTAAAAAAAAAACCGTGGAATCTTTATGTATGCCTTTTTGGGTCAGGTGGCTCTTTGAGAACACTAATACGCAATGCTTTACTTTAAACAGACACTTGCATAAACTACCCTAAAAGTTATCATTCCCCTATCCCCACACCAGCAGCCAAACTGAGCCGAGGTTCAAGCAAAACTTACAAATATATATGTTTCATTATCCAATTCAGATTAAAAATTAAATTACCTTAACAGGGCTTCCTAGTTTCTCCAACCAATCTTTGCGTAAAAGGGGCATTGCTGAAAATCGGCAGTTGGTATCCTTTGTAGAACTGAGGCGGAGAGGCATGCCTACGTAGAAGGAGAATTATAAATTACAAGCTGTGGCCGCGAATTCATCCACGTGGAAATTTAAAAAAGTTATTTTTGTTACTTCGACTTTCACTGGCAGTCCCGTCAAATTAGGTACAGCCGTTCCAGAGATTAGTCGGAATAGACAGAAAAACATGGTAAAAATGTTATTTTGGCATATGAACCGTATATAGGTACATTCCTATGCACCTAGGTAGTATATCTTCTTCTATATCTTTATCTTCATTTAATTATTTTATTGACAACAAAGATAAATTGATTGCACGTCAGAATATAAAAAAAATCATCCAAGTACTTACGTACTAGTACAAACCTACCTAAAATACCCATAGAACATGCAGTCAATTTTACCAATTCTACATATATACTATCTATCATGCAGTATAATGGTGTTAGTAAATAATTAAATTAACAAACCTGGATGAAACATTCTTTGTCGTTATATCACAGGTTCAATTCCATTTAGTGTAATGAATTTCTAATGTACCTAATACATTCTATCTACTAACGTTACACAACCTAGCCGCGCTTATCCACCATTTGTATTCGCCTTCAGAATTCGTAAATCAGGGCCCCTGAACCGCTACCTAAAAATCCCTTAAAGGTGCAAAACAAATAAAATTAAATTAACCTGGGGCTCTCCATAATTCTCTGCCCTCAACAAGAATTCATCGCCATAATTCATTTTCTCTCCGTGAAGGCTTTCATCCTTAGCACTGTAAACAAATGCATTTGTCACAATAAGTACTTACTTTGGTCAGTGGGTAGTATTATAGTACACCACGCTTGGCAGGCGGATTGGCGATCGCAGTAAGATGGTAGTATCTTTGAGCTGATAGAAGCTGCTGCCCATCCATCAAGTGTATCCTTTAGTCGCCTCTTACGCAACCCATGGTAAGATATGGGGTGGTATATTCTAAGCAGAAAATCACACGGCAAACTTACTTTTGTAAGAATAAGTTGTAGCAATTCACATCTTTTAGTAACATCGATAAGCATATTATCTTCATGCAGGTCTTTCCAACGATGACAAACAATGTATCATCCATATTGAAAAACTTAATAAAGTATAGTAGAAACAAAAAATTTTGATAGTTCACAAAGAATATGCCAACATGTCGCTTAGTTTCTCACAGAACATGTAACTCCATCTATCTTTCAGATAAGAACTTCTGGTAAATATTCGCAATTTACTTAACACAGAGAGGTTCAGGGTAAAAGCTCAAACCCACGCCACGATTCAACGTCGTTCTTTACGACGTAGCTGTCGGGTCGCAATGCGATATCGCGTCGTTAAAATTTGCGTTGCGTCGTACGTCCTATTATATTTAATTAATTTATATTTGCTGGTGAAAAGAGAAAACAGTTTTACTTTCAATTTTCAGCTGTTATTGTGATCAGCTCTTTATTTATCATACGTGGTGTTTAAACTTAGCTTTTTAAGATAATAGGTAATCATAACAGCCGAGGCACGGCCACAAATACAAGGTATATAGGTTGGCCTTTTTTGGGACAAGGTATGGCGCTAATTAAACGTTTAATTATATTAGCATAATCATATTTAAGAGATTGACAAGAGTATGCATTTTATTATCTAAAATTCTCTTTTTCTTCGAAATTACCTAACATTTTATTTTTCAAATAGGACTCTTAAAATAATATTAGGTAACTTCGATCATGCCGGTATAAGCATGCAGTATCATTAATTGATAATTTGACGAATTAAAAAAAAAATAGGTATATATAAAAGAACTTGGCGTAGACCTTATTATAACGAAGGTATTTCGACAACAAGGTGTAGTTATAGGCGAGAGCGTCATGAGACATCCATCGTAAATGTTTTGAATATAGTCTACCTCTCGATCTCTCACCAATATCGACATAGCCAATCCGTATTGTGGCTTTGTTTTCGCCGTATAGGTTTTCGCTGAAAAAAGTAATTTATAGTAAATCCTCGTCATTTAAAATATTAAAATATTACTTTTCTCTTTAAAATAAAGACGATCTGGTACTGGCTTACCTCTGAAAGTCTTAACTTTATATAATATACCTACCTAATAATATAGTCTCCTCTTACCTCCGCTTACTTAATCTTTGAGGTAGATGGTTAATAAGTTAACAAAAAAAAATTAGATTAAGGACTTAAAAAAAATAGATTTACCTACATTGATTGCGTGAGTTGTTTAGTGAGTGCAGTGGAAGATGTTTCTTGATTAAAATATGGCAAAATCTGACAATCATATTTATCACGTTTAAAATTCATTTTTGAGGCAAATTTGACAACCAAGTTGTTTAAAGTAAATCTGCTTGAATCGAAAAAGCCTCAGATTCCACAAACCTCACGTAATTAATGGATGTGTCTATGTACCTACTATGAACATAATAAAATAGTTTGGAAACTATTGTGGTTATTTAATGACTTAATAATATCCAACCTCCAATAATATATCATGAACGGGCTACAATTAATCAACGATGATATTGGTAAGTAGAATTAACTCACCCTGGCGTAAAATAACTAAATAAATAAGTATCTAATTTGATATAAATTGATGTCGATAGTATACCTAGCATATCAGAAGCCACCAGTTGAACATTGAAGCCAAATAACACATATGTGCCACTTATGGCCAGGGGTCTCTAAAAACAAATGCAAGGATAAGAAAATATAATTAGGTATCTATATATTATGATATGTACTTATGCAAAACTCCAGACCGACTTGCGAGAGATTTAGTATAGGTAAGAAATAACGTATAATACGTAACATGGAATGGGTAGCGTAACTTTTAATGTTTAAATCATTTCAGTAGCTTTTGACCGAATGTATTATAAACTTACCTATAATGAAACAATCGAATTTCTTTTCTTTATAGAATTTTCAGATTCATACAAATAAGTTTAACATTTAATAAGGCAATATTTTCATATATTAAAAGTGTAATGAGAAAGCCCGAATACAGTTATACTGATTTTGAAATGTATATGTTACGGCTAAAGGAAGGTGTGAATATAAACTTAAGATTAGCAGGCTAAACCTAGGTCTAGCCGACCACATGCGGTTAAACTTAGATCAACCTGAATAAGTCCTGTTCAACTCCATTGGTTTATGTTCAGGTTATTTTTTTTTTTAACCACCCCAACACCTTTTTGTGCCGTGCATAGGTATTGTTTAATTTAATTAAAACCTAGAATATCACGACGCAAACTAACATGTTATCGAACTTTAGCTGCTTCTCGAAGATAAACCTAAGTTTAGCCGGCTAATCTTAAGTTTATGTTCACACCTACCTTTAGCCGTAACATATAAGCACACGTATCAATTAAAATTGGCATGTATTTTAATTACTATGTACCAATAAATAAATTTCCTCGAGATAACCTCCGCAGCGTAGCGGTATTTGGCTCGCTTTAAGACTCGGAGGTCGTGGGTTCGATCCCTACACCGGACAAGAAATCTTTGTGTAAATTCAAGATTTTCTTTCCGGGTCTGGTTGGATGAGGGACTATCCTCCGTGCCTCGGAAAGCACGTTAAGCCGTTGGTCCCGATTGTTATAACATCATCTATAACAAGCGTATGCCAGGGAACGGGCAGCAGCGTTTCCCTGTGTATTACAACATAATACTGCGGTCACCAATCCGCCTACCATGCGTGGTGACTATGGCAAAACCCTCCCTCGGGAGGAGGCCCATGTTCAGCAGTGGACGTTGTACGGGCTGATGATGATGATGATGATGAAATAAATTTGTAAATGAACCACAAATATAATATCTTGTTAAATAAGTACCCACTTCGTATAGGTACCTACGTATACAAAGCAACTCGTCTGCCTAATATTTTCTGGTGGGAGTGTTTTGAAATATGAAACAAATAAATATTTCTTATGTGTTATTTATTGTTTGCAATGAAACATACCAAGACAGACGCTTATATAAATAATCATCATCATCATCATCAACAGCCCGTTTACGTCCACTGCTGAATTTGGGCCTCCTCTTAACAGACCTTGGCAAGCCAGGATCGTTGAGGGATATTGCTATAATCACCACGCTTAGCCAAGCGTAGCCTTGAGCTAATAGATGCTGCTGCCCATTCATCAGCCATATGTCCCTTAGTCGCCTTTTACGACACCCATGGGAAGACATGGGGTGGTCTATTCTAAGCCGGACACCACACGGCAAATATTGAACCAAATTGCGAGAATTGCTCCTAGACATATGTGTTAGCAACTACAAATACACAGCCGTGCTATTTTAGTCGTACAGGCGCTTAAGCGGTAAGCGTTTATTCAAATATTATAAAAGTGACTTAACCCATTTATTGTATAAATGCATGTTTCACGTGTAGCTATTTCTAAAGCTAGTAATCTATATTTTTGCGAAGTCGACTGTTACCGGGCTGCGCAAATCCTACAATTTCGTATTTACATATGCCAACCGGAGCCTTTTTTTAGGCTGAATCGTAGTCCTACTGAAGCAACCCTTTCAGAGCAATTATTATTACTCGTAGTTAAATTTACCCAAATCTTCAACTTGACTAACAAAGAAAACGGCACGGCGGCACCGTTCATCTTAAGGAGCCAGTCTCGATGGAATGCGGCCACGACTCTAAACTGAAATAATGGAGTAGGTAACCAATAAAAGTAAATACAAAACCTCTTTAAGTAAATTGCTAAATAACGTCCTAGATTTTTGAAGCAGCAGTTCGCGTCTATCGCGTTTCCGTAGAAAAAGCTTGAAGTCATACTGGAAAATAAATTAATTTCTTAAAAGTTAAATATATAAATCTCAAACGCTCGAAAAAGAATCAATAAATCTATTTTTTTTTTGTAAAGGCATAATAATACTTACTCCGGTTGCTCAGGCTAGCATGACTATTAGTGCAGTCATTGAAGCGAAAAATTTGGTCTTACCTCCGATTTTTTTTACTGTGAACCGATTTGCATGATTTTTTTGGAATTAGGTTCATTTTACCCTTAACTACGCCGTGTGGTTTCCGGTTTAGAATAGACCACCCCATGTCCTCCCATGGGTGTCGTAAAAGGCGACTAAAGGACATATGGCTGATAGATAGGCAGCAGCATCTATTAGCTCAAGGTTTACATCTTATTGCGATCACCAATCCGTCTGCCAAGCGTGGTGATTATGGCAATATCCATCAACGATCCTGGCTTGCCGAGGTCTGTTAAGAGGAGGCCCATGTTCAGCAGTGGACGTGAACGGGCTGTTGATGATGATGATGATGATACCCTTAACTTCAAAAGTGAAAATGATCTGAGCTCCGCCTATTGTTTTTAAAGGGTGTAAACAACCTCTTATTGGCAAAAATTTGAGCCATTTTATCGCTAGAATACGATTACTTTTTGGACCATAACTTCTTCAATTCTGATGCTATCACTACTTATAAAATACCATTTTAAAGGTAGGTAATTAAAAGAGCTACAACTTATTACAATATATAGTTAAAAACCTTTTATTTCAAAACGGTCAAGGGTCATAGGGCTCGAGAGAGACTGTGATTGCGCTGCCGCGCGCTCTTTAAACAACGATATCTCCGTAAATTTTTGTGACAGAAAATATTAAAATAAATATTTTTTGTCAGAAAAATACTTATTATTATACTTTGATACGTATCATTCATCATTTTTGAGATATTAAGAAAAGAAGGTGGTTTTTGTAAAAAATCGAAATTTATTTTTTTCTTAAAATCGTGATTTTTTGGAAAAATATGTGTTCTAAAGCAGCCAAACTGCTTGAATCCATCAAACTCTTTATATTAAAGTTAATTCTAGACGGAATACGATTAATTTTAATTTTGGTGGAAATGGCACTTATGAAACCCATTGATTTAAAAGAAAAAACCATTAGATGTTCCTCTTATTTGCATTGCAACTCACTCATTTTACGTGCAAAAGATTTTTAACAGTGCTCATTTTAAAGCTTATTTCAAGCACTACAAAACCCTTGTAATGCATAAAATGTATCTGCTAGCCGCTAGAAGGTATTGAATACATCGATTAAATTTCAGACACATAAAAACGGCTTTGATCTTTAATATTTAATTTAATATTGCAATAAGAACACTTTATAAATAACCGATTTGTTCAGATTTTAACCTGCTACATTTTGTATATCATACAATTTTCGTGAAAATGCATATTTTTGGAGATATTTGCAAAAAACCGATGAAAAACGTGAAAAAATTCCGAATTTTCAATTGCAAATAACTTGAAAAGTATTGGGTTTTTTGAAAAACATTATAGATTTTTTTTTCTTGAAATTAACTATCGATATCCGTTATTTTGTAAAAAAAATACACCACCGAGAAGGGGTGGCAATGGCTCCCATGGGTGTCGTAAAAGGCGACTAAAGGACATATGGCTGATAGATAGGCAGCAGCATCTATTAGCTCAAGGTTTACATCTTATTGCGATCACCAATCCGTCTGCCAAGCGTGGTGATTATGGCAATATCCATCAACGATCCTGGCTTGCCGAGGTCTGTTAAGAGGAGGCCCATGTTCAGCAGTGGACGTGAACGGGCTGTTGATGATGATGATGATGATACCCTTAACTTCAAAAGTGAAAATGATCTGAGCTCCGCCTATTGTTTTTAAAGGGTGTAAACAACCTCTTATTGGCAAAAATTTGAGCCATTTTATCGCTAGAATACGATTACTTTTTGGACCATAACTTCTTCAATTCTGATGCTATCACTACTTATAAAATACCATTTTAAAGGTAGGTAATTAAAAGAGCTACAACTTATTACAATATATAGTTAAAAACCTTTTATTTCAAAACGGTCAAGGGTCATAGGGCTCGAGAGAGACTGTGATTGCGCTGCCGCGCGCTCTTTAAACAACGATATCTCCGTCAATTTTTGTGACAGAAAATATTAAAATAAATATTTTTTGTCAGAAAAATACTTATTATTATACTTTGATACGTATCATTCATCATTTTTGAGATATTAAGAAAAGAAGGTGGTTTTTGTAAAAAATCGAAATTTATTTTTTTCTTAAAATCGTGATTTTTTGGAAAAATATGTGTTCTAAAGCAGCCAAACTGCTTGAATCCATCAAACTCTTTATATTAAAGTTAATTCTAGACGGAATACGATTAATTTTAATTTTGGTGGAAATGGCACTTATGAAACCCATTGTTTAAAAGAAAAAACCATTAGATGTTCCTCTTATTTGCATTGCAACTCACTCATTTTACGTGCAAAAGATTTTTAACAGTGCTCATTTTAAAGCTTATTTCAAGCACTACAAAACCCTTGTAATGCATAAAATGTATCTGCTAGCCGCTAGAAGGTATTGAATACATCGATTAAATTTCAGACACATAAAAACGGCTTTGATCTTTAATATTTAATTTAATATTGCAATAAGAACACTTTATAAATAACCGATTTGTTCAGATTTTAACCTGCTACATTTTGTATATCATACAATTTTCGTGAAAATGCATATTTTTGGAGATATTTGCAAAAAACCGATGAAAAACGTGAAAAAATTCCGAATTTTCAATTGCAAATAACTTGAAAAGTATTGGGTTTTTTGAAAAACATTATAGATTTTTTTTTCTTGAAATTAACTATCGATATCCGTTATTTTGTAAAAAAAATACACCACCGAGAAGGGGTGGCAACCCCCCCCCCCCCCTCCCCCCCCCCCCCAGGGTGGTGAGTGCGGAGTTCAGATCATTTTCACTTTTGAAGTTAAGGTTAAGATGAGCCTAATTCCAAAATTTCATGCAAATCTGTTCACAGTAAAAAAAATCGGACCTATAACACTTCAATGACTGCACTATACCGTATTCATCGAGGCGTGAGATTAAATGTAAACAAACCATAAAAAGGGTACTTTAAGGGTCACGATTGATGAAGTGAATATATTTTATTACAGCTGTCAGTACAATCAAGCCTATGAAATTTTGAATTTAGTAATACTGACAGACAGTACCTGCCAATGTTATATTTTATGGGCATGGCGACCTAATAAGTGATGGGCAATGAATCATCGTGGCCATCGACTATAAACTATCGATATTTTTATATAAAACTTAATTCAAAATAAATAAATTATTAAATTTTATTATATATTCTAGTATCATAATACAATTTACATATGTACGCGTACTTGATCTAAAATAATAGTGAGTAAATAAAATCCAATTTCTAAAAATAAACTTTGGATTTCAGAGAGTATAAATGTATCTTATATTAAAATATTTGTTTAATTTAGTAACGTTTGTAATTAAATTAATCCCAATTATTTGTTACATTATCGTAAATAATAGTAAGAAAAGTCGATAATTACTATCGACATTTGTTTAAATCTTAACAACCCTAGGAATGTCATCTTTTATGAAGTATAATGATTTATTAAATCGTTTACATGTAAAAACACCCAAAAAAGACTTGATTCCCAAACTTCGAATGCATTTTAATACGACTAAATTATAGACCACAGGTATTCCCGAACATTTTACATAAAAATGTGACGTTTGGTTATCGGTCGGATTATATCCGCTATTTTTACTATAGATCAACTTGTTGATACGAGAGTTCTGCTTATTTATTATTATAGATATTTTCGTTAAATTTATATCTTTTATGAAGTTTAAAGTTATTTGTTGGTTGTTTTGTTTTTGTTATAAGTATTTACGTTTTCGAGCTTAAAACATGAGTGCACCTGGACCAAGCAACGCTTGCACTTTTTCTTCGCCAAAGAAAAAGCGATCAAAGAAAACTCCAACGCATTCAACGGAAAAGGTGGCTGTTATTAATGTGTTCAAACTCATAGAAGAAACGTGGTCGAAGGATTCGTATCCGTACAAAGGTATCAATTAAACCACTGAAATTATGGGAATATCGCAAGCCACAGTAAACAGGTTCTAAAAGGACATAGTGAATTAAATCCTATTGAGTTAATATGGGCCCAAGTTCAAGGATTTATTGCTGAGAATAACAAAAGCTTTAAGTTAAGTTCAAATTTTACTAGCCGATGCAATTAAAAATATAACAGTAGAGGCTTGACAAAAGTGCATTGACAATGTGAAAAAGAAGAGCAAATTATGCTTAAAATTGATGGAATAATTGATAGTTGAATATAGTTGACCGCTTCGTTATTCCCGATGGCGACAGTTCTTCAGAATCCTCCTAATTCTCCGAATAATTAATTCAATAAGAGCGATTTATGATTTTATTATCTTCATAGTTAAGTACCTTATCTTAACCCGAGCTGCTAGACACATAAATAGGAAACCCTACATTAAATTAAATAGCAATAAAAAACATTTAAAAAAGTTTGAGAAACAATGTTTTCTTTGTTTACACTTTGTCTCAAGCCCCGATGAATAGGGTATAGGTATATAATTATGATGACAACATTCTTTTAGTTTTTTGAGTAAATGTAGTGTCTAGATCACGGGTTCAAAACCCTCAAATGACAAGTGACAGAAGTTTGTGAATATCAAAATTGTTATAAGAAAGGTGGGTACCTCATTTTTAAGTCTTTCTTCACTCCAATTTCCGATAAGAACTAAATTATTATAACTCATAAGGAAGATGCAATTATTATGCCTAGTTTTACAGTTCGCCGGAACTAATCAGTCATCCAAAATCCTACGTGACATTGACACTACTCATGCGAAAAAAAGTTAAGGTGTATGAAACTTCCTGACACGATTTGACAGTCTGCTTTAAATAACAAATAACCATTTAGCCGGCTATTGTAAAGAGAACCGCTTCTTAATTATCCATTAAATTTGCATAAAGTTAACAAATATCGCATTGCCATTTATGGTGGGTATCGCAGTTGCTTTCACAATATCCCAATTATCCCGTTTTAGGAGCTTTTTGTATGCAACCTCTAACTGACTCGAGAATTCTTACTAAATTAAACTTACTTTTTGGCTTATGATTAGGTACGTAAAAAAACGACACCAATCTTAAAAAGTCGCGTTGCCATATAAAAAATGATTTATGAGCTGAAATTGAAATCTTTAGCTTTATTATTACAATTAATACTTTTAGAAATAAACATCATTGTATAAGTAATTTGATATGGGTCAACTAACCTATTATCAACTATTATCTGGGGCATATCACGTCTAGCGGACAACCAAAAAAAATGAAGTCATGAATTTTGTTTATACTCTGGTCAGTTATACTTTTAATAGACAGTGGATATGTACACCCAATTTTTTTTTTCGTATGATGCTTTGTTTTTGAGCTTTTAAAAAATTACTATGAATGATTTTATGAATTTTTGGATGCTTATTATCTAAATCAATTAATTTGATGATGATGTCATTGTCATTGTCATTACGCAATGTTATTGGAGAACAAAATTAATAATTAAAATTAGTAAACATTACCGATCCCAATGTTTACTGGGCTCATTTTAATGCCCTAACTGGAGACCATAGCTACAATATTGATTATCACTCGGGCATATCGCCAGGGCCACAGAAAAGGCGCATAAACTCGGTCGTATATTTTTCATATACTGACAACCATTTTGACAACCAAACAGTTTACTTAGTAACCAAATATTTTTTATGTTTTAGATCCCCAGTTTGCCACAGCGATGGAATATTATGCGTCCCCGATTGGCCAGTTTTCCATGCCTACAAGATGCTGACAATTTCGCTGTCAGGACGAACAATATTTTATGAACTTTATGTTTTAGGTGTATTTGTGTTTAAGCTAAACTAAATAAAAGTGTAAGTACGCGGAGTATGTCACAGTGCGCCCTAACAAGTGACGACCCTGATGTGTCTTTGGGCAATTTAGTGCAGTGCCGTGAATGTACCCAGGTGCGTTTCTTCAAAGGGCAGAGAGGTTTAAAAATACACCAGCGAAAATGCCACCAAAATTCAAACCTACCTTTGTCTGTTCCATTATATGATCAAAGCCAAAATTCTACCGATACCCCAAATCCTTTAAACGACTATACATTTTGGAAAATTCTTTCGGAATTCAAAAAATCCAAACCAGTTTTAAAACGGGTTCCGCGGGGTGCCCGCCTTTCGGTTGCCTCTGCCCTATCACTGTCTATTAAAGGTGTAATTGAAAGTAACTCAAAGCGCGCCTGGGAGCATTTACTCTTATTCCCATACACTGTTCTCCATGTCAATGTTGAGAAAGGTAATAAAAAATCCTTGACCACTAGAATTAAAGAAAATTGCATAAAATTTTGCACTATTGACGCACTAAATTCTTTTTCGTCTATAAATTCGGATCCTTTACCAAATTGTAATCATACTAAAATTCCAAAATCTGCTACCGAGTTTTCTACATATAACCGTGTGGAAAGCAAAGTAGCTGATGGAGACATAAAGGGTGCTGCACGAATTTTGTTCTCCAGTGACACAATAGCACCTGCAAATCACGAGACGTTTTTGTCACTGGAAAGTAAGCATCCACCTCCAGCTGCAGATCTAAAACTTCCCCAAGCACCTGGAAGCTCCGTGGAGGTCGAATTGTCTACCCGAGAAGTCGCCGTGGCCGTTGAGTCTTTCCAAAGCGGATCCGCCGGTGGCCTAGATGCTCTCACTCCCCAACATCTTAAAGATTTATTATCTGCTAGAAATGGGGAAACTGGTGAGGCGCTTTTGAGAGACTTGACGGCTTTGGTAGCTCTCATGTTGTCAGGGCAAGTCAATACCGATATCACGGGGCTTCTGCATGGAGCTAATCTTTGCGCTTTAAAAAAAAAAGACGGTGGCATAAGACCAATTGCCATTGGTATGACATACCGCCGTCTTGCGGCCAAAATTTGTTGCAAAAAAATTTCACCACAACTTGCCAATCTTTTTCAGCCCCTTCAACTAGGTTTTGGATCTCGGAGTGGCTGTGAGGCTGCCGTCCATTCAGTACGGACATATCTCAGCCAAAATTCTGGAGAGGTGCTGTTGAAGGTGGATGTAAAAAACGCTTTCAATTCGGTGGACAGGGGAGCCCTTTTGACTCAAGTAAGAGATAAAATACCTGACTTTTATCATTTTATTTGGCAATGTTATAGTTCAAATTCAAAATTAACTTATCTCGGCAAAGAAATTTCCTCCGCGGTTGGATGTCAGCAAGGAGACCCTCTCGGGCCAGCTATTTTTAGCCTTGCTATTCATCCTATTATCCATCGCCTTCAATCAAAACTTAATATTTGGTACTTGGATGATGGGACAATTGCTGGCAATGTAGATACTGTTTGCGATGACCTTCGCTTAATTATAAAGGAGTTCCACCAAATTGGGTTGGAACTCAATTTTTCCAAATGCGAACTATACATTGCAGACAATTGTCCTTCCAAAGATTTGGCTAAAGACAAAATTAATAGTTTGGCCCCAAATATCAAAATTATTGGTAAATCTTCACTGTGTCTGCTGGGCTCTCCTGTCTTTGACGAATCAATACCTGCTTTTGTTGACAACCAAATTCAAAATTTCTTAAATAACTCTGATCGACTATCTAAAATTAGCCCTCACATTGCTTTTACTATTCTAAAATTTTGCCTTTTTGTCCCTAAATTCACCTACACTTTGCGATGTTGTCAGTTGTGGAAACATATTAATATTCTAAAAAATATAGACAACATCGTCAAAACCAGTTTAGAATCAATTTTGAACATACGTTTTGAAGAAAGGACTTGGTCACAGGCTTCACTTCCAGTTCGATTAGGGGGTCTGGGCGTTAGAGCCATTTCAGACGTTGCTCTCCCCGCTTTTTTGTCTTCTGTCTATAGTACCCAAAATTTATCACATAAAATTCTCTCGGCTAGTCTAAATAGTTATAATATTTCTTATATGAAGGAAGCTGAGTCAGAATGGCTTTTGGCTTGCCCCAACTCTGCCTTGCCATGTAAAACATCTGTTCAGCGGCAATGGGATGGGCCGCTCTGTGAGCTGACGCGGAATAATTTGTTACAAACGTGTTCCAGCTCTGCAGATCGTGCCTGTCTCTTAGCCGTTGCGGAATGGGAGTCAGGCTTGTGGCTGCATGCGCTTCCGTCACCAAATACAGGCACCTTAATGGATGCAAATACGTTTCGTGTGGCAGTTTCGTTGCGCCTGGGTGCGCCGTGCTGTGCTCCCCACCGCTGCGAGTGTGGCGCCAATGTGACCCAACTCGGTCACCACGGCCTGTGTTGTAGCAAAAGTGCTGGACGTCTGTCCCGTCATGCCACTATTAATGATATAATCCGTCGGGCCTTCAGCTCGGCAAATATGCCAGCCGTTTTAGAGCCTAATGGCCTTATGCGCGACGATGGTAAAAGGCCCGACGGAATGACTCTGGTGCCTTGGAGGATGGGACGGCCTTTGGTGTGGGACGCTACGCGCGTCGACACCCTGGCGCCGTCTCATCTTTCCGGGACTCAGGGTAGGGCTGGCATGGCGGCTGAATCCGCGGAGAATCTCAAGAGTGGTTATGTATTTGTGCCTTTTGGTGTCGAAACATTGGGGCCGTGGGGACCGGGAGCCAAATTAATTTATAAATACCTCGCAGCGGCCCTCTTAAGTGCGGCACGTTCTCCGAGTGCTGGTTTCTACTTTGCACAGCAGGTAAGCATTGCCATTCATCGTGGTAATGCTGCCAGCATTCTGGGAACCTTGCCAAGTAGTATAGATTTAGAATAGTTGTATATAGGTTAGTTTTATTTTTAATTAGTTACTTTTAGTTTGTATTTTATTCATGTTTGTGAATAAATTAAATATATTATTATGATGTGATTAAAAAAAAAATTAATTTGTAAAAAAATTAAAAAAGTTTTAGTCTTATAGTAACAAAATTGAACTTAGTACTAGTAAACCGGAAGTGAGCATTTCAAATCGATGTTTATGTAATTTAAAAAACGACACTTAAAAAAATACCATAAAATGACATGAGCACTTTCTAAAGTGTTTTTGCGCTCCCATGCTAACATACTACCGTCTACGCTATTAACATGCAAAAATACACTGCTGGACAAATTTAGGGGAACACAAAAAAAGGTTAGATTTCAAAAAAATATATGGTTTATTTATGTTTAAACGGTTATATTTGAATTTCCTTAATTAAATTAACTTTTTTAAATACAGAAATTTGAGTTTGAGTAGCCTTAAATTGGTTATTGCTGGAATTCTTTTTTTTATTTGTCTTCCCAGTATATCCCTGACATGTTCAATCGGGTTTAAGTCTGGCGAGCGGGCTGGCCATTCCAAAACACTGATTTCGACCTTGAAGGTATCCCAAAATTATGGCGGCAGTATGTGGCCCAGCATAATCATGCATCAATAGAAAATTATCTCCTATGTATGGGACAAAAGGTATCACAATTTCTTAAATACGACAATACCTAAGCTCAAATTATTCTGTTACAACACACATTTATTAAATTATCACATAGAGAAAAAAATCAATAAAAACTCTGAAACAAAAGACGGTAATATCTTTTTCTTTAAATAACATAAATGGGTAATGATATGTGGCCAGTGCGTAAGGAGAATATTCTACAATAAACATAATCGAACTTTTTTTTGCGTTCCTCTACATTTGTCCATGAAAATAAACGATTTCTTTAATTCTTCACAAAAAAAATCTAACGTAACTACGTTAGTAGTATATTTATCAGAAATATCCTGTAGTGGAAAGGTTGGTGGTGTTCCTCCACAGGTAATGATGATCTTTGAAGTATAATGAGGTTTTATTATGATTTGGATGTTACGTCATTTTAAGAAATAAATCAGTTGTCAAGTGAACCATCTTTTATTATAACATGGTGTCAGAAGTGGGATAAAAAAAATTATAATATTATTAGGAAAATGCAATAATATTGACTGATTATAACAATGGAACATGCCCGACCACCATCCGAGTTAAATCTGATTGGCGGCTCCGTCAGCCGGGCTGACGAATGGAAAAAATGGAAGACTCAGTTCCAGGTTTTTGCAAAAGCTTCTGGAATAAGTAATGAAAACAAAGAGGTACAGGCAAGCTTATTAATTAATTTGATCGGCCCAGAAGGGTTCGACGTGTATAGAACATTTTGTTATAATAATGATGAAGAGAAAAATGACATAGATTTCTTGCTTAAAAAATTCGATGAACATTTTGGTGTTCAGACTAACATAACGTTGGGACGTTATAATTTTTTTACCAGACTTCAGGAGAAAGGTGAAAATATTAAACAATATGTTACGGCATTGAGGCTGCTAAGCAAAGATTGTCAATTTAAACAATTAGAAGAAGAATTGATTCGTGATCGTATTATTTGCGGTATAAGTAACACAGCACTTCGAGATCGTTTGTTAAGAACTGATAATTTGACTTTGGATAAGGCTATCAGTATATGTCAAGTAGAAGAAATTACTATGGAGAGTACTCGTTTATTAGGAGCAGGTGACACGGGCTCGGGGTCCTGTTATGTGGATGAAGTTAATGCGCGAGGTACTGCACGGAGAGGACGAGCATGGCGCGGATACGGACGTCGGGGACGAGTATTAAGCGCTGCATCTGGTGGAGTAAGCAGAACCTCGTATTCTTCGTCCGATTGTCAAAGGTGTGGAGGACAATGCACGAATCCTTCAGAATGCAAGGCTATTTCGGCTCAATGCTACATTTGTGGAAACTTAGGCCATCATGCAAAAATGTGCAAAGTAAAGAATTATAACAGAAAGTTATTCGATATTGAAGTGCAGAATAAAATGGTAGAAAATGAAAGTGACTCGGAGCCATTTCATGTATCTATTTTACAGCAAACTTTCGAGGTAAGGGCTTCTTCTGAAGATTGGTTTCAAATTCTTATTGGAGAATATGGTAGTGAAAAATTTAAATTAGATACTGGTGCCGATATTAATGTGTTGTCATTAAGGCGTTTCTTGCAATTGGGTTATAATGTAAATATAATAAATTTAAATCACACAGTTAGACTTCAATCGTATAGTGGTGACATAATACCAATTAAGGGCCTTTGTGAGCTTAAGTGGTGGTATAAAGGCATCCCATATAATTTAAAGTTTGCAATCGCTACTATTGACTGTCAAAGTGTACTGGGATTGCAAGCGTGCTTAAACTTAGGATTGCTCAAAAGAATTCATAACTTAAATTTATCGGAGCATGAGGATTTGTTTAATGGTTTAGGCTGTTTGCCTGGCGAATATCATATTGTAGTCGATGAAAGTGTAAGACCAGTAGTATGCGCTCCACGTAAAGTACCTCTAGGGCTACGAGATAAGTTATTCGATGAGTTAAATAGGATGGTTCAACTTAAAGTAATTAAAAAAGTAAGTCATCCAACGCCATGGGTCAATGCATTAGTTATTGTAGCTAAAAAGAATGGTAGCCTACGTATATGCCTAGACCCAAGACCATTAAATACGGCTATTAGGCGGGCACATTATCAGTTACCTACAATAAATGACTTTGCTATAAAACTAAAGGGCGCTGAATACTTTTCAGTTTTAGATGCTACCTCTGGTTTTTGGGCAGTCCAGCTTGATGAAGAAAGTGCAGATTTGTGTACGTTTAACACACCATTTGGCAGGTATCAGTATTTAAGGCTACCGTTTGGGTTAAATTGTGCATCAGAAATTTTTCATGCAAAAATTAAACAACTACTTGAAGGATTGGAAGGCGTCGATTCATTTATTGATGACATAATTTGTTGGGGGTCGACTAAGGAGCAGCATGATATCCGTCTTAAGGAATTATTTAAAAGAGCACGTGCTATAAATTTAAAATTTAATAAAGAGAAATGTCGCATAGGTGTTCGCGAAGTGACGTACTTAGGTCACGTTTTTAACAGACATGGAATGAAGGTTGACAGTGAGAAGATTAAAGCTGTGAGTGAGATGAAAGAACCAACTGATAGAAAGGGTTTAGAAAGGTTTTTAGGAACAGTAAATTTTTTGTCAAAATTTATACCAAACTATTCTGAGCACACTTTTCCACTGACCAGGTTATTAAAAAAAGATGTTTTATGGTCTTGGGAGGAAGGCCATAAGAATTCTTTTATGACTTTGAAAAAGTTATTATGTAATAGTCCGGTTTTAGCTTTGTATGATGTTAAGAGTCCAATACTTATATCAGTTGATGCTAGTAGTGTAGCGCTTGGAGCGGTATTGATGCAGCAAGGGCGGCCAGTTGAATACGCTTCTCGTACTCTGTCTGATACCCAGCGTAGATATGCTCAAATCGAAAAGGAATTATTAGCTATTGTGTTTGCTTGCGAAAAATTCCATCAGTATATTTATGGGAGAGAAAAAATTGTTATAGAATCGGATCACAAGCCTCTTGAAAGTATTTTCAAGAAACCTCTAAATGATATTCCAGCGCGGCTGCAACGTATGGTATTAAAGTTGCAAGGCTATGATTTAGTAATAACTTATAAACCAGGTAGATATATGTATGTAGCTGATACATTGTCACGTGCGCCTTTGCCTGATTTATGTGATGATAAAATTAGCGAAGCAGTATTAAATCAATTAAAAATGGTTATTGATAATATACCAATGTCTCAAAGTAAATTAACCACTGTTAAAGCAGAAACAGCTAAGGATAGTAGATTAAATAATTTGATTAAATATATAAGAGATGGTTGGCCTGATCACAAATATCAGATGAATCATGATTTAATTTACTTTTGGCCTATGAGAGATGAACTATATTGTGTAGATGGAGTAATTTTTAAAAATAAACAAGTGGTCATACCTTTGTCATTACAAAGTGAAATGTTGAAGATAGTTCATGACGGGCATTTAGGTATTGATCGTTGTAAGAGAAGGGCTCGCGAAGTTTTGTTTTGGCCAGGTATTTCAAAAGATATAGACCAATATGTTAGAAATTGTAAAGTTTGTCAAGAAAATTTAAATAAACCCAGTAAAGAACCCATGTTACCGGTACCTATTCCAAACCTTCCATGGAATAAAGTAGGAACTGATCTTTTTGAATACGGAAAAAAGAATTTCTTAATTTTGGTCGATTATTATTCTGGTTTTATTGAGGTAGAATATTTGAGGGACACTTCTGCAAACAGTGTAATTAATGCTTTGAAACAAAATTTTGCTCGGTATGGTATTCCAGAAACAGTTGTAAGTGATAATGGTCCACAGTATTCTTGCAGGGCTTTTGTAAATTTTTCTAATGAATGGGGATTCAAACATGTGACATCTTCTCCATATTATGCTCAATCGAATGGAAAGAGTGAAAGGGCAGTTCAAACAGTTAAAAACATTTTACGGAAGTCTATTGATAGTAATGAAGATTTTTATTTGGGCATGTTAAGTTACCGTAATGCTCCGAGGGATAATTTAAAATCTCCGGCACAACTTATGATGGGACGTCGATTGAACTGTCGATTACCAGTTCATCCAGATTTATTATGTAATACTTATCCGACATTTGATCATAAAATACAATATAGAGAATTATTATGTAAACAAAGTAGAAGTAAAGAATATTATGATAGAGTGTCCAAATCATTACCGGAATTAGATGTCGGCGATAATGTAATTATGTTAGAACGTAATAATGAGCGACCTCATGGTACAGTTGTAGGTAGGGCTTCAGCACCACGATCTTATATTGTAAGAAACAAAAATGGCATTTATCGGCGTAATCGCCGACATATTATTAAATGTAATACTGGTTCTCAGAATTCAGAAAGTGGTGGTACTTTACAAGTAAGTAAAGATAGTGGACAAGGTACTTCTGGTTGTGTGTTGCCATACTCACCTCCTGTCACTCGCAGTAGGGCAAGGCAACAATAACAATTCATTTTTGGGATTCACGTCTCAAAGTGATTAAGTTTTTCATTTATTGTTTATTATTTTTTACTATTGTTTATGATTTTATTATTATTTTTTTTTTTTTGGGGAAGAAGATATGTCATGTTATGTTGTTGTTTATGTTAAGTGTGTTTATGTTATATGTTGTTGTTTATGTTATATGTCATGTTAGATATTTCATGTTATGTTGTTGTTTATGTTAAGTGTGTTTATGTTATATGTCATGTTATGTTGTTGTTTAAGTTAAGTGTGTTTATGTTATATTCATGTTAATTCTTATTTGTTATAAAAGGGAAGATGAAGTATAATGAGGTTTTATTATGATTTGGATGTTACGTCATTTTAAGAAATAAATCAGTTGTCAAGTGAACCATCTTTTATTATAACAATCTTTGCCGAGTGAAGTGGTATGCCCGGCGGCCGACGGCTATTTGTTACTGTTCGGAACTTGTACATGTTCGAATTGGCTTGCGAACTCGTATTGCGCGATGCAGGTTAGTTTTGATGCTTGGTAGAAGATGGCGTCGCTCGTTCACTTGTAGTTTTGTGCGGCTACTATAGATATCGCTACAATACTTATATTATTTTTCATTTATTTATTTTTAAAAGTTAAGTGCATTTGTGTGTTTGTATCTCTTATTTTTTTTTATTGAACTTATAATTGTTTCTCTTGAACTTATTTTGTTTAAAACTTTCTACACTTTTAAAACTTCCAATACAAATCAAAAGTTCTGAACTAGCTTTTTGATAACCTTTGACGACAGTGGTAACACCTTAAAGTTTACATTTGTTTTGTAATTTAATTATAAGTAGTGATGGGTAACTCATCATTTTTATATGAGGTTGAGGGAGTACCTCATTTTGCCTCGCGAGGTCCTCACGAGGTACCCCTCATTTGAGGCGAGGAGTCGTATGTCAGCGTATCTTACGAGCCGAGCCGAGCCCGAGCCGAACTCAGCCGAATTCAGCCGATAGTCCGAGGTAGCGGGGCGGACGGTTGCGTCGACTCATAAGTACTCACGATTCTGATTTTTACGTCTCCCTCACTCACATAATTTTCTTTCACACATGAATTTTTGACGCGTGAATGAGTAGTGAGGTGGTTCAATGTTAAAATTCGAGTAACTCTTTCAATTTGCGATCACGAGTACCTCAAATGAGGCACCTCATGAGTGAGGGACACATCTCTAATTATAAGGGCAACACTAAATGAACTAAATTAAATTTTCGACACGTTGTTTGTAGTGTTAATTTTAATTAGTTTGGTTTTGTTTTTTTCATGACATAGCTATTATCTTAGTTAATCTTAGTTCCCATTTTGATAATAAGGTCAAACAGTCGGTCCAAGTTATTGTGTTTTCTGTTTGTAAGTTCAAATTACATTATATTTTGTATGTTAACAAAATATATTAAATAACTTCCCAAGTGAATACTCCACATCGCCAAAATGAATTCAAAATATAAGTTCTTATCGTTTTACTTGTTACAAATGATTGTCACCCAAGTTAAATCCATTACACCTACCTCATTAGATAAAACTTTTCAAAAAGGTGTTAAAGCTTATTCAGAAGAAAGATGGTCCAAATGCATTGAGAAATTTGAAGAATCCATTCACCTTTACAAGCTATACAAGTCAGTTATTATTAATTGTGGATTAAAATGTCACTCACAGCCTTATAAATCTCGTGTGAAAGATGATATAGATGATCTTATCATATTTGAAAAGTATATAAACAAAAATAATTGCTTACATAAATGTCATAAGGATGAATTGCACAGAATTAACATTGATAAAGCACCTGAGGAATCATTTCTGCATGATATGCTAGTCAGGAGACCGTATGAGTATCTTCATGTATGTTACTTCCAAATGCACATGTTTCATAAAGCTGCCTCAGCTGCTTACACATTTCTAATGGCCAATCCAGAGGATCAGACTATGAAGGATAATGTTCAATACTATTTGGCACAACCTGAAGTTGATAAAAATGATTTAATGGATATTGAGAGTGCCGAATATACCGTTCTTTATGTGCTAGGAAGAAAATCTTACGATAAAAATAACTGGGCTGAAACGATTGCAAGCATGGAAGAAGCATTGAAAGAATATTTCATATCAGAAAATAATTGCCGTGTTGAATGTGAACAACAATCTGAAGGAAAATCTTCACCAGAATTTATTACAACCATCTCTATTAATGTAGCCTCTCTGCTACAATGTAGACAAAGATGTCAAAATAAACTTAAATCACTGAACTATGACTCTGGTGTGGAGTTCCTTGCTGATGTGCTAAATTATATGCAAATATCTTATTATCACCTGGAAAAGTATAATGATGCTGCTAAAGCAGTTGCAAGTTATCTTGCTTTGATGCCTAATGATGAAGATATGATTGCAAACGAAAAATATTATAGTGACCATGTTGCCAAATCTGCCTTTGATCCAATAGCTGATGTGGTACATTATTCTAAGCGGGATACATATGAGAAAGAGCTCCTAAATATTTATTTTCAAAGAAATAAGGATCACCTTAATTCTAACAACATTTAAAGTTGTAATTTTTTAAATTTCCTGATTCTAGATAATCAAAACTTAAATATTCAAAACTTTATGAAATTAATAACTATTATTATTAGTAAGTTAGTAGTAAGTTTTTATTATTTTAAAATTATTACTCTTAAACTGCAACTTAAAATTGTAATAAAAAATACCTACTTGTCTATTCATTTTAACAAAATATAAACTTGTATTTATATTTAGAAAATAATACTGTTGCATCGGTGCTTATGTAAGTTACATATGGGAGTCAGTATAATAATATGATAATTTATAAAATTTTAAAAAACTGTCTGTCTAGAAACTATACCATACTAACTAGAAACTATTTTTGTAATTTTTAAAAATACAATAATGTTCCTAATTATTACTAATGTAATTATTATACCTATATATTTTATCTTTAGCATAAGATAATAATTTAATATTTTATTTTTGTAAGCATTTATGAAATAATGTGCCATTACACTTTGCCAAAATAAAACCAAAGAAATAATGTACCTAGTTGTTATTTTTATCATAACATTGCTATATCAATAAAAAAAATCAAAAATATTATTTTAATTTTTAATAAAAAATGTTATTTTAATAAGTATTTTTATTTGAATTTAAACAGCATTTTAAGGGGAAAAACTAAATTGTTATCAAGTGCCATTTCTGACTTTATACTATACTAGCTACCCGCGTGCGGTTTCACTCGCGTAGCGCAAGTTCCCATGAGAACTTCATAATTAAATATAGCTTATGTTACCCATGGATAATGTAGCATTCTAATTGTGAAAGAATTATCCAGTAGTTTTTAGTTTATTCGAAACAAAGATACAAACTTTCCTCATTATAATATTAGTATAGATATAGAAGATAGATACTGGTCTAGTTCCAATGCAGACATAGGCGTACAAAGAGGGGGCCGGGTCCCCCTTTAGAACGCCTGTCTGCACCGTACTATATCAGTGATAATCAGTGGTGTGCACAATTGACTGCACATAAAGCATTTGAAAGACTAGTGTTGCCAAGTGATCCCATACAAAATTTAGCGAAAAACACTAGAATATTTTCATATTACTATAGGAGCTTTCATGTTTTCTATCGCTTATAATGGAAACCATGGTAAGATGTAACTACTAGCTGCCATTGGAATCAATACATGTATACCGTGTGATACCTATACAATGTGTCCCAGGGATAAGTGACCGCCCGGCGTTTTTTGAATATTTGTACAAAATTATAAATAATTACATTTAAAAAGAGGAGAAAAGAAGAGTTTTTTTTTCTTCGAATTTTAATTTTGTTTTTTATTTAATAAATGTTTTACTACATTTTAGTTATGTTTAATGATTTTAATTGATAAACTATGATGTCGGCTAGTCAGTAAAAAAGAATAATGGAAAAAGATGAACAAACTTAGGAAATATCGTAAAAAAACTGAAGCACGTCACGCGTCTTTACAAAAAAAAGAAAAAAAAACTAAAGCCGCTAAGTCACAAATATAAATGTAATTATTAATAATTTTGTACAAATATTCAAAAAACGCCGGGCGGTCACTTATCCCTGGGACACATTGTATAACTAAGTTTATCACACGGCCGGATTTAAGGGAGGGCAACCAGGGCAAATGCCCCGGGGCCTCCACAATAGAGGGGCCCCCACAATAGAGATTAAAATTCTGACAAGTAAACTCAATAACTTTTCTTTTATTAATGTTTTCGGTCTTTTACCTTTACATACAGTACTTTGTAGAATCATGATTAACGTAATAGTTCTTAATTGTAATAACGGTTATTCATCTGTATTTGTTCACTTAAATTAGACCTACAAACTTCTAGAAAAGTAGGTACCTACATACTTCAAATTTTCTACACATTTAGAGGGAAACTAATTTGTGGCCAGGGGGCCTCCGGACTTCTAAATCCGGGCCTGATTTATCATGTTAGGTACACCTTGCACCGTACCCCTCTCCCAGTCTAAAATATGCTAGTATCTCCCCATAGATATATGGGGAGATACTAGCATAGCATAGGAGATAAATTAAAATTAAAAATACGAAGCATTTATCTTACCCTAGATGTATTGTTGTTTTATTAGGTTATTATTTATTCGAAAAAATGGCAACCCTTGTTAAATTTATACTCAAAGAGTTTTTCTGTTAGGGAAAGGACTATATAACCTAATATTTTACTTCTAGTCTATCTGAATTTGCGTGCCTTGTCTAACAGGCGGAATATATGTCACTATGTATGCTAAACCACCTGCAAATGTATTTTAAAACTTGTATATTCCTGCAAATAAATCATTATTATTACGATTGTCTAGTAGCAAGCAAGTAGTTAGGTAGGTATTGTTGAATTTGTTAACAAGTATGCAGAATAAATACTTAAAAATATGAAATACTGCTTATTTACTTAACATAACTATGTCAGCGTCAATTGAATTAAAATATCTATGGGACGGCAATACTAATTTTTTTTACATCTGGCGATACCATACATCTATTTTTTCGTAGGGGGCGTTGCTTGCTATTCTTTGTCGTCTCGTGTCAAAAAGTAATATGTTCTGACATCGAAATATTTTAATAATTTCGATATTCCAGGTAAGTTGTTTTATTTTTTGAATAAAAGTAGTTTATAACAATATCTTGTAATGTTGGAATACACTAATTGGTCCCCCGTAATTAATACCATAGGTTTAATATGGACATTTGCATTACATACCTACCTTCTTCCTTTGCAGCTGTGTCAGTATCTAGAGTACTAGGTATTCACTTTAGTTGTTTATAGTTAAGTATTTTGATTTGATCTTGCTTTATGCAAACACTTGAATCCTCTTTGTAACAACAGTAATTATGTTAAACAAATGTTACAGTAGGTATACTTACCATCATGTCTTTGGGACCTCTGTGTGTAAAGTTATGTTTGTTGTAGGTATTAACTGTATAGAGTGAATAATATCTGATTAGGAAAATTCATGTGAATATCCCATAGAATTTTAATTTAACTATCTAAATAAAAACCAATTAATTTTTGTGCTATTACTTATGTAGGTATATAAAGTGACTTGACTTGTCCAAATAGAATATTGAATTCTCTACATGATGGGTAGTGCTAAACACAAAATTTGACTATGTTTACACACTAAACAATAAAAACCATGCTGATGAAGTTCCACTATGGTGGATTAAAACATCTTAGTAAGATATATGGATAAGTTAAAATGCATATTGTCTAAACTTACTGAAATCAGGCTCACAATCAATTTTGAGCGATGAAATATATAAAATAAGAAATCGCCATGTTGGAGAACACATTTTACCTGAAAAATAAAACTTAGGTACCGTTAAGACTTTTCCCTGATTGTCACCAACTCTTAATTCCCTATAGATCATGTTAAGTAACTGGCTTAGGAATTCACTATACAAGATGTAAAATAAAACTCAATAAAATTATTAAAATGTTGTATTATGTAGGTGGAATAAAAAGTGATAAGACCTTTTTTTATTATTTTTTGTTGTGCCTGCTTTTAATTTTGTTTACCTATGTAATAATTGTAATAATTTTAAAGAGAAAAAATATACATATTATTTTCCATTTTTACACTATTCCTCGTTTTGAATTGTTTCAGGATTAAACAATGGAGCCCACAAATGACAGATTTAGTATAAAAACATTGCTGTTCACTAAAGCTATACCTAACTATGTGATACCACCTGACTTGATGACACATGGTCATAAACTGTATTCATGTACTGATTGTGGAGACAAGTAAGTTACTTTGGTTTAAATTCACAATTTGCTCCTATAGCTTAGGTGCAGGGGCGGATTAAACATTGAGTGTGCCATAAGGAAGCATCTCATCATATTATTTTAGTCAATTCCTATGATTGTTATATGCAAATTTTAATAATACCTACATAAATATATTTTTATTATAATATGATAACTATTTCTTATATTTAATATTAATTCATTGATTTATTTACTACCTACTTAAATTATATTAAAGTACTATGTAGGTATGTTATAAAAAGAACACCTGTTGATAACAGTGAACCTACCAATATTTATAAAAATACGCATTATTGTTAACACTTAAATGCTGATATATGGTCTTACAGTCTCTTGTAATTTGGTTATAACTACCTACTTTGATTATATACTTCATAAAAGGTTAGTTCCAGCATAACTTAATAAAATAAAAAAATAGCCCTTATTACTTTTGTAAGTATAATGTAGCTTTCTAACGGGGGAATATGTTTGAGAGACCGTCCACTGCCGCGGTCTCAAATACTGCGTCCTGCGAGGCGGCAGCGGCGCTGGGATTGTTTGACAGCGCCACAATACGGCTAGAAGTTTATTGGGAAGCGTTGTCTTTTTCTGACGATTTGAACAATATACTTTTCTCATACCTTAGTCTGACACAATAACCCCGTCGCGGCCCGTAGGTACTATTCCAAACCGAAATAAAAATCGTTAACTCTTTGTCAAATGTGATGGTTCTAATTGTCTTCTCCTGTTATATACCTATAAAAATAAGCTTAGTAATTAAAAAAAAAGAAATGTATTATTTAAATCACAATATAGGATAATATTTAGGATATTATTATTATCTTTAATTTTGAGGTCAGTGAGACCGCACGTCCGTTTTATTGTTGAAGTTTGGAGGATTCAATGAAGACTCACTTTTGCTCTATTTCTACTATTACTTACTAGTAATTTAAATTGTAGTAATTGAATAGATACATATTTACCTTGCTGTTTCTTATTTTCAGGTTCGTCTTTGAATCCAGCTACAATGACCACGTGAATCGGAAGTCAGCTCAAATTACCTACATGTGTCGATATTGCAATCAAAAGCTAATTTTTTTTAATAGGTGCAATATGCTTTCTCACATTCGGTCACATGTTTCGAAAACTGCCACAATAAACGTAACCGACTTAAATATTGAACCATTACCTGCCAGTTACTTTAAGGTAACTAAACCTTCTGGGTCTAAGCCACCAACTGTAAGTTCTAATAATAACATTAATCCTACGCAACCGGCGGAGACTACACGCCGATCTACGAGCAGCATAGTACATTGCTTCGAATGTAAATCAAATATTACTGTTACAGGAATCGCTTACAAAGATCGAGCAAACCATTTAATGCAATATACAAATGAAGTATTTTCATGTCCCATTTGTTTGTTTGCATTACCTACAACATGCGCACTTAAGACACATGTACGCATTCATACAAAATTACCGCCATTTTATTGTCCGGAATGTGGAATCCAGCTGGCCACTAGAAATACTAACTATCCATACCACCATGATTGTGAAGGATTTAAAATGATGAGAGCAACTGCTAGACTGAAATGTGTTGTACCCGAATGTCGTCCTTTACATCCCAACGATTATAAAGACCATATGAAAGAACTACATTTGAAGAAAGTTTTTAAGTGTCCATTTTGTGTTGTGGCTTGTTTTAATGAAACAACCATGGAAAATCACCTGAAAAATCATAAAATCGAATGTAAACCATTATTATTCTATCAATGTGAAATGTGTCCCGGCAGATTTGTGGTAGGAAACCACTTGGAGAGTCATTTATTAACCCACCCTACTCCTCCAATTTATCCATGCTGGCCCTGTGGAGCAACATTTAAAGATATAAACAATTTAATTAATCATTATATTCGAAAAGAAAGTAAAAGTGAAGTTATAAATGAGGTACTAAGGCCAATTTGTAAAGAATTTGAAGTAAATTTTAAACCAAAATATCGCGTAGTAAAAAGATGTGACCAGTGCAAAAGAAGTTTTGCGTATAGGTGCAAATATAGAGAAATTGCCGATCTACCCAATGAATGTCCATTTAAGTGTAAATCCATGATGGAATCAAATGTTATGCTAGAAGTCGTATCTCGCAACACCAAAATTAATTGTCATCTTTGCAAGCTTAAAATCTCACAGGATTGGTCTGAAGTAAAAAAGCATTATGCAAAATTTCACAAATCAATAAAATGTTTGGATCCCACGATACACTTAAATAGAATTGATATAAGAAAATACTTGCCCCTGTATAATAGGAAACGCTCCAAGCCTACTGCTAAAGCTTCAGCTAAGAAGATTAAAAAGAAAGATAGGAAAGCGCAACAAACCGTAAAACAGTTGCCTAGTATTGAAATAGACGCAGATACTCAGCAAACTTCATCATCAACATCCAAAGAATTTGAATGTAATGTATGTCATAAAAGTTTCAATAGCAAGCTATCTTTAGAAAAGCACATGATAATTCATAGGGATCCTTGCATGGCCTACCAATGCATGGAGTGCGCCCAAAGCTTCGTAGTGAAGCCTACTTTTGAAAAACACTTACTGCTGGAACATAACATAACCGATGTCGAGGAATACATAAAAAGCAAGCAATGCTACAATGAAATAGCTTTAATTAAATATCAAGATAGTATTATATCTACAAATGAGCTTTTAAGTGAAAATCAGTGTAGAATCTGTCTAGAAAAATTCAACGCGCCTGAAGATTTGGAAAAGCATTTTCGCGTTCACGGAATGGCATTCTTAATCAAAAATAATTCTAATAAAAATAAATTAACGGAAAATTAATTTGACTGATGTAAAACCATGTAAAGGACCTAGGTATATCTGGAATATTGTTTAAAAATATTATTTTTCTTTAAGTTAGAATCAATGTTTCCTTTGATACCTACCTTGCGAAAAAATATATTTAAGTTTCTTAGGTTATCTAGTTTATTTAACTCACATTATTTTTTTTTTAAATCACTATATATCATCATATATTTTTTTAAAGGACAATAATTGTATTGGGTACACGGTAGGCTAACATGAAAAATCAAGATACTTCTGGAATCGAGAGGTTGGCCTTTATATCCTTGCTCTGATTTTTGGACACACTTCAAATTGCGGCACATCTAGCGACATTTTTTTTAAATTTTCAATATTATTTTCTTATGTAAAGCCAAAAAAATAACCTTAAATATTCAAGCCTCTAATTCTATAAAATAGCGATTTCCGACCGTGAGGTGCCGTATTCTCGAAGTTACCTACTGTTAGGTGTTCGGGCCACGACGCCCTCTTTTGTGAGGATATGATAGTCGCAAAAGTGGAATCTCGCGTCAAAGGTCATATGCCAACAGGTCTGTCCCCTCGTTACGTGTCTATATTCAACGGGAACAGTTGTCCTATAGGCCTAAGTTCCTATAGGTAATATGCCTGTATATTTGGGCTATCGAATAGTAACAGAACTGGAATTTGCTCCGTATTATTTTCAGAATAAATGATGGTTGAAACGAAACCTCCAGCCAGCGGGTTTTTGATGACGCTGAAATGTTCTTCAATTAGGGCTATGCTATGTGAACACATAAAAGCCAAAACAGACATGGGTTTCATTCATGAAATACATAAAAAACACGTTAAGAAAACATCTCTATTCAGCGGAAAACTTTTTATTTAAGTCAAAAACAATCATATAAATCATAAAAATCATAAAATTATAACATTAAATAATAATTTAAAGGTACTTATGCAGTTCTTTAAGATATACAATATTAGGGAGAAATCAAACCTTTTCGTAATAATGAAAGGGGCATGATTACGAGTAGTTTAAAAAGTAAAAGCAAGTAGTAGTAAAAATTTTAATATTCTGGTAAATTAAAAAATAAGGATTTTCGTCTAACTTATTTGTAATCATGTATGTGATACTTACGTGTTGATAGTGTCCCTTAAATGAATGCCCGAGAAGCTACTTAAATTTGTATGTACATTAAATATGAGTGTGTGTGTTCATCGGAAAACTTTTTATTTAAGTCAAAAACAAAACTCAAAAGCATATCACTAATCAATTAGCGGCGTAGCAAAAATGTAATTTAGCACTGCAGCTAGCGACCCAACCACGTTCTACGGCCAACAATCCTACAAGATTTTCTTTTCGGACAAACTATAATCGTTAAAGACGTAGAAAATACTAAAAGTTCTAACTTTTATTCTTCGTTATGTTTTCGGTAACAATTATGTACATACTTTTAGTACAAATTATACATAATTTTAGCACAAATTTATGATATGCTTTTGAATTTTGTTTTTGACTTAAATAAAAAGTTTTCCGCTGAATAGAGATGTTTTCTTAACGTGTTTTTTATGTATATCATGAATGAAACCCATGTCTGTTTTGGCTTTTATGCGTTCACATAGAATAGCCCTAATTGTAGAACAACATTTCAGCGAGATCAACTTCGTAATAAAAAAAAATCCCGCTGGCTGGAGGTTTCGTTTCAACCATCATTTATTCTGAAAATAATACGGAACAAATTCCAGTTCTATTACTATTCGATAGCCCAAATATACAGGCATATTACCTATAGGAACTTAGGCCTTTAGGACAACTGTTCCCGTTGAATATAGACACGTCCCCTCGTTACCTATAATTTACAAATTAAGTTTTAGAATATAAGTAAAGATCATGTGGGACTCTCCTCTGCATTGCGATGGCACGCTACTCATACCATAAGAAGAGTTTACTTACTAAAACCTCCCAGTGCCTTTAATCGTCAGTGTTGGGGACATCGGGAAATGCATCCGCATTACTTCCGCAAACATTGTCGTATTAAATTAAAAACTCAACTACACATTGTACGTTAAGGAATTTTAGATAAACATATTTTATACATAATATGTGCAGTGTTGGTTAAATAAAAGTTAAGATATAATAAACAGGTACCTATTTTTTATTTTTAACTAAGTTGTTGCGTTGAGGTCTGATCTAAAATTGAACATTTGATACATAATCATATGCACACATATCAACGCACATCAAACTACTAAGATTCAAAACTTGAAAGTTCACATTATGCTTCCTTTCACAGTGTAGCTTAGCACAAAGAAAAGATTTGGAAATTCAGACTTTAAGGGTGAATTGGCGAGGGGGTACGATTATACGAAACACTCAGTTGTGAAGGTAAAAGGTGATAAAATTTGGTATTTGTTTAGAATTAACAAAGGAGGCAAAGTCGTATTTCATGTCTCAGATTTACGTCGATACTTTTAGTCTTTGATTTATCAAAGAGTAAATATTATGTAATAATATGCATTGCATAGCAAATTATCAAAAATATTTCAACGCATTATTAATAACAGACTAGTAAAATATCTAGAAGATCCCAAATTACTTTCTAACATCCAATATAGCTTTTAGATCTGGTCTCTACTGGAGTTCTCGACACTTCTCGATTACTTACACTAACTTTTTAGTGAATAAAATAGACAAAAAAATATATGTTTGACATATTTTATTTCAAGACCTTACTAAGGCTCATGACCGTATTATACAAAAACTTGATAACTTTGGCATTGGAGGCACTCCGCTAATTTTAATTTCTGTTTACGTATAAAATAGAAATCAATGCATGAAAATAGGTGGAAACAGTAGCACGGAGCTATCAATTGATTTTGACGTTCCTCAGGGCAGCATATTGGACCCAACGCTGTTTTTGCACTACCTACATAAATGAGCTATGCACGTTAAATGTTGAAAATTACCGAATTTCAGCATACGCAGATGACACTTCTTTATCATTCAACGCCAATACCTGGAATTACCTAATCGATGTAGGTGTCCATCAGTGGCTAAACTCAAACCTAATGACTCTAAATGAAGAAAAAATTAAATATATTTTATTCTCCACTAAAAATAGAGCAGACGTGGCTAACTTAAACACAAAACATTTGCACACAAATGTAGTCACCCTCAATTGCAAAACTGAGACTGTCCCAAAATAAGTGTTTCAACACATATGAAATGTCTTGGTGTAGTACTAGTAATAGAACTTTGTTTTTTTTTTTTGTTTTCCGGGGTATAATTCGTTACGCATTCCTTCGCTGGCGCAAGGATCCCTCAATAGACCCCTGCGGCAGCGAGGGGTATGTGGGACTTTCCCTCTATCGAACGCGGTGCGCTAGTCGCACCGCAAAGAAGACATACCCACTAAAAACCCCCTTGTGTTAATCCTTCTGCGGTTTGGAATGGGGGACCCAAGCACCGGTCTCCGTTTTCGGAAATCCCCCGGCAGAGTTCTCCTAAACTCTCGCCCCGATAAAAGGGCGAGTCTTCCTTCCCCTTGGGTGGGCCCCAGGGGAGGGAAGACTCGCGGCAAATATTAATCTAAATGGTACATTAATATAAATGGTATACAAAATAAAGTAATAGAACACTCGCATACATACTCCGACGCCTTTGACGTAACGAGCCTTTCTAAAGCTAGTGTGATATTATGACACTCACAAATGACCAGGTAGTAGATACTACCTGGTCATTTGTGAGTAATATCTTTTAGATAGATATCTAAAAGAAAATAAAAAGCTTTGTCCTCACTGACCGACTGCTCGCTCAACGCAGTCTTAATCGCGCTGATTGTATAAACCTGAAGCTTAGGAGTATAATTTCCGATAACATTTTTAGATTCCACACAGTTATGAAATGGGGCAGTTTGTATATAGATATTGAAATATACGCGGACTAAGTCGCGGGTAAAAGCTGGTCAATTACATTTTGTTGACATTATTTGAACCTGAAGAAATGATTTAGGTATATAATTTATAAGATTGTAAAATAAAAATCAAAGTAGGTACTTTCAATTAAATTACTTTATTATGAATACTGGTAATCATTATTTCTTTGCAGAATATGTGCAATCGGCAGCCAAGTCAAGGGCAATAGTCAACATGGACTACTCTAGCAATGGAGCAAGTAAAACGAAAATCTACCAAACAAGTTGCGTCGTACCTGCATGCGTCTTATTGATATTATAATTTTATATGCTTTTAGGTGAATAGAAAGATATGTTTGCCTTGTGTCGAAGTGTTTTAGTTGACTTTTCTCAATGGATTAATGTGAATTTAAAATATTTGTCTGCCAATTGCAAAGTGTGGACATTAAATTTCTACACTTAACATTTTTTAAATTAATATGAAGTTACAATTACTGAAAAATAAATAAAATTGTGGAATTTTATAGACCTATTCTAAATAAATAATACAATAGTTATATCAGTCAGTAAGTCAAATGAAAGATATTTAGATGCTCCAAATTTAGTTGACAATGACAGTTCTTTGAGATACATAGAATTTTAGATGGATAACTTACTCTTGCAAGTCATTATACTTTCATTGACTTGTCTATGTATAAATAAAGAACATATAATCACACTAATAGTTATATGGCTTCAACATTATATTCATAAATGTGAAAATACATAGCTTCATTTTGTTATTATTTAAAGGTTTACATCCTGTGGGTGGAGTTGCCAAGTTTAGCAGCTAAAAAATTCTGTACCTATGTCAAACAGGGGGGGACCCTCAATATTGAATAAATAATTGTACTTTGCATTACATATTGCATGAAATCCATTCATCATTTTACTAGAAGGTTCAAGATCAAATTTGAAATGTTTAGATTGAACTTGCCTTATATCTTAACTTATAATCACAGATTAAATACCTACCCACTATTAAAAAAAATATACTTATTACAAATACAATGAATGATATGCAGAACTTCCTTTCAATATTTTTCGACATGTAGGGCATTTCTTGTTTATTTTTAGGTACTGTTCAAGACACTGAATGCAATACACATGTCCACATTTTGTAGAAGCTAATGGGTTTTTGCCTAATGTATCAAAACATATGGGACAGTCACCAATATGTTGTGCTTGCTTTGGTTGAGCACTGTGACCTCCTTCTGGTTCTGTGTTTTCTGAATTTCTATTCTGAAACATATTTAAAATTTGAACACAAACTAAATTATGTGTTTGTGTTGAATTAATTTATTTTTAATGTTAGAAAGAAATACTACATTTTTCTCATACCTCCTTATCAGTCTTGGACCCACTCACTCTTTTAGACTTTCTTGATTCTTTTCTCTTTGGATTAGTAATATCAGGTATAAGATGATGTACAGGACAGGGTATTCTATCAACCTTGGTGGATACAGGTATTCTACTAGTCCTTACACTTACAGTCTGATAGCCACTTGAGGTACTCGCATCCATTACTGTAAATATACAAGACATCTTAATAAACAATAATAGTGTTGCTGTATATATACATAAAAGGTGGACCATCTACAGACATGGCATCACTTCCAACTCTTTATTTTATAGATCAGACCAACCAATTTGTGTCACCTATTTTTCCAGGACTCTCATTTAACAATAAAAATAATTTAGTAAATGTTTTGTCAGATGAATCACAAATTTTAAGGAATACTAAGGAAATCAAAAAAACTTGGTTTTAAGTCTGTACAATATTATCCAATTTATTTGAAAAAATCCAAATCCCATGGCATAATTGTGGACAAAAGGCAAGAAATTACTTTTAATTATTTTATTTCTGGCTGTTTTACTGTTGTGTTAATTATAAGCCGCGCCAATAAAGAAACGAATCTAAAATGGCGTCCCTGAATGTCACTGACAGATGATAGGGTCAGCAAATAAAAAGAAAGATAGAAAGAAAGTTTGTTTATTGTTTATGTAGGTAAAATACAATTGTTAGTTTTATGTTTTGAAATGTGTAACGTATACAAAAAGATACATAATCTTTCATAAAAATTAGAACTGTTTATTTGCTTACTTTTCTTTAACATTTTTTACCTTAACGACTCGCAAGTAAGTCGTTTTTTTCCGTTAGCTTTCTTTACGGATTTCTTTTTGCATGCAGTACGCGCCGTGTGTGACTAAGACATCAACAGTTTAGAGTGAGAGTGCATGATCGCCGCTGCCATTTTAGATTCGTTTCTTTATTGGCGCAGGTTATACACAACCTTTATTCTTAAGATTCTAAAAATATTATTTTACTACTTTGTTTAAGATATAAGAAGAGACAGATATTTTTTATAGATATAAGTAGTTATAATTTAGGGCCACTGATATGAGTAGTATAAAATTATTATTTGGTTATGACTATATTATATTGACTCATCCATAGAATAAAATTTGAACTATAGAACTATCAATCCTGCAGATTGAACTTTATTCATCCATAGAATAAAGTGTGATCTACAGAATTAAAAGCCCTGCAAATCTGACTCTTTTTGGATGAGTTGATATGTCACTTTGTGGTTTTTGGACCATCTCTAACTGTGAGCAACTGGGAGATTGTTCAGTTTTCAGAAGTCTCTCCCCTATGTACCTACTCACTGACACTGACGGTTATGTAGTGTCATAACATGTTACTAAGACTACCCACTGACTGTCCCTTTATTTATTATATTATTTTATTTGTGTGTAAGTTATATTTATTTATTATACTTAATTATGGTGTTTGTTTTGTTTCAGTGTACTAGCCATAGTAGAAAATTCACAATTAGTATATTAATTCGCGATTTTCTACTTTAATTTTACTTAAAACACGTTTCTCCATTTCACGCCTGACATTGGCAGAATTGTCGCCATTCGGCACATTGCCATTAAATAAGAAGAAGAAGAAGAAGACTGTCCCTTGTACCAACAATAAACATACCTATACTTACGTAAGAAGTTTATTTTTTGACCCCTAAACTAGGTAACTTAGTAAAGATTATGGTAAGGTAGAAAATAATATAATGTATATACGACAATATTAAAAATAGGTAATACATACCATTTACTATGGAATCTTCGCCATCGTCAGTATCCACATTAAAAACAAGATTAGAAAGAGCACAATGATCAGCATAGGTGAAAGAATTAGTAAGGTCTATAATTTCCATACGGTTAGTCATTTTGATCTTAGTATTTGCTTCTTATTTGATCTTGAGGTCTAAGCGAGCTCGTGCTAATAAATATCCTTACAAAAAAAGTTCGTTCGTTTGAGTTGAGAATTTAAATTTGACACATTTTTAACTAATTTAGTTTTGACAGTGGCTGTCATTGCCTGTCATAGATTATACATATACTTTTATTACCTACTATACTCTTTGGTGGCCACTTAAGTGGTATGTATCTTGAATATCAATTTGCATTAATAGCTTGAAGGAATTAGACTAATTCCTCCAAGATTAATAGCGTCAGTATAATTAGCATTTCGTTTTATGAGAAAAAGCATCATTCCTATTAATCTTATTTTGGTGGTACTAATGTTGTTCAAATGTAAATAAAAATAGCAACTAAAACCACAGAAAGCATTTTTGTGTATAGAGATAACCACGTATTTAACGCACCTGTACTGTTTTTGAGAACAGTAACTATGTCTAAATGTAAACTATAGCAAGGGTAAAGTAAACTTTCATTAATTGATTACACTTGTTAAGGTTATTTCCATTCAGACGCTTTTTTTATAGAAGTAAAAAAGTTGGCTCAAAAGATTCGATTATTCAAGGTTTCATAAAAAGTACGTATGACAAATTGAATTGACATTAACGAAATGGTTTTTCAGAATTTCAATATTTTCAATAGTAAATAAATAATTTATCAATTGCTTCCTATTTTCTTTAGAACAACAATTAATCTCAACTCTCCTATAAAGCTTTGAGTTTATGACTGCAATATAATTCAAGAAATAGTTTTGCATTCGTACTGGGCTATTGGTGCATCACTAATCAGTTCGAAATTTTGTGAGGCAAGACAATTTTTGTGATAAATGTTGTGTTTATTCATTCCTGATTTTTTATTTTCAATATATTGAACCATAAGTTTTTCTTTTAGTTCAAATTTTAAGAATGCATCTCGGCGTGAATATTTCAAACGCTTTACAGCAATTAGAAAGCGTTAAAGCAGCAGTAGATCAAAGTGATGACCCTAAGTTGAAGGTAATTATATTATAAACACTAACAACTGTGAATACCATGCATACCAACTATGGGTGTTATCAATTGTGTTAATATATTTATATAATTATATTCGGGTAGCTCTTTGCAGGGATTTAGGGAACCAGAGTAGGGAGGCTTTTGCCCTGCAGTGGACAAGTTTGGGCTATTGATGATGGTTTATATTTATAGATAGGTAGTAACATTTTTAATAGAAAGTGATGGGATACTTATTGAAATTATAAGTATAATTTAGTAATAGATTCCCATCAGAAAGAAATGTCATAACATTTTGGTTTGATGAACATGTTTCATAATATAATATTTGGTCCTTGTATTTATATTGTGAATATAATTGTTTCTTAAACTATTTCTTCAATAAAAACATTGTTATTAGCAAAATCACTACTGATTGTTGTAGCAGGCCATTATGAAAATGATTGGGATAAAACAATAAATATCACATTTTAATGAATATTATTAACAACTTTTATCAACAAAATATTGACTATAAAACAATGTGCAACCCATCACTTGCATATTTACTGTCTCTATACTCATTATATTATCTATTCAAAGATTGGCTTACTAATATTATAAAGTAATAGCTTCCCATTAGCGATCAAAAAAGCTCGAGCCTTTTAGCCCTTTTTTAAGACTCGCTGATTAATAGCGATGGCTAGAAGGCTAAATAACTCTTAAGCCCTCAAGGCTAATTGTATTTATGGCTTTTGCTAGCGGTCGAAAAGGCTCGAGCCTTGTTGCCCTAAATTTAAAGCTTGCAAGTCTTTTTTTTTTTTTTTTTAAAAGCAGACTCACAACAACAACAACAGTAGTTCTAAAAATGTTTACTAAAAAAGGGCTTGAGGGTTTTTTTAGGCCTTTTTAGAAGACTGGCGTCGTAATTAGAGTTCTAGCTTTAAAAAAACTCTTAAGCCTCTTTTGAGGATCAGGTTAATAGAAACGTAATATAATCCACAACACAATATACTAACAGATATTTAACTTAACACATTTCCTGGTCATGATATGAACAACAATTCGAATAGAACTATATTAAAACGAATGAAAAAATGAATAAAAAAAGGCTAAAAGGCTCGAGCCTTTTCGACCGCTATAATAAATGATAAAACTCTAATTACGACGCCAGTCTTCTAAAAAGGCTTTAAAAAAAGCCTAGGCCTAAAAAAGCCTCAAGACCTTTTTTAGTGAGCAAATTTAGAACTACTGTTTTGTGAGTCCTTTAAAAAATACTCGCAAGCTTTTAATTTAGGGCTACAAGGCTCGAGCCTTTTCTACCGCTACTTCCCATGCATGGTTTTACCCTATCTCATCTGGGGATAGTGTCCCAAAGATGAAAGAATTTTTCAAATTGATCAAGTAGATTTGGAGCCTATTCAATACAAAGAAACAATCAAATCTTTCCTCTTTATAATATTAGCATAGATTTTATTATAAATGTGAAATACCTTATATTTATTCATTAGCTTTTAAAAAATAATTCAACTGTATATATAAGTTATCGCAATGTTTTTAAGGTAGTATGAAAATATTTATTATTTACAGGCAGCAACTAATGATGACTTGAACATGCTGATCAATCTATTGGAAAGTCCAATCCTCAAGAGTATAGCTACCTTGCATGACTCAGTGGGGATGTTGGCTACTCAAGTTGCACACCACCCCTCTATCACTCCAGGAGATTTTGATATCACACCTGCAGGTAAACTAAAGTATATAGTACCAGAATTTATGGTTAGCCTGTAATGATCAAGACCTTTATTCAATATTAATGTGCTTTGTACTTTATTACAAAACAGAAGAGTTCAAAATATGCCACCATATTTTAAAAATATATTTTTACTGCCCATTAAAGCTGTAACTGCAGCTAGAGATTGTAAAACATCACAGTAATAAAAGTAGGAAACATTAAAAAACAATATTTAATACAAACAGACAAAGTTGTATTACATAAAAAAAAAATCTGATTGAAATATGTAGGCAGCCACAAGACTTTAGCTACTTCACCGGGCATAAATATGACATAGTAATAAACAAATTTTAATATGTAATATTACATTGTCTGTGTATGAATAAAAAAAAAATACTAAAATATGTCTTATATCAATACAGGGTTATTTGTAAAACACAGGTAACCTCTCAGGACTACGTTACTAACATCATAATCAACAACTTTTGTTCTATGACTTAAAAATTCATCATATTTTAATTCATCAAATTTACACACAAAAATAAAAATATTTAAATTCAACACTCTAAATGTTACGAAGTATATGCGAAGAAAAAAAAGCGATAGTACCGACAATAGCGAGGGGAGCGGGGAATACAGAGTTGAAATGTGTTAGATAGGACAACGAAATATTGAAGGGTTGTTTTTGGTTGTTGTGGTATGTTTTGTAAAAAGTCGTAGAACAAAAGTTGTTGTTTATGATGTTAGTAATATAGTCCTGAGAGGTTACCGGTGTTTTACAAATAACCCTGTATAGTGTTATGTCATTTGTCTTATGACAAACATAATAGCATGTCTTTTGTGGCTTCTCATACACATATGTGTAGGAAAAGTTGAAAGACTTTATGTTGTAAAGACTTGAGAATTCATATAAAAGGCAACTATTACTGACTATCATCACTCAGCTCGGCCACAAACCAGTTAACATATTGCACTGAATTGTAGCACCCAATAGTTATATATATTATTATCCCAAAAGTTATATATATTACTATACTACTATTGGGTGCTACATTAGGTGTCCAATAAAAAAGGATTTTCAAAAATTCTCCCCCTAAGTGGATTAAACAGATTTTAAACCTTGTATGGAAACATTGAAATTTACATGTCACATTCAAACAATTACTGTGCATTATATTATTTTTTTAAGTAGATACATATGTTTATCAATGTTTAATCATTCCAGGTGATCTAGCTCTGCAAGCAAGGAACTTGTATGGAGGTCATGAAGGGGAAGAAGAGCAGCGTGTGCCACAAGTGTCACCTCCCCATAGCCTCGAGTTCGGCTCTGGCTCTGATAATGAGAGAATCTTGGGCATTGACAATGCCTCTGTTGATTCTAACATGTCTCCAAAACAGGTATATTTTAATTACAGATATTTTATACTTTTGCTATCAATTTTAAGGTTTTATAGCTTACAATGTTTGAGGTGGAGTTTGTTCTTGAGACCTAAAGTTTTAATTAAAGGTTTTGTTTTTCTATTGAGGAATGCAAAGTCACAGGCAATAATTTATTTATTTCATATATACACAATAAAAAAAGAAATGAAATCATGTTCTTATGATGCATTCATTTCTTTTCCTACCACCAGTTTAAGACGTGGCAATTTTGCGATAAACAAGCGAGAAACTCAGAGAAATCCTTTTTTAAATAATTAATTTATCATTTCCTTTACAATATTGTTAGTAGCAGTGTCATTCCAGAGCAAGTTACTCCCAAACCATTCTGTTATTACATAGTCTGATATTTGTAATATGCCTTTTTACATTATTTAGCTTTGACAATGGGCTTAAATTTATTACCAGATATAATATATTGCCCTATAAAAGAGTTGCTTATTCTATGGAGACGAGTTGCAAGTACAACTAAGTCATGATTATCTCTAGTATTCATATTATGTATATCACTTTTTTTCTGGAACTTATCCATATTCTTATGTAGGTATAACAAATTTTCATATACATATTGCGAAGCTACAGTAAGAATTTTAATTTCTTTGAACCTGTGATGCAGTGCATTTACTAGTACATGTGCCCACGTTGCAAATCTTGTGTCTTTCTGGACTATTGTAAAGAACATTATTGTATGTGTAAGTCAAACCTTTATGAAAAAGGTAGGTAAACTAGCAATGTAAGTTTATATATGGCTCTAACAGCGCGGTTCTGTAGCACCAATATGGTATTAATGTCAATGCAGAGAAATCTATCAGTTTGGTTGGCTCATTTGTGGTAATAGGTCTGCTAATATTATGTTAGGACATAATATTTATAGGAAAATACCACCTATAAAATATGTGATGGTACATAGAATGAATGGCATCATTGATAAGGAGCTTGCGTTTTTGCTTTCAGACTCGTGGCTTGTTAGATTTGACTCGCAATGATGATTCAATTGGATCTGCTTCTCATAATATTGTGGCTAGTGATTGGGCTCAAGTGGAAATCATCAACTTGGTAAATGATGGCACTGGGCTTGGATTTGGTAATTATTATAAATACTATATTCCTTGTTATTTGTTGCTATTAATTTATCATAATAAACTGCTGCAAGTATATTTTAGGTATAGAAGTAATAAAAATCTTGAATCATTATTGATTCAATTATATAATATAATCTATGTAATATATAAGCAAAATACGCGCATTACAGAGTTCAACTGTATGAGTAATTAATCTTTAGTGTTTTGACCAAAACAATACAAACATATAAGTCTGGACCCCATATCTCTTGTGATAATTAAGGTGATATATGCAACTAAATTGTAAAAGAGATTCGCGAGACCTAAAAGTATTTAATATAAATGTTTATTTTCATTTTCAAGCGTCATGCAATGCATTACAATTGCTTACAATCGATACAAAGCACGCAACGATACCCGCTCTTAGAGTAGGCTCTCTAATGCTGCAGACATATTTTATTTTCCGTATATGAATCTCTAAATTGTTGTAAATAGTTCTAATTATATTTTTTATGCAGGAATTATTGGCGCACGAACGAGTGGCGTGATTGTAAAGACTATATTGGCTGGTGGCGTCGCCGATCGTGATGGACGCCTTAAATCAGGAGATCATATTTTGCAAATTGGTGATGTAAGTTAATAGAGAGATGATAATTCTTTAAAACAATCTTATACAAACATGTTTTGTGTACTTATTACACAATAATATGTTCATTTAATACTGTATACATTTTTCGATAGTCTTATCCATTACTTGCTGTACGTGCCCAGCGTCGTCTAGGCATTGTACTGACATTCCCCTAGAGTTTCCATTGCGTTTTTATTTTACCCCGTATTTACCACATTCCGGCGATTCATTTTTATTATAGTACCCCGCGCGCGGTTCCATCGTTATAGCTTCCGTCTCCGTGGGAAATTCATAATGAAATATAGCTTATGCCACTCTTATATAACATAGATTTCTAATGGAGCCAAACAAACGATCAAATCTTTCCTCTAGAATATTAATTTTGAGATAAATACCCGTACCGTTTCAACTATACAATTATTAAGTAAAGTAATAGTTACATTTATATGTAGTACTAATATTAACAAAAGTTGTGGTATATTATCAGGCGCATTTGATGGAGATGGGCTCGGAGCAGGTGGCGGGCGTGCTTCGCGCGTCGGGTTCCCGTGTGCGATTGGTAGTGGCGCGAGCTGCCGACCCTACCGCAGTCCCCCACCCCTCACACCCCGCACCCGTTGTACCCGCAAGGTATGTCATACTCAAAGCCGAAATAATAAGCTACCTACTGGACTGTGAAAGTGTCTTCATACCAGATTTATGTATCGTTTATGGTTTATAGTGTTCGTGAGCGCGAGTAAGGTCGTTAGACCACATATAAAGATTTTTCTAGTTGGTCTGTCAGGAGATGGCGGCTAAAGCTGTACATCCACTGCATAAAAGTGCTTATGCAGATTATGTACAGCTTTACGAAAAAAAAGAGACAGAATGCATGTGACCTGTCTGTGCATGTTGGTCTCGTTAGTATTGGGTAGATGTACTCTAACCCTATACATATATATTAAAAAAAACATTCTTAGTGTTCAAGAAGACCCTAAAGGTGGCAAAGTCTATTTCTTATTTCACATAATTATCTTATCCGCTTTTTAAGTAGATACCATACAAAAAAAATGCTGTCTCATTGTGAAACGCATATTAAATTTATATGTATACGTTTGTGAGATTAGTTCGCTTCTAGTTGTATATTTGTTGTATACAACTAGAAGCGAACTCACCCATAACGAATTACCGGCTGTCGTAGTGACATAAACATATTTGTTTACATTATTTGATACTGACGTTGTAAACCTATCTTTTGCTGACTGTACATTTATTCTGAGAAAATGTTAAGAAATATATTTTTCTATTGCAGGTTACTCTCCGACCCAGAAGCTCTAGACCGCTATCTGCTAGAAGCCGGTTTCGAGCAAGTGTTCCACACTCAGCCTGCGCCCGTACCTCACAACCTGAACAGTTCCCGGTTTGTCTTCGACCGGTCCATCACGCCGCCTCCAGAAACTGACGCTGAATCTCCCGAAGTTGATAGGTTTACTGTGCAACTGAAGAAAGATGAAAATGGACTTGGTATTACAATAGCAGGTCGGTATTTGCGTTAATGTAAATATTAATTAAAATTGTAGAAATGAGAATTATTTGTACAAATACACACAGATAGTTTAGGTACCTATAAGTAGCACTTAAACCTGGTATACCATGATTATAGATGATATTATAACAATCGGGATCAACCGCGTAACTTGCACTCCGAGGTACGGAGGGTATCCCTTCAATAAAAGTTTTCTATTCTATTCTTTTCCAGGATATGTGTGCGAGAAAGAAGAACTTTCTGGAATATTCGTGAAATCAGTGACGGCCGGCAGCGCTGCCGCTTTAAGTGGTAAAGTGCGGGTAAACGACCGCATAGTGGCTGTAGACGGAGTTTCGTTAGCCGGCAAGTCCAACCAGCGGGCAGTCGACGCGCTCAAACAGAGCGGGAACATTGTTACACTACAGCTAGAAAGGTAGGTTAAGCTGTGTGTAAAAATACGTAGGTAAATTTGGAGTTTAGGAATCTAGTGATATGGACTTGGTGTCGTCGAGTTAGTTTTGTCGTCATATACAAACACTTAGCTAAGTGAGGAAAAACAGATAAAACAAATAAAACTGTCTGCATAAACCTTAGATGGGGTACTTGTTGGTCGACGATCTTGACGATCTGCTCATGGTAGAAAATAGCATATCGCATAAGTTCACTCGATAAGGACGTAAGGAAGAAAAGGAATGAACGTGAATGTAAAGAAAATCAATATGGATGGATGTAGAGAAATTAATTATTATTATCTAGTAATAAAATGTCAAATAATGAAAGGATAAAAAAGTGGAACACGTGAATGAATTTCTATATTTGTGTAGTATAGCTATTCTTTTAGCTGTGTAGTGTACTACACAAATACACAAATTCATTAAATATCGAATGACTGTAAACGTAGACGCCGGAAGAGCGCGCCCCAAGCGTAAATATGTCGACCAGATTGGCGACGTGTTAAGAAAATACCTATAACCGGCGAGCATGCGGAATATGAAAGAAGGGAAAAAGGCGTACCAGGATCGAGACAGGTGGCGTTCCTTTGTCTCTGCCTACCTGATATGTTATATTTAAATGTATATTTTTTTTAAATTTCAGATACCTTCGCGGTCCTAAATATGAGCAACTACAGCAGGCAATAGCGGCAGGCGAGTCCGCGGCAGCCGTAGCTCCCGCACACAACCCCTTCCTTCACATGCACCGACCTGACTCCGGCACGTCGCCCGAACACGACATACAGATGACGCACCTGCAGAACACGTAAGTATAAACACGTGATTTGTAAATCTGTACATTCCGCCTACGTTTCTTTTATATACAGGTTACAAAGAGGTTGATAAATTTTGACGACTGGTTAGCAGTCACAAAGGCTGAATCGTTTGGGCATTAGGGGCTTTATCTAAGATTCAGGCTCGGATCCTGCCGAATTACAAAATTTCTTAATCTCTATTTTCTAAAGTTAGAATTCGTTTCCTATTGTTCCTAACAATAAGAAACGATTTATTAATATTAAAAATCATTAACCTAATCTAACCATTAAAAAATAAGGTGTTTATGTTACTCCGAAAAAGTACGCAAAGTCCTAAAACTATTTCATTTCTGAATTTCTCCAGCAGCATTGAGCCAGTGGAAGAGGAAATACCAAGCGTATCCCCAGCGCCCTCCGTTCGCGTGCAGCCATCATTTGAGATGCCGCGGACACAGGAACAGAAGGACGCTATCAAGAGAAAGTGGCAGGCTATATTGGGTAAGGAATCATTCATATTGTTGCAAGAAAACTAAGTTTTTTATACTTTTCAGGTACAAAAAGTGTTTTGTTATGTGTCTTGTTTTTGTTTCAGGCGAAGACGTGGAGATAGTGGTGGGCGTGGTGGTGCGTGGAGGAGGCGGCTTGGGCATATCGCTGGAGGGCACGGTGGACGTGGAGGGGGGGCGCGAGGTGCGGCCGCACCACTACGTGCGCTCCGTGCTGCCCGAGGGACCCGTGGGCCGCGCCAACGTGCACCGCCCCGGAGACGAGCTGCTCGGTGAGACACTGTCACTCTCTTACATCTCGCTGGAGGGCACGGTGGACGTGGAGGGACCCGTGGGCCGCGCCAACGTGCACCGCCCCGGAGACGAGCTGCTCGGTGAGACACTGTCACTCTCTTACATCTCGCTGGAGGGCACGGTGGACGTGGAGGGACCCGTGGGCCGCGCCAACGTGCACCGCCCCGGAGACGAGCTGCTCGGTGAGACACTGTCACTCTCTTACATCTCGCTGGAGGGCACGGTGGACGTGGAGGGACCCGTGGGCCGCGCCAACGTGCACCGCCCCGGAGACGAGCTGCTCGGTGAGACACTGTCACTCTCTTACATCTCGCTGGAGGGCACGGTGGACGTGGAGGGACCCGTGGGCCGCGCCAACGTGCACCGCCCCGGAGACGAGCTGCTCGGTGAGACACTGTCACTCTCTTACATCTCGCTGGAGGGCACGGTGGACGTGGAGGGACCCGTGGGCCGCGCCAACGTGCACCGCCCCGGAGACGAGCTGCTCGGTGAGACACTGTCACTCTCTTACATCTCGCTGGAGGGCACGGTGGACGTGGAGGGACCCGTGGGCCGCGCCAACGTGCACCGCCCCGGAGACGAGCTGCTCGGTGAGACACTGTCACTCTCTTACATCTCGCTGGAGGGCACGGTGGACGTGGAGGGACCCGTGGGCCGCGCCAACGTGCACCGCCCCGGAGACGAGCTGCTCGGTGAGACACTGTCACTCTCTTACATCTCGCTGGAGGGCACGGTGGACGTGGAGGGACCCGTGGGCCGCGCCAACGTGCACCGCCCCGGAGACGAGCTGCTCGGTGAGACACTGTCACTCTCTTACATCTCGCTGGAGGGCACGGTGGACGTGGAGGGACCCGTGGGCCGCGCCAACGTGCACCGCCCCGGAGACGAGCTGCTCGGTGAGACACTGTCACTCTCTTACATCTCGCTGGAGGGCACGGTGGACGTGGAGGGACCCGTGGGCCGCGCCAACGTGCACCGCCCCGGAGACGAGCTGCTCGGTGAGACACTGTCACTCTCTTACATCTCGCTGGAGGGCACGGTGGACGTGGAGGGACCCGTGGGCCGCGCCAACGTGCACCGCCCCGGAGACGAGCTGCTCGGTGAGACACTGTCACTCTCTTACATCTTGCTGAAGTGCACTACACAACATTAGTCCTACAACCAGGATAGAAAAAAAATCACGGCTTCCTCTTCGTCACCATTTGGGACCCTTTTGGCGGTGCCCGTGGACTCGCCAGGATGATCGAAGCCCTTAGAAATCCAATTGAGGGGACGCTCGGAGCACCAAGACTCACTCCTCATGGCCCGACCTTTAGGAGAGCAGGGTCTATGTTCGCCACTTCCTAAGGCCGATATGTCCTGGAAATACAGGTACAAATGCCTGCATTTGGACCTTCTTGTGGAAATATTCTAGCCAGTATGATTACAACAGGGACTTGGATGAGTGGCCCGTCTCACACTCTTATTCATTCATACAGTGATTAGACCTTACTTTTTTTTTTTAAGTGTGTGTTACTTGAAAATTTTCACAGAAGAGATTTCCCTTGAAACCCTACGACAGGATGTTGATGTCGTTTTTTCTGATTCTAGGAAGGCGTTATATTTATTTCTCCCACTTTTACCTTCTTGATTTGTCTTCTATATTATTATCATACAGTTTAGCCACCAGGACAAATGCTATTGGTCAGGAGCATTATAGTTAAATATTATTAGCTAACGTCAAAACTAAATTTATTATTACTGCTGCTATTTATGATATATGTTTTTTAGATTGCTACAACCATATTAAACATTATATGGGTCATATTAGGTTTCATATGGTGGTAGCAATTGCCGTTACATAATAAAAATTCAATGCGATTGCTGGTTCCAGTTTCGATATTCAAAAAATAACTTTAATCATCCTTGATTCCAGAGGTCAACGGTCATCGTCTTTTAGGGATGAACCACTTGGAAGTGGTGTCTATACTAAAGGAGTTGTCAAGCGAGGTGTGCATGGTGTGCGCCCGCCCGCGCCCCGCTCCCCCTCTCGACCTGGCCCCGCCCTCCGCCACGCTTGTCAAGGTATGATGAATAAGAATTACGAGATAGACAAGGAGACAACTTATAAGCAAATGATAATTTAGTAATCAAAGCTGAGCAATATAAATTCAAATTTATTGTGTAAGAGCAAAGTTGTATTTTTTTTCATTATTTAACATAGTAAAACTTCTATTTGTTGTAATAAATAGCGAGGGAGGTGTATGGCAAACTATATAGGTCTAAAAATAAAATAATTCACCTTTTAAAACCATTACTTACGGTCATTCACAATAATTTCAGGCGAAGTCCGATGGCAGTTTAGCTGGCGCGGGCGCAGAAGAAGGCGGCTCATTGTCTGCGGGCGGGAAGGTGCGTTCGCGCAGTCTCGAGCCTCTCACCGGATTGGCTATGTGGTCCTCAGAGCCACAGATTATAGGTATTTACCGTTGATATTTCATAACTAGCTGACCCGATAGACATTTTCCTGTCTTAACTAAAACTAAATGTGGCGTGATACCTCTCAACCATGATGTGTTCTAAAAGCAGCACGCATTCCATGTTATGTAAAACTTTTTAAATGTTATTTACATTAAAAAAGTCAATATTTTCAAGAGCGTTACGGTTACGTTAGAACATTTAATATGGTGATTAAGCATTAAGTTTCCGTGCAATTCTCTATTTATTTCTTTCAAAAGAATCTTCTACTGATAGTATAAAACACAAAAAATAAAGAATTAGCGAAATCGGTCGAAACCAAGAAAAATATGGACTATTTTTTATATTATATAGATGTATGTATAAATTAAGACTTGATTAGAATTATCTCGGAAAATGTTTTCGTGCAATCTGAAACCAAAACCAAAGTCATAGATCATGCCACATTGAACCATGTGGCATGATCTATGAAGTGGGATGTATTTAATTTTGATTTTAATTTTTTTTAGCTATTGTCATTTTCTCAGTATTATAGTATCACCGACGTTATAATTCACACGAACGTTTCTTTGTCAAATTACAAATTATTTATTATTTTTTTGCGTTACTTTCAGAACTAGTTAAAGGTGAACGCGGCTTAGGTTTTTCGATCCTAGACTATCAAGACCCGTTGCGTCCCTCCCACACGTTGGTGGTGATTCGTTCTTTGGTGCCGGGCGGAGTGGCGCAGCAAGACGGACGTCTTATACCGGGCGATCGATTGCTGTTTGTTAATGATCAGGTACTCTATACTAATATTATAAAGTGACTTTTGCATTTTCGTTTTTAATTAATAAAATTAAACACTACAGGATCGATGTCAACAAATCTATCATCGCAAGCTTCACAACAAATTTCATAGCCGTCATTCCAATAGTGATAATGGCTTTTACTTCACAGAACTTAGAAGACGCATCTCTGGAGCAGGCGGTGGCCGCGCTGAAAGGGGCTGCTCGAGGTGTCGTCCGCATCGGAGTGGCCAAACCCTTACCGTTAGCTGACGCCCCGCCCCCGCTACCCACCTCTCCCCACCCCGCACACGCCTCCAACGACCACTAAGGGTAGTATCACGACTACTACAAACAAACAAAAACTTCCAATAACCTGCCAAAAATACCGTTAGCTGACTGTCGCCTTTATTTTTTATCTCAAATGAAATAACACACGTTGCTACGCATATTAATTCCATACGCAAAAGTATTTACATTCTTTCCATAAGTATTTATAGTATAGTATAATATATTATGTGATAAACCAAACCACACAGTGCACAGAGTGTGACTGGCTTGGGGATTGACTATTTTGAACCACATTTTTCGAGTACGACGGCGGTGGTCGAGCTCGAGAGACATATAATTAATTATTAAATATTATTTCTTACAAATGCGGTGTTCTGAACATACATATCGATCTAGTAAAAGATACGCCTGATGTCTTTATTACAGTATGAATAAGAAATGATGGCAGCTACTTTATTAGTGTTTTAGTATTATTCTATATTAAGTTTGACAAAAATATTACTTGACGGTACTGAGCAAAAACCGACGTAATGAGGGAAAATCGAATTTAAACAAATTTTAGAACATTTTTTTTATAAACGTTTGCATTCATTCGATGTTATTACCTGTTTAGTGTTATTATCTCCTTTCGTTGGATTTGCTATAGTCGAACTTATTATTATAGTTATATTATTGTAAGATGATATATAGACCATTTACTTAATTTTAAATGTAGTTATGTACTTATTGTGTTTTTTTTTTAATTTAGCTGGTAGTTAATAGGCTATTGTTATGTATTCGAATTAACCATTCTTTTATTGGTATTATACTTGTAGTTCGGTTACTGGAATTTCTATATTTTTGATTCTATATTTGTAAAGGGGATACGATTTAATTTGTAATGAGCTGTAATGCACTATTCCGCATCTTCTTCAATATTTTAATCTTTGAAATTCGAATATTTTGGTGAGTTACACAGTAATTAAAGTTTGCCTTTTGGCGTAATATTAAAAACTTACTAAATTTAAAAGTTATTTTAAATTCATATGTCTATGATTGAAGTACTTAATTTTTATAATAACTTAAGACAATAACAATATTTATCAAAATAAATGACAAAACACTGCTGGATTTCTATTTTCAGTATAAATTTACTGTGAAGGCTGTGACAGATGATTCCATAGTATTTGTTATTCTTTTGAATTTGGTATTCAATGATAATCTATAATGTAGCAGTATTTTTTATCATTCCATTAATCATGTATTTCTCATTACACCTTCAATTTCGATTATGATCTAAATTACATGAATCACGATACTATCTAATCGCATTTTACACTAATTTAATCTATAGAGATTAAATTAGTCTACGGTCGGTAGAGTACTATGTATAGACATAGACGGTGGTACTAAAAAGACTATTTTCCTTATCGTAATACGAGTATATTTTCCTTGTCGTGATACTGTATGAGTAGCATGATGTTATTCATATTTATTATGCATACTTCTACCATTATCTATCTAATGATTATCTTTTTTATTATGTCATTGACATGTTTATCTAAAATGATGACACATTGTAAGTTTCGCCTTAACAATTATTAGTGTTGACGTAATTCGAAAATAGCCAAAATACGTTATTATATGCAAGTTGTGCTTAAAATCACTGTCCGGATGGGCAGTGATTTTAAGCACAACGCTGACTGGATGTTTCTTAAATTTATAATTCTCGAGCTTAGAGCATAAGGTTGGAAGTAGCATTATATGTCAGTAACATTCGTCGTATGTGTCTTTATTGTGAACTGGAACTTACGATGCTTCTGACGTATAATATTATAGTACATCCATCCTTATGTGTCTGACGTCTAGAATTCTTCTTAATTACCCCTTTTATTGAAACTATATGCCAATTGTTCTGAAACGTAAGGAATTGTTATAGGTAGCTGTAGTAAAATATTCCGAAACAATTTATGAAAGAAATATCTAAAGATAAAATTTTAAAAGATAGCACTGGCTTTATTATATTGTCAACTTGTTTTCAAAAAGAAATAACATGACTGTAATTGATCTATAATGTCATAGTAAATTTAAAATAAGTTATTCTATTAGATAGGTAGGTTCTTTATTCAATTAAACACTTAATGAATTTAAATATATTATAGATATTATTAAACATATAAAATTATTATCTAATTTACTTTTTTTCAATATTTAGATAAATGTTCTGGACTGAAGGCATAGTTAATGGCATGGACTACTCTATTATTTTTATCTGAAGATTGAAAAAAAATAAAACATGTTTTAAATTTGTTATTATTTCCTTTATGCATTATATTGTAGTCCATTCCAATTATTTTAAAATTTAGTCATATTTTATGAATATATAAGTGATATAAATGTTACATGTTTTTTAATTATCCTACTGTTATAATACTAAATGATACACATTTTTATCGTTTTGCAGCATCACAACGGGGGAAGTAAGTAAGTGCTGACGCGTGGTTACCGCTTTTTCAATATCATATTTTTAGACGGACGTAAATTAATTATTATATTATTATGTCCGCCTCTGCCACAAAGCTTGTGCTACTTCACCGGGCACAAAGGCGAGCAGTGCTTTCTAGCCTTAACCTTTTCCCATTTAAATGGTTTAAAAACTACAAACTAAGCAACCTGCGCAAGAGGGCGCCCTGTGACTTAAGATTTCAAGGAAATTTTCTGTCAACTGTCGCTCTACTTGCTAACGATTTATTTACACTAAATATATGCGTAAAACTAATGCAAATAAAAGCCAAATCAGTTTTTCAAACAATTGTATTTTCGTAACAAAAATAAACCTATTTACACCTTTGCATAAGTACTACATTATCAATCATATTGATGCCGATGCACTAGGCCTAGTTGAGCAATGACAAATTAAATAATTTATTTACATACTTTGTATTCCCTTTTCCTAACACTAACTTATTTATTTAATCTTTGTAAAAATCTTCTATGATATCTTTGTACTTTTCATAGACTACGTTCCTCTTGATTTTCAGCGTGGGTCCTGTAATGAAATGAGAAATTAGTATATTGTAAACTAACCATATTTTTATTAAGGCTTTGTTATAAGGCGTTAATGTCTCCATTGAACACTACATGCAAAGCCATCCGCGCAGTCAGCGCCCCCTGTGGGCTTAGACATTGACTCAAGACTGTCTGACGGGGCTAGTGCCGTAGCGAACACTAAACGGGTCCCCTATCGAAACTTGTTAGAACTCTACCAGATACTTTCGCAGCTCATATCGTTCCAATCTGCAATAGGCGTATAGTGGGATGACTGGGAATTATGTGCAACAGTCTCTTTACCGTTCGCAGGTCTCTGACCCACCGGGTCTATGAGGGTATCCGATGTAATCTTTTATTTGTAGTAAAATTTGTGTAGTTAAAGTTGACTCACCTAATTCTCCAGAAGGCAACGAGAAGTCGTTGGGTAAAATCTCGAATTTCTGAATCTTCTGTGCGTTAGATATGGCGTTCTTATTGGCGCGTTTGATGCCATCTTCGATTGCCTTGTAAACCTACAACATTAAACATGTCATTATATTTTAAGTAACTATTATTTTTGATAGAAGTAATACATACTTAATATATATATGATATAGATATCATGTGAATATTTCCACTCTTTAAAACGATTGCACCAGCAAGGTCGTTTGATCATTGTTGTGTACTATTAGCATAGCTAACTTTTGATTGATATATTGGTAACAAAAGTATTATAAGTGTATCTATTTAATAAGTATTTCTTACCGCAGGTTCCTTGTTTTTGACGATTGCGCTAATAGTAGTGGCTTGCGACCCGAGGCTCTGCACCCATTTCCTCGTTTCGGTGTCCAACGCGTCTAAAGCCTCACCCGTTTCCATATCAACCTTAGCCTGTTAATATCGAAAACGGTGACATCAAAATAAGTCAGTCATTCACTAGAACATGTGTTTATCAAAAGTTTTGGTCAGTGACACGACGTACGCTCGTATGTAAGCTGCACGATTGGGGAATCACCTTTATCTAACATAATAACTATACTGAATTACATTATTTATATTTAGTAGTCGTTTTGGTGAGTGAGTTTTTATATTTTATTTGAGATATTATTATTAATATATTATCTTTGACTTGTCTTGTCAGTAATTAAGTAGTAAGTTAAATTAAGACTATTTAAATGGATTCCTTTTGTGGATTCCCAGCGTTTATTGCCAGTCCTTCTCAGAGTTGGTTAAAATAAAAAAATAGACCCATCGTAAGGTTTATTAATATGACTGCACTAAAATATAAATAATATTGGCACGACATCTATATTGTATGTAGGTGCGACCATTGGACTAAGAGCTGACAACGGAAAAGGCAAGGTAATTTGATCATTCATAAAAATGATTTATCAGCTTACCTGGAGCATTCTAAGCATAAAGACGTCGACCTGGCAGGATTCGCGTGGTGGAAAAAAAGAAAAAAAAAAGATAATGTGATCAGGATTACTTTTTATGCCAAATGGTTTGCCTACCTCCCCAAAGTACACAAAAAAAATCTGGCGTCATTTGGTTGGTGGAAAGGTATCGCGAGGCTTAAATAAAGTGAGGAAAAAAAAAATTTTTAGGTAATAAGACGAAGCCTTGCTTTTTTTTTTGCTTAAGGTTTATTATTCCCAGAGGCTAGGAAAAAAAAACCGGCCAAGTGCGAGTCGGACTCGCGCACGAAGGGTTCCGTATCAGTTACAAGCGCGTACCTATTTTTGATATCAAGAATAAAAAAAGCGAGAGCATGTTTATGAAATTAAATGTTATTTTATATTTTTATATTCGAGTTGATTGAATGAAAGGTAAATTGCGGTTTACGATTTATGGCGTATCAAATTACCTTGCCGTTTCGGTTGTCAGCTCATATTTAAACTACATAATGGAAAACTATGTTCATCCATATTCTGGCAAGAAATTGTTTATTATTGGATAGTTTAACGTGTATATAATAATTTAAAAATATTTTGAATTGCATTAAATAAGAATCTTACCTTCAACGTAAGCAGTATGGCTAGGAATTTGCGCTTATCACCAATGAGGACAGCGTAGCCGATGTGTGGTAGTTCAGCCTGTACTGTTTGTTCTATCAGCACCGGCGCTATGTTCTCTCCGCCCGCGGTGATTAAGAGCTCCTGAAAAATATCATTTGAGGGGAATTATTATTTAAAATTTATTACGCTCTGACTGTTCCGTTATTTTGAAAACGTTTACGATTTGACTACATATTTACTAGACAAGCCAAAACGTGGGAGCTATTATGTACCAACTAGATTCCTGCGTGCGGTTTCCCCGCGTAATTCCTGTTCCCGTGGGAACTTCATAAAATAAATATAGCCTTACTCGAAAATAATTTTTTAAATTGGAGTTTAGCGCGTTCAAGCAAACAAACAAACTCGTCAATAAAAATGTTTTAGAAATGCATGCTATAAAAAAAACTTTATTTAACAATAATAATACCATAAAGACAAAAAGTCTTTATTAATGTACCCGTACAATAATAAAGATTATTTTAAAGAATGACTTCCATAACATCCATTACATCAAAATATAAATATGAGTAGGTATACTTAATCCAACGATTTATTATACCTACTCATAATTATATATTTTTTAAATTACGTATTGTTTTAATCATAATATTGTAATCACCTTTATTCTGCCAGTGATATAAAGCAGGTTGTTACTATCAGCTCTGCCGACATCTCCCGAGTGTAACCACCCTTCCTCATCTATCGCCTCTTTGGTCTTAGCCTCGTCGTTGAGGTATCCCATGAAAATGTGTCTGCCTCTCATCATGATCTCACCAGGACCATTGGGACTCTCGGATCCACCGAACTTGGTTTCCGTACCATCTAGCATTTCACCTGAAGAGTCCACTGAGAATCTGAAAATCATTAAGATTATAGGGTTTAGTACCTACCATCATTTTATTGGATCCAGCTACTTAAAGGGATTTTTGGTTCGGTTTTGGAGTTATTATGGGAGGACAATTTTTTTGTAGAAGCCGTCTCAAAACCCATATTCACCTGATATGGACAATTTGGAATGTAAAATAAGATTATGCCAGCTCTTTGATGAGCTTAAATGTCTTAGAGACAGTCCAAGCACAACTTAAATAATTGTTATGTTAGCCACTTGAAAATCAGTCAAGTGTTAATTAAGTTTTCTAGTTAATATTAATTTAGTTTAGTTAGCGGTTAGGGCGCTAACCGCTAACTAAATTAATATTCTCTAAACTTTTGACTGGGATTTTAATCCCTAACCAGCGGGCAAGGGGTAAAATATCGTGAACCTTCTAGCTTTAAAAGCTAGAAGGTACACGATATTTTGATATCAGGGTATCTACTGCGTAGTGTTCTATGAAGATAAGCGAGAAATAAGGCACAATACTCACTTGGGATATATACTAACTGTGTGTGCGCCTGAAGCCTCACTCATACCAAAGGCATCAACTAAAGGTATGTCCAGAGATAGGAAGAATCTCTTCACATCAGCTGACAGTGGCGCAGCAGCGGTGACAAAGGTTTCGCACTTATCCAGACCCAACGAATCGCGAACCTTGCTGAACACTAACATCTTAGCTATCTTGTACCCGAACGCTGAACCCTCTACCCTGGAATGAGGAAATGCAAATTCAAGATGATTTATGCTACCATCTAGTGTATTATGAGGAGTATTTTTTTTTTATAGAAGATGGAGGCAAACGAGCAATTGGGTCACCTGATGGTAAGTGATCACCGCCGCCCATGTACACTCGCAACACCGGAGGAGTCGCAAGTGCATTGCCGGCCTTTAGGTGTATGGCTACGTCCGCACAGACAGGCGGCTTGCTTAGCGCCTAGAGCCTAGCGAGTCACCTAGCGAGTAGCTTAGTAAAACGAACGTTCTAGAATGATCGCGACCGGCCGCACTGCGCGCTTGGTGCCTAGCTAGTCGCTTAGCGTGTATCGAAGTAAACAAACGTGTTGGTTTTTTGTCACAAGGCGCGAGGCATTTTAACACAATAATGGATGAATTATTAATTGCATCAGTTTTTAAAAGAGAACCTCTATGGAATCCGGGTAGTTAACTCCATAAAAATGCTGTTATCTTAAAAAACTATGGGAAGAGGTAGCAGTCGAAGTAAAAAAAGATGGTAAGTACAAAAAAGTTATTTATTTATTTATGTGATATTTTTTGTACAATGAGAAGTTAATGCTGTGAATGAATATTATGGCGTTGAATTATATTTTCTGGCAACGAGTTATTCTGCCAGGTAATCGATCCGATTCCGTTGAAATAATTCAACAAAATATCTCTAGTTTGTGTATGCACTGTTTGAAAATCTATATTGAGTCCTGGTGGATATTGGTGGATTAGTAATAGTAGAATTTATGCCCTGTTGAAACGTAGATCGATCTTCCGTCATAACAAAGTTGTGTAGAATGCATACAGCTTTCGTAATTGAAATAGCAGTATTGACCTTAGCTTCCTTTGCTTTCTGCAAAATCCTCCATTTTGCTGCCATTATACCAAAACAGCACTACACTTCTGCGAGCTCTTGAGAGTCGGTAGTTGTAAATAGTTTTTGTGTTCTCAATATTTCTTAATCCAATGAATGGGGGTAATCCCCCTAAAGATATAAAATTAATTATTAAATTAATTTTAACTAAAGAATTTATATTAATAATAAAAAGTTGATTAATGAAAAAGGCGTCATCAAATAATTCATTAGTGGATAACCACCATCACCAACTAAGACAAATGGTATTTTAACATTTGTATTAGGAATTTCTTTCTCCGATGGAATATTGAGGCCATTAGTTTCTAACATGTAAAACAAAGATGAAGTTCTAAAATTTCCACTTATAAAATAATTTTACAATCCGCAACAACTACAGCTTGTAGTAAAATTGAAAAATATTACTTGTAATTATGGTACAAAGACCCACTATTACATGGACACTGTACCCTTTTATGTTTCCCATCAATTGCACCAATACATTTGGGGAAATTCCACTTGTTATAGTACTTATCAGCAATTTCATACCATTTCTCCGTCGTTGGAATTGGCATGTATTCGTCTTTCAGTGTACTCCACAAAATATTGCTTGTCTCGCTTACAATCTCAGAAACTGTAGTGCGACCTAAGCGGAAATTAAATATAGGATTCTCCAGTAGCCAAATATCTGAAAAAAAAAATGTATTTAATACATGAACAACATATTAACTGCTGGTTTTTGTTTCAGTCAAAACAGTAAAAGCAAGATGGAAACATCTGTGAGCGTATTTTTTTAAAGAATGTGGAAAAATTGATAAGCCAAGCAGCGGAGACAGCGCTGATAAAATATGTAAAAGTACGTGGCAGTATTATGATCAATTACTATTTTTAAAGAGCAAGAAGAACCAGAGCGAGAGCCCCGCGAGAGATTCAAACTTAAGTACAGATAATGGTTATAATTATTCTATTACAACCGATACAACATTAGAGGAGCTGCAGAATCCAGGTTCTGTGCAGACTAATTAATTATACTTCAGAAACAATTACAAGTGATATTCTAGGATCTCAAAGTTATAGTCAAACATCACAAAGAAAGAAAATTCGTATGAACAGAACCGAAAACAATGATCAACTTTTAGAAATAGAAAAGAAGAATCTTGAGATTCTCGAGAGGGAAAGTATCAAAGAACAAAGCGATGATTTACTGTTTTTTGAGAGTCTTTTGCCTTATTTGGAAAATATTCCACTAAGGCGTAAACTAAGGTTAAGATCGAAGATTCAAGAATTAATTTTGGTTGAAATTGAAGCTGTAGAAAATAACATTCAACAATCGGTACCATCAGTGATGAATATTCCTGTACCAATATAAATACTCAACAATCAGTCTATGAATTGGTCCAGAATTCATCTGAACAAAATTTAATTAATAATATACCCATGCAAATGGAGAACGATTCGGCTCTGATTCGTTACATAAACAATTACAAATAATAATATGAAGAATTGTTTTTTTCCATAGATCTTAAATTACTGTTTTTTAAGTTTTTAAAAAAAATAAAAATAATATGTAGGTATTTAGAGTTTCACTTACCTTAATGTAACGAATAGTCGTTCTTCGACTGATATGCTTTTTCTAAGATGAGTATCCAAATGAGTTAATTTTCCTTTAACTTTACTGAGAAGTAGATCAAATGTTTCTCTTGCCATACGCAAATATTCGTAAAATTTGTCGTCAAAATTACGCAACTGTTTATACAGAACATTAAACTCCCCATGACTTGACCGTGACTTATTTATGTCATGAACCCAACATGATGGATAAGGCCGTGAAATGGTACCTATATTTCAAATGTGAATTTTCTGTAAGTAGCAGTCTTAGAGCTATTTTTGAAAGTGACATCTCGTCAACGTGCCGACAAGCAAATGACCAAGGCACTTAGCGACCCACCTCGCAAACCACCTGTAGTGCGGCCACCGTGTTTCCTAGCAAGTAGCCAGAGCGCAAGCTACTAGGCTCTAGTCGCTAAGCAAGGCGCTTGTCTGTCCGGACGTAGCCTATAGGTTAGGCACAGTACAACATGGCTGTTTTGCAAGGAATTCTGATCGTAAATCTATCTATGGATGTGATAATGCAAAGGAAAAAACTAAAAACATTAGCTCATATAAAACGGGAATGAGAATGTAGTGAAGAGCTCTCAAAGCATTACATACTCGGTTCTACATTATATGTCGTGATTGCATAATAATAACAAGTTTTTAAGTGCGTGCGTGATACTATGCAATGACGGCAATATCTAAAAAAGTATACATAACAGATCTTCTAAAACTACACCAACAACATCGTAAACATAAGATTCTAAGATATGAACATACGTACATTACGGGCATGTAATATTAAATTAAGTACCTACCTAAGGTATATGTAGTAGGTAGTTTTGCGTAAATTGTTAGAGTACATAATCTATGATAGTAAGGAGTAGCAGTATTCTCCAGGATTGCAAAGGTATCTCATTCAATGAAAGCTACAGCATGCCTATTTCTAAAGAACACTACTAAGGAGACAAAATAAAGTGCAACTATCACTACTAATTACAATACAACATTAGTGCTACAGATTACAGAATCATTATAATCTTAATGATGCATGCTCTAGGTACTCTACGGGGCAAGCCTTACATACCAGAACTTGACCATTTCGCCTGTCGTGAGGTCTATCGGCATACTGTACATTCGGGCCGATAGTGAGCTGATTGAACAAAATTGAGACATAATTCTTTATTTTAGAACGAAATTGCTAAAATTTGTTTTCAAATAAAAGCAAATTTTATTAGACCGGATTTTTATGGGATGGATAGATTTTATTTTGTGTCGCAAAAGCGATGATTTTCTCGTCTTACTTTAGTCAGAAAATAAGGTTACGATATAGTCCCGGTTTCCTTCCAGATAGCGTTGGAGGAGCACCCGGGGATTATAGTAGATAGATCTCTTCGTGATATGAATAGTATAGTTACCATTGCTAATTGAAAGGTTAAGTCGCCGTCGTGGATGCAGAGGGAATTTAAAAAATTATAAGAGCCGCACTTACCCATTGATTCTCGCTTCGTGATACTTGAGGCCCTTGTCTTTAGCCCAAATCGCAATTTGCTTCTTAATGTACCCGCTGGTGGCGCCAACGGCCATGATCTTTTCGTACATCTTCTCCCATACTCTTGGCACCGCCAAGAATCTGAAGATAATTAGATAAGGATAAGTAAAATAATAATTAAGATAGACAGACGATGAATTATCGTCAGAGAACAAGAGACGATTATTGATAATTCCCGCGCGCTATTTCACCCGCTTTGCTCACGTTTCCAGGGTAACTTCCGGACTTATAATTTATTCTATACCTATACACTTTCTAAGGCACGGCACTGCCGTGCCATAGGTGGTCTATCTGCCGTGACGGCAGATAGACCACCTATGATGCCTTGGAAATGGTTATAATTCTGCGCCAATTGTTTACCTAAGTTTAGGAACCCACATAGAAACGTCGTGATGACAAGGCCATTTAGTAGGTAGGTACGGGAAGTAAACATTAACACTTCTTGTATAAGTATACCCTACACAAAACAAATATATTTAAATGTAATTTTTATGTTAATTTAAATTATTCCTCTATTACCGACATTTACATTGCCTTCTTCTTAATGACTCTGGGAAAATAATTCTAAAGAATAACTTTGGAATGTCCTAACAACATAAACAGTTTTTTTTTACACAAACATTAATAATAATTTGTATCTTTATTTCACTATTTACGTCAGCGTTTTATCAAGCAAGTCATCTTAACTTATCTCCAAGCAATTGATATAAGTACAAAGCAAAATTATGAAGGCAAGCCAGTTAATTACGTAAATTAGTAGTAAGGTAATTATTTGAACGGCGCCTCGACTGTATTGTATATCTATAGGTACATTACTAGAGTCGGTACTACACAGAATAAAAATAAAATAATAATGCATAATTATTATAAATGCGAATGTATAAGCGGTCGGATGGATGTTAGCAAGTCAATTACGCTAGCGCAGCTGCCGTTCAGCTAGCTAGCTTTAGATTAAAATTAGAGCCACAAACAAGTGACAAAAATTATACCCGGATTTTTCACTAAACTAACAATCAACTGTCTTCGCGTTTCAAATCATGTACCTACATCTATAATTACTCGAATAACGTTTGTCATTCGATTCTGAAAATGTTAATCACACCTTAATTGACACGATAATCAAATCTTATTTTAAACTAAATAAGATTTTTTACAGCTTATTAGATAACTCCGAAGATCCATCTTTAAGTGTTGAGTGGGTCGGGAACTATTTTCGTTGTTAATCTTTTAATTTGTAATAAACGGTATTAAAGCCTATTTTAATACAGTCAAGGTCCTAACATTTGGAATCACATCAATAATAGAGTAGAAAACCTCATGCATACCTCTACACCGCACACTTTCGCGGCCCTTGTAGCCCGGGTCCCCGTATATTTAATATTGCCAATACGATAGCCACCCCAGAATATCATATACTTAGACCATGGCAAACTATGTAGATATTTGTATCTAGGTATACTAATATTTTAAAGAGGAAATATTTGTATTACTTAATGTGAGTACAGTAATACCCCGGACTTACGCGATAGGTGGGGACCGCGGGATAGCCGTGTAAGTCGGAGTTCAACTTTCCCTATATACATAAATATAATGTTTGTGTAATCGGGACCAGAGTCTAAAAAAAACAATAGATCAAAAGAAACATGGTTAATAATACGTTAAATTATAATTGATCTTTACATTATTATACACCATAATCCTATCATGGTTTCTATCTAAGCGATAATACCGTGACGTATGAATTAAAATAGAAAGATTTTCACTTATTATTTGGTTCGATCTTTGCTAATTTCTTTTTTATTTTAGATTCAAAGTCCTCTTAAGGTTATAATGATTAGGTATATTTAGTTTACACTCCGAAAGACAGTGTTTTTCATTTCATGTTAGGTTAGTTTAGCAGTGAGCAGTTTAACTTGCAGTAAACCGAATGGCGTGTTCGGTTTACTGAAAGTTATGCGCGTGGTGATCAAAAATAAAAACCGCGTATCTCCGAATTCGCGTAAGTCGGGGTATTACTGTATGCTTGTTACAAATAAACTCAAAAATGAAAGTTACAACTATAGTATTTAATATGTTGTTGTCATATTGGATATTTATTTACCTGGTAGGTCTGACTTCCTTAAGAGTTTCCACGAGGCTTCCTTTGAGAGCGTCAGGCTTCGCGAAGAACACCGGGATCGCGTAAGACAATGTTGCATAGATGTCCACTACCTGATCAAAATAGATTTATGTACTTTTATTTAACATTACCGCACAAATATAGAACAAATAGTTAAATAATAAATGTTCTTGTCACAGTTTTTTACCTATAATACTCCATTCGTAAAATTGAGAAAAATATAAACTACAATGACTTCATATTTTTCTCAATTTTACGAATGGAGTATGACATTAAACGGTTAAGAATATAAATATTTTGGAGCAACTTGAATTGTATGGACCTATCAATTTTAAATATAGGTAGGTAGGTACAGAAAATATAATATAATTGTGTAAACATTTGCTCTTCGTGGGATAATATCCACGGGATCAAATTAAAGTGATCAGCGTTTGTAGCGAAGCATAAAATAGTTACATAAAAACATAACAATATAATTAGGTAGGAATATGATTTAGAGATTGTAAATAAATAACCTTAGGAAATCCATTTTTTTTCCAGTAAATTTATTTTAGAGGTTCAGTTTGTAATCCGTTGCTGGTCATGATGCAGATTTATATACTCTACATTACAAGGAGATTTATTAAAGTCTAACGGAAAATGTTATATGTTTGACTGACCCCACATTGGGCGTGCGTGTTTCTCGAGTGTGTGTCAGATGCGGACAACGGTAGGTGACGGAGTCGGGAGCTCAGCACCCGCATCGGCGCCGTTCACACGTTCGCCCAATATGGGGCCAGAATTACAAATGGTCTCTGACACGAAAAGTAAAGAGAGTCTTAGGCGAGTAAAGGCATACAATTTAGCTTTCTATTATAAGTACTAACCTGTGCAGCGACGTGGCTGAGTGGCAGGAATGATACGAGACGCTCGTTGGTGGGCCGCAGGTCACCGACCCGCTCGCCGATAGTGAACGCGTCCCACGTCAGGTTGTCGTGCGAAAGCATCACAGCCTTGGGTGGACCCACTGTGCCTGACTGAACACCAACAATAGTATATAATACATATATAATAGTAAACTGATATGATGGGACGTTTTCTTTTTTAAGATTTATAAAGGAAACCTATGATTTAGTGCTATTTGTAAACATAGGAACAGACCTTGTTGCAAAGGGTGAGATACTAATTCACCGTTAAGTAGTAGTTACCATTCTAGGTCATTACCGAATGTGCATTTTTTTAAACAATAATAACAAACTGTTTTATTAGCAGTTATTACCTATTGTTGTGAATTGATAACTTTTATAAAGCACGATAAAGCTCTATTTTTTGTTGATACTGTCTGATACATTTTATTTTTATGGCTAATACACTTTAAATAAAGCTCAACTCTCATTCTTTTCATTTTTTTCAAAGGATCTATATACATTTGCTATTTGGAGTTACGAAGTTTAAGGTTTTCACTATCAATAAACATTCAACATTATAAAAATCTGTTAATTGGAAATGCGGGTAGCTTCCCTATAATTATTGTTCTGTAGTGTATTATTAGTTAGTATCTCCGGAAAATTCACTTTTGATTTACTAAGACATACTAATCTATACTAATATTATAAAGAGGAAAACTTTGTTTGTTTGTTTGTTTGGTTGTAATGAATAGGCTCAAAAAGTACTGGACCGATTTCAAAAATTCTTTCACCATTCGAAAGCCACATTATCCACGAGCAACATAGGCTAAATTTTATTTTGGAAAAAAATAGGGTTCCGTAAGATATTTGAGTTTTTCGGACACAAGGTGTAAAAAATCAGAAAAGTTACTTATTTTACGTACGCTGCCTAAACTATAAAAGATAGAACCATAAAATGTTCTAATTAATTGTAGATCTTATAAATACCTACAAAAAAGTCCACGACACACTATACCTATCTATGTCGAGTGAGGCACAACAACCATTTTTTTATTTAGAAATCTTGAATTTTTTTTGGACTACATTTAAACGCGTTTATTTTACTCATGCTATTAATCCTTATCAAAATAAATTAGTTCATCACTGAGTACAGTTTATGTAGATAATATTTGGTCCTTGAATGTTTAAAATTGGACGTTTGGTTTTAAAAATATGGCGAAATTAAAATATTACGATTTCTGCTAAATTCATGGACACCGTCACTAACATCGAGGACGCAGTGCACTACCCCCAGGAATTTTTAAATTCTCTGAACCCCGCTGGGCTATCACCTCATGAACTGTCGTTAAAAGTTGGCACGCCGATAATGCTTCTCAGAAATTTAAGCCCCCCTAACATGGCACGAGACTTCTTATAAAGAAGCTTGTTACCAATCAATAGAACGATTCTTCCGGAAGGTTTACGTATTTGATTTGTTTAGTTTATGTGTACATTTGACTAATATATCGAGGGGTGAAAGGCTATTTGTTTGAACCGACATTTTACGAACTTTACAGGAGAGCCATTTAAAGATTCAAAATTTGGAAAAAAAATCGTTATGAAAAAACTAGTGCTCTTTCCATAATGGGGATCGCAAATTTTTATTGAAAAAAAATCCCTGAATGTTTTGGTATAATTTTCAATTAAAAAACAGTTATGAGTATAAGATAAATTGTCGCTTAATACAAAATGATCTGTATCGCCTTATTTTTAGAGTAAAGAAAAATGCTTCAACTTCCAACGTTGTCACTAATCAGCAGCAGGCAAAATGGTTTAAGTGACTTTACAGTACTTATGCAGGAGAAAGCAAAATGATTGAATCGACGTTACTCAATAATAATAGGAATAGGCTATTTTGTTTAACTACCAATTTGGGTTTGGGTTTTGGGTTTTTATAACGATACAGGAAAGTTGGCTTAAGCTACGATGAACATTCTTAAAGAGTTGTTTGATGTCTCAGATTTTGAAAGGAGTTATATAACTTGGTTGTTCTAAACAGTGAAAAACAGTTGTAGCGAAAAGGGTTGAACCGACGACATGTCTTAATGAATTTGGCTGACGGCAAATTGGTTGAAGCGACATTGCACAGAGTAAGTAGTCGTAAGCAAAATGTTTGAAGGGACTTTTCATCTAAAGATAGCTACATCGAAAAACGATTTATCTGCCATCGAACTAAAATTTTAGGAAGGGAATAACGGCTTATGATCCGATTCTCTCTTTTTGTATACAGCTTAAATGATATACTAAAAAAATATGGCAAATTTGAAGTCGGATCATACATCATGTTTGAGAATTATGCACTAAAATGGCATTGTTTTAAGCGCCATAAAAGTGCTCAGAATTGTACGAAACCCGGCTCAGACGACGCAGAAAAATTCGCTGAATCCGAATTATGTATATAACTCCATATCGTCCAAAATGTCGCTTCAAACAAATAGCCTTTCACCCCTCGATATATTGATATTTGTCAGAAGTGTCGGAAAAAATTAAGCCATTTGGGAGCTTTCAACGAAAACGCTGCCTAAACCCTATGAGATATAACAAAATAATGTATGGCGGAAATATTCTTCCCTTTTAGATCTACAAAAAAGTCTACAATAGCATCTTTCAAGGTTAACTTGCTATATACATTATATCTTTTAGAAAAATTATAATTTCTAATGCGGTAATTGTAAAGCTAATCAGACGGATTCAGTATTTATCCTTATCATTTTAAATGAGTTATATTCTTAAGCATTTCATGCAGATTATTTGACACCTACACAATATACTTTAAATGAATTAATGAACTTAGAAGTTATCGCAAAATGACAGCGCGTGTTTTCGCAGCGCAGCGAGTGAGGTAGGCCGAAGGCGATTATGCGCGCTCGATCCTTAAGATTTATAAGGCAAATTTTTGGTTTGTGTTCGTTGTAACTATGATGGATATCTATCAATCATAGTTACAACGAACACAAAATACTTATAAAAAATAGGTATTCAAGTATCTACTTGAATACCTATTTATTTAGTGTTTGTTGTATTGTTAGTCCTGAAGAGTATAGGTAGGTATTTCATACGATAAAAGTATACCCACCTACTTATTTCACTGAGTTTTAGTAGGTACCCATATTAATTTGTTTCTGTTTGTTTTGACCAAATTTCGCCCGTTTGTAAGAGGTTTAAAGACATTCTGTAGTATAAGTATCAGTATTGTACCCGTGCGAAGCCGGGGCGGGTCGCTAGTAAAAAATATAGAGCGTTACAATTAAACCTACACAGGCTTGGTTCTTGCGTGACTTTCAAGTTTGGGTAGTTTTACGTTTATCACGCACCTCTGTGTTCTTATAAAATTTACTTCCATTTATGTTTTATCGCAGTTCTAAGGTCAATGGGGTTTCACAATGAACTAACGACCAATTTTAATCCTGTAGGGACCTTTTCGGCCATGTTAGCGTAGGTATCTATACTTACGATTTATAAACGACCGCGGTTTCCCTTTGAACTTCATAATTGTATATAGCCTATGTTACTCCTGGATAATGTATAATAACGGACCCTATTTAACGCAAACAAACAATCGAAAGCTTTCCTTTTTATAAAATTAGTAAAAAATTTAGACTTCATTTCGACAAAGAGGGCATTTAGTGGTTCATTGCGGTTGATGCTAGAGGAGTAATTACCGCCGCCGTATCAATGAAAAGAACTAGGCTGTAAGGTCTAAGGGTCAGGTGGAGGTCGAGGAGGGACGTATTGTAGGTACTTGCCGCGTCCGTCTTCCGCAGCGTTTGACGCAAAAAACAACCGCACTATCTATGGGCAATACCTACTCTATGACGGATTTTATTTTGTATCTATTACTTTATATAGAACACTGAGTATGAAGAAAGGGTCCTCGATAATTAAAAAGATAGAATAATCTATTCTACCACTGAGTGACAAAGCATTTGATTTCTTATATGAAATACTTACGGTATAAACTAATGTGCAGCATTCGTTAACGGATATGTCTTTAAGTACGCTATTTAATTGTGTGTCTGATTCTTTTTCTCCCATTCCATATACTTGCTCCCACTGAAACAAAAACATATTGGCAGGTAAATAATATATATATTTTTTATTTTGAGAATAAAATAGTAAATGGTCAATAAAGACAGGATATAAATGCCTAAAATTTATATGGCAGGTATCACACTATATTTTTTTAAATACTTATATATACTATAGTATACTACCTACCTACTGTTTACAAAAAGTTGCATACGTACTATAAGAATAAAAAGGGTCACAATTCCTACATAGTTAAAAGTAGTTTTTTTAAGTGGTTCACCGGTTGTGTTTCTTTCAAAGAAACATTTTATTTTTTATTTGCCTAGCCACGAGGCTTTTGCTACTTTAAGGGGTATAAGCACCGATAGTGCGCCTGATAGTTAATTTTACTTAAATAGACTTACACTATACAGTCCAGGTACTGAAGAGTCAACTGTTCCTTCCCATTGCACGATCGCCTTTAAATCTGGTAGCTTGCTCCGAACTGACAGAATCTTGTCAAGTTGCTTTTTATCTTGCACCACGCAGATGTTGGCGCGTGAGGATAGCAGGCAGTGATAGCACGCATCCGCTGTGTTTGTGGTGTAAATACCAGCGGCGTAACCCCTGCACAATAACACATAGTAAATTACCTACTTAGATATATTTATGATAATAAGAGTAATTGCTACTGCCATTGAAGTGCCAGTTTTAGCCTGTCCTTCCAGATGGAAAAGGTGTAGAACAACTTGTTTTTTATGCCTGAAAATATTTTTCCCATAAATAAAGCCTAAGGGTGCCCCTTGGCATATGCTTACCTACTTCGACCTTGGATCGAGACCAGTTAGATATCAGAAAAATATATCTGGGCAAATATTACATAACGATATGAATTTACTATGTACGCATAAAATATTTTCAATATGCCAATTTATTAGGATAATTATATACTTTTACTTATAAAGTAAAAGTAAAATTCGAAATGTTTTACAATAATCCTACTGATCCTGCTTTTATGGTAAATGTGAATACAACAATTTATTAAATAAATTTTCGTATTGTGGAAGTATTTACGAATAAGTCTCTGGGATTTACCTATATTTAAGACTATGCCTTAAGTTTTTCCTATTACCATACCATTTCCGGTTGTAAAATATGGTAATTCCTGCATCTTGGCTCACGTCATTAAATGTCACGGGTGACGTGCCAGACTGGGATATCCTGCGCTACGTCAAAGTACGTAGGAAGGTAAAAAGGTATATGGAGTTCCAGTGCCCCAATTTCTGGCGGAGAATCCCGGGCGCTTTTAGTTACTGTTACGAGGATGTATAATTAACATATCATTAGGTACTATGGAGAATGTAGTCCAACATTCCGCCAATGCGGCCAAACCTATTGCATTTCCTTTAAAAAAAAGATAGGGTAGGCGGGCTTTGAAATATTTTTTTAAGTCATAAGGAAATTTAGCATGCATCTTAAGATCGTTAAATAGTGCGATCGTCAACAAAGCTTAATTATCTTTTATCTTTGAAAAGTTACTTAAACTAGAAAAGGAGTGTACCTACAATTCGAAATTCTATTTCTAAGTTACACGAACTTGATATTAAATTGGGGCATTTCGTCGCGTGGCCGAGTTTCCATACGTACCTAAGTATAACAGCTCTAATTAGCCGCGTAAACAATGAATGATGATGAATAAATGTTTGACGTATGTGGTGATGAATCACGCCACGTGCCAGCCCGCAGCGTAAATATTGTTGTGAGACTGAATAGGGAATAATAATTATGCCTATATTTTTTATTGTTAAACATTATTATGGTAAAATTTAATTAAAAATCCATAATTGCCTTGGACACAAAATAAAAATTAGAAAACGAAAAAATATTTGAAAATAAACTAACTAAGTAATTGAATGTAGGTACATGGCAAGATGCGGACGCTCTGGTGCATTACAATACACGAAATTATAGGTTGAAAAGTGTTTTATAAAGCCCGATTTTCGGACATCCCTTTTTAATTGAAAACCCTGACAGAAATGATCATTTAAATGCAAGATTTCGAATCCCCATTTAGCTACCAAGTATCGTAATTTTTCCATCCGGATATTAAGAAAAAGAATAATTACGCTTAAACTAAGCATGATACGAAATAATGATGTTAGATACATTGATGGAGTATTTTATGCCAAATATTTAAGTCCATAAATGAACCTCGCACCATTGTTAGATCGAGATTTATACGAGTATTTCGGTTTTTCTTTTTTCTTATTTTTCTCGAAAATTCCGCTGTTTCGGGAAAAGTTATATATACAGAAATAATTCTATTTACTACCCCAATACACCACATAAGTTTGACATCCCAAATCCATGGAACTTAGAAGTTATTCTAATTTAACTATTTTCTTAGAGTTGTCATTTTTTGTGTGGATCAAATTTTTCGTAGAATTAAAAGAATGACAAACAGAAAGTGAACTAGTTTACTGGCAGCCTACCGAGACCTTCCGAAAATATTTATTTATTAATTATTATTTGTTAAAAACTCTATACACAAGTAAAAAAACATAATCTTAAAGGTCCCCTTCAGGTTTACTACATTTGTTTGTTTGTTGGTAGACTTCGAAATAAATCAACTGCATATAAAGTTAGGATTTCATGTTTTTTCAAATTTAGCCGTAGCCTACGATTCTAATTTCCGATTATTTATCAAATTGTACTTACATACGTCAAAATTCACTCTCTATTTATGTGGCTACCGTGCCACTAAACAAATATACGCAATAGACAAAAGAAAACAACATAAGCCCGAAGGCATAAATATGCCTTTTAACGTAAGTACATTGATGAATTATATTTTATATCAAGCTGGTATCCGCCCGTCTTCACGTCAGATAATAATCCAAACCACCGAAGGTAGAAATATTTTTTGGCAAAGTTATTTAAAATCCGGATATCAATAATTATTTATCTGAGATTTTGACAACCCTAACGACTTAAAATCCGGATAAAACTTAAAATCGTTATGGTTTCCAAGTTCCATGGAATTGGGATGTGAAATTTTTGTGGTATGTTGGCGAAGTTATCGAAATCATTTCAGTATAAATAACTTTTCCCGAAATGGCGGAATATTCGAGAAAATTAAGAATAACTGGAAACCGAAAATCTCGTATATGTATATCTGGATCTACCAAAGTTACGAGGTTCATTTATGCACTAAAATACTCGGCATAAGATGCGCCATCAATGTATCTAACATCGTTATTTCTATCACGCTTAGTTTAAATTTAATTAATTTTTTTCTGAAAATCGAAAGAGAATTTGATCGATTTTCAAAAAATTATAACTCAGACACTAGGCTTGATAGCTAAATGGGGATTCGAAATCTTGCATTTAAATGATCATTTCTGTCAGGGTTTTCAATAAAAAAGGGATGTCCGAAAATCGGGCTTTATAAAACACTGTGGGTTGGACGAATTGGCGCTACTGAAAAGGTCTTGTGTCTTGTGGTCTGTGTCATTTTTACTAAAAATAAATCATTTCGCTGAGTGTTATTATTTATTAAAAATTAACAAATTGAAGCAAATGTTTTAACCTACACCAAGTGCTCTAACGTACTACCAAACGTGATTAGCCCGAAACATATAGTCTCTGGTATTATACATGACACATATTTATTCTATCATTAATGAATATTTATTTGTTTCCACAGTTGTTTCAATTCAGTTGGTGTAAAGCAACCATCTGTGGTTTTTTTTTGTTAAAAAGATTACTAGTAGAATTTTGCAGTCTACTAGTATTCTATTATATGTTAGTGCTGGCTGTAAAAATATAATCAGATAACTATCTGTTATGAAGACCCTTGGTAACTTGAGGTACCTACATGCGTGAGAATTCTCTAGTCTTTCGCTAAAAAGTAAGAATAGGTAGATAAGAAAGTTTTTTTTTGAAAATGTTCCTCCTTTATTGCCTACTGTAGAGTTATAGTGATAAATTTACAATGTAACAATAGGCAACGGTAGGTACCTATCTCTATTTTTTTCGCTGCTCTGAAGCCCGCGTGGACCATAAATCATTATTATCAAAAAAAAATTATTTAATGTCACCAAATATTAAAGAATCTGCGTCAGCACAACAAAAAAACTTATTTTGTTGATTATGTACGTATTAATTATTCAAATTGACAGTGAGTCTTCTTGGTAACTTTTTGATTAATTAAGATTTTCCATCGAGATTTACCAAGTTCCTAAAAACACTTCGAAATATAAATTCGTGTCTAGTACGTATATCAATATCTCTTGAATATATAGGTACTTACCCTGCGTGTATAGCCGCCAAGTCTGCGACGAACCATTGTTCAGAGTTGAAGCCGAGTATGCATACCGAATGGTACCTTTCTAAACCCAATTTGAGCAAGCCTTTGGCTATTATTCGTACCCTCTCCTGGTATTGCCTGTAAAGAAGGAATTTTTGAGTTAACATATTGTAATATCCTAACATAATTACGTTAACGTTTATACGTTACTAAGTACATAGCTATATAAGTTCGTACGCAAGTATTTAGGTATACATTTCAACTATAAAATCTTTGGTTATATTATACCTACTCGTTTTATATGGGTAGTTTGAATACAGTAATTAAATAATAGAGTAAACGTTTGTGAGGTTGTAGGGGAAATCTCTGATGTCTACTACTTTCATAGGCTATATCTTAAGTCAAGGTTTCCAAGGGAACGGGATTTACGGGTGAAACTGCGCGGGACTGCTCATCATCATCAGCCCGTATAACGTCCACTGCCGAACATGGGCCTCCTCTCGAGGGAGGGTTTTAGCCATAGTCACCATGCTTGGCAGGCGGGTTGGTGACAGCAGTATTATGTCGTAATACACAGGAAAACGCTGCTGCTCGTTAATTGGTATACAATTGTTATAGATAATGTTATAACAATCGGGACCAACGGCTTAACGTTGGATTTCCGAGGCACGGAGAGTAGTCCCTCAACCAACCAGACCCGGAAAGATATCTTGGAATTTACAGAAAGATTTCTTTGCTGGTGTGGGGAGCGAACCTACGAGATTGAAAGCGAGCCAAATACCGCTACGCTACGGAGGTTGTCGCGGGACAGCTAATCGTCCATATAATTACATTACTTCATTAGTAAATAAAAGATACTTAGGTATAGTTAGTAGTCCAATTCTATTGAACAATCTTGTCAACATGATTGTACATTAAGTTATGCAGGTGCGCCACAGTTATCTATCTAAATAAATAAAAAATAATGTTAACCCCTCAATTTTAATTCTTTTCTACAAATTCTCTAGAAATTTATCAGTCGTTTACTATCTAGGCTCTAGATAACATAGGTATATTTATATTTTATTAATAAATTAAGTATTTAATATGAGCCGAGATATGGCACTTGGTAATTATTATCTAGAACATTTCATTTGTTACCAAAATAACTTCTCAATTGTGTAGCATTTTTTTGTATAAAAGAGTACTTAAATCAGTAGTCTCTTTTCGAAAGAATATCTTATTGTCTCATTGATTTGAATTTATAAATATACTTTCGAAATAATGTGCATTCAATTCTTAGAATAGCAAAGACATTTTGGTGAATTGATCTATCATTAGCATTAGGTCGTCTAACAATAGTATAACGAAACCGAAGTTGAGCACACAATAACTCCCGACTGATTTCGGCCACGGCGACCAATCTTTATGGAAATTTGTCATCTGCGCAGGACTTACTATAGTTCGAAAGTGAAAAACTATACACACAGGCAGGGTTCTACAGACTACAGACACGACCGGTGAGAGATCAGGAGCCGGACCGAAAGCTTAACGGGTGAATCACCGCTAACTTCCAAACTTTGGGCTAGTACTACAATTTTTCTATTTTTTTTTTTGTTACCTACACTATTTTTTTTCCTCCCGGCATTCGAACCTGGGACCTAGCTAATTAAGGTTGAACATATTACCGATTCCTGTGTATTACAACATAATACTGCGGTCACCAATCCGCCTGCCAAGTGTGGTGACTATGGCAAAAACTCTCCCTCGGGAGGAGGCCCATGTTCAGTAGTGGACGTTGTACGGGCTGATGATGATGATCATGATGATATTACCGATAAACCAATAATCAACAACCAACAAACCGTCCCATATCATGCCATTTATATTATTTACATATATATGTACATACATAAACATAAACTCACTTGAAAGTAATTTTGTGCCATTTTCCATCATCTTTCTTGGTAGCTAAGGCAGTTTCATCAGGGTACCTCGCCACAGTCCTGTTGAGTAGGCCAGGCACAGAGATGGGTTGCTCTGAAGCTATGCCGCGAGATGTTATGCGTAGTTTTACATGGCCACCGGGACTGGTACAGGTCAAGTTATCCGTTGGTATTATTTGATCCGGTCCTAAAAATATAGAAAATAACTTTAGCAAGTCTATCTGTTTCAGTTTAGTTTGCAACGTATAAATTAAGTATGTAATTATAACTAGATGCTGAGGTTGTGGGACAGCCTCGGAAAGTCCGTGAAGCCAATGGTCTGGTCTGGATTGTTATAACATCATCTATAACAAGATTATACCAGGAAACGGGCCGCAGCGTTTCATTGTGAGTTACAACATAATACAGCGATCATCAATTACCCGCCTGCCAAGAAATACTATGATTGGACACAAAAGCTAGGCTGGATTTTTCTACCTGAAAGCCATTACGTACTAATTGTATAGACGACAACAACAAATGATAAGCTAAGTTTATAAACAAATATTAGTTTTGCATGCAGTAATTGAATCTTCCGGATGACATTGTCTTTTTTACAATAATGAACGTCAAGCTATTATTTGCAAGATTAGTACCTAATATAACGAGTAATGAATGATTACGAAACCAGTACTTAATTAAAGGGTAATTAATACGAACTTCAGTTACAGTTCACCTGCAATTTATAGACATACATACCCGAGTATACTACTAAACTAAAACTAAATTTGTTAAAGTTTACTTCGACTAGCATTTGGTTGCATACTTAATGACATGTAAATAACGATTACACGTGAAGCTAATACGAGTATGACCGTGTTATGATATAAATAATTAAACTAATTCAAGGGTAAATAAAGATGTCAATTTAAAACTAGGTACTTCTAATTTATATGAAAGAAATTGTGTTATGCGTCGTAATTGTATTTTTATTTTTGAATTAGTGTGACTAGTTTCGACTTTCGATAAGGCTTGTGTTAAATCTCAGAGATCCTGAGTTTGATTCTCGCTCTAGACAGAACATGTTTGTGTAAAATCACAGATTCTTTTCAGGTCTGATTGGCCTGAAAGGTTAGGTACTCTCCATGCCTCGTCGGATAGCATGTTAAGTCATTAGTCCTGTATTCTCTTAACATCATCAATAACTTAAATAACTTAAGTAACGAGCGTCTACCTGTGTATTTGCTGTACCTACATGACACCACGGTTAGCAACCTACGTGGTGACAAGGTGACCGTGGCAACAAACTCTTCGAGGGAGGATTATACGGACTGAATTTCCTTACAATTTTGACTTAAAATGTCTTTCCTTTTATGACCTTATCCTAAAGCCTGACATTAATAAACTTATGGCACTATTTCTTACTAAAAGGCTAACATAAAGAAATAAACTGAATTACTTCGAAACTTTCATCAAAAATCCTTCGGAGGAGACTTCAGAAAATTCATAAAATATTCTTTAATATTTAGAGAATCGTGGTTTTCAATCTATGCCTATTACAAATTTATTCTATTTTGAGAAGCAATCATGGATAATAAAACTAACTATTTACCATTTTTGTGTTGATTTGGGCTGATTCCATTTGACCCGTGCATTTTATGGACTTTAACTATTTCTTCGCCGTCCTCCACGATAACTGTAGTGTCGGTCCTAACTTCTAGTTTAACCCGTTGGTAAGAATCCTGTGAACAAAAAGATGTATTATGTGAGTCAAATAAACTAAAAAATATTTAATTGTTACTAAAATTAATGCGGATTTTAATTATCAGATTATTAAAGTTAAACAACCTTGGTTTTGTCGAGACGAAATGTAAAATTTATCGCATACAATCCGGAAAAGCCGTTGAACTATTACTACAGCATAAAGGTAATAAATCAAGGAATTTACCAAAACTGTCAGGTTAGTGGGTCGATGAAAATGTGTATTCATGATAAGGGTAGGCGGTGTAAAAAGGGATAATTTAAAGCCATAAATAAGTTTAGCCACGTCACCCCTAAGTCAACGATCGGATTAAAAAAACAGTGACCGTGTTCTGTTGTGCAGTACGTTGACTCTATTCATTTTATACTTAAAAAACTTGTCACGACATAGGTATTACAGTTAATATTAGACCACTCTATGTGTTTTCAGTGGATTTGTTTGACAATATTTCATAAAATTTTATTTGATAGTAATTTTTCGTAATAATTAGGTATATCACTATTATAAAATAAAATCTATTATAAAGTAAGTCCTCCGACGCGTTTGTCTGCCTGTGCTCCGATAAACTCAAAATTACTGCATTGATTTTCAATCAGTTTTTATTAAAAAAGTAGTGATTCTTGATGAACGTATGCAATTTGTAAAGGTAAGTAAGTAAGTTATTTATTGCTTTCAAAAGTTTAGTGTCAATTATGCTTTAGTATTCGTACGAGCTATACTTAGACAATAAAATAATCAATGAAAATTAGCTTCATAATTTTTTATAAACATAATATACCTATTAGAACCTACGTTTTGAATATAAAGTATAACACTTTATAGGTACTCAAAACATATGAATAAACATACGACACAGTTTACTGGAAATAAATATTCTGAAATGATAATTAAAATTAAAATAAATAACCACCACAGTATATAGGTACCTTGTCATGTTGTAGACAGGGTAGCTTCCATCTTAGTAGAAACAATTTAGTAGCGTCAACATGCCAAAATTAATACGCAATAGAATCAGAAGTCAAGAACGAGATTTTTAGAACCTACATTATTATAATACATATTATTAATTTATTCAACGATCATGAGAATTTCGCTATTAGGTAGTTGCCATTATATGTAGATAAGCATAATAATTATTACCAAGGTCTCGCAGGACCATCGTATGTGCAAACTGTTAACGATTTATTTACAAGTCTATAGTCCAACCCCAACTAAAAGTCAAGTGTAGCAATGTACAATGTAGGTACATAATTATTACGTTTTGTTCTTCAAGGCAGCGGTCGGCAACACATGGCCACCGCTCCGCGAACGTCTTACTTGCGGCCCGTGAATGTTTTGTAAATAAGTTATAAATATCATAACAAATGCATGTACTAATCGTGATCGATCGTATACCGTACAGAGTGGATCCAGCTTTAAAAAGACGTTTCGCTCTGATTAAAATCAATCACTCTTCGTTGTCTCGCTAAAACTTGCAGACGACTTGGTCGATATCGACTTTTTTTTGTAATAATCCATGGAAAATACATATTGTTTAACGGGCGACGTCACCGGGCACTTATATTTATTCTAAAATAAATATTTATTTCCTAATTAGTAAAAACTAGTTATTTGTGTCCGTGAATATGTGTGCACGAAATTGTAGCCTTTATTAATAAGATTGAGCTCTCTCTTGGGACAGTTACACTAACCTCGGGTAAAGAACTAAAAGAATCACTGTCCAAGTTCCACAGAAGAAGCTGTCTTGAGCAGGTTGCTTAGTTTGTAGTTTTTAAAGCATTTAAAAAGGCTGAGGTCCTTGCTCGCCTTTTTTCTAGTGGAGTAGCAAAAAACTCTTTGTTAAATAGATTTGTTCGAAAAAACTACTCGTAGTGAATAACACTATTTTAATAGTATTTCATAATGTAACCTATACCCAATACCGAAACGAGTAGTTATGGTAGTGGTCGAGTAGGTATGCCTATAATATAAATATGTGTCATATTTACCTACATAATTACTGTTTATGCGGTTTTATAGGATGTATAAGATTATTGTTTCCGTTTCGGTTTTATCCTATATTATGGTTTTATAATATAATATTTATATTAGGTATTATGTTAAGATACATTATTTATAACGGTCATTATATTTAAAAATAAATTATTTATTACACACTAAAGAACCCGCATGTTAATCCTATTATATCACCGATAAAAAATATACTTATCTACTTATCTAACTATTTATTTGCCACATTACACATTACTCTTGGTAATATGTGTGATAATACTGATAAGTGTACTAAATACGATCCGGGTTTTATATTCCGATTCGGGTCAAAAGCTTTCGGTACTAGGCAGGTGCAAAAGATTATCTAATCTTAGGCAACCTTCGGTTCGAAGGCGTGTCAAAATGAAAAAAAAACATTTACGTAAATAAAAATGTATGCATATACTATATTATGTATGTATAGTTAAACTTGAAAGCAACTTTACCAAGTTGGTTATTGTATGTTTATGCTCGAAATCCTTTTTTCATGTCATATTTAACTGTGTACCTATGTATTTTTATAAACTTCCTGTTTACAACAGTTTTATTATAGTTATACGATTGTAAATGTTTTACGATGTCCATTATTATATATTGAAGTACTATACACTATTCTTAACACCTTAATACTCATGTGCATTGTGTACCCATACCTACTCGAGTGTTATAGCGTACTCGTAGCATTCGTAGCACTGCTACGTCAGGGCAAGCCATACATTGCCCTGAATGAAATGGAATACATGAGCTTTAGAAATAAAGCATTATATTTAGGGCCCAATTTAAAATAGCCGGAAAATTACCATTTAGCCTCGGTTGTCTAACGTCATTGCAAAGAAGTCGAGAGAGTAGACAGCGCTAGTCGTCGCTGAGTACACAGTGTTTTGTATGTGTAAATAAATATTTTCAAAATATTAAATAAACAAAAAAATTCCACGAATAGGTACGAACATTAAAATATAAATTGCATAAAGCATTAGATACATAACCTAACACTCGGTGCTAATTAGAGGTTATAACAAGTTATAACCCATTACTGATAAAGATAATTAAATAGTATTATGCAACTGTTCGCGTCATTTAGTATATGAATAATTGCACTATTATTAGATACTTACTACACAAATTCATATCAAATGAAGTTTAAATCTGAACATTATTAAAAGTATTATTACCTAATTAGTATTATAATTAATTAGAAATAAAGCATAACAAAGCAAGGAAACTATTTAATTTAGTACGCCTCGCACATAATATCGCAAATTATTATTTTGATGCAGAGAGTTATTTTAGCACCGTGATATCTTCTAATATGTATATTGTTATCTGTTCATTTAGTATTTAATTTGTATAGGTACCTACTTATGTAACCACTATAAGTGAATACTAGTAAAAGTAAAAATACTGTATTTTAGAATTAAAATACTGTATTTTTTACTTTTACTAAAAAGTAAGATACTTAGATACTTATCTGACCTATATCTACATATTATTATGTATTACGTTATTTTCGTAATTCTAATGATATTACACCAATATTATGTTTTGCAGGTAAGTATTCTTAATTAACATAAATTTTATATGAAAAAAATATGTTGAATATATTTATAATATTACCTACATAAACTCATGGCACATAAACTAAATATTACCTGGATTATGTAAATACATGCTTATATTATTTATATCTCAATTTAACGCCTTATTTTTATATTATATTTTTAACACAAAAAAGAGTGGGTAGTGCACCCACTTTTCACTTTTATTTATATACCCTACCTATATAGGTATAGGTAGGTAATAATATTATAAACGCGAGTTTTTATGGATGGAATTTTGACGAGAATAGACAAACATCGACTTGTAAAAATGAATCCATCATTTCATCGGTAACAGTGCAATACTTCAAAAAAAAGAAGGCTCAGCGCCGCTTCAAACTCATTCAGATAAAAAAATTGAAAACCTTGAAAATTCATAGACTAGGTAGATAAGGATTTTCTACTACTACGAATACTTGCCTTAAATGAATGGGAATAAGAAACTGTTCATACGAAAACTATGAACACGTTTAAAAAGTTTTAATCACATTTAAAAACAAATGCAGACCATAAAGAAGACCGTGAAGCGCGCGAAACCAATATTAAAAAAGAAAAAACGAAAGAGAGAACATCCGTGCCCAGTGCCCACCGCGTGCAACACTTTTTGCAAATTTTAATAAAATAATATATTTACATACTACCGGCAAAAAACCAATTAAATTCAGTCCATTATTTCTTTCAGACTGGGCCTTACCAGAAACAGTAGACAGATATTAAATTAATCTGTCTCTACTACTGCTTGTCACAGTAAATGAAGCACATATAAAATAAATATTTACCGGATGCACCTACAATGAGTTAGAAAGCAATTGATTTCACAGTTCACCAATTCACAAGTCTTGTGTGTTGCAAGTGTTGCAACTACTACTGTCAATGAGACGTTACGCAACACCAATCATTGTTACGATGGTAAGTGTCAAAATTAATCAATTAATTGGAATACCTTGCACTTGTTTACCTGCTCTTTAGTAAAAATTTGTCGAAATAAACAAAATTATTCTTATTCATAATTTATAAGCTCGATTACTTTAAATTACCTAGGTATTTACTTACGTACGCCAATAACTTGAGAACGACTCGACTGATTTGACTGACCCGTTTATTTTTATGTTGATAATACTGACAAGACAAGAAACGGTTTGTCTGAAAGAAAATGTTGGATAAAATCACAGGAAGTGTCAAGATATTATACGGGCAACGCCGGGCCATATCACATGTTTTTAAAATAATTAAATTAAGTGCATATTGCGTACACTTGCACCGAAATCATACGTAATGTTTATGTTCGCATAATAGATCGGAATTTTAAATGCTACTACCTATGCTTATGTTCAAGACAAAGAAACGTGTCGAGTGCCAAATCTATATATTTATTTGCCAGTAAGCTTTTATGAGCATTGGGGCATTTACGTTTTAAAATATGTTTACATCGTAGGTTTATGATACTATTTAAGAAAGGCTTATGTTTAACTTACCATCAGATATAGTAAAAATGATCACCAAAATTAAACCCGCATTTTAATGTAAAATGGTAACCAAAGTTTTAACATTTCGCTATCGTATTTAAGCAAAATGACTCCAAATAAATCATTGTTAACCCAAAAGTAGTAAATGATCACCAAAAGTACCTAAATGTTTTACTAATTTACTATTCGGTTCTGGGTTTCGTTGTATGGCCGCAGCTCTAACCTAACCGATTGTCATTTTTCATTGATTTTATTAAGGTAGAATAGCGCAATCATTTGCTCGCTAAGATTTGGTGATCATTTACTACATTTGGTGATCATTTACTACATTTGGTGATCATTTACTACATTTGGTGTTCGAATACAATTTGAAGTGCAGTCGTGACTAAAATAGCTAGTACTATTATAATTTTAGACTTTATTTTTCTGGTGTCAAGTATATATTTTTGGTGGTCATTATATTTTATCCCTTTAAGAAATATTAGCTGAAGTGGTTTCGTCTAAACCATATTTTTTAAATTGTGTTTAATTAATATATTGGGAAATCCCTTTGAAAGACAGCATGCTGGCTTTACGTACTCTTCAACGCAAAGACGTATTAACAAGCTCGTGGTAACATCTATTAATTTTGAAAGCTCTAATATCTCATTAAAACTACATGGTATGATCAGAATAGATGTACTGAGAACGTGAAGCCGTCAGTTATTATAAGTCCAATGCAATTAAGCCATCGATCTTACAGCGATACAATGAATATTTATTTTAATAATACACATACGCTGCTCGGTAAATGGAAAACATTGTACCAAAATGTATTTAATAAACTATGCGCAGTGGTATGATTTCGTGACGCGAAATCATACCACTTCTAATACATTAATATATTAATGCACTTGCATAGGTTATAAATAAACACGAACGAGATATATGCGTATGAACTCGCGGGCTATTTTTATTAGCATAGCTGTAGGTATGCTTATGTTTATATGTCAACCTAAAGTTTATCTATACAAAAAAATATCAAATTTAATGCATTTGACATTTAAAAATATATCTTGAAAGCTTAATTCAATCGGCAGTAAGTGTAGGTATATCCTTAACACTTTAGCAACGCAATATATCGCAAGCGAGTTAGCATAATTTGTGTTTCAATTCAATATAGAGTATTTCAAAAAACGAAATTACAGTAACAAAAAAAACGCGATAATTAGCTGATTGGCGGTAATTGGCTATATTAAATGTATGTCTTTCTTTCAATTTGTAAATAATAAGAACCTAATCGTTTATATTACATAAGGTACTTTACATTTAATTTTCATGTGGACGCTGGGTTGTCAAAATACGTTGACCTGTATTTTGGGAATTACCTTCCCTAATTTTTTTTTTTTTTTTCACTGAATAATAATATGTTTGGACACGATTAACAGTAGAAAGACTTGACTAATTAAGTTTTTGATTTTAGTTTTCAATTTATTTATTTTGTAAGTTTCAGGTAGAGAGGAAAACATTTTTAGGCATGGATTACACCAGTAGTGGTCACGGATATACTGAAGTGTGTATGATAGAGACCCGCATCTACTATTAAATTATCTGTGCTTAAATTTAAAAACAGTGAAAACCTAATATGATAATGATTTACTACTTTATAGGTACACATAAGAAGTTCCTACTTAAATATTTGATTATAGAAAGCTGGTTATGGTTGTGATCAAACGGACCTATAAATATACTTTATCAGAAAATTAGCTATTGAATATAAAATACAATAACAACTTGATTAGCATTTTCTCACGCTCATAATAAAAAAATCATGCCACGTTTTCAAGGATTATTTCAATTAAATTTCCTTATTGTGTTTATAATCGGTTAAATCATCTCGGATAATTTTATTCTCATCGTAAAAATATAGAAAATGTTTATGGCTTAAACATAACCTACGCAACATGTTTTCAGTATTCAGTATCAACATCCATTTATTTCTCCATAATTATCTTTAAATAGATTAGTTACCTGAACATTAGCTGGTATGGTTATTAATTGAATTGCCATGTATAATGCGCTTCTGTTCTACTTTTATATAGCATTATGGAAATTTTTGCTTCCTAATATTAAGTAGGTACTTTAGAAATATTAAGAAACTAGAAAATTAAATGGACTTTGATAACAAAATATGACAACGTCTTGGGTCAATTCAATCCTCATAAAATGTTAACTTAAGTCTAGTTTAGCGTTCATTTTGGCTTAATATATTGTTCCAAATCTGCTAGATTATTAATTATAAAACACAAGCTTCCCGCGCGCGGTTTCACCCGCGTAATCCCGTTCCCGTGGGAACTTCATAATTAAATATAGCCTATATTAATCAGTGATAATGTAGCTTCAAATGGTGAAAGAATTTTTAAAATCGGTCCAGTGCTTTTTGAACCAATGAGTTACAAACATACTTACATACAAATCTTTTCTCGTTATAATATTAGTATAGATGATATGTCTCATGATATTATTATCAATCCGGGATCTTTCAGGATCTTTCAAATGTGTACAGCTGAGCACGCAAAGTTTCCAAATATTGATAAGATTAATGGAAGTATTACTTACCTATTCACTAATAGCAATGAGTAATCAATTACAAACTAATTAAAAATGTGTCACTAAACAGTTCATAAATGATTTCCCTTATAACAATAACTTTTTCCTGTTCATGTTACAATTCCATAACGTCATCGTTTCTATAGTGACGACACACACTTGTGGCAAATATTAAGTATATAATAATATTATTACTGACTTGGTATTGAAAAGGACGATTTTGGCATTTCTCCAACCTTCCTATGTGTGCTACTGCTTTAGTAACTCCATTGCATCTCATATTTACAAAATCATTACAGGAAGGCACATTTCCAGAGCTTTGGAGAATAACTAAGGTTACCCCGATACACAAATCAGGCGATAAAGGCGATGTCTCAAATTACCGGCCTATTTGTGCCCTTAAAGTGCTTCGACAAAATATTTGAAACTTATGTTTATATATACAATCATTTTTCACACTTGTTAAATCCAAAACAGCACGGATTTGTCACAGGACGATCTACCAATTCTACGGCTCTACTTGCGAAGGCACAAAGCATAGGAATACACGGTAACCTGTACAGATGGCTCACGTTCTACTTACTTATTCGCTCGCAGTTGGTCACACTCAGTGGCTACGATTCTGTTCCATATTTAGCATCGTCAGGCGTTCCTCAGAGTACCTATTTAGGGCCACTTTTGTTTTAAAATTTGTCAATGATTTAATAAGTAAATTCAAAAGTGAATGCTTAGCTTATGCTGATGATATCAAAATATAACAAATAACCGATCATAATAACTGTGAACAATTACAAACAGATATTAATACCATCGTAAATTGGTGCAACACCAATCTAATGTCCTTAAATATTAATAAATGTCAGGTAATTATATATACTAAAAAGAAAAATAATGTTGTGCAATATAATTACCACATTAATAACACGGTTATAGAGCGAGGTACAGAGGTTCGCGACTTAGGTGTGATGTTTGATTCCTCTCTATCGTTTAGACCTCACTATGATTACATATGGACCAGAGCTAACCGCCTGCTTTCGTTTGTACTTCGAACTGCACGACCTTTCAAAACCTCTAGTTCTATGATAGTTTTATACTGCTCGTTGCCGTTGGTTAGATGTATATAACAATATTGCTCGCCGGTTTGGTCTCCGTTTTATAACACATTTAGACCACAAAAAGGCAGTACAGCGACGGTTAGTAAGAGCCCTATGCTCTAAATATGGACTGAGACGAAAAATACCGGAGTACTTTGACCTAAGTCGGTCAAAGTACTCCGGTATTTTTCGTGTTTGTCATTAGATAAATAAATAAAAACATAAAATTGTCATTAGCAACATTAGAAAATAGAAGATGGATTAGCGACTTATGCAACCTTCACAAAATTGTTAATTATTCAATGAACGGAAATCTTTTTGAAAGTTTGAACATCAAGATACCAACAAAATCTGTACGTATTCCACAATTATTTAGAATACCTACCAGTAACAATAATGTATCTCAGAACCACCCACTGTACAGAATATGTAGATACTATAATGAAATTTGTTACCAGACGGATATATTTCATGATAGTTTCACAGTATTTAAATCCTTTCTTCTCCAACATAACAACAATACGGATATGCTAAATTGTTAATTAATAATAATAAATATTTATGAGATTTGCAAAAATACTATAATTCCATCCATCACTGATATTCTACAGATGTACCTACAAGTTGAAGCATCGTTTTAAATCATCTTACGATCGAGTTTATTTCAACTATAAAATTCTGTAGGTAGTACGCTCTACAGGGACACAATAAAACCTAAGTTATTAAATTCTAAGTGTTAGCTCCGCCCCGTGCACAGTTAGAATTTAAAAGCCTTTAAGGCTATGTTGCTTCATTACAAGAACTTGGTTGCAGGGTTTCTGTTAAAGTAAAGCAGAAAGAGTATATAAGATCTAAGAAGAAGTATCTACGCAATTTTGCAATTTGAATAAAATATAAGTATGTTATATATTCTGTATATTACATTTTCGTACTTATATCTCCGTATATGTGATAAAACTATAATTTTATATAAGTAGATAATGAATACCTACTATATTTAAAGTTAAACGTAGGTATTGAAAGTAAATAATATGGTCATCAGTTTGTGCCAAATTACGATTACTTTAATGACGTACATACGTACACTGATATACGATTTATACGATTGGTGATGGATATAGTCGTGAAGATTTTTAATTCAACATCATATTTATTAGTAGTAATTTTATAACATTTGTTTTAATTTATCTAATCTCTTGATTAAGTACTACGAATATTATAAAGGTTGGGTCGTTATTGCATAGGTTATAATTAGTAAATTACAGGTATCAACTGAAATTTACTAATTACGAGTAAATTCTTATGAAAGGTCCGTCAGAAAATATAGGTAGTTTTAATTTATAAAATATAGCAATACCTTATAAGTTTAATACGTATATAGTTATTAGAGCGTAAGATTCCGATTGCACAGTATTTAGGTATAAGGTTAAACTATATTAATCTTTACTTATAAAATACAATGATGGTGGAATAACATACTCATCATCAGCCCGCACAACGTCCACTGCTAAACAAGGGCCTCATCCCGAGGTAGGGTTTTGCCATAGTTACGGTTGGCAAGCGGGTTGGTGACCGCAGTATTATTTCGTAACACACAAGGAAACGCTGCTGTCCGTTCCCTGCTAGGTATACGATTGTGTTATAACAATTGTAACCAACGGCATAACGTGCTTTCCGAGGCAAGGAGGGTAGTTCCTCAGACCCGGTTCTTTTTTTAAATGTACACAAAGATTTCTTGTCCGACGAGATGATCGAACCCACGACCTCCGAGATTTAAAGCGAGCCAAATACCGCTACGCCACGCAGGTTGCCATGTTCATACAATCATGTATAAACATAATAATAATATACGATATTTTTTGTCACATTTAGTGTCATTCTTGAAATAAACTGATAAAATACCTTGAGGTCAATGCTATCACACCGTTATCATCAAAAAGCAGAACGCATTACCTAACAAATTATCTTCAAAGATATTAAAAAAACGGTATTAATACTTATTCTGCAATAATTTGCCGAGGTTAAAGTCTAACTTTAGAATTCATTTTGACATGACTAATGACAATAATTTAAGTTTGAACTTCCTTAAACAGATCATTAATTATCAGAAATTTACAAAAACTGATACAATACGTGAATGTCGTATTGTAATGAGATTAAGTAATTAATAGGTATATGACTCAATTAATTAGTAAAATAAAGAGTAATTTTCCTTTTATAAATGTATTGAAGTCATATTCCACTATCAGCAAGTCATGATATGATGTTATGATATCATGGAGGTTGTTGTCGGTATCTTCAGTGACATTCATTTATTTAAAACTAGCGACCCGCCCCGGCTTCGCACGGGTGCAATGCTGCTGTAATAATATTACATAATATCTATTATATATATAAAACAAAGACGGGTTTGTTACTACACTTATAACTCGAGATAGGCTGGATCAATTTTCATGGTTTTTGTTTCGTTGGATTTGTCTCCGCCCTGAATAGCAGAATACATTTTAAAAACAAAAGAAAGTCGTGTTAGTTACACTATTTATAACTCAAGAACGGCTGAACCGATTTGGCTGAAAATTGGTAGGGAGGTAGCTAAGAACTTTTGGGTAGGGGTAGGGTAGGGTAGGGGTAGGGTAGGGTAGGGGTAGGGTAGGGTAGGGGTAGGGGTAGGGTAGGGGTTGGGGTAGGGTACGGGTAGGGTAGGGGTAGGGGTAGGGTAGGAGTAGGGTAGGGGTAGGGTAGGGGTAGGGTAGGGTAAGGGTAGGGTATAAAAGTCCACCCGTGCGAAGCCGGGGCGGGCCGCTAGTTATAGATAAACCTACCTCGTAAGCCACTCTATCTATTAAAAAAACCGCATCAAAATCCGTTGCATATATACAGGGTGAAATTTTAATCACCAGCCAAATTTTGATATGTTAATCTTTAGTAAAAATCATTGAATACGTGTTTTTTCATTTAGTATCACTCAATACAAAAATATTGAGAAATCACGTCACAAAGGCCCGCGAAGGGGTGCGCGTGGCCGACTAGATCATAGGTAGTGCCGCTCAGGGGTAGTGGGGGCGGGGGTAACGACGTGCGCTCTCATTGATGTTCGCGCGGCACGTAGTATTATTAACATTTTACTTGGTGACCACGCAGAGCGGATAATTCCTTCGAGTAAATTATAAATTATGAAAATTTTAGGTATCGTTTTTTTTTCAAAATTGGTGTTAGTGAATGATACCTAATGCCTAGAAAAAATTTGGCTGGTGACTAACATTTCACCCTGTATATCCTATAGTTTTAAAAATCTAAGCCCCCCTCTAAATTGCTGCTAGGAATGCGGCACTAGATCCACTACATCGCAATGATATGCCACTAATATCGCGAGGAGATGACTCACTATTACCCTCCCGAAGGTGGTGCCGCTCGAAATGCACCGATAATGCATCCACAGCCCGTACCTATATCATGACATCCAATGCTTAATGTTTAACCGGTATGATTTATGTTGATTTACAAAAGTACATAACCCCTATATGGATTAACGAGTAAATGATAAGAGCACCTATCAGTTATCAAGAAAATGGCCTGATATTGAATCGGTAGCGAATTGCAAATATGTAGGACATGGCGCCACTTTTAGTACATATATATTTAAATTTACAATTCTGGAGCTCAGAAGCATAATGTCGGATTGACGATTATACGTCAGAATCAATTTGTCGTATGCGACTTTATGGGAAACTGGTACTTAAGTACGACTTTATGCTTCTGAGGATATTATAGCAAACATTGAAAACAATAGTTGAACATATACACTATGATTTTTTAGCCGTTGCTAATACACTGTGAAATTATTTATTTTGACTTTTTTTCATGATTTTCAATTGCATTAAATACTTATAAATATAAAGGCCTCCTTGAGGACAACTTTTGCGGCCGCTTTATTATAATGCGGTCTCTTAATTATTAAAATTGTAATTTTTCGATAGTTTTTTTTTTTACTGACGGACATGTATGTTGTTAACCACGAGACTTTGCTACTTGACCGGGCATACCGATGCCCTCGTAGACCCGACGTCCGAGAGGCCTGCGAACTGTAAAGTTTAGCAACAGTTGCACAAACTCATCTAAAAATCTAAAAGCCATACTCCCCCAATCTCCCCGCCAGCGACCGCCTTGAGCCGAGGTCCAAGTCCCACATTGGGCGCCCTCTTGCGCCGGTTGCTTAGTTTGTAGTATTTAAACGATTTATTGAGGCTGGAGCTCTGCTCACCTTTATGTTCTGTGAAGTAGCAAAAGCCTCCTGGCTAACTACGTAATATGCGTCCGAAAAAAAATACCGGTCATAATTAATAGTAATTCTGATGGGAAAGCGTCCTGCCAATTATTTGCAACGACTAAAATTCACGGTGTACCTATATGAAGTTATAGATATAGCTATAGATAATTAATATAATACTTATATTAAATTAATTATTTTAATTTAGTTATTATAGTTATAATAATAATAAATAAAAAGTATTTAATAAACAAATAGATAGACAATAGATATGATAGATAGACAAAACTTCCTATGGCTATGTTAATTTGGGCCGACGAGTGCCGGCCGACTAACGGTACTAACGGGTTATTGGTCGCCGGGAATTTTGTACACACTTCGACGGATCTAACTATTCAACTATAAAACTTGAGAATTATTTTGACTTTGATACTGATTGCGATCTATAGAGTAAAGTAGTATTCTCAGATCAAATACCAATGAAGCCTACCGACGTTATTTTCATAGTCTATTTTTTATGAATGTATAAGTTACTGATCTTGTTAATATTAAACTTTTTGTACCTACCTATTTAAAATTTGTATAAAATACTGCAGTAGGAACTTACGTATGAACAAAACCATATAATTATATTATGTACATACCTATTAACTTATAATGTACCTACATGTTTCAGTCAAATGTGACAAATGAAATAAGTAAACAGACTAAGTTGTTATTTGACTGTAGGTAGGTAATGTTGGTTTCAATTAACGTCATAGCTAAAGTAGGTATGAACTTACGGTAACGAATAGGTTAGGTATTTATGGTATTTCTGTATATACCTAGTTATATTTTGTAAATGTTTACATCAAAATTAAGGTGCTCCATATAGTTCTGATAAGATAAACCTGTGCACCTGCAATGTACATATTATCACAACTCTAGCATGCAAAAAAATACCTATTGACTCTTACGGTACGTTAAACCTACCGACGTTATTAGCATGTATAACTACGAGACAAAATAAAAATAGCGTATTTTTAAAATAAAGCAAACTAACACTCTATTAAAATTAGATAAGTTGTAATAATCACTCTTCTAGCTATATATACCTATATATATAAACATATTTATAGGAATATAAAATTTTTGTTTTATACCTATGTCATGATAATTTGATAAACTAAATATTTTTATAAAGGCTTACCTATTACAAATATCACGTTTTCTTATTTAGACAACAGTGTCTATTAAGAGTTTTAGGAAAATCCTTCACTGAACCTTTCTTTAAAAATAATGAAACTTCACTGTTTTATGTTAATATTCAGTTAAAAAGTATATTTTTCAGCCCGGAAAAATATATAGCGTGAGGGCGTGAGATCAACAGCTGACCCTGTAGGTCGTTTGATCAGGCGGAAAATACATGGACTGTAACGACCGAGGTGACGCGAGTGTCGCAGCCAACTGGCGATGTGCCCTGCTCGACACCACGAACAACGTGCAGCCACAGTGTAAAGTTCATTTTACTAGCACACTCGACGAAGTAATCTTTGACAACTACATTTTTGGCGGGCAGGCATTTTTTTTGTCGCTATTCACAAATATTTTTTATTACGCATTGTTTGTCTGGAAACTGACTTCGTGAAGAGAGGGACGGATAGAAAGTGAAAATATAGGTACTTATGTATAATATAAAATAAAATACGTACTGAACTGTGGTCCTGCTGTTGGTCCACGTTCACATCAGCGGCATGTAAATCCACACTCATAGCACGGCACACGTGCCTCGGGGCGCCCGGGAAGATGACTGAAGGCGTCGATTACACGCGCGCGCTGTATTTCACAACCGGCTCTGATAAACAACAAGTCTCGGCTAATCAGAGGTGATTGCCACATTAGTACTGCTAAACGTAAATTAATATCTTATCTGTATTAAGACCATAAATGGCATTATGTTCATAAAAATACCTACGAAAAGCGCAACGATATAGGTAGGTGACTTTCATATCATGAGATTAATAATAAAATTACGTACAGAATTAGTTGCTAATTGTATGCCATGAATTGAATGGATAAAAGCATAACTTAAATAAACATCTGTTAAACAGTTTATTAACAGCCAAAGTAGTTCCTTGTATGGTTTCAATAATATTAGGTCCTTACAACAATAACATTGTTTAGTAAGACATACCTATCTACTACCTATGCTTGACATATTTATGATTTTGACAATATTATTCATTGATTGTTCATAACATTATCATTGCATTGCTACTAAAGTCATAGCTACGGATTAAATTTATACCTATGAAATATTTATAGGTCATTAAGAGCCTTAAACTCAGTACCTAGAATAGGTATAATACGTATGTCCGGTTAGTACTATTCAGGATCGACATCAGATTTTTAAAAGAATTTTGTATCTATCATTAATTTGTAGTAAATGAAAAAAAAAATAGACGAAATATTGAAATTTTTATCATACTACTAACAAATGTTAACCTCCCTAATTAAGAGGTCTGACGGGTAATCACATATCGATATGGCTATGACTTCTATAATAATACAGCTTACAGGGTTTAGGTATGCATGCTAAAAATATGACAAGATATTAAGTTAATATAGCTTACATACTTAATGCAATAACAATAACATAGAAAATGTATTACAATGGGTTATTGTAATACACTTTCTATGTTATTGCATTAAGTAAACGAATTAATTTTTTATTGATGTCATATCGTTGCGTCCCCATATTGATCCCCTGGAGCCAGGAGCCACCTGGTAACACCGAGAATAGGCATATAATGAATTTTGATAAGTATTTAGTATCATTTTGTAGTACGAATTATTTTTAAGTCTGATATGGCTCCTCAATCCATACAGATTATAATACTTCATGGCTTAACTATCAACGCTTTAACCCTTGGCATGCCTGGTAGGGTCTGTCAGACCCGCACCAACTCGTTGTCCGTTGTAGTTCGGTCATATTTGTTTTGCGCGCTTCATCGTTCTCAATAGCTGCAGATCTTCGTAAAAGAATAGCCGACCGTACTGGTGATTAAGATTGCCTTTGGAAAAAAAAAAATAACCCGTGGAATAAAGGGGAGATACCACGTTTGTCCAGTAAAAAAAAAAGCAAAACCTAGTACATTTGGGAGACTTGTAGTAGTCACACTTGTCTTGACTAATCAATTTTTCAATGCGCTAAATGCTATCCAACCGAAGCTCTACAAAATGTGAATTCAAGTAATGAACAGTAATAATTATATGACTATGTTTAAGTATATCTTAGGTCTAGTAATTTCTAATTTGATTTGATTTATTATCGCTTGTTTAAGCATACATATTAAAGCATTGGATCACCAAAAATAATACAATTTATTAAAAATAAAAACAATTAAAAATCTGGGCTGATAGAACTATCAGGCATTGCGTGTAACTTTTGGCCACCAGGCATTCCAAATAAAATGTTGTATGTGTAGTAGGTTGGCTGGTAAGTTTTTAACAATTTTTACGGCCAATTGTTATGTAACATCTGAATTCGTATTCAATTATAAGGTGGTCCAGGTGCAAAATATACCAAACTAACTTTTGAGCCCCAGATCCGTGTGAGATTTGTGATATAAATATAAATAGGTAGGTACTAGAGTACCTACACAGTAAAAGTGAACTTAGGCGCATCGTTATGGCCCCAGTATATCAATTTAATTATATTTACCTACATGTCAAGATCATATTAAAGTCATCGGGCGTACGTAAATATACAACTTAAACCTATCTTCCGATTAAAATAATTATACCTACCTACCATATATGCGTGCTTCTAAGGGGATTATGAAATAATCATTAATAATCGTAAAACCCCACGGGTGCAATAAATCCGTAATTTAGCAAGTGTAAATAAAGTAATGTTAATAAGTTAATCCACATTTTGAATACTTTGATAATTTCAATAAATCATTGATGACATTTGCGCGCGCGATTTAGTGATCTGTATTTTTTGACAGTGCTTGTCGCCAACAGAAAGAAGTTTATTTACATAAAATTTTAACCAAAAAATAAACCGAATTCAAAGAAAATAAAAAAAGATTCAATCGAGTGTAGACCTCCTCCTTTTTTGAAGTCGATTAATAGCAAGCCAGGTCGTTAGAGGAAATTGCCGTAATTACCACGCTTGGCAGGAGAATTGGGGATCGCAGTAAGATGGGATTATCTTTAAGCTTATAGATGCTCTTTTAGTCGCCATTTACGACACCTATAGGAAAGTGAGGAGAGGCAACACTTCTATGTTGGGGAAGCCACAGGCCCACTCAGCCCTCTTGCGCTTACATGTAACTGTTCACTCTACGTGCCACCGGTACACCGAGGCATCGGAACAAGCGTTCCAATCCACGGTTTAACACCCAAACCCTTTAGTTCTTGCGGCCAGTGCCGTAAAGAGCCTTTTCTTTTCTTCTGTGCGAGCTTCTAACATAACTAATCCCTTGATTTTTTTAGATATTATAGGTATCCTTATTGGAGCAATGGCGTATAGGATATGGAGTATAGGCCTACTTTATTTTATTTAGTGTGATAAAATAAAGCACAAGGACCTTGGTGTTGGTGGACCAATTATCTAATATTTTGGAAGAAAATTATATTTTTTAAAACAACTAGAACTGATGTGGACGAACAAGCAGAGCTATTTAAGTGGACCCTTCGCCTATTATACCACCCACTTTGTCTCACTCACTAAAACTCAAACGCAAGTTCATTAGTGCAAATGCGTGGCCCACCCTGATGCTTTAGATTTAATTTTTAGGCCACTTTGGTCTTCATAATTATATAATGAAATAACACTCTGTAAATTTTCAGTAAACTGTAAATTCTGAATAAGTTATTATAATTATGCTTTGCCTAATTTAACAGACATTTTCGGTAATACTGGCATGTAGGTCTCGCCCCTAGTGCTCGAGGCTCAACACACAGTTGAGCCTCGAGCACTAGGGGCGCAGAGATAACAGGAGCAAACCGAAAAAATAATAGTCCTACCTCGTCTGGCCATTCTTGCGCCCCCCTGCGCCTGGGCACCGGTGGCACCGCCCTATTAACGGCACTGCTTGTGGCATTCACCTATAGACCGTTGCCCACAAAACGTCGTAAGCACAAGATCACAACTTATCATTTACAGAGACTGCAAGAAACTGACACACTACACAAAAACCACTCTATCCAACCCACCGGAGAAGATTGTGCCCGCGAACGAGACGCCTGCCGATCCTTAGCTTTAAAAGATCTCTCAGATGCTTTCGTAGACCCGAAGTCCCGCGAACTGCACAAAACTCCCCTAAAAACTAAAAGTCCTTTAATCCCTCCGTCAGCGATAGCCCTAAGCCGAGCGCCAAGTCTTACAGGGGGCGCCCTCACGTTGCTTATTTTGTAGTATTTAAACCATTTATTACTGAGGCTTGAGCTCTGCTCGCCTTTATGTCCGGTGAATTTTAAGTACACCCAGACTCAGAACATATACGAACTATTTGTGTGACCCACAAATAGTTGTTCTGAGTCTGGGTGTACTTTGTGTCCGTGAAATGAATGTTTGTAAAGTCCCCCGCGACACAGGGACTTATTTCATTAGTGCGGGGGTAGTCTTAAAAAAAAAAATGTCGGTCCGAATAATGAAAACAATCTTGATAACAACATGGGCTCGTACTTAATCTTATTTGTAGCAATTGTCTCCAATTTGAATCTAATAAGACTATTACTATTCTACCTTACATAATAATTGAATATTTCATGAAGATCGGTTAATAGTTTAGCCGATCTAATAATAGTTTTTTTCAGTTTTAAATCTAATTATTATGGTTAATAGTTAAAGAAAGATTTCTTTAAATATAAAATAATTCATATTCATACTCATTATTTCATAAATAATGTTCTACTTCAACATACAATGGATTACCTATATTTTGATGTCTTCATTAGTTGCCTTTAGGTTTTATTATAGCAATATATTATTTGTAAGAATGTTGAGTTTCAGACACCGTTTTATAATAAGTACCTATTTACTTAAATGCTTCTTCGCAGATGAAAAAATATTTCGATATTTTATATTCTGCACATTTGATTGAGTTTAGAATGGATTTTGTATATAGAATTATAGGATAAAGCAATAATTGTGCAATTGCAGATCCCGATCTCAGTTCTCACTATCCATGTCTAAAGCTGGTAATGGCAGCTGTTAATCATCAGAATAAAAAAAACACACGGAAATTATGAATACCTATCAGTTCGATATTTATGTCATGCGTTTAATATGTAAGCCCTTTATGCTTTTAAAAAATAAACTAGTAAGTATACTTTTTGTAGTACCTAGGTAATCGGATATAAAGTTATGAAACGTAGGAAAATACCACGTTTCATTTTACGCTCTAAGTTTCTCACATTTTTGCAAAAACTATTTCTCATGTCATTTTATCACACAGAATAGCCATAGTTTTATAAAATTTGGATTAAGTACAGTATCAAATCTCTAAAATTACCTTAATAATTTTTTTATGTTTACGTCTACTTTGTACCACAATGTTATCGTATTGCCACGATTTCTGATAACGATTTCTGTAGAAACGGAACGTCGTTGTCGGCCATGTTTTGCACAACAACATCACGTCGTATAGTAAACGTCAACTATTCGTTTACGATTTTCTGAAAATATCCAAATCTTTGCTAGTTTTAAATCGTATTGTTTATATTTTACAATTTAATTAAATGTTAAAATGAATCGAACAGAGGGGTTGGTGCAACGAAGAAACGTAATTAAGGACAATGCTGATGGTGGACTAAAGGAAAACCACGACATTGATGATAAGAAAAATGATAAAAATTATGATGACGGGGATTCAAAGGAAACCCGCTTAACGCTGATGGAAGAAGTATTACTATTAGGATTGAAGGATAAGGAGGTGACAGTGGTTTATTATGCTTTACATTGGTATGTTTTTGGATGTCGTGACTTAATCATCTCATTTATGATCTGATTTCAGGGTTACACATCATTTTGGAATGACTGCATATCCAGCGGATTAAGAGGATGTATATTAATCGAACTTGGTTTAAGAGGCCGCGTAGAGTTAGAGAGAGCTGGTATGCGTAGAAAAGGGCTTCTATCTAGAAAAGTAATTGTTAAATCAGGTAAGAGAAAGGCTTGCTAATTATCACATGGTTTTAATGTTTATCGTCACAAAATAATTTCGTAGTGCCTTATAAAATACCAAATTGTAATTGCCATACGAAATAATACACTTAGTTTAATCAACTGTTTAAGACTATACTATTTAACTATTAAAATTAGTGAAATGTTTTCAAGTCACAATAAGATAACTATTTTGATATGTTTGTTACTGTTATTGCATATCTTGACATCAGCTGCAGCCTTAATAAGTAACCACAATAAGTAAGATGAACCAGTTTTAACCTGTATAGCGCAGTCATGCCAGCTCGAACTTGGTTCAAAGACTTACCAATCCAATAAAAATAATATAAAATAAAAGGACAGGGGAAATATATGATATGTAATGATGTATGAAATATATGTATTTCTGTTGGCCCTATAACAAAAATATTCTGAAAGCAAAACAAAATAAAATAAATATTGTAGTGGTCTCCTGTACAAAAACATGATTTTTTGCTGTATTTTACCATCATTGTATAGATAATGGTACAAAACCCTTTGTGGGCAAATCCGATTCGCACTTTCTGTTTTTTTTTAATCTTGTCTGTTATCCTTTTCCATAATGTATTAAGTTTGAAAAATATAGTCAGTATATAGGTTGTATGGAGATGATGGCTTGAAATATTAGTTAATGGTAAATCTTAGCCTGGCAGCCAAACCATATTTTGATGTTATAAAAACTATCATGCCTACAAGTAATTTTCACAGTAATAAAACCATGAACCCAACATAAAACTACTCATCTATTGTCGAAATAACTACTATCCTATTACATTAGAAGTTATTTTAAGTATTTTAACCTCAATTGATTTATTTTATACTAGCAGCATTACATTATTTCCTACATTGGATAACTATTATGCTCTAAATTGTTAATGTCATAATCTTTACTTATAAATGGGAATGTTTGTGAGTATGGATGGATGGAAGTTATTTTTTTGCACAAAAACTACTAGAATGGATTTGGCTGCAACTTTGCATGCAGATAGTTTATAAGTGGGATTAACATATAGGCTACAAACATCATGCGCCAGCAAAGTAGAGTGGATTAATGCAGGTAAAACGGCGTGAAGCTAGTGTCTTTTAACCTATGTGTTACTACACTGTGATTTTTTAGTCATCGCTAAAACTCAGCAAAAATGAGCCGTTTAGTCGACATTTGACAGATTCTACTTTTGACATCATAGTCTACTATTGACAGATTCTACATATGACAGATTCTACATATGACAGATTCTACATATGACAGATTTTACGTATGACACATTCTACATATGACAGATTCTACATATGACAGATTCTACGTATGACAGATTCTGTATTTGACAGATTTTGAAAAAGTGAGACAAGTATCGGACACCTTGTGGAATCAAAAATAATACTGTTATATAGTAATCAATAGTATAGTAATCAATTTTTCTAAAAATATTAGTACTATAATACAAACATACTAGTAATAATACTAGTTATAAAAACAAATTATGCTTATCAATAAATATAGTGATTACTATATAACAGTATTATTTTTGATTCCACAAGGTGTCCGTTACTTGTCTCACTTTTTCAAAATCTGTCAAATACAGAATCTGTCATACGTAGAATCTGTCATATGTAGAATCTGTCATATGTAGAATCTGTCATACGTAGAATCTGTCATATGTAGAATCTGTCATATGTAGAATCTGTCAATAGTAGACTATGATGTCAAAAGTAGAATCTGTCAAATGTCTACTAAACGAAATGAGCAATACAAAGCAATTTTTTAGTAAGAAAAAATATGCCTGCTTTAAATTTTAATTTTACATTTCAGTAGTGGTACTGATGACAAATCATCCTGCCAATTATTGGCAACAACCGAAAAATCACAGTTCATAATTAGTTAACCACAAAAGTTTTGCTTCTTCACCATATAAGGGTATAAAGCCATTTTTCAGTAAACTCCACAGTTTTACCCGCCTTACTCTGCTCCAGTAGGTTGGAGCGTGATATTTTGTAGCCTATATGTTAAGCTAGCTTATAAACTATCCGCATGTAATTTTTCATCAGAATCCATTCAGTAGTTTTTGTGTGAAACACTAACAAACATACATACGTTTGTTACTTTTTCATGCAAAAACTACTCTACATTCTTACAAACTATTGCATTTATAATATTAGTAGGATTTACTCGATTTTCATGATATTAATTTAAAAATAATTGGGCTAACTTAATATTTTATTTATTAAATATGATTTCTTTCAGATACACCTACTGGAGATGTTCTTCTAGACGAGGCCCTCAAACACATGAAAGAAACTGATCCGCCTGAAACCGTGCAGAGTTGGATAGAATATTTAAGTGGTAAGTAAATCAGTCTTGTACTAGTACACCATATTCTAAGATAACAATTCCTTAAGTGGGCTTATATGGCATTCAAAGTAGGATCATCAAATAGTCACCCCAGTTCTGCTGCTATCTAGTGTTAAAGTTGACTTTCAGGTTTATCTAGCAGTTATATATTTGATCCCCAGGTCAGGAAAAAAATGGTTTTATTTTCTATTAAAAAAAATCTTAAGTACCAGCCCAAAGTATGGAAGTTTGTGGTGTTTCATCCATGCCTCGGATAGCCCATTAAGTAGTCCTGTGCCTGATCTCTCACTGGCTGTGTAGAAATGTTCCACCATATTTTGAGATTAAAAGAATAAAGTGCAACTGACAGCTTTAGAGATTAGTGGCTGTGGCCGAAATCATCCAGGAGGATTATATACAAAGTCAAAGATGAAGTCCAGTTAGATATAAATAAAATATTAATTAAATCTAGTACAGCATCTTACCTGGGTCATGTTATAAAACATAATGTTCCCAAGAATAGAATACTAATTCACCAGGGTAAATTCCAGAAGACTCACTAATATTATTGAATTCTTAACATGCCCACTAATATTATAAATGTGAATGTAAATATGTTTATAACTCTTTCACGCGAAAAGTACTTAACCGATCTTCATGAAACTTTGTTCATTTATTCTTGAAGGTATTAGAAGTGACATAGGGACATTGGCTTCAATGTAAGTGAAACCGCGGGTTAAGGTACTAATAACATAATTCTTTTTGTATTAAATGGGTGGGTTAAAGTTAGTACATTAGATATGCTTGGATGTCACCTACACAGTTTGGGTTAAACCATTATTTATTTTAAGTCAGAAGTATAGTATAGAGGGATTATAAAATATTATCTTTTGTTGTTGAGTTTAATGGTTATGAACTCTAGATTAAAATGTTATATTTTGTACAAAACCAGCATCCTAATTCACTTCACTGGTGATTACTGCTGGTTATTTTTCTTATCTTTTATTAGTGGTAACTTGTCCATTAATCACTATTCGATTTGAACATTGACATACGTAGTTAGCCACGAGGCTTTTGCTACTTCACCGGGTATAAAGGCGAGCCGAGCTCCAGCCTTAATAAATGGTTTAAAAACTACAAACTAAGCAACCTGCGCAAGAGGGCGCCCCCTGTGGGGCTTGGACCTCGGCTCAGGGCGGTCGCTGGCGATGAGATTGAGGGATTATGACATTTAGTATTTTAGGGGAGTTTTGTGCAACTGTCGCTCTACTTTACAGTTCGTGGGCCGTAAGCTAAGGGTCAGGAGGACGAGGGGGGACGCGTCGCGTTCGCGGGTGCACTCTTCTCCGGCGGGTCGGATAGAGTGGTCTCTGTGTAGTGGTGCTAGTTTCTTGCAGTCTTTTTAATGCTAGTTGGTAGATTGTTATCTCGTCGTCTGGGTCATCTAGGACGCCCCGAGGCCGACGGTGTTTACGTAATTGAAGACCACTTTGTTTAAACATCATTTAAATTCCATGTAGGAAGTAATTTACTAAACTATTTATTTTCTAATTCCAGGTGAAACATGGAACCCAATGAAATTAAAATATCAGCTGAAAAATGTACGAGAAAGATTAGCGAAAAACCTGGTTGAAAAGGGAGTTCTCACTACTGAAAAGCAGAACTTCTTGCTTTTTGATATGACCACACATCCTTTGACTGACAATGTCGTCAAATGCCGCTTAGTGAAAAAGGTAAATCATAGTACTAGTTTTACTCATAGTGCTTTTAAATTAAAAATGTTTTGTGGGTAATTTACTTTGATTTTGACTAGTGATAGTAATGATAACCAATCTACTGAGTGATAAATGGTTTGGAATTTCAACATCTTTTAGATTACAGTTAATTGTTTAATAAAATAACAATGTTCCTTGAACCATTTTTATTATAGTTTCAATGAAAGGGAATTTATGAATCACTAGAATTTTTTTTAATGATTATTTCCATGATTGTTTGTGTTTATCAAATCAAGTACGTATTTAAATTACAAAAACATGAGAAGCGATCTGTTAATTTGATAGCATTCAAGCGGCCACACTAAGTAAACATAAACAGGCTGTGTAAAATATACTTTTATATAAACATTGCAATTGTTTACACATTACAGGTTCAAGAAGCGGCGTTGCGACGCTCTATAACCGACGTGGCTCATGCGGACAAGCGTTCTTTAGCACTGTTAATGCTCGCTCATTCCGCTGATGTCTTAGAAAACGCTTTTGCGCCACTATCCGACGAAGACTACGAACTAGCGACGAGGCGCGTGCGCTCACTTTTAGATCTTGACTTCGAGGCAGAAGCAATGCGACCAGACGCTTGTGAAATTATGTGGGCGGTTTTTGCCGCATTCACTAAATAGCGGTAAATTGTACACTCGTCAATTCCAGGTTGGCAACTAGAATAATGATAAATTTATGTTGAATTATGATGATTTTTTCAGTCCATTTTATGAATTTGAATGATTGAAAGTGAATTGATCATATGCTACTAAGTTATATAAAATAAAAATATATATGGTAAATGAAATGAAGCAATAGACAATAAAAACATATAATACTTTGGATTTTATTCTTAGTTACTATTTTGTGAAGAAAAATAATAATCTCGTACAAAATCATTGTCATTACATACATTTAGCCAGTATTAAATTATTTCTTTCAGTTCATATAGTTTGGAGCTATGTATTTTTTAAGAATCACCTACATTTTATATCTCATTATGACCTATATTTCATTTAAAATTTAGTAAGAGTTTGTTTCATTGTATGTGTAGAAGTCTTTTTTTCGGATTAATAAAGCACAATATAAATATCTATAGTCAGTACGAGATATGTCCATGTGTATGTGACTATATTTTGCCGATACAAATGATTGTGCGATGAGTGCATAAAAATGAGTTCATATCAACATAGTCCTACTATTTTTGGTAATAGTCCAAGTAAAACAGGAAATAATCAACATTTCTGCCCTTGAACATATACATTGCGGAATTCTATGTTGAAACTTCCTAATCTATCTGATAATGTTAAAATTATATACAATTACTTAAAGCTATGGTGAATAAATACAGTTGTTACATAATATATTACGATTTTATACGAAATGCGATTCATATAGAAGAAAATAATAGTTTAAAAAAACTAAAAAAACGCGCTTTTATAGATAACCGAACTAAAAAATAGAAAATAATTTTCACTTCAAAATAAAATTATAATAAAGTTCATGTTATTAACAGAATAATTCAATTCAGAGTAAAAAGCGTGGGGTGCATTTTACCACTTTTCATAACTCTGCTCTCATAGATAGTTGCCAATAGAATGATTGTGATATTTACTATATCAAGCACCCCACGCTTTTCACTCTGAACAATTCATGTTCTGTTAATAACTTAAACTTATAATTTTATTATGAAGTGAAAATTATTTCTATTTTTTAGTTCGGTTAGCTATAAAAGCGTGTTTTAGTTTTTTTAAACTATTATTTATTTTTTATTTTTAAGGATAATGGGAAACTGTTATCAAATTATTGCATTGTCATAGGTCCTTGATACGTATGCAAAGTTTCAAATGAATCAGACTTCTGGAAACTGGTGAAAATTAAGTTCAAAGATTCCGTTACATACATACAACCCAAGCTAATAAAAGCGTGTTAAAAACTTAGTTGAGACGAATTTAATTATTTCTTTACAGCAAAAGAACTTAAACAACTTGTGACATAAACAGTGTGATAATATTAAAATAGAATTTATCCATAGATTTGTACTTAACGTATTATTTAAATTATATCAGTAAGGGTTTGATAATCATTTAAAACTTTATGATCAATAATTGCAAGTCACCAGATAACAAATGGCTATCTGATTAGGCATATTCATAGGCATTTTCTTTATTTTGAATCATTACTTATCTAGAGAAAAAAGGTGTTTTTAACAATTAGCCCCTGTTTTTATGCTAACCTCTATTACATGAATACAGGCCGCATGTAATAATATATCACTCTGTTTATGACATTTGTTTAAACCTTATAAACTCGTGTGCTAAATAAAAGCTTGAATGGATTTTAAGGAAAGTGATTTATGATCCAATAAAAATAAAATTTTACTTTGTTTGTGATACCATGAACACTTTGTGTTATCGATCTTTGAAATTTAAGTTGCTCTTAGCATAATTATAAGTATATTACGAACTTGACAGAAAGTATTGACTCAGTACTATGACCCAGCAATAAAATAGTACGAGATATAAAATCCCTCATGGCACATCAAAGGATGAGAAATACAATTAAATGTGTATTTTATTTTTCTATGTAAGTATGGAACATAGTTAAAGAAATAAAATAATATTTAAATCGAACGCTCTTCTCCCTTCCCCCCAAGGACAGATCTAAAACGATTTAAAGTTATTCCGATATATTAGTTATCCTTTACATTGTTTGTTTTATTATTGTATGTGCCAGTCGAGTCTTTTGTGTTGTGTGGTGCTTTTATCGCCCCTCTGTTATCATGTTCTCCTAAATTCCGCGACGTCAAACGGTTTAATTACCTTTTATACAGAAATTAGACGTGTATTATTATTTTATTTAGAATTAGGTTTTTGCATATTATGTATGTCAGTCTACTTCTAATAGAAGTTTTTATTATTTATAGAAATTATATGTTTTATCTAGTATTCATTGCGTACGTATTTGTTTTGTTTTACGAAATCTATTTTTAATTTGTCGGTAAATTAATATGAATAAAATAAGAAAGTTTTGTCATAAAAGCGTTTGCTTTTCAAAAAGGGAATTTATCAAATAAAAATATAGCAAAATTAATGTATAATAACAATATTATAATTGGACTTTCCAGAGTAGAAAAATATTAGCAATATTTCAAATTAAAATTATTTAATTGCTCAATAAAATTATCTGCTAAATCATCAAAGATCATCGTTCCATGGATCTCCATATTTTATTGTATCTCAAAGCTATGCATAAACTATTTTGCCATTAAAGTCTATATTGGCGAAGGTCTTCAAGTCATAAAACAGGTTGCTGGAGTATAAATTATTTTTAATATGTGTTGTTATTAAATTTGTTTTGTAAGTATTTTTATAACTATGGAGTGTAGAATTATGGATGGGTTTATATGGAGACAAAACTGAAAGTGCCGTATGTGCTAGTGTACTGTAGTAACATACTGCAGAATTTATAATTTTGTTATTTATTAAAACATTTATAAAAACCTTTGTACGCATAAAAGTGATAATAGTTGTTCAACTTTAAGCACCTTTTTCCACATTTTTTTATACATTTCGCAATACTCTGGCATACACACTTATAGTTTTTGACGAACGTTTTTATATCAAACGGAACGCCTTTCTCCATATTTAAAACTATTGAGTATGTTCTAGTGTCAGTATATAAGTTTATTATTCAACGGCGTTTTAAAAAATAATAATAAATCTTTAAGTAATCCAGTTTATTATTTAATTTAGTACATCGTTTGTTTACTTTTTAATCATATGGAATCATCTATTTAATTGGCATTTTAAAAATGTTGTCATGTTATTATTGCACTCATATCTGTGTGTTGAATGCTGTAATAAACTAAATATAGTAAAAATAAGACTAAATGTAAATAAAGTTGCAAAATTGTCTGTACTAAAATATATTACTATTTCATGATTTTATTTACATATAAAATAGGACGGCACTTTGTTAACTAATATAAAAAAATATAAACAAATCAAATTGTGTTGTCATTTATACACTTGTTATTTAAGAGGTGTACTTGAAAAATCAATAAAGTTAATGTATTTAATTAACTTTATCGTTGTATATTTCACATACGGTCCTTATTATTCATTAATGTTAAGTTATTATTAGTTTTGGGTTTGTATATAAAACAGTAATGTTTTAGGTTATTAAGTAACCATGAAACAAGCTATATTATAAACTTGATGATAAATTCAAGAGTGATGGAGATATTATGTATAAAATTAAGATAATGCTATGTATCATACACGTAGAAAGTATTTAGAACATTACTCAAATATATTCCTTAGTAAATATTATTACTACTTGTTTTTATTTTCTTTGATCAAATGCATGCTGCCAAATTATTACAGCAAATTATTCATTATCAAATTATTATTATTGAATTAATGTTGTTCATGAATGACTTGTATTCATGAACAACATTAGATACTAAAATATCTGTTCGTACAAGAATGGAATTATTATTGTAATGTAAGGTGTTTCAAAAATATGTGTATTTCAATCTGGCTTTAATACATAACATTTCTGTATACATGACACTATTAACGTTTAAAGAGATAGAATATCCCTTTAACAGTAAATAGTTTTTAAAGTCGGATACAACAATTAAATGGTTTATGAGTGTTGAGTCGCGGATTCGTTGAGATGCGCTGCGACGCCTTTTTTATCTACTCCTTGATAGTTGCCGATCGGAGTGTAAGTTACGGTTACGAATAAACCACGGTGCCTCGATGATACGTCGAGTGAATATACTATAACAGTTTGTAAGCGGTAAAAACTTATAGACGCGGTATGAGCAAAAACCTACGGTCCTCGCGTACGCCATATTCAGTCGTATATGCGCGATGTACATATAGGATTTACACCGCGCGTATACGACTTATTATTAAGTGGGTGAATTTAAAAGACATTGTAGTGAACTAATTGTAAATAAAGCCCGTGCACAAACGGTGTCCACATGCGCTCTGAAGTTAAGCTTTCGGTCAAGGATTACACTTAATATGTACCTATCTACTTCCCAACTAGCAAAGAGATCGTATAAGCAATTACTCTCATGACTATGAATCAAAAAACACTCGTATGAAAGATCCTATTATTTCAAAAAGCCGTTTAAAAGCAGCTCTCTAGATATTTTAGCTTTCAACGCTTTTTGGCTATATAAACATGTCTAGTAAACGTGTACTCGAAGAATTCATATTGCATTTACTCGATAATTATATAAAGATATCTCTCGATAACCTTCATGCAACCGCAAGTCCTATGACAGCTCTTTGAAAGAAACTGAATAGCTAATTTGCCGAAAAACTAGCTTAGCACTATCTTTCGACATGTATTTATTACAGCATAATTATAGAGAAAACGCTGTTTATTTGATAAAATAGCAGCTCAGTTACTATAGCGGCACTTAATGTCATATAATAGCTTTTTACAAGGCGTTCATTCCGCTTAAATTTTGAAGTTGAGAAAACGCTTAAAAATTATCTATTACAGCCCCAAAGGTGCTCTAAACATCATTTGAAAGCCGTCTTACAGCATAGTTGTGGTATGAAAGTTGAATAAAATCTTTTACAGCACTGTGCTATATAGTTAAACTAATGGTGGTCAACCATTTAAATTGCCACTAAAATAATTTGAAAAAGTCACTCATATAATAAATTTTTTTGTTTGTTTCATTTTTTTTTTAATTCCTCTGGAGTATTAATAACAATATTTTGATATAATATTAAGGATTTAACATTTTGCGCTAAGGAACCCCAAACTAACTGCAATGGCGGTCTTAGAAGTCGTAAAGTTGAAGCCTCATGTCTATTTCTCAGCTAAAAGCCGAGTGAATGCTTTGTGATGATAAGTGAATTGCTATTAATGGCGAATTAGATAAACTTTTAAATTAATATTATTTGTAATTATTTATTTACTAAGAAATCTTACGGCCCATGAAAATATTAACTAAAATGTAAAGAATGTAGACGAAAAATTTAACCCCGCATAGGAAAGTAAACACCTTTGAGCTAACTTCAGGTCACGAATTGTCAATATGACTGTAAAATTGTATGGCAAAATTTAATACTTATAGTAAATTTAAAAAAAAAATCTTTTCACAAACAGCTCCGGTAATCTACACTAATATTATAAAGAGGAAAGATTTGTACCTATTTTTGTATGTTTGTAATGAATAGGCTCAAAAAGTACTGGGCCGATTTAAAAAATTCTTTCACCAATAGAATGCTACATTTTGCCAATTTGACATAGGCTTTGAAAAAAAATAGGGATCCTTGGTAAAATTTGAACAATGTAACCGAAGGTGTAGAAAAATGAGTCTTAAAATGTCTTTCGTCGAATGCGCTGCCGAAACTATTAGCGATAGAACAAAATAATGTATAACAATATTGAAGAACATCATAATGTCTACAAAAAACTCCGCGGTAGCATATGTCCAACTATTGTAGTTATGTCACTACAACAACTTTTTTCACTTTAAGGGTAGGGTATAAAAGTCCACCCGTGCGAAGCCGGGGCGGGCCGCTAGTTGAAAAAATAAAATGGTCTATGAATGCTGCTTGGTTGCATTCACACGATCAAAGAGTCGAGTGATTGCAACCGCACTGCTATATTACAATAAATTTGTCGAATGAAAGCGCTTCTACCGACTTGGGAAAAGCTAATGTGTTGAAAAATGGCATACTGATGATTAATATGATACTATTAACTTTCGAATTGCGATAACTCTATATTCTTTCGACTATTTGGCTATTTAGACGATAATCTTACGATATTTACATCACTTAAAGCAGAGAAAAGTGCGCCCAAATCGCGTTGAGAGCACGTGCACAGATCATTTACTCGACATTTTCTCACCACCAATAGCTGAAATAGAAACGTGCTGGTGGCATTTTTACGATATATTTGGCTGGTTGGGTTGTTGCAGGGACATGGTTCCCAAGGGATTGGTTCACCGAATTTCTTGGTCGGTGGTGTAATTTGGTTTTGTCTGCTTTAACAAAGGACATTGACAATGCGTAGTACTTGGTCAGACTTGGTGTCTGTGAACCCACGAGATTATCTCGGAAGCCAAACTGCTCATCCGGAAGGTTATTCATCTGTACCTACTTCTATATTAAAATATAGCTGAAGAGTTTGTTTTCTTGAACGCTTATTTAAGGAAATAATCAGGTCCGATTTAAAAAAATCTTAGGTTCCTTTAGGTAGCCCATTTAATTAATTATATTATCAAGGCTATATTTAATTATCAAGTTCTTTCGGGAACGGAAGTTACGTGGGTGAAACCGCGCTCGGAATCTAGTATGTCCATATACCTATTTATTCGTATTGTATGCTAGTAGGTCAATAGTATAGGGCAATAAGTGTGATCCTGCCTTGGCTTCCCAGGCTTGCGAATACCAATCACAATGGCTTTGTTCCACTGATACGGAAATATGTTGTTGACTAGAGCCGCGTTGTAAATTGTAGTGAAAGAGGCAAAGGAGAAGTCGAGAATTGCTTAAGCACTAGAATCCGTAGGTTCGTGGGGCCTTCTTGATTAAAGATTTTACTTAGCTACAGTAACTGCCGGTATCGCGTTCTTATCATCGTCCGCCCCGACGGCGTTGGGTTCATCGGTACTACGGATACTTATTGCCGGAGGGGGAATTATGGTTCTTCGTTCAACCTCTTCTAGATGATACTGGATTACTAGTAAAGTATTAGGCGAACATTATAAAATCAGCTAATCGTAGTCGTACGCAGGACGTTGATTCGGGAGGAGATTGATTAAGAGGGAGCATAGTAGGACAGGTTATGGGTTTGAGCTTCTTGTAAACCTCTCCAATGACCATACGTATGGTACCTATACGGTATTCTCTCGGAGAAATCAGAGATTCGGGGAAGACTAACTCTGTAGAAACCCAGTTAGAATTTACAAGTCAAACATTATTATGTATTTAAATATTGATGGAATTGAAATATCTTCAATACATCATTTTCTCATTGTTATCTTGTTGCTACAATATTTGTCATCAAATAGCTACAGCCATCTGTTTAACATACTTTGCAATATTGATATTATATAAATTTGCGTAAGCAATGTTTTGTATAATTATACAAATAAATGTCATTTATCGCTTTATAAAAATATCACTAATAATAAGACAACCTTTGTGGCTTAGTGGTAGTAGTCTCTTCTTAGTCTTTGTGGTAGTGGGTTCGATTCCTGTGCTAAATTCAAAGATTTTTCCGGGTTTAGCTGGTTTAGGCATTACCCAAAGGGTAATGCCTAAACCAGCTAAACCCAGATACATCAGAAGGTACGTTAAAGCATTGCTCCCAATTGTTATAACATCATCCGTGATAATCATACAACTACACTCAATACTGAGGTCGCCAAACCCCTTGCCTAGGGAGGATTTTGATACGGGTTTTTTCTATAATGTATTCAGAGAATTTCTTTCAGAAGGTAAGTTTATTAAAATTGTACACCTGTGTGAAGCCAGGTCAAGTTGCTAGTATTGTAAGTATATTCAACACACATTTTTTTAAATCTCAGTTCCTTTCGGTAGATTTATTGTTTAATAGAACAAAGGACTTCCTCTGTTAGGCACCTACATATGTACCTATATGCAAACGGTATATTTTGACGGCGACCTATCTACTACTGTTTTAAAAGAATAAGTGCCGAGGTTTAATTATACTATGTTGACCCTCATGTTTCAAACGGACCGTAATTTAAAGAAACCTTGTCGTTCACTTGCGTCAGTGATGACGCGCGAAGCGTTTGTAGGTAGGTATGTTGTAGGTAATAAAAATGCATTAACTTTTTTTAATTCCTTTTAATAAAAACTCACACTTCCCTCGCACGGTGGATAAGTCTTGTATCTCTTTATGACAATATAATTTCAATATTAGTTATTCAATTCACATTACTGGTAGATAGGTTTAAACCCCGTTTTGCTGAATTGTTGGTTTCATTGCTACTTTATGGAATACGAACATACAATATTCTAATATAAGTGCTAGGCTAAAAGTCAATATCTACAATAATCTGAGCTCTACGACACAAACGTGGCTTCATGGGACTGCTTTTGTGTTTTGTGTATATTATGTAGATAGAAGAATGTATTACCAATATGTATATAAATGTATAGATCTTTACATTTTAAGGGATATCAATTTATTAGTAGGTACTAGTCAATTGTGGAACTGTGTTTCAATAAAACTTTGTAGTATTGACCCAATTTTTTATTATTTATTAAACAATTTAGATAGGTATATGGAATGGCTGAATGAAGTACCTAATCGAGTGTTTTAGTAAGATAGTTAGGCATGTAGGTACCTACTAGTTTCAATGTTATGGGGTGGGTAAGGTAGTCAGAACGCCTTTTAAAATCCGCTAAAGCAAATAAATCTGGTAAAGTAGGTAACTTTACCTACTCTACCAGATTTTAAAAGACTGACGTTCAACTTCATTCTCCCGTTTATACAATAATTCGACCATTCTTAAAGTTTCTATACATGTTTATACATATTGTTAAAAATAGACGTGAATCGTATCGTATCGATTTTATTCAAGAACCACTCTTGTGTAGGTTAGTTTAATCGGCATTTGGATACACACATTTAGCCATACAAACCCTCTTTTTACAGTAAACTTTCACAGCCCAGACTTCTTCTTTATTCTCATTAATTGCTAAATTTTTAGTGTCCTATCTAAGTATCTGTACATTAGTGTACATATCTCTTGTGTGTTTGAATTATTAATAAATAATCTTAAATAAGTATTGACTGATTTAAATTCTAAAGTAGGTATTGCATGAATTAATATGGCAGGCCCAATACATTAATATTAAAGGAGTTTCGAGCTAATCTAAATTATACATAATTACTGCTGTTAAAATTCTATAAGGTCTTTCCTTAGTCACCTTCCAGGAGATCTACTGCTGATATAGTTACCCAACATAGAAGATAATTTAAAGATATTTTTGACATTTTGCGGTAGACCAGCAAAACAATTGTAATCATGACGATTTAAATATAAATGTTTAACATCATATGTAAGGTTAATCAGGAATTAATTACATAATAATAAGATGACTATGACTAGATTTAAAGTCTTCATTGCTGTAATTACGATACTTTTTCTCGATTATTGTTGCCGTATTAATTTATCTACGTGAATTTAATAAATTGGCATATTTTAAATATTGTTTGCACAAATACCTCAACGCCGAGTAGCAAATAAATTCTTATCGTAGTCATAGTCATATTGTAGTGTAGTAACTCATCCGTATCAATCAATAGTAAATAAGTTATAAAACTCCGTAGTGGATAAAAATGTTTAAGGACACGAATAAGGAAGTACCTACTTACCTTCCACATAACCGCTAATTAACTTAAAATTTATATAATAATACTTACTTATATAAAAGTATACTAATAATTCGAATAATTTATCTTAATACTAAATATGTGAAATGGTAGCATAAGGAGAAATCTAAATAATGTATATTATTCATATTGCGTCACTGTGTAGTTATCTTGTATTTGTGTATTTATGAAATATTCCTTGTATTAAACCTTTTTTGACTTTAATATAAATGAATATCACAAAACCACAGCACTTAACAGATTCTGACTATAAGGCCGAGGCCGCACTACAAAGGCGATTGCGACTCGAGAAAGCAAACTCATGTAACAATACGTTGGCGGCCGCACTCCAGGAACTGCAAGCGAACTTGATTAGGTCGAAGGGTAGCCGCCGCGTCGCCATCGCCGTATTAGTGCGGCATCGGTCTGAAGGATCTTAATTTATTCAAATAATTTTGAGGTAACAATAATAATAAGTGAACTACCTACATAAATTCCAATATATAGGGTGATGGTAATTAGTGACCGATACCTAAACACATCATTGTGCTCATGATAACAAACAACTTTTACTATGGCACTAAATCAGAAATCGCGAAAAAAAAATCAGCTGCTCCCTACCAAGATGACTAGTTATGTGAACATGAATGTATGGAACAGCTGATTTTTTTTCGCGATTTCAGGATTGGTGCCATAGTAAAAGTTGTTTGTTATCATGAGCACAATCATGTGTTTAGATATCGGTCACTAATTACCAGTCACCCTATATACATTATACCTAACTAGATCTACTCATAAATTACAATCGGTGCGTGGTGTTGTTTTGGTGTCGGCAGATCACTTCTATGAAATCCTGTGTAAGGCTCTATAAAGCCATGATTTTAGAGATGAAATTCAGAATGATTCCGTGTGTGTGAAGTTTACTTAAATTCTTCTCAAGGTAGGTTTTGAATACGGCGCTTAACACTAAATACAAGATTCGAAGTAGGTAGGTAATAACTGAAGTTTTTCTATTAGATAAGGCCCTTATACTGTAATAATTGAACTTGTATAAAGGGAATGCAGTGGGTTCTTAATTAGCTCAAAATGCAATCCTAATAATGTAAGTTAACAATAGTGTTAGTTTCCAAATGCTAAGCTATATTCAGGATATTAAACATTATTTTAAGTTAAATAGGTACCTACATAATTTATAAAGGTTGAATATTAAGTTATGCGAGTGAATCAAAAACACTATTACCCGTGAATTTTACAGAAACAACGTAAGGCGAAGAAGACGACGCAGCGCAGACATGGTATCGCTTTAAAACATTTTTATACAAAATGTACATGAAGGCAACATGTCGTGAATTATATACAAGCGGCGTGGTGCAGACGTCCGTTCTGTATCCGTCTTGGTTGTCTACTACGTCTAAGCTACATCTTCGCCTTACGTCGTCTGTGGATAATCCACACCTTAGGGTGAAAGTTTAGCTAAGCATTATTTGGTAGGTATATGCGCGTATAAATTTGTTGAACAGATTAATATAATACTGGGGTGATGCGCTTTGGTATTAGACATGAACATTAAACAGAAGTTTTAGCAATGCTTGCTCATTAATTTGCTTGATCAACACCTACATTAAAAATGTTGCCCCATTAATATAGCCGATTATGAATAGTCGCTTGATAGATTTCAATCGGCTAAAACAATCGTAGAATTTGTTCACATCGTTGTCTATCCGACAACGATGTGAGACCTGACGCAATATCGATGTACAAGGATAACATACAAATGCCATTGCATAACCACTTTCACATATTGTTTATTATTTGCTATTAACAGTAAATTATCAATTATCTTACTTCAGTATCACCCATAATATGCATTCAGATTGTTTCAGATCGCTGATTCTACAATTTTCCCAACATAATTTTTCAATTTACGAGTATCTCAGTCTTTCTCATCCTTTGTCACTAGCTAAACATCGCAAAAAGTTCTAGGTATCGATGACCCGTAAACCGAAATCTTGGACCCTCTACTGATACTCTCAAAGTGCCTCAAAAGTCTAAGCAATTTGCAACAGAAGTAGTAATTTCCAGCTAAGCAAAGCCTTGATTTGATACTGTTTCAGAAGGAAGACAGGTGGGCTGGCGTCATCGTGCATCATATAGACGTGGTGGAAGATTTCAATTGAACCTTTTCCCGCTGTCACCAAGCCTCAGTGTAGCGAATATCGTACTCTTGCAGTTGTGGCAAACGCGTGCGAAGCTCCTCGAATGCTTCGGCCGATAGCTTGGTGCTGTTCAGGTTGAGGCGACGCAAGTTCGATAGACCTGAAACAATTAATACATTTAGTATTATTTATTACTCACAACATTTTACTTTAATGAATAAAAAACATATTAATACCTATAACAAAAAGCAGTTCAATTAAAACTACAAACTTATAAAATACTATTATTATAAATCTATACTACTATTATACTATAGGTTACCAAGATGCTGGCAGCATTGCCATTCATACATGCATGTAGTAGTGATAAAATTAATGTTGCCCCGGGAGTCAACATATGAAGAAGTCTGCATATAAATTCCATTCCATCGATTTATTCATATTCAGTGCGCTCATTACCTACTCGTGTCTGTTTTTTTAATATTAAACACTATAAACAATATGGATCACACAGTCATAAATTATATATACATTTGGCACACGATAGCTTTCGATAAATAGGTTGAAGTAGATGACAAATACCTATGTGATAAAATTTTGATCGTCAACAAATTGTCTACTTCCCGAATGAGATCTAACTAAATAGATTAAGTATTATTTATTTGTTCATGTTACCATGTATACAGTAAAATGAACTACAATGAATTTGCTTGTTGAATACTGATTTTTTATTAATAATCTGATGACCCCAATCTACGGAACGATGCTTGTTGCATTAAAATAAGAATATTTGAATGAAGTGAAAAGACATGATTTGTGTAAAGTGCGTGTTATCTCACAAATATATATAGCGCCAAACGTATGTAGGTACTTTGGAGGCATTAATACTCTGCGTTGTCCCAATGACCTCTGGCGACCTCACACATGTGCCTGTACAGGTATGTGCACAATACAGGTACGACCTTCACGTTTTTTGTTACTTCAATTTAGTTTCAGATACTTAGGACATTTTTGACAATGTAATCCGGTGGTAGTAAGTAACTGGTCATTCACCTGACAATGCTTCGATTCCCTTATCAGAAACTGGAGTTTCGCACAGATTGAGCACTTGTAGCCTTGGCAGATGTTCCGCTATGAGCTGTACGCCGCTGTCGCCAAACTTCGTGGCCCACAAGTTGAGGTAGCGCAGCGACGGCAACTGTGCAAACAAATTGAACACTTGTTAATTTTATGCGTTGACCTTTTACTAGGCTTTGTTGTAATGTAGGTTAATACCAAGTGATATTGATATTACATGATATCGGGTATGTAGAGGACAATGAAGATTACCGTTATTTATTGGAATTTTGAAGTTGGTGACACTAGTTACATTAGTTATGCTTAACAATATCATAGTTGGTATAGAAAATAGTACCAACTTCTTCTTTATTAATAAACGGTGAAATAACTGTATGATATAGTCGTGTGGTATAAAATTTAAGAAAGTACAAGAATATCAGGCACGGATAATCGGATAGTTAAATTAGTGCTTTGTCACGTTAAAATACCGTCCAATCTTTAGAAGATAATTTTAGAGGCACAAGATAGAGCTTCCACCACGTTAGATACTTTATTTCATTCAAATACAGTAGTAAAGAACAGTTATATGATATATAAATAACTTAAGTAGGTTACTAGGATTCCCTGTGTCGCGGAGGCTAGTCTGTTGACATATTTCTATGTAATATTAAGTAGTACAGAAGTAAGCACCTTGATGAGATGGTGTGCGCAGGCGCTGGTGACGCTGGTGAAGGCCAGCGACAAACACTCGAGGTTCCCGAGCGCGCCCGCCTCCAGCAGAGTGCCCACGTCGGCGTCCGTCGCCCGCACCGGGAGAGCCAGGCGTCGCGGCCCGCCCTCCGCTTGCTATAGTAATACACAAATATAATTAAAATCACTGTCAAAACCAACCCATCATACAGAAGCTGAACTAAAACTGACAATATTTAACATATTCATCGTAAGTTAACCTCCCAACTAGCAAAAGATATCGTAAAAATGCCAGCAGCACGTTTCTATTTCAGCTATTGGTGGTGAGAAAATGTCGAGTAAATGATCTGTGCACGTTCTCTCAACGCGATTTGGGCGCACTTCTCTCTGCTTTAAGCGATGTAAATATCGTCAGATTATCGTCTGAATAGCCAAATAGTTGAAAGAATCTAAAGTAATCGCAACTCGAAAGTGACTAGTATTAAATTAATCATCACTATGGGCTTTTTTAACAAATTAGCTTTTCCCAAGTCCGTAGAAGCTCTTTCATTCGACAAATTTATTGTAATATAGCAGTGCGGTTGCAAGCACTCGACTTTTTGATCGTGTGAATGCAACCAAGCAGCATTCATAGACCATTTTATTTCTTCAATTACCGGAGCTGTTTGTGAAAAGAAAGAAATAATTAAATTTAATATAAGTATTAAATTTTGCCATATTATACTTTTATATGCGGGATGAAATTTTTCGTCTATATTCCTTACATTTTAGTTAATGTTTTCATGGGCCGTAAGATTTTTTAGTAAATAATGAATTACAAATAATATTATTTTAAAAGTTTATCTAATTCGCCATTAATAGCAATTCACTTATTATCACAAAGCATTCACTCGGTTTTTAGCTGAGAAATAGAAATGAGTTTTCAACTTTATGACTTCTAGGACCGCCATTGCATTTGGTTTGGGGTTCCTTAGCGCAAAATGTTAAATCCTTAATATTAGATCAAAAAACACAAACAAAATATTTTTAGTATATGAGTGACGTTTTCAAATTATTTTAGTGGCAATTTAAATGGTTGACCACCATTCATCATTTCAGTCGTAGGACGTCTACTGCTGGACATAGGCCTCCCTCATGACCACCATTAGTTAAACTATAAAGCACAGTGCTGTAAAAGATTTTATTCAACTTTCATACCACAACTATGCTGTAAACCGGCTTTCAAATTATGTTTAGAGCACCTTTGGGGCTGTAATAGATAATTTTTAAGCGTTTTCTCAACTTCAAAACTTGAGCGGAATGAAAGCCTTGTAAACAGCTATTATATGACAATAAGTGCCGGTATAGTAACTGAGATGCTATTTTGTGGAATAAACAGCGTTTACTCTATAATTATGCTGTAATAAATACATGTTGAAAGATAGTGCTATAATAGCTACTTTTACGACAAATTAGCAATTAAGCTGCTTTCAAAGAGCTGTCATAGGACTACGGTTGCATGAAGGTGATCAAGAGTTATCTTTATATAATTATCGAGTAAATGCAATATGAATTCGTCGACTACACGTTTACTAGACATGTTTATAGAGCCAAAAAGCGTTGAAGGCTAAAATATCTAGACAGCTGCTTTTAAATGACTTTTTGAAATAATAGGATCTTTCATACGAGTGTTTTTCGATTCATAGTCGTGAGAGAAATTGCTTATACGATCTCTTTGCTAGTTGGGCGCTTAATTTTCCAAATATAATAAAGTTTTTATGTATGTATTTAAGAAAATAGCATATACTTATATAATAATTTGCCACCAAGTTGCCAAAGTAACTCAAAATTTAAATTGAAACACTTATTGATTTTATTTGCGGCACATTTAATTCTGTTATTTTTTTAATGTCAAAAAAATGTTTTAAGTATACTACTCACCAATCGCTGAAGGTTTTGTTGTCTCTCACACAAATCTCTGTAATATTTCTGTCCAAGTTCAGTACCCTGAAGGGCAGCAATTATTTCAAGCTGGGTCTGTTCTCCAGTGACAACCTCCCATTCCAGCATCAAACATAGAGCCTCTAGAGCAGCAGGCTGTTAAAACAATAAATGAAAATTGATAACATTCTGATTTTTATCCGAACACATTGTAAATAATAGGTAAGTCAAATCTCAACGATACTTCGACTTCTCATTTGAACAACAGTGTTGATACATTAAAATTACATAGTCAACTATGAGTCAAGTCGGTTGGGTTTTAAAAATGGACCCTTTAGCATATTTTAAATACCTGCTTACTCGTCAGTTTTAAGATATAATAGTAAAAAAAATTAAACAATATTGATGTGCACTTACGTGTTCTGTTAAAGCGACTAGAAGAAAATCAGGAATCTGCTTACTCATACTTTGTAAAAAGCTTTTTCGTTTACAGCAACAATTAAGTAGAGTTCCAACCTGAAAAAAAGAACCACGTTAGAAAAGGGTTTTAGAAATAAGTATTCTTACTTTTACAGATCTATATTATAAAAAGTTCCAGTTTACACATTTTCATTTTAGGTCCATAACTTGAGAGTTATGCACTTTCTAAAGTTAGAAAGTGCAACAGCATTTTTTCAGAACGACGTCAGATAAAGATAAAGATGCATTTATTAGTATGAAGCATGTGTTGACATGTTTTCATGTGGTGTTACAATAATAATATTAATAGTTTCAACATGTTCTGCCGTATCAGGTGTACAAAACTACTTAAAATTAATTTAACTTAATTTGAAAACAATTATTTTATAAATTTGGAACAATAGAATTATCTCATAAGAAATCCTTTACACTATAATACCTACCCTTTTTTAGATAACATTTTTTTCAGTTTCGTTTTGAACAAATTCACCGTTAGTATTTTATATGCACTACGTATTTTAGTGTAATTTTTTGGCGCAATTCAGAAAATACTCTTCAGACCTTCATAGTGTGGAATTAGGGATCAATAACATTTTTGATTCGGACGTTTAAATATAAAGTCGTAGTATTAAGAACTCGATTACTCACCATATCTCCCCAAATCTGACAAAGCTCTTGATGCGACAGTGCCAGCATTGGGTCGGACGGTGCGGCTGCTCTCAGCCAGGACGGTGGGCACAGCCGAGCCGCACGCGCCGGCGCCACGCACGTGTGCGCCGGACAGCGCGGGTCGTGACACAAAGAGTGAAGCACCTTGTTCAATCTCTTGGCAATGCGAGGACAACTCATCGCGCCAACACATAGAGGGACCGGTTGGAGTACGGCCCCTACTACTATGAGCCAGTCCTCGTATTCACACCTGGAAACGTGACCAAGTAATTAATATTTTCCCTTAAACATATTTATCAGTGCATGTAATCTTTAAGCCCCACAGGGGGCGCCCTCTTGGGCAGGTTGCAGTTCGTAGTTTTTGAACCATTTATTAAGGCTGGAGCTCTGCTCGTCTTTATGCCTGGTGAAGTAGAAAATCGTGAATAAGTACGCATGTCTTATGCCTGGTGAAGTAGCAAATCGTGAAAAACTAGGTACGCATGTCCGTCCGAAAAAAAAAGATTAAAATGAAACATGTAATGTAATGTAATACTCTTGAGTTGAGGTACTAACTAAAATACCTATTTCCTATGATAAATATTTTACTTGCTGAATTCTAAGACATGCGTATCGGTCCAGAATTTGTCTGAATGAGGTCAATCTGTAAGTCGTATTTTCCACTAAACGGCAATTGAATTTGAATTTGAAGTGTCGGATGCATATCCGACACTTATCATTGTATGCCAAAATATAATTATGGCTGTGCAACTTTTTGCGATATTGATCCTCCTTTTTATTATAATACTTACATATGTTCTAATATGTCTGCAAAACACAGCACCTCGTCTTCTCTATCTTCACAAACATGGGGCGTGGAACTATCGCGGTAGTGGTCGTCGATAGCAGCGAGCGCCACGGCAGCCAGATTAGGTGCGGCACGAGGGTATGGGCAGTTGGCGCGGCTGCCGTGAGTCACTTCCACGAAGCGACGCACCAGGGCGGTACCAGAGTTGTGCGCAGCGAGGGCACTGTTCATAAAATATATATTATTTAGCATGAAAGGAATACAAGTAACTTATAGAATAAACCGAGTCCCCAGGGTAGTATTTTTTTTTTATTCTCGCACTGAACATGGTATGTTAAGGTTTTATAAAAACTGTAAAGAGAAGAGGAGAGAGAATGGCACCTTGAGGTCACCAATTTGATGATGAGTCACCACCGCGAACAGACTGCTGGCGGCCCCGAAGATATGAGGAAAACCATTCAAAAAGCATCAGAGACCACAAGGTGAGACAAGTCCACCAAAACTAGCACTGTCAGTTTTGTATCATCCATACCCTTCCTAATATCGCCAAACATTTTTAGGAGAGTGGTATTGTATTGGCCTGGCCTGAGAACAGATAGCTAAAGGTCTATTAGGCTATAACCTAATAAGTCCTTTTGCAATCAAATTTCCCATAGCCTTGATCCTTTCCTATAGCAGAGGGTAAAGGTTATGGACAATTAAATTTCGATAAACTCTTATAGGGGATAGGGGGCAATCAGTGGGTTTTGTTATTTAATTACAAATTTGTTGGTTATTTACGAAATGTAATAAGAATGTAATGTAACATAATTCATAAATAACTTGGCTAAAATAGCCTTATCTAACCTTAACCAATATACTTTAATAATATTAACAACAAAAAAAGTTCTATCCTTCAAATGTGACGTACTTAGTTAGGGTTTTACGTAAACTACTTTAATTAATTATTATATTTGATTGTCATTTTTCCTTTAGGTATCTATTACTTATAAACAGTGTTTGGGCTCAAACAAACACTTAAAACTCACAAACACTCAAATACATAAATAACTTGGCTAGAAAGCCTTATTCTTAACCTATAATATTACTTTAATATTATTAACTAAAAATTCAATCAAACATTATGTACCTAATTAGGGATTCACGTAAACTGCTTTAATTTATAATTGATAGTAATTTTTCCTTTATTACAAATGTTTAGGTTTGCGCTCAACGACTGAAATCAACATTGTTATTAGTTCGGAATAAAGGAAACTGGTATTTTAATCCTCTTTGCCTTCTAGGAACACCTAAACTAGTGGCTTTATGTTAGAATGGGTAAGTTTCATACACTTAGTATGGATACAAAAAAAGTTTTTTAAAGATCCAACTTCGTTTAAATACTTGTTACATAAATTACCAGAAATCATGAGAAAATATTTTTTTTATGGGCATAGCAAAATGAATGGAAATCGAAAATGCGTTAAAGCTGTTTTATTAGATGTGGGTAGGTATATGTGTGGATTCCGGCTTAGAATAGCACCATATCTTCCTATGTGTGTAGCATCATCTATTAGCTCAAGGGTAGTTACCATCTTTCTGCGATTACAAGCCCGCCCACCAAGTATAGTAATAATGGCAATAACCTTTTAACGACCATGGCTTGCCAAGATCTGTTAAGTGGGAGCCCATGATCAGCAATGGATATAAACGGGCTGTTGAAGCGAAGAAGTAGTTTGTATTTTAATTTTGTCTCAGATCTCAGAGAACATACTTTTGCTCATATTTTAATGCATTATAACTTTATTTACTGTGCATCGCATGCTAACGTACTCGGACTTTCGGTCGGTCACGAATATTTATAAAAAATATATATATTTAGCATGTAAATATAACAAGAAGGTGGCGCTATAGGTGTTCATACAAAGTATCTGTATAAGTGTAAGTAGTTATAAATACGTATCAAGTGCTACGTTATAACAACATCACCAGTCGTGCAATGTTACTTGCACTTCTATTAGTAGCCTAGAAGACACCAACATGCCTTCTCATTATTTATTCGATAAATACACCGTGATTGTTAATGGCTGCTAATACTATTCGAAATAATTTATTGTTGTTAGTAGGATGGAACTATGAACCTAGTTATATATTTTAATAGATTTAAAATTTACAGATTGATATTACTTCGCACTTGTGTTTGTACAACCTAGATTATCGCTCATTTTGCCGCTTATATTTATTTACAGAAATCTCCTTTACATGGCCGTATAAAAAAGACCGTAAGACATCCACTGCTGAACATGGGCCTCCTCCCGAGGGAGGGTTTTGGACATAGCCACCACGCTTGGCAGGCTGTATTATGTGATAACACACTCAGGGAAACGCTGCTGCCCGTTACTTGACTTACAATTGCTTTAGATCAGGGTTTCTTAAACTTTTAGCAGTCACGGACCACATTCACAGTTTAAAAAATTCCATGGACCCCTGAAAATTACTACTTAGTTAATGAGAAGGGTGAAGTTAATGTTTGGCAACGAATAAATTGTGGGATTGTCTTCGACAAGACTGACCTACTGCGGACCCCTGACACACATGCTACGGGTGGACCCCACTTTAAGAAACCCTGCTTTAGATGTTATAACAACCAAGACCAACGGATTAACGCGCTGCTCAAGGCACGAAGGATAGTACTTCAACTTACCAAACCCGGAAAGCAATCTTAGAATGTACACAAAGATTTTATGTCTGGCGTGGGGATAGACCACGACCACCGAGACTTATATTGCTATACCATTGATATTGCTATGATTATTGATGGTAAAATGTCATACCAAGTTCAAAAAACATAGCAATGATCAAACATCGCGATGTATATTTTTTTCAAATAACCATGATCGTCCAAAATCTTAAGCTTCCTAACCTCTCGACGGTAATAGCAAATAAATTTTATGACTGGAAATTAAACAGCGTAGGTATTCCTCTCGTCGACTCGTAATTGTGTGCTATCGTAAAATCAATTGACGTCAGTGAACATTTGCACGAATTGATTGAATGTATGTTTGTACTGGCTCATACTTACTGGCAAAGTAGGTAAATAATTAGTATTGTAACTAAAGCAGTTTAACTGTAAAGGACGTGCGTAAATGCTCGCCAACAACAAGATGTACCTAATACATGTACACACATGCACCTGTACCTAATGTGTGAGATTTAAGACAATGCAACATTTTGATTTCAGGTCCGAAAAAGATAATTTATTAATTCCCGTTACGCGACAGTTATTGAGAGTGATAGATAAGTACTATTGATACAAATTGCAACAAGCTGAAAATAGAGAGAACCGTAATGTAGGTAACCCACTCGCGCCGGATTGCTCATGCGTACCCGACCCCCGCCAACGGCGGATCGAAGGAGTGTCCGGGAGGTTTTAGTGGTGTAGGGTCCTCTCCTCGTGGTATGACTTTAGCATACCACGCTATGGAGAGGGCGAGTCCCACATATCCCACCGCCAGCGCGCAAATACGCTGCAACGGTGGTGGGAATGCGTCAATGCATTTCCCCCCGGAAAAAAAAAAAAAAAAAAGGTAACCCACTCGCAAATCTAGGTCCCGAACCTGATTAAACTCCCTGCATGACTCCTTCACAACAAAAGGAGTATAAGTCAATAACCACATTAAAAAAAGAGCAGTGCATATTTAATTACACTAAAGTAAGAATTCATATACCGGTTCGAAATATCAAGAATTCTACGTCTTATCATGGGCCGTCGTAGGCGTAAACTTCACTTGTTATTATGCATCGCACGCTCATTAATTTGCGTAAGGTTTTATGATTTTCTTGTTTGTATGCAAAGAACAGTCGTATGTATATATTTAACATAGCGTCAATGAATATCTCATGAAAACATTAAGAGATATTTATCAAACTTGTTCTCCGTCAAGTAATATCTAGATAAAGACAAGAATTGCACGCATTCATACTTATTGCTTTGTTTCTACCGCAAAAATGGACTTATGCCAGCGTTTTAATTTTAACACAGTGATTCTGAACGCAGCTAAACTACTAAGTCTTTCTTAGTTATGATAACCATTTAAACTCTCATATAGAATTGGGCGCAGACAATTTTTATACAAAGGGGTACAATGTTTATGCTTCACGTATCTACTAATATTTAGTAGTCCTTGAAGTTATAAAATCAATGTACTGAATAATGTTCTAATATTATAATAACAAGGATTAATACCTAATATAATCTCTAACAAGGCGTCTGGCATTAGGGGCTCTCGCGAAATCCACGTTTCTTGTGAGCACTCTTCTGACTGGAGGTGCGAGTGCTGGTAGCGGCGCTGATCGTGGTCTTCTTCGACAGAGCCGGGCCAGCAGGGAACAAAGTTCATCTGTCGCGCAACGCTCCGCCAAAAGAGGAGCTGCTACGTTGGTCGCATTTTCTGCCCACTCTTCCCAGTCATCACTCTCCTTTTTCTATAGAAAACAATAAGAGTTAAAATCAACATCATCATTATTAACCTCAACGTTTACTGCTGATCATGGGCTTCCTCCCGAGGTAAGGTATTTGCATTAGTCACCATGCTGGGTACGCAGGTTGGTGACCGCAGTTTTAAGTTTTTAACACACCAAGAATACGCTGCTGCCCGTTCCCTGGTATACGATTATTATAGATGATATTATAACAGCCGTAGGTCCTCTACGGCTTAACGTAGGCTAGTCCCTCAACCAACCACACTCAGAAAGATATTTTAGATTTTACCCAAAAATTTCTTGTCCGGCGTGGGGATTGATCCCATTACCTTCGAGACTTTAGCGAGACTAATATTGCTACGCTATAGAGTTAAAATCAATCGAAGCCTCATCTCCTACCTTACATAAACAATTTGTGCTACACTAAGATACAGTCAACATTCATATGTTTGTAGGTATTCTACGCACGTAAGCACTAGATAAAATGGCGGATCTATAATAATTAAGGCCAAATATTTGTTCAATTGACGCTTGTTTTTGTTTAGAAATGGACGCAGCCATGTATAGAAAAAATGAGTGAATGACATAATATTATCTTTGATATGCGGTCGTCCATAGGTAGGTACAATATGTACGCATTGAGATTCCAATGAGTAATAAATTATTAACCAGTCAATATTTTAACACTCGCTTACTTCGTGATTTATGATAAGAAATAATCCCAGTTCGGTACGTTGCAGCAATTTACTTACATTGTTAAGAAAATATATTTTTTTGTTAAAAGTCTCGTTTTAGCTAATTTTACAAATACAGCACAACAATATTCTCGTTGATAGAAACTGATATAGATATATAAAACTAAACACATGTAGATATATCAATAGGAATATAGGTAGATCAACTACGTCAATAGATCTATAACTTATAAGACGATCACGAATTACATCTCGCGCCCCGAATTATATATACAACGTAAATAATCATTTGTTAACATAAACATGGAAAATTTTCACGAGTAACATGTATTTATTTTGGGTATAGACGAGATATTTATGTCAAAGATTAACTATTATTATTTCTGTATATACAGTCAGCATAGCATAGTGACTGAATATCATATCTATTGTGGCTAAATATCATAGACAAAGGTTTATTTTTTTACCAATAAAAAAAGGGTTGGTTCTCAACGTGTTCTTATTTTTATTTGAATTACGACTCCGTAATTTTTTGAAGATATTTGATTGATTTTTTTGTACGTACTCTTATTTCTAATTTCTTGTACGTTTATTGTACATTAGAGATGTTACTCCACTCTATAGGCACATATAACACAGCATCATCGACCAATTAAGGGTGTTTAGACCCCCATAGTCAGGACAGTAAGTCTTGACCTCAAAATCACCTGCATTAATATTGGCCACTTATTGCTTTATATAAGTTGCTACCAAATACCTAATAAATTTAATTAAGAAAACATAACATGTTTTAAATTATTTACTTGTTGTTTTTGCCAAACAATTATTATTTAAAGCAAATAAATCGATAATGGTAAAATTAAATGTATTGTTACACCGAAATTTATTGACATTGAAATAATATCTACCGATGTTACCTAGTAAGGCATATATTTTGGAAGTAGATAGCGCAACGAATTGGCGCAATAGCTGTAGGTATATACTCGTAAATAAAACGCTTATTTAGAAATTCCCATTACCTAAATTGTGATAACCCATTTAAAATAGATTTTTGGAAGGAACATTTACGCTGTGCTTAAAACCCACTTATCCTAATAGTACTGTAATTCCCAGTAGGTAATACCGAAACTAAACACTTGCCAGGCTTAATATGTATTTGATCATCGCATTTACATCTCCTTTTGCCGGACGAACAACAAGGGGTTTCGTGGATTTACCCTTTCCTCGTGGTATTTCATCTCTATGGAGTGGGGAGTTCTACACACGCCGCTACTGCTGATGCATTATCTATGTATTTCCCCTTGAAAATATTATATTTAAACTAAAATTTTATCACTGTTCAGTATCTTAATTAGTGTCAATGTATTAGCCAACATATTGTGAAATTTATGTCGTTGTAATTCAAAATCAATGAATTCTAAACATACCCACAGCTGGTCAGCCCCTTAATGATAATACGTTCGCACTTTAGGTATTTAATAGACAATTTGATCGAACATGGCGCTTCTTATCTCGTAAATTAATAGATTACTTATTTATTTTGCGAATGTTAGAGGCTAAACATAGTAAATAATTAGGCCAAAATCTTAGAAAAGGACTTGTCAATATTTCCTGTCTAAATTTTATACTGTAAGCATTGTATTGAAATTCATTTGTTTACTACTGAAATGAATATATTATAGACCCAACATACCTAAAATGCGAAATAGCACCATTAAGGGGATCTGACTTAGTGGATTTAGTAGTACCTATGCACTAAGTTTCATTTGTATATTTTAGGTTGTAAATATTTATAAAAAATATCGACTCAAAATACCTGTGACATTAAATCGGTGAGTATTTGCAGAGGTGCGCGTGTAACACTTTCGTCTTGTAAAGGCGTTGTCATTACGAAATCTACCATATTCTGAAATCGTAAAGTACACAAACATTACACTCCTGGTTACTTGTTAAATATATTATTTGAATAATACACTTAAAATTATAAACGGTGTCCAAAAATATACGTAGGTACCTATCGTTTAAATTTAGAAAACATGAATATGTCTAAGGGCTGATTTTCAAAAGTTAGATAAAAATAATCACCGCAAATTTTTGAGTAGACAGACTTTATATAGAAATAACATCAAAATTAATATTTGTAATCCTCAGATAAAGCTTCAGAGAATCAAAAATTGAATACTGATCATTTTTATTTTTAAATAAAAATTGTCCCCAATTTAATAGTTGTTGTTTTTATTATGATTCTACGTAACGAGTAAGAAGCATATTTTATTGATATCGTTTGTTTGTTATAAAACACGCAGAAAGTTTAATTAAAAGAAACTTGATATCGTATATTAATTACGTGATAAAATATTAATACGCTGAATTGATTTTTGTGAAACAGCTAATAACATTTCCGATAATTATTATCATTGTGAGTGATCTACCTATTAATGTGCCATTCATCATATATTTCTATGATTAAATGGTATCTAGGTAGGTGCCTACTACGTTGAAGCGTTATAATGTTCAAGTTAAAAGCAAATGGTTTTAACAAATTTTGGACACCATGTTTTAAAAGTATTATATATAAAATTACTTTTGATAATCACCTTTAATTCCTTAAATACGACTTCTTTTCTCACAGTCTTTGTAAGAAAATTCCTATACCTTATCATGTTTCTCTGAAAATGAAACATGGTCATTAAAATGGATTCTTGTAAACAATTAATTAAAACCACAGAGAGGAAGGAAATATAATAATAATTCTCAAAAAGTTACCTTCCATACTATGGAGTGATACAATTGGTCCCGTGTATAAGCGTCGTTTGCCTAGAAAAACAATGCCATCATTAATAAAGTATCACCGCAGATAAATATATTAATAAAATAATTGAAAAAAAATAATTCCGTTAATTAATTGAGTGTCAATCAGTAGAATTAATTGAGTACCAAACAGGAATAGAAGCTAATTTAAAACAATGGGTATTTTGATGTTTCTAAAAAATCCCTGCCCTAATTACGTAAAATTGCGACAGCAATTTATTTAGCAGATGAGAAACGTAAAAAATTGTAGCGTTGAGCATAGCAACGAGACATTTGTTGTTAGGTGATATACCCAACAATATACATTGTAGCTATAGTTGACAACTAGTAACGCGACATTTTTTGACAACATGTGGTTAATCTAATCTGCAAAATTACCGCTGTCGCATGTAATTCTATTACTGGTTTCTCAAATGCAATTCAAAGAGTGGGTGCTACTGCTACGCACACTTGTTTTGTGTCTACTCATTTGGGTTAAAAAGATACATATTATGCCCTATGACGCCCATCGTCCGTACCACACACGAATGACGGGCTTAATAATAACCTATATAATAATTAATCCTGTTAGTCGGAGTTTCAATGGGCAGTAGAATTTGGACCGAATATTACTACAGTAAAAAAAAATCCATGGGGAAAGGTGCATATTAAGCCCCTATGATGTGTAAAAAGACGAACGGATACAAAAACTAGCTTCCCGAGAAACTCCCGTTCCTTTAGGAACTTTTTTTAATTGGACTAGTTGTTCCTTAGATTAGCCCGTTCAAGCAAACAAACTTTTCAGCTGTATATATTAGTCTAGATTAAACCTGTGTTGGTCTGGGTTCCAATGGGCAGTATAATTTAAGGATGAACTTACCTGCAATAAAAGAGATCCGTGCGGCATAACTATTCTAAGACAGTACTTTCTTGCAAGATCCCATCTAGAGATGCAATATACTTCTTGCATACTGCTGTACGACAGAGGCTGTTCCAACAGTCCTTGTGGCTGTAACAAATAAAAACCCAAGTTATTTTATACATCTGATTTATTGCATGAGTATTTTGAATCATTATATCTACTTATATTTAATTCTATGATCGATACCTAGTAATGACATTTATGAAACACGGATATGAATCATTTTATTCATTATATATGATATAATTTAACTGTAAATTACTCTGAAATGTATAAATAACTAGCTTGTTTCGCGTTTCGTCCGCGTAGATTAAATACTTTGGGCTTACACCGATTTTGAAACAGACTTTATTTATGCTCCGCTCCTATTGGTTTAAGATGATATGTAGCTTTATAGCCTTCCCCGATAAATGGGCTATCTAACACTGCAAGATTTTTTCAAATCGGACCATTAGTTTCTGAGTTTATCGCGTTCAAGCAAACATATGAACCGTTCAGCTTGATATATTAGGTATAGATACGTGTATCTGTAAATAATTGTAATCGAATAAATTCTATGTACAGTCTTATCAGTGACGTATCTTTACAGGAATTCATTAATTTTAAATTGCAGTCATAATATTTATAATTAAAAACAACAACGTTAGTTAAATGATTTAGCTTATCATAATATTTTATGATATAATTTATAAAGCCTTTTTCCTTGTATGAGTCACTTGATGGTATCATAGTAGAATATGGAGATTTCCCTTACAAATTCTTCTAATTATTAATATTATATTATTAAGTAGAAGAATTTGTAAGGGAAATCTCCTAAATCTCTCTCTCTTATCTCTTAGGCTATAAGCCAATATAATTTACCATTTAAGCAAATCCAGATTTAGAAGTCCGGAGGCCCCGGGGCAACATAGGAGAAGGGACCCCGTGGCCACCAATTAGTTTCCCTCTAAATGCGTAGAAAATTGAAAAATGCACCTTCCTAATTTTCAAGACGATTTGAATTCTGATATTTTACTGATTGTCTAATTTAAGTGAACAAGTAGGTATTAGATGAATAACCATTATTACATTATTTAAGAACTATTACATTAATCATGATTCTACAAAGTACTGTATATAAACCACCGAAAATATAAATAAAAAAAAAGTGTTTACTCGTCAGAATTTGAAAGATTTTAAATCTATATTGTGGGGGACCCTCTATTGTGGAGGCCCCGGGGCAGTTGCCCTGGATGCCCTCCCTTAAACCCGGCCTTACATTTAATTAAGGCTTACTTGATCTAAGGGCAGAGCTAGAGGAAAATATGTTCTCAGCACTCTGATGATGATGTTAAAGGGTAAAAGTGAAGTAAAATAAATCACGACAATTTATTTACTATTTTAAGTTCTTCTACTTATTAATTAGAAGAATTTGTAAGGGAAATCTCCTAAATCTCTCTCTCTTATCTCTTAGGCTATAAGCCAATATAATTTACCATTTAAGCAAATCCAGATTTAGAAGTCCGGAGGCCCCGGGGCAACATAGGAGAAGGGACCCCGTGGCCACCAATTAGTTTCCCTCTAAATGCGTAGAAAATTGAAAAATGCACCTTCCTAATTTTCAAGACGATTTGAATTCTGATATTTTACTGATTGTCTAATTTAAGTGAACAAGTAGGTATTAGATGAATAACCATTATTACATTATTTAAGAACTATTACATTAATCATGATTCTACAAAGTACTGTATATAAACCACCGAAAATATAAATAAAAAAAAAGTGTTTACTCGTCAGAATTTGAAAGATTTTAAATCTATATTGTGGGGGACCCTCTATTGTGGAGGCCCCGGGGCAGTTGCCCTGGATGCCCTCCCTTAAATCCGGCCTTACATTTAAGGCTTACTTGATCTAAGGGCAGAGCTAGAGGAAAATATGTTCTCAGCACTCTGATGATGATGTTAAAGGGTAAAAGTGAAGTAAAATAAATCACGACAATTTATTTACTATTATAATGAGGTGACCTTTCCAAATAATAAAAAACAAAACAAAAAAAACTAGGTGATTAGGTATTTAAAAGCAATGTTTTATGTGTAGTTGATCACTAAGTAAAAATCATATACCTACCTACTTAGCACGTACGCTTGCGTGGTAGGTATATGATTATATACCTACCACTTTATATATGACCATAGGTACCTATACTACGATACCTAACACTGTTAAAATAAATTGGCTGGTTAGCATCCATGAACTCCCGACTCAATTAACAAAACAATAGTTCGATAGACGCTTTATGTCGAGCTTTAAATATCAAGCAACCTATTTTCGTATCTAGTGTATAGATTCGATAGAGGAAATTAGGTCAGCTAGAGCGAAGGGCGCAGCGATGCTTTTGTGAGAAGAACATTCGTAGGCGGGGCTCTGTACGATGTATGACGTTGCGGAGCAATGCCCCTGCGCGAGTCGTGGCCGGTGCGACACACGCGCCCAGCGGCACAACACGCGCGCACTTAGTACATCCCAATGTATACTACAACCTGATCCCAACCTTTATTCGATAGTGTAAAGATAATGTTACTGTGTAATCCACTATTCCTAAAGTTAGTAGACATATTATAATGTCGTTATGTAACACACAGATATACCTACTCAAAAAAATCCCGGATCGCTGATCCCAGATTTTTTTACTACTAAGAATTAATGCGTAGATAAATCCTTTGATAATATTAAGTGCATTAATCAAAAATAATAATAGAAAATAGTAATCGTCACAAATTTATCAATAAAAATGTAATAACGATTTCTGCCAAACCATTTTATATTTTTATTTTTGATTTGTCAACTTAATAATAAATTAATTCCACCAATCAATCTTAATCGAAAAAGACCTGGGATTGCCAAAATCTCCGGAGAAAAGTTGATGAGAAAATTTCGGTTTTAAAAATGAGAAATATGAGTATTTAGGTAGTGTAAAATCAAACGTACAACCGAATTCAGAACTTCCTCCCTTTGTTATACCTACCTAATCATGAATGTCCTGAGTTGGTAAAAATGAGAAGTGCCCTTAAAAGTGATTGTTAATTGCGCACGCGCTGTGACTCACCTTCCATACAGTTATATAAAACATGACTACTATCTCGTTTATATAACTTGTATTTCCCATCTGGTCATGTCAATTAAATGATGAGAGCAAAGTGACCTTTTGTCAGACTAGGTTTAATGTCACTAGTGTGCGGTATGCATAAGACAAACGAGGACAAAGTCTCAAAAAGGAAAACTAGACGCGTGGTTGCCCTAGTTAGTTAAGTATACAAGGTGACTTTTCATAGTATGATAGTCATCGTTAAGCAATATGATCAACTGTTGGTAGATTAACCCTTTGGAAATAAATAAAAAAGTTCCTATACAGCTATTTTTTAAAAAGGACCTCTTTGAAAGTCACTAGGCTTTTGCCACTTCACCGAGCATAAAGACAAGTAGGGCTCCAGCATTATTAAATGGTTTATAAATTACAAATTAAGCATCCTGCGCCAGAGAGTGCCCCATTTGGAACTAGGACTTCGACCCAGGGCAATTGTAGGACGTAGGTAGCTATAGTACCTACATATAAGTAAGTAGGTACGTTAGGTAATTCGATTTAGCGAATTGAATTTATAATGTCCTAGTATACATATATACGTAGATATGAATTCACTAAATTTTATCAATAAATATTAATTATTCTCGTTAATTCAGTCAGAATAATTTCTATTTAAATAGTGCAGCCATTATTATGTTAATATGTTTAATTGAAAAAAAAGTCAAATACAATAAAGTTGATGCATGAATTAATTATCCTAATTAGTTTAGTAAATGACGTCAACACTTACGTAGGTAGGAATTTTATATAATAGGAAGTTGATAACAAGATACTAATTAACAGAAAACAGTTTTAATCGTACCTATAAATAAAAAATATATACATATGTAGTAATTCTATTTTTTAGAATGACGTCAAAGCGGACATAATTATATTTCATTGTTGACTAACTTTACCATAGATAAGTAACATATTTCACTTGTAACCTAACTAAAGTGGCACCCAACGCGTTTGCATTTTTATTGCGATGTCATAGTGTCCACTTCCCTATTTTAAATTGTGAATTGAAAATGAAGAACCGTTACTCTGATAACTTAACGTGATTCATTTTAATAAACAGATAAAACAATGAATCATGTTGGTTTTTTTTCTGGAGTATTGTTGTATGAACTCGATATTCTAAAATAGGTACGTTTTATTTTTAAGGAATAAAGAAATGGAAGCATTTTTGTTAGGATCAACGATTTTTTGTTAAAGAACTAACTGTTTACTGCACCTAAATTGTACATTTTTTTTTATTTCCACGATTTTGGAATATGGTAAATAAGACATGTATTTCGAATATTTATGGTATATGCACTTCACATACTAGGCACGTTATATCCCCGGATGTAAAGCACCAGCTGTTCTAGGTGTCCCCATTAGTGGTGTTTGAAGGAGCACCCGGGGGTTTTACCCCTGTGTGTAGACCCTCTTCTCATGGTATGACTAGCTATATCATCGATATAGACAGCGCAGTGGCAAGTTATGTAAATCTCCTACATAACTTGCCACTGTGGCGGTGGGAATGCCTAAACATTACCCCGTAAAAGTGGTTTGATATGTATGTAAGACATTTAATAACGAATATCATTAAACATCTAGATGTTAATAAGTAGATCACAACTTGCCCAAACCAAGTAAAATAGGTATTCACCACTGCAAAAATCATGTTTAGGTATATATTCTCAAACTTTATTATGTTGCACATTCCATACATAAAACCATACAGAACACTATCATATGAATGTACTTATACTTCCACGAATCAACGACACATGTTGAGATGACATTTATGTATTTCTGTTAATCCGTGTAGATACGAAGAAAATGCGTGAAAAACACGTGAACGCACACACTTAGCAAATACGTCATTGTTATCTATTAGTGAGGTCAATGGTTGTTTTCGTTCCAGATTTTTTTATTTAGCATGATTTTAAAAATAACGTCTTTCGTTATCGTTCAGAGTTGAGGTGAACTTTTTTAATTAATTACAATGGAGAAAGCCCCTAATTCTTTAAAACTTGAAGATATCATAATATAACTTATAGATATTGGTAGTAGGTAATTAATTATATTCTTCGGTCAGTGATATTTATAGCTATGAAACTATAAATGATTTATTATTGCTAAGTCAAAAAAGCCGTTAACGCTTTGAAAAAAAAATATTTTAGCTTTTGACCAATTTACCGCGAAAAACCAATTTTAATTAGTAGATACCATAGATGATACAGATTACCATAAATACTTAATTTAACTACCAACATGGACCCGGAGTTTTAATTTCTGATAAATAATCACATAGATGCCTTTTTTATATGTTATTGTAGGAATTGAAGTAAAAAATCATTATTATTAGTTTTAAATATGACGGGTACGATATTATCATGTATCCATTGCGGGAAACACATTGTTTAGTCTAAATGTGCGACCTCTGACATTAGCGTAGAAGTGGCCTGTCTAGCGCTGGCAACTTCTGCATCCACTGCAGGCAAACTGTATACGTACCTATATATAAAGTTTTGGTAACTTATCTACTACATACTCGTATCGGTAAATGGTTCGGTTAATATAATATTATTTATGATTACTGAACATTACTAGATATATATAAAAAAACGAATTGAGGGAAACATTTACGTAGACTGAAGTTTCCCCCGAGGTATATTATTTTATTTTTAACTTAATATATTTATTTTATTTCATTGTATAGGTAGATTGTAAAATTCTCTGAATAAACTTAATTCAGGGAAAAACATAAAGATAAAATTTAGGCCAATTTAATAAAAATAACAGTTAAATTTACGAACCAAAATGAAACAAAAAAAAATAACAACATTCGATCGATCAAACTATATAATTATTAAGTTCTTCAATTCTTCGTATAAATAAAGGGGCGATGCCACAATTAGCAAAAAATATAATAAGTTTTAATTTTAAAATCAACGTTTGAGTATACAAATTATAACGCGTTTATTTTCCTCATATGTTTATTAAAGGTTTTTAATATTACATACGGAATGGCAATGTGTTGTGTTGTGCGTATCATTGACGTCAAATATAATCGGTTTCGTACAGAAACCCGTATATGTTAGTAAATATTTGCGATGTATCTTCATAAGATATTTACCAAAACTAAGTATATGGATACTTATACAAAAATGACTAACATTTAAAACTAAAATACACATTTAACACAAATAAAAAAAATCAAGAAGACATTGTTGATACTTAGTAAGAATACGTCTACGGAATTGGAACTGAATTAAGATATTCTATAATGTAATTCTATTTTAAATATAATATTTTAAAATTAATATCTTTCATGTGGTAAGTAAGAAAAGTTTGTACGTGCACTGATTCAACAGATAGTTTAGCTACCTAATAAATCAGTGCACGTAGGTACTTGTATTTTTAAGCGCATTACCTACATGTTTTTAATTATCGAAATGAATCCTGGCTTTTTTAGATGATATAGCATTTATTTAAATGTAGAAGATGTTTGAAAAAATTGTTTCTTTATGAATAAAAAAATAATTATGGATTTATTGATTGGAATAACTTGATTAAATATATTCTATTTCATCATCATCTCAACATTTGAATACATAGTTAGTGACTTAGTTCATAAATTTAAAATAATTTAAAAAACGCGTTTAAAATAAGAAAATTTAATTAATTATGTTATGAACATAAAACATAATAATTATGAGTGTTTGCCAAAAAGCCCTTAAAAATAAATCGTTGTCATTTATTATTAGATACATAAAAATTGTGACAAATATGACCTATATTATAACGAATCAAGTTTTATTAATTAAATATAGATAATATACCCGGTAAAGGTACCTATAGAAATAAACCGCAAACTTTGATGACACTTGTAACCGTGGTTGTGGTGAACATTGATCAGTATTAATTTTTATTAGGTATAATAATTGCCGAGCCTTTTCAATACCTACAGTAAAAATTTAATTATTGTCATCAAACTAAGTTTTTGTGGACAACCTTTAAAATCAAGCGATTTAAAGGATTAACTCATTTATAATTCACACTCACTCATCGCTGCATTGTCATGGAGAAACGAAATACCTATATATTTTTTAGTAAAATTAAATATATATTATGAACAAATGGATAAATCGAAAGTGTTTACAGTTAAACACCACAAGCGACTAAAATATATGTGTTGACATAAAATTCAAATTAATATAAAATTATTAGAAAAAATAAGTATCTAAAAGGTTTGACCGGGTCAGAGCCCATTCGTCCCCCAGCATAAAAGTTGTAGATTCGGCCCCTATATAGGTGCCCATTGGTCTCCTGGTAGGGGACCAATTAATATTTTAATAAAAAATATTATTTTTAAGGTACCCATTCGTCCCCTCTAATATATATACAATATAAGTTAAAGATTCGGCACCTATTCAGGTGCCTATTGGTCCCCTGAGATAAAATTAGCTATATTTTACATAAGAAACGGTTAACATAGTACACTTGTGAACAGTTTATTAACGGAATTAATTTAATAAATTATAACAGATCACTGAAAAAAGAGCTATGAAGAATGATAATCCGTCATGATAATAATATAACCTGTCGATAGGCTTACGATGTAAAATTGTCTCACTACGAATGGCTTGTTTGAAAAATTAATTTATCAAAAAATAAAATGGATCAGGTGCAAAGGGGTGTTTAAACAAATAATCGGACTCCTGAATCGATTGAAAATGAAGCGAGAATAAATCGCATAATTAGCCAATTTTTTGAAAATCAGATTTCACTAGGCCGCTGCATGGAAAAGCTATGCATATATTATTAATTTAAAATGAAAAAACAAATATAAGATTAGTTTTATACTAAAATAATGTTGATTTGTTTAATCTTCAATAATTATTGTGATATTAGTCATTTTTTGTTAATGTAGTTATAGTTTGTTAGATTTAAGTTATTATGGTTTTGCATGTAGTTGGTAAATATACAAAAAATACGGTGATTTTAGCTATTTTTTATGTAGGTACTTCTAGTTACAATTTATTAGATTTAAGTTATTACGATTTTTCATGTAGTTGGTTAATATACAAAAAAATAAGATAAGAAGTGATTATTTACTGTTGCTATGTGTTCTATTTTTTTTAGCATTTTTATATTTAATGTTGATTTATATGATGGTCAATCAAGGCTGATTTTTGTAAAAGAGTTGTATTTTGTTAGTTTCTAGAACATTGTGATTTTGTATGTGTTAATCTTAGTTGAAATAAACATGATATCTACCGAATTACTATATTTTTTATTTTAGCCTTTTCTGCGCGACTGTACCAGGACTACCAAGCTGCAGTATACACATATACATGTACTTATATTAGAAGAATGAATAAAAATAAATATTCTTCAGGGGACGAATGGGCCCCTCAAAAGTTCCAGGGGACGAGTGGGCACAGGGTGCGAATCTTAGGGGACGAATTGGTTCGGACCCGTTTGACCAAACCTAATAGTTTGGTAAAGGAATGATTGGAAATTAAATTAAATTTATAAAAGAGATTAAAAGTTTAATATACGATTCCACAGCTTAAGCTATCATTGAAGTAAGGGCTAATCACAGATTACGCTAATTATAATCCTATTATAAATATGTATAGATATTATTTTGTGAATTATGTAATGTTTCATGCTATCGGTAGCCGGACGTTTAATATAAAAGTGGTGACGCACGATGTCTCGCTTATCTACGATTGACCTCGTTGAAGGGTTCAGGCCGAAGCTGCAACCATCTAATTTAAACTTCGGACGTCATAAAAATGATTAATTTTTATTAATGATTCAAACGATAACATTCCGTTGTTTTTTTATTGTATGTTATTGATAAATGAAAAAAAGTTGCCCAATAGTAGGTACCTACTTATCTAATGACGGCAAAAAAAACTTTATAGAATAACATCTGAGTTTCTTTCTTAAAAGAAGTAAGTAGGTAGTCAGAAAAGTATACAGGCAAGATGTTGCGCAAAAGGGCGCGAAGGGGTTGCGCAAAAGGGCGCCCTCTGTGGGGTTTAGACCTCGGCTCAGTGCGGTCGCCAACTTTTAAGGTTTTCAGGCCAATTTTGTGTTATACTGTCGCTCTACTTTTCAGTTGATATCAGAGTTGAGGTCATCGAGAGATTAATTGGGAACTCAGGTTCGATACGGCGAGGAGGGACATCTCGTGGTCGCTTAATCCATAGTAATACAAAAGCTGAAGAGTTTGTTTGTTGCGTGAATGCACTCATCTCAGAAACTAGGTCTAATAAAAAAAATATTTCAGTGTCAGATAGCCCATTTATCGAGGAAGGTTATCGTTCGCTCATGGCCGGATTTAAGGGAGGGCATCCAGGGCAGTTGCCCTGGATGCCCTCCCTTAAATCCCCACAATATAGATTTAAAATCTTTCAAATTCTACAACTTTTATTTTAAGTAGAATCATGATTAATGTAATAGTTCTTAAATATTGTAATAACGGTTATTCATCTATACTTGTTTACTTAAATTAGACAATCAGTGAAATATCAGAATTCAAATCGTCCTGAAGGACCTACCTTCAGGACGATTTGAATTCCTCTAAATGTGTAGAAAACATACTTCATGTTTTCTACACATTTAGAGAAAAATTCATTTGTGGCCCGGGGGCCTCTTCTCCTTTGTTGCCCCGGGGCCTCCGGACTTCTAAATCCGGCCCTGCGTTCGCTAATAGGTATTTTATAAAGAAGTTGGCACAGTTCCTTCTACTTCCTACTGGAGCTGAATTGATAGTATTTGTGTGAGATTCCAAACTTTAAAAAGTTTTTTTTTAATTGTTAATCGCAGCTAATAAAGGATTCAGACGAGTCACGACCTATAGGTACTTTTTGAAAATGTCCATAGTTATATATTATTAATAAAAGAATTACCACTTATAGGAAATTATACTCAGTTATAATAAAATACCAGTTTCGAAGCGATTACGTTATAATACCAAAACGATACCGATTAACATGATTCATATCAAAACATATGAAAGCCATTAAAATTTATGATTAACAATGAGAGCGATGCGAAAACAATACGTATTTAATATCGACCCATCAACGAGTCATAAAATTGGGTTAGTAGTCGATTCGCACGAAAATTATTCGCATGATCGTGCGAATCGTCCCCTTTCAATAAAAATATTTTTTTAGTAGGCGATTCGCACGGAAGTATTTAAATTGCGTGCGAATCGACCCCTTCAAGAATTAGTAGTATGCGATTCGCACACTTAACAAAATGTGCGAATAAAAATCTAAGTACAGTCATGTACAATATTCTAGAATATTAATATTAAAATTCAATAATTCTCTATTCGCATCGCAGTCAGGCACAAAATACTAGTTAAGAGGTAAGATGAAAAGTTTTGTCAGTATTTAATATGAAAACTTATAATATGAACACCAGAAAAGAATTGAAGACATTGTTAATCAATTCCTTCATGGTCACATAGATCTCCAACTTTGTATAGAAAAATTAAGCCATTAGGTCATGACTAAAAAAAAGACTGAAACTGATTATTCTTTATAAGAACTTTAAAAAAAACAGTTTTAAAATGCTACATAAATAAATAATAATGTTACATTTTTAAGAACTTTGTACCTATTAATACAACAGATGACTCTGTTTAACTGTGATTTTGTGATTGTTTTAACTTTCAGTGATGCTAATGTTCCTATCATCGTAAAATTTTTGTGTTAAGAAATATTTATAATATTGTTGATTAGTTAAGTGTTACATTTTTAAGAACTTTGTACCTATTAATACAACAGATGACTCTGTTTAACTGTGATTTTGTGATTGTTTTAACTTTCAGTGATGATAATGCTCCTATCATCGTAAAATTTTTGTGTTAAGAAATATTTATATTATTATTGATTAGTTGATTGTTATTTTTTACCTATTAGAGCAAAATATTGTTGTTATAGTAACTGTGATTTTGTGACTGTTATTTTATTACATTTACTATAATACTCCAAAATTGTACTAGTTAATACTTAATAGAGAAACAATATTTTGTTTTTGTTTATTTAATTGCCACATTTAAAACCATACCTTAGCTAATTAAAACGATTTTTATATTGTTATTACGAATATTTAAAAAGATTTATATATTTATAGTTTCGTTATATTTTTCGTTGTTTTTAAAATTAGCTTTTAGACCATTATAACGTTAATTATTTAATTTTGACTTACCTTTTTTAAACAACATTATTTTTAACAAGACTCAGGAGTTCATAAAAAGTTGATTTCGGTAAAAACTCTAATAAGTAGTAATTTGTGATGATTTAAGGTATTTGCAAGTGTACGGAAAAAGAGTACTTACTTGTAAAAATGCAAAACCAAATATTTGATTATAAATCGTACCTACTAACTGTGATTTTATTTGTAATCTTGGTTATAATTATGGTTTTAAGTTATTTAAACTGTGAATGATGTAAAATCACTTTCTGATAGATACAAAGTAAAATATAAAAACTTGATTTCCTTAAAAATCGTTTTATTTGTGTCCTGTATTAAAAAAAAGCATTTTGTACGTGATAGTACTTTTTTCTTGAAACTTTTCGATAAAGTATAGGTGTGTGCGAATCGCATACTACTAATTCTTGAAGGGGTCGATTCGCACGCAATTTAAATACTTCCGTGCGAATCGCCTACTAAAAAAATATTTTTATTGAAAGGGGACGATTCGCACGATCGTGCGAATAATTTTCGTGCGAATCGACTACTAACCCATAAAATTTATATGTACGAGTACTTAATATACAAGAAAGTTAAAAACAGGTAGTAAATTAGATACAACCAATATAGGTGTATGTCATCGGATACGTACGTACGTACACAGAGAGACCACTCTATCCGACCCGCCGGAGAAGAGTGTGCCCGCGAACGCGACTCATCCCCCTTCACCCTCCCGACCCTTAGCTTGCAAAGAACCCTCCGATGCCCTCGTAGACTCGATGTCTGTAGGCCCGCGAACTGTAAAGTAAAGAGATAGTTGCCCAAAACTCTCCTAAAAATTCTAAGTCATAATCCCTCAATCTCATCGCCAGTGACCGCCCTGAGCCGAGGTCCAAGTCCCACAAACAAGGTACGCCCTCTTGCACAGGTTGCTTAGTTTGTAGTTTTTAAACCATTTATTAAGGCTGGAGATCTGCTCGTCTTTATGCCCGGTGAAGTAGCAAAAGCCTAGTGGCTGACTACGTATGTTCGTCCGGAAAAAAAGGAACATAATACGAATCGTAAGTTGATAAACTTTCATGCCACTCATATTGTTTAATTTAGTTGCCAGTTTCTGTGCATAATTATTATATGATTTACTTAATTATTATGTATGACACTTGATCTAACCTAATTAAACGAGACTATGCTACGTCCGTAACAAAACAAAAAAGCTTCAACTTCAATAAGGCCTGTTAAACTCCATTGGTTTAGATTTAGGTTATTTTTTTAACCACCTGAAATCTCGTTAGTATACCTACTAACTAGATAGTTGATCAACTTACGAGTCTTATTATTTTCCGGTGACATAGGTATATTTACAACAAACTTTACCAAGCTTAATCTCAAAAACACTTATTGTAAAGTATATACGAATTGAATAGTTACGAGCCAGTACTCATAAGTATATGTGACTTTTCCTAGTTTTATGATAATTAGTATTTATGATGAGCAGTCATTATATTTGATAAACGATAAAATATATTCCGTTAAAAGCTTTATTAGTAGTAACTTGTTTCACTGCTATATTGAGCAAATTAAAGGAATCTTAATTGACATATTGTATACTGCGATGTATGAATTCGCTATCAAAGTGTTAACAAGATATTCACAAACGTCATACCTACCTAACTAAACAAAAAACCTAGTCAGATTGAATGACTTGGTAGTATTTTATTAAAATTACATCAATATGCAAAATGAAATTATGTTGTAAGTTTAGAAAATATCATGAAAGTCTCCGTAAAATTTTCATAAGTATTATTATAGTATAAGATGCTTAAAAAACATAGATACGCCTTACTGCAGTAAAAATAAAGCATATTTATTTTCAATATATATAATAAACTTACATTATAAAGAGGTAAAGTTTGTGAGGTTATAGGGAGTAATCTAAGAAACCGATTTTGAAAATTGTTTACCAAAAGAAAGCCACAATATTTGCGCATGTCATAGGCTAAGCCCACGGGACAGGGATCGACGCCGTTAAAACCGTGTGGGACCACTAATTAGGTATATTTTTCAAGTGAACATGCGTAATATAAGTCAACATAAACTTTAATGAACCCACTCGACTAAATCATTGATCCCAAATTCGATATACACAACTGTGATATGTCATTGCGAAGAACAATACAATGTGATCAATAAGCTATTAACTCAGCGTTGTAATAAACCTACGTACTGTACAATGTACATACATATGACTCAACTGTGGATTGTGTGGACAAATGCGACGTAGGTATACATTACATGTGAAATAGTTATCTATAGAGATAAGTAACCATTGAGATAAACTGTTGGTACTGAACTGGATTTCTAAAACGGTTTTATTACTTTCACTTATGACTGTGTAGGTAGGTATGTAAACAAACGTTGGACGGATTTTGAAGCGTATGTTTGGAAGTGGAACTCTTAATGGTACATAAGTATTCCCATCAAGTTCGTGTTTATTCATTTCATTTGTATTTGCGAATGCAACTTATTTTTGTATTTTAATTTTGTAGTTTTAACTATTTATTAATCTGGTTATAGTCATTCCGACCGATTACGGCTACAACAATCTATCTTTAAGGGGGTTAGCCATATTATATAGGTGTATTTATTCTATTTCTCTCAAAATGGCTGGTCATGGTTTTACGACCGGTGAAAAATCAAACGTATGACCAAACAGCTTAACGTGCTCGTCGAGGTACGCGTTAAATGCCACTAACTTCCTGACTTCGGAATGGTACTTTTTCTCGAGAGTATAATAGTTATTACGTTACCTGCCTACTAGACATTTTATTAAAATTGTCGCGTTACTGGAAATGTTTGCCTTGCTTCTTCAGCAAGCTTCGAGTCTAATCCCAGGATTTGAACGCTAGTTACGGATAACCGCTATCAACGAGGCACTCGAATTTCGTAGATGATATTGATGTACACGTGTTCACTGACTTGCAAACTAGCACTTGTTTATTAGTTCTAGTTGTTTGCCGGTCTGCATACCGAAGTAAAAATTAATAGGTAAATAAAAACGTCTTCGGCATACCAAGTCCGATTTAGTATAAAAATGAGGCGCGTTATTATTAAATACATAGCTATAGGGTTTTTAGTTATTTCGGTATTTGTAGAGAATAAGTATGTACGAGTACCCATATTATTTTACGAATTAAATTACTAATTAAGTAAGTAGAATTTTCTTATCACAATATTTTACGCATGTTTTTGTGGTCGATTAGTTCTTGTTATTAACAGTAGTTGTGTTTTTATTCATATTTTTACGTGTTTGTTTTGTTACTTGCCAAGTCCCCATTAGGTAAATAGCTGGTTTTGAGACTGCATTTGAGCAAAATTGCTTTGCTGCGTACCTATGCTAAAAATTACGTTAGTTAACAAAGAAAATGTAATAGGTTCAGGAAACATATAACAACAAGCCTGTAGCAGTAAATATGAGTTTTTAATATTTCAAAGACTAAAACTAAATCATTTAAGTTGCGGTAGAAAATTCAGGATCGTCTTTTTTTATATAATTTTTTGTTTTAAGTGCTCTTGTCTTATATTATATCTACGTCCATAATTATGTTGTGAGCCACACAAAAACGGGCGGGGCTTCATAGCTCTGCAATTTTTATCAACATTATGATGGGAGGTGGATAGTTATTGTTTATCTTTTATTAGGCGTAACTCGTGGTTTCATCCGCACAGGCCCGCTCCCATGGGAAATTCTTCAAAAAGCCTATTTTAGTTTTCGTGTTTCTTCTTAGTTTACGTCTCTGGATACAATAGCTTACCTAGTACTGGTATCATACATTTTAAAATTAGTTTTGTAGTTTTTGACGCGTCACCCAATGTATACTTAGATTTTTTTCGGACGGACACATGTATCAGCCCTGAGGCTTTTGCTACTTCACCGGGCAAGGCGAGAGAGCTCCAGCCTACATAAATGGTTTAAACACTACAAACTTAGCAACTAAGTTTAACGTTCGCGGGCCTCTCGGACTTCGGGTCTACGAGGGCATCGGAAGGTTCTTAGCAAACTAAGGGTCGGGAGGCCGAGGGGGGCCGCGACCCGCGTCGCGTTCGCGGGCGCACTCTTCTCCGGCGGGTCGGATAGAATGGTCTCTGTGTAGTGGTGCTAGTTTCTTGCAGTCTCTGTACTGCTAGTTGGTAAGTTGTGATCTCGTCGTCCGGGTCGTCTAGGACGCCCGGCCGACGGTGTTTACGACGCTTTGTAGGCAAAGACCTGTAGTCGGAGGCTGCAACAACCAACGGGTTTGGGTGTTGAGCCGCGGATTCAAAGAAGCGTTCCGACGCCTCTTTCATCCACTGCTTGATGGAAGGCAAGGTACGACAATGAAAAAAATAATTTAAATCGGTCCAACAGTTTCGGGAATTAGCCCGTACAAACAGACAAACAGCATGAGAAACAAATAAAATTAAAATGATGTGGATGTGTTCTATTTTACTTCTAATATCCCCCTGACTCAAATTTTAGCGTTTTTTTTTCTATGACAGACATTCGACCTCCACAGTTTTATTATATGTAGGTATAGATGTATTCATATATAGATATGTATTATTGTTGTAGGCAAATGTACTCTGATACCCCTAGATAGCCGGGATGAGACGTAAGTAGACTGTAAAACATTGCACCGATAGTTTCATATAAATGGGATTCCAGCTACGCAGCTCTTAATTAATATAGGGAAACTAATTGCTACATATTATAATAATACCTAACGGACATTCCATTCATATTTGTAATTGATATAATAAAGGAAAAGTACAATTTGCGTACGCGGGAAATAAATTAATATTAATTTCCTTATGGGCCTACATGAATTTCGTACGCACGAAAGAAGATTCACCATAATTTATGAAAACATTTGCTCTGTATTCTTTTATCAATTTAGAGTTTCGGCTTTGTTCTATTTATACTAGTTACTAGAAATTGTTTATTCAAAATTTTGTTGTAAAAATGTATTTCTAGATAGTTCTTCAAACGTTATCTCTACTAATATTATCTATACTAATATTATAAAGCTGCAGAGTTTGTTTGTTTGTTTGTTTGAACGCGCTAATTTCAGGAACGACTGGACCGATTTAAAAAAATATTTTTATGTTGGATAGTCCATTTATCGAGGAAGGTTATAAGGCTACATTTTATTTTCAAAAAAATTAGGGATCCGTAAGAAAATTGCGATTTTGTAATCCAAGGTATAAAATCGAAACCTATTTATGCGTGCGCTGCAAAAACTATTGACAATAGAACAAAATGATGTACTACGGGTTTGTAGGTCTTATTAAGATCTACAAAAAATTCCGCGAGAGCATATATCTAACTATCATAGTTTAGTCACAATATCCGCTTTTATGTTCATAAAAAAATAATAAATCGTCAGAAGAAAGAAACTACGTTAATTGTGTATCGTTATATTAATCCCTATTCAAATTAAGCATTATATTATCAAGGGTATTTACGTAGAAGTAAAATACTTTTTGTTTTATTCCAATCGGACATTTCGTTGAGAAATTATCACGAGTATAAAAACGCAAAGAATTCGTACCTAATAATGAGTTATTTGCCATCTATAATATAAAAATGAATCGCAAAATGTGTTGGTAAGCGCATAACTCTACAAAGCCTGGACCAATTTGGCCAATTCTTTTTTTTTAATGTTCGTGGAAGTTCAAGGATGGTTTTTACGGCGAGAAAAATTCGAATAATTGCCTGAAAACCCCTTAAAACAGCCTTTTTCTTTTTCCCATACAAACGTTTTCTAACTAAAATGTAGAGTCAATTTGAGCTTTATTTTGTTAATTAAAAAGTTGATTTTTTTTGCCAAGATTTTTTAGTGTAGGGTAACCCCTACCCTAAAAAATCTTGGCAAAAAAAGTGTAGGGTAGGGGTAGTGTAGGGTAGGGGTAGTGTAGGGTAGGGGTAGTGTAGGGTAGGGGTAGTGTAGGGTAGGGGTAGTGTAGGGTAGGGGTAGTGTAGGGTAGGGGTAGTGTAGGGTAGGGGTAGTGTAGGGTAGGGGTAGTGTAGGGTAGAGGTAGTGTAGGGGTAGGAGTACCGCATAAACGAAGTCTCTACGGCCCAGTTTATTTTATACAAATGTTTAGGTCTTTTATGTATCGATTGAGGCAGTACGAAGTCTGCCGGGTCAGCTAGTAATAGATAAAGCTGAAGAGTTTGTTTGCTTGAATGCGCTAATCTCAACAATTACTGGTCCGATTTGAAAAACTATTTCAGTGTTTGATAGCCCATTTATTGAGGAAGGCTATAAGCTATATTTTATTATAAAGTTTCTACGGGAACGGGAGTAACGCGGGTGAAACCGTGCGCGGGAAGCTATATACATATAAAGCTGAAAAGTTTGTTTATATTTTTTGCTTGAAAGCGCTAAACTAAGGAACTACTGGTCTGATTTAAAAAGTCTATCAGTGTTACGTAGCCCATTTATCGAAGAAGGCTATAAACTAAATATTGAATGATGAAGTTCCCACGGGAACGGGAGTTACGCAGGTGAAGCCGCGCGGGGAATCTAGTAGTTATTATAAACTTTATAATAAAACAATGCCTGTTTTTGGAGAACAATCGAAAATTTTGTATAATTTTTTTATTATTATTTAGGGATAGAAAAAATAAAATTGGAAAAATAAATAGAGATAGGGGAGCAAGCCTGGAGGCGTGGAAAAAGAAAATAATAAGGTAGAGAGAATCGTCCGTCCCGACCGCATGCTATACTTTTTGTAAATTTTTAGTTTATTAGATATTATTTTCTATTCGATTATAAACAGTCCAATCTTTCTGTTCCGCCTGTGCTTTATTAGATACATCTAATTAATTGCCCATGTTACGAGACATACTTACAATTGACTAATGTTTTAATAATTTATTCACAATTAAAATATTCCATTGATACAATGAAAAAATATTGTGCCTAGTTTCAGTCGTTTAATCAATGTTATTTATTTAGCACCTGTATCAAAAAAAATAGGCTCAATTGATAGTAATTTGTTCTGTATTACGCACTAACTTTATGATGAATAATCGTTGAAGTTATGACGTATGTAGATATAATAGTTATCTATATTTGAACAGTTGTTAGTTTGATTACGATTTAAGCTATTTCAAAAAACCATAATAATAGTCAGTATGTATTTACAGTTTACCGTAACATTTATTAAGGTGAAATGTTTGGTATTTTAGATATTTAACGGACATTTTGCCCGAACATGGCTTTACTTTTCACTTAAATTAATAGATGATTTAATTTGCGTATATAAATTAATATGTATATTAATTTGACAGATAAAATATTTCCGTCAAATCAACCTAAAGTGCGAACGTTGCACCTAAAGAAAATAAATCATGGACTCAAAAATGTATGTAATATAATTTTAACACACTAAAATCTTAGTATCAATCAACAAATTTGCTAATACAGATGACTTTTAAGGCCATACCTACTGTACATATCTAAATCGAAGTATTCCGTTTATATCGCCAACAACTATTATAAAAATCATATTAACATAATTAAATTGTTAAATTAAAATGTCTTACCGTCTTTGAAACTATGTGATGATCTTCTAAGCATAGTACATGGGCCTCCCACCTCCTTAGGAACTTGGTTGCTAATATTTTGTCTACGACAGTCCTCGTGTGCTGAAAGCAGCAAACTCTGAGGGATACTTCGGTGGCTAGTTTGTATCGAGGACCTGGAGGGGGCGCGGGTGGACCGACGCAATTTGTAGCGAGGATTTCCAACCCAGCGCTGTCAGCACAACATTCGGGACTTGAACCCTGTAACAAATACATACACATTATTTTAATGTCCAATTTCAGCACGATATGAGTTTAGTAGACTGAAGCCTAAAACTTAGTGACACAAATCTAAAAATCTAACGGGGCGAGGAATTGGTTATTAGTCACCGTCTTTTGTTTAAAATTTACGTCACAAGATTTAAATATGGTTCCATCATAAATGAACAATAACAGTTGAGTACAAAAATAATAATGATTATTATGAGTTATGTCTACTAGCTACCGAAGAAAGGTCATAGAAAACGTTCTTCGTATTACCTACATGTTTAGCTAAACCCTAATGCTCGAGTTATCATTTAACAAATTCAGTCCGAAATGCAATCGTATTTGTATAGCATTAGGTCTCAATATTCAACTGAAGTGTGGTGGTTAGCAATAAGGCCAATGTCAAGGATATTAGTTTTATTACCAACCATGAAACATTTAGTTCTATTAGAGCAATGCAAAAACTATTTTAGTTTAATTTGTCTAAACCTTCAAAATAATGGCGTAGGTAGGTTTTTTGAATTGCTTTTTAATAATTTTCGATTTGTTACGAGTCATGTCTGAAATTTTACCTAGTTTTAGTCACCTCAAACTAGATGTAGATGTAACTAACCTATTCATTCGGCTAAAATTAGGTGTTTATTTCCTGTTATCAGGACAATATTATGCTAATATTTTTTTCTAATCTAGAAATTATGATTTTACACAACTCAAAACTTCATACAAGTGTATTTTTGTTTCTTTCTTTATCAGTAACTTTGCATGGCAGGCGGGTTAAGTGTCCCAACAAAAAGTATGGCACGAATTACACAACCTCATATTATAGTCCATTCCTAGGCAAATGTAAATAGTTAAAACAGATGATAAATAAATGAAAATTGGTACACGCTAAGCAGATCTCGGTGAGTTTCTGAAGTAGGTAACCCTACTTCATGGACATCCGAGAAATGAGACTTCGTAAATGCCTGTGGGTATATTGGTAATTTTTACAAAAGATTAAGACTAGCTAAGCCAGGGACCTACATTTATATAAGTACCTACGTAGTCTATACTAATATTATAAAGAGGTAAATTTTGTGAGTTTAGATTTTCTGCCTAATCTCCCCTCCGGTACTACTGATCCCACTTTCAAATTCTTTCACTTTAAGATACTTATACAAGTACATCATCCAGGACTAACATAGGCTATATTAAAGTCATTTTTTCTCATGGGAATGGGATCTACGCGGAGAAGATAGTCCATACATAGAATAAAACAAAGTCGCTCCCCGCTGTCTTTCTGTACCTATATAGGTATGCTTAAAACTTTAAAACTACGGAACGGATTTTGATGCGGTTTTTTTAATCGATAGAGTGACCCAAGAGGATGGAACCGTGCGAAGCCAGGGTGGGTCGCTAGTATAAAATATATTGAAACAATCTGAAACTGTAATGTTGGTTCTTTTGAGTCATACTGCACATTATCTTGAAGTTGATTTCTTTGTTCGTGTTTTGGCCAGTAAATAAACGGTCAGTTTTTTACTGTTTATTTTTATAAACTTATATTTAATTCAAGAGTAAATAAGGAAAAGTATGTTTGATGATTGCTTCTGTTTTATGTCTTATCTTAGAATACTATACACCTACTGATTTACGTTAGACGCACATGGTGGTTTCTTGTTTACACTGTTTTATATGAAAAAAAAGTTTGTTATTGTTATTCCACCAATGAATAAAAAAACTTGGTACAAAAAATTTAATAATAAAAGAAAACTTCAATTGAATGTCTATTAAAAACATGTAAGGCTGACCGCACATTGAGTGCATATGTCACATGTACGATGACGACGTGGACGACTACGGCGTGAACGGTAGCGGGTGTTGTTCACACGTTCGACAACGCGCACGGTCAGCGTAAATGCAGCAGAGCATGGATTAATTCAAGATGGACGAATCTTCTGGTAAAGACCGTAGGATTACCGTGAATGCAGGCCGCTTCCAACCGTCCCATAGATATAAAAAAAAATCTATCACATGATTTTTTTTATGAAATTAGTTGAATAAAATGTGCACTATTAACATAATCATAACGTAATATATGTACAATAAAATAGAACACAATAATTAATTTCGAAATAAAAATATATTTGTAGGTAGGTACCTACTTAAGCTAAATAATAACTGAGATACATTTTATAAACGTTGTTTTAGAAGTGTAAACCACCTCGAGTTACGTGAAATGTATGTTTCAGCGACACGTGAACAATAAATCAATAAAATATGTAAATACCTATTAAATTCTGCGAAAGTGGACATTGATGTCTAATAAAATAACTGTGAGTAATAAGTAGGTACAGAAGGGCACATCATACCTATATTAGATAAAAAAGGTAAATTATTACTCAACTAGTTGCGCCCCGCGGTTTTACCCGCGTTACTCTGGTCCAGTGGGTCGAAGCGTGATGTTTATAGCCTATATGTTAATTTAATCCAGCGCAGCGTTTAACCTATCCCGATGCAAAATTTCAGTCAATTCCGTTCAGTAGTTTTGGCGTGAAAGAGTAACAATAATCCATCCATCCATACTTACAAACTTTCGAGTTTATAATATTAGTAAGATATTGAGTAATACTATAATGTGTGGTATTGTAGATATATAATGTAAATTAAAAATTAAAGTTCAACAAAATGTTAATAATAATACATTTGATAATTAATAATAATACTTACAAGTAGTTTCTTGAGTGATATATTAAAAGTATTATTGTGACATTCAATAAACGATTTAATGTTTTGCGCAGGCGCTGACAACCTAAGTACATTACTATTATATTGTCCTGCAACCATCTCTGCACCGGACAACACTAGAACCACTAAAAGTAATTTTAAGATATTTAAAATATAACTAAGCACGATAGATATATTAAATTGTTTTCCTCAAACAAGTGAATTTAATATTTAGGTAAAAAAAAATTACACTTGGTGCTTAGGCACACAACTTTCACTGAGCAACTTTCCTTGTTGCATGAGCAACGTTTGGAGGGAAACTGAGTTTTAACAGGACATGTGACGCAGTTTGGCCCACGAATGCGAATTGCGGAAATCCCAATAATTTATGTTACACATCCAACATCCGATACTTGGAATTAAAGGCTGTACGGATTACCTAACTAAGATTGATAAGCAGCTAGTGACGACTGTTTGAAAGACTTCTTTTAACTTACAGGGGATACCCTCACACCACCATTCGTAGTTCGTAGTATTATTAAAAACAATTATGCTTTTTTCAATTAAAATTTTATTGTTAAATGTATCTCACACGTTTGTTAAATTTGCCACAAAATTATGTAACTTAATTTGTTATTGAATAAGCTTTATGTGGGTACATTATAAAGTTCCATCGTAGATAAAGGAGAACCACAAACATTAGACTTTATTTGATGGAAAACATTTTCCATTAAGTTCTTATCAGTATAATAACCATGAGTCGAAAAGTATTTAATAAATACCGTCAATACTTTAGTTCTGTAATCCGTAGATATGTCTTAGATACAACTAGTTACCTACATATCCATATTTGGCTCGATCATTAGTTGCATTTAGTGAGTAAATGATATTCTACAACTGGGTATGAGGTGATTACACACACCTATACGAATCTATAATATAATAATCATTTAATTACAAGTAACAAGACTCATAGTGTTAGTAACAATATATACTTACAAACTATGTTAGTAAAACAATTACAGAGGCAAAAACCAGACACAAAATCACTGCTGCAACGTTACACACTCAGCCGAAATCTTGCAGCAGTGGTTTACAAACACACATGTCTTAAATTGCGGATTAAATTTCAATTCTTTTAGCATATGAAGCGATGTTGCCTTTTCCAGGGATACCTAAAATTGATTTGGTTTGATGAAAAGGGCCCAGGGAACAAGAACTGAAGCTAAGAACTGGAGCTTTGCTGGTCCAACGGCGCGGCGCGGGAAGCCTACTGTACTAAAAATCGAATTGTTTTAAGATGGGAAGTGTATTTGAATTCTTAGTCTGTCTTCCGTTTATTGGAACTACAAAAGCTGCAGAAGTCACTTTTATTATTACTGACTTAAGTTGCTAGTTTGTAACATTTCTTGTGATAAATTTCCTATAACTGTTTAGTGTCAAATATATAACGTATATTTTATAATACATTAGGAACATACTGTGCATATGTACCTATGTATGTACCCTTGAGAACCTATCATATTTTGTTTCAAGACGCTGCAACGAAAACGGTGCAGCAGTGATTACTAAAAATTCTTTGTTTATTTTTTTCTTCATGACGTTTTGTTATTTGAGTCTTGTCATCGTGACACATAAACAACATACATCGAGGAAAAGTTTAGATTACGAGGATGCGTGAATAAGATATAAGAGCTAACACATCATACATTGAACCGTGACCGTGCGCTGTGAAATGGTTTATTGATCATTTACTTTAAGTTTAAAGCTGCCTCCATTGGTTAGCCCAAGTTAGATTACGAAATTGTTTTACTCCCCTCGTCCTTGACCCTGGTTGCAAAGAACCACCCTGTGTTCCCGTATACCCGAAGCCAGAGAAGCCAAGGAATCGTAAAGAAAAGCGACCGTTACATATAACTCCCTTAAAAATCTAAGTCATAATTATGACTTAGCTCAATCGCTGGCGACCACCCTGAGCCGAGATCCCAGTCCCACAGAGGACGTCTTGCACAGGTTGAAATATTTGTAGTTTTTACTTTGTTACCAATGCTCGAGTCGTGGAACTCGCCTATATCACCTGATGAAGTAACAAAAGCCTCGGGCCTAACAAACATATCGTTATTGCTAACTTCTACGCTACGAATGTCAGAAATAGTAACTTTTCAGGAGAGTAAAAAGAATATTTAATTTTACGTAGACACTAGACAATATAAGTTTAATATTTCATTATTTAATAGGTTTCTATTTGACGGTGTGTCTTTCTAATTGGCTTAAACCATTGGTCTTCCGGTGCCGTAGCAAATGGCGGCAAAATTATTACAAAAATGATTTAGGAGAATAAAAAACGTTATTAATTTCAGTAATTCAATATTTTAGGTATAAATAGCAGTTATTTTAGTATAGGGGGTGTGGTATGGATTATGCCTTAATAAAATTATGGAATAAGTTACCTACTATGTGAAGAGCTATTATGATACCTACTATAATTTTCCTTGTTTACTTACACGAGCTACACGATTTTCTAGTGCAATTTTCCGTTCCTAAATGACTATTAACTTTTTGACGTTATTATCGATCGATTTAGGTACCTAGTATTTCCTACAACATCTACTATGTGTAGTATTGTAGGCCTTTATTTAAAACTAGCGGCTCGCCACAGCTTCGCACGGGTAGACTTTTATTTTAAACATATATGGATTGGCTCAAACTGGTCATAGTCTTAAAAATCTTGCAGCCATGATCCAACTCGAAACCGAAAATCTTACAGAAATAAATGTCTTGCTGTTGCAGTGTCACGGCTTATATTAATATTTTATTAAGGTTCACATTTTTAAGCTCGTAATATCTTAGAAATCATTGGCCGATTTTGATAATTTAAAAGGTAATCTACACCTACTGAAACAGTTTTAAATGAGAAATATTTTATTTGGATAAGGATTAATACGAAAATATAAATAACTTAAGGCATGGTATGGTTATTTCAAAAAAAATATCAAAAACGTAGTTATAGTTAGATAACAACTATAGTTGGACAAATGGTATCTCGAAGTTTCTTGTAGATATTGATATGTTCTTTAATATTGTAGAACATACTTTTGTTCTATCATCAATAGTTTCCGCAGCGCATGCGACGAAAGACGATTTGGGGGCACTTTTTTTTATACATTGGGTTAAGTTACTTAAGTTTTAGTAAGGATCCCTAATCTTTTCAAGCAATAAATATAGCCTATGTAATTCAGGGTGAATGTAGCTTTCCAATGGTGAAAGAATTTTTGAAATCGGCACATGAGATTATTCATTACAAACAAACATACATACACACAAAAATACAAATCTTTACTCTTTATAATATTAGTATAGATGTGTACTACTAAATTTTTTTATTATTTATTACAGCTACTCGGTATATAATATAATAAATACAGCTATGTAAAATTACGATTTTTTGTTCGTTCTGGTTTTAGAAACTTGAACATAGCCTAGTTTTTTTTACTTACCAAGCTTAGGTAAGCTTTGCCATAATCGAATAGCTTTACGCGCGTATATCTTCTTACTTCTGGTAAAGTTGTTTTTAAAAGTGAGATAATGTTTACAATCAGTTAAGTGGTTTTTGATTTACAAACAAAACATCGAATAATATCACTAGCTATTGGTGGCCAGCATCGCCAGTAAAAAAATTTTACCCATCCCGTGGATTTACGAACACAATAAAAAAAGATTCATCCTAATTGGCAATGTCTTTGTCAAGTTATGCGCGTACATAGCAAATGCATCGTTATAAAGTAACGATTCATTTTCTTTTAGAAGATAGATTAATAATACCTACTGAAATAACTTAAAAGTTGTGGTATGGTCTAGCGTATACTTATTTATAATTTATTCATTAGATTGAACAAACAAAGGAATAAAATAAAGAAAAGAACATTCCAAAAAATAGAATAATAGGTTCATTTGTGCCATTTTTTCACAGAGCTACGTTCGTCATTTTAGAATAGCCTGCCTAATTAGTGATCAGCATACATTTAATAGCATAAAATACAATAAACGAGCAGCTTTTATCATGATTAAAGAGTAGGGACAATGGCGAAAATCATCCTCAGGGTTCAGTTTTTTTATAAGTAAAGCAATACTCAGCACATACGCACGTAATACATTTTTCTAATTAATGTACCTATATAAATGTATGTTTGTAGGTCTAAACACAATTATTCACGAACACAAAGCATAACCATGAACCATCTATGCGTGATTTAGGTACACAAATAATTGTTACAGGTGGAAATCGAATTCAGAACTTCAGGTCCCAGCGACAAAGACTTTACTAAGGGCGAAGTCAAAAAAAAAATTGAACAATAACTTCAAGCAGATTTTTTATTAATTTCCACGTAGCTATGAAATCACTATCTATGAAATGTTATCAATATAAAAACAACGATGTCACTCTTTATCGATCAACGGAAACCAAACTGATTCTAAAGTAGGTAAATAATTAAGTAACCTAGGTAGGTACCTAAGACTTATGTCTATTTAATTTATTAACTATTTAGGCTTGCCTTTGACGTCAATTTCGACCTTGTGTTATTCTCAGATAAGAAAACAAGAATACTTAATATTACTTAGTCAGTTGGTAGAATGTTTAAGAATATAGTCTAGCTTAACCCGTTTTTTTTTTTTGTTTTTGCCACATTTACAGTGGCCCATTTGCCCAATTATAGGGACGCCTGGAGTGTAGAGGTGTCCCTACTCCTCATGGGTCAGCCTCGAAGGGAGCGGAGCCCATGTGCCCCCTCCCCGAAGCCGAGCCTAGGGCGGTAGGCGACGAGTCTAGCTTAACCCTAGACACCATAACTGTATGGTCTGGAAGTCCATAAAGTTTAACACCAATGAATCTAAAGTAATATAATAAAGAGGAAAGATTTGATTGTTTTTTAGCATTATTCAATGCTAACAAAAAAAAACAAATCATAGCTCCGGGACTACTACACTCGGAGAGGCGTCATCAGTACATCGATATTCCCAAAATACGTACGAAGCGCTTCGAGTCCACGTTTTTTGTACGTACTGCGAAGATGTGGAACTCCTTGCCGGGGTCTATATTTCCCGATTAGTACGATATGGGTCTCTTCAAATCAAGAGTAAACCGGTTCCTTCTAGGTAAGCGTGCTCCATCCTAGGCTATTCCGATGCTTAACATCAGGCAGGGAGTAGTCAAACGCTAACCTATTTCTAATAAAAATAAAAAATAAAAACTACTGGGCTGATTTCAAAATTCTTTCACCATTATAAGCTAAGTTATCCAGAAGTAACATAGGACTATATTATGATGAAATTTCTACGGGAACGGGAGCTACGCGGGTGAAACCGAGCGCGGGAAAATAGTACCTAATATAATGCTGCTTTACATGTTTATGGCTAAGGTTTAAATGTTGACCTTCTACCAAAAATTGAGGGACGTAATAGTTGATGTAGGTACCTACTGTGAGTTAAATTAAAAAAAGAACAATGGAATTGCATTTTCCTATTATATTTAACTGAATGACCGACAGAATAAACTATCTAACTACTTCATTATCTTTTACTGCATTTTTAAACAAAGGAAACTTATTAATGAAAGTTAAAAGTATGTAGAATTAAACATATAATATATAGGTATGTATCTACTTAATATTTACCTATATTTTAATGCAACGAGTGGTTTAACAACTTTTAAACAAGGTCTCTGCGTCATTCAGTTGATTCGAATCAATTGTGTTTATCGATTAAATTGAGTCGAGATGCTAAGCCAAATAAAACGTGAATTAGGCGGCTGTCACTTCAATTATGGTATGGTTAGCTGGCCTAAAAACGTATTTCATGGTCGCTATCTTATCTGGTGCAATATCGAATGTGAAGCAGGCCGTGGGGCTGGCGTAGTGCATGGCATGACCCACATCGTGGTTGCTTCGATGACGTCATTGCGAAAATTTGGGTTATGAGGGCGCGCTTTCCGAGGCATCCGCGCGCTCCTCCGTTTGAAGAGATCGACCTCAATAGAAAACATACTGAATCTACTGGAACTTGTAAACATCGTACTTTTATCTATACTAATATTATAAAGAAGAGAGATTTGTATTAAGTTTGTTACGAATTAACTCTAAAATTATTTGAAGGATTCCGATAATTCGTTCACTATTAAAATGCTAATTTATCCAGTAGTGACATAGGCTATACCTATTTAATGATGAAGTTTCCACAGGCTATTTATTGCATGGTACATATAGTTTATTAGCTATTTTATAATCATGGGCTGTAAATGTTACTGTAGGTACAGACATTGGTGCAGATCAACGGCCTCACGCGGATAAAACCACGGGACTAGTCAAGTCTGACTAGTAAATATACCTCTTATTATATGTGTTGTACAGGCAAATGTATAAACTACCTACGCAAACATGAGTACTATCTCGATCATAAACAGTTTGGGTTAAGAATTTATTTAGAATTCTATTATCAACGCCATAGAGTACATTTCAAACAAGCAAGTTTAATTTAAAGTCAAAATATGTTTCAGAAGCATCATATTCGTAGGCTTATTTACCGGTGTATGTATGTAAATATGATATGGTCAAAATGAGTTGAACCAAGTTCTCTAAAGGGAGTTAATATAATTATGTTTATTCTAAAATTACTTTATAAAGTAAATAGGTACATACTACATCCTTACGATAAAAATTGGTAGTCAATCACAATAATTGAAATAAAATCATAGTTTAAAACATTTCTAGGCACACATCAAATAAAAAAAGTATCTGATACAGGTGTGGACCGTGAATTTGATAAGAATTTCTTAATTAATGTAGGGTTATTGTAACGCATTGTTATGTGATAGATAAGCCTCCTAGTCTAACACGATTTGGAGACCTAATAGTCTAGGAAATATATTAAGTAGTCCAGTCCATTGTTTTTTTAAATTTTAAATAGGGGCCCTTCATATATACGGGGCCCTGGGATGGGAACCCAAAAAATATTGTGTGGATCCGCCACAGATCTTATACCATATTAAGGTAATCCCCATATTTACAACTATTTAATAATAATACTGGAGAGGCTAGTTGTATACCAACTTGTTATAGGTAGATACACTTTATTAGGTACTCGTAGTTTTGAAGCTATAAACAACAAACTGCAGAATTAGATATTGTACGGTTATTATAAAATTCATATATTTATTACGGGTCTTATCAAAAACTATAAATTTTTACGACATTTCTTGTTAATACATAGGTATTTCAGGAATACGTTTAATATGGGACGTTAACTTGTAAGTAGTTGCTTATTAGTGACAGTAATTGGAATATGATTGTGATTTTCAAAAAAAAAATTAAATTATTGCAACTGTTAGACATGAAATTTGCGAATTTACAAAGACTATTCTCATATTTATGAATAATATTAGTTAACTAATATTATAAATTAAAAACGGTTTATGAAATACAAGTTAACTACGAAAGTTAGGTATATTACTTTGTTCCATTGGGGCTTGATGTACCTAAGTGCAACATTTCCTTAAAGTTTAGATTGTAGGTAGGTTTTGCGTGATTGGATAACCCCGTAAATCTAATTTCGAAAATAGCTGAACTTTTACATTAATTGCTTCAATAAGTATCATATCGGTAAATATGAATTAAAAAATAGACTTAAAGAAAATAATCTAAGAGCCTTCATAAATAATTCGAAAATACAAATAGAATGTTTGTATATGCATAGGGTTACTAAGCCTGCTGGTGAAACCGCCACTGCTTAGGACACCAAAAGGCTTTTCTATGATGTCGTAAAACGTAAATCGACAGCAGGATCTCGTCTGCGTTAACTTTAAATAGTAGGTTTAACTTAAAAGTTAAATAGGTACGATACCTACGATCTGTGGATCGGAACTATTATTAATATAGAAATGTAGGTATAAAATATTTATTTGAATGGTAATCGGAGGTATAGCTGACTTGGATCGATTTTGCGGTTAAAATGAACCACAGAAATTGATCTGCAAACAGAAATATAATCTTAGAATATATTACTTAAACAGGCTAGCCAGCTTAGCTAGTAGTACCAACCTACCTATCTAGTATCACGGTATGACAGGTAGGTATGGAAGTATTATTACAAAAAATGCTCAAGAACCCAAACCCCAAACCTAGCCTTTAAGATAATACCCATATATACCTAAGTGTGGTAGACAGGTACCTACAAATAATTTAGTAAGTAAATAGGCAGGTAAGCTGCTATATATAAAGAAGTTAGTATTATTTAAAATTCTCCATCTGCATATTTTTATTAAATAAACTTATCTTAGAGGTACGTAAATAATTCATTAGTTGGCAAATAATCAGCTCCAGTGTCTTACATGATATCTGATAAGAATGCTAAGCCTCTGTCTATGTTTGTTCCGTTAAAGTTATAAACAAACAGACTTACAAAATATTCTGCTGAACTTTGGTCGGCTAGCGAAGGCGAGATCAGACAGCCCGGAGACGGTGGCGCGGTGGCGGCTGGTGGCGGTGGCGCCAGCGACAGCAGCTCACCGGCAGACGCCGACATGCTGCCCGCCACTGCCAAGCTCCGCAGCCGGTCAGCCAAGTCAGTGTGGCCACCACTACAAGCTTTGCTGGCATTACCCTCTTTTTCATCCTTAATGGACAGGTTGTTTATAATACGAGGTCGCCGCAGTTTTCGCGAGGCAGCACGCCACCGCCTCAGCCGGCAGGCAGCATTGTTTAATACATCCTCCGTATCTCGGCATTGAGGCTGTTCCTCGTCAGACTTAGTAGCTTCTTCCACGTCCACCTGCTCATCTATGAAAGGCAACTTCTGATCGAGGGCGGAAGGAGATGGCTCCCCGTCGCTAAGAGTCGTGGCAGATGGAGTTAAAAAATCTCTAAGAGTAAAAGATAGTCTTTGGTCAGAGTTGAGCCTCTTCGGAATATCATCATCGATTTTGCCACCTTTGGCATCTAGCTTTAGGGCACCATTTTCATTAGAATTAAGATCCACATTAATTTCTTGATTAAAGGAAGGCATTTTTAAATATGCGTCCAGACTAAATTCCATTTATAAACCTAAATACGGCATCAGTGTTGTAGCTAGGTGGGTTTGTAGAAATTCGTAGAGAGGCTTTTATTTTAACACATAAATCGCACGTCTTTTGTCACAGCACTTATTTGAACCAAAATATAACATAGGCAATAATCCGCACATTTTATCATTTGCATTAAATATACACTATGAAACTTTGTAGTAGACACTGACAATTGAAACAACGCGAATCTTAACAATATATTATATGATTAAATAAGAACTTTTATCTTAAGAGGACGTAACACAAATCTGTCATAATTTAAACTCGCGGCTATATTAAAATTAAAGTATGTGTAACATTTACAATCGGCCTCGAATTACACAAGGAGAACACTACTGGCTGGCGCTATCATCCTAAGCTATACATAAACGTGACGTGCTCGACAACGCACTTCTTGTTTGTATTGAATTGATGAAACGACTTGCGCAGACAGAGCGGTCACCGGCTATACAGCTAGCGCCCTCTAGCACAGCTGTGGGAAACGTGCCGACAGCACGTACTAATGCCATCTGTACATACAATACCTATTCAATGATAACAGCCAGTGAGGTAAGCAATACGGAGTTTAAGGAAAAGATGGCAGTAGTAAATGTTTAGTTGCTTGATGTTTTACTGAGAAAATTATATGATTTTCGGATAATCGAAATAAAGGGTGTCAATGATACCCTATTAGTGGGGCTACGTGTGAATCGTAATACTACGTTTTACAATTGTTTTTTTATTAATATCTTTGGAGATATTTTTGAACTTTTTTAAGTAGGTAATAGGTACAAAACTTAATAAAACCTGCCATACAACAAAAAGTACTCTAGGGCGTTATAATAAATATTACACGGACATAACTTTGATGAAAATGTCTGAGTATCAACTCAGGGATTTTGTTTAACCTAAAATTAACATGGTTACAGCTATAAAACCCTTGTGTTGGCGTCAGCAAAAATTCAAACCACCACTCAATTCTATTATTACTTTTATTTGCATCAACACACACACACACACACACACACACACACACACACACACACAATCTCTTGCACTATAATTTCACACGACGCTTCTCTGTCTTTACTTAACTTGCTCATTCGAATGCTACCGCACGAATGCCAAGTCTGCCAATCATTCTTTTTACGCCTCCATGTGACCGCAAGCGGAAAAAGAAGTAGTAGGTAATTAAAAAAATAAAATAAAAAACACATTATTCAATCTTGATGTTTTAAATCTAATATTATTATTTATTATTAAATAAAAATAATTCTAGCACTTGTTGCTATGCTTTAAGCGACATAATCATTGATAGTAGGTAATATTTATTTATATATAACGAGCCCCCAACGAGGGATATATGCATTACATAGCACATTACCTGACTAGCGTTTTACAATATTTAATTTTGAGGTAGTGTATTCCCTCGATTACAGAGATATAATATAGGTATGCCGCTTTTTACCTATTATGGAATTTAACGCTGGCACGTAGCCCAGGATTCTAATTATGTAACGATATGACTATGATCTCAATAAAAATGTCTTCATTACAGTAGGTAGGTTTTTATAATATATTTCCTGTGGTTGGCACATCTAGTTCTTCAAAGTAACAAATGTCAAAAAATCTAAAATTGAGTTAACGATGATGCCAGAACTTTCTTTTTATATTAATATATTGAGATCTTAAAAATGTTTTTTTTATTCAACAACTGTGCGATAGAGCATGCTTCTGTCTAATCTAGTGATAATCAGAGTTGTAACAAAAAAAACAATCTTTAAAACGCTCTAATATAAACTTTAGAAAATGACATTTATGACTTTAAACGATTTATGGATGTGCGATATTTGAAATAAGTACTTTTATGTGCATAGGAAATAAAAAGTATGTAAGAAAAATCAACTGGTTAGCAATAATTTATGATCACCTCGTTATCGATACATGTATCATCTATTTATAAGTAACTTTAATTTTAATTTAACCTTAGAACTACTTTTGCTGGGCCATAACAGGGTTCATATTTGAAACAAAATATACCTGTAACACCTATTGTAAACCCATGAAAAAAGCAATAAATGAATTGAATTGAATGAAATTGATCCTTCAATTCAATTCATAAACAATTCGAAAAATAATTGTTAATGAAATAAGATGAGTACGAAGCTCAGACCCAATAAAAAGTAAAGACAAAGCGCTGTCCAACAATGCTCTGGGGACGGTTTTAGGTGCATTACTGTAGGTAAAATTGTCAATAGCTTGAGACTTAGAGGGATTGATTTTCCGAGCAAATACACGACTTCACTCCTTCCGTTCCTCGTAGACTCGATGTCCGAGAGGCCTGCAAATTGTAAAGTAGAGCGACAGTTGCACAAAACTCCCCTAAAAATCTAAAAGTCATAATCCCTCAATCTCATCGCCAGCGACCGCCCTGAGCTGAGGTCCTAGACCCACTGGCTTTCTTGTTTAGTTTATAGATTTAAACAGATTTAAACCATTTATTAATAAATTAAGGCTGGAGCTCTGCTCGCCTTTATGCCCGGTGAAGTAGCAAAAGTCCCGTGCCTAATTACGTATGTCCGTCCGAAAAAAAAACACTGCTTTATACTAGTAATGGGTATATATCAGTATTAAGTAAGCTACATTAATTGAATAAAACACTTACCTACATTGTAAATCCTGAGCAGCTGGTACATTTTTATAGAAGTCATTTTTTTTTTAAATGTAGGCTTACGTTTTACCATAATCTCGTTTGATGGAAGGCGAAGATAAGGCCTAAGATGATACACGCTTGCCTAGAAAGTGTCTGTTCACTTTAGCCTTAAAGATGTCCAGATTATAGCGTTCCGGAAATTCTGACCCCGGCAGAGAACTCCACTCCTTAGCCGTCCGCATTATGAAAGAAGAAGTAATCGCTTCGTGCGTATTGAAGGAATTTGTACAACAAAAGGGTGAAACAGCTCGCCGCGCCTTGTCGTCCGGTGATGGAAGGGGGTATCAGGTTATGTAGAACCTCCGCACACTCCCCGAAATGTAACCGATAAAAAACCCATAGGCAGGCTACTCGTCTACGGTGTTTGAGGCTCTGAAGACTTGCCTCCACAAGTGAGTTATTGCCTATGACTCTCTTCGCTCGGCGCTCCAATGAGTCCAGAGCATCCAGCTGATATCTAGCAGACCCATCCCAAGATGAGAACAGTATTCCATTGAGGAGCGAACTTGAGCTCTGTAAAGACTTAAGAGCTGCTCCGATGTGAATGCCAAGTTTTTTGGCTGCAGTGTTTGCAATGGACTCGATGTAGTGACCGAAGTTTAGATTAGAAGAGAGGTCAAGCCCTATGAGCTCAAGATGGTCGCTAATCGGAACGGAGACATTCCGGAAAGTCGGAGTCAATTGGAATGGACTCCGTTTCGCCGAAAAAAGACACGCCTGTGTTTTAGAGGGGTTAAACCCAACCAGGTTGGCATCACTCCATAAGGAGACAGCCTCCAAGATCGAGTTCACCTCCTCCATCATCGACTCCCTAAACGTCTGGACCTTTGACCCAGACTTCGCATCAGACAAGTATCTCACCAAGACTGTGATTTCGTCTGCATACCCAAAGATACCGGGAGTAACTAGCAGGTGGTTGATGTACAGCAAAAAAAGAGTCGCGGACATCACCAATACAAAGTATAAAACAAAGTCGCTCCCCGCTGTCTGTCTGTACCTATGTATGCTTAAATCTTTAAAACTAGGCAACGGATTTGAAGCTGTTTTTTATCGATAGAGAGACTCAAGAGGAAGTGTGTAATACATGCATAATATAGTCTGCTATATTATGCATGTATACGAAAACGAAATACGAAACCTCTAAAATTTAGATTTCCTAGAGGAACACTGATAAATTTTAGAGGTTTCGTGTTTTGCGCTTACTTAGCAAACGCTGGCTGAACTCTACGAGATATATCAAAATAATGTACTCTGTAGTACATTATTTTGATCTATCCCTAATAGACCTTTTTAAGGTGTACAATACTGTTATTGTACACCTTAAAAAGGTCTCTTAGGGATTATCCCTAAGAGACCTTTTGTATTTTACCTTTTGTTTTTTATGTGACCCACATAACCATTTTTTATCCTTTACTTTACTAAGCAATACTGCATTAATCCTTATCTCATTAAGTACCTTCAATACATTGTGCATTTAATATAGATCAAATGGCCCTTTACAGTATGTAATTTTAATTAATATTTTCGAAGATATTACATATTTAAAATGCAGGGACATACCGGTTGCGGCACCGGTACTAGGTAGCTTGTAGGTAAGTATTTATATATATTTTTTGTCAATACGCATTATAATAATACGTATCCCGGAATAGTTGTGATGAGTTTAGGTAGTTTCAATGATAAGTAGACCGGTACGATAGGCTAGTTGACTGAGATCAAATTATTTTACAACTAGCTTCCCGCGCGCGGTTTCACCCGCGTAACTCCAGTTCCCGTGGCAACTACATAATTAAATATAGCCTATGTTATTAAGGGTGAATGTAGCTTTCCAATGGTGAAAGATTTTTTTCAAATCGGCACATTCGTTTTTAAGTTTATTCATTACAAACATACACACACACAATAACACAAAAATACAAATCTTTCCTCTTTATAATATTAGTAGGTATAGATGATCTTTATTTCTAAAAATATTAGTCATAAGGAACCGTAATATCTATAATAAGTTTAGTTGATAAAAATGGAAGATGGCAATATAAAAAAGAATACTTTAATCACGGAAACGCTACCAGCCATTTTGTGATGTCATAGGTCTAGAAAAATACTTCATTCTCTGTTTTAGAATCTGATAACTCAGTATAATATTATTTATAAATATACAGTACGCGATTCTTTTTCTTCTGCAACAATGACCGCATGACAGATATAATCTATAGACCAAAATGGCTGACATCGTGTTCGTTTCTTTATGGCATGTCAATTTGAAAAAATATATTTTAAAGCTTTCTGCCCCTCAAAAAAATACCATAATATTTTTTTCCTAGTCTTGCAAAACCAATCTATGCAAGGCCGCACAAAATCGATTAGCAAGTTTGGCGGTAAAATAAAGTAATTAGGTACTTAACTATATTAATACATTATAATTAATCCTTCTCATGACGTATTAGTTTGCGGGTGACCACTAACCGCATCGTATATAAATATTCTAATTAAAATTATTTATAACGAATATACGACCATAGTTTTCAATACATATAGATACAATGGGTAAAAACCCAAGCACACATAACTATAATAGTGCCTATATTATTGAGTGGTAGCTTTGTATAACTTTTATTATGTTTTTAAATATTATGCACTAACGTGAGATTACAATAATTTACTATTTCAAACGATGACGAAAATTACAACATTTGCCGGCCAACAAAAGATTAGTAATCCACATTTGACTGATTGCAACAATTTGTCGCTATATGATCGCGCGCATTACACCATGAAGGCTGCTATTGTTGGGGGAATACCGTCAATGGCAATTTTAAGGACGTATTTAATGTTTAACTCATCATCACCTTAACCATATCAAACGCTGATCGACTGCGGTAAAGTGTGACGAGTTACAGAGCTGCAGTGCCCGGTTATCTATTTCAATGTGTCTGTGGATATTAACGGCGTGTCTAGGCATGTTGCCGACTAACCCCACGCCTGTGGTGGTAGTGCCCGGAGTTCCGCCACCTATCCTTATCCCTACTACAGCTGCAACAACTACCACGACTACTAATCGCCCTCCGATGCCCGGTAATATGACAGGACCGCCTACCATGGGACCTCCTACAGGAGCGCCTACGATGGCACCTCCTACAGGGGCGCCAACGATGGCACCTCCTACAGGGGTGCCAACGATGGTACCTCCTACAGGGGCGCCAACGATGGGACCTCCTACAGGTGGGCCTACATTACCTAACATGACAGGTACGCTGCCTCCTATGACTATGGCACCAACCATGGCCCCGACCATTCCGCCAATGACAGTACCGACAATGTCTCTCACAGCCTCTCCGACCCAACCTACAATACCAGCGACTATAGGTGGTGGAAATCTTTTATCTCTTATTATTTGTACCGATCCTGAAGTAGTATGTACTATTAATCCCTATGCATCCCCTACAGGCCCGCTCCCGATCGATCCCCGCCTCGGCACCACATCAGTTCCTTCAGGTGCAGTAAACATGCCTCCTGTTATGGGTTATAGTGCCCAAGTGCCTTCTTATGATTCAACAGTAAATTTTCCTAGGCAGCGCAGAAGTTTGAATGCTTTAAGAATAGCGGATTACATACAAAATAATACGCTTAGAGATATCAAACATAAAATAGTGAAAAGGCAAAGTTGCACATGTGTACCGATGGGAACTTGTATTAAATCTACGACAGGCGCTGGTTTAATAGACATCAGGATCGTAACTCCTGTAAGTAAATTTATATATTGTTGATTGAATATTATGCACTTTTTTAACACCACGAGGCATTGAAAACACAATCATACTAAGATTAATTAACCAGCAATTCAAAAACTGACTCTAGAAAAATGTGCAATATAAGGCGCGAATTATATAGAAAAGGCGTACGGTGAAGACGTGATGTAGGCGCAGAGCAGGCGTGAAACAGATAAGGCATGGACAAGATTTAAATTAAATCAAAGAGGCGAAGAGCCGCCGCCATTAGTAATTATATAGGCTGACTTTATCGTGATAGCATGTCTTTTTTATTTTTTTTATTGTCACCTGCACTATGGATATTATTTCCTGTGTCGCGGGGGACTTTACAAACACATAATTCACGGACACAATGTACACCCAGACTCAGAACAACTATTCGTGGTTCACATAAATAATGGTCCCGGGTGGGAATCGAACCCAGAATACCAGGTCTCAGAAGTCATTGTCGTAACCACTGAGCCACCAGTGCAGTCAATCGACATCAGTCTTCCTCTTCAGAAGACGAAGATGCGCTTGGCTGCAACTCAATAATGTGTAGAGACACCGAAGATATTGGGTGTACCCTGTGTGGAAAATGTCACAAGAGCATTTTGTATTGAAACGTTTTAAAGCGGCAAGATGCCTGCGCCCCGCCTGCACCTTACACCGTTTCTGTATAATTACGCACGCAGGACGATAAGACCAACAGGAGCGCGTATTGCCTTGTTGGCCGGTACACCGGAACATGACTCTCGAAACCGGGACATGTCCCGGCGTACGGGACGTATGGCAACCCTATATTTTTGTGTTAGATTCTTGCTAAAAAGGTTTTTTTTGTTTTTTTTTTTACTTTGACTTTTGCTATTATAATTTTGTAAGGCGCTAAGAATTAAACGTTGTTGCGACTAAATTTTACCGTTGTTTGAATAAAATAAATATGCCTGATTTCTATTAGTATTTTTAATTGTATGCACAACTAGCCTCACTGCGTGGTTTCACTTACTAATTCTAAACTAACTTTATAATAAAATATAGCATATATTAAGGCTTATTAACATAGCGTTGTTTTAATGAAGTAATTAAATTTGAAATAAGCATCTTTTAGTTTATTAATTACTAGGTTTCCGTGCGCGGTATCGCCCGCCTACCGTTCCCGTAGAAACTTCATATTTAAAATTGGCCTATAAGTAGCTTTACACGATAAATGGACTATCTAATACTGAAAGATTTTTTCAAATCAGTCTAGTACAGTCTGTTGTCAACATTATCTGACCCACCCTAAAAACAAACGAATTTGGACCCTCTGTTTGTAAACTTAAGGTTTATTCACTTTATATGAACTTATCAGACAAGTGCTCGAGGACTCGATGAACAATAATAAATAAATACAATAATAATATGACACGCAAATTTGATCTTTATAACGTTAGCATTAGGTTATATGTTATAACTACTTGTTATAATATAATTAGTGTAATAGCTTATTTTAATGATTACGTTCAAGTAATTCTGGTCTTGTGGTTTGTATATTGGATTGAGAAAAAATGGTTCCGAGATCAATTCCTGCGACGAAGATATTCTTTTTTTGTTTTTAATTTAAAAATAGAATTTAGTTCAAAACTATTTCTTGTATTATTGTAAAGATATAGACGGATAAACTTTCTAAAATGCTAATATTTTCGCATAACTTGTAATAAGTGGGAAGTTGAAAAATAAATATTATTATTCATTATAAAACTGGCATTCAAATGCCTAAGGGTATGCACTTATGCAGTGACTACGCGCAAACATATTTTACCTCTTACTAAATTGCAAAAACAACGTCTGTTTACAATTTTGTATTTTCTATTTTATAGGTCGTTTTAAGGGTTCCGTAGCCAAATGGCAAAAAACGGAACCCTTATAGATTCGTCATGTCTGTCTGTCTGTCTGTCTGTCTGTCTGTCCGTCCGTATGTCACAGCCACTTTTTTCCGAAACTACAAGAACTATAATGTTGAAACTTGGCAAGTAGATGTATGTTGTGAACCGCTTTAAGATTTTGACACAAAAATAGAAAAAAAAAACAATAAATTTTGGGGTTCCCCATACATAGAACTGAAATTCAAAAAAATTTTTTTCATCGAACCCATACGTGTGGGGTATCTATGAATAGGTCTTCAAAAATGATGTTGAGGTTTCTAATGTATTTTTTTTCTAAACTGAATAGTTTGCGCGAGAGACACTTCCAAAGTGGTAAAATGTGTGTCCCCCCCCCTGTAACTTCTAAAATAAGAGACTGATAAATCTAAAAAAAATATATGATGTTCATTACCATGCAAACTTCCACCGAAAATTGGTTTGAACGAGATATTGTAAGTAGTTTATTTTTTAATACGACAAAAATCGTAAACCGCAATTTAGCTTTCATTCAATCAACTCGAATATAAAAATATAAAATAACATTTCATTTCATAAACATACGCTTTTTTATTTATTCTTGATATCAAAAATAGGTACGCACTTGTAACTGAAACGGAACCCTTCGTGCGCGAGTCCGACTCGCACTTGGCCGGTTTTTTTATTATCATTTGTCTCAATACTCAATGGAGTGATTATTTAAAATACAAAATAATCTACTTGCACGAGGAGAAGGTTGGCTGCTTGTGCTATGCAAGAATAAACTTTATGAAAGTATACTATATGGTTTAAATTCTTTAGAATATTGCGTCTAGCATCACAATCACCTACAACTAAGATCAAATTTCAACGCGGCTTATAAGAGTTGAGTTGGTCTTGTGGTCACTAAGGTAGTGCGGTGTTCATCGTTGTCTACGTTCGAAACCAAGTTGAACCTAAATTAAACTTTTTGCTCAGCTGTTTCTTTTTAATTATTGTTTACACTTTTTTTTTAATTTCTTTAATGGCATGATGGTCATAGGGTCGTGTCTTTTTAAAGGGGCAGTTTGTATAGAAATAAAACTAAACAATCGCAAGTTTAAAATGTTTATTATTTCATTAAAACACTTAGGTAAGATAAAGTAAGTAAATGCTCATATATTTCCAAATTAATATACAATTTATATTTCCATAATCAAATCTAACCATTTAAAAACATTAAAAAAGGCATGCTTATGCTTAAAAGTTTGTTATCGAGAAAATGAATTAATCTATGAAATGCTTTACAGATTTATAGCTGCCTATATGTAGTGAATAAACATGTTATTTAAATAGAAAAATCTATTTATAACAATAACATCACCACATAATCTGCAACATTTTAATGGTAACAATCAATTCATTGAGCATTTACTTAGACGGTGTGTTTAAAAATACCTTTTTTTTTTTAACCGCGGTAAAATTGCGTATTCGTTCTTCCTCGCTGGTGCCAGCGAGGGGCATGTGGGGCTCTTCCTCTGTAGAACGCGGTGCGCTGTCGCACCGCAGAGAGGATATACCCACTAAAAAGCCCCCGGGTGTTCCTCCGTCTGCCGTTTAGTGTGAGGGGACCCAAGAACCATATGGGCCTTTGGTCATCCCCCACGGCGTGTTTAAAAATACCTACTAAATTGATTAGTAGCGGAGTGGCGCACCGACCCCTGCTATGACTTGTTGTAAGCGGCTACGCATACCGCGCACCATATTCCAACACAAATCTTTTCCTCTCATGTGCTCCCAAGTCGATGTCACAATGGATTTTCAACATGGCTTGAAACAATGGCCCGGTGGCGTCGAATTCGGGACTATACTTGATGGCTTTTGCTCTGGGACGAATCCGCTGAATATTTCCATTGTCTCCATAACGTCTTAGCCATAGTCTGACCGTATTTCTCTAAAACAAAAAAAAAACATTTTTGGAACCATGTATGTAACTTGTAAGGAGTGAATGTCATGGTAAAATAGCCAACTAGGCGTGCATTAATTACGTGCAAAATAGGTAAAAATTATGAAACACTTACTGCTATATTAAGTCGACGACCAATTTCTCTAATTCCAACGTTCTGCTCATGTAAAAATATGATTTTATGTTTGGTATAGTCATTAAGTTGGGACATGATGATGCTTTTTTAACACCAAATTTTTAAAGCTTAAAAATATTTAACGAGTTATGTGAAACGATTTACAAACGTGTGTGCTCAGTCACTGCTATTAGGCGTAGTGTAACTTTTGTCACTTAGATGAATTTATTATCTACCTCACGAAGCAAATATCTGTTTTACTTCGTATCCAACCGTTCTTGGTAATTTACCCACCTGTTTACACGATAATTTATTAGGCGTAAATCATATTGGTCGATCTTTAATAATGCAAGCAATATTGTAGAAATAAAATCAAATTAAAAAAGGAACCGATATTAAGTGGACTGTGTTTTGGAACCCACATGTTGTTCGTCGCCAATCCAACATCAAACCGCTAAGCCACAAGAACTTGGTGAGAATACGCGAAATTAAAGATTGGGTTGTAATTTAATGTGACTTAAAAGCTTTTCAACTTTAATGTCAGCGAGATAATGATTAAAATAGCTTAACAAAATGATATAATTATAATGCCGGTATGTTGACGACCTTAACGTTACGTGTTAAAGATCAAATTTGCGTGTCTGTATTATTATTGTATTTGTTCATCGAGTCCTCGAGCACGAGTTAAATAATTGACCAATTAATTGTTGTACATACTTAAAAACCATTAGAGTCGTAAATATGCAGTTAGAGAGCTGGCTTACATATTATAAATAAACAAATTGTTTATCTATACTAATATTATAAAGAGGAAAGATTTGTATGTAGTATATAGTAGTATGTTTCTAACGAATTGGCTCAAAAAGTACCTACTGGACCGATTTTAAAAATTCTTCAACCATTTGAATGCTACATTATCTAATTATGAAGCTATAATGTAATTATGAAGTTCTCACGGGAATGGGATTTACGCGGGTAAAACCGCGCAAAATTTTTTTTTTTTGCTTTTTCAAGAGTTCGAAACTTCTATGCAATGTTATGTGCGAAATATCTTGGCTTGACACGCTACTGTGTGTCAAGATATATTCTAGTTGGCACGTCTTATGGTAAGCTATTATCTCTGCAAACAAATTCTTCCTTTCCCTTCAACCTCTGCCTTTTGGTAAAAAAGGCGTGATGCTATATATGTTTATATGTTTCAGGTTGGAACACAGTGTCCAGCCGGCCAAGAATACTGTTGTGGGGGTACTACAACACCAATAGCTTGTGGTAAACTACAAACTGTACCTGCAACAGCTATCACTCCCGCTGCAGGACAGGCTAATTTCGGCGAGTTTCCCTGGCAGGTATTACAATTAAGTTTGGCTTTTTATATAATATTTTTTTATGAAACTCTTCTACATTGGGATGCACTGGATAAAGCAGCAAACAAATGAAGATCCACTTTGCTAAATGAAAAATCGTATTGTTATTTTTGTAAAAACAGGCTCTTTGTGTCCTCCAGTTTTCTTATTATACCTAATTGTCACGATTGGCAGGCGATGGTGACTGCAATATCATAATCTCGTAGTAAAACTTTGCAGCACGTTTCTTTGTACAGGTAGAATTGTTATAGATGATGTTAAGAAAAAACGAGACCCAAAAGAAATTAGCACTGGAAATAAATCTTTGATTTAACAAATTCACCGAAGGACCGATTCCACCCACGACCTTCTAAGCTCAATGCGGAGCTTAAGGATAAGGCCTAGGGTATGGATTAGACCAATTCTATTAGTAAATTTTAGGACAGGACGTATGGCAAGTGGTTGTTGTCCCTTTAAAATACGTGTTATTATTATTTTATAATAAGTAGTAGTAGTTTATTAGGTACGTATTTTTATCGTGACGACTTTCACACTGAGTCAGTAAAAAAAATAGGTAAAAAAAAGGCCTTAGAAATCTATTTCATATACATATCACGGCCTATTATTTTCAAGACGATAAAAAAGTCACCCAATATTTATGTAGGTATATAAAGGATATTAATGTTATGTACGAACTTATCTATTTTGTTCCCAATTTCCAGGCACTGGTCCTTACGAAACAAAATGATTACATTGCTGGTGGTGTTCTCGTGGACAGCTTGAATGTTATAACTGTAACACACAGATTAGTTCCATATGTGTAAGTAATATATTATTTAATCATTTTTACTATATTGATGAGTCAGTGGTTACCATAGTAAGCAACTATTGGAACCACAGAGTCATCGATTCTGACACGTGGTGTTTAGAGTTCGATAATTATTTATGTGAACCACGCATAAAGTCAATAAATCAAAGTCAATAATATCTTTATTCATATAGACACAATAAAAAAATAATTTAATCATGTTCATAAGATGCGTCCATTTCTTTTCCTACCACCAGTTCAAAGACGTGGCAACTCTGAAAAGAACTGGCAAGAAACTCAGAGGAATCCTTTTTTTAAATAATCAAATCATCATTTATTTTACAATATTGTTAAGCAGCAGTGTCCTTCCAGAGCAAGTTACTCCCAAGGCATTATGTCATTTACATAATTTCATATTTTATAATATGCCTTTTTACATAATTTAGCTTTGACAGTGGCTTTAAATTTATTAACAGATAATTCTCTAATATTATTTGGGAGTTTGTTATAGAAGCGAATGCGAATAAAATATTTGTTCAGAATGTGCGTGAATTATGTGTTTGTAAAATTCAGCGCCATATAGGGATTTATCTCACTAAAATAACATAGTGTAAAAAAAGCCGCTGTAATATTCGCGGAGGCGCAAAAGTTTAGTATTCTGCCCTTATTTTCCATAAAGTTATTGACTGGTTAATATGACAATCCTCCATACCACCTGAATTTAGATATAAATCTAAGTATCAAGATACTTGGTGGTAAGAAGAAGGCGAAACACAATTTACGTCAATAAAATAATATATATAATACGGACACAATTTACCCTAAATAAAAGAATTGAACGCGTTTAATTCTTTTATTTAGGTAATATGTTTACGTATCATCTAGGACCACCATACCGTATTTTTAGTGGTCATTTAAAAGTCGCGCAAGCTACTTGGAATTTATGGCAGTTTTACAATTTTTATTAATTAAATAAAAGCATTACCTTTGTTACTATCATTGAATGCAAAGGTAACCTCCTATTCACAAACTATAACTAACTGGAGAATCCCTCCCTGAGCACCCTCGCTCAGGCTGCCCTGCGTATTCTGGGGAGGGCAAAATCCCGCTCGCAATTTCTGCTCGAGGCAAGAGCAACAAAACCGTGGCGCCGTCCCCTGAACTTCATGTACACTTCTGCAACATCAGGGGATTACACTCCAACCTTAACTCTGTCCACCACCATCTTGAGACTGAGAAGCCAGCCTTGTTCTTTTTAACGGAAACTCAGATCTCGTCTCCTGCTGATACGTCATACCTAAATTATCCAGGCTATAAAATTGAGCACAGGTTTGTGTCTCGAGCTGGAGTATGCGTATACGTGAGAGACGATATCTGTATCCGCCGCCTAAGCAATCTTGAAGGTAGGGACCTCTCCATCATCTGGCTGCGCGTAGATTGCGATGACCACCCGCGCATATACGCTTGCCTTTATAGGTCCCACAGTGGTGACGCAGAAACAGACCGACTCCTCGAGCACGTCGAAATGGCCATTGATTCCGTGCTAGAACAGATCCCGTCCGCCGCGATTGTGGTACTCGGCGACTTCAATGCCCATCACATTGAATGGCTTGGGTCACAGAAAACGGACCATGCGGGTAAATCTGTTCATGCCCTTGCCATGGCTTATGGTTTGACACAGATGGTTTCCTCATTTACATGAGTTCCAGATGTGGAAAACCATACGCCTTCACTGTTGGATCTTCTGCTGACCTCTCATCCGGAAGGGCTTCAGGTAACCGTCGATGCTCAGCTAGGCACGTCGGACCACTGCTTGATTCGGAGTGTGGTGCCACTCATGCGTCGACCGCGGTCTCGCATTGCGGGCTGCCGCCGTGTTTGGCACTTCAGGTCAGCGGACTGGGATGGGATGCGGACCTTCTTTTCATCCTACCCATGGAAACAAATTTGCTTCTCGCTAGAGGATCCCAGTGCAACTGCCGACTCCGTCACTGATGTGGTGCTGCAGGGCATGGAACTCTTTATTCCTAGCTCTTCAGTGCCCGTTGGTGGCGGGTCCCAGCCCTGGTTTGTTTCTTCTTGCAAACTGGCATCTAGCCAAAAGCAAGAAAAATTTCAAGCCTGGGTCGATGCGGTAGCAACTGGGAATCCGAAAGCTGACCAGATAAAAAAGGAGTATAATTTTTCTTCCAGATCCCTCAAAAGAGTCCTAGCCATGGCAAAGGCAAAGCACATCGGCAGAATTGGCGAGAGATTGGCTCGTCTTCCTTCAGGCACACGTGCTTTTTGGTCTCTCGCTAAGGCTGTCGAAGGGAATTTCTGTCGGCCATCTTTTCCACCTCTGCGCAGGGAAGGTGATACGTTGGCTCACGATGCAAAAGAGAAAGCCGATCTTCTGGGCTCTCTTTTTGCATCCAATTCCACTTTGGATGACGGGGAGAAACCACCGCCAACCATTCCACGGTGTGACAGTACTCTAGTAGACATTCGGTTTACTCAAAAATCCGTCCGAAAAGTACTTTTCTCTCTGAACATCCACAAGTCCAGTGGGCCAGATGCTATCCCTCCTATTGTGCTGAAAACATGTGCTCCAGAGTTGGCTCCTGTGTTAACGCGCCTTTTCCGACTTTCCTACAATACAGGAGTAGTCCCGCAAGCGTGGAAAATGGCTTTAGTGCACCCCATCCCTAAAAAAGGCGATCGCTCTGATCCGGGTAACTACCGGCCAATTGCCATCACCTCCTTGTTCTCAAAAATAATGGAAACCATTATTAATCGCCAACTTCTACGGTATCTAGAGGAACACCAGCTAATTAGTGACCGCCAATATGGATTCCGTCAGGGTCGGTCAGCTGGTGATCTTCTAGCCTACCTGACCCATCGTTGGGCGTTGGCGATTGAGAGCAAGGGGGAGGCCATGGCTGTGAGTCTGGACATTGCGAAAGCCTTCGATCGGGTGTGGCACAAGGCGCTTCTTTCCAAGCTTCCTTCTTACGGGCTGCCCGAGAAACTTTGCAGATGGATTGCCAGCTTCCTCATGGAGCGCAGCATCAAGGTCGTTGTCGACGGTTCATGCTCCGACTCTATGCCCGTGAATGCTGGCGTCCCACAAGGCTGTGTGCTTTCGCCAACCCTGTTTCTTCTGCACATCAATGACATGTTACAATCAGATAACATTAATTGCTATGCAGATGACAGTACGGTAGATGCCTCCTACTTTGGCCGCTCCAACATTTCTCGGGCACACGTCCTTGAGGGTCGGAACAAACTTGTGTCTGAAATTGAGACTACCCTAGACCAAGTCTCAAATTGGGGCCATCGTAACTTGGTCAAGTTCAATCCACAAAAGACACAGGTTTGCGCGTTTACTGCGAAAAAGGCTCCCATTGTCATACCTCCTCACTTTCAAAGCACTCCCCTTAATATCAGCCAGAGTATTGGGATTCTCGGCGTCGACGTCGAGAGTGACGTCAAATTTCGCGGTCATCTGGAAGACAAGGCTAAATTAGCCTCCAAAAAGCTGGGTGTCCTCGGCAAAGCCAGGCAGTATTTCACGTCGGCGCATCGCCTTCAATTGTATAAAGCGCAAATACGGCCGCATATGGAATACTGCTGCCATCTCTGGTCCGGGGCACCACAATATCAGCTTCTTCCTTTTGATCGCGTTCAACGTCGCGCAGCTCGAATCATCGCCGGCGACGAGGTTCCCACTAATCGGCTTGATCCTCTTACCTTGCGGAGAGACGTAGCGTCTCTTTGTATTCTCTACCGCATTTATCACGGGGAGTGCTCTGAGGAATTGTTCGAACTCATACCTGCCGCTGCTTTCCGCCTTAGATCCACTCGCCAGAACTTCCACCAACATCACCTGGATGAATGGTTGTCCTCCACCGTGCGTTTCTCGAGAAACTTTTTACCGCGCACGACCTCTCTGTGGAATCAATTAAAAGCGGAGGTATTTCCGATCCGGTATGACATGGCAACCTTCAAGAAGCGAGCCTATTCCTTTCTTAAAGGCCGGCAACGCACTTGCGACTCCTCCGGTGTTGCGAGTGTACATGGGCGGCGGTGATCACTTACCATCAGGTGACCCACTTGCTCGTTTGCCTCCCTCTTCTATAAAAAAAAAAAAAAAAAAAAAACTGTTAGCCACACTGTGAAACTTATTAACGAATCAACACTACCTACTTGATAATGGTGAAGCTATATACTATCATGTTGTGAGATAAACCATATAGAATAGATGAACAACGCCATCTATCGATCTATGAGATAAACTTGATCCAGCGCCGGATCTACGATTTTTTCGAACTGGGGCAAGAACTTGATAGTGCGCCCCCTCTCTTGAGCGTTTGAGATAAATTGTTCAAAAAACTCACTAATATATAATAGGTGGCAATTTTTGTGATCGAAAGAATACTCTTTAATAAATTACCACTCTTTATTATCTATCAGCTAATAACTTTTTCTTTGGTGCGACATCAAATTAAATATAGCAATCATCATCATTTAAGCCTTAGGACTTCCACTGCTAGACATAGGCCTCACTCATAGATCTCCAGTTGTTGCGGTTAGAAGCGGCCTGTAACCACCGTGATCCCGCGGCCTTAATCAGATCAACTGTCCATGTAGTCTAGTAGGTGGACGTCCTACGCTACGCTTGCCGATCCGCGGTCTATATTCGAGAACTTTTCGGCCCCAACGGCCATCTGTACTCTGTGCTATATGGCTTGCCCATTGCCACTTCAACTAACTAATCCGTTGGGCTATGTCGGTAACCCGCGTTCTTCTACATTATTTTATTATATTGATTATTTGATATTATATTGATTTAATCTGATATTATATTGATTTAATCTTTTAAAGAAACCCCGAGCATAGCCCTCTCCATAGCTCGTTGAGCGACTCTGAGCCTGTTCATAAGGCTTATAGTGAAGGACCACGTTTCGGATCCAAACTGGCAACACACACTGTTTAAAGACTTTCGTATTCAGGCACTGAGGTATATTGGAGGAAAAGACGTTGCGAAGTTTCCCGAACGCTGCCCATCCGAATTGGATTGGGCCATTGACCTCCTTTTCGAATTTGGACCTACCTAATTGGACTGTCTGTCCAATTCTGTATGCATATGCGTTCTCAACTTCAAGAACCGAATTCTCAACCATAATAGGGGTAGGCAGACACAACATGAACGTTAGACATGATTTTCGTCTTGTCCATATTCAGTTTCGACCGAATGTCGAAACTCAAAGGCTTTCTCGTAGTCCACGAACGCTAAACAGAGCGGCAAGTTATACTCTTCGGTCTTCTGTATTACTTGCCGCAGCGTATGTATGTCGTCTTCGGTACCTTTATGGAATCCGTCTTCTTCAAGACGATTCGCAATAACCCTAGAGAACAGCTTATAGACATGGCTCAAAAGCGAGATGGGTATGTAGTTCTTAGTAAGGTGTTACCGCCTTTCTTAAAGTACAACACCACCTCGCTCTTGTTCCATGCTTTAGGCGTGGTGCCTCCGAGCAAAGCGGAATCGAAGAGCTTCTGAAGGATTTTAAGTAACGGTAATCCACCCGCCTTCAGGAGCTCTGATGTATTTCGTCCCTACCCGGCGCCTTGTCGTTTTTTAGCCATTTCAGGGCCATGCTTATCTCGTACAGGCTGGTGTCCGGGATATCCTCGGTATAGTGTCGATCAGTTTGGCTCTTGGGTCTTTAGCCGCACTGAAAACAGGCTTGGTAACTGAAGCATAGACTTGCCCGTAGAACTTTTCGACTTCCCTTAACACTTCCGCTTATGTCAACGCAAGACTGCCATCATACCCCTTAAGCTTTGTCATCTGGCTTTGCCCAATAGACATATCTCTTGCATACAGTTTGGAGCCCTGGTTACGCTCTATCGTATTTTTAATACGGGAAGTATTAAAACTACTAATATCGTGTCGCAAGGATTTTTTAATTCGTCTATTAAGCTACCTATATGACTAAGCATCATGGTGAGATTGTCGAGTCGGTCGAGCGTCGTTCAACCATTAGGTTAAGGCTGTCTTTCGAAAGTTTCTGAGTACTACTGGTACGGCGAGACTTGAAAACCCTACCGTATGGACAGTCTCTACGAGCCTGTTGTTGATCTCGTCCACTGATGCGCCTTCGTCCAGACAATCGAATCGATTTGAGAGCTCTCGGGGTTATCGATCTGAGCGCCAGCAGGTCGAACGTAGACTATCAACTCGTCCTTATCGTTTTTCTTGCCCAGTTTCCCATTGAAATCCCCCATAACATCGTTGAAGTGAGTTTTATGAGTATGTATGGCCCTTCTGATGTCCTCTGACATACACTCAACTTCTTCATCTGGGTGTGTCGAGGTCGGTGCATAGACCTGAACAACCTTCTGCAAATGTTAGGAGTGTTAGGTATGCCACCCTGCTAGACACACTGTCGATGGTAATAATGTTGTTAATGAGGGACTTGTGAACGAGAAACCTGACACCACCTTGTGACTTTTGGTCACCCTCCCGGTAGAAGAATAGATTGCCAGACTTTAGGGTCATCGTGTCCTGTCCCTCTCTACGGACTTTAGACAACCCCAGAATATTCCATCTGAGCCTGCTCAATTTTTCTTCCAGCTCAACAATCCTTTCCTCGGTCCGTAGAGGGCGCACGTTATGTTTTGCCAGGGCCAGTGTTCGCCTGTGAAATTGGTAGCCACTCGTCTCCCGGGAATTCTTGGCATCCCTAGCCCCGCCGATACCGCCGGGGACTCGGGGCCAGAAATATTTTTAAGCTGATACACGCTCTCGTATTTTCAACATATTATATGATTTTGGCGCCCCCTGCAACTGCCGCCCGGGGCAGGGGCCCCGGCTCGCCCCCCCCTAGATCCGGGGCTGACTTTATCCGACATATTATTAAATACTAGACGCGCCCCGCGGTTTTACCCGCGTTACTCTGCTCCAGTGGGTCGTAACGTGATTTTTTATAGCCTATATGTTAATCGAACTTAATGCACTATCCCCGTGCAAAGTTTCAGCCAAATCCATGCAGTAGTTTTTGCGTGAAAGAGTAACAAACATCCATCCATACTCACAAACTTTCGTGTTTATAATATTAGTAATGATTTTGTCATGAATACTAACTTTTCTATACAAATTTAGTGTTTCAGGTACAGCACCTAACGTGAAGGTTCGTCTTGGTGAATGGGACGCTGCGGGTACTTACGAGCCGGTGCCCTATCAGGAGTATACAGTGAGCAAGGTGTTCACCCACCCTCAGTATGTCGCGAACACTCTGCAGTACGACATCACGGTGTTGAGATTAGCTTCAGCAGTGCCTTTCACTCCAAGCGTAGGAGCAGCTACCACCATCAATAGGGCTTGTCTGCCGCCGTCAGCTACTACTACGTATACGGGACAGAGGTATGTTTCTATTTGTCTTATTTTACGTTCCTTTATAAATAGACAGACAAGGTAATCTAAACTCATCGTGTCATTTATGTAATAGGTACCTATTAGAAACACTAAGTCCTGGATAAATGAATAATGATAAAAAATATTCCGACTGGTCCATCTTCGTCATTTTCAGGGTTCCGTACCCGAAGGGTAAAAACCGGGACCCTATTACTAAGACTTCGCTGTCTGTCTGTCACCAGGCTGCATCTCAAGAACCGCGATAGCTAGTCAGATGCCGCGATAAAAAAAAGACAAAAAAAAATTTTGGGCGGATTCAACAAACTTTTTTTGTCCTACAATATTAAAGAACATATAAATATCTATAAAAAAACCTGATACTATGTATCTAACTACAGTAGTTATGTAACTATAATTACTTTTTTGAAAGAAAAGTTAACAAAAACCAGACCATGCCTAAAAGACCACGTTATTCATATTTTCGTATTCATCCCTATCCAAATAAATTATTTCTTATTTAAGACTGTTTCAGTACCTGTAGATTACTTTTTGAATGATTAAAATCGGCCAATGCATTGAAATGATATTACGAGTTTAAAAATTTCAATCCAAATAAAATATTAATATAAGTCGTGACACAGAAGACATTTCTTTCTGTAAGATTGTCAATTTCGAATTGGATCGTGGCCCCAAGATTTTCAAGACTATGATCAGTTTGAGTCAATCCATAGCTACATGTTTATCCCAAAATGTTTAAAATAAAAGTCCACCCGTGCGAAGTCGGGGCAGGCCGCTAGTTGTTTCCGGATTGCTCATGCGTACCCGGCCCCCGCCAACGGCGGATCGAAGGAGTGTCCGGGACGTTTTAGTGGTTGTAGGGTCCTCTCCTCGTGGTATGAGTTTAGCATACCACGCTATGGAGAGGGCGAGTCTCACATATCCCACCGCCATGCGCCACCGCCAGCGCGCGAATACGCTGCAAAGGCGGTGGGAAAGCGTAAAGGCATGGCGCGACAAGAAAAAAAAAAAAAAAAAGGCCACTATTTATTTAATAACCCGGGCAACATTTTGCAATACACTCCCGACGGGAACCCACTCGTAATACAAGCATTTTATCTTAGCCGCTTAGAGGGGTTAACCAGAATATTAGTAGTGTGCAAAAAAACTCTGCTAGAAATCGTTAAAAAAACATACAATCATCATCCCACTTTTTCGCGTTGTTCTAGATGTCTAGTATCAGGTTGGGGTAAGGATATGTTTGGTACATCAGGCATGTATCAGAAGATATTGAAGAAGGTGGATGTACCAATTGTAGCTCCGGCTACTTGTCAGACGCAGCTGCAGACTGCCCGTCTTGGTGCGTCATATGTATTGGAAACTACATCGTTTATATGCGCCGGGGGAGAAGCGAGTAGGGACTCATGTACAGTATGTATTTTACTTTCTGTGTTATGAATTATTGATGAAAATAACCATTGATTAAGTAAATAAAATAGATATGTTAATAAAATGGATATTATTGGTGAATAATATCCTCAATAATGAAATATAGTCGTACTCGAAATAATTATATTATTCAAAACTTGTTGAAATTTGTTATTTAATTTAAATAATATTGTTCATATTTAATTAAAAATTCTATTGAAACTGTGATCGCACCTTTTTACAGATGGGAGTTGGTTCCTTAATGTATGGGACCACTACAATTAAGTATTTTTAGACTTGTACTTTGCTGATGTTTTCTAATGAGTGATGTTATGATTCCAGGGCGATGGTGGCTCCGGGCTGGTGTGCCAAGTGAGCGGATCCTGGGTGGTGGTGGGCCTCGTGGCCTGGGGTCTTGGCTGTGCCAATGCCAACGTTCCTGGGGTCTACGTAAACGTTGCGTCTTTCTTGCCTTGGATACAGCAACAGATTGCTACTGCTTAGATTATCAACAGCAATATTTACAGCTTTATAAAGTACAAGTTATTTCATACTCTGCCAATGTCTAGTATTTTAATTGTATGGATGGGCCACAAGGCTCACCATTCTCGGTATTTTTTTGGCGCTGTGAAATTGAAGTACATACAATTAGTATTAGTAGGTTATTTGAAATATCAAATCGTCCGTCCTCTGAAAGTCCTCCGTCGCGTATAAAGTTACTGCGTACGTATCAAGGTTTTGCGTTAATTAAGCTTTACTACCAGTGCGAAGCCGTACGGGTTACTATTTATATTAATTAAGTGGTAGTTATTTATGTTTTATCCTAATATATTCGAATGGAATCGCTTTTGATATATTATCTTCTTTTTGAGTATCTTAAGGGTTACGGTGTTGTCACCGGTCAAGAAGATGCTTGTCAATAGAGATTAGAAATTAAATTATTAATTTGATTTAAATAATTTTTCTGGTTTTATTTATTTACCTATATACCAATGTTTGTAAATAGGCAGATGAAGGCCTGTTTTATCCAGAACGGTGTGGCTGACACTTGCAGAAAACGTACCTAACGCGTCACGTTTTAGTATTTCTACACAAAAACAAAATCAATTAAATAAATCAAAATAACTCCTTAATTCTAACCGTTCAATAATGGCATTTTTTTGTTAGTCAGATTGAATTTTCCGAAATTACGTAACTATTATAATTTAAAATGTTTTATGCAACATTACTAACCACTTAGATTAGTGGTTCTCAAACACGACCGCCCTCAGAAAATAAATCCTATCCAATTATATCAAATTTAAATGCCACTTATTTTGTATTAAAATTAAAATTTATCGATATAAATTTATAATTTAATTACTTAATCGGGATTATTAATAAAAGAAAAATATAAAAAAACATGTTATAAAAAAATCACACAGAGATTATAAATACCTATAAAGTGATATTAACAAAATTATAACATAACCAACAAATAAAAATAATTCTTTGGTTATACTTAGTATCTACTTACCGTCCTCCATGATACTCCGTGTCAATGACAAGCTAGAGCGCCTACTAGGTAGCGGTACCGCCACCGATATGAATAAATCGGAAATAAAATCTTTTTTATACGTTTACATTTCCTATAATCTTTCATCGTTATCTTTACAACATCCACTGGATACGACCCATAACTTCGCGGTTGGCATAAACTATAAAATAAGAATATTCATCAGTGTTTAAAGATTCATAAAAAAATGTTGTTATATGGAGTTATTTATATTTTATTACTAGGTATTTACATTATCAATGTGCAATATTATAAGTTTTAGTAGGTAACGTGTTTATGCACCGTGATTTTTAATGGTTGCTGATAGTCAGCGAAATTATTAATTGATGGTAGTAAAACCGACCAATGCATTTTTTTTATGGATTAAAAAATTACAGATAAAGTTACTACGAACATTTGTTATGGGTGCCTTCGTCACGCCTTCGTACCGCCTAGAATATATTATATTACCATGCCATGTACATTTATCAAGTCTGCTTGAGGGAGTTTGGTTTCATAAAATAAACACAAGTTTATTTTTATTAAAATTTAAAATTTACTTAGTTAATATGTAGTAATAATGATAGTAAATCGTCTTGTCATGTATTAGCGACCATTATTAGCAATCTCGGTGTATTAGTTGTTAATATAAATAATAAATACATTGTAATCATCATTTAGGCATCATCTTTCTCAGAAAGTGTATCTTAATCGTTATAGTTGTACCCACCTATATTTAATATTGAAAATAAAATGCCAAATTGAAGCTTAACACAATATATTATTAAGTTAACAATTTATTATACAAATAGCCATGTAAACATTAGAAAACATACAATTTCTAGTTAACATAAACGAAATTACCAACTACCTACTTACAGAAAAAACAGCGTTCTTAACGCAAAATTATAACGACTAACTTTAATGAAACTAACCATTTAACATAGCTCATACGGACGTAATCTAGTATTGCAGCGGGCTCCAGGCCCGCGTCGCGGACGACAACACTCGCCGGGGAAGAGCGCGCCCACGCTACTCCTCGTCCGGCTTCTCCTGCTTCACCACAGGCGCCGGGGAAGGGGGCGCAGGCGGCGGGGGCGGTGAAGACACCTCGATGTACTCATCGGTGCCACGCTCTTCTTTAATCTCCGGTTCACGCTTAATCTCCGGCTGCGTAGGTGATTCCCGCGTCTGCTCTGGTGGCGCCAGCGCCGCCCACGCGGTGGCAGCCCCTCTCGCGTAAGCTTCGTAGAAAGCTCGTTGGGCGATCTCTGCTTCTTCCAAATGTACGAAAGCGTGATTATCCAGTTCCGCTCGAAAGAAGAATTTGAGGCCACAACGAGCACAGTCGTAAGGGCGAGGGGCGGACGCGTGCTCTGGCAGGTGGCGCTGCAGACCCGCCGCACTCGTGAAGACAGCCGAACACAAGTAACATGTGAAGGCGCCGATGCCCGCAAACGTGTGCTCGATTAGATGTGCTTGAAGCCGAGTAGGTGAACCGAGTGCGCGACGGCACAGACGACAGTCGTGCTCGGCGGGGGGAGGGGCGCGGGGAGCGGCGTGACGCGCGTAGCACGCGGCACAGGCTCGTGCGCCAGACCCCGCCTCGCTCTCGCCCAGTGCGCACAAGCAGATGGCGCAGCGCTGTTCATCGTCTCCGGGCCGCAAGTGGAAGCGCGCGTGCAGTCGCGCCTCCGCCTCGCTAGCCAGGGTCTGCCGACACACTACACAAGGTGCCGGCAGCGCAGGGTGATGACGCGCCATATGACCCAGGAAAGATTCCTCCGATACTAACCGAGCTCGACATCTTGCGCATGTATCGCCCGATACCACCTGCAAATAAAATTATGTACATAATGAAAAATTACTGCCTATCATGCTATATACGTCTTCTGCGCGTAACATTCGAAAAATTTGACTGATTTGGCTTGTTATTTTTTGCTGTAATTATGTATTATTAATGTAATTATGAAGAAGAGGTTTTTATTAAAAAATAAAAAGTTTATGTTTAGATCAGTCTCGCTAAAAAAATATTTTTAATAATATTTTGTAAAATCAAAATAACTGACCTTGCAATGTGTAAGCTTATGCTCAGCGAGAACTGCCGCCGACGGCAATATTTCATCACAAATCAGGCACTTATGTCGGGCAGCGGCGGCGCCAGAATGTGCACGAGTGTGCGCCTCAAGTTCGGCTCGGCTGCGAGTTCGTTCTCCGCAATAAGCACACTGGAGGGCTACAGCACCATTTTTTCGTCTTCGGTCCTCATTGGCGGCGACTACGGCAGCCGTACCCGTACTCTCTGGTCTCGGTGTACAAGGAGAGCGAGCGTCATCCCCAGCTTCAGCACCGTTGCTACTTTCAATTCTTTTTGGTCTTGTTACTTCACCGTTTAATATCTGTAAGAAGCATTGCAATAAATAAGCATTTATGTAATTGGTGATAGCTTGCCTCGTCAATATTTTTTTCTTTAACTCATTTTACCTGCTGGGATAAAGCGTGATGAGCCTGCATGTGCCGTTCGAGCAGATATTGGACGGCAAAGGCATCATTACAAGTAGGTACGGGACAACGGTAAGCCCGATGCGGGCGCGGAGTTCTAGCCGCCGAGCCACTCCCTAGTAGCGCTCCGCAGGCACAGCGTGGTGCGGCGGCGGCATGACGGGACCGCACGTGCGCTGCGCCCTCCGCCTCCGATCGCAGAGCGCCCGCACCCGCGCCACAAGAACGACACACCCATATTTTATTTTCGCCACTGTGCGCTACGGCGAAATGCACCTATAATATAATTATAACGTTTGATTAGGAAATCAACTCAAATAAAAGTACCATTGATGCCAGAAATAGATTTTGATACATAATAATAATAATATATAAATTGTATAAAAAAGAACAAATAATTACATCGAATTTAAAATCATGCGCACCTGAATTGCAACTTTGGAATCGAAGATTTCTTTGCAGAGAGAACAACGGTATAAATGATGTGCATGAAGTTCAAGTAGATGTTTTTGCAAATCATCGGGTGAGGCAAAACTTCTAGCACAACTGTGACAACTGTATTCGCAAGAAACGGCTAGATAGTGAGCCGTCAAATGACGTTCTGAAGCAGCGGCATCCGCAAATGTAGCGCCACAGTGAACGCAAGGTGGGGGACTGGATCTCCCCAATTCTCCTCCTTCTTCAAGATGGCCTTTTAAATGAGCGCGAAAAGCTTCAAAATCAGGCAAAGCAGCGTCACATTGATTGCAAAGAAGAGTTCCAGGCGATAGTGTTGTCTGTGGCGTGCCGGATCCTGACCGAGGACGTTTAGCTGGAGGACCGTCATCAGGCGCACGGCGGCTGAGGTCTGTCGGGGCCGGCTGATCTACAGTTGGAACCGTCTCTCCATTTAGCAATGCGGAGTGAGTAGCGCGCACATGGAGTTGAAGTTGCTCCATACTTGTAAAAGTGTCTCGTGTGCAGTAAATACAGGCAAGGAGCGTTGGTGGCGGTTGGGAAGCAACTCTTCTCGGGGGAGTTAAAGCTGCTCCTTCGACACCGTGAGCACTTGCCATGTGTGCCTGAAATAATATTATAAATTTTAACTCTTTTTTAAAATTATTTATAAGTAAATGTTAAAATAAGTATACAGATAATATAATGTACCTGCAATAAGTCTGGTCTTCGGAAGGCATCTCCGCAGCGTAAACATCGCAAGGCTCGTCGTCGGTCAGGCTCTCGACCCTCGCGGTCCCTTTTATGTCCTTGCATGTGTGAAGTCAACGCTGCGGCGGTGTTGTAGCCGCGGTTGCATATTGTGCACTGAAATGGCTTCTGGTTGTCGTGTGTCTTCATATGGATTTTTAAGTGGTCACTGAAAAGTTAAGTATTTAATTAGCCACGCTAGAATGAATATTAGCTCAAAATCCATAACTAATCATCATTACCTACACTTACACTGTACATTTTGTGCGCCGAAAAGTCAGCTATATTTTTAATATTTTTTTATTATAATAATATATATATAGGTACTGTCTTATTTATTTCTTATGACAGTACGATATTTCTAAAATAAAAAGCTATATGTTTCTATTGGATATTTTACATGGAACGTGCTCAGTGCACGATATCGCAGACGTATGTAGGTATTACACATAAATTGGTCTAAATACTTTATGGCTATACGAGTTCAACCAGACTTCCAGATTTTGAATTATAGATTGCAAACCAAAGAAAACCTATTTTGTATAAAGGATAGGTTTATAGTAAATGTTTCTATTTATAACATATCAAAATAGATCAGCCTTTAAAAAACTCGACCACGAAATGTGTAGTGAATATCTATATCTTCAAAGTTTTTTAAATCTAGTTTTCAAGCACCTACAGATATTAAAATAAGTCCTCAAAACATCAATGTAAGGATTTTAAAATTGAGATAAATCGCCTTTGTGCGCAAGCTGAGGCGACAATTTGTCATACGAGACATAAGTACCCACATAAAGCACGGACCAAACAGAACTAACAAAGAGCCTTTTCACGCAAACTACAGAATAGAGGCATTCGCCCAAACACCTCCACTAATGGCCGCGCTCGCCGTGCCCGTTTAGGTATGGGCCATTATTTCATTTTTGTGAGACCCTCGACGTCATTTGTCAGCGCATCATCTCTTTTCATTCTTCGGCGGTTCGTTGGGCCGACAAATTGCATGGAATTAGTTACGTAGCCGCGGTAAGATGACGAAAAAGGTGACACGTCGCCTTGCGGCCGTCGTGCGGAGCCCCGTGACTTACGGTGATCAATCTTACTCTGCGGCTTTTGTCGTGCACGCATCTCCTCTAAGTATTCTTTAAACATATATTAATCCTCAAAGCCTTTAATTGGATTAGACACCTTAACATGTCTTTGTATAAATAACTATTTGTCGTAGCATTGCTGTACTAATAGGATATAGTCTCGACTTGTATAAGTTTCTGAGGATGATTCCAACACAATAAGTGGAATTCTTTTTAAATTACAGAACAATATTGACAAATTTGTGTAACCTCACCTCCTGGAGAAGGCCGACTCACAATGCGCACATCGGTACTTGCGATCGCCAGTGTGAAGTTTAACATGTCTGTCACGTGACCTCTTGTGTTTGAACAGTCTCGAACAAAATTCGCACCGGAACGGCATCTGATCTGAGTGCGTCTGTAAAAGAAGAAAAATAAATAAAGACATTGTAGGTACAAATCTAGTCTATGTCAGAGAGTACAAGGTACCACCTACATAATAATAGTTAGACCCAAGTAGCTAGTTAACCAAAGTGAATTGGGAAATTAGATCGGCAGACGGGTACCTACAAGCTTATTGCAAGATTCAATATATTATACATACAAAATAAAATTGCTATGTAACACTGAGATGGAATGAACGGTTAATATAAGTATTTTTAATTTCTTTCCCCGCACTTGATATTACAATTACCTCTTCTGATAATCACCATGAGGCGCTATTAAAATGTGTTCACTAAGTCATACAATGATTGAATCGAAATAACTTCGGGTGCATGACCATAAAACCCATCGTGAGAACAATCTGCGAACAATGGGTGACTGCCACTGCGTCTGCGTGAGCTAGCTAGAATCACCGTCGTCGTCGGTCCGCTTTATGTCAATAGTCAGTAAAAAAATACGGAAGATTCAAACGGTAAGCTCGTCGTGACTTTCGAGTAAGATATCAACCGCCTGGGAATTGCTGTTTCATCAGACAGATCGATTGCTATTGATTAATTGTTCAATTAATGATATCTGATCCGGTATGAATTCCGGTAGTTAGGAGAAACACTGCCTGTCTAGTATTAAGACTCCGCTTAATTTGTACGACGTTATAATATAGAAAAACGGTTGTATTATAATTAACCAGTGCCCTGGCGGCCGAGTCTGCTATTTTTTTAAGTATTGTGCCACCGTAGTGCCATCATGATATCCCAAAAACGGTAATCTACTACTGCTGGAATGGCAGTCGGTGTTGCTACCGCAGAAAAAGGCCGTCAACAGAAGTAGCAGGGGAGATGGTTAGGGAGATTGTAATTTTTATTTAGGCGATTTCAAAACTTATACTTAAATGTATTATTTGTTATTATATTCAACTACGCTAATGTCATCGTGGCATCATAATGACATCATTATGGCGTCATTTGGATTAGTAGCAGTGGCGTAGCTACCAAGGGGCCAGGCGGGGCAGTGCCCCGGGGCCCTCAAGCTCAGGGGGCCCTCGAATCCTTACCAGAAAATCTCAATCGAACTCAACTTTTGAAAATTTCTGCCATTTTCAAAATAAATATGACAGGTGGCAACTCGAGTTTAATCATGGCAACACAGTTGTGAGAAATTCCAAAGTTGTAAAAAGGGAATTCCCCTAAATTATTTGTGTGGGTTGACAGTGTTATTAACGTTTGCATCAATTTGTCGGATATCAATATCTGCATATTATTATTTACGATTTCTACTTAACTTTATTGTTGAATGTGATAATAAGGCGATAATTATGTTTGTTATATCAGTAGAATTAGAAAAATGTACTAAATATATTTTTTTTTCATCCATTGATTATTTATTAACATACAAGTTAACGTTTTCATAGGCAGGGTTTCTTTTAAATTGGCCAATAGATATCTAAATCCGTAAGAGATACCAACAAAAAAAATTGTTAGGAGACTTTAGCTCTATCTTGATGTAAAAAAAATTTAGGCGTATTTTTTTTTTGGTCAGGTGTGACTTGTCAGAAAATTCAAAAAACACACAGGATTACTTGCATAATATATTATATTTATTTTTAGGCAGTAACATGAATAGTATTAATTCTTGTTCAATTAAATAATAGTTATTGATTTTAATAAAAAAATATCAAGTATCAAGATGATAGGTTGGTACCATAGCGGGTGGCCATATAAAAGCACAGTGGTGACCCCCGGATTTTCTGCTCTTTTTTGCCAATCTATACGTGATGTTTTTTTGTCATTTTTTAAACCGTCAAATGTGGTAACACTGGCGGCGATAAAATGTTTGCCGGGGATTCCCCAACGACGTCTTGTATCGTATATTACGTTTCTATTTTCTTTTACTTGTAACGTTGTCAGTGAACAGTGTAACGGAACGTCCGTACGTTACGTTATTTATGTTTATCTATTATTTAATTAGTTCAATTTTACTTTAGTCAAACTTGTTTGTAAGTTTAATTATCATTAAATTGCGGACTGCAACTAAACGTAATATCTTACTAAAGAACCCCCAAAGCATTTGAGGGGTGATAAAATATATCGATTAAGATCCCTTATAAACGGATAATAATATCTACAGCTATTTATAGATAGGGTAATCAGTGACATCTAGTGATAAAATGCAAAGTAGAATGCATCGGCGATAGGTTAAATAACTAAGCTGGTGCAACGTATCTCCGAACAAATAATTATATAATAAACGCTTGAATCTTTTCTATTTCGTTTTATTGCCCAATACCTAAACCAAGTATTAAAATAATAAAGTTGCTTAGCAATTTTAAAGTATCTGTATATTTAATGATTTAACTTCAAAAAGCCTTACCAGTTTTGATAGCAGTGGGCCCCATTTTTTTATTTGCCCCAGGGCCCTTGGTTACCTAGCTACGCCACTGATTAGTAGATTACCAAATGGGGAAAAAACCGACCATTGACACGCAATTGCTATAGTAGACTCGGGGCTCTGTTCAATGTCACTTCCATCAAATTAAGAGAACCATCGCCATAACTCATTGTTAGCCACGAAGTTACGCAACGAATTCAAAGCTACGGTATAACGAATCGATAGGTGCAAGCGATAACATTCCTGCGCCCGAGCAGTGAGCTTATCACAATGAGATAGATTTGATCGGTAATGTTCACCGTAACGCCTCGACATGTTTCGAGGCACATCTTCTTATAACGGTAAATGGACACAAAAAGTATTTATTACCCAGGTTAGACGAGTTGCCAAGTAAGTATGGCTACTGTTGAATTGGAAGCAGTTTGCGGATTTTATCATAAGTTACAATATGACGTAACAATGGTCTCATCAAGCCAATGTTAGCTGGGTTATAATGTATATACTTTGAGCGGTTCATATTACCTATTCGTGTTGGTTTGGCGAGCTATCAGAACGACGATATAAATTGGATCAATTTGGTAGTTTTCCCATATTCCGGACATGTGTACCTATTTCTAGAGACTAAACACATGCTATGGCAAAAGACATGCTGAAATGATTGGGGAAATTGAGGTAATAATAGCAATCCTCTAAGTTAGTTAGAGGCCCAGTAACTTAGTGAACTATGTTATTTGTGTCCTCCAAATAAATAAAAAGTTTCGAGTTTTTACGACAAACTAATTTCGGCTATAAATATTTTCTTAGAGGTAATCATTAGTGAAGACACTTACTTAAAGATTTAATTGTACATTACTCATTATGAAAAAACATATTATCTATCATTAGTCTAACTAAGCATTTACGAAGTCCAAAAATATCTTGTATCTCTATATATATATATATATATATATATATATACGTGACGAAATACGTTAAGTTGTAAAAACCAACCATTATTAGGCTTGCTCAAAAGATTATTCATGAGTTAGGACATAATGAGGATGCTAATGTGGTGTGCGTGAGTAGACCGTGGCAGTGAGATAATGAAAGCCGTCCGTCGGCCTCAGCATCATCGAAAACTAGAGCTGGGCCGCACATAATAGACTCCCAAACTGACAGCCAGTTCACGCTTTTACTAATTGACCACCTCCGATGTTCAATGCTAAACAAATGTTACGAATGATTGACTCGCGTCACTTCGCGCTAAATAAACAAAACAACACCGAATGTGAAAATGGTAATGACTTAACTAATGGTATGAAGTTACATCATAATCTCACTGTGCATATTAAGCAAAAGGTAAAATACTAAATTGATTGTTTTGAGGTTAGGAAGGAGGTATTTGTAACAGAAAATGCCTGCCTCGATCTCTAGGTCTTCAATGACTTGATGACAAAAAATGATACTTACTCAGAGTTTTGAAAAAAAAATTGGATAAATGTATTAAATATTTCAAATAATTAACAAGGAGGAATTAATAGAAGGAAAACAATAATGTTTATAACTCAACAACAGACAATCGTAACGCACTTCCGAACTTAGATTTGATTTTTAGGCAGGACATACATATATATTTTTAAATTACCGTCCTGGCCGCTAAAGCGGCCCAATATACTTATAGCGTTTTTACGTCCGGGCCGCTATAGTGGCTTCTCCGACTTGTAATCTTTATACGCGTTTTTATCTGTGGAACGTTTCTAAAAGCTTCATAAGTGTTACACTAGATGACTCTATATTAAATAACGTGTCGAACCAATACAACACTTATTATGGCACAGTAAGAATTTAAAAAGAAAAAAAATGTTTACAACAAGCGAGGTGTCAAGTGTCTCAAGTGTTTTGAAGTGCGGTGAGATCCACTTTTGAAATGTGAGTAACTATTTGTTTATTATGGATGTTTTTACATGTGTAAAAGTCGACAGATCAAAACTTAGCGCCTGAGTGTGCCGGTTTTTCGTCAAGTTTTTGTATGAAATACATATTTTTGTAAAATACTTCTTGTAATTAGAAAAACAGGTCATTATTCATATTTAAGTAAACCTATAGAAAGTAATACGACGAAAATAATTAGGATTTCACATTTTTATATTTTCGTTCCCGCGATTTAGGTATGGGCAACCATGACCGTCCGTAACGGTTACAAAATAAGTGCGTTTACAAACGAAAAATCATGAGTGTATTTTATATGATTTTTCGTTGCTGCTTTATTATTTTATATGGCTTATCTCAGGAACTACTGGTCCGATTCAAAAAAAACTTTTAGTGTTGGATAGTCCATTTATCGAGGAAGGTTATAGGCGATATTTTATTTTCAAAAAAATTAGGAATCCGTACGATAATTGCGATTTTGTAACCCAAGGTGTAAAATCGAAAACCTATTTATGCGTGCGCTGCAAAAATTATTGACAATAGAACAAAATTATGTACTACGGGTTTGTAGGTCTTATTAAGATCTACAAAAAAATCCGTGAGAGCACACATCTAACTATCATAGTTTAGTCACAATAACCGCTTTTATGTTAATTAAAAATAATAAATCGTCTGAAGAAAGAAACTAGGTACGTAAAATGTGTATTATATATATAATTGTTAAGTTAATTATTTTTTTATGAATTGCAGATTAATTTTTGAACTTTAATTAGTACATATTTTGATTCCTTAATAATTCAGCTTGATACGGGTATTTTTTACCTTGCTAGCTGCAATAGTTTGCTAGTAAATACACTTTGAATCAGTAACGGCACGAACGCTCGACGCGGTTCGGTTCGCGGTTCGCGCTCGGACATACAAGGGGTAGGCGACTATCGTCGCCCGGACAAGTTCAAGTGGATGATTGAATAGGCAAATTAGGCCACTTTTTTCGGAATGACTTACGGACCACGATGCTTTTGCTACCTTACCGGGCATATAAATAAGGGTTTGTTGTCTGGGTTCTCTCTTTTATTCTAGATACCTACCTACCTATATTCCCCACACCACCGGTTTAAAACACAGTGATTACGAGCTTGAAGTTCTTATTAATTGGCCTAAGTGGGCGCATTTCCGTCGTCTCGACTTTCCTACTGTTTAACTGCAATTTATCATCAATGTTTTCTAATTGAATTTGAAATACTTATTTAACATTGCATAAATAAAAATATAATGGCTCTTCAAATAAAAGCAACATTCTAGATCACGTTATTTATGAAACACTAAGTTTAAATTTAGGTAGGTACTACACTACAATACGTGTACCGGCGCAATAAAATAGCTTTCGAATTATTGATGTACATAGTTCAATAACGGAATAATTGTTACTATTATTTTATATAAACTTTCCCTATGCAAAACTTCAACTCAAGTCGTAAAGTAGTTTTTGGATTATTAATACACAGGATATTTTGTGAATATAACGATTTACTGAAGTGAGACAATCTTGAATACCTACAATTATCTCTAATTTAACTGAATAATGTTTAAAAGGCCACATATAACTCGCTCCCCTACCGATAAGATAAGATAAGCTAAATGAAACGTAACCAAATTATCTTCTAATTAAAACCAGTAGACATAAACAAGTGAGGCACTCGCAAGTGATATATAAATCGCATGTTGTGATTAGCTGTGAGTGACGTGCGAATTCTCCCGCGAAGCGCCCGCGCATGTATCGGTACGGCAGCACATAAACATAGCAGCGGCATGTTTACTCCACTCACTTAATTGGAGCAATCGGGCTCTGACAGAATTAATAAATTTGATCGTCCGTGCACGATAAATCGCGCCCCGCTCAGGAGCGCCCATACCCACGCACGGAGTTAAGAGGAAGCCATCCTCACTTGTCAAGACCAATTAGCTGATTGTTCAATTAATTAACAATCTCTTTATCCCACTTTTGTTAGGTACAGTTATAAAATTCATCAAAAAATAAATATTGTACATTGGTCTCCATTATTTTAAATTATTAGCCTTTGCCGTGGTGATACTTCGTGCGAGAATTCAATAAGCGAAACGATGCTGGTGCACCGCAGGGGCTCGGCCGCTGGGTGCCGGCTCGGAGCCTGTTGTGTCCGCGTGCTGCTCCCACCACGACATTACAATGCTTATGGTAAAATGACACGCGACCGGTATGTACCATTGCTCGTTATTCACCAACCGTACCGTGAGACCGACTCACATTATAATCCAAATGGTAAATTTAAGCTTTCCGAGTAAAGCTCACCAAAACATTTTAAACTAGTTTGAGGTGAACGTGATAGTCGATAAAAGCTTGGGAATGGAGCACGGGTGTCTACTAAGCGACTTTCTCAGATAAAATAACAGTGCGATATCGTCAGTTCACATGGTCAGGTAGTCCCTTAGGTCAATCGCAATAGCGCCGTAACGCACGGCCTCACCATCACATACGACATCAACGACACATTACTTGTAAATCATGAGATGCGATTTTTTTTTGACTTCTTCGAATGACGGAATACAATAAAATTTAAGTTTAATTAACTTCTTACTGTTAAAATTTGTTTTTTCTCGTATTTGTCCATATACAATCATTCATCATCAACAGCCCGTTTACGTCCACTGCTGAACATGGGCCTCCTCTTAACAGACCTTGGCAAGCCAGGATCGTAGAGGGATATTGCCATAATCACCACGCTTGGCAGACGGATTGGTGATCGCAGTAAGATGTCAACCTTGAGCTAATAGATGCTGCTGCCCATCCATCAGCTATATGTCCCTTAGTCGCCTTTTACGACACCCACGGGAGGACATGGGGTGGTCTATTCTAAACCGGAAACCACACAATCATTCAGGATTCAAATAATAAAGTTGATATGCCCAGTATTATTTTATTAAACGCAGTTAATTGAATATCATCCATGCAATTTAATAGATGATCAAAGTATTTAGTTCATGATAAAATGGATAATACAAAAAGCTGTAATGTCAGGTACAACTCACATTAAGTGAATAAGATTTAGGTATGACTAAACATGTTTTGCACAAGTAACATAAACACAACCTCTGTGGTATGTGGTACAAATGCAGAAAAATAGGATGATAAAAAATCTTAATATTTTTAAGTGAATCACAAGTTCCTCGAAACAGTAGCTGTAGTTAGCGTTGGTGCTCATACTTACCTACTGTTAATAAAGATGGGAATCTCTGTGCGGTCAGATTTTTTTATTCCTTTATTTAAGTCTCCGCATTTGTGTGTATGACAATGTTATGGCAACCGATTTTGAAACATCAAATAAAGATTTAAGATTATTTTTATTGGTGTGAGCAACCCTGATACGATGAAAACTTTCGAAAGAACAGCAATTAACAAGTAGGATATAAATTACATTTTGTATTTCCCGGGCATAGATAAAGCAACACAATATTCTTATTTTATATATCCTTATTCACATTTATGCCATAAGAGAAAGCTCCAAACAATTTTAGGCAGGTAGGACGGATACGTCCACTAACTGCAGCCGTTTTTACGACGTCGATTACCCTTATCGACAAGTACAATACGTATCGGATGTGTTAATTAAGTTGGACGGCAAGAAATTGCGACAAGCTATCAATTTTATTAAAGCATTAAAGTTATATTTTTCACAAGACGTTTTACTGCTTTACGATTTCTCCGGAGGCACAACGGCAGCGAGTGCAAGACAAATGGCGGGAATGCATGGACACTGTAATTGATTTATTCTTATAATGATCCCCTTTCCCAAGCAGCGGCGCGATGATAAAGGTGTGGCGAGCTAGGCTAGGGAGTTGTTATCGCAAGCCTATTTCCGGCCGTCACCGTGCTGTCGCGGCCCGCGACGCGATCATCGCCAGATACATTTGTCGGCACACCCGACACCACCGCAGCCGCCGCGATGCGTTGATCGATATCGACGCCTGAGCGAAACACCGACGCCAATTGCATGCCGATAATCTAATGAAATCCTTTCAAAATATTCGCTTTTTAACTGCCTTCCTTTCTATATCTAGCTCAGATAAGAGAGACATCTACTTTAATTTTAATGTGGAATTAGGTGACGGTTTTGCCACTTGAAGGCGTACGTGCTGATCCATATCCGTATGTAGGCGAGCATCTCGCGGCGGCATGCAAAGTGACGTTTCTATTTGTCCTATCTCAGCTAGATCTGTCTCGGTGTGTGTCGTAATCGTAACGCGGCGAGATCGGCGCAACACAAAGGAGCCGAGATGTACATAATGGCCGCGCACGTCACAGCACTCAGCCAGCCCCGTGCACTGCAGCGACTGCGATGCATATCTACGCACCGGCTCTGTAAATGGGCCGTTTTGGGTATCTACTTGCTAATGAAGCGAGGGCACGCATGGCGAAACTCGCTGTGGATCCACAGATATGACTGTCATAGCAATCGTATTGTCTGCGAAGCAGTTGGCTAAGTTGCTTTATGGAAATGAAAGGCCGCCGGATGGTGGCAGTTATATTGCTCACTTCTAATGTTACTCGGTTTGCTGCGTTTAATCTTGTAGGTGAGATTTGCTGCGGTTGATTAAACGTGCGGAGTAGTTACAAACCTGTTCATGTTTCTTGAGATAAGAAAGCCTAGGGAAGGCTTTATCGCAGAATTGGCACTGGTACGGCGTGTGCTCGGTGGCGCCGAGCGTGAAGGGTGGCTCGGCCTCGGCGTCAGCGGCGTCGGCGGAAGTCGGCGTGGAAGCGGGTGACGGCGACGGCTCCGGCGTCGACGACGGCCAAGAGCTGCCCGCCGTACTGCCCACACTGCCCAGCGCCTCTGTAACAAATATGTCATCATGTACCCAAGTCCAAATTAAAATGCCATGAATATGCTCACTCAATTACACTCATACATATTGATGATGAGAGCAAATGACTGCAAGTTTGCATAAATCATTTAATTTATAAAAAAGTTGTGCAATCTCAGAAAATCATGAGAACGATGAACCGCAAAAACAAAAAAAGCACCTTTAACTGTCTTCAATATAAAAATAACATAAGTATCAATAAAAATCGCTACAAAAATCTATTACGATAATATGTTATTTCTTACATCAATCGTGAGATTTTACGAAGAATATAAAGTACATTAATGCACATATTTTGCTCTGCTAAAGCCATCATAAATATTGGTAAGGCCCCTTCGGTATAAGAGGTAATATTTTAGTGGCACCTCGAGTGGAGAAATATAAACAAATTGAATGAGCCGCAATGATGAGGGCATCAAGCTAATGATGAGTAATGTTTGGAAGTTCCTATAGATATACTTTCGTAGGTACGACACGATACATTTAATGCTAGCTACTCTGTGTTCTGACTCGTTTAAAGCAAGATTTTGAAAAATATGCCGTATTTTTTAAAACTCTATTACATAAATTAATTGATATTTTTTTTATTAATTTGTTTTTCGTTGCCGTCCTTTATAAAATGAGTTATTGCTTGAAATTCATGCAATTTTTTTAATATATTTTAATGCGTTACTTCGCGTTACGTATTTAAAAAATGTTCGAGAAGCTTAACACGATAAAAGCGCATTTTAGTTGATAGATGAATTTTATGTATATGTCACAGACAAAGTAATAAATCCGGATATTGTATATACTATCCAGCTATTATTTATAATGTCTGTTCAGAGATCTTTAGACAAAGTGATAAATAACACATAATTAATCACATTAACTAGCAATTTTATTTTTATCTTTGTAGTCTTGGATAAAATAATAAAAATTGTAGGTACAGGTAAACACTGTTGTAACTAAACAAAAAACTTCATCTTCAATAAATCCGGTTGAATTGGTTAAGGTTTAGGTTTTTTTTTTAACCATTCGAAACCTCGTTAGTTGATCAACTAACGATTCTTATTATTTTCTGGTGAAATTAATTAGACTAATATAATAAAATATTCAAAATCAACTGACATGAATTAACGACAATAATAATACATCCCTTCTGTCTCCTTAGATTATTACTTTGGCTAACTTGGGCCCGCTATTATGAATAAAATCCGGATAAAATGATTAATTTATCACATTGTCTAGACAATCATTTATTTATTAATGACCAGTCATTATGTATAATAGCTATTTAATCACAATCTGTAACATACATACTACATCAAATAATTCATTTGTTACAATTCAAACAAAATAATAGCAAAGTCGAAATGAATATTTGTTGTAGGTACCTATATTATTCAGTATTTCCAATCAAATAGCAGTCTGACATCTCTTTCTATATGGCTAGATTTTCTTAATTTATTGCAAACAGGTGATACTTTACGGCCATCAAAGATATTTATTACATTTTTCTCTCTATATAAAATTTCTTTTACGACGTATATCCTTCCATTGCGGCGCCTTTAATAAGGAGAACTATTTATTTCAATTTGTTTCCCTCCGCCCTGAGAGTGTAACAACTCCATCTAATGGCCATGGTAACTGAGCACCGAATATCATTTTAACACATAATAGGAATATGGACTGTTAATTTAATTTTATTTATTCTTTATTGTACCTACACATGAAAGACAATTTTAGTAAAAATAACATTTGAAGATGTTATACAATAGCGAGCTTAACGCATTAATGAGTTTTCTTCCAGCGAACCATCACTGTTAATTTTGATTATTTTATTATTTTTAATTGGCATAAAATAATTATTATTGATGGTGGTTATGTTTTATGTCAACGTGATTAGTGATTCGATTATCATTTTATTGGTAAGTTTAAATGCTATGTTAGTTAATATAGAACTACTAAAGGTTTATCGTTCCGCCGAGGAATCATTAAGATTTCATGCTGAATATTTTTCATTGACCAGATGTAAGTGATACCTACATAATTTAGCGGCCCGATCCAAGCAGATTCATGATCATATTGGTCTAAAAAAATAAAGTGCATATTCCTAACAGGAAACAGTGGCGTAGATATCGTATGGCCAGGTGGTGCAGTGCACCAGGGCCCCGGACCTCAGGGGGGCCTCTAACGTAAGCTTTGAAAAAAACGGGTCAGCCAACTCGCCAGCACTTGAAGCTATGCACCGGGGCCCTTGCCTACCTAGCTACGCCACTGACAGGAAAATAATAATTGAGGAAATATTGCTATGGATATTATTTAGTGTAGCCAGCAACGAAGCCTCTGATCGGAAAGATTATATATATTTTTAAATCATTACCTAGTTTTGAACCGATCAATGCCCTCGTAGACTCCAAGTCGGAGAGGCCCGCGAACTGATATGTAGAGCTACATTTACCCAAACTTAAAAGTGTCACACCTCAATCCCCAACAGGGCAGGTTGCGGTTGTGTACCTATAGAGATTTAAAAACCTATTTTATTTTGCCATGGGCCCGGTGGTAAAATGGGAACAATAGATGCATGGACCTCTGGTAGCCGGCGTCTATAGCATCATAGCATCTATATATTTTTGCTATGTAATAATTTATAAAAAATTTATTATTGTAAATAAGATTCTATTCCATTTTTATATATTAAAAGAAAGTCTTTATAACATAGCTTTCTAATCATATAATGAAAAAAGTTTATCGCGACTCGTAGGTATATGCAAAGGCGCCTACTTACAATAAAACTACTTAATCGGGGTCAATCATCAACAAATCTTGCCAAATGAGTGTAGCACGAAAGAGACGCAATATAACGGCACTTGTGCAATTTGAGCAACGTGCGGTGGATGTGACCAGTCGCCGGTCACTGAGGATAGCCGTAATTAGCACCGATTGCAGGCAATTCCTCGGGTGACGGTGGCGCCGCGGCCGGCGGCCGGTGGGCGGCGGAAGCACACTTCCTAATTGCGCCGGTCGAGACACCTCAACCGGCGCCTCGGTAATCAACGCCAATCGCTATCATCAGCATTCATAGCTGACATGGTAAACCGACAAACCACTTTATAATGCGCTTGGACCTTGATTTCATACATGTGACTTGATCGTTGATGTGATTACTGGGTATTTTTATTACCTATATCCAGGTTAATAATGTGTAGCACTTCCATAAGAACCATAACTATATACATACCATGTAAAAAGCAGCAAGTTTTAATAGCTTTGATGGATATGGATAAAGATAACGTTTCTTATGTCTTTATCCAAATTTTGGACGTTTACGTCACTGGTAATTTCCATTCCCTCGCCCTTCAAGCTCTTAATTTGCAAAGAACTTTCTTAAGCCGTCTTAGACCCGAAGTCCGAGAGGCCGGTGTACTGTAATATTTGACGCCTACAACGATAACGCCTAGTTAAAGGTATAATTTATTAATTTATAACAATAACTAAAATGTTTTCAAACGGACATATATTTCTCTAGACAGTTTTTTTAATGGGCATAATAAACAGATTTTACTCAACTTAGCAAGTATTTTTTACAAGTGAAATTGTATTATTAAAGTAGCTATTGGCTGCACTGTATTAAATGCAGTTATGTAACTGATACGTTTCTACTACTAACTTTATACTCCTATATCTTGTAGCAAATTACTAGCTTTTCCTGTTTTTATTCTATATATCTTTTAAGGAAATCATTACATCAAGTTGTAAAAGACCTGTAACTGCAAGTTAATTCCTACAACAAATAAGCCAATCAAGCTTTATTACATTTTCGAAAATGGAATCATATCTATTCAAACATTTTAATAGTCGATTTTTTATAATGTCGTATTTGCTATGTATGGAACTATTCTCACGTTCAGGTGAAATGAACTAATCTACTGTCAAAACTGATGTTAAATGTCAAATAATGATTTGTCGAAAGCATGACAAACTGATTTGATTTGATTATAATCATAGATTAACTATTTTATTCTGAATATAATTTACAAATTACAAACGGCATCTTGGATATACTAGAAGTTTTTCTTCATTTATATTTGACATTTGAGAAACATCAGTCCCTCGAAACATCAATTGCGAAGTTTCATGGTATGTGTATCTATTTAAATAACCTCTACTATAATATTAGGGCTGAAGAATTTGTTTAAAGAAAGAAGTAAACACACTCTTCAGCTTTATATATTAGTAAATATATAAACAAAATACTAGTACTTCCCTAGTAATTACGTGTCTATGGACCCCGCATCGATGGTCACGCAGAAAATAATAATTTATTGATCAATGTTAAAAAAGGGAAGTCGTTAGTTTATCCGTTTAACAAAATTAATCACGAATAATGTCGTAGTAAATTTCATGTTATGCAGTCGTAAGTTATGTACAACGACGATATATATCTATTTTTTATTCTCACAAATACATGAATGATAGTGCAATGAAGTTTGGTGTTTTAATTCCTATTCTATGTATAAAAAACAGTCAGACGTTTGAACTGCATCGACGTCCGAGAGGCCCTCTCACTGTCAAGTAGAACGACAGTTGTTCCTTAATACCCACCAGCGACCGCCCTAAGTCGAGGTCCAAGATCCACTGGAGTCACCCTCTTGCTCAAGGCTCTGCTCGTCTGTATTACCGATGAAGCCTCGTGGCTAACTATATAGGTATGTCTGTCCGAAAAAAAAACTTACCAAATACTTAATTCTTTTACTAATAGAAAGCTATAGGTATTTTGAAGAAGTGGTTAGCAAGGGAACAATGTAATAGAAAAGTATAAAAAAACCTTTACAAGGAAATTTAATAAATAGGTATAATGTTCCGTTTAATTAATGAAAAAAGGACTACAATAATTTTTATGAAATATTATTGACATTTATTTTAGACTTAATGGAAATAAAAAAATGCTACACATTGTTATTTGAGAAGATGTGTTTTATTTAAGGTTAAAATTGAATATATCTTGATAAAATGCACGCGTAGAATTTGGCACGCGCAATGATATTGATTAATGTTTTCTTTCTCGTTTTTAAATTGTATTGCTCAGCGATGGATAGAGAGTGATTACGGGCTACATTTTATTGCAATAAAATATTTAATTAAAAAATCATTGTATTATTTTTTCCATTTTCGAGTACGCTCCTTCTCGCTCAGGCAATTATTTTTATACATTCTCACGTGCGGTTTTACACCCGTGTAGCTCCCGTTCGCGTGGACTTTATCATTAAATATAATCTAAACTACTTCTGGAAAACGTAGCTATCTAATGGAGAAAAAAAAACGAAAATGGGCCAATAGATTCGAAGCCTATCTATCAAATCTTTGCTCTTTATAATATTTATATAGAAAATATTATTATAAATATACGTGCGCCGCTTATTTTACACCGACTGCCTTGTGAAGCGGCTTTCTCACATTTGAAATATTTCTATATCTATATCTTGTACTTAAATCTAAAGACACCTGCCACCGTGATTGATTCAGATTTGTTAGCACGCAATTTTCAGGCCGATTGCTCGCAACGCACGGATCGGAGATTAACGAGTTGATTAAAGTTTAATTGCCGCGGCATAAGTGGATAGTGGAACCGCGACCATTCATTAACATTAAGATAGACTAGTCATTTTTATGATCCTTCTATTTTGTCTATACAAGTCCTACAAACTAGCTATAGAGTGTTGAAATAGATTAACTATGAAACGTATCGTGTTGATTAAACTAGTTAAATAGTTATTTTAAAGTCAAGCGTGATTTAAACTGTCAGTTGTTCGCGAGAAAGATTTGATTAAAACGTGGTAATAAAAAAGAATAAATCGAATAATAACAATTTATTCTCTCGCCTATGAGTTGGCACGGTTAAGCTTAGCGGATCTTCTTTAGAATACATATGGGCAATTAGACTTATTTGTTTAATGAAACCATGTGCTAAAATTGAAATCAAGTTTTATTTATATCTCAAAGAATGTATTTAAAAATAATTTTAATTTCTCAACAAGGTAGGTACTAGGTTTTGCATACGCCAATAACTATGATCATGGTACAGACGCTCCTTTTTTTTGTTGTCCGGGGGATATGCATTAACGCATTCCCACCGCCGCTGCAGCGTATTCGCGTAGCAAAGCGTGGTATGCTAAACTCATACCACGAAGAGAGGACCCTACACCACTAAAACCCCCCGGACACTCCTTCGATCCGCCGTTGGCGGGGGCCGGGTACGCATGAGCAATCCGGCAAATGGTATAGACGCTCCTGCGTTTCACATAAAAACAAGGAATATGTTGTCAGCTTTATTACAATCTGTATTAATATATAAAGCTAAAGAGTTTGTTTGTTTGTTGGAACGCGGTAATTTCAGGAACTACTGGTGTTGCGGACCGACCAACCTCTTTTATATATCTAATAATTTTGTACCGGCCTTTTGTATATAGTTTTTTATTTCTTCTTGAAATTTAAATTTGATAAGTCTGTCATTGTGACCAGAAAAAGGAGATATATTTTTTCTATGAGGATGAAGTTGTGAATTTTCTGAATACAATATCGTGATAGTTTTTTTACGCGTCTTTTACTGGTAAATTCCCTCCTCCTGCTCGTATCCTGTACAACTGGTACGATTTGATTCTTCGGTGTTAGATAGCCCATTTATTAAGGAAGACTTAATACATCTTGTCTTAGTCTAGGTTTAATATATATTCATATATTTAATATATATTAAGCCTAGATTGTACATATTAATATATTTAATTATTAAGTTACTCCAGGAATATTAATCATCATTTCAGCCTAAGGACGTCCACTGTTGTGGCCTGCATCCACCGTGATCCTGCGGCCCTAACCAGATCGTCCGTCCATCTACTAGGTGGACGTCCTACGCTACGCTTGCCGATCCGCGGTCTCCATTCGAGAATTTTTCGGCCCCAACGGCCATCTGTTCTCCGTGCTATATGGCCTGCCCATTGCCACTTCAACGAACTTATCCGTTTGGCTATGTCGGTAACCCGCGTTGTTATACGTATCTCCTCATTTCTGATTCGATCTCATAGAGAAACCCCGAGCATAGCCTTCTCCATAGCTCGTTGAGCGACTCTGAGCCTCTTCATAAGGCCTATAGTGAGTATGAATTATGCGGATATATTAAAACCTTTCGTCAGACTCTTTTAAACTAGGTACATAGTACTTATAGTTATGTAGGATGAAATTGCCTTTACCGTTAGTACTTTCCTATTTTCAGTGTGAACACAATTTTATTGTTTACAAATATTTGTCCAAGACTTAAAATTAGTACTTTCTTTAGTACGCTAAAATTTTACATAGCCGTGCCATTTTATGAGTTGTGAATGTATTTCTCTTATGAACACTTTCAACCCAAATGGCTCAGTAACCTATTATTTACAAGTAATAAACATAAATTGTGAAAAACTTAGTAACCGCCCCCGAGAATGCAAGGGTCTAATCAGTTTCAGAGTTTTAACCAACATCACAGATTACAGTTCATTTTGAATAAATAATGAAAACGAATACAAGAATTGCCAATACGACGTTACTTATTTATAAACGATAGGTGTTGTATAATAATAATTATATCATATTGATTGACTAGGTTCCCGTGAAAACCTCGTCTTAAAATGTAGCCTTTGACTCTCACAAATAATACCGCTTTCTATTGGCAAAAGAATTTCCTAATCGGTTCAGTAGATCCAGAGATTACCCCCTACAACCTCACATACTTTATAATATTAGTAGAGATTTATTTACGGGTAAAGGAACGACCTCAAGGGCTATATGTTCAGTCCTCAAATCAATCAATCAATCAGCCTATCTCTGTCCACTGCTGTCCAGCAGGCCTATGTCCATAGCCTTCCCTAATTTGTGCCATAACAGACTAATCCTAAGATAAAAATATACAAAAAAAAAATAGCAATTAGCTAGTCTACAATTATTCTATTCAATTATTCTACTGTGCAACGTTTTCAGAATACTAGCAGCACTGCCCCGTTGATTGGCAATGCTTATCTGCTGTGCAAAGTGACACAGCAGATAAGCATTGGCATTGCCCTCCCGACCCTTAGTTTCCAAAGAACCTTCCGATACCCTCGTAGACCCGAAGTCCAAGCTCACAAACTGTAAAGTAGAGCTACAGTTGCACAAAATTCTAAAGTTATCATTCGTTAATACCCCGTCGTCAACGGCCGTCCTGAGCCGAGGTCCAAGTCTCACAAGGGTCCCCTCTTGCACAGCTTCTTGCACAGTTGCTTAGTTTGTAATTTTTAAACCATTTATTGAGGTTGAAGCTCTGCTCGCCTTTACGCCTGGTGAAGTAGCAAAAGCCTCGTGACTAACTACATAGGGTAAGTTCGCCTGTTCGCATCCATCGCCCAAATCGCGTCCATTTTACGGATTTCCCTCAAAAATAAGTAAACTAACGCACTAAGCAAACGAAAAATCACTACCGCTAATACCTCAATGCATAAGAAGCACGTATGGACAAAAGGTCGGTGCGCCAAACAAATCCCGTTTAGAAAAATAAATGGTCTCGGCTGTTTAACAAGGGAGCGGTTTTTAGACAAAAAATAGTGTGCAACGGCGCATTTGATGGTAATGTTTTTATTGTTTTATGTGAATTTTAGGATACATAGCTAATTTTAGACTTTTATAATGAAAAAAGGAATAATATTAATTATTAATTTGATATAAAATATGATTAATTATATATTTACGCTTAAAATAAGGTGGGCGCGAATTACTACATCGAATTTACAAAACTTCCACTTTGCGTCCGCAATGGACGCATACAGGGGATAATGATAAACCAAATTGCGTCCACTATTTTCGTTAGATACAAACGACTTGGTTCTAAAAATAATTTAAAATGTTAGGTAACAAAACCATGTTGAAAAATTATAGACCCATAACATTGCTGGGCCATGCTTTTAAGCTGTTCTCGAGAGTCGTCACAAATCGTCTCTAACACAGGCTCGATGACTTCCAGACTCCCGAACAAGCCGGCTTCCGAAAAGGCTTTAGTACCATAGATCACATACATACGCTGCGGTAGATTAATCAAAAGACCGAGGAGTATAATCAGTCCTTATGCTTGGCGTTTGTGGACTATGAGAAACCCTTTGATTCGGTCGAAATTTGGGCGGTTCTAAGGTCTATTCAGCGGTGTCGTATCGACTATCGGTACATTGAAGTGCTGAAGTGCTTGTACAAAAACGCCACAATGTCGGTTCAATACAGGGCCAATGTACGAAGGCAATCCCATTACGAACAGGCGTAAGACAGGGAGATGTCATATCTCCCAAACTTTTTACGGCTGCTCTGGAGAAGGCCGTCGAGCTCCTGGAATGGCAAGGACACGGCATCAGCATAAATGGTGAGTACATCACTCACCTTCGATTTGCCGACGACATAGTGATCATGGCAGAATCGCTTGGACAGATGCTCAATGACCTCGATGGAGTTACCCAACAAGTTGGGCTTAGAATGAACATGGGCAAGACGAAAGTCATGCATAACGCCCATGTAGAGCCCAACTCTATAGCCGTTTGGAACTCCATTCTCGAAGTTGTAACCGAATACGTATACCTAGGTCAAACGATCCAACTAGGTAGGACCAACATAGAGAAAGAGGTCAATCGTCGAATTCGACACGGCTGGGCAGTGTTTGGGTAGCTTCGGGAGATCTTCTCGTCCAAAATACCTCAGTGCCTGAAGACAAAGTCTTCAATCAATGTGTGTTACCAGTAATGACATATGGATCTGAGACGTGGTCTCTTACTGTGTGCCTCATAAGAAAGCCCAAAGTCGCTCAGCGAGCTATGGAAAGAGCTATGCTCGGCGTTTCCCAGCGTGTTCGAATCAGAAATGAGATCCGCAGGAGAACGAAGGTCACTGACATAGCTCAATGGATTAGCAAGAAGAGAGAAGAAGAGAAGAGCTGAAGTGGCAATGGGCAGGACACATAGCTCGAAGAACTGACGGCCGATGGAGCAGAAAGGTTCTCAAGTGGAGACCACGAACTGGCTAGCGCAGCGTAGGACGACCGCCTGCACGATGGACCGACGACCTCATAATGGTCGCGGGGAGTCGGTGGATGCAGGCCGCTAGCGATCGTTCCCGCTGGAATTGATGGGGCAGTTCTATGTTCAGCAGTGGACTACAACAGGCTGATGATGATGATTTCTAGTGAAAAAACCAAGAATTGTTGGATAGTGTTCAGAAAATAAATCGAGACGGGGAGCTAAAAAAATATTTCAAACACCTATTACTTACCTAATTTTAAGTTCAATCAATGTGTTTTTTAATGAAAATAATGTTAATTTTTATATTCTTAATTATAAGAATTGTTAAAATACAAACTTTCTTTACAAATTCTTAAAAATATCCCCTCTATATCCCCCTTTTCTAAGCTGGTCGACGCTAAATGGTCCACGGGTGGACGTAATTTGGAATTTTTGGACGCAAACTGGGTAAAACGCCTAATTCTGATGTTTATCTATTTAAAAAAAAAACTCAAGATATTTCGAACAAAACTGAAAGTTTATCTTAAAATCGACTAATATAATGAACAGATTACATAAATTTTTCATAGAAATTAGTACTGGATCATTTTTATTATCGCCGTCAAACTTGCCAACTGCGCTATTTAGCGCATTAGTTACGTCCATTTGGACGCGAACAGGCGAAATGACCCTATGTCCGTCCGAAAAAAAAAACAAAGCTTTGGGAAAGTGACGTATGGACGAGAGACGCCGCGAGATTTTTATAAACTACGACTCCCATGCCTGAATTTTCTGCGACAAAAGTATTGTCATTGTATGCCGCCGCACCGCCACGAATTATGATATTGCAAAATTATATTAAACTAGCGGCCCGCCCCGGCTTCGCACGGGTATACTTTTATAGCCTATGTTACTCAAGGATAATGTAGCATTCTAATGGTGCAAGAATTATCGAAATCCGTTCAGTAGTTTTTGAGTTTATTCGAAACAAACATACAAATACAAACTTTTCCTCTTTATAATATTAGGATAGATTATACTTATACTATTTAAATAGTGCATAAAGTAGTGATTTATAGAATGTTCACAAAATATTTAAAAGTTTTAAAAGGAAGAAGAACAGACAGAGCAAAAAGTACCTTTTTCAAATAAGTGCATCTTTATCTTTAAATTACTTTGACAAATGAGACCAAATTGAATAGAGAGTATACATTAGTCAGAAATTTAATTGCTGTGATCTTCATGCGATCACCTTTTGCATATAAGGTGTCGTTATATGGAGATAAGAGATAAATATTTACTGTGATATGACTGTTTATCTAATAGTGTATCGCCACCCACTACGATACAGGAAATCCTGTTATGGGGTGCGACTATAGCAAAGTTTACCCAACACTAAATCGGGTAGTTAATTTAAGTACAAATTGATTATGTTAATTTAAAAGTATCGATGTGTAATCGATTTATATCTCATTTTCCAACTAATTGGTTTGATTATGAGTCTATAAAAAAGTGTTAATGGGATTACCTACATGTTTTTTATTACAGTTAAATTAAAGCATATAAAGAAATGTACTCTAATTTAGATATGAATACCTCCTACCTCTTTAACCACAAGACAGACTTTACGGACTATGCGAGCAGGGCATACTTATTACAGAAGCAGTACTATATTTATATTTTAATACAATAAGAAATGTTTATTATTACTTGCTAAAATATGTTGATGTTGAGTACCTAATTCAATAAAATGAATTATAATTCGTATATTAAGTGTGATGAAATGATTACAAGACTGTCATGAAATTGCTCTTCTATCAACATTTTACTACGATCACCCTAAAACAAACACGCAGTTTTATTTGCTTTTCGTTTAGAATCCAATGATTAATATAATATTGTATGTATTGGAAGTCTTCCATAATTCAATTTTAAGAAAATATAATTTATTAAGTAAACCTCCGTGGTTCGAACCTCGACCTCTAGGACGAGGTTCGATCCCCTATAGGTATAGGTAGAGGTATAATCTCTATGTGCAAATTCTAAGATTACTAACCGGGAGAGTATAGTCCCTTAACCAGTTAAGGGACTATACTCTCCATGCCTCGGAAAGCACATTAAGCCATTATCATAACAATAACATTCATATAACAATCTTATGCGAGGAAACGGGCAGCAGCGTTGTTAGGTGTTTTTTTTTTTGACGGAAATATGTTTTTAGCCCCGAATCTTATGTTATTTCACCGGGCATAAAGGCGAGCAGAGCTCCAGCCTAGATAAATGGTTTAAACACTACACACTAAGCAACCTGCGCAGGAGGGTGTCTCCTGTGGGACTTGGACCTCGGCTCAGGGCGGTCGCTGGCGATGAGATTGAGGTATTTTGACTTTTTATATTTTAGGGAAGTTTTGTGCAACTGTAGCTCTACTTTACAGTTTGCGGGCTTCTCGGACTTCGGGTCTACGAGGGCATCGGAAGGTTCTTAGCAAACTAAAGTTCGGGATGGCGAAGGGGGACGCGTAGCGTTAGCGGGCGCACTCTTTTCCGGCGGGTCGGATAGAGTGGTCTCTGTGTAGTGGTGCTAGTTTCTTACAGTATCTGCACTGCTAGTTGGTAAGTTGTGATCTCGTCGTCCGGGTCATTACCGACGGCCTCGGGGCTTCCTCCGAGGCCGTCGGTGCTTACAAAGCTTTGTGGGCAAAGGCGGATGCTGCAACAACCAACGGACTTGGGTGTTGAGCCGCGGATTCGAAGAAGCGTTCCAACGTCTCTTACATCCACTGCTTGATAAAAGGCAGTTGAAGATCAGCATGTAAGTTGCGATTGCGAATTAACCACGGTGCCCCGGCAGCACGACGAGTAAATCTACTTTGAACAGTTTGTTATCGATACAAACTGTTGACGCTGTATGAGCAAAAACGGTGCTCGCGTACGTCATAATCGGTCGTATACACGTGGTGTAAATCCTTATTGTCAAGTGATAATTTACTGCGTGAATTTAGAAGACAGTGTAGTCCATTGAGCGTAAGTAAAGCGCGTGCCCGAACGGTTCCCACATGCGTTCTAATGTTTAGTTTTCGGTCAAGGATTACGCCTAAGTACTTGGCTTGCCGTTCCCAAGGGATTGGTTCGCCGAACATCTTGACCGGTGGAATGTCCGGCGGACTGTTAAATCTCGAGAAGAGAACCGCAGCACTCTTTGTCGGATTTACTTCGATTCTCCACTTTCTGAACCATTTGCCTAATGGCATGCGGATTGTAGAGCGTCGTGAATGGCGGCGTTTTCATGTGTTACAACATAATACTGCGGTCACCAACCCGCCTGCCAAGCGTAGTAACTATGGCAAACGCTCTCCCTCGGGAGGAGCCCATGTTCAGCAGTAGACGTTATATGAACTGATGGTGATGAATTGAATTGCGAAACCGTGTTTAAATTCTCTTTACGACAATCTTTGCTAGGAGGAAATTAGGAACCTAAAATAAACATGACTACAAGATAAGAGTTCTTCTTTATTATATTTTTTTAATACCAAATTATGGTGATACGAAAGTTTTATCGTTTCTTGACAAATCTCAATTGATGCTGTACGGAAAACTTAAGGAACGTGATTTCGAAATCGATGTATATCAGAATGAATCGATGAATATGTATAGCTTCGAATATATTAGAGATAAATTCGGTTGCCTAAAGAGTTTAATTACGATGACTACATAGTAGTATTGTCGTAGAAATTCTCATTCATTAATTGAATTTTTCATTGTGTAATAATAACGAAAGCTGAAATGTTGAATGGTCTCTTAAATGTTAAATTTAATTATTAAATTAAATTTAATTCTCTTCTTAAATGTTCTGAAACGTTCTGTTATATTATAACTTAATTTAAATCATTTCAAAAACAAATAAAATCTCAATTCTTAATGCGAATATACATACATAGTCATTCATTTCCTATTGATAACCCTTCAAGATTTTTCCTACAAGTTCAAGTGAAATTTTTCAATAAATAACAAAACGGTCAGTACCTCTGTTCACGGTTAGAACGATAACTATAGACATTTTCCTTATGTTTATTTATCTTTAACATACCTATTGAAAAATGAGTTAAAGGATAAATTATTATTTAGTTATTTTATTACACAATTTCAGCTACCTGCCTCTTTACGTCGAATGTATTTACAATAAATATTGAGACAGATGAGTTTTTTATCAAATTATTTGCAGAATAGATTGATTTTCTATCTCATAAATATGCGACTAATACTTCTATTTTAATAGTGTAATTTGTATTTTCTTAAGATTTAATAGATAATGAAATATGGGCAGCATAAGCCAGCGGTCATGCGCGTAAATGTCTCTTTCAATCTATCTTCATTCCGTCTCATAAAATGATATATTACCCAATAGAGCATATATTACCTAAGAGAGAGAGCCTTATTACCCTATTACTCAAACGTCAACTAAAGAAAACGGTCAAATCAATTTACAGTTTCTGAAACATGACCTAAGAAAAACTAAAATCAAAATTTAGTACTATTCTTTACGAAATATTTTTGTTGTGAAACGACTATTACTATCTAATAATAATTTACAAATTTTAAATGGAAGAATTTTAATTTATGTAATACGCTACGAATAGCGTTGATCACGCGGTTTCCCTCGCGTATCTCTGTTCCCGTGGGAAATTCATAATTAAATATAGCCTATACTTCTCCATACCGTAGCTTCCTAATAGTGAAATATTTTGAAATCGCAATCCATCAACATTTTTAAATATTATCCATAAAAACAGTGAACCAATATTTTACTGCTCCTGGGTATGGTTTTCAAAGAACCGGAAAACACTTGTTCTGTTATTTATATTTAGGAGCTCGGTTTATAAATTTCATAGAAATTGGAGCATATTTTTTTTGTTTTTTATGAACTATCAACCCCTATTTTGCAATGGGTGAATTCCAATAAACAATGACACATGTATTCAATGTTTTTTTGTTAAAAGCATGAATCTCAAGTTCAATGCAATCTATGCTAATTTAAAGATTTTTCCATACAAACTTGTAACCCGTGCTTGATGTTTAAAATCAATTCTTGGTGCGTCCGCATTTTAAATTAAAATTTCATTTACCCAAATTTCACGTTTCTAGTTTTAGCGGTTACGGCTATGAGAACTTCTCCCTTAATATACTTTATATAGATTAACTAAAACAATCTATACCTACTAATATGTAAAGCTGAAAGTTTATTTGCTTGCTTGAACAAATCTTTCAGTGTTAGATAGCCCATTTATCGAGGAAGGCTATGGGCTATATTTAATTATGAAGTGCCTACGGGAACGGTAGTTACGCGGGTAAAACCGCATGCGGGAAGCTAGTTATCAAATTAAAATAGTTATTAATTTCTTTTAGCAACTCATTTGACACTTCATTTTGACAGCTTCTTAGTTGAATATGACGTGGATCATCCTTTTAGAGATAACCTCCGTAGCGTAGCGGTATTTGGCTCGCTTCAATTCTCGGAGGTCGTGGGTTCGATCCCCACGCCGGACAGAAAATCTTTGTGTAAATTCTAAGATTTCTTTCGGGGTCTGGTTGGATGAGGGACTACCCTCCGTGCCTCGGAAAGCACGTTACGCCGCTGGTCCCGATTGTTATAACATCATCTTTAATAATCGTATATCAAGGAACGTGCAGCAGCGTTTGCTTGTGTGGTACACCATAATATTGCGGTCACCATCCCGCCTGCCAAGCGTGGTGACGATGGCAAATACCCTCCCTCGGAAGGAGGCCCATATTTAGCAGCGGACGTTATACGGGCTGATGATGATTCTTTTAGAAACTGGGTGGCAAAAAATCTGCATCGTCCAATGGAAGAGTGTATGCCAATTCGATCATGTACATGTTGAAATCTGGCCTCACCCGGTATAGATCTTATTTTTTTATGAACTACAGGTTTGTTATTATTAAAAAAAGAGAGCTTTGCTGATTTTTTATTCTTGCAGTGTTCTTAGATTTCGCTACATCACGGACTACGATTCCTTCCGATACTTAATTAATTTTGTAATTGAGTTTGAAGTAACACTATATCTCCCTTCACTTGATTGTCACTAACAGTCGTTTTGACATACAACCCATGGCATTAAATATTTACTTGGGAATAGAATGTGTCATTTGGTAGCCATTCGTAAGTAAATATTGAATGTGCTATGTTGCTCGTGATATTAATACTATAATTGTTAGCTGATGTGATGAATGTAGGTATGTTTATGTACTAAGTATCAAATCGTACCTATATCAAAAATATCACGTAGTTTAAGGCTTTTAAAATTCTAATATCCGTTTCTGTTATAACCTCTATTACTTATGGGTGACGAAACATTCAAACAAATAAATATTTTTTCATAAAAATTGCAATATAATGCAAATCGTTTTTCTTTAAAAAATATCATACATAGAAGGGAATGAAGTATAAATCGTTTATCATACATTCATAACAATAAGCACATTGCGTTTAAAATATTTTTCATAAGAAATAAGTCAAAATTGAACGTAAAAATACACTTGAAAATACAAAATACAATTGAAACAAATATTCATATAGTCGCAGCTAAACAAGAGATTTACATAACTCATTGAACATTTTAGTAACATATAGGAAGATAAGAAAACAATATCTACCAATGCACGTACCAACAATGAATACATTATATTTCAGATAAAATCAACTACAAACTAACTGCCTGTTGTAAAAAAATTATAAGGAGTAATTTTAAACAATAAGAATTTTCCGAGGACACACTTTTCCCCAATAAGAGAAATCTATCTATAGTAGTATTATACAGAGGTAACGTTTATAAGTGTTTGAGGTTGTAGGAAGTAATCTCTGGATCTGCTAACCGATTTTAACATTTCTTTTACAAATAGACAGCTACATTATTTGTTTTACGAGAGGTTCCTAAGGGTAATCTGCGAGCGAAACCGCAGATAATAATAGTGACAAGAAAATTATGATACAAATAAATAAAAACCTTAAAATATGATAGATTATTATATTATTGACAGCATGCTATGTCAGCTCAATTCATACTATTCGTATATGAGACATGATATTATTATGCATTATTGATTATATCAATACTGAGCTACATCCATTTATTGTCAAAGAGATAATCTAATTACCAATAAGGTTTTTTTAAAGCCGATTCACAAACATAACTTAATTTCTATACACTAAGGTTTTCTAGTGAATTATTTTATTGATGGAGACTATCAAAGCAATCTTACCGATAAACTTAAAAATACACAGTGATAGTGTTTTGATTTGTCAAAGTAAGGTGTTTATTTATTTATTCAGGCACATCAACAACATAAACACATACATTGACAAGGGTGTTAGTGATATTTTATTTTATTATAATAATTTTCTGACCTTTTATGTCCTCTGAAGTGACGTCGTGGTTTTCCTTGTTCGCCTGTATCTTCTCAATGAGATGCTCAAGTCTACTGCTATTGCCTTTGAATAGCATGATCATATCTGTCGTCTCGCTGGTGGCCCGCGCCTGTTGTCCGGAGCCTCACCCAAGTCACTGGCTGCTTCGAATCGTTCGCTGATTGTTGCAGGTGCATCGGTTCCAGTTTATTTTGGAATTTTTTGCGGGCACATTTATGCGAGTGCGAATTAATGCGCGGCGCGTGTCCGACAGGTGCCACTAATTGAAGGGGCGCCCGTCGCGGGCTGCGCTTCTTGCACGCCAATTATTTGGGTGCCTGCTGCTGATCGGCTTAATTATACGACAAACATTTGTGGCATGCACCTTTATTTCCCAATTACAGGTGTTGGTAGGCTTCAAGGTAATAGAGTCCAGTCAGAACGAAAACGGTAGAATGGTGTTGTAATTACGTGAAATAAGAGTGCGTGGTGGTTGCGTCGGAGTGCAATGATGCAACGAAACGCGCAGCGAGAGCGGCGTATGCGGCACGACTGGCGAGTGGCGCTCTGATGGGCGAGTCGCCCGAGCACCTCAAGCACCCTGCGCCCCGCCTGCCCGCCCCGCCCACACGACCTCCCCCTACCAGCACCCACTCCCCCTTGCTAGGCTTTTAAGGATGACCATTGAAACTAAATAAATCACGGCTCTACAATCAAGACAGCGCAACTTTCGAAAACCGAGTTGATGTTAACCGCGAATATAATATTGTTTCCAGTTATACCATAGACTGGAATATATAAACTACTAGCAGTCCCTCGCGGTTTCACCCGCGCAGATCCCGTTCCCATGGAAACTTTAACTTAAAATATTTTCTTTTGATAAAAGAATTTTCAAAACCGGTTCAGTAGATCCAGAGATCCCCTACAATGTCACAAACTCACAAACTTTACCTCTTTATATTATAATATTAGTATAGATGAGTACGTGTGTACGGCTAACCTACACTTACTTGTATTCGACCCTGCCAGCTCTACCCATTCCTAAATATGATTTTTGCCGTAAGAATATTTTTATAATCCAAAAAAGTTTGAATAACTCAGATTGTCATCATTCATCATTAGCAGATATTCAGAAATGATGATAACATTGATAAACAACGTTTACGTTATATGGCAGCAAATTATTCGATATGTCAATATCGACGCGCGACGCTCAGGTTCAAGAACTCCCCGGTGTATCAGACATCATATGTTTGACACAATACATTTGTGCGACAGCCGCATAATGTAAGCAACGATAGGACAGGCACGAGTAATGAGCCGAATGACAGGAAAATGACGCTAAAAGCTTTTCAAATCTAGAGCGTCGAGGAAAACTGGTTTTAGATTTTCCTCGTTCCACCCATGGTGGGCGCGGCCAATGGGCGCCGGCGCCCCGCGCGCCTCCGCCCGCGCCGCTCCACTAAACTTTACTAAACACAATGCACCACGCTGACTACCACAAATACTTTGTCTACATAACCATTGTCTACTTAAGTATCGGTAGAAAAAATACCTGCTTTTTATTGCTAGCTTTTTGTTGAACCGCCATTAATATTTGTAAAGTCGATAATACTAGCCAATTACGTAATCTGTTTGAAATAGAAAAGTACTCGAAATCTGAGCGCAATAAAATAATAAAGTGGATTATAAAGTATGATTTAATAGGCGGGCCGAGTACGCTTTGGTCACCCGATGTCCGCAGACAGCTCCTTTGGGGGCGATATCAGCTCAGCTTCCGTGGCGTTGCCTTTTAGTTGTGCATATATTAGTGGATTATATCACCCGACAGCGCAGCTGCTTTACTGGAACGGTTAAACCCGAAGAATCTGCCTGTAGGTAGGGAACAAATACTGTGTAATAAGTTAAGCGCTTATATCTAACTGTTTAGAAATATCTTTTTACATATATATTTATTGTCTCCAAATATTAATAAACCGATCTGTAATTTAAAGGAGACATGTGAAAGTGGTCCGTGACTGCTAAAAGTTTAAGAAACCCTGATTTAGAGCATTTATTGAATATAGGGTTTTTGTTTGTTTCTGAAGACGTTATAGACCTAATTTCTAATATATTTTCAAATTGGAAAGAACTGATAATTAAAACTACTGAAACCTACCAAATGGTTGCTAAATTTCTTAACATTTAAATCTAAATCGACATGCTTTGCGATTTGTATTAAGAATAAATAGTTAAAAGAGAAATATGGCTTTCTCTTTTAACTATTTATAGTACTTAATACAAATCGCAAAGCATGTTTATTTTGTCACTAGAATGATGGGGAAACGGAACCAAATAATGTTTTACCAAATGTAAGCATTTGTTACAATACGAGTAAATAATTCAAAAACAAATCTTTCAACGCAAAAAGTTCATACTAAGTACTTCATTCAATAACATCCAACATTTCACATGAATTAGAGTAGCTACTTGACAAATTAATGAGCATCAAATATGTAGGAGACGTTCGCGGAACGAGATTGACATCCAGTTGTCGGGTGCCCTGATGCAAAAGGGTTAAACATTAATACTTAAGTGAGCTCACCTCTGCCGAGGCCCGATTACAATGTCACTGAGCTAAAACTCCAACCCTGAATAAAGTATTATGAAAAAGTGTTTCTTATCGCGACGTTGGCAATGCGGCCACTTTGATGAGGGTCCACATTTACAGTTGTTTTGTCCTGCATTAACGTAATAATGCCATTAAATGCTTATTGTTATTATCAAGTACCGTTCGAAAAAAATTGGATTAGTGGTTAGGCAAAAATGGGTAGGTACAGAATTACACATAGGCACAGTAGTAACAATACTACATCTTTATTTATGCGCTGTATGTAGGTTCAATTATATTAGTATTTCTTTTCAGGTAAATAAAACATTTATTATTCCTTCAAAATTATAAAATTATGCAAATAATGGAAGTAAGTAAAACTAACATCACTTGGTATAAAGTATTAAGTGCCATATACCATCTTACTATCTTATAACAACTAAATATTTTTATAAACATATGTGTATCTGTCCCATTTATAAACATATTAGGTGCGTAGTTGTTGGTTTCTTTACATAAAATCTTTAGTCAATGAATAATCATTCATACTTATTTTCATATAACACAATCACATCTAACATGTAGTGTTAGAGTAAACTCAAAATCGCGGATCTCCTGAATATTTGATAAGATGGACTGAAGCAGTCCCTTCTTTCAAAGTCACTCCAATGTTCAACCCTTCATTTGGACGTTGGTAGATGTCGAGAAATCTATCCGTTATTATCTCATTAAAATTTAACGTTTATTCAATGTGAAATTCACTTATTGAATATAGAACATTAAAGTTAATTTTCTAAAACGTATCATAATATATTAGCTAAACAGGTGTACTACCATCTTATATGAAAGATTCTGTTTCAATAGAATTAAGCAAGCTTGCCAGAAACCATTGATAAAGACATCTAAACATATCAATAATTCATGAATATGCAAAAAAAGTATACAAGAAACTCATGAATCAGTAGATGTTTGTAAAAAAAAAGAGTAAATCCACAATAAAAAAAAAACATATTTCGGACCATGACGTTGCGATGTCAACAAACACCCAACTTTTTTTGTGTATACCTGCGCAGCGTCCCTCGGGACCGACCCTAGTGGGACATGGGCACACGTCTGTTCACGTCCTAATAAATCAACAGGACAGCCGTCATCCTCGAGGATTAGATACGTCTCTTTCTCCCCTTTAAATCGCTAAACCACTTTTTGCGTGATTCGCCTTTTATGTAACTCTATCATTATTCGTACATTGAATAATACTTTCGAGAAGAGATGATAAAATTATATAGTGTTGCCTTTTAAAGATTAGAATTTTAATCATAATTTATTACATTAACATTACAATGCAATTTTTGAAGACGAAATAAACGATGAATTTCCTGATATTTATCGAATTTTTCAATCTGCGGTCCAAATCTGATACTAAATTACAATTATAATTCAGTGAACATTTCAATATAATTTGTTAACAAACTATAGAAACAAAACCAAAACTGTAAGACATATCAGTTAAAGTTGGAATTTAACTATTATTAATATTTAACTGGGCTTCTGTTACATACTTGATACAACATTATACGAGGATGTGAGATGAAGTAGCCGAGAAACCTATACCGTAGCAAAAGAAAGTACCAAAAAGGTAGTTCCTTACGTCCCTACCCTTTCTGAACTCTTAATTTTAATACAAAAGGGTATTCATGGTGGATTTTAAAGATAATTTGGTACCTTTCACAGTAATCGATGGGCGTAAAATGAAGGCCACACAGGACAAAAAAATCGATAGGGGTGATGTTTTTTCGAAGATTGCGTTAGAGATAGCGACAGCAGGGTGGTCCACACAAAGGATGCCACTTAACCTCAAAACATATAAAAATATATATATTTGCGTTATGTATGCATGTATGACAACCTCCGTAGCGTAGCGGTAATTGGCTCGCTTTAAATCTCAGAGGTTGTGGGTTCGATCCCCACACCGGACAAGAAATCTTTGTGTAAATTCTAAGATTTCTTTCCGGGTCTGGTTGGTTGAGGGACTACCCTCCGTGCCACGGAGAGCACGTTAAGCCGTTGGTCCCTATTGTTATAACATCATCTATAATAATCGTTTATCAAGGAACGGGCAGCAGCGATTCCTTGTGTGGTACAACATATGACTGCGGTCACCAACCCGCCTGCCAAGCGTGGTGACTATGGCAATACCCTCCCTCCGGAGGAGGCTCATTTTCAGCAGTAGACGTTATAGGTATGGGCTGATGATATATATACTAATAATAATATAAAGCTGCAGAGTTTGTTTGTTTGTTTGAACGCGCTAATCTCAGGAACTACTGGTCCGATTTCAAAAAATATTTCAGTGTTAGATAGCCCATTGAACGAGGAAGGTTATAAGCTATTTTATTATAAAGTTTCTACGGGAACGGGAGTTACGCGGGTGAAACCGAGCGCGGAAAGCTAGTATTAATCATATACTTGATGAAGATAAAGTAGGTCATGGTATAGCTCATGGTATCGCTCAGCTCAATTAGTCTTCTACCCGTCAAGTTCAAACAAAAATATTGTGTAAAAAGTTTCACGTAAGTATTTTCTTGGCACAATTAACCACATTTGCTTTGCTGTAATTGAGTGAAAGGAAAAGCTACTGCTTCAACATACCTAATATACCTAAATTGGGTGACCACATCATTCTGTCTGTGTTCAGTGCGATATCGTCGCTATGCCGACACGAGCTTGTAATTTGTGTAATAAACACTCCTCAAACAACGTGTAAAGATACCATCAGCTGACGTCCCAACATAATCCTCGCCATCGCTTATGACGCATACACGGATTGATACATATTTTTAATTGCTTTGTTAACATGATAAATTTTACAATTCAGGTTAACAAGATTCAAGTATTGGGGCACACGACATTTATGCTCCATTAGAAACTAAAGAAGAGGAACAATTCTATTCATTCATTAAAGAGTTTCCGCCAATTCGATATGGCACAGGCATACCTAATACAAATGTATTCGTGTCGTCCCCAGCCATGCTGCTAAGTAAATATTATTATGTATGATTAATTATTTATTACACAAATCTAATATTGTAAGGATACAAGATGTACTCTAGCTATCAAATATAAGTCTAGGTGGGAATGACAGTTGAATAGAGTACGATAGGCGACGTCACGTCCCGCGGCGATGGTATCCCACACGCGGCTCTTGTGAGCGCAACAGCTCACACGAAATGGGTCAATTAAGACGTGGGAGTGGAGCCTTACGTGACCGTAACGCTGATCTCGCCACATGATACCACGCGGTGCTACGTTTCACGCCTTTAACATCGTAAGCTGCTGCCTGCCAAGTACCACGATCTCATATCTACTCGTGAGATGTATAAACACGTAATATAACACATCATCTCACACGTACACTTCGCAGTATTTAAAAGATTGGGGCAGCTATATACACTACTTAATCGCTCGTGTCCATCAATATCCCCTTCAACATAAACGTAATCTTCTGTGAATACGACTAGGCGTGAGCATCTATCGAGACCATTAACAACGCACAATTTGCGTTATCACCCTATTCCTATTGCTAAATTGTGCTATTAGTATTGTAAATGACCTGTGGAAATTAGAAACCCAAATCGTTTGTGTTGCCAAAGGCTGTGCTTTTTGTGAATCTTAGTAATATTTTAACCGCAACGTTTCTGAATTGGTCGGAACTAAGGTAGTGTTCCGTGGGAAAGTGCTCCGCATTAGTGGGCAACAAGACGTTTAGTCGGTCGGCAGGAGCGTGAGCGTGGTGGCGCGGTGGAACGAACCGAGACGCATGCGCAGCTTGGTGACTGTTCCGGCTAGTCTCAGCGCCTTCCACGCCGAGGTCACTTTGCCGACCGACATGCTATGGTGACCAATCATTTCGATATCTTCATGCAAACGAAATTTCTATGGCAATTTTATCGACTGTTTCGTTCCTATTTAATGATATAATCTAAAATATAAATATATTTATTACCTGTATTCAAGTATGAATAAAATACAACTAAAAGTAGCTAATCTAAAATATAAATATATTTATTACCTGTATTCAAGTATTACAGGTAATAAATATATTTTTTATCACATCTATTCAAAAAGAGCTAGTTTATTCCTCGTAAACAGGGACCAAAATAGCTCATTAATCCCTTAGGGACCAAAATTGATTTGAATTTGGAATGTGGATATTGTTAATAATTTTTCAATCAGCAAAGAGGTGAATCACAAACCATGCGGGAACAATGTATTGAATATGTGACTGGCTGAAAAACTGCGAGCGCGCTAAATTTAAAAAAAGAAAAATGAAAAATAAACAACGCGCGAAATTAAATGCATTTTGCTTTCGTTCGTAGTTGATTCATATTCAGATTTTAGAATTATAAAAAATGAGTGCGTCTTCCTCAATAAGTGAAAGTATTATTATGTCTTATGGTTCTTCATTGTACGTAAATAAATTCTTGTACATAAGTTGCACTTACTTATTTTCTCATAGAGGGTGATTAAAAGTAGAGCGTCCACCTCGGGAGCAACACTATTTTAAGCTCGAGTGACATACTTTTAATCCCTCGCTGCGCTCAGGATTCTAGTTAAGAATCCCTCGCTCCGCTCGGGATTCTACGCTAGAATCCTTCGCTCCGCTCTGGATTAAAAAAAAACACTCTCGCCTTTAAAATAGTGGTTTGCTCCCTAGATAAACAATCTACTATTTTAACATTTAACATTATGTTAAATACAACAAAAAGTAGCAAATTTAAAATTAAACTAACTTATACACTTATTCTAAAACTATTTTACTTGGCAAGGTTCCCAGAATGCTGGCAGCATTACCCCGTTGGCAATGCTTACCTGCTGTGCAAAGTAAGAACCAGCACTCCGAGAACGTGCCGCACTAAAGATGGCCGCTGCGAGGTATTTATAAATTAATATAGCTCCCGGTCCCCACGGCCCCAATGTTTCCACACCAAAAGGCGCAAATACATAACCACTAGCAAGGGCTATGTTTGCGCCTCTTGAGATTCCCCGCGGATTCAGCCGCCATACCAGCCCTACTCTGAGTCCCAGAAAGATGAGACAACGCGAGGGTGTCGACGGACGTAGCGTCCCACACCAAAGGCCGTCCCATCCTCCAGGGCACCAGAGTCATTCCGTTGGGCCACTGACCGACTCGCGACGTCGCGCATAAGGCCATTAGGCTCTAAAACGGCTGGCATATTTGCCGAGCTGAAGGCCCGATGGATTATATCATCATCACATCAGTATTGAAGATGCTTATCCAATGACAAATCGTTAAACTCTTTAATAAGGATGGACACTATCCATCTATATACCTGCTGAAGTAACTACAGTCCGCGCAAAAAATAAAAGTGTCAAATGTAGATTTGACACTATATATACTCTTGGGTAGCCAAGAGCAATTATAAAATGTCAGATTAACCGGAAAAGACTTCCTTAAATAATTATAATGTTCCAAAGTTGCCATAACTAAAGGAATTGTTCACTAGCTATTTTGTAAACGATTTATTTTAAGATTGTCTGTGAAAAGAGAGGCAACGTAGTCGTCGCATTATTAATAGTTAATCTGCGAGAGATACAGTTGTTCGGCCATGGTGCGCTCGTGATTGTCGATTGCCACGCAAAGTCGCGCGACTTTTTACTAGCTCTTGGTGAGTTATGGTGCGTTACCACTCACGACCCTCGGGCCTCGACGTACCACGCTCTGGCAAATGTTTACTGAATTCTCATTATATATTTTTGTCCGTACCACAATTGTATTACTCAATATTATCATTATAAGACACGACGAGGGTTACCTACTATAACTAGGTACACAACATTCGGTACGCTCTACTAATAATTTTCATAGAAATGGAAATTGTGTTAATAGTTCGTAGTTATAGATTGAAGCGGACGTAGCCCAATCGTTAGGGCGTCGGATTGCGGTTTGATCCCCACCTATTGCACTACCGACATGAACCCACTCGTAAGACAAGCATTTTAGCTTAGCACAAGGCGTCAACAAGAATACCAGTAGACTGCAAAACCTCTGCCTTAAAAAAAAACGTAGGTACAGCAGTTCTCATTAATCGTCCAAATTTCGTAAATCATTAAATATGTATGAGATGAATCGAAGGACAGTATTATTATTATTATTAAAAACCATTTGTGCTTCACCAATGTGCACAAAGATAATTGTAATAAAAACATATTTTTGTATTTAGTCATTTTAGCTCTAGTAATAACCAATTTAATTAAATTGCTTCTAAAAATTTTACCGTACTATGTATACTAAGAAGCACTACGATAAATGTTGAAAAATATTTCGTCGTCATTTCATCGGTATGAACACTAAGTTGATATTCTAAACGAGGTATGAAGTTGTGCGCTTGGCGAATCGGCACGTAGTTCCGGGCGGCGCAGGTGGTCGTGATGCTGCGGTCGTCCTCACCTGTCCACGCTCCACGCTTCAAGCTTCGCTCCTCCGATCACCCTTCAACGATTTGATAGCTTTGATCAAACGCTCAATTGAACGCACCTGTCCCTTAAAAAAACTATTGGTTGTGATTTGAATTTGCAGGTGACCAAAGCAGTAATACTTATGAAATTTGAATGTATACGTGATATGACTTCCTAATGACGCAGTTATATGAAGTAATTCAATTCGTCATGGATAAGTGTACTTATTTTGAAAAATAATTATATTTACAGAACCGGTTGGTTGCGGCACTACCTTCAGTGCCTCGGAAAGCACGCAAATACCTTCCCTCGGGATGAGGTACTTGTTCAGAAGTGATTCAATTATGATGAAACGTTATACGGGCTGATGATGATGATGAAACGTTATACGGGCAGATGATGATGATGAATAAAGATCTTCTTCATAAAAAATGAAAATTGCGCTGTTCTAACAAAGCTCCTCCACAAATTTTAAGTTAAACTCCGAATAAAAAAAACAAACTAGAAATTTCGAAATTTATATAAAAGTAGTATACTCGTCTTAAGGTCCACATTTGGTCGAATCAAATAATCTACAATGATAAGAAACAATGACTAGCATTAGGTACCTCAATAACAAAATATAACTCTAATCTAACCCCATAGGCAGAGTTTCTCAAGATAACATTCTAAGACAATTTCATTAGCATAAAAGGAACTTGAATTATTCGTACAAGAATCCACAGGAAGCCTCGCCCTCGTAACTGACCGGCAGTGGCCCGTGCGTCCGGTCTTAGCGTATCACTTCAGCCTCCGAATGGATTTACTTCCGCCTTTTAGCGGTTCTCACCACGCGGCTCAGCCCATTTTATTCATTTATTTAACTGCAGAGGAACCGCGTAAATCACCCCTGATTTATTGTATTGTTGACTATTGTTAGATGTAATTACGTGTTTAAGAAGAGGGTCGAAATTCTTGTGTGATTCCAATTGTCATAAAGTATCTATGCCTTCTTATAATTGCGTGTTTTGACATAGTCTCTACTAGTAAATATTTTTTAGGAATTGTTTTTTTTTTTTTGTAATTGTTATGAATAATTGTCTGTTATGAAGGTATACAAAAAATAGTTAACATTGATTTTTATTATTAAGATGTCTAAATTTATAATTATAAGACACCTGTCTAAATTTATAATTTTGACTGGACCGGTGGCTCAGTGGTTACGGAAGTTGCTTCTGAGACCTGGTGTTCTGGGTTCGATTCCCGCCCGGGACAATTATTTGTGTGAACCACAAATAGTTGTTCTGAGTCTGGATGTTCTTTGTGTCCGTGAAATGAATGTTTGTAAAGTCCCCCGCGACACAGGGTAAATCCCTGTTCCCTAGTGCGGGAGTTGTCTTTTAAAAAATAAAGAGAGAAGAAAGAATAAGTTCTATCAATGTTAAATTATAAGATGTCAATTATTTTTATTTAATATTTGTAAGAAAAAATAGCTAAGTATATTTACTTAACTTTATTTACGTGTAATAATGTTTAATAGGTGTCTCGAATGTTTACATCATCACATAAAAATAATGAAATCTCCAAGAACCAATTTTAACGTTTTGTAACAAAATAATAATCATTCATAACTCTAAGCACAACTCAAAAGAAAGCCGTCCGCCACCGTACCGTCTAAAAAAAATATTCAATATTATTTTAGACGGTAATAACATAGGTATGTCAAAATATTCAAATATGGTGTTTGGTTTTGTATGAATCATATAATATGATGTCTAAATATGATAGTATCAATTGTTTACTAAACTTGTATGTAATATTATTTACTGTTAGAGTATGTCAAACTATAAACTACTATAAACTAGCAAAGACAACGAATGTTGGTCCAAACAATAGACGCTGGGCAGGCAGGAAATACCGAGGAAGCCGAGATGAAGCGCGTTCCATTTAACTACGCATAATACCAGACAAAGGACTTCATAACACCAAACAATACAAACATACGAACTACACAACAAACCTAAACATCTCTTACGTCAACTAATTATCTATTTACGCGTCGTCGTACGGTCGATTTCTAATCATCCAAATCGAAATAACATAATCGATTCTAACTAGCTAAACATTAATCTAACACAACCTTCATCGACAAATAAATTCGTAACTATTACGGTATACAAAAACACCGACACAAAATACTCAATTTAACACCATCCATTTAGAAGTAGGTAGCGTTGCCATGAAAATATCACGGAAGTGACTTTGATTGCCTCATTGTGCATAATAGCCGAGTGTTTCATATTGGATTACTTTTAAATTGTTCCACAGTAGCAATAAGTAGGGGATGAAAGAAGATTAGATGCGCACGCGCCGATGAAGACATCGTCGACGCGTCACCATTATCGATCACCTGTTTGTTGATTGTTCGCACCGTTTACACCTGGCTAGCATTTGTGGTTACCGTTCCAAAATAACGTTCGATTGGGGACTTATTGCGTTCCTACGCCGTTTGCTAACAAAGGCATCTAAATATTTTAAGTCTAAAATAATTTGGATTTTATTTAATTATTTTAATTGTGACATATTTAGGCAGGTATGTCGTTGGTGATACATCAATACCGCGTAGGTGACAATAACTTATAAGGTTGAAAATCAAACGTAGCAAATAGTTTTTATGCCCTTTAAAACATATATAACGAAAATATTTCTTGTTAGATGAAATTACACCTTATTAGACACTGTCGGTTATGCGGTTTTCCAATATCACCGATAATATCACATAAAACAACGTGCTTTCGGAGGGTAGTCCCGCAGCCAACCAGACCCGGAAAGAAATCTACACAAAGATTTCTAGTCCGGCGTGGGGATCGGACCCACGACCTCCGAGATTTAAAGCGAGCCAAATACCGCTACACTACGGAGGTTGTTGTTGTACATGTCGAACAAATCCACAGTCAACACTCTGTCGACTATATGCTAATCAAAATCTTAGTGCTACAAAGTTATTTATTTAATGTTCACACAAAAATTAAGTCACACAGATATAATGAACTAATTTTATCATAGCACTTACAAATATACCACCATTGGTGCGACCATGTCTCCACAGCCAAAACTTCCCACAACAGTGACTCACGTCCATTACAATCTCATGTAATCAAATACATAATATCATTTTAAAAACCAGTCTCCCATTCTCAGAAGTTTCTTACTTACTAACTACTACTTTAAACCGTGAAATATTAATGTTTACTTCAATTTAAATTGTGTTTCACGTTCCACCTGACAGATAAGAAAGCAAAGTTGCTTAAATAACTCAATCTTTATGAGAAATAGTAGTAATTTCACAGTGAATATAATTTTTACCACAATAGTGAGTTTGATGAGTAATAAAGATATGAATACGCTGATTTTCCACTATTGAGTGTACAATCGTGACTTGAGTGTTTGGCGTCTCAGCACCAGAACCATAATGACTTGTACCCATAGTAATATCCGAAAATTCCAAATGCGGTGCCTCTTTAGCTGCTGCGTGTAATGTCGAAAGAATTTCTAAAAGCTACGACAAAACCGCAACATTAAGTTATGCTCACATATACTTATTTAAAGTTTTAACCTTCATCGAAGTAGTGTATCACACAATGTTACTAATGTGTGTTATAGAATGAAAGAAAGGACATAACCGATACCCATGACTTTGTTAATGTAGCTATAGTTAGAGACCTGATTTTTGGTCCTTGGGGTAATGCATTTACGCATTCCCGCGCGCTGGCGATGGGATATGTGGGACTTGACCTCTCCATAGCGTGGTATGCTAAACTCATACCACGAGGAGAGGACCCTACACCACTAAAACCCCCCGGACTCTCCGAGACACCGAATCCAGAATACCAGGTTTTGGACTCAAATGGGCCACTATAAGTGTGGCCCAGGAGATCCCGCGGTGCCGTCGGAAGGCAGGATTGCTTATGCGTGCCCGGCCCCCGCGAACGCCGGATCGAAGGATTGTCCGGGGGGTTTTAGTGGTGTAGGGTCCTCTCCTCGTGGTATGAGTTGGCATACCACGTTATGGAGAGGGCGAGTCCCAAGCGAATGCGTAAAGGACCCCCGGAAAAACAAAATACGTACTTTGTGAATGTGTTTAATTTAATTGAGTTTGTAAAGTTCTCCAGACACAGGGATTAATAAAAGAATTATTAATTAGATATAAACAATCAAAGAAGAAAAGAAGATATTTTTACTGAAGTCATAGTCATATCGTTACGTTATGACTCTCCCGTATGGTTGCAAATGTATTAGTTAACCTAATTAAACCTGCCATTTGTTATCATGCAACCTTACAATCGCATACTGGCTATTGCATTATTTGTGCATTAAACAGTCAGGGAAATTTCACACAAACTCCGGAGGCTCCGTCTTTCTTAAAGTAAGTAGGTACTTTATTCAGTTTTTGATCAACCTTTAAGGTTAAAACCCAGTGGATTGACTTTTGGGTGGTCGAACCCACGGGCGTTCATTTCACGGTTTTTACCGGTCATTACGGCTGTATCCGTAACCCAGCATCACCGACCATGATTAAATAAACACAGTTTTATTACGTAGAGTAAAAAAGCGTGTGCCTAGCTTTTTTATATTTCGTAGTTATATTGTTAACTAAAAAATACTTAAGTTTAGAGACATTAGAGACACAGTATATTTTCGTCTATTTTACTATTAAAAATAAAATTGTTTGGTACAGTATGTAAGAAGACCGAATTCGTTTATTTTCTCAGAGCCTTTGGTAAATAATGCATTCATTAATCTAAACATTGCAAATTGAAAAGAAAGTCATGAAAGTCTCAAAAGTCTTGTCATTAGATTTTTAAGTTTACCTAAGTATGAATTCTATCAACAAAAGAATTCGGTCCTATTTTCCTACACCATTAAGGTGGGACCAAGAAGGGTATATAAGGTCAATTGACCGTATGGGTGCCACGTAGTCGGCTGGGTGCTAGTGGGTGCAGGCGTAGGTGCGGCGGGCGGGGCCGAGCGCCGCCCATTGGGACGCCCAACGCCACGCCTTGTTGCTACTACGTTACTAAACTTATTTATACTTCTACCATATTTGTTTTCGTAACTATAGAAATATGATTGACATTTAAAAATTAAATATGAATAGTGACACCGTGGTGTGGTATGTCGTAATGTTGTATTGGTATATAAATTTTGTTGCGTCTCGGTGATATACCACAAACTGGTGGGATTTATATTCCGACTACCGACGACCGATACTTATGAAATGTAAATAATAATGATACGTCAGGTACTAATTTTGATACTGTTCCCGAAATACGTAGATACACAACTTATTCAGTGATCGTCTAATTATTATTTTTTTTTACAAAAGATTAGGTACTAGCAGTTTTGTTGCAGTCTACTAGTATTTTGGTAACCTCTTGTGCTAAGCCAAAATGCTTGTGTTACGTGAACCCACTCTCACGTTGGTAGTGCAATGGGTTCGCACCGGCGACCACAAGTCCGACGCCATTGGGCTACGGCCGCTTCGCTTATTGTTTTCGTTACTGATAATAATCTTTTTTTTTTCAATTTGCTTATGTCTGTCTTAAGGCGTATATGAATGCATATGCCGAACAACCGAACACAAACGTTGAGTTTTTTTTATATAAACTTCAAACTTAGACAAAAATGAGAAAAGAGACGAAAAAAATAATCTCGGAGTTTCTTTCTTCCTTTCTTCTCCGGGTGTTCCACTTAGGTAGCTAGGGAAAGGTTGCAGGTTAGCTAGGGTAGGATCCTCGACGGCATGGCCGAGGACCGCGTTGTTGCTTATTCCCCTAACTGTGTACTGAGCTGAGTAAATCTACTCTTTACTCCAGTGGCACCCTGATCGTTGGTCCTAACCACTTAAGGGTGCCCTCAGGTGGATGTCGCTTAGACATTGGCCGGATTCTTGGAAGTTAATTTTAGACCTGTCACCTTTAAAGCATCTTACTATAATGTGTACATTTGTCATTTATCGCACGACAGACGGACAGACTGATTAAAAAATCTGTAAGATCAAATTATTTTAATAATGTTTTTAGCTTAAGTGATACTTTCGTTAGATTTAGTCTTATACAGTGTAATTTTGACAAGTATACAAGTGTAAATATGTAAATACCTAAGTGCTGAATAAATTTCACTATTTCATTATTTAATTAATGGCAGAACAGAGTTAATTTATCAACAATGAGATAACAGAGAAAACCATCTGGTAGGCATGTTAGACGGTTGGACGTCGTGGGTTCGATCCTCGCACCATACATGAAATCTTTGATTTAAATCGAACATTTTATTTCAGGGTCTCGTTGGTTAAGTGCCTCGGAAAGCATGTTAAGCTGTTGGGCCCAATAGTTATAACCATTGTATCAGCTGTGTTTGCCGTTTGGTCTCCGACTTAGACCACACCTATCTCTTTCGTAAGAGATGACACCTACAAATATTCTCCCATTTTACTGCGATCACCAGTCAAGCTTGGTGATTAAGCTAATATCCTCAAGGACCCTGGCTTGACATTTGCCAAGGTCTGTTCAAGAGGAGGCCCATGTTCAACAGTGGACGGTAGCGGGCAGCAGCGTTACTCTGACTTTTACAATATAATTACAACTGCGGTCACCAACCCGCCTGCAAAGCGTGGTGAATATGACAAAAACAGTCATCAGTACCTATGTTGACTTTTCAAATTTGTAAGACTATCACAATATGGTTAGTCATGTGGACACTTAATAAAATTTAAGACCTGTATCGGTATATCCATGTTTTATTATTTCGTCACTGGGCAATTACTAGTATAAACCTATAGATGAAAAAACAGAAAAATTGCAGCTGTTTTCCTATCTTCTAGAAATTCACAAAGAAATATAAATCTGTATAGATAAATATCATCATTTAGAAACACGAATCATCATTTAAAAATCATCATTTAGAAACACGAATCTTTTCATATTATGACGACAGAAAATGGTGGACATGCGCCTACGTAGACCAGGTACCTATACGTAGGCGCATGTACACTTTTTCAAAAGGTGAAAATATAGTCTAAGATCCGAACCTACATCGACCTTCACCGAGCTGATAATAGAATGAAACATGTTTTATAATAAATTAAGTATATTAGAAAATATATTAAAAATGGGTTGGCTAAAAAAATCCTGGGCAGACTATTTTTAATTATTATTTAACAAAATATTTTAATGAAATTTTAAAAAGATTAAATTAAATTAACGCAAAATCAGCGCTTGTTTGTTATTATAATTTTGTAATTATCCAATCAAGTGAAAGTACCACCTTTTTGTACCTAGTAACCCAGTAGTTCGTCCAGGTCCAACCTAACAGCTGAATGTTCTATAAGTTTAATAATTTTAGTAATAATAAAATTTACTTATTATCTTATCTCTTTTTTAATGATTTAATTTAATTAAAATTAATTAATTTAATTCAAATCATTAAAAAAATGTCTGTCCAGGATTACTTTAGCCAACCCATTTTTAATATATTTTCTAATGTACTTAATTTATTATAAAACATGTCATTCTATTATCAGCTCGGTGAAGGTCGATGTAGGGTCGGATCTTCGCTGTTGTTAGTAAAAAGGATAGTTTGTGATGTTTTCTTGTAAAGATGTAATTAAATTCCAACCACCCTTGTGCCTTAAATTACATGTCGAACAAATCCACAGACCTACTTTCTGTACCGAGCATTATAGCAATAAATGCTACTAGAGGTTTGCTTTAAAAATAAATTATCTACATTTAGTATAGCAAAGTAACTTACATATATTTATACCTCTCACTTTGAAATGAAATGAAATGAATTTATAAGTTTATTATGAAGTTTATTAGTAACGTAGACTATTTCATTCCATTTCAGTCGTTTCTCATTTTAATATTAAGCTCCTTAATAAACTATCCTGAATCTATACTACGTACCTACTACCGATGATATGATTAATGCGAATATATGTAAGCACCTATGTATGTTTTTTACTCTTGTACATTAAGTGATTAGGTAAACGGATTTGGATGTAATTTGGGACAGAGAGTTTGGTATCCAGATTTAGACGTAGTATACAAAATGTTACGATTCGACCTTTACCGAATAAGTTCCGTGCGGTGTAGCTAGGACGAAAACAAAGCAAAAGAAGTATCAGGCGTTAAATACCTATTTTGTTGAAAATTTAAAATACGACAATATCTATAGTTAATGCCGCTCAAAAATGTGCCTAAACGCTGGGATGCACTTTTTGCATAGCCCTCCCGCCCGCAATAATATGCACAATAGGTACCTGTGTAGGAATAAAAAACATGCAAAAATACAATCACCAGCTCAAGACTTCAGAATGAACACTAGATAGGTATAAGTAATAAAAACCAGTGGTTTTATTATGTAGGCACCTACCTACCTAGTAGCTTTCTGAAAGCGGCTTTACCCGAGTAGCCCTCGTTCCCCTGGGTACTTCATAACTAAATATAGCCTTTGTTGTTATTATTGTTACTCCTGGATAACAAACCTATTTAATGGTAAAAGAATGTTAAAATCAGTCCTTCTGGAGCCCATTCGATGCAAAACAAATATTCAAATATTTCCTTTTTATAACATTAGTATAGAAAAAAAATCGAAACAAATACATTTTAAATTAACGTACTTAGTTGTAAATTACTGTTTTTACTAAAAGAGTGATTTACATGTTGACATCATGTCATAATTAACAACGTTTACCAAATGAATATTATAATGACGACAGTCAAAAGCGAACCCGAACAAAAGTTAGAACCAAGGAAGTTCCCCCGTTAGTGGATAAGTTAATTCTACACTTCACCGGTAGATGTCAGTGTGCAATGCTCGAGTTTCCGAAAACTTTTCCCTTGTTTGGTTTCCTCCCCTCAAATTTCGCTTTCCCTCGTGTCACCAGAGTGCGCCACGGATATTAAAGTAGCTTAGAGCAAAATATGAAAACAGAAAATGTTAAAATAAGCAAGCCATAAAAGCGCTGTCTGTAGCGGACGGATAACTTAAAAGTGATTAAAAATTCTGCGCAGCTACACTAAACAATAAAGATAAAGCAATACGATTTAAATAAAGCGATATGATCACGTAAATTCAGTTAGTGAAGTGGCGAGATCCAGGAGTGGTGTGAGGCGGCGGCGGTAGGCCGCGGCGAGATGAAGGAGAGGCCGATACCATCGCGACGCTTTGCAACACCGCCGCCGCGCGCCACGCGCCTTGCATCAAATAACTGATAAACTAGCCGCGCACATCTTTCATTTCATCTGCACAAACTTACCTAGGATTTCATTTTGATTAGCTTTTTTACATTAATTAGCGGTAAGCGGCAATAAAGCAATCTCGAGGTTCCCATGACGCCAAGTTGCGCCGCCATCAGCAACCCCGCCGAGGTGACATTGTCATAGGCACTCAAACTTACAATAAACTCTTGGATGAATGCTTAAGCATATTATTATACTGCTGTGAGCACTCAAGCAAAATATTATGGAATAATGATCGAAAGATGTTCCGTTACTGATCAAACAATACCCACAAAGCGCACAATCGAATGATCGCTCAAGATGAAAATCGATGTCTGTTGCGATTTCACGCTTTTAACTGCAATGGAAATAATGAAAAATAACCATAATAATTATTAAGTAAAGAACAGATGTTTTTAATCAGAAATTGGGAAATTCCTTCTTGATGAAGGAATATTTTATTATTTAAATTATTTTTTTATTTTATAATAAGTTATTCTATTTTTTTTTATTAAAGGAAATAAATATTATATTATTAGCTCTTTTTGATATGATATTCTGTATTGCACCCCGAACTAAAGAAAAATAAATACCTACCTATGTTCAACTAATAATAACTTACCGCCGTCTTAGAAAATAAGACGAAAAAAATTCCGATCCAAAATATTGTATTCACTCTAAACGTTATCAACTCCAATATTGGCTGCAAAACTTTAACAAAGTTCCTTATTCGGAAGTCCAGTTCTGTTCATGCATACTATGCATAGTCAAGTGCATCTGTGTCATATCAGAGCGTCCCTGAGGTGAAACTGCTGAAGGTTGTCGATTTAAGTTCTTGGCGATCACAGAACAAACAATCATGAGTCAGTTATGTTCACACGCCGCAGCTGTTCATGCATAGATAAAGAGGCTGTTGCGACGTGGCTCCGGTCCCTGGGGCCACCACGTCTTGAGATATTACTTCTTTTGTTACCATGACAATTTTTAGGTGGAAAAGGTGGCCTCGTGTTATGAAATTTTTATGCTAAACTACTAGAACAAAAATGGGGTATTTTTTGGAACGGACGTTATGTATATCTAAGCTAGGATTTTGCTACTTTGGCGAGCAGGGCTCTAGACTTATTAAATGATTTAAAAACTACAAACAAAGCAACCAGCGCAATACGGTGCCCTCGGACTTATAACCTCAAGGGCAATCGCTGGCGGGGGGATTGAGGAATTATTACTGTAATGTTTTTTATGCTAAATGAAAAATAACTTGATGACAAAATTAACTGTGCCCATGCACAAACCTCAGCAGCGTCAGACAAGTATATTTTTATGGAAAAATTTATCCAAGGCATAAGTAAGTAGTATTATTTAATTACATTTCCGTAGCGTACTGGTATTTGGCTCACTTTAAATCTCGGAACTCGTGAGTTCGATCCCCACGCCGGACAAGAAAGCTTTGTGTAGATTCTAAGATTTTTTTCCGAGTCTGTTTGACTGAAGGTCTATGATAATACTCCGTGCCTCGGAAAGCACGTTAAGCCGTTGTTACAATATCATTTGTATACCAGGGAACGGGCAGCAGCGTTTCCATATATGTAAAACATAATAACATTGGTTGCGATGCGCGGTCGAATACGGTCGCGTTTGCGCTGCTCCGTGTAAATATTACATTCGCGAATTGCGTGGCTTTAGCCGCTGTCCGGATTCCGCTATGAGTACTGAAACTCTCATAGCCAATGAAGTTCTGGCATTTATTAAACATGCCATCGACTACATGGACGAGGTCAGCATCTTGCAGATCTGCAAGTCATCTTTTAAGGAGGATGAGATTAGCAGTGCCAAGTTGCTGCTGTTCACGACGCTCGGCAAACTCAGCCAGATGCCGTCTCGGCGAAGGGATGGCACCGAGAAGAGTATCCAGGACATCGTTACGCTGATGAAGGAGACCGATCCGGACGACGTGCCTGAATTTGTGGCGAAGGATCTGCACAAGCTGCCTCCCGTCACGTTCGACCACGTAGATGTCACCAGGCTGCTGAAGGATATCACACTCCTGAAGCAAAGCCAGGTCGAGATGCAGCATCAGCTGGAGGTGTCCAACAACACCATCAGTGAACTACGGGCAGAAGTAGTGTTATTGCGCAATGCAATTTCTGCAAGTAGGTCACCTATCGACGCCGAAAATGTGAACACGCGTCGCGGGGCACAAAACGCCTCCATCTGCAGTTTCGAGTCGGCGGGCTCGAATGCGTCACCAGCTGCCGAGAATGCATGCGTTGCAACGTGTGCCGCGGCCGTCCCTGCCTCGACACCGGTGGAGACGACGACATGTGTAGGTTCAGCGACCCCGAAACGAGCCTATGCAGCAATAGTAGCCGCCGCTAAAAAGCCTGTTGAGCCACTAAACTCACAGGTTAAAATAGCGGACAAAGTGAAAGGGGGTAAACGGAGCCTGCCAAAACCAAAACAGGTTCTGAAAAGGCAGGCTCCAGTGAAGGACACGGGCGACAGCGATGGTTTCATCAAGGTGGAGAAGAGGATGAAGAAGAAGCCTCCTTGTCGGAACCAGTGTGGTACTGCGCTGGCAGGACCCAACACGCTGTTGCGTCCAGCCGTACCGACAACGCTGATGTACGTGTCAAGACTGCATCATTCCACGAAAGTTGAAGAGGTCGTGGAGTACATGCGGGTGAAGACCAACTGGACTTTGAGGGTCGAGATGTTGGAGCCGCGTCACAAAACGAACTTCAAGTCGTTCGTGGTGCGTGTTCCGACGCAGTATCTCGAGAAGTGCCTCAAAGAAGAGTTTTGGCTGAAAGGTGTTATGTTCCGCCAGTTTCGTGGCCAGCTACGTGACACCAGTCAGCGAAACACGACGCCAAAACTTCGTGTACATTAGTATTCAGTTTTTGTTTATTAAAATATGTATTAGTTTATTACTGTTAAGATTATTGTATGTATTTTTTTTTCTATGGGCCTCCGATGCCTGAAATAAAATTATTATTATTATTATTATTATAATACTGCGGTCACCAACCCGCCTCCCAAGCGTGGTAACTGTGGCAAAAACCCTTCCGCGGTAGGAGGCCCATGTTTAGCAGTGGAAGTTGTACGGGCTGATGATGATGATGATTATTTAATACTAGAAATCAAAATCTAACTTTTAATACATATTTTTCTAACCAGATCGCTCTGAACCTTCTTAAGTGATATTATTATTTTTGCAAAAATTGAGCGGACGGAGGAGTCCATACTTTGTTTTGTTTTGTCTTATAAATGAATATGGAGTATGCGATTTTGCACACTTACAGTTTATATAGAGAAGCAGTGCAGAATGCTCATTTACTTTAAAATTATGGTCATATTTCGTCATATCGTCAATTATTTTATCATTATAAAGTTTAGTTTTATTAAACAATAGTCAATTAAGCTATATTTTGTCAAGATATACTCACGGGATGTTAATTTTAGTTTCGTTAATACAAATATATATTTGGATAATATCTGGCAGTATGCATTGGCAAGGTGTCCCGTGCCGAGTGGCAGAACAACGGCGTGGTGAAGTTTAATTGAACTGAGACGCCAGCCCCGACCAGAACCCCCGCCTAGATTAGAACGACTCATGAGACTAACGCAGGTACTTGTATCTGTACCTACTTTATCATCATCTTCATGAATTACTGCGTATTGACACTTCTTCATATCACGATCATAACCACCAATAATCTTTATCGATACAAATAAATAAAATTGAAGTATCTATTTGTAATGGAAAAGTAACAGGTTTTAACTAAATTCATATGAATGTAGGTATATAAAGCACCTAAGTAGGATACAACCAGAGACTATATATTATATAGTCTCTGATACTACCTACTAACAAAAATACTTTTTTTTAATGTCTGACTGTCTGTGTTTCCGTTCTGGCTAATGACAGTAACAGTTGGACCAATTTGATTTGACAGAACTTTCACTAGTCGCGGGTAGAAGCTAATTTCATAATACATAAAAACTTACTCGCGTTATCAAAGGGGAAGTAATCGTTTGTTTCCGAGGAAATCAGAACGTTTTACGTTCTTTACATCACACACACACACACAATATCGCACTGTATACGATAAACATATTTGGTATGGTAGCAACTAAATATTTGTATACAATAGAGGAAATTAAAAAATGTTGTCTTAGCGTACCTAGTACCTACTTGAATTGGAGCCCAAGTCTGACCTTTAAATCAAGAGTTACCTAGTAGTATAGCCTAATGAAAGTTTTATTTTTTAATTAATTTATTAAGTTAAATATCTTATATAGTGGTAGTATAGTTACTCGTTACAAATTTGTTTAGTGGATCACCAAAACATGTCTGAAATAAAGAATTTGAATTTGAAAAACTGACCTAATTGACCAATCTGCACAGGCTCTTGATAGAGCGCGTCATAATCACATTACGAGTATTAAAGCGTACTACGCAGAGCACGCTTTAATACCACGGACCAACTACGCGTAGCAGTGCGTAAGTTTAATAGTGCCGCGTAATTTCCGTAGCATCACGTAACAATGCATTTCATAACACGTTATATATCAGTCTGATTTACAAACTTATCAAAACGAGCTTCAAAAGGTGTGTTGAGTTCCTAGGTTATGAGAAAACTCACTGCACAACTTCAGATATTGAAAAAAATAACAATACACTTACCGTTTGTGTGAATTATATTGAAAGCTTATTGGGCAGCAACATTACGATAATAGTACTTTATTGATTATAATCATGTAGGAGGTTTGTTTGTCTCACCTCAAATGATTGTGGAAGGCCCGGACCCGCCTGCTCCTTATTATCTACGTAGGATCTCCAAGTGCTGAGCGCATGAATGCCCGGGGACCCATTCATCCGCGCAATTCACCATAGAAACAATGAGCGTACCCTTCGCCGCGCCCGCTTGAAAGACTACAAAACACAAAAAAAAATATTTTGTATGTACTTCTTGGGTACCTTTTATTACTGGCGAGGGCAATCGAATGCTTAAAACATTGCAATCGAATACTCGTCGGCGGCGCAGCGGTAGCAGGGTGAATGGTGGCGGCGTGGCACAATGAGCTAGCCCGCTGCCGCTCCGCGCCGCGCGGGTAGGTGTCGTATGTCGGACGCACGTCGCCCACGCCGCACCTCTTACCGACGACATACGATATCGCCTTTTTATTTCATAATTCCTACACAATGGAATCGCTGCAAAGGCGTAGGGTGAAGACAATGATCCCGGAGGTAGAAAACCCTCGGAAACCCTTTATATCCAATTTATTGTCTCAAAATAAAATCGGGTGCAAATTAAAATATGTATTGAGTCGTAGGACCGGTATAGCCGCTTTTATTAACCACCCTTTTATACTTAAAACTTAAAGTAATAGATACGTACCTACATGTATGTGCGTTTGGTAAGCAGCCCTAGGAGTGCTCGGGGAATACAAAGATATTTCAATACGGTAGGAACTTATTAGAAGAAATGGAAGGTAATAAAAACAAAAGGTGCTTCTTGTCTGAACATTTGGCTATAACACAATTTTGTGTAGTCCGATTCATACGGTTAATGAGATAAGAGTCGAAAACAACTCGTCAATGGCCGTTAATAAATTGTGGAGAGGCTTATCGAGATTGGCGAGTCAGTGTAATGTGTGTGTTTGGGTAATCAGATGTGTGAGCCTTCCAAGTTTTAATTCCCCGAGATCCTGGCGGGCGCGGGGTGGCGGGGTCCGGCTCCAACGCCGATATCGCATATAAAAAGGTTGCGGATCGCTCGCTTCTCCATCCGGCGATTGGCTAGGCGGCGCCCGCTGCTCCCTGGGGCCCTATACGAGAAGCGAAATGGGCCCCAGAACACCCATAAGAGAGCGACCCCGCCCGCCACGGCCGAATAATTAGGGCTCTTTGTTTAGATAGCGGCAATTTTATTTGGGAGAGAGCGGGCGCTGGGGACGTCTTCGGCCATTCCAACCGCCTGATATTAATAAGAAACGTGTATGCCGCTGCCGACTAATAGCTATTTCTGAATGAAAACGCCGCTCCGATTTTATTTTCCTTTGTTGAAATGGCCTAATTTCACTATAAATGGATTATAATCCTCACAGCTCACATCTAACAATGTGAGCTTTACACAACACATGTAATCAATATAAACAAATTCTTCACTTTTGCTAGTACATAATAATAATAATAATAATAATAAAATGTTTATTTCTCACCATAGTACAAAACGGTTAAAGTAGGTACACATATAAAAAGTTTAGCAATAACAATTATACTATGGCGGGTAGATACATAGATAGATAGATAGTGTGTAAAGAGTAAAAAGTATGTATCTCATACAGAAAACAAAAAGGCCTTTGTCTCTATATTGATAGCAAAAGTTATGAAAGTGTGAATTACAAAAGACCACCGAGTTTACCAAAGAAAAGGGGAGGGTTGACAGTGCCAGCTTGCCAGCCAATATAACATAAATAATGCAGCAAACAAAATTGAGATTTTGATTTGTTTACTTTCTAACTTTTATTTGTTTTTAGTATGTTGGTTAATATAAAGTTTTGTTTTCACCTTACAGGCGAAATTCCCCAAGATTTCTTAGCATTGTTTTTCAATGAAGCGGAAAATTAAATTAGTTTTGGCTTTGAGTTATCTATTGTTATATTTCCACTTGCCTAAATATAATGACCATAATTAATAGTGACATATTCGATGACTGACTTGAATAGGTAAGTACTATTATTAACAAGCTTGTAATGAGTGTAACAGAACATAACACGCTATAAACTAAACAAAAGCAATTGTCAGTTTCATCAGTATGTTGCATATTGTAGTGATATGCATAGTAGTGTACGAGTGGTAGGTACTAGGTAGCGACACAATCCGCGGGGGCCTCGCCTTTGTCTCGTCCCCGCAAACTTGCCATAAATGTTAATATGGGATCTTCTCACATTTGAATATCTATTTCTTCGCGAGGCCGGTTCGTTAACGCGGCCTTGAATTTTAAATTTTATCGTCGCACCGGGAACAACGCAGATGAGGTGCGCGCCTACGTGATCTCCCCGAGAAAATAACCGAGGGAAACTTCTTTTTTTGTTTGTCTCCTTTATTTTTTATAAAGTGAAATAGATGATCTGGGGACGTCGACTTTAGTGTTATAATACCTATTAAGAATATATTTTGCAAGAGTCTAATTTGTTTCTTTTTAACCGGCGGCGGCGATATCAATGTAACGAACGTCTACATTCCCATTTATTTGAATAGCTGACTTAACTTAAACTACGCTCCGGTAATGAGATTGTCCGTTAAATGTCTCACATTGTCTAACGCACGCACCTGAATACAGTTGCTCTCGGATTGTTTAATTACTAATTTTCTTGCTTTTGCTTCGTCCTTCTGTTTACCGCCGACGCAGAGTTACTTATGTTACAGATCAGTAGTTCTCACAAATAAAGAGGAAGAAGTTCGTCAAGGCTTTGTATAGAGTACAAAGTCTTATTTCAATTATATGATACTTATTATTCATATAAAAAAACATAAGTAAACAAAGCCATGTTGCAGTCAAAATCTAAAAGCTGTTTTTAGACTATCAAGTTGATATTTGATCGTTCAAAAGCAGAAATTCGCGGTACTTTCTGGGTCCATTAGCTGGCAAATCTGGCGCGGCCATTCGATGTCGCGACTCGGTGACGATCGGAAAGTTTAGCTGTGAGCATTTTAATGCCCCCACCACCCCGTCTGACCCTCAATTATTGAAAATGCATTTCTGCCCGCGCCCTGCGCCCGTTGCACCACACCACATCGCAAATGCACATTTTAAACTGCACCTGATTGCAGAGTCGTGTTACTATCCACGGCTAAAAGTCGCCTGTCGCTTTATTTAAACCGAAAATTGGCTTTATTATACCGACCAATTATAGTTCTCTCAGTGTGAAACAGTTTGACGGCCGGGCTATTTGCCTGGTGACTTGCTGGATGTTTATTCATAATACTGGTTAGTTAGATGAAATGTGATTTATAGATTTAATGGAAGGTGTATAAATATTTTACCTTTGTCACTGTGTAAACAATTAGGCAATTATATTATTTGGATTGATTACTAAAACACACATCAAGAAATTTAGAGAAAATGTTTAGGTATATTTTACAATTTCATAATGGGCAATGTCATTCTAATAAATGAGAAAATTTGTGAGGGTGGCAATATAGATGTTAGATACTGTGAATCACTACTACCGATCAGATTTGGCTATAAGTATTTTTGCACAAAGATATAATACCTATCTTATAACTGTGTTAAGATATAATAGGTTATAAACTGGATTAAAACAAAAGTTAATGAACATCATAAGCTCTTAAAAATCTTAAAACTACGTAGGCAGGTATGTAAACGCGTTTTTTTTTAAGTTTATATTTTTTAAGTTTGGAAAATAATGTTTTATCCGATGTTCTATTCTATCTATTGGTATGATTTGATAAGTTAATTAACTCAATGCATAATAATGAAAATTTTATACTCGTAGCGGAACGTCATCGGTGGTAAATCGTGGACGTAAACATTGACACCACACTCCCCATCGTGAACTAAGTGACGAACGGTGTACACAATTTCGGGCGTCCGTTTTAATTGTAAGTTCGAAGGCAACAGTCCACAATGTAATTTCAACTTTCCGTTAGCGTCGCATTTGCTCTTATAACAACTTCCCTTTGAGGATTATTTAAAAATTTGTCTGATTAACAGTCTTTGACCACATTTACCGGTAGTAGAGGTACCTATATAACTTTAAAAATACTTAAACCAGTTTTAAAGTTCAATTGAAACTAAAATACTCCGAAATATTATCGATGTTTAACTTATTCACGCAGAAACACTTTTGTCTTAAGTATTAATTACTTAGCGTAAGTTATACAAACTTGCCTTTTTCTAGTTTATGAAAAGAAAACTATTTTAACAGAATTGTTAAAAAAGCGCGTTTTTAATTGTTTTACTTTTTTTACGAATGTCGACATTAAATGTGAATGTGACAGGTAAAGAAAACAATGTAATATTTTGTGAGACATTCTTTCTATCAGCAGCTGATTATTATTTGAAATATTTATAGAATCTTCAAAGAAGAATCTGCACGTGACTAATATACTTTGAGGTAAGGTTTGATCCCCTCCTTAATAAGGGAACAGTGGTAATGTACCTACTCGTAGAGACAACGTCGACTGTATATCTAATCATAAAATATGTCAGTTTTATGTACAAATTTAAACATGCAGCATACGATATTAGACATTATTTTAGTTTCGCTTGGCGGGCATTTAATTATTGTAATAAAGTTTATTTTCATTTCTCAGTTTGTGAATGTGTTATTTTTCAGACATAAAGATTCTTTGACCGTGATAATTAATTCATTCAGTTGTCGAAATCTGAAATAAATGAACAATGTAAAAACTGAAACTAGATTATTATTTTATTCTATAAATTCAACTAGGTAATTAACAGCAGTAGGTAGCAGCAGATCTTACAATCTACAGACAATGATCATCCGGTCGTCCGTTTGTCATTGTTTCCTCTACATACAAAAGTTTATTCATCAATTCAAAATGAGAATATGTTATGAAGTTATTTGCAATTTAATTTTGATTATTAACGTACATTTAATATAACATTAGTTGTATCTATGCTATCATTTTGTCAATTAAATATTTATTGTATACTTACATTCTAATATCTCGGATGCATTACTTTCAAACACACATTTTTCCCACGATTACTACCAATCATATTTTAATTTATTATCTAAATCACTTATATGTAAATATTAGCAGAGACTATAATATTAGATAGTTTCGAACTATAAAAAATACTTAGTAAGAAACTTGCCGTTTGCAATTAGATATTCTGATATGTGTACTTAATGTTACCAAGTACTATAAAAACTCAGAAGAACAAACTTATATTCTATGTAATGAATAAAATAAAACGTAATATAAATCATGTTATAACATAGAAAAACAAACAAAGACAATATGAGGCTGCCGTCGGTTCCGCTAACTGCGTGTAGCAAGTACACCGTACGCTCCAGTCGTAGTCGGTTTAGTGTCGCCAAGAGGCAAACTACAATTCCTTAGAGCGAGAGTATCTGCTCCTCAACTTTATGTTCATTTTATCTTTTCGGCTGTATTGCGGAGTGGGGACTTCGGCAAAGGCCCTCTAGGGCTCCGTTAACGCCGCGGCCGGTCCTATCACCTCCGACTTCAACACTTTTTTATACTTTTCTATTCAAATATTAATATGAGAGTTCTATTCCGTAGTTAAGCTGAATTTTATTTTACGACACGTTTGTTATGTTCTATGTAACATTTGGCGTTATAGCAAAGTCTAATTTTATCTTACACTTACCCGATTCAAAACTGTCCATGCTTTCGGATTTGATGTCGGCGACGACACCTGAAACAAGATGTAAATCTATAAATAATGCATTCCTAAATTCATACTTATTCGATTTTCAGATACTCTGCAATACTGATATTATTATCTATAACGGATTGGTGACCGCAGCATTATGTGTAGTACACCAGAATAAACGCTGCTATGGGCAGCAGCGTATATGATTATAACAGATGATCGAGACCACAAAACTGATTTGTTAGAAATTAATATAAACAAAACAAAACACCAATTAAAAAGTAAGTGCTCTCTTTGTCTGCTGACTCTTGGACTGATGCTTTTCACCTATGGGTAATATTTTTAAACCCCATAACTAACAAGTAATTTTGTATGGATTAGGTCCTTTCTACCTACCTAACTACGTTCAATTAAGACTAATGCTATAACTAATACGAGTATGTATCGTATCACCGTGTCACTCTTGTTGAACTAATGTATGGGGATCACTAACCGAGATACAAAAAGTGTTTAAAAATGTACCAAATGAATTAATCAAAGACTTTAAAAGATGACAAAAAGAATGATCTCGGAGTTTCTTATACCTATGTAGATAGAGAAAGACACGTAGAAAGCTAGGATAGGGTCTGGTCGTCCTCGCAAGGCGAGGCTCTCGACGCGTTCTATGCTTCAGACCCGATCCCAACCCGCGCTGGTTGATCTTAATTATATTTATAATATAACTAGCGACCCGCCCGGCTTCGCACGGGTACAATACTGATACTTATACTACAGAATGTCTTTAAACCTCTAACAAACGGGCGAAATTTGGTCAAAACAAACAGAAACAAATTAATATAGGTACCTACTAAAACTCAGTGAAATAAGTAGGTGGGTATACTTTTATCGTATGAAATACCTATACTCTTCAGGACTAACAATACAACAAACACTAAATAAATAGGTATTCAAGTATCTATCCATCATAGTTACAACGAACACAAAACAAAGTTCTTAAGGATCGAGCGCGCATAATCGCATTCGGCCTAACTCACTCGCTGCGCTGCGAAAACACGCGCTGTTATTTTGCGATAACTTCTAAGTTATTCATTTAAAGTATATAGTGTAGGGGTAAAATAATCTGCATGAAATGCTTAAGAACATGAACTCATTTAAAATTATAAGGATAAATACTGAATCCGTCTGATTAGCTTTACAATTACCGCATTAGAAATGATCATTTTTCTAAAAGATATAATGGATATAGCAAGTCAACCTTGAAAGATAGACATATGCTATCCCAGAATTTTTTGTAGATCTAAAAGAGAAGAATATTTCCGCCATACATTGTTTTGTTATATCTCATAGGGTTTAGGCAGCGTTTTCGTTGAAAGCTCCCAAATGGCTTAATTTGTTCCAACACCTTTGACAAATATCAATATATATTAGACAAATGTACACATAAACTAAACAAATCATATACGTAAACCTTCCGGAAGAATTGTTCTATCGATTGGTAATAACCGCATGAAAATCCATGTAATAGTTTTTGAGTTTATCGCGAACAGACAGACAGACAGACAGACGCGGCCGGGGACTTTGTTTTATAATATGTAGTGATGTAGTGATAGCGGTCGCCCGCGGCTCCGTGCGGATGTCGGTTACCGCTGCAAAAAGCCTACCCAGGAAAGACACGGTGAGCAAAATGATTCCCAGGTCAATTCACAGGCACCGACACAAACATCGACGACGCAGTCATTATCCGCAGGCTGCACAGATTATCTTTCTGTGGGTGTTAAAGTTGTTAATGATGAAAATATTTAAATGTAATTAATAGGCATTTTAGGCATTAGGCATTTTCAAATAAGACTGCACCGGTGGCTCAGTGGTTACGGTAGTTGCTTCTGGGACCTGGTGTTCTGGGTTCGATTCCCACCCGGGACAATTATTTGTGTGAACCACAAATAATTGTTCTGAGTCTGGGTGTACTTTGTGTCCGTGAAATGTATGTTTGTAAAGTGCCCCGCGACACAGGGATTTATTTCCCTAGTGCGGGAGTTGTCTTTTAAAAAAAAATAAAAAAAAATGTCCAAGACAATATTAATAGCGTGTAATATTCTAGCTGAAAAGAACTGTTGTTTAGCCCTGAAAAGAACTGTTGGTTAGCCCTGAAAAGAACTGTTGGTTAGCCCTGAAAAGAACTGTTGGTTAGCCCTGAAAATAACTGTTATTTAGCTTTGAGAAGAACTGTTGATTAGCTCTGGGAAGAACTTTTGCGTAGGTGTAGGTGTAAATTATTAGACTTCGCAACGGGCCGTGCAGCAGAAATCGTAATATTTTAATTTCGCCATAACTTCAAAACCAGACGTCCAATTTCATTCAAAGACCAAATATTATCTACATAAACTGTTCTTAGTGATGAAATAATTTATTTTGATAAGGATTAATAGCATGAGTAAAATAAACGCGTTTAAATGTAGTCAAAAAAAATTTCAAGATTTCTAAATTAAAAAAGGTTGTTGTGCCTCACTCGACATAGATAGGTATAGTGTGTCGCCGACTTTTTTGTAGATATTTATAAGATCTACAATTAATTAGAACATTTTATGGTTCTATCTTTTATAGTTTAGGCAGCGTACGCAAAATAAGTAACTTTTCTGATTGATTTTTTACACCTTGTGTCGGATATACCCAAATATCTTACGGAACCCTATTTTTTTCCAAAATAAAATTTACCCTATGTTACTCTATATAGCTTTCGAATGGTGAAAGAATTTTTGAAATCGGTCCAGTACTTTTTGAGCCTATTCATTACAACCAAACAAACAAACAAAGTTTTCCTCTTTATAATATTAGTATAGATAAGCGACTATCACATGCCATAACAACATTAGTAAATTTTAGTTAATAAAATAATTGTTGAAATTTAAACTAATTTATTAGTCAAGATTGTTTTTTCTTTTTTTTTCATTATCATTGTATTTGACATATAATAAGTACGATCGATGGTATACCGCCGTTTGCCCAATTTTTATTTGCCCTAATATCATTTGCTATAATAGTCAAAAGCCATAATATTATATGACGTAATATTCATTTGCCCTAGTCTTATTTGCTATATTAGTCACGTGCCATAACATCATTTGTCATAATCATTGTAAGCCCTAAGTATCACGTGCCCTAATTATCACATGCCCTAATTATCACATGCCATAATTATCATATGCCATAACATCATTTGCCATCGACATTGGGTGTGTAACGGTTGTTATATTAGGGAAACTGGATGCAATCGGGACTTTAAGGCACCCCGACTCGGATAGGTTAAGTTATTTTTTTATAAACCAACCAGAAGTAGGAGCCCCGCGTAGCGGGGCTCCGTCGACTAAACCCACCCTCGACCATGCATAGAATATTTTAAAATTTTGGTTAGGTGCCATTTCAGTTAGGTTAGAACTGTGACCATTAAACTTAAAAGAGAAGAATAAATAAATTTGTTCTTATTCTTATTATACCAAACATTACACACCCATCGACATCGACAGCCAGAAAGTAGGTTGGTATTAGAATTAAAAACAAGTTTAATAATCATACTATATAATTATAATTAGTACAATTTCTTTTTTAGTGCAAATACAAATTTGATGCTAAAGCACGCAAAAAATCTTTTGTATATTCTTCTTTTTTTAGATAATATATCATTGATTTTGATTGTACGACTGATTGTTTGTTTTTTTTTCTTCTTTTTTTCTGGTTCACCATTTAAAATCATTTCAATGTCCATCATTACTTTAAGAGACTCTTTCATTATTTATTTACTGAAAAAGTAAAAACCAGGATGGGATTTCCCCATTAATCTATTAATTCGATTGTGCCAAGCTTCAGCAAAGTTTTGTGTTCGTGGAAGATCAGCATTATGGATTTCATAAATACTCCAGAAAAAAGGATGGAAACGCGGAGGTTTATGGCGTTTAAATATTTGTCTAATAATTATTATGGCATTTAAATATTATGTCTAATAATCATTATGGCGTTTAAATATTATGGCAATTAAAAATATGAAAAACAACACGTATGGACCTCGTATCTTATGGTATCTAAGTTTCGGGCAATAAAAGTAGGTATGTCATATGTCTTTTAGAGCAAACAAAACATTCGAGCAAATGAATTTCGGGAATATGATGATTATGGTATATAATCTTCGGGTAAACAATAGACAACCACGATCGATTCGTCTACATTATCAATAAACGTTTTCATTTTCATTTTCAATGCTCTACTCCTGTGCGTGATGTTTTAGCTTTTCTGTTATACTAGATTATAAACTTTCTACAAGTCAGTATTTTGAAACAGATACAGACTTCAGATACAGACTTGAATATGTATATTTTTTACGTAGAATTCTTTCCCACATCTATACTAGATATATAATATTATAAAGAGGAAAGATTTGTATGTAAGTATGTTTGTAACGAATTGGCTCAAAAAGTACTAGAACGATTTTAAAAATTCTTTCACCATTTGAATGCTACATTACCACTGATTAATATCAGCTATATTTAATTTTGAAGTTCCCACGGGAACGGGAGAGTTACGCGGGTGAAACCGCGCGCGGGAAGCTAGTCATATAATAATTTAATACAAGTACCTACAGATAAAAGTACGGAGTGCAGAAGCGGTGCACCGCAATTTAAAGCAAACATTTTTTTTTATGATTATTTTCGTTTTGAGAAATCGTAATATCATTATTGCTACAGAAATAAAAAAGAATGAAATGAATCTATTTGTAATTAGAAAACATTGCAGGAATTTCAAGTACCCAATTGTGTTACAAACTTTTCATGTTTCTTTTTTTTTTTCATTAAGTTGATGTAGCTTCAATAATACAGTGACAGTAATGCGTTACAATAACCCTACAGTAATGAAGACATTTTTATTGAAGTCATAGATACATCGTTACGTGATTAGCCACAATGTGTCCAAAAACGCGAATTTTGTTTAAAAATAGAACATTAATACAAAACTGGAGTCATGAAAGTTTAAAAATCTTTCTTTCAGTTAGGGTGGCGACCGCAGTGAATTCATGCATGCCCCAGGCGCGGTCGCACCGCTTAGGCCACGGCTCGCGGTTACCGCTCTAATCTACTTTGGCGTGCGGAACCCTACCCGAGACACTTTTCCTGTTTTAAATTCGAATAGGTGATCCAGTTTAAACTTTCAGTTTAATTTCGTAGTTTGGCAGTCCCTTCATACCTTTGTGTTGATTTCAGAATGCTGTTGAAGGGTATATTATTGATATATCATACGTAGGTATGTATGTCTACAGCATGTTATCTTACTCGAAATTGTTGAAACAGATTTGTAAGATTAATCATTAGACAGTTTCACCCAATACGTTTTTTCTAAAAAAGGCTGTTGTCATTATGTATACTTATTTAAAATTGTTGAAACATTAGTTAGTCTAGTTTTGTGTTTAAGTTTATTTCCTAAAATGTTAATGTTTTTAATGTACATAAAAGACCCTGTTCCAGTAAAAGCGATGCCATCAAAAACATACTTGTAAAAAAACCCAAGTCTCGTAACGCAGTTCTTTTACCGTAAAACGTTGTGAGATCTATGTAATACCAAGTCGGTTAATTTATTCAGTCCCTACTTAAGGGACCTTCTATCTTAAGCTATTACGTAATTATCTCACCTTACAGAATCTTATTTTGACCTTATCAACATTCGAAACTTTAAAGTTTTAAATAATAGATTAACTTGGCCATCGGATATAATTAGAATGTATCTCACAAGTGTTTATTGCGATGACCAAGTCAATCTAATATTCATAACATAAAAGTTTTGAACTTTGATAAGGTCAAAATAAGATTCTGTAAGGTGAGATAATTACGTAATAGCTTAAGATAGAAGGTCCCTTAAGTAGGGACTGAATAAATTAACCGACTTGGTATTACATAGATCTCACAACGTTTTACGGTAAAAGAACTGCGTTACGAGACTTGGGTTTTTTTACAAGTATGTTTTTGATGGCATCTCATTTCTTTTTGTACTTTTTTCCTTTGCTTTACAATTTACATTATTTTTTTAAATACCAACAATGGATTTTACCACTCTGTCACTTGATGATGAGCTTTCCAATTTTTGTAGGTTGTGTTCCTCTTTTTCTTTACCCGTACTACTTCTTGAACTTCAGCTACAGTTTTTCTCAAAGCCCACTCCATTTCTCTATGGGTTTTTCTCGATATCTTTGATGCAACAATATTAAGCATGTCTAGACATCAAATGCTTGGGTTCCGTACCCAAAGGGTAAAAACGGGACCCTATTACTAAGACTTAGCTGTCTGTCTGTCTATCACCAGGCTCTATCTCAAGAACCGCGATACCTAAACCGTTGAAAAATTCACAAATTATGTATTTCTGTTGCTATAATAACAAAACATAAAATAAGTATTAAGGGGGGGCTCCCATACAACAACTATATTTTGGCCTTTTTTGCTCGATATCTATAACGGCAACAGGTAGGCACTTGAAAATGGTACGGAACCCTTAGTACGCGAGTCCGACTCGCACTTGGCCGGTTTTAGTCTATTGTATTCACAAATGGATTAATCCTGCGCTTTAATAGTTCCAAAGTAGACTTAAATTTGATGTAAACCATCCAGACTAGTAACTCTGTGCCCTTATTTACAAAATAACTTAACTTACGCACATATGAATATCCACGTACCTAGCTGGCATGGCAACACTCACCATATGAAACAAGAACAGATGCGTCGTATACTTTTTTTATGCTTTATTGATATTCGTCGCACTCGTCAAACGTCATTTAAAATGAATCCGTATGTAAAATTGTTATCTCTCATTGGTTATAAATATTGTCAATGTACCTAATCGAAAACTACAACATCAAGCTTGACAGAGGATTAACATGAACTTATGTATGGCACTCACGGCCTTCAGGCTTCCGGCCTGTCAAAGGTTTTTAAAATTACGAAATTGATGAACTGTTTTTGATGGAATTTTGGTACAACTACATAATACATGTCCGATTATGGCCTTTTTTTGAGACAGCTCCCGCACTAGGGATCAAGCTAATTTGTACATAAGTAAATTTAAAGCTACCTAGTTAACATCAAACTTTGTATAAAAATATTTGATAAAATGATTATATAAATATAGTTTGTGTCAGATTAATAAAACGTGGTTTGTGTGTATACCTTCGATATCACAGTAAGATTTGTTAGTTGCTTGGAAGAAAGTGACCGTCTTTCTGTGTTTCAAACGGGAAGCGTGAAAGCCGTGGTGTAAGTTTGTCCAGAGGAATGCAAGAATGTTACGCATCTCCTCCGCCACTGCGGTGTTCCGGCACGGGCAGTGGGATATGTGGGACTCGCCCTCTTCATAGCAGTGGAATGCTAATCATAACATGAGAGTAAAACCCCTGGTTACTCCTCCGACCACAATTGGTGAGGGGCCCAGGTACTGTTGCCTATCTGGGATACCCTCTGGCAGCGTCCGTGACTCAATTGGTGTTGCGGGCTCTCCTGCGCCCAAATAACCAGTTTCAGGGACGCCCAGATTACACGAGGTCCCTACTTCTCATGGGACCGCAGCCTCCTGCTGAGACATGGCTCTGGCTTTTTTTTTTTATTACTTGTTAAATTAATCCCTGTGTCGCGAAGGTCTCACCGCTCAATAGATTCACGAAAACAAAGCACCCCCTGACTCAGTACAACTGTTTGAATTTCAGACGAATAATTGTCCCGGGTGGGAATCGAACGCAGAAAACCAGGTCTCTGAAACAACTAATCTAACCACTTAGACACTACCTTTCAACATAATTCCATCTAGGTCCCTATCTACACCTATTCCTCCATTAAATGAAACATATTCATTTACACTGATTCACTGACTGCAAATGTAACTTTGTAATCCTATACATTTATAAGAAATAACAAAGTTATTAATGCAGTTGATGAAACTGAACAACTGGACCGAAATTGCAAAATGTTGGAATTTTCCCATGAGTTTTACACTAAACTCTCCTAATACTCAAAATTTGAAGCTTCTACGTCTGCTAGAAGTGCCTAAACATTTTGATGATCGGTCAGTCAGCAGTGAGCGAGTGACAAAATTACCGAAAATACCAAACTTTGACTAGTTATAATTCGTAAAGTACTGGTTCAAATTGAATGAAATTTGAAATATACTGTAGTTTTACAAAGCTTGTTTAGTTACTGAAAATTCAGGCTCCTATCTTTATCCACAACGAAGTTATAGGGGGTCGAAAATCGGCTGAGTTGCTTCGAGAAAAGATAGGTACGGCCGAGCAACTTTTTTTTTTTTTTTTCTTACTCGACTTGGGTTAGCACTGCCGTGCCCCCAGATTATTAAAGAATAAAAAGTCTGCTTAAATCTATGAGGTATTTCCTCGAAGCGCTTTTGAATTACTATCGGGAAGCGCTACAAAAAGGAGCGCTCCGAGGAATAAAAAAGAAGCGCCTCATTAGGAGCGCCTCAAAATGGTAGCGCTTCGAGGAATACCTCAAATCTATATTACGAACTTTTATTTAATAATTTGCAATGTAAGGGTTGTAATCTTGCAACTCAATTTTGAAGCAGATATCTTCAACCAATTGTGTTGAAATTTTGAATACACGTTTCGTTTGAATGACAATGCATGTTCAGCTATGTGACATCATTCTAAATCTAACATGGCGGAACATCCAAGATGGCGTACAAGTAATTTTTATTAACAACACTATTAACAATTTAACTTAATACCTACTAAATGTTTATAAATAAGTACTTAGCTTCAAGTAATTTACTTATTCGTACAATATACTCATACGTATACATATGAAGGACCACGATCGTTCATTACATCCCCATGTGCGCCGCCGGATCCCTGGGGAGTTCGTTACAGTATGCAACTTATACGATGACTACACTCTCCTGGGTATTAACCTACCTTTACCTGTATCTGTATGATATTATATGTGGGAAACAATTTTACAAACATTATACATATACAAGTCTGGATGTTTACATCAAAATACATATAGAAAGTTTATAATCTAGTGTTACAGAAAACGCTAAGACATCACGCATAGGTGAAGAGCATTAGTTCAACAAGAATGTAACGGTGATGCATAGACTTATAGCATTACAGTCTTAATTGGACGCAGTTATGCAGAAAGGACTCAATCCATACAAAATTACTTGTGAGTTATGGCTTTTCGAAGTTTGAGCTGTAAATTACAGTTTATTCCCACTAGTTCGATTCTTTAGTTCGCTCGTCGAACTAGTGAGATTTTTTTTTCTCATGTGTTCGACCGTTGAACTAGTGAAAATTTTTTTCCTCATTTGTTCGACGGTCGAACTAATTAGATTTAAAAGTAGTTCTACAGGGCAAATGACAATCGGTTAGGTTAGGTTAGAGCTGCGGCCATACAACGTACGAGCCGAGCGAGCGAAGCGAGCGGTGCCGCGGCAGCGGCCGGCGAGTGCCAGGAACGAATAGTAAATTAGTAAAACATTTAAATGTAGTAGAACTATTTTCAAATCTAATTAGTTCGACGGTCGAACAAATGAGGAAAAAAATTCTCACTAGTTCGACGGTCGAACAAATGAGAAAAAAAATCTCACTATTTCGACGATCGAACTAATGAATCGAACTAGTGGGAATAAACGTAAATTACTCTACCACATGTACATTCTTTTTAATGGCCCCTTTCTTTTAAGAGCTTAGGTTTAATATTCTTATAGAAATACGTTACTCACAAACAATTCAAGCGGACTGAGTTCGTTCAGCAAATACTTTTGGTGTGCTCTTTATGTTTCTGGGATGAATCTTGTAGCAAAAAAACTAATTTCCGTGTAATTTTTTTTAATATTGTTTACCTTACTTAATAGATTCCACCCTCAGAAGTAGGTACCTACGTTGGCATACGTGACTTGGCCAATGTGCGAATTCGGGCCTGTATACTTAACTCCGTACAATTATGACTGTTTCGTCGGTAATTATTTGACTGCAGTGTACTCTACTCAGGGACATATGGCTGATGGATGGGCAGCAGCATCTATTCGCTCTTGGTTTACATCTTACTGCGATCACCAATCCGCCTGCCAAGCGTGGTGATTATGGCAATGTCCCTCAACGATCCTAGCTTGCCAAGGTCTGTTAAGAGGAGGCCCATGTTCAGCAGTGGACGTAAACGGGCTGTTGATGATGATGATGATGATGATGATGACTCTACTCAGCGGTTCAAATCATTTGAGATTTTTTTTTATTCTACTATTTTATTAATATTATTAAATAAACCTACATACCACAAAAGTGCTATAAGGTTCGGTAACATGTTTAACTATATATTAGCATTTTGTATTTTTAACTATTTCTACATTTTGAGACATCTCAATAAAACGATTTTCAAAAAATCCGTTCTCTTCTCCACGAAAACTCAATTTAGTCATTAAAAGTGTACTCGAATTGAAGCTACAATACCAAGCAAATAGTATTAAGCATTTCCTTATTCTCTGCGGGTCCTACTGGTTTACTAAGTGGGTTGGTATGTGACCAGCCGTCCACAGTTGCTGACGGCTCGGGGGACATCGTTACAACATGCAGTTAACCCCAGAGCTTACCTTTTCATACATAGGTATGTATATTCTACAGAACATTATACGTATGTCAGCTGCAAATATATGTATATCTAGTATAAAGTTACAAACTGAAGTAACTAACTTCAGTTTGTTGCATTGTTTAATGCTTATCATTAAATAATCACAGTCATTGTTAAATCTATATGTATAAAAATGAAACCCTATTTTCCTTGGTCATGGTATCACGCGTGAACGGCTCGACCGATTATGCAATTTTTTTTTTGTTTTGTTTTGTTATTTTCAGAAGAAGGTTCTAATAGAAAAAATATTAAACACATACGGTGATTAATATTCTCAAATTTTCAAATGTATACTTAACACTTTGGCAATATTAACTTTTTTAATGTAATGTTATGGCGTTTGACAGAATATTAACAGAATGCGAGCTGCCCTTAGTGAACAATACAATATTTTAATATTAGACGTTCAATTTACCTAATAGGGAGTTTTAGTTAGCAGTTAAGACAGGACGACGTCTATCGGGTCAGCTAGTATTATAATAACGCGTTTTACTAACTATACATTGAATTTTATGTCCGTCAGGAATTCGTATACGGAAAATTAAAAACTCATTTTAGTTTGCCATTGACACGGCGGGAAAACGAGAACCATAAATACATGGACCGGCTCGTTCCCAGATGTCCATGAATCTTTTGTTGTACTTTTCCCACAGGGTAATACAAGATAATATGTTTTAGTTTTATAGAAACTGTATTTTTTTGTCGTCAGTTGAGGGTCTGCTGTTGTACATAGTAATTGTTATGCAATTGTTATTATAAAACTATGATAATTAAATCCTAAGGACTATTAAAATGTATGGCAGTAAAAGTAAAATAGGTAGACTATGTTAATAAGGAGCGGACGTAGCATAATGGCTAGGGCGTCGGACTTATGATCTTGAGGTCGCCGGTTCGAACCCCACCCATTGCACTACCGACGTGAACCCACTCGTAACACAAGCATTTAGCTTAGTACGAGGGGTTAACAAGAATACTAGTAGACTGTAAAAGTCCGCAAGTAATCTTAAAAAAAAAAACTTTATTGTAATTGATATCTACTTTTTATGTTAATTCAAGTGGGTATAAGTTTTTGAATTGCGTGTTAATCATAAAAAATAACCACTATTAAAACCGCGTAAGGTAACAGACCTAGGAACTTGTGAAATTACTTCAAGATCTATTCTACTGTCCTAAAAGCTTTATCACCTATCTCACTTGCCTAATTACAATACCAGTGACGTAACAAGTTGTATATATCCTAAGTAAGTACATAATAGAGACGAGAGCCTGCAACATTAATGCGCACAGTGCTCGCCGCGATTGGATCTGGTGAATTAGTAACCCGTGCGGGACGCGCCTTGTCTTGCCATTGCTGAATTAATCTACCGAGAGTGTAACTTGCGCTAAGCGTCCCCATGCTCCAAGGTAATTGATCGATTAGACTATTATTGCGATATATTTACTAATTAGCTGTTGTTTTAGATATGTGTTTGTGTCGATTTGGCAAACTAGCTTTTGCCGGCGACTTCTTCGGCGTGGAATAGTGATGTCGAAGTTTCATTACAAACTTATATTTCCTATTTCAACCCTTTCAGCTTTTTCTGCGATAAAAGGTAGACTATCTCCGTTGAAGAAATCATTATAATAAAATCTAATCTATCTCTATACCAAATTTCCACAAGAGTGATTCCGTAGTTTAGGCGTAAAACGTAACAGATATACAGACAGGCAGAATTACTTTCGTATTTATAATATTAATAGCGGAAAAATTAAGGAATTGTGGTTATATCCTTCTTTTCTATTTCTTAGGAATAGATCTCATTTATGGCCTATACTTGTCTGATTCCTGGATAAGTATTAGTGATGATCGGTTCAGAGATTAAGGCTTCTACTAAAACGAAACTAACCATCATTCATCATCATTTCAGCCATAGGACGTCCACAGCTGGACATAGGCCTCGGATCCCTCATAGATTTCCAGTTGTTACGGTTGGAGGCGGCCTGCATCCACCGTGATCCTGCGGCCTTTACCAGGTCATCCGTCCATCTAGTTGGTGGACGTCCTACGCTACGCTTGCGGATCCGGGGTCTCAATTCGAGAACTTTTGAAACTAACCATCGCATTTTATTAATCTATATAATCGAGATTTTCTTGATTAGGGAACAAACATATATGTTCGATGATTCACCCATTTTTTAAAAAATCTTCGTAGAATGGGTGAAACTCTACCGAATCATCGTCCTCGAAAACTGTGTGCAACCTACAAGGGGGAAAACAGCATCTATAGTCTGGATATAGACAGCTATTGTTTGTACACAGCAGTTTTCTGTATGATTCAGCGGTTCTGTATACAATGTATACATACACCAATGTTTGTAAACATCCTTCCGATATTTAGTTCTACAGATATAGACCTGAGAAAAGGCAATGTGTCTATTGACAATGACAATTAATCCTTGTTAAACTAAATGCAAAATAGCTAAATCGAACAAAGGTGTTCGCATCGTGGCCGTGTCGTTACTCGTCACCGTGAGCGCAAGATATTAAATACATCCCGGCGGAGTGGGCGCGGGCGGGCGACCGAAGGCTCTAAGGCTGGCGCTAGATTTCCCGTGGGGGCACGTTAATTTTCTGCCGCCTTGAGCATAGTGCCCTCTTGGGGCGCGCTACCTTTCGCGTACCCATTCAGACTGAAGGTGTTATTCCAGTAACGCCGCGGACTGATGCCGATATGTGTCTCAAGAGGAAACTTTTTCACGTATACTGCGCTGAATAAATATCTACCAACACTAACACTACAAGACTCGACTTGCTTTATTGTGTAGCGTTTATTATTATTACCTGCCTGAAGTTAGGTAATACAATGAAAAGTTATATAGTAGTTACCACATAATACATTTTAATAAAACATAGAGTTGTAATGAAAGTTTTTTTTTTTTTTTAAATTGATCGCACGTGTAAAATACGGCAAACTACTTTGTTGGTATCAGATCATTAAAAGTTGTTTTTATAGGTTTAGTTTATCATGCGAGATATTAACTTTTCTTCCAGTGGCCAAATACCTACTTACTTACTTTAGATAGGTTCTTTACAAAATGCGAAGTAAGTAATAAAATCTAAACCAGCTCGCGCTTTTATTACTATTTCTCCTACTTTTACTGTCACTGCTACACAGTGAAAGTAAAAAAAATAAGCCAATATTTATCAATCACTTTTTAGTCCACCACTTCAGGATATACTTAAGAATAGATTCTGAAGAATATATTCTGAACCTCACTTTTTTTGTAGATTTTGAGCACCTGATCCTAACAATTACCTAGTTTCAATTATGGTTATCATATTAGTTGTTAAGAAAGAGCAGAAATATAGTTCAGGCGAATTATATTTGTACTCTTTCATAATAAAAAAAAACTTTTTGCATATCTCAGTTTTCGACAAGGATTATAATTTTAAGTTGAGTTATCAACTATTCAAATTTTCATATTTTCCTATGAAATATCTATATGAAAATTTTGAGAGTATAAATCTAAAGTTGATAATAATGTTTTTTTAAAGAGCATTAATATTATTTAGTTGAACATAGATTCTTATAAATTGTATGTCCGTAACCGGTAACCGTTAAGCGTATTTCTTATTTTTTTAAAGCGGTAATCTTATGTTCATGATGATTCTCTTGTGATAACAAGTAAAGAAAACTGTCGTTCTAATCTTATCTAAATCCTTAGCTTATTAGTAGACAAAATAACTGAAACATATATTTTTAATGTCTGTGATGGTGTGTTGCCCCAGGGAGAGCGAGCGGCAATCAGTTCGTCTGCCCCGGGAGGCTGCATTAATCACGATGCGAGCCGACGCGCCAAGCTCAGCGCGTAAAACGCACACTGGCACTGAACGAAACTGCTCTTCGTTTCTAATTACAAACCTGCATTATGCAATAGACGTGGCAGACTGAATCCAGAAATGTATCCAATGACGACTTAATTTTGAGATAACAATAGTTAGAAAAATTATATCTGTTAACATTTTAAGCATCAAAACATATTACATAACGAACCAAACCCTTCCAAAAATAAAAATCTACTACTCACAAAAATTCAACGTTCCTCATGAAATAGGTCAAAGCTGAAGAAACGGAACTGATTGAGAATAACAATGAAAATTACGGAATAAGAAACTCCTACATAAATAAACATACGACTGATGCAAGTGTACCTACAGTATGCGAGGCCGGGTTGAGGAGTATTCCCAAGAGACCTAAGGAAGTGTGGCCGGAGAAACGCCACCTGGGACCGACCCGCGGGGGGAGAAGACTACGATAGATAACCTGCGCAAACTATTGACGTCGCTGACGAAACAAAATCCGTCACTTAGATTAAAATAATATCCCACGAGTAAACAACAAACACTTTTAGTAATTAAGCATTGAAACAACGGCGAGCTCAGGTCGCGGGTCATCCCTTGTGGCTGTTGATAATATCTAAATGCCTAATGGCTGCTGGGCCTGTGACGAATGTATCGGGCCGCCGCGCCGCCCCGCGCCCGCCCGCTTCTCCACTATGTGATAATTCCAAACGCTGCGGCCGCGCCACCTGGGATCACACAGAGATGTACTTGCCTCAACAAATAACTACTAACTTTCCCTTCTTCTGTTTAAATTTTAAATTTTTTTAGGTAGTTTACGGATGAAGATATATGTCCTTATAATTCTTTCTTGTTATTACTAATTATTTATTACTTATTAAAGTACCATATTTTACATAATATGTTGAAGTAGATCTTAATAATATTTACACTTGGTCCTTCGAGCCGGAAGATTCTGTAGATCTGTAGATTCTTTAACAATTTATTCTCTCTATACATAATGCTATACAAGTTAAAGCTGAATATTTCTATTTGGCATTGATCAATTTATGATCAACCGTGAAATATTTGGCTTTTAGTAGTTGAACAATTTGGGATTGTTTACGCAACAGCAGCATGGCACGCGGTGCGATGCCGATGGCACGCGCTCCGGCGCCGCGAGGAATTCCGAATGCACCCCCTCAACCCTCCAACCGATCGAACATCGGCATTTAATTAGCCACGTGCCTGGTCGAGAGACCGTCCTACACCCGACCGACATAGCTCGCATTGTTGTCCGTCTAAGTTGACTGAATAACTTACATAAATGTTAACGATTATGATATTAACATGTTTATCATTGCGATACCTAGTCATACATAGTAATCTCAGCTTTTTGTAACATTTTGAAATTTCACATAAAAATGTTGGCGTGTGGAGTGCGGTCCCTGCGGCGAGGTCCCTCGGGAGCGAGCCCGCGCGCCCAACTTCGGGCTCAGCGGCGGCGGCGCCCCCGCCCCCCGCGCACCCCACGCGCCACACCCCTCACCCCCGCAGAGAATACATTTGCGCAACACGAGTGTTGGCCTAACAACGACTGCGACACCGGGAACCACTCATTGGGAAAAATTACTAATTTCCCGATAGATATTTACCGCCTGCAGATATAGTTTAAGACTCGGAGCGAAACAAAGAGGTCTTCAAACACTTAATTTTTAGTCTCGCGCATTTGTCCAGTTTCCCAACTTGTGATAAATAAGAGTCTAAACAATGAGTCATTCGGTTTTTATTCAAAGGGTGCCGTGGAAAAATATCCATTGTTTCGCAAACGCCTTTCGTATACTCGATTGTCTAGTGACGTGTATCTAATAAAGTATGAAACAGAGATCATTATTCACCTACAGTTTTCAATAACCTCCACAAATCCTCAGCATTGTAGTACAAACACCATTAGGCTGTAAACGCAGTCTGCGTTTACAGCCTAATAGTGTTTTATCTTGTTTTCGACGAAATGGCTAGGATGGAAAAAAAAATACAAAGTTTAATAACTCCCGGTGAATCTTACAAAGATTTTGTTACGACTAGGTAACATAAAAGCTAAATTATCTGGGCGGCATAAAATTAAAACGTCAACGCGACGGTATGGCCATCACTTTAAAAACTTCTAAGTCATGAAAGATAAAGTGAAGGTACCGCCGGCCGATGATGGGGCGCGGCGACCAATTTATTTATAATCTCTGGTGCGGAATTGACTACGAATTAGCATGTAAATATTTGAGGTCCAAGGAGGCCGGTAGAGATTTATCGCAAATGGCTGGAGATAAGTGAGGACAAAGTCGTAAAGCACCGGCAGAGGCTCAGTCGCCGCTCGCCGCGCCAGCACACCCTTTGACAAAGTTGTAAAAAGAGCATTAAACCGCAGTAAAAACGCATCGGCCGCGTGGTCGATGCTAGGGGCTGCTCGTTATTTTAGTGGCCTCCTTATGAATTTCAACGAGATTTTGACATAATGAGACTCACTGAGAAGATTTCGCGATATTAAGTAGTGTGGTCTTATCTCAACAACCCCAGTAAAAGCTGTGCATAAAGCAGGAGCTCGAAATAAATTATTTATCACTAGGTTCCCCGCTTTTCACCGGATTATCATTTGTAAAATAAGTGACGGTAATCTCGTATAAAATCATTATATACATAATTTTTTTTGTTTATCGTTTTAATGACGATTTCTTTTTTAAGCAATAATGATAATGTTTATCCAGAATAATTTACTCAAATATTATTTTTATCACCATAAAACTATTGCAACCTTAGCTTCAATCACAAGCTGTAATAGGTGATCTTAACAGTAGGTTTTGTAAGTACTGGATAAAAGATTAACTTGCAAGCATACGAATGATGAATTAACTTACCAGCAATGTCTTCTGATTCATACTGGTCTGCAACCTTCGTCTCGTCAGCAACCGCTTCTTCGTCACCATCTGCAGTAATAAAACGTTTACAACAACAATCACAAATAAGTTTATAACTAAAAAAATAATTAAACATAAAATAATATGAAAATGCACCTATAAAAAAATGTTTAAAAATGGCAAACATATCTGTTAATAAAGAATAATTCAAAAAAATCTATAAATATTGCAAAATTACTTAGATTTTTCTCTTAATTGGAAACAACGATAATATAAAAGATATAATAGTTTCTGGCACATTATTTAAAAATCGTTATTTTTTTATCTGAACACGTCTTTAAAACATCTAAAAAACGATAATGTACATCTATACTAATATTATAAAGAGGAAAGATTTGTATTTTTGGTTAAATAAAAAAACCACTGTGCCGATTTCAAAAATTCTTTCACCATTGGAAAGCTACATTCACCCTGAGTGACATAGGACGGGAGTTACGCGGGTATCGCAGCGCGCGGGAACTAGCTTCCCGCGCGCTGCTATACCTACTTGTTATGTTTAATAAAATTGAAATAGTTTTAATTTAGGTACCTATATTTCTCTATGAACTTATTTTCAGCTAACCATAAAAAACATGCATATCTTCATTCGAAAAGAAAAAAATCTACATAAACAGTGAACACAAAAGTGGCTCGTGAATAACAAAAAGATCGATCTTCCTAAATTGTAAGTAAAACATTCATTATACATGTACTCAACAATCATAAAACCCTTCGCACGAAAGACGAGCGACGGATCCGTCACCTGGGGCCGCGTACGACAAGCCAAAAGTAAAGACGATAATGTAAATGCATCGAACTGGAGTTTTTCTTCGTTCTTCGCAATCCACTCGAAGACAGATGTCTTTGAGCGTTAAGAAGCTTCCAACAAATAAAGATTATATTTACCGTAAAATAGATGGCGCATATTTAGAACATTTAAAATTGATATCAGGCTGAACGGCGAGGGGGTAATCTAATGATGGATGGCAGTCGATAAACACGACCAGTGAATAGTGCACAACGGCATAAGCATTTGACATGTGACTAAATGCTGGGTGCGAACCCGACCACAAACTATAAATTACTTTCATGTGACGAACTGCATATTAAATACATTTTAACTGTGCGATTAAGGTATTTCGGTGGAATTTGTTTACAACAAAATATATAATAGTATACTTATTGTAACTATTACTTCTGCTTATGACCGCTTAACCGAATATTTGTGCCACGTGAGAAAGGTTATGCTTCTATTTGTCGTATTGTATTATTAATCTACATTTAAAACTATCCCAGCGCCACTTATTAAATCATACACAAAAATGTAACCTTTCAGAATTTTTTATATAAGTAGGAGTATATTAGGATTGGTTAAAAATAAGAAACCAAGGGGCTTCTTTTTCAATTTTTAAATGTGATACATTTAAAATTTTTGTAATAATTCAAATTCATTAATGTGATATTTTTTATATGAAGTTTGCAAAGTTATACCCTAAGAAGCGTTATTATTGTCATCCAAGACATTTATGATATCGGTTTAACTTAATTTGCATACATACTACTACTGTTCGTGAAAACCCTTAAATTGTTAACACCAACGAGTCATTGAACGCAGTCATATTCTCAAAGAGATGTGTGTCGGACAGACGACGCGACGTACCGCCCGACTGGTCCAACGAACATTCATAGAGTTGTCGCAGCCGTGTGTCATTCACAGAGGTCGCAATGCACCCATTGCCGGCCGCCATACGTCATAAGTGTTATCTGTGCCTCTACGTCAGTGTCAGATGAAACTGCGTGCACTGTCTGAGCCAGCGTGACGGCAACTCTCACTCATGCAGTTAAGTTGCGAGCTACTTGTTAGAAGTTATAGACTTCTGACAACGAGATGACTAAATTAGTAAGTGAACATATCAATTGTATTCACAAATAAATAGCGATATTTAATAAGTATAAAAATATGGGTATTGGTAATAGGTCATGTTGGAAACCTGTTGTTTTTTTTTTTAAAGCATTTGTTGACACTAAGTATATACTTGGAAAATTGCTTGAAAATGTCATCTGATTCTCGTTGTCTCTATTGCTAGGGAAATAAAAGTTTGCAATTCAACACAAGTGTTCATGTTAATAATTAGTATTATACCTACATTGTTAGGTTAAGCAGATTTCAAAACTGTTTCAAACTGGAAGGGAAAAGGAAATTAGGACATACAGCTTCTGATTTTCGAATTGTGGCGTGTTTATTGGGGTTATTATATGAATAGTTTTGATGATCATTTATAGGTTTTAGAAAAAAGAGCCAAGAATATACAAATATTAATAAAAGCAATACCTTGATATGCATCATTCTGATTAGGGAAACCATTTTCGCCTTCTGTTTCTTTATCCTTAGCCACTGAGTCTTCTTGCAGTTCCTCGGTCTCATCGCACGCTTCATTATCATCTCCTTCCCCTTCTTCACTAAAGGTTTCTTTGTCATCTCTTTCGGCACCAGCCTCGTCAGTCCACTCCTCATCTTCCGCTTCAAATAAACAAATAAATTTAGAATCAAAGCCCGCGCAAAGTGTATCATTTTTGCGATTGGAACATTTGCATCTGAATCACTAAACTGTTCCGGAACACTGATATGTTTCATTTGGAACATTTGGAACACCGGCACCGGCTCAAAAGATGCAATTGAATAAACATGCAATTCAAACAATATCATAAAACAACTGATCGTGTTTGTTTAAATTTGCGCAAACATAAACAATTCAATAAGCTTTGTCAAAGTAAAATGATACCTAGTCTTCTATTTCATACAAGAAACAACCTAATAGTATTTGATATGTAAGCACCATAATAGTTATTATTACGTGCATTGAATCAAGAGCCGCTGTCCGAGAGCTAGCGAGCGAGCGTATATGTATCCCGCTCACCGCTCAGCATTTTGTGTCTCACTCAAATCTCTCACTCGCAACTCGCAAGCGACGTTGTTCACGGTCCGGTCGGTCCGCAAAGTAGTGTTCCAGATTCAGTGTTCCAAATGATGCATTTAAAACATTACTGACGTTCCAATCTTTCGAAACACTAAGATGTTTCGGAACAGTGAGTCGGTTCAGTAAAGAGTTACACACCTCTAATTTAGAAACATAACAATAATAATAATTTGCTCTATAATCTTTGTTCACAACGTACCATAACTAATTTTGCAAAATCTAATACCGCGTAAAGTAAAAAGCCCTATATAATGTTCTTTGTCAACACATCTGAGAAAAAAAACACAATCTGTTATTTGGTACCATACATTTTATTCATATGTATAACTGTTATTTATAAAACTCGCAATTAATAACTTTTGCCTCTTCGCTTTTAATATGTATATATGTTGCTTACATGTAATTAAATAGGTAATAAGAATATGTGTGCTAGTTTAAATCGAAGTCTCGATGATAATTTAAAATTTTAAGATCTGTTTGTCTAAAACAAAACATCTCAAATATGTTTTTTATTTATTGACTATTTTCTTTCGCCACTGAATTAAATTATACCAATAAATACTAGGAAAATTTCTTAGAAACTCCCTTCTATTTTCTTGGCCATAAGGACACAGTAGAAAAATAAGCTGAGTATACATTCATACCCTACCTAATAATTAAAAAATAATCTAAAAAAATGTAAAAAAGATTATGTAGATTTGTTTGCTTTATCATTGCATTCGCAATTGTGGTATGAAAAACCATACTAGATCGCACACCTAATACCTTTACACAATAACATCCACAGGAAAACTGTAACATTGGCCACTGACATTTCACTAAAGTGTCCAATTTAAGGCACAATTGCTATTTTCACGATTTGGGAGGATTTTCTCTAAATTTATGACGGAGTCTGTACCTTTATACAGTAATAGCCAAGAAGCGAGCACTAGAACGAAAATCTCTGTCCTCTATCTACAATTATGGTAATCTTATAGTGTATCTTCAATTTCAGTAAACGACTGGGGCGTTATGATTATGTTACAGCACCTGCCAACAATTATTTCAAAGGTTCTTCTCTAAATATGTGGGGGAAAAGCTATTATGGTATATACTACGCTATTGGATAGGTGCTTACTGCATATACAATGAGTAGCATCGGATAATGCTAACGTTAAAAAGACCCATCAACTTGAGTTACCTTGCTATGCAATCATGCGATTAACTGACTCTATTTATTGGACAAACGACATTTTAGATGTTGTTTTTTGTGTCATGCAGTCAATTTATAATTAGTATTCAGGTTTTTCAGAGGGCGGTGAAAATATTTAGTTGAAGTTCTTCCGTTCTGCAGTACATTTATTCAGCACTAAGGTATTTAGGTATATACACTTGTACTTGTCAAAATTACAATGTGTAAGACTAAATCTAACACAAGTGATATAAAATATGTATAAAAACACAGTATAGCAAATCGCGATTAACAATAAAGTGTACGGTTTTATTACTATATGATGAACGAATGTTTCAATCATTTACGACTGCACAAATTAATTTACGGTCAACTCCATACTAACTAGTCAAAAATCTAATCATATGATTTTCTGTTCGTAGGATAGTTGCCGACTACTAGCTGTTTGGTCTCATAATTATTAGGACAGTAGGGTGCGGATGGCGTGATTGCGCCCCATAGCCGCGCCCAGCCGCGAGCCCCATACAACACTTCTGATTATACTATTAACACAAAGCTCAGCTCATTAACGAAACTAGTTACTCACAGTGTGTTTTGAAATGAATTATGTGGGCCACCCATTACATTAAACCAGAGGTGTAATGTATGATTATGAATAGAGTACCTACATAGACGAGCGGAGTACCTAAGTAGTTACATGAAGTTTATGTTTTATTTGAGAACTAACTATAGCCCACATAGTGTACGTAAAATTTAGTTTCATTACAGTCTATTTAGGTTCCTATATGATAATAACTTTTTTCATACGTCTCATTTTTGTACAATCAACTTCGAGCTTAGTCTAAATAGATATACTTATCGCATTAACGTGTATTTTAGTACATAGACAGCTACAGATAACTTCTTGTAGAATATTCATACAATATAGACGACATATAAGTCCGCATACAAGACGAGCTGTGGCTACGGATACATAGTAACGGATCCCCTGGAGAATCAGCCCGGCCTAGCGACTCACGGGACCGGCCGTCGATTCATCAAAAACAGGCCAGAGGCAAAATCCCAGCAATGCCATCGAGCCTGCCGTCCCTGAGGTAACATACTACTTACGAGCTAGAGGTTACCAACCTAATATTTGTGGTAGGTACATACTCAGTATTTATTCACTAATAGTGACCATTCTCCCAGATATGGGCATTCATATATCAACATATAAGTTGATTCAGACGTACACTACCTGTACTATTATTTAATCAATGTAAGTAATTATTTTAAACAATGCTGGTTTAACGGCACATTAAACATAAAAGTGAATAAATACGATTTGGGTATTTCAGCAGTCTACGCAAAGTCTTTAGGTCTAATCTACAATCTAGAGCAAACATTATTGTTTATACCGTCCACTGAATTTATTGGTAACAAGCACCAATTTCATAGAACAGACGACGTGTGCCTTGAGGAGTAATCCAGGCACCACAGAGCTATAGTCATGCCGTACCATCATAACTCGCGGAGGCTATCACCCGCGCGGGACCCATTGCGCACCAAAGAGCCGCGCCGATGCTGTTGCCAATTCAATTTTCTTAGTAACCGTATTGCTATTGCTTATTACTGACTCCCGACTCCAAGCCTCCAAATAGGTCAATAGTTTGAGATTTGTTTAAAGTAGGCGTGTTTGTGAATTGTTAATGAGTTACTGTGTCCGTCATCGCTCGTGTTTCCTTATTGTTGTGCTCCAATGATTAGCGCCGGGGAAGTTCGCTGAAGCGAGAGTACCTAGTGTTTTTATACTACAATATACACAACCAATCCAAAACAAAAACAATACAATACAAAAACAATGTACCTATATGAGCTGAAATCATTTGCACCGAGCCGAACGGTCTAAATGCAGAGATTAATTTTACCCAACACGTATTACGACTTCAAGTAGGTATTGTGTTCACTACTGTTCACAAATGAAATCAAATTAGCTTATAGCTAATTATTATCAATTTGATTCTTGTCTCATTTTGTTCACGTCTACACAACGCGAAGGTACATACTTTTACGCAGATCATGTTAAAAAAAATCGCCATACGCAACTATTTTTGTTTTTATCATTAACTTTGTAAACTCCTTATAGATAGTTGAATAATAACTGTTCAGTGTTCACGCATAATAAATAATTTACTTTTAACAGTCCTGATTTTTTTTACCTATCGATACACTAGCCTCTAGATTTATATACACATAATTCTAAAGACCAGTCCGTAGGTATGACCTACTCAAACAGCGTGGTAAATGTTAGCACTTGTAATACCAAACGCCAACCTTCATACACCTAATAATTTTGATTAAGTGCTGTGAGCACACAAAGGAATAATAACAATCCCATCTCGACGTAAGTCATTGTAGTTTCGCTCAGTTGTATATCCTTGGTAACTGTAATTTTAATGTGTTCGGAGGCGCCGGTATGATGTCGAGTGGGAATAGCTGAGTAGCCTCGGTCCCGGTGGTGGCTCCCAGGACCTGTCCTCCCGCGCCGGACGGTACATCGTTAACTAATGTACAATGTAACCTACACAACTGGCAACGCTATTTATGTCCATGGTCTTTGTAAATGATATTTTAGGACATGGTATTGGATTATGTTTGATATTAAAAAACTGATCTGTGCTTAGAGCGCACAACTTTGCTGAACCAATTTTTACGAAGCTTAGAATAACTCTCTCGTTGCTTTTATTATATGAAATAAAACTGCTTCAAAACGGTTGAAGCATTAGCGAGTAACGATGCCACCGACAAACACAAACACGCCTGTCGTAATAATGCCACTCTAGAACATATAGGTCATTTTCACTTTAAACATCACTTACATAGCTAACTCTATAACGAATACCTACTCCTATTCCCAAAGACCCCGGTGCGGCGCGACGGCTAGTTCACAGCTCAGAATAATTGAGTCACAAGAGAAACACCTAAGTAATTGGGCTACTTACCATACTGTCTGCTCAACATAATCATTTGAAATTGGAACACAAGTGAAGATAGATACGAGTAAGGGTTAGCTATCAATTAAAAGTCGAACGTCTCAGCTGCTATTTTCCTCAGAGACCGGGGTACAGAGGGGTGTGGGGGCCGGGGCTCCCTGGGGAGCAGGCGGCACGCCGCTGCCTGGGCCAGGTCCCGAGAGACGCAGCGTGGGCGGCGGGCGAGAACTTCGTACCACTGGGACTGCCCCCACTACCCACCACCGAGTCCCGGCTCCACAAGGACGCCACCGTGATATTTTTAACAGATACGGTTATGTGTGACTCTCGGCAAAATTGTTGGTGGAATGCAGTAAAATGTTTTAAAAGTGGCTAGTGCAGTGTTGGATTCGAACATATCGGTCAATAACTCAATGGTATCGTTAATAAGTTATTACTATACAAGTGTGATTTAATATATGATTATTGATTAAATAATTGTTCATATGTATCTACATATGAACAATGATTTAATCAATAATCATATATTATAATACATATTTATAAAAGTATAAGATTTTATTAAGTATAACATAAGCTAATAAGTCTATCGCCTATCGAATAACTGCACCAAAAACACTAAGACAACATAACTATAACTGCTTGATCATAATAATATAATTAACAACAGAGTGACGCACCTAAAGTATAGAAAACGTCATTATTCATACATTAAAAATCCCTCATAATGTGATTCATATAACCCGTGTAATTATTGTTACCTTTATGGATTTTTGCGTGAAACACGTGAGTGATTTATGACACTCTACTGGGAATTAAAAAAAAAGAATTCCTCGTCATGTTAACAGATTGCATTAATGTTTTACATGTTGACGGATCCATGCCGCGAACTTTAATATATAAAAAAGTATGATAACTGTCATTTCATTTCATAGAAATCCCATTTGGGATGAAAACGAAGCTACCTATAAGTACAATAATAGGCAACATCATTCACTCATCTAATTTAATTACGGTGAGAATGTGTCAGATATCTTGCCTATAACGTACTTTCTTATGTCTCACGTACTTACTGCCAATCTCATCTTTATACTGAGTTCCGTATACCAGAATTGGAGCAAAAAAAATATGATTATGACAATAAGTTAAATTTCTGTTTGTTGTAGAGCAAATTATATCGATTAAGAATCTCACCGATAGCTAGATGAGAGGTCAACATCAACATAAAACTGTTATGATATAGCTTTAGCGTATTTCCCAGAGGCGCTGGGGAGGTGCGCGCCACCCAGGGGAAATTTCCCGGCTACTCTCTGTGGAGCCTCTACAAGTTTTATGGACGCGCAACACCTAGGGTTGCTTCTATATTCTATGACTGTATTTATATCTACCTTCGTTGTTATCTTTTTTACAAATGACCTGTGTTTTAGGTGAGACTTTCGTAAGTTCGTAAGTAACATCATTCTAAATAGGTACGTCCAAAATTATATAATAGATACACTTACATGGCTTGAAGTACATTTCAAAATAATCAAAGCTAATTAACAATCGTTTATTATGCCAAGGCATAGATACCTTTCATTATTGTAAACGCTTGCTGTGATTTGAGTCGGAACATTTCATATATATTTCAATCAATTCTCTAAATCTCTTTAAATTAGAATGACGACAGCCCTATTTCACAGCTCACCCCTGACGTAGTCATCAACTTCTTATCGTTACACATAACTGAGGCTTACGGTAATAAGTGTCGAAAAGTTCATAGACAATTTGTAATTATATGTTTTAAATTACAGTTGTCTTAGAACAAAACAACATAATTAACACTAAAATAGGTAGGTAAGTACAGTCAACAAAAGAGATAGGTTCACACCGTCAGGTTCAAATAATGTCAATAAATATTTTTATATCAGTACGACAGCCGGTAATTCTTTATGGGTGAAGAGTTCGCTGCTAGCTGACAAATAAACATAATATTAAAATCTTCTCATCAACATATACATATTTTTAAATGCATTTCACAACGTGCAAACCTATCTCTTTTGTTGACTGTACAATTTTCTAACAATTATTTCACATGTTATGCTAGAAAATCAAGTAGTAATTTAGTGTAAAATAAATAATTTGGTCTAAGAAAACTCTAGATTAAAACAGTGGATTTTGGATTTGATAGAATTCCTAAACAACTAAATACGTATTTCGTATAAACTCAACATACATATGGGAAAACCATAGAGTCGTACTGTTAGAAAAATTTGGCCGATGGCATTTTGTAATATTTTATTATAAAAGATAATAATTGATAAACTAAATAATATCGAAAAGTCCTCATATTAGGCGAAGCTTGAAGTTTCAAGCGCCGAAGATGAAATCGACCCCGCAAATTAATTTTAATAAAATGTTATCAACTGTCAAAAGTGCTGACAAAGCATTAGGGTAAGAATGGATACTACTACTAGTACTATGATATACATGACATATATATGTTGCAGTCAAAGTAGTTTTAGGTTTGGTTAGGTTAGTTTTGACTGATTTTGCTAGTTAAAAGAACTTTTGACAGGTTAAGTGTGTGTATTATTTGTAGTGTTATATGTTGCAGTCAAAAATGCAACATACCTATATAACACTACGCAATGGTCACTACATGTGTGCCGCGATGGATGCTAAGCACACTACGCACGCTACAAACTAACTACCTATCATCATCATCAACAGCCCGTTTACGTCCACTGCTGAACATGGGCCTCCTCTTAACAGACCTTGGCAAGCCAGGATCGTAGAGGGCCATAATCACCACGCTTGGCAGACGGATTGGTGATCGCAGTAAGATGTAAACGTTGAGCTAATAGATGCTGCTGCCCATCCATCAGCCATATGTCCCTTAGTCGCCTTTAACGACACCCATGGGAGAACATGGGGTGGTCTATTCTAAGCCGGAAACCACACGGCTTCGCTTCTAACTACCTATAGAGCTACATTATTTGGTAGCCTGTAAATCCAATGTAGTAGGCGTTTTTCGCAAACATTTTTTAGGTGTAAGTTCGTGTGTGAGTTAATTTGTCTCGCAACATTTTCTAGCCTAATTTGGTACACCTTAGGTAAACCGAATTGGACAACCAAGGTGATTGTGCATTAAATAATTTCTACTTTTCTTAGATATTAACTATATGTTTAACTAAGTAGTTACTATCAGCTCATATCAAAACTTTCAATATCTAAAATAGCAATGCCTTTAGACATTACTCGATGTCTCTTGAAATTCTTAAACAATGTTTCTTATTTAAAACAGTTTCTTCAACAAAAATACTACTCCAGTGCTGTGATATGTACACATCAGCAAACACTAGGTACTGCTCGTCCATTATTAAATAATAATAATAATAATACCGGCGTCGGGATGTGACGACCCCATCGCCCACTGGTTCTTCCAGTGCAAACAGTCAACGCAGGGCAGCTTATGGCGAGCTGTTGGGAACTAGCGTCCCCACGGACCAGAGTACTCCCGGGAGAAGGTCCTGTTCCTCATCTTCGGCTTGCCTTTACTGGCCGGCTGGAGTGAACAATGACGGGGAACAGATCTCCCGCCTCCTGCTTGCCTTAATTGGCCGGCTTGAGTGGAGTCGCAAAAGCAGAGATGCTCGGAGGAGGAAGTATCCCGTAAGTGGTTAGTGAGCACGTGAGGCTGGACCCTCAGGGAGCCAATGATCAGGTAGAATGCCCAGGGGTACCTCTGCTCCTCTAGCCCCTCAGACCATGTTGCCCCTTTGTTGCTACATGCTAGCGGCCGTTTTCGGGGGCCCAGCTATCGTGTGGGCGAGTCACCCCCTGCCATTTTTACATGATATTATCATTGTTTAGGCAGGGGCCATAGTCCTTCCATAGACCCAGTTTTCTTCATCCACTAGCACCCATACCCATAGACCAACATTTTGTCTTGATCCATATTATGCAATAGCATTATACTAACCGGGGATTATCCTGTCACACAACATTTAGATTAAACTTGTCTCAAGGGCCTCTGCGAGTTGGTTTCGGCCCCCCGCATGCCTTCCAAAGGTCCGGAGCTCCATAGCTCCGAGATAATGGTACATACAAAAATAATACAACTTGGACTGTATACATTAGAATAGGACCTTCTTATAAAAACATATTTCGTGTTATTGCTTGTAATTAGTGAAACAAATAAAATTTCAATAACCAGATATGATAAGAACCATTTCCATTCAATTATAGGCCCTTAGAGCATCTGCCACACCGTGCTAAATATTTTCACAAAATGTTAACTCAACATTAAACCGTTTAATTTAATTCATCCAACTGCATTAGACTAGTCTAACCGTCAAAAGCACATAAGCCGGAGAAAAAAGTTGACATATAAAGCCAAATTGACTTAACCCTTTTTAACCGTTTTTTTTTTTTTTTTTTTTTTATTTTTTTTTTTTTTATTTTTTTTTTTTACGCTCGGGCGCCTTGCTAAGTAGACGTGTCGCAAGTTTTAATTACAAATAATAATACCATTTCTAATCAAATTTCGAACTAATGTGCTAACACTTTAGTGTCAAAACCTATTAATACGGAATTGTGTCCTTACGTCGCTATACATCAAGCCACTTATAAGAAACCCGTCCATACCACAAGTCGAAAGGAGACGGGCATACGTTCTTTCCTGCTTTCTCATCGAGTGACGTAAACAATACAAAGATATAAAATGAGTGTACAACGTTCGCCACCTAGAAGTGACATGCGTGCTAACGAACTGTACAGCGATTCGGATGATGGAAGTCGAGTTACAATGAGAAATAAACGGAAGGATACGGATGACAATAACCACATCAAAGAGCAATTGAAAACATTAGGTGAGCAAATGTCTACAATATTGCGTACTATACAATCAATGGAAATTAATCAAAATGAATTTATGGCAAAAATGTATACTGAAATTAAATCAATCAACGATAAAATAGGGTCAAATACATCCAATATACAGACTTTACGAGAAAACGAGAAAAAAATCGAGGAAAATGTCAAAAACTTAGAAACCGATATCCAGAACCTTAAATTGAAGACTCTGCTACCACCTTCTCAAGCTTCCAACTCCAGCACGACAGAAACAATTCTCGCTGAAATAAAGGAACGGGAATTGAGAAGTAAAAATATTATTATAGTAGGTGTATCTGAGCCCTTAATAGGAGACAAAACAGAACGGAAGAGAAGTGACGAACATGAAATTAATAAAATTCTGAAAAAAGTTGTATCCCACTTCCCAGATCCCAGGACAATAATACGGCTTGGAAAATATAATTCGAAAAAAAATCGTCCGGTAAAAGTTTGTTTCGAATCAACACAAACATGCAAAGCCATATTACGTGACAAGTCTTATTAAATGATAATACCATTAAAATATACTCAGACCACACACCACAACAAAAACAATATTTAAAGGAATTAACAGAAGACCTTAAACGCAAGAACGAAAATGGTAACATAAACTACGTAATTAAATATATAAAGGGTGTACCTAAAATAATTGAAGCCCCGCCAAAAAACTAGAATCTATAACTAGTAACAAAAATCAGCTCTCCCAACCAAAGAACAGTATTTCATACCAAGTATACGATGATTATGATAGTATAGTTGTTAAAAAGAAAACAATTCGATTCTTTTATGCAAATGTGCGTAGCATTATGAAACCGAATAAGTTGGATGAACTGCAATGCATACTGCAATCTTTTAAGTACCCTGCTCATGTAATACTCTTAACCGAAACCTGGATTAAAAATGAAGATGAAGCCAAACGAACTCAGATTACTGGCTATAGACACTACTTTAGCTATAGACCAAATACAAGAGGGGGAGGGGTTTCAATATTTGTACTAAATAGCCTGAAACATTTTGAGGTAAAAGAAGAATGCGTTAATAACAACCATTATCTGTGGATACATGTAGAAAATTATTGCCTGGACATTGGAGCTGTATACAGAAAACCCGAAATCACTAACATTAAACACTTTTTGGAAACCTACGATCTTCAACTGCAAAAAACTAAAAGAGGTATCGTATTCGGAGATTTCAACCTAAATTTGCTCGATCAAAACCGCTATGTTTCAACATATAAAGACATGGTAAAAGAAAATGGATACAAATTATTGAACAACATCGACCAAAGTTATTGCACGCGTGAAACAGCTACGACGAAAACCATAATTGACCATGTATGCTCAAATCTAAAGAACGACTCTTTTCATCTTGCACTTATAAATTCACCGTTGTCAGATCATAGACAAATATACGTAGAAATTGGATGGCAAAAACACACATCCCTAGTGAAATTTGAATATGAAGCAATCAACTATGAACGGCTATATAAAAACATGGAAGAAATATGCGACAACTGTAATGAAAACAACCAGTATGAACTTTTAGAAGGAAAACTGATATCTAGCATAAAAATAAGTAAAATTAAAAAACTTAAAGTACAAAACCATCCAAAACAAGATTGGATAAATAAAAATATTATACAAGAAATAAATACAAGAAACATACTGTGGAGACAACATAAGGATTGTCCAAATGACGATTCGAAAAAAATAGAATTTATAGAGAAACGAAACGAAGTTTTAGGAAAAATACAAAATACAAAATCACACTACTACCATAAATTATTTGAAAACTGTAAAAATAAACCTAAGAAAATGTGGGGTCTAATAAATAATCTGTCAAAGAATAAAATTAAGGAAGCTAGTGTACCCACGAAGCTACAAACGGAATTTGGTATATTCAGCAGTAAAGAAGACATAAGTAACCAGTTCAACGAGTACTTCTCAAATATTGGTATGATTTTAGCAAATAACATCCCTTTACGCTACCACAATACCCTAACTTACAACGATCAATTGCCAACAGAAAATAGTCTTAATATAACATGCTTTAGGCCCACAACCATTTACGAGATAAGTAAAATTATATCAAACCTCAATAATAATACTAGTTCAGGACTAGATGGTGTCTCCACCAAATCTTTAAAATGTGTGACACCTTTAATAGTAGAAGAACTCACCAATTGCGTAAACAGAAACCTAGATCAAGGGATATTCCCAGATAGCCTTAAAGTTGCCAAGGTAACACCCATCTATAAATCCGGGAGTAAGTCTGAACCTAGTAACTACCGCCCAATCTCTGTTCTTCCCATTCTATCGAAAGTCTATGAACGAGTGATATATTGCCGCCTAGAGGAATTCTTAAATAAATTGAATTTTCTATATAAAAAACAATACGGTTTTAGAAAGAAGTCTAACACACTCTCAGCGACAACTGACCTTGTAACTCAAATAAAAACAAACATCGATAATAAACAAATTGTGTTGGGGATATTTATTGACCTAAAAAAAGCTTTCGACACTATTAGCCACAACTTATTACTCCAAAAACTTAAAATAATAGGAATAAAAGGAACTGCGTACAAAATTTTGGAATCCTATCTGTCAAATCGTCAACAAGTTGTTAAAATTGGGAATGCTCAAAGTACTCCAAAAACCATACCATTTGGAATACCACAAGGTTCAATTTTGGGACCTCTATTGTTCTTGATCTATGTTAACAACATTCATCAACTTCGGCTTAAAGGAGACTTAACTCTATATGCTGACGATACAGCCTTATTTTACTTCGGGCATTCCATTAATACAATTATTACTGATGCACAAGCCGACTTAGACCAATTAAACGAATGGTTCTTATGTAATCTCCTAACAATAAACGTTTCTAAGACTAATTATATAATATTCTCAGCCAAAAATAAAAAAACTACCCAACATGCACCCTTAATCATAAATAACCAAAAACTTTCAAAAATAGATACAGAAAAATATTTAGGTTTACAATTAGATAGTCACCTTACGTGGAAACAACATATACATAAAATAAAAACTAAAGTATCGTCCCTAACTGGGATGCTACGGGGCATAGTACGCTGTTTACCTCCAAGAATACGTCATTATATTTATAATTGTCTTGTAAAACCACACATAGATTATTTGATAGAATTATGGGGCACAGCCTCAAAAACAAACTTAGGCACACTACAAATCGCACAAAATAAACTGATAAAAACATTATTCAACTACGATTACTTAACGCCAACAACTAAAATTTATAGTGAAACAAAAATTATGAACATTTCTCAAACCTATAAGTACTATACTTGTGTCTTGGTACGAAAGATTTTAAATAAAGATATCCATACCCAGTTAAGCTTCACCAAAAAATATCAAATACTAAAGTTCCGTTCAAGAAGGGCAAATGATATATATTTACCCAAAATACGTACAAATTATGGCAAGAAAAGCATATTATATGAAGGAGCCAAATTATATAATGAGCTACCAAAATCCATAAAGGAAGCCAAAAGCATCCAAAATTTTAAGCGCTTGTTAAAGTACTACCTCATTAATAGGACGACCGCAAAACAAAAAACTAAAAGGTAAAAAAAAAAAAAAAAAAAAAAAAAACGTACTTAATTGAATGGAACTAAAATTACTCGTGCTATTAAATTAACTTTTTAATGTTTATGGCCACATTAGTAATGATAAGATAATGTTGATGAAAATATTTTGAATTATTGATGATGAAATTATTATCTATAAAATTTTAATATCAAAATTAACGTATAATATTGTAAGTGTAATGTTGTTCTTAAGTAATACAATAAATAATATATATATATAATAAAAAAAAGTGTAAATATATAATAAATAAGCCTGGTGCGCTCATGACGCATCTAGGTACGCTCGATCCGTGTATGGATGCGACATGCGCTTACCGCGATACAACAGTGTTAACAGTGGTGCACTTGTTTACCGAATTACCTTATAATGAAAATATTTTTATACAATTACCCTTGATAATTATTTATTTGTATTAGATTGATATTTTAATTGATGTTCCTTTATATTATTGTCTGTTTGTCTTTGTTTTTATTTGATATAATTTAAATAAAATAAAATTAGTAATGTTATATAATTATATTGTAATTATTGTAAAATTGTAATCAAATTGTAATCATAGTAGCCATCGCCCGATACAAATTATAATAAACTTAGTTTTATATAAGAATAATTTCTCATGTAAGTGAATAATATGTATTCTTTTTGAGAAATAAAGATCTTAAACCAGAACCCTCTTCAAAAGGCTTACAAATACGTCCATCCGAAGCTTTTACCTCGAATAAAACATTCATACGTTTTATTGTGATCTTTACACCTCCACCCCGATCAATCCCTTGTTTAGCTACCTAGTGTAATTACGAATTATGCATACTACAGGGTGGCTGTTTAAATATTTAAATTGCAGTGGGAATTATATAGAAGGTCTGTATTACGCGGCGAATATTTTACAAGAGAAAAATGAATTTGAGTAAATAAGTAGTTATTCTATTGAAATAACGTCGATGTTTAATCTTTGTGTAGTATTTCATATTTATAAATTACTAGCTGACCCGGCAGACTTCGTACTGCCTCAATCGATACATAAAAGACCTAAACATTTGTATAAAATAAACTGGGCCGTAGAGACTTCGTTTATGCGGTACTCCTACCCCTACACTACCCCTACCCTACACTACCCCCACCCTACACTACCCCCACCCTACACTACCCCCACCCTACACTACCCCCACCCTACACTACCCCCACCCTACACTACCCCTACCCTACACTACCCCTACCCTACACTACCCCTACCCTACACTACCCCTACCCTACACTACCCCTACCCTACACTACCCCTACCCTACCTCTACCCTACCCTACCTCTACCCTACCCTACCTCTACCCTACCCCTACCCTACACTACCCCTACCCTACCTCTACCCTACCCTACCCTACACATACCCTAAAAAATCTTAGCAAAAAAATAAAGCTCAAATTGACTCTACATTTTAGTTAGAAAACGTTTGTATGGGAAAAAGAAAAAGGCTGTTTTAAGGGGTTTTCAGGCAACTACTAATAAATTAAAAATTAATTAAAAAAACATTGTCCAGCGGACAAAATTGTGAATCTAAACCATTCCCAGATCCCCTTGAACACACACAAAAAATTTCATCAAAATCGGTCCAGTCGTTTGAGAGAAGTTCAGTGACATACACACTCACAGAAGAATTATATATATAAAGATATCTTTACAAAAATATATGTTCAATGAGAAGATCAGTACTAATTTTAATGTGATGCCTGCTTATGAATGGTTTTTTTTTCTTAAGATGGTATTCTAACGGGCCGATGCGACACTAAGATTACAAGCCTGGCCGAGGCTGCATCCTGTAGTTATTACATTATTGTATTAGATGTTATGTAAACTACTACGATTGTCTAGGCGTCTTTATTTTACTTTTGTTTTGTCTTTTACCCACCATGTTATTTCCATAGACTGTTTTAACTGCCAATTTAATTGGTAACGTTCACAACGTAGGTTTAACGTAATTATCCAATAAAAGTTAAAGATTTCCCACAAAACAAATCAACATTAACTAATCTATACTATTTACTATATAAAGCTGGCGAGTATCTTTGTTTGATTGTTTGAACACGCTAATGTCAGGAACTTTAGTAGCCCGATTTGAAAAAATCTTTTCTTATTATATAGCCCATTTATCGAGGCAGGCTATAGGCTATATTTAATTATGAAGTTCCAACGAGAACGGGAGTTACGCGGGCGAAACCGCGCATGGGATGCTAGTGCACCATATAGGTACTAAAGATTTCTTGCAGATTCAATACACGACCAACCATAGTCGATGTCACATTGTGTCTACAAACAAAAAAGGTCAGCCTGTGCAAAATATTATAATATATTATGATCGTATTATTAATATCATAGAATTACTCGGGTTTGAATTGTAGTGATAAACCCACTTAATGCCGCGCAATAAACTTTGTACTGTATTGGTTTTATACACACGTGTAACCAAGAACTAAAGAGTTGATTAGGTCAAAACTATAGGTCTCCAAACACTCGAGTATCTATTGTTACTAACTCCCTAATCATCTATAACCAAGTAGACACATTATAGTCCTTGAAAACTCGAACAGGTAGAAAACGGTGTGGAGTAAACAATTCAAGATACGGCAATTCGTTTTTATTGTGTGCCCGGGACAGGGAAGGATTAACATTTTCACTCGATGTAAAATTTTAATTCCTCTGCATGAGGGACGGCGAGCTAAAATTGACGTGTTATTAGACCCCAGTGAGAGCGGGCCCACAACTTCGTACCGAAGTAGTACACAAATCAAATTAAAGGAAACTCGGACAGCATACAATACGTCATCAGAAACTCTTAACTTCACTGGTGGTTTAATGGTTACGGTAGAACTGCTTCTGAGCACCGGTGTTCTGGCTTCAATTCCCGCCTAGAACAACTATTTGTATGACACTGAGTCTGGGTGTGTTTTTATCCGTAAATTAGGTGTTTCGTAAGTCCCCCGCGACAAACGGATTAAGTTCCCTAGTGAGGAAGTAGATTTAAAAAATAAAAGAAAACTATGAGGATGACAACTCATCATCATTTAAACAATATAATTATCACAACTGTTTTAAATATAAGATAACCAAAGTTTGACACTGGCTGTTTTTTTTTTTTCATATTTAATATATAAAAAATAATACATACATAATATACTAGCTTCCCACGCGCGGTTTCACCCACGTTACTCCCGTTCCCGTTGAAACTTCAAAATTAAATAATAGCCCATGTCGTAGCTACCCAACGGTGAAAGATTTTCTCAAATTGGTCCCGTTGTTTCGGAGCCTATTCAATACAAACAAACAATCAAATCTTTCCTCTTTAAATTATTAGTATAGAAATATTTATGTCACCGGACAGTAATCAGAATCGTAAGTTGAAAATCTTACAAGGTTTCGGGTGGTTAAAAAAAATAATTAGGTTTTTTATTTAAACCAATGGAGTTCAACAGGACTTATTGAAGTTAAGCTTTTTTATTTTGTTACAACAATAGCATAGTCTAGTTTGGTTAGGTTAGGTCGAGTGCCATAATAATTAAGTATACTATTATGCACTAAAACTGGTAGGGGAGAGTCGGGTAATCCCGGCCGGCGGGTACCCTCGGCCAGTGTTAGTTACAGGAAAGTTTGCACACATACGTGCACAAGTGTCACATCAATACAACCGCAGTACCATTAAGCCGTATATTCATATCAAACGAAGTGCGACTGCTGTGCGAACAATACGTGACATTCGGTTGTTTAACAGTACGTATACTTTTGTGTGCGTCGTTTACTTTTTAAGTGCAGTTATTGTATAGACAATTAATTGGTTAATTGGGATCTCAAGGGACCAAAGATTTTGTACTATTTAAAAAGGTTTTCATTTAACCAGTTTTTCCAATTAGACAGGTTTAAAATTGAGTTGTCTCATTTACAGAGATCAACATTTTATATAGTACTGACAAACAAAGCATGTCCGAAAGAAATTCAAATGTTTGTAAACAATCGTGTCCAAACCTGATAGATTGTCACACTTATAAAGGAAATTGAGCTCCTGAATCCCAATTATAGAGGTAAACATCGAAAAAATCATAGAAATCAAATCTCATTTAACCAGATTCGAAAAGTCCCATTACCAGAGGTAAGTCGATGAAAAAGTGCCGGGACCTCATTGTAGTTCTCAATAATAGAGGTTTCTCACTTATCCAGGTCCCATTTAACCAGGTTTCACTGTAATTCTGTAAGGTAGTCATTATAGTTAACAAATTAGGAAAATACGTGGCGTTGTTTTTATTAATATTGCCGATATAAATAAAAACATAGGATCGAGGCAGTCGGGTACAATCGGACACTTTTTTGTCGCGTACCCCCGGACATTTATTTTATGACGAAATGTTTTGTTTCTTGGATTACATAGTATAATTAACAACCGTGGTAGTTGCTCAAACAGTTGTCCCCTCTCCCTGATACATCCAAGACACGTCTTGTAGCGCGTTCACGAAAAACACAAAAAAAGTGAGATTCTGACATTTTCGCCCTTCAAAAATACGTTGGTAGAGAAGAAGGCTGCGACCAATAAAACCAAGGCTTAGGTGCAAAGACTGGACGCACGAAGCGTGTGTGGATATTGAACCATCGCTGGCTTACTACTATTGTGACGTATGGAAGGCTAAATAACGATTTGGTCATCAGTAATGCTATGTCCGGAGCTACCCTCCAAATAATATTTTAACAAATATTGAAGACTGCTTTTGAGACGTGATTTAAGCTAAGATATATATAAAACTATCAGCTTGTAACTTAATTTATATTATAAGATATATGTTCAGTTGAAGTTAGAGTATAACAACAAATGTTTATTTACGTTGTTTTTCAAGATATCATGAGTTTTATTAATGTGGCCGAGGCTACCCGACTCTCCCCTAACTAAATTCAACAAATGGTATAAGTGGCACGAAATTTGATGAACTTACGATTCGTATTATAGTAGCCGTTTGTACTCGCTCACCTCCAAATTGGCAACTATTCCGATGGATTTTTCTGAAAATTTCTTGGACCGACAGTGTGACGGAATGTGTTCTGTTTAAAAATGGAATCTAGAGGTAAAAATGACAACTGGTAGGGCCTAGATAAAAGACGGTCGTAGGTATACGATAACTATTTTGGATCAGGCACTACCAATTGCTGTAAGTATTCATATATCTACAATCCATTGCCTTTTACATCTTATTTCCTTTATCTCTTTCTATCTATATTATATTATACTTCCAATATTATAATCATATATTTATAACATTATAGTCTATGTCATGAATAATTCAGCATTTAAACGTTTCAATAACGATAGGTACATAAGCTCATGTCTTAATTATGATGCCGCATAGTAAATACTGCACAGCACACAAAGAAAATAAGCAACAATGATATAACGTGCGTTATACACATAAGAACTGAAGAGCTAGTATTGCATTAGGTATCCCGGGAGGCAGCCAGAGAGTCGCAGCTTCCCGCGGTCCCCCCGGGACGCATTACGAAAGTACTAGACGCCACTAGATCGATAAATAAAGTTACTACATTACATAGAATGTTAGTTCTACAACAAATAATTCTCTTCGCCGTTATTTACTGGAATACATAGCGAAACAAAATTTGGTTCTCGAATTTGGAATTTGTATTTAATCTCGAATTTAGAAACTGGAGCTACGCAGGTGAAAACGCGCGCGGGAAGCTGATCTTCTTCTATATAGGGTAACTGGTAATTAGTAACCGATACCTAAACACATCATTGTGCTCATGATAACAAACAACTTTTACTATGGCACCATCCCTGAAATCGCGAAAAAAAATCAGCTGTTCCATACATTCATGTTCACATAACTCGTCAACATGGTAGGGAGCAGCTGATTTTTTTTTCGCGATTTCAGGGTTGGTGCCATAGTAAAAGTTGTTTGTTATCATGAGCACAATCATGTGTTTAGATATCGGTCACTAATTACCAGTCACCCTATATATATATATATAATGTAACATGTCCTGACTGACTCATCAACGCCAAGGCAAAACTACACAAGCTAGACACGTGATATTTGGAAAGGATTGAATTATAAAGCTTCTACGTGAACGAGAGTTACGCGGGTGGACCCCGCGCGGGAAGTATATCTACACTTATAATGTATACTGGGTGACTTTATTTACCGTCTTGAAAATAATAGGGCGTGATATGTATATGAAATAAAAGTCTAAGGCATAGTTATTTTATCTTTATTTTACTGACATAGAATGAAAATCGTAACGGTAAAAATGCGTACCTAAGTACCTACTTAGGTACGCATTTTTACCGTTTAGAGTATTATTTATTAATAATATAGTCTAAACGGTAGATTATTTAGACTATGTTTATTGATTATGAAGTTCTTACGGGAATAGGAGTTACGCGGGTAAAACCGCGCATAGTGAGTCAAGTTCTTCGCTAATTAATATAGAATTTCCATAATTTTAATGATGAAAATTGTCATTTAGAAATCTATAATAACAACCACATTTTCATAACTGCTAACATTTTAAAACTGTACATATCAACGTTAAATTTACATAATTATGTATTAGCCATTTAACTTATAGGTTACATTAATAGGTAGTCAGTAAAGTAAACATTCAGATTTAAGGCACTTGAGAATCGTCTTAGAGACTAGACTATAACTACTTAGGTTTCAAACTAAGCGAAGCGTTGCTGAGATTGGCGTTTGACTCCTGTATTTACTAGATACACGAGTTGCAAACCTTTTGAAAAAAAAACTTTTGAAATATAATACAGTGAAACCTGGTTAATTGGGATCTCAAGGGACCATAGATTTTGTACCATTTAAAAAGGTTTTCATTTAACCAGTTTTTCCAATTAGACAGGTTTAAAATTGAGTTGTCTCATTTACAGAGATCAACATTTTATATAGTACTGACAAACAAAGCATGTCCGAAAGAAATTCAAATGTTTGTAAACAATCGTGTCCAAACCTGATAGATTGTCACACTTATAAAGGAAATTGAGCTCCAGAAACCCAATTATAATCCACGCAACGTATCGAATAATTGTATTTGGCTCGTTTACGCACCACCACGTGCGTCCTGGCTGACGGTCGAACACAGACTCTCATATCCATAAAATGTTTTATTAGGGTTTTCTGTCTGGTTACTAATCTCTATTCTATTGCTTTTCATTTCTTGCCATGTTTTGCCTGTTATTAAGTTACATTTGCATCCAGAGTCCACCAACATCTTAACTTTTACTCCTCCTATATCACACTCTAATTCGCTATCATCATCTATTCTAAATACATAGTGAACATCATCTGCACGTTTATTTGCTTGTTTCATTTCTTCTTTCCGATTTGAAGGTTTAAATCTCTTATTATCTGTGCTATTATTCAATTCGCCCTTACTTTTCATTGGTAGTCTGGTTCTACAGAACTGTCTAAAATGCCCTTTTAATCCGCATTTTAAACAATCTTTGTCTCTAGCTGGACACTTATTATCTTGGGAGCCGTGATTTTTACTCCCACATCTACCACAAATATATTTATCTGTCCGTTTTCTATAATTGTCGAGGTAAACATCGAAAAAATCATAGAAATCAAATCTCATTTAACCAGATTCGAAAAGTCCCATTACCAGAGGTAAGTCGATGAAAAAGTGCCGGGACCTCATTGTAGTTCTCAATAATAGAGGTTTCTCACTTATCCAGGTCCCATTTAACCAGGTTTCACTGTACTTACTATGGGAAATTTATCTACTTTAAAAAATAATCAAAATTAAATGCTCGAAAATTTTGCAAGGTATCAAAACAGCAACGTCCAATGAATGTCGACGCGCCATCCTTTAAGCTCACAATCTGGCTGACTGCAGAAGATACATGAGTGCGCGATGGCCGAGCGGCGACCGCGGCCAGTCACTGATAAAATGCAGATATTAGGGCGCCGCGACCGCAGCGCGGCGCGAAGCGTCCATCAAGCGCCGGGACGCCCTCGCAATGACGGCCCCATCAATTGCTTACTTATGCTACGTAGGTAATTCAAATAGGGAATACTGGATTCATATTGTACGAGACCGTGTACGAGACGCTTAAATTGATTTAGCGAACATTTGATTTTTCTTTAGCATAAATAGGCTTCCACGAAAATTTTAGTTTATTCTATATTTAATACATTAAAAACTTCAAAAATATATTTCAGCTCAAAAATAGCTACCAAAGATCTTTCATTTACAAAAAAAAACAGCTGTTGGCCCGGCTTCTCCCGTTAAAATCTGACACTACCGGTGGGATTTTACAAAAACATATTTCATAGGTACCAACCTAGTCCGAATAATTATGAACACAATAAAAAATCAGACAAATTGTCTAGTTGTTCTTAAGTTATAATCGTACCTACCTACATGTATTTAAGCGATTAATTTTTAGTGATAGGTACAGATGTTCTATTATCATAAATTAGATAATTTATGATAATAGAACATCTGTACCTATAAATATCTTTTAAATGCTGAATGATTTACTAGATTTGACTACATATAATTAAATTTGCCATACACCTACTACGGACTTTGCTCTTCTCATTTTTTCATGGAATTGACATTTTCTCGAATTATAGGCCATTTTACCTGCTCTTAATAAATGCAATAATATTATCAAACAACGGATATGGGATCCGTTGTGACGATTAGACGAGAAAAGACTTACTATCGTTACATTTAGGTGACGATCAATCTATAGGTCACATATTTAGTAGGTATTCTGTTAATAATCTAATTCATTATCAGTCAGTGTTTTGAGTCACTCAAACCAACAAATAGTAAAAATAATGTAATGGTATAGGTAAGTAATATGATAGCAAAAGAAAATCAAACTCATGGATGACTCGTCACATTACCTAATTGAAAATAAGAATACCTACTAAGTATCTGTAGAATTTTGTAATTGAACTTAAATATGCATTTTTCATGTTGTCAGGTAGTTTAGCTGTAAGCTTCCCTAAGTAAAAAAAATAAAAATACCTACCATAATGTCCAAAAACTATATATCAATACTACATTACGATATCTTTGAACCGATTTTAAATTCGTAGATTCGGGACCCAGAGTATGTCATAATTATTATATTTTGTACTCTTTATTTCTTAAATTCATGTATGTAAAGATACCTAACATCGCTAAATCAGCCTTAAATCTTAATAAATCAGTCAAAGTAAAAAATAAAATAAAATCCGCATGTCAACCTACGTATGTCCATCCGAAAAATAAAAGTCATGCGTTACAATAAACTTACAGTAATCAAGACTTTTTTTTTATCGAAATCATAGTCATATCGTTTTTTGATTAACCTCCTGGCCGATTTTGAGTTTGCTGCAATTACAACCTTTTGTGAGAGCTGGATCCACGCTTGATTTCTGATATCTATCTACTATTTTTTTTATACCTAATAGACTAAACATTTATTACGTAACCCTTCGAGGCAAATTATTCTACTTTTTTTTTAATAACACTGTTTGTCGTGTTTTATTTCTATAGAAGTTTTTATAAAAAAGGTTATTATATATCTACTCGTAACTAAACTATACACGAAGCCTTAAACATTTTTTGTGTGAATAAATCAAAATATAACCTCCGTAGCGTAGCGGTATTTGGCTCGCTTTACATTTCGGATGTCGTGGGTTTGATACCCAAGCCGGACAAGAAATCTTTGTGTAAACTCTAAGATTTCTTTCTGGGTCTGATTGGCTGAGAGACTACCCGCCGTGCCTCGGAAAGCACGTTAAGTCGTTGGTCCCGATTGTTATAACATCATCAATATCAATCCTATACACTCCGGGAACGGGCAGCAGCGTTTCCTTGTGTGTTACAACATAACTGCGGTCACCAACACGCCTGCCAAGCGTGGTGACTATGGCAAAATACCCCCCCTCGGGAGGAGGCACATGTTCAGCAGTGGACGTTATACGGGCTGATAATGAATCAAAAGCGTTTAAATTTCTTACACCACGCCGCCGCTTAAAAGCTTGTGTTTTATACATTCTCACACTTAATTCTTAGATTTACCCGAAGGTTTTGGTCCCGTGGGAACCGCTACATATAATAATTATACATATATATGTTACAGATATACCTATATCAAAAAATCGGTCCAATCGTTTTTAAGTTTATTTGTTTAAAAAAATACATACCTATTTAACCTCTTTAAAGGTAAAAAATAATGGACTGCGAATAATGATTACTTTAAGAAATGTTATGCGCATATAACATTGATACTTAGTTAGAAAAATAACTAAGGTAATAGGTACCTACATTTTTTTATTCAGCTAACATGAAAAATATTTCAAATATACTTTTTCATATAGATAAAAGTGCATCAAAAACCTACAAGTTTTGGTTATTTTACCTTCAGTGTGTACCTTAGTTCGATCCATATAACGAAATTAATAGGGAAAGGTATCGTAGTAATGTATTGTAGCTCAAGTTCTAAAACCACGTATGTATATGACAAAAATACTTAATAACTTTTCAGGAAAGTGAAAAAACTAAATAATATAAAATAGGCACCAGGAGGCTATCCACGATACTGACTAAAGTTATGAGTACGACATTGATACTATGGAAGCAAAAAATATTTTGAATATGTCAATTTATTAAATAGATGTAGAAACGTTCAATAATACAGTAACCATAACATAGGAAATGTATTAAATTACAATAAGCCCACAGTAATGAAAACATTTTTATCAAAGTCAAAGCATATATTTGATATAATTACGTACTACAAGTACTTATATTATGTTGTTGTTTTATTTTAGTAGTTTCTTTTGACTGTGTGTGTTTCTTCTTAGCTGAAAAAATTGTAAATGCAAATGGCATTAAATTTCAAACCACCAAAAAATTACTGACGTGGTTTAGGAACTTAAACTACTTACCATATGAAGTTCTTGGTACTTAAATCTAACTCTTACTTTTCCAGTTGTTTTTTTTTATGATAGAAAATCAAGTAACTTACGTTTCAAAGATCTCGGCTTCGCTTGTTTCCTTCGAGACATGTTCCAATATCGGTCAAAACTACACTATCGTCATTCCAACTCACTGTCGAAACACACATAAAAGTTTTACTACAACTTTGTATCACGTTTATTAAGAGAAGTGTCGGTAAAGTTTATCGGGGAGAAAGGTCGGGAAATACAGGACACGTGGCCGAACGCGCGGCCCACCCCGCGCTCACTGAGCTTACTGGCGCCCAACAAGTGGCAATAACAATATTGTAACCTTGCGCGCAAACTCATAAGACGATATCCATTTTGCCATGCTTCCCCATATGTGTTAAGTCTATTTGGAATTAAGTGTTCGCTGAATAGTCTCGGTTTGACTTCGTTTAAGCTTTTGATGAACAAGAAGTTGCTTAAAAACAATTCTTGTTAGTATTTAATTAATTGGGTATTTTTATTCAAACTTTGATTTTTTATAACTTAGAATAAATAAAGGTGATTCAAAAATCTTCCAAAAACTTTCGCGGTCATTATATTAAGGGCCGATTTTTCAATCATCAGATAAAAGTTATTAGAGGAATAAATATTTAATTTAACAGAACTTCCACACAAAATCTGTCATAATTGAAATTTATTTGTCTAAGGGCCGATTTTTCAATCGTCAGTTAAAAGTTGTCAGAGGAATAGATTTCAATTTTGACAGAACGTCAATACAAATTCTGTCAAAATTTTAAATTTATTTCTCTGACAACTTTTAACTAACGATTAAAAAATCCGGCTTTAGGATTGCAAATTAGCTCTAAATAGGATAAATATGCGAATAAATAATTCGGAACAGACTAGTAGACAGTCAACGCGTATATAGGTAAATATCTATAAGCACAAGCGCAAGCGCAAGCACCTATTTAGTTTTTTTTTAATAGGCTACATCTCCCACTCTTAGTAAATTTATCCTAGTGTCGCAGAGGACTTAAAATCTCTCAATTTACGGATACAATAAAACACACCCATACTCAGAACAACTACTTGTGGTTCATATATCTAAATAATTATTCCTGATGGGAATCGAAACCAGAATACCAGTAGTAAACTAGCTAATGAATACCAGTAGTTCTTGCCCGGCGGCGCCCGTCCGCGGTACTGACTTTTTTTTTATCCAGCCTGGCAAGCGAACCCACGACCTTAGAGACTTAATTTACACACGATGATATGATAATAATACCTAAGCTTTTTACAAAATAAAAATAGTACTTGTAAGTGCATTTAAGTAATTGACCAAAAATAAGTGTTTAATGATTAATGTTGTTAAGCCTTTAAGTATCTTACTTATATATTATTTAAAAGCCTATAGTTGTAGGTACATAATTGATAGGTCAACACACACGCAGTTAAGTACAAATGCTAAGATTATTTTTGAATATAATACATAATTCTCGCACACTCCTTCTAGCGTGATTTTCGTGTTCATGCAATTAACATCGATTTAATGAAAGAAACATGAGTTTCGTTATAAAATGCTCCTATACACTTTGATAACATTTTTCAAGTACTTAGCTAATGGGTTAGGTACCTACTTAGGAAATAAATATCCACCGAAGGAAATTTAACGCAAGGAAAACATATTATGACGAAAGTGAATATATTACCTGCCTACCTAATATTCACTTTCATCTTATGTGTTCCTTTCGTTAAATATCGGTTACTACGATTTCTTATAACTAAGAAATAAAAAACAGTTGTATGTTTTCATTTATATAAAGGTCACCTACTACTTAATTTTATTATTATACCTACTATTTAATATGTTGGTAGCTCAATTAATTAAAAAGCTAGTTTAATTTAAAAAAAAGCTTTAAATACCAGTATTGCCAGGCATTACTATTTAGGAGTTTCCTAAATTTGAGAAAATTGTAAGGCAATTGCTAGAGATAGAATTTTTGTATTTAAACATCTTTGTGTATAAATTTGCTTAGTGCAGCATTTAAAAATATTTAAGTTAAAAAGTAGGTTTAGTTTAATAACGTACCTATTATAATAGTTAGGTACAAGTAAAAAGGTTGTTCGGCTATTACAATATTGCAGTTTGATGTAATTCAATGTAACTTCTTATCTATGTTCGGATAAATTTATGATGTCTCAAATCTTGCTTAAATCTGTAAAACATTTTCTTTTTCTCATATTATCATATATCAAGTATAATTACTTCCAAAATCCTTCACTCATAAAAAATAGACCAGATAAATTTTAATAAATTTTCCATGCTTTCTTTCATGACTTCTTATGTACTTATACAGTAATACCTCGACTTAGGGACTAATCTCACTTATTCAGCTCAATTCATCTTATGTCCATAGAAAACGCCAGTTTTGTAGGGGACGCGTACGCACGCGTTCAGCTGAACAGATGCGTACGCATCCCGTACAAAACGTTTTCGTTTTCGGCGTTTTCTATGGACATAAGCTGAATTGAGCTGAATAAGTGTAATTAGTCCCTTACGCTACCCCGGTTTACGCGAATTCGGAAATACTCGATTTTTATTTTTGATCACCACGGCGTGTTCGGTTTACTGAAAGTTAAACTGCTAACTGCTTACCTAACCTAACGTGAAACGAAAAATACTTTGGAGTGTAAACTAAATATTATCATTATAACCTTAAGAGGACTTTGAATTTAAAATAAAAAAAGGAATTAGCAAAGATATTTGATGGAACTAAATAATAAGTGAAAATCTTTCTATTTTAATTCAGACGTCACGGTATTATCACTTAGATAGAAACCATGTTAGAATTATGGTGTGATAATGTAAAGATAATTTATAATTTAACGTATTATTAAACATGTTTCTTCTGATCTATTGTTTTTTTTAGACTCTGGCCCCGATTACACAAACATTATATGTATTTATAGGGAAAGTTGAACCCCGACTTACGCGAATTCGACTTACACGGCTATCCCGTGGTCCCACCTATCGCGTAAGTCCGGGGTATTACTGTAATTGAATAACACTAACACTAACTAAAATTATTATTGAATTGATCACGGGAAAAGTAGTGTTTACATAGGATATATAGGAAGTTTTATAGTTTCCTTATACGAATAGTTTCCTTATCAATGTAATCCATATCACAATGTTTAGTGTTTATTTTAATCTTTGTCACAATTTCTTGTGTTGTATAGTTTTACAACGCATCTAATAATAATCGCTTTCGTCTCCTGTTAATCTGACTTTATATTGTTTTAATGAATTGACTACAGCAATTTTCAAATCAGTCAGTCAAACATAATAATCTGACAATCATTTATAAAGATATAAGGAGAAATTTACTCTTAACTGGCCACTCTGATCTTTAGTGTCAGTGTCACCTGTTTAATGTCAATGTCTTAATAATCAGTCGAATCAAAATTAAGGAAATTATTTTGGAACTAAAAACACAGAATAATAATTGTAAAAGACTAGTACTAAGTATCAAATTGTTTAAAACACAAGAAAACCAATGGATTTACCATTTGAGGTATGTATATCTTTTCAATAACAACATGGTTTTAAAAAAAACTACTAAATAAAGATTTTCTTTGTCCGCACTTCCTATCAGTTTTTTCACGTGATTATTGATAAAGTTGTCATTTTGTATATGTTGATAATACGGACAAAGGCTTCCTTACTAAACATCATTCATATTTTTCGGCCATCAATCAGTTTTCCAAATTTTCTTTTTTTAACAAGAACTTCCTTAACATTAGTCATCTTTTCCATTTATATTGGATGTCGGTGTTTATGCAATTACAATGCCTTTGAATAGTTATAAACATAAATTTCAACATTGAAATTAACTGTCCTATTATTATGTCATAATCTTTATAAGTAGATAATTTATTATTAATAACTAAACTTTATTAGAGAATTTATAAATGTTGTTAATTGTCATTAAATTATTTAAACATTCTGAATTCATGTTCTTAAAATTATTATTTTCCATGCAAATCAATGGTATGAGATAGCAAATATTTATTAACATGTGTGTAAATATATATTAAAGATAAAACTTGTTTTTATGAGGAAAAAGCTAAGAAAAATCATTTCAAGGATACTCTCTTCTTAGTTTAAATATTTTTAGCTTGCCCACTGACCTTTCACAGCGCACAAGTGAAAGTAGTGAAGCTTTAGTTTACACTTTAGTCTTTTAAAAATAATAGCTGTGTTGTAAATTGTTACATTATATGTTATATTTTATTTTAATTTCTAGTTTCCTATGCACTGTTTCACCTGCATACCTCCCATTTCCATGAGGACTTCATAAAGCCTATATCTTTTCTCAATAAATAGAATATGTAACACTGAAATATTTTTTCTAATCTGACAGTAGTTCCTGAAAATGGCATGTTCAAGCAAAAAAACATACTCATCAGCTTAATTTGTTAGTAAAGATACCATTTAACTGTTTTTTTATAAATTTTTGTTTTGCTTAAGGCATACAACTGGTTATTGTTGTTTGATAATGATTTTATATTTATATTTCAGGTGTTAGTTTATCTATTTAAATATCTTCCAAGATCAGATAGAAAAGCAGCCAGTGAAACTTGCCGCTCATGGTATGTAGCTGCAAACGATCACTGCTTCTTGAAAAATAAAGTAGTCATACTTTTTAAAACAATCTTGAATGATGAATTCTCACCACTACAGATATTTGAAAATTCACCAATAACATATGCCAATTATCTTTTTAATGATGTTGAAATATCTAGCAAACAAAATGAATTTTGGTATAAAATGGGAGAACACATCAGGTGTTTGACATTCAGAAACTGTGATATATGTGAAAAAGTATTTGTATATATCTTACAAAAATGTACAAATCTAGAGACGCTGAATATACAGAGTTGCAAAGAATTATTTATGTCAGGCCGTTTGCTGGAAGGGAAAACTGAAGGTTTATTAACTGAAAACCTTGAAAATCTCAAATCTTTAAGCTTATCTGGAAATCAATATTTGACTGATGCCTTATTTAATAGATTTGCATCAGCCGCACCTGCCTTAGAAGAACTCAATTTATCAGGATGCTCTCTGCAGTTTCACCTTGGCCTAGTCAAAAAATTTTACCCTCCCGCTATTGACATTTACCAAAATCCATCCGAGAGTGTTCTCACATTTTATTTTATACTTCAATTAATAACTGCAAGAGCTACTAACATTAAGCATTTGCATTTTTCATACACTTTGATTGATGGGGCAGCACTCAAAACACTATCTGAAGTCAAGGATTTGAATTTAACATCTCTAGAGGTACATTCCTGTGACCAACTTACCAACACAGGTATATTGGCTCTGAGCACTCATCAAACCTCTCTAAAAGAGCTTGACTTAGGTATGTGTACTCGTGTGACAGATCTATCTCTTGTACATATTTGCAATAATCTAGTCAATTTAGAATACCTCAATATACAAAGATGTCGAGCTGTTACTGATGTAGGCATAGCTAACTTACATAAATTAAAGAACTTGAAACGTTTGAACATCTCACAATGTGAATTGGTAACAAAAGATGGTCTTGGTAAAGGAATTTGCTCTGAAAAGAACAATATATTGGAAGAATTAGATATTAATTCGCTAAATTTAGATCAAACAGGCCTTATAATGATTTCTGAAAGACTTCCTAAGCTGCACACATTGAATTTGAGCTACTGTTTCAATGCTGTAACTGATACGTCAATACAAGTAATTTTTCAAAATCAGCTGCTACTACAGACTCTTTATTTGAGCCACTGTGATAAGGTATCCGATGCTGGATTAACTGGTATGGGTAAAGTGGCATCAGAAGGTGATAATGATGGCCCTATTATGTCTAATGTCAATGATAACCAATTGCCTCCGAAAATCCATTTAGGATCTAGGGCTGAAGAGGAAATAGTTCGAGATGCTCGACGAAAGCGAGACGTCCTGTTAATGTGTGAGAAACTTACAATGGATTCATATTCAGGATATTCGTTGGCGCATTTAAAACGGCTTAAAGAATTAGATATTAGCGGATGCAACAGAATAACAGATGTCAGCTTGACTTATGCATTTAACTTTAAGGAACTGGTAAATTTGAACCTTAGCAGATGTCAACAAATTACGCAAGAAGGAATAGAGTATTTAGTTAAGAATTGCCCGAGTATTGAATATATTAATCTCACAGATTGCTACAATTTGAAGGATGATGCTGTAAAAGAAATTGTTCAAGGGTTACGTAGATTGAAAAACCTTGAATTAAGGGTAAGTAACTGAGCATGTTTTGAACCTTATTTTATACTAGCTGCGCCCTGCGGTTTTACCCGCTTTACTCTGCTCCAGTGGTTCGGAGCGTGATGCTTTGTAGCCTATAATTTAAACCAGCGTATAACCTATCCCGGTGCAAAATTTCAGTCAATTCCGTTCAGTAGTTTTGGCGTGAAAGAGTAACAAACATCCATCCATCCATCCATCCATACTTACAAACTTTCGCGTTTATAATATTAGTAGGATATTTAGCAGACTTAAGACTTATATCTAAAACTTTAAAACCTCCACATTAAAAAAATACCCATAGTTTTATATTTATTTTTAAACAGTAGTAAAAAGACGTGTTATTTTCCATTACAGGGTTGTAACCAACTAACTGACAAAACTTTGGAAGCTGTCCAAGCGCACTGCGAAAGACTACAATTTTTAGACGTGCAAGGATGCCGCCACATGACCCCGGAACTCGCCTGCACCATTGGCACTTTATCGACCTTACATACTGTGTTAATGACTAAGCCAGGACCTTATATTACTGAGGGCGAAAAGAACAGAAAGCCAGCACTGGCCTTTTTACCGGCGCTAATGAAAAAGTTACGATTACATTAGTAAATTGAGCTAGTCTGGAAAATACATATCAAAAATCGTCTTGCTTTGAACAATTTGTAAAGGTTTATAAAATAAGTATTTACACTTTCTCTAAAAAATTGTGTTCTTCGTTATCTTAACAGTTTGTTTAAAGATAAAAGAGGACCCTTTATATATGAGAAACGTGTTTATAATTTTCTGCTCTTTTTCTTTAAGGCTATCAAGACAATTAATTTATATAAAATATGTATCTTTACCTTACCTTAACTGTCCGTGGAAGGCGATGGAACTGTCGAGGCATTTTTTGTCTGTAATCAAATTAATATTATATAATATTAGCAAGCCTTATACTGTAAGAAAATATGATATATTTCGCAACTCTAATTTCCTTCTTCAACGGTTGTCGAACTTTATGTTCCTAGATTTTAAGTTGAGCCTTGCTATATAGCATTTACAAATTTAACTTAGGTAGATACATTAACACCCCTACTTATATACATAGTAACCACTGTTAATTAGTTGTACAATCAAAATAAGAGATAGGTTTACACATTGTAAAACTAATTTTAACGGGCGAACTCTTCACCCATAAAGAATTACCGGCTATCGTACTAACATGAACATATTTACTACAACAGCACCGTCGGTATCGATCGTCGGTATGATACCGACGGTGTAAACCTATCTATTTTGTTGACTGTACCTACAAGAAATACTACGTTTCCTAATTAAAAGTGAATCTAGTAATTTACAACACAGAAGCTTAACTACCGCCGCCGCGCGCCGTGTCAATGATATGGCGTGAAGGATCCCAAAAGTGCTAAATAACAAGTTTTCGTTTCGATTTTGCATAAGGGATATAATAAACGAAGCGGGAATGCGAATGTGTAGTGTTATTTTATGCTACTTTAACGGCATTCACACCGCAAAAGTATTAATTATAGAAACGGCTTTTTATTGAATGTTGTCAAGGTGAAGGACTTATCTTTATCGACTATCACTCAAGTATCAACGTACCTATTGTCTTTAATCTTCATTATAAATACTTACATTATCCATCGTGCTAATCTTTTTATGTATAATATTTAATATTAAATGCAACTGTTATAATTAGAACACAAATGTTGGCAATTCACCAAACATTTGTACTTAACTAAATTAAAAAGGGGCAAAACTACGAGATTAAAATGTTCGATAAATCAACAAAAATCAATTTCAGTATTTTTACATTTGATAGGTATATGATCAGCGCCTCTGGAGGCAGGTTTAAAACCATTAAATTTAATTCTAGTTTATAGTAAGTACTATAAATTGTAAAATGTATAAATCTTTAATCTTTAGTACTCAGCGTGTACTTTGCATGTAAATAATATTTTAAATATTCAAATTTATTAAGTTAATACGGGAAATGTATTACAATAACCCTACTGTAATTAAGACATTTTTATCGAAGTCATAGTCATATCGTTACGTAACTAACCTCCAGGTTAAGTAGTCTCAATTACATAAATATAGGTTTAATCTTTGCTTTGAAGATCAATATTATAATGGTTTTGTGGATTCTTTTGGGTTGCTTCCGATTAGACATTATAAGTGTATTTATTGTACTTTTACACATTTTATTTATACTTATACACTTCCTCGTTAAGAACAAATCCATGTGTAAAATGCACAGATTTTATACTAAAACCTATATAATATGTGAAATAAAGATACAGAGAAGTGCTTAAAGTCATTAGAAGAACCTCTGAATAATTACTTAGATACGGTGAAAATTGTTTTTAACTTTCATTCTATGTACCTATTTGATTACGATTAACTAACATTACTCTCATCGGTAAATCAATTAAATTAAATTAATGTGTATATAATTATAGTCTAGGTGTTCCTTATGCGGAATTTTAGCCACTGTGATAACAATAATAAATCATTATAATTATTAATATATTATTGTATAAAAGTACAAATTATTTGAACATCATTTATTAAAATGAACATTATAACATATATTTTCGTATTTTTATTAATACCTTGTAGACTATAATCTATGTTTAAAACCTTTCAAACAATTAAAAAATCGTATTTTTTTTTTACGGTTGCTACTCAAAGTAATCTTGTTAGTAAAATCGATCTGTATACCTACTTATTATAGTATTTTCTTCAAACATTACACATTTACACGAAAGAAAGCTTCCATTCGTTCGGGTTAGGTACTGTATAGGGAGTCACAGATTGAATGAAACTAACATCATTAGGGATTTGCGAGTATTGTTTGATGAGAAAATTACGTTTGTGCCGCACATCGAGCATATTATAAAAAAGCATCAAAGATGCTAGGAATAGTTATTCGAAACACGAAAGAATTTTTCGGCGCCGCCTAACAGCAAATCAATGACATAAACATTCGAAAACCTCCACTCCCCACCAGGAAATATAAAGAAAGGGGCGCCATATCTTTATATCTGGCGCCCTGGGCAGTCGCCCAATCCGCTCTACCCTAACGCCGCCTCTGGTAGTGATTTAGAATATTGTAGTGTCGTATAAAGACCACATTATGCCGCACATACCCTTCGCTTAGAACACGTCCAAAAAAGATTTTTGTGGCACCTAGCGTTCTCCCAAGGGAAAGCAAAACAACTTCCTTCATACAACTCCCGTCTACAATACTTTAAAACGCACTCACTTTCTTCAAGAAGACTTGTTATAGACGCTCTTTTCTAATACAAGCTGCTCAGAAACCAAATTGACTGTCCTAGAATTTTGAGCCTTATAAAATTCCGTGCACCATCGAGATACCCCGGTAACACGATAACACCACTTTGCCCGCCGTTGCCTAGAACCGTCCTCGGCGCACACTCACCTATCCCAATGTTTTGCCAATTGCTTAATAACTGCAGTGACTTGGTCGATATTCACCACGACAATATAAGAAAATTTTATAAAACTATCCTAAGCCATTTCTCAAACTTGACATAGTTTAATATAGGTAATATAATATATTACACCTCCTCAAAATGACAATTTCAATTTTTGTATATTATAATTGTGATAGTGTAAGTAATTATTGGTTAACTGAATAAATAAATAAAACCTGTGTTAGGAAAAGCCCTTCGTAAAATCTAGATAATCCTGTATAGTAAGCATTTTTGTAAGGCTCTAAAGCTAATAGGGATGACGTCAAAAACATACTATTTTGTCCGTCAGAATACCAAAAAATAAAAGACTGTGTTTCCACTTATTTGAAACAGGTAACAGCTGATTACTAGCACAATTGGCAGGCAGGTTGGCGACCGCATTATAATGTATAATAAATAAAAGAAAAGCTGCCTTTTGTTACCCGATATGCGATTATCATGTAGATATTATGATGCTATCTAATGAAGATAAACATTTCTGCCCACTTTTTGGTGTAGGCATGATTATAATTTCAGATTTTCATAATAATTAAAGATAACACGACATTAATATAGTCTCTTGTTGTTTCTCTTGTCCTTCTTTCAGACGGACATTCATGTAGTTAGCCAAGAGGCTTTTGCTACTTCTCTGGGCATACAGGCGAGCAGAGCTCCAACCTTTTAATCGGTTTATTGACTACAAACTAAGCAACCTGCGCAAGGGGGCGCCCCCTATGGGATTAGGACCTGGGCTCAGGAGGGCTGACGTAAGGATCCTTAATAAACGATTAATAGAGTTGAGTCTCCAAAGGTGTAATAATACGAAATAAAACAAGGAAAAAATAAATTTCAATATTTTATTACATTGAATTTAAAAATAACTTATATTAACATGTAATATAGTATTCTTACTTAGATGGTATCCTAATCTTACCAAACTTTGTTCATAAACATTTCAGCGTTATAAATGTTATATTACAATGACTCTATGCAATCATTATGTAAAATAAGTTCAACTATGTATAATGGTTGTATAGAAATATTAGTATATAAGTATATTAGAATTATTTTGTAAATATAATGTGACTACATCACGGCGTTGCTATATTATGAGCTTGTATTCAGACTTTAGTTACAGTGACCGAATAAAAATGTATTTCTTTCAGACAAACTTTTTACTACAGATAAAATATGCATATTGTAAATTAAGCAGTTAAAAATAGTTTATTGACTTATATAACAAAACGCACACTCTGCCAGCGCTACATGACGGAAAATGCACTTTAATAATACTTTAAAATTTCCCTTAGACTGTAATGTGTCCAAAAATGTAACTTTAGGTTAATTTCAAAATTAAATAAATATTTTTTGTGTGTTCACAATCATATACCTAAAATTTATATATACAATCTATTAACAGAAACAAACTTTTTACACATTATACATAAAGTGAACAAACAATTTTCTAAGTTTCCCTGTGATAATAATTAAAAGCAGTCACACTGCCAATTGAAATAATTTACAATATCATACACCACCTTGCACCATAACAAACATACCTACTCCTTATCCGAATAAAAGTTCTACTTAGCTATATTATAATGTTTTTTACAGTTAAAAAGAATAGATTATCCCATGGCCGTAGTAATAAAGCTATCTAAACTTAGTTAACATACGCCTATATTATGTTAAATTTAGAGCAGCTTAATATTACTTAGATCACTAAGGCTTAACTATCTTTAAAAACTAACTAGAATTTCCTTTGCAAATAATAAGTCTACATATTTGATCTATCTACCATAAGATAAATATTAACTTAACTGCACTTTCGCAGTATATGGATTAATATTATTAAATTGCGAATTGATGGATCTTGAAAATTAATTTTATGTTGCAAGGTAGGATGGTAACACTACAAAGACCGTATGCTCTAATCCAAACTCTCAAATGATACCAATTATATTGGTATCTACTTCAGGAAGAAGATGATAATATAATTGCCATGCGACCATTTTTCAAACTCGGCAAACCCTATGCCATATTTTCATAGGCGCTATCAAAATAATTTATAAAATAAAGAATAAAAAATGAAATTGCGAAATTCACAGCAACATTTTCAGACATCACTATTTAAGAAAATAAAATTATATTTTTAAATATGTAAATAAATAATTTCAAATGAGCAAGACCGTTACTTTATTATGTTAGTTTAAAAATAATGTTTTTTTTTGTAAAAGGTTTGGAATTAATTTTGTTAATTTAATCACTGTAACTATTAATCTTTTATAAGGCACCAAAGCAATATGCTGTAACACATTACTATTTTCGTACTATGTATATATTTAATTTATCATTGCTGATAAATGATAATCCTTATTTAAAAACATTACCAATAAATTAATTTTAATATATTTTCATTCTATTTTACTATCTCAGTTCGTTTAAAAATAACTAGATTTTTATTACCAAAAAAAAACGTTTAAAAATAAAATTACTTTATATTATTCTAATGTGAAAATATGCCAATGGAGATATATTAAAATTATTTTCTTTGGTATTGCCTAAAATGAGGACATTATCTTATCGTATATTCCGAGTGCAATCTTAGTCAGTTCTCGATAACTCAGTCGTCTATTATATCTACTACACTTTACATGCCTACTAGAAAAAATAACACCGTATGTCGAGTGAAACTAATATTGATCGTTCCTTAACGTGACTTCCAATCACGAATATATAATTAAGTGAATGTACTGAAATTTACCCGATATGATATAGTTTCTGTAGATTGACATATAAAGAAGATTATTCAAGTGTCATAAAATTATAAAAAATATGCAGAAAAAACTCTTAGTACAATACAAATTCTATCAGTTTTGTATGAATATGAATAATAAATCGACGCAGACTTAAAATTATATTTTTGGTTGAATTCTGAATTTTCAATACACTTTTAAACTAATTTACTATAATATTATTTTTAATCAGCCTTTATGAACTGAAAAAAGGCATAAAACAAACTAACCAACTAAAACAAACCGTTAGAAGCCACACTCTCTATACAAATAATAGACTACACTAATCAGTTTTAAAGTCAGTTCACACGCGAAGGAAAGTGTAACAATACAATTTCACTTGCGTGTCGATCGTTTCCTTTTGTGACGTCGTGTTTTAGGCTTTCCTCATGGTTTCAATACGAACGAAGGTGAACGCGTCTGCACCAGCGGGGTGTTGAGCGTAGAGCTACTTGGCTCGGGCGACAATGCCTCCTGAGAATTGTCGCACTCCAGATCTGGCATGTTTATATCCTCAAAGTCTGGAATATTCCCTGTATACGAGATTAGCTGATTCCCTTCAACTGAAAGTTGCCCAAAAACATATAATTAATATTATTTCTTTCTTAATATTTTCCGTATAATTTCCAATAGCTAATGTTATTCTAACTTAAATTAAATATGTATTCTTAAAATAAAGTTATAATAGTAACATAAAATTAAACAACATTAAACAAAATTGATCATGCTACTATTTTAAAAGCATTTGCATACTAGTAAATATAGATATAATTAATTAATTAACTACAATAGGCATATACTACGCGTGAGAGCTATATCCTACCTACATCTTAAAATAACGTTTTCATATTCAACCCACTCCCAAACTTCATAAAAGAGGTAAGAAAAGGTAATCTATAAAATGCAGCATTCTGAGTAGGTTTTAGTAATAAATACAGTTAACAAAAAAATAAACATTTGTTTTCCGCGATATTTTTGCTATAATATATGCTTTCAAAAATTTACAAACTTGTTGATGTTGCAAACTAAAGCATTATAACAGTGTAAAATAAAAAGCTTCACAACAAGACAGTGTAACTAGACTATCACGTCCAGTATCAAATGTCTACTGCTAGCTCATGCTAAAATTCACAAAACTGTGTTCTACGGGTTGTATGGAATACCATAAAAATTAATACCATTGTCCTCAGCAAACAGCTGTTGAACTCGATTGTTGTCACTGCTTACATTTGAAATCTCACCTTTCTGCTTCTTTGCTTTAATTAACAATAGTTTACAATTATAGTTAACATTTATAGAAACTACTCTCTTAACTTAATAAAATGATAGTCCATTTTACAATAAAAATATATTCGCAGAAGAACACTTCTTTAAAAATGTCGCGCCAAAAGTGATTCGTAACACTCTGACAATAACAAATTTATCACCCTGGATTTCTTTCTCTATTATATTATATTTGGTATAAAATATGTGTACATAAATACATTTCGTATAAATACTCATATATGGTCAATCGGCTAGTGGATTATTTGTACGCCATACGTTATTACGCCAATTTATAGATTTTAATAGACGTTTCACACCAACATTATTTATTTACGTGCGAACCAACATATTTAGGTCTATAAAACACAATGCTTGCATTGCATTTAATAATTATGCCACTTAATTTTATGTTGCCATTGATTTCCGCGCAAATATGTCATTATAAAATGCTCCAGTGTAATTCTGCTAACAAGATAATTGCGTTAATTTAATTAATAGTATCTTATAAGAAAAGCAATTCTCAAATAAAGTTCAAATAAACGCCATTATTTCAAACACAGAACTACCACGAAGAAATATAGGTAACATATTCGAGTAAATCACAGCCACAAAATGTTACTATGGCCAATACGCATTACGTATTTTTTGCACTATATAACTCTGCACATATGCACTTTTGTATGTTAAAGGGTTTGTGTGACTTAGGCCACTTTTGTTGCGACATCAATCTACCTATCCGTATCACAGACCGGGACCACCACGACTAATTAACCCTTTACCAAAACAATCCAACATCATGTGGTGGAGGTGCGGTCGGCATTGTAAAAAATCTTGAATGACGATGTAACCACAGGCTACTTTGCTGGCGAGGCCCCGTTGTTACCGATCAGCCAATCAAAATCAATCATCGGATACTGTTTGGTTGTATCTACAATTAACATAAATTTGTAATATAACTATGAAAACATATGCAGATATGTACTGGCCTTTTTTATTGCAATGTGTGTAGGTAAGTCGAGCAAGAGCTTGTTTGAATTATACTGACATTTGTATTATTTTGGAATGCGAAGACGTGTAACTGTATGATATACGACAACACAAATAATAATAGGTTATAAATTTTAAAAGGCTTGGGTACCAACAATTTAATTTTTCAATTTTTCTCAATTGAGTATATAAAATGTTTCTTATTATTAAAATTAACGTATGCTATGCAGTATTTTTCTTAGATAACGTTAGTAAATATAAGTTTGTTTATAACGCAAAGACAGGAAAAATATACCTACAACTAAAGTTAAAAACCAAAAATAATGGGTAAATTTACTCATACCATCGAAATACTTCATTATTGTTCAATTTGTGTACACTTAAATGAATTACGGTAAAAAACGCCCTCAGCATGACCTTCTTACATAAAAATTGTGTGTGGAAGTGTTGTCGTATCTCATACTACACATAATCTGGATGCAGTTAGTATGTTGCAATCGGAAACAATTTCAAGCTCATTTTAGTAAGTATGCAGGTGTCGTCATAAGCCAACCGATCACCTTAGAGGTCTTCTACTCTAAATTGTCCCCTCCACAGTTTTCATGATACATTCAATACCACGAATATGGAGGCGTTAAGTGTTAGTTCACCATTACAGACCTCCAGTATTTCGAATAAAACACTATACATATGAGTTAATGTCAAACTAGCAGTCTTGTGATTGTCACAGCAACATATATAAATAATATTAAATAATGATATAAAAAGCTTTGGAATACAACTTACCATTGTTAGCGGTTTTCGTCCTATCCTCCATCGATGTGTTATAAGGAAGGCCATAGAATGGATCATCGGACCCAAATAGCTGTAATAGCAAAAATAATAAACAATAATTAATATTATCTACATAAACAAATTACCTCTATTCATACTGAGAAAGTAGTTAAAGAATCAATTAATTTAAATATACTTTTACATATAGAGCTGTTTAAAATACAAAGCAACAAATGTTTAAATTTTAATATGAGAACTATAATCGCAGAAAAGGGGATTGCACTTGAATATGTCACAAAGAAGAGTTTAATAGGACAGTCTTGCTGCCGATTAAAAAACGTGTAACAAAAATAGCTAAATGTGTTATATTTAAAAACTCGATTCTAAACTACTAAAACGACTATACGAAATGCATTTATAATGAAACATTTAATTTTATCCGATAAATGTTTCATTATAACTAATATAAGATATTATATTTTTTGCGTGTACTACGGTATGTTGACCTACTCATTGCATAGTCTCATGGCTAATTTGGGTTTATTAAGTATTAAACTCTATTTATGTTACACGTGAGACATTGTATATAACTATTACATAATTATTTGATGTAGGCTGACAGGAAGGTATAGCGAGAGACATCGAAGGTTTAAGTCTTGGATCAGCATTCTATGGACAATACAGAAATAACTTAATGCATTTTATCATTTACCTATTCAACATTACACAACCAAATAGAGAAAAACTTAAAAAATACTAGTGAAGAAATTCTAAAACAAAACAGTCCAAATGTAATCAAAACAATAATCATAATAAATTATAATGATACTTGAGGGTTTCTATGTGAACATGTCTATATTACGGAGAATTGTTTGTATGTGTGCGTGAGAACGGCAAGTGCCGCCGCACAAGGTTCTACACGCGGTGACTACACGTTGACCGCAACGTGACTTAGTCGGCGCTACCAACCTAACAATAATATACATCAATGTTTACAGTGCTGCAAATAAACAGCTCTACGTATGTGTGCGAGATACTAAGGGACGCGTTCATAGCGGACAGTGTTTGCCATATAAGAAATTTTAATAAAGTTTGGTTTTTGGTTTATGCGTTATTATTGAATTTTTGTTATAAAAAATATTTTTTATGTTATACTTTAAACATTTTTACAACATACCCCCAATAAGGTGTTGGTGTCAAATGCGTAAGAATCACTACGGAGCAGCTCTCGTAAAGATTCAAGGTCTGTCTGCATTGCATCAAGGTGGTCATCTATATCATCACTGAAAAAAAAAATTTGAGTCACTAGTCTGGCACAGCTGTCAAATGTAACTGGAAGGAATTTTCCTCTCAAAATCGAGCCCCTCCACCCCTTATGTACACTGAAATAGAATGATGTAACAATCCTTCCGACCGATCTGCGAAGAACATATTACAGTGCATAAGTGTGTGCGCAAACACCAGTGCACTCTCTATTTAAATCCGGTGGGTCGGTTCTACCGACATGACCGGAGAGAGATCAGACGCCGGGGCAACAGATTTGTTGTCTGTTGCCCCGGCGTCTGATGCTCTCCGAGGTACGGCTTCGGGTGAAACACCTCCAACTTCCAAATTGGGCTAGTACTTAGATTTTTTTTCAAATAGAAAATTTCTAGGACAACTATTTTTTGCCCAACCCGGGGATCGTACCCGGGACCCCGCTAATTACAGTCGAACATATTACCGCTAGACCGAGGTTGCAGTTGCCTGAAATAGAATAGCAGTTAAAAAGTAGAATATCTCTTAAAAAAAAATTCGCATAATATCAAATGCACTTATTAGTTACCTCTCCTAAGCCAATTTCTTTTTAACTGCCTTGCACACTGAGCTGACATAGTTATTATTATTAAAACAGTAGAGACTTCTTTTTTCAGAAGTTTCATTTTACATAAACAATGGCGTATAACAAATTTTAGTAATCAAGCATTTTGATTCTGATATGAATGATGGTCTTATATAGATACTTATCGAATTTAATTCTGAAGAAAATATTTGGATTTGAATATGAGGTCAGGAATAGCTCCAATAAATATTTATAGTAGGCCACTTTGTTATCATTCTTATACAGAATAATTATCATATATAACACATACTTGTTTGAATTTGTTCCATAAAGAGAAGAATATTCCTCTCGGTTTTTGCTGATGTTATCTCTCCTATTCCTGAATATTAAAATTACACATTTGAAAAAAAAGTTCACTGCTTTAAAGCCGTGAACATACACAGAAATATTTTATATAAAAGGGGACTTTTTGTTTGACCTTGAGGGTATTATGGATGTATAAAACCAAGACTGCTACATTGTTTAGCAGTCTTAAATGGCAAAAGATTTGAATATTTTGAAAAAGTTGCTCATTAATTTTAAATATATTTAGGTGCTGTGACTGTGAAGTACAACCACATTGATAAATAAAAATTTGTAAGAACATACATACATGAAAATGTTAACTTAATATCTGAGGTGAAATTTCATTGCACTATATTCAGTGCTAAATAATATTGTATATTATGTATAACATCTTTGACTTTCACTACTAAACCTCAACAGCAAGGAAGACAAGCATTTATATCATACCTATTCTGGAACCTGTTAATATTACAGTTGTTGTTGACTGTAGCCAATGTCATATTACTCCAATCAAAGTCATCCTGAAGTTCGGTCTTGATATCAGCCAAATTTATATTGTTGTCAGCACTCTTATTGCCCTTTTTAGACTTTTTACTGGCTTTTGAAGCTTCTATTGGTTTCTCCACTTTAATATTAATGCCACCCAGCATTTTGTCCTTTGAAGATACTTGGAGTGATTCATCTACTAGTTCTCTCAATGCATTTTGCATATTTATTTCATCTTTTCCAAGCCCAGCATCACTGACAGAATCATCACTAGCAAATATTTCAGCAGGCAGTTTCAAATCAGCAGAAGGGTTTAAGGAATTATATGAGCTGGGTGAAATAAGGCTTTTGTTTCTTGATGTTGGTGTAGTTTTACTAACATTTGGATGGCTTTTTTGTTTAGTTGCTATGTTTGTTGTTGGTGCACCAATCACTTCATTTATAACTTGTTCAAGTATAGGATTTTCTATAGATGTGGCTGGAATAGGTGAAGCAGCTGTGATAATTGGTAACCTCTCATTTGTTGTCTGCATTCCATTGCATTGCATAACTGGATATGCAACTCTATTCCCTCCTGAAAGTAAGGTTTTAAATTAAATAGAAGTTTCAGTAAAGTTTGAAATATGAGATACAATAGATAATTTAATATACCTGTTTCAGCATCATCACCATCTTCCATTGTGACATGATAAATAGATGAAGATGGATCTGAAGGACTATGACTTGTAGAAGCATTTGATAATACAGGTATTTCAACAGTGATAAACTCCGAACCAGGCAAAGAATCAGAAGTACCCTCAGCATGTAACAAATCATCATGCGCCAACTCATGGATAGTTGGTCCATCTTCCTATGAAACAAAAAAATATGTATCTATTAGTAATTCTTGCGCATTCAATCCTTATATCAGACAAGAAATTCTTTATAAATCAAAGTTTTTATTCCAGGTTGGTTGGTTTAAGGACCCTCTGTACCTTGGAAAGCATGTTACTCCATTGGTCCTGATTAAAATTTAAAAGTATTTAAAACATAAAAGTATTTAATATTTATAAAAGTCACTTTCACAAGTTTATAAGATATGTCATAAGTTACACTAACCTGATTATCTTCATTTAAGTCCTCCATTGATGTATCTTTGTCTAACTTGACATTCTTTATTTTTCCTGGGTATGAGGAATCAGTACCTGAGTTATGGGCTGCACTATTTATCATTAACTGATAAGGTCTCTTTACTCCAACATTGTTGCTGCCCGAATTTGGTGGTCTAGTTGGTTGAACCAGTGACATCAAGAATTGAATCAACTGAAAGGTATATTTTCATGATTAGGATATAATAAAAAGTCTTCAATGAATGTATACTATATTACAATAAAGCTAGTATAAAATGTGACCATATTAATTTAGATACTCCTGAAACTATTTCACATTTCAAAACATTGTGATGTTAAAAAAATTACTAAAAATTAAAAAAAGTCCTGGTTGTCTATGAAAATGGGAACACCATGGGCATTATAGCGAATGGTATAAAAAGCTTTCAAGGTTTGTTGAAATGTATTAAGATTTTGTCATCACTAATTTATCTGGCTACTATAATCTTATTTCAAAGTGAATAAAGAAATAATTTTAAAACTTACATTATTTACAATTTGTTGTTGTTTTATATGTTTCTGCCTAAGAATGGCAACTTCCCTCCATAAAGCTTCATTCTCTTGTTTCATGGCACTGAATTTAGCATCCAGACTTTCTTGTTTTCCCTTCATTTGTTTGACATCAGTCAGTACTTTATTCATCAGTTCCGGTTTTAAAAGGACTTTCTCTCCGCTCTCACTACTGGTTACTATTGCTTTTGGATTAGCAATTTTTCTTTTAATATGCTCCAATAAATAGGCATGACCTTTCATAAAACAGGGATGGGAGAATTCAATTTCATCTTTTTCATAGCGTAGGCCACCATTTTCAACTGATGTTATTTTATGAAATCCATACATATTTAATTGCCTGATAAAACTTGCCATGTTGTTGTGTTTATAGTACAAAGGAAGCAGTTCTCTTGAGAAATCTGCTTGATTTTTTATAACAAATGTTTTTCCTCCCTGTAACATAGTTTATTGAGATGTTAAATTACTTAATATTTTGACCATGAATTGAATGTGTGTAAAGTCCCTGCAACACCGGGATTAATTTACCTAGTCTGGGAGTTGTCTAACAAAAATAAATGTAGGACTTCCTTATAAAATGGCCACACCTAAAATATGGTAATCAGCAATGACATTTCCAAATGCAAAATATTATATTCCTCGAATTTTTGGGAAAACTAATATCATCTTACATATAAGCCTCCAATATTTAGGTCATCATCATCATCATCAACAGCCCGTTTACGTCCACTGCTGAACATGGGCCTCCTCTTAACAGACCTTGGCAAGCCAGAATCGTAGAGGGATATTGCCATAATCACCACACTTGGGAGACGGATTGGTGATCGCAGTAAGATGTAAATCTTGAGCTAATAGATGCTGCTGCCCATCCATCAGCCATATGTCCCTTAGTCGCCTTTTACGACACCCATATGAAGACATGGGGTGGTCTATTCTAAACCGGAAACCACACGGTATATATTTAGGTCACAACATCATAATTTAAATTCATTCAATTTTATTGAGATTAAAATTAAAATTATTTATATCTTCTATTTATCAAACACTCAAATCTAGATCCTTAAAAAATAAATAATATCTAAAACCATTAAAGTACTTTACATTTTAACAGAACATTTCTAATAATTATCTAATTTTAGTAATTACCTGTTTAAATTGTAGGTGTAGTAAGTTATAAAATCAGAAAGAAGCCTAAATACTATTAATGTTTACTACCTATTAAATTATTTACAAATGTCAATATAAATATAAAAGCTTATCACATTACTTAGGTTCACATAGCATTATACTGTGAATACAAATATGTATATCCCCACTAAGTATATAGTAAAAGTGCAGATAAACATATGTTAGTGTATACCACAATTGCATAAGGATATAACATGTATATTCTTTCTCAATAAATATGTTAGACCTATAAGATTACACCAACTAGCAAGAGCATGGTATAAAACGTGACCTGTAAACTATTTATTTATCAAGTATCGGCAGTCTGTCAACTTACAACATTTTAAGGTTGTTTTCGTAATAACTTTCTATTGCGAAATCCTTTGATTACTACGCACTGGAATACCAAGTTGTAGAAAAGACCATATAGTTTTACAAACAAATTAGATAATAAATACATAAACACTTACAGGACTCCACGAAATCAGATGATTCGTCTCTGTATCATTCACCAGTTTCCATAGCTTTCCAAGGAAAGCGGGCACACTTGCCCCAATTTCTACCACTGAGCGCATTTTAAATTCTTTTCGCCAAACAATTCTAAGTAAAACTGCGTATTTGAATTCCTATTAAGGTAATTATTGTGAAATATCTTGTTATTACAGACAATACGATCCTCAACTCAAATCGCCATTTTAGTATTACACACACACTGTCAAAGAGTTGCTATACACACATACGTTGTAATGATATTCTCCTTGATGCACACATAGAAATCATACTTTTACACAAATTTAGAAATACCAACGTAATGTGAAATATTGCGTTCAAAACAGAAAAAGATAAATAGCAGCAATACATAGAAACTACAGATAATATTTTTTTCCGTAATAAATAAACTCATTGCGGAAAAATAATCAAGTTTTTTGATCATTTCCAAGACATAAACACAATTGTTATGACTTTGCAAAAATATCCGAAAGCAAACCTTACCCACCTTCTGAAAATTAAAAATCTCTGTAGGCTTTTTTTTACGAGTAAATGATAAAATTATTTACATACTGTCATCTCAAAACCAAATAAAACATTCCGAAACTATACATAATAAAAAAAGTGGGCTGGCCTCTACCCCTACCTCGGCCAACGAATAAGCTTGGCTATTCAGCGGGGTAATGTAGCCAGCGTTTTGGGCACCCTGCCTGCGGGTGGCGGCACGGACGTATTTTATTTATAAATTTAGGTTATTTTTCATTTTGTATATAGTCTTTAATTGTTTTAATTTTAAATGTATTTGATCACAAAATAGAATAAGTTCGAAGAAAAAAAATCAATACTAATGTATAAAGCTACAGAGTGTGTTTGTTTGCTTGAACGCACTAATCTCAGGAACTACTGGTCTGATTAGATAAGTTATTTCAGTGTTAGATAGACCATTTATCGAGGAAGGCTATATTAAATTATAGGGTTCCCATCAGAACTGGAGTTACGCGGGTGAAACCGCGTAAGCTAAACTCAATAAAATACAAGTTAAAACCCTCTCTCAGATCGCCGTCTGTGGGAACGTTGTGAAAAAGCTGACGGCGCCACCTGTATGAATTGCAAGGCTGCTTTTTTGGCTTGGGTACGCGCCAGCCCTTGGGTACCCTACGATTTAAAAATGCGCCTGGATGATTTCCGGACAAACCCCTATTGCATCAGGTGCCCACGAAACCATAGATTAAACTCCAAACTTATATTGCCTTCGCTTAGGTTATACCAAAAAATATGTCATACTAAGTGGTCAAAGATCTAGGACGTAATTAGGAAGCAGGGGTGTCACCGGATGTCATGCGGATGCAGTTTCCGGTGTCCCCAATATCAGCGTTTTATGAGCATCTAGGGCGTTTTAGTGATTAAACCCCCTCCTATGAGTAGCATACCATTGCATTAGAGAGAGGGTAGTCCAGAATATCACTCCCCCCGCTATTCCGCACTGGCAAAAAAAATATGGCGTTGGAAAAAATGGCTTTAAATTTCATGCAGTAGCAACAAATTTGAATAATAATAGAAATTGGGACGACTGTGCTTTAGTAATACGCTTTTTATTTCCTATCTACTTAAATGGAAAGCTTATTAAAGTAAAATAAAATTAACGCCTTCAACTATAAAAGTGCCATAAAATTTGGTAGGTAGCGTTGACCTTCAGTATGTACTCCACTATCACGTCTAGTAATAAGCTTATAACATTGTACCGTTTGTACACATACCACTGACCGTTCTAGTCAATCCTCATTCTATGAAATGGTCATTGTAAACGTCATAAACCGTAGATATGTAGGTACATGTAAACGTATTACATTTTCCCTGTAGAGCAGGGCAGTGAGGAGCACTCCATAGAGTGACGATTGTGGATAAGGTTCTCAGCAGTCAAAGTCAAGTTATTTTATTTCTAAAAATTCCAACCCTGATCTGTATATTTAGTGTTATAGCGAAATAATTTACGACAGAGATGGAGGTACGTAATAAACATTGCCGTAACAATTTCACGAAATCAAAAGTATGTTCCTAATCTTGATTAAATTTTCTTCAGATTGAGATTTTGAACGCCTCCGGTTCAAAACCTTTGGGAAAGATACAAGTAACTGGAAATTCTACAATAAAAAATGTAAAAGAGAAGATCCACCAGAATGTCAAGAAATCTCTCTATCCAGACCGGCAAGCTATCAAATTGGAGGCCAAAGGTAAAACGCTCAAAGATGAAGAGACAATCAGTTCCCTTAACCTTCAAGACAGCGCCAAAATATACGTTAAGGATTTAGGACCTCAAATATCTTGGAAAAATGTATTTTTGGCTGAATATGCTGGCCCATTATTTATTTATTTGTGGGTTTACCAAAGGCCCTGGATCCTGTATGGAACTCCGGCATCAGGACCTAGTCAAGTAGCCACGTAAGTGAAACTCTTAAATATTTGTCCAAAACTTTTACCAAAATAGTGCTTTTTATATTATTTTTATAAACATATTTTTTTATATGTATAAATACAAAAAAATGCAGCCAGGCATGGTTTTAATTAAAATAGGTTATTATAATAGTCAAACCTTGATTTGCCTCTGTAATAATTTATAAGTATCTATTAATAGGGCCAAGTATCAATATCTTGCACAACAAGTTTCAAGTAACATCATAAACAAATGAATGCTAGATTCCATAACCATTCATTAATTAAATAATGTTTAGTGAAAGCTAAATGAGCAAAGCCATTGCAATATTAGCAATGAATAATACATTGCTATATGAGCAATGAATATTATGCTTTGCACATCTGGAAATAAACCTTTGCATCACATAAGTGAAGTAGAACTGTATTTTTAGTAAAATATTATAGACAATTTATACATGAACTTCCTAAATTACTACAGAATGTCAGGCTGAAGTTGTTTTAGCCATAGTTAGGTACTAGTAAACATACAGTATATTATTATGAGTGTGGTAAAATAAGTAAATATTAACCCATTTTGTCAATATGTACTTGTGATATATTTACAGAGCTGGATATATGTATGCAAGACTGAAAAATTATGCTTTAATTATTATTTATCAATAATATAAATAATACAGTAAGTAATACTCTGCTTTACACAAGAGATGCATTCCAGGGAAAATCATGTAAAGCGAATTTGGGGTATATTTGGGTCTTGTAATAAAGTAACAAATTTAGAATCAAACTGCTTTTATTAGAAAATTGTTTAAATTTAACAGAAGAAATGACAATCAAACTGCTTGTTAAAAGAAATTTTAACATTTTGTACAACAAAAGTAATACATAATAAAGTGCTATTTTTTATTAAAATAACATTCTAATGTACTCTGAGTGGCTTTTTTCTTCCGATCCATCAAATTGCGCAAGTACATTACCAATCAGATATCATTTCAGTGACCAATAATCAGATATCATTTCAGTGGTGCACTCGCGTAAAGTGGGACAATTTAACGCGAAATTGTAAAAACCGCGTTATATGGGGTCGCGTAAAGCAGGGTATTACTGTTAGTTACTTTACGTTTACATCCACATAGAACATGGGTGGCCTCTTTAATAGACCTTGGCCAGCCAGGGTTGTTAAGGGATATTGCAGTAATGACTATGCTTGGCAGGAGGATTGCTGATTGCAGTAAGATGGGAGTAAATAATAATTTAAGCATACTTATACATCTAGTGATTTCTATGTAAAACCTCTTTTGTATTTCTTTTTAGTGTGGCAGCTGCATGCTGGTCTATCCACTATGGCAAACGGCTGCTCGAGACTCTGTTTGTACATCGCTTCTCACATGGCACAATGCCCCTGCGCAACTTGTACAGAAACTGTGCATACTACTGGCTGTTCACCTTGTATGTGGCATACCACATCAACCACCCTCTGTACACTGCACCCAGCAATACTTGCTACTATGTGGGCCTTGGAGGATTTATTGTGAGTATTTAGAATGAATAATTTTAATTTTCTTAAAAATGTTTTAAACACCTATTTAGTTACAAACTCTTTTTGAAAACTTGGAACAGTACATAAATTTAAAATTCATTGCTTCATTGTGCTTCATTGTTCTTATCTAAGTTGGAGCATGAGCTGACAAACTTTTAGCTTTTATAAAATAGTGGAGTTCTGGGAATCTCAATTTTCATACCATTTGAATTTCAAGTTTTTTTTTTTTTTTGATTATATATGAATTCAATTGAGTTTCTATTTAACAATGTGTGCATAATTATCAAGTTTATTATAAATTTAAATTAATTAAATTACATGCTTTTGACTTTGAATGTATAATACTATATTTTAAGAATCTCAACAACAGCTGTATCTAACCTTTCAATTCTGAGTTAAAGCATTCTTCAGAGGAGAAATAAAATATGACCGAGACACTCAAATAGGCAAAAATAATTAGTGAAAAATATGTGTATCCATTTAGCAAAAAACTAGTAACTTAGTTACATTCATAAGACTATTTCTATGAATTTTAAAGTTCTGAAAATACATGGTTTACTAAGTGTTTTATTAATTATCTTATATAGGATAACAATTAACTTGACAAAATCATGTTGATAAATAAAACACCTAATTTAGTAGCAGTCATAAAAATACATAGGACCTATGTATGATCTCTCTTGGCTGAGCTCCAAACGCCGCAGGGAGCACCCTCTTGTCCAAGTTTGTTGTTTTTAAGGTTCCTTACCAAATTGTAAAATAGGGACCCTATTACTAAGACATAAACCATGATAGCTAGACAGTGGAATTTTCACAGACGATGTATTTCTGTTGCGGAGTGTTGCGGCTGTAACAACATTTTTGTTACAACAGTACTGCAACAGAAATACTGTAGTAAATAATTATTTGAGGGCATTACAACGAACGTGTTTTTTTTGCCGTTTTATTTTCGATATAAATTAATAACGGCACTAGGTAGACGTTTGAAATATTTACGGAAAATCAAGTGGTGTACATTGAAAATATATAATTAAATTAAAATAAAATAAAAATATTTAAAGGGGGCGAGATAATGGTGCGATAGTCCGACTCGCACTTGGTTTTTTATTAAACCATGTAAAGCTGGAGCAGTAGACAACATTAATTTATATAATTGAAAAGTTATCCATTACATTTATTAAACATTAAAATAAAATTCACCAGAAGGTTGTAAATTATGATTGGTTACTGAACTTGATTATGGTACTTACAATAAATAAATGTTTAGTAAACATAACCAATTTAGTATTATTTAGGTGAATGTAGAACAAAGTTACGAATAACTTCTAACTGCTCATATATTTTGGCCTACCTCATTGTTTATACAGCACCTCTAACCTTGGGAAGTTACAAAGTCCATTTAACAGCGGCCAATGGTGATAATGAATGCATTTTTTTTGTAAACGTGTGTTTTTATTTAACTAAAATATTACCGTATTAATTCCAAATATTTTTTCTGTTAAAGTTTTAATGCATAATAACTCGCATTATATTTTCTAACCGTAAAATGATTGAGATATGACATTTATATCAATTATAACTACATGTTTAACCTCCGCCACGGAGTGGTATAAGTCTTGCTTTAAGCCTTGTAGGTCGTGGTTTCTATCACCACGTCGGACAAGAAATCTTTGTAAATTCTAAGAATCTTCCCGGGTCTGGTTGGTTGAGGGTCTACCCTCAGTGCGTCGGAAAGCACGTAAAGCCCCGATTGCTATAACATAATGTATCTATTACGAGCGTTTACTTTGGAACAAGCTTTGGATTCTGTGGTCATCAAGCAGCTTACAAAGCGCCTATGGCAAAACCCTTCCTCGGGAAAAGGCCCATGTTGAGCAGTGGATGCTGTATGGGCTGATGATTATGATGATAATGTTTTTTACCACATTAATCTGGTTTTGATATGTTTTATCGCATTAAAGTTTTGCTTTGTCAAATTCACCTTAATATGAATGTATCTTTACCTTACAACGCAATAACGACAATATCGATTAAATTCCTAAAATGCTTAACAATAGCATAACGTTTCCGAAAAAAAATGTACAATTAAAAAAAACAACACTAAAATTCATACATATTTAGATACTCGGTACAATCCGATAGGAAAATATTGGTTTTCATCTTAATTATATGTAGCTAGATAGCCTGTCCTTTATCAATGATAAACGGTATGTAGATACGTAGTTACTAGTAGCTAATAGTCATGCTATTACATTGATATTAGTTATACATTCACTATGAGGGTTTGTATTTATATAGTTTAGCATCGCCAATATAAACTTTTACGAACTAATCTATATTAATAACACACTTTGACCTAAATGACTTACTGACTCGGATCAACGCAAACCCTAAACCGCTGACTGTAGAAACCTGCAACTTGTAGGCAGTATTCCCTAAATGACGTAGGCATCCGATAAAGATTATTTTTTGTTGGAATATAATTTTGTAAAATGATTTAAAACAACCAGTCTATTAACCTAGAGAGAGATCGTGGGGTGATTTTTGTATATTATCATTATGACAGATACTTACTAGATTTATTTCCGTCTCTTTTGGTTTGTCTACTCCGTCCTTTTAGTCGTCAGTCCCGACTGTTATATGAGAATCCTATACCAGGAAACTAGAAGAGTAACGTTTAAAAAGGTGTATGATGCTGCGGTTGTCAACCTGCCTATAACTATGGCTATTTACTTTCTAACAAACCGGTGACTATGTCTATCCTCGCCTCTTCTGGTAAGGCTTTAGCAGTCGACGTTATAGGCTCATAATTAACTAAATGTCGCTTAACTCTCTTCATATATTCATATAGGTATTATGACGTTAACATCCTTGTTTGCTTTCAAAACATTTCGAGGCAGTACACTACATAAAGTAATGACATTTATTATACTGGAACAAGTGAATAAATATAGTTAATTACCTGTTGACCTTGTAATGTCATTAAGTCTTGTAAGTTTGTCGTTCGGTCAATGACTACTATCACAAAAGTTAAACGAAAAATATTAAAAGGACCCCTTAAGGGTTTTGTAACTAGTTATGAAGATTTTAATTTGCGACTTGTTCTTCTTACTTCTCAGATGAAAATGATCACGATTACCTTGTACTTAAAAAAATTAAATACTTATGCTATTCTTAGTTAATTCTAAAAAGAAAAAAAAACTAGATCCATTATTTATTGCAGTATGTATCTAGTAATAGTTTAGTACTTATTATTATATACGGTTCATGGTGTATTATAATAATTTACCCCTCATCTATCACGCGACCGGCCCCCGGTCGCTAGTCAAACCCCCGTATCTGTCAAGCAACTGGGAGCCGGTCGCGCGTTGCGGTATCGTATTCCACTCATATGTGCTCGTTTGTGTTTAATATACCGGTCTAAAGTATGAAGTCTTATTGGGGTAATGAAAAGTTTGTACAAATCTTGAAAACTTTATAGGATTGCCCTTTAGAATCAGATATTTCACTCATAATAAAATATTAACTGTGTGGTCTTTAAGCTAGATTGTTATATTAAATGTGCTTTCCTTCATCAGCGAATTGTTTGGTTTCTTTTCACGTATTTACGGTAATTGATTAGTCTCTATAATAAAATTAAAACTGAATAAATACTGCTTGGAAGTAAAGATTAGCCGTACGTTCATCAATCATGGTTGTTTATGGTACCATATTTTTACAAATTATTTACGTCATGTTGTCCAGTTGATGTAAGTCCTGGTCATAAGAATAGTCTTAATATACATACATATAGGCTGATGACGATAGTATAGTGCCAATTTATAGTGTATAATGGATAACTATTTTATTTCCAGCTTTGTGAGCTCGGTAACCTGAGTATCCACATTCTGCTGAAGAACCTACGTCCCCCCGGTACCAAGGTGCGCCGTGTGCCGGTGCCCGACAGCAACCCGTTCTCTCTTCTGTTCAACTTCGTCTCTTGTCCTAACTACACCTACGAATTTGGATCCTGGCTCTTCTTCACTATCATGACTAAGTGTGCACCAGGTATGTATCCTACTAATATTATAAACGCCAAAGTTTGTATCAATGTTTGTTGTTCTTTCACACAAACTACTCGACTGATTTTTCTGGTATCGTTTATATTAACAAGGCCGGCCAATGAATTTTCTAGGTGGATATTTTTTTAGTCTGAGGTGGCGCCGAGCCTCTTCTTTTAGCGATTAGCGATAATTACTTGAATTAAACACGAAAAAAACAATCTGAACCAGAAAAAGAACGCGAAAAAAGAAGAATAGCCGATAAACGCGCTGGCGGGGCATATTCAAATGCCTTGGCGGGCCACCTTTGACCCGCGGACCTAGGTTTGGCCGGCCTTGGTTATTAAGCTGGATGTTAATCCTACTTAGGGGCCATCCATAAATTACGTCACACGATATTCAAGATTTTTTGATCCCTCCGGCCTTCCTTGTCATAACTGGTCACATTTGTGTGACTACACATATTTTACAATTTATACTCCTAGATATTATTGAATTAAAATTAGTCGGCATGTGCCCCGTAACACTAGTAGAACGAATGGCCGACAAAACAATTTGAATTCGGTAGTTGATATAGAGTTGCAAATGTTTTTGAATTCTTATTTAACAGTGCAAAGTTTACGTTTCAAGTCGTAACACGGCGAATAGAACTGTTTTTCATCATATTATGCTAAACGTAAATCTTAATTTTTAAAATGTAGTCTTTAAAATTAATTTAGCTCGTTCTGTTAAAAATGTTGGTCAAAATTATATAAAAACATGAAGTTACGTGTTTTTGTTTGACTTGCAAGACTACGTATTAATGGAATGTAAGAAGCACACATCGACGTAACAATATTCAATTGAAACGATTCAAATTGCCAACTCATTAATTTACGTAATATGTACACTGGAATCTATAGTATAATATTGCGTCAGTATCTCGGTCTGTTTGTTCCAGTCAAGACAGTGTTCACATTTATTAGTTTTGCTTGTTTTTATGGACATTTTTTTGTTCTTGGATTTTTTAATTTTAATATAAACTAGTTGACCCGCGCGGTTTCACCCGCGTAACTCCCCCGTTCCCGTGGAGATGGGGGCAGATTAAAAAAAAAATGATGCACGATTTTTTTGTTAGTCAAAAATAGTCCGCATACCAATTTTTAGCTTTCTACTTTGAAAATGGCAGAATGCTTCATACAAACTTCCAACCCCCATTTTAGGTAAATGGGGGTTAGAAAGAAACAAAAAGTAGCCTATATCACTCTCCATGCCTTCAACTATCTCCTCTCAAAAAATCACGTCAATTCGTCGCTACGTTTTGCCGTGAAAGACGGACAAAAGACACACACACTTTCCCTTTTATAATATTAGTATGATGGATTACAGCTCCAATTAACACGAGGGGTTAACAAGTATACTAGTAGACTACAAAAAAAACTCTGCTAGTAATCTTTAAAAAAAACCTCCAAATAATTTATGACAAAAAAATTTACCAACTAATTAAATAAAACCAACAAGAAAGTTAGTATGTGTGGATGTATGTATGTTTGTTACCCTTTCACGCAAAAGCTACTTAATGGATTTGGCTGAAAGTTTGCACGCGGATAGTTTATAAGCTGGATTAACATATAGGCTACAAAATATCACGCTCCGACCCACTGGAGCAGAGTTAAGCGGGTAAAACCGCGGGGCGCAGGTAGTTCTTTATAAAATCTATATAGTATGATATTACTAATTAGCACTTTATTGTTTGTCATTGGATTTTGGACTTTAACCATTTTTTATTTTCTTTACTTAGTAATCGTAATGTTAAAGGAAATTTATATACTAAAATAGATTTTATAGCACCAAATATAATCAAATTTACGTGATTTTAGTATCCATAGTAGTTGATATACGTGTAAGAAAAACATGAATTGTTCAATAAAATCAGTGACTATGTTAATGATAAAATTTATTGGGATGACTCGCTCTTATATTATTATAATAAGGTTTATTGGTTTAAAAACCTTACTGAGTTTTTTGGTGTAGTTTAAGTTTCTTAGTAGTTGCCACGTCACGCACGGAAAAGCAAAACCATTATAAATAAATATTGTATAATAATGTTTATTTGGCTTATAGGAGACCCATGTTCAGCAGTAGACGTTATACTGGCTGATGATGATGATTAAAGTACTTTTTGATACTTTTCAGTGAAAGTATCACATTCGAGATGTGATTATAACTAGGTAAATATTTATTGTTACAGCTGGATTTTTTGCTGCTGCCGGTTTCTACCAGATGGCAGTATGGGCTATCGGCAAGCACCGCAATTACAAAAAGGAGTTTGCTGACTACCCCAAGGGACGTAAAGCCATCTTGCCTTTTATTCTATAAATGTGTAAGATATCTGATAGATATGACTTAGTGACGGGACTTAGTATGCTTAAGTCGAATATTCGGCCGGTGAAATGTTTATATTTCTAGAGTTCAGAAGCATAAGGTCGGATGTGCCATTATACGTCAGGAACATTCGTCGTCTAAGCCGCGCCACTATAGAAACGAATCTAAAATGGCGTCCATGAATGTCACTGACAGATGGTAGGGTCAGCAAATAAAAAGAAAGATAGAAAGAACGTTTGTTTATTGTATATGTAAGTAAAATACAATTGTTAGTTTTTAGTGTTGAAATGTGTAACGTATACAAAAAAAAAACATAATCTTTCATAAAAATTAGAACTGTTTATTTGCTTACTTTTCTTTAACATTTTTTATCTTAACCACTCGCAAGTAAGTCGTGATTTTCCGTTAGCTTTCTTTACGGATTTTTTTATTGCATGCAGTACGCGCCGTGTGTGACTAAGACATCAACAGTTTAGAGTGAGAGCGCATGATCGCCGCTGCCATTTTAGATTCGTTTCTTTAATGGCGCAGGTTATATGTGCCTTTATCGTAAACTGGCGCTTACGACCAAACGCTTCTGAACTATATAGTACATCCGTCTTTATGCTTCTGAGTATTAGAGGTCCCTTTCTATCATAGTTAATTTCATGTTTCATTACTTTATTTTCTGTTCCATTGTTCATATAAATAGGAATATTATTTTAATTGATATCTATTCGGCTGGTCGAATATTCTACTGTCATATTGATAGCTATAAAACATTTATTTATAACTGAAAGTGAGACGAGGACTTGATAGTCACAAACGTATTCCTTTCGTCTTTGCGCTAAATGGTCGGGTATTAGTGGTAACGGTGATGGTATGTATTAAAGGTATGACTCAGATATTGTATTGACATATGATTCCGCAGATAATATTTATTTATATTTTTTAAGTTGCCAAAAGGCATTTTATAACATACCCAACGAGGAGACTAGTATCAAATAAAATCTTTTTTTAATGAAATATGTATTTTAATAAATCAAATCTAACAACATCTATTCTATATCTATATATATAAAAGAAAGTCGTGTTAGTTACACTATTTATAACCAGTGATGTACGAGACTCGAGGCGTCCGAGTCTCTTTGCCTAGAGCTCGGTGTCGTTTACAGGACTCGCCTCGTATGTATGGCGCCCGACAACTCGGGAGTCTTTTTCAGAGCTCGAGCTTTATTGAAGTCTCGAGTCCTTTTTGAAGGCTCAAGCCCTTCTCGAAGGCTCGAGCTCTTTTTATGGTTCGAGTTCTTTTGAGGACACAAGACCTTTTTGAAGGCACGAGCCCTTTGAGCGCTTGATCGATCTCGAAGCATTTCTCTTTAGCGCACTGGAGGGTAGGGGTAGGGTAGGGGTAGGGTAGAGGTAGGGTAGGGGTAGGGTAGGGGTAGGGGCACTCATCGCTAAAATTGATAGAAAAATTAAAGTCCCTGTAATGCAAAACCAAAGCGATATACGATAGTATTGCTTGTCTCGATATTCATCACTTGCTAAAACAAAACGTCTCATCAACCGCTCCAAGTCAAAGCCGCAATGTAATAAGAATGTTTTATTTTTCTCAGATTTAGTATTACCAGGTATTACTGAGGGTATTTCCAATTGCTTAAACTCTTCCGCGGTGATATTGAAATCTAGAAAACTTACTCTATCCATAATCGATGGCATTCATGAAATTACGAATTTATAATTCTAATTTGTGTGTGAATTGTTTTTTGTTTTATTAATTATTTTTGTTCGACGTGAACTGTGACCACATCTTGAACAAAATAAAAACTGCTGCAGTTATTGCTTTGAATTCGTCAAAACGTAAAAAATTGTTGCTACTATAAGAAATTCGTCGCTGTCGTTCAATGTCCATTTTTTTCCCTTAAAAATGAAAATGCATTACGCATCCACGGCCACAGTGGTGGTATGTAGTATGTAGAACTCCCCCGTTTATAGCGATGATATGCTTATTATATCACTAGAAGATGGTTTACCTACTTAACTTAACCCAGGATGTTCCTCTAAATGCCAGTAAATTGAGCACCAGGAATAGCTAATGCATATTATTATACATCCGGTACCGTGGCGATGCCTATGACCTAGCAGTCATGGACTCTCCTGGGTCCATTCAATGCACCTTTTGGGGGCGCACGGAGCACAACTACCACTCTACGCATCATGGGTCGGCCTCTAAAAGAAATTAGGACTATGTTCCCTACTCCTCGAAGCCGAGGCTCGGGGGACAGCCTGCTGTCTGTGCGCCTCCGGTGAAATGGGTAGGAGAGATCTTTCTCCTGAAAACAGTCCGCGGACTTCTACTGAATGGGCAATGGTCGGTAGCAAGAGGACGGATCCCATCACTCTCGCTCAACCGCCTAAGCCGGAAACTCCTCGCACCAATGTACCGTGTGCTGTCGCTGTGATGACTGATGACATTAAGTTTCCGGATCACCCTCTTTTCTTTCAGAACATTCTAGCATTTTGGGCTAGATCGCTTGAACCAGTTTTTGAAGTTTTTTTTCATAACTAATAGTAGGTAGTTGATACGAAGTGCATCGATGAACTTCGTATCACCCTACTTAAGGTGCATGCTCCGATCGACCGTCCATACAATGTTTGTAGGGGCTTTATGCTAAAAATAGACACTCTTTGTTTGAAACGAATCATTTTATCACTTTTCTACAATCAAATGTGCTCGCCTTCGACGTTTCAGGAAATAACTTACACTAATTACTGAGAAAAACAATCGTGAAATTCAGGCAAAATTTGACACTTCTTTACATGTGTGGGTTCGTTTTGACAAGCAAACTAAGCGCCATGTTTGTTATAGTTTAAGCTAGATGGCGTGCAAGTGATATTATAATTCTTATAAAACAATATACAATAATATCTATCTACGTGTCGATGTTGTTATTATGTAGATACATTTTTGGTCAACCATGATCTAAATTATTACAAATCGGTAAGTCACCAAAGTAGCACAGAATTAAATTTCGTGAAAAAAGGAATCGTGGGATATGTTTTTACTAGGTAAAGAATACTTTCTATGCATTTTACAAACAGACAAACAATACATTAGTTTGATATGTCGCGTCGGTCGCGTGTCTCGCAGAACGGTGTGATGCGTTCAGAAACGAACAAATTTTAATATTTACATCAAATGGACGTCATTTATTGTTTATAAATAAATAACTTATTCTAATAAGATTTTGATTTTCTTATTCGTCGACCAATACCAGGAATATAAAGATAAGTAATTTTTTTCTGTACATTTTATTGTTCTATTATTTCAGGATGTGTTCAGTGTTCTGAACGCATAATGAATAATCTGCATGAGTTGAAACTTCCCGCGTGAAACTGTTGACTAGTTTGCTACTATATCTGTGCCCTTGACAACATGATGACCAGAGTAGCCAACCCTACAGTTTTAACTGTAGATCTACCGTTTTTTGGAAATGCTCTCAGTTTTTAGTTTAGACCTCGAAATCTACAGTTTTCTATTGAAGACGATGGCGTCATGTATTTTATTTTCTAATGTGTTGAATTTACTAGTTTTTACGTAATATCATATTTGATACTAGCTTCCCGCGCGCGGTTTTACCCACGTAACGTGGAAACTTCGTAATAAAATATAGCCTTTTACCTTCCTCGATAACTGGTGTTGTCTTTCTTTCTCTATCTTCTTTTTGAATGTGTACATAAATAAATAAATAAAAATATAGATTAACTATTTTCTTAATTATTATTTGATATTTACAGTTTTCTACAGTTTTTTTTCAAGCATATCTACAGTTTTATACTAAGATAGGGTTGGCAACACTGATGATGACAATTTCTCGACTAACTGACCTGTGAACTGACCGCTGTCTAATGGTTGTGAAAAACGATACTATTCGATTTTATTCAAATACTGTGTGTAAAAGTAACATATTCTTTTGTTTTTTATTTGCTTTTCTATATTTCAGATTTAGATTACGTCTACAATGTATCCAACAAGCAAGAAGGCGTACAGTCGACATGTATATTCGGGGCCGCGCAAATCTTTGAAACGAGTTCGAGGTGGACTCAGACAATTTTACGATGAAGAGAGGTAAACATGCCTAATAAAACTAATTCTGTGTCAATTTCCCGATCTTATTTATAAGTACCGTTTTCTGTTGACAAATATTTATTCATAAATCGTTTTACAGCCGTAAGAAAGTTTGGCGTTCTGAAAATAAGAAAAACCCAGTGAATGAAGAAATCGTCGTAGATAATTATTTAGCGTATGTATCAAATAAGCGTGATATATTCTACTTGTTGCTCGTAAAAGTAACTGTACATTTAGTTGTCATACCTACATATATAATCTAAGATCATTACATTTTTATTTGTTTCTTTCAGTACCCAGAATACACAACCAAGAACATACGGGCGTGGAAAACCAAAAATCCGCTTAGAGGCCACCTATAGTGCACCTAGTACTAGCACAGTGACAGCTGAACCTGCGATTGAACCTTTAGATATTTGGCCACAAGCTGACCCTGAAATGGATTCATTTCAATTGACTGTGGAAGCTGTTTCCAATAAATGTTTATCTGCAATATCTGGGTATCGCATTGTGGACCTGAAACATGTAATTGAGTGGGCATTCCTTTTGGAAAGACACCGAAGTATGTGTGAATCTTCACAAATTGATTTTGTTAGTGAGAGACTTGATGGATTTCGAAGTGAATTAATTTTCAAGTGTAGTATGTGTGGTAAGGCATGGAAGCACTGTACGGAGAGCAGTGACAAAATAAACACTGCATTTGTAATAAGCCCAAAGTGATGAAGCTTACACTAGTAGCATGGAAAATTATAATGTGTAGCAGTGAGAAAGATGCTGATGGCTGCAGATTTGAGAAATGGACCACTGCATGTATTTGGAGTACATGAAAACTGCAAGGATTATTACTGTAATGTCAATAAAACATCTGCACATGGAAGTGAAAAGAAGGAAGAAAATGTTGTAGAAAATCTGAAAAAGACTGCTCCAGAGGTGTGGGCTCTGATTTATGCAGCCAATGAAAAAATTGCTTTGAAGGCAGGCCGTTTGTCAAATGAGACGACAAATGTGGCAGAAAACTTTATGAGTGTAATAAATAAATACAACTGTGTAAAACGAATTAGTTTTGGAAGAGGGGGTTCTTACCAGCGACGTGTTCATGTGGCAGGTAAATATAATCAGTCAGATATTGTCAGTAACAGTAAGATATGCATACTTCACAAATATTGATACTAATTCTTTGGAATATAACATAGTGCACTCATTCCCCATCAGATCAGGTATTGAACTACAGATGTGCCCACTCCAATTGTTTTCATGTTCACATTGTTTTATATGTATAAGTATAATCATCTATTTATACTTTTTTGATATTTTCTAGTAAAAATATTGTGTTTTCAGGATTATCACTTGCTACTGGACACAAATGGCACGAAACTGCATGGAAAAAACAGACAACACAGAGTCCAGGGACATATTTTAAAAAATACCTCAGGCGGAAAGAACAAAGCAGAATACGACAGCAATCGTCGACACGCAAACGATTGTATGCGCCAAGAGAGAAAACCCAAGCAGACAAGCACTATGGACCTGAAGCTTGTGATCCACTTGATATTGACGAAGCACAATTGAGAATACGATGTGAAGAACGGTTAGCAGAATTCCAAAAGTCACCAGAAGACATAGCTTTGATTGAAATGTCTACAGTAGGGCAGCATGAAAATGATTTATATACTACTCATAGGTGTGACCGATTGACTGCCAGTCAATTTGGAATGGTTAGTTGTGTGGTATAATTATGTTAGCAGAAATGAATATACAAATATGCATTTCTTGCGGTACTTGATTGAATATCTATGTAGACAATGTTGAATTTAAAAATTATCCATAACATACATTTATTTTATCTGAACTTTTATGTTTACAGATTTTCAAACGCCGTATTACCACTCCATGCCACAATCATGTAAAGGATATCCTATATAAAAATAATTTTTGTACAAAAGACATGTTATATGGGCAGCAAAATGAGAATGTGGCAAAAAGTATGTTCATGCAACAATATAATAAATTTGTGAGGCCTTCAGGTCTTTATATTGATGAAGAATTTGGATGTTTAGCTGGCAGTCCAGATGGTAAGTTTTTCTTTATCAAGCTTCAATTTTATTAATGTATTAGGCAAATGTGGAAATTTATAATACTAGTTATAATGGTAAGAGACCAAAGATTATGAGCATGATAGGCGATTGAATTTCTTGTATCAAATTTCATGAAGTGCTCCATTGCATTGATACATATTTTGTGTCAATTTGTTACAGGTATAATAGAAAATGAGAGAGCTGTTATTGAGGTCAAGTGCTTTCCATCATTGGCGAGGAAAAATCAAAGCCTAGAGGCAGCTGCACTAGAAAAGAAAAACTTTGCTCTAAAATTGGATAATAATGTTTTAGTCATGAATAAAAAACACGATTATTACTATCAAGTAAATTGATAATTCTATTGCATGATTACTTTATAATTTATTTCAATATCTTATTTTTTCTTATTATAATTAAAATATATTTCAGGTTCAAGGACAAATGCGTGTCAGCAAAATGGATAAGTGCTACTTCATATGTTTTATTTCAGTCACTGAACCTTTGACTGTAATAGAAGTTGCTCGAGATAATAAATTTATCAGCAATATGATACCAAAGCTATTAGACTTTTTCAAAAACTGTATTCTGCCAGAAATCATTTTAAGACGTGTTCAGAAAAATGCGAAATGTATAGATTTGAATGGTATGTAACCTGCCAGTATGTACACCAGGCTATTTTATTGACTTCTTCATAAGTTTTATCAATTAATAAGTTATTATTTTATTCTAGTGAAAAATCGTCCTTCAACATCAATATCACATGGAAATTCGAGCATGGAATAAAGTTTCATTTTGGAGCAGCTTTGGAGATTGATGGTAAATAACAGATTGAAATGAATGAGAAACAATATCCATCAAAAAGTAACAAATATACTAAGTAAAGTTATTTTTCTTTGCAGAACCTGTGAAGCAGTGGTTTCAAGACAAGAAGAAATGAGTTTTGTTCAATTGCATTTTTTTAGTAGTAATTTGTTTAGAATCTACATTTTCATTGTATATAACTTTTTATTTGTATTTACTATAAAGGGTGAAATAAAACTTTATTGAACTCAATAAGCTGCTCTTTAGAGAATTGGTTTACTAAAAACTTAGGTAATCAAATAAAACTATATTTTACTTTATATATTATTGACATTATTTATTTCCTTTTTTATTAATCAATTAAATGGTTTACGCCATAAAATATAACTTTTATTTTCCTTAAATAGTACTAGTTTTAATTTATCGTAATAGGTGGCGTTCTGCCTACCCCTATGGATATGTAGAGTATTTCTACAAAATATTTTAGCCCCTTTTTAAATACACGCCATCTAGTGTCTACTTTGTAAACGTAGGGAATACGTCTTATGTGTGTGTAAAAGACTATACATTCAATGACAGATGTTATTTTCGGGTTTTTTGACGAATTGGGTGGATTTTGAGGCATTGTTATAATCTAGTTAAATAAAGGGTCATGACCGAGTCTCGCAAACACAATCCTACGACTTAGTAATGCTCCGATTTCACATAAAACGAAATAAACTAAGAATAAGAATATTAGCGCCATCTAGCGGGAAAAGTGCCGGGAACAGACCGTATCTTTCACCTTAACATTAGTTATTAAAAATCATGGGCATATCATCGTTCATGGATAGAGTAAAATTTACTCTTAATGTTTTTTTTTTGTTATCTAATGGCGTTTGACATAACATTGACCGAATGCATGCTACTCTTAGTGCTCATCACGGTTAGTTCATTGCTATCACGCCTTATATTAAAAGTTCAATTTAATTTATAGTTTTAGCTAAGACAGTACAACGTCTGTCGGGTCAGCTAGTCTATCGATAAAATAAAATGATTATAACTTCAGTGATAGTGTAATAGCTGTGGGGTTAAATTTGCTACATTTGATCCGCAACCTTATTAGCTATTGTTACTTACGCGGTATTACACTATCACCGATTATGTGTATCTTTGGTACAGCAATAGTAGTATCAATAAAAACATGACAACCTCCGTACTGTAGCGGTATTTGCCGGACAGAAGATCTTTGTGTAAATTCTAAGATTTCTTTCCGGGTCTGGTCTTGGTTGAGGGACTACCCTCCGTGCCTCGGAAAGCACGTCAAGCCGTTGGTCCCTGGTCCCAATCGTATAGCAAGGAACGGGCAGCAGCGTTTCCTTGTGTGGTACAACAATACTGCGGTCACCAGCCGCTTGCCAAGCGTGGTGACTATGGCAATTACCGAGGAGGCCCATGTTCAGTAGAGGACGTTATACGGACGTGTCTATATTCAACAGGAACAGTTGTCCTATAGGCCTAAGTTCCTATAGGTAATATGCCTGTATATTTGGGCTATCGAATAGTAATAGAACTGGAATTTGTTCCGTATTATTTTCAGAATAAATGATGGTTGAAACGAAACCTCCAGCCAGCGGGATATTTTTTTATTACGAAGTTGATCACGCTGAAATGTTGTTCTACAATAAGGACTATGCTATGTGAACACATAAAAGCCAAAACAGATATGGGTTTCATTCATGAAATACATCAAAAACATGTTAAGAAAACATCTCTATTCAGCGGAAATCTTTTTATTTCAGTCAAAAACAAAATTCAAAAGCATATCATAAGTTAGTGCTAATCATATAAATGATAAAAATCATAAAAAATAAAAAGTTTTCCGATGAACACACACACTCATATTTTAATGTACATACAAATTTAAGTAGCTTTAACGGGCATTAATTTAAGGCACATTATCAACACATAAGTATCACATACATGATTACAAATAAGTTAGACGAAAATCCTTATTTTTTAATTTACCAGAATATTACAATTTTTACTACTACTTACTTTTACTTTTTAAACTATTCGCAATCATGCCCCTTTCATTATTACGAAAAGGTTTGATTTCTCCCTAATATCGTTTATCTTAAAGAACTGCATAAGTACCTTTAAATAATTATTTAATGTTATAATTTTATGATTTTTATCATTTATATGATTAGCACTAATTTATGATATGCTTTTGAATTTTGTTTTTGACTGAAATAACAAGTTTTCCGCTGAATAGAGATGTTTTCTTAACGTGTTTTTTATGTATTTCATGAATGAAACCCATGTCTGTTTTGGCTTTTATGTGTTAACATAGCATAGCCCTAATTGTAGAACAAAATTTCAGCGTGATCAACTTCGTAATTTAAAAAAATCCCGCTGGCTGGAGGTTTCGTTTCTACAATCATTTTTTCTGAAAATAATACGGAACAAATTCCAGTTCTATTACTATTCGATAGCCCAAATATACAGGCATATTACCTATAGGAACTTAGGCCTATAGGACAACTGTTCCCGTTGAATATAGACACGTGTTATACGGGCTGATGATGATGATGATTAATAAACACAAGTCATAATAAATTCTGATAAAAATATAAGATATCTATCCGATCTGATAAGAACATCATCAGCCCGTATAACGTCTGTTGTTTGGGCTTCCCCCCGAGGGAGGATTTTGGCCATATTCACCATGTAATTAATAACACACAAAGGCAACACTGCTGCCCGTTCTGGTATACTATTGCTATAGATGATGTTATAACAATCGGGACCAATGACTTAACGTGTGTCCTTAAGAGACAAAAGCTTTATTTTCTGGTGTGGGGATCAAAGCCACTACCTCCGAGATTTACATTGAGAGAAATGTAGTAAAAGTATGAGATACATTTTTTCAATAACTATGTTGATACAGCTTGCCCATATTTACAGCTGACCTTTGAGGATTATAAAAATAAAGTTAAAAATTAAGAATAATAAAGTTTATTTTCAATGGTAAACGCCAGTATAATAATAAATGTCATAATTATTTATTGAAATAACATATTAACTGATATAAATCACTTTAAATAATTTAACTATACGGTTCTAAGGGGAAGGTGGAGATGATGGTTGTGGTGGCGTATCATAATGTTCCTCCAATTTCTCAGGCTCTTCCACACACCTCACCTTACTGAGCAACCGATCGTTTTCCTCCTTCAAAACGTGTATAATTTCATCTCTTTCCTGCAAGACATACGTACATTGGACGACAGAAGCATTGGGTCCGATTTGCCATTTTAGTATAATGACATATCCGATGAAATTATAATATTGTGCATTAAAATACTAGTATATTTAGATCATTGATTTATTTACAAATGGATGCATGCAATAGATGAAAATAACCTTAGATATTTATCAATAGTATAGAATTTAGCTATTGTAGTATTTATTATTTATAAAGCCAAGTAATTTAAAATTTCATTCCCAATTTAAGAACAAAAAATATGGTTTCGTTAATTGAAATCAAAACTAAATCAATCCTCCTGATTCGTTCCGCTAATTACAAGTACAAACGAGATCATTAATAAATATTTGCGGATATTCAACGAATATATAACCCTAAAGCTCAGAAGCATAAATTCAGATGTAGGTACTATTGTACCTCAGAAGCATTTTGTCGTTAGTGTCAGTTTACGATAAGGGCACATACGGCGAATGTTACTGACGTATAATGGCACGTACGACCTTATGCGTCTGAGCTCTAGAACTTACCTCAATTCTTTGTTTAAACTTTTCGTCAAGTCTCTCCCGGTCTTCAGTGACATGTTTGAGCTTAGCGCGTGCTACAGCCGGGGGTACGTATCGCGCAGACAAACCTAAAATTGACTCCATTTGAAAACAACGAGATCTCGTCGATTTTAACTCCGTCCGTAGGTTGTTTATCTCTGATAAGAGAGTACAATTTTCCTGAAATAAAGAAATATTATATATTTTATACCAATATTATAAAGAGGAAAGATTTGATTGTTTGTTTGTATTGAATAGGATCCGAAACGAATGGACCGATTTAAAAAATCCTTTCACCGTTGGAAATCTACACTATCCCCGGATGACATAGGCTATATTTAATTATGAAGTTCCCACGGGAAGAAACCGCGCACGGGAAGCTAGTATTAAATAAATTAATAGAGACCTGGCGGCTAATCAAGTAACGATATTACTATGACTTTAATAAAAATGTATTCGTTACTCGGCTAACGTATTTAAAATATTTTTTGCATGTAAAAATAATTTAAATACGTACACATTTTATTAAGTTAATGCTGTAGCTTAAATAATACATTAACAATAACATAGGAAATGCGTTAAATAATAATCCTACAGTATTTTTTTTCTTTTTATGGAAATTATAGTCATATCGTTACAGTAGAATAGTAAAAGGATTGTGGTTACAAACAGATATCCCCTAAAAAAGTTAGAATACATAACTCAAAATATTGAGGTAGATATTCTATATCTAATCATGTGCTGACATGATATAACACTAATTGATCTTTATAATCATGGAATTTTAAATAATTTTGAAACTACCGGGTTACCTATACAATTAGTGGCTCTACTAAGTTGTAAAACATGACTGACTGACCAGTTAATTATTACATATAAAGAAGTCTTATTGTGTTTTTGCCTTAAAACAGTCAACTTTTAGTAACGTATACCTTCCATTTATGAAAGTTACAAGATACGTCTGGCCAAAACACTTACGTCCATTATTTTGCCAATATCGTTTTTCGATCCGCCAAGTAGCTTGGCTAGCTGTTGTTTCAAGCTGGCCACTTGTTTCTCCAGATGGTCTCGTTGGCGGTTAAACTCGCTGACGGCTTCGTCGTCAGCTATGCGGCTGCGTACGAAGTCTACGTCCTCCACGTACTTGTGGAATAGGGTCTGGCGAGTGCAAAGTAAAGAATTTTAGTAATATACTTACTTGTGCCCGCGACTTCACGCGGACGAAGTCTTTATTTTAAAAAGAAACTTTCTGTGTTGGATAACCTTCCTCGATAAAAGGTCTGTCAATATTCAAAATATTGACACAATATGGTAACAATATTGACCCATAGAAATAAATATCTATAGTTTTTTTTTAATCGGACCGATTACATTTTTTTTTATTGGACCAATAGCCTATCAGCATTCGCAGCTAATGTAGCATAGCATAAGATGCTAATGTAGCATAGCATTAACTGCTAATGCTATGCTACTGGTCTGAATTAAAAAAATACTTTCAGTGTTAGACCAACATCCGCTAATGATTAGCGGATTCAAGGAAACAAACAACTCTTAAGTTTTATACTAATATGTATTAGTATAGATATTTTTTTGTATGCGTCGATATTTTAAATTTTCCAATATATTTTAAATATCGATATAAAGTGATAAAATGTTTAAACATGTATTATGAAAAATGTGCACAACTCGATTAATTGTATGAAATCGAGAAAAAAGGATCCTAACAATTATAAATAATGTTGATACATACAGCCGTTACGATTAAATACCGTCTTTTAATCATTAAGACCGTAATAATTTGCGATTTTAGAAAAGTATTCATTTTTAATTTGATAGATATCATTTATAGGCCTTATTACCTTGACAGCTAATTTTAGATGAGTAGGATCTTGAATGTCTGCAGTCATATTGTGCAAATCAATTTTAATTTTCTTTAGGGTATTCCGCAAAGTTAAGTTTCTATCTGCCTCAGCTAAGAAATCTTTCTTCGCAGAAGTCAACTTTTCATTAAGTCTTGCAATCTTAAGCTCTGAAAGAATTCATTTGTGGTTTCAATTTAAAATGTTAAAAATATCTATCTTTATGATAAAAGGAAGTGCATAGATGACAAGGTGAAGTAATTACTTGACTCGACAAAAACAGTGCGTCTACGTAATACTTCTAAATATAGTACAACTAGGTGCGAAGGTACCTAACCTACTAAAATTATAGTTATGGCTATAAATCGCAATGTAAATGTGTCCTTACAACTAGGTGCGAAGTTATTACACAAACCTACTAAAATTATGTTTATTACTACTTATAAATCGCAATGTCCTACTGGTGTAAGTACGAAAAAAATTACAACTGAAGTTTACCGCGGTCGGATTTTTTCTTTAACAGAGTTTCCAATGAAACTTCCAACTCAAGTATGCGCACTTTTTTCGCCTTTATATCACGTTCTAACGGGTCTATCTGTTTAAAAAACAAAAATGGTTTTGCAGCTGTAACTTCTTTCTTTAATTTGGTGATTGAAACCTATTCAACATAATATGGGTTTAATGGAGGTGTAATTTCCATAGTTCAACGCTATGTTTTTGCAATACAGTCATACCAAGTTCATGTTTGGTGTTTAGTAATTTCATTTCCTCATTTTCCATATCATCGATTTGATGTCTTAACTCTCGAATTTGCCTTTCTTTTGGTTCAATCTAGGTACAAGTTTTATTTAGTATATTTTAAAGTATTATAAACGAATAATACAATCAAATTGACTACTTACTTGATTTTTCAACTCTGTTATCTTGAAATTTAATACAAATTTGTATTTTTCCAATTCTTGTTTCTTGCGTTTTAATTCGTATATTCTTTTCTCTTTATCCTGTAATGTGTTGTCTCTTTCTCCTATTTCCTTTTTCAAGTCCGCAACATCTCGTTCCAGGGAAGATATAACTTTTTGAAATTGTTTATGTTCAGCTGAAAATAACAACTTGTTACAAACTCTATTTGAGATATTATAATAATAGCCTTTATTTACAATCTTACATTACATTATAAAACTTGAAAAGTAATTATTTGACACGATTAGGTACGTAAAAGAATGTCTTGCTTTTCAGTATAGGCCGCAACCTGCCTTAGAGTAAGTACAAATCTGTGCTTGCCCTCTTCAGATGGTTTAGTAGCACTACGTTGATGTTTAGTGCTCCGACTCCTTATTCTTCCCAATTAAGATCTCTAAACACGTGTTCGAGTAATATAATTGTATAAGGTACTTACCTTTTAACTGCACTATCTGATGTTTAAATTCATCAATTTCTTTATGAGCACTTATCAATTTCTTTTTCATGAGGCCTGTTTCTCCTTTGAGTCTGACATTGGAATCTTTTTCTTCTTTTAATTGAACTTCGTACGATGTCCGTAATTCTATAATTTCTCGATCAGCGTCTTCCTCAATAGATGACTTGATAGTTTCATGTTCTCTCTTTTCCAAATCTGCTTGTTCTTGTAGCTAAACAGGTAAACAAGGATAAAATAAGACTATATTACATTTATCTTTTAAAATATTTCATGAATTTCAAAATACTATAAAATACCTCTTGTAACATAAGGTCCTTTTCCTCTAACTTGGCTTCAAACATGTTATTCAGTTCTCTGAGAGCTTGTCTTTTGCTTTCAGCCAGCTCTTCGAGTCTCTGCTCAAAATCTTTCCGCATTCTAGCCGTTTTATCTTCCAAACTCTATAAAAATGTCTCTTCAAACAAATTTCTTTATCGAAATGATTACATACCAAAATAAGTAATTAAATAATATCTTACCTGATATCTGTCATACTCACTAATAAGTCTGACATTGAAGTCTGCTTCCAAAGCTTGCAACGTTCTCTCATGGCCAGATCTTAGTTTGGCGATATCTTGTTGAATCATGCCTATTTCGTGAGTATGCTCGTTTTCCATTTGCTGTCAAGGTAAATTAGTTACAAAACGTTACTTAATTATGATCATTGAATTGCTTTTTAGTTAGCGAAAACAATACGTACTTCGTTCTTTTCCTTGAGTTCCTCTATAGCAGCACAATAACCTTCATGGACCTCTTTGAGTTTTTCAGCTTGTGTCGCCTCGGCTTGACGCAGTTGATATGTATGTTCAGTTTCGAGTTCACTCATACGTGTACTCAATAACTAAAAAATAAAGTCCATGTGAAACCTATTACAATGCTGAAATGTTTGCTTGCTATATTTCTCCGCTAGAATTGAATGTAATCTGTGTTTGATTGCTAGTAAAAAGTGCAATATGTTACTCAATAATCGTTACATGACACCTTAAGCAACTACCTACTTTGCATACAAAGACGTTGAAATTGTGTGCTTTATGACTCATGATATATTTGACTAGAACTATTTATTTCGGTGTTTATTACTTTATATTTGCATGATATAAGCACATTACAATAAATGAGATAGGTCATACTCACATTAATAGTATTTATTTTCTCTTGTAGATCTTTCTTGCTAATTAATATTTCCTTAGCATGAGAAAAATCTTTGTCTAAAGCAATTGCTCGGCCATCGGCGTTGGTCAATCGCCACATGCAGACTGAAGCATCTTCAGCGACAGAAACCAAAGTCTGGTCGTCATAAGATAGAGCAATACAAGTCACTTGTGTATTATGCATATGAAATTCGTTGAACAAAGCTCTATCGAGCAATGGCAGTTGTACAGCGGTGACCCCACCTTCACCTCCCGTTAAAAAAAGCATCAGATCTGATCTAGATAGTACGAGCGTGTTAAGTGGATATCCAATTAATTTTAAATTTCTTCTGACTGTATTCGACCCAATTTCTTTAATTTCTCCATCTGAACCAACACCATACGTCGATTTGCCAATTCTAAAATATTTAACAAATCAATAATTTTCAAGCGTACATTTTATGCCTTAGCTTTATAGTGACAATAAATGATTTCTTATAAACATTTTCATACGAAAAATGAAAGGTAAGCGGTGCGATCTACGTCCTAACGATGATTTTTTTACAACTCATGAATACTTTATCACATAAAATCACATTACATTCACATGGTACGTACGAGTTGACGGCACAAGCATTGAATTGGTTTGTCTTTAAGATGACTTCACCAACTCGCTGTCCCGTGGCCATGTTCCATTCATATACAGCGCCTTCTGTTCCACACGATACTAATGTCAGGTCATTTGCAGACCACGCCAGACAAGTTATCTACAAAACAAAAAATCAAGGTGCTAGTTAATTTCTTTACAGCTAGTTATGTGCTGTAAAGAAATTAACTAGCACCTTGATTCTATCCTAATAAAAAAGTTCTAACCCTTCCATTATGCCCTTTCAAGTTATAAATATTTTGAAAGGATATCGATGAAAATACTTGTATAACTTGACCATTCACAGCTGCAAATGTTTGTCCATTTGTACTAAATTTAGCTTGTTTACAATTTCTTATAGGAAACTCTCGCATCACTTCAAAATCATCAATGAGCACCACCATGAATCGAAGTTTATCAGAAAAGCCTACTATCGCGAATAGACCTGAAACCAAAAAGATAAATACGGAATTATCCCCCGGTCACACACGGATATCTTCTAAGGTTACGTTTGTAGGCATATAATTTAAAGCTTTTAGTTTATTAATCTTCTGATATAGTATTAAATTTTCCGTTTCCTAAATAATATTACATTATTTCTTACCAGTTGGATGTAACGACACACAGTGAATCTCTTCTTGGTACAATTTGATCATCTCGACGTCATCAGTCATGTAGTTCCAGATTCTAATACTTTTGTCTTCTTCACCGGACGTCATAAATATTGGTTTCCAAGCACACATTGACAACGAATTTATTCGACCATAATGCATCGCTGGCCCAAGCTCACTGAATATGATTTCAGGATTCTGTAAAACACACGACCATCGTGGAAAATGTACCTATAGTAGTAGATGACCAAGAAATTGCTTACATTGATAACACATTGAGAAAAAAAAAAGCATAACTATAGAACGATATGATCGGTTGATGAAAAATATGCAATGTATTGAAGCCATTAAAACTCAACTACTTGAAAATGAGTAACACAAATGAATGCTCACAAACCTGTAGCATATGTTGTCCAAATAACTTGACGTGATACAGCTGTTTTCGCAGAGTGGTGATGAGTAAGGTTTCTTGATTCGGATCAATCGTAACGTGCTGTATAGCGTCGAGTGGGGACCATATCGGATACTCACGGGTATGCCTTCACGTAATGAAAATTATAAATTATACTGCGTTGGTCCCAGACAAGCCAGTTAATTATATTTAGAGATTACTTAAAATTATTAACATAATTCGCAGGATAAGAAAACGTGAAAATTAAAATGAATGAAAAAATATATATTTTAGTACTCACTTATAAGATTTTTTGCAAATCCTGTAAACATTCCGTTTTCTCCAATGGTGAGGAGTTTCCTTCTCGAACATGTGAACGTATCCCGGCCCACAAGCAAACACAAAACCTGAATGATGATATAATACTATGTCAATAGCATAATACATTAATATAAATAAACAATTTGTAACATATTTATAGGTTACTATTATCGCATTACCTTTTGCAAAGTTCACCATACATGTGACGGGATATCTCTCCTCAGTGGAAAGAGAATCACTTGGCGTGTCTAGCTTACTTGATATACTAGCTTTGTCAGTTTCCTCGGACCTGTTTAGCAATGTAATATAATATTCAATTAAAACGTTCAATACAATCTAGTTGATACTTATAACTAACTTAAGGAATGCCGTGTGCTAATTCAGGAGGTAAAAGATTACCATTCCATTTAAGATAGGCGTTAGTCACTGATTAAGTTGAGCAAGAGAATCAAGCGTTAAAACTATCAATGTCGATTTTTGTAGCATGCCATTGAAGGTCCTTGGAAATGTTTTGTAAATCGTGATCCTCCTTTAAATATACCTACCTATAGCAAGTCCCTAATAATTTTAAAATGAGTATGTTTGATAATTTCATATGGAAACCAATTGTTATTGAAAATTAATCCTTTATTCGGGTTCTTATAAGGCGACAAGAGAGAAATTACCACTATTCTACTTTATATTAAGTGGCGTAGGGACCAAATACAAAGACAGCTAGTGCCAGTAAAGAAGATAACTATAGAACTAACTAACCGATATACTGTCGGCCCCATCCCCTTCCCCACCTTCAGTTCTCGTGACTTTATTCACCCACAGGAACACAATATTAATCAATAATGTTATTTGGCTATGGTATTCTATAATATATATAATAATATATGCTGTTGCATATTATGGAGGTACTTTCCTAGTGGAACAGCTCATCAATTCTAATAAAATACTTACTCCATTTCAACTTTCTTTAACGACATTTCCATGACCTCCGTCGCTTTGAAGATGCAGTTCTGACGCAACTCTCCGTTTTCTACCATCATGATCACACCGTGATCTGTGCCAAACAAGATGCGGTCTGATGTCAACCACATGCAACTTGTTATCTTAAGCTGGACAGAAACATGTATGACAAGGCAATGTTGTAGGTATTACAATAAATAAGACAGTACAAGAATCAAAATTAAGTCCTAGTGAGGATTGGTAATAATTCTAAGTCATTAACTTAGGATAGATTCGGTCTGAGTATTTGGGCATGAATCTTGGGAGATTTTATTCATTTTCTGTTGTAGGTCAATAGTTGTCCTGATCTTTACTTATAATCATTATACTTAACGGACTATTAGGTATACCGAAATAGTGGTAAGGTAGATGCTTACATTTTCAGCTTTGCACCATCCCCATTGGCGCCATACTGTTTCTGCTACATTCATTATGCGAAACGTGTACGGGCCAGTAATGACCACCAACGTCGCGTCTGACGGATTGCATTGCACCTACAGATCAAAATAATAACTATAGGTATTGCAAATCATAATAATACATACATCGATACGTATTATTATTCCTTAGTGGTTCACAGGAGACAAGCTAATTTAAGCACATGCGATAGGCAATTAAGCCAGTTTTTAGAAGTAAGTAAGTACTGTACATCGGTTCAGTCGCAGAATAGCAGATTGCCGATGCTAAAAATACCTTGTCTGCTGTAAACATTATCTTAAAAACTTACGCTTTCAACGACACCCTGACCATTTGGATTCTGAGCTTTAGCCTGGCTTTCAATCTTTCCTTTATCCCAGTTATAGTAATACAAGCACCAGTCAGGTTCTCCAGTTATCGCCACAAGATATTTTGAATCGAATGTAAACTGCACGCACGCAAACTCACGAGCCGTTGAGTTTTCAAAAGGCACGGTCAATATCTTACGCCTCTTGTACGTAGTTAAATCGTAGATGGTTATTATGGGTTTCTGACCCTCTTCGGCTATTTCGTTCAAGGCTAACCATCTCCTGAAATGTGTGTCAATTGGATATTAATAGAGATACATAACAATTGGTTCCGTTTTACTTTTTACAGTGAGTAACTGCCTACATTTTCAGTATTCGAAAGTAAAGTCGTAGACTTACTTACCGATTGGGTGATAGAACTAATGATTTGATGGGCTTATGTTTATCTTGAAGCCTGATAAACTTTTGTTTTTTCTGAAGATGATTGTGAATCACTATCACTCCGCCGGCCGGGTATACAATGTCGGATTCCGATAAATAGTGTGCATTATACCTGTGAATCATAATTATGTGAATTCTGCTCATAGGTAGGTACCTAAATTCATAAAACTATTAAAACTGCCCGCATCGAATACTAAGTACGTAAGTACCGTCCTATTATAATATAATTTATCGTCAGAAATTTCTATGGAGCTTCAATAGAGCAAAATAGGTACATCCTTCCCAGATTATATTTGTGAAGTCCGTTTCAATTATATACAGGTGATGTAAATTAGTCATACATATGAAGCTGAAGAAGAAGAGAAGCGGTTACTAAGTAGCAACACACGAGTCTATAAGTATTCTAATCACTAGATAACCCGTACGGTTTCACCTGCCGTAGCTCCAATAACAGTAGGAAAGAATTAAGTTTTGGTTAAGTTTACGGTACTTACTCCTGTACAATGCAGCTTTCTAATTGAGAAAGAATTTTTATGACGAAATGGCGTGATGTTTCTACTCTCTAAAGTTAAAAAAAAATATGCATATAAATATTTTTACACACTTCAATTTGGCAAAATCGCCGTGCTGATTGTTGGCAATTTATTGATGAAGAAGCAAGCTTTTTGCATTTATCAATTAGAAACAAAATACAAAAATCCAATCATTTGCTTTATAATATCGCTGATATAAAAGTATAAAAAATAGGAAAAATCCAATCAAATGGGGAGTAGAAATGTTTTGTAGCACGTTTATTTATTTTATTTTTTGTCAGATAGATTAAAAAAATATTACATTAAAAAAAAAATAGGCGGGAAAAATCCTAAAGTTGGACAACGAATTATGCCCGATGAAGTAGCAACTATATATTTTATGTCCGTCCGCAAAAAAACAAGGATGAAATGTGTCCACATCGCTGTCTGTCGGTGGTAAGGCGCCTAGAAGGCTGGCAGCATTGCCGCGCTGAATGGCAATAAACCCCTACTAAGGCGCTTAGGAATTTGGCGGTATAAAGCACATGCTCTTTGACCCCATGGCCTAAGTGTCTCGACTTGTTTACCTACAAATGTCTTTCGAGATTCGTAGGTACTTGAGAACTTGAGGAGTTACTTACTGGATATCTGTCCGTAGCCCGTAAAATACCCTAGCTGATATATTTGGAGTACCAGCCGTCGCCATAATTGTAATTATATAAACTAAATAAAATCTGTTTTGAAACGATAGCTTTAAACCATAACAACTCGAGTAGACTAATAAATAACGGTTGCCATGGATACTGACATAAAGCTTGATTGACCTATTTCCACCAAATTTCCATAACATTAGGTATTCTAAAAATCTTGAGTAATTTAAAATTAAAATAAATTGAAAAAGTCTAGTCTAATCGCTTACAGTAAAGCTATAACTTAGTTTTATGAAGAAACAAATGTCGTGTAGATAATACTAAAATTTAAAAACATCTAGTAAGTATGACCTAGGCACGTAAATGTTCTCAGGTTTACACATAAGAACTGCGCATTCACCGTTTAGTGAGGTCTGTCTGATTGGGCCTCAATGTCGTCTGTAGTTGTGCATCCTCTCTACAATTCCCAAGATAAGTCGTTGCTTCCTCTACCGACTCTGCCAATACAAATCATTTTACATAACCATGTTCATATGCTATTGTATGTTCAGGTATATATTGTATCACTACACTCCAAAATTGATACATTTCCGTGCGATGTCCAAAGCAAGATTTTCAAAGCACGTTCACACCTAAAAATCGACGGAGATCAGTATACATATATACGATGCTGTTACGTTCATTCAACTGCTGATCAACCAATGTGAAGCAAAAACTAGGTACGACAGGACTAGGCCCAAGTGTAAAGAGAGGAGTGGTGGTTGTAGGTGCGTAAATTAAATTGCTACTAAGTACAATATGGTGTTGCAGTAGGTACCCATTATTATTTCTATATATTATATACCTATTGTTATTTTTTTCCAACAGCCCGTTTACATCCACTACTGAACTTGACCCTCTTTCGAGATCTCGTCGTTGTTGAGGGAAATTGCCTTAATCATCAAGCTTGGTAGGCGTATTTGTGATCGCAGTAAGATGGTAGGTAATTTTTAACAGAAAGATGCTGCTGCTCATCCATCATTTGTATGTCCCTTACTCGCCTCTTACGATAGCCATGCAAAGAAGGGGGTGATCTATTGTAAGCCGGAAACCACACCGGCCGGTGTACTGTTATTACATGTGCATATTATGACTAGGTGCCACGAACCCAGAGCCCTCTAGGCACCATCAAGAGATGTGGGATGCTCAACACCATTTTATTGAGACCCACCGTTTCCTTTACTCTTAACAATAGTCGAGGCATCATATATCCTATGCTACGACGGAAGACTTGGTGCTATTTTTAGAAGCATAAATGACTTCGCGTGCTAGTCAATATTTAGTGAAGGTTGACGGTAGGTTGAACCTACTGCTACCGAAAGGTACTGAGTTATAATTGAGGTATTTACCTAATTTTAAAGCCATGTACTTAAAGCGGTATGTTTCCGTTTTGGAAATTAGGATTATTCCGTGTAATTCGGATTACACGGATTAACAAACAGACAGATAAAATAAAGTAGCCTATAGGTACATATTAATATTAGCTATACATATAACCAAAACTGTAGAGGTCGAATGTCTGTACTTAGAAAAAAAAACGCTAAAAACCGAGCCAGGAGGATGTTAGAAGTAAAATAGAACACATCCAGATTGTTTTATTTTTGTTGTTTCTCTGTCTGTTTGTACGGGTTAATCTCCAAAACTGTCAGACCGATTTAAATCAAATTTTGCACCTTACATCCCCGGTCAACATTTTAAATTGTTACTTTTAATCACAGAAATATATTGAGTTCCCGTGAGATAGTTAAACACCCGAAGGAATTAACAAACACCACGCGGGCATCAGCTAGTAACTTATAAAATTAGATATGTACCAGTGAAAGGCCCATTAAAATCGGTCCAATTACCTACTAAAATTAGCCATAAAAAAGAGACTGCCAAACATTTTTTGAAATGTGTTTTAGTACCCTATGCAAATAAATTTAGTAAAAACCTGTTATTTTTACGTTACTGACACTTCAATTTTATTTATTCATTTTTATTCTTAGCTGCAACCTAGCTGTTAATAATAATGTTCCTACATACAACGCAACGATGAATGAAATATAGTATACCTACGCAAAATTTACCTATGATCATGTGTTTTTTAAGACAACCCCCTGACTTTAAACACATCTAACTATTACTGCCTATTCCGGGTTCCGAGTAGGAATCGAATCCAGAAGACCAGGAGGCTAATCACATGGGCCCCGCTCCCTTAGAGGCTGACCCATGAGGAGTAGGGTCGCCTCTACACTCCATGCGTCCCTATAATTGGGCAAATGGGTCACTGTAGGTTAGTGTGGCCCAGGAGATCCCGCGGTGCCATACTGACCGCGGGTGCCGTCGCATCAGGGGGCCGGATTGCTTATGCGTACCCGGCCCCCGCCAACGGCGGATCGAAGGAGTGTCCGGGGGTTTTAGTGGTGTAGGGTCCACTCCTCGTGATATGAGTTTAGCATACCACGCTATGGAGAGGGCGAGTCCCACATATCCCACCGCCAGCGCGCGAATACGCTGCAGCGGCGGCGGTGGGAATGAGTAAATGCATTTCCCCGGACAACAAAAAAAAGGAGGCTAATCACGTATTTACCTATTTAAAATATTTTTGCATGCATAGTTAACGCTGAGTAGCGAAGATATTTTTATCAATGTGGTAGTAAGTAGTATCGTTACGTGACTAGCCTTTTTTTTTCGGACAGACATATGTATTTAGCCAGGAAGCTTTTGCTACTTCACTGGGCATAAAGGCGAGCAACGCTACAGCCTAAAAAATGCTTTAAATCTGCAAACTGAGCAACCTGCGCAAGAGGGCGTCCCCTGTAGGACTTGGACCTCGGCTGAGCCGCCTCGAACGCCCGGTCGCTGGTGGGGACATTGAGGGATTATGACGATTAGTTGTTTGGGGAGTTTTGTTCAACTGTCGCTCTATTAGCTTCCAGGTCTCAGAAGCTACTACCGTTACCATTAATCCACCGGCGCAGTCAATCCTTGGCATAAAATAAATAAATAATTGGAACATTTATATGTAACTAAGTATAACCAATATATATAACCAATTAACTCTTCCAATTACTAACTAACAAGTAGGTAGTGGATCAGGTATGAGTTAATTAGGTATTAGTTATGAACTATTGATCATTGTACCTACACAGTATGAAAGTATGTAATACTTACCCAATAGGTCACCAAGTTACCTACAATTAGTCGGCGATACACTGAGGAATGAATGGCCGAGAAGATTACTTCCTCATAGAAGACGACTTCTAGTCACATACTTGGGCCGGAACTATTTAATAAATCGACCACACACATTAGGTCAGCTAAGCAAAAATATCCTGTTTTTAAATTGAAAAAAAAAGCGACTGAACCTTTGACAATGTATGTATCAGCGATTCAGTAGGAATATTTTTAATATAAATATTTCTATTAACTTGTTAATTTTTATAATTTGTGACATTAAGTAGCGATAGGCTTTCGCTACTAAAAACGTTAAAATTGTTATTGCCTTTCGATACTTTATCGGTCATAACTGCTAGCAACAGCCTTAAACTATAAACCAAGCAACGTGTACAAGAGGGCGCCCACTGTGGGACTTGGACCTAGGCTCAGGGCGGTCGCTGGCGGGGGGATTGAGGAAGGAGGGAAGCACACGCTGTATGTGGAGTCAGCCCTAAAGGACACTTCTATATTAAAATGTTATATCAGCCAATCTTAAATTTGCAAATAAAAGCCTACATGGCTACATACTTATTATATCTAATACATACTTTGATCCCATACACATTTGAATGAGTTCAAAAGTACCTACTTAATGCATTTTCCGGTTTTTATTTTTATATCGGAAACGTAATACAAAGACCTTACAAAGACATGACTAAGTCTTTATTATTACGACTTAGTAATAATGCGTCTGTGACATTTAAAATTTGTTCATTAAGTTTCTTAGGATTCCAATACAACATTATTAGTGTAAATTGCCAGTACTCATTAGAACAGTAATTGTGTCGTAATTTCTACGGCTAGGTACTCGTCCGCATGTTCAGGGCATACTCTTCTAAATGTATACATGCAGTCTTGTCCGTGATTAAGTTAGAGCGTAGTGAGATTACCAACACTAGAAAGATACACATACACATTACACATATACCTACACATTTTAACAAGATTGTCTGGCTTCTTTCTAAGTTAGTCTATAAGAAATAGAATATTGATCAACTATACGAAATGAGAAATGCTATTTTACTACCAGATTTATTTTCCTTGAATTAGTAATAAATTACCTATAAAAAGTAATAAAAATCTGATGAGTAGTCATGAGTTTTAGGGCCATTTAAGCCGATAAAGACAATTTAAAGCGCAAATTCAGAAATACACCGCGATTTATTAGTCGTTGCTAAGACTTAGCAAAATAATTGATTTTTGGCAGTACAGTCGATCGATTTATATACTTTTTTCTCTTCAATAACATAAAAAAATACAGATGTAAATTACTTCCAACCTATTATAATCTAGATCATCTTTCATAACAATGCATTAGAGTTCATTTTGCCTTGGCCATTTAACATTGCTGTATATTGGAGGGCCACTTTTTTTGCAAAAAAACATAGATATGTCTATTTAAAAAGTTCAAATGTTTTGATGCGTAGTAATAATGATGGAAAATCGTCCTGCCAATGATTAATAACAACTAAAAAATCTCTATGTATATAGTTATAACGGTCCCCCCTATCCCCTGTCACAAAAGTAGGTACTTGGGTAGGTAGTATTTGCCTAATGTATATAATAACTGCATTTAAAATGTCAAAACAATACTAGTTTACGACTGCAAAAATGTATCCACTGTCATAATTAGTAGGTACTTAGTTACTTTTACTCGTACTCGTACTTTAATATTGTGTAGTCATGCTTTTTCGTTTTCATTGTGTAGTGGATCGATATAGTGGCAAGTTCATTGGTGGTGGTGTTTTAGTTGTGAAACCCCCTCGCGTGTTTGACCCACCCTTCCTTGACTAAAATAGCCGCAGTCAGCTTAATAAAGTATAAATGACAGAAACACGAAGACGTAGCGGTATTGATAATACATAATTTAAGTGGATGTTCCAATGAAGCATGATTTGTATAATTATTTGTAGGTATTATGCGGTTTTTCGCTGAACATTGACCCCTTAGATCACATTCCGCAATCAAAGAGTTGAGAAATCGGTAGGTAGGTATGTATTTAATTTTTGGTTGCTTTTATATGAATAATAGATACACACCTTGTGTTTTCAAAAAGTTATTGTTGTGCAATAGCCTTACTTTTTTAGTAGTATGACTGCTGTTTTTATTCGAGATAGTTGGTATAGGTAATAGCTAAGATTTTTCCAAATAGCGGTGGCCTTCGCGTTTCAGCCGGTGACGCGACTTGTGCATGTATGGCGTCATCGTTGGCAAATATACTCCACTGTTTACGGTAAAACACCTATGTGACACGTGTTACAACTTACAACTAAATTGAAAGTATTTATTATTAAATTAATAAGTTTCCCAGGCTTATCCTTTAGAAATACACAAAAGATTCCTACAAAAAATTAGTTAGTTTAATGTAATCCAGCAAACATCTTATTTTTGCATATGACTTGAAGATACAATGACATTATTCGTCATAAAACACCTATTTTGGTTATGTATGTAGGTCGAAGCCTGAATAAATGACTACCTAGTCAGTTTGTTGACATTAGTCTAGTAATTAGCACATAAACTTGAAGATAGTCGAATGTTCGTTGCATTTGTAGTACCTAACTTTCCTTTTGGTTAGCGGATGTGCAGTGAAGCACAGTCAGTGGTGTAGTTATGATCCGTGGTGTAGCGGCGTGTTCGATGCCCGACGCCGGCCGCAGCGTGTGATAAGCGCGGCTCGGGCGCCGGCAGCGCTTCGCCGCTAGTGTGCCTCAGCACGCGACGCCGAGCGCCGCGACGCACGCCCGGTCTCTCCGCTTCTGCCGCGAAAACAAACACCGTAATTATCTCCCAGCGATAATACCATACATCGCGCTATCAGTTCAAGATAACTCACCAGTGTGATAACAGATAAACTAAGTGGTTGACGCCTAACGTATTTCATATTATGTAAAACCCTGAAAGTGAATTTCCTGGAGCGCAATTATGGCAGCAGCGACTGCTCCTCGTAAGTCGGTGTCGATATACGACTACCCGGAGCACTTGAACCCTTTCCATGAGGAGGACAATCATAACAAGATCCGGTTTTGGACGCTGGGCAGGCGCCTGAATCGATCGAACAGCATCAGCTTTTCAGGACTGAAGGATCTTAAAAACTCATGGTGAGTGTATTAAAGTTTATTTACTTAATATTATGTTCAGTAAATTTTAATTACGCATTTATAGACATGTAGAGTCGCCTCGAGTAGCTAAACCTTGAGGATTGTTTTCTGAGTAATAAATATTTTCTCTTTGCAAGTAATTACATTCCTAACGGTATGTTAACAATGTTTTTGCTTCGTCGTCATATCTTGAGGTTACAGCTGACCTACGCTCTAAAGTGAGACAATTAATTAGTGGCTAGCCTTAAGCGCTACACTTCGATCTAATTTCAATTGGTGTACAGTTATTTTAATTTAAATTGAGAGTCATTGCATCGTTTCATGCTATTCGATATGATCATATCAAATGACTCATAATAAAATTCAAGTAACACGTAAGTAAATGTATTTTGGTTCATTTGCTTAAGAATTTAGTTTCCCTTCTTTAATCATTTATCATGATTAAAGAAGTTTGATAATGTTGTAACATTTTGTAAAAAAATCAATCACTTGTTATGAACATTCACATCGCAATAGTTATGTAGGTATACAATCGCACCTAGAATAATAAATGTTACATATACAATTTATATGTATATACGTAATGTATATTATTAAAAAGGAAATCCTGTTTTTTACGATTTTAATGGTAGGTATCATTGTCAATAAATAGGTAGGTAATTTAGGTATGTTTCTTAATTGTTCCCCTGTAATAGATAAAGCATTTATCGATTTCAATGTTGTCTAACTTCTAGCTTTAATATTTCTGTTGCCAAAGCCACGTTGTTCTGTTTGACTGTCGGTAATGTCGGTGGCCTCGCAAAGGTCATGATGCATTGCGTCTGTACACTCAGCTACGCTAATATGATTAAAGTCTCTATAATATTTCTGTTTCTTTCCATTTCGTTTTAAAAATCTAGAGCTCAGAAGCATAAGGTTGGACGTGCCATTATACGTCAGAAACAATCGTCGTATGTGCCTTTACCGTACACTGGCACATACGACCAAATGCTTCTGAAGTATATAGTACATCCGTCTTTATGAGGTCTGCTTCTGAGGTCTAGAAATATTGCCTATATCGAGTAATCGACCAAGCCACTTAGGTTTTTAATTTTGAGTATTAGCTATGCCATGAAGTTGCATCTGCTTACTATATTTTGTGAAAGGTTCCCTCCAAAATGGTAGCATTTTGGAGGGGACCTTTCACAAAATATAGCCTACTGTACCTACTAAGAGATAACATACAACACACCATTATTCCTTTTTTGTCCGATGAGTAATTTTGAAGATGACCTACACACATTTCTCCTGTATTTTTTTTAGTCATTTATTTAGTTTAGCCACGAGGCTTTTACTACTTTACTAGGCATAGGCGAGCAATCTTATCCAGCCTTATAAACATAATAAGGCTGGATAAGATTGCTCGCTCGAAGATTGCATTTATAACTTCAGCCTGAGCAACCTGTGTAAGAGGGCGCCCTGTGGGACTTGGACCTCGGCTCAGGGTGGTGAGCCACAGATAGTGGTTCTAGTGCTATCTTTTCGTGAATAAAGTGTTAGTAAAGTCCCCCACGACATAGGCATTAATTCCCCTAGTGCGGGTGTCCTTTTAAGAATGAAAAATAAAAGCAAATTATATTATAGGAACAGTATGAGCATTCGTGCAAACTGCAACTGACTACATTGTTATGTGTAGGTAGTTACACTTTACAGATGTTGGTAGTTTACATTGTTCTACGATAGTGGTAATATATGACATTGTAAAACTTTTGTATATCGTCCAACAAACTTATATATTACCACTAGGATATGATCTTTATTCCGGTAGTTATGCACTTATCCTATTCCGTCTTAAAACCTACCTGTGTCTTGTTCATTCTAGATTCACAAGCCCGTAGTTACCTACTTACGTGTTAATGAATAAATTACGCTTTTACTATTTGTATATGAAGGAAATAACTTATATAAGAGCGAGTAGATATATATCTATGTTTACTTTATTCTTCAGTCACATCAAATTTCAATGGCATTCTCATGAATCTGTTTAATTTTTTACAATCAAAGTAAGCATGTGAACATGAACTGCCGCTTGAATACTTAGTGTTTTTTTATTTTATTTTACACAATCAGTTACAATTGGTTCTTGAAGATGTTATTGTCTAATAAATTTTTCTTTGAGTCATTAAATAAATACCTCTTATGTAACAATTATTTGCTAAATTTTTAATTAAACTACTTACTGAACTAGAAAGTTTAGCAATTGGTCCAAATTTGTCAATTCCGGAATTATTAACGACATTATAATTGCTTAGTTAATTTGATCACAACGAAATACATTTTATTTGTATAAAAATTGCAGCTTGTACCTATAGTGTTCCTATAAGTATTTTAAGTAAAAAGGTAGGGCTTACAGTTACACACAGATGCATCAAATAACTTTTTTTATTCATTTAAAAAATGACTAAACCTTAGAAAACCTGTCACGTGGGCCTACGTATCTCCTAGTTTTATGAAATGAAATTATTATATTTAGGTTCCTTATGAAATGACAAATATTTTCAGAAATAAACACCATTGTTACATACTTTATTATGAGTTAAGTAGCCTTGTGATTTGTAAATTGAGATTTTGAAAAATGTGGTTAATTTTTCCGTAAAGTATTGTAAAATATGGTGATGTTTTTGCACGCACGACAGTCAGGAAAGGGAAATTTGTACATTGAATAATAATTTATGGAATTTTCCTTAAATTATTATTCAATGTAAATAGATAATAATCATTCGATTATTATCTATTTTATAATCTTTAGGTATATATGTCAAAGAATCATGGCCAAATTTCTATAGGAGCTGGACTTGACTATTATTTTTCATGTCCCAAAGCAAACTATAGTTAGATTGGTTTGTTTTTATGTTGTAAACACCATTCCGTTTGAAAATCATATCTAAATAGCCACGATTTTTTATAATAACGTCAACAATACTTTTGAGGTTAGAAACAACAACTAACTTTTACCCGACTGCGACATAGCAGCAGACAAAAGTGCAGTTAGCGATAGGCGAGGAGGGTAATCAGCGATCTCGTTTCCATTTATTTCGATTTCTCTCAGATAATTACCCAAAAAATAGGATATCTCTCAGAGCGAACCCCTTATCTGTCCATCAGACAAATCGATTTGCTTCCTATGAACCTACGTAATTATTTTTATGACAAGAATCCAGTAAATAATAAATCAGCATAGTAGTTGATTTGATACCTGCATACTAATTAAATTGAATTATAATTAACAACTATTCAGAAAAACGTGATTAATTATATTCTTTAAATACCTACCAAATCCTTTCATATGCGAAATGAATCGTCATTAGGTGCGTTCCAGTGCGTTCTGAAACTATTATTTTAAACAATTTCGAAACAGTTACAAAAACAAAAATAAGGTGATAACTATTTTTGTGGCTACTTAGAAAGGTATTTCTTATGTTTTTTAAGACCTTAAAAAATAAGGGTTTTTTTCATAAATATGGCATATTGGGACGCCATCGTTTCGTCGTCTATATATATATATATATATATATATATTACATCAATATATAATAATATGAAATGCTTTAATTAAAGTTTTGAGTATATTATTAAATAAGTTTTCGCTATTGAATTATTAATATGGAAATTTTTTTATTACAGCTAAATAATGATTACCTACTAAGTATCATACTCTTAATAAGTAAGAGAATTCACTGATATGACACAACTCTGTAGTTGTATTCACTTTATTAATCAATAACTAGTATCATAAGAAATAAAAGGGATCGTCGTTCACTTATTTGTTTGACGATTGACTAGAGTGTGTGAATAATGCGATTGTCGTCAGCTGTTTATTTATAGCATTGAAGTCACTTACAATGGCTGCTGGATATCGAGACGTGATTGCCATGTAATTTGTAAGTTCGCAGTTGTGTTGTCAGAACGCTGCGAGTAATGCATTGATGCCGGGAAAAACTCAGCCTTGTTATACATACACAGCTTAAATACGCACACACGCGGACCAAAACTATGCCTTACCTTGTCAGGTGACCTGTCGCAGAATTAGGCGCTCGATGTTATAGCAAACTTCATTATATTTTGTTAATAAAAATGCCGAATTGTGTCGTGAAAGGGTGTGCCAATCAAAGCTCAATGTTATTTTTGTAACATTGAGATACTGTGAAAACCACACTAATGCACAAAAAAACAGGCTTCAGTGCTTTGTTCGAAAGCTCTCCATCTTTAATTTTATTTGGTTTGAGATTAACGTGAACACTTACGATATACGCAATACTTATGTGTTGTGTTAACTGGGCAGAGCCGCTAATATTTTTCCACTACCTTTGCTCTGCAATAAATTCCGTCAACATAATATAACCAAGAAAAAAATGTTTAACATGTGGCCGTGGTAGTTGTAATGTTTCTTATTACATTAATTATTATTAAAGTACAACTGCTTTTATATTATTTTATTCTAACATAGAATAAGTCCTTAATGAAATTGATACCGAAGAGCAGAAAATGGTATTTAACTTTAATTGGGATGGAAAATTAAGTAAACAATTGCCTACTATAAAAACATGAAACTACCATTCTATATTATTTGGAAGGACTTTACAAGTACGTTATATTTCTACACTCATAATAAAGCTGCCACGTCGAACCGAGGTGCGTGAAATGTTTGACCCCTGGGCATCATACGACAGATTGCAGTCGTCCCAAGGACCGCAATGATAGTTCTGACCCACCTGGTTGTATAAACTGCCAGGAAACGGGTCACCCAGCGAACTATCTGGGCTGTCCGAAAGCCCCCAACAAAAGGCGTAAACGCACACGAAGCCGGTCTTAGACCACTAAGCTTCAAACTGCTCCCGATTTAGCTACCAAATCTGAAACCATCCCTTCTATCAACTCTGTCCAGGTCCGGGGTACCACATTAGGACCGTCGTGGCCGCTTCCAAAATGGCACCCAATAGTCACGGGTGGTTGAAGACACGGGTGATTCTACAGCCCCTCAAAACACGCAGGCTCCCCAGGCCATAAAGGCTATAAACTTCCAAGCCTCACAGACCTTGAAGGCCAAGAAGGCAAAGACCCCACAGGTCTCGCAGGCCTCTCAGTCCCTAGCAAAGTTGGTCCGGGCAACAAAACCCATACCCCCTTCGAACAAATTAAACACCGCGTTCCCTAAAATCGATATAATTGCTAATTACATAGCCTCTATCGATATAAACGCCACCATGGAGCTGATCTCATTGAGATGAAAAACGAGAACCCTAATGATCAAGAACTCGCACTTACGACCGCGCTTAAAACAGCAATGGTTCTTCGCTCCTTAATTAATTACAACTAACTATGGATAGGGTTAGACAAGTAGGAATGAGTAGTCTCTAGTAGGATTAAACCTAGATCCCTCCGGATAGGGTTCTTTACCGCGGACGGTATACTAAAGCAGCGAGATGAAATCGGAGAATTTCTCCGTGACCATCAATTAGACCTGTTTTTAGTTCAAGAGACATTTCTCAAGCCTGCTGTGTCCCAGTCCTGCATCATAGAACTGCTGTGTCCCAGTGGTCACTCAGATTCTTCTCAGACCAAAACTGTTACTGACTGGAAAAAGCTCGGGTCCCGACTCGAGTCTGCTTCCTCAGAATATCTTGACATACATTGCATACCCTCTGACATCCAAACCCCCGAACAAACGCTTAAACGCGACGACGTCCTCACGGCTCACGTCCATTCTCAGGTGAATGAATGTTCACGGGAGGTTCCAGCGATCGATAATCTTGATCGATGGAAGCTCCCTGACGATGTGCGTGCGTTGATGACCGAGAAAAAGGCGGCCATCAGAGCCTACGACTCGTATCACACCGAGGAAAACCGCTTGCGCATGCGATCCCTTTAGCGCGCTGCAAGAGATCGCATCAGCGATATGCGTAACTCCAGATGGGATACGATGTTGAGTGACCTTAAACCGTCACATTTGGCCTTTTGGGATCTCTGTAAGAAGCTCAAATCCATAACCTGTTCCTCTATGCCCCCTATCAATCGCCCGAATCAACGCCCTGCTTTTGACGATGACGAGTAGGCCGAATGCCTGGCTGATAGTCTGGTAACCCAATGTTCTCCAAGTACTCTACCTGTAGATCCAGTCCACCTCGCAGAGGTCAACGCTGAGGTCGAACGTAGAGCCGCAATTCCCCTACCCGCGATACATGTCCGTGCCGCCGACGCGACGAGCTCCCGGCCAATGGGGAGGACGAAAATAATGATGCGCTACCGGCAGTTACCGTAGACGAAGTGAAATCTTTGATCAAGGACTTACATCCCAGAAAGGCCCCAGGTCTCGATGGGATTACCAATCGAGTGCTTAAGCAATTTTTAACTCCACTACTTTGCCTCTTGACCGCAATTTTCAACGCGGCTCTAGCTAACAACATATTTCCACACCAGTAGAAAGAAGCTACCGTGATTGGTATTCCTAAGCCTACCAAGCCAAAGCAGGAACCCACTTCTTATCGACCTATAAGTCTTCTCAAATCTTTGAGTAAGCTTTATGAGCGCATAAAATATACCCGACTACTAGCATTCATTATGGATAATAATCTTCTTCCTGATGAGCAGTTTGGCTTTCGAGCCAAACACTCCTGTGTTCACCAAGTGCATCGCATTGTCGAACACATCCTTGTTAAGTCAGGTAAATACAAATGTCATACGGGAGCACTCTTCTTCGACGTAGCTAAAGCGTTCGACAAAGTCTGGCACAATGGCTTAATTTATAAGCTCTACCAACTCAAAGTGCCGGACAGTCTCGTGCACATCATACGAGACTACCTCTCGGGGCGAACCTTTAGGTATCGTGTAGAAGGAGATTACTCTTCCCCTCACCCGATCCAAGCAGGAGTGCCACAAGGCTCAGTAATTTCCCACTTCTGTTCTCGCTTTACACAAGTGACATCCCGAAACCCAAGAAAGCCCATCTGACTCTCTTCGCGGACGATACCGCTTTATACTATAGCTTGACCGCAACCGCTGTACCGCTCCCTAGGAACAACTGGTTCCGGTACAGCGGTTGCGGTCGAGCTATACTCGGGCCGCAGCCCTGCCGCCATTCACGATGCTCTACAATCCGCATCAAATGCCTTAGGCAAATGGTTCAGAAAGTGGAGAATCGAAGTAAATCGAACAGAGAGCTGCTGAGGTACTTTTCTCGAGATTTAACAGTCCACCGGTCAAGATGTTTGGCAAACCAACCCCTTGGGAACGGCAAGTCAAGTACTTAGGCGTAATCCTTGACCGAAAGCTAAACTTTAGGGCGCATGTAGAAACCGTTCGTGCACGCGCTTTACTTAAGCTCAGTCCACTACACTGTCTTCTAAATTCACGCAGCAAATTATCACTTCACAATAAGGTTAGGCTTTACACCACGTGTATACGACCGATTATGACGTACGCGAGCACAGTATTTGCTCATACCGTCTAGCAGTTTGCACCGCTTACAAACTGTTCAAAGTAGATTCACTCGACGGGCCACCGGGGCACCGTGGATCATCCGTAATCGCAACTTACATTCTGATCTCCAACTGCCTTCCATCAAGCAGTACCTAGATGAAAGAGGCGTCGGAACGCTTCTTCGACTTCGCGGCGCAACACCCAAACCCGTTGGTTGTTGCAGCATCCGACTATAGGCCTTTGCCCACAAAGCGTCGTAAACACCGTCGGCCTCGGGTCCTAGCTGACCCGGACGACGAGATAACAAGTTACCAACTAGCAGTAAAAAGACTGCAAGAAACTAGCACCACTACACAGAGACCACTCTATCCGACCCGCCGGAGAAGAGTGCGCCCGCGAACGCGACGCGCCCCTCCTCGTCCTCCTGACCCTTAGTTTGCAAAGAACCATCCGATGCCGTCGTAGACCCGAAGTCCGAGAGGCCCACGAACTGTAAAGTAGAGCGACAGTTGCACAAAACTCCCCTAAAATACTAAAAGTCATAATCCCTCAATCTGATCGCCAGCGACCGCCCTGAGCCAAGGTCCAAGCCCCACAGGGCGCCCTCTTGCGCAGGTTGCTTAGTTTGTAGTTTTTAAACCATTTATTAAGGCTGGAGCTCTGCTCGCCTTTATGCCCGGTGAAGTAGCAAAAGCCTCGGCTACGTAAGTCACTCCGAAAAAAAAAACTGTTTTCACTTTTTCACGTAGGTACATAACTCAAGATTCAGTGGTACCCTTTTTAGTGTACCTAACCCCCGACGTAAAAACAGTGACGCAATTTTGATTTGTTTTTTTTTTGTTTGAAAGATAAGTTGATCTAGAGCGTTCTTGCCCATGGTTAATCAAAATTGGTGCAGCCGTTTAAAATATATAGGGGAATATTCTTGCAACCATTTGGTTGTTTAATCCCTTAATTTTAAATAACTGACTTGAAAATATTCAAATAATAATAACTTATATTATGGGGGATTTTTGTATGCTAAGTATTTTGAGATTATTTTCATTTTTTTTTTTATATACCTACTTAATTCGCTCCAGGTTTAATTGACTCTTAATGTGTATTCAATCTGGTAGGAAATATAATAGTTAGGAACAATAACAAGCGTCTTCAGAATATGTAATTAATGACGTAACAAAAGATGAATATTTTTTGCAATATTTTTCTTTTCTTTGCAAACAAAGCTCTAAATCTTTTTAATTAAGAAGATTAGGCTTAAATCTATACATGTATGTGTATCATGTAATTATATATCTATCTATATATATGTAAGTAGGTAGGTATCTATAGATAATATATATACGTCTTATCTTCCTTACGTTGTTCTTCGTCACAAATAATTACGACTTATGGGAGATAGAAATGAGATAACAGTCACTATATCGAGTCATGGCGCGAGTTAATTGAAACTAATTATTACTTACGATATGTGCATTTTACATAATAGACTGATGGCTACCGGGTTACCAAATTCCCTTCGAGCCCTTAGTTTACATTGGGCATTTTGGCGCCCACGTTGTCCTGAAGTACCAAGGGTCCAGATAAAGCCAGTAGTATTTACATAAGTAGTTAGGCTTTTTGATTGCGAGTCCGGGCAGAATAAACGGTGTCCGGTTTGTCCGGCTTTTAGTAACACTTTTTACATTTCGCAAATGAGCGAGTGCGTGGCCGAGCGTAGGTGAGTCGACTGACAGACGCTCCCACAAGCCGTTGTACCTATTAAATTAATACTCAGATACAAAATCCTCAATAATGTTGGGTGTCCGGCCTTACTACCCAAACGTCCGGTTACCGGCGATCTGTAGGTCCAGTAATGTAGCGTAAGACAAGGACAAAGCAAGTGCCCTGAGCCTAGGCCTAAAGACCTAGGTCCTTTAGAGTAAAAGTGGCTAATTACACGAATTCGACAGTAAAAGTTCAAAGTTCTTAGTTGCTAAATAAATACGTACGTTTGAAATCAAGTACAGGAATACAGCTATTTTTATCTTTTTGAATTACCTATATCATTTAGGTCAAGAGTAAACATGCAAAATCGCATGCATTTTAGTTCCCAAGGGCAAGATAAAATGATAATAATGACGTGGCGTCTGTAATATTTAAGAAGGTAGGTACATAATTAGTTACCTTTTTATCTGACGGTCAAATAAACAGCACTAAAGTATTAAGGGATTTTCCAACAGTCATCAATCATTTCTAATCAAATGCAAAGTTGTTTTTATATAAGAGAAAAGGTAGCCGATGACCTCCCCTAAAGTCCAATCAATGTGTATCAACAATCGTAGACATTGGTACAGTAGCTAATAGGTGAAAAGGAAACAGGTGGATAGTACTTTTATTTTTATATTAATTATGAATTGCTTGGAATGCCGTGTGGCTTCGAGCTAAGAATAGACTACCCCATATATTCCCATGGGTATCGTAAAAGGCGACCAAGGGACATACACCTGAAGGATGGGCAGCAGCATCTATCAGCTAAGATTACCTACCATCTTACTGCGACCACCAATGTACCTGCCAAGCGTGGTGATTATGGCAATATCCCTCAACAACCCTGGCTTGCCACGGTCTGTTAAGTGGAGGCCCATGTTCAGCAGTGGGCGTAAACGGACTGTTAAAGTGAAGCTAAGTAGGTCTTTAGAGGCAGATTTTCTTCATCGGCAAAGGTATTTGTGTAACATTATGATGTAGCAGTAGTAATTAGTAATTTTAAAAGACAGTTATAGACTATATAAGGCTAATGCTTGATATGCACTGCAATGAATCGGTATCTAGATGTAAAATTAAAATATGTTCCAAGTCATAATATAAAAATTAGATTAATGACATTGATATGCATACAAACCTTGCCCTACGCTCACTTCAGCATAACTACAGGCCTCGACATAAAGTAATAATAGCCCTGAAATCGTTTATACAGCTTGTTAATGTTTAATGCAGTGTAGCAAACAAAGCTATTAAGATTATTAATTATTTTCGTAGCGTTGCGTTGTATACACAGACTATTTGTCACTTTGATGATCACACATAAGTAGAAGTCGTTAAGACCAAAAAACGTTTCTATGATCATCGACTCTGGTGATAGTTTGTATCCTACTGCAGGGACTACAAACAAGGCTCCTACTTCCTAATTTATTGGTATCTCCATTCTACATACATATCATTGATACTTATTCATTTTTTCTTATCAATTTTCACAGCGTCACGTTCGTATCTAAGAAATTATGCAACTTAGTTATGTCCCACTTATTATGAGTATAAAAAATAATAGCCTAGCGAAGTTCTTGTCGAGTCGATTTTAGCGTTATAAACCAACGAATCAAGATCAAGATGATAACTAATTCGTTGATCATAACTTCATTTATTAAAATCGTATACCTACTTACCAGAAATATGTAATGTGTATGGTAAAACTTTCGAGAAAAACTTAGATCCAGCAACGGTCTTTATAAAGCTGATGAATTTATTAATTCTGTTTAAACATTACATCTATAATTACATTATATGAATGCATAAAACATCAAGGAACAAAACAAAGTGACTTCAACCAGACGTGTATTGGCTGTGGGCCAATATTCATCGTCGGACTAGGTTTATTTAGCTACAACATTTGATTGTACTGGACAGGATATTCGATAAGCTGGTATTAACTGAACACTCGATGTTATCCCTTTACTAAACAAATATGTATGACACGCACTTACAACTAATCGATAGGCAAGCCTATATCTAGACAAGTCTCTTTTATTATGGGTATGTAGGTACACGTAACACTTCAGTGAAATCAAAATACTTATATCAACCGACTACATACCCGACGAACATACAAAAGACTTCAACAATATACTATTAAATATAGTATATTGTTGAAGTCTTTTGTATGTTTGTTTTTACTGAGTCTGTACTAATATATAAAGCTATAGGGTTTGTTCGTTTGCTTAAACGCGCTAATCTCAGGAACTACTTACTACATTTGTCGAGTGAGGCTAGATGCTATATTTCATTATGAAGTTCCTACGGGAACCGGAGTTACCCGGGGAAAGTTAGTTAAAATAAAATCATGTTTTCAAGAAACATGATTGATTAAGAAATTTGATAATCTTTTGGGAATAATAATAATTATTGTAATTAAAAAGTTTTTATGATATGGACTGGACTTATAGACGTAATATATGAAATATTAGATACGTTCATATCTTCCATATCGAATTTTTAACATTATTATTATGTATTGTAACTTATATACGCAAAGCAAAGATATTATTCACAATTAGCTACTAGACACATCGTAGGTACTCTGTGACCTTCATAATCTCTAGTGGCATACTCAGTAATTTATTTTTATTGGTTACATGCAGTAATATAATACAAAGGAAATATCCCTTGGTAGTATGCTGAACATGAAACCGCAGTAGAACGAACATTAGGTAGGTAAATACCACAACTGACCTCACAGTTCCTAATTCTTAGGAATGTCTTGCGTAAACTTTTATCAAAGATATAAATTGGACTGTTGTGAAACAAACGAATATTTCAGTCGGCTTCGCACTGTTTGGACAGAAGTTAATTTAGATACCTACTCTAGAGACAGGAGCGGACCTAGGCTAACGCGATTAAGAAACCTACTTATTCATTAATTTTAAATTTAGCACGTTCCATTATTTTCAAAGTAGGACTAAAGGCTCTTAATATGCATTGATGTACAGTCAACAAAAGAAATAGGTTTACACTGTGGTTCACACCTCGTGAAACGCATGTTAAATTATATGTCCACGTAAAGGGCCAGAATTCACTGTTATGTGAAGTTGTACGCAGCTAGCAGCGAACTCTTCACCCATAAGAATTACAGGCTGTTGTACTGACATAAACATATTTATTTACATTAAATGTCACAGAAGGTGTAAGGCCCTTTATATGTAGGTACAGTCAACAAAGGAGATCATATCCTTTGTTGACTGTACCTATAAAGTGCCCCTAGTCCTTATGATTCATTTTTCGAAGTTCCCAATATTGGCTCGTGGTAGCTGCATACCATTGGATTGCATGGAAAGAAGGGAATCTATATAACCCATAGTTGCGACGGAGGGTATGCGTAGTGCAATTTGTCCTGGAAAAAAGTGACCATACCGCTCGGCCCAGGGCCATATAGCCCAAAAAGCCTTTATGTCGATCTGCCCCTGTCTAGGGACATGAGTAAATATACCTTGGAGTTTTTTTTTTGAATTGGACATGGAGAAGACACACTAACTGTTGCCACTAACCACCCAAGCAGCAAAAACTAGTTGTATAAAAGTCCCATAGAACGTTTTGTAAAAAACTGTTTTTGGCCCTGTAAAAAACCTAAAAAAAAAAGAGTTATTTCTTCGAAAGTGGCGCAGTTATATCTCTGTTTAGTGTCAAAACGATCTGTTAGCAGTGTCACACATCACAAATCAGTCCTATACAATTTATGTAACAGTAACGCAGGTCTCAAAATAGTGATGTAATGACTACTATAGAACCTTTTATAGTACTTTTTCATACTAAACTAGAGTTTATGTTTCCTATACTTCACCATTCATTCTGTTATCATTCGTGACAGGGTGCAATGCCAAAATTTAATAAAAAAAAACAAAAGGATACCTAGTACAATCAATTTGAGATGAGTAAGATTTTATTTTGTTATTATGATATTCGTCTAATAAGGTAAAAATGATGTACGAACGCAATTTTACTGATAAACTAGGGTTAGGTTTACCATGAATTTTAAGTACCCCTTCGAATTATTGAGTTTTTACTATAATATTTATCAATTAATGTGACTTCATGTTTCTAAGGACCCTTATAGTACATGTTGTGACAATGTTTTCACTATCATCATGGGTTCAGAGTGATTTTGGGGATCCGTGTGAGCATAACTAAATAATACACCATGATTTTTTTTGGTTATGTTTTTGAAGCACTGATTCTACGCATGAAAAAAGCTTTCTTTATAAATTTAAAGGGTTTACTGCTTAAACTGTGTTAATCATGTGGCCACTTTTTTCTTCGGGAAAGTTGATTAGTTTTATTAAGTATGTAGAAATATAAAATGTATCTAGTTAACATTGTGTTTTTTTTTTCAGAGTAATTGAAGATTAATGGAATGGAAGATTCTGAAATATTGTCACAATAATCGCTGGAGTCCTTATGTTCAATCAAAAGCTCATGATCTTTGCAAAATTCATTTTGTACGGAACCGTTTTCTATAATTGTGCCCTCAACTTGATTTTGGTTGCTATTACTGGTTAGATCGTTTGCTAATGATGATGGTGCTTTCTTATAACGTCTATTACCTTCTTTTCTATTTGTTCCACTGCGTTTATATCTTTTACAATTCTTTAAATCCATTTTTGTCGATCGTTGAATCAAAATGTCTGAGTATTGTTCTAAAAGCATGATAAAAATTCTTTTTCAGGATATAATTGTCATTTAATAGCAACATTTGTCTACTTTTGTGTGACATTTTTGTATTATTAAAGAGAAAGATACCCTGTTATAATACTAACATATGTATTAAAGTAACTAAAGAAGACATTATACAACAAATCTGCTCTAAAAAAGTGTCTGTGTAATTGTCTTATCAGTGAAACTATAATAGGCATCTGAAAATGATTATAGTACAGTTACATTACATAAGCGTAATCTCAAACTTGGCTACATCACAAAATCATTCAATTGTAGAGTTTTTTTGACTACTAACGTACTAAGTACTATAACAACGATCTGAGTATCCACAATACCACAATATCGCTCCATAGTTGAGTGTTCGTCACTGCTAAAACGAAAGTACTATAGCAGTTCGTTTGGAACCCTTATTGTGCAAATCAGATGAATAAAGGCTTCTGCGAACAATTTTATAGAGCAACATCGTTCTGTACTAGTTATATTACATCTTGTTATAACACCTGACTATAACGGTTGTATAAAATGGCGTTGTAAACGTTAACAACGATTGTTTATATGTCATTTTAGCTCTATAAGCGTATAGAGCAATAATGTGTTATCGAACGCCTTTATACAATACGCTGTCACCGCTAAAACCTTAATAAAACGTTTACACAGCTTTTTAGAGGTATAACCTTTAGTTATAGGACTGTATTGCTGGTTGGGCAGTTTTTGATAGCATGGTCAGAGTTGCAATTAACTAATCAGCTGTCAAAACTCTTGTAAGTTTTCGAAAGTTTGATTGGAAACATTGAAAGCAAATCATAATTGAGTAAGCAACTCAATTATGATTTGCTTACAATGTTTCCAATGTTATGATTAGATTAATCTATGATTAAAATTTTCTTTAGAATCGGATGTAGGTACTTGCATGCAGTTTTGTTATGGTTGCGAAGATGAATATTATATTTATAATATTAAATATAGAACTGGGAAGTAACTGGGTGTCATAGGACAGATAATTGTCTCTACATCAAACAATATGCAATGCATACCTATAACCGCAATGGCCGTACTCGATGTGTCACTAGCTAGCGCAAGCAAGGAAGCAAGTAACTTATGTTAGCATGTAGCTTTTTATATTAGGAAGTAATACGCATAGTAGGTACCTAATATTATTGAAAAAATATACTTAATTTTTTTATTGAGATTTTAGTAAAACTAAACTCGGTAATTAGAAAAATGAGAAAATACTATTAATTCACTATTTATAAACATATCGTGATAGTGGTTAATAATCAATGCTCATTATATAACCCACTAGTTACTAAATGTTTTGTGATGTTTTTATTTTCATTATTTTATTGCTAATTCGTCTGTAATATCCTTAAAGCATACTTATATATAGGTATCCTTAAAGTATACATAAGAAATGCAATGCAAAGTGACAAACTTCGATTGATAGGTAAATAGAAGAAATAAATTCACCGAAACACGTTTTCCTTAAGAGATACTCATAGTCTTGCAAATTTTCAATATAATAGTGCAATTTGTGTAATAATTAAATGACTTCACTATTGTGTTACCACTTCCTTATGAATCTAGGTAAATATCAAAGTATGTAGTTACAATAAGTTGTGCCTCACGGTCACAATCAATTATCGTGCTACGAAATAGTCGCCACTAAATAAACAGATCGATACATGATTTACCAAACTAAATTTGTTAAACAGATTTTACTCGTACAGACAAACTTAAAGTATTTAGACATTTTTTTAATAAATATAGGTCAAATTCTCTGTAAAAAGAGTTAAACGCGTTGCAGGAGGTATCATTACGAATATAGTCATACATATTACAACAAGCCAAATTAGAGTATGATGAAATTGGCAAGCACTAAAAATATTTAACATTTTATTAATAGTTACTTAGTTGAAATACTTGAACAGCAATTTGCAAATATCGATAAGTATTATTCACATACCGTGAGATACCTACATATATTAGTTATATGGAATCTTGCAAATCTCCAGACATGAAATATGTACATTTTATATTGTAACTTATTTATTCAATTTTATTGACTAACTTTATTGTTTAAACGATTTGTTGTCAATGTTGGTTTTCAATTTTCTTCGCATTTTATCCTTTAGTTTTACTTATATTATTAGTTTGGTTTATTACGACATCTATACCTACTGCCTATGTGAAAAGTCATGCTTATTTTAAAGTTCTCTTTGTAACCAAATAACGTCATACTACACTTAAGACCGTCTAAGTCAGAACAAACAGTTGTACGTTCATTGGTCTGCTCTAGCTAGAGGATGCCAGATTTCTAGACTCCATGAGTTACGTAGCTAGAATAAAATAGTGAACTTAAATTATGAGTATTTAGTCCTAATAAGTTTGGGATGCCAGTGCTGAATTAGCTTTGACTCTAATCCTTAACTTCTATTGTTCGATCGTTTACCTACTTGCTTCTAGACTTAGTTAGTCTGGTGATACACATGCTATTTCATTTTCAATTAAGAGATTGAACGTTCCGTGCATTTTAACACATTCAGTTGTATTTTTTTATATATATAGTCTTGTCTCATATTACGTAATAACTTTTGAATGTAGGTAATATGCCTTTATAAAGTGTTAATTAGATATTATAATAAAATACTGTTGTTTCTCGTATCAAAGAATGCCTTTAGAATATAAGATAGTGCCATTGTGAGTCATTCTTACAACAAAGTGTGATAAAACATCTTCAGAGTGTACAAGTAGGTCACGCCCAGTTCAGCCAAGTTATCATAGTTAGAACAATTGTTACTAAACCTGTTAATTTTCACGGGGCTCATGAAGGCCATAGCCTTGGATCTATAGGATTCAGATTCAACCGTTATGTACAAGAAAGTATCTAAGAGTAGGTATATAATAAGTTAAATATATGCATAAATGGGTAACGGTGGTAAGTAGAATTCACATAGGTATGACACTCATTTGAATATTCCATTAGTAATTAAAGTAGGTATAGATAGTCAGGTGGGTGTTAATTATTCAGTTGTGACGTTAAAAATATGTTAAATATATTTTAGTAACTGAATTCATAAAACTGATTTACTTTGAAGTTGGCAGTTGGTACCAAATAGACTATTACATGATACATTGTTGAATATAATCAAACATTACACTGCACGAAGATAAACAGATAAGAATGTTTGAGAACGTTTATGGTGAATTCCATTGAATAAGATGAAAACCATAAAAGTAGATACCAGTTAGATTACCTAAAAATATTGGCAGGGCCGGATTTAAGGGAGGGCAACCAGGGCAACTGCCCGGGGCCTCCACAATAGAGGGCCCCCACAAAATAAATAAATTTTTAATTTAATATCTTTCAAATTCTGACGAATAAACTCTACTACTTTTCTTTTATTTATATTTTCATGATTAATGTAATAGTTCTTAAATATTGAAATAACGGTAATTCAGAGTAAAATATCAGAATTCGAATCGTCCTGAAAAGTATTAAAGTACTTCAAATTTTCTACATTTAGAGGGAAACTAATTTGTGGCCAAGGGGCTCTTCTTCCTTGTTGCCCCGGGGCCTCCGGATATCTAAATCCGGCCCTGAATATTGGACACAAATTTTGTTTCTAGGTACCTACCATTTTACCTAGAAGTGTCGTCACAACCCCGCCTCTGTCGCTCTGTATCTTTGTAAACTTTTATTGATTTGATAAATAAAGAATACGTTTCCACTATTTTTGGTAATCTAACTGACTGTCAAATTTTTTTTTTTGACATGATCCCTATTGTTCCGTTTAATGCCCTTCTTCCACACATACATAATATCTTGATTTTGATTTATTTGAATGGTCTAATGCTCAGGATCGACTATACTCGACAGCAAAAACAGTCACCATGGTCCAGCGCCACACGAAAACTTAATTATCTACGAAATCGTTTGAAAACCCAGAAAGAAAATGGGAGGAGTTGGAAAAAAACAGCATTACACTTCCCGCGATGGTAAAATCTGTAGGAGTCTGTGGTACATTGGGAGCTGTTAACTAGAAGTTAGGAGCTACAGAAAGTGTCATATTCTACTAGTTTTCTATTCACATTAGCTAACAATTCAAGTTTAGCTAAGGGAGCTGTAGAGAAATTTAGTTCTAATGCATAATTAGAACCATTAAAACGAAATTTCCTTGGAATTTTTCTTGGAAATTTGTTAATTATATCATCCATCATCCGATACTTCCCTATGTTACAGAGCAATCTTAAACACTGAATTTTTATATGCCCAGATCCAGCTGTGACCCAGTGGGGTCCACTCTGTGCATGTGCTGTAATCGAAATAAGCCTTATCAAATCCAATCTTTTGTTACACAAACAATTGGAAAACAAACTTATAAAGTCCTATTAAATTTTTATAACAACACTATCTAAAATTAAAATGTTAAATGTGATAAAAATAGTTGAATAAGTTCAGGATGTTGCTTATCTTAAAACTTACCTTATCCTTATCCTTGTGTACCCACGAAGGTTTAAGGCGACCTGGTTTTAGCCATGGGCAATAGGCTTGGTTATAGTTTACAATTTAACGATCTTACAGTAGAAATCTCTAGCTACTATTTAACAGTTCCTGATGAGACGCACTCTTAGAGAGAATTAATTCTAGTAGAAATCATATTACTGCATACATTACTAAGTACTTATTTGTTATAGGCACTTAGCGCACTATTTCGTTTTTGTTGTTATTTTATAATATTGTTAGTACAACAAGCACTCCAATATACCTTAGGATGTACCTACATTAAACGTCAGCAGCCACTAAAATAACGCTGTACGTATATGAATGGAAGGAAGGATAATGCTATGCACATATTCACCTTCACTTAACCTTAGATTTTATAATGACCAGCATGAAAACCAATCAGGATATTTAATCGCATGTTGTTTTTGCGTAAGATGAAAAAGATTTTATATAAATTTGGATACAACGTGTATTAAAATTAAAAGTGTGACTCAGTCTGAAGCTTGATTCTGAAGAACTGGTATCGTCAGTTTTTTCCACATTAAGAAACGACTTAATACAACTGATGCTTGTTTGAATTAAATCCAACACTGGCTTCCAAGCCAGTTTAAATTCACTTAAATTCTCTCTTTATTTAAAAACGCCAACCTACCGTCTACCCCTCTCGTCTCCCAGATAAGCTTTAGAAGTGATATCATAAACCGACATGCACCACATCAAACAACAATGTTATGCTCTTTAATAGGTAGTTAAGCATTTGTAGTACTTTGTAAAATGGGCATCAGCAAATAAAAATATTGCCATGTGAAATGTATGTACTTAACTATGTATTTTCATTATCTATTTATTTATTCAATTAGAGTAATTAATCTATGAAACTGATGGCATTCATAAAAACAACACATAAAAATATTGGGACAATATTTTTATCGACATCAATCCAATTCTCAGTTTGTAGTATGGCAACGTATTTTCTACCACTATCTTCATGTATTTTCCATACTAGCAAGTTTTATTACTTAGTTAACTAGGTATATTACAAACATAGTACTTCCCTATAGTATAGTCCTCCCGAGCGTTTTTGACCACGGAGGCCAATCTCTAAGGAGATGAACATTATCTGCGCAGAACATAGAATAGTGCAAAGGGTGTGCGCTAACATAGCCGCATTCTCTCCTCCTTTACTCTCTGAATCTGGTGGAAGTTCTACTGACACAACCGGTGAGAAATCAGGCGCACGACCGATAGCTTATCGTGCTCCCCGAGGCACGGGAAAGCACCAACAACTTGCAAACTGTACTTAATTTTTTTTGAAAATTTTTCTCGATCACACAATTTTTTTCCCGACCCGGGATCGAAAATCGATTCAACACATTACCGCTAAAGGTACTTACGAGACGGTAAAGAAAATGATGAAATGGAATATTACAAAATATCTATGGCCATAACATTGTTTTCCAATTGTAAATTACCCCTATGAACTCTGTCTCATATAAATGTACCTATTGATAAAACTCATCGTGCTAAACCTGATTATCGCAAAAAGTAGGTATCTAAGTAATTATGTATGCAATTACTTAGATTGGTCCACGAGTGACTGAGTAAGCTGAAGTTCAAGAATAGGTCATGCAAAACTTGGTTTATCTCATACGACCTAGCAGATTTAATGTCAAACAGATTGTATATGAAACGTATAACTCTGTTGATAGAGAACGAGTCACTGTTTATGAACACAACGATGCCGGATTGGGTCGAGGTTAGCGTCGTAAAATCCCAATTACCTACCTACATAAAGATTAATAGTCTTTTTGAAAACTCTTCAATTGAAGTAGGTACAGGAAAAGATTTAGATTGAGTAGGTGGGTGTCATTTTCTGGCACTGTTTGTTTGCATATATCCACTTGAAGTATGCATGGCCACCTCTACTTCTACTACCCTAATTCTAGTTCCAAGGTTTTTTTAAGAAGTTTTTTTTTAGCAAAATCATTATATTAATAAATAATAGTCAGCTGGAAACATATAAAAACGTTGAATATATTCTAAAGATCAAGTATGAAAAAAAGAAAATGTTAAGGCAATACCTACGATTCCATTTTGAGAATACCTATTGATCATTTGAAAGAGTGTTATTTTACTGTAAAATCTGTACTAATATTATAAAGCTGAAGAGTTTTTTTTTGTTTGCTCAAGCAAACGCGCTAATGTCAGAAAATACTATTCCGATTTGAAAATCGATTTCAGTGTTAGATAGCCCATTTATCGAGGAAGGCTATATTTAATTACGAACGGAAGCTACGCGGATGAAACCGTGCGCGGGAAGCTAGTACAAAGAATTCAACATAATTACCTAATTCTGTTCAATTCAGATTTGAAATTCCCATTAACTCAAAAAGAAGAAAATAAAAAAGAAAGTTCTTGAGAAGTTATACTATGTCAATTGTCGTGGGTATCCCTGACTATGATACAATGGCTAAGTCTGTAGGCGTCCATTGGCCGCCCATCCGTCACGGCACAATTGTGACCGCTCAAGTGGAATCAAGTGCACTAAACTTCCATTACTTTTGTCAGTTTGCGCCTACAGACATCCGTTAGCCAGCGTTGGACTGCCATAATAATTGTATGATAGCCTTACCGTATGGTAAGTATAATAACTCTTTTCATATAATGCATCAGCTGATGAATGTTTCTAGGAAGATTGGGAAAAATTAAGTAAAACAAACCTTTTGAAAATGAATTCAATTAAAACAAATATTAAGCTTAGCTTTTTCTGCAACTCTTTATAACACTCCATATTATCAGTAGTAATTAGACACAATTTTTTGCATCCGTACACAGTTAAATAAATAAGACACCGAAAATTCACAAGCACGGTAATAAAACTAATTTTGTAATATATGTATAAAATTCATTAATTGCGTCATATTTAACTACCTACATGTCTTTGTATATTCGGGACTTGAATGACTGAACCTAAATTTCAAACTTCTAACCTACGTCATTTAAGCATTCTTTACTTACAAGTAGGTATAAAACTACCTACTTATATATTAACTAGCGGCCCGCCCCGGCTTCGCACGGGTGGACTTTTATGCCCTACCCTTATCCTACCCGTTCCCTACCCCTACCCTACCCTACCCATACCCTACCCCTACCCTACCCCTACCCCTACCCTACCCTACCCCTACCCTACCCTACCCTACCCCTACCCCTACCCTACTCCTACGCCTACCCTATTTATTGATATTTTGATCACTCGATCAAACAAACATTCGATATTCTGAATACTCGACGTATTGAGTGTGCGATGCATTGAATGTTCGATTTAATAACCATTCGATGTTATGAACGTTCGAGTATTTAGTTGTTCGATTTATAGTGGTCGATCAATTGATATTCGATTATTTGGCATTCGATTTGGCGTAGTACACCCATCCCTACCTTACACCTATCATTACACCTACTTAACCCCTACCTACCCTTTTTGTCTTTGCGTTTAAACCTTCCCTGTGTTAAAGCGACGATTACTGCCAAATTTCATCAAAATCGGTCCAGCCATTCGCGAGTTTTAGCGAGACTAACGAACAGCAATTGATTTTTATATATATAGATCAGTGCCCCCTCCGACCCGCCCGCCGCGATGCCCGGCGCGCTTTTCAGACTGCATCGCAAACAACGGCCACGGCGGCGGCGCTATGGCGGTTTTGTTTACTGTTTGAATTTTTTAATTCGTAATATCTTTTGAATGGAAAGTCCAATTTAAATAATTTAAAAACTATTTTATAGGTAGTTAAATGGTCTTGACCATAAAATAATTTATTTGGATAAGGATTAATATAAACACATAAATAGCATGGTTTGAATTTGGTTAGCATTTTCATTAATGTTTAAAATGAAAAAAGTTGTTGTAGTGACATAACTACAATAGTTGGACATATGCTACCCCGGAGTTTTTTGTAGACATTATGATGTTCTTCAATATTGTTGTACATTATTTTGTTCTATCGCTAATAGTTTCGGCAGCGCATTCGACGAAAGACATTTTAAGACTCATTTTTCTACACCTTCGATTACATTGTTCAAATTTTACCAAGGATCCCTAATTTTTTTTTAAATGAAATGTAGCCTATGTCAAATTGGAAAAATGTAGCATTCTATTGGTGAAAGAATTTTTTAAATCGGCCCAGTACTTTTTGAGCCTATTCATTACAAACATACAAACATACAAAAATAGGTACAAATCTTTCCTCTTTATAATATTAGTGTAGATAAGTACCTATAGAGTAAAAATAGCGGCAATATTATTATTTAAATTGTTGTATATAATTTATCAAGGAAATACCACATACCTACCTAGTGTATGAATTTATTTTTTTATAATAATAAATATTTTTTAATATTTAATTACTTTACAGGGCGTTTCGATCGTTTATGAAAAAAGGAAAAAAGGGCGCAGCATCAACAGAAAAGATCAATAATAACAATCAGAATGGGGACACCTCGCCGATTGTTTACCGAAGAGCCATAAAATGTAAGTACTCAGCATTTATGTTTTTTTTTTGCTCATGTAGGTACGTAGTTAGCCACGTGGTTTTGGTTACTTCAACAAGTACAAAAGCAATGAGGGCGCAATAAATGTTTTAAAAACTACAAGAACATTCTGCGTAAGATGTGGGTTTGGAACTCTGTTAAGAGGGCCTAGACAAAATGCCACTACAGCGGAACGATCGCTAGCATAAAATCTCCAACGCAAATGTATGGCACTTGTCATTTGTTCCGTAATTAAGGGGCCGCGGCAAAAATTACGGGCATTCATTGGTTGATTCTTCTTTTAAACGAGCGAATCGATCGTATACTTATACTTCGATTTCATAAAAGTCAAAAATTCTTTATTCATATAAGTAGACACATTTGAAATATTTTAAATCATTTTCTTATGATGCGTCCCTTTCTTTTACTACCACCAGTTCTGGACGTGGCAACTCTGAGAAGAACTGGCAAGAAACTCAGAGGAATCCTTTTTTAAATAAATTCGATTTTACAATTATTAATAAAGCAGTATTGTTTCAGAGCAACTCACTCCCAACTATTCCCAAGCTGTTTTGTCATTGACATAATCTGAAATTTTGTAATAAGCTTTTTTACATAATTTATCTTTCACATATCGTTTAAACTTGTTTATAGACAGATCGAAGATCGATAGAAGTTTGTTGTAGAAGCGTATACATTGCCCCATAAAAGAATTGCTTATTTTGTGGAGACGTGTAGCATGTAAAACAAGATTATGATTAGTTCTAGTATTAACTTTATGAGTGTCGCTTTTTTTCTTAAAACTATCAATATTCTTATGAACATATAAAAGGTTTTCATATACATATTGTGATGCTCCTGTAAGAATATTAGTCTCTTTGAATTTCTCCCGTAGGGAAACTCGCGGAGCAAGTTTATATATGGACCGTACAGCTCTTTTCTGTAGTACAAAAATGGTGTCAATGTCCGCACAGTTTCCCCATAGAAGAATCCCATAAGACATTACACTATGAAAATAACTAAACTAAACCTATCTAGCAGTATCCACATCAGTGAGTCGTCTCATTGTTTTAACAGCATAGGCCGCAGAGCTAAGTTTCCCTGACAGTTTCGCAATATGTGGGCCCCATTGTAATTTGGAGTCAATAGTTATTCCCAAAAAAACAGTTGACTCCACTGACTCCAACCGAATACCATTTATTTTTACATTCGTGTCAATTTGTTTTACATTAGGTGTAGATTTTTTTTTTTTTTTTCATTTAAAAGTACATTATTAACATTAAACCAATGGACTACCTTCGAGATTGCATTGTTTACTTCGTCATAGTTGCGTAACTGTCTATTTATTTTAAAAGTTAGGGAGGTATCGTCCGCAAACAATACTATCTCATGATTATTTCCTACATAGTAAGGCAAGTCATTTATATACACCATAAACAAAAATGGCCCCAGGATTGAGCCTTGCTGGACGCCCATGGATACAACAGAGCCTGATGATATTTTACCGTTTATATCAACCTTCTGTATTCTACTGCCCATGTAAGAAATCAGAAGATTGAGAGCCTGGTTCATAGACTTTGTAAATAGTTGACTGTGGAAGAACGAAATTAACTAAATACGTACATATCTTTTACGAATTGAGCATTAAAGTTATAGTATATAGCAGTGTTTCTCAATCTTTTTGATGTCGCGAATTCTGGCGACCCCTTGTACCACAGAAAGGCAAATGAATTATTTAAAAGACTACCTACGTATTTTTTCTTTATCATAATCTGCGAGAGTTTTGATTGTCCTTGGGGATCGCGACCCACAGGTTGAAAATCATTGGTATATAGCTACAGCAGTTCTTTTGTCATTGTTAATAATCAGCTAAATGATTTATTTCTGGTAGTACAATGAATCGATGTGTATTATAAAAAAAAATGTTTGTGGACTGGTTGGTAATATCAGCGTATGTGCCGCATGTCTGGGCATAGTTGGCCGTCCCACTTTTGGCATTAATGATTATAAACACATATTCCAGACTCGGCAGCGTCGAGAAGCACAGTGGCGTCCCCAGAAAAAACCGATCGCTACGTGTATGGAGGCTCCATCACCCCTCTACCGCGATCGCGGTTTCAGGAAAGACTGCGGAGTACAAGCCAGCACGAGGTCCAGTCATTAAGGTAATTTCTCCATGGCTTAAAGATTGACTTTTTTGAGTAATTGACGTATTCAACTTCTTGATTGAATTAGAGCACTATTAAGAATAGCTAACGAAAGTTTATTTGTGTAACTCACCTATACAAAACTCAACAGCAAAGGCAGTTAGAGAATTCAGTAATATACATCTTGTTAAGTTAGGACAACGATATAGCAATAATAAAACAAGAAAGTTATTCAGATTTTTCCACCTTAGTAAATAAACACTCAAGGTCAGCATATTTAAAAATCTCATTATTAATAGCCAGATTTGCCTTAGAAAATAAAATTAATAACAATTTACCTTCTTTTCTTACAGTGCATGTAATAGAACTAGTTTTTTTTTTCATATTTACCAATTTTATTTACTATAACCTTCGCTATTAATTTAATATTTATTTTTATGATCTTCAACATTTCCAGCGCCACTCCCCGCATGGCCCGTAGCGAGATGTCCGGCTCCCGACTGAGCGTGGAGAGTACAAATCCCTTCGATGATGAAGATACCCCCATACCCCCGGTGCGAGCAGCACGTCGGAAGAAAAAACGAACTGCACCTTTGCCACCTGGCTCTGTAACTAGTCCTGACACTACGGTAAGCATTCATTACAAATTACCCTGTGTTTAAAAGGGTAAAACATATTTAAAAAAACATTCAAAATCCACTAGATACTTTTAATAATGTACCTCTCCAATCTTGTATCTCCAATGTATCTTTAACCAATACACTTAATTATTCGTAAATTAAAATTATTTATCAAACCTAGGAGACCTTCAGCGAGTCATCCGAAGAACAGTTACAGTAGACGTTTAGACAAAATTGGTGAATATAAAGGCTTTTAAAACATGCCTTATTATTGACGGTGTACAAACAAACTGCTCACACTTGCACATTAGTTATTGGCTCACGAATGCACGCGACTACCGTTGGAATACCAAGGCTTCAGATAAAACTCAAGAATAATAATTATTGGCAATAAATAAAATGCTTCAAAATTAACTCGGCTAAATGTCGTTCACTAACATTTAACTTTAAGGTAGATGAAATAAAATTACATTGTATAGAGCATTCCTTATAAAATATACATTGTATAGATGATACATGGTGTAACGTGGACGACATAATATGATTTTCAATTTTCAAATCATGTGGACTTATCATTATTTACGCAATAATGGAAACCAAAGATTACCATTATCAATTTTGTTATTTGTATTATGACTACTTAAGTTATAACTATAACTGATAATCATAACATGCACTTGGCATATTATAACGATTTATCTTTTAATGAATAATTTTAAATCTGGAATCCTGTTTTGCAGGTCACAAGTACTACTTCAGAACTCCAAATAACAGAACCAGAGGAAAAATTGAACATTACTACTACTACCGCTACAGAAGATCTAGATAACATGAATTTGAACATCGAACTTAAAATTGTAGAAGATGAAGATATCAAAAATAAGCCAGCCGAAGAAGCACCTACTCCCGATACCGAAAATAATAACGCTATAGTCGAAGTTTCCACCACCGTGAGCACGATTTCAGAACAAAATATAGATAATACAACAAAAACCGAAAACAATAACGAACAAACAGAAATCAATAAAGAAGATACAGTTACAAATAATACTTCGGAAGAAGACATTCCATTGGCTTTCCGGAAAGTAGACATAGTAAAATACAGACGGAATTCCAGCGTCAATGAAGACGATATACGGTTGCGTAGAGGTAATCTAGAAGACTTCCAACCACTCTCAAGTAAAAGAAGCAAAAGTCTCACTAATTCTTTGGACACTTCATACAAAAGTTATGATATTGATTTAAATGACAATACAGTAAGCATTGACACAAATGGAAACGCGGAACCACATAAAGTTGTCTGTAAATTGTACGATGAATCGCAAAGAAAACAAAGTATTGATACAATTTCAAGTACAGAAAAGGAGTTCCTAGAAATAGACAGAGCTACTAGAGAGCTTGAAAGAGAAATCAATAAATTGAATTCTGCTCTTAATGAAGATCTTCCTGAGGTGGAAACACGGTTGTCCGTGTCCGAAATTAAAAGGAGGTTTGATAAGAATGAGGTGTCGTCACCAAACCCAATACCAAAACCGAGAAGAAGCCACTACGGAGGCGGCTCTAGTACTCCGTGACGGAACAACAGTATCTTAAGATTGACATCAACTCGGAATCTAATGATGTCTGGCCTAAATTATTCATACATATATGTATACGTAAATTAACAATTCGCGTTTTTAAAAAAGTTTAAATAATGTCGATTTGATTTTATTATTCCAAAGTTTTAGAAAATTAAGTAAGTAGTAAATGGACGCGTACCTTATATTTTGCCTTTTACGAAGGATAAAGTTATTATGGTTATTTTTTCTATATGTGAGATGATACTTATACAATGTTAATTATAATACTATGGGTGTCTATTAAATCCTTAGTGGTTCAAGTAAGATCTTTGGCATAAATAAATAAAATATAATAATAAATTAGTACCTATGACGTGTTTCCTAGAGAAATTTTAACTTGTGATGTAGGCATAATTTTAAAGCGTTGTAGATGTGATCGGATCTCAGATTGACATTAAAAAGTTTGCCAATGTAGTAAATAACCAAGATACAGGCATTCAGTTGATTTAATACATAATTCATAATAACATCAGTTGCATTATTTGCCATAATATAATTAGCGGCATATTATTACGTTGTGATATGTTAGGTATTGGATGTATGCTTTTTATAGAATCATTTATCAGTAAGCAATTACCACGAGTAGTTTTTCTAAAATGGATATTACCTACTTTTCAACACTAAGAGAAAGGAATGAGAGTGAGGGCATATTCAGGGGAAGGCAACGATAAGTAAAAGACACTCGGTACACCTTCTTTTAGAACAAATTATTAATGTACTGATTCTACTTAGGAAACAAAACCTTGGAAGTTTTCTCTAAAGCAGAGATCTGTGGCAGTCAACTAAGATACCATATACTCACTTTGTATAACTTTTAAGTAAGTAGGTAATATTTAAAGGTTTTAGACAAACAAATCACTGGTGTGATTATTGTGGTGTAATAGATGCACGGTTGTTTTGTGTGCAAAATTCCTAATTATTTATACAAATGTTCACAATGGGATTAGTTATTTGTTAGCTCAGTCATTGTTGTTTAATAAATTATTATTCTAATGATAACATTCTTTTATTTTCATATGATATTGATACCACAGAACTGAAAATACAGTAGAAGTACTAACTGGTGTGCCACAGTAATATATAAGTGATGGTTGTTCAGCTTATCGCCGCTATTTGACAGAACTTTCTTTCCATTTTTTTATTTTGTGTCTTATATAATAGACATTAGCAATATTATAGGCTAGTTGACACATATGAAATTATGTTACAATGATCTATAACTCTTATTAAAGTATTTGTCGTATGAAACCTAAATATAATAATTTCTGTTCAAAAAACTTGAATATGTCTAAACTCAATATGAAAATTATTTTTGTCTATGTGTTTAACTTACGAAAACGCTAAACCCCTTATGGGTATTTTTTGGACTGTATTTGGTATCATTAGAAAGGTAATGAAGTATAGTTTCAATTAGTGTATGTTTTAATTTAAATTTTTATTCACAATCATGAAAAAACTGCATTAACAAATAAAAAATCAAGGTGTGCGATTTTATTGCTCTCAAGTGTAGATCAACATGGCTGACATCGTTTTTATCTCTAAGGTCGCGTCCTGGACGCCAGCGGGCGGAGCGGGCAGCGCGGGCGGTGCGAGCGGTGCCTAAGGAAAACCTGCCGCCCGCACCGCTGTCGTCGAGAACAGCTTCACACAAATTTATGAACTTTGATAAACACGCGCGTGCCGTCGCCCGCGCCGCCCGCTGGCGTCCAGGATGCGGCCTAAATGTCAAGCCAATTTTAAAATAATTATTTTAGTGCTTTCTAGATCTCAAATGCCATATTTTTTTTCTTGATCTAGTAAGACCATTCTTAACCATAACCACTTGAACGTCCGGGCGATGACAGCCGCCTACCCCTTGAACGTCCGAGCGCGAACCGCGAAGCGAAGTGCGAACCGCGTCGAGCGTTCGCGCCGTTACTGATTCAAAGTGTATTTACTAGCAAACTATTGCAGCTATAGCAAAGTAAAACCTACCAGTATCAAGCTGAATTATTAAGGAATCAAAATATGTACTAATTAAAGTTCAACAATTAATCTGCTATTCACAAAAAAATAATTAACTTAACAATACGGGTTAAATTTACGCAAAATATTTCTTTTAACAAGTTTTAACGAATCATTTTTTAATTATTCGCAATGTTTTTTAATAATAATTAAACTAGATTAAATAAGCTTTTTTTTGACACCAATATCTTATTACTTAAAATGAACAGTGTAGCCCATTAAACCAAAATAAAAAACGCGTTCCTGAAGTAAACTAGGTCGACCTAGATTTCGTCTCCGATAACGAAATTACGGCAAGATGGCCGCCCGCCTAAGGATTTTACACACGACTTTAGGATTTGTTTTAAAATAAATTATTTTTATTCTAAATTTAGGTGATAGTCAATTATTGTAGGTATGTTTTATAATTCTTAAATAAGTAATATAAAATAATAAAAAGTTTTTTTTTTTTTTATAATGTTATTTTGTAGGTAGGCGTTATTATACTCGTGATAATATCTAAACTAAATGTCCGATTGGAATAAAACAAAAAGTATTTTACTTCTACATAAATACCCTTGATAACATAATGATTAATTTGGATAAGGATTAATATTACGATACATATTTTACGTAGTTTCTTTCTTCAGACGATTTAATATTTTTTATTAACATAAAAGCGGTTATTGTGACTAAACTATGATAGTTAGATATGTGCTCTCGCGGAGTTTTTTGTAGATCTTAATAAGACCTACAAACCCGTAGTACATCATTTTGTTCTATTGTCAATAGTTTTTGCAGCGCACGCATAAATAGGTTATCGATTTTACACCTTGGGTTACAAAATCGCAATTATCGTACGGATTCCTAATTTTTTTGAAAATAAAATATCGCCTATAACCTTCCTCGATAAATGGACTATCCAACACTGAAAGATTTTTTGAAATCGAACCAGTAGTTCCTGAGTTTAGCCAAATAAAATAATAAAGCAGCAACGAAAAATCATATAAAATACACTCATGATTTTTCGTTTGTAAACGCCCTTATTTTATAACCGTTACGGACGGCCTTGGTTGCCCATACCTAAATCGCGGGAACGAAAATATAAAAACGTGAAATCCTAATTATTTTCGTCGAAATACTTTACGTAGGTTTACTTAAATATGAATAATGACCTGTTTATCTAATTACAAGACGTATTTTACTAATATATGTATAATATCATACAAAAACTTACCGAAAAACCGGCACACTCAGGCGCTAAGTTTTGGTCTGTCGACTTTAACACATGTAAAAACATCCTATTACACTGCGGATGTTTAAAATTGCTATATGATCTCAAAGTATAAACATTCACGATTCTAAAAACATATAACACTCAACACATTGGATGAATAAACAAATCGTAACTCACATTTCAAAAGTGGATCACTCAGCACTTCAAAACACTTGAGACACTTGACACCGCGCTTAATGTAAACAATTTTTTTCTTTTTAAATTCTTACTGTGACATACTAAGTGTTGTATTGGTTCGACACGTTATTTAATATAGAGACATCTAGTGTAACACTTATGAAGCTTTTAGAAACGTTCCACAGATAAAAACGCGTTTAAAGGTTACAAGTCGGAGAGGCAACCAAAGTGGCCCGAACGTTTAACGCTATATGTGTATTGGGCAACTAAAGAGGCCCGAACGTTTAAGTGGATAAGAATAATTTCAAAGAAGTGACAACTAGCCTATTGAGGCACTGTCACACAATAACACAGATTAAAATATATTTATTGACAGTGATTTCACGACATTTCACCAATGACATTCAAGATTTCTTAGTCGATAATTTATTTAAGTGTGAGCCAGAAGCGACAGGTTATGCCACTTCTACTTCGATTTTTCTATTCCTTAGATATGGGTATAATTAAAACATCAAGTTTGAGTAATATAAATCTTTATATCAGTTGATATAAAATAAACTTATAATAATATAGTCTTATAAAATCAACAACAGATACTTAAAAAGTATGATGAACTTATAACCTGCTAATCCTATCCTTTTTGTACTTAATGAATCTTGGTAGATTTGATGTTGCGGTGCTGACAAGTACTTTGTATTCTTTTGGGAGACTTTTTTGTAATCTTGCCTGTAAAAAAAAGTACTTTGAAAACTCCTTATAAATGTCACCATCACTATATATTTCAAGCAAATTAACCACAACATGTCCGTCTTTCTAGATTTTGATACAGTTTACCAATGGATGGAGTTATAGAAGAAACAATGCAAGACAGGTAGTATTATATATAAGCAAAACACTATAAATATCTAAAGCTTTAGCACAAGCTATTGTACAGAAGGAGACTTAATTATATAGGCATTATTGGAAGGTATATAATATAGCAAGCAACCACATAGTAAGTGCATTGTAGCCTAGAGAAGAAAAAAAAACAAATATATACATAAAAGAGACTTTACCTTATTCCTCAGTATCGGCGCTAGAGAGTTCAATTTATCGACTAATTTGACCTTAGCAGCTATATCGTCTGTTTCATCTTCAGAATACAAGTCAACTAAAGTGTCAATTGCCTCAGCTAAGACCCACACTTCATTTTCCTTATGAGCCTGGTCCAGAATAAACTCGGTGATGGTACTTATAACATTGGATGTGACATCATTGAGATTGTTGACCAGCAATAAAGCTAGGATACCTACCATACGGATTAAATTCGATCTTATTTCTGGCACCTGACACTCTTTAATTCCAGTAAGCATTATCTGAAACAGATTAATTATATAATATCAATTATACATTTTTAAAACTTTTATACTTGCATTTTTTTGTTTTGATATTATCTTGACTATATGGCATAATAATGAATAACATGTTTATATTGCAACTGTATAAGAAGAACATATTATTTAGATTCGAAGTTTGATATAGTCATATAATCTGCATAGAGACGCTTGGTTTGGCGTCATAGGTATTTAAAACATGAATTAGGTATACTAACATTTGTAATGTAAAAGGTTATTAAAAACCCGGCCAAGAGGGTGTCGGGCCCGCACATGAAAGAAATGGTCCGATCGCTTGACAAATTTCATTTTGCGGTAGACTCCATACATTTTGTTAGGACGACTGTATGTACATAAGTTGGTCGAGTTGTATAAAATAATTATCTATGATACCGAGTCCGCTATATTTTTTGTTGAAAGTACTTACTTAGAGGTATATATCACATTTTTTTCAGAATTATTTTAATTATAGATAATAATAATTTTATTACAGGCATCGGAGGCCCATAGAATAAAATACATACAATAATCTTAAACAGTAATAAACTAATACATATTTTAAAAACAAAAACTTAATACTAATGTACACGAAGTGCCGGCGTCGTGTTTCGCTGACTGGTGTCACGTAGCTGGCCACGAAACCGGCGGAACATAACACCCTTCGGCCAAAACTCTTCTTTGAGGACCTTCTCGAGATACTGCGTCGGAACACGCACCACGAACGACTTGAAGTTCGTTTTGTGACGCGGCTCCAACATCTCGACCCTCAAAGTCCAGTTGGTCTTCACCTGCATGTACTCCACGACCTCTTCAACTTTCGTGGAATGATGCAGTCTTGACACGTACATCAGCGTTGTCGGTACGGCTGGACGCAAAAGCATGTTGGGTCCTGCCAACGCAGTTCCACACTGGTTCCGACCAGGAGGCTTCTTCTTCTTCCTCTTCTCCACCTTGATGAAACCATCGCTGTCGCCCGTGTCCTTCACTGGAGCCTGCCTTTTCAGAACCTGTTTTGGTTGAGGCAGGCTCCGTTTACCCCCTTTCACTTTGTCCGCTATTTTAACCTGTGAGTTTAGTGGCTCAACAAGCTTTTTAGCGGCGGCTACTATTGCAGCATAGGCTCGTTTCGGGGTCGCTGAACCTACACATCTCGTCGTGGCAGTGGCACACCGGTGTCACGGTAGGGACGGGCGCGGCACACGTTGCAACGCAAGCATTCTCGGCAGCTGGTGACGCATTGGAGCCCAAGCAGTGCCGACTCGAAACTGCAGATGGAGGCGTTTTGTGCCCCGCGACGCGTGTTTACTTTTGCGGCGTCGATAGGTGACCTACTTGCAGAAATTGCATTGCGCAATAACACTACTTCTGCCCGTAGTTCACTGATGGTGTTGTTGGACACCTCCAGCTGATGCTGCATCTCGACCTGGCTTTGCTTCAGGAGTGTGATATCCTTCAGCAGCCTGGTGACATCTACGTGGTCGAACGTGACGGGAGGCAGCTTGTGCAGATCCTTCGCCACAAATTCAGGCACGTCGTCCGGATCAGTCTCCTTCATCAGCGTTACGATGTCCTGGATACTCTTCTCGGTGCCATCCTTTCGCCGAGACGGCATCTGGCTGAGTTTCCCCAGCGTCGTGAACAGCAGCAACTTGGCACTGCTAATCTCATCCTCCTTAAAAGATGACTTGCAGATCTGCAAGATGCTGACAGTCGATGGCATGTTTGATAAATGCCAGAACTTCATTGGCTATGAGAGTTTGAGTACTCATAGCGGAATCCGGGCAGCGGCTAAAGCCGCGCAATTCGCAAATGTAATATTTACACGGAGCAGCAAACGCGACCGTATTCGACCGCGCATCGCAACCGACTGCTAATTGATAATATTTCAAAAGTTAGGGGGGGGATGCTCTAATTTTAACTTTGTATAAGGTTCTCTCGAGACTAGGGGGTTTGATCGACATAGTTCCAAGGCAGTTTTTGTTGCATTTTAAGAGACCTTTCCAACGATACCCTACACAATGGGGTTAGTCGACTTAAATTTTTTAATTCACTTTTTGTTGTATGGGAGGGTTGTTGGCGAAAAATAATTATTTTTCCATAATTTTAAAAACAAGTTGGATCTTCAATATACATCTCTCCACAAATTTTCGTGGCAATCGGTGAAGTAACGGCGGAGTACGAGCTCGGACGGACGGACATAACGAAACTATAAGGGTTCCTTGTGGACTACGGAATCCTAAAAAGAGGGTTCTACTACGTTTTTTATCAGTGTTTCTCACCACGTCCAGTGCAAAAACATGATGATTCCAAATAAATATAACCATTTCTAGGGAAAAAAATAGATTTGAACATTTATATTTTGAGGTTGTTCTGAAAAAATGGTGTCTGTATTAAAGTGAGTGAATAATAAATTACCTCAATATCTGACAGGGCCAGGTCACTAAAAAGATTACAATCATTACTGTCATTTTCTCTTAACTTTATTTTGTCAAGTGCTGCCCTCATGACAGCAGTAGCTGATTCTGAAAGATTCACATTATCTTCGTTTTGTTTGAACACCAGTTTTCCTGTATCTACCCAAATTTTATATACTCCATTTACTCCTCCAAGGCTTTCCATTGGTAATGCAGATAGTAAATTATTAATACAAAGCAGAGCTCGAGTTTGAAGAGTGTGTAGTCTGAAAAGGAGATAAAACTATTCATAAAACATCAATTTAATAAATTCGCAACAATAAAAACAAAAAACAGTATTCTCATACTAGTCTGGTATAGGATGGCAGAGGCTTCATGGTTTATAGCCTATTAATATATATTTTAAGGGAAACATAACGCAAAGATTCATATTATGTCGTAAACACACAAAGAATCACTGTTGCCCATTCCCTCGTATATGATTGTTATAGATTATGTTATAACAATCGGGACCAACAGCTTAACCGAGCTTTCCGAGGCACGGAGGGTAGTCCTTCAGCCAACCAGACCCAGAAAGAAATCAGAGAATCTACATAAAGATTTCTTATCCGGCGTGGGGATCGAACCCCTGACTTCCGATATTTAAAGCGAGCCAAATACCGCTACGCTACGGAGGTTGTCGCACATTTCACATACCTTTTATAAATAAGCTGAGATCCTTCATACTCTTTCAGTATCAACATTACATTTTGTGCTGGCAGTTGAGTTCTGGCCCACACTTTGTCAAACACTTCCAAAGACACCAAAGCCTCCAGTACCTCTGCTGGCAGTCTGTCTTCTGCTGGTACTGATGTGTCTTCACCATTTGCACATAATTCCTCATCCATTTCTTCACTGTCAGATGAATCATTACACGGCTCTTCATCGCCATCTGTGGAAATTTACAATATTTTATTTAATACTAGCGACCCGCCCCTTTTGCGTACGGGTACAATGCTGATGTATTATATTATTATACATATAAACCTTCCTCTTGAATCCCTCTATCTATTAAAAAAACGGCATCAAAATCCGTTGCGTAGTTTTAAAGATTTAAGCATACATAGGGGCATAGGGATATAGGGACAGAGAAAGCGTCTTTTTTAGGGTTCCGTAGCCAAATGGCAAAAAACGGAACCCTTATAGATTCGTCATGTCTGTCTGTCTGTCTGTCTGTCTGTCTGTCCGTCCGTCCGTATGTCACAGCCACTTTTTTTCCGAAACTATAAGAACTATAATGTTGAAACTTGGCAAGTAGATGTATGTTGTGAACCGCATTAAGATTTTCACACAAAAATAGAAAAAAAACAATAAATTTTGGGGTTCCCCATACATAGAACTGAAACTCAAAAAAAAATTTTTCATCGAACCCATACGTGTATCTATGAATAGGTCTTCAAAAATGATGTTGAGGTTTCTAATGTAATTTTTTTCTAAACTGAATAGTTTGCGAGAGAGACACTTCCAAAGTGGTAAAATGTGTGTCCCCCCCTGTAACTTCTAAAATAAGAGAATGATAAATCTAAAAAATATATATGATGTACATTACCATGCAAACTTCCACCGAAAATTGGTTTGAACGAGATCTTGTAAGTAGTTTTTTTTTAATACGTCAAAAATCGTAAACCGCAATTTAGCTTTCATTCAATCAACTCGAATATAAATATATAAAATAACATTTCATTTCATAAACATACGCTTTTTTATTTATTCTTGATATCAAAAATAGGTACGCACTTGTAACTGACACGGAACCCTTCGTGCGCGAGTCCGACTCGCACTTGGCCGGTTTTTTTTATACGATGTAGTGATTAGTTTACTAACTTCCCGCGGGCCGTTTCACCCGCTTAACTGCCGTTCCCGTAGGAACTTCATAACAATAATAATATATGGGCTATAACCTTGTTCGATAAATGGCAATCTAACACTAAAGAATTGTTCAAATCGGACCAGTGGTTCCTGACTTTAGCGCATTCAAGTAAACAAACTCTTCAGCTTTATATATTAGTATAACATTGGGTTTATTGGCCATATCATTTTTATTTATTTATAAAAGACAACTCATATACCAGAGAAATAAATCCATATGTCATGGGGACAAACACATAAATTACACTGAGCCTTGGCACAACAATCTGTAGTTCAAGAAAATAGTTCTCAGTGGTGAGAACTCAATCCAGAACACCAGGAACACTGAGAAATACAGTCAATAATTGCCACATGAATCCTTTACTATAGAGTGGGAAAATAGACCACCATATATTGCAGTCTATTGGTTAGTCATGCAATTCACCAACAATTTGATATAAACTACTGAAAAAAAAAGAGCAATCTGCTTACCTTCAGACGAACAGATATTGGCAATTATTTCTATTGAACTTTGTTGCGCTAACAACATTTGTGAAACAGAATTCAACTGACTTTCTAACTGTTGTGCTTCTTTTCCTTTTGGTCCTTCCACTTTTCCTGACCCACTGCTCAACGGTACAGAACTAGACAACTGATTACACACAAATCTATGATCAATAGATAGAGTATTAGCTAATATTGTCATTATTTGATTTATCACATTTGCAGGTAGTACAGTGATGTTGCCACAAGTATTTATAATCACTCCTCCAGCCAAAGTCTTCATTAAGAGAATTGAAGGATCAGTTCCTTCTAAACCTAAAAGAGATTGTAGTTGTCCCTCTGCATTAGACTTTATCTTGGCACTTGCAGTTGGATTATCTTCAACCACTACAAATAAGCACTGCAACACTGCAGTTACAATGTCACTGTTGAATTCAGACAGATTTAAGTAGCGTGGCAGAATATCTAATATTCTTGATTGTCCTAGATATTTGATTGCCAAATCTGGAAATTAAAAGAAATATATGTTAATAAAATGGCTATTAAGTATAGGTTGTTATAACACATATAATGCATATAATTATTGTTTCATGAACAATCAAAATCAGAATACTACACTTTTTTTATACATATATGGCAATCTGCCGACTTATTCAGCAATTCCTGCAGATTATTACACTTTCATGATGGTCTGCAAAAAGATTGTAAATGAAAATTTCAATGATGACATATTTAAATCTAGCTATTAGAACTATTATACTAATATTATAAAGAAAAACTATTTCCATGTTTGTAACAAACAAACTCAAAAATATTTAACTGATTTAGAAAAATCATCATTAGAATGCTACATTATTGAGGAGTAACATTGGTTTATATTTGAGAAACAAAAACAAATTTTATTGAACACAAACAGAATTCATATATTATCTTAACTCACCTGAACTTTCACACAGGTTCAAAAGCAAATTGACACACTGAATAAATGTGTCAATATCTTCATCTTTTGATTTAGACTTAGGATCTGGCACCCAAGTTTCAGCATGCTGGAATAATATGATAATTTTTTACATAATAGATCCTATCTTGACTCAGTTGTGTTCTACAAGAACACAACAAATGGATGTACAACACGTGTAACAAAATTGTACTGACAATAATTCCAAAATATCACAAAAAAGTTTCTGTTACAAATTATTTATAACTAGCGGCCCGCCCCGGCTTCGCACGGGTGGAATTTTATACCCTACCCCTGCCCTACCCTACCCATACCCTTTTTTTTTTTTTTTTGTTTACCGGGGTAAAAATGCGCGACCGCACTTCCTCCCTGGCGCAGGGATCACTATATACGTGATCCCTGCGCCAGTGAGGGGCATGTGGGGCTCATACTCTATAGAACGTGGTGCGCTGTCACACCACAGAGAGGATGTACCCACTAAAAAAGCCCCCGGGTGTTCCTCCTTCTGTCGTTGGTAGTGAGAGACCCAAGTACCGGTATAACCCTACCCATACCCTACCCCTACCCTACCCCTACCCCCTTGTTTTATATATATATAGAAGAAGAAGAAGAAGATAGAAGATAGATTACAAACTATTTTATAGGTAGTTAAATGGCCTTGACCATAAAATAATTTATTTGGATAAGGATTAATATAAACACATAAATAGCATGGTTTGAATTTGGTAAGCATTTTCATTAATGTTTAAAATGAAAAAAGTTGTTGTAGTGACATAACTACAATAGTTGGACATATGCTACCGCGGAGTTTTTTGTAGACATTATGATGTTCTTCAATATTGTTGTACATTATTTTGTTCTATCGCTAATAGTTTCGGCAGCGCATTCGACGAAAGACATTTTAAGACTCATTTTTCTACACCTTCGGTTACATTGTTCAAATTTTACCAAGGATCCCTAATTTTTTTCAAAATGAAATGTAGCCTATGTCAAATTGGAAAAATGTGGCATTCTATTGGTGAAAGAATTTTTTAAATCGGCCCAGTACTTTTTGAGCCTATTCATTACAAACATACAAACATACAAAAATAGGTACAAATCTTTCCTCTTTATAATATTAGTGTAGAAAACATATGTTTGACATGACTCAGATGTTCAATAATAAACATTGTTCTATTGATATGATAATAGAATTAGACTTAACTGGTGCATCAGAAGGTCTTTTAAGTTAATGTACAATTAGGTATTTAACATGTTCACTGCCACTAAGAACTTCATTTACTGCTCTATGGGGCCATGGGGGTCACTCAGTATGTGTAAATCTAACGAAAATGGGACCGCCCCGGCCTGCAACCATTGATCAAAGTGAGGGTGTGGTGTCGGTCACCAGTGTCAGACATCGCTTGAATGAAACATTCACTGGCGGTCACTGCTGTCCGCCGTGGCGATTAACGTGTTTATATTTTATATCAATCAATGGTATTATAATAAAATGACAAGGCAATGATTTAGCATTCAATATGATAGCTTTGTAGCCAATATAAATACTTTATGGTTTAATAGGTTTCATTTAATTCAAGTGTTTTGTTATTGTATGGTGATTTTTTTTTCATTATTGTCTTAATATTATTTTCCGCCTTACTGTAGACAATAAGGCTCTTTTCTCATATTTTTTATGTGTCTAACTCAGGTCTTAATGAACTTATAGGTGCATTATAATCATAAATAAGTTATATTCCACATACTAAATATTCTCATTAATATATAAATAGTTACCTCATGAAAATAGCATGTGACTGGTGTCATAATATCTTGTTCCATCATAGCATCACATGCTTCAAGACCAATGGTAGACAAATTCCTCAAACACCCAGAAGCAGCATTCCTCACAGAGCTAGCTTGGTCCATTATCAAAGGAGCGGCAGCTTTTACCAACCCATGGTTTAAAACTTCTGGTACATTCTCTGGATTCTCCAACATGAGTGCCAAAGTTTGCAGTCCACAGTACTTCTCTTCAACATTAGCTGCCTGAAATTAAGACTTAAGAATGAAGCAAAGATACGGGCATTTTTTGAGTTATGAACCATTTTGAAAGCTCATAACTCGAAAACAGTGCGTTGGAAGGTCATGGTTCTCAGAGGCTTAATGGTTTCTCTGGTCAAGGTTAACTTGATTCTGCAATAAAATTGGACAATTTTTCGAAAAAAAAGTCAAAAAATAAAACATGCAAATTTATATTGTGTTGTTTTCTTTGCTTCTCATTGTGCCCTTAAGCGTATACTCCAACTCCTAAAAATCCGCCCCTAAGACCACCTACTGACCTGGAAATGGATTTAGGCAGAACGGTATCCTAACAATAAAAGATATGCAAACAATGTTTTTTCGTAAATTTATAATTAACTAGCTTCTCACATGTGGTATAGCTGCATCGAAGACTTTACAAAAAGTTAATTAAATATTATCAACTTTTAACAGTAATGATGATAATCTATATAATTATATCTACATATCTAACACTAGCTTCCCGCGCGCGGTTTCACAAGCGTTCCGTTGCCGTGTTAGCTTTATAATTAAATGTTACTCTAGGATAATGTAGCTTTTTAATAGTGTAAGAAATTAGGAAATCGGTTCAGTAGTTTCAATTTAAACAATCATACAAACAATTAAATCTTTCCTCTTTGTAATTTAAATATAGATTTATCTAACCTGTATTTGATCCAATATAGTTTGTATAGCGTTTTCTTTGCTGTCAATAGGAAGTTCTTCCTCTTCATCACTTATCTCTACTGGAGCATTTTTCTTAGCTCTTGATGGTTTAGATTTTCTTATTTTACCCATTTTTACGTTTTTGTAAAAACTTAACCCTCAAAATGAAACACGCACGCCTAAAACCGTATTCCACAACGTTTGTTTGTTGTTTGACACTTGACAGTTGAATGACATCTAAAGTGTTACCAATTTATTTGTAAAAAAAAAGTAAAATACTTCTTCTTCTTATTTAATGGCAATGTGCCGAATGACGACAATTCTGCCAATGTCAGTCGTGAAATGGAGAAACGTGTTTTAAGTAAAATTAAAGTAGAGAATCGCGAATTAATATACTAATTGTGAATCTTCTACGATGGTTAGTACACTGAAACAAAACAAACACCATAATTAAGTATAATAAATAAATATAACTTACACACAAATAAAATAATATAATAAATAAAATTATAAACACATGTTAGTAAATAATAGACAATGAAAAAATATAAAATAAATAAATAAATAGTAATAATATTCTCAGACAAGTAGGTAGTAGACACACACATACATAATTTAATATTATTCTTACTGACAAAGGATATCAGAATTTTGAATAGATCAGGCGAGGAATAAGTAAGGAAAGCAGAAAAATTTATGGGGGTAGGAATGCTCAATTTTGACATAAGGTCATATAGGTTAAATGATAAATTATTTTTACTGCATTCAAAAAAGATGTGATCTAGAGTACCCTCATCTAAACCACACTCACAAAGTGATGAATCCCGAACCCTAATTTTGTGAAGAAAAACAGGCAAAAGTAAAATAGAAAATATAATGTATGCAAAACATGACACTGTCGGTCATGTTTTGCATACGGGTACTAGTAGATTGATAAACAAAATGACAGTTTGTATAATTTTTCTGTATATTATTTTAAAATAATGAATAAATATTAAGTAATAATAATTGCAAAATAAATACACTTGAGAGCAATAAAATCGCACACGTTGACTTTTTGTTGTTAAAGCAGTTTTTTTCATGAATGTGAATACATATTAAAATAAAACTTACACTATTTGAATGTTTACTTCAGTACCTTTCTAATGATATCAAATACAGTGTAAAAAAAGTACCCATAGGGAGTTTTAGGGCACAAAACCCAACATACGGATAAAATTACCCAATTTAGCTTAAGAAAGAATAAAAATAAAACTCAAAATGCTTGATCAAATTGTTTTTTAATAAGGTGTATTCCCTCCCCTAGCCTTGATTACAGCTCTTAATCGGTTTTTCATGGACCGTATTAATTTCACCATGAAATCTTGTGGTATGGCGTTCCACTCCTCTTCAATGGCAAGTTGAAGCTCTTGGAGGCGCGTAGGAGCAGGGCTTCTTGCTCGAACTCTTCTTTTTAGCTCATCCCAGACATGCTCAATCGGATTGAGATCAGGACTACGAGCTGGCCACTCCATCGCGGTGATTCCAACGTCTTCCATGTAGTCGCAAACTGTTCTAGCGACATGCGGTCTGGCGTTGTCGTGCATTAAGAGAAAATCTTCTCCCATAAGCCACGCAAGCGGCCTCACATGTTCTTCGAGCACTTCTTCGACGTATCGTGCAGCCGTCAAACTTCTCGATCTCGGGCCGGTATTCGCCGTAGTGATGAATACAATGTCAGTTTTAGTGTCCAACATTATGCCACCCCAAAACATACACGATCCACCTCCAAAAGCCACACGTTCGCTTATGCAGCATTATGAAAATCGCTCTGATGACCTTCTGTAGACCCTAGAGCGTCCATCATGACCATGTAAAGTCATTCTGCACTCATCAGAGAACATAACAGCCCGCCATTGGTCATACGTCCAATTTAAATGTTCCCTAGCAAATTGTAGCCGGGCTTGTCGGTGAGCTGTGGTCAATTTGGGACCATTTGCTGGGCGATGTGAAGTCATTCCTGCTTCACCTAGTCTTCTTCGAACTGTCCACCGACTTATACTGACATTGCGAACTTCTCGAAGCTGTTGTCCCAGTTGAACCGCGTTCAGTTGCCGATTTCTCAAAGACCTTGTCACAAGAAAGCGGTCATCGTCTGTGATGTTGTGCGTCGCCGGCCAGATCCTGGTCGCCGAATGTAGCCACCGGTCTCTTGGAACCTCTGGTATACACGACGAACAGAGTAGCGGCTCAAATTTAGCCGTCGAGCAACTTCACTTTGGTTATGGCCTGCTTCGAGCAAGGCAATAACTTGAGCGGCTTCTGCGGGCGTGGTATCCATATTTTTCCAGTAAATCCGTATGCTTCCAGTAGAGATGTTATCACGTTGACCTTCGGTATGCAACTGATTAAAAATTCCAATAAACCGACCTTTTTATACCTGCGGCTAAGGGTGCAAGTAGTGACAACGCAAACGCGTGAATTTGGGGAATTCGGTGTACGGTCGGTTTTTGTAAGTTACGTAAAGGTCAATGATTTTAATTTTATGTTTTTGTAAAGCTAAGCTTGTATGCTTTAATTTTGTCTAATGATTTTTACTCAATATCTTAAGATTTTAGAAAACAATCAGTAATAAACCAAATTACAAGGGGTGTGCGATTTTATTGCTCTCAAGTGTATCATAATAAATGTACACAACTACTAGTTGAATATATAATAAATTTTAATAAAACGTCTGTCCGCTATTCCGCCTATAAGTATATAGACAATTGGCAGTGATGTGTGAGATCCTATGCAAAATTATTGTGTGTTAATATGGTGACAACGACAACCTCCAGCGATGGCTCGTCCCCAGTGTGCCTGCAATTTTGAGTCCCTCCTGATTTTTTTATAAAATTAAGAAATCAATAATGAGATACTTAAATATGACTAACTAATAAAAAATATAATACTTTAAATATAATATTTTTTATTTGTTTTTATTTGGCTTGCAAGAATAATTTGTTGCAGCTTAACATTGCTTATGTCTCCGCTGTTGTCATAAAATATATAAAATAAGACTAATATTAAATATTTTTGTATATTTTACTCTAGTTAATATTGAACAATTATAATAGAAGAATAAATAAGTAAAATAAGTACTAAATATTTTAGTAGTCGAGCAACTCTACGTTTTCACAATGCTCAAAAGACTGAAATAACATAAACTACTAATGTTTTTGACGTGCGGAATTACATCACGACACGAGAATATTGCCGCCAAATTGAACTTTTTTTATGTATCAATATTATTAAATTTTTACTTTATCAACTTCTTTTATCGATAATATTAGATTTTAATTTTTACTTTATCAATCAGTAGGTACGTTACGTTGAGGTCTACAGTTGAACATGGGCCTCCTCTATAGCCGACATTGACAAGCCAGGGTCGTTAAAGGATAATGCCATGATCACCACTTGCAATTATTGATGAGAGTATCTTTGAGCTGATAAATGCTGCTGCCTATCCATCAGGTAATCAGGGTTTACTCTTAATCGCCTAGTATAACACCCATAGGAAGACATGAGCTGGTCATTTCTAATTTAGGTACCTATTTGCGTAAATTTAGTTTTTTTTTCACAATTTCATTTCTCACTAGTTTGTAAGTTCAATATTATTATTAGATTTACAGTAGGTACAATATATTATATATTAATTGCATAATGTACCTATATAATATCCGTGTTGTTTTTTACTACTACCTACTAAAATGTATGTAGTATTACTAAAATAGGGGTAGGTACTTTGCTATACTTTATGAGTTTTAAAACTACAGTAGGTAGGTACCTAATTCTTGTAGAATCTCAGAATTCGTTTCTATCTCTTAATTTTTGGTGCACTTCAAAATAATTTGCCTTTTAACTGGTTTAACTGTCTGAAAAAAAAACAACGCTTCAATATAACTTGCAGTTAATCACAGAAAGATATGACTATGACTTCGATAAAAATCTCTTTATTACTGTAGGTTTATTGTAACGCATTTCCTATGTTATTGTTTACTTTAAGTTTATTATGTAGATAATTTACATACCTACCTATTAAAAAAGATTTTGCGAGCACAGTAAAGGCGGAGAACATTTTTATTAAAATACTAGTACCTACCTACCGACTTAATATCCTCGCGTGTTCAGGCTTCTGGATGGGAGTGATGGGACTTTGCTTCAGTGCGCAGATTCTGCCTGGAGTGTCGAAAAAATAACTATAGGTACCTACTTTGGTACGAAGATCAAGTTGTTTGAACAAAGTTTTTCAAGCAGAAAACAGATTTCTACAGAAATGTGGCGATGTGTAAGTTAATCAATTTTCAGTTTGCATCAAAAATAAGTAGGTAAGTAACTACTTAGGTGTAGCTATCCTAAACGCATTTCAAATGCCAGTTGCTTTTATAGAAGGTACCTACCTTTAATTTCATATAATATTTAACTAACTAATTGGAAGTATTCTCAGAAAAAAATCAATGATGTTCCATAATAGGAATCGATATATTTAGGCTTGGAAAGTAAACAGCCTTCCCCATTTATCTTGTTAAGCGAATGCTGATTGATTTGCCCAGGGGTGGCGATGGTAGCGACTGGCAAAATTCCGGCGGTAATTGAGTTTTAACGTGGGACCATCAATCATTCAGATAATGGGATTGGTTTATTTGTCGTACATAGACACAAACATAAACAAAGACTGTATTCTTCGAATTCTTTTCAGTTTTTACTCAAATACTTTAGGTTGATAAAATAAACACATTTCAGAGGGTATGGTTTAAAATTAGGTACCTATATGTCGTAAACATAAGCATGTAAAGGAAAAAGTTATATCGAATCACGATACGGTGTTTTTGCCGTCATTATTGGATCGAACTATTGTTACCTTAGGAACTTAGAAGTACCTACCTACTTTCAACTACAAGCTGTTATTAGGTATTAATATGAAATGTAGGCTGTAACATTATTTTTTTAAACCAGCCAAGTGCGAGTCAGTTTCTATTGGATTACATAGATAATGGGACGTACACGCACTTGGCCCATTTTTCCATGTACTTACATGTGTGTCTACATTAATCTCTGCCGTCTCAACGTACAGTCTTTATTTATAAGTTATGTCATGTAGTAGGTATATGTAATTGTATTTATTAAAGTTTTTGAATAAACACATTTTTCACTTTGAATTCATTCATTCATGATGGTTGATGGTGATATTACGTTGGTTGTATGGCAGTAGGTACCCCATAAATATTTATTTTACTTACTCTGTTTTTAGGGTTCGTTGTTATAGCGGCAACAGAAATACATCATTATATGGTAAAATTTCAACTTATTACATTCCCAAAGGGTAAAAACATAATAAATTGTTTTTTTAATATCATCTTTAGGGTTTCGTACCCCTTTGGACATCTAAAAATGAGCTCTAGTCCCTTGTGCAATACAATATAATTAAAGTTGTATGAACGGACGCTCGGTTCGATCAGTTCGCTGCATTTTAATTTTTAATGCAATTGAAAAAGTATTAGGATCTATTGTAAGTTGTTAGCAAAAACAAATCATTTTACTGAGTAGCATCAACTAATTTATAAATATAGGTTTTTATTAATTAAAGATATACCTACCTACTCTGTGAGCGTAAGTAGGTACCCAAGCAGCAAAAACTAGTTGTATAAAAGTCCATAGAACGTTTTGTAAAAAACTGTTTTTGGCCCTATAAAAAACCTAAAAAAGAGTTATTTCTTCGAAAGTGGCGCAGTTATATCTCTGTTTAGTGTCAAAACGATCTGTTAGCAGTGTAACACATCACAAATCAGTCCTATACAATCTATGTAACAGTAACGCAGGTCTCAAAATAGTGATGTAATGGCTACTATAGAACCTTTTATAGTACTTTTTCATACTAAACTAGAGTTTATGTTTCCTATACTTCACCATTCATTCTTTTATCATTCGTGACAGGGTGCAATGCCAAAATTTAATAAAAAAAAAACAAAAGGATACCTAGTACAATCAATTTGAGGTGAGTAAGATTTTATTTTGTTATTATGATATTCGTCTAATAAGGTAAAAATGATGTACGAACGCAATTTTAGTGATAAACTATGGTTAGGTTTACCATGAATTTTAAGTACCCCTTCGAATTATTGAGTTTTTACTAAAATATTAATCAATTAATGTGACTTCAAGTTTCTAAGGACCCTTATAGTACATGTTGTGACAATGTTTTCACTATCATCATGGGTTCAGAGTGACTTTGGGAATCCGTGTGAGCATAAATAAATAATACACCATGTTTTTTTTTGGTTATGTTTCTGAAGCACTGATTCTACGCATGAAAATAGCTTTCTTTATAAATTTAAAGGGTTTACTGCTTAAATTGTGTTAATCATGTGGCCACTTTTTTCTTCGGGAAAGTTGATTATTTTATTAAGTATATAGAAATATAAAATGTATCTAGTCAACATTGTGGTTTTTTTTTCAGAGTCATTGAAGATTAATGGAATGGAAGATTCTGAAATATTGTCACAATAATCGCTGGAGTCCTTATGTTCAATCAAAAGCTCATGATCTTTGCAAAATTCATTTTGTACGGAACCATTTTCTATAATTGTGCCCTCAACTTGATTTTGGTTGCTATTACTGGTTAGATCGTTTGCTAATGATGATGGTGCTTTCTTATAACGTCTATTAACTTATCTTCTATATGTTCCACTGCGTTTATATCTTTTACAATTCTTTAAATCCATTTTTGTCGATCGTTGAATCAAAATGTCTGAGTATTGTTCTAAAAGCATGATAAAAATTCTTTTTCAGGATATAATTGTCATTTAATAGCAACATTTGTCTACTTTTGTGTGACATTTTTGTATTATTAAAGAGCTAGATACCCTGTTATAATACTAACATATGTATTAAAGGAACTAAAGAAGACATTATACAACAAATCTGCTCTAAAAAAGTGTCTGTGTAATTGTCTTATCAGTGAAACTATAATAGGCATCTGAAAATGATTATAGTACAGTTACATTACATAAGCGTAATCTCAAACTTGGCTACATCACAAAATCATTCAATTGTAGAGTTTTTTTGACTACTAACGTACTAAGTACTATAACAACGATCTGAGTATCCACAATACCACAATATCGCTCCATAGTTGAGTGTTCGTCACTGCTAAAACGAAAGTACTATAGCAGTTCGTTTGGAACCCTTATTGTGCAAATCAGATGAATAAAGGCTTCTGCGAACAATTTTATAGAGCAATATCGTTCTGTACTAGTTATATTAGATCTTGCTATAGCACCTGACTATAACGGTTGTATAAAATGGCATTGTAAACGTTAACAACGATTGTTTATATGTCATTTTAGCTCTATAAGCTTATAGAGCAATAATGTGTTATCGAACGCCTTTATACAATACGCTGTCACCGCTAAAACCTTAATAAAACGTTTACACAGCTTTTTAGAGGTATAACCTTTAGTTATAGGACTGTATTGCTGGTTGGGTACCTACTTAATTAAAGTTTAGGATACGTAGGAAGTAGGTATGTAGTATTTTCCTTGACTTAGGTAAATATTTATGCTAGTGATAGCTAGTAACAGTGTTTTAGTTACTTACTTATAACTAATTTTTAAGATAGGTACTTAATTTTTAAGGTAAAGTTACTTTTGCGCTGAGGACTATAGCTACCTATATAAAAATAGAATACTATATCACAATTTAATCCGGGATTATCGATATTTGTGAATGTGTATGATGTTTCTTAAGTTCCAGAAATAAGACATTGGATAGTTTTGACCTCACAAGTGGCGCAGTTGTCACGACTCTTTGACCCAGACGAAACTGGACGGGTAGGTGGTCTTAACACTTTCCACACCAAGAGAACTTTAAACGAAATAGGCAAAACCCAATGCAAGGATTTCGGTAAGTAAGTATACCTAGTTACCAGTTGTAGATCTTATTCAAACACTTAAGGGAACGGTAGAATAGAATAGGTAAACAGTGTTCCGCCCGCACGGCGCCATCGAAACTACGCAAACTTAGAAACTTCCGTAACGACGTGGATTGGAGATTTTACCCCACTCACCCCACGGTAACAATAGCTAACTTAACCTATCCGTGAAAGTTGTTTACTCATCACGCACTTCCAACAGGTACCTCCCTCAGTGGGGACTCTGTAATCTGCCGCTCGACATTCCAGAATTACTTATCCGGTATGCATTTCCAATTACCTAAAATGCAACTCTCTCTTTTGTTCTATGATTCACGTATAACTTTTTAGGGTTCCGTAGTCCACAGGAAACCCTTATAAAAATTTTTTATTCGACTACCCCATCGTGTAGGGTAGGTATCGTTGGAAAGGTCTCTTGAAATGCAACAAAACCTACCTTGGAACTATGAAGATCAAATCCCCCAGTCTCGTTAGTTAAAATTAGAACGTCCCCCCTTAACTTTTCAAATATTACTAAAATAATTCTGAAAAAAATGTGATATATATACAGCGGACTCGGTATCATAGATAGTTATTTTTAAACAACTCCACCAACTTATAGTCGTCCTAACAAAATGTATGGAGTTGACCGCAAAATGAAATTTAACTTTATTAATTTAAAAATAGGCATTTTAGATTCTGATATGCATTCTTCGGAACCCTTTCATGTGCTGCCCGACACGCTCTTGGCCGGCTTTTTTACATTCCTTAGATTTTTTTAGATTCTATGAATAAGTAACTCTTTTAAAATTTTTGCACATTCTAGTAAGTACGATTGGTAAATTTTCTCTAAATGTACGAATTAGAGAATTTATAAATCTGAATTCCTTAAATAATAGAAGAAATACTGCTGCTTTAGGTACTTTAAGTAGACCGTAAGTAAGTTTAGCAATAAATAAGTATATCTACAGATACATATTTTAAGTAGGTATAATATGTCTAGAAGTGGACCCAGACGCAAATCAAGTCAATTATATATGAATTTGCAAAGTTATGTAGGACAGAGATTTGGCTAAGCGAAGTTTAAAGTGTTTTTAAATATGAAACCGACTCACCGTTACCAAATCTCTAACCGTCTAAACTAATTTTGAATCCACTAGGTATTTTTTCATGTTTTCAATAAATTATGTGATGGATATGTAGCAAGTACCTAGTCCATCAAATTTGGTCTAAGGTAAGGTAAGGTCTTAACATACGAATCTTCTGCTAGAATAAGTGTGTGATTGTAAATTAACTATTTTATCTTATAGGTATTGCTGAACATGGAACTCGGGAGGAGTTCCATGTTCAGCAGTGGACTTTATATAGGGAGGGTTTTGCCAATATCACTACGTTAAGCAGGTAGCTGCCTGTTCTCTGGTAGGTATACGTTTGTTATAACTATCAAGACGAACGGCTTAACGTGCTTACCGAAGCATGTCCATCAACCAACCGGACCCGGAGGGAAATGGGGATCGAACCCACGACCTCCGAGACTTAAAGCGAGAGTTATATCGCTATGTTACTGAGGTTGCGGAGGTTATATTACATTTAATGAGATATAGTAGGTATATAAAATATAGTACCTATCTGCCAAATGGCCTCTAATTTCCGGTGCTGGATTACAGAGTGCCTAAGGAGCCATCCATAAAGTACGTCACACGTAAAGGGTTACGAAGAGGGTAGCCACATCCGTTTCGTGACATCACATTTCAAAATCTTATATAGGTAGGTATTAGCTATGTACCTATTAATGAAAATAAATAATAAAAGTATTTTTTGCATAAATTGTTTTGTTAGTGTGTTTATACCTACATGACGTGTCAACTCGTGTAACGCGCCGACAGCCCATGAGTCCTTTGATATAAATTTCGAAACTCTGTTAAATAATTTTTGATGGTACTCATTAAACTTGTGACGTCACATTAGGAAGGGGAGAGTCTCACACATGTGACAAGCAGGGCGGCTCAAAAAACATGAAATTCGATTGACGTTCTTTATGGATGGCCCCTAATGTTCTACGTAGAATTGTAGGATATGTGACATAACGCTTAACGGTCATAATGAGCTCTTGTTTGTTCATGAATGAACTAATTTTGTACTTCTCTGTAGTAGAATAGTAATTTATCTCATTAGATAGGTAATAATTGAACCTTATTATTACACTCTTCATTATCATTGCGTAGGTACCTACATAAGTAGTGGCCCAAGTAATATTTCTGATCTCGGGAACCGTCCATTCATTCATACTCTGTTACCGATAAACGTTGCGAAGTCTAAGGTTTAGGGGTCAAATAATTGTGTGAATGAATGTGATTGACGACACTAGGAATACATAAATCATTTAATTAAAATGATAAACGAAGAACATTAAAATCCAGCTAACCTCGTATCCTCGTTGAATTGATTTTGTAAACAATAATACCTAATATTGTGGGTTATGCAGAATAAATGTTTCAATTGGTTCTAAGTACGTATTCAGATAGATAGTTTTAGTAGTTACAACTTCCGATCTCATTTCATGTACCTACTGTAAAGTAGAGCGACAGTTGCACAAAATTCCACTAAAAATCTAAAATCATAATTACTCAATGCCAGCGACCGGCCTGAGCCGAAGTCCAAGTAACACAGGAGGCGCCCTGTTGCGCAGGTTTTTTAGATTGTAATTTTTAAACTATATATTTAGGCTGGAGCTCTACTCGGCCTTATGCCCGGTGAAGTAGTAAAAGCCTCTTGGCTAACTACATAATTTTACCTCATACACGTTAAAAAACACCAGAATATCGGTTTAAAAGGCATAACACATTTCAATAGTCCAAACTTAATCTGCAATAAGTCACTTTTAAGAATTTTTATTTTACATAAATGTAAAATTAAAGCGTAACTAATAAAAGGGTTGGGTAAGCGAGGCAGATGCGGCGGCGGCGTCTTTGTACACCCGCCTCATTTACATGTCTCAAAATCTGGCCGGTCGGCCGCGGAGCATGTCGACTCCCCGCTAGTGCTGTCTGACTTAACACCTGTCGACAATTTAAATTTAAATAAATCTCATTACATTTCATCGTCGGTATTTTTTCAATTAACGGAAAGTTAGAATTGGTTTCTTCTAACTGATTTTTGAAGTAAGTAGTTAGTTAGCACATTGTGGTTTGCACATTTAGATATATCTATACATATAATAAAACAGTAAGTACTAATCTTCGGAACTACTGGACGGATTTGAATGATTTTTTTGTTGTTGTATAGGTATTAAGTCTGGGCAACATATAGGCAATAATTTATTTTGGAAACTTGAACACCTGATGCAGAACCGCAACAGACCAGCTAAACTATAAGAGATACAAAAATGGTACTATATCAAAAATTGTTCCATGTAATGAGCATTTTCTGCTGAGAGAATAAATTTAAAGATCTGGAACACCTGATGTTGAACTCCAAGAGCCCAGCTATACTATAACATATGTATATAAGAATGGCGTCTTAGCAAGAGTTGTTCAACCTGATGAGCACACTCTGTTGACGTATAAAAATTGAAGATCTGGAACACCTGCTGTGGAATTCCAAGCGCCCAGCTACACTATAACATATATAGGAATGACGTGTTAGCAAGAGTTGTTCAGTCTGATGAGCACTCTCTGTAGACGTATAAAAATTGAAGATCTGGAACACCTGCTGTGGAATTCCAAGCGCCCAGCTACACTATAACATATATAGGAATGACGTCTTAGCAAGAGTTGTTCAGCCTGATGAGCACTCTCTGTAGACGTATAAAAATTTAAGATCTGGAACACATGTTTGTATTTTTTTTATTTTTTTTTTTATCTTTAGCGTTTGACTACACCCTGCCTGATGTTAAGCATCGGAATAGCCTAGGATGGAGCACGCTTACCTAGAAGGAACCGGTTTACTCTTGATTTGAAGAGACCCATATTGTACTAATCGGGAAATATAGACCCCGGCAAGGAGTTCCACATCTTCGCAGTACGTACAAAAAACGTGGACTCGAAGCGCTTCGTACGTATTTTGGGGATATCGACCATGTACTGATGGCGCCTCTCCGAGTGTCTCGTTGTCCGATAGAAGAAAGGGGAAGGCAGAACTAAGTTGTGCAGTTCCTCAGCACAATGTCCGAAATGTATCCGATAAAAAACCGACAAGCTTGCAACCCTTCGTCGGTGCTCGAGGCTTTGCAGCTGAGACTCGGCCAGAGCTACGTTGCCTATTAACTTTTTGGCGCGCCTCTCAATCAACTCCATTGCCTCTAGTTGATACTTGGCGGAACCATCCCAAAGAACAGTACTCCATACATGCACTAACTTGGGCTTTGAATAAAGTGAGCAGCTGATTTGGTGTGAAGTACTTTCTCACCTTCGAGAGGATGCCAAGCTTTTTGGTGGCTATTTGGGCCTTCGACTCAATATATGCGCCAAAATTTAGAGTCGATGAAAGAGCGACGCCTAACAGCTCAAGATAAATCTCTCGGAAAGAAGGAGACAGTCGAAAAGGCCTCTTCTTTGCGGAGAACAAACACGCCTGAGTTTTACAAGCGTTAAACTGAACCAGGTTGGCATCGCCCCAATCGGAGACTGCCTTAAGGGACAAGTTTAACCGTTTAACCATGGCCTCTCTGAGCAACTCTATATCCGGCCCGCTGGCCCGCGCATTGGAAGTGTAGCTCTCCACGACCGTGCTGTCGTCTGCATACCCAAAGGTACCGGGCTTCAGCAGATCGTTGATATGCAGCAGGAAAAGCGTCGCAGAGAGTACAGACCCCTGGGGAACACCGGCATTGACAGCCATTTGCTCAGACGAGCAGCCGTCAACGACCACTCGTAATGACCGATCCCTCAGGATATCTGAAATCCAAGCGCAAAATGCAGCAGGTAGACCGTATGCAGGAAGCTTGCCAATAAGGCTATCGTGCCGAACCCTGTCAAAGGCCTTCGAGATGTCCAGAGAAACGGCAAGCGCTTCCCCGTGTCTCTCGATGGCCTCACTCCAGATGTAGGTAGCGTACGCTAGAAGATCCCCAGTGGACCGGTTTCGGCGGAAGCCGTATTGTCGGTCGCTGAGGAGGTGGTTAGCTTCTAGGTATGCCAGAAGCCTGGTGTTGATAACACGCTCCATGCTTTTGCAGAGTATGGAGGTGATGGAGATAGGCCTGTAATTTGAAGGGTCAGCACGACTACAGCCGCTGTGAAAACTTTCTCTTTTTATTGTTTCTCTGCATGGTGTTGGGAGTAAAAAGGGTTGAAAGTTGACGAGGCATCACGCATTGCTTTTCCAGAAAAAACACACAAAAACTAAACGCACAACAGAGGGACTAGTCTGGAAGTTGCGGGGACGGCCGATCCCCTCCCCCCCAAAACTACCATCATGCCCTCTCGTCCGGTTGCCAACCTGTACGATGGCACATCCCTGGGATTTTTCGACAGTTGGCGGGGCAGCCTCTCATGAGTGGCTGGATCACAATTGGGCCCCCTACTGACTACGGTCGGCCAGCGGTGCACCGTGCCTCGAATCCCGCTACCCTCCGCGACTAGTCTCTCAATGCGGCAGTTCATTGCCTTTAATGTTCGGTTTGCAATGGGACGCTGCTGTCCTGACTCGACTTTCAAATGGCATTACCAAACAACACGCCGGAACACGACAAAGTCGTTTAGCGGCGTGGCTTTGTTCGGTCGTTGGTCACTAGCCGCGGCCGAAGCCTACCACCAGTAAGTGCAGCTCGTTTAGCACCACCCAGGAGTCACGTGTAGGGTCTCGAGGGTAAACCTACGGACGCGAGCTGCTTCGACTCCCAACGGACGCGAGCTGCTTCGACTCCCAACCTGTTGTGGAATTCCAAGCGCCCAGCTACACCATAACACATATAGAAATGACGTCTTAGCAAAAGTTGGTCGGTCTGATGGGCATTTTCTGTTGACTTATAAAAACTTAAGATCAGAAACATGATTTCCACAGCAGGAAATCAAACCTATCACTAACTTCACTGTATAATTATAAAATAACACAAGCTGGGAGTACCTCGACACGGTGAAGGCGGTAACAGTTTAGGATTGATTTTAGATGAATCATTGAAAATTTGACTCTACTGACCAAAACTCCCATTTATTTTTTGCCTTCGGGCTTATGTTATTAGAGTGTTTAATTTCCTTTTCCATTTATCTTCGTGACACGGTAGCCTACCCGGCAACACAGGGGAGCAGTCACTTAGATTTTAATTGATCAGGTATCTTCAGAATAAAACTATAACCATGCCTAGAAAGAGGTCAAATCTTTCCCAATGTTCCAAAGAAGCTAAAAGATTGAGGATCATAAGATCCCAAGAATCTACCGAAGAGCGTCAGGAGAGACTTGATGCTGTTCGAGAACATCAGGCTGCAACTCGCTCCGTGGAAACCTCTTCGGATCGCGAAGCACGTACCATATCTATATCCAGGTCTCTAGAGACCAGTGAAGAATATGATGGGCGACTGACTGCTGATCGTGAACATCATACATTGTCACGCGAGTTGCAGACGTTCACGGATAGAGAATTGCGCTTGAGTTCTCAGCGTATCGACGAATCTGCTTCTAGGTCTCTAGAGACAAGTGCAGAACGTGATGCGCGACTGTCCGCTGATCGTGAACGTCACGCATAGTCTCGCGAGTCGGAGATGTTCACGGATAGAGAATTGCGCTTGAGTTCTCATCGTATTTACGCATCTGCTTCTAGGTCTCTAGAGACAAGTACGGAACGTGATGCGCGACTGTCCGCTGATCGTGAACGACACTTTCTAGGCAAGCGTGTATCATCTTAGGCCTTATCTTCGCCTTCCATCAAGCGAGATTAAGGTCAAACGTAAGCCTACATTATGTAGTAAAAAAAAAAAAAAAAAAAAATTGTCTCGCGAGTCGGAAACGTTTACCGATACAGAATCATGCTGTGTTTAAGTGTTTAATTTCCTTATTGAGTTCTTAGCGTATTTGCACATCTACTAACAGGTCTTTAGTCTTCAGGCGACTAACTGCTGATCGAGATTATCATACATTGTCCCGAACACGCACACAATAAAATATTCATAATTCGTTAGAAAGTGAGAGAAAGAATTTCTGGAGTACGGCATGAAGAGACAGAAGAAGAGCGCAACGAACGTTTGCATTCTGATCGACTTCGACATTCTCTGAATGACTGTTATTCGATTTTGACGATCCCGTTGTCGCTGGCATAAGCAACAGGATCCGCGTACGAAGTCGCGGGCGGAAGCTAGTAATTGAATAAGCTGGTCCATGGGTTCGCCGCTCAAAAGTTAAATATTTAATACTTTAATTATTTGCGTTAAATATTTAAGTATAACAATAGGTACGTCGACAATCCTCTAATCTTCACCAAATACGATAATGACTTTATAATCCGAATAGTTCTCCAAAACAACTATTATTATTTTATCTCGATGCGTATAGTATCAGCTTAGGTGCCAGAAAGAAAGGATCATAAGGATTCATTTTGGCAGAAAGCTTTTAAATAACATCAGATATAAAAAAATATATCTATCTATATAAATCAAAATGATAAATGTATACGCGCATAACTCGAGAACGACTTGACCGATTTGGCTGACTTATCTTGTGTTTTTATTATGTTGATTATTTTTATATAAAAGGAAAGGTTTGACAAGTCCACGGGAAATGATGGAACGGAACGAACGGACGGACGGACGCCGGGAACCTTCAGCTAATTTAACATAAATTTGTGGCTTGTTTTTAAGTAAGTCACGGGCCAAAAAGCCGTCAAGACCGGTTCGGAATTAGATTAAATAGAACAAATTTTTGTTCTATGGTTACTTTTTTATATATTTACCATACTCGGTAAATAAAAAGTTTATGTTATTAGTAAAATATAGAAATAAGTAAATTAATATTAAATACGATGTGAAACAATTACCATAATCTATTCAAAAAACAGAAATATATCAATTAATTTGTAATCGATGCAGACAGTAAAATAGGACATAACTTCACTAGGGTGCAGCGAGCGAGCTGTCGAGGCGCGGCGCGGCGCCCGGTAGCCGCCTCCGAAGCTTTCTTCATAAATCAAAAAGTTGTTTTTGTGTCTTATCGGCAGATAATCGGCGGCAGCTACTGCGCTGCACATCCCCCCCACCTACCGCAACCCCGGATCGACATTAACTTTTTGTCGAATTTTAATGGGAATTAAACATAATGAACTGATGATCATTAAGTTCCTCTTCATCCTCCGCTATCGACGTTCCTCGCTCTACTAAATGGAACCTATTAAAGGATTTTAGTGTGAAAGATAACAACGCGTATAACTAGAAAACCATGACTCTGGTAGTTTGGAATTCGAGGTTAAATGTGACAAGTTTTAAAACCACCTTTGTTTCTAAAGATTAAAACGGTCCCATTTTTATGCATGCTTTGTTAAGTTTTAAATTCTTAAATCTTTAGGGTGGTATGCCGTTCTTTGTGGCTTAGATCAAGAAATCTAAAGTATCATCAATCTTTGGACAAATGTTTGGATAATCCCCGCCCAGATGGAGTTAATAAGACTTCCTAAGTACCTAAAATATTATAACTACCCTTAGGTATTGTAACGGCTTTAATAATTACATTATTATCTTTACCAAAAAAGGGTAGATTATCTTTCGCAGCATCCCCGATAATAATATATACGGACCATGCGACTTTTTATAATGCCGAAGTTAGCCAATTATTTCTCAGGAAATCGTAAGATTTTTTCTGTATAGTTAAGTCCCAGAAACAAAATTGTTTCTTTTTTCTGCCCACCAGCTGCTGCTGGCTGATTCAGTATATAGGCATATGATGTATCCAAAATATATCCTTTGAATAGTGTAATAGTATCATGTGTAGTGATTACATTAGTGAAAAACAGTTGTGATGGATGATAATCGTTTCTGATAATCAGTAATCAGTCAAATAATGCTGGCATCATTGCCCATTCGTCGGGACAAGCAAAGCAGAATGCTGTATTTATATACGCTTTCTTTAACTTAAAATAAATAATCCACATAGTTTTATTCGCACTATAGTTTTATTATAATTTCAAAATCTATAAAGGTTAATTCTAAATTCCATGTTTAACTTTAAACATAATAAAACCATAGATTTTGGCTTTTCGTTTCGTCTTTAGGTACCTAAGAACATCTAAAGTAGGACTTAGGTACTTAGTGGTAGGTATATTATTACTTTGTGGTAATGAATTTATGGTGTATACTCATACTCCTTACTTATAGTTTTTCGAGTAGTTATTTGATAAACACTATACAACTCAGATTAAAACTACTTGGAAATTGACAACCATGACTAAAATCATCCATTTAGCTATCACATGGTAAACCAGAAAAAACCTTTATCAGTTGATAATAACGAAATAAATTTCGGCTCCTAAGAACTTCGAAAGTGCATTATTATGCATGGATAGATAATTTGGTAAAGCAGTGATGAGCGTGGTATATGCGCATAGGCGGCGTCGAGTCGGCACGCTCGTGTCAGCACATCAACTTCGCCTAATTGCACCCCCGCAGCGTGATGGATGGTCCGCGCCAGGCCGCTGACCCCTCGCCCCGCACCCCATCCCGCAGCACACCCCACGGACATAAGGGTTGTTCCCAGAAATTCCATTATCATCCGACTCGCCTCATGGGTCGCTTCATTTAACATTGACAACGCGCCGACTGTTACAATCCCTTCATTGTATGGAACAGAAGTTCCAGAATTCCACGACCGTTTAGTAGGTCTCGAAGCAAAAAAGGAAATGGGCTTACATAGTTAAATAAAGTCTGTAACCGACTTAACAATTGTGCCGACGCGATGTAACGAAAAGTAGAAACGAATCAAAACGCTTAAGTCTGCAGGTATACCTAGCCATCAAGCATAACATTCACCTCTACAATAAAAACTTGTAAAAGAATTAATGTATCTTATTAAAGTATTTTATTGGTTTTTATATTTAAATGTTTATAAGTCCACATTATTCTTGATTCTCATAATCGAAGAGACATCCGACCCCTAATCGCTATTTTAATGTTTCGGTTTTATGTTCTTCAGAGAAATAACAAAGGGCTCTATAGAATTTCGTGATTTATAAACGTCGTAAAGAAATGTTTCATGGCACACATTAAAGTTTACAAAAACAGGACGTCATGCATGCTGCGCTTGCGCAGACTTATTAGGTAATGGTGATCGTCATTTCATATAATTCACGTTATTTGTATGCTTTTATTTCAAACTAATTAGGATTCTAGTTTTCAATTAAATCTTGAAATTTAACCATTAAACTGTTATTATAAACAATAAGCTTGAAAAATTAAGTAGGTACTTTAAGAAGGAAATATTTTACAAATCCTCGTAACGACGTGATGCGTAATCGAATATAAGTACGTAATGCGCATTGAATTTAAATATTATATTTTTCTTACGACGAATTACAAAATTCCATAAAATGTTTAGGTACACGTAAGAAGCAAAAATAACATTGTCATATAGATCTGCTAATAATTGTAATTGAATTGAATTGAATATTATTAGAAAATATAAGTAGGTAAGTACCTACATATTGTTTCACCATATACTGCACTAAGCAGTACCATGTAAAATGAAATATAATGGAGACCTATAAAATTATCGTGGTTTCAATTTACAGATCGGAAATAAGGTTGTGGCTTGAATTGCATGGCGTGTTATTTGTCCTTTGTTTTGCTTTAGCAGGTACGCAGCGTACTTATTCGACAAATCAGAACAAAACTGCAGACACGTAATACTGGGGTGTACAAAATGTATTGATTACCTGTTGTCGACAAGAAATCTACCCTTTTCCGGTATATCGAATGAAACGGAAGGGAAAAAGATCAATATTTGGACAGAAATGATTATAAAGCACACGACCGGACGCGAATACCTTCAACGGCGCTAATAAATGTGAAGAACAGGATGCTATTTTCGTCGGGATCATGTTAAGCGACTGTTCTCAGCGTTCTCTTGTCACAACATATTTTTTTATTTGATTGTGCTATTGAATTGGATATGGAGCCTCGCGGTATTGCCGGAGGCTCGCTAGTGGCAGTTGTATAGGCTCAGCAGTCTCATAATGAAAAGGCGGTATATGAACTTACCTTGCACACTTCCGCAATACAATCCCAAAGCGAAGCTATTGAACACGTACTGCATGATTCTTATTTTAATGGGAATTTATAGTAGGTACTTGCGCACCTACCTGCGTTTAGGTAGGTACCAAAATAATTTTCTGAATCTATGTTCCCCGGATACCAGATGCCAAATCTATGGTTTAATCATAATTAAGTACGTTTATCATATTAAGTTTGCTAACAAATGTCTTATCATCACCCACACGGTGACCTCAACTAAAGGAGCTGTAAATTCGTCAGGTAGCCGATGATGATTTCACTAATAAAAAATACTTAGACTTAAACAGAAAATAATAAATACCTAGGTATAAAACACCAAATGTTCATAATTACAAATTCAAATGTTATTCTCCTGTGTTAATTAACAAACCGAAATCTTCATGATTAGGTACATTACTCGCAGATACTCTCATCATCATAAAATTTGGTAGCTTCTCTATCTGCTCCGCGTAACAAATAAACCGAAGCCAACTATAAAAATAAATATACCTAAATATCTTTCCTATAATATCTTCTTTATTTACATCGGCGATAATAATTTCTTTAAAGTTTACATTTGCCTGATAATAATTCTTTCTTTATTTACGCTATATCAATGATTCCGAGGTTATTTACACAAGTTGATAGATAAAGTGCGATAGGGAAGCGGTGCTCTTGTCATGAGAAAGAAAACTAAACAAATAAAGAGATCCTACTCTCCAGTCGACTGAGTAACACCAGGGGTAGCTGTGATAACGCAAACAACTAGATATGAAGAAGATACTAAAATTAGACATTTTGTACGTTAAACATTTGATTGTAACACGCCGCTTTGTTTGTCAGAGTGCGTTTCTCTTGGGTAGATCTGTTTAAAATGTTATAATAATACTAGCAATTACCTGATTAGATAATATTATTTATTTACATTTTAAACGAAATTATAAGTGAATAACATGCGTTGAAAGAAAGATTTCTCCGCTAGACTTATTGTGACTCTAAAAAACTAACATAGCTATTTTATCAGGAAATTACTTGTAGCACGATAGGTAGATGTTTTTTTAAACGGCTTTGTTTTTTAGATTGTCTATAAATTCTCTGAGTAACAAAAACGGTGTCTTAGAAAGTGATCTCGCGTTGTCGGTCAGTGAGTGCAAGTCGAACACAAATCCAAACCTGTAATTTGAATATGGAATGGCAGGCGGAGAACTCGACCACTACTTACTCATTAATAAACGAAGCGAGGCTTGATTTGATCACTACATAGGAAACTTCCTATTAGCTATGCATTCGTCGTCAATAATGTGTAGTTGTCAGATTTAAAAGCTCACCCAAGCCTTGACTTTAACAAAATATCAAAAGGTATATAAAATTGTTAGTTAGGTAACATATCTTATGCCTAATTAGGTTCCTATCCGTGCCTCATGCTTTATAATGAAGAATATAAAATGAGGTCTGACGCTTAGGCCGATTAGGAGAGATAATATTATATTGTCTGCACAGGAAAAAATCCTCAAAGAATTAAGATTAAATTGAGATCGATTATAACGGGACTCTGAATCTGCAATCATTGTGTAATAAAATTGTATTTTCATCACAACTTCGACTTAACGTTATATCTAATAAAAATAGGTACATCATTTATTGCTAATCAATTAATCAATGCAAATTCCAACTCATAAATTCGTGAATAGTACCTATTTCAAATGTTGACCAGGGATACATGGTTGCAAAATTTAATTTAAGTCGGTGCAATAGTTTCGCATATTAGCCCGTACCTACAAACAGAGAAACAAAAAGAAATAATATATCTGAATGTGTTCTATTTCATTTATTTCAGTTCTATTTAACATCCCCCTGACTCATTTTTTAGCGTTTTTTTCTATGTACAGCCATTCAACCTCTCAGTTTTATTATATGTATAGATTACTAAAATAAAAAAAATAAAAGCGTATTATACCCTAGGTGAATATTTTAATGACCACGTATTGTACTAACTATTTGAGTGTACCTACTGTAAAAATTTGCACGCCGAAAGGCTAATATGAAATGGACTGTATTTTTTGTAAGAACTCTGTGAACACATATTTCTGCGAATAAATTATTTGATTTGATTCTTTGACCAATAGGTAGCCTTTTATTACCGATTTTTTACCGAATTTAAATGCTAAGTTTTTGCCGAATTTAAGCCAAAATAAAATACCTACGTAGAGTATAAAAATGTTCGATGCATGATGTTACAATCGATAATAATAAGTTTTTTGATTTTTGCGGTAGCTCTATTTAGTTTTTTTTTTGTTAAATTTCAGTAGTAGGTACGTTCGTAGACATAAATAAACTAATGTAGCGAATGTACGTCGCACCTGTAATACGTATCCATATACGTATAGCCATGTAGGTATCTTCATATTACAAATTAGAACATCAAAGAGTTGGCGTCGTTTTATCGGCAGTCGCAGTCGGAGTGAGGAGTACATTAACGGGCTAGTTGTTATTGAAGAGGACACATTCGTAGAATGTCGGAAATAGCATTTCCGAGTAACTCTTGCATCGGATCTCTTGTCGCCGTCCCATGTTTATTTATATAACTTCTGTAATCTGATGGCGACCGCCGGCAGCGATCGTATCACTTCACGACTAGAATAACTGTCATACCATCAATGAAGGTCAAGCTATGTTGTAACGCTGCGCTGCCACTTGGTAAGTAGGTACCTACCTACATTAAGTGCTATTTAAATTAATGAGGAGGTACCAACAAAACAAAATCCGAGCTCTAAATAGGAATGCTTTATTGTTATACTTATTCAATATGAACGTTTCGTTTTCCGTTGTTCATCAGGACTTAAAAAGTATTAGGATTAGTTTGAAGGTTCTAAAAATAAATAGTCTCCTAGTAGTAAGTAGGTAGGTATGTAAAGTACGTGGAATTAGTAAAGAATTCAGTTTTAGGTGATAAGTAAGTAGGTACTACATAACTTATATTTTATAGGTTCTTTTAGCGTACCTATATTAAACTAACTTGTGCCCGGCATCGCCCGTTAAAAATTCTGATACATCCCGTTGGATTTTCTAAAAAAATTGTCCTCATAATTACGAAAACAATAAAAAAGGAATCAGCTAAATTTGTAATTTAATGTCATTCTCAAGTTATGCGCGTACTGCATATATTTTAGCGATTATTTTTTATTTATTTATCTAGATAGATAGGTACCTACCTACCTACCAATTTTTATAACCTACCTTCAGTTACAAGCATTCCTTTAGACCGTAGGTATCTACATATTTTTATATATCAAAGGTGTATCTTCGCGCTATCACATTTCGATAGGTAAATACCAACTTACCTACCTATATCCTCTTTTTGATAAACGACTACATTCACCAAATTAGATTCAATCGCTTAGGTGTTACGAAGCCAACATAATAATATTCCAAACTTAATAACACCTTTTGTTTCGACGATTACAAACACCATGGAGCACGCATCGGATGCTTCGAGATTGGCGGTACGGTTTGAGCGTCATCGTCAGCGGCCAGTGGTCGGGCAGCTAGGCGGCGAGATCAAAGCGCGCGCGGGTCGACGCACGCGGTTCTCGATCGTCCCGTCACGTCCCGCGCGCCTCGCTTCACGTGCCTCCCCAACTCGACACAACGTTCTCCATAGTGGTGTAGCGGCGGCACTATTCTCTTCAACAACCAGAGGCAATTAACAGGTAGGTAGAATCTTAAGTGGGTAGGAGGTAGCTACATAGGTATATCGTTAGTTACTACTGAATTGTTAGTGTAGCTGTAATATTATTTGCTTACTGCTAATTATGAATCTTTATAACCAACCTTTTAAGTTAATCTAAGCGATTAACTTAAAAGGTTTCAATTAAATACCTACCCACGGTACCTACTGACAACTAAAGTATTGTTGACTAAAGGCGCTGCCTTTCTAACTTAAGTTTTCGTTTCGTTGGCAACAGCTGTTCTAAAATATACTTAGCGTAGATACTTAGTTATGTTGGTAACCACTATCACTTCCATATAAGTTAGGTATTCCTTACCTTTCATGATGCCGCCGCCAGCCGAACTCACCTCACGCAAAATAATGCTCAAAAAAAAAACTACCATTTTTAAACCGGTTATTGTTTACAAACGACGAGATTTTATACACAGGTATTTCTAATAACTCTCCTAGGTATCAATCAAAAAACCTAAAAATCTCTGTGTCCTGCACTTAAGTACCTTTCTCTATAGGTAGGTCTTAGGTAACTTTATAACACCTGTTAGGTACCTACTCGCCAACTGAAATTTGTGGAAGTATTGAATATAATATGACGCATCTCTCTTTGAAATCAATAAGCAGGACAAAGATGCCTTAAATATTTCTACCTACGATAAAAGATTTCTTTGTAGGTACCTAGTCGTATTGACATCTTGTCACCAGGTAGCTTTTAATAATGTAAAAACATTTGGCCAAGAGCGAGTTAGCATCGCGCTTTGAGTCCCTTATGAGAGTGTGAATAAAGCAAGTGGATTAATATTTTTTGCCATTATTAGGTAGGTACCGTACATGTTTTCTATAAAAATCGCTCTATATGTTTACCCGTTTCTGAATTACCTATTAATGAAAAAGCAGAAAGTAAACTATAGCGAAAAATTAAGTCTACTTCGTTACATTGTACCGTAAAAGTATTTATTAAAGTGGTTCTTCAACTGGTTACTTCAAACGATAACTGTAATAAGGCTTCGGTGTTTATAGTACGGAATCCAAATACCTAGTAGGCGATTAGTTATGTGCGGTCTAACGCGCGGCGTCTAAGCAAAATTGGAGTCTTCGAAGGTCATAAATAACTTTATAAAATTCCCAGAGAAATTAACTCGACACAACTTTTAACGCAGATTAGTTACATCCGTACCCAATAATAGTTACGTGTCTAGACATAAATTAAGCTACGTAGAATACAGGTAGCATTGTAGTATGTATATACACGTATATATACATGTATATTATGTATAAATACATCTACCGTTTATACATATGTTCAATTCTCTACAATTTACAGCGACATCTTTACATCGTATAGCAAAAAGTTTAAGTACCGAACATTAAAAATAAAAACGAAAGACAAAACCCGACCTGCGGTACTCGCGTTTAGCTTACAAAAGCAAAGTGCAGCGTAGATTCGGTGAGCGGCGCTGCGCGGCGGGGCTGTGTGGCGTTTCTACCGACATCGCAACGCAACGGGTTGAATTAATTAGTAGTGCAGTGCTCGGCGGGCGTGCCACTCACTGTCTTTATAACATAATTTGCACTTCGTGCGGCGAGATCAAAGCCGAGGCCGTTCGATGCCGGCGGCGCCTTTGATCACGACGAGCCTTTGACTTACGCCGCGCCGCCGCCTCTCCGCCGGCCACGCCTCGAAATAGTCAATTTGTCGTTGGTTTTTTCATGACACGAAATGGTTCGTTTATACGCACGCGAAAATTGTAATATGCTTACAAATCTTTGATCTTTGTTAATTAATACGCGACGGTTCTGCATACATACATAGTGGGTGCTTGTTAAAGCCCCTGCACCCTCATGTTGTAATGTATTCACGGCCTACAAGTTATCGTAATCACTGATATGTAGATACCTATTACTTTACTACACACCTAGGGTTGCCAAGTTGTTAAACCTTATAGCCGGATAGGCCAGTTTCGCCGGTCATTTGGGTGAACAGGCCGAACAATCTTTTTGATAATTTCATACGCATACTGTGGGAGCGACAGACAGTCGACTCGCCTGCGCAAGGCCATGCTTGTTTGCGAAATGTAAAAAGCCTAACAAATGCCGGGTAAGCCGGACATTCAAAAAGCCTAACTATGGCTATATCCGGGTGCCTGGCAACGCAACGTAATGGTAAGCCATAACAACAACAGCCCGTTTAGGTCCATAGGTCGCCTTTTAACAGACCTTGCCAAGCCAGGATCGTTGAGGAACCTAAGAAAGTGACATTTTATGTAGGTCGAAAACTAATTAACCATTGAAATACCGGCCCGTTTGATATCAAATTGCAGTTTAGCTCTTCATAAACTATAAAATAGCACAAATCTGTGCAGAAAAAAACAACAACCGATACGTCCTAATATGAGAAAGAATGTCTAAGAAAAAATATAACATCATCATCTATATTTTTTCATGTTTCGATAATCGCCAGTAACAACCAAACAGAGTTGATTAAAAATGTTAGTGCAGTTATGTAAGGTAATACTCGAGCGTGTCCGTAGTTTGAGGCAGAGCCGACAAAGAGATGAAATATAGTGGTAATCAATTTGATAGCGCAAACTACTGCCCGCTCGGCCAACGCAGCGCAGCGCGGCACAACTGTGATGTTATCGCACTTTCGCGCCGTATATTTGGTCGGACCAAGCAAAGGGCCAAAACCTATTCACACGGTACGATGCGAAGCAACGCGACATCGGGTCGTGACGAAATGATTTTTGGAAAGAGCACTATGCAACACGTAATGGTGTATCGAGATGCGGTATTATGCCTTGATGTTGACACGGTTGCCGAATATCCGGTCTTGGACGATTTTCATAGTCATATCTGCTATATAATTACCTGCCTACGCGTCAAGCCAGTCTGTACTTTTGAATAAATAGGTATAGTATGCCGATTTACAACTTTGCGGCGGATATTTGAAATCTAAGTAAGGTAAGTATATTGAACTAATTGAATATTTGACTAAGTACATATTATTACAAAACACTTAAAATTACTTGCGAACTCAAAGGTAAGTATAGGTATAGCACTCACTAGTCACCAGTCGTGTTCATAATCCCTACATTGTATTTTTCCAAATCACTACCTATACCGTATGGTGGCACCGGGCACGACACAAGGTTGTGTCATGTAAATGATTTCTGGCCCTAAGGCCAACAATCTTGTGTTAAAATGTATGTGCAAAAATAAAATATATCAAGATACCAAAACATACGTTACTATGTAGAGTTGTAAGTATAAAATAAACATCAGACACATCATCAAAATAAATCATAGAACTGTCAGAGAAACATAGAGGAGTAGAAAAGCAAAGTAAATAGGTTTACGGATACTAAATACGGATAAAAATAATGTTCTCAACTTTGAATTTCGACCTTCCTTCAAAATTCGTGCCAGTATCAATTAAGAAATCAACAGCTATTTGGAAACACGACTGTTCAGTTTTGTTTCAAATAGGAACATAGCTCAATATGGGGCCTTAAATATCTTGAGTGTGGTGGGTAGGTATATTAATTACCACGAGATAATATGGTAGAGGGCCGACTGGGCGCGCCGCGGCATCGGAAAGATCAAAGTAACAAAGATGAGTATCGTATCACCGCGCTAGCCAACGGCTGGTTCTCTACAGCCGCGGGGGCGAGGGACCGCATTATTTTTTATATATTTTTCACAGCTTTAACCGCTATTAGTGTTTAGTAACAGAAAAAATAAATTGACTACCTAAATATGTGTTACCCAAACCGGAATCTTAAGATGCTTGTGAATCTTTATTATATCCAAAGAAATAAGAGTTAAGCATTAATAAAAAGACGACTATAGAACAGCAACTATACGAATAATAAGTTCTTTTTGAATTGAAATCTTCATAAACCCACACTACTTTCATTTCTTTGCTACTAAATATGAAAGTACCTAATAGTGGAAGACCTACTGTATGGAACTTATCGAAACTTATTAACCAGCGAAATACGGCGCGTTCGACATCAAATTGCAGTTTAACTCTTTATGAACTATAAAAATGCTAACTTTTAGCTACTGTTTCCTGTTTTAGTTTCCGGCTTTCAAAATTTAAAGTCTTTGACATTTTCGACCTTTTTTATTACACTGATTATGCTTAGAAAAATCTGATGACATGTCCGGGTTTTGGGCTTTATAATCCACTTGTCGCAATTTGAATCGCATTTTGACAGTCACTTCATTTTAAAAAACGACAACTCGTTAATGATCCACCAAATTTTGTAAACATTGGCAAAAAAGCAAAATATTATAGCAATAATTAGATTTTTACGACTAATGCTGATAAAGTTAGAACGTCCGCATTAATTATTATTGTACAACCCATTGTCTTCTGTGTGCCCTAGATTCAACAACTTCAAAAGGAAGCTTTGATCGTTCGATAAAAACGAAAGAATGAATCCGAAATGAAAGACACGTTTTTGCCACTCTTAACTTTGCACAGCTTTGCCGAACGATGATGTCACGTGACGCAATAACCGGCGCGGCGGCGCGTTTGATGTTCGTTTTGTATCCAGTAAATCCAGTAATGGATCGGCGAACACAAAGTTGTAGCTTGTGATGTTGCCGCTCAAAAGCGCGCTACAAAGGGCTCCGCGGTAGCATAAAGCTATTGATATAATTTAAATCCCTTTGATAATCGCCGGCGTCGCTTTGTTGTTCTATCGCTGGGAGTCTAGGGTGCATTACAACATTTACAACTCAACATTATACTTCTCTTTTATGAGTAAGTACCTATCATAATAATAATGCATACAAACAAACAGTTTTTTTATCATTAAATTTAATATTAAGATTGTATTTATGTGTAAAAAAAACAGAAATGGTGGAAGAGGTGACATTGTTATTATAATGTAAAAAATATTTTCATAATGTGCTTTCATTTTAAACTCTATTATGACAAAAACCTCAAGGATATCAATGGATTAAGTAGGTATCATGTCCATTGTTTATAAAGTTACCTCCTACTGAAATGTACTATTTATTTTACGGAGTAGGTAGGTATATACTGAACCCTTACTGCAGTTTCAAAATACATAGGTAATTAAATCGACAGTAGTGCTAATAACGTTACGGATTCAACATTACAATGAAATGTCTGTAGGTAGGTAGGTACTAATATTATAAAGTGGATTGATTTGATTGTTTGTGAAACTTCTTCACCTTTTTGAAATATGCTTTCACAAACTTTATAATATTAGTATAGAAGTATAGATTTACGAATTCCAAACTAATTTTACTCAATTATTCTTAAAGCTCTCGATTAGATAGGGCTGATAGCAGATCTTATAGAGATTTTATGGCTGAACTTGCTTCCCACGCGTTGTTGAAACTTCATAATTAAATATAGTCCACGCTACTCCTGGACCCTGGATAACGTAGCTTTCTAATGGTGAATGATTTTTTCCGATGTTTTATTTCCGGAGCCTATTCAATGCAAATAAACAAAAAAATAAAACATGTCTTCTTTATAATATTAATATAGAAGAAGAGCTTATCTGCAATTTCCTGGTCAATTTAATACAATGGACACTGTAATAGTTAACTAGGTTTTCGGTCCAGTAAATGTTACTACTGTAATATTTTTGTCTACTCACGTAGGTACAACATAAATAAACGTTAATATTCATAGTCAACAAATATAACATCAAATAACTGATCCTCTGACATAGCTCACATCTACATATAAATAACAATACATCAATCAAGTATACCGTACCTCGTAATAATCACACTTTGTAGCTATTAATTCGGGATCATAAGACAACTGGTTTTGTTGTCGAATGTGAAGAAAAAGAAGCGTTCACGCCGTAAAGTATAAGGGGATAAAAGGAGATACATAATCGTATGTTATTATTTCTTTGAAGTACGGAGCCGACAGACGATACCGTGTCTACAACAAATTGCATCTGCGCAGCGCTCTGTCCGTGCGTTCAGAGACGTAGCTAGAGATAAATTTAAGGAATATTAGGTACTGTATACTTCGATCACTTAATTATAAGTGATCTAAGGGTATATATCGTGTAGGGTACATATCATTTGCTAGGAACTATATAACGATATGTTTTTAATGTTTTTATAAACACAATTAGCCGTTAAAAGTGTTAAAACGTAAGCTACATTAGTAAGTTTACAGTAATGAACGAAAAAGCTCTGTGTGCAATGAGCATACCTACTTTGTATTTAAATTTTTGCTTAGCTGATAGTATTTTTCTTTATCTGACATCAAATAAAATAATCGAATTAACACATAAACTTAATATCTTATAGCTGACGGTTATGTTTATAATTGGCAGAGTAGGTATTGTCCTACAATGTTAGTCCCCATTAGCCACGACCATGGATGCCTCATGCCGCGTCGCCGTTTTGCCTTGGGCAGTTGGCACCCCGTGCACTCTTTGCACCTTTCGGCTTGTCTATTTCTTGAAGCTGGACAATTAAACAGATTTTTTTTGTGTTGTATTGTCACATTGAAACCCAATAGCGATCGAAGCGTAAGAAAAAAAAACTGTATTACAGATGTATATGTTACGGCTAATAGCCGAAGTGCGACTACACCTAGTTTTAGCCGGCTACAACTTACCTAGCCGCATGTGGTCGGCAATAAGTCCCTGTTCAACTCCATTGGTTTAGGTTTATTTTTTTTTTAACCACCCCAACATCTTTTTGTGTCGTGCATAGGTATTGTTTATTTAATTAAAACCTAGTTCTAACCGAAGATAAGTAGGATACATCTAAGTTTAACCGCATGTGGTCGGCTGCACCTAGTTGTAGCCGGCTAAACCTAGGTGTAGCCGCACTTCGGCTATTAGCCGTAACATATATATATATATATATATATTGAAGTTTTATTATCAATGTAAAAAGTTAAAAACATCAAATGTTAATGTGGAACAGGAAATGAGACAAGTAGGTGTTGGCTCGATAAAAATTAGCTAAATGCCTTAAGACCAGCTAACTCCATAAAACGAAAAAAATCTAGTTTGCCCCTGTTCTCTAGTGGAACGAAGGTAAAAGGCAAAAAAGAAAATCAAGTAAGCTACTAAGTATATTAATAGAATTATTATGACAACAGATTATTGATCCATGTTGTTTAAATTACTTTAAATAGAGAGTAAAACGAATGTTTTTAAAAGTAAAAACATTAGTAAAACGAATGTTTTTAAAAGTAGCTACTATACACTTCAATAGGTACTAAGGAAAGCCCAGAAAAGTGTTTTGAAAATACGTGAGTGGGCAATGCCCACGCGAGGCGATAGCACTCGGGCGACCACGCCTGGCCCCGTGCCAGCCGGCTGAATAGCAGAAATAACGCCACTATCAACATTCCAGGTCACTTTGTAACATTATCTTTTATTATTACTTATGTGTAAAATAATCTGATTCGCTTACACTAATCATAGTATCTTCCTATAGGTAATATTCATTGAAATATGTATGAGAATGTATGTTTTATAAATCCTGAAAAAAAATCAATATCAATGGGCACTAAATAACAATTTAACGTAGCGCCGCGTCGGTCTGTTTGTTAGTCGGACAAATACGCAACTATATTTGAACGAAAATGTTACCTAGATCTAAGTCCTACATGTATACGCGGAAATTAATTTTAATATCTCTTAGGAAAATTATGATTAACTCTCTAAATTGATGATGAAATGAAGCGGATAATATTCTGATTATACTAATTGAGAAGCTACAATATATGCAATTAAGCGGAACTAACTTGATTAAAGTTTTGATGTTAAATGATGATTAAAATGTTATTGATATAATATCCCAATAATTAGAGCTGAATAAAGTCGCTGCCACCTGATAGATTAGAATTAAGTGCGATATTGTAAAATTAAAATATTCATCTATTTTTTATTATATCACACTTACTTCTGAATTAGCAGGTCGTTACGGAGTATTTTGGCATATTAAGATAACCGGATAGTGTCCGATGATGCGTGATCATAAGGATCATTCAGATGTTAAACTACTTATTATAAAATAGGTATATTCATGACTCTGCTTTTAAAACTCTTTACCGATAAGACGAGTAGTAGACCAGGCATTGTTTTAATTTTATAAAATAGGTAGGTACTTGAATAGGAAAATAGGCTATAGCTAAGTAAATGTTGAACTTTGCGGGCTAATCGGATAAAGTCGTTTAAAGAGTATTCCGTTACGCCATTTGAACGTAACTTAAAATCGCCATACAACATATCTAAACGTACGTAGGTACCTATATTGACTTAATAAAACGTATAGAAAACCGTAACCTATAATAAAAAATCTATAAAATTTAATTGTTATTTTATAGCGAGATGGTTGCGATTGTTTATTAAGCCCGCAATATATCGATGATATTTAAGATCAGTTGGCTTTGCCATCAACACCATTTCGTGGAACACGCCGCCACCCACGTAGAACCTGCGCGAGACCCTCTTAACGCTCACTATGGTCATCTTATTGTAAGACCACACGATTATATATTTAATAATTTGTTTGTTTATACTTTTAATAGCAATAATCTTTATAGCCATTGCGAAGTGTCTGTAAATTTCAAGGCGAAATAGAGAGGTACCTATGAATGTCTAAATAAAATTTCATATCTTAATGTAATGAAAGCGAGAATACAATTTTACTTCTCCGTCAAGATTTCTTTATTACAGCCATAAAACATACATAAAACAATGTTTGTTGTAAGTCAGTTTTGGAATACGACCTCATCTTGGTCGGCGATAACTTCTCGACAATAAACCTAACACGAAGAGGCCGTAAAATTCTAATTTGAAACGTTCTGGCAATGCCAAAGCCCCGGCACCGATGGCGCCCCACGAGGCTCAGGAGCGAGCCCCGCCCCGAACTATCCACCCTAGTTTACTCACTATTCCATGATAAGTGAAAATATCAATGTTTTGTTTTAGAATTTTAGGACCTATCTTTTTTCTTGTTGTTAACAAAAAATGGTCTGCAAGACATACTTACATGAGCTAACGATAAGGATTGGTATGTTTTTTGACTCTTAAAACTCATATTATTCATGTTAATAAAACAAAAATAATAATACTTTGGCTTATAGGCAAAATAAACGTTTTTTCCGTAGACAATTATAACACCTCAACGGTAACTTTTAGAGCTCGTTAGGTAGGTATGTAAATTGTTTTAACTTTAATACACAACTTTGTAGACGAAAGGGTCCAACGTTTCGGCTTGGATTGATGCTTACTACTTACAAAATACCACTATCTACCTACCTTAATCTTTTTTGTAAACGCTTAGCCAGGGTCATCGACCGTATGGAGGCTGCCATTGCCAACGTAGCGGATGCGCGCTCACCTTTCTCTCTATTACTGCCCTATAGGTATTTTCCTACTGCACACTTTCTTTGCCAAGTAAAAGTTAGTATGAATTAATATTATACACGGGAAATGGAGAAAACTGGACGTCCTTTGAAAGTATCCGTCTCCCTAGCATTTGTTTTTGTTCTATTGTGTACCTACTTCATAAAAGTTTATACCTATACCTGCCAACATAAGTTTCAATAAAGTATAGGTATTAAAATAGTTTTAGAATTTGAAGAATTTGCCAAATTAGTACTTATGAGACTCACTAAGTATCTAGATAATTTAAATGTTAAAAGAACAAGTAGGTAAACATGGTATTTAAGACATGAAAGTACAAAACTTACCCCAAAAAAATACACTTCTGAATGTACTACATTAAGAAAGTTACAGTTAAAATTACATAAACATGTAATTTTGAAAAGGCGGTAGCAAATAAAAATCTCAGTCACCAACCATTAGCCCTACGTTGTCTATCAGTAACTGGTCAACATAAGCAAAGTTAAATTGTAATTTATAATTAGGATGGATTCAATAAGGTAAAAATAATTTCTGTACTTATAATGTCTTGCCTAACTTTTATTGAACTTTTGAGAAAATTGCGGTAGGTAATTAAAAGCAAATCGACGACACTATGGCAAGAATACCATAAGTAAGTATGCTACAGAATATTGTTGTCTATACTTATTGGTATAATATTATTATAAAGAGGAAAGATCTGATTGTTGAAACTACTGGACCGATTTGAAAAATTCTTTCACCGTTGGAAAGCTACACTATCCCCGGATGACATAGGCTATATTAAATTATGAAGTTCCGACGGGGACGGGAGTTACGCGTGTGAAACCGTGCGAGGGAAGCCTAGTATTATATATTTTCTTATTTACTTAAAATATATATAAGCTAACCTAACTAGCTTCCCGCACGCGGTTTAATATCCGCGTATCTCCCGTTCCCGTAGGAACTTCACAATTGAATTTAACCTAAAGCCTACGTCCATAAATGAGCTATCTAACACTGAAAGAATTTTTGAAATGTATTGTTTATGTGAATAGATGCATGTAGGGACAAGATATTAGGTGTTACATGTTGAATAGGTTCCAGTACATTCTACCTTAACACGGCATGCAAATGTTTACAATTATAAAAACTAGGTATTATAACTTATCAGCTAAGAACTCCTGCACAGAGTAGTAGCATTTATTTAACGATAGTTCTGTAACATAAATAATGAAATAATGAATTTTATTCAGCACTTAGGTATTTACATATACTTGTACTTGTCAGAATTACAATGTAAGAAGATAAAATAATAAATAATAAAAAAATATAACTAACAAATAATTCTTAGGTACTCTATAAGACATCCGACCAAGTAATTAACAGTAGTAGCAAATCATACAAATCTACAGACTGCAAAGTCCGTCCGTCTGTCCTGTGATATTTATTGCAATTAACCAATTATTATTATTATAAGAAGAAATTAAAACCGCATCCAAATTGCAAGTGGTCACATTATATCTAAGTGGCACACACCTGAGGGCACCCTTATGGGGTTTAGGACCACGACCCAGGGTGCCACTGAAGTAAAAAGGTAGATATATAAAGAGGATGCGATCACCAGCACCGACTACAGGCGCTCAATCACAGGGCAGGGGTAGGGGCGCAACGCGGTCCTCGCCGCCGGTGAGAATCCTACCCCAGCTAACCTGCAACCTGCATAATTTTTAAACAATGGTAATAGCTTTTCTTTAATGGTGTCAGGCAGTTTGTTATAGATAGCTGGTGCCATACAGAAAACACTTTTTTAATAAAAAAGTTTTATAGACCACTGTACTCAATAAGTTTTAGTATTGAGTTCTCATTTTTGTTGTGCGTTTTCTAGTGTCATGCAAAGTAGGAAATAATTTTTTATTCATTTTGACAAATATGACCAATTCTTGTATATAGAGTCCTGGATTAATTGGTTAATAATTTATGAGACTTGAATATAGGCATGCAACTTTCTGTTACTTTAACGTTGAACATGGCTCTAATGCATCGTTTTTATGCTTTAATGTGTGCCGACTGCCGACCTATGTTACTATATTTTTTGTCAGTCTAACTCTTGGCTAAATCTTAATCCTATGAAGAGTCTCTTATATAATAGTATATAAGATGCGATTTATTTATTATATTAAAACTGTAACTTTTAAATATTTCTTATATTTCTAGGATCTAAATCTGATGTGATGGCCCGATATTGATAATACAACAAAGAAATCCAAATTTGTAATTCCGGCAATTAAGTAATCAATGTTATGAATCCAAAATACCTAATAGGTAGTGTTTAATACCTATGCAGGTACTAAACACTGAACTGATGTATTAATATTGATATAGCAGCAACGCATTTTATTGGCTCAAATCAATCGCTTTGAAGTTATTGGAATAGCAGGCGAATTTCACACAGCAGTATTATAATGGATTTGTGAAAAACGAAAAGTAGGTACCTATCTATTTCGCATCATTATACAAATCTTCATTAGTGTTTGATGTTATATTTTAAGGTCAAGACTCAAGACTATTGATAAACCAAATATTGCCCGCAACAAGTAAAAAACGCTGTGTAAAACAATACAAAAGTAAAAACGATTTCTGAAAATATTGGTGTGAAAAATATAATTTTATTATATGTATCATAGATTTCTCATGCATTTACTTACCTAATTAGACAAATATAACTGTATTGATTTGGTTGTATTTTATGTGTGGTGGTATTATATAGTGGTGTTGGGGACAAAGATCTTATTTCTATTATAATCTGTTTTCTCATTACGAGGAGGTTGATCACCCATGAACATATTATTTATACCTAGGTACTAAGTTGGCATTTTAAATTACCTAATCATTGAAATGTTCAGTTCAGTGATTAGTTCCTACATAGGTACCGATTATGTATTTTGGATTCATTAGGTACATTGATTATAAATTTGTGTTTCTTTGTTGTATTATTAAAAACGGGCCATCACATAAAAAAAAATGAGTTAGTCTATTATAGAAAATAAATCTCCCTTTATATCATAGTTATTAAGAGTTAGCCAAAAGTTAGAATGACAAAAACCATAGTAACATAGGTCGGCACGCATAAACAATACGTTTGTATTTTTTACATTAGCAGGCGGCGGCGTACGTAATATTTATTTTGTTTCGCGACCGCGAGACGGCCGCGTTGTGCCGCCGCGGCCGCCGCGCCATTACCGCCTCACCGCGTCGCACTATCCCGCGCCCTCACCCGCCCCTCCCTACTCCCTTCTCAACCATCAGTCAGTCACTCTAAAGCACGCGCAAGGGACAGTTGTACGCTGCTTCTCCTCGCTCAACATTCACGCGGACAACTGGGTCAAAGATTTCATAGTTATATTGAGACCCTCATCATCTTGTGTTGTGATTGTATACAGTGGAAGTGCATCAAGTTGTTGTTAGTGATAGTAAAACTGCGGCTCTTTTGAAGTGTATGGGATGCGTGCGTGAGCGCAGCGCATGACGTGCTACGAAACGTTGAGAACTCCGGCACCCGCCGCGGACGCCCCCATGGCGCACCACTTCGTCAAGTGGTGGCGCAACAAGTTTAGGAATGGATACAAGAAATTTAGCAGTAAGTTACTATGAAACCGTACTAGCATTAAATAGCATGTAGGTAGTAAACAATTTGTTTCAAGCAACAACATTGGAGATTGTTACATCTGTCTAGTACCTGCTACGTATTGATACGTAGTACATACCTACACATTCATTCAAGAATGTTGGTTAACATAAGTGCCTACCTACTACATGTATTAATAAAGGAAGTGTTTTAAAAAAGGACTTACCTATTTAAGTATAAAATTCATATTGCATTTTTTGTAGTAAACTACAAATTGTTTTTAAAAATCGGTCAAGGGCGATTTAAAAATAGGTATGTAAATTACGGCTGTTGTTTACTTCGAATTTAAATTAGGGACATCTACCTATTAAGTCTATATTAATGAAAGGGTACCTATTCTGCTTTAAGATTTATTGAACATTACTGTAGGTACCGTCGACCAATGATAGGTTTACACCTTTTGTATCAATATAAGTAGGTATGTAAATAAATACCTAATATGTCAGTATGACAGCCGGTAATTCTTTATGAGTGAAGAGTACGCTGCTAGCTGTGTACAAAATGTACAATTACACATAACAGTACAGCCTTCTTTTATTTTAAAAGTGGGCATTTATATTGAAAAAGCTTTTCAGTATCTTTCCTATCTTCTTGGTCTTCTTGGTCTACTGGAGGTACATGGTAAAGAAAAATAATATTAAGTTAGGTAATTATGTTTTAGGGATAAGTAGGTAAGGAAGGTAATTTGTGGGTAGTCTTATTTTTAATTTCAAAACAATACTGAATGAATTTTATGAGATACTTAGGTGTGTAGGTACACCTACCTAGGTACTTACCTTCATTAATAATTTCATACATGGTACCTACATAGTAAACTGTGTACCTACTGTGTAACTTGAGTGGTACGTAGGTAGGTATTGTTACGAATTCAGTACATTAAATGCTTATATTATAGTAGGGTTAAAGTTTAATTGATCCTAAGAAACCAATTTAGGTTAGCCATTACGAAACTTAACTGCAATTAATATAAAGAGGTGTCGTTTTTATCTTAATTCAATGTAGGTAAATAAATAGCATAGCAACTTTGTAATTGTTGCAGTTAAGAAATAACACCAGTTCTTAACAGAATTCTCCGAAGTTATTCCCACATCGTGGTCATTATGCCTCCGGTAACATTGAAAGAAAAAACAATCCTAACTCGTCGATTCCAAGTTCAAATAAGTATTATTTAAAAGCCGCTTATACAAAATTAATCCTTTAAAGCTAATTGTAGAGTGGTTAAATGCAAATAAAATTGATAGCATAGGTATGGAATTTGATATCTAATTAGGTATATAAAATAAATATAATTTAGTACATTTACAAATATTTTATCTAATTGTAATTTATTAGATTTATTACTAGTGTCGGTTTTGTTAATAGCTAGAAGATCCATGAAAATATTATCTGAAGTCGTTTTCTAGTAAGGTAGGTACCTACATAGATATTATAGCAACCCATTCGTACTTCATTCAACATTCAGTATTATATTCGATATGGAATCCCCAACCAAAGGTTAAATACCTACGTAGGTAGGTATATCATTCTTATTATAAGATTTTACGATCTCAGTCGATGTTATCAAAAAGGCGGTGAGATCAAACGAGCTATGGCGCGGCGCGGAGCGGCGACGACCGACCGGCCGGTTCGTTCGCGGCAACATGAATTGAATGAAAAAAAGTAAATCAAATAATAGGGGCGACCCATCTTCCGTAACAAGATACAGCCGACGTTGCTGTACGTGCCTACTCACGCATCTACAGTATTATGTTTATAAACTCTTAATATCTGCCTTCAACTTATTTTGAAGTTTAAAACAACTATAAAATTTGCCTCGTTTATACCTACCTAATAAAAAAGTAAAAGCTCAATAATATGATGAATACGCATCACCTTTTTGTAATAATATACAGCAAATAGGTCAATTGGTCGTAAGTAACATTACTTATGTAAATTTATACAATTTACATAAGTAATGTTACTTACGACAAATTTTGTTACACACAAAGAAAAAAAATTATATCATCCCTACGATTAATAACTAATAAAGAAAAAAATACATCTTTAACTTACCGTAAAAATCAAGAAAAAATCCCTTAATCCAAAAGATGTCTTACTAACAAATATGTAATTAAAATGTTTTAATACCTAACTAGCGCGAGATGATGTACAGAGACTTTCTATTTTAATAACTCCATAGTCCATACAAATGCGAAAAGCAGTGAAAGTTATTAAGCTGTTTCTTGGACGGATAAGTGTTTTCAATAATAGATTAAGTAATTAAGAAATATAAAGAACAAGGTCGCGATGATGATAATCTTCAAATGAAAATTTGGGATTAGCTCCTAAAATATTGTAGCTATACTTTATACTTAGGTCTATTTTCAGAAGAATTAAATGAATGCCTTTGGTTTATCTTTATAAGAATTGATTTTAATTGTTTGAAGCTTTAAGAGAGCAACATAACATGAATACACTATAGCTTTTGATATTAGTCAAGATACCTACTAAGATTGTATTTATTCGTCATGTTTCCCCGACAATTTTCTACTTGAAGTGTACAATATACATATTATGTATATGGAAGATTTAAGGTTGTGATATCCCCACTTAAGCAATATATTTCCCGGTTAAATTTGATAACTTTACGATAAAGAAACGGTACTGCGCTTTTATGGGCTTTTATTTCAACCTCCAACCATGTTACTTCACCCTCACACACATTAAAAACTTTAGTGAGTATTTAGTCGGTTCTTGCCAAAACCTTGTAAAATGATCTGAGTTAATCATTAGTAACAAAATATGTAAAAGTAAGGAAATTCTTATATACATACTCCACATACCATCTAGAAGACTATTTTCAACCCGACAATATCGAAATATAAAATATCAATAATCCTAATAATTCTGACTCAATGTTTCGAAAAGTAAGTACTTACCTACCTGCCGCAAAAGTTGTACAGTTGTCAAAAGCGTTTAAAACTTATTTTTAAGTACCTATATTAATCTCATGAGATATGCCTAAGCCAATATGTTTCATGTAAAACTACGTATTGCCTAGAACTTAAATTAATTCCAAACATGTGGAAAGTATAAGAAATTATCGTTGTAGATGATAAACACCCCTGATATAATTTAAATTACCTACAACCAAAAATTACTAGCAAGGCAAAGATTGCGAGCCGGATGAAAGAAATGTCGGCTCTTTTGAGATAAATAACATTAGCGGCAGATGTGCGATGCTACGGTGGATCCCAACGTTCAAAAGGCCGACCCACTCTCGGGGCCTTCCAGGAAATTGTCCCGAGTCCCGGCGCGTCGCTCCCCTTAACCTTGTGCCGTATATTACTCTCCGTCGCGGTCGGTCCGCATCATACAATTTTTTTGAGTTTCGCCGACAAACTCTTGGATACACAACTTTTATTTTTCTTGCCATTGTATTGTTCACATTGTAGTCCTTTAGCAATCATTACAAAGGCCAAAATAGTTTGAAATACGCAGAACAAATAATACAACTTTACAATTATCATTCTTTCTGTTTTGTACCTGTCGCTGGGAATATGACCACTAGAGATTGCATTACTTCCATCTAGTTTTTTTTAAATAGTAATAATAAAACTTTATTGAATATACACACAATTGGTTGTCGTCTCTGAAGGAACAGTAAAAAAAAATGGTTGAATAATTAAATAGTTATCAGATAAATATTTAATATCAATTTCAGATTTTCTTAAACTTCAATAGTACCGGAGTCAAATTAGCATTGTGGTTAATTTAGATATTAAATCGGGAAGTAGTTGTACAACATATGGAAAGCAATAAAATTTTAGTTGTGGTTTTAATATAGTACTGTATATTATTATAAATGCACATTTTTGGCTTTATGATTACGATAGTAAACCATTATGGTAGCACAGTTCTTCTGATCTTTGCTCTCCTATTATAATTAGATCTACGCCCCACCATACTCGGATCAATAGAATAGTTGGTCGCATGTTGTGTGTATATTTTGTCCTAGCAGAACATAATTATCACTCCTAGCACTACCTATTCAGCAGATATGATGGCGTGTGTTGTGTATACATTGATGCCAAATATGAACATTAAAGTCAGCCAATGTTCAAGAGGACAAATTTAAAGACAGATTTTTCTGTCATTAGGTTACGCTCTTCAAATGGACGGGTAGAACAGCCCATTACTAAACAAAAATTGAAAGTTTCAAATGAAGTTATTCCGAACTATGAAAAACGTACTAAGGGACCACCACTTAAATCTATAACTACCACTAGCTACTTACCTTACAGTAACCACATTTTTTTTTAAATTAAATTACATAGACTGAATACAATCCTTTTGTCCTGATAGGTAAAAGAAAAGAACGGGACTAGCGCCAGACTCTATTGATGTGGCATTTTAATTCATAATAAATGAATGATAAAATGAAGAAACACTACTTACTACAATGCTATTTAATTATAGATAATTTACAACGAACTACAGTTGAATTGAATGACTCTAAACTAGCCACTTACTAGCATCCGATGTATTTTCCAGTTGGAGAGAGTGAACGGACTGACACCGAAGAACTGGTGGGTCGTGCAGCTTCGCAGTGCTCTGCTCCTCCGGACCTGCTGCCCAGCGAGGCCCGAGCTCTTCTTCAGCCAAACACCCCACCTCCGCCCCAACGCTCGCACCAGTCTTATCGGACGCCATCATCACCCACCCCCGCGCAGGAAACCAATGAAGACAAACAACCTAGATTGCGATTTGAAGTAAGGAACCTATTTTTTTATTGATTCTATGGTCCTCGAGTTTATCAGGAGACTCATCATACATTCTTTGTGAAGTACATTTTATCGTTTTTTACGTTTTCGATTTCTTATGAAACAACATGATGTTTGAAACCTGTTCCGTACAGTATATAAGTCTATATATCCCGCATTTTACTCATTTAGATATGGGAATTAGAAAGCAGCGATAAGTAACCGAGTCGTGACTTAAGATTTAATCAAATTCATGTCTTCGTAATCTACATAATAGGAATTCTTTAAAGAATTTTAAATGCCGCGGAAACTTTTCGTCAGTGTTTTGGTTATTTTAGCATTTTTTCATTCAATACGAAGGAAGATTAATTAAAGCATTTGAATATAATTACTAGTTTTCATATAATACTAAATAGTCAACAAAATTGTCATTCTTTGATTTGGAATTTATACGATTAAAATATTCCTAAGGCATGTCGACGCTCATACACTTTACCGCTGCCGGCAGATAATTGCCAATTTGAGATTTAATCTGGCAGAAAACGAAATACAAGTTTTGTTTAACCTTGAATTCCATTCGGAAGTAAAAAAGAACTCGCAATGTTCCTTTCTTAGTTTTTAGAATTTAAAATTTAAATATACAAGTGAATGATGACGATTGGCTAATACACTTTAAAGATCTTACAGCCTTTAAAGGTTATCAACGAACTAATTGATTGGAGATCAATAACTAAAGTTAACAAGGTTTTCAAATCTTTATCATTTTGTCCTTTAGCTTAGTAGTTGGAAAGGCGCTTGTAGTTTGCTAGCAATTTTAAATCATAATTGTATGTAAGCCGACTACCTACCGCATATATATTATAATATAATATATATGCCATATTATGGTTTCATTTCATTTAGGCTATGAAGACTTGGTTTATTTACTAATAAACGCCGTAATCTATAAGGACTTTATATATTATGTTAAACAAAAAGTCTTTAGAAAAATAACCAGTGAGAATTCAAAGCAATCATTGTTTGACATTATAATAACAAAAAAATTAAGTAACCTTGTTGATATGGTCTCCCCTCCCATACACTATATCGTTGAAGCTTATTGAGTACTATTATAACTTCATTAGATAGGCACAGTTTTATGTCCGTTTTGACTTGAGTGCATGAAATATCATATATTCTCAGATTATTGTGTCAGTAATTAAAGTGAATTGAAGGGCAAGATTCTCGGTTATTTCCACCGATTGTCTACCGTCCACATCCATTTTAATTGGCGTTGACCATGACAATAAGTACCTATACACTAAAGATAAATTTAACGAGTCACATAATCAAAACGTAAACAAACTTTCTTTTGGTCGGTATAGGTATTTCCGGTTGAGTATGATAATGAAATCACGACATGCTTAAATTATAATGAACGCTATCTTTGTAGGAGCTGACCTGTGATGTCGAGCTGCAGCACCCGGAACCATCTAAACAACAGCCGCTGCAGTTCTCTTTTACCCTCTACGACCTAGATGGACATGGAAGAATGACTAAAGATGTAAGTACCAACTTGTGGCAAAAACATTTACCTATATTAAATTCGATATGAAGCCATTATGTTAAATTGAAAGATGATTCAATTGCACCAAATAGATTTATATATTAATCCCATATTTTTTGATTTTCAGGACATAGCCGGAATAGTATCAACAATATATGAATCTATAGGAAAATCAGTGACGGTACCACATTACGGGTCTAAAACTATACAAGTAAGATTAACTGTGGTGCCAGATGATGGAAAAGTTCGGAATCGCAGAGAAAGACGGGAAGAACGTCGACGGAGACGAAAAGAATGTGCTTCAGTTGTTAACACCGCACCACCAGAGTGCATAGACGAACATAGCGAAGATGAGCGGCGGGACAGATTATCTCCTGACGATGACGCATCGTCTAAATCCTCATGTTCTGGCGACCGGAGACCAACTCAAAGAACATACAACTACCCGCAATCTCGACCACATCGTCAACATCGCAGGGAGCAACGGAACGAACGGAAACATGCTAAGAAGCGTTCTGGAAGCTTGCAAAGACGTGAACTATTGGAAATTATTCAAGCTAACATGGAAAAGAACCATATGAGCTTTCAAGCCTCTAGGTAAGGATATTTTATTAAAACTTTATTTACGTAGATTATAGAGAAAACACATATAACATTTCAAAATTAATTCAGTTATTTTAATTTATTTAGATTTCTCATTAGTTAATTAGTAACTACCCACAATTATTCCATGTGTACCTAAACCTTTTTAATTGTAATGCTATTTTTTATTTTATTTTATAGAAAGCCCTGTGATCCTGTTGCTAATGAAGAAGAAGGCACAAACAAATATCAAAAGATTCGAAATAGATCGTATACAGTTAGTGAGAAGCCAATGAATGCATTCCAAAAAATGAAATCAGAGAATTGTGGTAACGGCTACTTGGATTTAGCGAGTGGCGGCGATTCCCACTTATGTAGGTACGACCGTTACTTGCATGCGGTTATATGTTCGTCGGCGAAACATGCTAATACCGGCTACCACCAGAAGCAGTCACAGATACCGCGACCGTCGCGGACGGCACACGCGAACCAGACACGCTCCCGCTCCCACGACCTGCCCGCCCAACCGCAGTCCCCGCACCAACCGAGAGTCTTACAAATCATATTCTTATAGAAGTTAATCAAGGACATTGCCGCTGACGGTCTTGTCCTTATTGTAAGTTGAGTATGCGCGCGCGTGTGTGGTATGATAAATTGTTGAGTTACCAAGTGCTGTATTGAATAATTTTAAGTTAATGATTGGGGACTACTTTGTGTAAACTTTATGGCAAAAGATCTGCAAAGATTGAATCATGAGTTAAGCTCGTATTAATTTATTGCACTAATGTGTTCTCTCAGTATTGTAACATAGTACTTAATAATTAACTATCCTGTGAAATAGTATGTTTCATGAAGAATTAAAAGGTAAATAAGTATTTATAACATAGTTCAGTGAATATTGTTAAACTTTTACAAAGACATACATGCGGCCTTAGGTATTGGGGATTGATTAAGTGCCTTTACTTGGTAACCCATATGATGAGTGTTGAGGTTTAGCAGACTTAATGTTGATAGATGACGATGCTCAGTAGACTATGTACCTTTTAATATACATAACTCATTTTAGAGTTTATAGACTGATTTTAGTTGTAAGTGTTAGGTACTCCAGAGATGATAGTTTATAATATTGTTATGAGAAAACGTCAAGTATAATATCAAAATAAGGTTGCTCATTGATCAGTGTTTTTCCAGTTTCCAATGGTTATGTTAAAATTCAAAATTCTCCCTTCCCACATTACCAAAACCAGTATTTGTTATTTTAAGTTAATGAATGAATCTCTATGTTTTATCTACCTCTATTTGCTTTCTTATTTATAACTTATTGCGGTCAGCTAAATGTAATATTTTTTTACTATAAGTAGGTAGGTAATTTGTGATAATTTGTTAATGAAATAATTATCTGTAATGATTCCAACTGAAGCTTTGCGCTCAGTTGTCGGTGTACAATATGTACAAAGTGCTCTTCTTGTCAAAATATTTATTGTCAAATATAATCATGAGATTAATTTACAAAGACTATTATTTACTCATCATCTTCCAATGTTTCTTCTTCTGAATGTTAACAAAATGACTAGAAATAACATAACAACGGCTGTTATGACTATAGTTGTTTCCTTTGGTAGTCCACATTTGTTAATTGAGTAGCCCTTTGGGGTTATATTTACCTAAAATATAGGTAAAAATTGTTAGTATTGGATGCGGTTTTCTCTATGTATTAGTGAAAACAGCACCCAAACGGATGACCCGTTTCTAAAATTAGTGTGCACAAACGTACAGACAAACAGACAAAAATTCTAAAAATCATTGTTTTGAGTTCTTTTGCGTTCATAAAGGGGGGCCTTTATGAACGCCGTTTATAATATTTTTTCTTATATAGCTTCCATGTTAAGACCACGACCCTTTTTGATTTTATTATATGTAGTTACCTATTGATGTTCATAAAATCATATTAAACTACATTATAATACCAAGCTTAACTTTAAAAATAAGCTTTCAATCCATTGTATTCTACAGTTGTTACTATTACCAATTTGAATGATCGACCCTAAAGAAATCACATTAAAAATAAAGAAATTCAAACAACTCATAACTTACCAACATGTACTTCGGATCAGCCCTATTTCTCCACGAAAACGAAGGCACTGAGAACTCCTCAAATTCAATATTATTATAGTTATGACGCTGTATACAACCATGGTGAGTGTGACCACCAAATACTACTTTTGGTTTTATTTTAGAAATAAGGTAGTCTGTAGCATCTTTAGATAATGTATCGATTTTCAAACGGAAACGCTTGTTTCGTTCCGGCAATGGTGGTGCATCTGGCTCTGTACATGTTGCGTCTGATAGTCTGTATAGTGGAAAATGCTGAAAGTTAACAACAAGTCATAATAGCAAGAAGTAATTTGGATAACGCTATTGAAGACAAAAGATCTCTAACCTTTTCCATGTTTATCACTTCTAAACCTGTTCGAAATTTCGTGTCGTCATGCCACTACTTAATGAGAAGTAATCCTCGCTAATATAATAAATGCAAGTAACTCTCTGTCTGACGTCCTTTCACGCCATAACTTCTGAACCGATTTAAATGAAATTTGGTCCACAGATAATGGTAGTCTGAGAAAGTACATAGGTTACTTTTTAAAGCGACAAAAAAGGGTGGCAAGGGGTTGAAGTTGTATGACAGTACCATCATTTTTTAAGCTAGAAGATTGAAACTAATTTTTTCAAAGCCATGCAATTATTTGTGTAAGTAATATAAAGTGGATCTGAGTCTGGGTGTTCTTTATGTCTGTGAATTGAGTGTTTGTAAATTCTCTGCGACTCATGTATTTTCGCTAGTGCGGGACTTATCTTTTATAAAAAAAAAAATTCTACATAAGTATGTGTGGTAACCAACTAACCTGCATCAGCACTGGTCTACTGTAATTTATTCGTTTAATCCCTTCATAACAGAAGTCTGGATTTTCAGAACATCTTAATATACCTGTAACAAAGATAGCTCATTACAATTTACATTGTTGACCTCATATCACCTATACTCTTGTTATGTCAACAACTTGTTAATACACAAAAGCAAGATTAATCAGTGAAAAATTTATTAATAATTGCTGTTATATGGCTAACATTAAGAACCTACTTAGTACAGTTTTGGAAACATAATGGCATTCAAAGAAAAAAGGTATTTATTGGTAGAGAGCGTCTTTAAGAGCTGGTAGAAAAAAAAATTAATCAAGTAACATACCTACCAGATATTTTTAATATTTCATTTCTTGCAGCAGTACACAGCTTACATGAGTCACCCTCCATTGCCATAGAATTGATAAGAACAAAATGATTATTTTTCATAGTAATCAACTCAACTGTACTTGAATTAAGTAATTTTGAAAACCTCTGTGCTGATCCCCTTCTAATGCTAAAATTTAGAATAAAGAAGTAATAAAAATAAAATATATAAATTGTAACAAAAATTACAATTAAACAAAGGTACAACGTAGGTATGATTCATTAAGCATGTCCTGGATAGCCACAGAGTACCTGGGCCCCTCACTAACGGCAGATAATAATAATAATAATAAATAAATTTATTTTCAACCAAACACATCACAAATTTATGGAACTCTCAGATGGAGGAGTAACCAGGGGGTTTTGGTGGGGTAGGGTTCTCTCCTTGTGGTATGGGTAGCATACCATTGCTATGGAGAGAACGAATCCCACATACCCCTTCGCCGGGTGTAGCAGCGGAGGGGATGCTTTAATGCATACACCCAGTCAAAAAATTAAAAAAGGTACAATTAATTGAAGATGTGAGTGGAATGTGGATGAAGGTGATAAATTTGAAGTAATCCAAAATTAAAATTTCACTTTTCATTTTTGAGATAAGTCGCTACAAAACTAATGTTTGTATTAAACTATGATGCCAAGTTGTGTAAATAACCTGAAATATTAATGGTATGAAAGCAACCAAACAAATTAATATTTTTTATTATTTATGTAATTTGAAAAAAAATCTTGACACAACTCCTTTTTTCATAAACAAAAGTAAACTTTTCTGCAAGTTTAGATATTGAAAATGAGGTGGTAAGATGAATGTAGTTGTCTCATAATTCCTTAAATGGACGGTTTAAAATCTGTAGTCGTATTGTATTGACATATCAACATCATCTATGCAAAAAAACACAAAATCTCGAAAATGCGACATATCACCTTCATCCACTCACATCTTTAATTAATGTAAAGAACACTTACTAGTTATGGAATCCAATATCATGATTGCCAGCAACCACATGCATCACTGTTTCATTAGGAATAGGAAATAACTTGTAAAAACGATCCACATAATGTTGGAATTGTTGATCATTTGTCCATTCCCCTTCATCAAAAAGGTCTCCTATAAACATAAAAAACTATACATATTTTCTAATATGACATAAAAAAATCAATGTCTGCATTTTTAGACCAATTAATAAACAGGAAAAAAAAGGAATTTTATTATCAAATGAAGCTTAATTGAAGCTGCCAATAAAATAATAATTCATGTTTTTTTTAATTATTGGAAATCTATATGATACAGGAGTATCATGGGCTATATTTAATCAATATATTTTCATGGTAACATAAGAAATATGATTGAAAACTTGCTAGACAACTACATCAGTATAAAATCAAGTTTAAACAAACCTAAAACAAAAACTACATCAGGTTTATGTAGAGTCATAATAGCGGTAAATGCTTGATGCATCTGCCATTCTCTTCTCCATTTGTCAAGCCAGTGCCCTCTGAAGGGACCCAATAAATGTGGATCAGCTAATATAAACGCTTTAAGCAGTTCTTCATTATTTTCTGTTGGCTCTACCTCTGGCCACTTACACTTAAAACATGCAAAATTTATAATTTATATATGGTGCTTATTGCAATAACAAAAAATACATTCAACACTTTATATTTATGTTTAATAATTAGGTAAATATCTAAACTATTTATTCCAAATACTTATATCATTGTAAATGTTAGTAAACAAAACTATCCTTACCTGTGAAACCACAGCATAATAAATTAGGAATTCACAATATAAAGCTGTAAATATTACACCAAAGAGAAAGGTTAACCATTTTTTAGTAGTACGACGCATGGTTATCCTTAATCATGATTCAACAGGTTGCTCCAGGTTTTTTGAAGTCTTAATATCTTATCAACAACCTAGACATACCGATAACGGCTTCGGCTTGACAGTTGGTTGCAACTTGCAGTGTTGCCAACTCGATATCTTAGGTAGGTGCTAAATGACATCTCAAATAGTGCTAGATTGATAAAAAAAATCAAAAACAGTGCTATTTTTTTAAACATGACAAAAAAGAAGATAAAATTGTTTAATTTTGGTTTAATATGATAATAATTGTTTGAATCAGCCAATAATTATAACAATTATTTCACACTACATCCAATCATCTTTACTTTTATCTGTCTCTTCTGCTGTTTCTGCTTCTCGTTGTACTGACGCTGAAGCCGCCGTGGAAGTAGAAGGTTGTTCGCTTTCGAACTTTTTCAATTTAAATGAGTACATATCTTTTTTGCCTATTTTTTTAAGAATATCTTGGGGAATTTCATATGTATGGCAGGTTTTATTAAAGCTTTTGAGCCCTATTCGAATATGAAGAAGTGAATTCAAAGTGTCAAAATTCATTTTATTCCTCAGTTTATTTTTTTAAATGTTCATTGAACTGAACACCCTCTCAACATCGGCGTTAGAATGCGGCAATGATAGTAATATAAATGCCAATGAAACTAGTTCATTATAGGGATTTTCGTTGTTTGCATCTTTATATTCAGATACCTCTACCCAAAACTTCAATGTGTCAGTTACATTTTCCCATTTATTATTGCCTGGCCCGAGGAAAACGGTTTAAGTTTTTCTATGTGTTTTTTTGATTCCAAATGCCGCTTAATTCAAATACTCTCGCATTAAATTCTGTTTTGCAAAATGCACACATTGCTTTCAAATTATTTCCAAACACAGGTCTAAGCCACTTTTTGTAATTTGGATTGTTCTCCCACTCTTTTCTGTAATTTTGAACATAACTCACTTTTTTTCTTAAAGGAATATCCATTTTTGTAGGTTTTATATTTTACTAATAGCGATAATTGACAAATTCACAACTAAAAATATTCGCTTCGCATTACTCAGTTAACTGACTAAGACAAAGAAGAGATTATCATATTAGTAAGAGAGAGAGAGAGACACACATATCAGTACCTACAGAATTCTTTTCGGGGATTGCCGGGAATTCCCCTAACATAGATTAGATAGATATGGGCGCGTTCGTTCGATTTAAAAACTGTAGTAAGTAGCGCTTTGTTACTACTCCTTGCGTGGCTGCGTTTTGTTACGGCTACCAGAGAAAATCCGAATGATGTCTGTTTAGTGCTAAATTTAGTGCTAGGTGCTGAATGTTAAATGACAGTGCTAGAATTGCGAAAATAGTGCTAAATCTAGCACCGAAAGTGCTAAGTTGGCAACACTGGTTGGTTGATTATTATCAAAGACTACAGTTTATATAGGTATCTAATATTCAACAACAACATCGACGTTTGACGGGTAAAATGTTGCTAGTAAAAAAAAAAGCGATATAGGTTAGCCTCATTTATTAAAAAAATGTGATTATAAAAATATTAATATCTATTTAGTACAATTATTATTTGAAGTTAATTTATTTTGACCAACGCAAAAAAAAATATGACATACAATAAACCTGTGCCTTGTAATTCTGAAACTCACAGTATAATTTTTATAGCGACCAACAGATGGCAGACTTAACATTATATCAGAGCCTATCCATTATAGATGGAAGACATTTTGCTCAGTATCTGAAATCTTTATTATTTAAGAATTTCTTACACAATCCAATTTTGAGAACCTAGTTTATTTGATGTGGGATAATAAAAATACTTGGTTCATAATATTAAGCTAACAAAACATTGAATTTCTTGAACAAGTTACACAAATTGGAAAGTAACCCTACTGCCAATATTAATATTCACACGCTTAGTAAATTCCGCGTATGTTAATGTTGGTAGTTGGTGTTGATGTTTAAATCTGTTTGCAAATTCCACGTAATAATGTTACATTAAACATACGACTTAAACGTAATAATTATTATCTTCAACACGATTGTTTTTTCTTAAATCATTAAACGTCAGCTTCTGCAAGATCAGGCGTCAAATTTAAATTTCTGAAGTAAATATGTATGTAGTACCTACTAGTATGTACATACGAAAATTTATTATGATATTTTCAAGTATTTAGGCATTTGTTTAAAAATTAAATTATCATTAAAAATAATTAAACACTTATTTTTGTTCAGCTAGGACATTGAAACGTGCAGATTAAAAGTGCAAAACAATTAAGAGCAATTAAAGAGCCCGCGCATCACAATTAATTATATATTTATAAGTAATGCAATATTATTATCTAAGTACCAACAATATTTTCAAATTATCATAATAATTACGTATGCCAAAATTCATCTGAATGTATTAAGCATAAAACAAAATATTGTAAGATTTAAATTAAAATGAGATTAGAACAAGATTTAATTTAAATTAAAGATTGAAATTCTAATTAAAATTTTGAGTAGGTATTACAAACTTTATGGCTGCATAATATGTTTATCAAATACGAAAATTGAATGTTTTATTCTTGTCATACTGTCAAATATACTATCTATTACATATAAAAAAAAACCTTTGTAACAATATTATTTACAATTATTATTTTATGAACGAGTTATAGTTGTGTACACAACAGCATTATCAACAAACTATGCACTTTGCTTTTGTATTCTTTAGAATTAATTATACATAAATAAACTTATACTAAATCACATTCCATTCAAACAGGTATCAAATTGGATAAATTAAGATAATCATTGTAATAAATGCATTATTTAATCATTATCTCACATCAGATCATATCCTTTCAAAATTCAAGATTACTTTTTAACATCTTATTTAAATAGTAAACCATAAAATAAATATAAAATATTTGGTATGTCATTAATACTTCTAAAAACAATTCTAACATTTGGTAGGTATAAGTAGTTTTTAACATTAACGTGATGCAAAACTTCATTAATAAAGCTGTTGTAAGATTTGCATGTCCAGGAAAATAAATACATAGAAAACTTAAGCATTACATAAACATGGTTTTGATTTAAATTAAAGACAACTAATTTCATAGAAAATATAATTACGCCTTATGACGGGCCTTTATTTTCCTGGACAAAGAACTTAACTACTTAAATTATACAAATAGTAAATAGACGGAACATTTACATCGCCAGAAATATTTTTAAGAGCATTTATCTATACTAAAAAATTAAAATGAAGTGTCTGTTTCTAATCATATACTAATAAATAAAGCTGAAGATTTTGTTTGTTTGCTTGAACGCGCTAGTGTTAGGAACTACTGGTCCGATTTGAAAAAATCTTTCAGTGTTATATTGCCCATTTTTCGAGGAGGGCTACATTTTATTATGAAGTTCCCATGGAAACGGGAGCTAAGCATTTGAAACCGCGGGCGGGAAGCTAATTGAAAAATAACATGTTTTTACTAAACATGTTTGTTGTAATAACAAAAACAAAATGTGTCTTCCGGCTAATTTTAGTAGTACCGATTTCGACGGTACTTTCATTGTTAGATAGCTTATAAAATCCTTAATCTACGCGGAAAAGGTCGCGGACGTCAGCTAGTTCCATATATAAAGTAACATGGTCAATTAAACTAGTCTCAATATTGTAATTTGGATTTCAATTAAAACGATAAATTATGGGTTTTGAAACTCCTTTACCATGGTTCAGATAAGACTTGGTTGATATACCACTTAATTCGTTAGTATGTTATTATTAAAGATAAAATGTACTTAAAATATACTTCTGACATATGTGTATAGTACCTACATAGCACGGTATAATAAAACTAGCACTTTTCTTATAATATAAAGTTTTGAGAAATCGCCAAATCACAAGTGTAAAACACATTCAATATTCCTCAATAGAGAGCAAATACTAAACTACCACATAAAATACTAGCTACAATTATTATGTCTTACCATAGAACTTACTATTTAACAAAAATATTAAAAGATTAACATTAATTTTTGCTTTTCCAAACATGTCCATAACAGCGCAGCCTTCATATTGTTTCTGTAGTAGATCCTGAATATCGATTTCAATGGTTTCCATCTCAACACCCATAAACTTGCCTCTTATAGTAAATACGCCATTATGATCGGTGGGTGTGATTTCAAATTGTACGTTCTTGAATTGAGAAGATGGGAGTCCATCTATTTCAAGTAGAACTCCCCGCTCCAACAACTTAGCGCCCGTATATTTAACAGTTAACTTCGATTTTAGTTTTTGAATGTCTTTTCCTGACCGACGCAAGCAAGCATGTACGCTCCTGTAAACAATTCAATTTTAATTAATTGTGTATTAAAAGATTTTACATTACGTAGTAGGTATTCGATTAATGGAAATCTAAAATAATGTGGGTCCTAAAAATAGTTCCTTGAGATATGACGTAGTATATGTGCCTTTTATACAACATGTACTTTTATTTTAAAACTTATTCTATTCAGTGCATTGGTCCCTCTAATGTCTGTATCTAAATTGTATTATTTTTTAATCTTCACAGTTAAAGGCTATACACATGTGTATTGAAGAATCTTATCTCGATAATTTATTCGTTTTTGTCCAGTATTGCCATACTCTGTGCGCAAGTTGCTAATGGAACTTGACATACTGATTTCAACAAAAAACAATACTTACTTTTTTCCAGTGTGAAGATTCGCTAAACAAGATTTAATATACTGATCATATGATTGACACTTTTCTTCGTAATATTTTGTCTTTTCTTGCAAACTCTGTTTAGTTCTTGTCAATGTTCCCAACGCTCTTCTCTGAGCTTGTCTGTACTTTCCTTTATTGCAGAGATCGAGAGCTATAGACGTTATTAATGCTTGATAACCATCTTCTCGCGTGACGTATCCTTCATCTTCGAGCATTTGCAAGTTCTTGCGAAGTTTAGCTATATGTTCACGTAAGGACATAACCTCGTCTTGTCGAACCTGGCCAGAATATATACGCCTCTGTATTCGTTCAGCATACTGTTCTTGCTGGGCTTTTGTAGTGCCAATACATAAAGCTTCCAAAAGATGTTCACCTAAAATGGCAACGAATATCTTAAGAGTTCGATAATAGTTATTGTCACCACTATAGGTTAGGAAGCATGTGTTTTTTCTAGAACAAAAGCTGCAACATTTATAATAATAAAGTAAGTTAACTCACCATTTAAAAATGGAATTATAGAGACGCACAACTCTTTGGTTTTTATAAAAAGTTTGTTCAGGTCTGTCATGTCATCAGCAGGCGCTTGGAACTTATTCACAAGTGCCAGACATACTTCTAGTCGCGCGTTTTCTTCAAGAGTATCGCCCATTTGCTATAAAAACATTTTTTTTGTTGTAGCACAAAACAAGCTAAACTAAATATGTAGAATTTTTATGAAAATACATACGGTGTCGATATCTCTAGAAGCCAGCTGGGCCACTGAGGGCACATCTCCCAAGTCATCCAAAAGATCATTAAGCCGATCGTGTGGGTCAGGTGCTATAATATCTTGATACTCAATCAAAAGAGCATGAGTATCCACGATTTCCTGAAAATAGACGGCTTTAAATGTAAATACTACTTGCAAATTAGATTCGGTAATTTAAAAGTTTTTATATGTGAGAGCAAATTGTAGGATTCAGTTTTTACTGTTTCTTACCTGAACAGTGATATAGATGTGTGGATGATTTAGTAGTGTAGCCTCTGTATATTCATCAACTGCGAAGTACTCCTCGAGGGTAGGGCCACGGCAACAGCGTCGGAATAGCTCTTTCATCTTTTCATGACACTCTACAATAAATGGATTCAGGCACCGCAAATGACTGGACTCTTCTCCAAACTAGAAATAAATTTTTATCTTAGAACCCTCGTCAGATATCGGATTGAAAACCATCATAGAAAAAACAAATCTATCTTGTCTTACTCCTTTTTTCGCTGCTGCGAAATGCAGTATTTTGGCAACTGAAGCTAGATTTTTTCTTTGATCAGTTGTCAAACTAGATCCGTTGGGTAAATTGATAATGTGAAATGCGTCGGGAGCAACAATGGCAGCGTTTAGAAACTGGTAATACACGAGATTACCGATGACCTGAAAAAAAATCTTTATTAGTTAGAGAGACTGAGAGATTTTATAACGAGATTAACATAAGACCAACAACTTAACGTACAGTCCGAAAATTCACCAACAATCTGTCAAACCAATCTGTCTTCGGGATGGTATTTAAAAAAATATCCTAGAGAAAATTTCTAGCAACACAATTTTTTTTGTCTGACTTTGGAATCAAGCCCGGTATCTCGCAAGACCAACGAAGCAGTCATGTATGTAAATAATGTTGATACAGTACCTTTAAAATATCTTTTTCAGGCGTATGAGGAAACTTGGAAGTCAAAGCTCTGTGCAAGACGCGAGCCATATATGTGATGCAGAAGGGGAGTATTTCAGTAGAGTTGGTGATTTGATCCAGAAACATTGTCACTACAGTCTTGAGTTGACTTAATGCTTTTTCAAGTCGCGTTTTTACTTCAGGATAGCTGAGAGCATCTTCTTGGCTCACATTGTATGGTAATTTCCTGAATGACAAAAATATAAATAAAAAAAATATGATTAAACACAAAAAATACTCATGAACTTTGATCAAATTTTTGCGCCACTTACGAAATCTGACCAGTTTTCATTTCAGTTTCATTTCTCCAGGCTTTGTAAATTTCAACAGGCCCAGTTTCTATATTCAAGTCTTTGTCTTGCAACATTCTATCTACTAAGGGTCCAATGATCATTTGTAAACTGTTCAATCCAGATAACTGTCTAGACAAACTCACTGCCATTTTGAGAACTAATGGAGTCGATGCGATTATGTCAAATGGTTTCACAACTTTACAACTTATTTCTTCTTCAAGAGTAAATCTAAATAGCTTCAATAGCAAATATTCATCCCTTGCGTATGCACCAAAATTGTAAAGACTTAAAACCACATTTTGAAGAAAGAAGTTAGTTTTGTTTTGTGGTATGCAAAACAATAGTTTAGACAAGTAAGTGGGATTTGTTTGTAGCTCGTAAAATAGATGTTGGTATCCATCTAAAAGTCTTTTACATTCTTTGGTGAGGGATTTCAGTCCTTTTACTGCTGTAGAGACCGTCATTAATGATCCCTTCCCATCACTACGTTTCTCCAACACTAACTTGGTCATAGAATTATGTTTAACCAAATTATTCAACTTTAGGCCATGTGCAGCAACCTCTTGCAAGGCAATTCGATTTTGTACAAGAAGCCCAATTTTCAAATCCATATCATCTAATTGTTTTGATAGTTCTTGGTTTTTTCTAATGGATTGAACAACCTCTGACTTTAAAGACTGCAACTCAATTTCTCTGTCGTAGTCTTCAGTCGAAAAGTCTAACAAAGGTATGAATTTTTTAACAACGCGTAACGCTGGACAGGCTGAATGAAACAGCGACGTGAATGCTTCGCGAGCGCGGCGGCCTCTCCAAAGTGCTTGAATCTTTACTATTTTATGTTCCTGAATAAACAAAAAAACAGACACAAGTTAACTTAAGGTCCTATAAAATTATACACAGTCGGTAATAACATGCTTTTCAACAAAATCTAAAATATACCTGTATTTTATACCATGCCCATGGATTTTCTTTACGTTCTCTCCTTAATTTAGCTTCAATAGCCTTCATTTTTATTAATGTTCCATACTTTCTTTGGGCTGTAATTTTTCTCCACCATGTTTGTATTTTGACAACATACTCCTCATGTTCTTGGAAAAACCTAAGCCTGTCGTTTAAAGATTTTCGACACAAATATCCTCGACAATAAGCCTGCAGAATAGTAACTGACTTTTCTATTATCATTTGCATATATTTATTTACGTGATTCTTATTCGTTTTTTCTACTAACACATTGACGTCTTTTCGTGTCAAGTATCGAGCATGGGGTACAAAATCTTTAGGAGTAGTCCAACTGTATGTATATGATTCTACATCAATGTAAACTGTATTACCAGCATTAGTGTGGCACACAATCCAAGGACAAATATAGTGACCTTTCTTTTTTAAAGCTTTACAAAACATCTGAAAATAAATGTCTTTGCAAGAGCTTTCCATAACACGATATGTTGACAGAACAGGATGCGTAAGAGCTTCCCAAAATTCATTGATGTTATTTTTCACAATAGATAAGTTTAAATGGACTAGTGACTCAGTGAGTTCCTTGGCGTTCAGTGATTCTTCATTCACCTCATTGATTGCCTCTACAATGTCATCAAACCAGAGATTTTGAGATTCCTTATGTATTAGAACTTTTTTTAAAACACGTAAATAAAGTTGACATTCCTCCTTGTGAAGAGGGGTTGATAATTTCAAGCAGGAATGCTTCAGCAAAATCATGAGTGTGTCAGCATCTTCTTCAGCGACAGCCTTATTGATGTGTTCGATGACGGTAACCACTGCAATTAAATTATATCATATGAATTAATTTAAAACAGTACTTTGACTGAAAAACCGTACCGTAATGCCCATACTGGACATATTTTCAAGCAAACCGCACCTATTGATAGTGGTCCAAAAATATTATATATAAAAATAGGAAGGTAAATTAAAATGTGAGAAACCTAAACAAATTACTAGATGTCAAATAGGTCATCGTCAAGGATAGAAAGGAAAGAAGATTTACAGCAAAATAAACATCCGTAAGTAGCAATACAGCTTCTAACTGCAATACTCTGTTTTCCCTTCAAGCCAAAGACCACCTGCCCCGCTTTCTGCTAAGTGTCTATTGTAAGTATATGCGAGTTATATTAGTTATGTGTTGGCTATTGAGTTTGGTAAAAATAGAATGTTCATAACAAAGGAGATGTAAACGTAATTTTAATACTTACATTCTTCATTGTCATCATCTTTCATATTGACCATGTCTATGGTGTCTCGGATATCATCTAAAGTAAGCAATGGGCATGTACACTGTTCTCTTACTTTAACTTGCAAAGCTGATGCTAAAGCAGATAGATATCGTCGGCGACAATGTGCTCGTAAACCTTCTAAATTGATTTGTTTAGAATTTAATGAATTCCATACAGCATTATCATCACCTCGATCTACTGCTTCAGACACAGCTGCTATAGCTAATAGATATGATACTGAGGATGCTATCTCACTTTCATTCAAGTTCTTCTCTAATTCAAACTTCTCTAATTTCATCTCTTCATACAGAAGTGGAACAGCAAATCTAGATATTTTGAAATTCAATTCTAAATTTGGATTAGACAATGCAGTGTATAAATCTTCAGGACTTCCCTCATCTAAAGCTCTATTAACATTGTTAATAGCTGATTTATGATCACTGTGTTCAGATGATTTTCGATTCCCTTCGTCAATAATATTTTGGAAAATCTTGTGCCAATTTGTAACACTTTCTACATCAATATCCTTGTTATATTCATTTATTTCTTTTACAACATCACAATAAAAATCAATGTTTTTAGATTTGTAATTTCTTATTTTAACACAATCATCACTGAATATTTTATCTAAAGTATTTATATCACTATTTTGAGAAGCCAAACCAATTCTTTTCCACATATTTTTATAATTTACTGCAGTAATGTGCCCTTGTATGTCAACTAGAGTGAGCAATTCATCATATTCATCTGGCACATAACTATCATTAAGAGAATGGTTGAGTGCAGCCTGCATTTTCTCATATTTGGCAGCCTTCAATACTTTTTTGTATTCTTCTATAAGTTTATTCTGAACATATTTTAACTTTAATTTTGGGTTTAGTAGTGCTGATGTAATTGATTTATCTTTGTCTAATAGTTTATTTAGTTCTATTATAGCATTCTTCATGGCTGTCTCATCATCATTTCCACTGTTGTTCTTAGATAATAGTCCACTAATTTTTTGGAACATAGGAAGTGGATGTTCACATTTTTGCAAGTCTTTAGAGATGGAGTCCAATTCTTCATCTAAATTGTGAAAAAATAAATTAGGAATTAGTATTGAACACAACTTTCTAAAACCTCACATTAATTTAGTTATGTAGTACTTAATTTTATACCTGTAAATGTAACTTTTCCATACACATCATGAATTAGTGGTGCTTTACCAATTTTGAACAAGTGTGAACTAAGAGCATGTAAGCAGTATATTACTCTAGGCATATTCTTTTTGTCATAGATGTCAGTAGTTTCAGGTTGAAAAGTCTGTAGAAGTAAATAAATAAATTAAAAAAAATGAAAGACAAGATTAAAATATATAAAAATAGAAAAATAATACATACAAGAGGCAGTTCAGTCTTTTTGAGAACTTGTAAGAATTTGTTTATATTGTCAGTGTGTTTAAACTGTAAGCCCACCACCTGAAAATGTAGAATATTTTATTTAATTTTTATCCATAAATATATGATTAAGTGAAAAACCATAACAATAGGTATCTGGAAATCTATAGAATGTACACACTTGAACAACTAACTGAACAACATTTTAGTTAGGCAGAGTAAAAAAAATATTTATTTTATTTTATAGTATTCCTCATTAAATTTGCGCCTACAATTTAAAATTATATATTCTGAACAATTTTCCTAATATTAGATCTTTTTTAGAGTTCCGTACCCCAAGGGTTAAAACGGGACCGTATTACTAAGGTCCCGTTTTTAACCTCCGGATATGGAAAGATCTAATAGAAGACTTCACTGTCTGTCTGTCACCAGGCTGTATCTCAAGAGCCGCAATAGCTAGACAGTTACAATTTTCACAGATGATGTATTTCTATTGCTGCTATAACAACAAATACTTCCCCTTCAATATTTATTTTCTGTTATTTTTATAACAGAAAATAAATATTGAAGGGGCGCTTCAATATTCCCATTCGCATACAACAAACTTTTTTTTGCATTTTCTGCAATAAAGGCAACAGGTAGATGTGTAAAAATGGTATGGAACCCTTCGTGCGTGAGTCCGACTCGCACTTGACCAGTTTTGTTGAGTTACTTCTTGAACGACCTTTTTCACTTATTAAAAACCTTACACAGATATAATTAATTAAAAATAAATATAGCAAACAATATAAATTGGCCCATTAATTCTCCAATCAATAAATATAAAACCGGCCAAGTGCGAGTCGGACTCGCGCACGAAGGGTTCCGCATCAGTTACAAGTGCGAACCTAGTTTTGATATCAAGAATAGAAACCGGCCAAGTGCGAGTCGGACTCTCGCACGAAGGGTTCCGTAGTTGCAAGTGCCTACCTATTTTTGATATCAAGAATACAACAAGTAACATAGTATAAAAGTTCTTGTAGTTCGTTGTAACTTTGATCGATGTTAATAATAGTTGAATGAATGAAAGGTAAATTGCGGTTTACGGTTTATGACGTATTAAAAAAAAACTACTTGCTTGATCTCGATCAAACCAATTTTCGGTGGAAGTTTGCATGGTTATGTACATCATATATTTTTTTTAGTTTTATCATTCTCTTATTTTAGAAGTTACAGGGGGGGGACATACATTTTACCACTTTGGAAGTGTCTCTCGCGCAAACTATTCAGTTTAGAAAAAAATGACATTAGAAACCTCAATATCAAATTTGAAGACCTATCCATAGATAGGGATAGACACGTATGGGTTTGATGATTTTTTTTTTTGAGTTTCTTTTCTATGTATGGGAAACTCCAAAATTATTTGTTTTTTTTCTATTTTTGTGTGAAAATCTTAATGCGGTTCACAACATACATCTACTTGCCAAGTTTCAACATTATATTTCTTATAGTTTCGGAAAAAAGTGGCTGTGACATACGGACGGACAGACGGACAGACAGACGGACAGACAGACAGACATGACGAATCTATAAGGGTTCCGTTTTTTGCCATTTGGCTACGGAACCCTAATAAATATATTTACAAAGAATATATTTTTAGTAAACCTATAAAAGGAATTTAAACTCTCTCTTCTGTAAAATTACTGTTATGCAGATAACAAGATAACATTGTTAAAAGGGACAGGAAAAAAATGGCAATTCATTTTTTAGATTAAACCCATTGTTAAATAATTGTTTTTTCCTACATCTCTAACTCTAATTATTATATTTTCTGAGTGAATCTTAACCAAATATTCCATTGATAATAACTAGCTTCCAACACACAATTTCACCTGCATACTCCTGTACTCATAGGAGCTTCATAATAAAATATAGCCTTTAACCATCCCTGATAAATCTAAATCTGAATTTTTAAAATCAGACCAGTTCCTGGATTAGTGTGTTTATATAAACAAACTCTTCAGCTTAATATATTAATATAGATTTATCTACCAAAAAAACAGTAATAGCCTTCTTGTTATGCTAAGCAATATACACAATTCTAAGAACCATCATACTATTATATAGAGTAGAATTTGTAGAACTTAAGGTCACCAACAAATGCAAGTCAATGACAATTTAAAATAGCTGGAAAGTTAAACCATATAGAAATAGAGAACATTGTGGTGATGCAAGCAATCTTGGCTCTGAAAACTTTTTAAGCTCTTATCTAAGTATCTATGTGTCTTAATATGGAAGAATAAACAGTGCAGGGGCATGAGATGAATAGACAAAAGAGTAATTCAATAATTTAAATAGAAGTATATTCCAAATCATACCTTATAACGCTTTTGGTCAAAGTCATAAATCTTGTTTAGTGGAAGTAAATCTGGTGATATAAAATGTCCAAGTTTCGCAAGATATACGCCATTACGGAGACTCTCCTCAAATTCTGTAGCCTGAGGCATCTTCTCTTTTATACAAGCTTCCATCCATAATTTAGCTTCTTCCAGACGACAAAGATATTCATAAGCGATTGTCCTTTGCCTTATAGTATCCATTTCCTGACCGGTCTTACGAATATCTGATTCGCCTATAGTGATGAATAAAAAAATATTTTAGTAAACAAGGAAAACCGAATTAGAAATCTATGTAAGTATGATTTGATGAACTAACTGTTTTAAAATATAAATTATCTTAAAACATACTGATATACTTACAATCGTCGATTTTTCCAATGTGTATTTCTTGGATATCCTTCCCCATTTTTTTATAATTAGGGATAGCGATAATATATTTAAGTACATTAATAGATCTAAAGTTTTCTTCAAGTCTTAATACATAAACTCAAGAATACTAAACACATATAAACACTTTCAATATTAATTCAATAACTAAAATATTTTGATCAAAACAAAACGGCTCATCGGTTAATTTTTGAACATTTGAAAACGAGTTTTAGTTAGTTTGATAATTTGACATATGTTTGACGTTATGTCCAAAGAGTATAAAAATCATACGGTCTTGAGGCCTGAATATGCTTATTTAAAAACATCACTAACATAAATGTTAAAATTTAAGATAATAAAAATAAGACTTGACTTAAAGGTCAAATAGACCAGGTCATTAAAAAAAATAATAATAAGATAATAATACAAGTTAAATATCAGATTCATAATATTTAACTTGTATTATTATCTTTAATATTTTTATATGTCTATTCAGACATACAGTAAAAGCTCCCTATTCGCGGGGTATACGTTCCGTAAATATACCGCGAATACAGAAACCGTGTATATGGAATGGTAATTTATATGGGATTATAGGGGATACGTTCCTAGGAGACAGTAGATAGATCAATTTTCATTTAAAAAAAACCCGCTTCCAGTGTTTGTTCCACATGCAATGGAAACGTGACGATGCCTCTTGGGCTGTGAATTAATTATTTTCACTTTAAGCGGTAATATACAATTTTTTTTCGTGTCGAATCTCCTATTTTTAGCCAACATTATAAAGCACAGAACGTCTAATATGTGGCAGCATTTAACAACAACTTATGGCGTAGTCGTTATTTTTAATAAGGCCTTATTTTTTTTGTCTAATGATCGACACTCAAGGATTCCGAATCCTTTCTATTAATATATCTACTGACTTAAGTACCGATTAGTTCCGCGAATATGGGATTTTTTTGCCGCGAATACAGGAATTGGGTCGTAATTTTTTAATCCGCGAATAGTGAAAGCGCGAATGAAGGAAGCGCGAATAAGGAGCTTTTACTGTATATAAAAATGGAGCATCAGAATTTACTTGAAGTTAAGTAATTATGTAATTATTTTGGGAGCTTAAAAGCGTCTGCAAAGCACTACGGCCGACGAAAAGTGTCTGGGAGTATTGGCAACATAAATTTTAATAATATATGTAAAAATCAGCTTGGAGGATTTACGTAAGGTAAGTAATGTTTTTATGTATCTTGATTACCTGATACCTGAAAATTGGCGGTCTAAGCAAGCTAGCAGGCAGGTAGGCATGCGTTCTTAGTACGTACTAACACTACTCAATCGTCCACAATTCCTGCGTCGGAAAATACGTGACGTCTGGTGGTCCTGGGATCTTGGACTACTAGATTTCCATATATTATTATGAAGCTTCATTTCACATGAGATTTGAGTATATCTTTATTAAAATGTTTCTAAAACCTTCCACTTGAACTCCCCAATGCATTAATGAAAGCTGTATGAAAATTTGTGTTTTATGAAGTTTACGGTCAAACAGAAAGATTCGGTAAAGATTTCTGTTTTAAAATAAAGTCAAATTAAATAATGAATAGACATGTCACTGGCAATTTCGTTAGATAGAAATGTTTACTTTACATCAATATAATGTCATCTAGTTGACGTAGTCGCTGAAGAAGTTATAATTCATTCTATATTAGGTATATTGTGATGTAGTTAGATTATTTAAATTGGGTTAAAGCCTAATAAGATGGAAGAATTTGTAACGGAAGAAGAGTCTTTTCCATATCCACTCGAACCAAAAGATAGTAAAGTGTCTATTGCAGCGCCAATTTCAGTCTGTAAATGTTTGTTAGGTTCTGAATCTTCAGAGAAAGTTATATTATCAGAACGCAAACAAAACATTTTATCAACTGTTGCAAGAACTGAATCTTATTTACGAGATCGACGTATTCCAGAGCTCATAAGATTCCTTCTGACTAAAGTAATTGCTGATGGACCTTCTAATCCAATCGCATTCTTAGAGAAACTACTCGACGATTGCATGTTGTTCCGTGCAGGGCATGGAGTCGCTCCAGTACTGTTTGAAACTAGGTAATTACAAATAACACCACTTATAGACCCCTACACTAGCGTCTTTCGAGCGTCGTCGTCGTGCCGATCACGACCAGCTGCCGATTGCTGGGCTTACGCAGCGCTAGCGTTGCGTTGTGATGTGCATTATACGCAATTGATCACAAAAAAAAATAAACGTTGCGCTGGTGCCACGGTAACGCAACGCTAACGCTACGTAAGCTTTCGGTAGGCGGCCAGCAATGGCATCGCTTTAATCGTATTGGTTACTAACCGCAAAACTTGAGAACGATTTGGCAATTTTTTTTGTTTGAGCATACAAACTAACAGGATAGTTACAATGGGTATTTCTTTTTTTGGCGAGACCGAACATTTTGACTTTATTATCTTTTTGCAGGCATTTGGAAGCTATTCTAAAAAGTTTTGATCCGGGAAACCGAGGATGGCTATCATCAGGCCAAGTTCAGCGAGCTTATATTACTGTCGGATGCAATTGTTCAGATGATTTAATTGAAAAAAATGCAACTGACGCAGTTTTAAGCAATTTGAAACATACTCAAGAGCAAAAATTATATGAATTGTTGTCAGCTGGTTTGAACATAGAAGAAAGTACTCCAGATTGTTCGTCAAGCTCATATTAATTAGTATTTTACTACAAATGTTAAAAAATATTTATATTCTTGGTATAATATAGTCGTAAAATTCATTTTTTGTGTCAACATTGTAGGTGAATGAAATAGGAAAACAGAAATAAAATTCAGATGACACTGAATAATATTTCCGATATTTTTAGTACCGTTTTCGTTATTGAATCTTTACGGCTATAATGCGGCTATATATTAAATTGATTAATAAACATACTTAGATAGTTTTTTTTTTTGTTATTTGTTTTAGGTAGGTACGATACGATATAACAAAAATAATGTTTTTTTTAACATATCATTTTTTTTTTAAATTGCGCTATTTATAAGATTTATATTTTAAGCTAACTAGCTTATTAGACATGAGTCAAATAATTTAATATTTTGTTTTTTATTATTATAGATCATCCGACAGCTGCTTTAGGTGAATTTATGTGTTCCATACCTTATTCTGTGGAGACTAGAAGCGGTGGTAGCGTCAGGTAGCGTATACCCTTACGTATACCTTTTGAGAGATCAATATATTCTGCTGAGCTACCAGAGTGTATAATATTTTCCCCAATTATTTTTTAAATTTCGATTCCTCATCAACCCATTTAACGTGTCCACTGCTGAACGTGGAAAGCCGAAGGAGGGTATTTGCCATAGTCACCAGGCTTAGCAGGGGAGTTGGTGACCGCAGCACGCAAGGAAACGCTGCTGCCCGTTCCTTGATTTACGACCTCCGAGATTTGAAATAGAAATGAACTAAACATTTTAAAATAATTGAGATTTACTTTCTCCTTAACTTACTTAATCGACCATGAATATTTTATATTGCAAAAAGCATAAACAGTACCTACCTACAGATTTTTTGTGAGTTTTATGGAAATTTTAAGCTAAGGTTTTATTTTATAACTTGAAATGAATTAATAAAATTGATTATTAACTTATTATAAAATTAAATATAAAATAAAGTACTAAATAACGAAGTTGTATATAATCACTGCCCTCACGGCGAGGGATTCTAACTAGTTTTTAGAGGCTAAAAGACATTTGATTAAAAAAAATATAGGTATAATGTTTTCAATTTTTTTATAGTTAAGAAATAAATAAAATAACTTTTCCACCTTTATATTCAGAACTAGGAAATAAATTAGTGCTCTATGCCATTTTTGTTATTTGTACGTAAGTAGTGATATATATAAATGCATGACCGCATGCATCTATATCTATAAACATTTTGTTTTTAAAATTTCATAAATTGTCCAGGTAGGGCGCTGCCATATCATTCATATGTGGGTATAATAACTTCATTATAAAAATTATATTTAACACAACATATATTTACCTATTTAGGTTTTAGTAACTAGGTGTTTTTTAGATATTTAAAATTCAAGTAATTCATATTGTAAATATTACTATAAATACTTAGTATGTTATATAAAAGAAAGTCGTGTTAGGGGTAGGGTAGGGGTAGGGTAGGGGTAGGGTAGGGGTAGGGTAGAGGTAGGGTAGGGGTAGGGTAGGGGTAGGGTAGGGGTAGGGTAGGGGTAGGGTAGGGGTAGGGTAGGGGTAGGGTAGGGGTAGGGTAGGGGTAGGGTAGGGGTAGGGTAGGGGTAGGGTAGGGGTAGGGTAGGGGTAGGGTAGGGGTAGGGTAGGGGTAGGGTAGGGGTAGGGTAGGGGTAGGGTAGGGGTAGGGTAGGGGTAGGGTAGGGGTAGGGTAGGGGTAGGGTAGGGGTAGGGTAGGGGTAGGGTAGGGGTAGGGTAGGGGTAGGGTAGGGGTAGGGTAGGGGTAGGGTAGGGGTAGGGTAGGGGTAGGGTAGGGGTAGGGTAGGGGTAGGGTAGGGGTAGGGTAGGGGTAGGGTAGGGGTAGGGTAGGGGTAGGGTAGGGGTAGGGTAGGGGTAGGGTAGGGGTAGGGTAGGGGTAGGGTAGGGGTAGGGTAGGGGTAGGGTAGGGGTAGGGTAGGGGTAGGGTAGGGGTAGGGTAGGGGTAGGGTAGGGGTAGGGTAGGGGTAGGGTAGGGGTAGGGTAGGGGTAGGGTAGGGGTAGGGTAGGGGTAGGGTAGGGGTAGGGTAGGGGTAGGGTAGGGGTAGGGTAGGGGTAGGGTAGGGGTAGGGTAGGGGTAGGGTAGGGGTAGGGTAGGGGTAGGGTAGGGGTAGGGTAGGGGTAGGGTAGGGGTAGGGTAGGGGTAGGGTAGGGGTAGGGTAGGGGTAGGGTAGGGGTAGGGTAGGGGTAGGGTAGGGGTAGGGTAGGGGTAGGGTAGGGGTAGGGTAGGGGTAGGGTAGGGGTAGGGTAGGGGTAGGGTAGGGGTAGGGTAGGGGTAGGGTAGGGGTAGGGTAGGGGTAGGGTAGGGGTAGGGTAGGGGTAGGGTAGGGGTAGGGTAGGGGTAGGGTAGGGGTAGGGTAGGGGTAGGGTAGGGGTAGGGTAGGGGTAGGGTAGGGGTAGGGTAGGGGTAGGGTAGGGGTAGGGTAGGGGTAGGGTAGGGGTAGGGTAGGGGTAGGGTAGGGGTAGGGTAGGGGTAGGGTAGGGGTAGGGTAGGGGTAGGGTAGGGGTAGGGTAGGGGTAGGGTAGGGGTAGGGTAGGGGTAGGGTAGGGGTAGGGTAGGGGTAGGGTAGGGGTAGGGTAGGGGTAGGGTAGGGGTAGGGTAGGGGTAGGGTAGGGGTAGGGTAGGGGTAGGGTAGGGGTAGGGTAGGGGTAGGGTAGGGGTAGGGTAGGGGTAGGGTAGGGGTAGGGTAGGGGTAGGGTAGGGGTAGGGTAGGGGTAGGGTAGGGGTAGGGTAGGGGTAGGGTAGGGGTAGGGTAGGGGTAGGGTAGGGGTAGGGTAGGGGTAGGGTAGGGGTAGGGTAGGGGTAGGGTAGGGGTAGGGTAGGGGTAGGGTAGGGGTAGGGTAGGGGTAGGGTAGGGGTAGGGTAGGGGTAGGGTAGGGGTAGGGTAGGGGTAGGGTAGGGGTAGGGTAGGGGTAGGGTAGGGGTAGGGTAGGGGTAGGGTAGGGGTAGGGTAGGGGTAGGGTAGGGGTAGGGTAGGGGTAGGGTAGGGGTAGGGTAGGGGTAGGGTAGGGGTAGGGTAGGGGTAGGGTAGGGGTAGGGTAGGGGTAGGGTAGGGGTAGGGTAGGGGTAGGGTAGGGGTAGGGTAGGGGTAGGGTAGGGGTAGGGTAGGGGTAGGGTAGGGGTAGGGTAGGGGTAGGGTAGGGGTAGGGTAGGGGTAGGGTAGGGGTAGGGTAGGGGTAGGGTAGGGGTAGGGTAGGGGTAGGGTAGGGGTAGGGTAGGGGTAGGGTAGGGGTAGGGTAGGGGTAGGGTAGGGGTAGGGTAGGGGTAGGGTAGGGGTAGGGTAGGGGTAGGGTAGGGGTAGGGTAGGGGTAGGGTAGGGGTAGGGTAGGGGTAGGGTAGGGGTAGGGTAGGGGTAGGGTAGGGGTAGGGTAGGGGTAGGGTAGGGGTAGGGTAGGGGTAGGGTAGGGGTAGGGTAGGGGTAGGGTAGGGTAGGGTAGGGGTAGGGTAGGGGTAGGGTAGGGGTAGGGTAGGGGTAGGGTAGGGGTAGGGTAGGGGTAGGGTAGGGGTAGGGTAGGGGTAGGGTAGGGGTAGGGTAGGGGTAGGGTAGGGGTAGGGTAGGGGTAGGGTAGGGGTAGGGTAGGGGTAGGGTAGGGGTAGGGTAGGGGTAGGGTAGGGGTAGGGTAGGGGTAGGGTAGGGGTAGGGTAGGGGTAGGGTAGGGGTAGGGTAGGGGTAGGGTAGGGGTAGGGTAGGGGTAGGGTAGGGGTAGGGTAGGGGTAGGGTAGGGGTAGGGTAGGGGTAGGGTAGGGGTAGGGTAGGGGTAGGGTAGGGGTAGGGTAGGGGTAGGGTAGGGGTAGGGTAGGGGTAGGGTAGGGGTAGGGTAGGGGTAGGGTAGGGGTAGGGTAGGGGTAGGGTAGGGGTAGGGTAGGGGTAGGGTAGGGGTAGGGTAGGGTAGGGTAGGGGTAGGGTAGGGGTAGGGTAGGGGTAGGGTAGGGGTAGGGTAGGGGTAGGGTTTGTTAGCAGAAATGCGAGACGAAGATACCGAGGGCTATAAAAACCATTTACGCATGTTGCCTGATCAATTTGATACGCTACTTTCAAAAGTTGAAGCCTCTATACAAAAGCGTGACACACATCTGCGAGATGCTATTCCTGCTAGAGTTAAATTAGAAATTACTTTAAGATTTCTAGCTGTTGGAGATTCTTTGCACACATTAGAGGCACTTCACCGAGTAGCAAGATCTACTATATCTCAATTTATACCCGAAGTTTGTGCTGCGATAACCATGGCTTTAAAGGAATATAATAAGGTGAGAAACAGTTTTTTTAATGTTTATTTATTAAAAAAATCAACATTTATAGCAACAATCATAATTAAATTGGGAAATATTTAACTCAAGACATATCCCAAGCTCTATTTAGGACATCAGCTGTTCCTTCTGAAGTTCTTTGCATAGATGTCCGTCCAAGTAATGAAAAAGAGTCTTCATTTTGTGTGTTTGACGAATACTGTGTGCTTTCTGAAGTGCCTTGAATAGATGCCTGTCCAAATGGCGGCAACGATTGGACACTTTGTAAGTTAGCTGGATTATCTTGAATCACAATTGGTTGAATTGGAATGGATATGCTTCCAATATTTGGATACAACTGTCGACGCCTAGCTGATAGTAAACTGGCTTGGATTTCAGCTTGCACATCCAGTGCTACATTTAATGGTAATGCGCGTAGTTGCGAAGCTACATTATGTCCAAAATAATGGAATTCATCAAAATGTGGTGGATTATTTATATTAGAGGATATATGTTCAAGGCGCTCTAAAGCAGCAGTTACTGAATTATTTGTTGACGTAGGTACTGCGTTTTTTTCTCTGCGAGTGAATCTCTGATATGTCAAATTTCGACGAGAATGACTCGAAGTAGACGGTTCTCCTTCAGTGGGTGATATAGGCCCAATCCCTACTTGTGACCGAGGTCTTATTTCCATTTCCGATTGTGTAGTGCTTCGAGAATCAGGGCTATCTTCACTCATTAATGACTGCAAAGCACTTCTAGGCTGCTGGGTGTCGTCGTTATTTGGTGATCCCGGGTGATCCTGAAAAATAAAAAAATACTGATAAGAGACAATTAATATTATATTAATTTGCGTAATGTGTGTTTTGCAGATGCCATCCTATGATGAATGGAAGCTACTTGAAACTGGATTTCGAACTAAATGGAATTTTCCTAACTGTATTGGAGCTCTGGATGGAAAACATGTAAATATTTTTGCTCCGGACAATACTTCAGATTATTTCAATTACAAAGGTGACCACAGCATTGTAATGCTGGCTTTAGTTGATGATAAGTACTGTTTTTCATATGTGGACATTGGAACAAATGGAAGAGCTTCTGATGGAGGTATTTTCGCAAGATCATCTTTGGGACAAGCATTGGAAAGCCATTCTTTAAGTATACCAGAGCAATCTGTCATCGTTGGAGACGCTGCATTTTCCTTAAAGCCGTATCTCATGAAGCCGTATGCAACAACACCTACCCAGAGAGAAAAGATATTTAATCATCGCTTATCCAGAGCCAGAAGGTTTGCCGAAAACGCTTTTGGGATTTTAGTAACTAGATTTCGAGTATTTCTAAAAACAATACAAATGACAAAGTAAAGTTGACAATATTACATGGGCAGCTATATCCTTACACAATTGGCTAATTAAAACTTCTGATATGTATATAACACAACGGTGTGTCGATTTTGAAGATTTACAACGGCGCCGTGTAGTACCAGGAACATGGCGGCAGCAGATGCGCTCAGCTTTGGAAAATATGCCACCGAAACGTAATAATCACGCTTCTCGACAAGCAGTTGCCGTTAGAAATGCATATGCACAACTTTTTGAAACAACAGAAGCCGTACCCTGGCAAAATGATATGATCAACATTTAAATATCTACTTAGCTATACATAGTTAGCGCGCTTCATCTCTGAGCGCGTCGCTTCTCTTTCTTTCACAAGTTTAGATTGTAATTTCAAATGGCATAAAAAGACTGGTCGCGTGCCATCATTAATGGTGTTGGATAGAACTATTTAATTTAAATATAAGAAGAAGCTAATAATACTTACATCAGAAACTTCAGTACTTGTAGTTGGACGATACTCATTCGAGTCTTTCAAAAATGAGTGTATTTCTTCAAACCAACAAATAGTGGGCTGGTATACATTCGACGCACCAGAACCGGACCTCTTTGAACTTTCTATTTTTTTCAGCTCTGTATGATATATCGATCTTAATTTTTTTATTTTACTTTTCAACATTTTTAATGTAAACTTTGGCTCTTCAATAGTACTTAATAAATCTTCGTAAGCATTATTTCGTGCAATGTTGTTTTTTAAAGAGGTGAACGTGGATTCCACAAACACTCATGGTTACGGTAATTAATAACAAAATTTAGCGTCTTAGGCGATTAACACACGGCACCGCGCACCGCCGCGGAGGGCGGTGGCGGTAAAGCGGATTTCATAGCGGTGCCCCGCGCGGTAAGGCGGTTTACGCGCCTGTCCGCGCGGATGGATTTAACAAGGTTTGATCCACCCTAAACCGACGTGTTTGTATGAAGAATGTTATGAGAATGAATAAAGCGAAAGATGTGTGTAGGGATCGTAGCAAGTGGAGGTCCATTGTCTCTGCCTACCCCGCTGAGAAACAGGCGTGAGTTTATGTATGTATGATCACAGACACTGGCAAGAATGGACGCTGAAGCGTGGGCAGCATTTTTATTTTATTTTATTTTATTTTTATTATTTGGATTGCCAACAAATGATACACAAATCTATTAAGTTAACGATTACAAAAAAAAAACATGCCTTGTGCTCATTCAATTATAGGCAACCACATCTTACACGGACATAACTAGTACCGTTTTAAACATTATTTAAAACATCAACAAAAACATGAACATTAACATAAACATTTACAATTAAAGAAAATCTAAATAAATTTTACAAAGATACGGAATTCTGGCTTTTATGGCGTAGAGAGAAAAAAATAAGAAGATATTTCGTTCATCCATTTTTAAATTGCAACACGTCCTGCACCCATGATGATCCGCGCGGTTATGCGACGCCCCGTGTGTGAGGCGCCGCCAGTGTTGCCAACTCGATATCTTAGGTAGGTGCTAAATGACATCTCAAACAGTGCTAGATTGATAAAAAAAATCAAAAACAGTGCTATTTTTTTAAACATGACAAAAAAGAAGATAAAATTGTTTAATTTTGGTTTAATATGATAATAATTGTTTGAATCAGCCAATAATTATAACAATTATTTCACACTACATCCAATCATCTTCACTTTTATCTGTCTCTTCTGCTGTTTCTGCTTCTCGTTGTACTGACGCTGAAGCCGCCGTGGAAGTAGAAGGTTGTTCGCTTTCGAACTTTTTCAATTTAAATGAGTACATATCTTTTTTGCCTATTTTTTTAAGAATTGGGGATTCATCTTGGGGAATTTCATATGTATGGCAGGTTTTATTAAAGCTTTTGAGCCCTGTTCGGATATGAAGAAGTGAATTCAAAGTGTCCAAATTCATTTTATTCCTCAGTTTATTTTTTTAAATGTTCATTGAACTGAACACCCTCTCAACATCGGCGTTAGAATGCGGCAATGATAGTAATATAAATGCCAATGAAACTAGTTCATTATAGGGATTTTCGTTATACCTCTACCCAAAACTTCAATGTGTCAGTTACATTTTCCCATTTATTATTGCCTGGCCCGAGGAAAACGGTTTAAGTTTTTCTATGTGTTTTTTTGATTCCAAATGCCGCTTAATTTCAAATACTCTCGCATTAAATTCTGTTTTGCAAAATGCACACATTGCTTTCAAATTATTTCCAAACACAGGTCTAAGCCACTTTTTGTAATTTGGATTGTTCTCCCACTCTTTACTGTAATTTTGAACATAACTCACTTTTTTTCTTAAAGGAATATCCATTTTTGTAGGTTTTATATTTTACTAATAGCGATAATTGACAAATTCACAACTAAAAACATTCGCTTCGCATTACTCAGTAAACTGACTAAGACAAAGAAGAGATTATCATATTAGTAAGAGAGAGAGAGACATACATATCAGTACCTACAGAATTCTTTTCGGGGATTGCCGGTAATTCCCCTAACATAGATTAGATAGATATGGGCGCGTTCGTTCGATTTAAAAACTGTAGTAAGTAGCGTTTTGTTACTACTCCTTGCGTGGCTGCGTTTTGTTACGGCTACCAGAGAAAATCCGAATGATGTCTGTTTAGTGCTAAATTTAGTGCTAGGTGCTGAATGTTAAATGACAGTGCTAGAATTGCGAAAATAGTGCTAAATCTAGCACCGAAAGTGCTAAGTTGGCAACACTGGGCGCCGCCTCACCGCGCGGACGGAAGCGCGGAGGGGCGGTGGCGGTGAGAGCACCGCACCACCGCGCGGCCGGGCGGTGTACGTGTGTTAGGCATCTACGGATTTAATAGAAACCAATGCGACATGAGATCCGCTTCACCGCCTACCGCGGCGGAGCGCGGTGCCGTGTGTTAATCGCCTTATCGTCTCCCCAACGCGCCATTTTTGCACTACACTGACTGCTTGCTACTAACAAGCATGCTACAGAGCAAACACGTTCAGACCTGCTTTAAACGCAGCCCCCACTACACCGCTCCTCAGGTAGCGTGCTCAAAAATCAACAGTTGATCGATTTACTAGCAAACTACGAGCTAGCATGCTATTTTCAAGCAAGGCCCAATACACACGTGCTACTTGATAGCATTTGCTTAAAAATAGCATGCTTTCGTGCTACTTACAAGCATGTGTATCAGTAGCTTTACTGTCAAACGTTCTTAATACTTACACCAAATAGCTATACGCGGAGTGAGATGCAAGATCGCTATTTGCATCCTGTTCTTTCCTATTGGAAACGGCTTAAGTATATAGCGCTGCTGCCACCATTTGCGGTGCCGGATCACGACTTCTCTATATATCCTTCCTCTACGAAACCAAACCAATTTATGTTTTTCCAACGGTTTAGAACAAATAGTAATGTCGTTAATACTTAACAGTTTATAAAAGCACAACAATACATTTTTACGTAATATTTTCTGACTTAACTTAAAATTTTGTGTTGCGTACCTTTTTTGGTACTTACACCAAAAAGCTATACGCGGAGTGCGTCGAAGACAACGACTCTTCTATATATCCTCCCTCTACGGGTGGAGAATATCACAAATGTCTATACATAATCTGTCCCAGGTCATTAAAATCCAAAAAAAAAAAATCTTTAGTCTGTCAATGTCATATTTTGTCATTTTTGTCAACATTCATTGTTATCATGAATTTGAAATGATTGTTTCGTAAAAGTGTACTTATAAATTAAAATGAATGTTATTAATTAATTTTCAACATACAATTCGCTATGTTTCTTTTGGGTATTCTCATTCACGTCACATTCCTGTTTTCAATATTTGATATTTATTTTAAGTCGCCTATTGTGAATAATGTAGTTTCATATCAGCCTCAGCATGCTCAGCTTGCTGATAGGCTTGTCCTATTCATTGTTGACGGCTTGAGAGCCGAGTCCTTCGTTAACTATACCACAATGCCATACCTGAGGTAATCTAACTTATAATTGTAGATTTGTCGATAAGATAACATTTATATTAGTGCTTCAATATTTTTATTTAACTTACAGGTCGGTGTCTAATTCTTATGGAAGATGGGGAATATCCAATACTCAGGTTCCTACTGAGTCGCGACCTGGTCATGTGGCAGTAATAGCAGGTTTCTATGAAGATCCCTCAGCAGTGGCCAAAGGATGGAAGGAGAATCCAGTAGATTTTGATTCAGTGTTTAATCAAACATCATTTACATGGTGTTGGGGTGCCTATGATATAGTCAATATATTTACTAAATCAAGTATTGATGATCACATTGTGGTGCATGACTTTGACCCATATGCCCAAAGCTTTAGTACAGACAAAAATACAACTTTATTGGATGCATGGGTGTTTGATGAAGTCAAAAAGTTTTTTCAAGAAGCAGAAAATGATACTGTAGTTAATGAAAAACTGAACAAAAATAAAATAGTATTTTTTTTACACTTGTTAGGGACTGATACTTCAGGCCATACTCACAAACCTAAGACAGAGTATGTTTAACTTTTTTTACTAAAAAACCTTTCTATAAGTCATTCATGATTTCTTATGAAGCTATAATTGTATTTTAGAAATTTCTTGACAACACTGAAACATGTTGATGAAGGCATAAAGGATATTGAGAGAGTTATAAGACATTTTTACAAAGATGATGGTAGAACTACATTTCTGATGACTTCAGATCATGGAATGACAGATTGGGGTATGTATGTAGTATCTCTACAATCAAACTATAGACTTGTAGATACTAAGTCTATAATACATAGTAACTATATTAATAAAATGCTTTGTGCCAAATGTCTGACTGATGGATCAACACAGAGCCAAACCACTGATTGTTGAGACCTGAAACTTAAGGGTGTGTGCTCTATATGATGTAAGCATTCAATATGACAGCATTTTTGTTTTAATTCACTCCTAAGAACATCCTAAGTAATTAATCAAAACCAGGGTGGCAAAGATTTTATGGATAAATTGTAATTTATACAAACATTTATACTTATACTAGTGGCCCGCCCCGGCTTCGCACGGGTGGACTTTTATACCCTACGCCTGCCCTACCCTACCCTACCCGTACCCTTACCCTACCCCTACCCTACCCTACCCCTACCCTACCCTACCCCTACCCTTCCCTACCCCTACCATACCCCTACCCTACCCCTACCCAAAAGTATCCTATGTCCTTCTCCCAGTTCTTAGCTACCTCCCTACCAATTTTCAGCCAAATCGGTTCAGCCATTCTTGAGTTATAAATAGTGTAACTAACACGACTTTCTTTTATTTTTTAAATGTATTCTGCTATTCAGGGCGTAGACAAATCCAATGAAACAAAAACCATGAAAATTGATCCAGCCGATCTTGAGTTATAAGTATTGTAACATACCCATCTTTCTTTTATATATATAGATTTTAAAGAGGAAAAACAGCCTATAAATTATTTCACCTTATAAACTATCTTTGAGCAAAATATTTGTTTTTATAAATACAGCTTCCGCATTATGAAAATAAATCCTTGAAATGCAGCGATTGGACCAACATAAGGTATACAACTTAAACTAATTAAAACCCAGCTCTAAGAAAGCTTCCTCAACTACAGGCAATAGTGCTTATCCATATTGTAGTTTTAAAAGTGAATGAGTATATTTATATGTAGTATGGTTACTGTTCCAGGTTCACATGGAGCGGGGGATGACCATGAAACTCAAACACCCTATGTCATATGGGGTGCAGGAGTTAAGCAATCAGAAAAACAGTTAAAAGATCGCGAAACAAATGGCATGTCTTTAAACCATCGACTGGATATTAATCAGGTGGACCTGTCTCCTCTCATGTCAACCATACTTTCCATTCCTGTACCAGTCAACTCAAAAGTAAGTACCTTCCGATGCCCTCATAGACCATGTAGGCACGCCGAGAGGCCCACAAACTGTAAAGTAAAGTGACAGTTGCACAAAACTTTAAAAAAAAACAAAAAGTTAATCAATCCCCCCACCAGAAACCGCTCTGAGCTGAGGCCCAAGGGATGATGTTGCGCAGGTACTTAGTTTGTTATTTATAAACCATTTAAATAGTGCCCTGCATATGGCAGGTGAAAATCCTTGTGGCTTGTAGCATATATCTGTCCGAAACATTAAAAATAAGTTGTTTATTGATATAATTTGTATTGAACATACTCTCTTTTAAAGGTCACTTTATAATTCACTTACTCTCCAGTGCAGTTTTACTCATGTTATGGTGTTTTCTATCAATGGTGTAGTGAGCCTTAGACAACCTCTTATCTTAGTTTATTGAAAATGCAGTTTACTACGCATGTTCAGGATCCTTATAGCTGGGGGCCCTGTATCATTCATACAGTGGTAGCCAGGCCTATTTCATATACACTTCCACACCTAAAGGCTGGCTAAGCTAGATTAGGTGTAGAATTGGAACTATAGGGATAAGCTAGCAGTAAGCTAGCTTATCCCTATAGTTCCAATGTGAATCTCACTATATAATTTAAACTATGTTACAATTTACAATCTATAATAAGCTTGTCTTTCTAATTCAATTCAATTGTTTTAAGTTTATTCATGAACAAAAATGCAAATGTATTTCAACTGTCATTTTTTTAATTTCAGGGAACATTGACTACAGAAATATTAGACATGACATTATCAAACAAAGCCAAAGCTATCTACAGCAACAGCAGGCAATTGGCATCACAATATAACAAAAAGAGGTTAGATGTTGAAGAAAATGCAATTCCTTTACTATACCAACCTTACGAGCCATTGAACAATAACAAATATGAAGAACTTATTTATATGACTGAGAAATTACTACATGATGAAGAATATGAGAAGTTGATTCTAATAAGTGAAGAAATTATAAGTCTTAGTCTTTCAGGATTAAAATATTATCATAATTACTACCAACAGCCTTTGCTTGTTCTTGTGACACTGTCGTTTTTGGGATGGATAGCTTGTCTGTTGAAATTATTGTCTGAACAAACATTCAAAACTCAAGAAGAACCTCCTCTGAGGCAGACTTTGGCGCCAAGTATTTTGCCCAAATGCCTAAATATTATTTTTACGTTATTATGTTTTGTGGCGCTAATTTTAGTGACTGGTGAGATTTATTGAAATTAATTTATAATCCGTTGATCCGTTGTGCCATACCAGTATAAATCTCGGAGGTCGTGGGTTAGATCGCCACGCCGAAATTCTAAGATTTATTTCCGGACATAGTTAAAGGACTAACCTCCGTGCCTCGCGTAAGACGTTAACCCATAGGTCCCGATTGTTATAATTTGTTTATATACCTGGTATCGGGCGGCAGCGTTTCCTTGTGTATTAAGTACAACATACTTAATACAGTGATCACTAACTCACTTGCCAAGCATGGTGACTATGGAGAAGCCCATGTTCAGCAGTAGACGATATAGGCGCTGATGATACAACTTATAGATAACATTTATTCAGAAATGTCATTTGCGTATAGGGTCATTTCGCCTGTTCGCGTCCATTTAGCGCAGTTGGCAAGTTTGACGGCGATAATAAAAATGATCCAGCACTAATTTCTATGAAAAAATTATGTAATCTGTTCACTATATTAGTCTATTTTAAGATAAACTTTCAGTTTTGTTCGAAATATCTTGAGTTTTTTTTTAAATGGATTAACATCAGAATTAGGCCTTTTACCCAGTTTGCGTCCAAAAAATCCAAATTGCGTCCACCCGTGGACCATTTAGCGTCCACCAGCTTAGAAAAGGTATATACAGGTGATATTTTTAAGAATTTGTAAAGAAAGTTTGTAATTTAACAATTCTTTTAATTAAAAATATAAAAATTAAAAATCAACATTATTTTCATTAAAAAACACATTGATTGAACTTAAAATTAGGTAAGTAGTAGGTGTTTGAAATAGTTTTTTAGCTCCCCGTCTCGAATTATTTTCTTTGGAAACATCATCATGGTTTTATCTCTAAAAATCCAATAGGCCTCCCCCATCGATTTCCAGCAGGAACGATCGCTAGCGGCCTGCATTCACCGACTCCCCGCGACCTTTATGAGGTCGTCGGTCCATCGTGCAGGCGGTCGTCCTACGCTGCGTCGCTCTACCTTTCTGCTCCATCGGCCGTCAGTTCTTCGAGCTATGTGTCCTGCCCATTGCTACTTCATCTTGCTAATCCGTTGAGCTATGTCAGTGACCTTCGTTCTCCTGCGGATCTCTTCATTTCTGATTCGAACACGCAGGGAAACGCCGAGCATAGCTCTTTCCATAGCTCGCTGAGCGACTTTGGGCTTTCTTATGAGGCACACAGTCAGAGACCACGTCTCAGATCCATATGTCATCACTGGTAACACACATTTATTGAAGATTTTGTCTTCACGCACTGAGGTATTTTGGACGAGAAATTCTCCCGAAGCTTCCCAAACGCTGCCCAGCCGAGTCGAATTCGACGATTGACCTCTTTCTCTAAGTTGGTCCTACCTAGTTGGATCGTTTGACCTAGGTATACGTATCCGGTCACAACTTTGAGAATGGAGTTCCCAACGGCTTATAGAGTTGGGCACTACATGGGCGTTATGCATAACTTTCGTCTTGCCCATGTTCATTCTAAGCCCAACTTGTTGGGAAACTCCATCGAGGCCATTGAGCATTTGTCCAAGGTCCTCTGGCGATTCTGCCATGATCACTATGTCGTCGGCAAATCGAAGGTGAGTGATGTACTCGCCATTTATGTTGATGCCGTGTCCTTGCCATTCCAGGCGCTTGACGGCGTCCTCCAGACCAGCCGTAAAAAGTTTGGGAGATATAACATCTCCCTGTCTTACGCCTCTCCGTAACGGGATTGCCTTCGTACATTGGCCCTATATTGAACCGACATTGTGGCGTTTGTACAAGCACTTCAGCACTTCAATGTAGCGATAGTCGATACGACACCGCTGAATAGACCTTAGAACCGCCCAAATTTCGACCGAATCAAAGGCTTTCTCATAGTCAAAAAACGCCAAGCATAAGGACTAATTATATTCCTCGGTCTGCTGTTTAATCTTTCGCAGCGTATGTATGTGATCTATGGAACTAAAGCCTTTTCGGAAGCCGGCTTGTTCGGGAGGCTGGAAGTCATCGAGCCTGTTTTCGAGACGATTTGTTACGACTCTCGAGAACAGCTTAAAAAAATGGCTCAGCAATGTGATGGGTCTATAATTCTTCAACAAGGTTTAGTCAGCTTACATTTTAAATTATTTTTACAACCAAGTCGTTTGTATCTAATGAAAATAGTGGACGCAATTTGGTTTATTATCCCCTGTATGCGTCCATTGCGGACGCAAAGTGGAAGTTTTGTAAATTCGATGTAGTAATTCGCGCCCACCTTATTTTAAGCGTAAATATATAATTAATCATATATCAAATTAATAATTAATATTATTCCTTTTTTCATTATAAAAGTCTAAAATTAGCTATGTATCCTAAAATTCACATAAAACAATAAAAAAATTACCATCAAATGCGCCGCTGCACACTATTTTTTTTTTCTAAAAATCCGCTCCCTTGTTGAACAGCCGAGACTTTTTATTTTTCTAAACGGGATTGGTTTGGTGCACCGACCTTTTATCCATACGTGCGTGCCTGTTATGCATTGAGGTATTAGCGGTAATGGCTTTTCGTTTGATTAGTGCGTTAGTTTACTTATTTTTGAGGGAAATCCGTAAAATGGACGCGAATAGGGCGATGGACGCGAACAGGCGAACTTACCCTAGGTACTTTTAATTTATATGCTAAATTCAATTAAATAATTTTTTTATTTTTTTATTTCAGTCCAAAAGTTACCAGTACAGTATTTGACATATTCCTTAATGCCTATATTTTTATGGTGGTATGTGCTTTCCTCATTTATAATTTGGATAAAAGAGTTTAAGAGATTTAGAAAAAACAAAACAATCTGCTTATTATTAGCACAGGTTTTGAGTTATACACTTGGTTGTATAGCAATGGTAAGTATTATACTCCTCATATTATATTACTAATAACTCCCATAGAAACTTCATCATTAAATATAGCCAATGTTACTCCAGGATAACGTTGTTTTCTAATGGTGAAAGATTTTTTTTAATCCAACAATTTGTTCCTAAGATAAGTTCGTAAACAAAGCAACTCTTGTGCTTTATAATATTAGTATAGATGTGTAAAACTTTAGGTATTTATGTAAATTACTCAATAATACAAAAACTTAAACGAATTTTAAAGAAGTTTGACTCACCAATTAAACCTGGATTTAGATATAGGCTGTAGAACAAGTTACAATACTTAGTACGGATCAATTGAAATTGAAATCAACATGACGAGAATTATATGACAACTACTTGACATTATATAAATATATTTTGAATGCATGTTTTTTAATATTTAACTTTAGTATTTACTCAATTACATGTTTTTTCTTACAGGGTCTTTCATTTTCTTATAGATGGATGTTGAGTATTCCACTCTTAGGCATGGGGATGTGGCCATTCTTGTCTACAACTAAACATCATTTGACAACAGTCACGTTAGTAGCTTGGCCTATTGGTTGTTGCCTTCTTAGTATATTTTCGTTTATGCCCGTTGTAGGCAAAGATGTATTTATTGAACTAGTGTAAGTGTATATTATTATTTAATCCATAGCATGTAGCATTTTTTTAACAATTCTCACGGAATTTAATCACTTTCACTATACATAATTGACCCACATTCTGATCACCTATTCGTGTTTGACATAAATCCTTACTATGCTTATCCATAATGATATTACAAACGCTTAAGTTTGTGAAAATCTGTGGATCGATATTTGTCACCAAAAAACTACTGAATGGATGTAGTTGAAAGTTTGCACGCGGATAGCTTATAAGCTTAATTAACATATAGGCTACAAAACATCACGCTCCGACCACTAGAGAAGAGTAACGCGGGTAAATTCGCGGGGTGTATCTAGTAATTTTATAATCCTGGGTCGGAATCAAACCGTATCGAGCCGTGGTGTTCTACACCAGATTAAGCCACCGAGGCAGTCACGTTTTTTAAGACCAAATTACATTACATATACATAACTTTTTGTTTCAGCATTTTTGCAGGTATAATTTGGTTAATAGCAGTTTCCTTCTATGTATATAAAATGCTTTTACCACTTTATTACAATAACTATGAAAACAAAAGAGAAATTATAGTAACAATTTTACAAGGAGTGCTACTACTTATTTCTCTACAAAATATATATGTACAGTCAAAGAGATTTGAGAACAGTACACCAGTTTCATATTATTATCAAAGTTTATCGTGGATTACTACAGGTAATTTATGTGTTAATTTGCAAAATTACTTTATATTTCCTTATAAGCAACTGTGCTATGGGGTCCATACGGGTCCTTTCAACTTTACGGACGTGTACGCGCTCCAGACAAAATAGCTGTTTTCTATGGACATATGACATATTATAATAAGCTGAGTAAGTTTGTGTAGTCTTTTACGCTGTTTGTATTGACACAAGCCTAAATATGTAATTTTATGATGCAGAGATTTAGTCACATGGTAGGGCAGGTGACCCCTTTGTGGCCATTTAGAACTTCAAATCGTTATAACTAAGGCAAAGACAAATATATTACTCTATGGTTTACGGGAATAAAAATATCTATATTGGCAACACTGCTAGCGTTAACAGCTTTGATGTGTCAAACTTCACTTCAATCCAACAAGTCATTAGTTTTTGACGAGCGTCAATTGTTTTAAGTCTTAGCAAAAAGGCTAAGGCGAGCGGGTGAGTAATCAATCATTATTTTTTAAATCCTTCTTATTAATTTTAATGTTTATGTTAATCCTTCATAAAGAATACACTGTCTAAGTGGTACTAATGATATTTTATCGCTATTTGTTTATTAAGTGAGGTTATGAGAGGTGGCCACTAATGGAGCAAAATGAATGAATTTTCCCATCTTTGGCCACATAACTGGCCAAAAGTGGTGCACGTAGAACCCCACTTTTGGCCATTTAGTTTTTATCGTGATTTTTCAAGTTAATTACTTAGCTATTTTGATATAAGTAATCTATTCATTTTCAGAGTTAAGATTATAATGCCTCCATCGAAACCAAATACTAAAAAAATCGGTGTCGTGAAAAGAAAATTGTTCCAGTACTCACCGCATAAAATAACATTAGCGTTGAACGCAATAAAGAATGGGATGCCCGTTGCCACTGCTAGTAGAGATTTTAACGTACCTCGAACGACTTTGCGTCACAAAATTTCTGGAAAAGCGCCTGAAACTTCTGGACATGTAGGGCCCCAGTCAGTTCTTGGAAGACAAATAGAAAACGAACTTGTCGTATGGATCAAAGATTGCGCTCGCGCTGGATTTCCTATCAACAAGGAAGGATTACTGGATTCTGTTAAGAAAATTGTTGTGAAGGGCCAAATTGCTACACCTTTTATAAATGATAGACCTTCGAGATCCTGGTTCGACGGATTTATGGCAAGACATCCTGATTTAAGCCAAAAACATGCCGAGTATATTAATAAAGCTCGTGCCTTAATAACTGAAGAGAAAATTCGGAACTGGTTCCAAGAAATTTCTTCATTGCTCGGTGATGAAAATTTAAAGATTCTAGAAAACCCTGCGAGAGTGTGGAACTGTGATGAAACATCTTTTTTTCTAGCTCCAAAAGGATCTCTTGTGTTAGCTGAAAAGGGACAACATGTTTACGATACATCAAAAAACAGCGATAAAGAAAATATAACTACCCTATTTACTGTCAATGCCGCTGGTGAATATGCACCTCCTTTAACTATTTATAAATACAAAAGAATGAGTTCTGAAGTTCTTGACAATGCACCAAATGGATGGGGAGTTGGTAAAACCGATAAAGGATGGATGAAGGGCGAATCTTTCTATGAATATGTGGCAAACGTCTTCATTCCTTAACTGAAAGAAAAAGAAATTGAATTACCAATAATTTTGTTTCTTGACGGCCATAAGTCCCATCTGACTATGCATCTTAGCGAATTGTGTAGGGAAAATGGCATTATAGTTATTGCTCTTGTCCCAAATACAACGCATATGTTGCAACCTTTGGACGTTGCTGTATTTTACCCATTGAAACAGAATTGGCGTCAGATGGTCAAAAAGTGGCGCATTGAAAACGATGGACAAGAAATCACAAAATTTACTTTGCCATCTGCTCTGCAAAGTTTATTCCTTGATAACAGAGATAAGTTTGCAAAAAATGTGCAAGCAGGATTTCAGACATGTGGTTTATTTCCATTTGGTGCTGACTTTGTTAATTACAAGAGAATTATAAAAGACTAGCTGACCCGGCAGACTTCGTACTGCCTCAATCGATACATAAAAGACCTAAACATTTGTATAAAATAAACTGGGCCGTAGAGACTTCGTTTATGCGGTACTCCTACCCCTACACTACCCCTACCCTACACTACCCCTACCCTACACTACCCCTACCCTAAAAAATCTTGGCAAAAAAATTCAAGTTTTTAATTAACAAAATAAAGCTCAAATTGACTCTACATTTTAGTTAGAAAACGTTTGTATGGGAAAAATAAAAAGGCTGTTTTAAGGGGTTTTCAGGCAATTATTCGAATTTTTCTCGCCGTAAAAACCATCCTTGAACTTCCACGAACATTAAAAAAAAAAGAATTGGCCAAATTGGTCCAGGCTTTGTAGAGTTATGCGCTTAGCAACACATTTTGCGATTCATTTTTATATTATAGATAGAGATCCAAAAACTTTTGAAAACCGACACGAAGTTGCTATTTCTGAATCCAGCTACATTTCATACCTGGAAAGTAAAATCGTCCCACACATACTGAAAGAATTTTATACTACATTTAATTCTGGTAAAGACTGGGAAGGCAACAAGGAGGCATCAATGTTATATGATATATGGCTAGCTTTCAAAAATGATACTACTGCTACAATGTCACAGCCCACCTTGGCATCTCATGATATTGAAAATGCCGTCAGAGAAACTCCTTCACCATCGCTTATCAGGGATGATAATAATATATCAAGGAACCAAGAGTACATTGATGACTTAACTGACATTGAAAACGAAGATGGCTCCTGCAGTACTTCTCTTGCAGCAAAAGAGCCATCAGAAAGGCCAGGTCCATCTTTCGTCTATCCTGCTATCGACATTCAAGACTCGGAAAATATAAACAACTCTCACAAAACTTCGGCTGCGGAAAAAGAACCATCAGAAGGGCCAGGTCTATCTTCGGGCAAGTCTGTTACAGATGCTCAAGACTCTTTACATTCTGATCAAGTGAAAAACACACTAATTAAAAACACATCTTCAAAGGATTCGAAAAATCTGTAATCAAAACGATATCACAGCAGAAGCACCAGGTCCATCTTCTAGCTATTCTGATACAGATGTTCTAGACTCACAAAACAAAGACAACCCCTGCAATACCTGCCTTACAGCTAAACCCCCTGCAATAATTGCCCTTCAAACAGCTAGAGATTTAGTAAAAGATTGTGTTTTGTACCCAGGAAAAGTAATACCAAAAAATACTAGAAAAGCGATGTATGTCCCTTCCGTTATCACGTCGAATAAATGGCGGGATATTATGAAGGCAGCTGAAAAAGAAAAAACAGAAAAACTATCTAAGAAAAAAAATAAACCAGGAAATAAAAAGATGAAGAAGAAAGTGTGTAGAATAATCGCATCTTCTGAAGAAAGTAGTGAGGATGGTGATGGTAGCGATTCAAATTCTGAAAAAGTGATAGAAGAAAACAAAATGCCAAAAAAAGATCTAAAACGAAAAAGAAAACGTTCTGAGACTGATGACACAAATTCCGAATCAGAGTTGCCTCTAAATCAGTTAACAAAGTTAGGAAACAATAAAATGTGCGATGAAAACTTAAAAGTAGGATCAAACGTCATTGTTAAGTATGAAGGTGAATATTTTCCTGGAAGAGTTGAGAACAAAGATAAAGGATGTTATGAAATTAGCACAATGGTATTATCTACAAATAATACATTCCGATGGCCAGAAAAAACTGATAAAATTTGGTATGGAATTAATGAGATTGTTGAAATTATAAAGTCACCTATTAAATTAATAACAGAGGCTTCTTTAAAGTTACTGAGATGGAAAAGTTTTTGCCCAACATTTATTTATAAAATCTTAAAATATAAGTACTTAAATTAAAGACTGCATACCTACCTACAATATGATAAAGTATTATATATATTTTTTGTGATTTAGAACTATATTTATATTAATCTAAGCATAAATTTAAATTTAAGAAGCAAATACAACTAAAAGTGTTATCATAAGTGTACCTAATTAATAAGAAGTAGGTATAATTGTTTATTGCAAAGATAACCTATCTTTGCAATAAACAATTATCCTTCTTAACCTGCCAAAATTGTTATTTAATTTTAAACAAAGACTGTGCATCATACCTAGTGATAATTATAAGAAAACTTATCAAGACTGGTCATTATAATATTATAGATATCTACCTCGTATAGGTTAATGTTGATCTTCTTAATTGTAATTTTAATTCAAGCTGAGATATTATATTTCATATTTGTTGTCAATATTATGTTAGCTATTTGTCTCTAAATAAAGACTGTTTGTCGTAAAATATGCGATTTTCGAATAAACTTGTTATTACTTTGAATTATCTGCTTTTTATTTTTGATGGCCAGAACTGGCACATGACTATGGCCAGAAATGGGGTAAATCTGGCCAAAAATGGCACAAATTCCCATTTTTTGTTCTTTTCTACAGGATTATTTTTCCATTGAATCATTAATAATGATTCAATGGAAAAATTTTTTTTCATAATGATTCATTATGAAAAAAAATGTATCCTTAGGCTAGATTTATATATATTTAATCACTTTTTACAAGAAATAAGTCCGTGATAACAAAAACTGTAAAATGATATAGCCTCAAAGTCTACAAAATTCTTAAAATGGCCAAAACCGGGTCACCTGCCCTATTACAGATCAGTATGGGTAGAATCATAACCTTAATTGGGTCATAATCGATGTCTGCTTTAATTTGATAGAATGCTATGCTAGGGTACTTTTGTGAAACCATGATTGCTATATGCAAATTTAGGACTTAATTGTTGTTTACTCTGTACTGTACTAACTAATTAATTTTAAGATTTGCAAGTTTTTAATTTAATTTTTTTTTTTTTCAGTAATATCACTGGTGCTACCACTTACGTCTTCCAAGAGATTGATAAGCCGACTCTTAGTTATAAATACTTCTATTTTGAACATCTACTTGCTGTTATCAGTTTCCCATGAAGGATTGTTTATCGTAGCTTTGATGTTTAACCTAATTTGTTGGATTTCTATAGAATTTAGATTGCTAAATTTAAGGAGTGAAAAGGTAAAATATTGACTATTAAACTTTTATTATATAATGGGGGATAGAATAAGATAGAACCGTACAGTATAATTCGAAATCTCGTGGCAACTAAGCATAGTGCTTGGTAGTTGGTTATTTTGTAATTTTGGCGCTTATTTTTAATGAAAACCTAATTATGATTTCTGTTTTTAAATTGAGTATATAAGGTGTGTATCATTTTAACAAAAACATATCTTACTTTTCAGCTTATAGAAAGCAGTTTTGAGAAAGAAAATCATGAAGCATTAAAATCTTTCACAAAAATTGAAAGAGGCATAAGCAGTCAAGATTTTAGAAGAGCATTTTTCTTTGTATCCTTTAACAAAGTCGAATTTTATGTTATAACATTAAACATTACAGGCGTGAGGCGAATGAACTATATACCTACTTAGGTGTAAACCTTGACTGAAAGTTAAACTTGAGAGCGCCTGTAGAAACCGTTCTTGCACGGAATCAAATTACGTACAGTCGACTACATTGTTCTTTAAAATGAAATCAGCAAACTAGCAGTTGATAAATGGGGTATGTTTTACTCCCCGATTTTTTTTTTTAATTGATGGACGGACAAATTTATTGGCCACCAGGCTTTTGCTACTTCACCGGGCATAAAGACGAGCAGAGCTCCAGTTTAAGAACTACAAACTAAGCAACCTGCGCAAGAGGGCGTCCCCTGCGGTACTTCGACCTCAGCTCAGGGCGGTCGCTGGCGGGAAGATCGATAACTTTTAGTTTTTTTAGAGGAGTTTTGTGCAACTGTCGCGTTACTTTACAGTTCGCGGGCCTTTCGGACTTCGGATCTACAAGGGCATCTAGGAGGTTGAGGGGGGATGGCGTTCGCGGGCGCACTTTTCTCCTGCGGGTCACACAGTTATACCTCGATATATGGCTGATTATGACCGTGCCATATCGCTCATACCGCGTCTAGAAGTTTGTACCAACGGCCGTGCTACCGGGACACCGTGTCCTCTGAAAATCTTAGTCATAATTCCTCAACATTATGATAATTGACAAGTTTTCTTAATCACATCTGTAAATCCTTAACAATTTCTCCAGGTGTTATATATAATTTTAGCATTTTTTGGAACAGGTAATATAGCTTCACTGAATTCATTTGAAGTTAGATGGGTAACCTGTTTCCTTACATCATTCCAGCCATTTATTATAACTGCTCTTATATTATTGAAGACGTTGGCGCCATTTTTGAGTGTTGCTTGCAGTTTTAGAGCAGTTCAACATCTGAGTGAGGTATTGGCTGGGCTTGATACTATCTAAATATATAAAAATTTAATAAGTACCTTCATAGTTTTTATTTGTGTGCATAAAATAGATAGTTAATTTCTACTTTTATTTGATACTTGTGTAATGTATTGATTTTTCTTTTAACTATGCACTATCATCGACAATATTTGTCAGTTACAGTGCAATACCAAGTATGTGACAGTGGTTAAGTGAGGGTTAAATAAGGTGTCATTTTATCTGTCAATATATATTTTCTATAATTGTATATTAAAGGACTAAATGTCATCTTACTGCATTCGATATTCAACTTTATTAGCTACTAGCTGACCCGGCAGACTTCGTACTGCCTCGATCGATACATAAAAGACCTAAACATTTGTATAAAATAAACTGAGCCGTAGAGACTTCGTTTATGCGGTACTCCTACCCCTACACTACCCCTACCCTACCCTACACTTCCCCTACCCTAAAAAAGCTTGGCAAAAATATTCAAGTTTTTAATTAACAAAATAAAGCTCAAATTGACTCTACATTTTAGTTAGAAAACGTTTGTATGGGAAAAAGAAAAAAGCTGTTTTAAGGGGTTTTCAGGCAATTATTCGATTTTTTCTCGCCGTAAAAACCATCCTTGAACTTCCACGAACATTAAAAAAAAAGAATTAGCGAAATCGGTTCAGCTGTTCTCGAGATTTGCGCGAGAACGATTCAGCGATTCATTTTTATATTATAGATTATCACATTCTTGATATTATACTATGACCAACATTATCTAGAACTGTTTTTTTTTTGTTTCAGGCACCAACTGGCTATCTTAATATAATCGTATTAATTTATTCCAATCTAATGGGAATACAATTATTGTACAATGTTAAAAATACTGGCAGTTGGTTGGAAATTGGGACATCAATATCTCAATTTGTTATTGTACAAGTTATCACCTTATTTATTGTGTTAATCAATCAAATTGCAAAGTTTCTGACTGATATGAGTATACCTAATTATGCAAATAAATTATTTACAAGAAAAAAATATGTATAAATTGATAAAAGTGTATTTTATTTACCACTGTTTATGTTGAAACATGTATAAATATTTTTTTTACATGTATAATTCAAAATCTATCCTATTGGATGTATAGAATTGACTATCTTCACCATGTTTGCGTACCCACACACCTGTTTTGAAATATCCATCTACTGACCACTTGTGCATTTGTTCAGTTGAGTGAGGACCTGATATGTCATCATCATTCTGGTTCCATTTGAACTCCCATTTCACTACTTGTTGTTCATCATCCTCTTTATCTTCACTCTCATCAGGATTGGATTTGTCCAATACATTTTTCTCTTTCTGGTCAAAGTCATCAGCGTACATATCTAAGTCAGCATCTTGATTTTTGCCATCATGCTTAGATATACTAGCACTGATCTTTTCATAAGTTTCCTGGTAGATATCCATATTGCCCATTTTTGTTAAAATTTGATTAGCCAGCTCTGTAACTCTTGTGACAATCTTGCTGTTTTCGTCAACAATACCAGCCTTTTTCCTCTTCCAGCGTTCAGCACTTGATATTTTTGAACCAGTACCTGTAGAATAAAATAAATTATAGTATTATTATGGTTTAATGCTAAGCAGAGATTAAAGATAAAGTATAATGAACAAAAATCAATATTTTTATTAATAAATAGCTGCACCCTGCCGTTTTACCCGCATCACTCTGCTCCAGTGGGTTGGAACATGATATTTTGTAGCATATATGTTAATCCAACTTTAAACTATCCACATGCAAAACTGCCAAATCCATTCAGTAGTTTTTGTGTGAAATTAGTAAGAAACATACATACATCCACACATACAAACTTTTGCATTTATAATATTAGTAGGATGGTAACAAAAATAAATATTATTGGATATTATATGATAGAAAGAAGAAAATAAATAAATTACTGATACAAACAACTGTCCTATTTAATATACAGGGTTATTTTTAAATCATTAACAACCTTTCAGGGGGTGTAAGTACTGATGATTATAAGCAACTTTTACTATGGGGCCAACCCTGAAATCTCAAAAAAAAAATATCAGTGTTCCATACATTTATGTTCACTTACCTCAACTTATTGTATGGAACAGCTGATTTTATTTTTGTGATTTCAGGGGTACTTTCATCCCCTGAAAGTTGTTAATGATTTAAAAATAACCCTGTATAAATAAAAGGCTGATTTAAAAAAATCTAAAATTAGCATGTATGACAAAATCGTACCAAGACGTTGCAAAGCCTTTGCAATTGTTTCTTTTGGTTTCATGTGCTGGATTATTTCTTTGTAATTATCAAACAAGTCAAATTTCTCTTCTGGCTCATCATCTTCACTGCTAGACTCATCACCAAGCCCTTTATTATCATCATCTTTATGAACTTTGTACTTGTCTTCGGGTCTTCCCTTTACTTTAACCCAATCAATATTATCAAGCCACCCATCACGGATTTCTTTTTCTTTCTTCCAGTGATAATGGCCTTGGTTATCAAAATGCCCTTCTTCAAGTTCCTCTTTCATGTTGAAAGGAGTGATGGTAATCTGTAAAATTATAAATTTAAATAATTCAAAAGAAATCATAAATGTATGTGTTTAATAATATGATTGTAATTGAATGTTGTGCTGCCTGACAGGTGTTGGGAGGATTGTTATTAAAAAAAGTACTTTGGGTTCTTCATTTCCCTAACTTATATTGCACCATACTTAATATGCCTACATGTAAACGATCTTATCCTTCTATGCTAGTAGTATAGTAGGCTAAGATCTTTCGCCCTAACCATTTCTACACAATAGCATAATAATATACTACTCACTTCACCTTCCATCCCTCCAACTCCATCTTCTTCCCCTTCAATATCGTCAGCATTGAGAACATTATTCTTTTCCTCTTCAGCACCACTGTCTTCTTCATCCGAATCTAAAGAATGCTTTTTACCATCGCTTTTGGTCTCCTTCACTTCTGCTTTTACCTCAAACGCTACAGATGCTGAACGCTTTGCCATTTTGTTAACAAATAAAAATTAACTAATGTTTCACAATGTAAGAAAGCATTTAATAATATTAAACAAATGCTTTTTAATCAACAACAATTTGAACCCAAACTTGGATTTATCCGAATTTGACGCAAGATAGAAATGAAATGTAATCAGTAGAATTGAGTAGAATATAAATCTGTGGCCAAAATGTAACGATTCATCGATTAATTGTAATGATTCATTAAATCAAACCGATGACCGACTAATAAATACTTATTAGTCCTTGTGTAGTCATAATGATTAAACATAGATATTTTTTAAATTTCTTATATCTAATTTTCCGTAAACCTCAATACTATTAAAATAAAATATATGAACAAACGGTATACGCCTATACGGAAACAGTTTATGTTCTACTAACTCGTAACTCGTCAAAATAGTCAAAAATATAGATAATATTTCAATTTCCATCCCTTATTCATAATGAATTTGACGTATCACTAGTATTCATAAACATTTAGAGAATTGGTATCTTTTGTATTTTGAGCATGTCTTTGGCTCAACTTATTAAAAAAAAATTATAAAAGCACGCGATGTGAAAGATGAAAGATGGCTATAGTGAAAGAAAATGCAGTATATAGGTAAGTGGTGACCAGAAATGTATACTTTTCTGATTTTTGTTTTTTTGGGAGTCATGCAATATAATTATACATTACTATCTGTCCCGCGCGGTTTTACCATGATCCAGAGATTAGCCCCTACAACGTCACAAACATTACATCTTTATAATATTAGTATAGATTCATACAAACTTACGTACTTAGTCTAATCGCAGGAATAAGATATACAATAATAGTGATTTTTATTCACCTATTAGTATTTACTATTAAAGGTCTTGATAATGAAAACTATTATAAAGGTAATTGTATTTTATTATGCATAGACTAATAGCTGCTAAATATTCATTTTCCTACAAAAAATTAGTCTCTTTTCCATATTAAAATTTTGTTGTTAGCAGGCATTTCTACTGTATCCATAAGTGACATATTATTTTGTTCAGCTAATTTGATTAAATCATTAATATCACGAACACCCCATGCAGGATTTCTTGATCTAAGAGAAGCATCAAATTGAACATTGCTATCTGGTGTTAAAACACCATCCTTGCTGTAAGGCCCATAAGTGATCATAAGAGAATCAGGTTTTAAATAGTTTCCCGCATTTTCAAATAGTCCAATTGTGCAATCGAAGGGGCTTATATGTATCATGTTGGCATTGTACATATAGTCAATGCTGTTTTCTCCAAAGCCATATAATGACAATTTATTGCATATATCAATTTGTAATGGTGGGAGAATATTTTTAGTGGAGCAGTTTTCAGCATAATATCTTATACTTCCAAGTAAACTTTTATCATAATCTGAAGGTTGAAATTTGACACCAGGGAAGTTCGGGGCAAAATGTGCAACATGCTGTCCAGAACCAGAGGCTATTTCAAGGAATAATGGGCTCTCTTCATCATCACAACTATCAACATCACTTATAATAAATCTTTTTAGAACTTGTAAAATTGGATCTTGGTTTCTTGTAGCTGCTGGATATATCAGTTTATCATTCTTTATGCTGGAATAAGAAATATTTATAAAAAGATTAAAATCTATTGCAAGTTAATAAAGTACCTTATTGTTTTGAGTATACTACATATTGTGTGTAAAAACCTTTTGTAGGTAGTGGTAATGGTAGTGGTGTAAAGTTTTGTAGGATAATGTTATAATGTGCCTTCAATAATACTTTTATATATTGGTAGGTGTAATTATGTTTCTAGGCATTCTAGGCTGCTCCAATCTAGATTGGTTATAGTCTGAGCTTTAATTGATAATAATGTACCTACCCAACTTCGTACAAAACCGTTCATAGCAAACACACTTCATTTAAATGCTCACCGTCACAAACTTTAATTAATTAATTTATAGGTTTTGCGAAGCATGAATATGCAAAACTCGGTAAATTATAAAAGTAGTTAAATAAAGTAATTATTACATCCACGTATATACAGTAAACTAATCCACAATATAATATTTACCTGTCTTCTCCTGAAAATGAGGTAGCAACTTCTTTAGCCATTGACATAGAGTTTTGCAAATACCTGCTGCAAATCGAAATTCTTAGGAAATGAATTGTGACTGCTAATTTTGTTGCTTCACTGAACGCTTCCAGTGACCAAATCTTTTAAACCTTATTCTATTAGGTACTATTTTCACATTAAAGTTTCAAGTAAAAAATGTAGTTTTGGAAAACGGCACGAATATTGTGCTAACGATCGATTGAACATACAAGGCAGGCAGAGAAGGATAAGTCAGCTGTTGATTTGACATATTGCGCCCTAATCGTAGAAATAAATTTGGCTAGAAATGTAAAATCCAAAAATCTTTATGTTGCACCTCATAAACAGATAAATACAAATAAAGAAATACAATGATTAATCGTTCGAATTCTTTAAATATCTGTTATTGTTCACTTGTGTAGTTTTTATTTTTATTCGTCGATCATACAGATTGAATACCACGGCTGAAATTAATGTTCTATGGGTTACTTTTTCTGTGAAAGTTGTATTCTATTATTGATGAACTTTGAAATTAATATCAAGGTAACAAATCACATTCACTATTTCACTCGTTACATAGATGTTTTCGGAAATACGTCAATGAAAGAAATGTTTTTGTTTATTAAATTATATTTATGAGAGAAACAGAACAAACATTATATTCATGGAATATTATACAAAGTCACCACCCTCCTCCACCACACCACATTTCGCAAAAAAACCTTGATTTGAACGATGCATCGTTAATCGTTACACTATATCGAATTTAATCGAATAATATCGATAGTTTTATAATAATGAAATAATGAAATAATGAAATAATGAATTTATTCAGCACTTAGGTATTTACATACACTTGTACTTGTCAAAATCACAATAACAAAGAAATATAATTAATAGGTTATTATTCTTATTCTATGAATAGAACTACTTAGGTAACTATAACTAACAAATGCAACCTGTGAGTGCTGCTAATTGTAGGACATTACAGACAATTTACTCCGTCTGTCCGTGTGTAATTAATTCCTCTACTCATAATTAGTTAATATTTACATTAAAAAAATTTGAAAGCATACAATTAAGTGACACACACTTGGGGGCACCCTTATGGGGTTAGGACCACAACCCAGAGGTGCCACTGATATTAAAGTCAGATTTGTGGATATAAGAGGAAGTGATCGCTGGCACGGCCTACAGGCGCTGGATCACAGGGCAGGGGTAGGGGTACAACGCGGTCCTCGCCGGCGAGAATCCTACCCTAGCTAACCTGCAACCTTTCACTAGCTACCTAGGTGGACGACCCGGAGAAGAAAGGGAGAAAGAAACTCCGGGATTTTTTTTTTCGTCATCTTTTTTATCACAGTGTCCATTTTTTTTTTAAATATATGTTTTCTTTACAATATTTCATTTAAAGTATAATATGAAGCATGTGCGCTAATGCACGCTCTAGACGTTTTCATAGATATAGCTAAATAGTAATTAAAAATCCTCAAGCAAAAAGTAAGTAAGAGCCTCATAAACCTCTAGCACTTGAAAACGGAGGGCGCATCCACACACATTACCAAAGAACAAGCCATGTGAGAAAATTATCGTCTTAAGCGGTCACACACTAATGTTTTAACAACCATCTCAAATACAACCACCAGCAAGCCGACCAGCCACCGCAAGCAGCACCCGTTCACGAGTATGACGTGTGAGCACACAGCCATCGTCTCCCTCGCCATATTAGAGGGAAGGAGGCGACCCGACTCACATCGCCACCGCAAGCAATGACAAACAATGGGAGCATGACGAGCACACTGATAGCAACATTTGAGGAATCACGTTTAAAAGGAGAGGCAAAAGTTAGACTCAGCATAGCATGTTCCGAAGTACATCAGAGTATACAATAATAACATTGGCAATAAAATAATAAAAAATACAAAACATCCAATAATGTAAGTTTGAGTGTGTTACACCGCTAGCACCATGCAGTTTTATCATTAATATATTCATTTATTGTGTAATAACCTTTTTTCATTAAGGTAGTCTTTACATGAGTTTTAAATTTATTGAGTGGTAACTCTTGCACTAATTCCGGTAGTTTGTTATACATACGCAAACTAAGCCCTACAAACGAAGAATGGACTCTCTGCAGACGGTGGTAATCAGCACACAATTTGTGTTTATTTCTTGTATTTTTTGTGTGCATGTCGCTTCTCTTTTGATATTGATTTAAATTTTGTCTAATATGAATTAAATTTTCATAAATGTATTGAGAAGCAACCGTTAATATATTAATATTTTTAAACAAATCTCTTAGGGAAGTTCGGGCACTTAGTTGGTAAATAGATCGAATCGCCCGTTTCTGTAAAATAAATATACTTTGGATATCGGCAGATTTGCCCCAAAGTAGAATTCCATATGATAAAATGCTGTGGAAATAACTAAAATAGACCATACGTGCAGTTTCTACGTTGGTCAGTTGTCTAACTTTCCTAACAGCGTAAGCAGCAGAGGTCAACTTTTTGGCCAAGTTCGACACATGAGCATTCCATTTTAAATGTGTATCCAGCGTTATACCTAAGAACACTGTGGAGCTAACAGTTTCCAGCACTTCATTATTGATATATTGATAAAACATCGTATAACACTTTGTCTTGACTCCGTTTGTTTTTGTTTATTGTTACCTACTTTTGAATATTTTGATTGTGCGAGTACCTTAGTGGGTACCTAGTGAATGAAACAAGTGAAATAAAAAATATGAACGACTTCCAGAAAGAATTCGTAATGGGAATGTTTTTGGATACTGACAATGTATGTTCATTGAATAGACTAGTTGTGGCCGCAGCGAATATAGTAAATGAAAATAATGAAAATATGATCAGATTCATTAATGTCATGGAACAGGAGTTTAATCAGTCGCATGAAGACGCTGTTGAATCAAGTATCCATCATGAAACGGTCACCCTTCGTGTCAGAGGGTTTTATGAATTAACAGTGAGAAATTATAGCGATGAAGATTACATTAGCAATTTTATGATGAAGAAAAGCACTGTACAGGTGGGCATCATCATTTCATAAGTTTTTCGAAATTTTATTAGTTCACCGTTAGTGTTTGTTGTTTACATAATATATATTTTATACTTTCAGGCACTCATACTCTTTTTAAAGAACCACGTGAAGCCAGGAAACATTCCCCTTGATAAGAAAGTACACATCTTTCTGTGGTTGTTAGTTAGTGACTACTCATATAATGAAGTTAGTAAATTATTTGGTATTCACAAGTCATCAGTAAGTTACATATTTCAAGAGATTGCTACACTCCTTGTTGAGCACAAATATAACTTCATCAGTTGGCCATCAGCAGAGGAACAACATATGACCAGGATAAAGGTAAACAGCCGATTTAAATTCCCCAACTGTGTTGGATTCATAGATGCCTGTAGATTTAAAGTGGGTTCCAAAAAGAATAAAAATAAAAAACCAGATATTATTCTCTTGCAAGCAGTCTGTGATGAGTCTTTAATGTTCTTAGATGTTCATATTGGAGAAATAGGCAAAACTAAAAAAAGTAGGCTCTTCAAAGAAAGCACATTGTCACATGAATTGAATAATTATGTTGAATTTGAGAACCATATATTAGGAGATGCCGATTATAAATTAAAGAAGAATTTGATTACTCCATACACAAGTGATGAGGTGCTGACTAGTGAAGAAATGAAGTTTAATGAAATTCATTGGAAGACTCGTTGTTACATAGGCCATGCCTTTGAAATGATGAAGGAAAAGTTTAGGAAATTGAATAACATTGATATTATGAAGCCAGAGTCTGTTCATCTGCTAATATATTCAGCTTGTATACTACACAATTTTATACTGATGAAAGAGGGAAGTTCTATGGTGAAGCAGGAGATAGTCACATGTGATGATGGTGTAATAATAAACACAAGTATAGTACAAAATGCTAATGAAAAGAGACAGTTTTTATGTAATTATATTAATTATATTGATGCTGATGATGGCTGAATAGTTGCATTTTCTTTAATGAATTTCATGGCAGGCATGCTGTGAGTTTCTCCTTGAAAAAGGGCAATTTATTTAGCAGCAGTTGTAAAGAAGCTATGGGGTTGTAGTGCATCCGATCAGTTGCAGTCTCATATTTGGTTTGTATGGTTTATGACCGTTTTACATATAGAAATTTATGTAAAATTTTCTCTTGATGAAATTTACACTAATATATAGAGTTTGTTTGCTTGAATATGCTAATCATAGGATCTCCTGGACCAATTTGAAAAATTCTTTAAGTGTTATATAGCCCATTTATTGAGATAGGTTAGCCTTCCCCAATAAATTGCTATATTTCATTATGAAGTTCCTACGGGAACGAGGTATACGCGGGCGAAACCGTGTGAGGGAAATTATTACAACATTGTTCTCAGATGCAAATAATTTTAAGAATATTAATTTAATGACTGATACCTTCCTTTATTCCCGTTGTCACCGTACACCATGTCCCCGTCTTACGGGGACAGCAGTACTTTAATTACATATTTAAAAATATTTCCCGTTGTCCCCGTATACTGTCAAGTAGGTAGATCAACTTACTAGTTGATAAACTAATGAGATTTCGGATGGTAAAAAAAAAACCTAAACCTAAACCAATGTAGGTAGTTGAACCAAAGTTGTAAATTTAACGTTTACTTCCCGTTGTCCCAGTTGGCAGAATGTACGTTATGGGGACAACGGGAAATAAATTTAATCACGTCCTACTGGCCCCGTGACGGGGATATGCCAAACGGGGACAACGGGAATATACTGATACCTTTAGGGATTTTTTTTGTTTTTTCCTTTTTCGGACGGACATATGTAGTTAGCCCCGAGGCTTTAGCCCCGGTTAGTACCGTGTAATCGCCGAATAGTTCATAAGCTCGATTAACATATAGGCTACAAAAAGTCACGCTCCGACCCACTGGAGCAGAGTAACGCGGGTAAAACCGCGGGGCGCAGCTAGTCTATATATAAAGCTATGACACTACCTAATGCAGTCAAACCGTAGGGAGGTTATCTATGGCTATGGCTTTGATAGATAATTTAGTAATTAATTGTTCCCCTGTTGACCAGATTACCACGCAGAGAAACTACACTCCACAGTCCACATAAATTGGTATAATGTATTAGAAGATGACTCAGGTAAGCATTATTTAGAATGTTTAAATATTTGACTTCAATACAAATTATTAGATATTCTCTTTTTTATGTATTTATTCTCGAAAACATTAACATGAATTCGAAGGTCTAGAAACGCGATAATTGTTAATCGATTTATTCATAGGCCATAGGTAGTAACAATTCCACGTTGTTCACACATAGCAGTTCAAAAGACTGATCAATAAATTGTTTTGATTGTGGTCCTAATTATATCGATACCTTTGGGTAGAAAGGTCGTATAAACCAAAACCCGACTTTTCAGGAGAGCAGAAAAACCATTTTTTTTTACATCAAAATTCATAACTTTTTTGTTTTTGAAGTTATAAAAAAATGATCAATGAGAAAGGTTCTTACAATTTACAAATGAAAAAGATTAAATCAGCAAAACCTATCTTTCTTCTTTCGTTTTAAAGTTAGCTTGGATTTACGTCTATGAAAAAATCAATTCTTGGTTAATACACCCCATGAAAATGTACTTTAAAAAAACTGTGTAGGACGTATATCCATTTTTGGTAAGCTTATGGTTATATTTACTGTGGTAAAAACCCATATATGTAGTTTTTTTGTATTAAAAACCATTTATAATCGTAGATCAAATGAATTCTGACTAATAAACAATCCTGTTACTCTCAGAATTAGTAGGAACTCAATTATTATTATTCTAATACCCTATAATGGTTGATTTAAATAAAATAAAACTACCTGAAATACGAAATCAACATTTATTAAGTATTATAATACCTTCTAATCAACATTTACTATTATTTCAATAATGGTAAAACATACCTAAAAGGTATAACAATTTTAAATTGAAAAAATAATGAGAACTTAAACTGAAAAGTGAAATAAAAAAATCTACTTAGTCATGAAAAAAACAAAAAATATTCAAACTTCTTCTAAATTAAAGTCGTAATTTTATAAATGATTAAAATACCTGATTGTATTTAAATCATTTTTAAAATTACGACTTGATCGTTTTTTTAAATTAGTGTACATATTTAAATGTACTTAATTTAATAAATTATTGAATTAAGCCTTTGTACTAAGGCTTACTTTCTAAGTAATCTATTGAATTGCAACTAAATAAAAAAATAAAAAAACGGTCAAGCACTAAAAAGTAACTTATTTATGATATAAATTTGTATTCATAATTAGTTTAAAATTATAAATAATTTTTAAAACGTATTATGAATTGAGAAACACAATAAAAAATAAATTTAGGTCACAAAGAATATCTATATTGTCTATATTTTATATTTCTGGAAGAAATTTAAAATGAGAATCGTACCAATTCCGCTTACTGTATTGAGCGGCTTGGGAGAAAAAACAATAAAAGTAACAGTAACTTAATACTATTTTTGATTGATTAGCTGCACCCTAAGGTTTTTCTTACTAAGATTCGTGGCCTGATAGAAACGTTCGAACGAAATAATGGTACACAGTTATCAATCATCAGCCCGTATGACGTCTACTGTGGAGGCCTCCCCCTAAGGGAGTGTTCTCATTTTGCAGGCACCGGGATGTGTCCGTTTTCTGGTACAGCTAGTTAGTGCGCTTTTCGTGGTACGAAAGGTTATCTCTTAACCCAAAAAGAGATCATTAATTTTTAAATTTCGTTTGGAGTGGGAATCGACCCATGATTTCCAAAAGTGAAAGGGACAACCCTATACCACAAGGCCACGAAGGCTGACGCAAGTATGTGTGTTGTTTGTCGTGAGTGAAAGTACGTACCTACAAGATACGTAGGCACTTATATATTTATTATACATAAAATTTAATAGCAGAGGAGAAATAAAACACAAAATATTTAATAGGTACTTATATTCTTCTCTATTACTGAAATTCAATATAATTGCCAGCATTATTTATTATATAAAAAATATAAATAAAACACATTTTTAAGTGAGTTGAGTTTAAATTACATGTTGTATGCACATGAAATATAACAACATTATTGATATACATGATTTGAAATGTATGAATAATATTTTATTTAATACACACTTAAAATATTTTCAAAATAAACATTGTGTGATACTTGCATTACTCACATATGTTGGTAGGTAGTTTATTCACTTAAATTTCTTATTCATATTCTACATCTTATATAATTGTTTGTATGTACAGAAATAGATACTTAGTTAATTTAGATTTGCTTACATTAAGAAACTTTGATGGTTTTACGGTGGGAATACTAGCACATTTTAGATGTCTGGTGGATATTCCAGCCTCGAATACATTTTTTTTCCGAATTAAATACAGTTTAGTTTCGAATTTATATAGTTCAGTTAATAATGATTGAGACTGTTGCAGCACATGATTATACATTTAAAAGAGGAATTCAAACATAGGAGCCGTCCTATTGCCATCGCTTGCGTGATGATGCGTCCGTTCGACGAAAATGGCGCCCATCTACGGCGGGCTCGTTAGTCACCCATCCCTGTCAAAGGAGGTAATAAAGCGAATCTTTTGAATAAAACACCGATACAGTAGATATCAGTATGATTGAACGCACGGTCGCAAATTCATTTTCGTCGGAGGGACGCATCATCGCGCGAGCGATGTTGCGACGACGCCTTAGGCTGTTTAAATTACAGTTTACAAATAAATAATTAATATTCTTTGTCCCGTTTGAATCCTATATAACATTAGGCACTAAATTGGCAACCTACAAGGCACTATGCACTGCACAGCTATATAATTCTTATAATATTTATTATATTATGATTTATATTGTAACAAAATTTAAAACTCTATTAATTTACTACAGTTTGTAAATCGTAGTACTATACCATATTTAGCAATGTCTTTGATTTACATTGGAGAAGATTAATAACATTTAAATGACCGTTTGATATATGTACTCATTACAATAACATGGACTTTGATTATGTATGTATGTTGACTAAAATCGCTTTGCTTGGCTATTAAAATAAGCAATATTTATAACAGACATTTATGTCCGTATCATAAAACGATAAAAAGTCATACGAAACAGTTTGGAAGATAATTTTTATAGCGATTTGAGTATTAGTTTTGCATTTAAGTATATAAATTTTCAGCAAAATAAATGTGCCTAACGAAATTAAAATACAGTGATATTATAATCAGTCAACTCGTTATTTAAAAATATTTACTATACATATCTAATATTTTGTTTGATGATTAATTTCACTAAGTTCATGACTTGACCATGTCAAATCGTGGGTGTCATTGAGCCCCTTGGCTGTAAATAGATTAATAATACAGCGCTATATACACATTTAATTATATTTACAATAGCTGCACCTTGATATTATTCCTACGTACCTATTTAGGATTATGGAATGTGACAAAACTGTACCTAACTATTACTAAAGCCGAATATTTACAATAGGTGTATCAAAGAGTCATATCAGTCTGATTGTTGTTTTCTTTGTATTAGGTGGTACTCGTAACAACACTATACCTACCCACGTAACAACAGCTACTGACCAAACAATAGCTTTATCGTTATACAATTTAATGTAATTTAAATAAAGTTAATAACGCACTACTCTATAACGTTAATAGTCCCGTCAGGTAAGTATATCACTTTTAAATGCATTATTTAACAGTATTTTAGTTAACAACAATAACTCTTAAGTTTCAATCAGCAGACTGTTTGTAGACACAAGAGAGAACATTATTTACACGAATCATCATATAATGAACAATCACATTAAACATACACTGTCTTTAGACCGAGTTACTCGGAAGACTTGGCACTCGCGACACGATACACTTTTGTCTCACATCACTTTTCAATGGACCCGTAAAATGTTTGTTTGGGTAATTTTCAAATATAAGTCTTTTTAACTTTTTGCAACGTGCCACACTTTAGGTCCTTGTCTAGGGATTCGGTGGAGTTTCGGAGGTCTAGTGTGCGTTCTTTGCCGAGTTCCAAGTGTAGGTTATCTTGTTTGGGACATACATTTGCCACCATGTTCACATTTTTTGATCGAGGCATATTATACCCTGTATTGCCATTCAGCGGCGTCTCTAGCGGGCTCAATCTGAAAAAAACATTAAAATATTTTGTTAAATAATAATAGAGAGTTCTATAACATTGACACCACGTGTATATAAACTATATCACACATGACAGTTCGCTAATGTGTTTATAATATTAACATGTTTCCCTATTTAATATGTCGGTAACATATATTATCGTGTAGAAGTGCAAAATGTTTGTGACTAAGCATAACAAATCTTTACAATTGTAGATAACATAATTCAATTTGGCAACACGTGCTTAAATGTGTATAAAATTTCAGCGAGCGTTTAAATTAGATCTATAACTCACTTCTGGAAATCATAAAAACTCGCCTGTAAAGGAAAACTTGTCATAAATCGTTTAAAATAATTTGGAATACGTAATTTTGCGTAGAGTATTATTTTGAATAGATTTGTGTATATTCTAAATAAGAGACAATTGTTAATAGTATGTAATATGTACCTGTTCAAATGATTGTGTTGTTCATTGAAGGGTGAGGTATCAGTAAAAAATGGGTGTCGAAATCGCCGCGAGAACAGATATCCGATGACAAATCCGACCATAAGGGTGACGAGGCAGGATGCCACCACGGCAGTGAGTAGTGCTTGTGCGCTATAGATGTTACCATCAGCAGCTTCCACCGTCAGCAAATCTGTTAAATTTAAAAAATATTATTGTATAAGTTTTATCGATAGTGTTGTAGGACCATGGAACCATTTTCATTCGTTTTCACAATATAGGATTCCATCATTCAAGTATTTATTTAGTCTCTCGAAAGGCAAATCTTCGCTATATACATATTCTGAAAGCAATTCCGAAAATCTATACTCTTTCTTATGTAAAGATAACGTTTTAGAATATGTAAATAAAAACGTTTTTATATTATATATTTACCTGTCTCATGTTTGTTGTTATTCGTATTTTTATCTTCAGATATTACGTTCGTTTCAACAACTTCTATTAGAATTTCGTTTTGAATATCTTCGGGTTTTTGTCGTATCTCTGTTTCCGATTGCGTAGGCTTTTTCGTGCCTGGGTTTCGGTTATTCGGCAAGAGGGCGGGCAACTTATTACATATATCAGTCTTTCCATATTCTACATTTTGTAAAAATCTCTCAGGATTAGGAAATTGTCTATTTCCTACCCAAGAACATACTTGTTGCTTTGAATCCCATGCGCAGTGAGGATCTTGTAATGCTACACATTCCCTGGAATGAAATAAAATGTTGTTAATACTTTCTTATTAAAGTTGGAAGTATAGTTAAGTCCGTAAATGGGTCATAATGATTAACAAATAGAAAGTTGAAAGTTAGACATACCTGCATGACTGTACATTTCCGCAGTGTGATAAACTGATTGCTTTGATAATATCTCCAGATGCAACAATTAGCTTTTCAGTAGTAAGTGCTACATGCATTTGTTTTATAGGTACACCTTGAGGCAAAACTTGCACTTCAGAAATGACAGCCGTTCTTACAGGGTTTCTGCTATACTCATCCATACTGGCGTCAAAATCACCTTCATTAGCTGCGACGTTTACAGCTTTGATAACTCTTCCATCATCCGTACCAACGTACATAACATCATATTTATTTCCATTCATTGCTTGAACTTGCGGATGGACAGCTATAGCTGAAAATCTATATTGTAAACTAACTCTGATGAGAACTGGCCGAGCTAAGAAAGACGGTACAGCTTTTTCCATTAGTGGATGTGTCTTAACAAAATTAACTGATGCATCAGATAGAGTTCGGCTGTCTTCTACACAGGCCCCAGGTCTATCTTGTGGTACTTTTTCTTTTTCTAATGGCAACCAGTTGGAATTCAAACTTTCTTGACTTTTGAATGATCCTTCAAAGGCATCAATAATGTCCCTCATGGCAAAAGCGCATATAGCTGAACCACCAATGGCATTTTGAGGTGTAGTGAATACAGCGTATATAATATCATTTTTACTGCTACTCTTGCCGTAAATTCCATTTATCAGTTCAGTATTTGCCTCTGTAATAGAAAAATAATTAAATACATGTTAACAATTGTACACAAGCACATATATGTTACTTGAATACAGTCCATTTATAAATTGAATGTAAATAAACTTACGTATTTCGTCGAAATAGAAAGGATAATCTCCTGGCATAGAACAGTTTAGACGTGTTTTCAAAAATGATGTCCACCGATCGCTAAATGTGTGTGGACCTCCTTTATCGTTTAAACAGACTCTTGCTACTCTTGAATAAACAGCCTGTGGAGCAAAGGGTTAATACTTATTATTATGTTATTACTTATTAATAAAAAATAGGCGAACCAGAGATACTTTTATTAAATGTTTAAAAATATATTAAATATATATTTTAAAATAATTTACGGACCTTTCCGCAGTTCATGAATTCCACAGCTGTTTCACGATAAAAGAAGTAGACATGACTTGTAGAAGCTATCGCTCCGACAAACGAAGGGTCATTGAGTAGACGGAGATCAGACCTTTCTGTTCGTACAGGCTCACGATAGATCAATGGATCAGTTCCAGAAAAATCAGCTGCAGTGGCTGTATATAGTTGACCATCTGAAATTGTAAAAAACCATTTTAGTGAATCCGGATTTGGATGTCCATTTTTGTATTCCATACTTCACAATCATTCATAAAATTAAATATTGTTTCTATTTATAGTACCTCATATTTATGTTAATAAGGATCTATTTAAAAATTCACAAGTGACTTCATACACCTGACTTGAATGTAACTTACCAACAAATATAGACGTCGAATTGTGTTGTGGGTCATAAGGACAGCGGCCGGAGCCATCTAATTCTTCTAGATGGTGATTAGGCGGGTGCCGCGCGTACCGTCGACATAACGGTTTGAATGCATTGGTGCCGCACACTAATAGTCGGCCGTGCGATCGCGCAGCTACGCGTGGGTAATTTTGGCATTCATCTGCTGACTTGCCTTTTAATTGACACAGTTCTCTGTGAGCGTCTGTTGATTGCCATTCTAAGCGCTGTGGACAACAATTTGTAAAGTTAATAAATTATAATATAATTGTGTGTATACGAGGACGAATTATAACGGCTATTGTACGGGTAATTGAGAGAAGCGTGAGTCAATCGGATACAAAATTGGTTGTATTGAATGATTGATTGATTATAGATAGAAAGTACTTATGTAGAAGAAATGGGGTCGGGATGAATAGAATTGATACGAATGTCGAAGACGTATCATTTGTTATTTGTTTTTGCTCGGTGCGCGGGTATCCGACGCGGCGACGCAAGGGATCACAACAAAAACGCTTCTATTTTTACACCTAATCTTTTTTATCTAATAGGCAGTATGTAAGCATTAGCTTTCAATCTAATAAAAGAAATTGCGATGTATAATTAATAATATTTTAATGTAATACCTAATTATTATTTCTAATAGTGCTAATTATATATCTAACTAGGCTTAAACAATCATTGTTCCTTATCTGCTATCGCTATGTGCATATTTGCGATATGATATCGTGTGCCTTACCATATGTATGTATTTTTAAATATACTTATATAAAGCTAAGTTTAAATGCACCAGTTGAAGAAATTTAACCGTATAAAACATGATTAGTATTCGGTTGAGCGACGAGGCTAGTGAACGTTACTCTCTATGAATGGGTAATTTAACGCATTACTAGCTACCTATAATATATTATGCGCAGTAGAGTTTTAAAACCATTAAGTTTATAAAAACAATACAAATGTAGTTATGGAATTTAAATAGAAGTCTTACTAAAATATATTAGAATAATTTATCTGGTCGTTTGTATATCGTAGAAAGGTAACTTATAGTCACAAGTTAAACTTATAGACTTGTATAAGTCTATACAGATACCCCTACATATACCAAAACATGTTTCCTCAACATCAGTCTCTAATTCGTGAGCTTAGGTAGATCTTTTCATTATGTATACAGTATTGCAGGCAACCTATTTTCCTCATTTGGCTTTTACGAGTTGCTCGCTATGACAAGCCACCCATAAAGTCTCCATGTTACTTGCACTGCTAAATCTAGATCAGCATAGGAAACTACTTAAATTGTATCACGATTATAACTTCCGCATACATCAAATAATATGTATATGTACCTACCACATCGGTAAGTACGAATAACTGCATTAAATCAATTCTCAAGTAGTATTTATTAAGCCATAAGTAGCTACTAGCTACTTAAGGTGCTTATGTCGGACGTCTATATTAGCTGCAGTAGACATTTTATTTTATCTTGCAAAGGGCATTGATCTGATATGATTAGTCGGTATAAAGCGGAGTATAGTTAGATACGAACACAAGGACTGTTTTCATGAGTGAAGCTTCAGTAAGTTTTGGCGTGGAGCCAAACAATCTCTCGCCCTACGTCCGTTCGTCCATGTTCGTCCGTATTTTTATTTCGCTGTGTGTTGCTGTCAATCGGATTCTTGCAGTTTATATATTTTGAGTTACAATAGATATCAAATTAAATATTTCTATTGTGTTCTCTCCAATACAATGTGAATTTTAATGGCTAATAGATGGATGGATGATTTACCATCAGTAGGTATTATTATCAAAACGTAAGAATATAAATTTATAATAAACACGTGTTTTTGCAAAAACGGCCTCCTACATTAGCTTTGATAAATGTTCATGGCAAAATGATGCCATGAACATTTATCTGATTACAATAAAAGATGCATACTACTAACACAGGTTCGAAGTGATAGTACGTAATATTTAATGCTAGTATGTAAACAGATAGATCGATTTTACTATCAAAAAAATTGCCGAGTATTCGCTATAATTAAAATATCACGGGGAATATAATTTTAAAATCCTATATGCGATTAATATGTAGAAAAATACCTACATAACACTGAAATCTCATCTAATATCGTGGATTTCCCATTTATAATATGAATGCACAATGCTTCATTCAATACATTCGAAAAACCTATAAATGACTATTTAATGGTAAATTGCTTAAAGATTAATTTTAGGTAAAACTCTTTTCCTGTTTATAGTTAAGTAGGTTTTTAATAGGGTTTTGTTGACAATGAAATCATTAACCTACTCACATAACTTGCTTGTGCATTATGCTAAAGAACATGGTTTACGTAACACTGTGATTCACTTTAACGTTTGACTTGTTATTTACTTTTTAAAAGGTTAACCCAAGATTCTACACATTATGGTAAGTAAAATCTTATACGATTTAGAAAATAAACAGCGTGCCGAGGGAAATGGCTCGTAACTAACAATAAACAGAGTGCAGCAGAATACATAGCACAGTTGTTTGCGTAAGATTAGATACATAAACCTGTACGAGGAAAGTTTGTTCGAAAAAGGCTAAAGCAATACCTATTACGTTTTTCGTTTTTGCTTCGTTCATAGTTTACGACAACGGATTTATTAAGCTATTATAGTAACCAGATATCTAACACTGTTATCAGGTTACCGTTTTGGAGATATCGGTTATCTAGGAGAGTCCCACTTTACAATCAAATTCTAGATTAAGCCCTCGTTAAACGGTTTATATTGCAGATAGTGTCACGTTCTATTCTATGGTTAAATTCATTTTATTGTGAACTAAACAAATTAAAATATGAAAGACTTATGAAATGAGCGCTTAATTGGCATGATGAATGTTCCGTGGTTTTCTATGCATCTAATTCATATAATACAAATAAGATATAAGTTCAAACAAACCTACGTTCAGATTTTTTAGGAAAAATGTATGTCAGAGGTGAAATAGACTTAGGAAGGAAAGAGGTATAAACATAAATTATGTAACAAATGGAATGGAAATTCATTGTTACCGCCTGCCCTTTGGGAAACAGGATCGAGTTTATGTATTTAATTAGGTTAATCAATTTCAGTGTGAATATTGGGATCCATTAGCATTGTAGGATTGCTATGAAAAATACCTACGTAATTTTTCGTAGGTCTATACTTCTATGGTCGCCCGTATACGCCGTTTGGGCCTGCAGGTGGCGCTCGGTAAAACCGAGGCCCTTTGTTTTCATGGGCCTCGGCGAGCGCCACCTGTAGGCGCCCACCTCATAGTGGGTGGCGAATCCATGGCTGTCGGGGACAGTATGCGATATCTAGGCATAGTCCTCGACAGCAGATGGAGCTTCGGGGCCCACTTCCAGCGGCTGGCCCCAAAGCTGGTTGCGGCGGCGGGTGCTCTTGGCCGGCTTTTGCCGAATCTCGGCAGACCCGGGAGCACCTGCCGCAAGCTGTACGCCGGTGTGATCCGCTCCATGGCACTCTACGGCGCCCCCATTTGGGTCGACGCCCTGAAGAGGCGAAACATAGCCCTGCTGCGACGTCCGCAGCGGGTGATGGCCATCAGGGCGTCCCGCGCCTACCGCACGGTCGCGTTTGACGCGGCCTGCCTCCTTGCGGGGTCCCCTCCGTGGGACCTGGAGGCGGAGGTTTTGGCCGCCGCGTACCGGCGGAGGTGTGAGGGGGCGCGTTCTGGCCGCGACCCCTTCCCGGAGGGTGTTGCACGGTGGCAGACTGAGATCCGTCGCCAAACCCTCCGGAAATGGCAGGAGCGGCTAGAGGCCGCGCCGCGGAGCGGATTGCGTACGGTGGAGGCGATTCGGCCCCATGTAAAAAAGTGGGCCGGTCGCCGTCACGGCGACGTCACCTACCACGTTGCACAGGTAGTAACAGGCCATGGCTGCTTCGGCCACTACCTGTGCAACGTGGCGCAGAGAGAGCCGGACACTCGCTGTCACCACTGTGACTATGCCGACGATACGGCGCAGCACACGGTGGTGGAGTGTCCGGCGTGGGCCAACGAGCGGGAGGAGCTCGTTGGCCGAATCGTTGGATCGAAGGAGTGTCCGGGAGGTTTTAGTGGCGTAGGGTCCTCTCCTCGTGGTATGAGTTAAGCATACCACGCTATGGAGAGGGCGAGTCCCACATATCCCGCCGCCAGCGCGCGAATACGCTGCAGAGGCGGTGGGAATGCGTCAATGCATTTCCCCCCGGACAACAAAAAAAAAAAAAAAAGGTCTATACTTCTATTACATCCTAAGTAGATATTAAAATTAACCTATATTTGTAATGGAATAAGAAGATCAATTCAATTGATTTACCTGTTCTGTATTCTCTGACAAGTCGTAGAGGCTGAGGTTGTACACGGTGTTTCTGTAAATAATGCAAAGTCTAGTTACTTTTTAATTGAGACAGTTACAACTACGTAAAATATTTGATCTAGATCATAAAACAAATATAAAAGGCACCTGCTTTATTGGTCATATTATATATTACGACCGAAGTTCGAGATAAATGCTTTAAGTTATTGAGACAGGTGGGCACACAATAATGGAGTATTTGATACAAGTCGTTTGTAATTACTGGATAGATTCGATCTGTTATATATTTTGTTGTTTTTTTTATTTGTTATTAAAAAAAAACATCACAACAATAAACATAACTGGTATGACGTTAACTTACCTGCCCCCAACTATGATGGAGAAATCGTCTTTGTCTAAAATACGGAAGTGGTCCGGGGCTGTCGCGTTGCCAACGAATTGTTCTGAAGTTTCATCTCCTGAAACAATTGAACATTTTACTTACCATTACAGTTATATCTGTTGGTGAAATAGTTATTGGCTATATTGAGACTTTTAAAGGGATTGAGCCGTTCCTTAAAACAAATAATATACAGTAACTATATTAGAATCCAATGTAATAAGCGCTACATATATTTTATACTTATTTATAAGCTAAGCTTAACAAAATGCATGTAACTAATAAATATAATGACGTTCTTGGTGGATATATACAAAATAATAGGCATATAAACTGGTATTAAGGTGACATTTCAGTTGCGTGGGATGCTACCATGGCATAACAAAACTACAATAAACTATGTTATATCGAAAATAATCTAATCTGCCGAGAAATGAGAACCTTTACACGCTTCTATTGTAAATTATATCGTGAATTTTTTTTTGCTTCTTTGTGCATAGAGCTTCCCATTGTACAGCGATTAACAACAATGCATTTGTGATTTCATAACAAATGCTGTGGAAATTCTCACATGTCACTGTATTGACAGGAGATTATTGCACCTGCGTTTTATGAAAGTAATTTAATATACAGGATATGAATATAGTGATTTGTTTGGAAGCCCAGTACCTACCTTAATATGTTTATTTTATGGGAACATCCAATACATATTTTTCATATACTTAGGATGGTATTTTTGCTCAGGAAATCAGAAGTCTAAATTTATTGACAGTAGATATTTTATTTTTATTTTTATGGAACGTATTATGTACGGGAAGAGTGTGGATTGTTGTCTCATGTTGTTTTTATTGTAAGACAATTGTAGTTGTTAAACATTTCTTACCGTATTTGATATGTATGCGTGCGTTGGCATCCGGCATCCAGGCTTGAGCCGTGGACGCAAGGAGTACAAGGACCGCGCGAGCGACGGCCATTTTGGATTAATGTCTCCTCTTTATGCACGCCATCTTTTTACACTTCTTGGTACCTGTAACAATAAGACAAGAAGTATTATTATTTACTGTTACACATACATCATAACTTCGAATTGGGTTCAATTTGGAAATAATTTTCTAATGTGTGCTTAAGTTGTTAAGTTCTTTATCTGAGCATTACTTCGGCACATTAATAAGTCTATAAAGTTTCAACCGAGTGAGAAAAATGTTAAAGGTTAATTAAAATTTATCAAAATGAACGTTATTTTTTCTTTAAATAATTAAATACAAGATACCTACTATATGAATTCATTAGTAATTACCTATATACTAGGTAAAACAAAATCTCACGGCAGTTACACACATTTCAAAATATGACCATCAACTTTTAACTGAGCACATTGTCCACTCATCGTTTTCGTTGTCGCTGAGAAATATAAAGATTGGTACAATTTACGAGTAAATTATTAAGATAATGAGATCGTATTAAGTCGTTGAACGCTCGCATATCTAGCGGGTGGCAGGTCTGGTTTACAGTCACACGGGACGCTCACGCAAGATGCATCCGTACACGCACTCATTGCTCAGGATTCGCATACTATTTTTTCTCATTTTTTAAACTAGTTATTTTTATCGATCGTGAGAAACAAAACCCGATCATCCTGCATTCGTCGGGATCCCAGGCTCCCAGTATCATTTACTTCATATGATATCTTATTTTTAATCCGTTTTTTTATGTGAGAGACAGACATAAAAATACGTACCTATCATATTTGCAATACCGTTGACAAAATTGCTTGTAATAAACCCAATATGTTCATTTTATACAGGTAAACTCAACGTTGTCAAAGAGGTTGTGAATACACAACAATGTGTTAAAATAAATAAGTTTGCAGGTTTTACTGATCCTTAGCAAATAATATACGTTTAAACGTACCTAACATCATTATTGATAAAAGCATATTGATCTATTTACAACATTCGAGTCTTAAATATACCATACCCGTGTGTTTCCTCAAAGTAATTTATACACATTAAATAAATATTCAGGAATTTAAAATACTGAAGTGAATAAGAATGTACACAAATGATATAATGTAACATATAAAGAGGATCAAAATGTGTGCATGTGTGTTGTTTGAATTCAATATAATTTATTTATTTAATGGACTCTTATAAATTTCTAACCACATCTGCCTATGTTTTTGCTTAAGAGAATAATTACTATTATGCAATAATAACTGCACTGTCAGTTTTAATTTAGCGTTACACAAGTCCATATTGGGAAGGGTTGAAATGATTTGAATATGTTGGGTGGGTCGGCACACGCTTGCACAGATGTTCACGAATGCATCCAGTGCAGGGAGCATGTAGGGTATTTGATATTTCATGAGTATGTTATTCGATACTACCTACCGTTTTCGGATTAACGGTTCATTGATGTAAGCATATTATTTTAACTAGCTGAGTAGCTCTATCTGCTTTATATCGTAATTTGTACGCTCAAAATACGACGATTTATGTATGGATTACTAATAACTAAATAATTAAATTGGCTGTTTAGTATAAGATCTAGCTTGTTCACTATCGATTTTAGACTGAGGACAACTTGATTATTATCTATATTATTGGTAGTTACCACAAGGTTCAAAACTAATAAACATTGTTCAATAAACTGCGCGTCAAACATACAATATGTTACTTTCGCAATATTATAGGTGTCTTGTTAATTGTTATTATGTTTTTCTTTTTTCTCAAGTTTTTTCCTACTGTTCAGTTCCGTGTAGTGATGTAAGAGATGTTGTTTCATAAATCGATTTAGCTTTGAAATTAGCTATACATAGCTGATATTTAGCCAGCTTATTAGCTAGGATTAGAATTGCATAAGTTATAATGTAATATTGGATGGGAGTACGCAACGAACAAGTTCACTAAGAAGTAAAAAATAAATACATTGCAATAAAGCAGGCAAGAAAAATAAAACTTGTTTCAATAAATTAAAATGCAAGTGTTCTTCCCCTCTGTATAACAAAAACAGATCGTGTCATGTCATCTGTGATACTTTAGAAGCGCATATGACTATACCTACTATCCACATGGTTTCGCCATGCTGCATTGTTCAAAACTCCATGTAACTACATTAAAGATAGCTCAGAGCCATCTGTTTACATCGAAATATCAAAGAAATAAATAATGACATAGCGCGATCTAACGTCGAATGCGAAATAAGAAAGATATAAAAATGTAAAAGAGGTACCACGTACTCGAATGAATATCATATGAAACGAGTTAGCATTTATACCACCAACCATCAGACAGGTAGCTAAGTGTCGCGGTCAATCCCCATGTGTATTTCTCGTTAGCGTCCATTTTATGAAACAACATCTCCAATTCTGTATGTATTCATGTGAACATTTTTATGTCAGTTTAAATCTCTGTGGACCATCGCACCATCGCAAAATAATATCACACCATTTTTGTAGATCGTTTTTTGAGGAACAACTTTAATAATATAAATTAAAATTATTATTTCTTTGAATTATGAAAAATTGCACTCATGCTGATAGATGGGATTCACCAATTAGATAACCCTCAAATTTATTAAAAAGCAATTCCTGTTTAAATTTTGTCGCAGCCATATAAAATGGTTTGCATGTGCAAATTTGTGTTAAACCCCTCATGAAAAGAATCTACTAACTTTACATTTCAACAGAGCCATGCATTTGAGATTCTTCTCTAAGTTATCGGCCATACAATGCAGATTACAGTCTCCACATACAGTAAACAAGATAAGGCTAAACTAGAGCCGGTTGACATTTGAGTTCTGATATGTTGCTGTTACGTGTCGAAGCCCTCGATCCCTCGCGGATCAGGAAGCTGCGGTTCTTTTCTTACTGTTGCGATAAATAATCCTCTGAAGTTGAGCAGGGGTTTAATGTTTGGGGTACAGGGAGAGGCTATAAAAGACAGTTTAGCCATTTTTCCATATCGGTATACAATTCTTCGCTCCTTCTGGCAAAGTCACGGCAGAATTATTCGTTTTTAAACGTGAGATAGCAGTTTAGCAACTAAATGTATACGGTAGAGTATTGGAATAATTACATGCAAATTGCAGATGTGCGAATTTAACGATATATATAAAGAAGTGATGAAATGGGAAATTTATGTAAAAAAACGTATAATTAATTGTTATTTTAAAATTAAATATTATTTTCATATACACCGTGATTTGTAGTCGTTGCTAATACTAAGTGAAATAATTTATTTTTGGTAGTAGAATCGATCAGTAGCACTAAAAATGTAAATTAAAATTACTTAAAACTTGACTTAGCGGCGCCCGTCCGTAAAACCTCGATTATTTTTTATTTCAAGGCACTAGTGCTCATTATGCTACAAACTCTTATCATTGCGAGAGAGACTCTTTTATTAAAATAAATGTTCATTGTAACATTTTAATGTTACGTTTCGATAGTAATACTGATGGCAAAACGTCCTTCCAATTATTTTTTACGTTTTTTATCCGCCCGTTTACGTACTTAGCTGAAACATGGGCCTGAAACCAGTGTCTTTGAAGAATATTGACATAATCACCATGCTTGGCAGGCGGTGATCGCAGTCAGATGGAGAGTATCCTTGAACGTATAGAAACTGCCCATCCATCATGTCCCTTAGTCGTATTTTAACACCATGGGAAGATATGGAGAGGTCTACTATTACCCGGAAACCTACGACACGACTAAGGAATCACGGTGTGTACTAATACATAAAATAAAACACACAGGTGTTGAATATAAAAGCAATTTAAACGACATAACTTAACTAGAATTGTCTTTAACAATCAAGCAGCGTAATAACCATTAAGTTTTCTAAGGAAATAAATTTAATTTACTGTTATTAGACAAATGGGTGTCTGCTATCACAAGCAAAATGACGACGTTTCAGTAAACTAGATTTAAAGTACCGTTTTTACCGTTGCTTGCTCAGTTAGTAGATAACAAAGTCTTCAGTAATTGCTTGTTTTATCGATATAATATAATAAGTATATTAAATATATTGTTTCTTAGAACGTTTTTCTTTTTTGTTTGTCAACTGACTTAACTTTTTTTTTCGCTTGGTCGAATCTTATTTCTTTAAACAAAAGATTCGGATTTAATTGTTTCATAAATTGCGTTCGAAATTGGGACTCTAGACCGACATAAAAGTAAGTAGGTATAAGAACTTGGTTTCCTACAGACTACAGATCGATAGTAGATTTAAGAATATTGGCTATGAATATCTTTATAAATATAAATCTACACATTATTTTAGGTTTTCAGGAGTACATTTCAATAAACATGTTTTTTTAAAGCTTATTAAGCTAACTTGAACACATTCATTTATTAAAAATACACGGATTCTTGTATTCTCATTTTAGTTAAATATAAGCACATTTTTCAGAAATTAGCTATTTTCTCACAATAAAAAGTAAGTAGTGTTTATCTAAGTTTAACTTAGTGATTCATTGGTCAATTTGACGTAGAAGATGGACAAAGAAATAAAAGCAATCGATGAAGTTTCATTTAAATTTGTTCGTACTAATTTGATATCATGTCCCACGGTTAATATTTAACTGCCAACTTACACATTGAGTGGATACTAAATTACATTATATATATATAAATAGTAATAAATTAAAAAGTTATGTTTATAATTATGAAGTAAGTAGTGTTTCAATGTTTTTTTCTTATTAAATAATGTACTTTACTTATATTTAAGTGCATAATTAAGTTATATCCAAGCGGTTGTTATACCAATTTCTATCTGTATAAGTAGGATAAATGATTTTATTGATTAGGTAGGGACTTATATATTGTTACGAGGTGTCTACCTTGTAACAATACATAAGTAATCTGTACACAGTCTCTGGGGTCCATTGAATAATACAATAATTAATTACTAATTACGGGTTGACAACCTTCTGCTTTATTATATATCTACATAAAGTAATAAAAGTACAGATAAATAATTATCTCTTGTTTTAATAAACTACTCTATTTTTTTATCTTCAACAAAGACGATACTTTGAACAGATAAATAGGTACTCTATGTATACATAATATACGTTGAAGGCTTTAAGATTTTGTACTTGTGACGGGGTATTTGTGGTTGCAATATTATGTAGAGCCGTTATAATCATAAGCAACAATATTACGTATGTATACATGAAAATTAAACAGTTAGGTACCCATTTAAACAAACATAAATTGGATTTTCCATTTACGACAAAGAGAACAATATAAGACTTAAATGTTTATTGTAAAAACAAGTGAGCTAAATGTAAAATTAAGCTTTCATTTATTGTGTGGGCGGTAACTAATTATAGAATTTATTATTCTACCAGCGTTCTTCTACGTATTAAACGTAGAAGAATGCAATGGACGGATGACCTGGTAAAGGCCGAGGGATCACGGTGGATGCAGGCCGTGTCCAACCGTATTAATTGGAAATGTATGAGGGAGGCCTATTTCCAGCAGTGGACGTCCTACGGCTGAAATGATGATGATGATTATTCTATTACCTTTCTATACCTACTATTGCCATCAGTAAATCAAATGTTTTCATTAAAAGGTTATTACATCAATTTCTATAAATAATATCCATCTTCAATATGTGTCAGCTGTTATATAGAAATATGTTATCAATATGTGGTTTTTGATATGTTATTTACATTATGACATAAGCAAATCATCAATTATATTCATAATACAGCACTTAAAAAAAAAGAGTGATCATATAACATACTCGGGGAATTTATGTTAACGGGTCTCATATTATTATTTATTATGCCGCATAGGTAGGTACTGAAGTGTAGGTATAGGGAATTACAGTGGAGCTCTACACCGTTCAAATGGGTTTTTCTTTTATTTAGGGAAAATTCTACTTACACGAAAACAGGATAAAATTTGTATTGATTATTATGCGTTGTATGTATTGCGTTGGGTGTACGTGCAGATATGTGTAATGTTCTTATTATAATATTATGCATATCGTGTGCATGACATATTTTAATCATGACTGATTCACGAGTGCAGTGGTCAAAGTATTTTACTTATATGCAATATTTTGTTATTAATCAATTATTACGCATTCTTTATGTCTCTCATTCAACTGCAGTTAAATGTAAGGTCTTTTCCTGTAATTGGGCTACTTATATAAATCCATATTTATTTAAGGATTTTCTTGTTTAGAAATTTACGTCGTTCATCATGACGTAAATTTAAACCGCACAACAAAATTCCTAAGCTTGTTTGTTTTGAGCAGTAGGTAATTATACTGACTCTACTTTAGTAAGTATACCACTTTGGTTATATTATCAAATGTAATGGCTAATGCCTATTCAAAGCAAGCCACGATATTCAAGTTCTTATATCTACAAAATATTATATGCAATTAGTAACTGATGATATAATTAATCGTTTTATTTACTTTGGAAGCATAATTATTTAAATAAAACAATACTTTTAAAATAAATAGTCTAAACCACTGATTTTACATTTTCAATCAAATCTTTTCATAATTTGTGCATTAACTGGATACGGCATTTACCGAACCATCTGGTTTTGTAAAATACATAAGCCTGTATAAATGGAGTTTAATAAACTGGTTCTGCTAATGCGGTATTTTAACGCATAAATTCGTATTTTGACAAAACCACCAGTGCAATAATAATACGCTCATAATCTTGTTAAAATCGCGCCAATGATTTCCAGATGTTTTCGTAGGAATATCGATGGATTAATGTGTTGCAATGTACATGCACTATAAAAGTGCTTTTATGTGTTTGTATCTCCAATTCTTTCCCATGAGCTTAAAAACCATGCCTATAAGCGCGGTAGCAAAGTTGAACGTAAATTATAATAGGCGTACCTACCTGCGTAAATGCACGAGGAATCCATGTATTTATCACCTTTATTTGATTTCACGTGTGAATTTGTTTGCGATCTTCCTGCCTGGATGAAAACGAGCTTACGCTTTTTTTCTCTTTACTAACTATTCTACGTGCATTTCACGTTTGTTTAACTACAAATATACAAATCTAACTCCTTACATGAAATAAATAAGTATAACCCAATTATGTTTCCTTCAAAAGTCTCAACTGACTCGGCCAATAAAATTCGGCTTCAAAACTTTAAAAGTCGCAAAGTCTCCGAAGTCTCAACAGAAGCTTGTTCGTTTCGATAAATATTAGTGTCATATAGGTATGTTCATTTAGGTCAAGATATAACATTTACAGTGTAGTGGAAACACTCAACGGTTACATTGACCCATTGGCCCCAGTTTACAATTAGTTAACACTGTGACTACGCATCTGGTATTTTAATTTGAACTAGGTACCTACCTACTACTATCGTGACATATTATTATGCTCGTGCGCAATTAAACAGGATATTGATAATAATTTCATTCATTACTAATTTACTATTGCTAACACGATGTTTATTGGATTCTATTTATAATCGAGACGCCCGTGAATGTTTGGTTATCCGTGAATCAAGAAATTGTAATTATATAGGTCATTGGCCACGTATTTTCACGGTTTACGTTAGAGATGAAAATTTATGTCGGTAACTTTGGCTTCACTGCACTAATTTTAGAACAGTTCATAAGATTAATACAAAGCTTGAATATGAATTTCAAATTGGAGATATTAAAGAATTCATTTCTTAAGTTTCAATAGGCTTCGATCTGAAACAAGTTTTCTGCAATAATATTTTATTAGTTAAATAGCTATACTAATACTATAAAGAGGAAATATTTGATTGTTTGTTTGTTTATATTGAATAGGCTCCGAAACTTCTGGACCGATTTGAAAAATTATTTTACCCGTAGGAAAGCTACACAATTCCCCGATCACATAGGCTATATTTTATTATGAAATTCCCACAGGAACAGGACCTACGCGGGTGTAACCGCGCGCGGGAAACTAGTTGTAATATAAATTGAAATTAATTTATCAGTGAAAACAGTCATGCAAGATAAATGATTCCTTAACGTAGGTACGTAAAGCTATACTTAATCTTATCTAATTAGTACGAATATAGTTTTACGAGGACTGTGACTGTGTAATGATAACGTAAGATTATTAGAATGTATGAAAAGTTGTTTTGCCGTTATAAAAATTACACAATGTGTCATTCATTTCATTAAATTCATTTTAATTAGCTTATAGAGGACACTTTGTGTTGGGTCTCTGCCTGTGTGGCTCTTTAAATAGACGGGAAACATTCATAACTTTATTAATAATCAGCATAAGTACAATTCCCAACATAGTAACAAGCTTAGACTAGGTTGGTATATTAACCAAATTAGCTTCATTATGCGAGTAATGGATCTAATTTCAAGTTTGGTTTCGAAATTAGCACGTATTACTGTCCGACTTTCTAAATTAGAACAGCATACAACTCACAAAAGAGGACATAACATAACAGTACGCTTTTGACTCTTAATTCACACTGCTCTGGCAGCGTTGCCGTTGTTGGCTTCAAGTGCTCGTTCGCCGTCTTCAACTAGCCCGCTACGATAGTCGCTTGCCCTGTGTCAACAAAGCGCGCTCTCTCCTTCACTCCCCTATCCTTCGGTTATTGTTTGTGCCGCCCGCGCCTACTCAACGGTTTAGGCTCGGTCAGCATAATCTGAACAAAATGGATATACATGCATAGGAAATGAAAGACGCTTACCAATTTTAAATATTGTTTAACAATCCGATTTCGGTATGTTTTCAAGTCCTGGGTCATCGCATCATTAAGGCAGTAAAATCCAGACACTTAATAATAACACTAACACTGAATAAAACTAATCTGACAAAGTCAGATAATGCACATCGGGCACATAAAATCACAGCCGCTACAACACTCGTGTTCACAAAGGTACAACCGGTTTGTATGTAGGAGAGTGTAACAGAACTTGTGGTGTTTACGGCGCGACGGAGTCGGCGCTGGCGCGGGGTTCCTGCGTGTTCTCGCGTCGCACTCGGCGGGGGCACTGGTTGCGCGACAGAGGCGCCCCACCAACGCGCGCCCGAACTTGTCCGACAGGCTTCGAGAGATTCGACTTCTTTTTCGAAACATGCGCGAGCGTCGATGCCACGTTTACCTCCGATACGTTGCCAGTTTTACAATTTTTTTTTTGTTTTGTGTTGACGCTTCTAAATGAGGGGCTATAAAATAGAAACGTAGTTTGACGAATAAAAAAATATAAGGGTATTATAAGTTAGTCGCTGGTCCTCAACTAGGAGATATTACTGACTTTTGTTATTATGGTGTAGGTACCTACTTAACAAACGAGCTTAATGAGCTGCCTTTAAGCTCGAATGTTTGTATGCATAAGGAAGTAAGAAGTACTTATTCGAGCTTAAATTTTTATGTAATGCAATATATTTCGTAATAGCTTGTTGATACTTAAACTCAATAGGATAATATTATCGTAGCAACAAATATTATTCTTTTTTAAAGCGCTAACAAACTAACTTGGTTATAAAAAGGAATAATACAACAACAGAACAGGTTTTATGAATTAATGTTGATGAAGAAGGCATCTATTTACTTTTTACTGTTATGTTTGATAGGGGTATGGTTACACTTTACACCTTCTGTGGTAGAGTTTATATCGAGATTATGTTTTTATTCAAACATTTTGTATTCATTTGTATGTTAGAATGAATTGAATTATTTAAAAAATATTAGGTACTTTTCATTTTTCAAATGTTGTGTAATAAATTACATAACATTTGAATAATATGATGTGTTGGTATTAAGCTAAACATGATTAATATTTACCAATAATGTAGAGCTTTTTTTAACTTTTATTTCAGAATAACGAAATCAATCAAATATCACTAATATTAGCACATAAAGTAAATTTAATTCGTTTCTTATTCATAATTAAATATCTACCTATCCTCTGAATAGATGGAAAAAGCGAATGCTACCGTACGGCTAGCGTATTTTAGGTTATTACCTACTATTATTATTTATTTTTGTGCAGTGTTCGATGGGTCGGCCACATGTGGCGGTCCCAACCCAACAGACCTAGTTTATTTCATTGTGCGCGCACCCTTCGCTACACAGGTAGAGCCACGCTTCGAGCTACTAAAAAAAAACCTCAGCATTATATTCAACATTCGCCTACAAAACCTCAGAAATTACACATCCAATAATTTTATTAAACCTTAATCATAATTCTAAGTAAACCATGACTAAGTTTACTTAACTTTTACCATAAAGCTATCTCGTAATTCAGTTGTGAATTCTGACTTTTTCTTTTACCTTATCTTCATGTTACTTATTATATCTTTATTCCTCAATTTCTTCCTTGTACCCCGCAGGGCATTTAATCAACCTGACACAGATAGAATATCAAGCTGTGTACTAACCTTCAAATATAAGTAATTGCGCCAGTATTTATTGCTACAAGTATTAATTTCAGTATTTTGAAATACGAACTAATAAAATTAACGTCACTTCTGTTTCATTTGATATAGTCTAGACTGGCAACAACGTGAGAAGGTGTAGTTTATAACGCGGCTAACTAGCTATCAGAGAAATATAATTTCCGTAATGTAATTTAATTATTAAATTACGCAATTATCTAATGACTGACGAGAAAGTTGGTTCCTTTCAGTCATTACATAAATTAAGCATAGGTACTTTAGTCGATAATCAGAGAAAATAAGATGTATAAATGAGTGTGAAATTGAAGTTTGTAATTTCGATAAAGATATTGAAACGTGAGGTATTGTGACGGCGGAGCCGCAGGACGTCATGTTGTGGGAATATTTGTACGTGTCAGGTGCTACCTGAGTCCGTACCTGCGGTAACCATATTACACCACAACCTCCTGTCAAATACCTACAGACCAATTTTGTTGGAATCAAGTTAAACCCGTAGAGTGTTACAGTATACTATAGTGATAAATGGTTTTGCTTTTCTCTAGTATCATCATTAATTAATTTTTATCATGCAATTAATCTTGTATCCCTTTTGTATGAAATAGTTTTTTTTAATACCTGTCATAATATTACTGTTGCTTACAATATCCTTAAATAGCTATGTAAAGTAGGAATAGTGAAGGAGTTATTAAATTAAACTAAATCTATAAAAGATTTTAATGAACCGTAATCTAATAACATATTATCAGAAGAATTGACGTGAAAAAGAATAAGATTTTGTGTGGTTTTTTAAAGCAAATACTTTTTTAACTAAAAAAGTATTTGCTTTAAAAAACCACACAAAATCTAAAATCTAACTAGATTAAAATAAGTAAATATAATTTCAGAAAAAAATGTTTACACATTTCCAAAATAAATCATTGCTACTTACTGTTATATTACGAGTAACAATGATAAATTTAGTTATTCCATTTTTGAAAAGTATAAAAAAACATAATTGACACAACAATATTATTGACATTAATAATTAATAGATTTATACTTAATGACATTATATTGCTATTAAGATACTTATTTATTCAAAATAGAAGCAAATCACAAAGGTTCGCATAGAAAGCGTATTACACAGCAATATAACCAAGATCCTACGTTGAATCGATACTCGCCTATGGCTACGTAACGTCCGACTTTCTACTGAATAACATATTGCAAAAGATAAGCCAGAAGAGGTCCACGATGGCTGATAGGCAGAGCAGGTAGGTAATGGGACGTGCGTTTTGCGCCGCGGTGGGTTATCGCAAAACATTTGTCACCGCAAACCTATTCCACGTTATGATAAAACGGTTCCCAACTTGAAAGTCCAACTGGACATTCTATTCCATTGTTCTTAAACGTGAGTTTTATCGAGACTATGACTCAAAAGTATTGCAAATTCATTTATAAAAACGAGACATGCCTTTGTACTATGTAATGAATTATGCCACTAGATGACAAAACAGGCTCTACAATGACAAATTCCTTAGATAGTAAATACAAAACAACTTTTAAGTGGAAAGAGACACCAAGGACACAACTTAAACTTTGTGTATTTTAACTCTGAATTAACTTATCTGATCTGAAACGGTTTACGATCTCGGCGGAGCTTATTTGCATATCGGGGAGGGTGTAGGTGCGCGTCGCTGCAGGCCGGGAACAATATATTTCAGCTAAAGACGACGTGCTATCTCTGAGCATTGTACATAAGACCGAGAAAGGTACCTTTGCAACTGGCATAATGCCACAACTGTGCTACAAAAACTATGAAAGCTCTACGTGAGCTGGGATGGGAACAAGAGATTTGTATGTTTTTTGCTCAATTCTGGAATGTTTATCACTTAGGTAAGGTGGGTTATAAAACATATTGGTTAGGAAGAAATATGTTTTATTATTTACGCTTCAGCATCAATGAACATTGATATAAAATAATAAATTCAAAAACAAATAATAATGTCTGGTTGGTTTTGAGGCACCTACCTCTCCTACCTACTCAGTAGTTTTCAACCGCAGACTTCGCGCTGTTGCTTGAAGTTACTATCTCAGAACACTGGCGCCAGCTCATTTAAAATATTCACTCCATCTCGAAGATATATTCTGTGTTAATAATGAATTCAGTTCATGCAGCAGCAAATCACTTCTATATTAGAAGTGATTTATCTGCGTTCCGTCAAACATTCCGTGTATTACAAAATAAGCACTCCAAAAGTTGTGCACTTTGCAATATCTTCGATAAGGCGAAAATAGTTATCTCCGGTATTCAGTGAGCAAGAAGGGTAGCGCAGATATCTGTTAGATGGAGCTTCGCTAACGACATCGCCCGACATCTCACTCTGTGAGAATAGCGCCACATCTTTTCTACATAGACTGCTCAGATAAGCGTCGAGCGCCATTTGTCATTACCATATCCTGTCTATTCCATCGTTGCGCTCTTATTAATAATGACTTCTCTATGAACGAGGAAAGAAAAAACTACGTGATTGAACGCAGCGCTGTGAATCTGGAACTTGGGCGTGTAATCCACTTGAGTTTTTTTAATCCATCTCGAGCACGTCGGATGATAAAATTAGACTGCTTGGGACCGCGTGTGTTCTTTTATTGTGTGCCCATAACATAAGTTGCGTGACCGTAGAATTAACCGAGTATGGTAATGGTACTGTGTGATTTTTTGTTTTGTAATAGTTCTATGATACCTGCGAGTACTTACCTAAAACTGCTGCCGTATCAATATCTATTCCGAGGCTAGGCTATCTTGAATAGGCTCATAAGATAACTGAATATCTTGACTTACATAATAATATGTTGTTAAAGTAAATAATTTGGTATAACAAAATTATGAGATAAACTTAGGGATACATGACAATATTATTATGTCATTAGTAAAAGTTATCGCATAACAAAAAGGATTTTTTAATTTTTCGCACGTTTTTATAAAAAACTAGCGGCCCGCCCCGGCTTCGCACGGGTGGACTTTTATACCCTACCCCTGCCCTACCCTACCCCTACCCTAACCCTACCCTACCCTACCCCTACCCCTACCCCTACCCCTACCCTACCCCTACCCTACCCCTACCCTACCCCTACCCTACCCCTACCCTACCCTACCCCTACACTACCCCTACCCTACCCCTACCCTACCCTACCCCTACCCTACCCTACTCCTACCCTACCCTACCCTACCCTACCCTACCCTACCCTACCCTACCCTACCCTACCCCTACCCAAAAGTATCCTATGTCCTTCTCCCAGTTCTTAGCTACCTCCCTACCAATTTTCAGCCAAATCGGTTCAGCCGTTCTTGAGTTATAAATAGTGTAAATAACACGACTTTCTTTTGTTTTTAAAATGTATTCTGCTATTCAGGGCGGAGACAAATCCAACGAAACAAAAACCATGAAAATTGATTCTGCCGATCTCGAGTTATAAGTGTTGTAACAAACCCGTCTTTGTTTTATATATATAGATATTTTAAATGAACGATGAAGGTAAAACGTTTTGTAACTCGGATACTGGTACCTAGATAAATGCTTTTATGTAACTAAATATGATGAATGCCTCTGATGTTCCATTTTGTGATCGTTACCGTTTCTGACCAAGTTTTTGATACAAAAGGACAACCTCGAGTGTTGTAACATTTTATGTCAGAACATGAGATAATAGACTCTCCGGAAAATCGTTTATAATGGCTTTATACATCAAAGAATATTAAAGCTTACCGCGTAACTAAGCTGTGGTTTGCATCGTCAGCGTATTTACAGGTGACCGCGACATAAAGTGGCGGATGGCACTGACGCTCTAATTCCAAACAAATGCAAATTGGTCAGGCGCTGGTCCGCCGAGCTGGACATCCGTTTAATGGAGACGTATTGTGCTCGGTGCGCTAATGGCCGCATAATTGGCACGAGGTTAATCGTGGTCGCACCGCTCGTTTCCCCTGGATACTATTCTTTTATTTTACGCTATCGAAACCACTATTAATTTTGTTCCAACAGTTTCAAAGGTTCTACCTATATGTGCGCAGAATTGTCACAAAGGTTGGTTCAATAGTCGAGCCATGCCATTGTTATCTTGCCGTTGTTTAATTTTATTGGTTTATACTTTTGTATGGTTCTGCACATCGCTTGTAAACAATATAAGTTAACGCATGCGTTGCTTGTGTCAACAGTAACAGGTCGAGTTTCCATGTTGTGTAGGGACGGTGAAGGAGGGATTTCGGTATACATTACAGTACCTAAATTAACGTTCAACTACCGTTTAAGTTGACACACATAAATATCTATTAAACATCAATGTCATAAACATTAGGGTACATTTGAATAAAAGATAAGGTATGATCAAGAGCTGCGGCTCGGTCTGTAAGATCATCATTATCGTGTAACGAGGAGTTCTTAGGCCTCTAATTAGTATTAGTTTTTAGTTAGACATTGACCTATTGGTATGGTAACTTTGTATGGGTGTCTAAGGCGAATTAAATCAGTTACAGACCAGAAGGTACCGGGGGAAGGGGGACTGAATATTGCGCGTAGGATAAGTGAGTCGGTCGCGTGTCAGCTGGCGTGTCCTTGTTCGGTCCATTCGCCGCAGGAAGTGGCTCATTGTCTCGCTGACCCGTGCCCACAGCTCCGCGCCTATGAGACAAATCTCACAGTGGCCGCTCACCACTGATATCACCAACGATATCATTACACCCACGAGTTCTGGTTAAAATCTATCTGTATCTACTATGTGCCGCGCTAAAATATAATTCAGTTAACAATTATGAACCATTTCGTGAATTAAGCTTTCAAATTCTAATATTGATCTGCTTAAATCGACGATCTATGCTGATTCATTCTATTAGTTCTACGTATGCTGAGTTATCAGATACGTTAAACATTCTTAGTGCATATTAAAAACGTGTCATTTCACTGTAGAGACATACAAAGGCCTTTCAGTAAACAAGAGACAATTGTAAAAAAATGCAAGCACAGCAATGCACGCGGTCCACGAATTAGAACTGCGAATGCTTTTGAAAAACAGTACAGTGTAGAGACATGAAATAATTGTATGGTCGAATACAATGACATTGTGAATACCGCCATCGACTTTTGTTTATGCTGAAAAGGGAGAACAGTTAAAGTTACTGACAAATGTTTCTTCTAGTATTAACAATATAATAATGTAACTTTGAGTGAGGTTAGTAATTAACAGATATTTTAATAACTTGAAGGCATTGCTAGAAGACAGCTGGTGTTAGTATTTTGACCCCTGCATATTTGAAGTTTCAAATCTCTAATAAGGTATTCATGTTTCGTCAGTACTCACATGTCGCAAGGAAATATCATTAGTTATATGTTATGTGATTAAGGTCAAAGTGTTCCAATAGAATGCCATTCTGCTTTTGAGTGTCAATAAGTTGTGTTAGCATCTGTTATTATAAATCATAGTTTGCTATGTCGGTACTGCAAATATTCTCGTTTAATGTTCAATGAATAGCCAAAATATACACTTAGGTAACGACAAAATTTGTGTAAACTAAAATAAAAATGAAGTTCGTGCTTGACCTCTTGAGTTTTGCTTATTTCTTTGAAATTTCATGCATAACTTAATCAAGTCAACGTTTGAGAGCTGTATGTGCTGAAAGCTATATTTAGCAGGTAAGCTCTAGATTGTAAAAGAAAGGGGCTTGGGTCCGGATGTGCGCAAGACTCCGTAATTACACGATGTGACGTCACGGGTCGGTGGCTGACTCCCACGCGGAACACCGCCCTTTTATCACAATTAAATCGCACTGACATGCACTGCCCGACCCTTGACACCGCACAACCGCCTCTTTCAATTAAAAATGTAGAGCATGGTACCTACTATTCTAACTGGGCCATAGGTACAAGTACCGTTGCCGTATCAACTTAAATATGCTGACCGGTAATGCAAAATATACAGCCGGCGAGTGTTATTGTCAACTAGGTACCTAAATGTTTTGTAATTATGAATGGGTCATTTCCTGTACTTTAGTTTATAATTTAATTATATCGTATTACAATGAAGCCGCATGGTTAAATGACTATTATCCATAGAGTTATCTGCCCATTACAGTTTCACTTCCTTGTGTCCGCTGCACAATCGTATCTGGTACCGTCACCGACAATACAGGAACAAAATAATAATTAATCTTTAGTACGGTGTGAGAAAATAAAGCTAAATGAGCCGACAGTCGTGAGATAGTGAAACAACAAAAATGGCTGCCAACACTCGCTGGTAAATGCGATTTCCCACAATTGGAAATATTATATTTGTTGGGAATGGCTTTGTGTCCACGATAAAAAGACAGTGTAGGTTACTAATCAGTGAGGATAAGAATGAGTAAGGACAATGAGCGGTTTTGCACGGTTGTTCCCAACGCAAAGTAGCGAATACAAGGTGCCAGCTAAGTCGTGTAGTTGCTGTACACTGATGCTCTCAAACTAATATTTGGAAGATACACGTTTTTACAATTATTTTCACCGTTTATTTTATTTACATTGTACAACTTTTGGGCTTATATATATACGGAATCCCTAACTTTACTAGAAAACAAATAAGAAGGGAAACAAGAGTAAATTTTTATACGTAGGCAAAGGCCTTGCCCTCTAAAGGCACATATATTCACCACAAAATCAGGGCACAATAAACAAATAAGCATAGATAGCACAAATTACATCATAATATAACAATTTAAAATCTAATATTATATTCAAAACACAAAAAATAATGTTAATAAAAATTGTGGCGACTACAACTTTAGCTAAGTTATAAAATAATTACTTGTAATAAAAATGCTAGGCCATATTTTTGAATAAGTATCCAGATAGGTTCTAATAAAAATAATGAACAATAAAAAATGCTAGTCTTTAACATGAGTAAGTTTTCACTATATTTATGTACAATGGTCGTAGTGCATATGCAGACAACGAGATTTCACACGATATGCAACGCGAGCAAAGCCCGCCCAGGGTTACCTACTTGCTATCATTGTTTGAGCCGTTATTCATAGGGATTTTCTTACTTTACTAAATCCCACTATTATTCTAAAGACTCGTTCAGATATTGAGTATTAAACTTCGATAGGTTTTTGGGTTTTATTATCACTTTTTGAAGTAAAACTTTGCAGGCTCTACCGTGCATATCCGCTGTTTTTCTTTAGCCAGACATTGCTTGTATATTTTTATTATGTTTCATATTTTTATTCTGCACACATATTTTTCTGTAGCGATCCATCACTAGTGTCGGCTACCGAATATTATGTGTTTATTGTACGTATATTTGTTTATAAAATACATATATAAAGTACAAATGTTTTTGGGAATCTTTTGTGAATAATGACTGAAATGGAAAGATTTTTATATGATATGTTAGTCACAAGGATTTTGCTCCTTAACTGGGCATGAAAGCGAGCAGTGCTCCAGTCTTAATAAGTGGTTTAAAAACTACAAACTAAGCAACCTGCGCAAGAGGGCATCCCCTGAGGGACTGTTTTGCAACTGTCGCTCTACTTTACAGTTCGCGGGCCACTCGGACTTCTTGTCTACGAGGGCATTAGAAGTTTCTAATTACGGGTCAGGAGAGCGAAACGTGTCGCGTTGACCAGTCGACGAGTCACACCAAATCGAGTCACAGTATTACTGGTCGGGAATTTTTTTCCCATCTGGTAGCAGTGCGACTGGTTGACACTATATAACATTGTGATTACCAACCAGTCACACCGATCGTTTCACACTGATACTGGTTGGGAAAAAAACGTGTCATCGAGTCACAGGGTGACTGGATGAAACTTTTTAGACCTCCAGCAATACAACCGTGAAAACCGCATTTGACAGCAATGCACTCTTCACAAATTCTAATATCCTAGTATATGGCACTTCAGATTGCTAACACAGTCGCTTAATTGAAACCACTTAGAAGATTGGCTTTATCCACAATCTCTTAATAATTTATGTTGCCCTAGTACCTCTTCTCAGAAATAGTTATTTTTTATATTTTAATAAAATAATAATCTAAGGTATTTGAACACTTGATGAATTTGCACTCATGAAAATATTACAACTATTTCGGATAATAACAATAATCATCACAAAAGTGCCTATTCCCAGTAGTTCTATTGAACAGTTCTATGATGGAACTAGTGAGACTTTTTTCCCATTAGTTCTATTCAATTCATCAAACTGTTGTAATGAAACAAATAGAGTCTACACTAGTTCTATCATAGAACTACTGCGAATAAACCAAAATTTTCATCCACTGTTACTTGATGACACATTTTTTTCCCAACCAGTATTAGTGTGATATGATCGGTGTGACTGGTTGGTAATCACAATGTTATATAGTGTCAACCAGTCGCACTGCTACCGGATGGGAAAAAAAATCCCGACCAGTAATACTGTGACTCGATTTGGTGTGACTCGTTGGGAATATATCGTCGCGTTTGATGGCGCATTATTCTACTGCGGGTCGGATGACGTTCTAAAAATTATAATATTCAGATGTACCTAATGCTGGAAGAGATAGTACAGACATAAATTTTAATATAGTATACTAGCGGCCCGCCCCGGCTTCGCACGGGTGGACGTTTATACCCTACCCCTGCCCTACCCTAACCCTACCCTACCCCTACCCTACCCCTAACCTACCCCTACCCTACCCTACCCCTACCCTACCCCTACCCCTACCCTACCCCTACCCTACCCCTACCCTACCCCTACCCTACCCCTACCCTACCCTACCCCTACCCTACCCCTACCCTATAAGTGTTGTAACAAACCCGTCTTTGTTTTATATAATATATAGATTATTATTTACTTTGAAAGACAAAAGTCAGAGTCTCATTAAAATACAATATTTCAATTTAATATTTCTGCACGATTATAATTTGAGTTTGATATCTGAATATGACCTTAATTGCCTTAGTTTTCAAAGTTAACTATTTGATTATTACAATTAAAAATGGCGTTCAACGCTTTAAAACAAGGATGACCTCGTCCAGACCTACAAACAACGCCCCCGAAGCAAAGTTCTAAAAAAGTTTCAACCTTCGACATAATTACTGTAATTAGACGCTTGGTGGAATACAGTTTGCACTAGCTAACAGTACTTACCGCTCAACACTAGTTCATTTGTCGTCACCCTCAACTTGTAACGAACTAACTTTGGCTCGTTTAGCAAAAATAGTCATCGTTTGTCATGTAGTACTGCAATGTTTTACATCCTGTTTGTGTCCAGCCCTTTTTGTGTCTAGTCAGTGTGGTTTCGCGTGTTTTGTATTTGTACGAGCGAGCCCACGGACACCGGACGTCCGTGCGCGGACATTGCGAGATGTGACAAAGATACCACAATTAATTATGTAGCCAAAATTTTAATAAAGAAACATTGGTACAATACAATACTTCTTTGTTTAAACCATTCTCACGCTTATTAGGTTTATATCAAATTGTTATTTCCATTTACAAGCAACATATCGAATGTCTATGAGATACTATAAACGCAAGTAACTGTTAAGCTAGGCGTTATTTAATATGACGAACAATCAATGTAAAAATACAAGATTTGAATTTCACTGTGTGGTTCCATAATTATGGTTATAGTGTAGGTACATGCGGTGTTATACACAAACAAATCGAGTTTAATTTTCATAGGAAACCGAAAATTTATCGGAAACTAATTTGCGTTTTTTTATATCGTGAAAAGATGTAACTTTTTTAAATATTTATAACTTCGTTTCCTGGTGACATTATTATGTCAATTTATTATTCATAATAAAGCTAGTAATTGAATTATGTATTTACCAAGTTAAGTTTTACCCTTGAAATACAATTCATTCAGTAATGTCAATAACTGCTATCGCTATGTCTTAATTTCCTATGTAAGTTTACGTTCAATATTATGTGATTGAATATATAGATTATTATTAAATGGTTAACTAGGCACCAGCCGTAGTTAAACATAATGTATATAAACCTTGACAAATTATATTTTTAATACCATCCTCACGAATCAGTCTATATTTGGTGAAAACCGAATGAAAATCCCTTAAGAATTTTTTTAATTTATTCTTCTAACTCCTCCGCCGCATCTATTTGTGTATAAAAAAAGACGCGGTGCAGGAGTTTCAGTGAAAGAGCAATAGAGTGAGATCATATTAAGTGACTTTTAGTTTAGTAAATTACCTATAAGTTTTGTTATATAATTCAATCACATGTTTAATACATATTACATTACACATACAATAATGGCTCAAAAAAATCCCTAATTTAAACTAAAACTAACTTATAAAATAATTGTGTATACCTAATAAACATATTATTTTAATTATAGCGGCCGTAGCCTGGCTAGGGGTCGGACTTGTAATCTTGAGGTCCCCGGTTCGAACCCCACCCATTGCAATACCGACGTGAACCCTCTCATAACACACGCATTTTAGTTTAGCAGGAGGGGTTACTAAGAAAAGGAATCAAGAATTCCAAAAAAAAAAAGAGGTAGGTAGGCTAAAAGGAGACAGGAAAGAAGGAAGGGAGGCCTTTATGCTTTAGTGGGACACATCGGGCTCATAATAATAATATTAAAGTTATAAGTTAACAACATAACTAAATAACCATATTCGTCTTCAGTCCCAGTTCTAATAGTCAGACTTTTAGCAGTCAAACGACATCGTTGATCACCGACTATTTAAAATTTTCCGTACAACAGGTAGAGCTGTAATTTTGCAATTTAGTTTTGTTACATTCATCAGCGTTGTAACTACACACATCGCATTAAACAACTCTATCAAGGTCACATCTATACAATTGAAATTGTGCTGTAGGCTGTGAGCGAGCCAGTGGTTTCCAAATGTCAGTGAACAAATTATTTAAAAAAACAATGATTCGATACATTCTTGAATGAACTTGACAGATGCAAAGCAGAGTATGTGCGTATTAAATATATTATTTGTATATACAGTGCTTGGTAGAAAATGCATTGTAAGTAGAGATAGGCCGACTGTAGCATTTGCCGACTAACCGACTAGCCGACTAATCGGTTTTTAAAATGCCGATTAGTCGGCCGACTAATCGGCAATGCCGATCATTCTAATACCTACTTGTCGGAGGTGTTCGGGCGTTCTATGTTACCTTATTGGATTTTGAATATGAAAAAATGTTAAAACAAGTACAAATTATTTGTTTTATTTCATTTGTTATGCCCCGATCATAATCGGTATATTTTGCCGAATAGTCGCCGACTAGTCACCGACAGCAAACGATGCCGAATAGTCGGCTTTCCCGACTAGTGGGCGGCTAGTCGGCTCATCTTTAATTGTAATAATCAAAATTATACAGTAGTCGACACTTTGGGTACCTCTACTGAGAAGACGTGAGTGGATGAAGGTGATAAGTCACATAATTTAAATTTGGAGTAAATCGAAGTTAAAGTTTCACTTTTATTATTTGAAATAAGGCGCTACAAAACTAATGTTTGTATTAAACTATGATGCCAAGTTATGTAAATAACCTGAAGTATTAATGGTACGAAAGCAACCAAACCAATTTATATTTTTTATTATTTAATTTGACAATAAATCTTGACATAACTCCTTTTTTCTTAAACAAAAGTAAACTTTTCTGCAAGTTTAGATATTGACAATGAGGTGCTAAGATGAATGTAGTTGTCTCGTAAAGCCTTAAATGGACGGTTTAAGATCTGTAGTCGTATTGTATTGACATATCACCTTCAATTATGCAAAAAAACACAAAAACTCGAAAATGCGACATATCACCTTCATCCACTCACGTCTTAGAATGTTAGTGGGTAAACTCGTATGTATTGTATGTATAATAATGGAACCCTGAACAAAGTACTGCCTTTGTATGTATATTGTCATACTAAACACGCATATAGTTTTAATTGGACTTTCAAACTAAAAATACGCCAAAACTCATCTAGTACCTACTGTTCATCTATGTACCTACCTACTAATAATATTATTATAATGTGTTTATAATGAAGTTAAATTTTATGTTACATTGTTACTCATAAAGAATCTGTTTAAATAAATTTCGCGAAGGGAATCAACTGAATATGCCGAATCTCAGGATTCACCCATTTGTTACATTGAAACTAAGGGACAAGAGGATATTCTTCAGCTTTCTATATATAAAGCTGAAGAGTTTGTTTGCCTGAACGCACAAATCTCAAGAACGACAGTCCAACTTAAAAAAAAGTGTAAGTTAGCCTATTTATCGAGGAAGGCTGTAGTATTTATATATCATCAGCTACTACTATACTTAAATAAAAACACGCTGTATAGCAACAGCCCAAGGACTTTATTCCAACCCACTGTATATCATAAATATTAGGACACAAAAAGGTAAAAATAAATGACTTTGCGGAAGACACCACCCACAAAATGTTGCAGTAATCTATAGATACGATGCCATTAAATAAATTATACCAGTAAAAGAATTATATCGCTGATTCTAATTCTGAGTAAGTGCCTAAAGTAGTAATTTTCACTCAGATGGTATCGTTTGCTTGCCACTACACCGGGGATTTTATTCGTATTTATTATTTAAACAGACAGTATATAACGCTATCTCCGATTCAACAAGACCCGCAATGGGAATTATTAATACGCAAGTACCAGGGTATTATGCCAACTTAGTGTGAATTAAAAGTAGAAAGTTTTGCTTCAACAATATTTGGGTTTCCTTGTGAAATCCCCAACAATGCGAACAAGTTGGCTACAAAGTAATTTCTTTATACATTAGCTGAAGTGTAATGTAATTATGTTAAATACAACGCAATGAACCAGTAAAATGGGCGAATGTCTGTAGGCGTTACGTGTATAGAAAGAGACTATTGCGTATGCGATATCATTAAATGATTTTTTTTTTCGCTTTGTTGTAGTTGCTAATATTGCTATAGGCTATTTCAATCTTATAATAGCCTATTACATTAGATCAGCTATACTCAAAGTGTGCTTCGCGGATCTATGGGTCTCCTCGAAGTATCATTGAGAGCTCTGTTGGTATTGTTGTAATTATTACAGAATACAGTAAAATGTATGTCAATATATTTTCAATATTTTTTATTTAATTATTTTTTGTTGCAAAGATATACAGTATTTATATAATATTATGCTACTAAGATAAGGTTACCAAAAAAAATAGGGCGTCAAAATATCGCTCCGCATGGCAACCAGAAGGCTGGTGTAGCACTGCCACGTTGGATGGCATTGCTAACACGAATAATAATACTACATATATTCTAGTATTGTGCACTAATATAAAATACGTATTGAATTATTTTAGTGATCTTATTGGTATTGCTATTTCAAAAGGAGAAAGTTTGGATCGCCGCTTTGGACAGTATATTAAGCAATAGAGCGCACCTTACCGAGGATCACTGTAAACAAGAGTATGGACAACACCTTGATGTCTTGTAATAATCGTTACAAAAAGTCGAAAATTGATATTTTATATCTTTTTTCATAATTATGATACTGATACTAATACTGCTAGCCTGCATCATCCCACTGCTGGGCAAAGGCCTCTCATAATTATGATGAAATGTAAAAAAAGATAAAAGAAACTGAAATATTATATTGCAACTATTAAAGTGCTAGGCCATACATTACACAACGCACCGCAGTAAAACGCGTTTCTTTCTTTATGGTTTTATAATATACTCAAACCCTTTTACTATTTGGCTTAATTAGCCTTGATATAATTTTCGTAAGTTGTATATTTTACACAATATATCTACTACTTAATCGTATATAGAGATTACCAAACAAAATTAGTGGTTTAAGTTTCACAAGAAAATTGGCTTAGCTTTTCCTACGGGTGTCGGGTCGTAAAAGCAAAGTAGCATTGAGCCTCTTGTTACGCTGTTGAGCGGAACCTACCTATTATTATGAACTGCGAACATGAAGCGATTATCGTTACGTTTCTTAGACTTAGCAGGTGCACTTCGGTATGATTACACTATTATTGGGTTCGTGTGTGCCCTATATTGTGAGTAAACAACAAACAGTGAGTGTAAGGCATAATCACATGACCGTTCAAGTATCAATATCAGTCGGTACATCGATTGATAAGATATCACAGAATTTGCGGAGTTGGTGATTGCGGATAGATATTAGTTTTCCCATCATTATGATAGGCTGGACTATAATTTCTTTTCTGATGCCGTAGATCTGAAATCCGAGAGGTTTGCGAACTGTAAAGTAGAGCGACAGTTGCACAAAACTGCCCTATATTTTAATTAAATTTAAATCTTTGTATCATCATGACATACGATTTATTTAAGCTTTACTCTGACTGGTGTATAAAGATAAAATTATTAAAATTTTACTGCAGAAAAATTACATTCAAACAATTTGAAATGGATGAATCAATGAAAAATTGACAAAAACTTAGGTTTTATTGCGATAAAATAGTTAAAATAGATATTGTATAGTACAGCTATAAACCCTAGGTAAGTATCTAAGAATTTCTAATAGTCGTCATAGTGGTTCGATCAAATTCCTTACTATATTATTCTATTTATACATATCTACTGTTAGTACCTTTGGACAACGGATAACTACAGTAATATATCAAAGTAGGTATCCGTTTAACCTCAATTGTTTGATTGGTTATCAAGAGCGGCTATCGGTTCCGAGGGCTGTCGTTGTCACATTAGATCGTCCTCAGCCTGAGAAGGTCCACTAACTGATTGATTGTGAAACATGCTATTTAGGTATATTTATTTTTTATTCTCCTTAATCGATCGCACCCACGTACGAATATCTCGATGTTATTGCCAATACCAGGTAAAAAATGTATCTTCAACTTCAACATCCCGCTTCAATGTCCACTGCTGAACATGGGCCTCCTCTTAACAGAACTTGTCAAGCCAGGGTTGTTTAGGGATATTAGTATAATCACCGCGCTTGGCAGGCGGATTGGTGATCGCAGTAAGATAGCAGGTAACTATGAGCTTATAGATGCTGCTTCCCATCCATCAGCTGTATGTCCTTTGGTCGCTTCCTTACGATACCCATGGGAAGACGGGATGGTCTATTATAAGTCGGAGACCACACGGTGAAAAAGATGAATATCGCAAGGAAAATAGTAGTACCGGAGTAGGAAGCCGATGGTTTACACAACTGTGCCTCATAGAGTATGTAGATCAGTACGTCCTGCACTAGTGTTTGGGATTCATTCATCATTCATCACTCCTAGGGAATAGGAATGTTAATGTTTCATGTTTCCACTGACGGGAATTAGCCAGGAGAAATATGAAACATACATTTTTGGAATGAAAATTGACTGCATGAAAATAGTGAATGATAGATGCAAGCCTTCGTATACATCATTGGAATATTGTTTTTGATAGTCATTGTAATGCAGCATTACTACAAATTTTAATCTCCATTATTTTGTGCCAACCTACCTAAAGCCAGTATTTAGGCAAACAAGCGTAATGGAAAGCCTAGCCTAGGCCTAGCGTAGCCTATAAACGCTTAATACCGTGGGTCACTCATTACACTATTTAAACCTTTGCTGACCCATCCACATCCCCAATGAGCTCTGAAAACCTTACTCAAACACAGAAACACAACATGATTCCACAACCATTTTTTGTTAAGGCATGTCTCCTGTAAGGTGGAGGTACTTACCCAGTTAAGCGGATCTTACAGCGTCCTTTCAAAAAAATACTTTAATTAAAAAGGAAAATGTAGGCGAATTTAACGGCAACTATTATACGTATAATAAGTAGTCAAATGTGATTGATTTTCATCATAGAACCAGACGGGTAAAGATTAAGGTGTCGAATAAATTTGTTGACTTGTGTGGGCTGTTAATATCCCAATGTAATAATTGATCAGGTTGGCCAGATGGCTTTGATAAGCATAAGTGTTATTGCCAAACAGTTTAACCGAGACTTACTGTTTGTTTGTGGACCGATGATGTCTTGAATTTACATCATTTTGATAATAACTTGTCTAGTGTAAAAGTATTACCATTGACAGCGATGGTTTACCATCATAAGGGCGATTCACTTGCACCGGTCGGAGAAAAGGCAGTGATAACTGCGACTTATAAGCACAGCAAGTTCAAAAGATATTCAAATTTAGGTGCTCCGTTGGTGAATGAAATAGTAAATTTATAGACCTATTACAACGATGGCTATAAATGTCTTCGCTACTTAATAAATTATCTCTAAACGTATCCATTTACATCTAAAAACTTTAAATTAAATGATTAATTACAATAAATCAAATCTTTGAAGTGAATAAATTATGTAACAAAAAATGACAGCTAGTTCTCAAAACATAATTAACATTAACTTGAACGTAAATCACGAATATCTTGATTTTCGTTTCAATATATTCTTGGAACAATAACATAAACATGTCTGCTTTACCTTGAGTTAAAGCTCTGCACATAAATGAATCGATTATTTACATAAACGAATTCGGCGAACACTGCCTCTCAATATTTAATGAGGTCCAACTAATATAGTGACAATAAGACGAAATGACTTGTTTACTAAGACATTTCGTCTCGTTGTTTTAGGTGGGTAGCGTTTATTACTATGCAAACATTATTTTGTATAATGACTTTAGTGATTTTTAGTCCATTTTCCCGTTACAATCCAGTTTTGTATGTCAAAATTACATACACACATATAGCCAAATACCTACCTACTTACATACAACTAAAAAGTACACTATGTCGGTCATGAAAATCAACATTGTGCCTACAGCAGGTAAGCATTGCCATTCAACGTGGTAATGCTGCCAGCATTCTGGGAACCTTGCCAAGTAGAATAGATTTAGAATAGTAGTATATAAGTTAGTTTTATTTTTAATTAGTTACTTTTAGTTATGTATTTTATTCATATAATTGTGAATTTACAAAGAATATAAATCCTACAATACATATTACATAATATATTGAATACTTTATAACTACGAGAAGTTTTTTTCTAAAATTAAATCGATCTAAAAAATTGCTATAAAATGTTTGGAGATGAACATAAATATACTGTCTTTATAAATAGTAAATACTTCTGTTTGTAGAAATTGAAATCACAAGAAGTAGACGTTGATGGTCAATGCCTAGAATTCACTGATCTTCACCGACACATGTTTGCTTGTATCTTGTAATAGAAAATCTATCCGGTCTGTAACTAGTTGCATGTTAACTCTGCACTCGTTCGCAGAATGTCTAAAATAAGCTCAAGTAGATGGATCGTAATGTTTCCTTATGAACTAAGACTAGTGGGCGGCGCGTGCGCAGCTTACTGCGTCTCATTCGCTAGTTTATGCTTTCCGAGACCGAAATAATTCACAATCGACGCCATCCGTTATTGAATAGTAGGTATCTATCTCGTAGAGTACGTATACTCATTGTATGGTTCATGATAATGGAGCGGCGAAACTGTTTAAAATAACACTACACGAGTTTTATCGACATGTTTTTGTAAAGAGCTCGCATGTTTTAGTTTGAAAAAAAATAACATTGTCATTTTACTATCTACTACTTTTTTAATAACAAATATTATTTGATAAGTTATATTAACATTTGTTAACGTATTTGGAACAGTACAGTACTAGCTAGGTAGCTTTAGTGGTATATGGTTTAATGTAATGATTACCTAAATGTCTGAGAAAGATACGCCACGAATGGAACAAAACCTTCCTTCTTCAGTTTTAAGCAATTCATGTGGTATAGCTACATATATCTACGATTTAGGATTAGGTATATCGGACGTCTGTCCGCTCCGCCGCGCCGCCGTCGTAACCACTATATCGGAAGTAAAGACCGGTTGTGAACATTCCTAAAAATCCTACCGACAAAAATTGTCTATACCATACCGGAAAATGTGTAAAGGAATGTTACAGATTCATTCAAGCTCATCACGAGCGTGTCCTCTTTACTCACGAATGTCTAGTTTATAGGAGCACGTGTGATCCGAATAAATCAATTAGACTAAAGCGTGCATACGTAATGGGTGGCCAATAAAAATCTACAGTTTAGATAAAGTTGGATAGTTTCGATGCACATCTAGATATCGACTGAAACAGACCCGGCGCGCGTGATCAATTTATTGTTGCGTGACCTATTCGTTCCCTAGCCGTGACATTCATAATTATTCAGAACAATATCCCTGATTAGGCATCTTTTGTTTTTCTTTTGCCTTGAAATGTCTCGATGGCCGAATATTGTGACGGTAGCCAGTTTGATAGTGTTTTTTGCTAGGAATAGTAAATGTATCTGTGACACTGGTACAAAACAAATTCTATCACTGCCGAATTTTGCGAGCCGCCATTGCAATGAAGAGAGTAGAGATAAGAGATCAGTCGTAAAACTAGAGGATTCAAATGTTTGATTTCTAGGTATTATAGCAACACCCCGACTCTATAGATAAATCAAACCTAGATTAGCTCTGAGAATTAGGAACTTAAGAAGTTTAGTAAGAACCCAGAAATCGTTTGAGACGTTGTTTCCGGAACTTGAATAACTATATTTCCGCGGCAAAAAAGAGGCAATATAATACTTACATATCTTTAAAATCATGTATGTTCATTACCATTAGAGTTTTTTACATTGCATGGATCACGAACACATACCCGTTGCAATTACTTAACTAGGCATGCTTCATCCAACGTTAAATAGAATTTAATGCAGTTTTAATGTTTGGTGTGAAGCGAAAAGCCGATTAGCTTTAACCCATATAGTCAAACAGTCGCGTGTTGCTTGCATTGCGATATAAATAGCTGTTTGCAGAGACAATAGAATGACCTGGCATTAAAAATATAAACAGTTCTTCAATTTAAAACCAATTTTTAAGTATAGCAAGCAGATTAGATATTGCTAAAGCAAAATTAGCGTCAGGTAATAATTTACCTAACTTATTTTACTTCTTGTGCAAACAGTTTGTTAAATGAGGCAAGCGACTAAATGTTACAATTAAACTAAACGTTAAAGGTAAAGGATGTTAATTATTATATAAAAAGAACTTACACTATTAGTCGAAATATTTTCCAATGCAATGGAAAAAAATTATATTACTTAAATGTATGTCCTAATTTAGTTAATGAAAATCCTACTAATGTAAATGCGAAAGTTTGTATGTGTGAATGTATGTATGTTTGTTACTCTTTCACGCAAGAACTTCTGAATGGATTTGGCTGAAAGTTTGCACGCGGATCCTTTATAAGCTGGATTATGGAATATGTAGATAAAATAAAATATGTGGAAATGGGTGAAAAGTAGGTAACTACTTCTTGAAACCTTTTAAAAAAAAATTAAGTCATTTACAAATAGCATGTTATGTAACGAAATAAGTGAATCATCAATTATGGCCAATTATAAAATAATTGGAATTTTTCTTAATACGACGCGTAGCGATGATGCGTGTCTTGTGACGTGAGATTGATGTGCAACAATGGTTGGAACACGTTTTCTTCCAAGTCAGTTTCACAATACAATATAGAAGTGACATAATCATAACGAGGGAACTAAAACTGTCTGGAATTTGTTCACGTTGTTATTGAATGAGATCGTCAGTAGTAGCATCGCGATGGCGGCACAAATTGTTGATTACAAAAGAGCACCAATTGAGACGTCAACGCGCAGGAAGCGAACAGATTGAAACTTATGTCTGCATCGCATCTCAGCCAATCGCTACTCGTCTAGCTTATAAGCAGATCAGCTAAGAACCACCTCGTTAAAAATAACTAGACAGAAACAATTCAATTCAGAATTGTGTTCAAAATATTTTTACGAAAAAACTTCTAGAAGTTTAAGACTGTGCGTTGTTATCACTGAGTTGTAGTAAGTAGACTGAGGTAATATTCGTAACAATGTTATCGTTTAAATAATAATCATATCTGTTGAGAAAGTTACACGATTGTATTTGCAAGTTGTTACAACTGATCGTTTCCGGAGTTCTATTGTTCAGGAATGAGTCACAATATTTGGTACGTTGCATAATTGGTTTCTTGTGTATCATGTCGCCGAGTGGTACCTAATTTGGTTAAGAGAATGGTTTCGTAGAAGGTTGGAAAGTGACAAGTTGAGTTGTGCCCAATGGGAGAAAGTGCGGTCGGAGGTCGTGGTCGCTGCCTACGGACATTGGCGCCTTCCGAGCCGACTAGACGTCATTATACTAAGTAACACTCAGAATTATTATAAATAATTATATAAACTTATGTTATTAAAATCGATTATTCAATACATAAATATTTTATCTAAATGACACTAATCATAAATATTAATCCTTATTCCTAAATATGAAGCCACTGGTATGTTCACAGACTAGATGACTATAAAAGTCAAGCAAAAAATCTAATAAAATATAGCAACGAATTTGAAACATATTTATTTGTATTCAAAGATAGAGTTAATAGTGCAGGTCTATATATCGCAAGACATATAGTTGGGGCCGGACTTAAGGGAGCAGGGCATCCTACACTACAGCCCCAGGGCCTTTACAATAGTCTTCGAAAAAAAACCATTCAAATTCCGACGAGTAAACAGTAATAAACAACTTTTCTTTTGATATTTGTCGCTGCTTTCCCTATTACTACAGAAACTTGGAGAAACAGCTTTGTTTTTAATACTTTTATGAGTTATCAATTTTTAGAGAAACTTTTTGGTTTTACAACGGATTGTATTATAATTAATATATATTTTATTTAGAAAATAATTTATAGCCCCGAGGCTTCTAGAAGTTTGTTTTGTTTTGATTATTTCAAACATTTATTCGTGGAGGCATATCCCATATCGCACGGACCGGACGCTGGACGCTGTTACTGTTAAAAGATGAAATTAGTTTATGGCAATGGAAGCTGGGGACTCTGCATTTAATTAGCGTGGTGCAACGTTGCACAAATTACCAAACGTTCGATGCTTCGCGTCGGCGTAGTCGGCAATGGCCGGATGAATCTCATTAACGAGCCAGATTGATAGCCTCTGGAAAATGCTTTAAATTATTTCACGCTACATTAATAATTATAATGAATATCACGCTGACCGTAATGTAGAACATTTCGTTAACTATCAATGTTTTTTTAGTTGTCAGTATCGTTTTTGATATTTTAATAGCTTGTACATTTTGGAACGCAATCATGCCTTAACTCTCTTAAGTTGTTAATTGAATGACTGTGATTTTATGAGATGCATGTTAATTGATTAGTGAAAGTTTGTTTTTGTGGAAAGGTATTCTGAACCACCGTACGTCTCGAGACGGGTGGTCGGGGATATAGTAAACGAAGACATTTAAGCAGTGGGCTAAGTCTCTTGGCTTGTGTCATCATCAAGGCCGGATTGAAGGGAGGGCAACCAGGGCAACTGCCCCGGGGCCTCCACAATAGAGGGGCCCCCACAATAGAGATTTAAAATATTTCAAATTCTAAACTCTATAACTTCTCTTTTATTTATGTATTCAGTCTTTTGTACCTTTACATACAGAACTTTGTAGAATCATGATTGATGTGTAGTTCCTACATATTGTAATAACGGTTATTCATCTATACTTGTTCACTTAAATAAGACAGTCAATAAAATCTCAGAATTTAAATCATCCTCATTTGAAGTAGGTACCTACATACTTCAAATTTTCTACACATTTAGAGAGAAACTAATTTGTGGCCAGGGGGCCTCTTCGCCTTAGTTGCCCCGGGGCCTCCGGACTTCTAAATCCGGCCCTGATCATCATCATCTGCGTGTTATAGGTTCGAGCTTTCGAAACAGACAACAATATTTATAAAAGTTGGTAAAAGTTTAACAATATTTTTTACCATTCCCTAACTTTTTGTCTAAGGAAAAGATAACGCATGTCATTAAAAATACCTTTTTGACAAGATTACTAGCAGCAGTGCTCATTAAAAATTGATGTCGGGAGTCGAGTTGTTTCTTTAAACGGTGTCCGTAGGATAACCGGCCGTAGTCCTAGGCTAGGGCGTCGGAAGTTGCACTACCGACGTGAACCCACTCGTAACACATTTTAGCTTAGCTCGAGGGGTTAACAAGAATACTAGTAGACTGCAAAACTCTGCTAGTAATCTTAATAAGAAAAATAAAAATGCATACTGTATTAAAGGACTACACATTTCAGCATTTTAAACATCTGCACTTCTGCCTGCTTTCCTCTTTGCAACAATAATGATTTTTCCGTGCTTCAAACCCCAGTCTTGACAAATATGTCATAATACTTTAAACATTGCAGAACATGGTCTTTCGTTGTAACAGACCTTGGCAAGCTAGAGACGTTGAGAGATATTGTCATCACCACGCTTGGTAGTCGGATTCATATATTAATCCCATAAGTAATTACTTCCTAACCTTAAAGAAGAATAACCGTAAAGAACTATTTATTTTCAATTATCATATTTTGTAGATCAGTTTGCTATGCAAATTGGGGTCAAAAACGAGTAACATTCTCAGTTTCAAGCCGAAATGTTCACATAATTAGTTCTACATAAATTTCCTCAGGGAAACTTGTGTATTTATGTGATAGACCCACGTCTTAGCAGAGAAGCATCGCGTGACTTAGACCTATAATATCTCGGGTAGGAGATTACAGATCAAATTCCTCAGAGATTCTGCGTGTTGGACGGATACTACCGACTCCAACATTACAAAAGCGTGTAATTGATATTCATAATAATAAAATTTTCCAGCCACTTCCAGATATTTATAATGTCGTAGGTACTTACATCTGTTTTACGGTCCATCAATTCTGCATGGAGGTACATAGCACTTACGTATATACAAATATAGGTTTAACCAAGAAATATTCTATCCAGTGTAATAAACAACTTATAACTATCTAATTACAAATATATATTTCTAAAAGCTTTATGAATAAATTAGTTTACCGCGCGCAATTTCACGATATACCCATCCTCAATAAATGGGTTATCTAACACTGAAATAATTTTTCAATTCAGACCAGTAGATCCTGAGATAAGCGCGTTCAAGCAAACAAACAAACTCTTTCGCTTCATATATTAGTATAAAGATATTAATGGCTTGTATGGGTAATATTCAACCCTTTCAAATTCAAATTGAATTTCGTTCCAATACATTGGTGATTCTTTATTTGTACAAATTAGTGGTTACGATATGAACATAATAGTGACATAAAATGTTATAATCATTAATTTTGTATAACTAGCATAATATTTTCCAATGCTAACTGTTCATTTATGAAATATTCATACCTATCCGACGGCATCAAGACGATGATTGATGGTTGACATTTAGTTATTTATTTGTTAATATTTACATTACTAAGACAAGCGATAGATTTACAATTCAACATTTTAATGTTATATTTGTAAATAGGAGGATTTAAAAATAAGAATTTACTGGACTTTACGTATTAAATTGCTGCTTTTTCGAAAAAAAAGCAACTAAAAAGAATATATTATTTCGCGGACTATCTTTTAAACTTGCTTTTGTCTAAAATATTCACATACAGGACGTGTGGTTTCAGATAAATGAGTGGTTTAGATGGGAGTTCATACAACTGGAACGAATCGGATATCTGAAACCTTTTAGAGAGGTGATTATTCAGTCTGAGACCCTTGGAAGGGCAATGGCAGGGAACTGTTACGGTATATTTTAATAAATTATTTATATTTATCGATCAATGTCACATCGTCCAATTGAATATACTAACTATTTTAATTACGCAAGATAATTTTGAATTATATACAAACATTCATAAATATATTTATGTAGGTACAATCTAAATATTTGATAGGTACTATCGCCCGATTAGACATAAACAATTTTCAAATTAATAACTAGTAGATTAAAGAAACATTTTATTTATTAATCCTATCACCCGTCTCTGGTTGATGCTGACGACGCAAACGTTCCCATAAAGCTTGGTGCATTCCCATGCTGATTGGCAATGGCTAAGCCTTGTGCCAGCAATTTGCTAACAAAGATATTTGCATCTGTGCCTCAACTGCATAGATCCACCACTATTGGCACAAAGTAATACAACGGCTCCAAGGAAGCATGCTTTAGCCGCTTCCTAGAAGAGACGTCTTCCGCAGGGGCTGACGGGAGGCAACGGTGCGACTCAGGTAACTAATTGAAACAGTAATGACGCATGAGGCGACCAAATTAAGCATTTGCCATTCTTCCAAGGCACTAAGTTTATTTTATCTTAATATTAATTTAGATATTATCAAATAATTGACAGTGAGAGGTATCAAGTATCCCACATATCTTACCTATGCTGATGTATAAAGCTGAAGTGTAAAGCGTAGGTTTACTTGAACGCGCTAACCTCAGGAACGACTGATCTTATTTGAAAAAAATATTTCAATGATTTAGATAGCCAGTTTATCGAGAAAGGAAATGATTAAAATCATATTTTTTTAAATTATGATGTTCCTACGAGAACGAAGTTTACGCGGGTAAAACCGCACGTGGAAAGTTAGACAATAAATAAAAAAAAAACAAAACCATACCGTACCTGCACATACATTGTACCATACCGTAGGTTACTGGTAATAAATTAAGGAATTTAATATTCCTGTAAGTAATTTAGTTTTCAAACATATATGTGCATTAATCTGCTTTGTTTGTTGAACATATTAATTAATATTGCTTAGCATAATTTATAGAGCATTGCAGATTGTCATGCAATAAAGCGGAATAGCCCACTGATTAATTACTCTAGGCTTAAAATATATTATTTTTATGTAGTTGTTGTAGAATAGAAACGTGCTTCGGTCAATAGTTTTACATCACAATGCTACAATTAGATAGGCTTAGAAATATAATGCACATGCAGGTACCTAATGAAAAAGTCGTGGAGAAAAAAGTATTGTTTTTAAGTTATGTTAAACCATTATTCCTTTTCTCTTCGTTACATAGTTTACTATAGTACAAACATAATATGGAACTGTTGGAAAGAGTCTGGCTCACCACGACACAGGTCATCCTTATGTGGTGGCATGAGAGTTTTATTGGTACGCGTATATTTTGTAACAAACCCATAATATGTTTGTAACTTTGTGTTGACATTAACACATTTTTATTTATTTATGTTTAATAATGACTCGGCGGCGTGGGGAAATAGCCTCCTGCTGTAGGTTCCTGGGTTACGTTTTCCGTGGTGCATTTCTCAGTAACAAATATGGAATTGTGCCAGGTATTGATACGCTGTATTGAACGAACATAGAGCGAAATGAGGGTACAACATACCTTTTTTATAATTTCTGGGGCAAATGCGTGCTATTTTCGTACGTGGTTTTTATGAATGTGGTAAATGTTTTGTTGTTTGATTATACTATTTTCATTACAAGTTTTACCAACAACAAACGATCTAAAACGCTTTTATTTCAAATTCAAAGCTCCCATTTTGAGTTTTGCCCAAATTAGGGCTGAATGATATCACGCTGCTGTGATAACATCACATCACGTTGGGTGACATGATAAAAGGACGTCACGTACTGCAGAGTAATTTGTTGTTGATTGTATTCGATGGTAGGCGACTCAAACATGATGTAGCCCAAGGGTCTGGCCGGCGTGTGATAGTCGATCAAATGTATCCGCACTTAATTTAAATAGATAGGTAACGGTTTGTTGCGCAACGGGACATCGACCCCTGGCTGAGGCATATATTTTGATCACTTATGCATCAAACGCGTTCCGACAATCTCCCTGTCCGACGCTATGGATCCATGGTTGGTATGTATAATTGTATACCCACCATCATTACTATCGCACCAAAGAAAACCATTTAAACGGGTTTTTTTTATTAAATAGTAGGTTTATTGCGTATAAGCAAGTTGCATATCAATCACTTCATGCCTTAATTTACATTTTTTATGTATTTTCTGAATAATCTATACTATATAGCTGTGGAGTTTGTTTGCTTGAACGCGTTAATCTCAGGAACTTCAGGTCCGATTTTATTTTTATTTTTTTCTGTACCAGATAGTCTATTTATCGATGAAGGCTAGATGCTAGGCATATATCATCACACTAAAACTAATAGAAGCGGAGCATTCATGAAGAATGTTACAAAATCAGGGTAGTAACTATTTTATGCGGACGAAGTCGCGGCCACAGGCTAGTTAAAAATATAACTCGGTCATTCAATATAACCTGCAGTATAGTAAGGAATACATATTATTTATAACTACACCAATAGTTAAAATGATCATGGCTTTAAGATAAGTTCTACTATAATATAAAAAATGCGAAAGTTTGTATGTGTAGATGTATATATTATGTCTGTTACTCTTTCACGCAAAAAGTAGGTACTCAATGGATTTGGCTGAAAGTTTGCTCGCGGATAGTTAATAAGCTATGTTAACATATAGGCTACAAAAAATTACGCTCCGACCCACTGGAGAAGAGTGTAGTGGGTTAAACCACAGGGCGCAGCTAGTTATAATATTGTGCATGATGTGGTTTTCTGTTATTGAGGGAACACACTACCTCAAATATAGTAAACGCTAGTTAGTAAGCTGGCATAATAAAAATAAAATCAAAAAGAGCAGTACGCAGGACAGGTACACTGTGCACGGTGAGACACTAACAGCTTCCTGACTTCGGGATGATATTAAAATGTTAGTAAATAGAAAAATTCTAGCTACACGGCTTTTTTGCTCTACGTCCGAGGAAAAAACGAGACCGCACTAGTTTCAGTCGAATATACTCATATTACCGCTAGACATACTTAGTGTTGTATACTTATTAAAATATCGGTTTAGTGTGATTAGTTCAACTGTGTTAACTTTCTCTGTACAAACAGGTATTAGTAAACACTTAGTTAAGTAACAAACTCAATGACAAGTTACAAACTGAGCTGAAACAGGTTTGTGGTGAAACACTTTTGAGGAAAAAGTAAAGCACAAATTACTTTTGGAAATAACTGTATTTAAACCATTAAACATATTTTAATCTAAAAAGACACTAGTATATAAATTTATTTATTTCAAACTGCCAAAATGTACACAAATAAAATGTATACAAATAAGCAAATGTATTAAATTTTGTGATGAGAAAATAAATACATATTATTGTAAATAAGTAAATTCAGGAGTAGTAACAAGTAAATGAAAACACTTGTTGAAACATTGAGATAAGCCAGTATTTCATTTGAAAATTAGATGCACATTTAAAGCTTGACCTGTCAATTATACGCGATTGCAAATTACAATATTCATGGCTAATCAAATTTCGTTATTAATTATAAATCAGGAATATATCAATATTCAAATGTGGTTTTAAAATGAAATGAAGCTATGATTTTTAGTGAATTACCTAATATTGCCGACTTCTCGATTTTCTGAATAACGCTTTTGTTGACATAATATACCAAACTATTAGTTGCGTACGTGCGTTTACGTCATACTTAAGTAAGCCCAGTAGAATGACGAGCAAAAAAGATCTTTTGCTGTGTACTTTTAAAAGGGACCCACCAAACTATCGGAATTTGTATGCCACACATAAGCACCTTTAGTTTTCTAAGGTTAATTGATGGCTTACGGGACGAAATGCGTGCAAGAATGCTGGCCTTGCAGATTTAATGCTATTTGTGTGGTAATATATCTATTGTTTATCCTTGTCTGTCCGTTTTCGATTCTCATTTATCGTAAATACTCTTAATAGGACCCGGACCGCCATTTATTATGGCATGAAAATGGACATAATACGCCTTATGATTAGAATTATTTCATAGAGATTTGAGTGTAAATTATTATTTTAAGTATTTGTTGAATATATTAATATAGTAGTAACTTAAAATTCTTAGAGAAGATGGTTTGAAGGTGATATACCTGTTTGAAGATGCGCGCTTGCAATGATTCACACCTTCAATGTTTATATTTTAAGAAAATGTCAAGGATCAGTCACGTTCTATGTTATTCTACTTAAATGCTTCGTGTTGCTGTGTATCATATTATTATTATTTAGACTGGTAAGTGTATATAGGAAGCGATATACACGATGTTCATGTAATTGTGTTTTATGCATCTATTCATGGGTATAGTGAGCACATAGCGTGTCTGGTGTCAATTCCCTCCTCTTCGGATCACTGCGCAGGATCGTTCGTTGACTTACTGTCTTGACAGGATTGAACTTTGCCGGGGGTCAATCGCATTAAACTCCGTATTCTAATTTCGCTTTATAATATTTATTTACGTCCGATATTATTCGAAATACGAATAATGAAATAAATTTATACAGGCGACGGTTAAAATTCAACATTCGGTGGCAGTCACCGCCGCGGCACCGGTGCACCACAGATCAGTTTCGACATAAGTCGATTTATTCAACCAGATCCTGCGGGAAATAATATTAATGTGGACATGGCGGCTTTTTCACGCACGTACCCACCAAATGGGAGTTGGAATTTGGTGGAGACGCGTGAGGTCACGAGCCGCACGATCACTGTGCACCGATTTTTTATATAGTCATGTGTCAATAACTCATTTATAATTTTGAGTAATTCCATTTTATTTTGACAGGTACATTAGAACCTGGACGACTGAGCTCCGTAATAAAACGGGACTTTGAAAATAAAACCTAGCTGGATCGATTCTATGTTCTATGCCTCAAAAACTATACAAACTACTATATATTTTAATACACGATTTTTTATAGAATTCGTTAGAGAAGTTTCCGGGCTCTGTCTCTATTTACAGTAATTGCCTGTTTAACAGTAAGATATTCTGCGACTAAACCGCAAGATCTAACAAATTTGTAGATTAGATACCTTAGAACCACATCGTTAGTTTTTACAATCAAGGAAAATGTTTTATTCTTGTACATAATAAACCCGGCACACCGCAATCATCGTGGTGACTCTAGGAGCTTCTTAATAATGAAAAATGTACTTGTTAGCTATAATTGAGTCCCCTTTGTTGGATTTCGAGGACAAGAGGAGCCCAGTCAAAAATTCCCAGACGTCACGGCTGTAAGAAATATCATCAATCAAAGCTACAAAAAAAAAAGTATTCGCATCGGGAGACAACATCTTCAGAAAACTTAAAAAAAAAGATGAGTATCTTTTTGCAAACGTTAACATAGCCAATTGAAATATAACTGAGACGTTACGTTGAGAAATTAAACGTGGGATTGTAATCAAAGAAATAAGTGTTATATGCTTTGCGGAGCCTGATTTTTAATCCACGATAGATACCTACTTAGTTCAAGAGAAGTTTATTTTTTATGGAAACTTTAAAAAACGACAATAAATCGTAGTTTAAGGATCAGCCTTCTTCTTTTTTTATCTCTTATTGGTAAATAAAAGTCACAGCAACTTACAAACTTGAATGTTTCATATTTATGAAACACGTAGGTAACAGCTTAATCAGAACGTAAAAAAAATGTTTTTGTTTACGACTTCAATGGATTTTTATTTAAAATACGAGCTTGCAATATTATATTAAATACATACCCGATCCAGCCAGACGACCGTAGAAAACTCTTCTTATTACGTATATTGCTTGCTCAGAACACGGAGCCTTGCCCTGTAACAAAACGAAATATGTTCATTAATATACCAAATAACTATAAAAAATAAATATTATGACCATAAATATGTATATGCATGTGTACAACTATAAAATATAATATGTTTATATTTTATACTAAAACACGACGTTTATAGCTACTGCTTAACTACACCTGACCTCTTGGGGCATTTATTAATAAAATTCTAAAGCTCTCAGAGACTTTATTAATAAAATTCTAAACATACTTTGACATTCAACAGCCTCCGATCTCCCACTGTGTTCATCGTAACATGTGCAATGTTAAACGTTGGTCAAATACGTTGTTACAAAACTTATCGAAGGTAAATTATAAAACCACGCCTTGTCCCTCGTTTCAGCAAGTATTTATTTTATTTATGTCCAATAATTAACGTGCTCTGATATCTAGATAATTGGTGAAATAGATACAATTAACTCAGTTTATGGGGACGTTTTAGAGATAAGTTTAATGATGTTGAAACGGACAGTTGTAGAGGGCTATAAACATGAAATTCAAGTTCTATAGTCCCCATTCTCTGTGTTATGTATGGTTAGGTAATTCCTACTTTATGAGATTACTGAGGTAATGGTTGTTAATAGTATCTCTTTATCATAATAAATGATGTTTGTGTATGGTAAGCTGCATCAAATTTCAACAGTTTGAATGCCAGCTTCGAGTGCCGTGATCGACGTGTTGGCAGAAGTAAATTAAAAAAAAACTATAGACAAACAATTTATCTATACTACCCTGAAATTCTTGGTTCAGTATTGGTAAACATAGTACTAGTTAGAGTCAGAATTGTTTTTTCTTTTCGGAACGTCATACGTACTTAGCCACAGGGCTTTTGCTACTTCACCGGGCATAAAGGCGAGCAGAGCTCCAGCCTTTATAAATGGTTAAAAAACTACAAATAAAGCAACCTGCGCAACAGGGCGCCCCCTGTCGGGCTTGCAACTCGGCGCAGTCTGCATTGGGTTACCTAATTATAAAACAAAGTTATTGTTTTTATGTAGTGCCGTTCTTATTGTTAAATTAGACTTAGGTGCCTACGGATGGTTAATTAATTTAATATTTGTTGATTCGAAGTAAGGTCCGACCTGTGTTAGCTGTCGGATCTGGGATTCCGTTTTTAGTATTTTGAATATTCAAACATTTTATAGTTCAAACCTATGCGCTATGTTTGAACTAAAATGTTCTCAATGAGAACATTTAGGATGAGAACTTCTCATCCTATGATGAGAATGGACAATTGTTCAGTCACCATTGAATGTATTGTGTTTGCTTAATTTTACTTTAATCCTGAATTTAAACACGGCAGAATAAATCATGTCCCAAAGTTTTCTCATTTATTTAAACAAAAAAATATTTTAAACATAGTTTATTTTTATTTCTACCTTATTTCGGCCTTATGACACTTTCACAGCTTTAAAAAGGTTAAAAACGATAACGAATAGGCGTAGGTAACAGGGAATGCTGAATATATGAAGATTCCGCAAATAACTTTTAACCTGTTTATGACGAGCGTGGAAATTAAGACATAAACATACTTGTACGATAACACAGATACAGAAATCAAAGTTAATAGAAATCCAGACATCACCTTTCGCCGAATACTTTAGAAAGATTGTTAGTAGATATCCCGGGCCGTAATCAGGCGAAAAATGAAGAAGCGTTATGAGGGATTTAGTGGCCTGTGAGTTGTACCGTCAAATTCAATAACAAATCATTAGTAAAAATTAGTCGTACAAAATAAGACTAGCACGGGCTTTGTGCAAATATTATCTTTGTGTCGTATTTATGTACTGTACAGGTAGTCAAAGTACAATATGACAGTTCGCGCTACGACTTGCATTTTTATTCTGTTCCATTGCACGAGGCACGTGTGATCAGAATACATAATAATAACACATATGTACCTACAGACAACAGCTTGCGTTGTAATTTAGATAAGAGGTAGGTATGCCCAGGTTTAACGTGCTGAGGTGGATAAGAGTAGTGATGAGCTCAGACATCCATAGGTACAGTGTGGATTATAAATTGAGTGTAGGTTGCTAGGTATGTAAGGAGATTTACTCGCATTTATCCTTAAGAAATACCTCGTTCCAGCTAATAATAGGTACATACTAAATAAAAAGTGTCTATGTGTCGGAACACTTTTGTATAAAATCGCGCGGGCGCAGGACTTGAATACCTACCCGCGACGACGCGGACGGTCACCCGTGCTTGTTCTCGCGATGGATTACTTTTGTGAAATCGGGCGTTCGTCCGATTCACGTAGTTTTACTTTAGTTTAAATTCGCCATACTTAACCATATCTACTTACGGTGAAAGTCTAAGAAGATAAAGGAACGTATACTTACACTACGATGGCCAGGTGTGCTTTCGTTTTTAGTTTTACTAATGTTTCAATAAACTTGCATTGACCGGGGTACTGGCATATTGGCTTGGCTCTGTTCCACCGTTAGGTACGGACGCGACAATTACATTTATCCTCACTGTTTTTGTCATGTTTAAGTAATGTGTACATTGTATAAGCTCAGACTTTAAACGTGACAAAATAAAGTAGATATGGTAGATGAAAAAGAGGCTGACTTCGTATAATAATAAAAGTAACTAAAAACGATGCTGCGGTACAAGTTAATATAAATACGATGATATGAAACATAATGAATAGATGCGATATAGATACTGTTGGTAAACAATTCAACGAATGATACATATTCGATGCACGTTTATGGTACGGACAATAATATTTATACAAAGTTTATTTTATTTGAATAGGAAAACTTACAGCTATTACAGTTCTATAGCTAATATGTATATATTGGAATATGGCCAATTACTAGTTTCACACACAAACAGTGTCAGTAACATATCTAGTGGCAAATGTAGGTAGTGATAAACCATATAAAAGTTTGTTTTACGTATACATAACATAATATATTTACACAAAGAAAACAGTTATTAAAGATTTTGAGTACCTTTTTGAACACCGCTGCTAAAAATTATGATTTTGTGTGTGAGAGGAGCTCAATAGCATCATCAGGGATGAATAAGAACAAATGCGTTTATTCAATACGATTTCGTTTAAGTTAATATAAAAGTAAGTTACGTCGGCAGTGGTGTCTTGTTAGGTTGATACTGTCGTACACGCTTCTTTATATTTTTTCTTTTCTCAAAGGTATAGTACCTACTTCAGATTATTCCGGGCCAGAATAAGTGATCGTTTGGCCGTATATTAATAAGAATATGGTTCCGGTGGTCCCGATTCATTTTCATATTGTAGCTTCAAGATATAACATATCATATATTGCCTTCATTTGTTACTGCGGGCCATCAAATGCACCTTATGTATATTCCATAAACAAATACAATCTATCCACACGCAAGAACCGCAGTTCATCCCAATTCCCATGTTTCTTGTATGAAGTTCAGTTACACATTCGTATCTACTACACAAACTATATTATTTATTCAGTAGTAGATTGTATTCTGTATTACACACCATTTACCTAAAGGTTAAATTAATAGGTCTGCAAACCATTTAAGGCTAATACAATAAATAATAAATAAACGTTTCGATTGTTCTTCGCAATTGCAATCGCTGTACTCCTCGCCACGACTTGCATCTTCTTGAGATTTCCGTGTGATCTATAAATACGAGTCTAGCTAGATACTCGTACTGTACCCCGCCGATTAACGTTCACGGTTTTCAAGAACTCTTTAATCTGTTCATCCATCATATGTTCAATTTCACCTAAATTGGTTGATTAATTTTAATTAAATAAAATAAAAATCATTTTTATATACGTAAACCTATCAGGCACATGCAAATAGTCAAAATAATAATTTATTATTAATCTATGTATAATTTTAACATTTTATAAATTAGCATATTAAGCAGGGTATTTTAGTTATTGTTTTTAATAATGTTTTAGTCTTTACTTTATTATTCAACTATATTGTGTCCAATAGCTTGTTCTGTCTATATTAAATTATATTAGGAACAATTGTCATTTTTTGGGCGGACCATGAGTCAACGACGGACGCGTTTTAATGCTACCACCCGATCCAATACGCCCCAACTGAGAAGATCCGGCGAAACAAACTCAGTGGGTTAGTCTACTGCTGGTTTTAACACGACCCACATGAGACGATCCGGCGAAACATACTCAATGGGCAGAACGTAGGTTTTGGTCCAGTTACTTTTATTATTTATTTGGCATACACATTATTTTCCCTAACGGTTGTCTCTGTAATTTTTTTTATCTCTTAATGTTTTTTATACTAATATAAAATAAGCTAATTTGAGACAGATTTAGCGATATAAGATCATGTACTTTGACGCAAACACATTTAATGTTTTTATATTACTAGCTGACGCGTTTTCCTTAAAGCGCATATTAAAATTGTGAATGTCTAATAGTAAAAATTTCTTATTAACCCGTTGCGAGTTTTAAAAGAAATGAGAGTAGAAAATCAGAGACTCTTGTACTCTTTGGATATAATTAGAATTTAATCTACGGTGTAATGGGAATCATAATCGAAAATGATGTGGCATATAAGGAGTTATTGGCGGAAACTAGAAATGAAGTCATGACATGGATAGCAGCGGGAGTATTGAGCGCACATCCATGTTTTTGCAATTAGACGGTACCAAGCGTCTTCTCCTAATGTAATTTTATATGTAACATACATTTTGTTTCGTATCGTAAGTCTGGCAAAATTAATTAAAGAAAATGTTTTGCTTTTTGTCTCATATCTATAATATGAAATCCAACAAACTTCGAAAATAATACGCGACCACTTGCTTAATAAACTATTTTTGTAGAAAAAACAGTAATCGGTTGGTAGTTGTAACTTATTTACTAACATCTGGTTATAAATAAAGATAGAAGATTCAGCACGAATTACTCGTGCTAAAATAATAAATAAAATAAATAATAAAATAAAAATCATTTTTATTTACGTAAACCTATTACAGGCACTTGCAAATAGTCAAAACAATAATTTATTATTAATCTATGTATAATTTTAACATTTTTAAATGAGCATATTAAGCAGGTATTTTAGTTATTGTTTTTAATCATTTTAGTCTTAACTTTATTATTTTACTATATTGTGTCCAATAGCTTGTTCTGTCTATATTAAATTATATTTAGAACAATTGTCATTATTTGGGCGGACCATGAGTATATAACGACGGACGCGCTTTAATGCTACCACCGGATCCAATACACCCCAACTGAGAAGATCCGGCGAAACAAACTCAGTGGGTTATTCTACTGCCGGTTTTAACACGACCCACATGAGACGGTCCGGCGAAACATCCTCAAATGGGCAGAGCGTAGGTTTTGGTCCAGTTACTTTTATTATTTATTTGGCATACACATTATTTTCCCGAACGGTTGTCTTTATAATATTTGATTATCTATTAATGTTTTTATACTAATAAAAGAAGCTAATTTGAGACAGAACTAGCGGTCTATTAATGTAACTCATTAGGCCGATTACAGATAGTTCACAGAACATCATACTATTGCTTACTATTTTACTTAGATACAGGGTCTCTAGGAAGTGTTACGCAGGATGGTTCATGAGACCAAACATCTTTATCCTCAATATAGTCCTTAACGCTATAGTAACCTTTAGATACAAGGACACGTTTAATATATGCTTTAAAAGTTGTATCAGGCAAATCAGTAACACGACTAGTGAGTTTGTTATAAAACCTAATACCATTTCCCATAAATGATTTATTGGTTCTACTTACTCTAAAACCGGGTATGGCAATTTTATGTTTATTTCTTGTGTTAACATTATGAATATCACTTTTTTTATTATAATGATCTATATTTTTTCTAACAAAAATGATATTTTGGTATATGTACTCAGAAGGAGCGGTAAGTATATTTATCTCTTTAAACAGAGTACGTAAGGAGTCGCGACTACCTAAACCGTAAATAGCCCTAACTGCTCTTTTCTGTAATATAAAAATACTATTGACATCAGCGGCTGAACCCCAAAGCAGTATTCCATAGGACATAATGCTATGAAAGTACGCGAAATACACTAGTTTAGCAGTTGCTTCATCTGACAATTGCCTAATTTTCCAGACAGCATAAGATGCGGAACTGAGTCTACCAGTTAATTTTTCAATATGAGGGCCCCATTGCAGTTTTGAATCTAATGTTATTCCTAGATAAACTGTCGATTGAACTAGGTCCAACGTTTCTCCATTAAGTGAAGCAATTGGTTTAGCGGTAGTTACATTTGGTAGCGCAAATCTGACGCATTTAGTTTTACCCGCGTTTAATAAAAGATTATTTGAAGAAAACCAATGTGAAAGTATACTAAGTGTTTTATTGTGTTCAATAAGGTTAGTATTTTTTTTATTGACTTTGAATATTAATGATGTATCGTCTGCAAAAAGAACTATATCTGACAGTTTATTTATGATGTATGGTAAATCATTGATGTAAACTAAGAACAGAAAAGGACCCAGAATAGATCCTTGGGGCACGCCCATTTTATTAAATGCTCTTTTGAAGCAACGCCGTCTACATATACTATTTGTTTCCTATCAGATAAATAGGATATAACAAGATCAAGCGATTTTTCAGTAATTCCATAATATTTTAACTTAAGAACGAGCGTCTCATGATTTACACAGTCGAATGCCTTGGAAAGGTCACAGAAGACTCCAAGAGCATCTTGCGACCCCTCCCAAGCCTCTAGTATGGATTTAATCAGAGTGCATCCTGCGTCCTGAGTTGACCGGCCTTTAGTGAATCCAAATTGCTTATCGTGCAATATCCCATTTAGATTAAAATGTGTCAACATTTGATTAAGCATAATCTTTTCAAATACTTTACTTAGAGTTGGTAATATCGAGATAGGTCTGTAGTCAGTCGCGTTATTTGAGCAACCTGATTTAAATATCGGCACTATTTTACTAATCTTCATTAAGTCAGGGAATACTCCATCAGTTATGGATGTATTAAAGATAGCCGCTAGAATAGGAGCGATATTTTGTATTACTGTGTCAATAGCTTTAACAGAAAGTCCCCACAAGTCTTCTGTGCCTTTCATTTTAATTGTTCGGAATGCCTTTACAATATCAACATCATTTATTGTCCGGAAGCCGAATTTAGACACGTCTGATTTAATGATGTGCTGAATGTTCTATCTTTATTTTTAAGAAGCAATATAATATAACGAGCCTACACAAAAGTATTTCTGATAAAGTGTACTAAATCTGGAATTCAAAAAGTCAAAGAAGCGCAAAGTGTTCTCATCAAAAGTAAACAAGCTAGTCTATTTTCGTTTACCTAATCTCCGGTAGGCGGCTTAACCCTTTGTAGGGTTGTCAAGGATCCCAATATGTTTAAAAACACCTAAGACATTTTATGAACTCGTAACAAAGTACATTATGTCAGATTGATACATCGTAAAGCGAAGAGAACGGGAAATAGAATGTTTTAAAAACGCTTGAGGGATTTTAACTTTTAATTAAATAACTTCAAAGTTGCGAAGTACTTTCATCACAAACGAGAACAGAGTAATAAAACGGACAAAAGCGTAGATTGTGCTAATGTTCTTAGAACGAAATCATTATACGAATAGGTTCGTAGCCTACTCGGCTTATAGACTGACATTTTTTTTGGTCTTGTGGTAACGAACTTAATCGCATGTACGTGGTTTTAGGTTTGACTGCTGGGTGTAGCCCAAACAGTCGTAATTTTATAGTAGGTACTTGTGTAAATAATTTCTTGGTGAGATGGTTAAAAATATCATGATTGTGCTTATTATCTTCTTCCTTTTTCATTGTATTTCATCCTAAAGGTTAAGAATAACAGGTGTACTCATGGCACTATTGTCTTTGGTACTTTAATATTCTCAACGTAAAGGTTAAAGTCAGTTGTGACGACATTGCAAAAGGATTTAATTATATATTTATTACTGTAAACAGAGTGAAAAAGCTTTGTTAATTATTACGACCGCTACAGTTACAAAGTATAATAGTCTCTATGACACACACAAGCAACACTTTAAGGTCGGAATCGTCGGATAACTGAAAAATGCCCGGGGGAAATTTGTTCGTGTCAAATTCACTATTTCACGTACAGCGAAGCTGTTGTAAAGTTAGTTATTATATATCTTATATAGTAAACGGCAATCTATTACAGAATTGTATTATCGATCGTATTCGTAAATAAACTTGGCCTGGTTTGAGCAAATATAGAAGGTGCAGTAGCCAGCTTTACCCCATCAGTGGTAGTTGGATATAACTACAAATACATATAAAAGTTAACACTCCGATATACCTACAACTGTTTTTTTTTTTCGTTTTTACTTACGTAGGTAGTAGCAGTAGCCACGAGGCTTTTGCTACTTCACCGGGCATAAAGGCGAACAGAGCTCCAGCCTTAATAAATGGTTTAAAAACTCCAAACTATGCAACCTGCGCAAGAGGGCGCCCCCTGTGGGGCTTGGACCTCGGCTCAGGGCGGTCGCTGGCGATTAGATTCGATCAGGCAACTGTCGCTCTACTTTACAGTTCGCGGACCTCTCGGACTTCGGGTCTACGAGGGCATCGGATGCTTCTTTGAAAACTAAGGGTTAGGAGAACGAGGGGGGAACCTACAACTGCCTTCCATCTAGCAGTGTATGAAAATGCATCTTTCAATACGCGGCTGCAAGGGGGGGGGGGGTCGCTAAGTTTATATGTCCAGTGAAGAAACAAAACTGACTACATATTATTATGTTTAATCGGAACAAAATATAGCTTAAATATTGTGTTTGGGCAATCTAGTACTACATCACTTCAGTACCTATCTATATGGTTTGTATTTATAAATTTATAAGCGCGGTATATCAAAGTAAGAATCAATAAGTTATTATACCCAGCCCTATCAGGTTACAAAGCATGTGCCCGGGGCACTATGCCGAACGTGAATGGCGTGAGGAGAGAGTCGACTAAACGCTAAAGATGCTCCCAAGCATTGCGCTTGCATCACTGTTTTGAAACCGTACTGAATGTCAAACGGCATAAATAATATAATAATTGAGATTTGTGCCCCGTAACTGTACAGTGTAACTGAGCTGGTTTATAGGTTGTCATGTGGTTGTGGATTACCAAAACTTATACGTATATGATATTTTATAAATAAAATGCTTTTATACTGAATATATTCTATATACCTACACTACGGTATAAGATTCAAGCCATGTTACTCATATGGATAATCAAATTAAGTAAAATTGACACAAAAGAAACAACAAGTACAAAGGCGAGCTTCATTCAATTATTCTAATAAGAGAAGTGCTCAGAAGTCTTTCAGTTGCTTGTATTTTTCTGAATAATTTTCCGGAAATTGTCCGTTGAATACTTAAAATAATAAAGTTATGTGATATCATTTTGTTTTTTAACATTAGCATGATATAAAACAAAAGTATTCCATGTTTAAGATTTTGTACTTAATGGTGGGGTAAGATAATGAATATTCATTAATTTTAGGTTAATGTTTGTCAGTGTTCTTCTCGTGGAAATGTCAAGTTTGTACAGATCAGTGTTTCTTCAAATAAACTAAGGTTGTACAAACGGTTGAGGAAACAAATTTAAATACGGTGTTAATTCAAAAGCCATGGTAACTAAGTATAAAAATAGACATTATATATATAATATATTATTAATATACTCTTTTGTGATAATAGCCAGTTGTACCTGTACTGTTATATGCTGTATTCCGCTTTTTTGTGTAATTTGTTAATGTATACAATAAAGAGTTATCTATGTATCTTTATTAAGTACCTATATAATTACTTAGTCAAGAGAATGGAATATTTATCAAAATAATAATGATTATTTCTTTCACATTGTAAATAATTTTATAGTAGTTTCATAAAAATATCATCATTAAATCAATGTTATTAAGGAGCAATCCCAGAATGCTGGCAGCATAGTCCCGTCGAATGGCAACGTTATTGCTATACCAATCTAATACTCACACTCGGGAAACGTTGTTGCATAAACTACAGGTAATATTTGTATTAAAACACATCTATCTACACTGGCAAAATCGCCCTTGATTTTAATAGCATAAAAAGGAAAAAAAACATATTTAGTTTATTAAATATGAATCTAATACCGGAACAAAGCTATAATTGAATCTGCAGTTAAGTTGCGAGCAAGACTTATAAGTCGACTGTCTCAGTTAAAAGTTAAGCATGGTTAATTTGTTTCATGTTTAAATACGGGTCTGCGTTTATTTGTAGTGTCAGTTCAAGCAAACTCGGCACCCCAGGCGAATCTCGAATGGCGCTTCTACTTGAATGGTTGTCAAGTGACTATTTCTACATAGTCCTATGTTGGTTATAGAGTCCAGCAAACAAATGGGATAATGATCCGATATCTGAGGTTTATCTCGAAATTCCGCGCACATACAAATTAAAAAATAAAACACACTTAGATTAAGAACAAGTATCCGTGTGTTTTAACAGAATTATTGCTCTTTGAAACCACAGATAATAATAGTTCTGTTTTTATCTAGCTTGTACAAGTCGGTAAAGAACGTAACGTCGTTTAATTTTATTAACATTTTCAAAAAATAATACGGCCAGTATGTAGTTTAGCACAATATACTTAAATGTCATGTTGGAGGCAATCTTCTTATCACTGAAAATATATTGCATTTTATTTTTCCACCGAACATTTTCAGGAATGCACAAGAAATGCGTGAAATCGGTGAAAATTGTAGTTAGAAGTAGTGTAAGAACGAACTAGTTGTAGCAAAAACCAAATGAATGCTAGTTTTTTTAAATTGTTTTATACTCTATTAATAAAAAAAAACTATAAGGTTAGCGTTTGGGATTTAATTCATGTACAAAAGGGGACGGTCGCACCCTCACTGAATAAATAATTAATGAACTGTACGATGAACTGTCTGTGCTTCACATCCCTACTGATCGATAGTAAAGATTTACGAGTAAGTACAAATAAATTTATATTTACATACGTAAGATAGGAAAATATTAATATATTTTATTTTGATATCTTAAAGTTGTTGTAAATAAAATATTGGTAAATATATCATACAGTTATATGTCATCATATTTTCAGCTTTTGCGTGCTGGTTAAAAAATACTTTACTGGGTTTGATATTGAACGAATGAACGAATTAATTAATGAATGAATGCACGAATGGTGTCTTTATTTGCCAGATTGGTTTCATACGATGTTAAAGTAATGAGTTTCGCTACGTATTCCTGATTCATGTCATGCAAATATTTAATTGTATTAATAAAATATTTTGATATACACCTACCACTGTCAATGTTTATATTAACATTATTCGTACATAGACTGCAATCGTCACGGTTGTAGTTTCTGTGTCTTGATGTGAATTCAATTGCCCTATTTAATTGGAACAAATCGGGGCATGAGTGCCCGGACGGGCAATCCTGCAGGATTAGAGATTTAGAGAGGCTTATGTCCAGCGGTAGCTATAGATCCACCAGAGTTGTCTTACAGTTTACAGGAGACAGATTGACCCGCAAAAATATTAAAGTTAGCAGTTGTTTTCTGTATAACTCGTGTCTGTTATTTCTCCAAACAAGTTCCATTTAGCACATTATTTTTAAAACTATCACCACATGTGTTTGTGTTGCGCGCTAGAAGCAGAAGTTATATTATTTTTGTAATGGTGCTATTAATTTTGACGACGTGGGTGGATAACCAGCAGATTTTTACTGATCCATTTATATACCTACTTACTTCTATTTGTACTATTGGAACACCAGGAATATAAAATCCCGTTATACCTCGCTTTTGTTGATTACTCCAAAGCTTTCGACACACATCCATTTTTGACGCCTTAAGCAACCAAAACATTGATCCCACCTATATAAATCTATTACGCAACATTTACAAAAATAGTACAGCCGCAAGAAAACTTGAAACCACCGCTCCAAAATTTAAAATAGAGAAAGGAGTCAAACAGGGCGACCCGCTATCTCCTAAACTGTTCACCAGTACCCTTGAAGAAATCTTCAGGAAGTTGGCAGCCGAATGGAGGGAAAGAGCCATTGTCCTTGGCGAAGCGAGACTGACAAATCTACGTATCGCCGATGACATTGTTCTCTTCTCATCCTCAGCAACTGAACTTGAACGGATGCTCCAAGAACTAAGCAATGCAAGCCTTGAGATTGGACTGAAGTTATGTGCAACGAAACACCCAGAAACATAAAAGTAGACGGGGAGATAATACAACATGTCCAAGGATACCTTTACTTGGGCCAAGCCAAGTAGTCTCTTTCCAGGCGAGACAAGATAAAGAAATCACCAGACGAACAGAAAACGAATGGAAGACATACTGGTCCTTGAAGGAACTATTTAAGGGTGAGCTGCCTATGGTACTGAAACGCAGGCTCATGGACATGTGTATTCTTCCCGTCTTAACCTATGGTGCACAAACTTGGTCTTTGACTAAGATCCAGAAGTCCAAACTCAAGGTCTGCCAAACGAGCAATGGAGCGCAGTATACTAGGTGTTAAATTAACGGATCGCGTTCGAAACACAATACTGCGCTCCAAAACAAAGATAGCTGACGTAGTTCAAAAAGCTGCCCAACTTAAATGGGACTGGGCAGGACATGTCTGCCGCATGCCGGATAAACTGTGGGCCCAAATTGCACAGAATTGGTGCCCTGAGACAGCGAGGCGGGATCGCGGCAGACCACGTAGGAGATGGCGGGACGAACTGGATAGGTTCCTATAAAACTGGAAGGAGGACGCGCGGGCTCGCGAACGATGGAAGGAGTGGAGGGAGGCCTTTGCCCAGGAATGGGACAGTATAGGCTAGGAAAAAAAAAGTACTATTGAGAACATAAATGGATCAGATTATTTTGTTTTAAATTCTTATTTTCTTTTTTTAGTAATTCAAAGATAATTCCAGCTACTCTTTTGTCAATGCCCATCTGTACTAATATTACTAAGAAAAAATATTTGTATTTGAAAAATCCTTTCATTATTAGATAATTACATGATCCAGGAGCAGTAAATATTTCATGACAAGGTTGCTACAGTAAAGCGAGCTATGTAGTCGACACTAAGTAAGTATTAAAGGTAGTTTGAACATAGGATAACAATAACATAATATAATAGGTATGGAACTCCGCCGTCTTTCGAAATTGAAAGCTCAAGCACAAAGACAAAAAAAAAATCGACTGGACTGGCAGTGATAATAGGCATGGACTTTTGGATCGGACGTGGACATAAGACTCTACATGATAATAAAACACCATCACGCGTGTGATCGTAAGTGATCAAAATTTCAAAACTTAAAAGAATAATGCCTTTAGAAAAAAAAGTGTTAGTGAAACAGCGGAATAAAACAAAGATATGTATTATTAAATTTTCTGCTCAATGAAGTGGCCATGTCAATGGATCTTTACCTCAAATAATAAACATATTGCTAAATGTCCATGAGGAGCAGATCGCAGTAATAATAATAAAAAACACCTCTAGTGAAATTGGGGGGACATAGTAAAATGATATTAGGGAAATTCCTACGACAATGAAGTGAAATATAAAACGTCTTAGATTTGTTTTTCAGATCTATACTAATATTATAAAGCTGCATAGTTTGTTTGTTTGAACGCGCTAATCTCAGGAACTACTGGTCCGATTTCAAAATTTCTTTCAGTGTTGGATAGTCCATTTATCGAGGAAGGTTATAGGCTATATTTTATTTTCAAAAAATTTGGGATCCGTAAGAAAATTCCGATTTTGTAACCCAAGGTGTTCTAAAACCTATTTATGCGTGCGCTGCAAAAACTATTGATAATAGAACAAAATGATGTACTACGGGTTCGTAGGTCTTATTAAGATCTACAAAAAAGTCCGCGAGAGCATATATCTAACTATCATAGTTTAGTCACAATAACCGCTTTTATGTTCATAAAAAATATTAAATCGTCTGAAGAAAGAAACTACGTTAAATGTGTATCGTAATATTAATCCTTATCCAAGTTAAGCATTATGTTATCAAGGGTATTTATGTAGAAGTAAAATACTTTTTGTTTTATTCCAATCGGACATTTCGTTGAGAAATTATCACGAGTATAAAAACGCAAAGAATTGGTACCTAATAATGAGTACCAAAGAGTTTTATCAACATAATAATATTAATCTTTATCGAAATAAATGTGTTATTGATTAAGAATATTTCATTGTAAACAAAATTGTCATCAAATCAGTTAATTTCAATTAAGATCTTATAAGAGTAGTATTTTTATTTTGAAAATAACTCCGTAACAAAATTGACACGCGCTTGATGAGCTAGGCAAGACGCTGCACTGCTTGGCTGACGAGAGAGGCGGTGCTTGCTGGTAATTATATTATATAAAGCTGAAGAGTTTGTTTGTTTGTTTATTTGAAGCGCTAATCTCAGAAACTACTGGTCCGATTTGAAAAAAATCTTTCAGTGTTAGATAGCCCGTTTATTGAGGAAGACTATAGGCTATAAAGTTCCTACAGGAACGGGAGTTACGCGGGTGAAACCGCGCGCGGAAGCTAGTCTAAATATAAAGGCTGACGGATGCCCTACATACATATATACTCAATCACAGTAAAAAGTGTTAGATGATATTTTTGTTATTAAAGTTAATAAGTAAGCTATCAAGGTACGGAAATCATTACGTATTTACAGTGTCGGCAGAGATAAAGTGCTAAGCTGACACACATCGAAGTGACAAGCTCGTATCAGTTAATTATTTTTAATTATAGTCAATGTTTTTTTTATGATTAGCGTACATTTACATTTATACAACAAGTACCTCTCAAGGGAACTCGTAAAAAAATACAAGAAAGAAAAAATCCGGAGTTGCGCCCTAGTTACAGTTTAATTATAGTTTTGTCAACAAAGTATAATTAGTTCGAACTAGTTATAATTTCTTCGAGTAAGATGATAAACAAATTGTGTATAAAAATTACCCGTTTCATATTTTAACATCATTGATCATTAACATATTTTGTTACTCTCAGCAGAGCTCAGTTTCATGTGATGATGTAATGACAGTAACGCTTTTTTTATTTTAATTAAAATAACATACTAGTTACTTGTAGGAAATAAATAATTATACAGGCATATGGATTACGTAGTAGGTATATTTATTTTAATTACTAGTAGTTATGTGCTTAGCGCTTGACTCACCACTATCTGATTATTTCCACGATAGTAGGTATACTGTAATACATACATAATCTTATAGATAAATAATCTGCTCTTATTTCCGTTTACGTTGATTAAGTCACCTTTATAAGGTTAATTAACAATATAAGAAGCGACGTCATTGCCCAACAATTGTTACGTATGTAAAACAAAAGATTCTTATTGTTTGCGAATAGACGTAAATGGATCAGTAAAAGAGCAAATTATCGGGAAACAATCAACGAGTGATATAGTGTCGATGAGTCAGAGTAAGACTGACTCAGTGGTGGCGCTAACAGATATTCTGGGAATAGCTAAGTGGCCTTGACAATCACTCGCTTCAATGGTCCATATCTTGACAATACTTGGTTTTAATTCATTTTTAAAAGTCAATATGAACTTGCTACCTACCTACAAACTAAAAAACCTACCTACAAACCTCTCGGCTTAAGAGCCGAGAGGAGTTTGTAGGTAGGTAATAGTAGGAATGTCGTACACATCGCAGCCTTCATCTAATTTTTACGTAAAATTTGCTATATTTTATCAAACAATGAAAGTCGCATCTAACTCGGTAGTACCGTTTTGAGGATTAGGCAGAACACACGGACAAAATAAAAAGTAGCTTATATTGTGAATATTTTTAACTATCTACCAGTGAAAAAGCGGTCCACCCGTTTCTGTGTCTGTTTTTTCGGCTCATCTCAGTCCATCAGCCGAAACAAACATACATACATTTTTATAACTTGTGTTTTGTCATATACCCTATATACCTACATTACGTAGCGTAGCGGTATTTGGCTCGCTTTAAGTCTTGAAGATTGTGTAAATTTTAAGATTTTTTGTCCGGGTCTGGTTGGTTAAGGGACTACCCTCCGTGCCTCGGAAAGCGCGTTAAGCCGTTGGTTCCGAACATCATCTATAACAAGCGTATGTCAGGGAACGGCAGCAGCGTTTCCCTGTGTATTACAACATAATACTGCGGTCACCAATCCGCCTGCCAAGCGTGGCAATTCCCTCCCTCGGTAGGAGGCAAATTTTCAGCGGTGGACGTTGTACGGGCTGATGATGATAATGGTGATGACCTATTTACATTAAGTAAAAACATCTGATTTTCCATTATAAGCAGATACTTCAATTTTATTTATTTGTGTAGTTGGAGAAATCGGTCATCGTAAAATGTATAATAAATTGTAATAGTCATTATTTCAGAACTGATACCTACTCAGCAATATATTTCTTGTGCAGTACAGGCTTTTAGTAATATCAAATGTTTTCACAGTAAATAATATGGTATTAGAAAATAATGTCGACGGTAGACCTCTCCATCTAGGAAACACGTTCAAGTACAGGTTATCTAAGACAAATTATTACCCAACCTATGCTTGACCTATTGAAGATCTAGCTAGCTTTTTATAATTTCCTGTACAATCTTTTGAAATTACGCACTGAAACTTAGTTATGTACCTACTTATTTTATTTTAAATTTAATGATATCATTCATCTGGTACCTACTTTTCATAAATAAGTAAAATATTTAGTTCTACCGACCGATTTCGACCACGGCGTCCAATCTGTAAGGAGATTAGCCATCTGCGCAGCAGGACACATAATATAGCGAAGAAGCATTTGCGCAAACACAAGTTCCCTCTCTATTCCTTCTTTTCCCATTATCCGTTGGGACAGTTCTATCGAACGACCGGTGGGAGTGTGAATCTCAATCTTATACCTACTTAGCGAAATTATTTATTATTGGTAATAAATTGACCTATGTATATCTTTATATATATAATTCTTCTGTGAGTGTGTATGTCACTGAACTTCTCTCAAACGACTGGACCGATTTTGATGAAATTTTTTGTGTGTGTTCAAGGGGATCTGGGAATGGTTTAGATTCACAATTTTGTCCGCTGGACAATGTTTTTTTAATTTATTTTTAATTTATTAGTAGTTGCCTGAAAACCCCTTAAAACAGCCTTTTTCTTTTTCCCATACAAACGTTTTCTAACTAAAATGTAGAGTGAATTTGAGCTTTATTTTTTTGCTAAGATTTTTTAGGGTAGGGTAGGGGTAGATTAGGTGTAGGTGTAGGGTAGGGGTAGGGTAGAGGTAGGGTAGGGGTAGTGTAGGGTAGGGGTAGTGTAGGGTAGGGGTAGTGTAGGGTAGGGGTAGTGAAGGGTAGGGGTAGTGTAGGGTAGGTGTAGTGTAGGGTAGGGGTAGTGTAGGGTAGGGGTAGTGTAGGGTGGGGGTAGTGTAGGGTGGGGGTAGTGTAGGGTGGGGGTAGTGTAGGGTAGGGGTAGTGTAGGGGTAGGAGTACCGCATAAACGAAGTCTCTACGGCCCAGTTTATTTTATACAAATGTTTAGGTCTTTTATGTATCGATTGAGGCAGTACGAAGTCTGCCGGGTCAGCTAGTTATTGTATAAACTTTTTCAATACCATTAAAAAGTATAGATTTAAATGACTCGCTGGGCGTCTGTTCGTACAATATTATCTTGTGTTGTATGGTACTACAGCTTATTTTGCCATATCAATTTTTCAGTGCCGTCTACATGAGGGAAAGATTTTTGAAAAAAAAAAGTGTTTATTTCTACATTTTAATGTTACGTTAACTAGGATTAAAATGTTGTCTTACCATTTGTCATCAGTAGTCATAAGTCCTGCCAATGTCAACAAACTCACAGTTTATAGGTAAGTAGGTACAGCCACATGAATAAATCGAAGGATATCTTATTTCAAAATACATAATCTATTCCATTGTGCGCTTGTCACACACAATCCCACAGTTACAACCGCCAACATTTAGCGGATAGTGCGGGTTAGGTACAATCGGGATCGGTATCGTATCGGTGCTGGTAGGCCTGAGCGTGTCAGTTATACGATTCCATCGAATAAAGATAAATGGGCCCCTGAGTACGAAGGGTGTGAGGGACTATGAGGGAGCGGAGCACGGGGGCATGAGGCTAATTGGCTGTCAGCTATGAGCCCGGTTCTACCTACTTGGCTGTCGTGCATGCTGAGTGGCATAGACGGTTTAGTGACGCCCCGGGCTGCTCGTCGTGACATGTGCCGCTAAACAAAACAATGCGCCTTGATTGAATTGCTTATAGAGCGAGTGAAGTTCACCTCACATCCTGCATACACAAAATTTGAGTGCCGTGGGCTGGCCAGCGTACGACGTCATAATCAGATTTTCGCCAGGTTTATCTCGTTTCTTATTAAAAGAAAACCATTTTTGAATGCCATCACTTTGTTGATCATGGGATTTATATTATTAATGTAGTTTATTTATTACAATCTATTGTGACGTTTTTCATCGTTTTATTATCATCTTTATATCATGATGTAACCCATAACCATGTCATAAGAAATCGGTTATGTGAAAATAATTTATTTATACTTCATTGTACACATAAACTTACATTATAAGTATAAAGTGTATAAATTAGCAACGACATGTATAAAGGCGAGCTTAATTCAAGTAAGAATTTTCTTCCAGTAAAGCTATATGGGGATTTATGAACAACCCGTTCAGTTTCACACGTTTTGCTACCGTTCCCGTGGGAAGCTCATAATATAACGTTACCTATTATTAGATGACATGGCATTCTGAATCCCGAAAGTATATTTTTGATCGGTTCAAGATTTGAGGTTATACATAACAAACAAAAATACGAATGTTAGCTCCTAATCAAGTCTTATATAGAAGTAAAAGCAAATCCTAGAATTGCCCTAAATATTGCACTATGCTTGATGTAGCAGGCCCTTTATTTGAAACGTTCTCTAATTATCCCGTCAATCATAGTTATAAGTGAAATAACAGAAATAATTACATATCTAATTCAAATCATATACCTATCGGAGGTTTTGCGGTACCAATTTATGATGTAAGTTTAACATTTTATTTTAATTGAAAATTTTAATATATTACTACCAACTATATATCTTTTGTAAAATACTTAAGCAGCACAGGTTTAAATGTGAAATCCCCGAGAATACGTGATCTGAAATGTTAATCAAGCAAACTCTCACGTTTCTTATATTTTCTTTTGTAGTTAAAACTTGTCAATAAAAAGGAAACACTTTACTAGCCTATCGCAATTTAAATAAATACCGATCTACAAGACACTCAGAGACGGAAACGTCAATTACACTGTAATATAGCAAAGGAAAATGATAATAAAATAGATATGGCGACACATATCTTGAAACAAGAATACGTATTATGTAGTAGACAGTAGAGATCAAGTTTGAACGGATGCTGCAGTCTGACGCCGGTCACACAGGTGGAGCATCATTAGCATTATTAAATTATTAACGGGATAGAGAGGCTTTATATTCTTACCAAACCTGTATTTGTCCAATAAACTTGAACTCACAAGCCGTAATTTGTTAGAAAATCCCACATCATTGGATTAAGCAAACACTATTTAATTCAAAATTGGTATCTTAAGTGTCAAATACTTGTTGATTAGTGGTCTTTCAGTTATGCATCAGGCGTTAAATCTAACTGTTTTTTTATTAGCTTTGTGTACTTTTTGTTGTGTTTTGTAACTGTCATATTATAATGATTCAAGGTTCAGTGCGTCCATTTGCCGAGGTTTAGTTCACGAATCACATAGAACGAAAAAAACCGTCTTCGTTTTTCGCTTCGTTGATTTACCAAGGTGGGTTGTATTTATTAACGTGGCTATTGCAACCGCAGATTTTAATTTAAATATTTGTTGATATTAATTGTATATCAAATGAAAATCGGTTTCGAATTTTAAATTCTAAAATAAGATATATTATGTGACAAATGTATAGTACCTATACTGTAAATAAAGGAATCAATATTACTATTGTATCGTTAACCGCATATTTAACGCAAACAAAATTAAACAACAATTCATACTGATATATGTTTTTGCAACTTCATTCCTAAAAATGTAATGAACAGACGAAGGGAAAAATTGAGCTATGTTCGTAATAATATTAGTGAGGATAATATAAAAAAGGTTAAGTGCAAGCTAACCTCGTAGATAGAGGATCCTTACTATTAACATTTTCAAAGTATCTATAGTTTGAAAAATGTTAAAAGCTTAAAATACATTTAATTGTGTGCATAAAAAATATAAACATTTTGTTTTGTTTTATGCATGTTTTTAAAAACCGAAGTCCATAACAGATTCTGATAGTTTTATTATAACTGCTTTTTGGCACAGCTACTGGGATTGTTGATTTAGTAGGAAAATTTAATTAAAAACGACTGAAACGCTATAAGGGTTCCGAATGGTCCGGAACCCTGAAAGAAATTTCGCATTCACGACCGCAGCAAAACAGAGAGACTCACATAAATCTACCGAGACGTACAAAGCGAGCGTGAGTCGCTGGACAAAGTAATGAACTAATTACATTAGTCTCAGGATGGCCGCAAGAGAAGCGCCTCAAATTGTTAAAACCGACTGACTATTAACGCCGCGATACTTTCAGAATAATGCTGATTGTTAGCTAACATTGTCTCGTACTAACTTAAACATAACTTTACATAAATAAGACTGCTTATTTACATAAAATAGTGTTTACTTAATTGTAAAAAAATGAGCGAAGAATTGTATTACGAAAACGCTTTTAAGCCAGTTTTAAAAGACAATGAACGACCCCTGAACTGTGGTCATATAGCACAGTAATTAAAATTCGGCAATTTAAGTTGTCGGAGAGAGGCACGACTGGATTTGACCTCAATTTTAGCAATCTATTGCAATCGTCTTGAATCATTAAGTTATTATACCGGACCAATTAATCTCCATTTACAATTATTGTTTTATGTCTACAAAATGATTGTTGATGACGTCAATTACATTGTCGTGGTTGAATCAGGGAAATCGATGAATATAATATCGCATTTTTATGCGAGAACAATCAAATTCCAACATTTCATTCAAAATATCCAAAGTATACGGCTGATTTTGCTAAGACAAAAATCCCGTTCCTTTTCTGTTACTCAATTAGCTTTCAAGACAATATTATTCCAATTATCCAATACCCTTGATAGCATAATTTCCCAATCGAGCATTGGAAGTAATTTATTACATGGTTGATTGGGAAATTATTATTAATTTGCTCTATTTTGCTATTGAATGAATATGTTTTTCTATATGCAATTCATGCTCTCAGTAGAATGTGCGGTCGCAGTGGGTTAGAAGCGGACCGTTGCGCGGCCACCGCGGAAGCCGACCGCCCGTTAGGCTCTGCTCGGGAATGATCTTGTGGCCGCAGCATGTATCAACCACACGCCATCTCGCCTGTCAAAGGTCTTCAAACTCAAAGCTGAACCTACCTACCTACTTACATTTTGCTTTACCGCAACATAGAAAATCTCTTTCGGAATATAAATTACACAAGTTTAAAGATTTCTTATTGACAATCTGGCCAATTAATACATTAGAACGTTTATTGTATTCTATCATAATTAAGCATGTGATTTATATTTAATAATTTACCTCTTCACTATTTATCGAGGATTAAAAAGTTATAGACAACGATATCTTATATAGAATCGCTTACAACTTCATTTATACGGTTTTTATTTTCGACTTTTTTAAACAACATAATTATGTAAAACTTATTTAGATATCTGACTTTATAAAAAAATCTGTGTAATCCTTTTTTATCGTATTCAATCCAGCTCAGCAACGGCACATTAATAATTTAAACATCGTACTCTATTCATGTATTCGAAGCTATTATTCTGATTTGATTTTGTTATGCGCATTGATTTTCTAAGTGCTAACACTATCAATTAAAAATTGTAGCTCAGCGTTTTTATAGAATCCCATAACATTTTTTTTGCATTGTCCTTCAGAAATAAATTTAGAATCGAATGGAATAATAATGTTTGAATAAATTATGTTTAATGGCGAGTGGGTTTGTTTTTTCAACGTGGACCGGTCGGCGTTGAGTGCTCTTTTTTGTGAGTAATCAATTTTAGATTTGGAGTGAGTCGTGACCCGAACGCGTGAAGCTCGCAGGCTTCCGCGCGATCAAGCCCCAAATGAACCAACGAGTCGCGTCATAAACCAAGAGATTCACTGTACTGTTCGCATGCATTGTTAAATGTGTAAAGTTCCAACATGTTTTTATGTTCCAATATTATTATTTAGCTCTTTTGTATATAAATAAATTGCTATTCTTATATAATCTACTAGCTTCACCTGCGTAACTCCCGTCCCCGTGAGAATTTTGTAATCTATACTAATATTATAAAGAGGAAAGATTTGTATGTAAGTATGTTTGGAACGAATTGGCTCAAAAAGTACTGGATCAATTTTAAACATTCTTTCACCATTTTATTGCTGCATTATCACTGATTAATATAGGCTATATTTAATTATGATATTCCCATGGGAACGGGAGTTCAGGAGTGAAACCGCGCGCGGGAAGCTAGTTAAATATAAATATGCTATGTAACATTGAAATAATTTTTGAAATCGGTCCTGCAGTTCCTTAGATTAGCGCGTTCAAGCAAACAAACAAAGAAACTCTTCAGCTTTATATTTTAGTATTAGATATAAGATATCTCATAAAATCTTATAAATAAATCAATATTATACGCCTTAAATTAGTATACTACACAAACATCTAGGTACAGCATGTATTGACTAGTATATTGATTTTCTATAAATGATTTTCCTTTTAATTCATTTATAATATACACACAGTTATTTTACCTTTCACGTCTATTAAAACATAACTTCTTCATTTTCAACATTTATATTTTTATGACTGACATTTACAGAAAAAAATATATTCATAAAGAATAATAATTATATTATTTTACTATCGAAGTAGCGATTAACAGAATGCTACTATGGAAATTTAAATTAATAGAGCTACGCACCTGCTCAACAACGAATTGGTATTAAACGTTGTAAACGTAGCTATATAGCCACAAGGTTGATTTCCTGCCGCACCTATTTTGTACAATGTTAATACAGCTATTATTATTCATCTACTATAAACTTGGCGAAAAAAGGCTCGCCTCACTTTTTAACACTAATATACGAAACGTTTCTAGATTGTAATTTGCATACAAAGAAAGAGAGTACAAAACCGGGACGACGCTATTTATTACAAAAACGGTAGAAATGCGGCGACGCGGGAAAAAATTCAGCTAGTATCCAGTTGAGTAAAGTCCGGGACAAATTGTCGCCGTGGCTTTTGCGGACTGCGGAGGATCTGAGAGGATTGTTATTGATGTGAGGAGCGCCGGTCTTGCTATCAGATGGTGTTCATTATGGGCGATCATGCGTGCCGGATACACAGCGCTGAAAGCGGAAAAATCGTGAAATACGACCGCGCCCGTCAGACTTAACGCGTATGAATTGCGCCAAATCCCCGCGTATTACGTTTTTATCCGAAAATACCTTTTACTGCGTGCCCGCATCGTTCGTGAATCAATATACAGATATTTCCTGTTGATGTCTGAATTGATACACCGAAGAATAGGTTGGTACACATTTATATGATAGATATAAAATTTTACTACGTATACGTAACGTTGGTAATCCACGATATATGGAACTCACGCATTGTTCCAAACAATTTTATTTAACTGAATTCTTTAAAACAACAAAGCATTATTTTTTATTAAAAGCATTATTTCGCGGTTATTACGTTTGATCCAACAAATTTAGTCGTAAAATACTTACAAGTATCTGATATTGTTCTCTAGGGAATTCATTTGATGTTACGAAACATTTACTGACTCGTCGTCAAACTGTTTGAAAAATGTTCTCCTCTAGAGTAAATGCGCCAGTATGGAAACGTTTATTGTCCGACGAACATTTTTCTGTTGTTGCGATCATAAATTACTTTTACCCAAACATTTTTCACAATAATCGCAATTGGGTACCTATTATATATACTTCTTATATTCACAGATTCCAATTTTAGAAATTGAGCTTGTATACGTGAACGTTATCCCAATTAAAAATGGGATTCATTCGTATGTAAAATATTACATAATTTATGTTTTTTTTTATTTCTACGCGATTGTTATAGGTAGATAATAATTAATTTCTGCTTTAATTGCTCCACGTTATTCTATTAAACAAAGCTTGCGTTCTTAAAAATCTATCGCGACGAACAATAGCAAAAAATACCTATAGCGAAAACAAAGATGGCGTAGTCGTTTGTAGGTTTTATTATTATTGTATTAGGCACACCGAACCCTACTGAATACCGAACTAGTCAAAAATCCAAGTTTATATGTAGAAACTTCTTCGAGTTAACTCGAATATGATTTTATATTATTCTATGTAGCAATTTTATTATAGATTGTTGAGTATTGAGTAACGGATTTGTTGTTTGTAAACTAAACATGGAAGAAACTTTATAAAGAATCGTTGATGTCTCTTGAATACTTATTTATTTTATTTCTGATACAGAGTTTCTGGAAAAAGTCTAAATAAGTAGGTATGCAAGCTACTTCAGATGCTTCTTTTTTGTTTATAATAAGTATATGTTAGTATAGTAATATATACTACTACTTTCCTACTAATATGATAAATGCGAAAGATACTTTGTTTGTATATTACATTTTTACGCCTAAACCATTCAATCGGTTTTGATAAAATTTGGTATAGATATAGACGGAATCTTGAGAAAAAACAGGTATCTATTAGGTATATTAACAAAAGCTAGTTAGTCTACCATAATAATAATATCTTAAGAGAAACAGTTTAGTAAACATAATATTTATTACCCTTAACTTTATAGACGGCATTTGCAAAATAGATCAAGTCTATAATTCTTAGGCCCCGATTTTATATTGTGACATTATCTTATACATATTCTTATATTAAACATCATTCAACAACAATATTCTGATATATAACATTATTTACAATGACTATAACATAAACTATACAATTTAAAACAGAGTAATTTCATTGGTAAAAACCTAATTGTAAAAGTTAATTAAGCTGAAATTTAAAAATGATTTAATGATAATATCTGAAGTTAGGTTAATTTCAAAACTAACAATGCTGTTATCATTACAATAAATATTGCTGTTAATTTCAGATAAAATGAGAAATACTGATGTTACTTATATGATGACTGTGTAATACGGCCAACCTAAAACCTAACAAAGTTATTGATCACCTTATAGCAAACTATTCCAGTAGGCTCAGTAATAAGAGACAAAAAATGTGCTTTATATAAACGCAAAATTTTGTTTTCTCAACGCTGCCAAAGTCAGCACCAATGTACCTCGGTAAAATCAACAGCGGTGTTAAGCTTCTGCCTAACTAAAATCCTGGATCCGCTATTCTCCAAGCAGCGTTGTTACTAAGTAAAAAAACAGCTATTTATTCCACCTGTATTTTGTGCCGGAGTACTGCAAATTAATAATGCATCCAGATACGTCTGCAGACTACTGGCAGGCAGCAGACTGTATTGGTGCTCAACGAACAGACTACTTTGATCTTCTAAAGTTGATACTAAATCGGTACCTTAGTACGATGGGGCACTAACATTCAATCGAGTGAATTTGCGTAATTATAAGTCTTAGTGAAAGCGTCACTTCCGGATTTAGAAGACGGAGAGCTGCCAGAGGAACTAGTTCCTTCGAACTAAATTTAGTATTCAAAGACATATAGGAGAGAAAAGTGGGTACATTTTAAATGCAGTATGGAATAAGTCTGATTATACTGTTGAGGTTTAATTTAAGTTACTCTTCGGCTCATAGTCTCGTGTCGAGTCTGTGTCGAGTCTCAATATGAAATTAAATAGTTGTAAAAAACAAGTTAGTAGGTATTTTAATAAAAGGTAATGAAATCCAGCACAATTCATGGTAATATTTAAGGTATGGAAAACATCCACATCAGATCCTTCAAGCCTTCAACCCTTGCCCTGACAGGTAAGAGCATGAAAGTGCACTTCGTTGGTCATGAGCGCAGTTTTAAAACTTGAAACATATTTAACAAGACCTCATTAAAGAATCACGGTGCGTAGTTTAATCTTGGTTCATCGAGATAACGATTCTGGTGGGGGAAGGAGGAGGGGGGGGGGGTGGATAATCCATATACAATTCATAATCGGAATACATTACATGGCGGTGTACGCGACTCGAGTGCGGCGCAACGAGCAACTAGCTGCATTCTTCGTGCGACAAACGAGCGACTGTGGGCCCTCAATTATTCCGCCAGCATTGTCCCGGAATGTCTAATTTGCTCACGTAATTTTGGTTGGAATTTGTCCCAGGCCGACGGATGCTCGGAACTATTTTTATTGCTTGTTTCCTATTTTCTGTTTTCCATTGGGAACAATATAAGTTCGCTCGCGAACTCTAACCGACTTGTCTGGAACAAGGAACAAGTGTATCGTGAATGGCACGTCGCGTCGCGCCGCGTCGTCGGCTCCTGCACGCGCCCGTGACGACTACGTTAAATATGTTTTCTTTAACTTTCCGTCCCGTGAGAAACATTTCGTTTCTGCCCACTGATATAAGGAGATCGTATTGTTGATATTACTCATTGTGTTTATTTGTGGTGATCTCAAACAAAATTGATGATCAAGGAATAATCTAGAATTGACGGATTGCAAAAATAAACGTTATAAATGTTAGCTCTTGAATGAAAGTTAGTTATTGATGTATGCAAGTGATGAATTATATTAACTGAATCGTATTTATTAAAATGAATGTACAAATTGAAAAATATAGATATTTGCGTATACTATGATTGCGAATCTGGTTACGGATTTATAGTAAGTTAGAATTAATTTAGAAACTCAAGTCAATTCATTTGAAAAATATATGTCTGAGTATTAAATATAAATACTGGATTTATGAACATTGAAAACATTATAGTAAATTAGGGATATGAATAACCTAAACATATTTATTTTTGGTGTTTGTCAATACCACTAACTCCTTTCTAAATCATATCGATATTTTATTAGAATGGTCGTAACTGGTACAAAAACGAATTCAAAGCCATGACAATAAAAATACTTTCAAGAATTAATTGTATAAATACATTGTGGGTGTACCCGATTGTACATATTTTATAATACTTGTTTAAACAACCGTATTTTGAGAACCAAATTTGCTTTGTGTCCGTGTAAATTTAGGTAGGTATATTGTTTGTTGTCTCCTGCGACACAGGTATGTAAAATTAATAAGTGCGGGCTTTGTGCTTAAAAAATATAGCTCCTACACAAGTGTCATAGTACTTTAAAGACTGAAAACGTAAAATTATATAAATAAAAATGGATCACTACAATGTATGCACGCGCATAACTTACGACGACTTGACCGATTTTTCTGATTAGTTTTTTAAAATGTTGATAATTCTGAAGTCAAAGTTAGTATGGAAGAAAATGTTGGAAAAAATCACGGGGAGTGTCAGAATATTTTACGGGCAATACTGGGTAAATACATCTAGTTAGGGTTCCGTAGTCAACAAGGAACCCTTATAGTTTCGTCATGTCCGTCCGTCCGTCCGGGCTCGTACTCCGCCGTTACTGCACTGAGAGATGTATATTGAGGATCAAACAACATCTTGGTTTTTAAAATTATGGACAAATATAGTTTTTTCAGCCCACAACGAAAAGTGAATTAAAAATTTAAATTCGACTAATCCCATCGTGTAGGGTATCGTTGGCTCTTGAAATGCAACGAAACTGCCTTGGAACTATGTAGATCAAATCTCCCAGTCTTGAGATAACCTAATACAATGGTAAATTAGAGCGTCCCCCCCCTTAACTTTTGAAATATTACTTAAATTATTCTGAAAAAATTGTGATACCTCTAAGTAAATACTTCCTAGCGGACTTATTTTTATATTATGAGTTATTTTTATACAACTCGACCAACTTATGTGGTTAAAGTCATCCTAACAAAATGTATGGCGTCGACCGCAAAATTAAATTTAACTTTATTTATTTAAAAATAGACATTTTTGTTTTAATATTATGATTTTTTGAATAATAGTTTTTGGGGAATTCGTATGTTGGTTTTGAGCTATTACCACAAGATTTTATTGTGGTGATGGTTTACACATTAAATAGTTAAGTTGTCGGACCACTCGTGCTCGTTGCACTAGCTAGTTCACTAGCCACCTTAATATTACCTATAACGTAAAGCATGTAGCTAGTACGCTCAAAGAGCTGCTCGACTGACAGAGAAACTTTTTTGATTAAGATTTCTCTGGAGGACTCCAGAGAGTCTCCTTTGCTCTCTAGAAAAGAGAGATGAGTACTAATCGCTTCTACTGGTGAACGTTATTTTATACTCAACACCTTTGTTGTTATCGTAGTCCAACATGAAAAAACATTATAATCTCTAAAATGTACCAAAATGCAAGGCTATAAGTTTGCAGTGATAGATGGAAGATATGTATATAGAGATAAGTGATTTTGGAATGACGCCAGGACGTGGCCCGTCGAGCCCCACTCCATTTGCTCTTTACATAACTCAGTATTCAAGGGATCATTAATCTTCCTAGTTCCACGCCAGGCCGAGTTTAATTTTAATAAACGGCTTTAGCCATACTACGGTATTAATTTACATGCCGTAATGAATAGAACTTGTTATTTGAATTGGTCCGATTTTAATTGTGATACAGAGTAATCAAAAATATATTAGTGCGTACCTAAATCGCACACAATGTACATTTTATATTTATTGTAATACTCGTCGGGAATGTTATATAGGCTTGTTTTTCAGAGGCTAATTAGGTTAAAATGGTTGTTACATTAAACTTATTTGGATTAACTTTATGTCTCATTACTATCATGGTAATTATATACTTAACTGAAGTTGAATTAAAATTCGAAACGATACAGTATTATTAACTTCTAGCTCCCGCGGGCGGGTTCACCCGCATACCTCCTGTTCCCGTAGGAACTTCATAATAAAACATAGCCTATAGCGTGCACCGATAAATGGACTATATAACACCAAAAGAATTTTAAAAATTGGACCTGAGATTGAGATGAGAGCGCATTAAACAAACATCATTAAACAAACTCTTCAGTTTTAAATACCTAATAGTATAGATGGCGATATGGCGTATCTAGGTTTAATATAACAATACAGTCTAACAGTGACATCACTCGTAGAATTATGAGTAGACTATTACATCTATGAGTGAGTCGTTCTAAAAAAAACCCATATAACGTACGTTTTCCAATCTTCACTGGTGCCATAGAAGTTTATTTGTAACTACTTAAGTCCCTATCATAATCGTAAATGAAACCGTAACTCTAGCGAAAGCACTACGCTCGTAATTCTGTTAGTAGTCGCTGATGTGGCACGTAATACAAGATTTTAGAAGCGTTCGTAGCCTCTCGGGAATGACCCTTGAATGTTAGAATTCGTCCTTCATCAGACCCGCGGCTGCTGCTATTTTATGGCTCGGGGTCAGAATTGCGCTAGAGCACAGGTGTGTGATTTTGTTACAATATCCTTCGTGTACGAACAATGTTTTTGTTTGTGTCTATTCTAAACTCTCTAAACTATACTTATAGTAGATTACGAGTTACCTTCGAGTACGTGTTTAGATTTTCTAGGGCTCATACAAACACATTAAATGGAATTCGGTACAAAAAATGATGTATGATTTCAAAAACCTTTAGTAGTATTGCTTCCGACACCTGAGTTTCAATAGAAATGCTGAAAAATAAAAAAAAATCTGTGGAAATTGCTTTTATTTTTGGGATCAAACGTTTGCATTGTATTTTTTGCACTTTCCTATATTGAGTCTGCAAGGGAGAAAGTTAGTATAAACAAAAGTATATTCTCCGGAAACGAACTCCGTATTTTATTAGTATAATAGGCCGTAGTTATTATCACTTACTTTATTAACCTGTTTCGTTCACTGTTAAAAGCGACCTTGGAAAACCAGATTGGTTGAGGGATATTTCCCCATAATCACTACGCTTGGCAGACGGATTGGTGTTCGCCGTAAGGTGATGAGTATCCTTGAGCTGATAGATGTTGCTGCCCATTTTTCAGGTCATCCATCGGATGTGCCTTAGTCCCCTTTAACAAGACCTATGGTCATGTCTTCCATAGTGATCTACTCTAATTCCGTAACCACTCAGTGAACCATATCATCTTTTATAAAAAATCCAGTACTATTCGCGTACTGCCAAGACGTTTGAGAAACTGCCACATTTTGGCTAATCCACTTGCATAGTCTGTTGCACTAAGTATGACGAAAATTCCGCTTCCTTCGGTGGATCCGTTTTCCACAAAGACGATTAAGCAGGGAAAAATGTGATTTACCCTCGAAGCATCCGTCGCATACCACACGGGTGTAATACCTTAATTCGACTAATCTCGTTTCCGTGTCAAGCCTTGCGGTTAGCCGGGCTTCGGCTGAGTCAATCGATCGCGTTTCACTTATGTCTTTTTACAGGGTTGTCCTTGATATTTTTACATTCACCATGTTATATTGAAATAAGTAATAACTTTTAAAATCATAGCATAACACCCTTTAAAATATAATAAGTGACATGAAGGTAATTAACAAACACGTGCGCGCATACACAGTGTAAAAGCTAAATTTGCTTCTCCGTAATTCGTGAAAAAAAAACCCACTCGTTTCCAAGAAGACGATAACATTATATAAGTAAAGTAAAATAGGCTTCATCAGATAAAATCTGACTTGAATATGCATTCTGGAAAACAGTAGCCGTTTTAGTGTTTTCTAGTTAACATTTGTTATTTAGGTTCTACGAAGAACAAATTCGAGTGCACTGTATCCAGAAGCGGGAAGTTGTGGTGGCAGCGCGCGGACAGCTTTTTATCGCAGGTCCACATCGACATGCAAATCTCCATCACGACACTCGCCTGCCGTACTTCTAAAAGTAGTTTCAAGAGAAAAAACTTGACGTATAAAGTGAACAGTGTAGGTAATATTCCATGTTTCTGCAAAAAGTAGACAACTAGTTAGCTTGGGCAATGAATAAATTGTATCTAAAGATTTTATCTCAAAAAGTAGCATTTCACGAATTCTGCCTGGAATATAAAGCGGAATATCTTAACACATTATCTTTTTTGCAAAGCGATAGGTACTTCAACAAAGAGCAATTAGGTAGCTTTATAAATAAATTCAGTAAGGCTTTATTAGGTATTTAGTTATATTATATGAATAAACGGCGGTCATTTCATTTGAAAGTAGCCCAGATTGCCTCAGCGGTGTAGTGTTTTCTCCGGCGCCATAATTTCGATTCCTTTTAAGGCACAGGAAAGCGGAGTCAATAGAACAACAGTCTAAGCTATATTTTAATGACACTCATTACGAGCTACCTACGTAATAGGGCAAACAACGCGGTCTTTCCCATAACATCAAAAGCAACTCTTTCAGCGCATTATGGACGTACAAATAAGGAGAGTAGATGTATTGATGGCTAAGTTCTTCAATCCTCGTCATTAGCATATTGCCCATGTTAGAAGCCATTTCATCCTGTTGTAGGGAGAGTGCCTACCACAAATTGTCATACAGTTAGTCTTTTTTTATAGCGGTAGTAACTCGTTAATACTGACCGATATTCGCTTTCTTCAACAGTACACCAACGCGTACTGTATAACTATCTTGCAAGTCGTAGTTTCAATTCAAAACCTAGGTATATTTTAATCATGGATTTGTTTACAGAAGCACGTCGGTTGCTTAACAGTTTATGTTAAATACTCTTGAAACTATATATGATTCGATTACTTTTTTATTAGGCCAGATTGCCAGATGCTCTGTATCATATCACGGTTTTGAGAGGCCTGCTCAAACTCTGTTTATTTTAATCATGGGCGGTTGGTATGTATTTATCGCTATTTATATTTGATCATCATGAAAACATATCCAGGTCAAATATAATGTTTGCTTCAAAATATCTAAGTACACAACTCGGCATCCACATATTAGGGCTGTTATTCCACCAAATATTGCGTGTAAGGAAACTCGTTTAGATAGGTTATCTCTGGCAGAAAATTGCTTTGCATCTCCAAGGAAATATCACAGACAGGAAAACGGTTTCCGTTAGTTGTAAGTACTTGTGACTCACGAGTAATTCTTCCTAAAGCCATGAAAGTGAGACCATAAAATTAAGTGAATATTTAAATTAAATATAAAGTGAAGTTGGGAAATAAAATAAGGTTTATGTCGATAGTCTTCATGGTTAAGATAATGTTATACTGGCGGCCAACTCTTGATATCCAAATGTATATAAGATCGATGGGACGGAAAATATTTTATAACATAAGTTCTTTTTTAGTGGAGGAAAAAAACATTAATTATTTATTTATAACGCCTCGTGCAGTGACTTAATAATTGATATACATCTTTCTATCTTTATTAGTCAAATAAATATTCTTATGTATGAGTGTTGTCAAAAACCTTAACAAACATTAGTATACTTGCAGTTATTTTTACAATTTGTTTATAAATTATGTAGTAATTTATAGAAAAATTGTAAACATTAAATATGTCGCAGTTAAGTCTACGCAAGTAATTAAATTTAAGCTCGTGCCTTTCTGATAATGTAAAATCGCTTATTAATTGACTTACCTTCACTATCTCACACATATCTCATACAAAGTTTGATGCTATCAGAATTGATATGCAATATCTATTCATTAAGTTAATTAAAACATTAAGGTGATGGGATACCGGTATAATTAAATCAACTCGCCGGGGTTTACGGATTGGAACAGGCCTTACTAGCTCATAACCGGGACAGACCAATTTGCTGGTTTGCCGTGATGCTCGCAGGGGTGCAAGTCACGCGACGGACAGACCGTTGCATATTAATACTGGGAATTACGACAGCCAACGTTTATCATTCGGACCAATCACGACACCAAGAATTTTTGTTGGAAATGTAAGTATTTAGAATCGTAGTAGTCGGAACGAAATTACATTCCAGAAATTTGCGCATTTAAAGTTTTACCTCAAACATTCAGTATTTTAGTAGTATGGAATGATAATGTGTAATTAACCCCCGACATAGCCGCAAATAGGGTTTAACGCGAGTGGCGCTTTGAGTTTTATAAATTATGGTAAGTACGAAAGAAAATTCACCCACAATTGTTCTATTATAGTGATATATAGCCCTCAGCATTAAATTTATTATATTGTGAATTTAAATAATGTTCTTGCATTTTATTCCAATCATCCCGCTATCCAATGATGTGGAGTAATTATCAAACCTATTGTAAAAATATCTATGTTTATAAATTAAGCGCTTTTCATTGGTTCTATGAACCAATTATGGGGTTAAAACGTGAGTAAAGTGTAAGGGGAGTACATGACGGCATGGAGTGCCCGGTGAGTCAGCGCGGCGGCCAGACGGCGCCACACCACGCACTGTCTTGCCAACCCCCCGCTTTAAAATTGTACTGACGCCGATGCGATGCAATAACATGCTTGAATTATTATTTTCGCCGAAGGAACTCTATTTAGCATATAAAGGGTTCTATAAATTGAAGCGGATTAAGTATCAAACTATTTTAGTGAGCTCAATATGAATAGGTGTATTTGGTGCTTTGCATACTACTTCATTTATCTACTTTGAGTAAGTTTGCTTAATTTATTTCAACTGGATATTTTGTAACCCAATTTACAATGCGTGTATATTATAGTATAGTTCAATCGTTACTGACTGACACTTCCTAAAATAACTACAGTCATCAAGTCGTTAAAATATTCTATTAAAATCCCTGTCTCGATACTAGTAACCAGCTGTGACCAGCTTGCCAGCAGTGTAATGTTATATGATACAACGTAAGCTTTCTCGTAGCGTACGATGCTCGGCACTCGACGCAAGACGCAAGCCGTCACACCGCGTGGAGCTGACACGGCAACTCGGTCTCAGCCGCGCCGCTGGGACTGTCGACCGCCACTACTTGTACCGACTGGATAATATTATTGAACTCTCTTGTGGATACCAGCTAGTGGTTATTATAAAACAAATTTCAAAATTCGTCCTGATATAATATATCACTTCCATTTATTTTGAATTTTATTGAAGTCGTTAACTTATTCCATTTTCTTCGTTGTTGTAGTTGTGAGGAAGAATGGAAATCAAATCGGGCGTCTTGCTGCGCCTTTGGGACCGATGATTGCGACTACCATTTAATTTTATCGCTTTGACTATATTGAAGTCGCTTCTCACTCTATTATGTTTTGCTCGCAATAACGAGTCGTGATAACAAAACTGAATTTATGAAAATGTTTAAACCTGAGTGCAATAAATGAACAAACACAAATTGTTTCCAATCAACTTCATTCGTACTCTAATCTGATACAATTTGTGTTTATAATGTATTAATAATTTCGTCGGAACTAGACGGAGACAGTGTGGCAGACGCACATAGAATATGTCGAGTCTTTTTATAGCCGAGGCGCCGCGTCGCGTGCTGCAAATAAAATCGAATCAGACGCACAGGTCGGCGACGCGACGGCGGCGGCGGCGGCGCGGTGTCCGCGCGGCGAATATGAACGAGTAAACAATAAACTTCCTACTTATACCAACATAGTAACACTCTCACAACTTGAAGCCAAAACAGGCAGCAGCTTCTACCGCATGGCAAACTTGTGTTTCATGTGTTTGTTCGAGCACAACGTTCCATCGTTCACGAAGCTTTCACTCGGTTCGACGCCCTGGCACCCAGTCTCGCCTAACAGTGAGAAATGGCTGTAACAACAGTTTGAGTTCAGTTCCGAGCGGCTACGTTGATGTATTACGCTTATTTATATTTCGGACAGGGTTCATAGCTTTTGAAGATAAACGTTCCAAAATTTTGGTAAAACTAATGTATTCTAATACGTCCAGGCGTTAATTATGCCCACTGGCAGATATTACAGACCACGAGGGGTCAAAACGATTCCTTCAAGTAAAATGTGTTGAAATTAAATGATTTTGAATGTTGACTGTCATATTTATTTGGACCGAGTGCTATTTAATATCGAATAACAAAGCGTTACATATAGAATTTAAAGCGCGTAGACAGTTGGCGATGTCCCTGTCGACGATTTATCGTCTGAGACATTTAAAGCGCAATGCATGTTTCTCCATTTGCATTCTATTTATGCTCACAGGAATGAACTCTTTACATAGAAAAGTATTAACATTATTATTAAAATATACTTTCGGTACTTAGAACTCTGGCAAGTGATCTTCCTATTATTGCCTCGGTTGAGGATATTCACGCTTGACCTTTTCCTTACATTCAAGGCAGAGGGTGCTTAATTGAAATTTTATGAACGGCACTTGTTTCTAAGAACACTCGACTCGCTATTTTTTAGTACAGAATATTTAAAATATATATCTGAGTTTCTGTATAAGGCGAAGTTAAAAGGCATGCAGGACGACTGTCGTTTCGTTATCATCCAGAAGAAAAGTGTAGCTTTAATAAGGCAAGACGACCTCCACCGCCTAATGTAGTCGGGGCCATTACTTGCTCTCCCCTAATGGATATTTACTCTTACAGCAAACATAAAAGTCACATTTAACTGACAATTCGATAGTACGAGCTTTACTGTGCCTGTTCTATATTTATTAAGCTCACGAAATGATGAGTTAAAAGAGTCTTGTTTGTGTGGTATTTAAATATCAATTTCACCGTAAAAAGGTTTTAGAGATTCCGTAACCACTTCCACGATAAAATAATGTAATTTATTGTAATAATAACAACACAAACATTAGGTACTTACTTAGGTTAAAATGAAACAATATTCTAACATCACATCTACCTCTCAATAAGAGGTACCCAAGCATGAGAGGCGCTCATGCCTGGGTACAGAAAGTGTCTCATGTCACAGTGCTGATTTTAATAGTTTATGAATAGCAGCATAATACTTTAGCTTGACGTTTGTTGTCTTCCGTAGAAAATGAAGAGGTTATTTTCACTAAAATTAAAACTTCTAAAAATACATTTGATATAATGTAACGTAATAATCGAGGACCACCAGGCTTTATTTGGATCAGTTTTTAATTGTTTGATGAAATATAGTGAATCTGCATAGTTACCCTGTTAAATAGCATAAATCAGTATAATATCAGTGCTATTATATCATTCAAGACATTTGAACCGAAATAAAGACAGTGGATATCTTTTGTATTCTATTAATAGACTATTCACATTGAGCTAAGCAAATTGTTGTTTGTTTGTCTTGTTGTAAACTTAAATGTCACAATGGCTAGGTATAATACGTACCTACATTCACGTTATAATGGCGGCCTTTAATATACGTAGTTCGTTTTATTAAGAGGGGTTGTTAAGTGCCTTTTGCTTCACAAGGGCATTAATTTGCTTTTGGGACTTGAATATTCCTCGGTCATTATGGCTATTTCGTTTTGACATACCTTAATTCATTAAGAAATATATGGCTCTTCGATTTATTAATAAACTACTGTGGTTCTAAGAGTGTATATTATCTACTTTAATACAAACTAATTCCATTACAGACAGTTTCTTTGTTACGGAGTAGTTGAAAAATAAACGGAATTTATTCAAGATTTAGATACCTTTCTGACTTTATCTTATCCCTAACTACAAACTAATCTGCAGCTTACGCTACCTACCTAAGTGGAACCCGCAGAATAAAGCCAGAAAGAAATACCGACCTTGTTTTTTCTCACTTAAGTTTTAAAGCAGCAATAGGGGAATACAAAAACATGGTTTTGTGGATTTAGGTATTGTTGTCTTCTTTATTTGTATTGGGAGAGAGCGGGACACCTTGGACTAAAGTAATTTCTTTTAGGTTAATCTAAATTATTGGCACCGGTGTAGTTGGTGAGCATTGTAGCAAAGAGTTTTTCCTGGTCTTGAGAGATAGATAGCTGCGAAATAAAGGAAAATATCAAACCATCTACATAAGATGGGTTTGATGTTTTAATAAAACATTAAAGAAAAACAAATAGTAAGCTCCAATTAATTTTCTTTTCCGCGTTTGTTTTTAGGGTTCTGTAGTCCACAAGGAACCCTTATAGTTTCGTCATATTCGTCCGTCCGGGCTCGTACTTCGCCGTTACTGCACCGATTCTCACGAAACTTTGTTTTTAAAATTATGAAAAAATAATTTATTTTTCAGCCCATACAACGAAAAGTGATTTAACAAAAAATAAATTCGACTACTTAACCCCATCTTGTAGGGTATTATTGGTAAGGTCTCTTGAAATGCAACAAAAAATGCCTTTGAACTAAGTAGATCAAACCCCCCAGTCTCGAGATAACCTAATATAAAGTTAAAATGAGAGCAGCCTTAACTTTTGAAATAATCCTAAAATAATTCTAAAAAAATGTGATATATACCTATAATTAAGTACTTTCAACTAAAATTATAGCGAACTCGGTATCATATATAGTTATTTTTATATAACTCGATCAACTTATGTAGATACAGTCGTCCAAACAAAATGTATGGAGTCGACCGCAAAATGAAATTTAACTTAATTAATTAAAAAAAATTGGCATTTTACATATGCATGGCTACGGAACCCTTTCATGTGCGTGCCCGACACGCTCTTGGCCGGTTTTTAATAAATAACATTAATTATGCGTGCGTATCGTCCTAATACTTTATACGTTTTGTTAAAGGGCTTTAAAAAAACTAGATGAAAAGTGTACTTTGTCGGTAAACGAAATTCCGTTCCGTTCAGTTCCGGTATTAAACCCACAATCTAGGTACTAATCATCACCATCATCATCAGCCCGTAAAACGTTCACTGCTGAACAATGTGCTTCAGTGAACCAAACAATCTTCGAAAGGGGTGTTGCCGAGGTCACTACGCATGACAGGCAGGTTGGTGACCGCAGTACCAATCAACACAATCACACTTGTTTGCCTTTTAGATCTAATTAGATAATTAATTATATTTTGCATTTGATATTGTATAAATGTTGCTTAGCGCCTTAAGGCGCTGTACTTACTCAAAATAGGCTTCTCAAAACAGTTTTTTAGCCAAATGTTTACATTTTAGAGCAGCTAAAAAAATATATGTTAATCTTGATCATATTTATGGGGGGACCATTGTGTTCAAAACACGTTTTCGGTAAATTTTCTCGATTATAAAAAACCATAAAATAACCATTTAAATTGAAATTGTAGCAATTGTAACTGTATTATTTATAAACAAATCTTGATAATATTAATAAAAGTGATGTAATATATAATAATAAAGGGAACTGTTGTTTTTATTTATCGATTGGAATAAGATATTTGCAAGGATTAATGTATTTAATAACTCGAACGAGTCGAACGAAACGTTGCGCCATCGCGGCGTCTCTTCGCTTCTCTTTCATTTCTACGCGGAGCAACAGTGACAAAACTAATACGTAAAAGTCGTCTATTCACCGCGCCTTAATATTCAATACCATCTACTTTACTTACATCATACCAATAAGACTTCATGTTTGTTCAGAACAAAATGTTTGCACTTAAAAGAATTTGCCAACATATTAAAATGACGGTTCCAAACATCAACTTGGCTTAGAACTGTAAGTAGTTTTTAGCGCAGATTTTGTTCACAACAACTTTCCGAGACCCATTCCTATAACGGCACTCTAAGTTTTACATAGCTTATTTTCGAAATTGTTCGTTTTTTATTTTTACAGTCCCTAGTTTTAAGCTGCCTAAACCGCAAATGATGCTGACAGTTTGCGGAAAGGTGGCAACTTGTTAACGTACTTAACCTCACCTAACTACCGATTGGTTACCTAATTTAGATTCTATTGCGTTAGTGTTCGTTGGGACGACGCCACTGGTGTCACTTAAGGGTTGTCTGTTTGGAGAATAGCTGGAGACAGATCTTATGGTGTATCATTTTATAGAAAAGTGCGATATTTCTATGTATATTTCTATGTATGACCTGATATAAACAGGTTTACTATTTAAAAAAACTAAGATCCCTTTTTTTGCACCATCGTGACTGGTTGTTATAGATTTAACCTGTTGACTAAGTTATGTACTTAGTCAACAGGTTTTTACTACTTCAACGGGTATATAGGCGAGCAGGGCTTGAGCCTTATTAAATCCCTGGATTGGACCTGTGACGTAGAAAGCCCAAGACAACATAGACTCCTGGACTAGATGGGCCCCGTATCAAAACATATTGGAGAGGCTTTATACCACACAGTTACGGAGCCCTTCTAGACCGTTATTATCGTTACGGCTGTATAACGGTAGTAGTATAAGGATAGGACCTCGAAATTTCGTGCTAAAAATGGTTTGTCATTTTAACCAAAATGTTAATAAACACTTTTGATTTTGAAATATTGATTTTGTTCGTGTAACTGATGAAATCGAAACCCGACCGAGATTTTTAAATCAAGTGACATTTAAATTAAGGAATAATTACAAAAATGCTTAAGCGCGATCCATGTTCCTAACATTTGTTTATACGTTATTCGACTCTATTGATTGTATGTATGTACTGTACTGCATTGTTTACTGGTGAATAAATCATAAAGCTAGGTGTCAAAGTCCTGAGAACCCTAACTTGGATTCACAAGGCATTGCTGAGATCCAGTTGCGGTTAATTATGGCGAAACAGGCTGTACAGTGGCCATCGGGTAACGGTCGCCACCCTGGAACTCCGCCCCTAATCGCTGGACTAATTGCGCTTAGAAAAACCCAGTAATGACGGCATTACGTAACGCTAGCTTTGTAACGGCATAGTAACTGCTGATATTAACGTTCTTTAAATATTCATAACGTTTTACTTGACATCTTGGTGGGTAATAGTTAAATAGTGGGTATATAGTGCTTGAGTAACGACATACTCGTAGCTATGTAGTGCACGTTCATTACGTGTTTACCGTGAGACGAAACAAATACTGTGACCTATCGATAGGATAATATGTGGAAGTAAAAGTACCGGTTTACGTTTTATCATCGGCAGTCTTTTAATTTGGTAGAAAAGGGATGGAGTAGCGCACAATATAAGGGGCAAAACAGTTAGTGAAAAAAATTTTGCTAAATAATAATTTTAGTAAAAATTATATTTAATGTAAAATTATATATAGTTATTTGCCCTTAAAGTAAAATAGATAGTACAAGCGCGAGATGAGGCTCCTCTCTCTCCGTGATGCACTATCGTACGGCTAGCGTAGCTTCTACTGGGGGATTATATTTTCAGTAAAATGTATTATTTCACAAAAAAAAAACAATAATATAATCTCTACCGATACGTAGCCTTATCTCCCGATTAAGAGATGGCATATATCTTAGAACCACCTTATATATTTAATAGTAAGTAAACCTGATTAGCTAGCTGTTCCGGGTGATTGTGTCATACTTAAACATTACTTGTTGGTTTTGAATAATGTACCTTTCTAATGGTGAAAGAATTATCAATTTGTGTTTCTTGATTACATACTCTTCGTATCGTAGGTATCAGATGTATGATAACAATTTATAACATTAGATTGTGCCTTGACAAATAAAAACTTATTCATTTTACTTTTATTGGAAAATGTTATGAAAAAATTGTATAATTTTCACATATCAGTAACTTTGAATGGGATGAATCAATCAAGGCAATCAACTCTACGACTTTTTTGGCTCGAATCCCGTAAGCATCTTGGCATATATGGAACCACGTTAGATCAAAATCGATTCAGTTATTTTCCTCGCCATTGTGTACCTACTAGCTGGTTGAATAAAAATATTAATATTACCATTTTTATCGTGTCCCGTGTAGGTACCTAAATGTAAGAAGTGAAAACCTTGTCAATGGAAAATTTAGTAATTAATGTTATAAACTACCTTTCTTTGACCTTGTAAGTGCCTATCTAATCTTGTTAGTTGTAAAAAAATATTAATTAATAAACAATGCATTTCATCTTTCAATAGACCGTATAATGTTTACTGCTGAACATAGCCCCCATCCGAGAGCGGTTTTGTCATAGTCAAAAGCTGGTAGTCATAAAATAATAAATATGAGCAATGCTCGAGTGTTACAGTTTTTGTAGTGGGCATGTGTTCGCCACGAGGCTTTTGCTACTTCACCTGGCAATATGGGTAACAGAGTATTAAGCTTAATTTAGACTTCTATTTCCATTAATATAAAACAATCTATTTAAGTTCTTATGTTGTGAGTACTAAAATACGGTCCTTAAAACGAGGAATTAATTATAGCATTACCTTTAATTTGTTTGCACACATCTGCCTTCATATGGTTTTTATTTGAAGTCAGGTGTGTATGTGTAACAGTGTTAAACTGTATGAAGTACAAAAGGTCACGAGAGTTCGTTGGACTGGCATCAGGCCTGCAGGTGGCGCTGCAAGCCAGCTGCAAACGCGATAATTAGACACCATGCTATTGTAACATATACAGGAACATAAATTGATTGTAAATAATTTGATGCATGATCATATAATAATGGTTACAATATTTTCTATGTTAGCGGTATTTGTGGCTTACGAGCTTTTAACAAGATTAATATTTCTTTGAATTCGACTACAACTTTAGGTCTACAAATTTAGCTATATGGCAATAGACTTTTCCGCGTCGTACATGTGCCCACTTAATATTGGATAACAGTATAAGGACATAATGTACCGGAATTAAACTAAAGGTTTTTAAGTAACTTCAATATTCAGTTCTAGTTATATTTTAAAGGGATAGTGCTGTACTAACAGTAGGTAAGCAGCATTACCAAATAAATTGTATATATATATTTATAATGCTACTTTTGTCCATAAATGGGCCAGAATGTCTAAAAGTCCACTGTACTCATTCCGAAATATTAACGTGATTACGTATTTAATGAAGGTTTCATTGGCTATAAGGAATTTGATTAGTGAAAACGATTTTTTGCCAGTATCTAATGGATGAAAAAGATTAAATGAATAAGAAAATGAAAACTTAATGAAATTATTTATATGATTCGTGACGATGATCTACTCGTCTTATGTCCTCGAGTTATGTGCATAAAAAAAGCAAAAAAGCTCTTTTAGAAAATGAACAAAAACAACATCGTTAACGTTAAACAACGGACAAACTCTGCGACTAATAATGATAATTACGTAAATAATGATATTAATCATAATATCACCAAAGCATTACCATTTCCTCGACGTTCGCGGGTATTTGCAGTATAATCTTTAACGGCAGCTACCAGGGGTCATCAATCATGGCCAACCCGTATAGAGTGCTTACACAAAATAGATCTTTCTAAGAAAAGTATTACGAACGGAACATGCTAATCCCTGGTTTGTGAAGCTCTCATTTTATTTTCCTCTAATGATTGTTTTTGCTTAAGTTTTATACACAATAATAAAATTACATATCAAAATACCTATCCTATATCTATATATTAAGCTGGAGAGTTTGTTTGTTTGATTGAACGCGTTAATCTCAGGAACAACTGGTCCGATTAGAAAAATCCTTTCAGTGTTAGATAGCCTATTTATCAGGAATGCTATAGGCTATGAAGTTCCCACGAGAACGGCAGTTACGCGGGTGAAACCGCGTGCGGTATGATAGTAGATGGATACGAAAGAAATGTAATTTAGTTTATCCTCTGATATTATGACTTCAGGTGATAATGCGTGGGTATATTTATAATTAAATTATATCTTATTTCTGACGAATATTTAATACTAGGAATCTTTGAAAAGTACGCACAGGAATGTAATAGAGAACATTTCATCAAAGCTTACGAGACTAAATTGAATTTCACTGAAAATGTAGCGAATATTAAAATTTGAGCCGCCCTAATAACGTTATTAAGCTATTATTTTGTCTGAAAAACGGACTGTGTACACCAACTCGCTACAACGGCATATTAAATAATAATGATTTAAATTAATTTCATACTTCCATCAAACAAACAACGATGATGAAATGCCAGTAATCATGTATTCTATTTAATAAAGGCCAATTGAAATGCCGTAGTATTTCACTGGTGATTTCATGGAACTTAGTGAGGCTAACGTACACTCAAGTCCATCAATACATAAACAGTTTCTGTAATATTATTGATTTATACCAGTTCCTAGTACAGTATTGCCTCAAATGAAAAATAAAAGAACACAACAGCAAAATAGAGAAGCTAACACCTTCCACCTCCAACGTCCTGGAACTCGGATCCAGCAGAGTAGAGTCAAATTCACATCTCAGTTATGTCTGCCCAAAAGTTGCGTCCGCAACGCCATTTGGGTGCCTACTCCTTACCGTAACACAAGGCATAGGTGGATTATCATAAGCTGTTTTTTCGGACATTCATATTGGTGTTAGCCACGAAGTTTAGCTACTTCACCAGGCATATAGGTAAAGCAGGGTGCCAGCTCTTTTTAAATTGCATAAATATGAAATTATTAAGTTTCTTTAAGTAAAAATAGCTTAATTACTAACTTTAAAATGTGGAGTCCTTAAAAACTGAAAAGATTCTTAAAGATTTAAAAAAGGCTTCAAACATTTTCATTATTAATAAGTTTCGAATTTGTACTCGGCTACAAAAATAAATAATTTAAGCAAACAATCTTGCATTAATTTTTAATGTAACTGGAAAGCTACTTAGAAATTGACTTTGAATTAAAGAATACTTTAAGAAATTTACAAAATGTATACTCACATTGGTGATTCTATTGTGAGTATAAATTTTGATTTAAAACGCGGATTTTACGAATTTTATCTTGGTAAAATATATTAGCCAGTGAAATACGAGCCTTTCAGTTTATTTGGCAGGGGGTTGGCAGGTTCTAATCCCGAGAGTATAACATTTATCTAGTTCCTGGTTTTCAGTTTAAATGGAATACAGCAAAACTTTTAGGAGTAAAATTGACTTTTTAGAACTGCATTCCTATAGCTGCATAATAACTTTGACCTATTGTAAAATAATAACTATCAACTCTTTATGAAAATATCAATGAGATGTTTCAATTAAATAGTGGTATACAATAGATGTGTTCGTATGTATGTAAATACTGACATTTTATTGTGACCTCAACTTTTGATATCTCGTTTAAAATTTCGCAATTCTTGAATTCGAGCCGGCATTAATTTACACATTGATATTATTTAGTTTCTATAAATTATGAAATTATTTATGAATACTTAACTATTAACGTAATATGTCGCCAGTTTGTCTCGAAAAGCTCGGAAACTGAATAATGTTGTAGAGGCAGCGTGTTGGTAGAGCGTAAATTATTTTTCCTATGCAATGATGTCAGCAGTTAGCCTTGGCAGCGCATTCCACCTCATTCCTCAGTATCGTGCAACGAGTGTTATTATACATTGGCCACAATTGAAAGTACTTACCGTGTCCATCAACTTTAATTGCAGGGTCCGTAACGATATATTTTACGATCAATATTTAAATTAAGTAGCGATAGAAACGAATAAAATTTAAACATCCTTCTGATAATGATGTGAACGGTAATAAAAATGATACGTTTCCTCTTATTTCAAAGGTTGGCGAGGAATTTATTTATTATATATAAATTTGTGAAATATACCTTAATGAAAATACAGCAAAAGCATCTCTTACGATTGTTATCTAAAATGATGAATTTTTATCGGCACTTAGGTATTCACATACACGAATTTTTCAGAATTACAATGTAATAAAATAAAATAAAAAAACTATAACTAACAGATAATTTTTACTCTATGAAATATCCGACTAGGTAACTAACAGTAGTAGGCAATAGCAAATCTTACAAATCTCCAGACTACATAGTTCGTCCGTCTGTCCTGCATGTGACATTTATTTCTGTTACCTATCTAATTATTATAAGAAGAAATTAAAATTTATAGATACCCCTGGTTTCAAAGAACAACCACATACTTGAAATAAATACATAAATAATTCAGGACATAACTGAAGGTTAAAAAAACCTTCAGTTATGTCAAGATGATGTTGGATATATCTCAAACTTGGTATACATTAACTTTGTAATACAAGATTTTTTTTTTGCGTCAGATTAGGTTGATGCGTAAAAGAATTTACGTGACTCGGTATGAATTTCTGGTAGGTACCTATAATCCTGTTTCCTATTCTTCCCATGGCTTTATCTAAGTAACTGCCCTTGTATTGTTCGAGTATTATTGTCCCTGCTCATTGTGAACTTGTGTAGCTACCTGACGTCATATCGAGACCAGTTTTGAGATAATGCAACCAGGCTCAGTCCTAGACAATAGCACGACTTGACTTATATTATAATTAGAAAGTTTATAGAATTGACAGAGTAGATTAGCTGTAATATCTTACAGGGGGTCACCCCTGTGTATTCGAATGACTCTTTACCGTTAGGTAAAGAGTCATTCGAGTAGAACCTTTTAAGAACATGTTTTTCATTTTCAGGCGTCAGTTTTTGATACAAATATATGCCCTAGTTCTTCTCAGACCAGCGCCTTTTATTCCAAATGCGGGCAAAATAACTCAGTGTTAGTTACAAAAACAATATTTACTCGTTTTCTAAATATAAAAATTATGGAGGTTCGTTAATCGTGAGTAAACTAAATTATTGAAAAAACATATGAAATAAATAAATGATATAAGTTATTATTCAAAGCCCTGAAGCGAGTAGCTTGGCCGTTGTTAAATTCAATAATTCCATGACATTTCAACAATTTTGCAAGGACTTTTTAGCGAGAGCCTGTCTTTTTACTGTCCACCTGTTTTACCGATCGTTTGTCACGGTCACATGTTATGTACAAATCAGCAAAGCGTTGTGTGGGTTGTAACTGTTGTAAGTCCCTCCGGATAGCCTCCCGCGGACTTATGAATGAACAAGTACGCCCACTCCCATTCATTTATCGATGCTTATCAATACTACCTCATTATGTTAGTTCGGTCAAACATAAACATCTATAATAATGTTATTAGCTACAACTCGTACATTCAATACATCGGTTTTAAGGTTGGTTGACATAATGCAAATACATGCAAACTAAATCGAGGTATTATTCATAATGTCTTGCCCAGTATGGAAATTGTTACATAGATATTTTCTGTTTATATATTGGAAGTAAAATTTTAAGGCGATGCAATATTATTGAAAGCTATAAAGATATTTATTGTTACTAGTACTGGCATTTTATTATTACTTACCCATCAGTGAGAAGAAAATTCAGTCCATATACGTTATGTTATCCAATAACACAAGCGGTCAACTGCAAAAGAAAAATATGTTAAGGTCAATTTATCATTGTAGCATCTAGGGTTAGTCTAAAATGATTTTCTACTTCAATGCATTGTTAGCGTAGTGCTAATATACGAAAGTCTAATTTTGAGGACAGACAAGTCGTTAGTCACTCACGCTTTCTAAACGATAATATCAACCTTCAAACAACTTTTGAACTTTATATTAATAGACTCTTAAGTTTAAAACGTAGCTGTTCCATTATCGTGCTACAAAAACAATTGAAAGTGTCAGTTTGATATTACATACAATATTTTGTAAAATCTCATAACGCACGTGACGTCAGATAAGGCTATTGCAACGTAGCCATACATATTTGGCCGCGATTTGACCATGCCTTGCTGACCAACATTGACAAACTGATGCGACAACCATGTCGAAACTAAACTGCGTGACAAATGGGGTCGCACGCTTTTCTGAATTTCTTAAAATTGAAATTATGTAATTATTCTTAGCTTGCACAATATCCAAGTTTAGTTAATAGAGGACGCAGTTGAAGAGTCGTCGGTATTAAGTAATACAGGTGTTACATTTATATGAAGGTGCTAATCGTGGGCGCCCTGATGGCTGGGTGTCACTAATGGTTTTGTATTATTAAGCAATAAATTATTCATATAACAAGTCATGGTCATTCACTTCACATACTGATTTAACATTTAAACATAATGTTTACGAGAGAAAATAAAAGATTATGTAGGTGTTGGAAAATTTGTGTATTAATTTAATAAGTGTAGTAACGCGTTCCTATTATATCCAAAAAAAACTAATTAAAAATGTAATAATTTGGAAACATGTAATTGACTCGAGTTACACGTTATGTTTTCCTCCAACTACAAAAGAAAGTGTAAGTCTAGTCTTAAATATATAAGGATTTGTAGATAAGACTAAGTTGTGATTTGAAACCGATAAAATCCAAACAGCGGTATTATTACATAAATATTTATATATTTTTTAAGGTAACTTTTGGGGACAAACGGATCATCATTCTTCTGCCCTTATACCAATTTATTTGGGGTCGGCGCAACGTATCTTTTTCTTCCATTCACTCCTCTATTAGCCGACATCTCGACAGTCATCCCCTTTCTAACCATATCATCTTTTACACAGTCCATCCATCGTTTCGTGGTCTTCCCCTTCTATTTTAACCATCGAAATTCATACTCAAAAGATTCCTCACGATATTTTCTTCATTACTCCGTAACACATGCCCATACCATGACAACCGGATTCCACATAACTTTTCAGTTACCGGTGCCACTTTCAGATTTCCTCTTATATACTAATTTCTTATTTTATCCATTTGTGTAACACCACACATCCCTCTCAGCATTCTCATCTCAGCTGCATGCAATTGCCTTTCATTCATCCCTTTTGTGGCCCAAAATTCTGATCCATACAAGACAGGGACAAACGGATAAAGGAAGAATTTTGCAAACTGTTCATTTTGTATGACACTGAAATTGACTTTCCTAATGAATTATTATTAGAATAATTGCCTCCTTAAATCATTTTAAGTATTATTAGAGTAACTTTCTTCATTTCATCAAATTACTGTCGGTACAGAAACTGATTACTGGAGTTTCTGTTCGTTTTATAAAGATATTTGTAGCTGATACAAAATATGAAATCGTGTCTGTTTACCTCAGTTCACTTGAAGCGAAAACTTTTAATCGGATTTAGGTATATTTACGGTACCTGAAACAGATTTGGAAAATATTTTCAGACTCATTTTATATGTAGCAGAATATATATTCTTATTTGAATGTATTCTTAAGGGATTTGTTTGGTTACTACAATTTCCATGTTTTCGGAGGCGCGGGCCTCGGAAAATATGTTAAGGCGTTGGTCATAGTTGCCATAATATCTTCTAATACGAAGAAACGGCCCACTCTAAATAAGATCAACAACGTGATAGTTGCACAAAACTCAAATCAATAAAAAAAATAAAAAAAAGTTTCGTATCGAGATAGCCCCGCTACCCATCAGCCAGGTCTGCAGTTCCTTGTTGGGGTATAGTAGCAGAGGTATGTGTTAAGTTTTCAGTTTGCCTCACATACCTACTCAAAAATTTAGGGCCAACTCTCGGGCTATAACTATATAATGTGTCAAACCTAAACAAAAGGAACTGTAAGCAGCGTTTGTGTATCTAGACATGATACTGTGGTCACAACTTGGCAACTATGGTAAAAATGTTTTAAAGTGAAATGTTGTGTTTATTAAGTATAACATTTCTTATTGATTTTCATAAAATTTAATGGTGTAAGTTAGGTATATAAAAAGAACTACTTATGCTAAGATCAATTTTAAATATTTTATTAGGCTACAAATAAACTATGATGACGAAAAAAGTTAGTAAGTAACAGTGTTTCTTGTAAATAACATCGCTATTAAAGTTAAAACTAAAACTAGTTTTCAATTCTAAAATTGCTCAATATTTCTTATAACTTTGTTGTAATAATCGATGAAACTTATAATATCTAAGATAGCGTTTTTGTTTGCGACGCCCACTCAATCAATTTCACAAAAACCGGTTCCTTAGTTTCTTATTAACTAAACTTTGATAATTGTTTCTAAAGCTGTTATTTATGTATTAATAGCTGCGCCTTGCGGTTTTACCCGCGTCGGACTGTTACATTGCTCTATTGAGTCGTAGCATGATTATTTGCATATCTATTAATCCAGCTGATAAACCATTCCCTTGCCAACATTTTAAGCTAAAACGTACGGAAGTTATTGCGTGAAAGGGTAACAAACATCCTTAAATCCATCCATACAAACTATCGCGTTTATCATATACGTAGGGCAGGATATAGATGAAAATGGTTAAGCAGTTTATTTTATGTACTTGTACACATAAGCATCACATCGGGAGTTCCAGCCTTATTACCGTTTCCAAACAAAGATAAATTCAATGTAAAAATACAAATTTTCTAACATTATAAATCTAGGAGACCTCAGAAACATAAGGATAGATGTACTATTATACTTCAGAAGCATTTGGTCATAAGTGCCAGTTTAGGATATAGGGACATACGACGAATGTTTCTATAGTAGGGGGAAGTACCCTAGTGACGGACACATAAGGCGTTTTTTAAATAAAAAAAATATGTTCAGAAAACGATGTTGTTCTTTATGGATTACCAAAATTAACAAATTTTTGAATTGTAGTAAATAATCAAAAATGCAGTTTCTTCATAAATTTTACTCAAAATTATAGATTAAACTTCTGTGAGGAAAAACGCAGTTTTTGAAAGTGGCACCTAGTACCGGACGGAATTCATCGCGAACCTTGAGCACCGAATATTGAACAACTATCAACTATTGTGGGATGGCAGCACAGGCCTCATGTGCCCACTCTTGGCATATGTAGCATTGCATGCAGTCTTCACCTTGGTCATCTAAATGAACTGAATAGGTAGTTTTGCGTGCTTTAGTTGTTTTCTTTGTTTTTTCTCCTTTTTTTATATTTTTTGTTTTACTAAACTAAACTTTTTCTATAGTTTTGACAATTTTAACTCGTTGCTCTTTCTTTTCTATCTCTTTGACATTTTATAGCTTAATTACGGTCCTCGGTTATAACTGTCAATTTCTTTTTTGGTCTATTTTCTTTTCATCCTCTTTTATTTCGACAACAACTTTGTATGAAGATGACCCTGATTACATGATTTACAAAAAACCATGTAATATACTTTTTTGCATATTGCATCGTGTCGCAGCTTCTTGCATACCGAGTTCTCGAAATTTAAGTAATCGCAATTTGTAAATTATTTTTATCTCACTTCTCTTTTTTCTTGTCTTTCATTTTTCCCTGAGCGTTCTGATATTTAAAACCTCGTAGGCACAATAAGTACTATGGTAATTGTAAATAATACCAAATTTAAAAAATCATTCTCACTGTCCGGCGTTACGGGATTATTTGGTGTCCGGTACTATGGGACAGGATACCATTACAATTGTTTTTTACAAACCTAAACTATTTCATAAATGTACAAAAACTGTTATCATTAAAAGTAAACGAATAATATCTTTAGTCAAAATAAACTAAACATAGGCAGCTAAACACAAAAACAAGTCCGTAATACTTATCCGAATCTGAAATGACGCAGTATGTTCCCTCCAAAATCTGCAAAAAAACGCTCCTGGCATTGCTATGCGCGCCACTGACGATGCGCATGTGGTGACTTGGCATTAGTACGTAGCCCCGCACCCCTTTAACTTAAATATGTTTCACTCGCGTTATTGGTTATCGAGATAGAACGGGTGTCCGGCACTAGGTGCCGTCCGGCGTTAAGGGACTTCCCCCTAATTATACTGTAGAAATCAGATGTGCTATTAAGCACATCTGACCTTATGCTTCTGAGCTCTAGAAATGTGAAAATTATGAGAATGTATGCACTTTGTGTTTTATGTTTTACGCAAATAATACTCAGCTACAAAACACAAATTCGTTCCTAAAACACTTAGATGTGTAACAGTCTACTGCAGGAAAGCACTGACCTCAGGTTATTATTACAAATTAACACTATAATTGTCTCTCTTTTGCAATAACATATCCTAATTAACTACCTTCGGTGTACGATAATTATCCTCCGGCTGATTCGGTACTAATTGAATCATAATGTATTGTGCACTCGAACTCTCCCTATCTTAGTGACTTATTCTAAATGTATAATCTGAACAATGCAATATTAATTATACGTAATATTAAAAAAAAAAACAAACCATCATCAGCCCATGTAACGTTCTTTATTGAACATGGGCCTCCCTCAAAGGGGGATTTTGCCATAGGCACCACGCTTAGACGGCGTATTGATAATAACAGTATTATATTTACAGGTAATTGTTCCTACTCATTTTACGACTGTCATAGATGATGTTATTACAATGGGACTAACGGTTATACGCTTTAGCGTAAAACGGTAGTCGGTAGTATCTCAACTAACCAGACCTAGATAGAAATCGATAATATTAAGTACACTAAGATTTTTCGGAGCATGAATCGAACCTCCGATTATTATGAAGGCGAGCCTTATAACGCTACGCCACGGATGTTGTAAAATACTTTAGTTTACGTAAAAGGTACAAAGATGAAGTCAGTATCGTTATAGCGGATTAGATACCCTCAATCATTATGCTATTCATCTGCTCAGCCACGCTATTGTTGTCGCAAAAAGGAAAATGTTGATCTATGAACCGACAATAATTGTTGCATCATTATTTTGAAGCACGATCAGTGAAGTACTTGTACATCGTGATTTTTTGTCGATGGTAATAATTGGCTTTACTATTGAAACTTAACATTCAAATTTAAAAAAGACAGTCATGTTTTTTACAAAAATGTTACCTCAATTGTTGAATTTAAGTGGCCGTAACCATTGAGTTACGCCCTAGCTATGGGCTAGGGCGTCGGATTTGTGATCTTGTGTTTGCCGGTTCTATCACCCATTGCACTACTGACGTGAACCTACTCGTAACTCAAGCAGTGTAGTTTATCACGAGGGATTAACAAGTCTAGTCGATTGCAAAACTCTGCTAGTCTTTAAAAAACAATACTTTTATGATAAATTAGATATAGTTACTTGACATAAAAGTTAATCTAGGTTTTCCGAGGTCAATTTAATCTCTAATATTTAATGTTATTGAAAAAGTATATTACCTAAATCAATTGTAATACTACCAACAATATATCACTTAGCTTTGTATTCCTATACTCTAATATTACAATAAATATTAGTAACTACTTACAATGCAATATCTCGTTAGGAAATTGTCGTTTTTATCTCGATACACGTCATAATCAAATTTAACGGTTATTGAATTCGAAAACGAAATGGCGGTAGGCTGTGACGGATTAGTAAACAATGACCGAGTCGTGATTATAATATTGCTCGTAATTTTTGATTATGTAACTGGACGATATGGACGACCGAACTAACTAATAGAGTTTCTATTAGATAGGCAGAATTGAAGGGAACAAGTAGACAGAATAAACTATAGTAAAATGTTTTATACTCAGTCGATATTGCGATACTTCTCCGCAATCTCAGATTACATTACGCTTAATATTGGTTATTGTTTTAAATGATATCTTAAATTTGTTGATACGATATCGTCTTTTAAGGAATTATAGTGTGCGTGGTGTACCTACTGTAGAAAAAATAAGTGTTGTTGTGAAAGATTTTGAAGTTTATTGATCAAATACTAATTTATCACCTATATTGGCATAGGTATTTAAAGGGTATAGTTTTATTATAAACTATTTTCCTGTGCGCGGTTTAACCTGCGTAACTGCCGATCCCGTGGAAAATTCAATAGGTACCTAATAAAATATAGCCTTCCTCGAAAAATTATTATTTATTATTGTTTCAAATCGTCCCAGTAGTTACTGAGATTAGCGCGTTTGCTCGAGCAAACAAACACACTCTTCAGCTTTATATATTAGTATAGATTTTGTATAAGTATCGTACATTTCATAAGTAAACATAAAAAGTATTCAAAATTGAAAGAAAAATATAATAGGAATGTTAGAATAGAAAATTAAATGTTTCTAGGAACAAGTGATAATACAAAAGAAATAGCTCTTACTTCGAACAAGACTTACATATAAAAGAGGCTTACCTACTTTATTATTAAGAACATGACGATATGTAAATACTAGCTGCGCCCTGCGGTTTTTCCCGCGACACTGCTCCAGTGGGTCGGAGTGTGATATTTTGTAGCCTATATGTTAATCCAGCTTATAAACTATCCGCGTGCAAACTTTTAGCCAAATCCATTCAGTTGCTTGAAAGAGTAACAACCATCCATCCATACTTACAAACTTTCGCGTTTATAATATTAATAGATATTTAGCAAAACGTACTAACTACCTACTAGTATGAATCACACAATGTAAATGACTAAAAATAACAAATTTCATAAAATTAAAACTATATTATTCCGTTATTATTATAATTTATTCAAGTTAATCGATTAATTTATGTTCAACAATTTAGTTTTAAAGGGTTAATTTTTTACCTCATTATGTCCTAACGAGCTTTTCAAAATATTATCACAGAAAACCTTCAGATCTTTGAGAAGTGGAAGTAATGATTGCCCTGGGATATAGTCTAATGGCAGTCTTAATCGCTATCCGCGAGAAGATCGAGGTGCAATTAACATTAATCATAGAGATGTGGCATTCGAAGAGTAATTGTGACCATCATTCTTGGATGTGACGTAGAATGGTCTGGTTGTGCGTCAGTGCGTAGTTGATAGTAGTTAATAGTTACGACGCGACACCCCTGGGTTAGAGACGGACATTTGACTTGAAATGTTGGAACTAGGATTTCGAGTTGGCCTTTGATGATTTGAAATTGGAACACAATACCTAGCAGTTGTTGTGTTCTGATTTCAAATCATCGTATGTAAACAATATGTGTGGAATTTTGATTTATCCGTGTCAAAATTCATTTAAACTGTGTCGGAAAATCGTTTGTAGTTGTAAGGTGTTGTTATAGTCCCACCTATAAACGAAATCTTCGGTCATCGGAGCATCGACTGTTGGAAAAAAATAATATAATCGAATGTGAGTGTAATATACATTATTCTATAACTTTGGACTTGATTTTCAACTTTGATATTTTTAAAGTTTTCTGTTTAAAATTTTCGAACATACCTTGGTAACTTCGCTGTATACAGCGTATTCATACTGAACTTGAGTTCCGTTTATGAATAATGCTATGACAAAAGAAAGACACGGAAGATGACGCTGATAAATAGTCGTGCACTGTTTAGCAGAAGGCTGCTGCGCCAGTCTTTTATCTTTCCGCGTAATTAGCCGCCATTCTACCGTAAGACGGACGCAAGACAAAAAAAAAGTTATTTTAGTCTCTGAATAATTGAGTTATATAAGCCCGCGACTTTGTCTGCGTGGTGTTTGTTATTCCTTGGTTTTTTAACTATACCACGGGAATTCATTAATATCTGTGATTATATGATGTAAGTTTCGGAGATTAGCCCGTAAACAGAAAAAAAGAACGTCAAACAAAAACTTAATGGTGTCGTGGGGCACCAGGTAGGAACGAAGTTCCTTCGGCTAGTGTCAATAGTTTTTGCAGCGCACGCATAAATAGGTTTTCGCTTTTACACCTTGGGTTACAAAATCGCAATTTTCATACGGATCCCTTTTCGAAAAAATTTCGAAAATAATATAGCCTATAATCTTCCTCGATAAATGGACTATCCAACACTGAAATAATTTTTTAAAGCGGACCAGTAGTTCCTGTGATTAGCGCGTTTAACGTCTCATTTAACGGTTTTATTCCATTATTTTTCAGTTCGGTCGCGCAGCAAAATCCCTATCTCCTCCAAGCCTGCCCTAAGGAACTTCGTACCAAAAAAAAACAAAAATTTGGATGTGTTCTATTTGATTTCTCAAATCCCCCTGACTCGGCTTTTAGATTTTTCTGTGTACAGACATTCATGTCTAGTAATATTATGGTCTCAGCGAACTCTAGTTGAAGCGACAAAGCCTAGTACCGTCATTATAAAAGACTTCAGCCGCTGAAAAATTAAGGTCACTTCTCAAATATTTAAGGTATTTTATTCGTGACGAGCGACTTTTTTAAGTTTTTTCATCAATCTATAACTTGTTACAATTACTAAAATATGAATATCTCGGAACTTATTCATTTCAGCTATTTATCAGTAATCATTTGTTGGCATGAATACAAAAATTGTTGGCTACAATAGTGTTTGAATACGTTACTATGTGAACGCACGTTAGGTACTAGAAAGACATTATATTTTGACAATCTTTATCTGTTATGCATTTCAATATAAGATTTCACTACTTATTGTAACTTCCTACTTATATGTCGTGCCGTAGCGGTATAAATCTAGTTTAGGTCTTGGTGCTCGTGGGTTCAATCCCCACGTCGGACAAGAAGTCTTTGTGCAAAATCTAAGATTCATTTCCGGGTCGGTTGAGGTACTACCTTCCGTACGTCGGAAAGCACGTTAAGCCGTTGGTCTCAATTGTTATAACATAATCTATAACATAAAACTGCGGTCACAAACCCGCTTGTCCAGCTGGTGGACGTTTTACGGGCTGACGATGAAAGTTTTCGATATACGTAGGTATATAATGTTGGTATTTAATTTCTTTAGCTGGTAACGTTTTCTGTAGTATTCCATTTAATTTAAAACAGCCAGTATTCAAGCTAATAATTATGAAGCCGCAAGTAAGAATGCTCGTCACGAGGAAAAAATATTTCTGAAGTTTCCGGACGATAATTTTCATATTGCTTTACTTTTTATTCCAATTTAGTGAACTGACATTGCGTGACGGAAACCCCGCGCCGTGCCTGGCTCGGCCCGTGTCCCGGCGCGCCTGCCGCCGCCGCGCGCCGTGCCGTCGCGCTGTCATGTCTCTGGTCACGCCAACATCGCCACCGCGTCTCACAGAAATGTGTGCTACAATATTAATAACACTACTTAATTATCACTACCTATACTATTAGGAGTATAATAATAAAACTCAAGAAAGGATAATATAATACATTAATAATGCATCTCAATGACACCTGACGCTTTTTTCTTTGGAATGGAAAGGTGTAGAATAATCAAGGTAGAAAGACGGGTAGTTTAGTTGGGTCTAAATTATATGAAAAAAGCGATAGTTAAAAAACATTTGGCATCAATTTTACTGATAAGATTGTATTTATTCGGAGAGTAACAAAACAAGCAATACTATAAAATCATGCAGCTGCAGGTATATTATTTATTTGTACAATTTTATCAAACCACTACAAAAGCAACCGGAAGGTGTATAATCATAATTTAATCCATTACAAAAACACGTAAATATGACAAGGTGTTCAATAATGCATAAGAGAGATCAAGTTCTTCGACTTCCTCGTTCGTGTATCATATCTAAACATTGGCTTCCTATACCGTACGTACTCACAACTGTGGAAACGCAGAGGGCAGCTGCGTCAACCATACCGTGCCGAGCCCGTAAATCAGCGCCGGGGCAGCCAATCGCGGTGCTCCATCGCTAACACACTGTCATTTACACCTGCCGCTAAAAGGAAGCTCTAATGAAACCCGTTGCATCTCAGCTTCAATATCTGATAGCGTAACATAAACCACACTTATTGAGCTTTAAATATTACCAGTTAAGAACAACCGTACGTATTATTTACTATCTAAACTAACTATAATTAAATAATGAATCAGAGCCAATCATAGGCTACTCTTTAATTTATGGCCGTTAATATGTTATTGAGTAGCTTGAGGTACTGTTTTAAATTTAATTCCTTAAAGTTGATATTAATAGATTCTCACTGAAAAGTGTTGTTAATTTTTCGACAAGTAACGTCATAAATTTCATTATGTAGAAATTGCAATCAATACTTTATTGCATTATACAATGTGTTTGCAGGTGTTTTATTAGGTAGGTACAACTCGATAACGTGATAAAAATTATATTTCGGGATCGAAGCCTCAGGGTATGTGAGTCATATTCAAATCGTGTTCCAATTTCCTTTCTATAGCTTTAATAATAACTCGCCACGTATAAATTGAATGCTAGAAGGAATTCAATCGTGAGTAGGTACAGCGCGGGGCATGTGTGTTGCGCGTGGAACTCCCCACTAACCTCCCCTACTGACTCGCAAACGATTAAAATTCAAAGCCTGTAGAAATGTAATTACTCAGTCCGGTCAGAGTTCCACCGACTTTTATTCGGAGTAATTAAGTTTAATGCCGGTTTACAACTCTACTCGACGGTTGAATCGTCTTTCGGATGAGTTAGTTGATCAATCCGTCGACCTGTATTAATAAAATAATCTAACTATATGAAAATGTGTTCAAATTAAAACAATATTTTGTTAGATTTTGTCCACCTGTTTTTTTTTGTATAACATGCGCTTTTCTTTCTAACATGGTACCTATTGTTCATCTCTGTGGTACTCAGGTGTTTTAGCCGCACAATCAGCAGTAAAAACGAACGAAGCTACCATACAAGTTATTCTGTACTGTTTTTATGTTTCATAATACCTTGTTTGAAATTTGTTAGCGGGATAATCTTAGGATTTTTGAATTAATTCATGCATTTAAATATTATGAGGCAGAGACTAGAAATTTATCTCCGAGGAACATTAGGGCTTTTCCGTTTTCCAACAATGGACGGTAGACATAAATTTACTCTTTATGACCAAAAGTGATTAGAGGCGTTAGGATTTAACGAGTATGTATAAAATGATTTCTCCATGCAAACTATATGTAAGACAACTTGCCATATTTCCTGTTCATATGAAGCAAAGTGAAATATTCTTTATAGTACGCCAGGAAATTAAACACATAAATCGTAATAGCATGTTTGGTTACAAATATATAAAAAAACCGGCCAAGTGCGAGTCGAACTCTCGCACGAAGGGTTCCGTACTAGTTGCAACTTTGATCGATGTTAATAATAGTTGATTGAATGAAAGGTAAATTGTGGTTTACGGTTTATGACGTATTAAAAAAAACTACTTACTTGATCTCGTTCAAACCAATTTTCGGTGGTAGTTTGCATGGTTATGAACATCATATATTATTTTTAGTTTTATCATTCTCTTATTTTAGAAGTTGCAGGGGGGGGGGGACACACATTTTACCACTTTGGAAGTGTCTCTCGCGCAAACTATTCAGTTAAGAAAAAAATGACATTAGAAACCTCAATATCATTTTTGAAGACCTATCCATATGTATGGGTTTGATGAAAAAAAAAATTTGAGTTTCAGTTCTAAGTATGGGGAACCCCAATTTTTTTTCTATTTTTGTGTGAAAATCTTAATGCGGTTCACCACATAAATCTACTTGCCAAGTTTCAACATTATAGTTCCTATAGTTTCGGAAAAAAGTGGCTGTGACATACGGACGGACAGACAGACAGACAGACAGACATGACGAATCTATAAGGGTTCCGTTTTTTGCCATTTGGCTACGGAACCCTAAAAACTTATTTTCACAAATCGCAATCTTTTATCACAATGGGTAATGTATATTTAACAATATTTTTTTATGATGATATTTTACCTAATGTATTAAATAAATAATAATATTAAACAGGCGACGTTAATTGGCTTAAAGCCATAAAGTAGATAAAAATGATGGGAGCTTCCTTAGTTTCGCAGTTCAGTGTAATACATGTGCACACTCTGTGAAACATTTCATATTAATGGGCTAAAATCATAACATTTATTAGCAAGTTTAACACTAGTTAATGTATTTCTGCGAATCCGAATGTTGTTCAGAGCTCGTGCTATGTTTACTTCGCTTTACTAACACGTATCTTTAGCTACATTATTTACACCAATGCTTTATGTTAAAGTGGAATAACAAATACAATGTGCGAACAAAGTTTAAATGGAATTTTCTAAGAAACTACAAACAATAAAACGGATTCTTGTTACTGAAGAACTCTTGAAAGATACAAGCCGCATGGACGTAATTACGTAGATGAAACAAAACTCTCCTGTATTTATTAAGTCTCATTATCATATACCTATATAATTAGCGCGTAGGTACTGTATAGTTAGGGAAGGGTATATCTTTACTAATAGTTAGTTAGTACTTAGTAGTTATTTGTATGTTTCTTGCATATATCTCAGCCGTGTGTGAAAAAAGAAACTCCCGAATTGATTCCCGGTATAAAAAACGCAATAGGTATATAGATGTTTTTTCTAAATAAATGTAGGAAAATAATCATTTACTTATTTCATTATCAACCCGTATAACGTCCACTGCTGAACATGGGCCTCCTTCCTAAGACTATTTGCCACCACGTCAGGCCGCTTGCCAGGCCGCGTGGGTGACTGCAGTATTATGTTGTTGTCTTGATATGACGATTATAATAGATGATGTTATAACAATCGAGACCAAAGGCTTGACGTGCTTTCCAAGGTACGGAGGGTGGTTCCACAACCAACCAGACCCGGAAAAAATCATAGTATCGTTATCGTTCATCGTTAGGATCGAACCCACGACCTCCACGAGATTTAAAGCGATCCAAAAAACGCTACGATACGGAGGTTGTCCGAAGAAAAAATATGTAAACCTAAAATGGTTTTTATTAATAACTAGCTACCTGCGCGTGGTTTAACCTTCGTATCTCCTGTTCTCGTCGGAAATTCATAATGAAATAAAAACTATGCCACTCCTGCGTAATGTAGCTTTCTAATGGTAAAAGAATTATCTATATCCATCCAGCAGTTTTTGACTTTATTCGTAACAAACATAAATACAAAAGTACAAATCTTTCCTCTTTATTATATATATTATTATTATTATAAGTCGTATAGGTATTGACAAGTCAACCCGCGGGCGGAGACTCACCGATGGTAGGTACATTGTACCAGTACAATTTATATCGCTTTAAATTACCAACATTTCACATAATATTGTATAGAAATAGCAATGCATTTACCGCAAAGTAGGAATGATAAGTCTGCACCCCGAGCAGTTCTATTGTGGCTACTCCATTGAATTGAAACTGCACCTCGCGCTGGTCACTAAAGATATAAAATACCTCTAGATGGTTTATTAGTAATGCGCCAGGGAGTACCGAGGCGGGAACACCTGAGGGCAGCTGCTCTCCTTACCCCTGGAAATCTGATCCAGCCTCTATTATCGATACTAATATATAAAGCTAAAGAATTACTTTGTTTTCTTAAACGCACTAAACTCAGGAACTACTGGTTCGATTAGAAAAGTTATTTCATATTTAGATAGCCCATTTATGGGGAAAGGCTTTATTTAATTATGAAGTTCCTACGGGAACAGGAGTTACGCGGGTAAGAAACAAGTTTTCATATATAAGTATTGCATAGTAGAGAATCAAATTCGGCTTATCGATCCAGCTATATAACATCAAAACTATCTGAAACCTAAAGTTCTGGTGTGTTCCCCCTGGACTAGAAGCCGTTTACGCGCTTGGTTGTGCACACAAGCATTAGTAAATCATTTGGTATCGATACTCCATAATGCTTAATGTGGCTACAATGTGCCTTATCTGCAGGTAAGATATACTTGTGTATTTTTGTAACCTCTAAGTGTTTATTTGAAAGTGTCAATAATATGGTTTTTGTACAGTGAAAACTAGTACTCTCCGTACTTGTAGTACCTAGTATCTTCATCATCATCATCAGCCCGTATAACGTTATATTACGTTCAAATGCATAAATAATCTTGTTAGAGCTCATATGATGACTATTATATATGTAGTAAAAATTCATAGGCAATGACTATTATATATGTAGTAAAAATTCATACTAAGTGTCCCTCTAGAGTGCCCCCTATAAAACTGAATGGAAATGAGTTGGCTAGAGTACATCAGTTCAGATACTTGGGACATCTTATTACCGAAGACCTTAAGGACGACACGGATATTGAACGTGAACGTAGGGCACTGTCCGTTAGAGCAAACATGATTGCTCGCAGGTTTGCGCGATGTACTAATGAGGTAAAAATCACTCTCTTCAGAGCTTTCTGTACATCCTTTTACACCTGCAGCCTGTGGGCAGTCTATACTCAAAGAGCGTACAGTGCCCTGCGCGTACAGTACAATAATGCGCTTAGAACAATGTTGCGGCTGCCTCGCCACTGTAGTGCTTCACGTATGTTTGCTGAGGCGCGCATCGATTGCTTCTACGCTACTCTGCGCAAGCGGTGCGCGTCGATGCTGAGCAGAGTGCGGGCTAGTCGCAACAGCGTTTTAAGTATGATAGCCGGTAGACTTGACTGTCGGTACATGAATCGATGTATTACTGCTCACATGACTATTGATACATCGATTCATGGGTCGGGCAGGGGGCGAGTAGATTAAGGTTGTATTGTTACTAACACTAGTTATAAGTTATTGTACTACTAACCAATTGGATCCTAGTTATCTTAATAAAAGTTTTTATTATTATTTTATTATATTATTATTAATGGTAACGCTTTATCATGAGACAGACTTTTACTTACTTGTCAAAATTATGAAATAAATATTTGTAAATTTCTTTTTGGTGATTAGGTGAGTTAATTCTAAAAGCTCATCAACTATTTATTAATTGTATATAAATGAAATTAATTGCCAAATTGGTTGCTAAACGCAAAACTCGAGAATTTACGAACGGATTTGATTACCTTTGTATATTTAGGACAAACTTTTAAACTGGTTATTTATACAGGGTGTCCCAAAAGATTACGTAGCTGGGAAGGGGGGTGATAGGGATGGTCACAAGGGTCACCAGAAAAATATAAAAAAATCCCTCTGGGTGTTTAAAAAAATAAATGGCATTTTTTAAAAGACTAAAAATTTTACACCTTGTGCTAACTGTACCTACAAATATGGCTGTATTAAAAAAAATGCTGTTATGTAATCTTCAATAACAACAAGGTCATCAACATCAACATCAAAAATAACAAGGTGTAAAATTTTAAGTTTTTAAAAAAATGCCATTTTTTTTTAAATACCCAGAGGGGGTTTTTTTTTTATTTTTCTAGTGACCATTGTGTCCACCCCTTTCCCAGATACTTAACCTTTTGGGACACCCTGTATACAAGGGCAGGTATAGTGGACGGAGAGCTGACAACCGAAACGGCAAGGTAATTTGATCATTCATAAAAATGATTTATCAGCTTACCTGGAGCATTCTAAGCATAAAGACGTCGACCTGGCCGGATTCGCGTGGTGGATGTGGGAGTTATGGGGTGGGAAAAAAATAAAGGTAATGTGATCAGGATTACTTTTTATGCCAAATGATTTGCCTACCTCCCCAAAGCACACAAAAAAAATCTGGCGTCATTTGGTTGGTGGAAAGGTATCGCCAGGCTTAACAAAAGAGAGGAAAAAAAAATTATTTTTAGGTAATAAGAACAAGGCTGGCTTTTTTTGTGCTTAAAGTTTATTATTCCCAGAGGCTAGGAAAAAAGCCAGGCAATAATAGTGGTGGGAACATGTCGAAAAAAATAATTGATAATTTATATTTTAAATTGTATTTTGCTCGAGAAGGAGCTAGGGCATGAAAAAGAGCGCGTGGAGGGGATACACGCGACGACGGCGTCCGTGCTCTCTCGGTAATGTGCCTGTAATTGGTTTACGTAAATAAATATGATTTTTATTTTATTTTATTTTATGGCGCATTTTTATGGCGCAGCCACGGCTGACACGGGCAGATAGTCATGGATAAATAATACTTTCAGATTTAATGCTTAATTCACAAAGTGTATTGCAATCTTGCTTGCCAATTTATTTGCAAACTTTTTTACCGTGTTTTCTTTAATATTTCTGTTTCCTTCTGATTTCTTTTACAAACTTGACCCATTGCGCAACCTACGCAAATTCATGGTTCCTACAACTGTTTCATATTACTTACGTTAGTTGTTTGGAAGAAAAAGCTGTAGCGATAAGAAGCCTATTATAAGACTTTTATTTATTCGAGACTGGTTAAATATGGTTTTGCAATAAACTGTTAATTATTACGTTAATTTAATGGGTTATAAACGCAGTTTCAGAGTGTTGTGAATAAAATATCTAACGATTAATATAATTAAGTAAACTAGATAAATATATAAAAAAAACACAAATATATGCTATATAAAACTAAAAAGTTTGTTTGGTTGCTTGAACGCGCTAATATCAGGCACAACTGGTCCGAATTTTAAAATAATTGTTAGATAGCCCATTTATCGAGGAAGGCTATTGGCTATACTTTATTACGAAGTTCCTATAGGGACGGGAGCTACACGGGAGAAACCGCGCGTGGTAAGACGTACATAATTTGACGTAGTACGGGCTGATGATGATTGAGTAAAATTACAATTATAATATAGGAAAGAGATTGTCTATAGAAAAATAGTATAAAAAAGGAAGTGTTGTGCCCTTCTTATGAAAAAAATGCACACAATCTTACATAGTCGTTATTTTAACTTTGTATATTCTTAATTCAGATACATTTAATAACGCGCAGCCAGGATTGATCTGTGGTATATTGTTGAGATTTCAGGTAATAATTTTGGTGAGAAATAAATGTAGCTTATTCATACTTAGTACAACGTTTAAAGGCGTCCAATCCAAGTAACAAAATTCAAGGAGAGAGGAGTAGGAACAATGTAGTAGACTATAAGAGGACTGTTCTAAAGTCCCCGTCTTGTTTAGATTTTTTATGATGATAGTCGCGAACAAACATGGTTAATGATAAATGCTCATTTGTAGTCATAGACAGGAATGTAGTTAAATATACTTAATAGGAATACATAACAATTAATATTATGAATAACTACCAGCATATTTACATGTTCAATATTAAGTGAGGCTATGCAAACAAAGCCTCACTTAATATGACATATCATTAAATATTCTCACGTGAACATCAGCCACCTGCAGTTTGAATCATGTCGCTTTAGTTACGTACTTGAGAACATTTGAACGATTGGGTAACTGACGCGTCATCGCGGAACCAATGGGCTAATCGTTAATAACCGTGTCTTGTGACAATTAGCATGAAACAATCATAGTACAATCAACTTTGATATAAAAAAGATTTTTGGATAATATATCACTATCAAAGACAACCTCCGTGGTATACCGGTATAAGGCTCACCTTAAATCTTCCAGGTTGTTCTATTCACGCTTTAGACGAAAAATGTTTGAGTAAAATTAAAGATATTATTCCAAATCTGGTTATTAGAGTGACCTCTCTACATGCTGCGGAAAGCGCATAAAGCCGTTGGTCCCTATTGTCATAACGTTATCTATAACAATTCTATAAAGTAAATGGCGGCAGCGTTTACTTGAGTATATTCCTACTATAAAGAATACGGTGGCCACCAATCCGTATACCAAGCGTGGTGTCTAAGGCAACACCCCAGTTCGAGGCAGGTCTTTATTCAGCAGTGGATGATGATGATGGTACCTTACGATAAAAAAAGAAAATTATGATGTATCTACTTTACATGGAACAAATACAGTTGTAGAGTCTAATTACACTAGTGGTTCAGTAGTACATTCTGTTGTTCATTCACAGACCTTGATTTATGGGTTCTCATAGGATTACTATTTGTGTGGACCTTAGTTAGTTGTTTCGACTCTGGGTGTACTCGTATTTCTAAAATACTTCAAATAAAAGGAAGTGAGTACTAAAACTCACAAATGAAAGTGTTACAAATACATATTGCTATCTGAGAAGAAGTAAAGGAAGAAAATGTTCTGTTAATATGTGGTAATGCTGAGGTAATGTTGATTAAAAGTTTTTTTTAGGATTGCCAACATTATATAACCGTAAGATAATAAATACTTATACGTGCTAAAAGTATGGGAGATGGGAAACTGTTTTGTCAAAATCTGTCTTCCAATCTTGTTCTGTGACTATTGTTATGTTATATGCCTTGATTTGAGTTAGTTATTTAACAACTTGACATATCATCTTTGATGATTTGCTTTGTAGGATTCGTAATACAGGTTGCTCTTCTGGTTAGTTGATTTCCTGTTGACATGACAGTATTGAAAGCGACAAGGTGTTAGACGTAGATAAAGAAGATCCCGGTCGCTTGTTACTACGATCAAATAACTCAGTGCTGTTTGACAGATGTTGCTAACACGCTATTGGCAAATAAATGTACCTAAAGGAAATGCGGAACGTCGAGATGTTTATTATAATGTTATAGAACTACACATAGATAAGAATTTCAGAGGGCTACATAAAGACACAATAATTTCAGAGAGCCTAGACAAATGGCAAAGCATAAAATCGATTCCGCAAATACTACCATACATTTGCGGTATCGATTTTATGCTATGTAAGTACTTGACATTTGTCAAGAGCTTAAGCGATTCTATATTTTAAAAAATGACGGTCATTCATATATTGATTATGCTTTGAAACAAGCGATTCGATCGTTCGTATTTCGGTGTCATAAACCTTGTTTTATCAGTATTGATAATATTTGATAATATTAAAAAATACTACTTATACAGTTATAAGTAGTATTTTTTGTACTAAACACCCTTGCATAATATTGAACTGAACAAACCATCGCATTTGTATACATAGCATTCCACTATACATGGCTACTTTTCTATATCAAGCTCAAACTATTCTATGAATAGAAATTATTGCATGTAGTTATTATTTGGTTCAAGGTTAGTTTTACATAGGTACCTATCCTAATCTCGTGTATTCGCCGCTCGATACTGCATTTCCGAGAATGCAAATATAAATAAATAATATTCTCAGAATGTTTACATACAAAACTACTTACAGTGAAAGACAATTACATAATTACTTCATTGATTATGAATAAAGTAGGTACTTATGTAATGTAAGGAAAACTATGGCAATCAATGGCATATTAAAGTTGGAAAATAACATAGTTAATCGATAGAAACTTCAATTTAATTGTTAAGTAAATTTATATCCATGATTTGAAAAATATATTCAATGAAAATACTTAGGTAGGTATGCATTGAAACTTGAATACCTTATTTATGGGCATTAAACTGTTAAAATCCTTACTAATTCCTTATTCCTTACTAATATTATAAATGTCAAAGTAACTCTGTCTGTCTGTCTGTCTGTCTGTCGGTTACGCTATCACGCCTTAACTACTGAAGCGATTTAAATGAAATTTGGTACAGATATAGTCTAGAGCCTGAGAAAGAACATAGGCTATATTTTATTATGAATTTCCCACGGGAACGGGAGTTACGCGGGTGAAACCGCGCGCGGGAAGCTAGTTAAATATAAATCGAGTGATACCAATCGCAAATAAATCAGTATTTAAATAATAATACATTGTGTACTGTAGATATTGTCAATTGATAAATATTAATAACTAGCTGACCCGGCAGACTTCGTACTGCCTCAATCGATACATATATCGTATAAAATAAACTGGGCCGTAGAGACTTCGTTTATGCGGTACTCCTACCCCTACACTACCCCTACCCTACACTACCCCTACCCTACACTACCCCTACCCTACATTACCCCTACCCTACACTACCCCTACCCTACACTACCCCTACCCTACACTACCCCTACCCTACACTACCCCTACCCTACACTACCCCTACCCTACACTACCCCTACCCTACACTACCCCTACCCTACTCTACCTCTACCCTACACTACCCCTACCCTACATTACCCCTACCCTACACTACCCCTACCCTACACTACCCCTACCCTACACTACCCCTACCCTACACTACCCCTACCCTACACTACCCCTACCCTACACTACCCTACCCTACACTACCTCTACCCTACACTACCTCTACCCTACACTACCCCTACCCTAAAAAATCTTGGCAAAAAAATTCAAGTTTTTAATTAACAAAATAAAGCTCAAATTGACTCTACATTTTAGTTAGAAAACGTTTGTATGGGAAAAAGAAAAAGGCTGTTTTAAGGGGTTTTCAGGCAATTATTCGAATTTTTCTGGCCGTAAAAACCATCCTTGAACTTCCACGAACATTAAAAAAAAAGAATTGGCCAAATTGGTCCAGGCTTTGTAGAGTTATGCGCTTACCAACACATTTTGCGATTCATTTTTATATTATAGATAAGGATAAGTATTAGCCATTGATTAATGAACGTACAGGGCCGTATTTAAGGCACCCGGCCTGGGGCATCCGCGACTACATAACAATTATAATTCTAAAAATCAATGGTGTATTTAGACTATTTGTAAACAATGGTGTGCTCCAGTTTTTTAATTGCAATTAAAGCCGTAATACGGTAAACTGGTCGAGTCCGACACGTACTTAGCCGAAGCTATTGTTATATAGTAGCGCCCGTTTGATTCGAAGAACCAATGTTGCGTGGACACCCGTCCTAACTGTACATTCAGCCCTAATGTGTAATGAAGCGGTAAATACTAGTAAGTAATTATCGTTCTACTCGTGTATTTATTGAATAGCCATAAATACTTATTAAATTCTTGACGGGGGATTAATTGCTGGTTAGAAGACCGCTTGGCGGCAGGTGCACGGTGCGGTGTCATTGCGTAACACTCATGCGCATTCCTCAAGCTTAGGGTGTCCATGAGTAAAGCTTTCTGACATGTCCCATATCTTGAGACAGGTTTAGTGAAACCATTATAGCTTACTGACACGGTGAATTACCAGAATCCATATAACACTTTTGGTATAGAAAGAATATATTTACGTAAGTCTAAGCATTTATTGTGTTAATCTTTCGGAATTTGTAGATATTAAACCTAAATCACGAAACCTTAGTGTACTTCACAAATATTTCGACTTAAAAGAAAACACCGTTTTATATACCTAATATGATCGTAAATTTTAGTTTCAACCTAATCATGTCATTAGCGAAGAATTAAGTATAATTTATATCTTCTGTGTAAATAGCAATACGTGTTTAACACTGTATACCTATGTAAAAACTGATCGTGTCGTACTGTATAATTAGCTTATGAGAATAGGTCAAAATTGTTGTGAAAAAGATCTTCAATTGAAAAATACCTTATATAAGTGGTTATTAAAATTGCTACCAATTATTTATATTTTGTTCATTTTAATATATTTTATTTATTCATGAAAAATAATTGACTATAGTTTTTAATATTAGACTAATGTGCGCGTCGTAATGAGCACTTACTGGTATGGAATTTCATTTAATATTTTTACATATTTAGTTATAGCAGTTCTGTGTTAAAGTTAGCGATTGTAGGGGCGTTTTGTCAATATATTATATTGAATAATATTTCATTGGTATAATCAATTAATAAAACTTACAATATAGAGCGGCTTTCGTGATGTAATTAGGTAAGTGATTAAATATTGAATACCTATATATCTATCTATCCCTATTCCCTACTAATATTATAAATGTGAGTGTCCGTTTGTTTGTTACGCTTTCACGCAAGACCTACTAAATAAATCATAATGAAACTATGTTCACATATTCTTGGAGGTAACATAGGGACATTGGTCTCAATGCGCCCGAAGCCGCGGGTAAAAGCTAATTCTAATATATAAAGCTGAAGAGTTTGTTAGTTGGTTTACTTGAAAATGCTAATCTCAGTAACTACAGGTCTGATTTGAAAAAATATTTCTGTTTTAGATAGCCCATTTACCGAGGTAGGCTATATTCTATATTCAATTATGAAGTTTCTATGGGAACGGAATTACGCGGCCGCGCGGGTGAAACCGCACACAGGAAACTAGTTCTAATATATGAAGTTTGTTTGCTTCAACGCGCTAATCTCAGGAACCGTCCGAGTCCGATTTAAAAAGATGTATCAGTTTTAGATAGCGTATTTATTGAGGCAGTCTATCTATTGGTTGTATTATAACCGCGTGTGAAGCCGTGTGCGATAAATCCAATTCAGAACGATGTTCTATTGAAATAAATAAATAATAGTAAATACGTTTTACAATTGTCCATCAAAAAGTAGATATAAAAAGGTGTTTCCAAAACATATGCCGCCCTTTGAACAGTAGATGGTCATGTAAAGTGATATTTTTTTAAGTTATCTCGAATTTAGGTTTTTAACAGACAATTTGGCCAAATATGACTTTTCTTATTTTATTCTAGAGTTAATACATTATTTAATTTATGTTTATGTGATTGTAAAAGTGAATAATAGACTGATGTTTTAAAATAATTAAGTCAAAAATGGAATAAGCCATGTGAAAGCATCCCGTTTCAATTTTATACTTTGTACTTATTGAAACCCAACTTATAAAAGATAGTTCCAGTAGGTAACTATCTTTTAGGAATGAACAAACATACTCGGTATTGTCTTTTTGTTCGCAAAATAAATATACTTACTTAGTTTATAATAAAATAGATAAAAATATCATTTATAATTCTCCATTATATACGTCAATTAACTGATAAAAAATATGTAAATTTTGTTTTATGTAGGTACATACCTATCTGTAACAATAATACTTACTTATAATCATAAAATTGCTATAACATACTTAGGTACTGATTACAGTTAGAACAATATCCATATATCTAAAAAGGAATAAAAACTATTACAGTTAAGTTACATGCACTTCGCGTCTTTAAGTTTACTTACTGAAGTTCGTGAATCTGATTGGTCAATTAATTCTGTATAATGGCACATTTAAGCAAGTTTTCCTCTAGACTTTTATCTCCAACTATAGGTATTAGTGTGGTAGCATTGATGGATATGATGCTACTCTTGAATTGAATGTTATATTATTATTATGCTTCAAGGCAGTGTCATATCAAACGTCTTCTCAATTTTGATTTAATTGAAATTTCGCTTTTACCTATTGCCATAGTCTAAGGACTGTTAACGGTTGGAAAGACTTTGATGTAGTTAAATGGAATTAACAATAATATAATTCAATGATAATATCGGTTGCTTAATGTTATATCAGAATACGACCATACCAATGACAATTTCATATTTGCTATGCATAGGTAACATTTTTGATGTTGAACCAACCTAAGAAGTCAGAATAAAAGAGATTTTAAACCATTTATTAATGTTGGAGCGTTGTTCACCTTTATGCCCAGTGAAGTAGCAAAAGCCTCGTGGCTCAAAGCAAGCCAAGCTCTCAATTCTTAGAAACAAATGATAAACGATTTAAAAGCAAATCGTATAATGTATAGTACTCGTATCTCGCAATTAGAGGGAGACAGAATATCGTCTTTCTGCCAATAAATCGCATTGAACTGTAGCCTCAGGCAACTATGGAGGGGCTATTATCTAGTATAAAAATACCTCCACTGAATGGATACTCTCTTTTTATGCGTCGTAAAACACTCTGCAATATATTTAACCTTGTATACGACATTTTTGATGTAACTCAAATTACCAAGAGATTATTATAGAAACCATATTTAGAAATAGTTTCCTCACTTAAATTATAACAGCCCGTTAAGGTTCACTGCTAAAAATGGGCCTCCACCATATCGATTTTGGAAAACCAGGGTCGTTAAGGGGTGGTAGCAACGCTTGGCAGGAAGATTGGTGGTCGCAGTATAATAGTTAGTTAACTTGAGCTAATAGATGCTATTGTCCATCCATCAGATGTACACATAGACGACTCTTACGTCACCCAGGAAGATATGATGAGGTCTATTCATAGCTGGTAGCCACATAACATGAGAAAAACTCTTTACTCGTATTCGTATAGTTTGCTTGCTGTTACCTCCCGCACTGAAGAAGCTGATTTAGGGAATGACTTAACGAACTAAGTCAATTACGACAGTCGCGGAAACATCTTGTCTTACATAATTTTAACTGGCGTTAGAAGTATAAGACAATATATTACGGGGTTGAGAGAACTAGTTTTACATAAAGACTAGATGTGGTTATGGTTGTGACAACGTAGAACCTATTTTATTTCTGAGAGACATATAAAATTGTTATTAAAACAAAATTGTTTGTGGATAGATGACAATTTACAGCTGTAATAATAACTTTATTGTATTTTAAGCGTCAACATCCTTGAGAAATACATAGCCAAAGAAAGGAACACTAAGGGTGCCCCACAATGGGCGTGAGCGTTTTTCGAGCGTTTGGACGATGCGAATAATGCGTGCGCCGAGCTTCCGACCCCGGCACACCGCTACCCCCACCGTCCGTCGTCCGTTAGTGACACACGCTGTAGAAACACGCGCAATATGGAGTCAGCCTATCTGAGTTTTAAGAAAAACTACAATATTATACAGGAGAAGAGAACTACTGGACTGATTTCCCAAATCTTTTACTATTAGAATGCTACATCATTCATAGGAGTAACATAGGCCATATATAATTATAAAGTTCCCACGGGAACGGAAGCGAGTGAAACCGCGGGCGGGAAGCTTGTTAATTATATTGACATGATCATCATCATCATCATCACCAGCCTGTTGTAGTCCACTGCTGAACATAGGCCTCCCCCATCGATTTCCAGCGGGAACGATCGCTAGCGGCCTGCATCCACCGACTTCCTGCGACCTTTATGAGGTCGTCGGTCCATCGTGCAGGCGGTCGTCCTACGCTGCGCTTGCCAGTACGTAGTCTCCACTCGAGAACCTTTTTGCTCCATCGGCCGTCAGTTCTTCGAGCTATGTGTCCTGCCCATTGCCACTTCAGCTTGCTTATCCGTTGAGCTATGTGACCTTCGTTCTCCTGCGGATCTCTTCATTTCTGATTCGATCACGCAGAGAAACGCCGAGCATAGCTCTTTCCATAGCTCGCTGAGCGACTTTGAGCTTTCTTATGAGGCACACAGTAAGAGACCACGTCTCAGATCCATATGTCATCACTGGTAACACACATTGATTGAAGACTTTGGTCTTCAGGCACTGAGGTATTTTGGACGAAAAGATCTCTCGAAGCTTCCCAAACGCTGCCCAGCCGAGTCGGATTCGACGATTGACCTCTTTCTCTAAGTTGGTCCTACCTAGTTGGATCGTTTGACCTAGATATATGTATTCGGTCACAACTTCGAGAATGGAGTTTCCAACGGCTATAGAGTTGGGCACTACATGGGCGTTATGCATGACTTTCGTCTTGCCCATGTTCATTCTAAGCCCAACTTGTTGAGAAACTCCATCGAGGTCATTGAGCATCTGTCCAAGGTCCTCCAGCGATTCTGCCATGATCACTATGTCGTCGGCAAATCGAAGGTGAGTGATGTACTCGCCATTTATGTTGATGCCGTGTCCTTGCCATTCCAGGAGCTTGAAGGCGTCCTCCAGAGCAGCCGTAAAAAGTTTGGGAGATATAACATCTCCCTGTCTTACGCCTCTCCGTAGCGGGATTGCCTTCGTACATTGGCCCTGTACTCGGACCGACATGGTGGCGTTTTTGTACAAGCACTTCAGCACTTCAATGTACCGATAGTCGATACGACACCGCTGAAGAGACCTTAGAACCGCCCAAATTTCGACCGAATCAAAGGCTTTTTCATAGTCCACAAACGCCAAACATAGGGGCTGATTATACTCCTCGGTCTTCTGTATAATCTGCCGCAGCGTATGTATGTGGTCTATGGTACTAAAGCCTTTTCGGAAGCCGGCTTGTTCGGGAGGCTGGAAGTCATCGAGCCTGTGTTCGAGACGATTTGTGACGACCCTCGAGAACAGCTTATAAACATGGCTCAGCAATGTGATGGGTCTGTAATTCTTCAACATGGTTTTGTCACCTTTTTTGAAGAACAGAACCACCACACCTCTGCTCCATGATTCTGGCGTTTGTCCCTCGAGTAAGACGGAGTTAAAGAGCTTCTGAAGGACTTTAAGTATCGGTGTTCCACCCGCATTCAGAAGCTCAGATGTGATTCCGTCATCACCTGGCGCCTTGTTGTTTTTAAGCTGTTTAAGGGCCATCATAATCTCGTATAGGCTGATGTCCGGGAGATCTTCGGTATTGTGTCGGGTGAGCCTTGCTCTGGGGTCTTTGGCTTGGCTGTTAGCGGGCTTGACTGTTGAGGCATACAGCTGATTATAGAACCTCTCTATCTCCCGTAAAACCTCTGGCTTACTCGACGTCACTACCCCATCTTCCTTCTTCAGCTTTGTCAACTGGCTTTGCCCAATAGAGGTGTCTCTTGCGAACACTTTGGAGCCTTGGTTTCGCTCTATCGTCTCCTTAATACATTTTGTATTATAGGAGCGAATGTCGTGACGCAATGACGTTAAGATATGTCTATTGAGCTGCCTAAATGACTCCGCATCGTCTGGAGTCTGGAGCATCATCGTACGTCGTTTAGCCATGAGGTCCCGGGTATTAGTGGATAGTTTCTGAGGTCTATTTCTAGGGTGGGGTTTAAAATATTTAAGCCCCACCGTATGCACAGTGTCTACTAGCCCGCTGCTGATATCGTCCACAGATTCGCAGCTGTCTAGACATTCGAAGCGATTACTTAGTTCGATCTGAAAGCTCTCGGGGTTTTGGATGTGTGCGTTTGAAGGTCGGAGCGTAGACTTCATCAGACGGGATCGTTCCAATTTGACATTAATATTTAACGTGCCTCTAACTATTCGGTGATCACTTCCGGTTTTAACCCTGTGAATCACAGAGACATCATTAAATATTTGTCTTTTGGTTGTCATGATGAAGTCAATCTCATTTTTTGTGGAACCATCAGGGCCCATCCAGGTCCATTTCCTGTGAGGTGGCTTCTGGAAGAAAGAGTTCATCATATAGAGTCCCTCTTTCTCCAGGAAATCAGCCAACCTCTGACCCCTTCGGTTCCGTTGCCCATATCCATGCAACCCCACTCTCATCTCATCATCGCCTCGTTTACCCAGTTTAGCGTTGAAATCCCCCATAACAACGGTGTAGTGGGTCTTGGAGCTATGTATGGCTTTACTAATATCCTCATACATAGCTTCCACTTCTTCGTCTGAGTGTGTTGAGGTCGGTGCGTAAACCTGTATAACCTTCATGGAATATCTTTTTGATATTCTGAGTATAAGGTACGCTACCCTGCTCGACACACTGTCGACGGCCACCAAATTGTTAATGAGGGACTTGCGGACGATAAACCCTACACCACCTTGGGACCGCTGTTCGCCCTCCCGGTAGAAGAACAAGTTGCCGGAATTCAGGGTCATCGTGTCCTGTCCCGCTCTTCGGACTTCTGACAAACCCACTATATCCCAGCGCAACTTGTCCAATTCCTCTTCCAGCTCTACGATCTTCTCGTCTGTCCTCAGAGTGCGTGTGTTGTGTGTTACCAGGGCCAGTTGTCGTGTGGGGTGGTACCCGGATCTCTTCCGGAGATTCTTAGCACCCCCTGCTCCGCCGTTACCATGGCTGGTACCGTGGCCAGGACTAGCGGAGCGGCCGGGGACTAGGGGCCTGATCCTGGTATGTGTCACCATGAGGGGTGTTTTGCCAATACTCGCCACGCTTGGCAGGCGGGTTGGCGAGCGCAGTGGAGTTCTTTTGATTTGATCATCACAGGAAACGCTGCTGCCCGTTTCCTGGAATTTCTCTTAGTCGCCTTTTACGACACCCACGAGTAGAAATGGGGAGGTAACATTCTATGCCGGCACCCCACGGCAACATGATAGTAAATATTTACTAAAATCAACTTCATGATCCATTCATAAGTTACACATATTTAATGAATGCGCTCATTTCCTTAACTACCTTACTCATTAGAAAATACTAGAAGCCATAACTGCATCGTGTTTTGGTCAAACATAGTTAGTTTAAATTACCTTTAAATAATGTTGTTTGTCTTGAATCAAGTTTTGTATGCACTTGAAAATGTATATTTAATTTCCCTAATGACTGTTCATATTTCACAAGAAGTTGTAGACATTTTAGTTTTATTTATATTGTAAAACGTACGACACACAACATGCAATTTAAACTTCACAACTTGATAAACCATGTTCTTTAACCACTTGATCGAATGAGAATGCTGATTCCATAGTGTTGGAAAGGTTCAATGCAGTGTTCATCACTTCGGAGACCAATTCTCGAAGGGTTTTCTTACGCAAAGTAAAATCAAGCCTTCAGGCCGTGTCTTATTTGGGCGATGCCAATTTGGTTGGGTTCAATTCCCCCCCTTCGTCCTCCTGACCCTTAGCTTGCAAAGAAGCATCCGATGCCCTCGTAGACCCGAATTCCGAGAGGCCCGCGAACAGTAAAGTAGAGCGACAGTTGCACAAAACTCCTCTAAAATACTAAAAGGCATAATCCCTCAGTCTCATCGCCAGCGACCGTCCTGAGCCGAGGTCTAAGCCCCACAGAGGGCGCCCTCTTGCGCAGGTTGCTTAGTTTGTAGTTTTTAAACCATTTATTAAGGCTGGAGCTCTGCTCGCCTTTATGCCCGGTGAAGTAGCAAAAGCCTCGTGGCTACCTTAGTATGTGAATCTGAAAAAAAAAACAACTCCTTAAAATTTCAACGAGAAATGGAGTGCTTTCCACCCGACTCCGACTTTACAAGGTGTAACCATATCAATATCTGCCACCTCCAGCACCTTGGCTTGGAACTTTCCTCAAACCTTAATTTTGGAAGCTTTATTGAGTCCTCAACAAAAAACCGCATCTAAAAAGCTTGGCATTTTGGCAAGGTTAGGCGATACTCTACTACAGAACAGCTTCTCTATCTATACCAAGCCCAAGTTTAGTTTTGCTGCCACCTATGGAACGTTTCTGCTCTCTATCAGTTTGTTACCTAAGAGTGGAAAGGCGTGCTAGATTTTTTTTCGGTAAGGACAGGCTTGTACTCTGCTCCAGAGCTTTAAGCACCGTCGCGTCGTAAAGTTGCTTGCGTCTCGATTTTTTATAGGTTACATTTTGGAGTGTGCGTCGGAATTACATGAACTAATTCCACCCACACCTTTCCACCACCGACGGTCAATCAGACTTTTGGCGGTCTGAAATTTCATAATTTCACGTACATAGTTTTAAAAACTACAAAATCGTAAGAAAGCGGGAGTGGGAGTGTTGGTCCTCGGATCAGTAACGTCGCTGGCGGAGACTGACATTGATTATTTATGACCTTTATATTTTTAGACAGTTTACACTCTATGCATGAATTATTAGTACACACAAGATTGAATAGAGGCTTTAACAAAGCTTTTTTTGTATTAAACAAGGTGTTACCTTGTTTGATACCTTTCCTTTGTTTTTCTTACCTTTTAGTAATTAGAATAAACCAAAAATAATTATAGAGATTTTCCCTACACAAACTACTTTTGCTAGTTAAATGTTTATACTACAGTTTTAGGGTATCAGTGTGGCAAAACTAACTATCCATGGTTGTTTATAACATATGTGTTTGTTTGAGTTTGAGTGGCCCGTTTGTCAGACCGACCAACGTTTAGGCTTGAGCTCACAGACAGCGTGGCCCCAAACGATGACATACGATGTAGATATGCCTAAAATAAACTTGCATAATAATCTCCTCGAATGATACACACGTGTGCTTACCTACATGTTTAATGATACATGGATTTGTAAACAATGGCATGGGTTTTTATGATCTACGTGACGTAATTATGTCTGACCTTTTAAAGTCCTGTGCAGGCTCAAAAAAGTATAGTAATTTTAACCACTTGAGCTTTTATTTTATCAAGTATTAGATCAATCTAATACTTGAAAGACATCCTATTTATTATATTCATATTCAATTAATCGGAGAAGTCATTATCACTTTAGATTTCAATGGTGAAACTATTATTTTATTCTATTAGATTAAATTACGAAATCTGACCTCGTTTTTATCTTAAAAGTTTTTCTCCATGTTTGAGAAACTAGATACTTTTTTGTCTATCGTAACGAATTAGTGTTAAGGAAAACCAACACCACCGTAGGTCTGACTGACTCGACGCTAATCGATTGCCAATATCAAATTATAACTCGGTTGCACCGTGAAACGTTATATTTTACGGTTAATTTCGCACCATGCCGCAACTGCAGATTTGCTCGCTATCTATAACAGCTATCGTTTTATTAAAATATCATTTCTATTAGTTGACTGTGTTTGCTCACCAATGTAAATAAGATCACTGGTTTGAATAACGTTGCTAGAACTGTTGTCGTTGCGTTCACTACATCTAATCGCATTTCTAAATATACTGAGTTGAACTAGCCATTGAGGCAAATTACGGCAAATGACCACCGACGTCCGCTCGGATAATCGCTTGGCTAAACATTGGACTGAAACCCACAGTTGGTAATCTAAACTTTAGCACCTCTATAAAGGCGTCGGTTTCTAAGCATGGCATGTTAGCTTTAGTCACCCAGATGTATACAGGTCCTAATAAAATGAATAACGATACTGGATTATATATGTTATTATCTGAGAATACGTACTGTATATCTTTATTATAGTAAGTATTCTATTTTGTTTACTAAGTAGTTATCTAGGATTAGAAACCCTTTGGAATAGATGCTTAACACACGATATTGGATGGATAGGACGTTTTATAGTATAATAACAAGGGATTGGAATACATAGTGTTTTAGTAGAAGCGTAGTTATTAACATGGCAATGTCAATTAAAATATCAAATCTGTATGAATATCGGAATCGTAAACAACAGTAGGCATGTCCACGTCATGATTTCGTCATGAAAATGACCTCATTTGGTACTTAAAAACTCTACCTAATTCCTAATAAATAGTAAATCACTGTAGGTACTTTTGAACAAACGTATGAATTTACATTGTTCTAGAAAAGGCATTGTTTAATTTTTGTTAAATTTCTCTTTAGGATCCATAACCTCATTATATATTTTGCAGGAATACTCATACTTTACTTTCTGATTTAGACACGTAACAATATAGAACACTTGAGAGATAAGCTATCTCAGTAAGAAAATTAAGTGGCTCCTAATTAAATAGTCCCAAAGCAATATCGAATTAGCTTTAGTTAATGTTGGTTTTAGAATCAACATAAATGATGAAGTCTTGCTTACTTTAAAACAATTAATGATCGAGTAGTAATATTGTTGATTCATCGGAGCTGGCTCGAGATAACTAATTGCAAAATCGGAGTACTATATGAAAATTAATTTAGAACTTAATATGTGGGGCACGAAGTTTCAAGGTTAGCGTTGATTAATAGTGGTTTTACTCCAGAGTTCTATGTACAATGTACCTAAAGCTTCTGTACGATATAAAACATGCAACGTTGGGTGAGATGAATAATCAAGGGACCTTAGTATAATAGATAAAACCTTGCCACCTCGTGACTATTCAGATATTATAATATTGTGGACCTTGCGATGTGGAGAAGTAATCACAAAGAACGTAATTAACCAGAAAAAAATGTTCGTCCAAGGTATTGTCATATTATGTATCGGTTGGATGAAAATTGTGAATCGCAAAGTCATTACGTTACACAGACAGCGTGTCATATTTTAAAGGTAGATATCAAATAACACCGGATACACGTTAAAGGTATATTGGCTTAAAATGCAAAATGCTGCTGGAAATGAATATGTTTTTTCATAAAATTTCACAGAGACTTTGTAAGTACCAACTTACTGTACGGGAATCAACTTGTTGCAGTGCACAAATTACAAATATATGAGTATGATATTTACGATTCGTTTCGATGTAGGTATTTAATTTGTGGAATAACAACCTATTTGAAGATTTGAGTGTATTCAGGTTAAATAAATAATATCTTACGTTTACTTTTGTCTAGCACTGTATGTTATACAACTAGTTATGCTGTGTTGATGAAGTTCGTCAGTTTAAATTTCGATTCTCCACCCATACGGGAGTCCCGTTTGATCACTTTAAAGGTTGATTTTTGAAGAATCGTGTCTTTGTCTTTGTCATAATAACTACTTGCTTGTCAAAATGTGGCGTTATCAGTTAAGTTGGTGGACTCAGCTAGTTAAATATTCATAATTGAATGAAATTTAAAATAACACAATCTAAATAGTAAGTTTTACAAAAATAATCATTGGACTTTTTTACAAAAAACATATATATGCCTAACACTATGTTAACATTTTGACATTCATCCTTTATCCCAAGATAACTATGTAAACATTTGAGATATAACGTTTTTAGAATCCTATTCAAATAGTCAGGCAGACCGACGGACAGACAGATCCAAAATCCTCCAGAAATACAAAAAAAAATATTCAACTAAATTTTTGCTTCAGAATCAATAGTAGATTACCCTTTTATTAAAATTCAAAAATTATCTTAAATGTACCTACATAATTTTTCCTCCACCAGTTTTATTATAATATGTAAAGATAAATGGTAGAATAGTCCCAGTGAGCTATTAAGGAATCAATAGTAGTTCAATCTGAACTCATTTCTAGTTGTATTTATTTTCTCCGGTCGGTATTTAAATAAGGGCTGTCGTGTTGGTGTTGCTGCGAAGCCAGCAACCATATAGTTTTCTAAAGAAAGTTTGATTTTCTGGAGACTAATATACAAAAAATACGAAAATGCTTTAATAGAATAAGGAATTTCTTTGCAAAAATCATACTAATCTAAATAAAAAACAATAAATATCTCGTTCGTCGTTCATTCCGCAAAAAATGTGTCTAACTGCTGGGATACACCCGCCTGTAAAAAATATGTACAAGGACAATAGAAACATGCAAACATACAATCACCGACCGAAAACCCGACATGTGCTTCGATTTATGTATTTTATTACGGAAATGCTTGTCTCCATGAATATTAAATATTAAGAAAACACTATTTTTAATATATATAGCAGTCTTAACAACATTTAACAATGGGCTGATGATATTAAAACAGTTGGTCTATAAACAATGTAGCTGGGATGACACCTCGCCTGACCCGCCCTCAAACAATAGGTTCGTTACGTTTTACAATAACACCTCACTTGCGGCCAGCCCTCGTCTGATCCCATTAGAACTGATGCAGGCTGAATGTTTTAAATCGAAAACCTTTCATACGACGCGATACCCTTTTGTTTGTGGTCCATTTTGTTTGTTGCACGCGGAGTTTATCGTTGTCACAACTGGTTTGTTAAGTCTGTGTAGTGCTGTGCAGTCGCTTTTTACGTACGTAGCTGTGCATCTACTGTACAGCTTAAGCTCGATACATAAACAAGCATGTTGCAGACTGGTTGTATAAACATCAAGTTTTATTGCTTGGCTGTGTTCCACGCACGGACGTTAAAGCCGGTTGAGCCTGGAGCTGTTAGTATTTACACGATAGTTGGGGAGGCCCGCACGCTGAGGCAGTGCTGGCGATAGTTGTTGTCGGGTTAGCGGGCTAGCTGGCCGGCACATCTGTATGCAGGCCGCGCCGCACACACTAGGCTTTCACCCTTAATGAACTATACTGTAAGATTAAAGATACGCCACAACTGCGTAAATTTTAATGTTAAAGTTGGTACTTATTTACTAGGTAGACAACACAATATCAATAAACTTCAGATAAGTATATTTTTCAATGCAAATTCAATGCAGCTATTTAACCAAACAACTGTACAACGAGAATTGTCTGTGAATTGAAGATTGTTTCAGAACTGGTTAGGTTACACCAGTCTTAGTGTAAGAGAAATGAAAGAAGAGTACCTACATTGATTATTTGTTAGGAAATAAAAAATAAAAATAAAAGAGCAGATGTGTAATGGCTCTAATGTATTTATCAGTAAGATAGCTTGTCTTGGAATAATGCAACACCTTTATTACTGCACCTACTTTTTAAAAGGTAATTTTAATAATATTCCAAAAAAGCTGATTCTCTTGAAGACGAATAATACCTATTAAGATACCGGTGAATGTGACCACGCACTGACATCAACAAGGATGTGGTATGGAGAATAACGAACGAAACCTATATAGTGAAAAATTAAATAAGTAACCCGATCTAACTTACGAGCTGCTGCATACAGTTTTGTTAATGAGTTTAAAATGTAATTAACCTAAGTAGATGAGTAATTTAAAATAAATTTAGATAAGTATCTGTCTATTACCCACCTAAAAACACTTGTTTTACATTTACGTAAGATAAGTACTTTTTTTTAATTTAATTACAATTAACACCCTCATACTTCTTGTTAGCATACAGAAATACCTTTCAATTTCCCCAATAGACTCCAATAAGCTAAGATAATTTTGCTATAAGCACCTAAACATTTGATATCGAGTTTTCCACGAATAAATCATATAGGTATATTACCTCTATGAATTATTTGTAATTTGAAACATGCTTAATGCGGGTTCATAATAAGCTTTGTTCAATTATACGCGTTACAATATTAGCAAATACCTATACGTAGCCGTCCACGTGACATGTTCAAAACTCAACGTTAAATTAAACTGTAGATATCGATCGTAACTAACACTGGACAAATTTCCCCACATATGACTAATTTATCTACGCGGTAAATAATTTATCAAGCTAAGTGCATCTGTGATCGTAGCAGAGATCATAATAATAAAGCGAGGGTTGTTCATTGCCCAGTGCGCCCATTCTTCGCGGTTAGTTCGTCCCGATAGTTCATAATGGACGTCTGCCAAACTCGACGAATAAACCCAACAACAATATTACGCCACATCGATATTTTGATGCCAAAATATTATATATTCATTACTTTATCGTATTGCTCTGAATACAAACAGAATTGAACATTTTCCATTCCTGAGTTGCGCAACTGAGAGGATGTTTTTAGTTTATATTATTAAAGCCCAAATAAAATATCCTTTACAAGTAGCTTGTTATTTACATAATTATAATTCGTGTTTCACGTACACAGTGTGTGTAAAACAGCTAAACTATAAAGAAGAATAATACAATACATACATATGTATTCAATGCTGCATGTGATGCTATTGTTTTGGAACGAATTACTATCCAGAACATAAAATTAAATACTCATTCGTAGGCGTCGGGAGCTTCGGCCCCTGATTGGGATGCGCGAGAGGACGTTCAGCGCCGTCTGAACGAACGGTGCGCGCGCCGAATTATAATGTTCAATTATATTTAGCTTCTATTGCAATTATCGCTCGTTATAAACGCCGAAAGTGTGTCAGGGTGGCGTAGCGGCGGCGACGCATTGTTTCGGCACGGGATCTACTAACACCTAAACTAGCCGTTTTACACCATTATAATCAGTTCTCTAAGCGCCACAGCCACATTCGTTGCGATAACTGCACCTATATAAATAACGAAGCAGCGACACTTGCTGAATTATAAATTAGGACTCGGGTACCAGGGTACAACGCTGGCGCACTCTAATCGCTGCTCATAATCTCTTTTAGTATCACCGATAGTTTAATTGAAGATTGAATATTGAACCGAAATTACCTACTTTAAACCTCGTTTATATAATCTGTATAGCGCATTAACAATAAGTTTATTATATATTTAAATATTGCAAATTGCATAGTTTTAAACCTACAGGGAATTTAATAAAAGCAGAAATCATAAATTCACATACATTTTCATTCAAAAACGACAAATGCACGATTTTGAATAGAAAATCTTTCAAAACGGTTCCATATAATTATAATTCTATTTCTGAATGGTCATGCCAATTCTGCATTCATTATTAATATGTTATGTTAAAATAAGGTTTGGAGCGATTTTCTGTACATATATTCCACTGTTTTAGAAACCCAAAGGAATAAATAATAGTAATATCCCTAGTCCTTCAAACTGATTTCGGCCATGGCAGCCAATCCCTACGGGGATGAACACAAGACATCTCAGGACAATGCACAAGTAAGTGTATAAATGTGAAGATACAGATGCAGTCGCTATTTTTTTTCGATCAAAGTCTGATTGATGGGTGGGGACAGTGTGTGGTGTAGCATCGAGATCCCATACAAACCACAGTAGGGAAGGAATTCCACCGACAACACCAGTGATCACGCGCGGGATCGACAGCTTACGTGTTCGGGTAAATAACCACCAACTTCTAATAGGTACTTACTTACTAAGTAAATTTCTCAAGACAACATTTTTATGAACACAATTTTTTATTCGCCCCGGAAATCGAATCTTGTTACGATCAAATATAATACTGCTATGCCAACGAGGCAATCGAAAAAGATAATAATATTATAAACGAAAACAGGAGACCTAGCAAAATAATAATTTTAATTTTTATATCGGTATTATTATAAACCAATAACATATGATTAAAAATCTCAAATACGTGGGACACTCAGAAAGATTTGCGACACTAAAAAAAATTGTTCTACAGGTACATATATTTTTATTAAATCTTTTCAAAGTACTCTCCACCAGCCTCTATACAAAGATTCATGCGTCTGAACCAGTTTTCAAAACACTTTTTCCAGTCCGCCGTAGACACCTCGTTTACAGCCTGCTCGAACGCAGCCAGCGCATCTTCCGGCGACGAAAATTGTATCCCCTTGAGCTGATTTTTTATTTTTGGAAATAAGAAGTAGTCACACGGTGCTAGATCAGGGCTGTAAGGAGGGTGACCCAGGAGTTTGACTGGTGTGCTGTCTAGGAAGTCCCTCGTTTTGAGCGCGGTGTGTGCAGGCGCATTGTCGTGGTGGAGCAGTAGTCCGCGGAGCCCTGTGTTTGGTCGCTTGTTGCTCACAACAGAAAAAACTTCTGGTAAACATTTGGTAGTATACCATTCGGCGTTGATGCTTCTTTGATCTCGTAAGGGAATTGAGGCCAAGTGGCCAGTCAAATTAAAAAAGCTGGCGATCAAAATCTTCCCCCCGCTTCGAGATCGCTTCACTTTGGTAGGCGTTGGTTCATTTTGAAACACCCAAACTGTCGACTGGCGCTTGGTTTCTGGATCGTATTGATAAATCCAGGACTCATCACCTGTTACGATGTCGTAAACACGCCGAGACGAGCCTGCTTCAAATTTGTTCAGCATATCACGGCACCATTCCACCCGGGCCTGCTTCTGAGCGTCGGTGAGGTAGTGCGGCACCCAGCGCGATACTATCCTCCTCACGCGAAGATGCCCGTGTAGAATCTCGTGAACGCTTCCCGATCCAATCTTTAATATGTGTTGAATCTCCTGATATGTAATTCGCCTATTATCTTGGATTAAATTTTTCACTGCTAGCACGTTTTCTTCCGTAATAGCCGTCAAAGGGCGACCGCTTCTTTCTTCATCCCCCAAGGTTGGTCGACCGCGCCTAAATTCGTTATACCAACGATACACGGTTGCCTTGGAGGGGCTTTCATCCATAAATGCCATTTGAAGTCTATCGAACGATTTATCCGGTTTCAGGCGACACTTGAAATCGTAAAAAATCATAGCTCTAAAATGTTCCCGGCGCAGATCCATTTTTCAGTAAGACACGATACTTTGAATTGGCTCGCAAAAAATGTGGAGGGAAATTTTGAAAATGGAACACACATATTTTTACTTAAAAGTAATCATATTTTCGAAAAAGATTCTAACCGGCCAGTCTCCCATATATAAAAACTATTTTTCGCAATACTTTCTGAGTGGCCTGGTATATTAAATTCTGAAACCAACTACCGTAAAGTACTAAACCAATCCAAAGCATTCGAAATGTATTCACGCATACCTACGTCATTTTTTAATTCAAGTTAAGACGAATAAAGTTAATTTATTATACGTCATTATATTTATTTGTATATAGGTATAATAGTGGGTAAGTAAATAAATGTTAAAGTGGGTGCGACACATGCTTTAAGTCCTGCATACTTAATTTAATAACATGCAAGACTGCTAATATTGCATAAATTTGTAGATAAAAGATAGTCTCTGTAATAAACTTAAGCTGAACAAGACTTGCAAAATGTGGTCATAGTTGTGAGCAGTCTGATAACAATCTACATACACAAGCTGCATATAGCGGGAAAATACAATGCTTAGTTAGATAATATAGGCTGTAGTATAACTATAGATGCAAAATGTAAACAGCGGGATGTACCGCTATCGGCCCACCTCCCAACCAGTTTAATGAAGAGATTTGGCACGACTGCACGAGCTTTAACGGTGTCTGTCTCTGCAACCAGATAAACGCGCTTTGTACACGATACACACAATATACTTAAACACGATGTTATGTAAACGCGTCAACATTCATCCATTACCATTTATAAACAAAGTAGCCCAATTCATATTCGATACAACAGGCAGGTGGCAGATAAAGGAATTCCAGTTTCTTACCATTGCGATTGCAAATGTCAATTTATTCAAGTATTCAAATGTCGCCGGCTGTGAATGTTGAATCATTTTCTGACAGCATAAAAACTATCCGTTGAGTTGCATCGTAGAAATGCATCAGCATCGGGAGCAAGAAACGGGGCGAGCGTCGATCACGACACGAAACAAATACTAAGACAGTACCGTTTTGTCATGCGGCCGACGACACAGCCCGCACACACTGTTCCCGCTGAGTACATAAACATACAACCACACAATGAGTTCGGCGACAATGGCTCAGCAACCGCCGTCACCACTACTCCCAATATTCCTCATTTGCATACTCCTCTAGTCAATGTAGGTACATGCATCTATTCTGCTACAACATGCCGCTTTGAGACTAATGATACTCCCATATAAAGACTGCGACAATCAAAGCTTGAACGGCTGAATAAATTTATTATTAATTTTCGGTGATAAGAAACTGAACTTAGGTGATTTTAGTGACATTATTTAGATAAAGACGTATTACTCTATTATTATTATTATTAGTAATAGTATAGTTTAGTAATTATGTACGTTAAGTTAAATAAGATAAATGTTTGAATTGAACAGAATAGTCTATAATAATGAAGGTTTATACTGCCTACGGATTTGGAAAATTAGTTACCAACCCATGAAATTGAACTCAACGGAGATCGGGAGGCGTTTCCGATGTCACCAATGTAACAAGAGAAGTGTAGAAAGACAATTACAAAAACGACAAAAACGCTGGAAGCAATCCAACGGGCTTGCTCTTAATTGGATGATACCACTTCCTCTAAACGACATCGCGCTCTGTGTGCAGCTAGAAATGCAACTTCTGCGACAATTCATATTCAACTTACAAGGGCAACGTAAGTAAGGTTTTACAGTTTGAAGTATTAAAGCATTATTTAATGTACTTTAATAATAGAAGGATATAATTCTGTACTGTTTGGTAAATTTCTTCTTTTATGTTTTGTTTCTTCTTATTCTTTAAAAAGGCACTCTTGCACTAGGGAAATTAATTACTGTGTCACAGGGGTTTAAAACACTCAATTCACAGACAGAAAACACCTAAGCACAGAATATTTTTTTGTGGTTCATAAAAATAATTATCCAAATGAATGGCAATCGAACCCTATCGAACTAAGACTCAGAACCTACTGTAACTACCGTATCCATTGAACCACCAATGCCGTCAGTATAGTTCTCAAAAGGAGCATTGATCCATCCAAAATTACAAACATGTAAGTACACCATATGTTTCCTAAGCTCTCCTGGCTAATATAATTTCAGATCAGGTACCTAAACATACAGCTATAATATAAAATGTTCACGTATTACTACAGTATCGATATAATCTCCGAGTGGTATTTTCATAAGCGTAACCATGTCACGCTAGTCCTATTGTTCTAGTCGATGCTACATCAAAATAATGGGCGCGGGAGATTAACTTTTTGCACACCCGCGTCCGACTGCCCAGCCGAGAATTAATGAGCAGACATGGCTTACCTCGACTTAAGGATAAGTTACTCAAATTAGCTTCTTAAGAGCTTTGTTTTTCGTATTCTGAAATTCTGTAAGGAATAAAGAGAATTGAACGTATTGACAACATTTGTTCAAGAGAGTTATACTTTCTAAGAATTGTTTACGTTTGTAGATTTTTTTATAAGTTTATAGGTTAACAAAAATAACCTTAAATTACGATGACTTTCACATATAAAAATATATCATTGATTAAAATAACATTGGCTTTAACAGCAAACCGTTTGAGATACATCAAGTGTTATATGAAAATTATCAGTAAAAATAAAAGAAAAAGGGGGAATAGTAACGTAGTAGCAGACATCGATACATTTTGCTGATTTAACTACAATGAGTACTCAATGCATAATGAAGACTAGTAAAGAATGGCAATATAGCTCGCTCTCACTCGTTTTTCGTGAAAAAGTGTTTCTCTTGAGTTTCGTTTCGTGGACGATGCCAACTACCTAAAGAATATCTAATGTTATTTTTCAGTGTTATTGTTACGTTACTAATTTAATGTGCCAATATAATTATTTAAACAAATCACATGATTTGGAAAGTCAATACAAATATTTCTCTGTATGGAACTTTTATAACCTTTAAACTTTCAAAAGATTAATAGTTTTATATAAATAATATATGATAAGATTCATGGTATATCTAATTCAATTTCGCATGCGTTTAACTGACAGAATTGTCTTAAATCCTATTTCTAATTCTTTTTAATTTAAAAAATGTTTTTATAAATTGAGCAATTCTGCAATAACTTCTAACTTCATAATATTATTTAAAAACAAATCAATGGTAGCTCTGCTCGATAATTTAAACCAGTTAGTATAAACAAATTTATAAAGGTTTTTATAAAACTTTGTGCCTTGCCTATGACGTTAGTTCGATTCTCTTTTGTCTCGTGTCTCCTTAAAAAGTTTATTTAAACGCTAACTTAGTGTCTAAGTCACGTCGCTGTGAAAGAAGTTAACAATGAGTTGAATCTTACTTAAAAACGACTATTAGCGTACAAAAGAGTATTATTTTATACAAAAGTATTTTGCTCAAGTTAGTGAATGAAGGATGATGACCTTATCGTAGTGGTCTAATAAATTAGTTCAATAGTTCAGTAAATATTTAGGTTTGAAAATTGCAAATACAAATTTTAACTACATGACTTGAATTATCAAATTTAGTTTTGGAACAAAGAATGAAATACAGAATTCAGAATAAATAAATTAACATTCAGAACTGACTTTTATGTTTCTGAATAACGTTGCGTGCCAGTTATATTTGCTAATATTGGAAAGTGGGTTGAAAGAAAGGTTTTAAGACACATGTATGAACTGAACTGAGACATAAGTATCCTTACTTCTCTGTGTCTGTGATCGCGTCTGTCTGTTACGCAATCACGCCTTAACTTCTGAAGCGATTTAAATGAAATTTGGTACAGATATAGTCTAGAGCCTGAGAAAAAACATAGGCTATATTTTACTATGAATTTCCCACGGGAACGGGAGTTGCGCGGATGAAACCGCGCCCGGGAAGCTAGTTACTAAATAAAGTACATCTAAAGTATTACTATATTTGATAATGATTAAAATGTTCCAGAATTTTCCACAAGTATCCCAGAGAGAAATCCCTAGACACAAACAAGACAAATGAAGCTTGTTGGCTCATATGTTTCAAAAACAAATTGAGTGAATGATCATCAATGAATCCGAATTAAACGTACGTGTTTTAACAATCAATAATTATTGTCAGCACAGTCTTCAGTCCAGCTGAATGTCGGTCAAATAACCTCAGTTCCATGACACATATATCACAATTGCCTAGAATTGATATCCATTTAAGTGTTACAACAGTAAGATAGCAATCGATTGGTAAATTCCATTCATAGCACGAACATTGGGCATCAGTTTCCAGTCGGTTAGGCTAAAATAAGTGTTGAACTTGCCGAATAAATCTCTTTGATAAATGCCTTCTTAGAATAGAATACTGAGGAAACAACATCGTGTATAACTGAAGTCGAATTCCATATATTGTACCAAACATATTGTTATAAATACTGACAAAATTAAGAATGTAATCCTTATCCTTATTAATATTATAAAAGCGAAAGTAGCTTTGTCTGTGTATCGGTCCTTCACATCAAATCTACTGAACCGATTTAAATGAAGTTTGGTACCCTGATATTTTAGAACCTGAGAAAGGACATAGGCTTCTTGTTATTGCGTAAAAAGGCTTATAGGGGGTTCAAAGTAGAAACGCGGACAAAGTCGCGGACACAGCTATTATAATATAAGTGCCACATATATATGGTTTGTAATCAAGAAGGAAATGTTATGTAGTGAACTAGATAGAGGCAGTTTGGATCCAATTGTGTTATTCGGCACTTATGTGGCCTCCCAGAAACATTAGTAATGACAGTGAATATTGTTAAATACAATGATTTGTTGCCCTACTTAAGCTTCATATACTCAACATGTCGAAGACATGATAACGGCCTACTTTATGAAAGAATAGTTTGTTGCGTTATAGGTACTTAACAGTAATTGTAGTAGAACGCATTGGACTTGAATGGAGATAAACAATGATTTATGTAAATATTATATTTACTTATGTGTTGTAGTTGATAATGTAGCTATTTGAGAATCAAGAACTCTGTCACTGGTTTTCTGATTGATAGTACTTATTCCCGTTAAACCTCCGTAACGTAGCAGTATAAATTTCGTTTTAAGTCTCAAAGATTGTGGGGTTAATCGCCACGCCAGACAAGATATCTTATTGTACCTAAATCTGTAATTCTTTCCAGGTCTGGTTAGTAGAAGGCTAACCCTCCGTGCCTTAGAAAGAACGTTAAACCGTTGATCCATGCTTTAATATAATTTGGTCACCAACCTGCTTAATTGATGGATTTTTTCGTTAGTAGGTAACGTCATACCATAGAGCTCAATCATCAATTTGTTCATAACTTCGCTCTTTTTACCAATTGCTCCTAATTGGGTCTTGTCTAGTTTTACCAAAGTAAACGAAGAAATCAGATTTAATTTGATCTTTACAGGATCGTTCTGAACTTTTATATTTTTATGTTCTAACCTTTATATCCGATAGAGTTATGCCAACGAGTGTTGCAAAATGCATTTGTATACGTCAGACATGAGTACGCCAGCAACATTTAAAATACATTGAATCTGCATACCTAGGAATAAAAAGCCACAAATAAAATATTTATGTTCATATACGGACTGAATAAAATCTTAATAATAGGATTTATCATATATCTATGTTTTCTTGTGATGCATATGAAAATGACATGAAAATGAAAACGTTTATTGATAATGTAGTCGAACCGATCGTACTTTTATAACTCAAATACAATGATAATGAAAACAAAAAAGAAAAACACATTTACATTTCAACAATAATGTTATTAAATCAAATTTATCAATGTTGTTATGGCATGTGATAGTTGCTTATTATATTATTAACATAATTGATCAACCAGCGTGGGCTGGCATCGTCTGAAGCTTATGCGTCGCGAGCCTCGCCTTGCGAGGACGACCGGACAATATCCTAGTTTCCTACGAGTCTTTCTCAATCTACCTACGCGGGTGTGACACCGTACAATATAAATTACTAAACTATTTTAGTAACTGTAAAAATCTAGTTGAAGGTCAACTTCTATGTTTTTTTACATTACGTCATTACCAGCGGAACGCAAAGTATGTGCATCTTTACTCTTTCACTCTAATAATCCCATGGAACGCAAGCCCAACACGACGGAAAAGACATTAGGCGCGGTTGAACTTTTTATTGTTAGCCCAATAGTCACTGGTATGTCATTATGACTTAGACATTGTTCATGATTCGGAAATGAAAAAAAGAATTTGATGTACTCTAATTTAAAGTTTAGTCTCATTATTTACGCTTTAGGCCTCATGCGTTAACGAAAGAAGCGATTTTATTTTATGAATATGCGGTAGGTGCAGTGAATGAAGTCCAAGATAATGTCAAACGTAATAATAATCCTACAAATATTATATAAAGGAAATATTTGACTGATTGCTTGCATTGAATAGGTTTCGGAACTATAGGACCGATTTAAAAAATCTTTTACCATTCGAAAGCTACGTTATCCAAGAGTAACATCCCTACTATATGTTTCTAAGGGAACGGGAGTTACGCGGATGAAACCGCGCGCGGGAACAATAATAATAACTAGCTACACGCGCGCGGTTTCACCCGCGGGACTCCCGTTTCCGTGGGAACTTCATAATTAAATATAGCCTATGTTCACCGGAGATATTGTAGCTTCCCAACAAAATAATTTTTCAAATCGGTTAAGTAGTTTCGGAGCCTATTCAATGCAAACAAACAAAAAACAATCAAATCTTTCCTGTATATAATAATAAAAAAATAAAAAATTATTATAGTATAGATAATTTAAATGAATGTATTTCACAATAGGTGAAAATCCTTCTAATTGTTATATAATCGTGGATTTGGTAGAAGGCGTCTGCAGATATGATCGAATAAATCTGCTATTTAGTAGGCAGCCCAGTTGCTACATTAAAATTTAAAAGGTTACGGGCCAAGTTCAACCACTTTTATTATCTTAGCAATCGATAGTAACTTCGTGCTTTGTGTTAAATGCTTATTATATGTAAACAACTAGTGGTTCAAATACCTATACGATGATGCTATTGTTTATTTGAAACCAATATGAATGAAAGAAAAAACGTACTTATTTAGTTTATATTAAACTAGCTGCGGAATAGTGACTTTTGAGTAGCAGTTTTAATTATTTTAATTGGACCCTCTTTTGCTATAAAGTAACAACAGATTAACTGAAATAAGCAACAGATAGTGTAAAATCTGAGAAAGGACATAGTGTCCTTTCTCAGGTTTTACACTATCTGTGTAGCAAATTTCATTTATATCGGTGCAGTACTTTTCGTGTGAAAGGCCGACGGACAGACAGAGTTACTTTCGTATTTATAATATTAGTAAGGAAAACAATCACCACTTTCATTTTTAACTTCCTTTGTATTAAACTATAACGTTAATCTCTAACATTTCCAAAGAATTCATTATCTGGATAAATTAAAGCTTTCGGCAACTTTGACTGTAGGTATATCATATTCCATGCGCGTATAATATTCTTAATATTAAAAATAAATTGCGATAATTTCAGTTTAAGTAGTATTAAGTAAATAGTTTGTTCTTAGCGAATCATAAAAAAAAAGAATTACAATTTTATCGAGTTATTCGCTTTTGCTGATCATTTTAAATTACCTTATTCCCAAGACATTTATCCAATTTTCAGCGTCTAGGGCAGACATAATTTTACTGAATAATTTTATGATGAATTCTCGATGTTTAGGTAGGTACAGTGTTTCTAGATGTTTTATTAATTTCCATTGTTCTTTTTTAACTAAGGGCTAGTCAGTAAATTAATTACTAGCTATTATTTTATATATTTCATCTCTTTGTGGTTTTTTAGTTATATATAATTATTCATATAATATTGCACGTAAAAATATATCTACTGATTGAATAAGTATGGGAAATAAATAAGTATACATATGTTTGTTTCTGTTTCGTAATTATTTTATTAAAATAAAAAAGTTGTTTTCTTACCTAAAATGGAAGTAACACACTCAACTTATTACTTAAAAAAAATCATCTCTTTGCAGTAACTTGAATGTTATACGATTCACAATTGTATATATTATTATATATACGTATCAAATACAGTTTCAAACTTTCATATTACACAAACTATTACAAACCTGACCAAGCACGAGGGACTTGTCACAGTATCTGTTAAAAAGTTTATCTACCCTCTGACTTCATTTATAATTAACGCATCTTTCATTTCTATCTCTTGGATTTAGTAGATTTTCTGAAATCTAAATCTTACGGCACATATATCATGAAAGTTTACTTCGTTTTTAATTCCGAGGGAAAGTAATATGCTTGTTCGTAAGAAAGCCGTATCGCTCGGTTCATACGAGAGCACTAAAAAGTAAATATAAATGTGCAAGTTACTAAGACTTGACAACAATAAAAACAAATGATAATGAGGTACTACATATATAAGGATTCCCGAAATACGGATTGGTTGGTATATAAAAAGACTATCAGGTATGTTAGAAAATCGAAATGCCTAAACCATAACCGCCATGCCAGTCGTAATAACACATTCATGAATACAAGCCACATAATGTTAGATATTTAGCTATTTTATTCTGTAAAATGGATATATTTCTTCAATGGGTTCATAATCGTTATGCTCCATCTCTTTGATATTTAAGCCGACATCATCCGGCGGCTTTCCCGCGGGGTCAGATGAGCGCAGGATAAACTCGAGTTGACTCGCGATGAACTAGATGTTCCACCAAATTATGATAACGAAAACATCCTAAAGTCCAGATGCAAAAGAAATTAATTTAAAAATTTCAGATACGTCAAAGAATTGTGAATGGATGTAGACTCCTCTTCCTAAATGTGCCAACAGATATCCTAAGAGATAGTCCTAAAGCCGATCGGTAAAACAAAATTAATACGTGTACTTCTCGGCACTTCTCAACGTTCATGATGATTTGTACACGTTTACCTATGTTGTACTGTACGCAGACCAAGGCGATCATCATATATCTCAAACTTGGAATTTATTTTTGTTTCGAATGACATTTTACAACTTAATTTAATTGGCAATTTTGTTGATACATACATTCGTAAAACATAATGATAGTAGCTTTTGACTGCTATTGATTTACAATTTCATTGACATACATTAAGAAAATTGGAAATAATTGCGTAGGTGAGATTCTCAGAGACAGTTAGAGGTTAGATAGATCCTATAACTAGTTAACTCTAACTCGTGACTTGTCAAAGGCAAAAGAAAATGGAATGTCTATGTATTATTCAATACTGCAGAACTCTCGGGAATGTTACAAATATATGTTTTCGGTTGAACCTATTGAGAACATTTTGTTGGTATGCGATTACATTTCCCGGATTGCTCTATCTAGACATAGAGTCGGCTTGCGGTGGATAGCAGCTTTAGGTATCACAGACATTATTACATATACAAAGCATTTGTTAATTCTGCACTCTGCTCCAGTGGGTCGAAACGTGATATTTTGTCTATATGTTAGTTAATCCAGCTTATAAACTATTCGCGTGCAAACTTTCAGCCAAATGTATTCAGTAGTTTTACTGTGAAGAGAAACAAACATACATACCTACATCCACACATACAAACTTTCGCAAGTAGGAAAATGGTAAATTAATAAGTGATATTGGGGTTATAATATGATAATTTAATATTTAAATTTTGAATATCTTTTATTTAGAGCTAGTTAATTGATTTTAAGCTTCTTACGTAAAACTTAGTAACCGTTATAATGTAATGAATATGCTTCATCTGCTTTCTTTGATAAAATGCTTTGAACGTCTATTAAAATAAAAAGCGAAGCAATACGGAAACTGTAATTCAAGCTCTCGACATCGGTAGTCATTAAGTTGTTATGAATAATGAAATGTATTGATCATAAACGTTAATTTAATTAAAATCGAAACATCGAATTAAGTTTCTAAATTATATGTAAATGAATCGGTCCAACATGGCATTAGAAGATTATTATGGAAACATTAAAATATCTACACATGTAATTATGATGTAATAAATATTTATTACTTGCTGACATTTCAATAAATCTTACGTTCAACATACATTCAACTTCATTAATTTAGGTGGTCTACTTGCGCCTATTTGATTAACAAGCTGAATAATTATACTAGGGTGCTTTATGAACCCTTGCGCTATTATAATACGTGGTAAAGTAATAGGACCTTACCTTCACGTTCAATGTTAAGTTGGGTCGTGGACATTCACCGCCGTTGCGGCACTTAGGGCGTTATTACTTTAGCTAACTGACAGTCACCCACTCCCAATATAGTCCGAACAAAGAGTTCACAATAACACAATATGTAACACTAACATTAACTCGACACAATTTTAATTATCCCTTCGCTTATAACAGTATTTAGTCAGAAGTGTTAGCATTAATGTTGATAGTAAGCCTCGTGAGAGAGCTTTTAATTATTCACGTACATTCATTTACAGTTACATGCTATAGACATTATGACATAACACGACGGGACTGATGGTACTATTCATACGCAACAACACATAAAATTCAACACAATAGTAACAAAATATCAATGAATTCACGTCATAGAATCTAAACGTCACTGGAAACGTAGGCGTAGCGGCCGACAACCGGCGCGGGCGCTTCGTGAGCACTCGGCCACCATCGGCTTCGCGTGAGCGTTAATAAGAAAACAACTTTCCTCTCTCACTCATACTCACGCAAACAGGGGAGACTTTAGATTAGATCACTGAACTAAAAAGAAACAGAAACTTTGTCGTTCGTCCGGTCGGCTCGTCGTCAGCGATGAGAACCGGTTCTGTATTGTAACTTTTAGTCCTTAAAAATAAAAGTCAAGGATAGATAAATCGTACTACACACACGGAGGGAGCTTCACGCATATTGTATTAGTGATGGAAGGAAACTGTTACCGAACGGAAATGAACAGCCTACGTTACAGCCATAACATAGGAGAATTTAATATTTGCGTCAGTGGCGGGTTAATTAAATCCTTTTTTGTTTTTATTACAAAAATACCCTTAGGTTGGAGTATTTTTATTTTATTGTACAATTAGTTATGAGAAAGAGTTCTTTTGTAATTTATACAGTAGTCAAGGGTCCAGTAACTACAATAAAATCGTATGATACGCATAAAAAGTCCGAAAAATAAAAAACAATGTTATAAGTAGGTACATATTTTTTTAATTAATATTGGAAAACATGAAAGTTCATGCAAATATCGAATTATATATTTATATTTTTTTTTTCGGACGGACGTAATTATGTAGTTAGCCCTGAGGCTTTTGCTACTTCACCGGGCATAAAAGCGAGCAGAGCTCCAGCCTAGATAAATGGTTTAAACACTACAAACTAAGCAACCTGCGCAAGAGGGCGTCCCCTGTGGGACTTGGACCTCGGCTCAGGGCGGTCGCTGACGTTGAGATTGAGGGATTATGGCTTTTAGTTTCTTTAGGGGACTTTTGTGCAACTGTCGCTCTACTTTATAGTTCGCGGGCCTCTCGGACTTCGGGTCTACGAGGGCATCGGAAGGTTCTTAGCAAACTAAGGGTCGGGAGGGCAAATTATAAAAAGAATCAGTAGCTGAGTATATGTATAAGATATTACCTACATGAACTAAATGAATTTCTTAAATTCTGTGTGGAACCTACTTGACTTGTATAAAAAAATGTTCGCTTTTCTGTACCTATCTATAATTAATTACTTAATTATATATTATGCCATATATTATTTCTATTTTTTATGTGTTTGAGTTAAATTTTTTGTGTACCAGTTAATTTAGGTAAGTACAATGAATCGCATTATACTTACCTAAATTAACTAGTAGTGCTAAACAACAAAGACAATTAATAAGTATAAATAACCTTATTTCATAGTAATACATATATTCCTTGCTTTGTTCGATTAATCAGTAAATCATACTTAGAATCTAACCTAGACTACTTATTATAGAACCCTCCTATTATAGAACGTATTTTTTTAGAAAAAAATACGTTACAAGTACGGCCATAAAAATCCATGTTATGTAAATAAAATTTTTCTATTGTCTCACATTATTGTATATAAATAATACAATTTAATGTTCCGATATCCATATCAAAGAATAATATATCCAATATTCCTTAATCATCATATTGTTAATATATAACTATTTAGAAAAAAATGATCAAACGATAGTTTTAAAAATTCGTAAATTTTATAAAAATCGGATAATAATCAACCTTTAATTATAATATACACATAATTACGGTAAGGTTCATAGTATACATACACATTTTTAAAGCTTACCTATTCAATAACAATATTAACCTAACTTACATACTACTCTGGTAGCAGCTTGATTTTGGTAGCGACTAGTTTTCTGGTGGGTTCTAACCTGACCCGAGCCTTATAATTTTATATTTTCATTGAAATAAAATGCACTACAGATTAGATTAGTTAAATAATTATTTAACTATTTATTTAATAAGTTTGTTAAATAAAAAGGGTTTGTGGATGAACCGTACCAATTGAATTTACACGAAACAAGAGAATTGACTGTTTTAAAATATATCTTATATTTTTGGGTATGCGATTCGCATGAAGCGAATTTGCTGTCGTCCAAATTAACCACTACAAGAATATGTAGTAGGCAAACATTTCATTTTACAGAACATAATAGGTAAAGTACACTAGAGCTCACCCGCATTGAATATTATAGAAATAAAAATATTGAAGTAAATATATGTAAGTATATACAGATAATATATATTTTCCTAGGCAATATATTTTATATGAAGTTGTTTTTAAAATAAACAATCCAACGCTAGAAACAATGCCACTTTACCAAATATTTATTAAATGTAATCTTTACTTAAACATAATATATTTGCTACCAGACAACGATAGGGTGGTGCAGAGAAGAAGTGGTAGGTGCACCAATATATCAATCAATTGAAATAGCGAGTAGCAAAGGACTTCCCAGGAAATAAAGTGCATTTAATAAAACAATAAGGAGAATATGCACTTAGAAAAAAAACAGCGGATGCTCTAAGCGCCGCTCACTCGTCTACTTACGTCTACAAGAGCTTAATTCAGTTTAGTTTTGATGTGTTAAAAAATCAAAAAGTAAAAATAACATTATACCTACTTAAGTTATTTACATGTCAATTCACCTGTAATTATAAAATCAATTGGATTGTGTTTCTGTGACATAGTTTTCATTTAAGTAGATAAGTTGAAACTATAGGTATTAATCGAAATAAAAATACAATGACTTTTTATATTAAGCATTTGCTGCGAAACGAAATGTATGTCTGCGTAATAAGGGAATTTATATATGAAAAATATTATATCTTTTGAAACAACCATTAAAGCCTGTTATTTCTGTTTCTTTATTTGTTCAAATAACATTCTTCTTTTATTGATAACAATTCTATTTTCCAAAGTTTTCTTTGAATTGTAACGGCCTGTCTCTAAATTTCACGGCTAACAAACACTACTATTCCGTAGTACTAAGTAGTCTAACACTGACTTGTTAAGTTAAATTTGTCATCGTAAATTATGCGGCGTAAAGTTGAAATTTGGATGTAAATGATGGAAGCATCAGTATGGCTGCTTCAGTGTGGGACAAGAGTCCGTTAACGAGAGCAACGGTTGTTTGTTTTCTCAAGTCTCCATTTCGACATTAAGTTGAAACCTCGGCCAAATTGTTGACCACCGCTGGCCAACAATTTATTTGACTTTATGTATGAAATTGTTTGACCAATTAAGAGATTTACAGCATATTGTACGAGTGTACGATAAGTCTTTTTGGACTACACTACTACATTCGGTCTAGACATAATGTCATTATAGTATAGCTAATACTTAAAATATTAATATCTGTACGTTTCGTAGCTTATTATTTTTACGTCACCAAAATGGTAACTCTCTTATAGCAGAGGGGAGTTTTTAAATAATATTATTATTAAATCAAACATAAACACGAAATTTCAAGAGAATTATGGAGGTAATAAGCGTACTAATGTTTGTAATTAGAGAGGGACAGAACGAGGAAGAAATGATGTAACCGTTTATTAACGCCCTAATAGTTTGACTCGTTGTCATTTTGCGGAAAAGGGACGCGCCATTATATTCCCTCCGAAAAAACCAGAAGCTTATATCTTGTATAATTGCATTTTTTGTAAGATCTTTCATACCGAAAGATCTCACTTAGAATTTGAATGTATAAACATTTGAAATTATTCTAAGAAATAGTTTAGACTCTTTGTTTAGCTCAGCATTATGCTTTTGAATATTTGCTAAGATATTTTAATTAAAGGCGTCGTTTGAAATCGTTTGCTGGAAATGTTTATCAAGAAATTTCCAGCAAACGATCTAAACTTCTGAATTCCGAATTCAACATCGACTAATGTATGCGTTGGTTAGAACGCTTCACAAACACTGACCACCAGACCGCAGCGGTCAAAGAAAACAAACAATGTAAAAGTGAACGCGGAACTCAGAATTCTAGACAGCTAACTGTGGAGCCGGCGCCATTCATGATATTTTAAAAGTTGTTGGTCAGTGGCCAATTGAATAAAATCACAGATAGATATCAAAACTATACAGTAAGAGTTACAAAACTTCACTGATGATTTGACAACCTGCGTAGCGTATCGGTATTTGACTCGCTTTAAATCTCGTAGGTTGTGGGTTCGATCCCCACGCCGGACAAGAAATCTTCGTGTAAATTCTAAGATTTCTTTCCGGGTCTGGTTGGTTGAGGGACTACCAACCGTGCCTCGGAAAGCACGTTAAGCCGTTGGTCCCGATATCAAGGATCGGGCAGCAGCGTTTCCTTGTGTGGTAAAAACATAATACTGCGGTACCAACCCGCCTGCCAAGCGTGGTAACTATGGCAAATACCCTACCTCAGGAGGAGGCCCATGTTCAACAGTGGATGTTGTACGGGCTGATGATGATGATGACTGATGATTTGAAAAAGGTCAACTTAGTATCCATACTATTATATTACATTTCAACTTGCTTCATAAGCAGTAACTTGTACATAATAAATAAAAAAATATAAACCTAATTAACAACAAGATATAAAGACTGTAAACTTTGACAAAAATCGTACCTTTGTTGAATGCAGCAACTTCCAAATTAAGCTTGATGCCAATCCAGGAACTTGCTTTCAAGAGTTTTTTAAACATACAACAGATGTCTGTAATATACTTTTCAATATCTAATTTAAATTTCAGGGTCTAATTCTGCATTTCAGTTTCTTGTTAACATGTCACATAACTATATTTCAGTTCATGATAATAATTTTACCATATCTGAATAACAAAAAAGTACATACAAATAAATTATTGAAGTCCAATGCAGAATTGGATATTATACTGAAAAGGTTTTTGTAACTTTTTCTGAATGTTATTTTTCGGTTCAGTTTACCTTGGTTACTGTCCGCATACACGGTACCACTCACTACAAAGTAAACGTCTATCGGCAATATACACGATTAAGGTGGAAAATTCGTGGTGAAAATCCACGTTCGTCGCGTCGGGCAGTCAGCGCGACACTGGGCGGGCGGGCGCCAACCGCGAACGTCCGTCGTCCGCCCTTGCGAAAAGTTCACGGCAACCGAGTGACTTTCTTTCTGTTTAGTGACATTATTACGTTTCAATCGTGTCGAGTGTTTGTTGGATAAATACAGCCTTATTTCTAAAGGGAATTGAGTTATTAAGTATAGCATTGTATTACAAAACGTTGACTCGCCGCAAGTGTTGAGTTTGTTGAAGTGTGAACACTTTTTTAGTGTTCAATAATTATTTGTAAGGGCTTAAAACTAATTTATATAAATTGAAGAGAGCCTTTGAAGTTGATTTTGAGTCTGAGAATTTGGGTATATTTGAAAACGCTTTTTTTGAACAGATCTGAAATTTTCTTGATGTTAAACAATTAGATGTGTTGTAATTTTCTTTTGATCTGTATTCGCTTAAATTTCCATAATTGAATACGATTTTTCTAATCTTCACAGTACCTTTTTGAGAGAATCTCCAACTATAAAAACAAAGTAACAAATTAAAGCAATAAAATGTTGAAGTTCACCTTGAATGTAATATTTATTCATTGCAGATATGAAAAAGTGGATAAGTCACTACCTTTTCATATTTTAAGCGTTATAATCAAAATGTAATAATGTTATTATTAAGTGCCTAACTTAAAAAAGGAAGTATTAAAAGTGTGGGTTTTTTGTTCCTTCCATTAAAGTTGCTTTTCTAGGTTATACTAATATTAAAAACAAGCTAAAGGTAAAGTAGTTCCGTTCTACGAGGACTAATATAGGCTATATTTCAGCACAAGTTTCCCCCGGAAATGGGAGCTGCGTGAGTGAAATCTGGCGAGACTGATATACAAATATAATAAAGCATAAAGTTAGATTGTTTGAACGCTGCTATGTAAATACAATAAGACACGCTACCATCCACTATACTAAACTAAATAACACAATGTATGTTTAAAAAGAAAACATTATAAAGTAAAAAAAATATAAAAGTAAAATTATAATATTACCAATCTAGTGAGATTCTTTGTGATCCATATACATATATAATAAGACAAATAACTATTTGTCTATATTTCAAAACAAAGAATATATACTAAGACATGAGTACACTGGTAACTATCTATTTTTCCTAGAGAGCACCATCACTTAAGCACGACGACGATCACGACATCATCCGATTAAGTTGAGCCCTAGCCTTGTCTGAATTAAACTCCATTAGGTTAGTGGTTCTACATGTCAAGCCCTGAGCTATTTGGGCGCTTACTATCTTGGGTTTATGATTCAGATTTAATGAAGTATAGTATTATTTTAAAACGTTGTAAAATCGTCTCATAACCTGTGTTGTATTACCTAAGTATCTCATATAACTTATTGAATAGGCATTTAAATGAACAGCTTACAATCAAAGCATATACAAGAAAATAAACAAATTATTTATTCATTTTTTAATTTACCGTCTAATACCAGAAAGAATTGCATCGATTGTAAAAAAAAATCTACTTGTCCATTAAAAGTATACATGAAACATAACGATTAGAAATACGGACATTCATCAAATGCAACGCACACGTAGCCCCGGGCGCAAAAACTCATTTAATAAATACATGAGATTAATTAAGTCAGTTTAAAACATAAAGTGATCGCTATAATTGACGGGATTTCTAAATTTCTGATGGTAAATGCTAAACTAAATAAATTCTATACATAATATGAATTTATTTAGTTTAGCATTTAAATAATGTCTACATATGATTCGCAGACATTATTTAAATTAACGTCGTTTGAGTTTTTATTAATGGCGCTATTAAGGACTGTATCGATGAAAGCTGTTAATTATCATAGAAACAAAAGTGTAATTATTAATATTTATCATAGTAACAGGTAAAATAAAAAAATAGCTACATGGGCAAAATTTTAATTTTAAACTACTGCGATCTTGCACATGTGCATTTGTTTAGAGTGTCCCTTGACTGTCATTTAGTCGAGGAAAGATTTGTTTGTTTAAGGTTTCCTTTGAAATTCATTCATCTGGCACGAACAAATAATTGAGATATTGCTCTACATCAAATTTGCCATGAGAGGTTCAATGATTCGTTCACTTTACTTTCGTATAAAATGACTTCGGAAGTTTTTGTAATTTCCATCGGGTATCAATAAACAAATCAGTAATGTTATTACTTCTGTTGTATTATATTTCTTAAGCTCAAACTTTCTTATAATGTTGTTTTAATTAATATTCTTCTTTATTTCTCGTTTAATAATTATTCGTTACAGGGCCGAGGTATCCAACTATCCCGAGGCAATGCCAGAATCCGGCATTTTTAATTACCCGCGTGCTACCGCCGATCCCAATTTGCGCTATGCTATGTTATATGAATGATTACAGCTGAAGGCTGGGTCGTTTATTTTTACTTTACAATACATTGATCGATTAGTGACGATATGAACGCCTGCTCTCGTTAATTACAAAGCTGGTAATTACAATGTGTCATAGAAAATTACTACGAAAATATTGCATGTTTTAGGTAAAAGTATGTGACTAATACTATTAAAAACCTACTTAGAAGCTATGATTCATTTATGGGTTTTATTTGATCGGCAGATTGCGATTGCTTCATGTCGTGTAGCGGGAATATGTATGACCATCCCGGTTTCGATTCCTAAGTCGGGCAAGTACCAGTCAGAAGTCAGGGTGATTGTGGTGTTTTACCCGTGCCTCGTAGAGCACGTAGTCTGTCATGCGACTGATCTCTCACGAATTGCCCAAAACTCCCCCAAACAACCAAAATGTATACTTAGGGATTGAGCCCTCCGTGAACGACCGCCCTGAGGCGAGGTCCAAGTTCCATAAGGGGCGCAAGTTGCTTAATTTGTAGTTTATTCATAATTTTTTTTTTATTTTTTTTTGGATGACTACGTAAATGTCATTCCAAAATTTAAAAAAAACGGTCGTGTCGGTAGGATATTAGTCTATTAAAATTTGAAAACACACTTGCGCACTATTAAGCACTTGTGGGCTAAATCGGTCGGGAGGACTACTACTACTGACGTTGTATAGAGTCTTAAGTAGATACTTAATAAGCTATTGAAAGAGAAAACTCAGTGAAGTGAACTTTTGAAGTGAAGCAATTAGTACCTATAATATTTTACATATTTTTGATTCATTAAACAGGACTTAAAATTATTTGATTTAGACAATAAAGTAGTCAAGATATTGAACTAAACATAAATTTGAGATAACGTCGTTCTCGCCCAGTCTTTTGTTCCAGAATCAGTATTTAACAATTCTATTGTTAGTAATTACTATTTTCAGTCAAATCCATATTAAAATATCGAAACATTCCTCAAGCATTCCTTCTAAACTATAATAATAATTGTTATCACTTGTTTAATCTCTTGGACACAATCGATGGAAACGAAACAAAATAAATCAAAGGACTGATTTATTTGAGAACTTCCTTTTTTAATTTTGTATTGTCTCTTTGTCAACTTTTGTGGCGTATACCTAAGCCTTGCTTTAAGCCTCGAAAGTCATGGGCTTGATCCTACTGAACAAGAATTTTTTGTGTAAATTCTACGATTAAGGTTAGTAGAAAGACTACACTCCGTAGCCTCGATTTTTATAACATCATCTATAACAAGCGTATAAAGGTAATGAGCAGCAGCTTACCTTGTATGCAACATAATACTGTTGCCACCAAAACGCCTGCCAAGTGTTGAGCAAAACCTCGGGAAGACTCTCATGTTCAGCAGCGTACGTTACACCGGCTTATGATAATGATGCACCCATATTAAAACTAATAATCAAATCTGTTTGCTGAGGAAATAACATTTAGTTAAAATAAGTGATCACGTGATCTAGAAAGATAGAAGCCGTAAAATAACTGAGACAGAGCAGGAATGTTATCAATTTGTGGTCTGTTGCTTTTCAAAACGTGCGCTATCTTCATCGACGTCTGTCGTAGAGTGTTTTATGTTTGTTAAATTCTTGAATAATTTATTGATATCATTAGCAGGTTATATATTGTTAGCAATCGCTTGATTGAATTATGTACAGCGACTATTAAACGGCGTTAATGTTACTTAAAATGTAAGAAGTAAAATAAGGTTTATGTTAAAACATTTATTTATGCCACTTTAAATAGTAAGTAAATAGAGGCCGTACTATATCAGATAATACGATATAATATTTCGTTAACAAGATCTAGCTTTAATAGCTTATAGCTAGTGCAAACAGTAGAGGCACGGCACTTATTGCGAAGTAAACCTAATAGTGTACCTATAGCATTCGAAACCTGGTTTTTGATCAATTTATTATTTAGAGGTTTATAACATTTTGACGATCGGTGAAGTGAAAGAAAGAACTCAAATACATTTTCTTTTTGTTAGTATTGATTATTATTATTAAGAATGTATAGGATGATAAAAATCAAGTTTAAGTTTCTACCAGCTTTTTAGAATAGAAAACTGTATATGGGAGCCGATCTGATAATCAGTTTTGTTGTTTTATAGGTGCCTATATATTATAATAAATTGGTATAGAATCGAATCATCGTAATACGCTATCGGAAAATTCAATTCGATCCGGCCTCTATTCGTCCTCCTGTTATCTTATGATGGCTGCCCGGCTAGCATAGGCAGCGCGACTCTAGTCTACTCTACGGAGGCCGACCAATCACATTGCAGAAAGTATCACGTGACAGTGCGTTTCTGCAATGTGATTGGTCGGCCTCCGTAGAGTAGACTCGAGTCGCGCTGCCTATGCTAGCCGGGCTGACGGAAGTAACATCACCGTCAAAGCACAAGAATCAAACCATATCTACAGACAATTACCCATTTCTGAAGTGATATATTAAACAAATGAAATGTTCTGTTTCCACTTTTATTTGTTTGTGTTCTGCTCTCGTGTGTTTGTGTTAATCTAGAATATCTTAATTGCTACATACTCAAAGATGTAAACATAAACATGCATACTTTCACATTTATAATATTTGTTAGTAGATACTTCAGTAAGTACGGCTATTCATAAACGCCTCACTGCACTTACGTCCCAAAATCGTTCTGCAATAATGCTTAACCTAGTTCTAGACATATTTAAACCAAGTACGACTACGCAAGCACTATGCAGTTATTCAGATATCGACGACAAACGGCTGGAATTGTTGCGCTTAACAAATGTTTGGTGGAACATTGTGGTATGTAGATCGGGCTGCCACTGAGAGCTTAATCTAACAGACACTATTCGAAACCCGATAAACCTACATCTAAACTTTGTATTGCTGTTACTTGTAACTTGAACAGTAAGAATTGATGAACTATTTATTATGTGTGTTCGTTGTTACAGTTTAAATAAATGGTATCATATACACCGTTATTTGTAGTCCTTGCTAATAATTTACATATTTATTTATTTAAATCTTTAGCACAAGACTGTACATACGCAGACTTAATGCCAAAACCATTCTCTCCCAGTCAACCATTGGGTGGTTCTGAGTTGTAAGCACTCGTAATGAAATAAATACCGTCAAGGTACAAATTAATATACATAAAATATTAGACATACATGCAGACAATACAATATTATGAATCGACCTAGTATGTATAACTATCGAAATGTAACATTAAAATTTTGAAGTAGACAAAAGCTTCTAACAAAAATAAAGTTGCCTACAAGGAGACGGTAATGATTAAGCCCATTTTGCCTTGGACTTTTCATAGCAAAATGGACTCTACTACTGGGCGGAACACAGGTGTTATTTTTAAGACTATTAGCAATGACTAAAAAATTTCGGTGTATAACTATATAGTAGTTGTAATGTTATTACAGTGCAACGTAAGCAACATAAAAGGCTAAAAGTAATCAAATAAAAAACCGGCCAAGTGCGAGTCGGACACTCGCACGAAGGGTTCCGTACTAGTTGCAAGTGCCTACCTATTTTTGATATCAAGAATACAACAAGTAACATAGTATAAAAGTTCTTGTAGTTAGTTGTAACTTTGATCCATGTTAATAATAGTTGATTGAATGAAAGGTAAATTGCGGATTACGGTTTATGACGTATTAAAAAAAAATTACTTACCTACTTGATCTCGTTAAAACCAATTTTCGGTGGAAGTTTGCATGGTTATGTTCATCATATATTTTTTTTACTTTTATCATTCTCTTATTTTAGAAGTTACAGGGGGGGGACACATTTTACCACTTTGGAAGTGTCTCTCGCGCAAACTATTCAGTTTAGAAAAAAATGACATTCGAAACCTCAATATAATTTTTGAAGACCTATCCATAGATACCCCATACGTATGGGTTCGATGAAAAAAATATTTTTGAGTTTCAGTTCTAAGTATGGGGAACCCCAAATTTTTTTGTTTTTTTTATAATTTTTGTCTGAAAATCTAAATGCGGTTCACAGCATACATCGACTTGCCAAGTTTCAACATTATAGTTCTCATAGTTTCGGAAAAAAGTGGCTGTGACATACGGACGGACAGACAGACGGACATGACGAATCTATAAGGGTTCCGTTTTTTGCCATTTGGCTACGGAACCCTAAAAAGTAAATAAGGTATCACATTTAAAACACAAATTTATAAATAACCAGATAATATGTCGTACAAGAAATAAACATGTCCGTTACATTCAGGAATACTTGACGAAGCATATATAGGGAATAAGTGGAATAATATTATCTTGTCACCAAAATGCTTACAAGGACACGAGGCACATTTCTAGACGCTGTCGTCACATAACTGTTTTCTATTTTCGTTTATTTGCACCCACAATTCAGCTTTATGGGATTTGGGAGACGGATTTCTGACAATGATATTGAAGGAATTTATGAGTGAATACTTTATAGATACGACGCACTATAATATATTGCTACACTACACGCAAGTGGTTATCACAACATATTATAATCGATTCGATAAATAATAATAAACGATGAATATTATATAACAGTAGAATCTGTAAAGTCGTTGAAGTACGTCTCATTAAAGTGGGTAAGTAATAGTAGCAGAAAAGAACACGATCCTTAAATGTTTTGTTTAGTTTCTGTTAGTTCTGGGTGAACTATTAGCTATAACTATTAGCTAACCAGCTTTCCAGCTTTCCGCTCGCGGTTTCACCCGCGTAGCTCCCGTTCCCGTGGTAACTTCATAATAAAATATAATCTATGTTACTCCTGGATACGACAACCTCCGTAGCGTAGCGGTATTTAGCTCGCCTTAAATCTCGGAGGTCGTGGGTTCGATCCCCACGCCGGACAAGAAATCTGTGTGTAAATTCTAAGATTTCTTTCCGGGTCTGGTTGGTTGAGGGACTAGGTACCCTCCGTGCCTCGGAAAGCACATTAAGCCGTTGGTCCCGGTTGTTTCAACATCATCTATAATAATCGTATATCAAGGAACGGGCAGCAGCGTTTCCTTATGTGGTACAACATAACACTGCGGTCACTAATCCGCCTGCCAAGCGTGGTGACTATGGCAAATACCCTCCCTCGGGAGGAGGCCCATGTTCAGCAGTGGACGTTATACGGGCTGATGATGATGATGATGATGACTCCTGGATAATGTTTCTTCCTAATGGTGAAATCGGTGAAATTTTTAAAATTGTTTCAGTAATTCCGGAGCCTATTCAATGCCAACAAACAAAGAAACAATCAAATCTTTCCACTATAATAGTAGTATATACTATGAGAATTTGTATCTTTTAATCATAAATTTAAGTAAAATTTTTACTAACCTTTTGTAAGTAAGTCTCAATATTGATAAAATAAGGGAAAGAGCGAGATAGCCCCAACACAAGTGTTATAAATTACTTACTGGGGAAGTCTTATGTAACTAATCCATATAAATAAAAAAGTATTATTTAACAGAAGTATCCGGAAAGTCGTTGAAGAAGTACCTACTTCTCGTAAAAGTGGGAATGATAAACACAAAGGTAGGTAATAAATAGACAACAACACTATCTTTAAGTGTTTTGTTTCGTTTCTGTTAGTTCACCCATACTACCTAATGATAACAACTTAATAACAAAACGGATGAAGCATGAGCATCTTTAAATTCGTGTCCTTTCAGTTCAGCAAACAAACTTTATTTCAGGCGGTTAAAGTCGCGTGCCAGTTTTATATTAAGGTAAGTATGAACAATCTTACCTGTACTTGTTATGTAACAGACATTGCATTTGTCCTGTAGGTAACAACTACAATGTTGCGCTACTTTCTTCTTGCAATATTCTTAAAAGTGCCTGGTACGGAGTAAGTTGGCTGTGTTTTATTTACGTAGTCGGTTTAAATTTTTCTCGTTTTCAAATAGTGGCTGGTAGACTGGCAACATTCACCTACATTTTTTCACAAATATCAATGATAACATTACAAAAAAAAGAAGTTCGTGACAGCAACCGCAGGAAATTTATTCATTTAAAAAACGAATTGTTTCGTGTTTCGTTTCTCTGTTATTTGTACAACAGACGTTTTAAATTTAAACTACGACATAAGCAGTGTTTACTGAACAAAGTGGCTTTATAGTAAAAGAAAACTGAAATGATGATACAATTATCAGAGCTTAAACAATATCAGGTGTGTGTCTTAGACATTTGATATGGGAAAATAAGCAAGGCATGAGTTTCTTCCCACGCATACACAGGTATGTGTTCGTTATTTTTGAGTTGACATTATCAAACGTGACAGAATAATCAGGTCTTCACAAATTTGTTGTTGAATGAATTTATGCGACCTGTCTTAATAAGTTTATTGTTACGTGTCAGAAAATTTTGCACCCCGTTTTAAGCACATCACAGCACAGAGGTATTAGAAAGTTGGTGAGGAAAATGTGAGGAGGAAGCCGACATTTGATTGTAATACATATAATGTTGTAATTAAACGAAACATAAATTTTAAAAATATATCTATGAATTGAATGATTAATTTTTTTGAAGTGACTGATTTTTTTCTTAATTAAAAATTAACCTATAAAATTAGGTATCAGTGAAAGTACCATCAAAATCGGTCCAGCCGTTACTGAGGTTGGCGTGGGAGCTGCCTGCTCCGCTAATCTCAGTAAGTCTCAGTTTGTCTGTACAAAACATTTTAATTGTAATTTTGTTATTAGTAGGTACCTATACCTAAATATAGTGCATTCTTATGCATTCAGTAAAAGCCTGTTGTTTTTCTATTAAATACAGACACTTCAATTTCATTTATTGGTATAGACATAAACAATGTAGTATCGTATCACGGGTTTTCGAGTTCTTTCCGAAAAGAGGATGAATTTCAAAATATTTTAATAATTATAAGTAATAACTACGTTATCTTATTTCATGAATACTTTTAATAACTTTATTAAAACTTAAAAAGTTGTTGGCTTCAATTATAAATCTTTATATTTGTTTAGCTGACTCGCGCAACTTACGGACGCATTGCGTTGCATTTGTCAAACAGGTAGTTATTATGACGTAGGCTAAAGGCTAAGACAAAAAAATTTAAAAGTCACCTTTTAATGGACTAAACGGGGGTCCATAGTTTGTATGGAGAAATCTACATTTACGCGGAATAATTCGCGGGCAACAGCAAGTATCTAATATAGGATCTTTACCCGCTCTTACGGTTCGGTAACTATATTTTTTGGCTATTTTTCCTTTCGTCTCCGCAATTTCCCTTGATACTTATCCATTTTCCGTGTACCATTTAATTGTAACAAATCGGCTGTGAAGTATGTGAGCGCCACTAATCATTTTTTTTTTTTTTTTTTACTATATATAGGCTTACGTTTGACCATAATCTCGGTTGATGGAAGGCGATGATAAGACCTAAGATGATACACGCTTGCCTAGAAAGTGTCTCTTGTTGCCAACAGTTTATAAATACTTCTTGTTGTGGGAATACCATTCTAGTTCATTACGTCCCCATTATGTGTATGTTTTTATGTTACATGTAGTATGAGATAGAAAAACTTCCGTATCGAATTGATAAGTCGTTACAACATTCCTATCATGATTATAATCTGTATGAGCGTATCAGAAGCCGAAATAAATTACTCTATATAGAACATTAACTTCGATAGACACCCGCTAAGCTGGCTTGCCGCGGGTGTAATAAAACTACAGAGAATTTAAATAATAAAAGCTGTGGGTGCTGTCCAGCGTATGTGAATACTTTCATATTATCAGATTTCACTTACGAGTGGCTTGAACCCTGTTATTCGATTCCTCGTTTAGTTTAAAAAATAATTGAAACATATTTTTATGACATAGCAGCAGAGGAATTAACTTGATGATAGTGTCTGACCGCAATGATAGTCTACATCAAGAAAAACAAGTTATAATTGAAGAGTTATAGAATACGGAGGTGTTATGCTGAATAGCAATAAACAGCATAACACCTAGAGCAGTAAAAAAAATTGTTCACCTCGGGAATAGTAATCCAGACCACATTATTTCCATTTTGATTCACATAAAATTACCACAAAAGACACAAAGGTAACCTACCTCGGTACTAAAACACCCAGTCTTTGATAAATGTAATTTAGGGAATGACTACGTGATCAGCACTACTAATGGGCAGTAATTAAAATCTGTTTAATGTGCAGGATGTAGAGGTTGTAAGTAGTACTTGGAATCTGCTCGGTAACTGGTAAGCCAGGTAACAATCCACACGAGATGGCACCGGATGCCAATGCGCCGCAGGGAAAAACTCTTAATTGGTTTGCTGTATCACCGAGGAGACTTGCTTGCTCCACAGTGCCATTAGAGAAAATAGCATGCAATACAAAGTTTAAAAAGTGCTGTCGCAGAGGAATGACATCCTGATTGACGTATCAATTAAGTGGCACGGGCGAATAGTAGTGGAAATAATGTTTCGTGTCCGAATATTGGCCCGCTCAAATAAGCTTTTTTGTTTTATGCACGTGAAGCAATTTTCATTGTACAGATCTGTATAAACGTAGTAAATTAGTAACCTTATACATCAAATACCGTCACTCACAATCGTAATATTTTTTATTTACCTCGATTGTTTTAGTTCCAAAGCTTGGTTTTTTTTTCGGACGGTCATACGTATTTTTCTAATTCACTAGACATACAGGCGAGCTAAATTAAGAAATCTCTTGGTCTATTTAGTGTCAAAATTAGGTTTTGGTATATTTTAAAGCATAGCTGTGGTAACCATACGTTCAATACCATTTATTTATGAAATCTCACTTAATTGTTCTAGACATGTATTGGTTTTTCTTTCGGGCAGACGTGTTGATAATTACGAAGCTTTTGCTACTTCACCGAGCAATAAACTAGTGTGTGGGCAGATATGCACCAGTTTTATCTACGATACAGCTCTACAAGCATCGAAATATAAAACGATAATTGCTTATTTAAAGGCGTGTTGATTTGACTTTAGGTAGGAAATTGCATACGAAAATTTCAGTGGACAGTCCCAACTAAGTCTAAAATCCTAGTCATATAAATTAATTTTGGAATTGAAACGGAAATCAAGGTAAGATACACCGTATCTTATCTAGCTTTTAGTTTAAATTTACGAGTAGTTTGTTGAGGAACCCTTATCGTATTGAATGGATTATATCATCAAATTAATAAACAAAGACTCATCTTAATTACTTTAATTAGGCTTTGGATTAGTAACGCATATTGAATTTAAACTAATTTCGTTAATGAATTCAAAAGATATCGCGTCACTTGAAATGTTTTGGGTCGAAAATTAAATAATCTCCGTAATAATAATTCAAGTCACGTCAGAATCGCCTTAGATGTGTTTGAATATTATTTGTACATTATTTGACTAAAAGTTACTAAGTTAGGTTATATTACTGACGAACGACGACATTGTGAGAATAGCTCCTGTATAAGTATTACGGAGTTGACATTAAATGTAGAAAAGAATAGTAATTAGGTATAACAATAGGTAGGTTTGCTATTACCAATCCATATATTATTATAGTGCTTGTAAATACAAAGTTAGTTTAGATAATTTCGTCTATCGGTCTTAAAGTTTGTCTCGAAACTATTATATGGATTTCAATGATAATGTTCGGAATTAGAATAGGAATTTTAATTTTTAAATTAAATTTTTGCCCTTGTTCTGATTTTTAAATTGTGAGTTGCAGATAAAATCTGGTAGATATATAATCACACCGATAAATACGTACTCACCTTATACTATATACCTACTAATAAGATCATTGTGATCCTCTCATAACCCCGATAAATGCCGAATTAATAGCTACTAAATACCCGATTGTTATTGAACATCGTGTTCTATCACCATTGTCTTTTGGTGAATGCTTGTTATTCATGTGACGATCCACAAGAGCTGTTCAACAATCGATCCCCACTCTGCAGGGCTTTAGACATTGAGTGCCGGTTTAGCAACCACAAAGGGCAAGGGGACATGCAAATTGTAGCTGTATTATCTGGAGTCGGATGCGCCACCAGGATTTACATAGGAATGGAGGCGCCGTTAGTGGTAGTTAGGCGCTTCCGAGGCGAGGAGTCGGCAGCCCCGTCGCAGCGCTACACCGTGCACACGCCAGATGATTACAGACGCAAATCTAGGACGCTCATTCATAACTTCAGCAAAATGTTCACGAACTAAATCTGCATAAACGTCCCATTACGATAGTGAAATCTCATTTGAAGATTCAGTTCTTGAAGTACAGCGAAAATTACCGCGCATCAGCGAATAATTTCCCAGAAGTATGAGCAGCGCTAGACATTTAAAGATTTTATTTTATTAAGTTTTATGATGATCACTTGAAGCTTTATTGAGGATCTATGGTAATTTGGGATTAAGTTATCGTGAAATCTATCAACTGTGTCAGAATTAAATAGTGTTTTAATAACATATTTATTATTAATTAGCTATGTCTTATGTTACGGCTAACGGTGAATGTTCAAAATGTTATTTAACGTTTGGCCAAAATTCGATGTTTCATCATCGGTGGTTCTGATTAGACGGTAGGTAATTAATTTGGCTGGCGGTCAGTTCGACTTGACAAGATGTGGGTTGTGTAACAGTGACGTATTGCACTCGCCTGCGCTTGCGCCGATTTCTGCATTAACCTTGGACTGTGAATGCGTAATTCCAACGCGATGAGAAAAGCCTTCTCAATTATTGCTAAAACCTTAAATTATATCACCGTCGGCAATCATGTGTATTAATATATTATTGACCTTTTTAAGTGTTAGTTTCATACCTAGAGGTCAAAACTAACTCTTAAATACTCATAAACAGAATGAGGCGCATGCGTAGTAATTATTATTGTTCGGTATATGCAGTGAAAGATGAAAATAAACTTTTTTCACTAACGCACAAGTTATATACACTTGAGAGCAATAAAATCGCACACCCCTTGTAATTTGGTTTATTACTGATTGTTTTCTAAAATCTAAAGATATTGAGTAAAAATCATTAGACAAAATTAAAGCATACAAGCTTAGCTTTACAAAAACATAAAATTAAAATCATTGACCTTTACGTAACTTACAAAAACCGACCGTACACCGAATTCCCCAAATTCACGCGTTTGCGTTGTCACTACTTGCACCCTTAGCCGCAGGTATAAAAAGGTCGGTTTATTGGAATTTTTAATCAGTTGCATACCGAAGGTCAACGTGATAACATCTCTACTGGAAGCATACGGATTTACTGGAAAAATATGGATACCACGCCCGCAGAAGCCGCTCAAGTTATTGCCGTGCTCGAAGCAGGCCATAACCAAAGTGAAGTTGCTCGACGGCTAAATTTGAGCCGCTACTCTGTTCGTCGTGTATACCAGAGGTTCCAAGAGACCGGTGGCTACATTCGGCGACCAGGATCTGGCCGGCGACGCACAACATCAGAGCGTGATGACCGCTTTCTTGTGACAAGGTCTTTGAGAAATCGGCAACTGAACGCGGTTCAACTGGGACAACAGCTTCGAGAAGTTCGCAATGTCAGTATAAGTCGGTGGACAGTTCGAAGAAGACTAGGTGAAGCAGGAATGACTTCACATCGCCCAGCAAATGGTCCCAAATTGACCACAGCTCACCGACAAGCCCGGCTACAATTTGCTAGGGAACATTTAAATTGGACGTATGACCAATGGCGGGCTGTTATGTTCTCTGATGAGTGCAGAATGACTTTACATGGTCATGATGGACGCTCTAGGGTCTACAGAAGGTCATCAGAGCGATTTTCACAATGCTGCATAAGCGAACGTGTGGCTTTTGGAGGTGGATCGTGTATGTTTTGGGGTGGCATAATGTTGGACACTAAAACTGACATTGTATTCATCACTACGGCGAATACCGGCCCGAGATCGAGAAGTTTGACGGCTGCACGATACGTCGAAGAAGTGCTCGAAGAACATGTGAGGCCGCTTGCGTGGCTTATGGGAGAAGATTTTCTCTTAATGCACGACAACGCCAGACCGCATGTCGCTAGAACAGTTTGCGACTACATGGAAGACGTTGGAATCAGCGCGATGGAGTGGCCAGCTCGTAGTCCTGATCTCAATCCGATTGAGCATGTCTAGGATGAGCTAAAAAGAAGAGTTCGAGCAAGAAGCCCTGCTCCTACGCGCCTCCAAGAGCTTCAACTTGCCATTGAAGAGGAGTGGAACGCCATACCACAAGATTTCATGGTGAAATTAATACGGTCCATGAAAAACCGATTAAGAGCTGTAATCAAGGCTAGGGGAGGGAATACACCTTATTAAAAAACAATTTGATCAAGCATTTTGAGTTTTATTTTTATTCTTTCTTAAGCTAAATTGGGTAATTTTATCCGTATGTTGGGTTTTGTGCCCTAAAACTCCCTATGGGTACTTTTTTTACACTGTATTTGATATCATTAGAAAGGTACTGAAGTAAACATTCAAATAGTGTAAGTTTTATTTTAATATGTATTCACATTCATGAAAAAAACTGCTTTAACAACAAAAAGTCAACGTGTGCGATTTTATTGCTCTCAAGTGTATATATTTATAACTAACTCTATATAGATAACTACTTTTCAGATATTGATGTATGTGAAGTATCGTTACACATGAAACTAGGTTTTCCACTGACCGCCATTCCCAACACATTTGTCTTTTTTCACAATACAATGTCAAAGCTATACAAAATTATATTGACGATAAAAACTTTAACCACAATAACCTTAAACCTATGTACTGTAGCCAATACTCGTATATCATGTCGCCGATCTCTCAGATCTTGTACCGTCAAATTCATTGAACCCGTTTACTTATCTTATTATTGGTCCTGAACGAAACAACTCACTGTTTATAAATGGACAATAAAATCTACAATCTCGATTGTGTGCTACACATTCATATTGATCATTTACAGATAACATTGTCAAGCAAACAATTCGGCGCTCTATCAATATCGCGGCATAACATTGAAATACTTGATTCTCTCCACGATCTCATACTTGAAATAGCGACTGCGATTAACACTTAAAACATTACAGATACTTGTAAACGTGTAACCAGTTATTGAAGGTTTTTTAATTCTGTTACAAAAGTGCCATTGAAGTAACTAAACTAAGCTTTCCTTTAAATATTAAGTTAATGAGCGAGTCAGTTTCACCGCTTAGTTACAATTTATAAGATATTTAATAGTTTTAAAGGTGACTTGGGAGTGGAACACAAGTTCAAGGGTAGCTAATATAAGCACAGCATTTTACTAAGTAGGTACTAGTGGGTACACTGTGCTGCACTACCCGCACTCACCTTATTGAACCGTAATGGGAATCAGGCGTCGTCGTTTAAAACTCTGCTTATCAATGAACGAAATTGTAGACTGTTAATATAATATTATATCACATTTGAGCTCACAACTCAAATGTGATATACTGATATACCGCAAAGGTACATGTGTGTTCCTCTGTGGCCGGACCATAGTTTAGTACTCAGATGCTTTAGTTTGAAATAATACCTACCTAATATATTATTCAACAATTACTTAATAATTTTTTGGTGAGAAAATTAAAATAGATATTCTACCACCAGACCTCAAGCGGGGAATGGAATGGGCCGGCAAGATAAAGGTGGCTAACTAGTGATCTACATACCTATATACTATAGGTACTGGTAGCCCTTAGTAGTCTTATATCCTCACACTAAGGCGGCTTTCGTTTTTTTTTTCCAATCTACCTACACTTTTTAACTGCTACCTGATAATAACAAATCAATATTATAACAAAAAAAAGTTTAGCCTCCGGTGGCCCTCCCCAAATAAATCAACGAACGCATTATAAAGTCAGAAAGCATGTTTGGTCTATAAGATTTGTAAGTAACATCGATACGTAACTAATTCACCCCCACATTGACATCACTTAAGTTTTATGCTTTATGTAGGTGACCATAGATTTATTGAACGATCGAAAAACCTTGGATATAAGGGTGTTATACGGTATCAGTATATTCATTTAATGCGTAGGTACCAACAAATTATGTTATTCTGTTATAAGAACCAGCCGTGTCTAAAACTCGAATTATCTAAAAGAGGTTGGTTTTTCCACCGTTTACGTAATTTAGCGAGGCATAACTGTTATACGTTTATATAATTAATTAGAAGAGCTAAGTATAACCTATCGCTTGATTAATCATGTTTTTTTGAACGGATATATCCGATAGGTTTTTACTACACTGGGCATAAAGGCGAGCAGTGCTGCAGCCTTAATAAATGGTTAAAAACTATAAACTAAGCAACCTGTGCAAGAGGGTGCCCCCTGCGGGACCTAGGCCTAGGTTCAGGGCCGTCGCCGGCGCGGCGGGCTTATTGAGGAATGATGACTTAGGCTTATTGAGATCTGTGCAGCTGTTGCTCTACTATTCAGGGGACTCTTGGACCGCAGACTGATATAATGGAATAGGTAAATTTGTTTACAAATTTTGGAGATATGTATGTACCTTGTGTGTTCCTCTGTGGCCGGACCACAGTTTAGTACTCAGATGCTATAGTTTGAAATAATACCTACCTAAAGTCTACTTTCATCTGAATATATATATGTATATATTTAGTACCTCAAGAGATATTTTTTTAATTAACAATTTATGTGGTCCGGCCGCCAGGCAGCTCTCTCTGGCCGCGCCACCTTAATAGTTAAATAGAGTATAATGAACTATCAATAAATCAATATCCCGAAAAAAAACTACCTAAAGAGTACCTTGCATACGACAAATATGGTCCAATAAACCTCTTTAGTTACGGAGTTATTGGTCGTAGGATGTAATTATGCAATATTTAATAATAGGTCTTTGAAATCTATGAAATTGCCGTTTTGTATGAAAAAATTTAAAAGATTTTTTTTCATGTATTTTTTATTTGTATTAATCGAATTAATTACCCATGCAATCAATGCATCTTTGCCAACGCAGTGGCAGTTTATTGATGCCCTTTTTAAAGAAATCAGCTGGACGGGAGGCAACAAATTCTTCAAAGGCATTTTGTACTGCCTCTCGGGTATTGAATTTTTTTCCCGCCAAGAAGTTATCCAAATTCTGGAAAAAGTTGTAGTCTGTAGGCGCAAGATCTGGTGAGTAGGACGGATGACGGAGAGCTTCCAAACCCAGTTCTTGCAACTTGGGGACCGTCTGCTGTGCAGTATGAGGTCGCGCGTTGTCGTGCAAGAGCAGTGGAGACGAGCAATTGACCAATGTTGGTTGGAGATGTGCCAGCTTCTCCATCATTGTGTTCAGTTCTTCACAGTACACATCTGCAGTAATGCTCACCCCATTTGGTAAGAAGCTGTGATGAATCACACCGGCGCTAGACCACCAAACAGTGACCATCACTTTTCTAGGGGTAAGTTTTCGTTTAGGGCATTGTTTAGGTGCTGAACCAGGATCCAACCAACTTGTTGAGCGCTTGCGGTTATCAAACAGGATCCAGTTTTCATCGCAGGTAACAATGCGGTTCAAAATTCCTTCATTTGTGTGTCTGTTGAGCAGTGCAAGGCACGTGTCGACGCGTGCTTCGCGCTGGCGATCATTGAGTTCGTGGGGCACCCATTTGTCAAGCTTTTTTACCTTGCCAATTTGACGCAAATGGACCAATATTGTTTTGACGCTAACGTCGAAAGCTGCTGCTAATACAGCCGTAGATTATGTATAACCAGCTTCCACAATCGCCTTTAATTCGTCATTGTCGACCAAAGTCTTCGGACGACCGCGAGGTTAATTTTTCAGGTCTCATATTCCATAATTACTCGAATTTTTAACGTAACGTGCTTAATTAAGCGATAGATTATACTTAGCTCTTCTAATTAATTATATAAACGTATAACAGTTATGCCTCGCTAAATTACGTAAACGGTGGAAAAACCAACCTCTTTTAGATAATTCGAGTTTTAGACACGGCTGGTTCTTATAACAGAATAACATAATTTGTTGGTACCTACGCATTAAATGAATATACTGATACCGTATAACACCCTTATATCCAACGTTTTTCGATCGTTCAATAAATCTATGGTCGCCTACATAAAGCATAAAACTTAAGTGATGAGTGAATTAGTTACGTATCGATGTTACTTACAAATCTTATAGACCAAACATGCTTTTTGACTTTATAATGCGTTCGTTGATTTATTTGGGGAGGGCCACCGGAGGCTAAACTTTTTTTTGTTATAATATTGATTTTTTATTATCAGGTAGCAGTTAAAAAGTGTAGGTAGATTGGAAAAAAAAAACGAAAGCCGCCTTAGTGTGAGGATATAAGACTACTAAGGGTTACCAGTACCTATAGTATATAGGTAGGTAGATCACTAGTTAGCCACCTTTATCTTGCCGGACCATTTCCTTCCCCGCTTGAGGTCTGGTGGTAGAATATCTATTTTAATTTTCTCACCAAAATATTATTAATTAATTGTTGATTAATATACATAATAGTATTAATACTAAAGTAAAGAAGTTCGTAGCAAAGCGAACCGCATCCAAAATTAATTATTTTAGTGGTATATGGACCCTAATCCAGTCGTTAATTTCAAAACCTCTCGAGACATCGAGCCTCCCACCGTAAAAGGAAACATATGTATTGATGACATTTATTGACATAAAAAGTGAAATTGAATAAATTTTTATGAGATGCATTTTTGACAAATCTTTCAAGAGTAGTTGAAATAGTACTCTACTCAATATCATTCATTGATTAGTCGTACCTACATTTAGTACTTAATGCTTAAATAGGATAGGTACTTATTTTGTAAACTCAGCGTAATAAAAAAAATATACTTCGTCGTATTTTTATTGCATAAACACTTGCTTGTTGTGGGTACGAACAATGCATTATACCCGTAATTTAAAATATATTGGTATTCACATAAACACAATAAAACCCACAAATACCACACGCCGAGCACTCTATGGTCACCAAAAGACCCAAATTAAGGCATAAAATGTGTCCGCAAAAACCTTTGTGTTGTAGTGGAGAGGTGAATGAATCTTCAATATAACAATATAGACTTTTAGTTTGGTTCGGAGCAGGAAATGTTAGTTGACAGATAATGGTGGAGTGTTGACCGTCCGATCCTCAAATAATACTTACTTACCTGTGTTGTTTTACGACTTCGTGTTTCGATAATTTTATTTAGCAATTAAATAACTTAAGATTACGTGAAGTTGATTTTCTTATCAGATGTAAATGTACAATCCAAGAACTTTAACATATAAATCGTATTTCATTAAATAGATATTGATAAATAAACAGAAATAGGTAAATAAAATAGGTATGTGATATTGAACATTTTGCTATATAGGTATAATACTTCAAAGTTAATTGTTTGCACTTTAAACATCAATTTTGTGTGTATCTATTTTATTATCGTCGTTGATAGTTCAAAATCGCGTAAAGGACAATAGCAAATAAGGTTGAAGATCAAATATATTAAATTGATGTGGAAATAATTTCTTGACGGATGAAATCACACCTTATTGGCCACTATCGCTGACGAGGTATGGCACTATCAACAACGTTGTGTATTGCCCCAACTCATAATAAAAAGAAAGTGACAAATATTGTTTATCTTTTGTATTGCTACGTTTCACACCGTACCTAAAAGATTTATCTGCGGATTATTTACTCACCTTCTATTTGTAAATTAAATAACATATTATACGAATATCTTCAATGTTAAAGTTTGTTTTTATTTAGATGTGTATGTAAGTTATTAATATTATAAAATCCGATGTTTGGGGCGTCTGACCGAGGTTGTGGTTTACTCCAAAATACTATCGTGACGATAATTCACGCCAAAATTATTCGGTCGTCGACCGGCTCGCGAGCCGACTTATCGATCGATCAATATTCTTTTGCTACAACTGCTTCACAATATACAACTACTGTTAAACTTTGAAAAAAATATGTAACAAAATCTCTTTATCTTAAAAAAACTGATCGGACTATACTATATATAAAAATATTAAAACGATCTCAATATTGTTTTATACCTTTTTTGTATGACAATCTCTAATTTATATTAGAAATCTTTTTTTTATACAGTCATGTACCTACGTCACGGTGCTGTGGGCGTCAGAAACCATGATTGCTGGTATATAGCCCCATGAACTGTGACGAAACCAATGTTTGAAGAAGAAATTAAATGATGTCGTAACTTGCGGCGGTGTAGAACATCAACCATTTTAAATCAAATTCCTACACACTATATTAAGGAATAATATAATGTAGCTTTTTATTTTAACGAAATGCCAAGTTCAGCGCTAACAAGAAAACGCGGCTAAAGAAAACAATATCGTTCTTCCTCAGCTTCGATTCCAAAATGAACAAGTGGACAAGCGAAAAAACAAGGTTGTTATCTTCAATTAGTTTTCGAAGAGAGCGATCGAGGTCAGAATCATAAAGAGGGAGCATTGGAACAATATCGGGAGTGAGCGGGTCGAGAATCCGGTTTAAAAAAACACGCTTTGCGGTCCGATGGCCAGAACGCAACGAGGAAAAAAATTAAAAAGAGAAAGGGTTAGGTTTCTTAGTTACTGCGTCCACCCTACCACGCGATTGTGGAAAGGGCACCCATGTGTGACAATATAGCCACGGGTGTGGTTAGACGGAAACTTGCTTCATCCATAAGAGACAGTTGTGTTAAGGTAACATTCCATTTTCACCTTTATGAGTTTAAGCGTCATTAACAACTGGAATTGACGATTCATATCGAAATGACGAGTTTCAGAATTACATTAATAAAATATAATCTTAGCAAAATCATATTAAGGTTTACTTAATCCCAACAGTCACCGATAAAGCACAGACATGACATGACTTTTAATTCTTCACGTTCCTACATAAAACCTTTTCGGGATTTATTTAAATTTTAAGCATAATAATTTTCGGCTTCATAAATTGTGGTTATGTTTTAAGATGCTATGTGCCTCGCGGTTTTTACCCGTGTTCGATCGTTAGGTACTCCAGTGGGTCTCAGCGTGATGTTTTATAGGCATTATATTAATCCAGCTTACAAACGATGCCTGAGCAAAATATCAGGAAAATCCGTCCAATACATTTTGCGTGAACGTCACAAACATCCATACAAACTATCACGTTAATGTTTAATATTAGTAGGAAGTACGATACTTTAAAACTTTTGGGAGATAAATTTAGAAGTCGATGTTGATGATATTTTATTATGGCTTTTATTTCATCATAATAAATTTATAGATCCGCAACATTTTAGGTACGATCAAAGAAATAAAGCGTAAAAGATGGTCGATATACAGAATACTGGGTCGAAATATTAGCATTTTTTTTCATATTAACAAATTCTAGCTCTACCCAGTGAAATTCGTGACAATTGAAACTACATTGTCACGTTCGACAGAGCATACGATGCGCTCATGAACTTAGGTTAATGCTAGGTACCAACATCATGTTTCTCAGAATCAAAGTCAAAATCTAAGACCTACATTGAAAAGCTATTTCAAATGTTATGCTAAAGCAATCCATATCAAAACAATCTTGCGGAGCGGTAGCGGAGCATATTAGATATTTATACTACTACTTAGTATAAAAAGTTGAATTAAGTTTGTTTGCTTGAACTTGAACTACCGGTGCGAAAAATTATTTCAGTATTAAATAGCCCATTTATCAAGGAAGGTTAAGCTATAATTAATTATGAAGTTTCTACGGGAATTCGAATTAAACGGGTGAAACCGCGCCCGGGTAGCTAGTCGTAATATTACCCGGACAGCATCTTTATTTTGCCATCCACAGCAATCATCAATATAAATACTTCAGCCAAATTACGCGAACAACTTCCGTGGCGCTTTAATTATCGGAGGTCGTGGGTGCTACTCCCGCTCTAGCAAAAAAACTTTTGTAAAATCAAAGATTTCTTTACGGGTCAGATTAGTTGAGGGACTGCGCACCGTGCCTCGGATATTACGTACAGCCGCTGGTCCCGATCGTTATAACATTATCTATAACAAGCGTACCTATGCCTACCAGATAATGGGCAGCAGCGTTCTCTCGTGTGTTGCAATATGATACTGCGGTCACCAACTCGCCTGCCAAGCGTGGGGACAATGGTAAAACCCTTCCTCGGGAGGAGGCCAATGTTCAGCCGTGGACTTTATACGGACTATAGTTTTGGTCAAGACAAAACTATAACAATAGTGCCACAACAAGTGTATAGTTGCCCACATGTGTATCTTCCTTTACCAATTAACATAACGAATCCTACCTACACCTACTCCACATAATTCAATATAATATATTGTATGCAAAGCAAGATAAAAACAAAAAAGTGAATGACAGTTGCGGGTAAGTCGCTTGTAGGTACAGGTATATAAGTTACACCTGTCATGGTTCCAGGGTAGATCCCTACGCGTCAGCCCGTCTAAACAGAGGTCAGGCCCAACTCAAACTACCTGAATATTTTAATATGTTGGTATCCCCTCAAATGAACATCGCTCCTTTTGACCCCGTGTTTTATTCAGGCTGGGGAAAAATCTGAACGGAACGAAAACGTTTCGCTTTTAATGTTAAGTTCAATAAGTGTTTTTATTCTGTAGGTACGAATAACCTCATGGAAGTGTTTAGTTAAATGAAGTTGAAGTATTTTATACATTTACTTATTCAAACAAACGTAGTATTTTTTATTATTCAATATTTTAAAGTTTATAGATAAAAGATAAACAAAACGAAGATGTGTTTGGTTTAAAAAAATATAATTCTCAATTTCACAGAATAATTAAATGTTGGATTATCATCATACTACCGCCATCTAGTATCAATTGACTGAAAATAAAACAGCTGAGAGCGAATATAGAAAATCAATATTTACTTAGCAATTTAAAAACATGTGTCGGAAATCGGAAAATAATAATGTTACAAACGTGAAATTTCTAAAAGTGGATGTTTATCGTTGCCATTTAGAAAAATAATATTATAACAGCGATGTTCATCACTTCGCGTGAGTCAGTGGCGCGACTTCGTCTCGGTGTCGCCACGTTCTGAGAAACTGGCTGTATCAAGAAGACGTTATCTACTAAAAGTATAACTCATTTTCAGCGTGATTCACATCCCATATGAATAAAAAAAAATAAAGAGGTGATACAGATATTAAATTGTATTTTTTTTACTTCCAGATAAAAGCAATTTCGCATCGCGAATGTTATGCGTGTGCTGTGGACTATTCTGAAGTGGTAAGTGATTTGTTTAAGTTGTTATTTTTTAATTTAACAATGTAAAACATACCCATAACGCAACATGCTAGAGAGAGTAAAATCAACACGCATGGCTTTATCTTAATTGCAAGATTGCTGTTCGATCGAAGTGAAAGTACCGCTTGAGTCACTTTTGTAACCAAGTTCAGTAAACATTTGAGTAACGGTTAAAACAGAAAGAGATAGTGGTTCCAATAGAACTTAACGATTAGCTTGAAGTTCTTCGAATAAATATTTTGTATCATTTGTTTTGGTCAAGTAGCTTCTTGAGATAATATTGTATAACTGAAAAACGAAATTCGATGTCGTTGACAAATTGACACTTAAAATAAAAATAGAAATTTTCCTGTATATTTTCATAATAAGGAAGGTAAGTTTTATGATATCTTTTTTCTTTTTACAAGAACTAATAATAGCATACAACAGCTGCATAAAACTAACTGGCCCGCCACGTCGAAGAGTCTTGAAAACGAATTAACCAATCCATTTACTTAACTGTTCGTATCTTATGTTTAAGACAGTAGTTAAACATGACTCCAATCTTTTTTAAATACAGTCTCGACTTATCTTTATATAAATAAACCTTTTGTCTTCCTGACTTAACAACATTTGTTATGCTTTTGATTATAATAAAGCTACATTAATTGGTACTTACGCCCGTCATATCGTCACCATTACAAATTACTTAAGTGAAATCTTTATTCAGTAACACCTACGAGCCGCCCGCGCATGTTTTCACTCCCATGTGGGCTTCTTTACCTTTCTTTTTATCTCACTCATACTTATACTTGTTATATCAGTTACAAGTGAGACATAATAACGCATTTTATTTATACCCTTTTATAATGACAACCATGCATTTGAACTATTCAACTATTCAAACAACATCAATTATATTTATGAAATGAAACATTATTACGATATTTACCTATTTACTTGATGATAGCTACTTAAGAAAATTGACACTTATTTATAAGTATGTATTTCATAGGTTACTTCTTTTAACTTATACGTGATCGTTACGTCTCCTAGATCCAGATTAGTACATAAATACTAATGAGATATTAATTAAAAATACAATCGTCATTATCAGACCGAAATTGTAATGCTCTTTGAAAAGTGATATAAAAATACAATATTTTGTATGCATTTTTTAAATGTTTTGAATACTTTTTGGAAAAGTTACCGGCGGGATCTGCCGGTGCCGGTGGTCGAATTTTATTAATCTCAATGTTGACATTTTGTATGCATATCATAATATACCTACCTACATACTAAAGTAAAGAGATTTCTAATATTCGCATCAACTTTGGGCTGTACTTTATAAAAGGGGCCAGAACACTTTTGGGTTTCCTTAGCATTTATTATTTAAGTCTTATTACATGATTTGTATACATTGTATAAACCTATTTTTATACATTGTATAAACGTATATGCATTCTCGCACGCATCTCTCGCTTCGCTTCAGATATTAATCAACGGTAACCAACATCGCCGCTGGAAACCTTAGTATGTAAAGCGGAAAGGCATACCGAGTTAAAGATTGACTTCAGCCCCCGTATTCTAATTCATTCGAAATGGCCTTTCCGATCGGAAAGTAGCTGTTTCCGAGACGGAATCTAAAAACGCTATTCATATTTCCGAATGCGGAAACTTTGACATTTGAAATCGGATAATCAGCGGCTTTTTCTCGGAAATATTTCCGTGAGCTATTTGCTGTCGGAAGTCATTCCGAATTATTATTTTTTAATATAAATTGAGACAATTTGTCGCAGGACTTGTTTCAGTGTATAGTAAGTAGTAATTAATGCGAGTTTTTGTCCATCACAAATCTATATATACCTAACTACATTCATTCGTTTAATTGTTGTTTTATGTTTTGAGGTTAGTTATTATAGGTAAACATTAATTTTAGATGGAGCACCTTCTCGCTATGCGCCTAATTAACCGTAGTGATGGAGCACGACGGCGACGCCAAGCCTTAAATCTACATCGTTCAATACTGGATCTATCAAACCCAAAGGTGGGTGGGAGGCGTTTCGAAAAAAATCACGAAATATCACATGGGGGCAGGGGGGGGGAGTGATTTATCATGTGTATTAATTTTTTTTTTTAAAGATATTATTCGAAAAATTTATATATAATAGAAGGTGGAAGATGGATGAGTGACTTGTGCAGCCTGCATAAAATTGTAAATTGTTTTATGTGTATTTTAACATCAAAATACCAACACGATCAGTGCGTAAGTAATCCACAATTGTTCAAATCTCATCATGTATCACCAGGGAAGGTGGGGGGGGGTGTTAAAAAGTTGTTAAAAAATATCACGGTGATTATTGCACGCCCCTTATTAATCTTGCACAAACATATGGTGTAGCAACATAAAAATAGAATAAACGGGAAATCCCAGTACTATCTTGTATGGGACATAAAAATTTCCTCCCAAATAAATCATAATTGCATGTTAATTTTTTTATATTTCAGTAATAATAAGGATTTTCTTTCAATCTGCCACTTTTTTCAAAACGTTAACATATTCCGTCAGAGTTAAAATTTAGGAGCCAAATCTGCACAAATGGTCACACTGTTTGTAAATGACAATTTTGACAGCTTTACGAAGAATGTTTACGTGTGATTTCAATAACGCAATATTATTGTAAAGTATTATAATTAAATACAACATAGATAAGTACATAAATTGTTTTGAAAACTATAACTTGAATTTAAAATAAGTCACATATTATTTTACTAACGAGTTTATTACCAATATTTTATTCTTTTAAATAACTACCAAGGATCCCGTTTTCTACCAACATAAAGCATTCTCTGTAAACGGTTTGCGCCAAGGTTCCGATCGGAAAATGCCGAAGATTACCGAAGATCATTCCGTCCGGATTTATGAATAGCCTTTTTCATTTCCGTCGGAATGCAATACGTTTCCGATCGGCAGCGTTGATTCCGCAGTCGGAACTTTTCGAATGAATTAGAATACGGGGGCTGCACCCGTATTCTAATTCATTCGAAATGGCCTTTCCGATCGGAAAGTAGCTGTTTCCGAGACGGAATCTAAAACCGCTATTCATATTTCCGAATGCGGAAACTTTGACATTTGAAATCGGATAATCAGCGGTTTTTTCTCGGAAATATTTCCGTGAGCTATTTGCTGTCGGAAGTCATTCCGAATTATTATTTTTTAATATAAATTGAGACAATTTGTCGCAGAACTTGTGTAAGTAGTAATTAATGAGAGTTTTTGTCCATCACAAATCTATATATAATTACATTCATTCGTTTAATTGTTGTTTTATGTTTTGAGGTTAGTTATTATAGGTAAACATTAATTTTAGATGGAGCACCTTCTCGCTATGCGCCTAATTAACCGTAGTGAAGGAGCACGACGGCGACGCCAAGCCTTAAATCTACATCGTTCAATACTGGATCTACTATCAAACCCAAAGGTGGGTGGGAGGCGTTTCGAAAAAAATCACGAAATATCACATGGGGGCAGGGGGGGGAGTGATTTATCATGTGTATTAATTTTTTTTTTAAGATATTATTCGAAAAATTTATATATAATTTATATATAATAGAAGGTGGAAGATGGATGAGTGACTTGTGCAGCCTGCATAAAATTGTAAATTGTTTTATGTGTATTTTAACATCAAAATACCAACACGATCAGTGCGTAAGTAATCCACAATTGTTCAAATCTCATCATGTATCACCAGGGAAGGTGGGGGGGGGGTGTTAAAAAGTTGTTAAAAATATCACGGTGATTATTGCACGCCCCTTATTAATCTTGCACAAACATATGGTGTAGCAACATAAAAATAGAATAAACGGGAAATCCCAGTACTATCTTGTATGGGACATAAAAATTTCCTCCCAAATAAATCATAATTGCATGTTAATTTTTTCATATTTCAGTAATAATAAGGATTTTCTTTAAATCTGCCACTTTTTTCAAAACGTTAACTTATTCCGCCAGAGTTAAAATTTAGGAGCCAAATCTGCACAAAATGGTCACACTGTTTGTAAATGACAATTTTGACAGCTTTACGAAGAATGTTTACGTGTGATTTCAATAACGCAATATTATTGTAAAGTATTATAATTAAATACAACATAGATACATAAATTGTTTTGAAAACTATAACTTGAATTTAAAATAAGTCACATATTATTTTACTAACGAGTTTATTACCAATATTTTATTCTTTTAAATAACTACCAAGGATCCCGTTTTCTACCAACATAAAGCATTCTCTGTAAACGGTTTGCGCCAAGGTTCCGATCGGAAAATGCCGAAGATTACCGAAGATCATTCCGTCCGGATTTATGAATAGCCTTTTTCATTTCCGTCGGAATGCAATACGTTTCCGATCGGCAGCGTTGATTCCGCAGTCGGAACTTTTCGAATGAATTAGAATACGGGGGCTGATCATCGTTAATCAATGCACCAATTAGTATATCGATATCACTCACTGCTATTAAATTAAAGTTATAGCTACAGTTCATTGGTAATATTTTGAAAACAAATCCACAATGAAGCAATCGTTTGTGTATTTATTTTCCCATTTTGCAACGTTTCGCATGCGGCGTCCGCGGCGCATCGGCATCGGTCAGCCCACCATCAGTATAACTCAAATTGCCCATAGGTTCCAACAGACGCGATTAATTTGCAGCGACACGTGGACGAGACAGATACGAATGCCGCAGCAAAAGCTAAACGTTTTTAAATGAGAGTCGAGAGTTGCATCGATAAATTTTATACTAGATGCTTTTATATAAAAGTTTATATCTTGTTGTAGACTCAAACGAGCAGTAGTTAGATAAAGTTACGACTTGCTACAAATCTTCCTATTTTAAGATTGTTCAAGCAACAAACGCAAGAATTAGGAAAACTTCCAACAACTTAAACTTACACTTTAATGGCGACCAAATTAGAAGTTGGAAAAAATATGGCCGAAATATTTCTTGTAGTAAACTTTAAGAAAACCACTCTTGGATTGTTCACGGTCACTTGCAATATAAATACGTCCCTCGAAGGCTAAAAGTTTTGTATCGTAGCCGGCATTGTCGGTCTACTGGTCCCCAGTGCATTGTTAAAACGACAATCAGATTAAACTTAGCCTTTGTAGACCACTATTTGCTGGCCTGCGGCGGTGTCGTGATTGGGCGACAAAATGACTTAAACGATTGGAAAAATATTTCGCTCCGACATCTACAGCTAGACAATATATACTGTATGACTTTGATGCATGGTTACACTCAATTATTTTAATGTACTTATATAAAAATTATATATCGTAAATAGACAGATACTGAATTGAAAAAACGTCAACCCTCTTCTCGGCAAACTTATTATGATGTTTGATATTAAAATATAACGGCAAACGGTATTGTTACAGACATATACATCATGTTACGACATAATCATTGTAAGAATCAGAATATCTGTTAATAGAAGAACAGATTTAAAATCAAATTAATTTGGCAATGAGTGAAATAATAAAGTAAAACCACACATTCATAGGTAAGCTGGTATTTTATTTGAGCCTTTCTTTTTATCACAACAAAGTACGTACTAGGTGCTACATCTGAGTAGGTAAACACTGCACAGTTTATAATGACTTTTACATATTTAGTTTTTTCTGGAAAATTCAGGAACAGAGCTATGATAAACATAACCAACCTAGTGCGAGTTAGCCTTGCACGCTGAGGTTTCCGAACTATCTAAATATTTCATAAAGTCACAGTCAGAGTCAAACTATTTTTTAGGTATCAATATATTATTTTATAGCGCTATTTCTGTAAACGTTTTCGAGTTTGTATTCAAAGCCACGACAACTTAAGTCTAATAAAAACTGAATAAAAACTGGTTCGAATATATTTTTAATAGGTGTCACCGTCAAACTGCGTAATTGTAATGAACTTAGAAATAGAGTGTTCAATTTTTATTATCGTTTTATGGATTTTCGCTTAAAGTGTGTTGTTTATCAAAGCAATTTCAACATGTCACAACATTGTCACAAGACCAATGGTTTCTCTAAGCGATTGAAGTGCAGTGGAATTACCACCGCACTTCAATCGCTTTTGAGAAAAGTTTTTTTGGGAATAGTAATTTGAAATGCTTCACTTTTTCAACTCACCGTTAATGTCCACTGCTGATTATGGGCCTCCTCTTGCTAGACCTTGGCAAGCCAGGATCGTTGAGGGATATTGTCATAATCAGCACGCCTGGCTGGCGGATTGCTCAATACAGTAAGATGATAACTAACTCTGAGCTGATAGATACTGCTGCCCATCCATCGGCTGTATATCCTTTATTTTCCTCTTACGACACCCACGGAGTGGTCTATTTTTAGCCTGAAATCACACGGCTGAAGGCTTAGAATAAGTCCGGCTAATTTGAAATGTTATCTACTATCTACTCCAAGTACCATAAAGTATTTTGATTGACAGTTGCACTTCACTGCATTATCTACTAGTGGAACATAACAAAAAGAATGTGAAACTAAATTAGTGCATTGCTTTTTAAAGGTCTAAACTAAATCTGACAGATTTCGAAATGTGGATGTTCTCATATGTGTGTAACTCAAGTGCTAGTTATATTAATTATGACTGTAGGTACATCATAGTTAATAGTGCAGCTACCTACACGTTTATCACTTAGTCAGGAGCATTTGGCAGCACTGCCAGATGTTTAAGTGCTCGTTTAAATTAGGCCACCTAACTTGCTCTCTAAACTTGTCGTTATATGAATGTGTATAGTACTATAGTTGACATTATACACATATAAGTTCACGATTTATAGAACCCCCGACATTGAAAACAATTATTTAAACATCTAATATAGAGGTTATTATAGACTAGCTTCCCACGCATGGTTTCACCCGCATTACTCCCGTTGCCGTAGGAAATTCATAATGAAATATAGCCTTTTTTGATGTATGGGCTATTTAACAATGAAATAATTGTTCAAATTGTACCAGTAGTTCCTGAGATTAGCGCATTCAAGCAAATAAACAAATTCTGCAACTTTACATATGCATTAGTATCAGATTTAGATATATATGAGTATAGATTGTACCGGTAGAAACCAATAAGGAATTGACACTTTTTGTAATCCATAGCCATGAATATGGACATGTCCCGTAACAAAATCGTAAAAGAAGTCCATTTCCCACAGGAAACAAATTTTAGATATATTATATTATAGATAGTGAAAAGTCTATCGAATATGCAGTTGCCATCAATATATCCTGAGCATACAAAACATAAAACATGAAGAATAAAATCATAAATATTTGAAAGTTCAAGAGCAGTAAATAGAATCGGATGAACAAACAGTGCAGATGGATTCACATATATTTCAGTTTCAACTACGGAACTGAAGTACTTTTTCGATCTGACAGGGCCGTTTTTCATGCGCTATTGTACATCTTTATTCATGCTGTAGAAGTGCTAGTGTAGCTATAAACATATTATTATCATTCATAGTTTTGTGAGCAATGCTTTGTTATGAACTGTCATCATACTCATATGGGGAATTAATTCAACTTTTTTAATATATTTCGGTCCTTTTGTTAGAGTTTTCCACTACAATGATTGATTTTGGCTTTTAAAAGAAACCCGCTGATCATAGATGAATTATTTAATAAAAATACATTTTGACCAAGTGAGTTGTGATTCGGCCGATGGAGCAGAAAGGTTCTCGAGTGGAGACCACGAACTGGCAATCGCAGCGTAGGACGACCACCTGCATGATGGACCGACGACCTTATACTGGTTGCAGGGAGTCAGTGGTTGCAGGCCGCTAGCGATCGTTCCCGCTGGTAATCGATGGGGGAGACCTATGTTAAGCAGTGGATTACAATAGGCTGATGATGATGAGTTGTGATTATTTAATTTACTGACTTTACATTATTATGAATTAACGTTATGGGGTCTTAATCGCGAAACATATTTCAAGAGTTTCATCTTTTACGTCCACTGCTGAACATGGGTCTCGTCTTAACAAGATATTGACATAATCACCACGCTTAGCAAGCGAGTTAGTATTAGTAGTTTAATGATAACTATAACTTTGAGCGGATAGATACTGCTGCCCATCAGCTATATATTTCATAGTCGCCTCTTTGGACACCCATAGGAAGACATAGGGTAGAATATTCGAAGCCAGAAACCACACGGCAAAAGAAATAAAATATTCTATATTATAAATTCCGTAATATTTTTAAATGCCTAATACTTTCAGAATATTTACAAGTCGAAGAGACAAAAATATGTATAATAATTAATAGCGAATAATTTCTGCGATAACAGCTCATAAGTTTTTATGCACAACAATTAATGTACTAACCGTGCAATAATGTAACATTAAACTTTTTCCCACGATTTTCTAATCTATACTCATATCTATTATATGATATATTCTTACAAATATATAACGCTGAACAGTTTGTTTGCTTGCTTGAACGCTCTAATCTCAGGAACCACTTGGCCGATTCCGAAAATTCTTACAGTGTTAGATAGCCATTTATCCAGAAAGGATATAGGCTACTTAATTACGTTGTTCGTATGGGAACGGGGATTAAGCGGGTAAAACCGTACGTGGGAAGTTACTTATATATACTTATTTAGGTTCGATTACACTTTGTGATCAATTGTACCTTTAGCTTTTTACCCTTATGATAGTGAAACCATTAAAAAGAGTCATAGCGGTATCTATAGTTATTTTAATAAACTCGGTGTCTCGTTGCCTACCAATGCGTAACGCCGTAAACACTTTCAAACTATAAATGAGGACGTCCTGAAAACTATTAGTTGCTTTAAGGAAACAGCATCGAAGTTAATTAAAATGGAGTCCAGGCCGCTGCGACAGCGAGTTCCGCGATTTGTTTATCTCTTGCATAATTAATTCGTAACAGCACGACCAATAAACTACTAACGGGGACTTAAACACTTTCTATAGATACGGGGTAGTCGTCTCTCTCCTTCTTATTTTTGAACTGTTTTGATAACACATATTTTCATTTAAAATTATTTTAGGTAACAATTTCCTTTGAACTTCGTATCACGTATGATCTGATGTTATAACTATAATTATAGAGGTAATGATGAATTAAAATCTCATTTAACTACGTCCGCTGCTGAACATACTCTTAACTGACTATGAGAAACTAGGGGCGTCATAATCACCACGCTTGGCGGATTAGTGAATGCAGTTAGAGGGTGGGTATCCATGAGGTGATAGATGCTGCTGCCAATCTTTAAGCAGTATGTCCTTAAGTCGCTTTTAACGAAACCCATGGACAGTGCCGTAAATAACCTTTTCAGCGCCCTGTGCGTTCTATAACTTTTTTTTAGATAGTTATATTGGACCTTTCGCCTATTATACCACCCACTGTGTCTCACTCAGTAAAACTCAAACGCAACGCAAGTTCATTAGTGCAAATGCGTTGCCCACCCTGATGCTTAAGATTATTTTTTTATGAACAATTAGAGCAAACCAATAAAAGCAATAGTCCTGCCGGGACTAGCCATTCTTGCGCCCCCCATATCTACGTCTAGGTTTGGGCACCGGTGGCACCGCCCCTATTTATGGCACTGCCCATGAAAAGTCATGGGGTGGTCTCTTCTAAGCCGCTAATAAGCGTTTCGTGATTACAAAAAACTGCATCCCATATATAAAAAAATTTAACCTGTCGTGAATTAAAATATAATTACCTCACGCAGTTCTATGAATACTGATACCTATACCACTAAGGAAAACATGTATACGTAAAGTACTATTACTTAAAATATAATAATTAAGGGTACATTACTGACGACCAAAGTGTACCTATGCATTGTGCTATGATTTTACTTAAAAGCACTTAGCAAATGTAGATTTCATTTGGGTTTTGATTCCATTAAAAATTCATGATCCTTTCAGTAACTTTCAGCGTCATTACTTTAACAATCGTCTCGAGGTCAAACTTGTAAGACAACAATTTTAAAATTCATCTTAGGAGGTCAAATAGATGTAGGTATGCTCAATGTACATACTTTAAGTATGCGCAATTTGAGCAAATCAACGTAACTAGGCCACATTACTATGATGACCACTAAGAGATGTGACTGGAACGTCATATTTTATGGACCGTTAGCCAATTATTCCATCGAGGCTATTATCTTAATGTGTTTTTTGAACATTGTTTTTGTTAACAAACCACGGGTACCAGTAATCCACAAACTGCTTATGCTACCATTCGATTGATCGAATTAAATTTTATTGCGTCACATTTATTTATTCTAGATTTTTTTCCTAAGCAACTAAAAAAACCGAGACGAATTGTTTGCATTCCATTTCGTGATTAATACCTACATTTCTGGATTTACATAAAGCGGTTGGTACACTATACCCGACAATTCGCCGAGCGAAAAATAGATACCTTATTATCTTTGAACACTCAAGCGCTGCAAACCAGCTATCAAGAAAATTTTGATGTATAGTTCTGTAACCTCTCTCTATGTAGAAATATGAGTAAAGCTTTGGTCAACGGACATAATAATATATGAAGTTAGTTAGCAAGGCTTTTGCTACTTCACCGGACATAAAGGCTAACAGACCTCTAGCGTTAATGAATGGTTTAAAAACTACAAATCAAGTAACCTGCGCAAGAGGGCGCCCACTCTGGTACTTGGACCTCGGCTCAGGGCGTTCGCTGACAAGGAGATTAATGAATGATATATATGTTACGGCTAATAGCCGAAGTGCGGCTACACCTAGTTTTAGCCGGCTACAACTAGGTGCAGCCATCCTAAAAGCCATCCTAAAAGTGGCCACTCGCCGCCCGTATCGTTTCCCTACATGCCAACTATATGAATCTTGTAAAGTGCTAACAGTTCGTCAACTTTTTGTATTGTACACTGTGCTAAAACAGCATGCTGCACTTACTTATAACCCTTACCTTACTAACACCAAGAGACGGAAAGATATTGTCTGTTCATGTAGCTCTGTTTCAAAGTTTCTTTATACTAATAGGTTTTTTGCATTTTTGGGTCCCTATCTGTATAATAAAATAAACAAAGAAACATCAATATATGACCTAAACTATGCAAAATCTAAAACGCGAGTTTGCGAATATTTACAAACACTAAATTATGAGCGCACGGAAGATTTGCTGACTGTCGTCAAATAAAAATAGGTTTCATATTACTGTTTGAAGTATTTTAAGTAGATAAGTATTTTTATTTAATGTTTAGTTAATTATATGCAAAGTTTTATGTCTATAATAAATATTGTTAAAATTACATAAATAAGATCATTATTTTATACTAATCAAGTGCCCATAGCGCCTGTGGCACAGATTTAATTCTATACAGGCACCATATTGTATTACTTAGATTATTTAAATGTATTGTACCTACTGTATAAATTTGTGCACCAATGAAAATAAATAAATTTATTATTATTATTATGAATATTGTCGACTGGAGCGCGGACCATAGCCCGATGTGTTTTAATAGATAATAATGAATAAAACGTAACGGTCATGAAAACAAATTCATGTATGTCCAGCAATGTGACAATAATTAAACACTAATACAAATAATATAAAAAGAAAACTATAAAACCAATGAATATTTAAGTCGTCAACAAATGATGTGCTGCTGTCACTCTACTTTACAGTACGCGGACCTCTCGGACTTCGGGTCTATGAGCATATCGGAAGTATGCCTTAAAAAGATTCTGGCACTACTAGACGGATATCACAAACTCTTTCACCATTAGAAAACTACATAATCCAGGAGTAACATAGGCAATAATATAGGCAATTATATATTCAATTGTGAAGTTCCCATGGTAATAAGAGCTACGCGGGAAGTTAGTAAGCTAATAAAGTTTTATCAATTTACATATATACCTACCTAATACTTACCTAAAAAAAAGTAAATTCTAACAACGATGGTACTAAGTAAGTTGTACATTTTGAGATATGTGGTTACGTATTATGGTTTTATTATGCATTAGATAAATACTTAAATTAGAAACATTTAATAATTAAAAACTTTTAAAATTGGTAATGGTCATAATGCTGTTGGATAATTTCCCTTCTACAAACTGATAGCCGAGTATTTTTTTTTATTTTTATGGGTTTTTGATGTCACTTAATTTACTTTTATTGCCTAGGCATTATAAATTATAATTACGCAAAGTTAAAACGAGCATATCCTGCAAGCATGTCTTTTTAACTACCAAGTTTCGAAAATAAATAAGTCGTTTATGCCGTAACCGTAGCCGTAATACTGCTGTAAACTGGTTTAACTGTATGAGTTGAATCCTGATTTTTTTTAGTTGTTTACAAATAAACTAAAAAAATTCAACGTAGCATCGAAGTTTATAACATATATATAGCGAAATTTTTAATTATTATTTATATAATGTAATCCAGATAACGAGTAGCAACGTTAACCTCAGTCCTCAACGTTGCCAAGCGTGGTGGTCATGGCAACATCCCCTTCAATGACCGTTAAACGGGCTGATGATGATTTGAAATATACCTATTAATTCTGCGGACTGCCCTGCGTACATAATTATATATGTCGCAGACAGATCGTTCAATCTGCCGCTTTACATTACGGCTAGCCGTTTTATATAACGGTGGATTTATTGGGTGGTAAAAAAAAAACATAAACCTAAACCAATGGTGTTCAACGCGGCTATTTACTCGCTATTATTAGGTACATTACGGCTAGCCGTGTGGAAAAACAGCCGCATTCTATTCTATTTCTATTATTAAACCGCCGCATTTCAAATCGGCCATATTTAAAAACGGCTAGCCGTAATGTAAAACGGCGCGGCGGCGGCGAGCTACACGACCCCGCTGCAACATATACATAATGATTCAAGAAGCAACATAATAATTTTATTTGAGTTAAAATCCGTTACCATAAATGTAATTTATATCTAAGAATTATTATTTTTATTTAAAACTATAATAAATTTTACAATAATTATTATATCTGTATCTTGTAGATATGGTCCATATAAATCTCTATTCGCGTTGTGTGACACGCTTCCTTTTGAACCAAATAATGGGTTGTAAACTTTAATGAGGTTGTAAGTATGTAGGTAACATAACCGCAACTATGTCAGCATTATGAGGCGCACGCACTTGACAGTGAACAGGTTTCCTCGTATGTACTGCAAAATGCATGAGATACAAACAAACCTATATAAGGTGCTTCCAAAATATACGCCATCCTTTTAGTCCGCCTATTCTTTTTTTAGGAAAGGCCTTTTCTGTGGTACTCGTTCTCTCCATAGCTGAGGTATGAGCACCACTTAAACCCCCCGGGTACTCCTCCATCCGCCGGGGCCCGGGTAATTTGCGGCTATCCGGGACACCCTCCGGCAGCTCCCGCGCCGAGCTGGTGCCGCGGGCTCTCCCGGGCTAATCTTATGTATTTGTAATCTGGGCTAATCCTACTAATATTATAAACGCGGAAGTTTGTAAAAATGTATGGATGAATGTTTGTAACTGTTTCACACCGAAACTTCTGAACAGATTTGGCTGAAAGTTTGCACGGGGATAGATTATAAGCTGAATTTACATATAGGTTACAAAACATTACGCTCCGACCCACTGGAAGAGAGTCCCGCTGGTATAACCGCGGGGCGCAACTATATTTTTTACTTCAAAAATTGATAGTGATGACGTTAGTGAGGGAATTTGTGTATTTTTTTTTTTTTGCCGTGTAGCACCCTCTGTCATCCTACAGGTCTAAGACACTTAAAGACAAGGGATATACAGCTGATGGATGGGAAGCAGCATCTTTCAGCTCTAGGTTAGTAACTATCTTACTGCGATTACTAATCTGCCTACTAGCTATGCTGGTCGCATTTCCTTTTATATCGCGGATTGAGAAGGACCTTACCTCGCGCCTTCGATTTGTATTTATAGTGCCTACCAAGAAAAATAAGGATAGAGATGGCATATATTTTTAAAGGACCATATGCATTCGCCGAATACAGATTGTTAGTGTATGAATATTAATTATTAGTACATAATTTATGGACAGGTACAAGGCAATCCGATCATACACTCAATAGCTCTTTGTTTTGTCTCCATATCTGTATAGGAAGTGCGCTAATGTTTTGCAAAATGCCTCCATATAAAGATAGAACCATGTAGGTTAGATATCAACTTGTAATTGGGTAAGTATTACGAGACCAAATTTAAGTAGGTGGGCAACTTAATTGACCTTTGTTTATGTTATCTATATATACTTAATATATAAAGCTGTAGAGTTTTTTTGTTTAAACGCGTTAATCTCAGGATCTACGGGTCTGATTTGTAAAATTCTTTCAGTGTTAGATAGCCAATTTATTTAGGAAGGCTATAGGCTATTTATCTATTCTATTATGAAGTTCATGCGGGAACGGGAGCGGGCGCGGGAATCTAGTGTCTATATATTTATGCAAGTGTCGAATATGACACAGACATATCGCACCTTTGGCAAGACAGGGGCATAGGTCATTGGAGTTATTGTATAGGAGTAGTATAAAAGTAATAGCTTTGGAGATACAAGTGGAATACTTCGTATGTTTGCAATGTTAAGTAGTTAAATAACACAAACATGCAAAGAGCTTTTCCTTTGATTCTAATCTCAAACGTTAAGAAATACATGTATGTTCCACCAATGTCGCAAAACATTCCACAAAATTACTTTTCTTTTAGAAATATAAAAATAATTTATGAGTGTAGAATATACAGGTCTGGTCTGACTTACTTCGTCAAATGTGTGCCTAGTTATTTAAGACTTTATTATAACGAATTGCTTGGCCAATATAAGTTGTGGCCTACTTTTTCTACCCTTATAATTTAATGAGTTTATTTTTTTTTGCATTATTATACCAACTAGTTTTATAAACGTGAAAATGTGCATGCTTTGATATTTGTTTCTCTAAAATACGTTACGTTATATAAGCTACCCGACGCATAAAACTGTACTGAACTAAACTAATTTATTTCCGAGTAGGTACACTTATTCCAGTTAAATACATACATCGAGTAAAAACAAACGTTATAAAGATACTCGACTCCGGTACTAGGTAGTTAGGAAAACTATAAAAACTCCGTCCTTCATTCTAGCGTAACTTTGCATGCTACCAATGTTTAGACACGGTAATAGCTCTACCCGTTACTATTAATTGGATATTGGAAGTTTTGTTCGGCAACCACCGGCAAGCCAATGTTTTATTCATTTGACATCATTAAGGTGATTAATGATGGTGGTAACTTGCGCCGGCGACTCAAACAAGAGTTCGGGTCACTAGAGGTTACCGTTATTAATATAATGTGACACGCGAACCAATATTCATATTAAATTCAATCATTAGTTTCAAACAATAAGCTTCTCGTATAAATATATAGGTACCTAATTGAAAATTGAATCTAATTATAGCGCTGAGAAATGCCGCTGTTGTTGAAATATTAGGTTATGTATAAGGTACGACCGACAATAGCTGGCAAAAATTTAAGAAGAACAATCAATCAGTGGCTTCGAAAGTTACTTCCGAGTGCTGGTATCCTGGGTTCAATTATCACCCGGGAAAATGATTTGAGTGATATCACAGATAATTGTTCTGAGTCTCTGTGCGCTTTGTGTCCGTGGGTTTTAGTAAATTCCCATACAGGTATTGATTTCTAAAGTGCGGGAGTTGTCTTGTATGTACACGTATATAGGTTTGTTTGTTATTGAATAGTTTCGTGACAATACTACTACTATTAAACGGATAAAACCATCCTCTTATAAATTAATAAAAAAAACAACAAATCGACGCAGATAAATCCGCGGTTCCTGCTATTTGTGTACGAATAATTTTGTAATGACTTTGTAGCTCAAAATTAGACACAAAAAGTGCTACGTAAAGTGCATATTTAGACATCATATTCTTTAAACATCGATCTAGTAAATCTATCTTAACTCCGTAATAGCCATGTTTTACTCTAGAATGCGCACACACGAGTATAAAGTGACAGTTACAGATAAATGTGATAAAATGGTGGAGATAGCAAAAACCTCGATGAGAAAGTGACATTTTTATCTCGACGAATAAGCGTTTTTGTCAAGTCGTGATGAAAAAATGCGTATACTGTGCACAAATGACAGAGCCTTCAGTGTTCCGGTCGCCCGCAGCCATAGACCCAAACCTTTTCGCTGACGAGACACGTTGCCAGGGAAGCTAGCGATACGGAAAACGTGCAATAAAGGCTATACTTTACACCGATAATATTTTTACTCTCTTGAAATATTCATAAGTTTAGCGACAACAAAGATAAGGATTAATATTTCTCTATGAAACATTAGAAGCAAAATGGTAATGGTTGCATTTTCTTGTATTCATCCACCGTATAATTTTAGTGCGCTGTGTAAAACCCAACTAAAGTCTAGATTGCGCAAACAATAGGCGGTCAAGTTTGGCGACTCTGAGGCAAATAGTCGGACCGCCATATCTCTACTCCGCCGCATTGCGTCTCACCATTGTTGCGTTCACCCAAACACCATTATGCAAAATAAATGGGTTTTAGCGAAGTAATGACCGGGGCATCTAATTATAGTGTTACCATAGAAATAAATGGTTGAAGCTTTGATCGTAGAGCCAGCAAGTTGCACGAGGTACGGTGTGCAATGTCTTTATCTATGCGATAATATATTTCATCTGTACCATATACAAAGTTAGTGTAGATCTCGTTAATCGCGAGTGGAGGATAACAAATTCACAACGCGCGACATTGTCGACATTGCCGGGGGACATGCTTCCGAGGAAATGTGAAAAGTTACCAACTTAGCCGTTATCTGGAAACTATGCCTCACATCTGCCTTGACAACGTGCCAAATGGAAAAAGTGGAATTTAATAACAGTGATGTTCCAAATAAGTATGTTAAACATTTTCAATTCATTGATTTTATCGTTTGTTGTAGCTCCGAATTAACTTGGCTTAACATTGTTGTTATGTATACTAACGAACTAAGTAATTGTTATTGTGGTTTCCGATTTTAGAAATAAACATTTATTTTAACCATGTTGCCTTGTGCCACAGTTTACAAAGTTCTCATGCACGTTCGCGTACGTTTAAAAATAATTCCACGTGAGAAAACGTTATTGTTTCTACGAGTAGTAGGTATAATAAAATGTAAGCCGTTTGTAATAACAGCCGTGAATGGAAACAATAAAATAACATCAACGCAACAATCAAAGTTTATCTAAAAGCTTAGTCGGGGATTTAAGAGATTTATTAGGGAACTCTTATCTGTTCTTGTAAACACTTTGCACCTCCGAAGCTTAGAGTGAACAGATAAGTTAATGGATTATTTTTAAAACGCAACTCAACGTCAAGTGTGACAATGTTCTACCACATACCGGTTTGAATATATGTTTTGTTTTTTATTTAGATACCAATTTTGAAACGGTACTTGGTTTTTATCTTTATTGTCTAAAATTCAGAGAAGGTATATATGTATTGGGGCTTCATAACGGATATTTCGAGAGGTAAGGTATGAGTTAATATAGTACAGGAAATGCAATCCGAACTTGCATTAAAGACCCTACTATTCAGTTTCCGTAGTAAATTAAGATTTTATAATCAAATTACAGTTATTTCTACGGTCAGTTGGTTTTCAGGTATTTTCTTCAATTGTTTTATTAAGAAAATAGTCCTTATCCAATATGAATTACAAATAAACTAAATTTAACACAGACACGCGTGTCATACTAACTGAATAATCCTTTTTTATGAAACTACAAAAAGTTGTGACACAAGCTATTTATTATTTACTAGTCCACCTGCTCACCAGTAGTACTAGGTACCACGCTTTGAAAGTGCGGTATTCGACAACACCGAATACTTGTTACCTACTCTATAACTAAGACTCACCTCAAAACTAAGAAAAAATCATTATGATGAAATGAAATGTACATACAAGAAAGATTTGTAAATTGGACCCCCCATAATCATTTAATGTACAGTCCACGACCCACGACGCGGCGACGCGGCACTGAATATTCCTAACTCGAAAGCTTGTACTTGTCACTTGTCACCATTCCGGTTTGTGTGCACCTGATCTTAAAAACAGTTAATTCGTTCAATTTAATGTCTCATATATTTTAATATCTCCATCAACAGCTTTTATTCATTGGCACTGGTTCAGCAAACCAGTTTTATTATTATTATATATCAATTTTATGATTTTTTTAATTAAAATGCTTTCAAAACTAGAATAATACCTGATTCCCGACAGCGACGGTAAAAGAGATTATCTACGTTATGTTTTCCTCTATTCAAAGCTTATCTAAAGATTTAGTAACACATATCTCTGCCAGCTTTATTATGGTTAGTAAATCACTACACAAGAACGATTTTAAAAAGCTTGAGAGTTGAAATATGTTTTTATTATTTTGTGATATTGTAGGATAATGTTTAAGTATGAAGGCGCGGCGGTATGTTCAGCCAACGTTTTAAGAGGCTTTGGTTTGTTATTATCCATACAAATGTGTAGCTTAATTTTATTTTTGTGTAAAAAGTCGCAGTAGCAGTATAAAGAGGAAATTATTTGGAGCTTACTTACTTTTGGTGCTTTCTTTTGTGGCAGATCTAGTTTTATGGAAATAAATACTTACTTGTAATTTCGTGTTACTTTGAATGAGAATGTATGCTTGTAATAAAATACTCTATCAAAGCAAAAGTAGTAGGTAATATTTTTTGGTATTTAATAGTAATTATGTTCACTTATTGCAGCAACGTATTTATGGTATATATTTATGTATTTATATATGGTATCTATATGCCTTATCGTATAGTATGCACACGTGACTGTATGCAAGGTACTATTAGTGTAATCGTAACGGTATGTGTTTCTGCTTGGTTTCCCTTTAGGAAACTGAAATTTGGATAGACCTACAAGAATTCAACAAATAAATAAACATATTTATTTTATTTTCGGACGGACATTATGTAGTTAGCCAGGAGGATTTTGCTACTTCACCGGGTATAAAGGCGAGCAGAGCTCCAGTCTAGATAAATAGTTTAAAAACTACAAACTAAGCAGCCTGCGTAAGAGGGCGTCCCCTGTGGAACTTGGACCTTGGCTCAGGGCGGTCGCGCTGGCGGTGGGATTGAGGGATTATGACTTTTAGTTTCTTTAGGTTGCGGGCCTCTCGGACTTTGGGGTCTACGAGGGCATAGGAAGGATCTTCGCAAACTCAGGGTCGGGAGAAAGAGGGGGACGCGTCGCGATGGCGGGCTTACTCTTCTCCGGCCGTTAGGATAGATTGGTATCTGTGTAGTGGTGCTAGACCCTGGGTGAAACAGGGTATCAAATTTTTTTTATCAATAAATCAGCCCGTGATTTTATTTACTCAGATTTCGCAAATGAAATCGCAGACTAAACGATATAACAAGTACATAACGCTTTATGCTTGATTTCAAAGTAGAGTTGCACAAGCAAATAAATAGGAACACAACCATATATGTGATTACTGACGTGCTATTCGAAGCTAAGATGATGTAACAAATTCTTGCCTCCTAAGAAAGACTATCATATTTTTAACGTTGCAATTGTGATAACTGACTGATACCTACGACTGGTAATAACATTTATTTGATATTAAGGTCGCCACTAACCGCTCTGTGACAATGCTCGTTATTCATGGAAGCATGTAACATTATCATGCACAATTTAAAAACTTCTGTTATGATACCGCCGCAAAAATATTTATAAGTTGTATAAACATTTACTGGACATGTTTTAACACATAATTTACAATACATACTTCAATTTTAAAGCTTCAAAATATATTTTAAATTATTAAGATTATAAAGTTAACCACATAAATTCCACTACAGCAGAATTTAATAATAAAATCACTGTTAATTGCGTAAATATATTAAAGGTAAAAGTCCTTTACCACATATACAAGAGAGTGCTTATGTGGTAAATAACTTTGTTCTAATATTTAAAGGTTTACTTTAATTAAAACAAATCGAGGGGCCGTTTTACATGTTGTACAACATGTGAAAATTATTTTATTTAAAAGATTAATTAGATAATAATGTAGTTGACTGCATTCGTGGCTCAGCAGTTTCGGTAGTAACTTCTGAGGCATGGTGTACAGGGTTTGATTCACTTCCAGGATTACGGGTCTAGCTGGGCTTTGTCTCCGTGAATATTATGGTTTGTAGAGAGACTTTACATACATATTATTCACGGACACTCGACCCGTGTACCGGTCACGATGTTTGGCGAACCAATCCCTTGGGAACGGCAAGCCAAGTACTTAGGCGTAATCCTTGACCGAAAGCTAAACTTTAGAGCGCATGTAGAAACCGTTCGTGCACGGGATTCACTTACGCTCAGTCGACTACACTGTCTCTTAAATTCACGCAGTAAACTATCACTTGATAACAAGGTTAGGATTTATACCACGTGTATACGGCCGATTATGACGTACGCGAGCTCTGTATTCGCTCATACAGCGTCTAGCAGTTTGTACCGCTTACAAACTGTCCAAAGTAGATTCACTCGACGTGCCACCGGGGCACCGTGGTTCATTCGTAATCGCAACCTGCATTCTGATCTCCAACTGCCTTCCATCAAGCAGTGGATGAAAGAGGCGTCGGAACGCTTCTTTGAATCCGCGGCTCAACATCCAAACCCGTTGGTTTTTGCAGCATCCGACTACAAGCCTTTGCCTACAAAGCGTCGTAAACACCGTCGGCCTCGGGGCGTCCTAGACGACCCGGACGACGAGATCACAACTTACCAACTAGCAGTACAGAGACTGCAAGAAACTAGCACCACTACACAGAGACCACTCTATCCGACCCGCCGGAGAAGAGTGCGCCCGCGAACGCGACGCGTCCCCCCTCGCCCTCCCGACCCTTAGTTTGCTAAGAACCTTCCGATGCCCTCGTAGACTCGAAGTCCGAGAGGCCCGCGAACTGTAAAGTAGAGCGACAGTTGCATAAAACTCCCCTAAATAAACTAAAAGCCATAATTCCTCAATCTCCCCGTCAGCGACCGCCCTGAGCCGAGGTCCAAGTCCCACAGGGGACGCCCTCTTGCGCAGGTTGCTTAGTTTGTAGTGTTTAAACCATTTATCTAGGCTGGAGCTCTGCTCGCCTTTATGCCCGGTGAAGTAGCAAAAGCCTCCTGGCTAACTACATAAAATATGTCCGTCCGAAAAAAAAAAAATAATAATCGACCGACACAGGGATTTATTTCCCTAATACTGTTTTTTTTTAATGATATATATTGCAAACATTGTTTAACATTCTAACAGAAACGTAATCAGTTTCTGGTTGTATGTTAGACAATGCGTGTGTAAATGAAACTGATGTTGTACGCATAAAGCTGTTCGACTATATCTCGTTGATACACCATAGTGGTCAGCAACATTTATTACTCGTACAAATTGCATGTCACAGCTACAGTTATGTGACAGCATCTACAATTTATATCATAAAACCGGTATAAGTCATTAAAAATTAAAAAATAATTATCTTGCTACACTATTTGTAATTTAAAAAAACCGGCCATGTGAGAGTCGGACTTGGAAGGGTTCCGTACCAGTTTCAAGTGCAGATGACCACCAACAAGTGCTTCATATATCTATTTTTGATATCAAGAATTTTTATATTTGAGTTAATTGAATGAAAGGTAAATTGCGGTTTACGATTTATGACGTATTAAACCAAAACTACTTACCTACTAGATATATTGTTTTTTTCTATTTTTGTGTGGAAATCTTAATGCGGTTCACAGAATACATCTAATTACCAAGTTTCAAGAGTATAGTTCTTATAGTTTCGGAAAAAAGAGAAAAGACATGACGAATCCATTAGGGCTCCGTTTTTTACCATTTGGCTACGGAACCCTAAAAGGGAAAGTGTACCTGTTATTCAATTCAATTCAAAACATTTATTTCAGACTTTTCGGTCCATAGAGTGTTAGTAGTACATCAAGATGACTTAAAAACTAATATGTTAGTAATTTAAAAATACAACAAATAAGAGAAGAGATAAAACGCCAGTCAGCCTACAATATGTGCAGCCCAATCCAATGCCTCGAAATTGGACTATGGATGTAGTCTGCAATTACCCTCAGGTAGCTGTTGGGACTGCCCCTCACCCTTCGCATCAGCGATGCTGCCCTCTTACGCATAATGGCGTGAAAGCCGTCTACTTGTGCTTCAGCAAACATCGCTGACGCACTGCAGTAGCGAGGCAATCCCATCAGCAACCTGAAAGCATTGTTATACTGGACCCGCAGGGCACCGACGGTTCGTTGCGTGTAGCTAGTCCACAAACTACACGTATAAAAAGACTGGCAGTAAGCCCTAAATAATGTCTTCTTTACCGCATACGAACATCGGGAAAATCTGCGTGCCAGCATATTACAACGAACCGTCAGTGCCCTGCGTTCCCTATCTATGTCTGCTTCATCGGTCAGGTCTTCATTCACTACATGCCCTAGGTACACAAATTTAGTTACTCTATTCAATGCCTCCCCCGCTAGTGTCACGGGCGGAACGCGAGAGGGACTCCTACGCCCAGCCCGAAACACCAGCAGCTCACTCTTTTTGACATTGTACGCCAGGCCATGAGTCTCCGCAAACCTCTCACACACGCTAACCAGCTTTCTCAAGGCACTGATCGATGGGCTCAACAGCACCATGTCATCAGCGTAACTAATGTTATTAACAAATTTACCATCTATTGAGCAGCCTACTCCGGTGCTGTTGAGCTCACGGATCAGCCCATTTACATACATGTTAAAAAGTGTAGGGGAGCTCAACCCCCCCTGCCTCACCCCACATTTCAATTGGTAGGGGTCAGAAAGTGAACCCGACCATTTAACATAGTTGGTTTGATGGTTATACCAATATTTAAATATATTTATAATTCCATCCGGTACTCTATTACTCCGCAGCTTATCCCATAGTCTCTCATATTCTACCCGGTCAAATGCCTTTGAGAGGTCCAGAAAGGCAGCATACACCGGCGTTTTGCGATCGGTATAGTATTTGACGGTGTGTTTTAGGACCAAAATCGCACTTTCAGTCGAAAGACCGGGCCTAAACCCAAATTGAGCATCTTCAAGGTTAGCTGATTGTGCGAGATATCCATTCAACACACCGTCCAACACCTTAGCGGTTACAGTAGCCAACGTAATGGGTCTGTAGTTACTTATTTCACTGATATCCCCTGTTTTGTTTTTTACAATCGGTACTACAACCGCCCGGGCAAGATCATCCGGCAGGTAAGCATGCCTAATACAAAAGGTGAAAAACATCGCCAAGACTCTACAAAGGTGTGGACCCCCATGCTTCAGATGCTCCACGCTCAACCCGTCGTGACCAGGAGACTTACCCTTACGCATATACTTTAGAACCTGTGACACCTCTTTTGTGGTTACTCTGACTGGTTTTTCCGTCAAAGGAACCCTCGCCTGGCTCATGTTCCTATCAATTGATCCCCGAGGTTCTGTCATGAACTGCTCCTTAAATGTATTGGCGATGTCCACAGCCTCCGTCTTACCCCCCACACTGACGGGAAGACTCGGCCTCAGGTTGAGTTTACTGGTTTGTTTCCAGAATTGGCTGAAAGACTTATTCTCGTGGTGAGTAGCAAGCACGTCCACACGGATTTGTTCACGATTGCCCTGCAGGAACTTAAGGCTTTTCTTAAAAGCTTTTCTACTCTCTGACATAGCCTGCCAGATAGGCCCCGAGACTGGTTTCCCACTTACACACCACCTCTCAAAGTGAAGCCGAGCCTCCCCATGCGAATCCCTTACGAACTTATTCCAGCCTGTTACATAACCACCTCTCCGGACCTCCCTACACTGACTGCTCTTGATCGCTGCCTCGGTCATAGAATTTATAATGTCATTATACAGACTATCTATTACCTCTATATGACTTTTATTATTACAATAACCATCAGCGCATAGTCTTAATTCTGTTGGAAAGTCTATTACCCTCAACCTACGATTACAGATTCGTTCGTACAGTTCAATTTGTTTTCTGTTTCTTTCGCCCCAGATTACCTTGTTAACACTATTATTATATACAATTTTCTTAGGTATAACTACATCCAAGTTGAATTCGACCTGTAACGGAAGGTGATCAGACCAATACACACCCTGACAGACTCGCACGCTGACGACTGACCGCCATGCTGCTTCCGTTACCAAACAGTGGTCAAGCCACCTTCTACAGCCGTGCACGTCACTAACAAAGGTGTACGTGTCTGACCCCTCCCCCAATGACATTATATCAGCACATATCCAACTTTGACATTGACAGAAGTTCATCATTTCCACCCCAAAAAGCTGATGCGGGTGTGCATTATAATCCCCCAACATGAATACAGTTTCAATGGCAAGGTTGTCAATAATAGACACTACTTCCCCTAAACAGTTAGTAAATTCAGTTAGGTTTTCTGACGAATCTGTAGGCATATAGATAGAAAAAAAAAATTCTTTGTTCTCTAATTCTATTTTTATAGCCGTCAGTCGTTCACTTTGACATTGTACCACACTCACAGACTTTTACGCCACAATATCCCCACCCCACCGTACGGCCTGCCTCTTAACAAGTTACTTGACAAGTCCACAGCAGACTTACCGGTGTAGCTGAAATCCTCATGTATTCCACCTAACACTGGGATTTCATGAGGTAGCAACCACGTTTCTTGTAACGCTATAATGTCCGCCTTCGAGCACAAGTCTTTTACACATTGCTGTGATCTTTTCACACCCCCCCTGTTATGAATGCTTGATTAGCTGCACTTCACTATATATCGTTATACCAAATAATCATGTGTTGTGTTATTATTTTGAATCGTAACATTTTTCTCGTTATATAACAAGTAGGTATACCCAACCTATTAACATTCCACTTTAGTAAAAACTTTAGCACGCGGCGTACTTTCAATGCACTGACGACGCGCGTTTTTGCGTGTTTTCAACGTTCAATATTCAACAGTCCAACCCGTTTGCGTTTTCTGAGCGTGCTAAATGCGTTCTACGCGCGTAGTCAGTGCGTTGAAAATACATCGTGTGCTATCGCTCTAAACGAAGCGTACTGAAAAGTATTTATACCTTCACATTTCAGCTAGGTTGATTTCTATATTATTATATTTCCGTGGTTTTTTAGTCGCTGCTAATATTTGGCAGGACGATTTGCCATGGTCGGATCGCTTATGTGTACCCGGCCCCCGCCAACGGCGGATCGAAGGAGTGTCCGGGGGATTTGAGTTGTGTAGGGTCCTCTCCTCGTGGTATGAGTTTAGCATACCACGCTATGGAGATTACGAGTCCCACATATCCCACCGCCAGCGCGCGAATACAGACGACCACAAGTCGTCTGTGATTTTAGTGACTTAAAAAAATCTGGCTTTTCAATCGTAAATAAAAGGCAAACATAATAAAACTTAGGAATTTGCCAAATTCAATTAATGAAAGTTTAACAAACAAACTTAGAACTTACAAGGTCATGTTCTATGAAAGGGAAGGAGTTACGACTTTATTACATTCGCCCGTGACTTGGGTGACTTTGATATTGAACGCAAGGTCTGTGGGTCGGTAAACAAGATATATGTGTTTCTCGATTCTAAGAATCTACAGAATTTCCTCCGTTCGAGCAATATATCGTGGTTTCTAGGATTACATAAGGAAAATATTGCACAAACACGTGTATAATACCTAATTTACTAGTATGAGGATAATTCACCAATTAAATTAATCGTAGATTAAATTAAATTATCCGTGTATTAATTTGTTTAGAAGTTACTATGGAGAGCACAACATTTGAATACAAAGAATATATTTTGTAGGTTAGCATTTGTGTGCTAAAATTCATTTTAATCCCTTTATAATTATATAGGTTGTTACTATACCTCCTTTATTATAAGTTCATTAATCCGATTTCAATGCTGGACTTTAAAAAACTTTAACCATAAATACCTTAAGTTGTAAAGTTGATTTTATTTTCATTTCTCTGTACGACTAAAAGGATTTTAAGGCGGTTAGGCAATATAATCTGACGAAGCGTTAAATTTATGAAGTGGTATATAATATGTGGGAAATAAAACTTAAACTAGACAAAAGAAATATTCACCTAACTAATATTGATATGATGTAAAGTATAAGCTCGAATACTTTTAAGATGTATGAGTTTAATAAAGAGGATTGAAGATTCGGATTATCTTTATTTTAAGATTAGCTTCCGTGCGCGGTTTCTCATGCGTAACTCCCGTTCCCGTAGAAACTTTATGATAAAATAAAACTTATAACCTTCCTCGATAAATGGGCTATCAAACACTGAAATAATTTTTCAAATCGGACCAGTAGTTGCTGAGATTCGCGCGTTCAGACAAACAAACTCTTCAGCTTTATCTATTATGGCAAATTACTCATTATTAGGTACGAATTCTTTGCGTTTTTATACTCGTGATAATTTCTCAACGAAATGTCCGATTGGAATAAAACAAAAAGTATTTTACTTCTACATAAATACCCTTGATAACATAATGCTTAATTTGGATAAGGATTAATATTACGATAAACATTTAACGTAGTTTCTTTCTTCAGACGATTTAATATTTTTTATGAACATAAAAGCGGTTTTAGTGATTAAAATATGATAGTTAGATATGTGCTCTTGCAGATTTTTTTGTAGATCTTAAGACTACAAACCCTAGATAAGACCTACAAACCCGTAGTACATCATTTTGTTCAATTGTCAATAGTTTTTGCAGCGCACGCATAAATAGGTTTTCGATTTTACACCTTGGGTTACAAAATCGCAATTTTCTTACGGATCCCTATTTAAAAAAAATAGCCTATAACCTTCCTCGATAAATGGACTATCCAACACTGAAAGAATTTGTGAAATCGGACCAGTAGTTCCTGAGATTAGCGCGTTCAAACAAACAAACAAACTCTGCAGCTTTATAATATTAGTATTGGTGAGGTCCTCACAAGAACAGCATCTAAGTGAAACCGCGCAGGACAGTAAGTTTAATATACCTACAAGACCTATAATTTAAAAACCAGAAGTTCGGTCTAATCATTTAAACTACCTACCTGAATATAAATTTATGCATTTTGTAGGTAGGTATCTTATTTGTATTATTGATGTTAAAAGATAGATAAAGTCGGTTGATGTTGAATGAATGAATGAATACATTTATTTACAATAAGTGTTCTATATGTAATTGTATTTAATCATAAAATTATGTGCTTAGTAATTTATTTCGAAGCATTATCTGATAATATCATTTAAATTTGTAAAACCCTTTAATCCTAGTCAAAATATTACTCTTAACAATATATAGGTACAAATTAGTTTATTCATTGCCCTTTTTGTCGCAAATCCATCGCCAACAGTAATTTACAAAGCTACCAAATAGTGACACAGTCCCTCTTTTGTTAGTTTTTCTCGTTAGCTAGTTTAACTGACATCAAGGAAGCCGTTCCGCATTAATCGCATGACAGCGAATAATTGTGAGTGTAAGTTACTGCCCGAGCTCCACATACTCCACAAAATATCTCAGATGTTAAGAAGACTTAGATAAATGTGAAGGGACTTCTGTAATGACATTGTCTTACATAATAATGTTGATGTAAGGCATCATCTTGATAGTTGCTTTTTACTTTTTACATTACTTACCAAGAGTTCAGCGATTGATACAGAAACATGACCTAATTATCTCCTTATAATTTCATTGCACATCAGAAAATGATTATATTTATTTTAATAAACTAAATGTTTACAAGATATCTAAAAATACAACAAGACAATAATAAAACAAGACTGTTTAGGTAACTTTTATTAATTACTAGCTGCATCTGGGTTCCCAGTGTCACCCGTCCCAAAATGTTGTCATTTTTCGTGAACTTTTCAAACTTTTATAACCTTGTCCCCATAATAAAATACCTAATAAAAAAGAATAAGCCAGTTAAGCGAGTTATGCGCGTAGGTAGGTACAGACATTTCGGCGATTCATTTTTATTTTTTATTTATATAGATTATCATGTCTCAGATTTTCGGACAAAAACGCAATGGTTTGCAGCATCTTATTTAATGGTTTAGAACCTACTAACTAACTAATTAATCTGCTAGGGCGTGGGACTTGTAGTGCTGGGGCACGGGACGGTCAATTGGCAAGATTGTTTTGGCTTTGGAAAACTATTTTTTTTTCCAGAACAAAACTGTTAATGCACGGCTAAATAATATACTCGTACATTATATCAATGATAAAACAACTATATTCAGTTTGTTAAATAACTACGTTAGACTTAAAATCATAAAATTACAAGTTTGCAATTTTCTGTTAACAGTGTTTTACTTATTTAGCCTTAGGCACTATGTGCTTAACTACTACTGTATTTCACGCGAATCGAATTTTAAATTAAGTAAACAATTTTATGATCAAAAGCTAACTTTGCGCGTTGTACTAAAGTTTTTAAGTTTTAACATAAACGACATTTGAGACCGATGCGATATTCAGTCGGGTGCATATTAAACAATTTACGAACAATACCCTTCACAAGTACTTATTAAATATGTATCAATTCTCAACACAGACAACAAAGAAAATCCGACCGCTTAGCATCCGAATAATCCACAAAGTCCCACGGCAAAAAATCTCGAGCCGACCTTTGGCCACAGTTTCACTGTCATTGATGACCATTAAACCCGAAATTGGAGTATTCGCAGAACTTTGAACGGCAACGTCGTGATACAAGAGTTTACTGAATTTTCATAGTCGTGGGGGTCGATTATTGAGTAAGGCTCGACCGTCACGAGCCGCTTAGTTTCTACTCTCCATTAATTAGCTTTCAATTTGCTGAGACTAATAAAGCAAGCTGTAAGTTTGCCGGAATAACCAATACCGTTGATCGTAAGTGTATGTAATTAGACACACTTATTACTGGACTGAAAAAAGTGAATGTAACCGTTATTAAACACAGGTTTTTGCATAAATATACGAGTACATGTGTGTTGGAAGATGTTGACCAACACTTTTATTGGTGCATGTAATATGGATTCGATATTTCAAAATCGGTAATTCAATCGGAGAATAATGCGTTCGTGTACGTTTCGAATAAAATAAGCATTGATTATGATAGATTAATAATAACATTAAAGCCATATGGAAGTCTATTTAAAGATTTTTTTGATCTCTAAATACTTAGTATAAAACAGAGTCTGTCCGTTGGTTTTTCTAGTAACTTCTTCTAAACCACGTAACGGATTTTGATGCGGTTTTTACAATAACTCTGAAAATGTCTTCCGGAAGGCTTATATTTACAATACACAGTTGAAACCGCGAGACAGCTATTTAATATTATAGGCAAACGTTTTTATGATTGCATTTCTGCAACGGAATGATTCTGTCTTTGTTGTAAGACCGATTTATATTTTTTTACAAAAAAATACAAAGGATGATGACATCAAGCACCTTGATTTTACAGATTCGATGTTCGAACAATACCTATAAAATAAACGGTGGTAGAATACTAGAGTTCGTGACGAGATCAATATTTTTTACAATAACAAAAAAATTATATCAATCGAATTTAGCCTTATTCTTTAATAACAAATAAAGGTGAATTATTTTCTTAAGGGAAATTTCGGTAAAAGCTTTAATGTGTTCAGGATTTCAAGATTAATTCAAAAATATTTGATGAATCATAAAAAAAACTACACCCATATCTTAAGCGTAACTCTTAAAACAGGAGTTGAGTTTACTGTTTTAAATTTTCGCGATTTATACTAGACACGGGTTTTAATTAGGGTTCAATTTTAAGGCAAATCATTACCTTTTTATTATTTCCACATGTCACACCGTCTTGGTCACAAATGGGTAGTGTCCGTGACCTGTAATATAGAGCCACAGTTGCACAAAAGTCCTCTAAAAAAACTAAAGTCATAATCCCTTAATTCCTCCGTCCTGCGACCGCCCTGAACCAAGGTCCTATAGTCCCACAGGGGTCCCTCTGCGTAAGTTGCTTAGTTTGTAGTTTATAAACCATTTAATAAGGCTGGAGCCCTGCTCACCTTTATCCCCCGTAGTAAAAGCCTCATGGTTGAAAAAGGTCACTGATAGTTTTGTTAGAAAATAGTTTTTATTTAAATAAGTGACTTTCTATGAGCCAACTATAACCATCAAATAAGTATAATTACACTCATGGTGCACAGATTTAACCTAACAATCTGTGAAAGATACGTTGTGATGTGAAAAACAACGAAAGCATTTTACATTCACTCGATAAAATCTTCAATTTTAAAATAAATATTCTGGTGTAGAAGTTGGTATAAAATCGGGCGTCGATTTCAAGCACCTTTATCAGAAGTTCTGGTAATTCACTGTCATCTCCAGAGGCAGGTCATATGTTTTACCGACGTCGGTGGCTCTGGTTTGGCGTACGTTAGTAAATTTTGACTTTACGACGAACACGACCCCACGGGTCAAGATGGTAGGATGTCACCTTTATTATCTGCTGTGGTAAAACTGAGTAAGTTTAAAATGCTTCTTCATTTGTTATTTTTCTTAGGTACTCTGAGATATTTTATGTAGATGTATTGTGTCCCTTTGATATTCGAAGATATCGTAAATGAGCATTTAAAATGATAAAGTCTTACGGCCCTAGATATTTTTATTGCTTTGATGCTTTATGTTTTGATTAAAATGTTTTATTATTTTTCATATAAGTACATAAAAACAAATATTTTTAGATTCTATCGATATACTTTAATAACATAGAATTTCCATAGTATAAACATAATAATAAATCAGATATGTAACAAAACAACTTTATTTGAGCCTAAAGCAATATCAAAGGTTCAGCTTTATGTGAGTAAAGTAAATAGAGTTATTTTTTGCTATGCCACCCGCGGTCTCTCATTCCATCTGATTTGCCGTTTATAGCTGGGATAGTGCGAAAGGAATCATAAAATTCTCGATAAAAGCACTTTTATCACGTCCACACACTTCAACTATTGCTTCCTTTTTCGTTCAATAATGTCGTAATGATTACCCAAAAATACGCATTACTTACATAACTAACACAAAACCGTTTTCATGGCATTGTTCAACTTTCAATTTAACAAAAATTATATATAATCTAAATCGAACGTAATATCTTACAGCAATAAAACCCATTAAAGATAATTTATATCCTCATTTTAGAAGATAATTCGCCCGTGAACGCTCCCGAAGGTATCCCGAGTCACGACGCGATCTCTCTCGGCTCCAGGGAGAGTAGCTAACCTCGTTACGTACCGATACGACTCGGGCTAGATTTTGCAAGCGAGCAATAGCTTTGTAATTCATTATCGGCAGCGTTGCAACCGGCGGCGAGGTGGCGCTGCGGTGCGCCGTGGCAGCGGCGATCATTTGTGCGCGCTCGTGATTACACCCAGACTCAATGGGAACCGATTTCCTCTCATATACTCTCATTGAAACGCCACTTTCTGAACGCGTTATCACGCTAAACTATCACGACCATAAAACAAGGCTTCCTTAGCAATTGCAATTGGATGTGCAATTTACAACATCCGTAGTTCTTTAGGTACCGGTTAAGTAGTCGCATAGAACGTCCACGGTAAGTGCGGAGTAAATAATTACTGTGCTAGTAGAGGTAACTTTTACGAGTTGTTTGCAGGCGTTAATAAACCTTAAATGGTATATGTTCAAACTAAGTGAACGTAGGGCTCTTACTTTGTTACAATAATAGATGTTATGTAACTTGTTGCTCGGAAGCTTAATTATTCAAGTTATGTTTGCCTTATTTGTTTACTGCCACAAAAGATAATATAATGTTTTTAAAACAAAACATCATTATTAGAAACACCTGTTTTTATTAAACGGCAATAGAAAACAGAAGTAACTAGCCAGACAGAGACTAATGCCAATTTATGTTGACTCGTATGTAGCGTTATTGACTTCCAATACAACAGTTACAGCAACATAAATTTCCGCGCGTTTACGCTAACAGAGCGGATGTCAGGGATGAAAAATGTAGTCGCGACGAGCGAACGTCGGCCGCCCGCCGTGTCAATGCGACTGATTGCGAGCTGCAGCGTTGAATCAACCCGCACACACAATGCGTCATTTGCATACAGCCGTCTATGTACGTGATCCATGCTATTTCATCAGTGATTAAGACCTAACCTGACGCATTCGCGTATAAACGGACTTGGTAGAACATGTGCTCATCTTAAGTAACGCATAGTCATAACGGATCTGTAAATGGTTTGTTGTAATCATTTAGTCATCGTGGTCTTTTCATTATTATTATACGTACATCATACTAACTTCGTTCACTAAATTAAATTTGAAATGAAGAAATAGTCATTAAATTATATAAAAACATTATAAGCATGGCCAACCACCATTGATAACCACGCGTATAGTTCGATTTCCTGTTATATAATCTTCATAAAATCCAATGTATGTTTCTTCTGGGTCTACCTTTCTTATCCTGAAAGAATATTTAAAAAATATTCAAAACGTTTTAGTTCATTAGCCTTAATGCTAAAACTCTATTGTACAAGTTTCAATTTTTTTTTGTAAGACTTGTACCCAATTTAGGCAACGTTTCACATTTTACGCATCTTTGTTTGCTATAGAGGAGCAAACCTACACATTTACTACTGCCTATAATACTGCCTGTTACAACCATTAAATTGGTATAGTACAATCAATATCTAACATTTTTTTTTTAGCTTTAGGTCAGCCCTTATTCACCAAATGATCTGATAACTTAGATTGGAACATAACGTTGATTGCGTCTCTATTCTGTGTAAACCACAGCAATATCCCTAATACCATCGGACGTTTCGCCCATATCAGTGTTAATATGATTATGGCGCAAGCAAATCTCCGCACGTGATATTCATAAGGGATTATTTTCTAACATTAGAAGGTACGTGACCTCAGCCAAATTACTCCGTTTAAGCAACAAGTATCAATGTATTTGTCTTTAATAATAAATCCATACATTCGAGGGTCTACATTTATACGGGATAACATTGAATTGTACTCAAGTTGGGACGTTAAAACCGGTGCTGGTAAATGTTAAATAGAGCGGGAATGAAGGGAATTATTTGTAGTTGGGCGATTTCGTATATTTCGATGAGGGTCCGTTCGTATTTGCTCGCGGCAGTACGCGCTAATAAACGCGCCTTAGTCCGGCGCGCGGCGCGCGGCGGTGCGCTTTATATGAGACCAGTTTAAATAGATTGTTGACACGCCTCTTCATCATTGTTCTTCGAAATATATTTATGCTTTGATGAAAAAATGAGTGCTTTGGCATGTACTCGACATTTGCTGATGCCATACCTATATTATTATGGCAAGTCTATTGTCGGTGCAAATTGTTTTAGCCAATCTAACAGAATAAATTATGGTCGTTGTATTCGTCATTCATGGTGTCCGGCTTAGCATAGACAACCCCATGTCTTCCCATGGGTGTCTTAAGAGGCAACTAAGGGACATACAGCTGATGGATGGACCTAATAGACGCTGCTAGCGTCTATTAGGTCAAGGAAACTCACCATCTTACTGTGGTCACTAGTCTGCCTGCCAAGCGTGGTAATTATGGCAATATCCCTCAACGATCGAACGATGGCCTGCCATGGTCTATTAAGAGGCGGCCCATGTTCAACAGTGGTGGATAACGGGCTGATACAGTATATAAAGTATTCATTGTACTCATAATTGTCCCTAACATATACTTACTTATAAAAATATCCTAAAACTCTTTTCAATAATCAGTTATATTATTGGAATAATGTTCAGAATATTCATGAATCAAAATATGAAAATTCTCAATGGTTCTATGACATTGAAGCAACCAGACAGCAACATGTACCTACAACAGTTCCAAACAGTACCTATTGCAATAAATTCTGGAAATTCGGTATTGTCGTTCATTTTCAAATTCAATTACATATTCAATTGGCATTGTATCTTTAGATATACGATTATTCACATAGCTTACTAATTAACAGCCCTGTCTTTAATTACAGGTAGACAATACTGTAATTTTAACATCAAATATTCATAGCTGGTTTATCAACGTTGTATGCATGACAATTGCGTGTTTTGTTCGTTTAATTAGCTGCTACATAATGATTATAGTTATTCGACGTCTTGAATCAATTAGCACCGTGTTTTCTTGTATTACTTTCGAAAGTGAGTTCATTCAATCTTTGTTTCCTTCGTTGGTTCACTGTTTGTTTGACTTTCTACTAAACTTCGTTGTAAGCGATTGCTAACAGTAGCGCCAATTAAATAAGTGTAACATTAGATGTGATTGTATCGGATGAAAGTGGCCAAGATCGTGGGAAATCACTCTCTGACAATCATAACTACTCACATGTTCGTTTTAAAACAATACCAATTGTTGTAGGAGCACAAAAGATTGAAAATTCTCATGGGTATTTTAGTACAAAAGTTTTTCCAAGACTTGTTTTGAAAGGCAAGGTTATAAACCTTAACAATATAGTAGAGTTCTGATCACAATTAAACTTCGTACAATACTCTTAGTCATTTAGGATTCAAACACAATATAAATTCAACCACTTATCATTTTTGTCTGTCTATCCGTGTGTATATTATAAAAGGTATAATGGTTATACGCTTAGTATTAAAATTTCCTATAAAAATATATCGAAAATGGTTTTAAAGGTACTCGGATGGCGGCATAGAACACAGCGCGGCGTCGTCGGCTTCTTGCCTATCGCTTTAGTTCTCCAGCACACTATTACACGCTCGATATGCTAGTGATTAACTCGTCTAATTGCCCGTATAAATTCGCACTTAACTGTTCATCCCACATACATGACCCTAATGCGTTATATAACAAAGATATTCTGTGTGACGTAATATGTGAAATTGTGAACATAATTTTGTATAGTACTAACAATGCTTACCAATTTTACCAGCACTTGAAGCACAATATTATGTTTTATGGTTAATCCGGGTTATATTCGTGTGTGAAAAGTTCATTCAAAATCGTAAGCCCGTTCAGTGGCTTGATTCAGTAAAACATCACATCTGACTTCAAATCTTTCACAAAACGAATGGGAGTACGATTTTCCTCCATCATTTAAATAACGAAACTAGATTAAGTGTCGTCTAGTGTGTCAAAAAATACTGCGCCTTTCGGCTGACATTGACATTCTAATATCTTTCTGCGACTGTTACGAAAAATATTCTCAACGTCAGCATCATTTTTTTTCTTACTTTTATAATTAACTCCCGTCTCAATCGGTACTAAAGATTAAGCTTAATACACGATAAAAAAATGTATATAAAAATAAATATATTTTTATACCTCATAATAATTTTAGTAAAAACCTGTTATTCTTCCATAATAAACAGACATTTTATTTATTTGTATAGATAAAATGAAGAATAAAAGAGGTAACATTTCGCTCGACAGCCGTAAACCTTTAAAGTTTCCTTTAGGAATGTAAATTTAATCTGTTTAAGCAAGAATTCGTTACAGGCAGTAATGTCTGTATTTAAATAGAACAAATCCTAAAAGAAATTAAATTCTTAAAGAAAATATATACCGTTGCGACCTCAGGATTGACTCTTTATCGTCATCACCAGCCCATATAACGTCCACTGTTAAACATGGGCCTGCTTCCGAGGAAGGGTTTTGCCAAAGTCACCAGGCTTGGCAGGCAGGTTGGTGACCTCAGTATTATGTTGTAACACTCAAGGAAACGCTGCTATCCGTTTCCAGGTATGCGATTGTTTTAGATGATGTTATAACACTCGGGACTCGGGACCAATGGCTTAACATGCTTTCCGAGGCACCGAGGGTAGTCCCTCAGCCTATCAGACCGGACACAAAATCTTAGGATCTACACAAAGATTTCTTGTCCGGCGTGGGGATTGAACCCACGACCTTCGAAATTTAAAGCGAGTCTATTACGGCTACGCCACGGAGGTTGAGAGTTCAACTATAACCCAAATATTTTTTTATTTATTTCTTACAATATCCTTATAGACTAATCCAATGCGATATTGTAGTAACTTATTTTATAAATTACATCTCCATTACTTACAAGCTAATAATAAATTAATAACAAATTTTAATAAGTGCTCTCCTTGTGAATTCACTCTGAGTACAACCAAATATATCCAGGTCATTAGCAATGAGGTTGAGTGTGTGCAGCGCACGCGTCAGTGGTGCGTCGCGCAGTAAGTTAGTGCGCGCCCGCGACACTGCCAGAAGGCGCGGCCGCCGCCACTTACGTCCCACATAGCCGTCTGGGACACACAGACCCACCCTATCTAGTACATCTGTTATTCTGCATTATGTATCCCCCCTCTAATTATCCTAAAGATGTAGGTTACCAGTGTGAGTTCCCTCCTGACCCTCAGTTCATAATATCCTACCATACCTAAGACAAACAGAGAAGGATACATTAACGGATAAAATGGATAAACCCCGTATTGTTTAAAATATAAAAATCTAGTAAACTTATTTTGCACCCGCTCACACATAAGAATATATTTAGTTTCATGTGGAGCCCAGATAACTGCGTTACATTCCAGTTGGCTTCTAACCAATGAATTGTATAATGCTGTAATAGCTTTTATATTGGTGAATCCTTTCGACAAACGTGGTACCAACCCTAAGTTCCCAAAAGCCTTTTTACATATTTTGAGTATGTGATTGCGAAACGTGAGCTCAGTCGTAAAACTTACTCCCAAATCCCTTACTTCTGTTACCCTAGCCATCTCAATCCCATCGACAGTGTAGTTGTGCTGGATAGGTGCTCGTGAACGTGAGAATGATATAGTCACACACTTTGACACGTTAAATTGTAGCTTATTGTGCTTGCTCCAGATAACGATCCTGTTTATATCTCTCTGCATTTTGTTACAATCTGCCGTGCTTTTAACAGCTAGGGACAGTTTCAAGTCATCCGCGAACAAAAGACATTTAGCATCTTGAATTACATTACATTATAAACTCCAAAGGCCCCAAATTACTTCCCTGACTGACGCCAGATCTAGTGAAATAGGGCCGCGTTTGATGTCCCGCATAGTCTACGTATTGTTGACGATCGCTCATGTAACTTGCAAAGAACTTTAGGAGATGCGGAGTGAATACGAAAGAAGCTAACTTCTTCAATAGCACGGCATTATCGACCAAGTCAAACGCTTTTTTAAAGTTGAAGTACGCAGCGTCGGTTTGCCCCCCATTGTCTACAGTTGGAACCACATCTTCTTGCAATTTGCTTGAGAACACTGCATGTAAGAAATATCGTAAATAACGACATCGCAGCCGTTGCATTTCGTAGGCATGTAAGATACCAATAGTCGTTTAGCACACTTATAACACGTCCGCCCGCTTCCGTGTTCCGTCCGTATTATTGTTTTACGTTATGTACTCAACAACAAACTCTTTTAGTTTTACCATAATTTGCTAGATAGACGCCTATCTAGCAAATTATGGTAAAACTTGGACATGGACATTTATCCGCGATTTAAATATTATATAAAAATAATAGTTAGTCATGCTAATAAAGTTGTGAAATAAAGTGGCAAGACTTTAGTTCGTTTCTTGTTTTCTAATATTGTATTTTTTATTATTCTAAGGAAACAAAAGGGTAGCTGGCATTTTGTCGTCGTGCTTTGTCTCAGCCTATTGTCAATAATCTTGATTTTGTTTTTGTATGTATTTAAAGCTCCATTCACTTTATATTATTACTAGCTTCCCGCGCACGGTTTCAACCGCGTAACTCCTGTTCCCGTGGGAGCTTCATAATTAAATATAGCCTATGTAGCTTTCAAATGGTGGAAGAATTTTTGAAATCTGCACAGTAGTTTTTGAGTTTATTCATTACAAACATACACACAAAAATACAAACCTTTCCTCCTCTTTATAATATTATTAGGTACCAATTATTTGCGTTTTTATACTCGAGATAATTTCTCTTAACGAAATGTCCGATTGGAATAAAACAAAAAGTATTTTACTTCTACATAAATACCCCTAATTTTTTCTAATACCCCTTCCTCCAAAATCCTATAACCTTCCACGATAAATGTACTATCCAAAACTGAAATAATTTTTGAAATCGGACCAGTAGATCCTGAGATTAGCGCGTTCAAACAAACAAACTCTGCAGCTTTTTATTATTAGTATAGATTTAATACAAATAGATAAATTGAGAAGTTTCTACAACTCGTGCACTTCTGTGTTTTGTAATGTATTTTTTTTTACACAAAATTGTATAATATTTACCCAAATATTATACAATTTTGTGTAAAAAAAATGTAAATGGATTAAAGACGACGTTTTAAAGGGTCTTACTGTCTAATATTAGGCTGACAGAATTTCCAAAAAAAAATACAAAGCAGCCAATTTAATAATGCAATTACCATTTCGGTTAACTTGTTTATTACAAATTGTTATAATCGCTTCAATTGTTTTGATTTCGTAAAACATAATACTATTAAAGATAGAATGATAGGTTATGATGGCACATCTATTTTTATTTGTGATGGTATAGGTACCTATAAACGTAATGTTTACTCCATACTTCGGCTTTGAAATTTCAACTTAACCCACTCAGTATCTACATAACACCTCTAGCGCTTTTCTTAAGTACAAACATCATGAGTTTATTTGTATAGATTCTTATAAAATACGTGTACACTCAAACATTTTCTATATTCATGTTTATTATGTGATGCTTTTCAATTGATCCATGTACTCGGGACCTTTATAGTGTATCGAATTTGTCAAATAAAGTAATTTGGCAATCAAACTTTGCACAACATATTTAAATATAACATATTATTTAAAGCGGCCTAATGGCTAGGGCATCGGACTTGTGAACTGGTGGTTGCCGCATGCCGGTTCGATCCCCTCCATATTTCCCGTAACACAATATATAAAAAGTTTCGTTACATAATCTAGTAGGTGTTAATCTATATGTCAACTCAATTCTATATGCTTCCAAGGCAATTATGTACCTTCTTGTTGTTAATAAATACAAAGAGCACACATACCGCACAGAAATTTATTGATGTTGACCGGTGTCAATACATGTTTCATTTTATAACTCCTTGCGTAACGAATGTACGTAGTTAATGATATCTATCACGGTGCGGTAAAAGGTAGTATGTACATGTACTAACCTTTTGCGCATTGTTATGTAAACTCATATCGTATAATTGTGAGTACTGAATGAATGGGCTTAGTTCTATCACTTTATCGCATTCATACTTGGTGCTTCTACCTGTGTTGTATTAATCATCATTGTACTCTATGTTTTTGTGATAGTAATAATCTGTGTCTATACACATAAATTGGAGTGTCTGCTTGTGATGGTAAAATATTATAATGCCATCTGAAGTGGACACTTTAATTTAGGTATTAACTTAATGCATATAAATATATAACAGACACACAATTAAAAAAATCTATTTTTGTATGTCTGTTTGTCCCGGCAAATCTCAATGGTAGATAGATAATTTATTAAGCTAATTTTTATTTTGTTTGTATTCCGCATAATCTCCAAAACGTTAATACCGTGAAAATCCTTATTTTACGTGGATGAAGTCACGGGCAACAGCTAATATAAACTATCTTGTTGCATTCATATGATTACGTATGTACCTACTCTTTATTTAACACACGTATCATGTCTGACGCATTAATAATATCTTGCCTATTGATCACTGTTCATTACACTTCTTTTATTTTCCACGATCTTCATACAATAGAGATTCTTATGAACATAATTACAACGAAAGATATTATGAAAGCTATCACATTTTTCTCGTGCATAGTCTATTATGAAGGTATTTTGATACACGCCCGTAAGTCCGACCTCTTTGTAACTAATATACAGAAGTCTTTAACGAGTTCATAATAAAAGCGAACAATTGGTAATTATTTTGACAGACATCCATACTTAAAATATATAATTTCGGATTTATTGTATAAAAGATAATAAAGAAAAATATTGTACTATCTACCAGATTTATTATTGTTCGGGATGTGCCTAGTCATGCATAGGAAGCTTTTCATTTTGTAATGCCGATTCATCTGCGCCGATCGAATTTTAAAACGAGTAACGGTGATGTGAGGATCTTGTTCAATGAGCATAATGGTTCTTTCATTGTTTATTTCCTTGTTTCCTACATGTTTTGTCAATATACCTACATTAACCTAACTGAAATTGCCCTTAATAGTGAAGATACCCTTAATAGTAATTTAACTAAATTATGGTAAACCAGCTTCCTACCCGCGATTTCAAACGCGTATCTCCCGTTCCCGTGGGAACTTCACAATTAAATATGTATAGCCAATTTAACTCAGGGATAATGGAGAAATGTTTATTTGTAAAAAATCTGTATATTTATCTACAATACATGCATTCCCCGTGGCCACACCAGTGGTCATACTGGTGTGGCTAACAGGAACACCGTATTCCTGTTAGCCACACCGGTCTAACCACCAGGAATAAATTTTTTTAGGCATTCCTCGTGGCCACACCAATATTTACACTGGTGTGGCCAACAGCAATACCTTATTTTAGGCATTCCTCGTGGAAATACCAATATTTAAGTACGCTGGTGTGACCACTGGTGTGGCCACCGAAAATGCTTCATTTAATTCTAGCTAAATTATAGGATTCTTTTTTTATATTAGCATTATTGTTACAAATAAACTCAAAAATTCGATTCGATTATTCTTTCACGTTGGAATAGAATTGGGGAATAGAAGTACTCATGATTATGAACCACTTTTACTATGCGACCAACCCTGAAATCGCGAAAAAAAATCAGCTGTTTCATACATTTATGTTTACTTACCTTGACAAAATGTATGCAACAGCTGATTTTTTTTTCGCGATTTCAGGGTTGGTCCCATAGTAAAAGTTGTTTACAATCATCAGTACTTTCACCCTCTAAAAGGTTATTGGTGTTTTAAAAATAACCCTGTATCTAAGGTAGTACGAACAGCCTCTACCGTAGCTTTTAAGTAATTTTAATGCTATTCAAATACTCCCAAAATAAATCATTTCGCAGATTATTTAGCAACGAAAAAAATTATCCAACGGCTTGGGCGCCGGACTTACGATCATGTGTCATTACACTACCGAGGTGAACACACTCGTAACCCAAGCATTTTAGCTTAGCACGAGGATTTTACATGAATACTGGTAGTGTGAAAAAACTCTGCTAGTCATCAACATCGTTTTAGCCGTGGGACGTCCACTGCTGTACATAGGCCTCCCTCATAGATTTCCAGTTACTACGGTGAGAGGTGGCCTGTATTTGCTAGTAATCTTAAAAAAAGAAGGAACAAATATAAGGGATTACATATTTACTTTAGGTAGGTACACAGTACAAACGGTGTGCGATGAATCAAAAAGCTTTGCTATGCACTAAGCGTGTCGGAAGCTTTGAATAACCGCAGGCGATGCTAAGTAGCATCAGTCCCCATATTTGCCGCTCGTTTTGACTCGGTACAACTCGAATATCTACTCTGTTAAACATATTTTTGATCGACAAAAGATATAAATTCAATCGAAAGGGCTATATTTAACTATCTGAGTATAAACATTGAAACTGAGTCAACATGGCTCTTTAGTTTTTATTTGTCTTTTATTGGCAAAATACGACTCAGCATGATACCTCGATTTTATGATGTCTTAAAAATAATATTTTTATGAGGCTGTCAGTAAAATGGAGTAAAATCGAAGGACATAAGAATAAGAAAGTTCAACGTTGGTGTTCAAAGTAACCAGCGAGGTGTTTTCATCAGCTTTAATGTCAGGTTATGCAAAACAACGGAAATGTCAGAGGAATCCATTGATCACGTCGAAGTTTCATCGCTTCTTCGATTAGTCGTCGTTTCAAAGTTGCGCAATTATGCAGACTGTTTTTAAATTACAGATATTACAAAGCGGATTGTTATTACGACAGCATCATAGACTCATAACGGAGATATCAAAGACTCGATAATAAACAGAATAAAAGAGAAGTAACAAAGTTATGGTTTGCGATAATGAGCGTTTGCTAATAATTAGAGCTGAGAGTACTATTACAAACGAATAATGAATGTCGTTATCGAAAACCGTACGCGGCTTTTCAACTTTAATCTGGTAGAATTTAGGTTCAAAAAGGTACAATTCAATTCGGATACGAGTCGCTATCATGATCTTTGTGTATTAGACAGAATACATAATGGTGTATTAGTTAGTTCCTCTGGGGTGGCTATGGACCTAAATGTGTGCATAATTTTGGGAAGAAAAATACCTGTAGCAGTTTTAATTTATACTCCTTATAATTAAGTTTATATTTCTTTAGCATAATTTGAATGCCTTAATAAGGAGTATTGCTATTTGTAAGAGACTTAAAAAAATAACTGCATACAGACCTGGAAAAGTATCAAGGTAGAAATCTTAAACCGAATAAAGATTTTCGAAAATAAAAATATAATTATGAGAAGTTTACATCAATAACATATATAAAGTTTGATAAATGTGAATGAGTCTACGTATTCCTCTTGCGGAGCACCTCCCAACTAGTCATGAACTTCCTTGGCAGACTAGGAAGTCCTTAAATAGACTGCGGACTCAAGTCGGACGAAGCCGGGGGAACATGAACAGGGGGGGGGGGGGGGTATAGCTAAGAGGTTGCGTGTCCGTTTGGTATCTCCCCCCAGACAATGGCGCACCTCCTTTTCTCCATTCTGCCCTGCGTGCCCCAACACCTGTACACGTGAGGACCTGTGTAATGCCACCGATAATGCTGTGTCGCTGACTGAAACGCCAGGTCGACACGAAAAGAAGAAAGTGAATTCAATCAAATGGATTTATTATTATCCGTTGAATCATTATGATGTCTATGAAATGAAATATTTTAAACATAATCGGTGTTTTCCAAATAATTAGTATATATGCATTTCATGAACAGGCACGGGGTCAAAATGAGTGATGTCAATAGCCAAAATATCATTTAATTATACTTACCAACCCAAAGCTACTGTTACAATATAAGAATCGTAAATATTACTAAAGAATTCGTTAAACTGTACTTAATAGTAAATTACGGTCACAGGTCGACACATACCTTCATAGAGATTTCATTTACAGCCTCTGTGTAATAAAAACGAATGCGTACAACCCGTTCAGCGAACAACAGCGAAATTAGTTTCAGCCAACTGTTATTGTCGTACGTAATATGTTCATTTGTGCGTCGCTGTAGGCACTGCGTGTTGCGCACACTTGAACAAATATCACCCTTCTATATAGAAATTGGTCTCCAGAGGCATTTTTACTTCAAAGAGGTCACTAAGATAGTTCCGACAAAGCGACACGTGCGTTTATTTTATAGTTAGCTGGTTAATGCGAAATCTACAGACTATAGAATTATCAGGCTACATACAATAACAAAAATCAATAGGACAATATGCATTCATAGCATAGTTTTTGTTGTTACGTCGATAATCGTGGATGGAGTAACCATTACTATTTGTTTAGAGTTGAGTCAACTACCGGTCGTTGACTGTTTGTTATAACGAAAGCAGTTTAACATTTAACTTTATTGTTAGTTACAAATATTGAACGGTCTAAAAATACTAAAATACATTTACGGTTTTATATTCAAATTGTATTCCAGGTTTCTAAAAGTTACAGATTGAAATTACTTCGAACATGTGTTAGGGGTTTTAGTTTCTACAACTTAAATTATCTTATATATCTACAAGAAATCATTTTGACTTCTACAAATATAATTTAGGGCAATATAAAAAATATATTATGTCTATTTTAATATTACGTTACGATAGTATTTATTAAAAAAACACAGTGTATAAAAATCGTGACGTATTATTCATTTCATTGATATACGAAAAAATATATAATATTACCTATAGCTTTTGATAGAACATTCAAAACAATCTTGAAAACATAATAAACAAAGAAACTTGAATGTTTGTTCTTTTTTACAATAGCCCATATAAGAAGGGGTAAAAACAACTACTTTGTGTGCAGACCACACATAGCCCATAAAATAAACACATTTTAAAAGTCTTAGGGTTGGAATAGCGCGAAGGATTCAACTTACGGTGTTCAATATTAACTTAAGTAATGTATTCACACTTTTTGTAATATTACGCTCGATAAACTAACTACGTTTTGATATTTTAAAGAAATCCGCCCGTATTTGCCCGTCTTAACGCGAAGTAGACATGATTTTTTAATGATATTCGAGTGAGTTTTAAAGAGATACCTGCACGGTTATAATTGCTACATACCTACTTGTTATTCAAATATGTAAAACAGTAAATGATTAGCGTATTTGTAGTAAAAATTAAATGTGATTGTGATTAATCACACATACATTTTAGTATTAATATTATTTTTCTTCTATCTTTTTTTTGTGTATTTAAGTATGTTATTATGATTCTTTTGGTATTGTTTTAGGTGTCTAATCAACGTTACCTTTTTCGTTTTAAAAATATAATAATAATGAAATCATCATCATCTTTATCATCAATCGAAACGTTGCTGCTCGTTTCTTGATATTCGATTCGATTTCATCGATTATTATTATAGATGTTCTTATAACAATCAGGACCAACGGCTTAACGTGCTTTCCGTGGCACATAGGGTAGTCCCTCAACCAGACCCGGAGAGAAATCTTATAATTCACACAAAAAAATCCTGTTCGGCGTGGGGAGCGGACCTTCGACCTCCGAGATTTAAGGCGAGCCAAATACCGCTGCGCTACGGATGTTATCGTGATTTCGTGAATGATGAAATATAATTTAACAAAGTCAAATATTACTCAATATCAACAAAACGTAAACGTATAAAGGTAATATCTCACTGCGGCAATTATCAGTAAAGCCCAAGTTAATGAAGTAGATTAAGCCCCGGTTACCCCTTACTGAGTAGCTGCGGTCGTGTTCAGAACAAATTAGCAAATAATTTCACTAATGAAAGTGCGATGGCCCCTCCGCCCACACTAATTTATGCCTGTCTGCCTAACCTGGCGTTTGAGCGGTCTAGTTATGAGTGTGGTACACTGATTCGAGCAATTGTGCCTTTTTAAGGTGCCTTTTTAACATGCACGCCGCTGGCGTAACTGTGGCAATGTCCTCGTATGAATTATAGATGCCTAACACGATATGTGTGAAAAGGCGACGACTTTCACCGACAGTTTTATTATCAAGTGTAACGTTGACATTGGTTTCGTCAAGGTGGTTGTGTCATTCAGTTGCTAGATATATGTTTAATCGGGCAATAACTGTAGCAAAGAATTACGGTAGGTCAATGATCGTCAATTTTTATTTGATGTGACGTTTAGTATTAGGTGTATTTTTAATATGGTAATACAAGGTCTAGTGAAAGATGCTTGTTTTGAGCAAGAAGGGTTAAAATCAACTTATAGGAACTGAACAATGTACCTTATTGGTAAAAGGACAATATAAAGGTCTCTGTTGAAAGCTGTCGTCGTGCTCGTTTTCTAAATATATACTAAAGAGAGTCACAACTCTTAATCTAAAATCTATTTGTACCTAATAAGAACCATACGATAGGTAGGAATCTTAATTGTGCTGTTATGCTCTATGTCGGATAGTCACATGAGTATATTTGGAAATATATGATTCTTTAAATACGTATCGAATTTATTTTTTGTTCGAAATTAGGCTATAAAAATATAATTCAATAAACGTCATGTTTATTTTTTTATTTATTTATTTATTTATTATATTTGGGAAAACAAACAGTAGTACATTAAGGGTAAACAGTGTTGTCTTAACATTAAACTTAGCAAATATACTACCCACAACATTTTCCATAAATTACTATTAGACATAATAAAAACAAACTGTTAGCAAACGTTAACTGTTACAGGGCTAAATTAAAAAGGTAATGTATAATATATATATATATATATAAAAAGAGGTATTAACAATATTCTATCAAAGAGGTAATAAAAATTTACAAATACTAGTTGCATACTCGTAAGTCTAGAATATAAATTAAAAACAAAAAATCAAGCAAAACCTATATATATATAGAGCCTACTGCCGATCCATAAGAATTTTAATTAATTCATTTTTAAATTGATATCTGTTCACGAACAATATATCTATTACACTAAAGCGCGTATTGTAAGTGTCGACTAAGCGGTATAAAGGTGAGCGCACACCAGCGTTGGATTTGCAAAAGCCGGTAGCAAACAGTCGCAACAAACGTTTAAAGCCAAAATGTTTAAAGTTATCATTTTTAAATATTATGTCATTTAATTTAAATTATTAATCCTTCACTTATTGCGACGTTCGCACCCTCTAGAAGAGGTAAACATACTCGTAGTAACGTATTCAACTTAGGAGGAAAATTAAACAAATGTATATTTTATTTACACTTGGCTCGAGTCAATTTTCTTTGTGTATATAATATGCGTATTCCTGTTACTAAGTAATTACAATCGATATAACTCCAAACCAAACGTTAAGAATTTTCGATTTGACTAATTGAGTGTGAATTTATTAAATTTCGATACCGAATTTAATTAATATGAAATGAAAGTGGTCGGAAAGAGTTATTGAAATTTGTTTTACTTATCAAATTTGAAATAGAAACAGATATTATTATTAATAATATTCGAGGAATATTTTAAATATTAATGTACGGGTTTCCACGGAATAGAATTATAACATATGACGTACATATCTGTTTATTAATAAACTAGCGGCCCGCCCCGGCTTCGCACGGGTGGACTTTTATACCCTACCCCTGCCCTACCCTACTCCTACCCTACCCCTACCCTACCCTACCCCTACCCTACCCTACCCTACCCCTACCCTACCCTACCCCTACCATACCCCTACCCTACCCTACCCTACCCTACTCTACCCTACCCTACCCCTACCCTACCCTACCCCTACCCTACCCTACCCTACCCTACCCTACCCTACCCTACCCTACCCTACCCTACCCTACTCTACCCTACCCTACCCCTACCCAAAAGTATCCTATGTCAGTCTCCCAGTTCTTAGCTACCTCCCTACCAATTTTCAGCCAAATCGGTTCAGCCGTTCTTGAGTTATAAATAGTGTAACTAACACGACTTTCTTTTGATTTTAAAATGTATTCTGCTATTCGGGACGGAAACAAATCCAACAAATCAAAAACCATGGCAATCGGTCCAGCCGTTCTCGAGTTATAAGTGTTGTAACAAACACGACTTTCTTTTATATATATAGATAATTTCCTACTTACTTTCTTAACCCGTTTACGTCCACTGCTGAACATAGGGCTCCTCTTTAAGAGACCTTGGCAGGCCAGGGTCGTTGAGGGATATTGTCGTAATCACCATACTTGGCAGGCGTATTGGTCGTAGTAAGATGGGAGTAGGTATCTTTGAGCTGATAGATGCTACTGCCCATCCATCAGATGTATCCCTTAGTCACCTCTAACGACATTCATAGGAAGATATGGGTGATCTGTTCTAAACCACAAGATGGTTATTTACGAGTCTATGTGCAACCTCTTTAACCGGAGATAGTCCCCCAGGTATGTATAGATATGAAAGAGAAAAATAGTGAACAAATTTCTGTGAAATAATAAAATGATTTTTTTTGTCTATACTATTATATAAAGATGAAGAGTTTGGTTGGTTGCGTGAACGCGCTAATCTCAATAACTTCTGTTCGATTTGAAAATTTATTTTGGTGTTAGATAGCCCATCTATGGTGGAAGTTTAAAGGCCTTATTTAATTAAGAAGTTCCTACGGAAACGATATAAACCACGAGTGGGAAGCTAGTTAAAAACAAAATGATATTAAATAGGTACATGTTTCTCTTTAATAAAGTCTTCCAGTCCGTCTTCGTCCAGCTAGTAGGTATTTTCTTGCGGGTCGCACCTCGCGGTATATCGCGAAGTAAGAGGCAACTCGCGCTTGTATTAAATAATTTTGTATGAAGCAAAAAACGTAAATAAAATGTATTATTTCAAAGGTATGTTTTAAACTTAGTACCTAATTACATTATCACTCCACATGTTAGATGAAAGCATTTTATATGAAGGGTACAAGCAAAGAACAGGGAATGTCACATATTTTTTATTGGCAACATATCTTTCTTTGGTAGTTAAATACCCAATCACAAACTTAAAAAAGTAAAACACATGGCGCTGAACGATAATCCCAATAAAAACGACATATTTCATAACTTTTGATTGCATTTTTCTTAAGCTATATTTGTTTGGACATTCCTTGTTCTTTGCCTGTACCCTTCAAAGTTACTACAACCGCAACCACTGATTACTACACTAAATATGAAATATTAATATATGGATCAAGGAGGTTGACAATTAAAGCTCGACGAGCATAATGAATTGACAGGTAGGATCCTCTACGTGCCGTGCTAATCACGCCGCACTGATGCGACAGCCTACATTCTGCTTCCCCACAGAGCCCACAGTGCAGCGCACACACTGCATTAGAATAATGAGATTACAATTCATGACAGAGTGCAAGGGTAATTACATCAACTTTATAATGAACGCGCACTAATTACTAATGTAACTAATTGACGGTGGCCTAATAACGTGTTTGGTAGCCGGTTTGTGGGACTGGCTTGTTGATTGAACAAACAGGGATTTTAAACTATGCAAATCAAAGTAATTACTGATGATATTTTTTATGTGATTTACAGTAGGTGAAGCTTTGGAAACTACTAAGTACCCTCCCAGGTTATACCTAATATCAACATATGAGAAAACTAGCTTTTCTCGCGTTCAGTAGTTCCATTTAATTCAAATAAACAAACAATCAAATCTTTCCTCTTTATAACATTAGTATAGAAGTATAGGTATATCAACAATAGCGTTTGTCTGTATCTGTATGGTCGCGATGATCACAAAAGCTCCTTAACAAAGTACGGAGTACAAATAAATATTTAACCTTCCGATGCCCTAGTAGACCCGAAGTCCGAGAGGCCCGTGAACTGTAAAGTAGAGTGACATTTGCACAAAACTAACTAAAAAGAAACTAAAAGCCAAAATCCCTCAATCTCCCCGTCAGCGACCGCCCTGAGCCGAGGTCCAAGTCCCACAGGGGATGCGAACCTTTTGCGCAGGTTGCTTAGTTTGTAATGTTTAAAGTTAAACTATTTATCAAGACTGGAGCTCTGCTCGCCTTTATGCCCGTTGAAGTAGCAAAAGCCACGGGGCAAATTACATAATGACATTCGGAAAAAAAATAGCTTTAGAAGCTAACTACACCCGATTCTGTAAAAAATTAGCATCGGACATTACTCGAGTCTAAAATCTATACTTATCTATATATATACTAAAAACCATAATATCCAGTGTTAATTCCGCACAAAATGTATCTAAATCTAGAAGCACTTTTGGCACCTACTCCGGCCGCTGAAGTAGAAAGTTGCTGTCCATTCCCTGTTATAGAAATACTATTGTTATAGAAGATGTCAAAACAATAATGACCAAGGCCTTAACGTACCTACTTTCCGACTCAAGTAACAAGAAATCTTTGGCGGTCCCATTTACATACACTCACGCCTCTTTCCCAGAGGAGTAGGCAGAGACCACATCTACTTACATTTAATTAGTGATATCTAGCTGTGCCCACGTTTTCTTCCGTGTTGAATAGTGACTTTGAGTAGCAGTTTAAATTTTTTAATCAGACTTTTTTTCGCTCTCAAAATAATGCCTATGTCCTGTCTCAGGTTCTACACTATCTATGTACCAAATATCATTAAAATCGGTTCAGAAGGTGGCAACTTTCGGCAGGAAAAGCCGACAGACAGACATACCTACTTTTGCATTTATAATATTAAGTAAGGATTTGTATACCCTTGCCCTTTCTTAAAATCCTAATTAAGAGGAAGCCACCTATTTTTACACCTCGTTCTGTAAATGAATTTATAACAAAGTGAATATTTATTTATTCAGATATTTTAGCTGAGAATTACCATAACGATTGCAATGAATTCGCAGGAAATAAAGCTGAAATTATTCATGACTCACCAACTTTGTCGAAATAATAAAAATATCTCTCTGTGCTGAACTTAGACAGAGGACGGAGTTTTAATTTCATGCATAATCTGACACAGGCGATTAAAAAATCTAGATTACTTCCTTTATAGTAGTTAAAATATGTATAAATGTAGTCTACCTGCATACCTACATATACCTATTACATACAGCATCTAATACCACTGATATTCAGGGTTTAAGTTGCGTGAAAAAATATTTTAAATATTCTACGTAACTAAGTAAATGTAGTTTACTTTATAGTAACAATAATATAGGACATGTATTACAAATACATTACATTACAGGAATTAAACCTTTTTATCAACCTTATGGTAATATCGTAACCTAGGTAATCACCCCTTGGTTCTTATGGTTAGCCTAGAGGCTTTTGCTACTTAACCGGTCATAAGTTTCAAGACACTTATTAATATTTTACTTCTAGTATTTATTGTAAGTAGGTACTGCGTATGATACATTCCGAAGTGTTTGATAATTCAGGGCATTTCCTTTTGCCTTACTTACTAAGTCTACTTATATGAAACTAGAACATAAATAATATTATAAGTTTACATATAAACATTGAAATCATATAATTTTATCCCGTAACTTGCGTCAATTATCTGATAATTTAATCAAAATGTTTGTTACATCAACATCTGTACGTAAAATGTATACCGATTTCTGAGATTAAACGTTTGATATAACTGCTTATCTAATTACATTATTCAAAAATTAATGGCTTACCGTAATTAAAGTTAACTTGAAGTAATCTTTATTTTTATGTTATTGCGACAACACTAAAGAACCACTATTTAACATTAACACCGACAAAATGCAAAGCAGTTTCTCTCACAATCGTTTCCCATAACATTAACGTCACTAATAAAATAGATTTTCTATCGGAATATCTAATCAGTGGGTACTCCGGCCCTGCAGGAGCGGTCTTGAGATCCAGTTTTTCTAGCACTCGGGAATGCAGTCCATTGCACCTGCCGTATAACTACTTACTACCTTGAAAATAAATCGTATTTGATAGGCAACTAATCAAAACAACATTGCTTTTATAGCCCCGGTGAATTAATTAATTCTTTAGCTTTCAAGTTACCGTTTCCGCATGAAACTTTTGGATGCTAAGAACAAGTACTAATGAATATTATTTCAATAGAAACAGATTACTCGAAGAACTTTAATTGCTGCGCACTAACTTCCAGAAATTACGACATCACTAAGTTTATGTTAGCATTGAAATACTATTTTGTATATCTTTATGCTTATTAGAATATGTTACATTAATAGAATTGACTTATAATAAGTACGATCGATTCGTCTACAATATGAATAAACGTAATCATATTTAGGGTTCCGTACCCGAAGGGTAACAACGGGACCCTATTACTAAGACTTCGCTGCCTGTCTGTTCCCAGGCTGTATCTCAAGAACCGCGATAGCTAGACAGGAGAAAATTTCACAGATGATGTATTTCTATTGCCGCTATAACAACAAATACTAAAAATAAAATAAAATAAATAATTAAGGCGGGCTCCCATACAACTTTTTTTGCCCTTTTTTAGATAGGCACTTGAAAAAGGGTACGGAACTTTTCGTCCCTCACGCACTTGGCCAGTTTTTAATAATTAATTTGTCTTTTGGGTTTGTTTTTTTTTTCATCGATCTGTAGGTGGGTGATCATAGACTAGGTGGCCTAAGTTGATAAAATATATTTTTTTAAATGTGTTGCGAGTTGGTTTACTGAATTGTTCTCTTATTAATTTGAAACCTATAATTAACTATGGTTATAAGGTATGCTGAAAGGGCAAAAGCCTACTATTATACCTACGTTATCTTTAATCACCCTTCGGCGACAGCCTATTGTTGCCATCAATCTCAAATTAATATGGACCGACTCATTAGTCTTTGAGAAACCAAAGGCTCCATATATGTAGTACCTAAGGTTGTGCCATTATGTATAAAACTTTTTATTTTACAATTTAAGCACTGGAGAGTAGATATTATGGTCCATTTCGCCGAATGTGTAAAAAATTACCTATTGTGTAAAAAGTTTCTGATGAGTATTTAAGTATCTATATGCGTTATGTATTTAAGTATCTATATGCATTATGTTCCTATCTGAGTTTAAGGCACAACTGATCAAGAAGTTTTACACCGGGCAAAATGTATTAATTGTATTTGCCCATGTTTATGACAAGCGTACACTGTAAGATGCATTTGTACACAACTCACCCAAACAGAAACTCTGCACCCGTAAAGAATTACGGGTACTGTCATAAACTTATTTAGTTTTACTTTTATTTAAATCTATAGCAGATTTTTGCAGTCTACTAGTATTCTTGTTAACCCCTCGTTCTAAGCTAAAATGCTTGTGTTACGAGTGGGTTCACGTCGGTAGTGCAATGGGTGGGGATGAAACCGGCGACTACAAGATCGCAAGTCCGACGCCTTTGGGCTATGGCCACTTCAACATAACTTTAACTTATACAAAAGATGTAACCTATGTTTTAGGTATAGTCGACGTGCAGAATGCTTATATGCCTGAATGGTTGAGAGTCTCAATTGGACCGGATGATTGGTGGCAGTAGTCCACTAGCTGTGGTGTACACTGTGGTTCACTTTGTGAAATTTTATTCATGTAATTAAGCTTTGGGTCGCTATGTGGTTAGCATGGTGATATAGACACAAGTGTCAATGTGCCTTGACCAAAGAGTGACAAAATAATCTAGTTCTCTCGAAGATTGTTTAACAAGTAGTCTGCAAACTTTTAGAAGAATACTTACATAAAAAACAAAGTTTTACATTCATTAGTAGTTACCGTACTGAAGACTTAAATTGATTATTGCTGTGAAATAAGTGGGTTGTAGGTTCGAACAATTTTCCATTTCATAATGAAATTGAAATTTATTTACCTATATTCTATTTCCCAAAACAATGAATGTAAATATGTTTGTTGCTTTACATATTCAAGTAAATAATAAAATGAATTTTAAAATTACATTCATTTTTCACAATACCAAAGTATAAAAAATACAGCCTGTTTGTGGTCGGTGAACTAAATAACACGAACTGAGAATATAAAATGTGGGCTGGGAATTTTCGTGCAAAATTTAACAACGTTTTTTAATCTACATCAAGTTGTGGCAAAACAGAATATGTTTATTGTTTTTAGCTTAAGGAATCAGTAACAGTTACCGCCATATTAGATCGTATTTTTAGGGTTACGTACCCGAAGGGTAGAAACAGGACCCTATTACTAAGACTTCGCTGTCTGTCGGTCTGTTTGTCACCAGGCTGTAAATAATGAAATAATGAAATTTATTCAGCACTTTTTATTTTAGTCTTTTTTGCTGTTTCTTTTTTTATGTCAAGTCTTTTCACAATCATGTCATATTGTACAATGTATATATGATGTGAGCGAATGCAAGCACAATACCATTTATTACATGGTGTTCAATAAGACAAGAAAAATTATAATAATGTAAATACTATAATGAAGATATTATAGTTTACTCACACAGACAATCTCCTACAAAAAAACCTAATGGCGGATGCATTCACACACATTTACAATATGACAATTTATACAAGTTCAACCAAAGGATATACCTATAATAATAATTAATAAACAATAACAAGAATGAATAAACAAAATATAAAATAAAAATTACCATAACATATCCTCGACAACAGCCGACCAGTCACCACAAGCAGCAACCGTTCACGAGTATGACGTGTGACGCAGCCATCGTCTCCCTCGCCATATTAGAGGGAAGGTGGCGACCCGCTCCACACCGCCACCGCAAGCAATGACAGACAACGGGAGCATGACGAACTAAAATGGGGATATCTACAAGTCTATTAATATTAAACCTTTAGCTGAACAATGTTTAAACTTGTTATTATTAATCTAAATTTTGAAATATAGTATATGGTAATCTTTTCCATAAAGAGTCAAAAACATTTAAATAATGTGAAAAACGGGCGGTGTCATCGTTTAATATTTAATACCAAATGTAACTTTGGAAGATATTTATCGAAGTAATGCGGATCATTACCGATAGATGGCGATACCGTCCCCCTTAGAGACGTGTTACAAAGAGATTAATAAATTTCGATGATCGGTAGGGTTCCACCGTAGCCTAATTGGTTACCCAAGCAGCAAATGGACTGTAATGGTCGAGAGCACGTTCTTGTTTTCGCTTTTAGTTCTATAAAAGTTCTAAAAACAGTCGAGTAAAAGTGCTGTAAACGTTTACTCGACGCGAAAAAGGCGCAAATTGCTTGGAAATTCACTAGCGTTACTTGCAGAAATTAAGTTTTGCTGAATTTCATCGGCTCCAACGTTTTTTTTAACTTTTCCATTTGCTTAAATTGCAGCAAAATACTCGCGAAAACGTCTTCAAGGTATCGATCGACAAAATGGACGGACTTGTGCTGTTACTGTTTCCCAGAACTCTACAATACTCCTTTAAGCTGAGTAAATATCGTATAAAAGCTCTTAATTACACTACAGCTCCTATACAAACGTTTTAAATTCTATTATACGAGTTAGTCTATAAGCGTGCAGTAACAGCAGCAATGTTGCCATAAGCAATTCGATTGCGTTTATAGAGCTTTTATAGAAACATAAAAGAGAGCTGAGTAACGGCTGTATAAAAGCACCCAATTCTGCAAATCAGTCATACTACAGCTATTATACGACTGTTATAGATCAAATGATTGAATAACGAGTATTTTAGCCACTTTAATTCAGCATCTGCTAAAAGGTGGAGTAAAAGTTCTAAAACATAGCGCTGTAAACGTTTATTCGACGTCCTTAAAGCACACATTAGCAAATATTGCCAAATAGTCGAGATAACCGCTATTATACAATAATTGAGTGTTTTAAGAACGGTTACTCAGCTCTTATACGATTAAAGGCTGAGTAAACAAATTCTTATTCGAGTATTTTGCTGCTTGGGTAAGGCATTGGGGGCTTTACCCAGAGATGCAGGTTCGAATCCTGCTGGTGGTCGAATTTTTTTAATCTCAATTTTGAAATGTTTAAACTGTTTCAAAAACTAAGATTACTATGTTGTCTGTGTTTCACTGATCAACCAAGCTTTATTGTCGTTTAAATAATCATTTACTGAATAATAAGCCCTTTTTATTAGAATCCTCTTAACAGTGGACTTGAATCTATCATAAGGTAACTCTTGTAGGTGTACAGGTATTCTGTTATACATACGGACGCCTAATCCTACAAAAGATGAATTCACGTGCATGTTTTTGTAATATAAAAATGCTTTGAATATCAGCAGCTTTACCCCAAAGCAGAATGCCGTAGGACATAATACTGTGAAAGTAACTAAAGTAAACTAGACGTGCAGTTTCTACATTAGTAAGTTCCCGTACTTTTCTAACAGCGCAGGCGGCTGAGCTCAATTTTCCAGCAAGACATGCATATATGTGCAGGGTTTCTCAAAGTGAGGTACGCGAACCCCTAGGGGTTCGCCATTCGACGGCAGGGGGTTCGCGACAAGATTTACGTAATGGTGGCTTGATAACTGGTAGGCGTTTTCTTCAACAATCAAATTTATTATTTTCTATGTGCCCCCCCCCCCCCCCAAAGAAAATAATAATTATTTAGTTAGGGGTTCGCTGTCACCTGGAAATTTTAACAGGGGTTCGTGGAGCCGAAAGTTTGAGAAACCCTGGTCTACAGGTATTCTGTTATACATACGGACGCCTAATCCTACAAAAGATGAATGCACGTGCATGTTTTTGTAATATAAAAATGCTTTGAATATCAGCAGCTTTACCCCAAAGCAGAATGCCGTAGGACATAATACTGTGAAAGTAACTAAAGTAAACTAGACGTGCAGTTTCTACATTAGTAAGTTCCCGTACTTTTCTAACAGCGTAGGCGGCTGAGCTCAATTTTCCAGCAAGACATGCATATATGTGCAGGGTTTCTCAAAGTGAGGTACGCGGACCCCTAGGGGTTCGCCATTCGACGGCAGGGGGTTCGCGACAAGATTTACGTAATGGTGGCTTGATAACTGGTAGGCGTTTTCTTCAACAATCAAATTTATTATTATTTTCTATGTGCCCCCCCCCCCCCCAAAGAAAATAATAATTATTTAGTTAGGGGTTCGCTGTCACCTGGAAATTTTAACAGGGGTTCGTGGAGCCGAAAGTTTGAGAAACCCTGGTCTAGTGTAAAGCCTAGAAAGAGAGTCGAGTTCACAGTTTCTAGATTTTCATTACCCATAATTAATTTTGGCTCTACAAAACTTACATTAGGCATTACAAATTTGATACATTTGGTTTTCTTGGCATTAAGAACCAAATTATTAACCGTAAACCATTCGGTGACTTGAGCGAGAGCACTATTAATGTCATTAAAATGTCTATGCACTGAACCCTTTGGTGAAGATACGATGAGAGCAGGTCAAGCGCGGCGCCCTTTACACCATAGTAATTAAGCTTTAGCAGAAGCGTATCGTAATGAACGCAATCGAAAGCCTTCGAAAGATCACAGAACACACCAATGGCATCCTGGGATCTCTCCCATGCATCATATACATGTTTTATTAAGGCAACTCCCGCGTCTTTAGTCGAACGTCCCTTTGTGAAGCCAAATTGATTGTCGTGTAGGAGATTGTTTAGATTAAAGTGTATCTCAAGTACCGCGATAGCTAGACAGTTGAAATGTTCACAGCTGATGTATTTCTATTGCCACTATAACAACAAATACTAAAAATAAAATAAAATAAATAATTAAGGGGGGCTCCCATACAACAAACTTTTTTATTTTGCCCTTTTTTGCTTCATACCAATGGCAAGGTAGACACTTGAAAATGGTACGGAACCCTTCGTGCGCGAGTCCGACTCACACTTGACCAGTTTTTATTTTTTATTGTTAAGACTAATGTGCACTTTAAAAACTATGTACTTAATTTACTTTCCATTTCAATTTATTAATAAACCACAAATTAGTATTATATCAAGTGCCAATTTTGCAACAAATTTTAAATAAAGATGAAACATGTTACCAGTAACGGGGTTTGGTAGTGTTACGAGACTCATGTTGGTATTAAAGCAGCATTGGCATGATGTTATTTTGTACCTACTTATATACAATTTTAGTATAAAACTAACTTATTAAATTCTAAATTGATGGTACTGGGAAAAGTTTCGAGAATGCTGACAGCATAACTTTTTTTTTTCCGACTTCACCGGGCCCAATTTCTAGCAGAGCTCCAACCTTAACAGCATTACGCCGTTGAATAGCAATGCGTATCGGCAATTTAAGTTGCTTCCTACGGTATTTGTATAGAGTATAGATTACTTAACTATAGGATCGCAAGAATTACATTTCGCCATTAAAAAAAAAAATAGCAACAATGGCATTAAAAATCCAGGTGGGTACTATCATTTTATTATCAAGTCAAATGATACTTCTTATAAATTGGTTAGACATTGGCGTCGCGTGCGACATCAATATCCACATCGAGAATAAAACGTTGTTTAGCTGTGGTGCTGGTACAATACCTAACATCATATCTTGAACTCGGTCGTGAATATTATTCGCGTGATGCTTTTATGTCTGAAAGTAGCCTTCATTTTGAAATATAAAAGTTTACCAAAATCATTTTAATTTTTTTCCTTTTATTTAGGGATTTAATGCTATTCGCTGCATGTATTTCTATTAATCTTCGACGTTTAATGACCGAGTCGCTTCAAAAAGATATTACCTAAGTGTTTAATAAATTGTAGCCTATGGCTATATCAGTCCTAGTTGTTTCCGACTGATCTTCAAGTTTACAATGTGGGTGCCTAAAGGATGATTTTGTTTTTACTTTTTTTTTTTTTGGAGTACAATGTAGTTTATTAAATAATTAAGGTGTATGTCATTCTATTATAAAACTCAAAAGTACATAATCTATATATATAAAAGAAAGTCGTGTTTGTTACAACACTTATAACTCGAGAACGGCTGACCCGATTGCCATGGTTTTTGATTTGTTGGATTTGTTTCCGTCCCGAATAGCAGAATACATTTTAAAAACAAAAGAAAGTCGTGTTAGTTACACTATTTATAACTCAAGAACGGCTGAACCGATTTGGCTGAAAATTGGTAGGGAGGTAGCTAAGAACTGGGAGAAGGACATAGGATACATAGGACATTTTGGGTAGGGGTAGGGTAGGGTAGGGGTAGGGTAGGGTAGGGGTAGGGTAGGGTAGGGGTAGGGTAGGGTAGGGGTAGGGTAGGGTAGGGGTAGGGTAGGGTAGGGGTAGGGTAGGGTAGGGGTAGGGTAGGGTAGGGGTAGGGTAGGGTAGGGGTAGGGTAGGGTAGGGGTAGGGTAGGGTAGGGGTAGGGTAGGGTAGGGGTAGGGTAGGGTAGGGGTAGGGTAGGGGTAGGGTAGGGGTAGGGTAGGGTTAGGGTAGGGGTAGGGTAGGGGTAGGGTAGGGGTATGGTAGGGGTAGGGTAGGGGTAGGGTAGGGTAGGGGTAGGGTAGGGTAGGTGTAGGGTAGGGGTAGGGTAGGGGTAGGGGTAGGTGTAGGGTAGGGGTAGGGTAGGGTAGGGTAGGGGTAGGGTAGGGGTAGGGTAGGAGTAGGGTAGGGGTAGGGTAGGGTAGGGGTAGGGTAGGGTAGGGGTAGGGTAGGGTAGGGGTAGGGTAGGGTAGGGGTAGGGTAGGGTAGGGGTAGGGTAGGGTAGGGGTAGGGTAGGGTAGGGGTAGGGTAGGGTAGGGGTAGGGTAGGGTAGGGGTAGGGTAGGGTAGGGGTAGGGTAGGGGTAGGGTAGGGGTAGGGTAGGGTTAGGGTAGGGGTAGGGTAGGGGTAGGGTAGGGGTATGGTAGGGGTAGGGTAGGGGTAGGGTAGGGTAGGGGTAGGGTAGGGTAGGTGTAGGGTAGGGGTAGGGTAGGGGTAGGGGTAGGTGTAGGGTAGGGTTAGGGTAGGGTAGGGGTAGGGGTAGGGTAGGGGTAGGGTAGGAGTAGGGTAGGGTTAGGGTAGGGGTAGGGTAGGGCAGGGGTAGGCTATAAAAGCTAGTTATATACAAAACTAAAAGTAGCTAATTAAACGAAATCAAAAAGAAAATAAATCAATTATTTATCACCCTTGGGCGTCAAAAAATTCCTCCGCACCGTTGCCCCCGGACATAGTGCCCAGAAGGCTGGCAGCATTGCCTCGCTGTATGGCGATGCTTATGTTTTTACTTATTGAAATATACAATAAATTGACGCTGAGGATTATTATAGATGTTATAATCATATATCTGGGTTAAGCCTATGTTTTTACATATCTAGACCTCAGAAGCATAAGGATGGATGTACTATTCACTTAAGAATTATTTAGTTGTAAGTGCCAATTTACTTTAAAGTCGCATACGACAATTCTGACGAATAATGGTACATCCGGGCCCCGAGTCTACTACCTATCGTAATGGCGTGTCCATGAACTGTCAATGACAGTTCAATGGTCGGTTTTTTTCCCATTTGGTAATCGAGTAATCCAAATGAAACGTCATTTATAATGGTATAATGGTGTCACTATGACGTCACGATGACATTAGCGTAGTTGAATATAATAACAAATGATACATTTATAAGTTTTTAAATCGCATAAATAAACATTACAATCTCCCTAACCATCTCCCCTGCTACTTCTGTTGACGGCCTTTTTCTGCGGTAGCAACACCGACTGCCATTCCAGCGCCGACACCATAGTGAGATTAGTAGATTACCGTTTTTGGCATAATGATATCATGATGGCACTACGGTGGCACAATACTTAAATAGCAGACTCGGCCCCCTGGTCTTATGCTTCTGTGCTCTAGATATCTTTACCTAATCAATATAGTAATGCCGAATAATAAACATAAAACAAACTACTCTGTATATCCTTATCACTATTTTTACGGTTTGGGAACTTAATATTGGAATTCAAGTTGAGAATTATTATATTCCAGATATTTCTAGATGAAAAAGTAGGTAAGTAATAACTCTTATGTTTTAACTTCGCCGGAAATCCCTTTGTCCCAATGAAATCTTTGCCTTCAACGTACTAGTACTTATCAAAAGTCCGTTCAAAGATGTAATCTAAAAGACCCGGGTGTTTTTGAAGAGTTCTCCAAGTGGAAGAGAAAAGATAAGGCAGGCAGTCTATCAAATAAATTTAAAGTAGATAGGTAGGTACTTATATAAAGCTCGTCTAAGGAGAACCGGTTTTACTACTTAATGAATATTTATATTTTATAGATAGGTACATCATAATTATCGGTTTGATATGAATTTCGCTCGTATGTTATAACATTTATTGTCAACTTCTAAAAAAATATTGACCACAAGGACTGTGGCAAATTCTTTTTTGTAGCCTCTAGTATATATTTACATATATTTTTATGTAAATATGACTTGATTTTTTCTGTCACTATAATATTATATTAATAGATATTTTTGCACTCATATTTGTGGTGTCAAACTGTGAACATTACATGTTTTCATATAACATAATATTTTAGATAAAATCATTTCATTCCATAGCAGGTTAATAGCCCACTTTGTTGAACACGAGTTACTCCTATTTTATCAATCAGTAATTCTAGCCAAGCCATGAGGCTTTTGCTACTTACCTAATAATTTATATCTCCTAAATGGTTTAAAAACTACAATGCAAAGCAACCTGCTTAAGAGAGCGCTCCCTGTGGGACTTGGATCTCGGCTCAGGGCGGTCGCACTAATAATTTTTTTTTGATTTATTGAAATGTATGCTATTGGTTTGTACATAAGGCCAAGCCATAAAGCCAAGAGACGTTATCTCCCAGTCAACCATCGGATTGAGATTAAAAGTTTATTTGGTGCAAGCAAAGACGTGTTGTAATAACAACAATGACTAAAATTACTTTTTTTCCGTATGCTCTAAAACATATCAATAAATAACATCAAGAGAGCTAAGGATATAATAATATGCTTCATTTTACACACATCTAAAACGGTTGTTAACTATATCATTACACCAGTTGTACTGCTTATATATAAGTCAATCCAATGTTCCTAATTATTCTAATTATTGCAGTTCAATGAATGCAACAGCACGATATAGTGTCGTTCCAATTAATTGCTTTACAAATAAGGAATCAGAGCGAATAAATGGCTTATTGTTTGAAGGATACTGACACGGGTCTGAGGCCTACGCACTTTGGTTCAGAGACAATACCTATGTTCTCACCCACACAAACTTAGTTGACAACTTCCGTGGCGTAGCGGTATTTGGCTCTCTTTAAATCTCAGAGGTCGTGGGTTCGATTCCTACGCCGGGCAAGAAATCTTTGTATAAATGCTAAGATTTATTTCCCGGTCTGGTTGGCTGAGGAACTACCCTCCGTACCTCGGAAAGCACGTTAAGCCGTTGGTCCCAATTATTACAACACCATCTACATATATCAATCGTATATACCTAAATAAATGGACAGCAGCGTTTCCTTATGTGTTACAACATAATACTGCCGTCACCAAGCGCCCGCTTGCCAAGCGTGGTGACTATGGCAAAAACCCTCCTTCGAAGAGAGGAGACCCATGTTCAGCAGTGGACGTTATACGGGCTGATAATGATGATGATGATGAAGCAACTTAGTTGACTACAGAATTGTCCTAGTATAAAATAAATATACACCTATACAGGATGTAAAGTAAAGAGGGTAGTGAATGTTTTAGTTATTTTTTGGCAAAATTGCTAAACATCATAGGAAAGTGCAAAGTCAAAAGCATAGTCACAATAAGGATAGTGTTGGCGCCTGGTTGGGTAATAGGCCTTTTTTGATAAGATATTTATTTTTGCAACTTGTTCACAATAATAGACTTCACAAATGCCACTGTCAGTGAGTTCGTCATGCTCCCTTTGTTTGTCATTGCTTGCGAAGCGCTGTGAGTCGGGTCGCCTCCTTCCCTCTAATATGGCGAGGGAGGCGATGGCTGTGTGCTCACACGTCATACTCGTGAACGGGTGCTGCTTGCGGTGGCTGGTCGACTTGCTGATGGATGTATTTGAGGTGGTAGTTTTGCGTCCTCTATGACGAGAGATTTACCTCGTCTAGTTTGTTCCTTAAAAATGTGCGTGTATGTTTCCTCCGTTTTCATGTGCAAGAGGCTGTTTTTCTTTTGCTTGAGGAAATCCAGTAAATACTTCGCCTACACTAATGGAAATGTTTCAGAGCGTACATCAGCGCACATGGTATAATTGCAATGTAATCAATGAGATTTTGTTAAAAGCTTTTTTTAAAAAAAGAAGAGACTAAAACACAACAAAAGATGACGAAAAAGAACAACCCCGGAGTTTCTTTCTTCCTTTCTTCTCCGGGTCGTCCACTTAGGTAGCTAGTGAAAGGTTGCAGGTTAGCTAGGGTAGGATTCTCGCCGGCGAGGACCGCGTTGCGCCCCTACCCCTGCCCTGTGATTGGGCGCCTGTAATCGGTGCTGGTGATCACATCCTCTTTATATATCTACCTTTTTACTTCAGTGGCACCCTGGGTCGTGGTCCTAATATTCGCATCCCATAAGGGTGCCCTCAGGTGTGTGCCACTTAGATATAATGTGACCACTTGCAATTTGGAAGCGATTTTAATTTCATCTTATAATAATAATAATTGGTTAGTTGCAATAAATATCACAGGACAGACGGACGGACTTTGCAGTCTGTAGATTTGTATGATTTGCTATTGCCTACCTACTACTGTTAATTACTTAGTCGGATATCTTATAGAGTAAGAATTATTTGTTAGTTATAATTTTTTATTTTATCTTCTTACATTGTAATTCTGACAAGTACAAGTGTATGTAAATACCTAAGTGCTGAATAAAATTCATTATTTCCTTTTTATAAAAACGATACACACAATATGTATGTTGTTTTATCAGAATAACTAAATTAATATTATAATTTAACCATCCTCTTTTTATTTTATTTCATATTTTTAATACAGTCCACTCGCTTGATCACAGATAGACTGAAAAACTTTACAGACTTTTGAATTGGTCGGATTGGAGGTCAACATTATTTTTTTCTTATTTTAATATAAGTTTTTCTGGAAAATTGTTAAATATAATAGACTGAACGCAATCCTGCAATAGCAATATGTGCTTTTTTTTTTTGGACGGACATACGTATTTATCCACGAGCCTTTGCTACTTCGCCGGGCATAAAGGCGCGCATAGCTCCAGCCTTAATAAATGGTTTAAAAACTACAAACTTAGGAAACCTGCGCAAGAGGGCGTCCCTTGTGGGACTTGGACCTCGGCTCAGGGCGGTCGCAGGCGATTAGATTAAGGGATTATGACTTTTAGATTACGTTTTTTGGGCAGTTTTGTGCGACTATCGCTCTACCAATATTGTGATTATTTATATTTCGTGTCTTCCTAAATGTAGCTAATAGTATATCAGCTATATATTTAATTTTTACCGAAGTAACTTTGGTGAACTTTGCAAAGGCAAAGGTAAACAGGATACTCCATTGTTTTAACTCTACCCGATAAATGATTGTAATCTATGTCGGCACTCCAACTTTTAAGAATAACTTTTAATTAGAGTTTTCAAAGTTATATTATATCGAATTTAATTATTCACTGAAAAGTTACTTACTGGGTCGGATTAACACATTCGTCATACTTTATTAAAGTTATAATTAACTAGCTTGTGCCCATGACTTCGTGTGGAATGGTCACTTTGGGCAAATTACCGATTTTTAAACATTCTTCATTGGTGCTCCGCTGCTATGGTCTGAGTGTGAGGCTGATACTATTTATCACGGAAGAATTTTTCAAATCGGTCTTGTAGATAGTGGTATTAGCGCGTTCAAGCATACAAACTCTTCAGCATTATTATTATTTATAATTTATTTTTTAGTATTGTTGGCGACTGGCTGAGGTTTGACCTATTTTGATATAAACTCTTTACTCTTTGTATGACTATTCTTTTTATAAATATTTTCCCTTTTGTACATCAACATTTATTATTGTCATATTATTACCATTTTGAGTGTAATTCGCGTTACAATATAAATCTAATTAACTATTATTCATTCATAACGCATTGGCATTTTTTAAATATTTACAGTCAAAAAAATTTTAGACTAATATGAATAATTCTCAGTGTTGATATCTCGTTTATTCAGGAAAGCATAGGCTATATTTAATTATTAAGCTCCTACAGGAACTACGCGCGGGAATCTATTGATAATGTTAATTTAACTAAAAAAAAATCAAGAAATCTTTTGATTAGGTACCTTTACAACTGCCGCTGCTTATTATTAAGTACATACAGTATTAAGTAAACGTAAATGAAATCGTGATTTAATTTTAAGAATTAGCAAAAAATAATTGGATACGCCTGTCATGCGAAGTAATTTAAACAGGCTGCTATATTTCATGAAATGTTTGTAAGGTATTATTTAAAGTGTATTTTACCTTTTATTACAAATTTAATAAGTAATGTAATTTGGTAGCAATTTATCCTATTAGCCACCGGATCCAATTACGAAGCTAAATATGGAGGGATAACCAAAAAACTAGGAGAGACTAAAATTAAATACTTCCTTTACATAAACATATAACGCGTATTATTTAATGTTTACTTAAGTTTAATTGAGATTCAACTGAGTAAGATCAGTGGTTATGGTGTTTAAAAGTTGTATCTAAAGTTTGATGTTGTAGGTGCTATTACCACTTGGGACAACTGTTTGTGTGCACCACGGATATTCACACTGAGGGTTGTTGTGGTTTCTGTCCTTAATTTTTTGTGGTCTAGTGGTATAAATCTCGCTGTAAGTTTCGAAGGTCGTGGGTAAAATACCACACCGAACAAGACATTTTTGTGTAGTCTTAGATTTATTTACGGGTTCGGCTGGTTGAAGGACTAACTTCTGTGCCTCGGAACGCACGTTGAGCCGTTGGTCTAGATTGTTATAACATCATCTCTAATAGTTATATACCAGAGGATTTTGTTTTATGGACGAGGCTCACGTGCGACTATGGACGTTAAACGGGCGCTGATGATGAGGATGAAAATAAAAGTTCCCAGCCACATATATTTCGCTAGTGCAGGAATTGCCTTTAAAAAAACTCGAAGTATGATCCAAAAATACATATTTATGTGTCTATTGGTAAATAGAAAGTAAACCCGATTATAATTGGTATCTGCTCGGTTATTGCCGATATTTACTATAAAATATCAGATGCAACTCGACCCGATCAAAATTCATAAAAAATGCAAACACGGAACATTTTTCGATGCTTGTTCGTCGCGCACGTGTTTTGCAAAATTGCCAATTTAGTTGAAAGTTGAGAAGTTATTTAAACTCTTTCCGGTGAATAAGCGATCGCACTGATAGAGTTATACAGGTTTATGAATATAAACCAAATAACTATCAAAGCAACTTTAATATTAATCTGTAATACTAGCAGAAATATGTTTTTTTTTTATAAAAAGATTACTAGCTCATTTATTGCACACTACTAGTATTCTTGTTAACCCCTCGTGCAAAGCTAAAATGCTTGAGTTACCAGTGGGTTCACGTCGCTAGTGCAATGGGTGGGTTCGTTCCGGCGACACATGATCGCAAGTCCGACGCCCTAGTCATTGGGATTTTTTACATTAATAGGTACTTTAAAATTAATCTTCCTGGAATCAGTTTTTAAGAAACATATCGATTAAGTTACGCTTATTGTAGGTAGTGTAACGCCCGCGAACCGTGTGTGCTCGTGGCTGGGGTTCGAAGCTCAGCAGGGCTTCTCCACGAAGTAGGTAGTATATCACACTCGACTCAATCCTACATTAATGAAGAAGTTATATTTAATTATTTTTTACATATAAATATCTCTTTTTAAATAAACTACTAAATTTGTCTTCGATCAATTTATTGATCGAAGAAATTTGTAATAATTCTTCTTTGTATATTCCATGCATTATTAAAGTATTCTTGAGTACCTACATAAGTATGGAGTTATAACTTAAGATTTTATTATTTAATTTATTTACTGTTGACTTTAGTTGCCCTTGACGAACGTGTCTCTGTAAGATTGTAAGTAATTAAACATGTGGCACCTTGTGCCATCGTGTAAATTGTGTAAGAATATATATTTGTAAAACAAAACAAATAATAGACGATCAATAATAATGGTACCTGGTGTCTGCACCAGGTACCATTATTATTGATACGATTAGGTACAAAGACTCGTAAAGGGTCAGGGCCCTTTACGAGTCTTCGTAATAGTATCGTATCTTCGTATTTTTTGAAATGGTGGTAGCTACAGACTTACCTGTAAAAAGTGAATAGTATTTATCTATACTAATCTATACTAATATTATAAAGAGGAAAAGTTTGTATGTTTGTTTCGAATAAACTCAAAAACTACTAAACGAATTTTAATAATTCCTTTACCATTAGAATTATGCAGTATCCCTGAGTAACATAGGCTATAAAAGTTGCTAATTATAAATATAGGCACGTTACATTTTACACAATAATGTGATAAACTAATTTCTAACGTAACATAAAAGTACAAACAAGTCGGGCAATGATTTAGTTATGTCGCATGATAGAATTAACGCCTAAAATAAATCAAACTACCTAATACCTAAGTAACTAGGGTTGCGAACACTAATAAACTTGTACGAAAGTCTCCAATTTATATTAGCAAAGCTCGTGACAGCCGCCGCCGTGCCTCAAACACCGAGCCCACCAAGTTTCCCACGAGGCGTGACATTCATATTACAAAAGTTATGGCTCAATGAAATATGTGACAACTTAGTTTTTACCAGTTCCCAATCCTCGGATCCACCGTCATTTACCGTACAAGTTAAGCAAGTCGAGTTATCTGCATTTAATATTATAAGAAGTCATCTTTTTCCACTTCGAAATAGATGATAACCGATTCAATCAAAGAAACTATTTTCAAAATGAGTTTTTAGTACCTACCTACCAACTTGAAAATAATCGTTTTCGAAACTGCTGCATTAAACTTAAGTGCCGACTAAAGTGGTACTTTATAACTTTAACACGACTTTTAATTAAATGTAAAACTCAAATCAAATCACATACATGCTAATTAAGCGTACGAGATGTTCCGCGCTGTCATTTAGCTTAATTGCCTGTATCTATTTAATTATTAATCTGTTAACGGTCATACACAGATTTAATACGAGGCTACTGAGAACTGGCGATAAGATTTGACAGATGGTATGGTTAAACACAAAAGAGGTATTTTTACAGAGTATATTGTTTTATGAAAATAAATAACTGCGACTCTTTGCTGGGATTACATCAGCACAAAACAAAACGATTTATTTAATCGCCGCAGTACTAAAGGACTACTGATAATTTAAAGGTTTTAATTTTTTACACAAAAATACAAAATATTTACGTTCCGAATTTACGGATTTCGTATTGAAGTTATGACGAGATATTTGAATATCTATTTTACTTAATATTTCGTATCTACTTGGTTATTCAAAGAGCGTGTGGAGTGAAGATAAACGAATGAATGTGCATTAGGTTAATCGCAAGCGACTAAGTTATAAAGTGGCACTAACTTAAACAGAAGGTCAAAGGATAACAGCAACAAATTTATACTTACAAGTAAAATATATGACTGTAAAAATTATTCTATATTTTTTATGAATTTGAGGTTTCAGATTGATCTAATCGGTGTCTGAAATATTGTGAGAATGTTATTTAATAAAAGAATAAGCATCATATTGACCTTATAACTTGAAGTTTAAGTGAATAAATAAGTTTTATATGAATTATTATTATGATAGCTTCCTAAAGTTAGAAGTTGTGAATATTTATAAAAATTGGTAATACATTCAATAAACATATTGTAATAAGTTATTAACACACCCTTCATAGATGTTTTCTATAATACCTACTGTTCAACATTATCGGCATCCTGTTTATATTATGTGATTAAAAACATATAAAAGTATTTTAAATAGGTACATTAGCTTGGGTCCTCATTATCAATATTATTATATATTATAAAGAGGTAAAATTTGTGAGTTTGGGATGTCGTCGATACGTCATTTGTTAGTGTCATAGACTATATTTAAAGTTAAAGTTTCCACGGGATCGGGATCAACGCGGGTGAAACCAAGCGGGACAGCTAGTTAAGTAATAAATCCCTATTATTTATTTGATTAATGTTAGCTAATGGAAAGTAGGTATTTCATATTACTTGCAAATATATATATTTTTTTATTATACATGAACAGGAAACGTAATTTTGCACAATTTGCAAACCTAATAAAAGTTGTGCAAGGCATTAATAAGAATATGTAATTAATTTGTAATTTGAGGTAGAAATATATTTTAGGTAATGACAATTTTGTACACTTCATAAATTCTAGCCAGCTTTTTGTATTGTGCAAAAAGCGGGGTGAAACTCAGTGATCTTGCTTTAACTAGGTACATTTAAATATTTGTAACTAACGATTGCTCCAAAAAATTCGTACTTATTTAAAAAAATAATCTGGCTCGCTGTCTTGAACGTTACATGTGAAATGAAACGGATAAGTAGCTAAGAAGCGAGTGCGTGACCCAAATACCGTAGAACGTCATTGTTATCAAATTGGCTATCTTATTTTTGGACATCCGTATTAGGAACAGACTTGATAACAGAATAATGCTGGCTTTGTGTTATTTATCTGGTTGGTATAAAGTAGGCATAATATGTCATGAAGACCTTACCCAGGTCAATATGAAGTAGGATCATTTTTCCATTTTTAAACTAACTACCACATTTTTAAACAACCCCGAAAATATAAAATAATTGCAAAGTGGGGTCAGCCTAAGTCTATTCAATAGCCTTAGGTTGACCCCACATTGCACTCAAGATAGTATGCTTCAATAGTTGTTTATTATAAACTGAGTATTTAAACATTAATTTGGTCGCTTGTCCCACGACATAAGGTTTTGACCCTATAAGACGGAGCATCAACCATTATCAATGATAATAAATACCTTTGAACCTGTTGGGCCCAACGGTTTACCAACTGCGTACGTGTGGCTATTTTACATTATCAAGTACTTGTTATAAAATTTATTATTTTGAAGAATTTTCTATACTAACGTGGATCGCATATATTTTGAAAACATCTTATATAACTATACTCCCGTTCCTGTGAGACATTCATAATTATACATATTATGTAGTATATAGCCCTCCTCGATAAATAGGCTATATTACACTGAAATATTTTTTCAAATCGGACCAATAATTCCTGAGATTATCGCGTTCAAGCAAAAATAACAAACTCTTTAGCTTTATATATTAGTTTAGGTTTTTTTTGGGTGGTCCAAGGATAACATTAACATCTCAACGAACATTATCGGCATCCTGTTTATATTATGTGATGATTTTATTTTTAATTATTTGAAATGTAATCGCTTGAGTAGGTAATAAAAAAATACATCACTATTATTTATTTGATTAATTATTAGTATTAAATTTTTTTTAATATCTGAATTTTTTAATTTGATATTATTCGTTCATATATTTTTTATTTACTAAACATTAACAGGAAACTTTTTTTTGCACAATTTGCATACGTAAATCAGTACGTAAATGACTTAATTAGCCATATTTTTTACCAATATAATGAGGTTTGAGAAATATTCTTTAGATTACTAAACTGACCTGATCTTTTTTAAATCTCCATAAATATGCTAATGCTTGTTTCCAGTGGTATTATGATGGCAAATAAAATAAATTATTATGTTGGTTGCCAACATATTTTTTTATTGTAACATTTGCGCTGTATATATTGTCAAAAAGGTTTTTTCTATGTTACTTTGCAATATCCAGAAAAATATCTAACAATAAAAGCAGATACGAAATAAAATAACGTAATCACATTCACTTCCAGGAACTTAACAGAATTTGAATTCAGAGAACTATTGTCTTCTCAGGCTCAAGCATTCGGCGTTAACACCGACTTAAGCACAAGCCTGATATTATGGTGGTAAACAAAACATACAAATAAATACAGATTTCATAAAAAGTTATTAAGATTTTGTTTTGCTTTTTCACACATGTGTTCATCTCCCGCACTTACGGAACGATGTTAACTGTAGGTCTCCCTAACTAGTTTATAGATCTATCACGTGTAAACCGGGTCACGTATGTACTAAAAATAAACGTAAACATTGTTTTAATCTTCCATCTATAGCGTTTTTGCAGGAGATCGCACGGCGGTTCGTAATAGCCGCGCTGACAATATTACCTCCACTGGAGTATGGCCTATATTTAGTGCTTTACGCCTACCAGTATATAAACGACTAGGTATTCCGCGCGGTTTCACCCGCGTTGATCCCGTTCCCGTGGAAACTTTAACTCAAAATATAGCCAATGACACTCTCAAATTAAGTGGCTTTCTAATGGTAAAAGAAATTTCTATTTTTAAAAATCGGTTCAGTAGATCCAGAGATTACGGTCTTTTTTTTCCGGGGGGAAATGCATTTACGCATTCCCACCGCCTCTGCAGGGTATTCGCGCACTGGCGGTGGAATATGTGGGACTCGCCCTACTCCACAAAAACGCCCCGGACACTCCTTCGATCCGCCGTTGGCGGGGGCCGGGTAAGATTACCCCCTACAACGTCACAAACTCACAAACTTTACCTCTTTATAATATTAGAATAGATCATAACTTTCCCATATAACAAGATTGTTGTTTTATACATACGCCACTTGTATACCTACTACTTATATATCCAAAATATAAGCTACATTTTAACAGTAAAATGATAACGTTAGTGAGAGATTTCTGTGAAATTCTTACTAATATTATAAACGCGATAGTTTTTGAGTATGAAGAGATAAATGTTTGTTAAGCTTTCACGCTAAAACTACCGAACGGATTTTGCTAAAAGTTTATACGTGGATAATTTATAAGCTGGACTAACATATACCTACGCTAAAAACATTGTAATCCGACCCACTGGAGCAGAGAAACGCGTGTAACACTAGGTAGTATTATAAACGCGATAGTTTGTGCATGCATTTATTCATTCCCACCGCCGCGGCCGCCGCGCCGCGCCGCTGCAGCGTATTCGCGCGCTGGCGATGGGATATGTGGGACTCGCCCTCTCCATAGCGCGGTATGCTTAACTCATACCACGAGGAGAGGACCCTACACCACTCAAACCCCCCGGACACTCCTTCGATCCGACATTGGCGGGGGCCGGGTATGCATGAGCAATCCGGCCCCCCGACGGCACCCGCGGCCAATATGGTACTGCGGGATCTCCTGGGCCACACTTATAGTGGCCCATTTGTCCAATTATAGGGACGCCACGTAAAAACTACCTAGCGTATAGATTTTAAACGGAGATAGTATATAAACTGGATCCCACTGGAGTCGGGTAGCGCTCCATAGTCCATTTTTTTTTAACTATCTACCGGAATATCTGTACATATCTATTAGTCTATTTACTGTTACAGTGATATAATAGATACCTTATATTATGTACGAACTGTGTTCAACTGAGTCAGCGGTGATCAATTGGCGTGTATAATGAACATCCCTTATGAAAACTAATTTGCCAGTAAATTGCGAGGGTGCAATGTTGTTTTAGTGAAGGGTAAGGCTAGAATCATTAGCTAAGATTACCTTAAAGCGTTGTACGACCTAGCTAGAAGGGCGCAAAGTAATCAAATTGTTATCATAGAGCCCCAAGTCTCGGCTTAGTCGTTTGTTTCGTTATATGTATGCTGAAACACGTACTACCGGAGCGTACCCTAAACTTATACATTTACAAATATTTTCATGTTTTAAATAAGTCGTGGGTTCGGTCCCCACGCCGGACAAGAAATCTTTGTGTAAATTCTAAGATTTCTTTCCGGCGGTTGAGGGACTAACCTCCGTGCCTCGGAAAGCACGTTATAACATCATCTATAACAGGAAACGGGCAGCAACGTTTCCCTGTGTGTTACTACATAATACTGCGGTTACCAACCCGCCTGCCAAGCGTGGTGACTATACCAAATACCCTCCCTCGGGAGGAGGCCCATGTTCAGCAGTGGACGTTATACGGGCTGATGATGATGATGAAATAAGTCTTATAAATGTATTGTTCGGATACAAATAGTTGTATTGAAAGTTAGTACCTAATTTAAAAAGACAAAATATCTTGTGTCCACAAAAAATGTGTCTTTATGTTGTAATGCGATTTTTGCACCGCCCTCCTGTGCGCAAAAAAATTACGCACAGGAAGGAAAAAAAATTGCATGACAGCATATAGACATATTTTTAGCGGAATTAACACTAGATATTTTGTCTTTTTAAATTAGATTAATATGTATTTCCGCAAAGAAACGCCTGATTCTATTATTTAGTACCTACTTTATTACCAAAGCACTTTTCACATAATATCGCATTATACACATACACATGGGTTATAAACTTTGGTAATGTACTATAATCAATACTTCGACCTTCACTTTAATGTGATTGACGCGTCAATAAGCTCATAATACTAGTTATTTAATTATAATTGTGTTTGTCAACACCGTAAATAGTGCGCGCGTGACAAAATACAAACATGTTTTGCTAGCGTAGGTGCTCGGTTTGGGCGTTGTGACTAGCAGTTTGGCGGAACATGCCCTTCTATAAACTTGCTATTAATTGTATTTATTTTGTATAAAGAGATTGAGTTTACAAATGATTAAACAAACAATGGCCTAAAGTGCTTCCAAAAATGTAACGCATTAAGTTAACACGTAAATTAATTAATTTTGACAAAATATTTGAACCATACATATCTACATAAGCTCACGCCTGTTTCCCAGCGGGGTAGGCAGAGACAATGGACCTCCACTTGCTTCGGTCCCTACACACATCTTTCGCATTCACATTTGAACCAATATATTATATTTAAATTTATATAAGTACTAGATGCCAGTGTCCGGCGTCGCTCGTCCATTGCACGGACTCTTCCAGTATATTTCAAAATGTTCATTTATGTAAACCTTGTCCACATAATAGGCATGAAGACATAATCCGCCAATTAAATTACTAAAAAATATTGGACACGTATTTTTTTATATATCAAATCATTTAGAATTGACAATGACTCAGTAACAACAAACTATAAAGTTCAGAAGAGGAGGCTTGTGACGCCACTTCTAGGAAAAATTGTACCTACAAGTGTAAAGGTCCAGTCGTTCTTCAGTTATGTGCATACCTACATATTTTTATTTATGTAGACACTAAGTATTGTCTAAATAATTTCAACATGTAGTATAAGCTCAATTGCCTTATTGAAAGTAAGAAAAACCTAGATATATTTTTTAAATTACATTAAAGCCATTGTTTAACATTACAAAACATTGTAAATTATGCATGCAATAGACCTACATACATAATATCGTCAAATGCAGTAATTTGGCACGTCCTCCTACGCGCGTCTCCGCTGAAACTGAATTACGAGTATTTACGAGTGAGTCAATTACTAAAGATTGGGGTATTTTGTAAGGTATAAATTATATCAAGTGACAAATATTTTCTTAATACCTAGTAGGTAAGATATACCCGAACTGTAGTAGTTATACAAAATAAATAGTTTTAGAAGAATCTATGTAAATAAAAATGAATCTAAATCTAAAAATTGATAACGACTTTACCTATTTGTTTTTTTATTTTTATTGTATGATGTTTGGCTATCAAAGTGGTCAAAAGATCACACGATTACACACAAAACAACAGTTTAAAAATAAACATTTGCTTATAAATGGATAAGTACTAACTTGTATAACTTTTCAGAAGTTGAATAACATCTCATTGGGTGCCTTTGAAGGCTTTCTTTAGAACCAGTTTAAAGTTCGCCAGCTTCTCGCTTTGACCTTTTTCTGTACGGTAGCCCTTGTCACTGCCTTTTTAACGCGAGTACCTGCTCCTTTTTACAACCTTGGGTGCATTTTCCTCTTGCCGGTCTGAATGTTATCAGAAAATGTGAACAGCCACTTACTCAAACACTTTAACTTTAACAATAGAATGTTCTACCGATTCCGGCGATGATAATGTTATTTTCCGTATTTTTGGGGAGCAACTAAAAGGTATTGTTGAGGTAACATAAAACTTCTTGAAAAATAGAATTCACACTGGGCCAATAGAGAAGGTAGAGCAATGCCCTGGTTATGGTAATTTATTTAAATGTAATACAACAGTAACAACAATCAATTCATGTTTCAATGCTTAACTATCTTCATTCAACAAAAGAGAGCGGTCAGGGCTATTTATGGACTAGGTAGCCGCGATTCTCTGCGAACCTTATTTAAAGATATAAATATATTAACTGTGCCATCTGAGTATATCTACCAGAATATTTTATTTGTTCGAAAAAATATAGATACTTTTAGTAAGAAAAGTGATTTTCACAATATAAATACTAGAAATAAGAACAAACTAGCTATGCCGTGCTTTAGGGTTAGCAAAGTTAGTAAGTCATTCATGGGAAATTGCATTCGATTTTACAACAAGCTTCCTTCTTATATTACTGACATGCCTGATTCATTATTTAAGACGCACGTCAAACGAATCCTAATGACTAGAGGCTACTATAGTATTAAAGAGTATGTAGATGATAAAGATGTATGGGAAGTTATACCTCCTTGCACTAGATCGTAACCCTATAGCTGTTGAAGCATTGAAAGACCAAGATAAGGTATTCTGTATAAAGCTATTCTGTGTACTATCTGTAATAATAAAAATAATACTACACAACAAACAGTTCTGTCTTTAAATAAATTAGTTAATCTGTTTTTTAATGAAAATGTAAATAAAATTCGTATAAAGACAACCGATTGGTAAATTGTGAATGCCAACTAAATAATAAAAGTAACTGGACCTAAATTTCTTGGACATGCCCATCTGAGTATGTTTCGCCGGATCGTCTCGATGAGGCCGCGCTGAAACCGGCAGTAAAATAACCCCACTGAGTTTGTTTCGCCGGATCTTCTCAGTTGGGGCGTATTGGATCCGGTGGTAGCACTAAAGCGCGTTCGTCGAGATACTTATGGTCCGTCTAAATAATAACATACTCAAAGGACAGAACTTAGATTTAATAATAGATATAAAATAATACAATAATAATGTACTTTCATACCTGACAGCTTTTAGGCTAAAGTTATATAAACTATTATTATACGTAGCAATAAACAATAAAATTAATTAATTAAATCAAAAATAAGCCAAATATGTTTTGACTATTTACAAATACCTGTAATAGGTTTACGTGAATAAAAACTTTTTTTATTTATTTTATTTATTATTTAACTTGTTTTATCATAACAAGCAAAATGTTTGAGGGAGAAACCAGTTATAAATCACTTAAGTGTCAAGCACTGCCATCTATAATGTTCAATATGAATTACAGAATATCGCACTTGAGAATACGACATCAATCAACCTTATTAAGTTTAGTAACATACAAGGTTTGTAATCATTACGTACTTATGCTTTTTCTTTAAAAAATAAATTAGTGTATATGAAAGTATTAACTCCTATTCTTAATATTTTATAGGACTAAACTAATCCCACCCTGATTCATCCCACAAGCAAGACGGGTTCAACATAGGCACACACTAGGAATGGCAATAAGCACCGAGGCCGACTAGGTCTCGGGAAAAAAGTTAAACTGCCTTGAGACCTGCTTCGAATTTAATGAGACAATTATTTATATACTTATTTCTATTTTAACTGTATAAAAATGCGAAGTTATTCTGAAATAGCTATGGCAATAAGACGTTTCTATTATTCGTACATATGTATTCATCCCAAACGGTACCAATCTTCAAAGACGGGTTTTAGGGTTGACATGATTCGTCAATAAGAACGATATATTATTATGTGCATTGGATGTGATTCTGATGTAGCTCCCGGTGTCCTCAACACTTGCGTTTTGAGGCGAATGCGGTTTAAGTGGCTAAACCCGTTCATCGTGATATGAAATATGAATAGTAGGTATATCATTACCATGGAGAAGTTAGTCCCATCCAGCACAGAGGCTGGATATGCCTTTAACAGTATAGAATTAGGAGGATTATTGATTACAGTCTAAAGTTTGTACTAATAAACATTTGTCTATAGTTAAATCTGTCAGAATGCGGTACACTTAGGCAGATCGTGATATGGCACTGTTCCATGTTTTCCTAATTAACATCATTCCGATAACGATGTATATCTATCGTTCACCGATTTGGCTGTCCATTGTGAGCCAAGTAGGGTGTGACAATGTTGTAAATGACAATATTATATTTAATTATGATGATTATTATCATTTTAAACTAGCGTTTCCAACCTAGTGTTGGAAAAATTTACCTAGCAAAAATTTTGTTATTTCCCATGGAAATGTTTTTAAGAGCCAATTTAATAAAAACGCAGATAAATAATATCGGAGGAACCAATTTTAATTTTGACAGATTTTGCAAGAAAAATCTGTCGCAATGAAAATTTATTATTTTGTTAATGTTTATCTGTCGATCGAAAAAACGGCGGAAAAATCGAAAAAATAAAAATAAATTTTGAAGACTATTTTTTATTTAACTTAAATTCGACTAGTCTTGTTTATACTTTTTTTTTCCTAATGCTATCTACACTTGCAATAAGCGGTGATTGTTTCAATGGCCGAGTGTGTTTAAATATTATAATTGTTGTAAACTTTTTCTAAATGTTTGTAATAAAATGGGACCAAAATATATCACGCTATCTTGTAACGTGTCGTTTTTCGTACCTTTTCTACTTATGATGTTTAGACAGAGACACATCACATACCTTTCTGCAGTAGACGGCAGATACATCACATGCACGCCAACGGATTAAAGTAGCAAAGTACTGTAACAAATAAATAATCATCTACAATTACCCAAATCAAAATATAAGGGGGAGTTCGAAAGCCCTAAGTTTCAATGTCGGCGCAGTTAAAAACGGTGATCACAATCGGTTACAATCGATTGCACTAGCGCATGTCCTAGGCTCCGACCTATGTTCGTGATTTATAGCCCATTCCGACCACTCTGCCTAGACAGTCGTGGTCTGCATTCGCGATAATTAAATCCAACATTAATTGATATGGCGGCACTAATAGCAATTACGATTTATTATGCCTGTCTTGATTGTCGTGGTGGAATCTCGCAAGCGTGTGCCTCAGCAATTCGATCTTTGGGCATTTAATATTTTTAATAGTACCGTAAGGAGCTTAGAATCAAGTAAGCTTTAGTTTTTTTTTTAGTAAAATAAAACTTTATTTTATTAAGGCTGGTATTTATAATGAAGCTGAATTCATTTAATATCTGAAGTTTACAATGAAGAAGTCATTAACCCTCCGATTATTATCGAAGCTTACAAAGTTCTTTTTAGGATTTTATTTTGTTTGGATTTATTATTTTAATTTTTGTGATTAAACTTACTATGTATTATAGATTTTTCTCATAAAATATGAAGTTACACTGAATCTATACTGGAATTAATATAGAACCATTTAAATTAAGAGTACCTACATAAGAGTCTTCAAAGTACTTCAATTCTGGGAGGGTAAGTTCATTTAACGGGGTCGTTGACTTCAGTTCAACCTAAGGATTTATAGAGAAATACTTCTACATCGCTGAAGTTGCAATAGGTACCTCTATTAATTTACCTACAGTACCAGATTTCGCCCACGGCTCGGCCTGTTACTGAAAGTTTATGTTCATCGTGGGCCGTAGCGTTTCCGGAATCAGAGGTAAAACCTACCTAGACAATAGTTTTTTAAGATAACATTTACACATTTTTGCATTTACACCTAGTTAAATTTAGCTATTATCGTAGGAATCTTTGTTTCCAATTAGTTTAACAAAATTAGTCTACATAATGTAAAATCTGTGCATTAAGAACGAAATACAATCTTAATTTAATCATAGTTAGATATATTTTATTGTTCAGCGGCATTGGCAACTATATCTTCAGAAAATCTAGTGCAAATGGACGAATTAATTGGATCGGTACTTAGTTCGGATCGCGGGCTAGACGATAAAATTTATGATTTCCCAACTTGAGTTTAGACAAACTAGTACTCACGAACAATGCTTGGTACTAAACACACTAAATTGAAATGAAACGTATTACTTTAGTAGTCGTTATGAATACTAGTGTTTAAAAATGAATATTTCTAATAATATGATTGGCGTATAAAGGCAATACAGAATGCGGAACACCAGACTGCGTTCCAAATCGGGCGTAGTGGACATAGGCAAAAGACTGCCAGGCCAAATTGAATTGGGCGGGTCACATTAGCCTTATGCACAGTGACCGATGGACAAGAGACTCAACAAAATGTGACAAACGATGGACGGATTTGCCTAAAACGGCCCACAAATAGGTGGTGCAATGAACTCACGCATCTCAAGAGCAATCTCGATAGTTTGAGGCGGCGCGGGAAAAAAATACCTTATGATATTCCTTAAGGATTTGGGTCTTTTCCCAGCTGTGGGACATAAATTTTGATAAATATCGGATATTGACGCCACAACATTTATCTTGTTCAATAGGTATCCAAATAAACAACATTTTCGAAAACAAAAGAGTTACAGAATATCTAAATACGTACCGTAATACGTATCTCTCTAATAACGTGCATGTTACCTTTGTTTGTAAAAGAGTTATTTCTACCATATAATAAGCACGCAGATGTGTATATAAAGGTGTACACGTAACAGCTAATTAAAATCAATATAAACATAATACCAGTAATGTCCGAGATTTCCCTACCCATTTATTTGTAGATTATCTTTACAGTTTTTGCTGTCCACAGTGACACCTGAAATAATACGAAGCCATTCTCACGAAATGGTTCTTGTCGTTGTGTCCCTTTTTTTTGGTTATTTTATACGGAAATATTTCTATTATATAACAAAAAAATCATGTATGTAGAGATTAATGATTTTATGTTATATTTTTGACAACATTATACGTGAAATTTTAGTTTAACTTCGTTAAAATTTAACAGCAAGTTTCGTGACTGTATGGCTGGATATACCTATTCGTATTGAGACGTAAGATGAAGATGGCTACTACTAAGTACTGATTGGCCAGATTGAAGAAGTAATTTAATCTAAATATTATGTCACTGATGAGTTACCTGCTCAGGTATAAGTGTCTTATGTAAAGTAAATACTAAGTAAATACTAAGTCTGAGGATATTTCTTGTGCAATGTGTGATATCTTATTTTTTGGGTGGATCATGTTTAACATCACGACGAAGATCGAGTTAGCTATCTTAAGTTGATAAACAATCCGAAAATATTTCACTATTTTAAACTTATATTTAGATTGTAAGCACAATAATGGAATGAACTTAGAAATTGGATTAAACAATCTTCATTGCAACAACAAGTAGGATTAAAATATATACAGCATGTTTGTAGTAGATACCTATGTAGATACCGCATACTAAATGAGCAAGGTTCCCTTTTGTATAATACGAACTATGTACTAGCTTAATCCAAGAGTTAACCGAAAGGTAGTTCATACTCAAATATTTAAATGCCCCGACTGGAGGTTAAATCCTGTGTTGTGCCAGCATACGTTGTAAAACCCTTCTCAGGGGGGTTTAATAGATTAAAATTAGACGTATGAGAGAGACTAATCAACAAAAGTGTCATTTTTTCTTGTTATAAGATACGCAGTTTCCCTGCGTCTTATGAGCCGGTTTATATTCAAAGAGGCCATCGCCAAAACGCTGCTGTGTTTCGACATTATTAAAAGAGGTTTTTTTTCATAATATTTAAATAAATTGGCAGACAGAAAAGCCTAAATAGACCAAAATATAATTTTTAGATCGTTTTGGAAAGTTACCTTCATTCTATAAAAGTATGTAGATCACATTAATATGTTAAAACATAATCTCCACATCGTATGCTGCAGTACCCAAAGAGACTGGCAGATAATGATTACGGCATTAAGGTCCATCTTAGCATAATTTATTGTAGGTACCCATGCTAAATTTTAAATAAATAAAAATACTTCATAATGAATTTATTCAGCACTTAGGTATTTACATATACTTGTACTTGTCAAAATCACAATAAAAAAGAAATATAATTAATAGGTTATTATTCTTATTCTATGAATAAAACTACTTAGGTAACTAAAACTAGCAAATGCAACCTGTGAGTGCTGCTAATTGTAGGACATTACGGACAATTTACTCCGTCTGTCCGTGTGTCATTAATTCCTCTACTCATAATTAGTTCATATTTACATAAAAAAAAAATTGAAAGCATACAATTAAGTGACACACACTTGGGGGCACACTTATGGGGTTAGGACCACAACCCAGAGGTGCCACTGATATTAAAGTCAGATTTGTGGATATAAGAGGAAGTGATCGCTGGCACGGCCTACAGGCGCTGGATCACAGGGCAGGGGTAGGGGTACAACGCGGTCCTCGCCGGCGAGAATCCTACCCTAGCTAACCTGCAACCTTTCACTAGCTACCTAGGTGGACAACCCGAAAAAGAAAGGGAGAAAGAAACTCCGGGATTTTTTTTTTCGTCATCTTTTTTATCACAGTTTGTCCATTTTTTTTTTAATATATGTTTTCTTTACAATATTTCATTTAAAGTATAATATGAAGCATGTGCGCTAATGCACGCTCTAGACGTTTTCATATATATAGCTAAATACTGATTAAAAATCCTCGAGCAAAAAGCAAGCAAAAGCCTCATAAACCTAGCACTTGAAAACGGAGGGCGCATCCACACACATTACCTACCAAAGAACAAGCCATGTGAGAAAATTATCGTCTTAAGCGGTCACACACTAATGTTTTAACAAACATCTCAAATACAACCACCAGCAAGCCGACCAGCCACCGCAAGCAGCACCCGTTCACGAGTATGATGTGTGAGCACACAGCCATCGTCTCCCTCGCCATATTAGAGGGAAGGAGGCGACCCGACTCACATCGCCACCGCAAGCAGTGAAAAACAATGGGAGCATGACGAGCACACTGATAGCAACATTTGAGAAATCACGTTTAAAAGGAGAGGCAAAAAGTTAGACTCAGCATAGCATGTTCCGAAGTACATCAGAGTATACAATAATAACATTGGCAATAAAATAATAAAAAATACAAAACATCCAATAATGTATGTTTGCGTGTGTTACACCGCTAGCACCATGCAGTTTTATCATTAATATATTCATTTATTGTGTAATAACCTTTTTTCATTAAGGTAGTCTTTACATGAGTTTTAAATTTATTGAGTGGTAACTCTTGCACTAATTCCGGTAGTTTGTTATACATACGCACACTAAGCCCTACAAACGAAGAATGGACTCTCTGCAGACGGTGGTAATCAGCACACAATTTGTGTTTATTTCTCATATTTTTTGTGTGCATGTCGCTTCTCTTTTGATATTGATTTAAATTTTGTCTAATATGAATTAAATTTTCATAAATGTATTGAACCAACCGTTAATATATTAATATTTTAAAACAAATCTCTTAGGGAAGTTCGGGCACTTAGTTGGTAAATAGATCTAATCGCCCGTTTCTGTAAAATAAATATACTTTGGATTTCGGCAGATTTGCCCCAAAGTAGAATTCCATATGATAAAATGCTGTGGAAATAACTAAAATAGACCATACGTGCAGTTTCTACGTTGGTCAGTTGTCTAACTTTCCTAACAGCGTAAGCAGCAGAGGTCAACTTTTTGGTCAAGTTCGACACATGAGCATTCCATTTTAAATGTGTATCCAGCGTTATACCTAAGAACACTGTGGAGCTAACAGTTTCCAGCACTTCATTATTGAGAATTAAATTAGGTCCAGTATTTTTCACATTGGGCGTAGTGAATTTTATACATTTAGTTTTTTTTGCGTTTAGCACCAAGTTATTTACAGTAAACCAATGTGTGAGTGCACAATTAATAAAATCGAAATCGTCAATATTACGTTTCACTTTAAAAATAAATGAAGTGTCGTCAGCAAAGAGTACAACATCACACAATTTCTCCAAATAATACGGCAAATCATTAATGTATACCAGGAATAAAAAAGGACCCAGAATGGAACCTTGTGGCACACCTAACTTAACAGGTAAGGATTCTGAGACTACATCATCTCTAATTAATCAAATTTTGGAAACTACTGTTTATATTAAAGTTGCAGAAGACATTATTATCTTTAACACTTTATGCAAAAGAAAGTAATAATTTACCTACTAACTAATTAAGAAATGCCGCTAAAGTTTATAAACGTAAGACCTGTCTCAACTATCACAAAAAGGGAAAATATGAGCTGATGATGAATTTATTATACATTACTGTATAATACAAATATCGACGGTAAAGTATTACCATTGTCTATCCAACTTGATGGTTCTTAAATTTTAGTCGCATAGAAAGAATATGACACATGAGTTTTCAAATTATAAAAAAAATGAATAAATCAGTAAAATGTATAAGATAAGTTTTTATTCTGAACAAATTTTATAGGTAGGTACCTATACAGTTACCGTTACCGTACACCACGTATAAAAGCAACCAATAACATTTTTGATGATATTTCGTTCTTTTTGCCTATTAAAATCTGAATTTTTAAAGGACTCTCTTTATAAAGTTGCATTTTTGTCACAACGCTGTGGAATATAGTTAAAAGTGTATCGTGTCATCTCTCCGCTTGTGATTGCTCAGCTACACTGAAGAACATTCTTTTATTTCGTGTGTTTAGTTTTAAAGTTGATTATTTCGAAATCCCTTGTATCCAGCTAGATTTAGAAGGTTCATGTTTGGAAATGAAACTCTGATCGGAGCCCGATCTCGGTCATAAAGCGAGAAGTTAATGAACCAGTCATAATTACAAATTGCTTCGCATAGAAATCACATTCGGTAGGTAAAATAGGTTCAAACTTTAGAAGATGATTGACCAATCAAATTAATGTAGATATTGACTCCTTCATGATTAATATGGATTTAATCTATACAAGGTTAATTTCTGATTGAATTTGCTTCTACTGACACAATTAATTATATCTATTAATAGGCTATTTTGTCACACCTTATAAAAAAAAATATAATCTAAGCCCCCGTTTACTTTGAGCTAGGTATATGATCGCTAATTGAAATAAATAATAAAACTTACAGTATTTTAATTATGTGACTTATGAGTTATGACAATAATTATAATTAGCTTACCGAGTGAATGCCAACCAATATTTTCCAAACATTTTTACACAGTTCACAACGGTATAAAACAACTAATTAAATATACATATAACTCTACCATTATAAAGCAAGCAAGCAGTAGGTAGGTAGGTATTAATTACGTAGGCTGCATGTACCTACCGTAAATAAATAAGTATGTAAATAAAAATTTTACAATCGTCATAGGAGCCAAATTGGCTACAAAATTTTAATAACGTTAATTTATTTTATATTCATGTAATTTTATAGAAGTAGTAAAAGATTTAATAACACAGAATACGAAAAATAACAACGACCCAACGAAGAATGATTCCTTTGAAAGTTAAAACAAATTGCATATTTCACCATACAGCAAGTTGCAATGTACTAATAGCGAGCGTTTCCATTTAATTAAGAAGATATTATTATTATGACTAAATAGTAAACGATGAGACATAACCATGGTTTGTGATTTAATTGGACTATATCCTCCAGCTTAATCGTACGTAATTGTTGGGGGACCTAAGGGGCTAATTTGTGAAATACTCAAGCATAGTAGATTAACATAAGGGCCTTGCATTATGTTGAGTACCTCCCGCAGGATAACAGATCAGAATATTGATAGTTAGAAATACTCGAGTGCGTCAGATTAAGGTACCTACGTTAAATATTAAATATTCCGAGGATTTTAATTTGACGCATGGACCTTCTTGCATAAAAATTGAATCGTCTGAATATTTAAGTAGGTACAATTTGCAGGGCAGGGTCACAAATTTTCAAAATGAACGTGACCTTAACTTTGTCGAGTGCGGTTTTTGTTTAATAGGTACGGTTAAAATATACTTAACATGACCATTTCCACAAGCCAAAGTAACTTTCTCTGTCTCATTATTTAAATGTTTTTAACACTTTATGGAAAAGTTTACCTTATACCACCGGCAGGATTTGAACCTGCATCTTAGGTAAAGCCCCTAATGCCTTAAACAATTAGGCTACGGTGGAAACACAGCCGGCGTCGAAATTTATTAATCTCTTTGTAACCAGTCTCTAAGGGGGACGTTAGTGCCATCTATCAGTAATGATCCGCATTACTTCGACAAATACTCTGTCTCTTCTATACTGACCTTTACAAGGGTACTAGGGTTGAGGGATATTACGATATTATACCATAATCACCACGCTAGCCAACTGAAGTGGTAATCGCAGTAAGATGATAATATAACTTTTATCTGGCAGATGCTGCTGCCCATCCATCAGCTATATGTCCCCTCTAACGACACCATGTTAAGACAAACGGTGGTCTATTCTAAGCTAAAATGCTTGTGTTACGAGTGGGTCCACGTCGGTAGTGCAATGGCTGGGGATCGAACCGGCGACCACAAGATCACAAGTCAGACACCCTAGCCATTGGGCTACGGCCGCTTATATATTTATTAGAATATTCTTTCTATTAAGACTTTGCTAAAATGTCTTTGCTATTCGGCGTTTACTATACATGCTCTAAATCTCTAAATATTCTATATATTTGAAATATGACAATTTATTAACTTAGTCGTAGGTTCAATTATACAGTATGTATCATGGAAGCTACGACTATATAATAACATGGGAAATGCGTTACAATAATCCTACATTAATGAAGACATATTTACCGAAGTCAAAGTCATATCGTTACTTGATTAGCCACCAGGTTGTGATTTCAACTCAGCACTTTATCGAGGAGGCAAAAAAAAAACTCTGACAATTATTTTGGAGTCCGAATTATTACAAAAGGTCGCTAAAGTAAATCCCCATTTAGCCCGGTAGTCTTCCGTACTTTAATTAATTAATTTATACACTACAGCTAAATTGGGTAGCGTTCTGTTACGTAATAATAAAAATGTATAGTTGGTACCACCCTAGAAAAAGTTAAAAGATAATCACGTGGTTTAACGTATTGCACTTATAATACGAATACCAAAATATTATTTACATACATTGATACTTATAAAATTGAGGAAAACTATTAAAGTAACCTATTGTACATGTTCGTCAAATCGTTAGTTTAATATCACGTCATTTTTATTGAAGTGATGAAAACCTATTTTAATATACCTATCTCTTTGATTTTCGAAAACAATATCACGATGTAAAAGGTTATAAACAAAAGTTAACTGAAAACGAATGAAGATGATACGTGTAGTGACATCTGTCGGCAGGTGTTTAGTTTATCATTGTAGCTAACAACGGTAACGGTTAACAAAACACGTCGTGCCTTTTAAATTGACCGACACGACGCTTTCGGATACAGTTCTTACACGTTTTTATGAAGTCAGTGTTTGAACATTCTTGAAAATTTCAAGTCGTACTAGATAGAAAATTATTACTGTATTAGCTGTAAATAGCAGTACTACAATTTGTGTAATCCAGACACAGTAGTTGTTATCATGGGCAGGGCCGGATTTAAGGGAGGGCAACTGCCCCGGGGCCTCCACAATAAAGGGGCCCCCACAATAGAGATTTAAAATCTTTCAAATATTGATGAGATGAGATGAAATGTTCTTAAATATTGTAATAAAGGTTATTCATCTATACTTGTAAACTTGAATTAGACAATCAGTAAAATATCAGAATTCAAATCGTCCTGACAAGTAGGTACATACTCCAAATTTTCTACACATTTAGAGGCAAATTCATTTGAGGCCAAGGGGCCTCTTCTCCTTTGTTGCCCTGGGGCCTCCGGGCTTCTAAATGCGGCCCTGATCATGGGTGGCCTTAGTATCTCACATACATTCATCATGACAACGATTTATGATTTATTTTCAGATTTGTCTTCCTTAATAAATTAAATGAGCAATATTAAAAAACATCACGACACGAGTTCCTACTTATTTGCGTCGCCGATCGTGTCGGCTTCGTTTAATAGCAACGAGGTCTGGCTTGTGTACGTTATATTATTTATAGATGGCGCTACTATACTCGTCTATCGTATCGTTATATTATTTTGTTTTCATTCATTTTATTTATATAATTTATTTATTTAAAATATTGTGTTTTGATTTTTGAAATGACGTGAACAAAAATCAAAATACTGGTAGCTGCTCGGGAATTGAATTTTTGCATGCAAGGTGCAAAGGCACGGCCAGCAAAAATAAACATGGCGCGAAATAATTAACTGAATTTAAATTTTAGGTTTAAAAGATTAATTTAAGAATGAATCCATTTAGCTTTCTAGTCACGAGTATTTTGCTTTTTGTTTGTGAGTGTTTGACTTAAAAAAACTCTTTTTATTGAATAGCGACCCGCCCCGGCTCCGCACGGGTACAATGCTGATGATACATATTTACCGTTCAGTGCAGTGATCAACGATAAAAAAGGTTAAAAATACCTAATTAAAAAAAAATGACAACCCAAATGTTTCCTGTATACGTCCGACTTTTTCTTGAGTAATGTATCTTTTTTTTTGTCCGGGGGGTAATTGCTGTAATATATGTAACGCATCCCCTCCGCCAAGGGTTATATGGGACTACTTGGACGGACATTATATAGTTCTTCCCGAAGCTTTTGCTACTTCACCGGGTATAAAGGCGAACAGAGCTCCAGCCTAGATAAATGGTTTAAAAACTACAAACTAAGCAACCTGCGCAAGAGGGCGTCCCCTGTGGGACTTGGACCTCGGCTCAGGGCGGTCACCGACGGGGAGATTGAGGGATTATGGCTTTTAGTTTTTTTTTGGGGAGTTTTGTGCAACTGTCGCTCTACTTTAAGGCCGAGCCTAGGGCGGTAGGTGGCGGAGAGTCTAGATATGATTTATGCATAACTTTATCTTATTATATTTTTTTTATAATGATTAGTTAAGTACATTTTCTTTCTATTTAAATTCTCTAACGTAATTTTGGAGGTTGTACCTACTCTTTATATGAATGGCTTTGAAGACTAAGGACTGAATATAAACCGTATCGTAAACCTCATTGTTTCATCTGTTACACATTAAACATAATTTACCGCCATTGATTTATAAATAGTGGCCTTGTTATACTTGGCCATGAGTAATATTATGTTAATTATCGTATAGTAATTAGTAATTCATGTTAATATTTGGATAAGCATATATATGTTATGATTACTAAATTGATGTTTATAGTACCTAACACAGATAAGCATTCCAGCTCGTTCATAGAGCTGGAACAAAAGATGTTCACTGGGTACCTTATGGGGAGCACGGCACGAGCCTTATTAATTATTTAAAATACAAACTAATCAACCTGCGCAAGAGTCCCCTGTGGAACTTGTACCCCGGCTCGGAGCGGCCGCTGGTGGGTCTGGACAATATTCCTTCTGATCGATTTCAGCTTTGACGGCCGAACTCAAAGAGCGCATTATGGTAGACAAACACAGGTGCATGTTCTCTTCCTTACTTTTAAAAACCGGTGGGATGGCTTTACCGACACGACCGGTGAGAGAACAGGCGCATGACCGACAGCTTAAAGCGCTCCCTGAAGAACGGGTGAAACAGCACCAACTTCCTGACTTCGGGCTAGACTTAGATTTTTCTCAAGAGAATCTTCTAGCACACAATTTTAGACTCACTCGGGATTTGAACCCGGGTCCTCGCTAATTACGTCGAATATGTTGAATTATGTTCCTACATGAACGGGAGTAACGCGGGTGAAACCGCACGCGTAATCTTGGTGTCAGCGGTAGACCATCACCGTCATGCTTACTGCGAACTAATAAATAGAAACAAATAGCTACAGTTTCCAGCCATTGGTCATCACGATACCTATTATTGCCAGGATGATTTCTATCAGTATTACTATCGATACGTAACATTAAAACGTTAAGATTGACATGTGTGTTTTATAGTTCATATAATACTTAAATCGTTACTTAGCGGAAATCCATACTAGGTAATTTTAATTAGTAAAATAAATATATTATATATTTTTGCGTGTTTTTTGTCCTTCCTGCATAGTGCATAAATTTTGCGGGCGGTGCAAAATGTGCATCCCAGCATTTAAACATATTTTCTTAGCGGAATTTGCATTAGCTATTTTATGATTTTAATTTATAGATGCTTTTAACAAAAAAAAGTATCCCTCAAGGAGACGACAGCGATAAATGGCTTAATGGCCTTGTAACTTGCTTTGCAATCCGCTGTTTTGCTTATATCTGGCTTGCAATACAAGATAATCTAGGATGTATGAACGGGCGCCTGTAACATAGGTTCGAAGTATTTTTTATAAGTAAGTTGTAAAGCTATTGAAAAAATATATACCTACATAGATCGACGCAGTAATGACAAAAATAAATATTTATATTAACTTTGGACCCCTCTCATTTCATCTCTTTAGGAATGGAATTTTCACAATAGGCTAGTTGACACATAGGAAATTATGTTACAATAATGTTTATTTCTAAAAGTATTTGTCATATAAATGGAACCTAAATATAAACATTTCTGTTCATAAAACTTGAATATGTTTGTATAAACTCAATATGAAAATTATTTATTCTGTCTAGGTCTCTAACTTCCGAAAACGCTATCGGCCATTTTGTGATGTCATACATCTTGTTAAAAACATGAACGCGATCCTTTACTATTACACTTTCTAAGTCATGACGTCATCGATCTTGAACACAGATAATGAATATAGATCAACATGGCTGACATCGTATTCATCTCTTAATGTCAAGCCAACAACTAGATCTCAAATAAATGCCATATTTTTTTCTTGATCTAGTAAAACCATTCTTAACCAAATAAAAATAATTAAAAAAAAGTGTCAACTAGCCTATTTTTTTCTTATCGAATGCCTACGTAATATTCAATCTACCTTAAAATTTAAGGTCTATATCATCAGCGGTTTGTCATTGGAAAACATCTTGCACTTGACCGGGATTTTTTTTTCAGTTACGTCAACAACTGGGCCTTCATCAAAATCTAGGAAACAATTTATACTTTTTAAATTTATTTCCTTAGTTCTTTCATGTAAATATTTTCAAAGGAAATGAGTACAAGGCGCTACTTTGCTTATTCAGAGCAATACCGAACTTGAAAAACTTAATAATGATTTCTCCTAATTGTTCAAGTTCAACACTAATAATTCAATTAATTTAATTTTAATACAAAAAAACGAACTGATGCTTATGGAATGTTAATCATCGTATTTAAACTTGTCCATTATAAACTGTTCTAGTTTTATAATTATGCTATGCCGTAATAATATTTATAAGTTTTGGATAGGTATTTTTTATTGATCTTAGGATTTACTTATTATGTAAATATCTGACAGATAGATACTAAAGTTTTGGTTAGAGTTGAGTTATTACTCAACTCAACTCAACTGTTGATAAGGATATTAACTAAAGCACATTTACTGTGTTTTTCCGTGATTATCAGAATCAACGATTTCCAAAAAAGGTTTTTGACATATTTGCCAGACTGGACATTAGGCGCCCTCGGAGACCCGAAGTCCGAGGCCTGCGAGCTATAAAGTAGACCGAGTTGCATAAAACACACAATACGTTTGCGCATTTACACATATTTATTATTCTAATATAAACATAACTACACTACACCTAAGGTACTCCCTGATATACGTGGGTCTATCTGGACTTGGACCTCGGCTCAGAATGGTCGCTGGCCGGGGATTGAGGAAAGATACCTATCTTAATTTTTTTAAGGGATTTTTGTGCTACTGTCTCTCTACTTTACACTTCGCAGGAATCTCGGACTTTGGGTCTACGACTGCATTAGAAGGTTCTTTGCAAACTAAGGATTCTCCGGTGGGTCGGATAGAGGATACCATCTAAGTAGTGGTGTTAGTTTCTTGCAGTCCCTGTACTGCTAATTGGTAAGTAGTGATGTCGTTGCCCGGTCGTCTAGGTCGTCAAACGCTAGGAGTCAGCCTAAGTTCAAAAGAGTACAAACAGTTCCAGCTTTCCACGAGTGACGACTATGCCATTTTTTACATAATTTCAATAACATAGATCGCTTACTGATAAAGTGTAATTAATAAATAAGGGACTACCTACGTTGTTTAATTCATCAAGAAAACAAATGCCTACCAATATTTATATTTGCAACAAATAAATTAAACGTATTCGTTAAGCATAAGAAAATCAAAGTTCTTTATACTTGACTAAAATAGAAAAGTTATAGTTTGCACAGGTGAACGACGATCCAGCGCTAGATGGTTATTCACATGTGGAAGTATAAAGGATATATGTAAACATGTGTAGATATATGGGCAATACTTGTTATTATTTATGATCACACAAAACAACAACTCTCACGTGTTAGAATATTCAGGGGCGGACCATAAAATGCGGGGCCCTGGGCTAACACGACTTAGAGACCTACATAATTCATTATTTTATTAATTTAGCACGTTTCATTATTTTTGATGTAGGACTAGAGGCCCCTTTATATACACTAAAGGGTTGTACCAGTGCACTAAAGGGCCCCTAGTGCCCGCTGATTCAGTTTCCAGGGTTCCCAATATTGGCTCGTAGTAGCATACCATTGCGATGGAGAGAGGGATATTCTACATACGTTGGGTATGTAAGATTCTCCTGATGGCTGCGGTAGAAGTTATGAATGATCCATTTTTCCCTGGAAAAACAAGGTCGAAGCCCTGGGGGGCTCCAGCCCAAAAATCCAATATGTAGATCCGCCCCTGAGAATATTATATATATAGAAGACTTCACAATATAACTCACATGGAAACAACTGTTCATATATTTCTGTTATGTTTCTAAGGAATCAAGATATAAGTAATCGGGCAACTCTATTAACGGAATAAAAATGTTGTCGTTTGTTTAATCAAAAATATATAAAAAAGTCTATACCAAATTAGAGATCAATGGTTAAAAAGATGCTTTAAAATTCAGTTGCAATATTTGATATATTAAAATACTAGCGACCCGCCCCGGCTCCGCACGGGTACAATGCTGATGTATTATACTTATAAACCTTCCTCTTGAATCCCTCTATCTATTAAAAAATGCCGCATGAAAATCCGTTGCGTAGTTTAAAATATATTATAATTTATTTTATACTATGTAGTGATACAAACATTACGAGTAAAATAAAATAAAAAACTGAAATAGGCACTAAATCTTTTTATTCTTAATTTTGTACAACCACTCTTCTCCGCGATTTCAAACACATTACATTTCTACTATGCTGGAATTAAGTAAAAGAGATCACATCCTCTATACATAGTCTTGCCATAAATATTGTTACAAATAAAAAAAACTATTGTACTTAACATTTTATTAGAGGGTGTTAGTTTAATACATTAATATAAAATCATTAATAATATATTTAGGTTATTCAAAGTGGTCTCCATTGGCTGCAATACAGTCCTTTAAACGTTGAGGCCAGTTATCAATAAAAGCACGCACTCATTCCATGGGAAAATTCTTCATTGCCAATCGTGTGAATTGTTTTAGAGACTCCAAATTATCATGGTGTTTAAGAGCAAGCCATACTCTCTAAAACTGACCATAAATCAAAATTCAGCTGATTAAGATCAGGACCAGATGACGGCCGGTCTTCAGCTCTGATGAAGTCCAGAACGTTCGTTTCCAACCAAGATTGAGTGGATCAAACTTTATGACCCGGAGCTGAGGCTTACTAAAAGGGCCATTTGATTATTGAACATGGTGTTGTTAATGGGCTTAACTACTCTCTCAAGAATGGTATCTTGATTCACTTGTGCCGATGTTATAAAAATATGGCTCAGTCACTCCTTCATAGCTAACACCCCACCAAACCATCACTGAAGTCAGATAAAACCCACGTTGAACTTTGTCGACTAATTAGGGCTTCTTTAGAGCTTTGAGGACAAACACGGTCATTTTATTTGTTAAAATATTGCTCGATTGTAAAAAAAACCCTCATCCGTAAAAAAATATCTGTGACCTCCTTTTGCTTACCGCGTAGTTGTTTTGATTTTACAACCCTATTATTTTTTTAATTATTAGTTAAGAAATGACCAGTGCCTCTTATAGGCTGCAAGTCCTAATAGCCTAAATCCTAATAAAGCCTAAGTCATCTTTTAAAATACGCGACATGGTTCTAGATGCTATCGTCATATCCCGAGATATTTTTTTTTGCTTTCGGACAGGATTTCTTTAAATTCTTTCCCTTACTGCTTTGATCGCCTTTTTTGTACGAACACTACGTGGACGGCCAAATCTTTTTCTGTCACAAACAGAGGAGGTTTCATTGTAGGTACCTATCATTAGCCCGGTACACAAACATTAGACTAATACCAAGCGTACGGAGAGTTTTAAAAATTGTGTATAACTGACAAGTACAAGTGTATGTAAATACCTAAGTGCTGAATAAATAAAAATGACAGATTCATTTAAATGTAATATTGTGTTTATTTTTATTTGTTAAAATCTATAAACTTAGTATGACAATTTATTGAGTATGCACTCGATCGGATAGCTGATGACGCGTTGAAAAACCATGATAATGTATTCTGTGTACTATCTGTATTAATCAAAATAATACTACCACATATACCTATATTCAGTTCTGTCTTTAAATAAATGATTTAATCTGTTTTTTAATGAAAATGTAAATAAAATTCGTATGAAGACAACCGATTGGTAAATTGTGAATGCCAACTAAATAATAAAAGTAACTGTACCAAAATTTCTTGGACATGCCCATCTGAGAATGTTTCGCCGGATCGTCTCGATGAGGCCGCGCTGAAACCGGCGGTAGAATTACCCCCACTGAGTTTGTTTCGCTGGGTCTTCTCAGTTGGGGCGTATTGGATCCGGTGGTAGCACTAAAGCGCGTTCGTCGAGATACTTATGGTTCGTCTAAATAATAACATACTCAAAGGACAGAACTTAGATTTAATCATAGATATAAAATAATATTGTATTTGCATACCTGACAGCTTTTAGGCTAAAGCTTTACAAACTATTATAATAAGTAGCAATAACCAAATAAACTTAATTATAAATTAATTAAGTTTATTTGGTTACACAGTAAATTGATAAGACAAAATATGTTTTGACTACTTACAAATACTTGTGTAATAGGTTTCCGTGAATAAAAACTATTTCTATTTTATTTATGGCGGAGGTTGATTGCAAATGCAGTTTAAAATATACATATTTAGTGCATTACGTTTCAAAAACGATATATTGGCAGCAGCGTTGACCTGTGTATACATAATCTATACTATTAAATACTATACAAAATTACTGAAGTCACCAACTGCATGTCAAGTGGGGTGAATTAAGCAAACCTCTTTTGGAGGGAGGTCCATGTTCGACGGTAGACGTTTTACGGACTGATACCTATATCGATCGTGTGATCGAAATTATATGCATACTCGCATAATATTCTTGGTGTGCGATTGGATCTCGGACCCAGATCGGAACAATGACAGAATACCTTCAGAAACTTATTGTATTCAATGACAATATTGACATTTTGTAGTGCAATATTGTAACGGTAGTAGGCGTTATCCTTGTTTTATTTTATCAGAATTTTATTATGGAAATGCTTTACTTCATATTATGGAATTTGGTTCAGAACTTTTTTAACACTACGTTACTACCACTTCCGTTAACTAACGTCAAAAGAAGCTCATACCTACGCCCAATGGCGACGTCAGGAAGAAGTGACACTGCCTCAATTATTGATTAGTACGACTGAGATGTCTTAAGTTTATAATAACTGATTAATGAATATAAATATTAGAACAATTATCAATTGTGATATTGTCATTTTGTTAAATCTATTCATTCGTAGGACGTCTGTGACTTTTACCAAAACCGGCTATCTATTATAAAATATGCATGTCAATGCAAGTAGAGCTGTAGAACACATAATTATTTATCTCATTTTTAGTAGGTACCTCGATTTCAGTTCTGTTTTTTCTTATTGTTAGATATCATCCATATCATCAAATGCATTTTATTTTATAGCATATTCCAGAACTGACTCTTCCTTGGTATAATTGTATTCTTCCAAGTAAGAGCACTGCAGGAATGATTATTTATTGTAACCGTTATAGCAGGTCAAACCACACACATGGACAATGTACACACTCGTGTGGTTAACTGTGTTCGATATAATAAATTGGCCACTTCATACATATTTTAATCGAATTTAAAAATTAGTGCGATACATTTTTCACTTGTTAAAAAATTATAACTAATATTACAAACGCGTAAGTTTGTAAGTATGTGTGGATGGATGTTTGATTGTTACTCTTTCACACAAAAAAATATTATTTTAATGAAACTTTACATTAGTATAGCGTATAGGTACATTAGATTAAATTAATAACAGGCTATATTTAGTTATGAAGTTCCCACGGGAACATGAGCTATGTTTTGTGTTTGAAACCGCGCGCGCAAAGCTAGCATATTATAATTATGTTACGTACAATTTCGGAGCACGCGCTCTTTAATGCTTATGCCCGGTGAAGTAGCAAATGCCTCCTGGCTAACTATATATGTACCACGGAAAAAAAGAAAAAAAGCTCTTTAATGGCGAAAGACTTTTAAAATTCTATTAATCATAATCGCAAAGAAGAGACTTCTCACTCTAGAAGACTTTGACTACGATAAAATTGAGTCTATCTAGTTGCGTGCCTAGATAGACTCAATTTTTTCTTATTCAAAGTCTATTGTAACCACAGATATGCATGTCTATCTAGGCACGCAACTAGATAGACTTAATTTTATCTTAGTCAAAGTCTTCTAGAGTGAATTGGCCGTAACTGGCCGTAATTTTTTTGGATCAAATACCTGAACCCATCTTTTGATAGTGTACATTACACACCATTACAGCCATTCATATACCTTCCTACCTAGTAGACTCTTACTCTTCCACAATGATATGCTATGCTTACCTGTATACAAACAGATAATCATATGGATGTTATAAATACACCTAACTCGGTAAATTTGTAAAATCAGCAGTGGATGATGAAAATAATAATAAACCCTCAAGTTTCGCCTTGCAACTTATTACATGTTTATAGAAGTAAGTATAAGTTAAACATACTATAAGTAATAGTAATCTAGTTCTTTGTTTGTAATCTATAGTATAAAACTGTAAAACTAAATGCTTTAAAAAATATTGATTTAAAAATATTTTCTATTATTTTCCAAGAACCATAAGAGTAATAATTTCTTTAACGTGGTTTATGAAAGTTTAAATTAGTAGAATCTTTAAAATTATATTAAAGGAATATTTAAACCAATAAATATACCAAAGTACCATCGTTTAGGGTCAGTACACCCATTAGAAGTGAAGCGTGAACCGCGAGTCGAAAGGTAACCCAATACCTACTCACGGAAGCCACTGCTATGTTAAATAAACTATAGCCCGCCAACAATGCCTGAACTAAGTCGTTAGCTATCCGTAATCGTACGAAGGAAGAGTCTATCATACCAATTTAATGTCGACCCACGTCCATCTGTCGGAAGTTCAATTTTACCCAAATAAAATGTATGCTAATTATTCTATTCGATCGAACGTCTTAACTATGGTAACTTGAGAATAGGAATACTATTAAGACTATCTCATACACTATGAAATTTAACGATTGATATTCTGCCGTCATAATGAAAAAGGATACTATTAACATTTTTTTTGAAATCATACAAAAAAATATAGATGGATAAGCCTTTTTTTTCGATTCCAAATATTTTCAAATTTCGAAAAAAAAATATAGTTTTGCCTTTTTTTATTATGACGGCAATGTTATCATAAATGTTTGCATAGAATAATAAAATTGATTAATTAAATTACTGAGGTAAGTTGTCTATAAAGCAGTCAACAGTAATAAACAAGTAGTGTAATTAAGCTACTAAACTAAATGGATAATAATATACCAATTAGTTCCAATAGTCCATGGATTTAATAGATTTTAGTTTTTTTCCATTTTTATTTGTAGAAGTTCATTAAAATATTATTTTTTAAGTATTGAATTAATACATTCCTAATTGAGAAATTACAATGCTATCACCAGTTTCCTTAATTAGTTTCAAGTATTTGCGTGCCGATTTATTAAACTGGAGTAAATGTATTAAATGACTACTTAATAGTTGCAACCAATTGATGGTCCACTCACAATTGAACATCATCTATAGAAGACTAGATGTCTATGTGGCTGCTATTCGGTATCAGGAGCTAATTTGATGTCACACAAGTATAGCGCTTCATTCATACCACACGCGCCTTCCTTCGCGCGACCAAACAAAATATCCAACATTATACGTTGAGCTCCTGCATCATAGCAGTATGTTAGCACAGTTGTGAAAGTGGTTTATTCTATAAAACACTGTATCTAAGGTGGTTCACCGTATATGTCATTATAGTACCTACGCATAAAACAATAGCCGTGTTCTTTGGAAGACTCTCTCACAAACGCCGAGCTAGAATCCTAAGTTTATAAATAATACAATAATGAGTGTAAAATATGGTGCGACGGAAGTGAATGGAAAAACAGAGGAGAACGATAAGGAACCGGCGACTCAAGTTGATGTGGAGCTGAGGTAATTTAGCAGTTAACGATCGGACGGACTTTATCAGGTCTGCTACATATTCAGTTTAGCGCAACTTATCCAATTACTTCTATCAAACGAAATTGAAGTTAATGAGGGATTATTTGCGATTTATGGTGCAGATTGTCGATCTTTCCCACAACCCTAAAACCACGTGGTATGAAAATAGGTCTCCTTTCATATCCAATTTGCTTAATCAATCGAGTGTCGGTAACAAAAACGTTGACAATACCAAAGTAAAACCAGCCAAGTGCTAACCGAGCTCACTCGACGAAATATATACCTAAGTGTTAAATACACGTTATGTTTATATCAACGGTTTTATGTAATAAATTTAATAAAAAAAATATTTTCGTACAGTTACAAAATAGTCAGTGTAACGGTAATTTTGAAATTAATTATATTTTGTTCTTATTGTTATCTTGCTCGGGTATCAAAGTTTTTATTGTGTCGAATTTTGTCAACTAAATTAACATTTTAATCGTGTTGTTGAGAAACGCTGTAGAAATGTGAATTTCATTACGTTTTTATTTTGATTAAAATTATGTAAACAGACCGTCCAATCGTTATATTCGCACCGACAAAGGTAGTGATTAAACTATTATATATACTGTAAACAAGGTAAGTAACACTGAATATCTACTTTGAAAACCAAACTCTATTTAAAACTTACTGTTTTTTAATCTAAATATTAATAAGAGTGGTTCCCTACCATTTACTAGGTAAATCACATTTGTAGTATGAGAGCCCTTCCTATATATTTTTTATATTTTAATTTTATGGCTCCCCGGCTTCGCACGGGTGGATTTTTATTTCAAAATTTTGGAATAAACATATATAGATTGGCTCAAACTGATCACAATTTTGAAAATCTTGTAGTCACGATCCAACCCGAAATCGAAAATCTTACTGAAAGAAATGTCTTATGCTGCTGTGTCACGGCTTATATTAAGATTGACATTTTTAAACTCGTAATATCTTTTGAATGCAATGGCCGATTTAAATAATTCAAAAAGTAATCTACAGCTACTGAGACAGTCTTAAATATTGAATAATGTATTTGGATAGGGATTAATACGAAAATATGAATATATGCATGGTCTGGTTTATGTTAACTTTTCTTTCAAAAAAGTAGTTATAGTTACGTACCTATACAACTACCATAGTTAGACAAATGGTACAACAAAGTTTTGTATATATATATTTATATGTTCTTTAATATTGTAGAACATTTTTTTGTTATCATTCATAGTTTCCGCAGTGCATGCGTTGAAAGACAATTTATGGCATTTTGCCATACCTTGGTTTACATTATCGATTTTTTTGTAAGGATCCTTAATTTTTTCTCGTAAAAAATATAGTCTTTGTTACAAAGGGATAATGTAGCATTCTAATGGTGAATTATCGAAGTTCATTAAGTAGTTTTTGAGTTTATTCGAAACAAACATACAAAAAAAACTTTTCCTCTGTATAATATTATTATAGATTATTAAAGTATATATACAACTAAGTATTTTGTGAATATTTCAAGTGCCTATTGTCGTTATTGATATCGAGCAAAAAAGGGCAAAAACATCACGTTTGTTGTAAGGGAAATAAACAAAATAAAATAAATATTTATTTTATTTTGTTTTTAGTATTTGATGTTATAGCGGCAACAGAAATACATCATTTGTGATGTGAATGTATGTACGGTACGCGTATAATTGTAAAACTTGATCAATTTCGTTAAGTAAACTGATTTAATTTATCTACGACGTTTGTGTTTCTTTGTTATAATATATTCGTTACGAATACCTTAACTCAATAACTACTGGGCGGATGTCGATATCACCATTAGAATGCTACATTATCCCGAAGTAACATAGGCTATATTTAATTATGACGTTTTACGGGAACAGAAGATACACTGAAACCGCGCGCGGGAACCATTATAAGCATATCATCATTACTGTCAAAAGTTTAATTAACTTTTGGTACAGTCTTCAATGTTCTTCCCTCTTTTTCTTGGCGATCTAGTGCCCCGCTCATTCAGTTCCTAACTCCAATCGTCCATTGTCTATCCAGCGCTGCTTGTGAGCCGCATACTATAGAGAAACTAGGCGATTAAATTATATCAACATTTTATTATATCTTTGTATAAAGTGGTACCAATAAATATGCCATCATTATTACAGGGGATAGTGTCACTTATAGTGATTTCGTTACTGAAGGTTGTTCTGTGAAATAATTTCATACGAAAAAAAAAATATATAAATATAAATGTTTATTTTGCATAAAGTCGTCCCCCAATACTAGTGGTGTGTGCTGGCAGCTTCTTCCGGTGTATCGCACAGTGAGAGGGGCCCACCCTCGAACTTTTGTTATGGACATGGAAATTTTATTTTTATAACAAATAAATTTGATGATATAGAATGTATTTTTTTACAAAATATACTTTACTAGCGTAATCAATACACTTATTAGGTATTTAGGTATTGTTTAAGGCAAGGGAAGCACCTTTTTTTCGGATTACGTAGGCACTCACGAGTCTTTTACTACTTCACCGGGCATAAAGGCGAGCAGAGCACCAGCCTTAATAAATGGTTTAAAAACTACAAACTAAGCAACCTTCGCAAGATGGTGCCCCCTGTGAGGCTTGGACCTCGGCTCAGATCGGTCGCTGGCGATGAGATTGAGGGATTATGACTTTTAGTTTTTTTTTTGGTTTTTTATTTTAGAGAAGTTTTGTGCAACTGTTGCTCTACTTTACATTTTCTCTATCCCTAACCTCTATCAAATCAAAATCCAGTGCGGTTTCCGGCTTAGAATAGACTACTTTATGTCTTCCCATGGTTCCCATGGATGTGGTAAAAAGCGACTTAAAGTATACAGCTGATGGTTGGGCAACAGCATTTATCAGCTCAAGAGTAATTACCATCTTACTGTGATCACCAATTCGCTTGCCAAACGTAGTGATTATGACAATATCCGTCAACGATCCTAGTTAGCCAAGGCCTGTTAAAATGAAGCCCATGTTCAGCTTTGGACACCATAAAGAGGTTGCTCCTGTTAAAGTATATCAAGGGTGTATTATGGAGGTGTATACTAAAATATATATACTTTTTAATTGAATGGTTTAAAGTTAATTCAGTAATTAGTAAAACTTTATAAAAATGTGACATACATATATATAATACAATTATTGCAGAGCTTATCATCACATGAGATCATCCTCTATGCTAAAGAAGAGGAAGAAAGAAGAAGAAGTACACTTTATTGCAAAATATAAAACAATATACACTCGGTTCCAAAAATAACGGGTCGGTCATACATAAACCCGAATATCTCCCGAACTACGTATGCCATCCTAATGAAACGAAGACTGTTCAATTGAGAATTTAATTATACAGATAAAAAATAAAATAAAACTTAGTTGCACCCACAATATTAATCTCTAAATTAAAAAAAAACTAAAGTAGTCATATTTTTCTTAAGATTAAATTTTTTTTATGATTGTTTTTTGCTGTTTTTCATCACTTTCTTCATTTAATACTTTGTATTGCCTCCACGAGCTCTTGCATGGCAGTCACGCTAGAGGAATGTACCAGAATCCTAACTTTTTTGGAACTTGGGCGGAGCCAGCGTGAAACAGCCAGAAACATTGGTGTATCTTTGTCGACTGTTCAGCGGGTAGTCCAGCGGTACCAAGAGACCGGATCACACCTTAGAAGACCAGGAAATGGCAGACCAAGATGCACAACGGCCAGGGAAGACAGACAACTGGTGGCTACAATGCTCCGAAATCGTTTTGAAACTGCTGTTGGTCTAAAAACTCACTTTATTCGCTTTGGAGGTGGCAATTTAAGCGCTCAAACAGTAAGAAGACGTCTTGCTGAAGCAAATTTGAAACCATTGAGGCCCGCAAATGGCCCCAAACTGGAACGGGGACATCGAATTGCAAGACAGAGATACGTGCACGAGCACCTAAACTGGACACTAGACGATTGGTCTAGGGTAATGTTCACGGACGAGTCTAAATTCATGCTTTATAAGCATGATGGTAGGCAGTTGGTGTACAGAAGACCAGGGGAGCGCTTCTATCAAGCGTGTGTGGAGGAAAAAGTGGCGTACGGTGGAGGCTCCGTACAAGTTTGGGCTGGGATTTCTGCTGAGGCCCGCACCGAGCTGGTACTCATTCAAAATGGAACTCTAAATGCAGAGAGGTACGTGGAAGAGATCCTCAATGAACATGTAGGTCCTTTCATGGCCAGAATGGACCGGCATGGCATATTAATGCGCGTCCCCATACCGCCAGAATTGTACATGACTACCTTGAAGAGGTCGGTATCGAACTCATGCAGTGGCCAGCGCGAAGCCCGGACTTAAACCCCATCGAGCACGCCTGGGACGAGCTTCAGAGATGCGTGAAAGGTCGAAACCCCCCACCAATCACGCTTCCCGAGCTCAAACAAGCACTGGTGGAGGAATGGGAAGGTATTCCTCAGCACCGGCTCCGAAATTTGGTGTACAGCATGCCTAATCGCCTGGAAACTGTCAGAAGAGCTCGTGGAGGCAATACAAAGTATTAAATGAAGAAAGTGATGAAAAACAGCAAAAAAACAATCATAAAAAAATGTAATCTTAAGAAAAATATGACTACTTTAGTTTTTTTTTTTAATTTAACGATTAATATTGTGGGTGCAACTAAGTTTTATTTTATTTTTTATCTGTATAATTAAATTCTCAATTGAACAGTCTTCGTTTCATTAGGATGGCATACGTAGTTCGGGAGATATTCGGGTTTATGTATGACTGACCCGTTATTTTTGGAACCGAGTGTAGTAACTTTGATAACATCATAATTATGAGAATTATATAAACTGAAGAGTTTGTTTATAAATTTGCTTAAACGCGCTAATCTCAGGAACTACTAGGCCGAATTTAAAAAATCGTTAAGTCTTAGTTTACCCTAGTAAATTATGAGCGTCATTCCGCTCTGCTGGCAAGTTTTTATTATAAGAGTTATCTAAAAATATGTTAATTCAAAATTAATTGTTATTATTCTCCACTTGTTGACAATCTTATACTTGTCCACAACGAACTAATTAATATACATTACTTACAACAACCGGACACTAATAAGATAGAATTAATGCATTTGTAGGTATAGCAAAGTAGCCACTGGATGTCATGCATTAGGTGTTCCCGTTGGCCCTATTATTGGCGATTCGGGGAGCACCCGTGGGGTTTTAGTGGGTTACCTCTCCCGTGGTCATGCTTATCATAATTAGCATATCATTGCTATGGAGAGGGGAGTCCGTACCCTGCTGCTGCGGCAGTGGGGATGCCTAAGGCATTTACCCCTTTTTCTTTGTCCGGGGGTGCTTTTACGCATTCCCACCGCCGCTGCACCGTATTATCTCCTCGTGGTATAAGTTTAGCATACCACGCTATGGAGGGAGCGAGTCCCACATATCCCGCCGCCAGCGCGCGAATACGCTGCAGTGGCGGTGGGAATGCGTAAATGCATTTCCCCCCGGACAATAAAAAATAAAACACAGGGTAGGCAGTCTTAGACAATATGAACATTATTTCAGGTTTACAGGAATATTTTTTAAGGTATACATGAAAAATGGTTTATAAACATTCAACAATAATAGTCCACAACTAAGGTGTTAAACATGGACAACATCTTTCTTAGTCTTTTCCCCCATTCACGTTAAGGCTCTAAGGCTAAACATGGTCGGAGAAAAACACTGTAGAGGTAGCACATGAAACTAAACCAATTTTATTTTTCTGTACTTCCAGTGGGTCATTCAAAAGAAGATGGTGGCGTGTAAGTCAAAATATTCTTTATGGCCTGGGACATGTGTACAACGACCTCTGTGCGGCGATGTGGTTCTCATATATGATGCTGTTCTTCCAAGCCGTGCTCAACATGAGATCTGCAGTGGCTGGAGCCATGCTGCTGTTAGGTGAGTTCTTTTATCTTTTTTTTTTAAACAACTACGGCATTTGGGAAAACAACTTTGTCGCGGGGGACTTTATAAACACATCATTCACGGACACGCGACACACCCAGACTCAGAATAACTATGCGGGGTTCACACAAATAATTGTCCCGAGTGAGAATCGAACCTAGAACACCACGTCTCAGAAGCCACTGGTTACGGCAGCCAACGGTGCAGTCCTGTCTGTCTTGTCGTGGTTCTAATTGTATTAAAAATAAAGAACGAAAATATATTTATTTCAGCTCAACACACAAGATAATAAACATCAGATATGATTTAATAATAAAGATCACTCATTAGGAATCTTACATTTGTTGTAAAGACCGCCACCTCAGCATTGGCTAGACAAACACCCAGCGCTGATTTTCAGTTGGCGACCGAAGTAGTGACCCACGGACATTAAAAACAATTTTTATCTTTACTTACAATATAAAGCTGTAGAGTGTGTTTGCTTGAAAGGGCTAATCTCAAGAATGGTCCAATAAAAAAAATCTTTCACCATTAAAAAGCTGCGTTATCTAGGAGTAACAGGCTATATTTAATGATGAAGTTTGATGAAGGAATTACGCGGGTCAAACCGCGAGCGGGAATCTAATTTTAAATGTAGTATCAAAATGTATGCAGATTAGAATGAATAAAACATATCTAGACCTAAGAAGCATTTGGTCGTAAGCGCCAGTTTACGGTGAAGGCACATACGACGAATGTTTCTGACGTATAATGGCACATCCAACCTTATGCTTCCGAGCTCTAGATATATATAACGAATAAAACAAAAATATTATGCTAAGTTATTTATATATAGAAATAGCATATAATAGGTAGGTATACCATACGGTTTAATTCGTTAACGAGCAAGTGACAATGCTGATAGTGTAAATATCTTTTGGCTATAGAATGTAGGTACCATTCTGCGCGCTATGGCTTTGTTAACAGTTTAATTAAAACAGCTGGTATAATATTTACTTACAACAATTGATCTTTTCATAAAACTATCAAAAAGCCCTATTCAACCTTCGCTAACTACTCATGTCACACATGTCATATTAGGTCTTTACCTATGAAATTGCCGTTCTGCAGTACTGGCCATTTCAAATCAAAATAATTTTTGTTTGGCTAAGAATTCTAATTTCAAATTAATTTTATTTTAAAAACATGGATTTTTTTTCCAAAAGTAGTCATTTGTTTATTGATTAGATTTTCATCGCATTTCAATCTTTTTCGTCATCATGGATACATTAAAAATCTAGTAATTATGGAATATGAGTACCGTCGTGGAAGCAACGCGGCACAAGCGGCACGCAACATCAACGACGTTTACGGAGCTAACACTACAAACCAACGCACCACCTGTTACTGGTTTGCTCGCTTCCGTTCTGGAAATTTCGACCTGAAAAATGAACCTCGCGGTCGTCCGAAGACTTTGGTCGACAATGACGAATTAAAGGCGATTGAGGAAGCTGATGATACACAATCTACGGCTGAATTAGCAGCAGCTTTCGACGTTAGCGTCAAAACAATATTGGTCCATTTGCGTCAAATTGGCAAGGTAAAAAGCTTGACAAATGGGTGCCCCACGAACTCAATGATCGCCAGCGCGAAGTACGCGTCGACACGTGCCTTGCACTGCTCAACAGACGCACAAATGAAAGAATTTTGAACCGCATTGTTACCTGCGATGAAAAATGGATTCTGTTTGATAACCGCAAGCGCTCAGCAAGTTGGTTGGATCCTGGTTCAGCACCTAAACAATGCCCTAAACGAAAACTTACCCCTAGAAAAGTGATGGTCACTATTTGGTGGTCTAGCGCCGGTGTGATTCATCACAGCTTCTTACCAAACGGGGTGAGCATTACTGCAGATGTGTACTGTGAAGAACTGAACACAATGATGGAGAAGCTGGCACATCTCCAACCAGCATTGGTCAATCGCTCGTCTCCGCTGCTCCTGCACGACAACGCGCGACCTGATACTGCACTGCAGACGGTCTCCAAGTTGCAAGAACTGGGGTTGGAAGCTCTCCGTCATCCGCCCTACTCACCACACCTTGCGCCTACAGACTACTACTTTTTCCAGAAATTGGATAACTTCTTGACGGGAAAAAAATTCAATACCCGAGAGGCAGTACAAAATGCCTTTGAAGAATTTTTAGCCTCCCGTCCAGCTGATTTCTTTAAGAAGGGCAATCAATAAACTGCCACTGCGTTGGCAAAGATGCATTGATTGCATGGGTGATTAATACAAATTAAAAATACATGAACAAATTCGTTTAAATTTTTTCATACAAAACGGCAATTTCATAGGTAGGTATACCTATTATATACTTACTTACATTAAAATGGCTAATTCAATTAAATAAAAAGTAGTTAAATTATTGCCGACACAAAACCTTATGAAGAAAGATATAAATAATTAGAATTTGAATATGTGACTGTACTGGTAGCTCAGCCTTTACAGTGGCCCAGTGGCCGATGAGACGGGTCGCTAGGCAGTGACCCGTCTTATCGGCGTCCCTATTTTATAGGTAAATAAATAGTACTTATAAAAAAAAACACTGTAGTTACTACATGTGTGGTAGAAGTTATTTCTATTTGGAACTGGCATTTCTTGAATCCGACTTTTAGTAGCCTCAACTACCGTTGCTGTTCCAGCGTCTATTCTGTACGCGCGCCCCTTTGTACCTTCGCGCACCTATGTATTGCATGAATAATCCGCCTCAGTGGCCCCTAGTATTTTGGGTTCGATTCTGACCAAGGACAACTAATTGTATGAATATATAATTAGTTGTCCACAGATAGTTGTTCTTAGTCCTAGCATGCTTTGCGATTGTAAATTTTTTCGCGTCAGTCTTTAAAAATAAACGACACAGCAAAATATTTTTACTATAATTTAATGATGTTTCTATATGCTGTTTTCGTTGCACTTATACAGAAAAAAATACAGATACATAAGTTGTACTAACGTTACAACTTATGTATCTGTATTTTTTTGCAAGCACACACCAGCTGTAGAGCCAGCTCATGGCCAAGCTGTCATGCTTGCAGCATGGTGTAATGACAAACTTAATACTGAGTCACCGAAACGTCTCGATTAATCTCGATTAATATTGACGCTTCTACAATGTTTTCACAGTTTCAGTATTCAGGCGCTTTGAAATTTCATGTGACGTCACTTCTAGGTACAATTTTACCTAGTAGTGATGTCACAAACTCCCCTCTCCTGAACTTTATACTTTGTTGTTGCTGTGTATTTTTGTCAATTTTTATTGATTAGAACAATAAAAAATACATGTCCAATATTTTTCAGTAATCTAACTGACGACGGATTAAATATAATATTTTCGTCTTCACGCCCATTTTATTTGATTGTCGTATTAGCTAATCCATGATTAATATTTTACATTCAAGATCGAATGCCAAACGCATTTTTGTATCTATTAATATTTCTGAGACTGAATTTGATTTGACAGATAAGTTAAGCCATGTGCCTCAGTTGATTAATTGTCGTCTGATAAACGAAGTGTTACTGCGTTAATATAGTTTTACATGAGGTCAATAGTACAATATTGATATCACCTATATTGAGTCAATAATTTGCATCGGATTCTCCTCCAGCCATCGATTATAGTAAATTTTCAGAATACCTATTAGGCTGGATTTTTGGGCTGCCTTGCCTATTCATAATACATAGGTACAACTGCGCCAATTAAATATATTTGTTTATTTTAAACATGAAGTATACTCTTAAGCAGAGATGTACAAAATACCATGAACAAAGTATCTGAAATACAAAATACAAGATAATTTGAAATTAAGTATTTTAAATACCAGATACTTACAAAATACTTTCGAGAATAGTATCTGAAATACTAGATACAAAATACGTATCTTCTAAATACTTCTTAAGATGAAAATACTTTTGTAAGAAAACAAGATTTTATTTTTATGATTTCAAGTTTATTTTTGACAACCTCCGCAGCTTAGCGGTATTTGGCTCGCTTTATATCACGTAGGTCGTGGGTTCGATCCCCACGCCGGACAGAAAATCCTTGTGTAAATTCTAAGATTATTTCTGGTTCTGGTCGGTTAAGGGACTACCCTCCGTGAGAGAGAAAGAGTCGCCATCTATCAATGTGGTGATCGACTAATAAGGACATGTTCAGTTTTACGCATTTATTTTATAAATTTCTACTATCATATTACTAAAAGTATTTTATCAGAAAAAGTATTTATAAAATACTAAGATACCTATTTCCAATATTGCTTCTCCAATCACAACAAATCCTTGCGTTCTTCAAACAACCGCCTCCTTCACTGTCCTCAACACCGTTCCAATTTTATTAATTCCTCTTTCTTTGTAAAGTCCATACATCTCTGGAATGCACTACCTCTTGGAGTCAGGATGGCCAAGACTCGGTTTACTTTTAAAAATAAAGTCCGTGAGCTTATCAGAACTAAGTTAGCAGTCATCACAGCGGTAGAATATCTTATTCATGATATTGTATATATATATATATTTATATATTTGTATATAGTTATATATATTATTTATGTATACGCATTTATGTGAATGTATAGTATCCCATATTAAATTATATAGTTCTATAATATTGTAGTGTCCCCATGTACCTATGTAAAATATTATATGTTTATTCATTAAATAGTACCTGGACGGTATTTATTTCATTACGAGTGCTTACAACTTCAGTGCACCTACCGCTTTGTCTCTGCACCACCCAATGGTTGACTGGGAGAGAATGCCTTTGGCATTAAGTCCGCCTATGTACAGTTTTGTGCTAAAGATTTAAATAAATAAATACCTAACAAAGGTATTTAAATACAAGAAACAAAATACATTTATTTAAAAGTATTTTAGATACAAGATGGAAATACGTATCTTGTATCTGTATTTGAGCTAGTTCAAATTATAACCATGTTTAGTTACACAAAATCCTGATTTCCTGAAACTAGACTGAAATGGACAACAGATTTTATAAGTACATGTAAGGTAGTATGCTTTGCTATGCAAGCAACAAAATGCAAAATGAGACCGCTGAAATCATAAATATTGCCTCAGACCAAATAATATTTCTTAAGTCAGTTCGATAATACGAGTAGGTATTGATTATATTAACATATTAGGTATAACTTGTTGTTCGTCCTAATAATATACAATGACGAAAAATAATAAAGAGAAATTAATAAAAGAAAATATCATGCATGTAAGTGACTCCATATATTATAATTTGTTTGGGTTAATTGTATTAGTTGCATATAACACTCATTATGCCTTCAAATAATATATTAGGTAATGGTGATACTGCAATACCGCGTAAGTGACAATAGCTATTAAGATTGAAAATCAATAGTAGCAAATTGTTTTTTTTTTTCTCTTTAATTATATGTAACGAAAATATTTCTTGACAGTTGAAATTACACCCTATTAATTAATGTCACTTACGCAGTATTGCCGTATTACCTCCATCAAGCAGTGGATGAAAGAGGCGTCGGAACGCTTCTTTGAATCCGCGGCTCAGCACCCAACCCGATGGTTGTTGCAGCATCTGACTATAGGCCTTTGCCCACAAAGCGTCGTAAACACCGTCAGCCTCGGGGCGTTCTTGACGACCCGGACGAAGATATCACAACTTACCAACTAGCAGTACAGAGACTGCAAGAAACTAGCATCACTACACAGAGACCACTCTATCCGACCCGCCGGAGAAGATGCGCCCGCGAACGCGACTCGTCCCCCCTCGCCCTCCCAACCCTTAGTTTGCTAAGAACCTTCAGATGCCCTCGTAGACCCGAAGTCCGAGAGGCCCGCGAACTGTAAAGTAGAGCGACAGTTGCACAAAACTCCCCTAAACTAAAAGCCATAATCCCTCAATCTCGCCGTCAGCGACCGCCCTGAGCCGAGGTCCAAGTCCCACAGGGGACGCCCTCTTGCGCAGGTTGCTTAGTTTGCAGTGTTTAAACCATTTCTCTAGGCTGGAGCTCTGCTCGCCTTTATGCTCGGTGAAGTAGCAACAGCCTCGGGGCTAAATATATATTATGTCCGTCAGAAAAAAAATCAAAAGAAATGACACATACTTCAAACATTAAGTTTGAAGGTACATATACCTTCATATGTATGTGACGTATGTTTCGCCTTTCATTGTATTTTTCAGTTCCCACAAAGGAACTAAGCGATAGATTGCGCTTGTTATGAATAATATTAAGGTACCTATATGAACGTAACGGAAGGCGATACGATGGTAACATGATGTACGGAGAATATTTTAAGGTAGCAGTTTAGGTAGAAGAAATAAATTCTATTTTTTCACATTGGTATGTAATTTCATACACTTCTACTGTCATACTTTAATATGCAAAGTAAAAATAATATTGTAATTATTATAATTATGTATATGAATAGGGATTGTAATGAAACAGTCAAAGGTTATAAGCACACTGTCTTTTATTCTTATAAATAAACAAGAGAACGTCGTGAGTGTTCTATGTCTAAAAAATGGCCAATGCTCTCTGTATACAGCCGGTTGGCTGTATACGGCCAGTCACATATATATTAGGTACATTTCTCCCTCTAGTTCACAACTATATATTATACTAATAAAACATAAGAAACTAAACTAAGTACCTACAAGCTTTTTACAGAAATGGTTCATAATTTACTCTAGGTTTTTGGTGAAGAAATCTTTCAGTAGATGTATTAGGTGATGTTCTTGTTGAAGTCATCTGTCTAATGTGGTCATCCGAAATATTGTCGTGAAATCTGCCATAACTTCCTCCTCCGACGCATTAGAGGTTTGAGCATCTAATGCGACTGTTGTTACTTTCGGGGTAACAAAATCTTCTATGTTAACATTACATGCCGAGTTATTAGAATGACCATTGAACCTGACAATTTGATTTTTGTGCTTCTTTGTTAACACATCCGATAAATAGTCACGCACTAAATGACTGTACAACGGAACCTGTCCTTTTGGAAACTATACCTTTACACCACACAAATTTCTTAATGTTCAAATATTTTTTATATAAAATAAGTTCTCCTACACAAAGAACCTGTTTGTTTCCTCCTCCGCAATGTGCGGGATTGTATGCTGGAGATGTAACATGTCAAAATTTTGCTCTTCAAATGGTATTAACCATTTGAAGAACAAAATTTTGAAAAATCTCTAGATGTGAACGTAGTGCCATTATCACTCACAATTGTATCCGTTAACCCAAATCGCGACATAAACTCATACAAACTGTCTATAACTGCTGCTGAGCCCGTGTTATTGCACATCGACCCATCGACCCATCGACCTAATAATTCGACCCATTTACTATATGCATCGACAATTACAAGGTACATATTATTATGGAAAGGACCGAGAAAATCTATGTGAATTCTATAGAATGATTGTGGTAGATACTCCCATGTAGCAAGCGGTGCTCGAGCAGGCGATGGGCGCAATTGTACACATATGTCACAGGACCCAATCATTTTCTCTATGGCCTCGTCAATACCAGGAAACCAGAACCTAGAACGAGCTTCCGCCTTCGTTTTGACGATACCAAGATGAGACAAGTGTAATTGGTTTAAAACTTTTTATTGTAATTTCTGGGGAATAACAATGAAATAAATAATGAAATAATGAAATTTATTCAGCACTTAGGTATTTACATACACTTGTACTTGTCAAAATTACACTGTATAAGACTAAATGTAACAAAAGTATCACTTATGTAGCTAAAAACATTGTTATAATTATTTGATCTTACAGAATTTTTAATCAGTCTGTCCGACTGTCGAGCGATAAATGACAAATGTACACATTAGGTATAGTAAGATGCCTTAAAGGTAACAGGTCTAAAATTAAAATTAACTTCCAAGAATCCGGCCAAAGTCTAAGCGACATCCACCTGAGGGCACCCTTAAGGGGTTAGGACCAACGCTCAGGGTGCCACTGGAGTAAAGAGTAGATTTACGAACAGTGGTGATGATCGCTGGCACGAGATCACAGTCACAACTTATGCCCTCGCATTAAACAACCGTTTTCATAAGATAATTGTGTTTTACAATAAGAAAAAGGCTTAAGCGATACATACGTAACTTTTTTAGGCCACCCGTTACACACATACACACTTTTTGAAGATTGGTGTCTTTACTTGTTTCTGAGCGCAATGATGCTGGCGATACAGGCAAGCCACCATCTATTACAACATTTACATAAGAAGCACTATCTATCGTTTCATCTAAAGTTTCTAAATTGCCGTCATTGTAACAAGCAGGCAATGAAGCACGCGAAAGATAGTCAGCACTGTTGTCACCGCTTCTTATAAACTCTATAGATGCTATAGTTATAACCACTTAGGAACATTGCATATCTTTGCAGCCTATTTGCAGTTATTCCTTTATGGGGCTTAAAATTAAAATAAATGGTTTGTGATCAGTACGCAAAACAAAAGGTACTGTTCTACCATATAAGTAATGATGAAAATGGCGAACGCCAAATATAATAGCTGGGGCCTCCTTTTGGATTTGGGTATATTTTTTTTCAGCGGAATTTAAAGTGCGAGACTCAAAAGAAATAGGACGTTCTGATCCATCCACTTCAATCTGTGACATTATAGCCCCTAAACCGTTGGGACTTGCATCTACTGTTAAAATAAGTTTTAAATTTGGATTAAAATGTGTTAGAACTTGGTTAGATGCCAAATATTCCTTAATTTTTTTAAAAGCAGCATTATGTTCCGGAGTTTAACAACATTTTAAGCCTTTTGTAATGACCCATACAAGGGATTTAAAATAGATGACGCATTAGGTATAAAATTCCTATAATAATTAACTAAGCCTAGAAATGATTGTAATGGTGCCTCGACTATTGCTTTTACTTTTTCCGGTGATTTATGTAAACCATTCTTATATATTACGTAGCCTAAGTATTTAATGCTATCTTTAAAAAATCACACTTATCTTTCTGTAACGTAAGACCGGCATCCTATGGCCGTTTTAGGACATCGTGTAACCTCTACATATGTACAGTTCTGTTGGGCCCTGTAATTAGTATATCATCTAACAAGCAAAGTACCCTTTCCATACCTGCCAGCAATTCGTCCATAGCGCGTTGAAAAATTGACGGAGCTGAGGCTAAACCGAAAACAAGGCGTTTATATCTAACATTTCCACGGTGAGTGTTTATACACGTAATTTTTTGTGATTCGGTATCTTATTAAAACGGTGTATAAGTCATAGACAAATCTAATTTACTAAACTGTTGCCCTGAGTGTTATTTGGTAAATAACTCATGTATAGTAAGTAAGGTATACTGCTCAATAATCAATTGCTCATTTTATACGAACGGAGTAGTCTGCACAAATAAGAAACAGATCCATTGCGTTTTAATACTGGAACGATAGGAAACGTAGCTCCGCATGTTCTACAGGCTCGAGAATATTCAACTGAACTAATCGGTCCAACTCCTTTACTCTTTCTTTTAGAGCAAACGCTAGAGGACGTGCTTTAAAGAAAACAGGCTTAGCATCCAGTTCAATTGTAACTTAACATTATATTTATTAAATAACCCGAGATCACTAGAAAAAACTTTCGGATATATATTTTCTAAATTTTCTTTTCTTTTATACTCGAGTCCTCGGCACAATAATTAATAGGTGACAAAGCCATATTAAATTTTGATAAAAAATGACGACCAAGTATCGGCGGTCCGCCACCACATATTACGTATACTTCTATATCATTTTTTCGACCCGCGTAAGTCATCGGTAATCGAACAACTCCTAAACATTTCATGGGAGCTCCTGTATAGGACATTAATCTTTTGTTTACTTTTGCCAATGGCACGTGTACAAAACAATTTTTATATGTTACATCAGAAATAGCAAACATGCCGGCATCACAATCAAACTCGAATATGATAACTTGATCTAGCACAGAGACTACGTCGGTCATGGGTTCCCCCCGCTGTGAACGAATTGTGAAATAATATAACTCACCGTCATCGCCGTCGTCCTCGCTTACATTTGAGCTAATTACAAAATTTACACTTTTGCACATTTTTCTCAAATGGCCTTTTATATTGCACTTCGTGCATTTATAATTAGAGAACCGACACTTAGATGAAACGTGATTCATACGACCGCACACAGAACATTTATCGTGCACTTGTTCACTTAGTTTCTTGCTAGACGTTGAGGACGCCACCTTGAAGACATGCTCCTCCACACGTGAACCCGCAGACGTTAAGGTCGTAGAAGCTCCCAGGCGAGCACAGTAAATATTTTCCGCTAATTCTATGGCCTTTGCAAGCGTCAAATCACCGATTTTTTGTGAAAATAGTTTTTCTCTCTCAGGCCCCGGAAACATTCCCATGATAAAACGATCTCGTAACGCCTCCTCCAAATTTTGAAATTCACAGTGCGCAGCCAGTCCTCGTATGCGCGCTGCCCATTGTGTAAAAGACTCTGTCGACAACTGTGTAGCCATGTAAAATCTGTACCGCTCGGCAAAACCGCAATGTTTTATGGTGAAATGTTCAATTAGTAAATTGCAGATGTCTTTAAACGGCACATCATTCACACTCTTAGGTAATGCTAAATCCGATACCAACTTAACGTGTCATCGCTGAGTGCGCTTAAAAGAACCGCTCTTCGCTTAATCCCCTTATCATCAGTCGAATCATTAATATCGTTGGCTATAAACCATTGTATTAACTTATTTTTGTAAGTTTCCCAGGTTTCTATACTATCAAAACGATGAAAGAACTCCAAACGAAATTCCCGTCGATATTTTTCACTTTCTTCCAGAACCTTCGTCGCCAATATTATATATGAATACTAGCGGCCCGCCCCGGCTTCGCACGGGTGGACTTTTATACCCTACCCCTGCCCTATCCTACCCCTACCCTAACCCTACCCTACCCCTACCCTACCCCTACCCTACCCCTACCCCTACCCTACCCTACCCCTACCCTACCCCTACCCCTACCCTACACCTACCCTACCCTACCCCTACCCTACCCTACCCCTACCCTACCCCTACCATACCCCTACCCTACCCCTACCATACCCCTACCCTACCCCTACCCTACCCCTACCCTATCCTACCCCTACCCTACCCTACCCTACCCTACCCCTACCCAAAAGTATCCTATGTCCTTCTCCCAGTTCTTAGCTACCTCCCTACCAATTTTCAGCCAAATCGGTTCAGCCGTTCTTAAGTTATAAATAGTGTAACTAACACGACTTTCTTTTGTTTTTAAAATGTATTCTGCTATTCGGGACGGAAACAAATCCAACAAATCAAAAACCATGGCAATCGGTCCAGCCGTTCTCGAGTTATAAGTGTTGTAACAAACACGACTTTCTTTTATATATATAGATGGAAGATGGATTGTAATGTACAGCCAAAGGTTATACGCACACTGTCTTTTACTCTTATAAATAAACAAGAGAACGCCGTGAGTGTTCTATGTTTGAAAATGGCCAAGGCTGTCTGTATACAGCCAACCAGCCAGTCTCATATATTACTGTAATTTAATATATTTTGTAAATAACACTGTCAATATTTTGTAATGTCACTGGACTAGGGTAGGAGGCCGCAGTGCTTATCAAAGGTGCTTATCCAGTAAGAATTCTAGCTTACACAATTTTTATTTCTTCACCTTCGTAATCGATAAGAAAGTCGCAATGATATTAAGGTAATTACTGAATTTAGTTTCCTTCAGTAAAGTGATATTTTTAGTTAAAGAAACTTTATTTTGTTAATTAAAAACTTGACATTTTTTTGCCAAGATTTTTTAGGGTAGGGATAGTGTAGGTTAGGGGTAGTGTAGGGTAGGGGTAGTGTAGGGTAGGGGTAGTGTAGGGTAGGGGTAGTGTAGGGTAGGGGTAGTGTAGGGTAGGGGTAGTGTAGGGTAGGGGTAGTGTAGGGGTAGGAGTACCGCATAAACGAAGTCTCTACGGCCCAGTTTATTTTATACAAATGTTTAGGTCTTTTATGTATCGATTGAGGCAGTACGAAGTCTGCCGGGTCAGCTAGTATTTTATAATTTCATTCTTTATATAAAGAGGGGAAAAGCTTTTCATTTTAATAAAAAGTATGGAGGTTAATGATTTCAATTTATTTCTTCACTATTATTAAACAATGTGAAAGTAGGATTATTTTTCTTACGTTAGCTTTTGTTTTACTGCTACAGTCGCTTGTATGTTGCAAGATTAGTGCTCAGCTCAAAATCTGGAACTCCAATTATTGCCTTATTAGCAATAAGTATACTTCCACGGCTGATTTTGCGTATAGCTAACATAGCCGAATTTTTTTATATGAAAGCTCACGCACAATGCACACCAACAGCAAGTTCTAAAAATACAGATATTCAAATATTTGATAATAAAAACAACAAAATGATGTAAGTATATACAGGGCTTGGTGTACCTACAGGAACCTTCCGATGCCCTCGTAGACCCGAAGTCCGAGAGGCCCGCGAACTGTAAAGTAGAGCGACAGTAGCACAAAACTCCCCTAAACTAAAAGCCATAATCCCTCAATCTCCCCGTCAGCGACCGCCCTGAGCCGAGGTCCAAGTCCCACAGGGGACGCCCTCTTGCGCAGGTTGCTTAGTTTGTAGTGTTTAAACCATTTATCTAGGCTGGAGCTCTGCTCGCCTTTGTGCCCGGTGAAGTAGCAAAAGCCTCAGGCCTAACTACATATGTCCGTCCGAAAAAAAAAAAAAAAAAAAAAAAGTACCTACAGGGCACAGTAATGGTGGCGACAATTTTGTAATTCCTAAAAACTAAAAAGTAACTTGGTCTGCCTGTGTGTCTGTAACTCTGTCACACCTTAACGGTTTTTGGATAAATTGGGGATAGAGATAAACTTAACCTTGGTAAAGAACATAATTTTACCTTTTGTTGCAAATTCATAAGCCGCAGGCTTGTATTTTACATCAAAAATGGGCAGGTATATTAATTTTGCATAACCTGAATTACAAATATAAAAGAATGGAAGCTGCCTTTACTATTAAATATTGTTTTTTCTTTTTTCAGGTCAGGTTATAGATGCTTTAGCTACACCAGTAGTGGGGATGTTAGCTGACAGGTTCGGAACTAAGAAGTCATGGCATTTAACGGGTATGTATTAATAATAATTGTATTAAGTTGTTACAAAACAAAGAAGCGTGAGAAAATATAAACGAAATGCCGTAACTTTGACTGAACAATAGTTAATAAAATTAGCACTAACTAATTACATCATGTATACCTACTTATCTTATAAAGAGAAAAGATTAGATAATCATTTTGTTTGTTTTTTCGCATTGAATAGGTTCCGAGACTACTGTACCGATTTAAAAAAATCTATCACCATTAGCTAGGTTATCCAGGAGCAACATATGCTAGGTATATTTATTGATGAAGGTCCTGCGGGACCTGGAACTACGTGGGTCAAACCGCGCGCGGCTAATTATATAAATAAAACATTGACATATTTATAACTTACATACATTCTGTTGGAATATACTTCATTTCTAGATTGATCCAAAATAAGTAGGTACCTACTTGACTAATTTCCCATCATTGAATATTTTCATTTATCACATTTTAACTTTTTTACTGACGAATAATGTCGTGGGTTTCCCGTTTAATATCTCTGATCTTGTATTTAAAACACATTACCAGCTGCACAATCGGTATCATATCATTATCAGCCCGTATAACGTCCACTGCTGAACATGGGCCTCTTCCTCCGGGGGGAGGGTATTTACCATAGTCAACACGCTTGGCAGACGGGTTGGTGACTGCAGTATTATTGTATTATACAAGTAAATGCTGCTGCCCGTTCCTTGATATACGATTATTATAGATGATGTTATAACAATCGGGACCAACGGCTTAACGTGCTTTCCGAGGCACGGAGGGTAGTCCCTCAACCAACCAGACCAGGAAAGCAATCTTTGAATTTACACAAAGATTTCCTGTCCGGCGTGGGGATCGAACCCACGACCTTCGAGATTTAAAGCGAGCCAAATACCGCTACGCTACGGTATTGTATAGAATATAAAATAAATAAAATAAACAATATTTTATACATTACCAACACGTTTTAGGGCCTAATCTATACATTTTCTAATTATTGTTTAGAATACCGAATTATACAGACCGCTTTTGGTTACGTGGAAATTTTAAAAATAGAGATTACGATCTCCAATATGCAGGTCTCTACGATGATGTGTGTGTTGACCCATTAGTCAATCAGTCATTTAAGACAAAGCGTTTTATTTATGTGTGCTAAATGGTACATGTGAAACTATTCTGGTAATACTTTATGCTGGGGTTCTAAAGGGCTCGATGCTCACCCCAATACTATTCATCGTGCATATCTACGAGTATATTACCGGCTATCAAGTCGTGGACTCTCTCAGGCGGGCTACAAAAAGGGGAGAAATAAACTTTTCAGTTTAACTCTACGCAGACAGAAGATTGCTAAGAAGGACCCTTTTGTCATAACACTTCAGTTTCAAGGTGTACCTACCCTATGACAAAAGAGTCCTTCTATGCAAACTTCTGTCTTCTTTTCATATTTCCGAGAGTATTGGGATCCTCGGCGTCTAAAATGTTGAAAATAACAGTGAGGTCGCTAGAACAATGCAGGGACTTTGATTCTCTCTTTGTAGTCCACCGGTTTTCCACAGGGAAGTTTCCGAGAAACTATTTGACTTGGTACCAGTGACATCATTCAGGATGTGTCACCGGAAAATAATACGAATCGTAAGTTGATAAACTTCCGTGCTACTCATATTGTTAAATTCAGTTACTAGTTTCAGTGAACGCGCAAAACTATGCTACTGTTGTAACAAAACAAAAAACTTCAACTTATATAAGTATCGTTGAACCCCATTGGTTTAGGTATAGTATATTTTTTTTTTAACCACTCGAAAGCTTGTTAGTTTATCAACTTACTAGAAAGTTGATCAAGTAACTAGTAAGTTGGTCAACTTACGATTCTTATTATTATCCGGTGACATATTCATCCTAAAATTATAACTGAAGGTACTAATATTTTTTTGATATTAATTGCAGGTTGCGCGTTAGTGACCTGTTCCTTCCCACTGCTTTTTGTCAGATGTTGGGGGTGTCGGTTCACGGAAAACCCCGACTACCTACTGTGGTGGATGCCGATATATTATGGCGTCCTCGTCGTAGTATTCCAGATCGGATGGGCTGTAGTTCAAATATCACATCTGGCTATGATTCCTGAGATTACGGATAATTTACAAGTCCGTGCTGAATTGACTTCTATTAGGTAATCCAATTGTTAATTGACGTTTAATTTTCTTTTACTAACACAACAAAAGCACAACCAAATCAATCTTATTGGTTTCAAATGATGTTGCGTTCACAAGTTTGAACACATTTTTATATATATATATATGTTTATATTTCCAGGTATATGGCTTCAGTTGCTTCAAGTTTAGCAGTATATCTTGTAACGTGGGTCGTGCTGAGAGCCAGCAACTACAGTACATTTATTGGACCCACGGATGACTACAAATTCAGAGTAAGAATTATTTTCTGTTATTATGCACTGCATGCTAATGAAGTCAACTCTGCGAAACCAGGCGCGAACATATTATCCAAAGATTTAGGATCATGAAAAAAATCAACAAGACAGGGACGATTTGGGGTCGCAGTAAAAAGAAAGGAAAAACACTTTTTTTGTTAGTACCTTTATGAACTCCACGAACCGCGAACCCCTTCGAGTGAACACTGCACTGAAGGTAACCGCCCACATAGGAACTCCTTATACCTTAATAGTGCCTTTATTTAACCGCGTAGATTAACTTAACGAATTGTTTCAGTAGCTAAATGCCGATATCAAGATTAGACCGAATATTTTTTTTCAAAAAAAATCGTTTGCTGTACTTTACGTATTACTTATTACATAGTTTGTGTAGTATTTACTTGTGTCTATTTACATCAACTAAATCGGAACTTATATGCACTGTTTATCCCTAGAGTATTCTAATAAATAAATAAAAAATCCGATGTGAGTTTACTAAAATTTAATTTAAAATGTATGCTACAGGTAGGTGAATACCTCTCTGCTTTTGCTGTAGTTTTTTTTATTTATTTATTAGAATAGGTACTCTAGGGATAAAGAGTGCATATAATTGATCACTGCCAAGAATGTGTATATGTTTTCTCAAATAATTTAATTACAAATTTCAGGATGTGTCATTAATTATATCTGGAATCGGCATACTGTCGTTCATAATTTTCCACATATTCTTTAAAATGAGATCGAAAGACAAGAAACCTACAGAACATACTATAAGCAATGGAAATACAGTTATAGTGAACGAAGAATCAGGATCTGTGATACCAAATGCCAAATCTAAGATTATGTACTTTTTGCGGATGCCACTTTTGTATCAGACCAGCTTACTGTAAGTATCTATGTAATTATACCTATACCTAATTTTGATATAACTATGAACCTATTACATAAATATTAAGTTCTTATCGGTGTTATACTATCTCAGTAAATACCAGATCTCGTAAAATGTGTCCCATTTTGTACAAAAAAAGTAATGAACACATAACCACTATTAAGAGTTACTTTATTTGCCCCTTCGCGCTTCATATTATACGCATATATATTTGGCCGCCATGCTAGTACTCCTATAATACAACGTTGATTGATAAAACCAAGCGTATGATATGTACCTACCTATAAAAAGATAAAAATACCTATAAAAAGATTTAAAAAAAAAAATTGCGATCATGTACATCTATTGCCTAAAATAAATATTTAAGGGGGGCTCCCATACAACAAACTTTTTTTTTTTGACCTTTTTGCTCGTATTCTTTGCGAAAACAGGTAGGCACTTAAATATGGTACGGAACCCTTCGTGCGTACACAAACCTATTCCGGCTAAGTGCGAGTCGGACACCCGACTCGCACTTAGCCGGAATAGGTTTTTTTAACTGTACGCAAGACAGTTAATATTTTAAAGCGGTCATAGGTTTTGTATGTTTATTGTACAGTCTACCAAAGAGATAGAATTACACCCTGTGGAACGCATTTCAAATTTAGAGTTCGCTGTTAGGAATGTATATATTTGTAAATGACTATAAAGGAACTTGCAATGCGACGTAACAGCGACGTAAACGTATTTATTTACATTAATTGATACAGGAGGTGTAACTTTGATCGACTCCTACATGCAATGTAACTTTATGTCAATTCTTTCAGATATGTATTCTCTCGGTCATACTGGGCTTTGAGTCTCGTGTATGTGCCATTGTTCCTCGAGGAGAGACTGGCATATAACCCAAGCGCTGGATCAGAGCTGGTGGCTAGCGTTCCTTTAGTATTATATATATCGTCTTTCTTCTTCTCGCTTCTACTGAAGAGCAAGATTAACAGTTGCGGCAATGAGGTAGGTACTTACGTATTTTATATCTACCTATGTCTATTGTAATATTATGCAAATGAAGACTTGTAGTTTTGTTAATATACCTATTACACCTTTTAAACTACTGAATTTTAGCAACTCTTGAGAGATATCTTTGTTCTTTAATATTGGCATAAAATTCTTGCATGATGTCTTGTCTTGCAATTCAGCATAATTATGTTAGTTTATAACGTTATCCAAGAGTATAATTCTTGGCTATATATTATATACTATAATAAGATTCCTACAGGACAAAACGAGCTATTATTTATAATAATAATATAATAAAAAATAAATTATTTCTATCTTCTTGTAGGTAAGTTTGGAGTTGTGACCTGGAAGTGGACAATATATAATTGGACACCCGTCCCCTCGGAATTTCTTTCGAGCATATGTTACCTTAAAAACGTCTTCTTACTGCAATTATATATAGACTACTTAGAGACAGCATTTTTAATAGACTGAGTTTATATTTTAAATATGTTCCATATCCGGATTGATGAAAGATTGCATTTTTTATTTTTTCTTCTATGTTTACAGATTGCATATCTCATTGGGAGTTTATTAAGTCTGATAAGCAGTATGTGGATCGCTTTATCCATAGACCCTCATGCTAGCATTGTGCAGATTTACCTGGTTGCTACATTAATAGGTAAGTTATTACGTTTTACCTTTTCATTACCGTTTAAGTAAAACTTCTATATAATTATCCTTTTTATTGCAATTACTTTTAAAGTCACTTTTGCGACACTTTTTTTCAGACGTTTTTCAAAGACTTTAAAGGTGAATGGTTTTTTCGAATACTTTATTATTTATTTCTTTAACATGTACTTTTCCACGTAGGTATATTTAAGTGTGCCGTGCTAGCCGTTGAACATCATCATGTTTATTTATTCTGATTATATGACTTGTTACTCACTTCTTATTACAGAGTTATTGAACTCTTCAGTTATAAGACATTAATTCTAAATAGTTTTTTTTTCGGACGGACATTCGTAGTTAGCTTCGAGTCTTTCGCTACTTCACCGGGCATAAAGGCGAGCAGAGCTCTACAGTACATAAATGGTTTAAACACTACATACTAAGCAACCTGCGCGAGAGGGCGTCCCCTGTGGGACTTCCCCCCCTGGGCGGTCGCTGGCGATGAGATTGAGGGTTTTCGACATGTTGTATTTTAGGGAAGTTTTGTGCAACTGTCTCTCTACTTTACAGTTCGCGGGCCTCTCGGATTTCGCGTCTACACGACGGCATCGGAAGATTTTTTGCAAACGAAGGGTCGGAGTCTAAAAATATTTCCCGCGTTGATGAAAGGGATGGGGCATTTTATTTCTAAAAAAAGGCACCTCCACTAAACACAGTAATTCCTACCGTTGCCAACACCAAAATACTATTCAAAAAGTGGCTATTCGTGGAAAAAAATATCTCTGGGCTTACATTGTATTTTGAAGATAATTATGGTCATCTACTTGTTCAATAATAACTGTATGCATCTTATTATAATGTTCCAGGTGCAGGCAGTTCCATAACACTAGTCTCCAGTTTATGCATAACGGCTGATCTTATCGGACCTCATTCTCACCAGGGCGCAGCTATCTACTCCATCGTTACCTTCGCCGACAAACTAGTGACAGGAATTGCTGTTGTTGCCATAGAGAGCTAGTGAGTATATAATAGTACCTACACGGCACATGCTATAACTGTCATTTCATTCCAAGTAATTCCAACACCACGACACTATCTGTGTGATGTCCAGGAGTCGAAATAAGTCGTTTTTTAATTAGGTATGCATATACCTAATTAAGAAACTACTTATATTAAAACGCAATATATAAGTATTTATATATTGCGTTTTTTAAATAATGCGGCATGTATAATATTAATAAAACTCCTCTGCCAGTTATTCGCAGAATTGCTACATTCAGAACTGGTGGTAGTGAAGAAACCGACGCTTGAATAAACGTGTTACGTGTTTATATGAATAAAGAATATTTTGATTTGATTATGGAACTAATCTCTATGAATTCTGTACGCGGATCACGGGATCACGAACGAATTCTTGTTACTTTCATCTGAAATAAAATTAGGTTCTCTGTTACTAACAATAACGTGGTTAATAGGCATGTCCATTTCATGATTTCGCCATATAAATAACGTATTTTAGCACAAAAAAAACTCTACCTATTCCGATTCCTGGTGATGACCAGATCAATCGATGACATCGATCGTTGCAGGATTGCTTTAGTCGAAATGGATCTGTAATTTCTACCGCACCGAACGAACGATGATGAATGGATAATCCATCAATGATCGTCGATCGGTGGTAGAATGGACTAGACTCCTACCAAATATAGCCGAACGATATGAATAATTATTGATCTATCGATCGATTAAAGCTGCCATACCAATCAATCGTAGTCGATTGATGTCAGTGATCAATCAATAGGTAACACCTGTGGAATCTGCCAGGACTTGTTATAATAGTTTTGTTTTTAATATTTTAAAGACAATTAAAGTTACAATTTAATATTAAACATTAGAAATTATAAGTATGTTTGTGTGAATTGTAATTATGGCAATATCCCTCAACTACCAAGGTATGTTAAGAGGATACCCATATTCAGCAGTTGAAGACAATTCTTGAGAATTTCTTTCTTCTTTTGCTCTGCTCATTGCTTTTTTTTTTCAGTAAATGTGATGACGTGGCCGACTGTCCCCAATACTACAGAGGAGTTCTAACCTACGCCTGTGGTGGAAGTGCTATCCTCGGAATGCTGTCACTGTCCTTCGCCAAATTTATTACCAAGAATAAAACTGAAACTGATTTATAGGCATAGCTACAATAACAGATTATTCCTACAGATATTCCTATTTATTTGTTAAAATTATTTATATTTATTAAGTTTTAAATAGGTACTTTTTAAAGATTTCCCGCTTGTGATTAAGAATAAAAATGTTTTCACAGTTGACAAGTCGTATTTTTGATTACCTACCATAAAAGTATGTAGTTAAATATAGGTAGGTACCCCTTGATTTTATTTATCATCATCATCATCATCAGCCCCATATAACGTCCACTGTTGAACATGGGCCTTCTCCCGAGGGAGGGTATTTGCCATAGTCACCACGCTTGGCAGGCGGGTTGGTGCCGCAGTATTATTTGGTACCACACAAGATGATAGGCTTAAATGTTGACCTGACTCACTTAAGAGTGTAGCGACATCTACAGTAGCCGCACAAAATTATAAGACGAGTAGCGCCATCTAGCACCTAGTATTCCAACTAACCTGTATCGCGCAATACAAGTTCTCAAGCCAATAAGAACATATACAAGTTCTGAATATCAACAATTTGCCGTCGGCCGCCGGGCATACCACCTCGTCCGGCAAATATCTTCATTTTCTGAGGAGGAACACCATCAAGTGTTCCTCTACAAGAACAAAGATTACTACGATACTGAAATCATCTTTTTAATAGTGCCCTAAGATCCATAACTTATGGACCAACCCCTATTAAATTTGATTACCACAGCGTACAAAATGCTTTGTGTAAAATTATGTTAAAAACCCTTTTTATGAAACCTTTGTTCGGTAAAAGCTGATAATGAATAAATTTAGCTAAAACAATATGTACTCGTTACATTAAGTCGACATCATCACACCTACCTATATTTTATGTTTTATGATGAAATTTACAAGTCACAAAAGTCGGTTGTAGAACCCAAATAAAAAAATGTTTTTGCCCTATAAAAGTCCCATATATTACAACTGCTTACTTTGATAGTAAGCAGTTGTAATATATCGGACAATAATATTATCTAGCCCATTTAGGAGAGTAGTTCGCCATCTTCTTGTGAAATGTGCTTTAGGTAAATACATTATGTTGTAATTTTATTATTAATGTAATGATCAAACCTGATTGTGTACTAGCACTTTTTGAAATAAAGATTTTATTATTTATTATTATTTAATATCCGTACTGTACAGTTATGAGAATAGATAGATAGGTCTACGATTAAAATAATAATAAATTATTTGCAGGAATATACAGGTTTTTATAATTCCGCCTGGTAGGATGCCAATTTTATTTAATGAAGAAGATAAATATGTGTTCTTCTTTTTAATTTTCGCACAGACCACCAATAAGTTACTCTTAGCAATTTCCACTCTTAGAAGAGCTTTAATTTATTTTTTGTTATAATAAGACAAAAAGAGTGCAACATTTAATTAAACTTGTTGTAGATTAATTAAGTTACTCCAATTAATTTTTCACATTTTAATATTCTATACAAGGTTAAGTTGCCTATCACCCCACTAAAAACAGTTAAGTCCGAAACACGTGCTAATTTAATTTTCTTGTAAACAATGAGAATATCTTCCGCAAATATATTTTTTCCTGCTTGTAATACCGGACGTGACGCCTTTAGTAAGTAGTACCAACCTTAACAATAATAATAGTGATGTGAACTATTCACACATATTATTTTGACTAAGCCATGAATATTATTATAGCTGTGTAAATATATAAAATAACGAGTAGGCCGCAATAATGGTTTCATGAAATATTTATTGATAACACTGTCGTTATTTAATATTATATTTAAAGATCAACATATTTTTATCTATACAATTCACAACTTTCTAACAAAAACATTTGATAGTCATGTAAACATGAAATATAATAATAATTGTGCTCTTTGCAAATGAAAATAAAATGCAGTTAGGCTATCGTAATGAGTAAAGCAAACTTTTAATAGTTTAGGTTGCATATAAATCTATCCATTATTAAAATTATATTTAAAAAACAATTAGATAAGGCCAAATAGTTAGGCTTGAAAATGATACATAAGGCGATAATTTAATACCTTCATAATTTCAAAAAGCAATAACGAGTGCTGTCATGAATATTATTTCAGGGGAAGCCCAAATGCAGGTAAACTATTTTATTATACCTACTATTCGATTACTAGTATAGGGTTGACACATTTAATAATAGTTCTTAAGGATTTGGAGCCGAAGAAGCTTGCCGTCAATAATACTCAAGAAGGCTGGCCTGTTCTAGAGACTTGACTAAGTATCTAGAGCCAACGACGAAACGCGATCAATTATTAAATTGGTCCGCAATTTATCACAATTTACATTTTTTCACCGGCTTGTGCACTCATAAGTACTTATTATGATTTAAATTTACACTAAATTATAAAGGATTATCTATAGGTCTACTAGGTTAGGTTAGGTTTATATTTTAATTATTTGTTAGTTAATTTAAAGGTGTTATGTTACTTGAAAAATGTGAACTAAAATATTTAGCATTACATTACTAAATATATACTGAAATCTACTTCTCTAAACTTCTATATTATTTAATAATTGCTCTATGAATTTACACAAGTTATGCTTCTTATTTCATTTTATGTTCCTATATTTTAATTACCTAGTTCATAATTAGTATATTGCAAAAAATAACGAACTGCTATTTTTTAAGAACAGTAACGATTGCAAGCTCTATGGAATATTATACTAGGCAGCTGGCAGATGGCAATATGGCTGTAGCTTTCGAGTTTCGCTGGCAGTACGCGGTGCTCGCATCATTTCCAATACTGAAGTAGGATTTCTGACGGTTCTAAAGTTTCATTTTTAAGTTTTTTAGTGTTTACTGCATCTGTTTACTATAGATTTACTCATTTTTCGTGGCAAAATTACTGTTCTTTCATTTCCGTCGTCACCAGAATTTAATCGACGACAAAATGGCGTCGCTTGACAAGATTTTACTGCAAAATATTTTTTCGCATTTTAGTCTCAAACCATAAAAATATGCTTTAAAATGTGTTTCCGTGTTTTTAACAAGTATTTTTCTCAATGAATTACCTAGTTTTTCTTTGTTTGATGCGTTAATTATATAAGAAACCGTGTGTTCCTCGAATTTTCATCAAAATGCACTTGGTAAGTGAATTTAAAGCCTTTTTAGTATTGTTTTTGTGTATTTATTTATATTATCAAAGTTTAGAAGTCCAAAACATTCATGGAATATTCTAGAAGTGGTGGGTGTGGTCCTGGAAAAGGGAGAAATTTTGAGACGTAATAGTGAATTTCAGCGTTTTTGTGATTGTTTACAATGTATTTTGCTGTTTTTATGTATGAAAACATTCGTGTCCCACGATTAAAAGTGTTTGCGATGTTTCTTTGTTACGTAATCTTTCTATACTGAGCAGTGAAAATAGTTTTGGAATGGGACCCATTTTTGCAATTTAGCTTTGAAATTTGGTCTTGCTATGCACTGTGATGGAAGAGACTGCCTTTTGAGGTTATAATCCCTTGTTTTATTAAAATTCTTTGTATTCAGGATGGAACTATTGGCATATTCTCCTAGATTTCTTATCAGCCTCCAGGACTTCATATTTTCATTGATTTTCTTATGTTTTTGTAGTTTCCTTCGCACCAGCATACTATTTTGAGGTTATGCTTTATGTTTTTGTATGTATTTACTATTTACTATGATTAGAATGCATAGTCACATTTATGTTTTTATGTCTTTTCTGAGAAAAACTCAATTGGTTGGGATTTCTAAATATTCTTATTTTTTTTCTATAAATTCTTACCCGAGTAGTGATTCTATGTGATATTATGGTGATTTACTTCTATTTCTTTGATTTAATTATACTTTTACTTTAATTTTAATGTGGTTTTTTAAGAATAATGTACATTTTATTAATGAAAATGTCTTTTTTTTTGTCAGAAAAAGACACTTTCATTAATAAAATGTTATGGGAAACCTTAGCAATTATGGTATCATATCATTCCATGTTCATCATACAGTAGTTATGACGAGTATTCATCATATTAATGTTTTCAGAAGGGATTCATGAATGAGTCTGGAAGTGATTCTACCAGCGAAAAGGGTGACAAAAGTGACTCTAGTGGATCAGGGTCAGGAAGCGAGAGGTGGGTGATCACATTTGTTCATGTTATTTTACTTATGACTGTTAATTTTTTTAAGCTAATTGTTTCTATTTGTGGTTTTAACAGTGAAAGCGGGTCAAGTTCATCAGGTTCAGGTTCTGACAGATCAGGATCAGACAAATCTTTAGACAGATCTCATCACAGTGATGATACCAAGTCATCACCAAAGCACAGTAATGCCAATTCCTCAAAATCTGATCACCATACTGACAAAAATTCATCTGATGATGATTCTCCACCTAAATCAAAATCACGAAGTAATCATGGCAGATTGAAATCTGATCCTTGGGATGACAATCCTGACATTTATGGCATAAGAAGATCAGGGAGATCTCGAAAAGAGCCCGATAGACTTAAACTGGCAGACAGTGATTCTAGTGAACGAGGACGAACTCATAGTCGTAAAAGCAGAAAGAAAAGGTAATTTAACTTCTAAAATTTTAAAAGTTTTCTAATATTTCAAAAAATATTATTAATGAATGAACATGCATCTAATTTCAAATTTGATTGTAGTGAGTCATGGAATTCAGATTCGTCAGATAGTGATAGTGACTTAAAAGGTTCACCACCTCCACCCTCAAAACGACCAGGCCAAAGAAATGTACCTCTCAGAAAACGGAAACCAACTAGAAGAAGATTTACCAGTGAAGAAGATGAATCATCAGGCAGTGGCAGTGATGATGATGGCAAAAGGTTTGTATTAAAAACAGCATTTATATTATTAATCATTTCATAGGTTATTAAATATAGGTAAAAATAATTAATAGGTAAAAAAAATTGCAATGTGACAGTGCTAAAAATACGGCACTAATATTTTTATTCACAGTGCCATTGTTATATTCTTATATTTTATAATATGATAGCAGTAATATGACAGTAGATGGTAACAATATTAATTCTAAACAGTCAGTGATGGTCAGGAAATCTCCATGTAGTTAATAAGTAGACTCAATTTCATAGTCCTACATGATATAAAAATAATTGAATATTGTTGTTGCAACTGAAAAGTTCCATGTGTGCAATTTTTATTTAGGTATGTGCACTTTTTTAAATATAAAAAACAGCTTCTTGATGCTATTTATTATAGCATTTTTTTGCATTTCTATTAAGTGTTGTACCTTTTTTTATTAATTGCCTAGCAAATTTTTGTGTTGTTTCTCAAAACCCTGCAAATATCACATATAGAACTCACAGCACAGGCACAGCAACAATATATATATATATATATATATTTCCCATTTCAAATATAACAATCATCATAATTCCTAAAGTGAGTATAAACTTCAGGGAGTTGAGGATTTTTTGCATACATTCTAAAAGGGGTGTGATGTTGATGACCATGGAAATATTATATTTTTCTATGTCTAGACAATGATAGCCAGATAGGGTAAAACCAGAAACCTATCTTAGCTATCCTAGCTTGTAGATCTACCTAAAGGTGATTTGGAATTTAGATTTTACAGGATCTTGGCTTGGGCCAACTTGATTTAACTATTGTTGCGTTATTACTAATAATGTAACAATTGTTAAAATAATAGGTAATGTGATAGGTGCTAAAATGTTACGGGTGCCAAATATTTCGTTGTGTTTTATATTGTTTTAAATAACAATTATACAGATCATAAAATATGTCAGACATTTAACAATTCTATTGGCACTGTAACAGGTGACCAATATTTCCAAACATTATAGCAGATGGGTGTCATTTTTCAGTGGTATAGTAATAACTTATAGGGTATGAATTGGGCATTATAAAAGGTCAATTGCTGCCAAATGGTGCTGGTGCTATTTAGCTTATAAATATGACAAAGTAAATATGTTACAGGCACTGTGAGTGCCGATTATTATTGTGACAAATTTATTTTGCTGATACTATGACTGGTGGACAAATAAAATTGGTCCTGTCACAACATACATTAAATATTTCATTGGCACTGACTGGTGCCAAATATATATAGTTTCAGTATATATTTGGCACCATGTATATATAAATATAGTTTCAGTGACAAGCTGAAAGTAGTTAATAATTGCTGATTCTGCTTTATCATGAACATACAATATGCCTGTTTAATATGAATTGTAAATTTATTATATTCAAACATGGATATAACAAGCTATGTTAAATCAAAAGTTAAAGTGCATTCAAATGGATACCCCCTATGACACATCTGCATTAAAACAAAATGGCGGCATCGTTTCATTTAATACATGACCGTGAAACATAACGTCATTAGCTACTTATCGATTCCGTGAAAATTCGCGAGATGTCGCTACCAACTGGCGCTATATATTAGAAGTTTTATTTTTGTAGTCGGACGGCGACGCGTCGTACAGGCGCTGCAGTCAGTTATAAGGAAGCAAGTGATGAACAAACGGACTCTTCTGATTTATTGGAAGTGGAGGGGGTCGATGGCGAAGCGGAAGCAGAGCCTGAACCCGAAGATCACAGTGAGACCATTGAAAAGGTCTTAGGTTATCGTCGGGGGAAGAAAGGAGGTAAAATCTTAATTGTTGTATGGGTATTTTACTATAGAATTATTTATTAATATTCTACTAGTAACAATTAATATTTCATAATCATGGCTTGAATTTGCATTTTGGTGCAAATATAATGTTAAATTTTAGCTAATGTCTTCTTATCATTATGCAGTCACTGGCAATGTGACTACAGTTTACTATATAGAGGAGAATGGTGATCCTAACGAAGGCTGTGACCCCAACGACGAGGATTCTACAGAGCCTCAGTACCTGATCAAATGGAAAGGATGGTCACATATTCATAATACATGGGAATCAGAGAGAACACTGAATGAACAAAAAGTGAAAGGTCTTAAGAAGTTGGAAAATTTTATAAAAAAAGAAGCTGAATTGTCATGGTGGAGACAGCAGGCTGGTCCTGAAGATATTGACTATTTTGAATGCCAATCTGAGTTACAACAGGAATTAGTCAAAACCTACAATCATGTTGAAAGAATAATAGGTAAATATAATTTTATGTGTGTAAAAATTAATTATTTTAGGTGTTAACAAATAATAGTCTTCCCACTGACTTTATTGCTATCTCTTTTACATATGAACTATTGTTATCTGAGTGCATACTTATCAACATTAAATTATTTGTTTAACTAGCGGAACAAACACGTGAATTAGAAAACGGTGGAACTGCTCATGAATATTTTTGTAAGTGGGAATCACTTCCCTATGCTGATGCCACATGGGAAGATGCAGTTTTGATTGAAAGGAGATGGCCAGAAGAAGTAGAACATTTTAAATATAGAGAAGCTGCAAAAACTACCCCCTCAAGACACTGTCCTGTTTTGAGAAGAAGGCCCAAATTCCATCAGTCGAAAGAACAACCTGAATACATGGGCAAGGATTCGGTAAATATTAACATTTATTTTATTTGTGTTTTACTGCATTTTTTAATAATTCTAGTACACTATATTTATCCTTAAGCATTTATCTATACCATCAATACATAGTATAAAACAAAGTAGCTTGCCGCTAACAGATTTTGATGCGGTTTTTTTTAATAGATTGTGATTCAAGAGGAAGGTTTATATGTATGATTCATCAGCATTGCACCCGTGCGTAGCCGGGTCGCTAGTGACATAAAAAGTTACTGTAACTCTGGTCCCTTTGAATGCATATAAAAGTATTAAGCTGAGTACATAATTGAAATCAGAAATTAAAATAGTAATTGCCTTGTCACTTGGCCATTGGTATATCTTACCTTGAAAAATAGTTATTTGGTGTGGTATTTCTATCATATTGAATGTGTTAAATTAATGTTTTGTTCTAGGCCATAGTTCTATTAATATTTCACACGAATACATTTGCTTTATTCAACGCCAGCTATCGGGATAGGGTTAAACTACTTAGTGAAAGACGAACCAGTGAACTGTAGTGAGTTGCGCCAGTTGTCCGACATTTCTGTTGGATGTCACTTTATTACAATGTTGCCTTATCAGTTACTGAAGTAGTACAATTAACTTCAATAACTCCATTCATTGTACATATCAATAAATTCGAATGTTGTATCCTGCCAATAATAGTGCATTAGTGCAGTCTCTTCTCCCGTTCCACTGATAATGTCTATCCTTTAGGGATAATGAAATAGAGTATCAAGTATTTCTGCAATTTTGAGTATCGTCTGGGTGAATTGGGTTTGAAGTTATTTCTGAAAATTATGTACCTAATTGGCTGTATCTTAAATCAATAATAATTTAAGTCTATAACATGTAAATAGATCTAGCTTTATATTATTATGTTCTTAATTTGTTTTAGAGTTACATATTGAGAGATTATCAGATGGATGGATTAAACTGGTTGGTACATTCCTGGTGTAAAGATAACTCTGTAATTTTGGCTGATGAAATGGGCTTGGGAAAAACCATTCAGGTATATATTTAAAAAAAAACAAAGTTGTTCCATACTTGGTTATCAATGAATTTAATTGTTTTATTACAACTGACTATATTATTTCAGACTATATGTTTTCTATATTACCTCTTCAAAACACAACAGCTGTATGGGCCATTTTTATGTGTTGTACCTTTAAGTACAATGACGGCGTGGCAAAGAGAGTTCCAGCAGTGGGCACCTGATATTAATGTTGTGACATACATTGGTGATGTCAGTAGTAGAGATATTGTAAGTTATTTTTGAATTTTAAAATATATTCGACTATTAATGCAACATCCACTGCCATTCCGACAATGAATGAAAACTAGAACTAACCATGTGCTTATTTTAGATTCGACAATTTGAATGGAGTTTTGCTAGTTCGAAAAGACTGAAATTCAATGCCATCTTAACAACTTACGAGATTTTACTCAAAGACAGGCAATTCTTAAGGTCTTTTAGTTGGGCATGTCTGCTTGTCGATGAAGCTCATAGATTGAAAAATGATGATTCGCTATTGTACAAAGCACTCAAGGAATTTGATACAAATCATAGATTGCTGGTTACCGGCACTCCCTTACAAAATTCCTTGAAAGAATTATGGGCCTTACTACATTTCATTATGCCTTACAAGTGAGTATAATTGATTGTTTATTAATGATTGATGTGTAATATACGTTTTTTTTATCTAAATCAAGTTCACAATTAAATAAAAATCGTTTTTTTTATAAATTTTATATGAATATTGTGATATTTACAGGTTTGAGTCATGGGAAGATTTTGAAAAAGACCATGAGGATGCTGCTACGAAAGGATATGAAAAACTACACAAGCAACTAGAACCATTTATATTGCGAAGGCAAAAGAAAGATGTAGAAAAGTCACTGCCTGCTAAAGTAGAACAAATATTAAGAGTAGAAATGACTTCCATTCAAAAGCAATATTATAAATGGATCCTTACTAAGAACTATAGTGCCTTACGGAAAGGCGTTAAAGGTTCTATAAATACCTTTATAAATATTGTTATAGAGTTAAAGAAATGTTGTAACCATGCCTTATTAACTAAGCCAGAAGATTTCGAATCGAGAGCGTCATTAGCAACAACAGATGCTGTAGAGGTATTACATCTTTCTATTTAATTCAGTTTCTCATTTTTTTTAATTAGTGCAGAGTAACTAATGTGGTTAACTGTTTCAGAAATTATTGCGAGGCTCTGGGAAACTGTTACTTCTAGATAAGTTATTATGCAGGCTAAAAGAGACTGGGCATAGAGTGCTTATATTTTCACAAATGGTCAGAATGTTAGATATATTAGCTGAATATTTACAAAGGCGACACTTTCCTTTCCAACGTCTTGATGGTAGTATAAAAGGTGAAATAAGGAAGCAAGCATTAGACCACTTCAATGCAGAGGGCTCATCAGACTTCTGTTTCCTACTTTCTACTCGAGCTGGCGGTCTCGGTATAAACTTGGCTACAGCTGATACTGTAATTATATTTGACTCAGACTGGAATCCGCAAAATGATTTGCAAGCACAAGCTCGCGCTCACCGCATAGGACAAAAGAATCAGGTAAGATACAACATAACTGATTGAACAATTTCAAAAAGGACACAACTCCAGTTAAAAACGCCATATGAGAAGTGCCCTTTTAGAAATATTCAACTAACAAAAATATAAATTTACAGGTGAACATATATAGGTTAGTTACTGCTAGATCTGTAGAAGAAGATATTGTAGAACGAGCCAAGAGAAAAATGGTTCTTGATCATCTTGTAATTCAGAGAATGGACACAACAGGACGCACTGTTCTCAACAAACGTGATGCGTCGGGCACTAATGCTAATAATCCATTTAATAAAGAAGACTTAAATGCAATATTAAAATTTGGTGCTGAGGAGTTGTTTAAAGATGATGATGAAAATGACGAGGAACCTGTCGTAAGTTTATTGTAAAATTTTCTTTTTGATTACAGAAATACTATTTACACGGCAATTGTGTGAAACTTTTCTATACCTACTATTATTTTATTAATTTGATATCACATTTTAAGTCTTAAATACGATTGATGTGAAAGTGTCCAGTAAGAAATTTATTATTCTAGTGTGATATTGATGAAATTTTGCAACGAGCTGAGACCCGAGATGAGGGGCCTGCTATGGTGGGAGACGAATTACTCTCTGCATTTAAAGTTGCTAGTTTCGCCTTTGATGAAGATAAGGCTGTAATGGAAGTCAAGAAAGAAAACGGAGAGGAAGATACTAAAGATTGGGTAAGTGTGTGATTATAGGAATAGAATACGTTAAAAATAGTATGAATATACCAATGTAGGCCGAATGCTGAAAACTGCCAAAAATCTTTCTACTTATGCACCATTTGTTACTATTGGACCAATTAACTCTAGCCTAGCCTCCGTGGAGCCTGGTAAGTTATATATATCGAGGAGATGAGAGAGCATAACAGACAGTACCACAAATAGTACTTCTGAGTTGGGTCAGCATGAGTAGCAGTAATATAGCTGACATATGTAGCGGTTGTAAGTTGTAGGCATAACTATACAACCTCCGTGGCATAGCGGTATGTCTCGCTTTAAGTCTCGGAGGTTGAGGGTTCGACCTCGTTGAACAAGAAAGAAATCTTCATGTAAAACGATACAATATAATACTGCGGTGATCAACCAGCTTGCCAAGTGTTGTGACTGTGGCAAAGGCCCTTGTTCAGCAAGTGTTAGTATATATGGGTTGATGATGATGATAACTATACATAATAAAAACAACTAACTAGCTTAACTGACCCTAGATTACAATTTTTCCAGTTATAATGTTTATTATATATTTCAGGACGATATTATCCCTGAAAATGTTCGAAAAACTATAGCGGAACAGGAGAAGAACAAAGAAATGGAAGATCTATATTTACCACCCAGAAGAAAAAATCTTCAGGCTAACAATGCTGATAATGGTAATTTACTAAAGAAATATTCCTTATAAATGTCTGTTCTATGCTTAAAGCAAGACTACTGGCTCGTTTCTTGTAATCACGGCACAAGGCCTTAAATTAATAAATTTAGAGACTAAAACAGACATTCCTTTAGAGCACTGTAGCCAAATTGCGCATTGCCATTCACGGTGTTAAGTTGATAAATGTATGCTATTCAAGCTGAAGGTGGTCGGAAGCGACGAGGCCGAGGCTCGGGCGAGGGGGCGGACGGGGGCGAGGGGGCGGACGGGGGCGAGGGCGACGCGGACGGCGAGGCGGAGAGCGAGGCGTCGGACGCGAGCGCGGACGACGACCGGCCGCGGAAGCGAGGCCGCCCACCCGCATCGCACAGGGAGAAAATTAAAGGGTTTACAGACCAAGAGGTTGGTACATTGAAGCTATACTATATTAACATTCTGAATAAATACTTAGTATAATTGTAGTAAATCAAAGTCTGAAATCACTAAACGGATTGATACAAACTTGAAACTTGATTATAATAAAATGGAACTAAAAATAGTATTACACAAAATTAAATTATATTAACGCATGATTTTTATACATTACAGATTAGAAGATTCGTTAAGAGTTATAAGAAATTCTCTGCTCCTTTGAAACATCTTGATAGCATTGCCTGTGATGCAGAATTACAAGAAAAACCATTAGCTGAGCTCAAAAAGTTAGGAGAAATACTACAAGAGCGATGTAAAGCGGTTTTGAATGATACTTCTGAAACATCAAGTGAGTTAACCATTATTCTGACGTTTCTTCTTTATTTCTCAGCTGGTGGTGGAAATTAGTTTTCTTTTTTAAATCTAGAAATCGATATTTAATTTTATTCTAAATGTAATTTTATCTTCAGCTGAACCGGCGGAAGGCGGACGTAAAAACGCACGGAAAACATTCAAACTTGGTGGTGTTCCTGTTAATGCTAAAACCATGGCAGCGATTCAAGACGAACTCGCGCCATTAGATGACTTTCTTCCTCAAACTAAAGAAGAGAGGTTAAAATGGCAACTTGATTTCAGGTATGACTTCAAAAATTATTCCTATTTAAATTTAGAAATGTTGCCTGTGGGCTTTAAATCTAACGTCTCATTTCTTTTGTACAGGACAAGGCCAGCTAATTTCGATGTTGAATGGGGAGTAGCAGATGATTCAAAACTCTTGGCAGGCATTTATCAGTATGGGATGGGGTCATGGGAAGCCATTAAAATGGATTCATCTTTTGGAATAGGAGATAAAATTCTTACCAACGAGGATAAGAAGCCTCAAGCTAAGCATTTACAATCACGTGCCGACTACTTGTTGAAACTTATAAAAAAATTGTTAGACCAAAAAAATGGGAAGCAAAAGCAAAAGAAACCTAGAGGAAAACGTGGTAACAAAGAACCTGTCACCAAAGATATTGTTGAAGAGGACGCCAGTACTGGTGATGAAAATAAAAAGTCTAATAACAAATCTGTTAAAAACGATAAAAATGATAAGGTAAGTTTATTACATGTGATGACAAAGCTTAAATATATTGTTTGTCCTTAGTTTATGTGCAAACTAAATGTTTTTTATAGGGAAAACTCAAGTTAGAAGAGGTGTCTACTCATGACGAAACTTCAAATGATAAAAAGGAAATTGATAAGAAGCGCAATAGAAAAGATGGCAACAGAAAAAATGACAAATTAAAGCCGCGTAATAAAAAACCCGCTGGTCCTATGCATTTCACTGCTAATAATGAACCACGAGCATTGGAGGTTTTAGGAGATCTTGATCCTTCTGTATTTGAGGAGGTATGATGAATGTGGTTTTAATGTTTCTATTCATTTTAATCACGCAATTTTTTAAAGGTATTAAAATTGTTTTTATTATTTATAGTGTAAAGAGAAAATGAGGCCAGTGAAGAAAGCGTTGAAAGCTCTAGATAATCCAGATCAAACATTATCTGAACATGAACAAGTTACAAGAACGCGTGCCTGTCTTACTCAAATTGGGAGCCAAATAGATATATGCGTCGATGCATATCCCGATCCCGAGAAAAAGGTAGAATGGAGGAGTAATCTCTGGTATTTTGTGTCGAAATTTACTAATTTCGATGCGAAACAACTATTCAAGTTGTATAAATATGGTCTCAAAAAGAATGAATCATTAAAACAAAAAAACAAAGATAGAAAGCATAAAGAAAATGTTAAGGTAAGCAAGTCACTGCTTTTATGCAAGAACATATTGAACTTTTTAGGCTTATGAAAAAGATTATTATATTCATTTACTTACTTCTTTGCAGAATAATAAAAATAATCACAATTCAAGCAATCACATTAAGTCTAACAAAAAAGACGGGAAGAATAATGAAAGTAAAGACAAAAGTAAAGAAAAGAAACCTAAAACAGACCGAGAAAGAAACGAAAAGTCTAGTGAAAAAATACCTCACACATCTGGAATCAAGAGAAAATTAGAAGAAGGAGAATGTGACCCGGAAGCTAACGAAAATAAACGACATGAAAGGTAAAATAAAATAGCTCATTAAACATCACACCCACAACAACTAACTACACCTAACATTTATCCATTAAATTTCATTCATTAGCCTGCTTCCTCATGTTTCATTTTAGTAACATATTATTAACTATACATGCATCGCATCGCTAACCTTTCCCGTTTAGCTCACAACCATTATCGCTTCTTCCATCCCTGCAGACATAAACACAAGCACAAGGATCGCAAGGATAGAGATAGGAGCTTGAAGCGGGACGATTTGATGTACAGAGAGCGCAGCCGGTCAGAGCGGGAACGAGATCGAGACCGGGACCGGGATCGAGACCGAGATCGGGAGCGAGAGAGGGACCGGGATCGAGATCGGGACCGGTCACGGACGCGGCGGGACAGCGGCGGTGCAGTGTCGAGCCGAGCGCGTGCTCCCTACGCTCATCCACATCCAGAGCATCCGGCGCATCCCGCGCACCCGGGCTGGACGCCGCCTGCCTACCCCGGCCCGCGACAGTACCGCGACCGAACCTCGCGTGCCTTGCCGCACGATAAGAGAAGGTAAATAGCATTGTAATTATTATCTACTTGTTTTTCTCGTGACGAATATCAAGTTTTCTTTTTACCAGAAATGTGACGTCTATGGGGACACTTAGAATAAATCGCTAAATACAAACAAAAATTACACTAATATGTAGCTGAAGCTGATACCAATTTATTAATCACTGAATCACAAACTAATTTTCTTAATATTTTATACGGATACACATTGGTGTTCATTTTCTTTCTTTCTATTTTTTATATTTACTTGATTTATTACATAACTCATTTATTTTTTAATATTAATAATCTAATTTGATGCTATGCATCATGTGATTGGTTACTTTATAGCAAAAATCTTTAGCATGTTAAGTGCTTTCTTTGTTGGAAATCCAGATTAAATAATAAATATGTAGTCTTTTTTTTTTACTATATATAGGCTTACGTTTGACCATAATCTCGCTTGATGAAAGGCGAAGATAAGGCCTAAGATGATACTCGCTTGCCTAGAAACGCAAAGTCTGAATCGTGGCATGCAGATATGTATTCTACGTCATACAAAATGTTGTCCGATAATAAGATTTTCTTTACTGGTTCACAGTAGGTACGGTGGCTTTGGGGGCACACCGGCTTCTTACGGCGGCTACTACGACAGCGCGGCTATGGCGGGCAGCATGGGCTTCCCGCCCGTGCGTGCATACCCAGAAGAATGGCGTGGCTATGCGCAGCCCGACTATGCCTATGACGAGCGCGACTACGAGCGCGAGGTCTATCGCCGGGATTACGACCGGCGCGCGCCACCCACTTAGGTAGTGACGTGAACATCATTATTATGATATGATGACTTAATTGATGCACGGCGCGTAAAGTCTTATCCAAAGTGTAGCGCATGACGCGATACTTGTCACGACGCTCACCATACCGTGCTTCTGACTACGCGTACTTAGTATGGCGAAGTCCAACTGAACTGTAAATAATGTGTATTTTATTTTGTACATAGATAGTTTGTAGATATCTCTTTCCGAGAACACTGGTTTAACCGTGGAAGTGTAAAGTATAAGTGATTAAGTGACCTCAAGTGCTGTGGTTATTACCTATGTGATAAGCGAAAGCGCATCGATTTGAAATGAGACATTATTAGTGACATTTTATAAGTAAGACTGTAAATTTATTTATTGCCGAATCTGTCGATTGATTGTTTAATGTACATAATTTAGAAAAATACCATTAATTTTTTATTGTTCCAATTTTGTCGCAGTTTTAATATTTTAAAATCTAATCCAATATTACTTATATTTATTTGATGCCTCACTATATTGATTTAAATTGTAACTTGACAGCGACGTGATATATATAGGTTATAGTAAATGTACAAAATTTAGCAATTGTTAGTAGGTTTGCATGTAATTAAAAAAATCATGTGCAATTTCAAATAAATGTGTATAGCTTAGTGGAAGGGGCACATACCTTTGTCATTGCATTTTAGCAGTGAACAGGAAAGAGTTTTTATTTGTAAATTCATTTCTCATTTTGCGTGCATTTCCGAGTCTCAACACGACTCGTACAATCCTATTTTTATACATTATGTAAAGTCTTATTCTCTGTTACATACGATCGAGGATGTAATAAGAGTAAAAACGTCTTAATGGTATATACCATGATAATAATAAACTTATTAAAGTTGAACAAAGTGTATTTATTATGTGTTACTTTAATTAATTATGGTCATAACGTTTACTTTGACACCGCCACGCGTGTCTTTCGGTTAAAACGTTACCCAGGTTCCCTCACCTCCCCTGGAGATCCCGCGGTACCATATTGGCCGCGGGTGCCGTCGGGGGGCCGGATTGCTCATGCGTACCCGACCCCCGCCAACGGCGGATCGAAGGAGTGTCCGGGAGGTTTTAGTGGTGTAGGGTCCTCTCCTCGTGGTATGACTTTAGCATACCACGCTATGGAGAGGGCGAGTCCCACATATCCCACCGCCAGCGCGCAAATACGCTGCAACGGTGGTGGGAATGCGTCAATGCATTTCCCCCCGGACAACAAAAAAAAAAAAAAAAAAAAAAAAAAGGTTCCCTCACCTCATTTCCTGATGCTTCCCTAACATAAGAAAATATAACCACTGGTTAAGTAACCACTTCTACCCCACCGACCAACTAGCATGCACAACTAGTTGTGCGGTCGAGAATGCTAATCTGACATCCTTCCCCACGGCTTGTGTTCAAGTATTTTTTATTTTAGTGAAATACAGAATGAATACATAACACTTAATGGTACAACTAACCAAAATAAATCATTAGGGCCGGCGCTCACTGCCGGCACGGCATGGCATGGCAAAGGATTTTATTACTAATCAAGTTATTTTGAATCTTATTTCAATAAGTTTAAGAGTTTATGTTACTTTATTTCGATACTACGATGCCGCGGGATGCTGTGGCATGACGCGACGCACCCCGGCATGCCGCGGGATGCTACAGCATGAGTGATGCAGTCTCATTCTCTCACGGGTTGCCGCGGCACGCCATTGCATCTCACGATACGTATGGGTCACTTTGTGTCGAGGAATTATGTTTGCTAAGCCAGTTGAAATAAGGTTGTGACTTGAGCAGCGGTCATTTCGGGTAATGGGGCGCAGGCCGGTCGGTGCGCGGGGGCAAGGGAGGGAGAAGACGCACTGGCGCGCGCGATTTTTTGTCTCACACTGATTGAGCGTTACAAGAGATTAGCACGTGCGTACGCGATATTGTAATATTACTTTCACGTAAAATACGAAAAATTGGATGAAGAGAAACTGATTAATCTGGTTCGTTCGCATGAGTGCCACGGCATGCCGCGGCTTCGCCCTCTTTGGGATTTGGACCTTGAACAAATTATAGACAGAGCAGTCATCGGCATAATTCCGGGTTGGATTCTTAGTGGGATTTGGTGCAACTATTGCCCTTCTACAGTTCAAGGGCCTCTCGGACCTCGGGTATTCCAGAACATCGGAAGGTCATTTCAAACTAAGGATTGGCAGGCATAAAGGTAGGCCCCGGTTTCGATTCCCGGGTCGGGTTAAAAATTGTGAGACTTTCAAGAAATTTGCAAATACCATCGCGAATCGAAGTATCACCGACTTTTAAAAGTAAAAGAATAGAGAGTTTGTGTTTGCGGACACACTTGTGCACTAGAATATGTCCTGCACAGAGGAGTAATCTTAGAAATTAGCCGCCGTGGCTGAAATCGGTTGGCAGGACTACTATTCCTACCTAAGCGTGGTTTGACCTGCGTAGCTCCAGATTCCGTGGGAACCACCTCATATGATATGACCTTTTATTAAAAAACGTAGCTTACCTACTGTGATCGCAAGTAGCGAGATCCCGGGTCAGGCCAAAAATTATAAACAACATTATTTTTCATTTAGTTATATTTTGTACCTGTCCTAAAAAAATTGTACCTTACACGGCATAAACGGAATTTCACGATAACACTGGTCCCGCCATTATGATGCGTCATAATGACGAGACCATGTCTGTACACTAAAACTACAACGAATTACATCATCTGATCAAACCAGTATTTAGAACCTGATTTAGTATCTCCGATAATCAACAGCGAGAGACGAAGATCTCATTAGTTTTTTTATATACATTTTTTAAAATTTTTGACTTATACGCCTGAATAATTTAATGAGCAAAAATACTTCAAGTAAAAGCAGCAGCTATTTTACGAGGCAGCTATTTTTCATGCAGGCGCTTTATTATTTATTGTTATTATATTATTTACATTATGTTATTAAATAATATCGGTTAGGCCAAGCAGGAAACTTATATAAATATGTCGGTCTTTAACATACTTTATAAATAAATAATCGAACAACTGACGCGTGTCGTTGGGTGTTGTCTAGAAACACACCGCGTTCGCCGCGTCGGATGGCGAGTTTACCCCCACCATGGGCAACACAGCGACCTGGCACGTCTGGATCGGGAGGCGTGTGCGCGCGTGGCGTCGCGTCGGGTGTTCATAGTGTGATTCTGGTCTATAGAAAACAATACATTTGATTCGACTCAACAACACGCGTCGCATTTCACCGGGTCGCGTCGCGTTTGAACATATGTTTCCGCCTTATAATATGAATTGGTGTCTCGGGGAGTTACCCACGGGTAGGGTTCCCAGATCAAAATATCAAAAATCCGGAGAAAATTCCTGACATTCCATGAAATTTCCGGACAATTTTTTATTAAAATCGTTACGCATCATGCAAGTAAATAAACTAACCAAATCGATTGCCAAATCGTTCGAATTTTGACACGCGCGTGGTGAAATGGTAAGGGGTGAGGGGGAAGCGCCTCTCTGTCGCCTGCGTTCGCCCGCGCACATGATACACCCGCGCACCGTGTGCTTTTGCTTTGAGTTTGTTTGTTTTGATTTAGTCTAGCGTTTGTCTTTGCAGCGATTAGAAGTGATTTTGAAGTTCGTACGTACTCGTACGTATTGCGGATTCATAGTGTATATGGGTCGAAGATTACGACAATGGCATCAGGTAGTGGTAGAAAACGACAATGTACGTTTACTGTAGTGATGAAAACCAAATATTCTTTTTTGAAAGAAGGAAGAGAACCGACTGAAGCTTATTGCATGATTTGTGACTGTAGTTTATCTATAAAACATAAAGGAATAACTGATATTGAAACTCATGTCAATAGTAATAAGCACAAGACTAAACTTACGACCGTTAATACTAATAGAAAAGTCACTGACAGTTTTGCATCGTCGTCTTCATCAGGGAGTAAACAAAAACAGTCTGCTGCTGAAGGTACGCTCGCTTTTCATACTGTTAAGCACCACCAATCCTATAATTCAATGGAATGTACTGGGCGACTGATGAAAGTAATATTTCCTGACTCTAATATTGCGAGCGAGATGACTTGCTCAAGAACCAAAACTGAAGCAATCATCAATGGTGTGATAAGTCCATGGGTTGTTAAAAAACTGACTATTTCTTTGAAACATATTGACTATCTCGGAGTTTCTACAGACGCAAGCAATCATGGCTCAGAAAAGATTTTCCCAATAATGATTCAGTATTTTGATTACGAAAATGGAGGAATTCAAACAAAGTTATTGGATATTCATATTACCCGGAATGAAGCTTCCGAAACTATTGCTGAAATTATTATGACAACATTACAAAAATATGATTTATCGGAAAAATGCATCTCATTCACTGCGGACAACGCGAATGTAAATTTTGGTGGCATAAATCGCCCGTTATCGGGAAGAAACGTGCTCACAAACCTGAGACATCAATTAAATAAAGATATTATTGGAGTTGGTTGCCCAGCTCATGTACTACACAATAGCGTGCAGCATGGAATAGAAGTACTGAAAATTGATGTTGAAGTATTGGTGATGAAACTCTTCAATTTCTTTTCTGTTTATACTGTTAGAACAGAAGCACTGAAAACCATTTGCGACTACATTGAAGTTAACTATGAGAAGTTACTGTCACACAGCAAGACTAGGTGGCTGAGCCTTTTTCCGGCAGTTGAGAGAATTCTCAAAATGTATGAGCCTCTGAAAACGTATTTTCTAACTACTCCACAAGTGCCAACTGTCCTCGTAAATTTTTTTGAAAATGAATTGTGCGAATCTTATTTGTTTTTCGTGCATAGCTTAATGGCCATCTTTCAGCCAAAAATTTTAGAAATTGACAAGGAAAAAAATTCTATCATGGACATCGCAAAGATTTTGCAAACACTTATCGACACCCTGAAAGCAAGAGAAGATGCCAAATTCGTTCCACTTAAAGTTAGAGATTTGATCTCTAATTGTAGCAGCCAGGAGAACAGTGGCGTAGCTAGGTAACCAAGAGCCCAGGGGCAAATAAAAAAATGGGGCCCACTGCTTTCAAAACTGGTAAGGTTTTTTGAAGTAAAATCATTAAATATACAAATACTTTAAAAATGCTAAGCAACTTTATCATCAGCTCTTTTTCGTGCATGGGCAGGTAATAAAACTATTAAACACTAACAACATAAATTACAATTATTTTAATACTTGGTTTAGGTATTGGGCAATAAAACGAAATAGAAAAGATTCAAGGGTTTATTATATATTTATTTGTTCATAGATACGCTGCACCAGCTTACAGTTATTTAAGCTATCGCCGATGCAAGCTATTTACAAAAATTATAATATTACGGTTATTTTATCGCCGCCAGAGTTACCACATTTGACGGTTCAAAAAATGACAAAAAAACATCACGTATAGATTGGCAAAAAAGAGTAGAAAATCCTGGGGTCGCCACTGTGCTTTTATATGGCCACCCGCTGTGGTACCAACCTATCATCTTGATACTTGATATTTTTTTATTAAAATCATTAACTATTATTTAATTGAACATGAAATAATTCTATTCATGTTACTGTCTAAAAATAAATATAATATATTATGCAAGTAATCCTGTGTGTTTTTAGAATTTTCTGACAAGTCACACATGACCAAAAAAAAAATACGCCAAAATTTTTTCAACATCAAGAAAGAGCTAAAGTCTCCTAACAATTTTTTTAGTAGGTATCTCTTACGGATTTAGGTATCTATTGGCCAATTTAAAAGAAACTATGTCTATGAAAACGTTAACTTGTATGTTAATAAATAATCAATGGATGAAAAAAAAAAAAATATATTTAGTACATTTCTAATTCTACTGATATAACAAACATAACTTTTGCTAAGATTAACATGGAGCTTCTCTGTAGGGACGCTTCTAGGATAGAATGGGGGCCTCTTCTTGAAGCTAGCACAGTTAACGAGAAATTAAATTACATAACAGAAAGTTTGACGCATCTTTACGACCGCCATGCTCCTATTAGGGCGATCAAGCAGAAGCGGCCACCAGCACCCTGGCTGACTCGGGGGTTTCGGATGGCTATGAGGCGCAGAGATCGAGCTTTTGGTAAATTTAAAAAGGAACGGTGCGATGACCATTGGAATCTTTACAAGTTTGCTAGGAATCGGTGTAACCAGATGATACGCAACTCTAAACGCCGATATTTTCTTGACAATATCTCTTCTTCTACTCCTGCCGGTATCTCTGGAACTCTGGGTATCGGTAAGTCGAGTAATTCTGAGAATCCTAGTTCCATAGATTTAAATGATCTAAATAAATATTTCACGACTTCTTCATGCATTGATCCTCTATTACAACATCAGACGGTTAACTATATTAATAGTTTAACTCGCCCTGATATAAACCATTTTCCTTTCACTCCAGTTGATTCGGATGAGGTCAAAACCACCATCCTATCCTTTAAGTTCAATGCAGTCGGTTGTGACTGTATTGGTCGTCGCATGATTGTCCCCATCCTTGACTACGTCCTTCCTGCGCTTACGCACTTAGTCAACTTTTCTCTCCACTTCGGAATTTTCCCTGACCAGTGGCGTAAAGCATTTGTCCTCCCACTCCCTAAGATCTCAAATCGTGTCGATCCAAACCATTACCGTCCAATATCCATTCTTCCATTCCTTTCCAAAATAACAGAGTCAATAGTTAACAAACAACTGTCCCATTTTATTCTAACCAATAACCTAATTAGTCCTCTCCCATCTGGTTTCCGGCCGGGTCACAGTACCACAACTGCTCTCCTAAAAGTGACTGGCGATATTAGAGGGGGCATGGAAGATACTAATCTCACAGTGTTCGTGCTGATTGATTTTTCCAATGCCTTCAATACCGTCAGTCACGACATCCTACTATCCATCCTGTCTTACCATATGATCTCTGACGAAGCGCTGGAGTGGTTTTCTTCCCAGGGAAATACTGATAGTCTGCCAGAAGTAATCGGTAAATTGAATCGGGATCTTGAAGCTCTGAATGATTGGTCTGGGAAATTTGGCTTGATGGTAAACCCATTAAAATGCCAAGCCATGGTGGTGGGTAGCTCCAGATTGTTGTCGAGAGTCGATATGAGCTCGTTGCCACCAATTATTCTTAACCAGACAGTCATTCCATTTAGCCCGAGCGTTAAGGATCTCGGTTTGTTTATCGATTCTTCACTAAGCTGGCAAAGTCAAATGGCTTGTATATGTCGTAGAGTTACCAGTATTTTGCGAGCACTCTATCGCTTGAAGAATTTTCTTCCATCCAAAACAAAAGTAATGCTGGTGCAAGCTTTAGTATTCCCCATAATTGACTACGGTGATGTGTGCTTTGGCCTGAATGCAGATCAGCTCAATAAGTTGGACCGGCTTCTCAATAATTGCATTCGATTCATTTTCAATCTCCGCAAGTACGACCATGTTTCTGCCTGTCGGGCTAAATTTAATTGGCTGCCCATTCGACAACGCCGTAATATGAGAGCACTAACAACCCTCTTTTCTTTATTAGATTCTCCAACTACTCCAACTTACTTAACCTCTCAATTTCAATTTCGTTCTTCCAGTCGTAATAGATCCACGCGCTCTGTGCACAATCGACTCCTTCATTGTCCTCCTCACCGTTCCGATTTTATTCATTCCTCTTTCTTTGTGCAATCTATACTTCTATGGAATGAGTTACCTCTTGAAGTCAGGATGGCTAAGAATCGTATCTCATTTAAGCGTAAAGTACGCTTACATATCAGTAAACAACTTTCAGAGTCGTTTCAGCGATGAGTTCTCTTTATGATTATGTAAAGTATAGTATAATATAGTATTATTATAAACCTATAATAAGTATAGTATCACCTTTTAGTATAGTATTTATATTATATGTGTATTATTAGAATGTAGTCATAGATATTACGTTATTATTATTTTTTTCCTACCATTACGGTAGTTAATTAATGACCTATCTACTTCCGTGCACCTATCACTTTTTCTCTGCACCACCCTATGGTTGACTGCTAGAAAATGCCTATGGCATTAAGTCCGCCATGTACCGTCATTGTGCAAAAGGTAAAAAAAAAAAAAAAACTTAATTATCGCCTTATAATCACATTCAACAATAAAGTTAAGTAGAAATCGTAAATAATAATATGCAGATATTGATATCCGACAAATTTATGAACACGTTAATAACACTGTCAACCCACACAAATAATTTAGGGGAACTCTCTTTTTACAACTTTGGAATTTCTCACAACTGAGTTGCCATGATTAAACTCGAGTTGCCACCTGTCATATTTATTTTGAAAATGGCAGAAATTTTCAAAAGTTGAGCTCGATTGAGATTTTCTGGTAAGGATTCGACGGCCCCCTGAGCTTGAGGGCCCCGGGGCACTGCCCCGCCTAGCCCCTTGGTAGCTACGCCACTGCAGGAGAAGAAAGATGAGTTTTTGAATGACATCCAAAAATCTTATAAATGTTGTCGGGAGTATTTAAACAAATGGCGGCAGCCTTTAATGGAATTGGAAATTTTTGAATGGATGATAATAAAAAAAGACAATACTATTGATTATAACTATATTATTCCATCAATACAGTTTCTCATTGGAAAAGGGGTAAATTTGGATGATAGCAAATTGTTTGATGAAATCACAGTTTTGAATAGTATGATCAAGCAACAAAGTCAAGATTTTTTTGAGATGAATGCCAATAACCAATGGACCATTATTCTGAAGGCAGGTGGACCAGGAAAAGTTACGGAATTAAGTAAGATATGCTCTTATATATTTGCGATGCAGGCACAAAATGCCAATGTTGAAAGGGTCTTTTCCTTAATGGGATCCCAATGGTCAAAGGAAAGAAACAGGCTTTCTGTAGAGTCTGTCAAGTCGATTCTCTTAACTCAATATAATTTAAAAAATATGACTTGCGAAGTGTTCTACAAAACTATTATTAAAGATTCAGAAATGTTGAACAATATTTCTGGGAGTATTAAATATCAGAAGTAATGTAGTAGATTTAGAATAAAAATATTTTTGATTTTCTTTGATTTAGAATTAAAATAGTTAATAAATAATTTGGTTTTTTCATTTTTTATTTCACTCTTCACTTATTTGTAGAAATTCCGGACGGTTTAAGATTCCCCCCGCATTCCGGACAAAGACCTATATTTCCGGACTTGTCCGGAAAATTCCGGACGTATGGCAACCCTACCCACGGGGAGTACCTTTAACCGACACATATGTAATGTCATTATTTTGTTTTTTGATGCGGGTAGGTTGTTTTTCGAAGTCGTTTTTTGTACTTTTATAAAAAAATACGTAGGTATTCATTAGGTCACGAAAGGGCAGCCATTAGCTTTTTTTTTACATTTCAAAATTATGGGATCCTGCCTTTTCGCTGAATATATATTGTTTGGCCGATTATCACTTGCCAACCAACGTTTCGCCTATTTTTCACTTTGACGACTAACGATTGTAAAATTTTTGTATGACAACGTTTCATTTGGTAGAATTATTGTTAAGCTGATTATTGTAATGACAAAAAACGTTTGGGGCATTTATCTTTTGTCAAATTATTTATTAGGCCAGACAACTAAATCGAAAGGAATCGGTTAGTTTAGGTTAGGTTAGTATGCTGATAAACAATGAAGCCAGAACCAAATCGCTTTAAATCGCTAAACTACATGAATATTACGCTAACTAAAACATTAGCTACTTGAAAGTTGGCATTTTGAAAAGTGTCATTCTAAAAGGAAGACCAAACGTAAAGTTGGCAACTGTGAGGTTGGGAAATAAAAACAAAATTATATCACAAGTTGGCAAATGATTATTCTGCGAAATAAAATTCCTCGAAACGTTAGTTGGCAAGTGATAATCGGCTGAACAATTTTCGGCGAAAAGGCAGAGATCCCAAAATTATATACCTACTTATACCTATAAAATATAAGAAGGTATGCATTGTTTTAAGTTTAAAGCATACATGTAAGTTGTTTAATACTATTCATTCACTTCATTCTTCGTATCCCACAAAAAAGTTAATCCATTTACGAGATTTGCGCTTACAAACACATTTCGATTAAATTTAACCTAGGTACTAAATTGATTACAATTTTCTACAATAGTGGAAATAAGAATTTAAGTTTGTGGATTTTGTGGACTTATAATTGCAATCTAAATCTTCTTTTTGTTTTTCTAAATGCTACACTCGACGTCTTTAAAATGCTCTGCGATAAATTTCAGGCTAATGCAAGACTTCAATTCACTTACAAGCTGCAAAGAAAAATGTTTATAGAGAGTACCTACTGCGCATGATCAAAGCCAGAGCATTCACACAAGTGCTCCCTTCACCTCCCGCTAACTTCAGTAACCAGCCAACCATAAGGCGAAACATACGCCAATATGATCTTGTGTAGGATATACACTAATATAGATTCTACTTATTTACAAATACCGTGCCCTTCAAAGTAAACCATAAAATATCTTCGCAACGGCACAATTGAGATTTCGATTTAGCAACAAGAAGTAAATCAGGTGAGTTTGACCATTTCTGTATTTACTCGCGATAAAAGGTGTGAATTGACAAGATGTATAATTAAGTTTAGGCACCTACTTGTTGTGTAGAGCCATCAATTTTATTGATCGCACTATTTTAAACTACTGCTATTTTAAATTATAATTTGTATATTTTTGTTGATAGCAACAGATACAATGTCTTTGTATGATGTGTGATGGTGGAGGAAGAGGCCAGGTTGTGCAGGCCAGTCAGACAATGATGAGAGCTCGGCTGGCGTGGATATTGGTGCTGGTAGCAGTTTCTGAATGCTGTTACTTATTCCCAAGTGGTGAGTTATATTATGATTTAATTTCTGAGATTAGATGAGATTACTTATTCATTTCGGAATAGGTCTTTCGAATTTGTACCTACTACCTGAAATCTGATCCACTGTGCCTCAATCTTCTCTATTGCAATTTATTTTCAGAAACACTTAATTCAAGTAGGTTTTTAGAAATGAAACTATTTTTCTCTTTTTATTTTTATTTTATACCTATATTTAAAACTTTTTGATGAAAAAATGATTTAAGTAGTTACCTACCTTGGTACAATGTGGAAATTGTAAGGCACTGTATTTTTTATAACGAACAAGAATAATTCTGTAACTTAACTATTAACTTTTGTACGATATAATCAGCCTATACTTACAAACTCCACAGTTGAATTCGGTCTTCCGCAGAGGTTTTTGTCATAGCCATTAGGGTCCTCTAATTAAATTAAATTAAATTAAAGAGCAGCTGAATTCACTTCTCGATTTATACCAACGTTACCTATCTTATAAAACTTTGTTTAGGTACCCAAACAAAAGTATTTAGGACTCTTATAAGTGTACGAAAATAATTGATGTACCTACCTTATTTAAAAACTTACTTACTTGGATAGGTAGGTATAATGAATTTATATGGACTTAATTATGTTAATAATATCTATAATAAAATAGTCACCTAACAGTTAAAGGTGGAATTTGCGAAATTTTACCACTAAGTGGAAAAAGTGGTGGCATAGTTTGTATGAAAATTCATACAAAGCTATAGCTTTAGGCACAAATCTTAATTGTCATGCGCGTAACATAAATAAATAAAAATAATTTATTTCCTTTAACTCAGCTTAATCTAATTACAGCATTGTTGGAACACTCCTTTTAGGCATAACATTGCTTGTGTTAGGAGGCTCCGCTCTTCAATACATAGATAAGGCCTAAAGATTAAATACCTACTTATCTACAGCATACAATAGCAAAATAATAGCAAAAGAAAGGGAGAATAATATAAGTTTTAATATTTCTTGTGTAGTGTAGGTTTGTAGAGTAGGTCTGTGTGGTGCCTGGAGATCCCGCGGTACCATATGGCCGCGGGTGCCGTCGGGGGGCCGGATTGCTCATGCGTACCCGACCCCCGCCAACGGCGGATCGAAGGAGTGTCCGGGAGGTTTTAGTGGTGTAGGGTCCTCTCCTCGTGGTATGACTTTAGCATACCACGCTATGGAGAGGGCGAGTCCCACATATCCCACCGCCAGCGCGCAAATACGCTGCAACGGTGGTGGGAATTAATGCGTCAATGCATTTCCCCCGGACAAAAAAAAAAAAAAGGTCTGTGTGGTGCGTGTGTGTATGTGCGTGCATGCTGACGCGACGCGTGTGTGTGTATGTTGTGTTTAATACGTTATTTCATTCAATTTTAAATTTTAGCTGTTTTAGAATATTACTGCCAACAGAGATTCGGTTTCTTCATAAGACATTTATTTTAACCAATTTATTAATACCTTTTTACAATTATGCTTGTTCATTTTATAGACATCCAATATTCTATTAATTTTATTGTAAAGGTCAGAGGACCGTCTAGCGTATTGTTGACATGCAAATGTAGTTTTAACAGAAGAAGTAGAAGAAGTTTTAATAGAAGAAGATGCGGTTTAGTGGCCCCATACTGTCCAGTATGGGGCCACTAAACCGCATCTTCTTCTATTTAGCAGATTATAATCAACCTTTAACGTACTATGTAACTTTAATATGGCACACATTATGTATAATTTTCTGACCGACAACAGATTGCTGAACTCATATAATTCAGTAGTTGGAAAGCAATAAGGCTCGCGGTGCATTACTTTTATAAGTGCTCGCTGGGCCCTTTCAAGTTCCAAAAATTTTACTTTTGTTGCTCCACCCCAAGCTGGAATACAATACACCAATATTGATTGAGCTAATGTAATATATATTTTATTAATCAGATCCTTAGAGGCAACATGTCGTAAACTTTTGAAAACCGAGATAAGTTTTCTTATTCTTGTATTTATTAAATTAAGATGGGAGTGCCATGATAATCAATAATCAATATTTATTATAGGACAGTTACAAAGTGAATCCTGAGGGTTATCGCAGTCATGAATTCTGACTCCCTCAGCGGCACGTGGTTGTGTGGAATTCACAACATAACATTATATTCCACCAGACGTGCCGGATCCCTGTCAGGGGGTAACTTGTGGTCCGGGCGCACTTTGCCGTCCTACACCCGATGGCCGGTCCTACAACTGCGAGTGTCCAACTTCGTGTCCGAGTTACGGAGACCACGAGGGCTCCCGTCTTCTCTGTGCAAGCGACGCTCGCGACTATCCTGGTGAATGTGAGATGCGCAGAGCTGCTTGCGAATCTAACACTAATATAACTTTCAAGTATTATGGTAAATGTGGTAAGTAAAGCTTGGCATATTTATTCATTATTATTATGGTAAGAAACATTCCAATATATTTGGATGTTTCTTTTTTTGCTCAGTAAATATTGTGGCAAATATAATGGCGCCCAACATGGGACTTAGTATGATGGTCGAAGATACTTTAAGAAATTGCATGTCCACTTTAAATTTAATGTATACTTAACCCCATGCTTGGTAATAAGTACCTAAATTATTATATAACAAGTCAACTTGTTTTATGATAATTTAAAATGTATTTTAACGAAATCGGCCTATGTGACGACAAAAACGCGCAAGATTCTAAAACCACTTGTCAACCGGTTGTCATATTGTACGTAAATGCACTTTTCTCTTTTTTTTTTGTTTTATAGATCCCTGTTCTGGGGTAACTTGTCCCGACCCTGAAGTTTGTCAGCTCGACGATCGGCGCGCTCCTTCGTGCCGTTGCGCGGAGCCGTGTCCGCTAGAGTTCTCCCCTGTCTGTGCTTCTGACGGTAAAACATACTCCAACGAGTGTCAGATGCATCGGGAGTCTTGTCGTGCCAGGAAACAGTTGAAGATTATTTTTAAAGGACAGTGTAGCACTGGTAAGTCGTCTGTAATATTGCTGTACCTATAGATATAAAGGGAATAATGCCAAAGTTTATTTTGACGATGAGCAGTAGCTGTTAAGTAGGTAACTCACCTAATAGATTTTCATAATTGTTCCAGGAGTTAATCCTTGTGCTGAAGTTGAGTGTCGTCACGGTGCAGACTGTAGAGTAGAAGGTGGTGGTGCAGTCTGTGCGTGTCCCCCGCCGTGTGAGCCTGTGCTCCGACCAGTGTGTGGGTCGGACTCGCGAACTCACGATAGCGAATGTGAGCTGAGGCGAGCTGCCTGTCTCGTTGGGAGAGATCTGAAAGTACTGCACGCGGGAGCTTGTGGTAAAACTATACCTACCTACAATAACGTTTCTTAGATAACACTATAATTTGCCTCCATTGATGCCGCATAGAAAAAGTAGCGCATTGCGTCGGGAGTTAATGCTACGCTCTGATTCTTCGTTCATTCGTGGAATACGCTGTGGTCAGCCTGGTAGGTAAAAGTTAGATACTAATACAAAATGATGGTATGCTTATCTTCTTACTGTTCAATAGTACCATCTACATTACGCAATGAAAGAATAGCATTGTTGCCGCCAAAGTACTCACCCATGATGCGTTTTGTGTGCTGTTCAATGTATTTTAATAACCTTCCTAAATTAAATTGTACAGAAGTCAGTCATTGCCTTCTAACTTTTTCAGCTCATACTATATTAAAATCTTGGCGTAGGCTCTAACGGGGTGTGTGCGGACCGCGTCTGCCCGCACGGCGGTGAGTGCGTGGCTTCAGGTGCCCGCGGAGTGTGCCGTTGTCCGCGCTGCTCCAACGAGTTCGCGCCCGTGTGTGGCTCTGACGGTATTTCGTACGGCAACCGGTGTAAGCTGCAGTTAGAGGCGTGCCGACATAGAAGGGACGTGCAAGTCTTGTACGACGGACCTTGCAGTGAGTACTATTACAGATTATAAGTTATAACCCAGGCCTAATAAAGTCAAGGCAAGCGAAAAAATCAAAGGCATTATCAAATAACATAGTAGTTTTTTTTTTAAGTGCGGAGATTTGATTGCAAATGTGGTAATTAACTTATTTACAAAAGGTTAAACTAAAACCGAAGGTAAAATGAGCAATACCTCAAAAATTAGGTAGGTACTGTAACGCACTAATATCATTTGATTCGTATTCGGAATAAAAGGTGCCTATCTATACTAACTAGGCCATATAGTTTTGTTTAAACACTGATAATGAAAAATTACAAGTACCTTCACACAGAACGAATCGGACTTACTCCGAACATTGTCAATACTAAATTGTAATTTAGAATAGACAATGTTCGGAGTAAGTCCGATTCGTTACAGGTTTTTATTCTTATAATGTTCTCATCAAATTATTATTAGGTACCTACCATTTTGACAAAAAAAGGATAACAGCGTTCCTTTAAATGAAATAAATTTTCAACTTTTCATTTTTATTACGGTGATTATCTTTATCAAGCATCTTTAAGATTTAGTTAGATTAAAATGAGAAACGCTTTGACAGACGGATGCGAAAACAAGAAGTGCGAGTTCTACGCTGTCTGTGAGAGTGACGGCGTGTCTGAGGCCAGCTGTGTGTGCCCCAAGCATTGCGAGGAAGGGACTGTAAGTGATTACATAACGTTATTAATAAACATCGGAATAGATTAGAGTTTTAAAGTACCAAATAACGACATTTTCATGACGCAATCATTACGCGGAAATGCATGCTGTTGTCCACAATACTGGTATTCCGATGACAGATTGGGTTGAAAATACTATGTAAAATGATTATCGTCTATATAGGTACATTTGTGTCCATCTGAATGGACGGTCACTACCCATATTTTACATCGAAATAATTATAGAAAGTTGCTACCTAGTTGCTTCTAGTTGCTACTAATCGTCAGATAACTGCTACCCCCGAATTTCTTTAAATAAACTGTTTTTTAAGGTGGCCAGTCATCCTGATGTCAGGATGGCTGTCACCTATCCAGTGAGGATAAACTGCGCAAAAGAATCGAGTTTTTTTTAACCAATAGTTGCTACTAGATTGGTACCTTCATATACATTGTTTTGGGCCTCATAGCTTTTAAGGATAAAAAGTTATTATCAATTTACTATTTTGATGCCTGAACGCCTGTAGAATTAAATGAGCAAATTTGAAATCAAATACATTTATATTATTTTATTAGCAGGCGCCAATTGTTGGGAATCACAAACTTATTTAAAGTGATTAACGCAATAAATAAGTTTGTAAGCAGTAAGCAATTACAATTTGAATGAAAAAAAATATGATGTACCTCTTTTCTTTAAATATATTATACAATGTGCTACTTTTTGTAACTGTATTATGCAGGTCGTTGTAACACTGCCATGCATTCCCACGTTTGCAGTGTGCCTTATAATGGCCCATTTCACAAAATCCGGGTGGAATAAATTCTATAATGGAAGTTAATTCATAGTCATTATTGCTTAAAACTGACTTTACTGGTACGTACGTCGTATATCGAAATACATTCATCTGAAGTTTCAAAAGCTGCTTTGCACGATATAATATATAATAGATAACTTTTAAAATAATTTTTATTACTTTTTGTTACTCTATTATTCAGGTCGTTGTAACACTGCCATGCATTCCCACGTTTGCAGTGTGCCTTATAATGGCCCATTTCACAAAATCCGAGTGGAATAAATTCTATAATGGAAGTTAATTCATAGTCATTATTGCTTAAAACTAACTTTACTGGTACGTACGACGTATATCGAAATAAATTCATCTGAAGTTTCAAAAGCTGCTTTGCACGATATAATAATATAATAAATAATAGATAACTTTTAAAATAAATTCTATTAGGTAGCGCCTGCTTATAAAATACCTGTTTGTATTTGATTTCAAATTTGCTCATTTAATTCTACAGGCGTTCAGGCATCAAAATAGTAAATTGATAATAACTTTTTAACCTTATAAGCTATGATGCTCAAAACGATGTATATGAAGGTACCAATCTAGTAGCAACTATTGGTTAAAAAAAACTCTATTCTTTTGCGCAGTTTATCCTCACTGGATAGGTGACAGCCATCCTGACATCAGGATGACTGGTCACCTTAAAAGGTAGTTTATTTAAAGAAATTCGGGGGTAGCAGTTATCTGACTATTAGTAGCAACTAGAAGCAACTAGGTAGCAACTTTCTATAGTTATTTCGATGTAAAATATGGGTAGTGACCGTCCATCCTGATGGACACGTACATTTTGGCATAATGTTGATAAATATTTAGACCGTACTAACCTTAATTATTAACTTTATAAAATATATCATTTTAAGGTTACAAAAAAATATTTAACGTTATTTCATATTTATGTTAATGTACTGAAACCTCTACCTCAATATTTTAAGAAATGAGCAGTTAAATTCGAAAATTTGTTTTTTAAAAGCCTCCTGTTTATTGATTATATCATATAGTTTACCTTGAGGCGATTAGACAGCTTATTAGTTTTGGTTCACTAAAGATATTGCAATCACTGCCTAAACTATGTATGACTATCGGATATATTGTATAACGTAACCTACATCATCCTAGTAAGCAGTATTTTCTCACCTTACGATTCATCCTTCCAACTGCTAATCTTCAGTTAATAAACCTATGTTAATATAATAATTGTCTACAATAATGTTAATGTTTATTGTGCAGGAGACTGAGGAAGTTTGCGGTACCGATAATAAGACGTACAGCAGTGTTTGTGCGCTGCGAGACACGGCTTGCAAGGAAAAGAGACGACTTCACATCAAGCATATGGGATCCTGTGGTTTGTATAACGATACAAAATGTCATTCTTAATCAGACACCAATGAAATAATGAAATTTATTCAGCACTTAGGTATTTACATACACTTGTACTTGTCAAAATTACACTGCATAAATCTAACAGTATTACTTAAGTAGCTAGGAGTAGCAAGACAAGTAGCAAGACATAGGAACAAGTTTTTGTAATAATAAGATCGGCAACAAAAACTATAATAATAATAACAAACATTGTGGTACCTGTGTATGATGTATGATGTTGTCCGAAATGGGGGACGTTATATTTTTCCAAAAACTCTTTTACTTACTTTTCTCTTCTCTTTAGAGAGGTAGATCATAGCGTTAGTACGACGTGCTTTTAACTTAGAGAATACCAAAGCCAAATAACATCTATCTGTCTATACTCATATATTCGCGAAAGGTCGTTCATTCACGCACTCGCTCATCACGAACTCTCAGAAACTACAAGCGCTATGAGTCTCAAATTTTGCATGGGGTTCCTTTTGTATGAAATTTCCATAGTTTTTATATTAGGGATTTCAAACTACTAGAAAATATTTCTTATCTAAAGGAAGTTAATTCTTTTTCTGAATAACTCTTACAAAGGGCTGAAATAAGTGGTTTAAGTTATGGACAATCCTTTCTGTTTGGAGTTTTAAGGCTATCGACTCCAAACTCATATAATATACCTAAGTACTCTAATAAAATTAATGAGGGATATTTTTTTTATATTTAGAAACAACCCTTACTTATCGGGAAAATAGGAGTTGCAAGTTTATGTGAAACTTCGTCAGTTTTAGTGATAGTCATTCCAAAATTACTGTTAATTGGGCCCGAAACAACTAGATTTCTACGGGAACAACAGTTACGCATGTCAAACCGCGCGCGGGCAACTAGTTATTCATAAATTTTGGTTTCCTTCTTGTGCGTGAGTTACGACGCCAAAACTCACGAGAGGAAGGCGAAAGCGCTGGCTGAGATGGCTATAGTTCTGAACATATCTAATGTACTCCTGGCACTGTGCTTGTATTTAGAACCCTATTCCACTTAACAACCGGCAATAAGGGGTTATTTGCCTAGTTAGGAGTAAAACAAAAAAGTTGAATTGTGTTGTACCTACGTACTAATTGTTGACCTATCATATTTTACAGAGTCGTGTGCAGATATAGTTTGTCCGGCGGGTACGTGGTGTGCCCGTGGCGCTTGTGGCTGTCAAGCGGCCTGTGCCGAGTCGGCGCGTGAGCCTGTGTGTGGCGACAACCGGCGCACCTACCCTCACCACTGCGCGCTGCGACGAGCCGCCTGCGAGAGCAAGGCGCGAGGCGAGCAGCCGCCCCGAGTCGCGTACTACGGGGAGTGTACCGACGCGCAGGGAGACAACAACACTGCAGGTCTCTGTCATTACTATTGTTACTACTACTACCCTCACCACTGCGCGCTGCGACGAGCCGCCTGCGAGAGCAAGGCGCGAGGCGAGCAGCCGCCCCGAGTCGCGTACTACGGGGAGTGTACCGACGCGCAGGGAGACAACAACACTGCAGGTCTCTGTCATTACTATTGTTACTACTACTACCCTCACCACTGCGCGCTGCGACGAGCCGCCTGCGAGAGCAAGGCGCGAGGCGAGCAGCCGCCCCGAGTCGCGTACTACGGGGAGTGTACCGACGCGCAGGGAGACAACAACACTGCAGGTCTCTGTCATTACTATTGTTACTACTACTACCCTCACCACTGCGCGCTGCGACGAGCCGCCTGCGAGAGCAAGGCGCGAGGCGAGCAGCCGCCCCGAGTCGCGTACTACGGGGAGTGTACCGACGCGCAGGGAGACAACAACACTGCAGGTCTCTGTCATTACTATTGTTACTACTACTACCCTCACCACTGCGCGCTGCGACGAGCCGCCTGCGAGAGCAAGGCGCGAGGCGAGCAGCCGCCCCGAGTCGCGTACTACGGGGAGTGTACCGACGCGCAGGGAGACAACAACACTGCAGGTCTCTGTCATTACTATTGTTACTACTACTACCCTCACCACTGCGCGCTGCGACGAGCCGCCTGCGAGAGCAAGGCGCGAGGCGAGCAGCCGCCCCGAGTCGCGTACTACGGGGAGTGTACCGACGCGCAGGGAGACAACAACACTGCAGGTCTCTGTCATTACTATTGTTACTACTACTACCCTCACCACTGCGCGCTGCGACGAGCCGCCTGCGAGAGCAAGGCGCGAGGCGAGCAGCCGCCCCGAGTCGCGTACTACGGGGAGTGTACCGACGCGCAGGGAGACAACAACACTGCAGGTCTCTGTCATTACTATTGTTACTACTACTACCCTCACCACTGCGCGCTGCGACGAGCCGCCTGCGAGAGCAAGGCGCGAGGCGAGCAGCCGCCCCGAGTCGCGTACTACGGGGAGTGTACCGACGCGCAGGGAGACAACAACACTGCAGGTCTCTGTCATTACTATTGTTACTACTACTACCCTCACCACTGCGCGCTGCGACGAGCCGCCTGCGAGAGCAAGGCGCGAGGCGAGCAGCCGCCCCGAGTCGCGTACTACGGGGAGTGTACCGACGCGCAGGGAGACAACAACACTGCAGGTCTCTGTCATTACTATTGTTACTACTACTACCCTCACCACTGCGCGCTGCGACGAGCCGCCTGCGAGAGCAAGGCGCGAGGCGAGCAGCCGCCCCGAGTCGCGTACTACGGGGAGTGTACCGACGCGCAGGGAGACAACAACACTGCAAGTCTCTGTCATTACTATTGTTACTACTACTACCCTCACCGCTGCGCGCTGCGACGAGCCGCCTGCCTTTTTAGAACCACTAGTAGTTGTGTTTCGTTTGCAATTATATACATAACAAACTAATACTGACAATAATTATTCAGCCCTATTATTGCAGTTTTTCCTCATATTTGTTTTTATGCAAAAAGATCGGATTATGGTAATTTATATTTGCCTATGGAAAATATTAATGGCCAACTCAAACTATTAAATAGGTATTTAAATATAAAATATTTTATAACATAAAATTAAATATCAATCAATAGTGCTTGTATATAAACAATTCGTATTTACTGTATTATTTATATAACAGAAGGAAACAGATCAAGGCTAACAGACTTAAGCAACGAGATTCGTTCAGGAGAGGAAATGGCAGAGAACGCGAGTGAATCGGCCGGTACCGCTGTTTGCGCGAGAGTGCAATGTGCGTACGAAGCCACTTGTGCAGTTGACTCCAACGGACAACCCAGGTTAGGAGACAGAAATGTCTATTATTATACACTTATCAGCCATCCTGTTATTTATACTCTTCTCTCTCGTCTTACCTTCTCTCTCTATTAAGTTGAAATCTCCAAAATGCCTTTGTAGCGAATATGTACTTAGATTATAAATTAAGCATAGACATTTAAAGTCGCCTAAAGTCGATTTTACAGCTATAGGTTTTACCGATAAAACCGATATAAATAAAAATAAATCGCTAAAATGTATGTACGCCCAAACCGATTGTACTAATTCCGTTAATTATCATCAGATGTGCTTGCCTCTTCGATTGCGCGGCTGCCGCTGCAGCTGCCGCCTCAACGTCTGCGCCGGTCTGTGCGTCCGATTTAAGATTGTATCCTACACTGTGCCATATGAAATTAGAAGCATGTCGGAGACAAGAAGATCTTAGGCTAAGACCGCTAGCATTATGCCGAGGTCTTGAGGTGAGAACATTTATGTATTTACCTTTTTGGAACAAGTATTTGACTGTGTCGATTTGTTGCAATGGTTAATGTATTAATTGAAGGTGACCCCTATTCGATGGTTCATCATCATCATCATCAGCCACTGCTGAACATGGGCCTCCTCCCGAGAGAGGGTAGTTGCCATAGTCACCACGCTTGGCAGGCGGGTTGGTGACCGCAGTATTATGTTGTATCACACAAGGAAACGCTGCTACCCGTTCCTTGATATACGATTATTATAGATGATGTTATAATAATCGGGACAAACGGCTTAACGTGCTTTCCGAGGCAAGGAGGGTAGTCCCTCAACCAACCAGACCCGGAAAGAAATCTTAGAATTTACACTAAGATTTTCTGTCCGGCGTGGGGATCGAACCCACGACCTCCGAGATTTAAAGAGAGCCAAATACCGCTACGCTACGGAGGTTGTCGATTCGATGGTTATTCCACTAATATTATAAATGCGAAAGTTAGTATGTGCGTTTGTTACTCTTTTACGCAAAAACTACTTAATGGAGTTGGCTGAAAGTTTGCACGCGGATTGTTTATAACTTGGAGTAGCACATAGGCTACAAAATATCACGCACCGACCCACTGGAGCAGAGTGACTCGAGTAAAACCGTCGGGGGCAGCTAGTATAATATATCAGAAGGAGGAAGATATCAGCGATTAGGCGATTAACGCTAAACCCTCATTGAGCATGCGAGTTCCTCGCGTGTTGCACATGCGGGTGACTGGGTGAGGTCGGCGCAAACGTCGTCCACACGCTCCAGAAATGTGCATGCCCAAGCGTAAATAAAATCAATAGGATTATGAAAAAGAGTAACGAAAAGATTAAAAGTATATTTAACTGCTTACTATTTTTTTCTGAAAATGTATTTTGCAGAAAACCTTTGATCAAAGTTTAACGGAACATACCATTAAACGAAGCCTTCCTCGATAAAATAAGCTATCAGCATTGTAATTTTTTTTTATTGGACCAATTTTTACTGAAAATAAGCAACCAAATAATCTCTTCAGCTTTAAATATTAGTATAGATTATTGATTCTAAAAATTTTCTACCAAGGAAACCGAAGCAGGTTTTTATTTGAATAAATGTGTAATTTTTCCGGTCACAGTTCAGGCCATGTGGGGACGACGAATCAGTAACCGACCCTGAAGGTAGACCGATAGATTGTGGCGGAGGTCCGCATAGGAAGGACTGTCCCGTCGGCAGTTATTGTCATCACACTGCGAAAGCTGCTCGGTGTTGTCGGAAAGGTAAGAAAATATAATACCTAGGTACTCTTATTTAATTAAAATTAACCTAGGCACAAAAAATATATAACAATAGGTACTTTAGGCCGATTTTTCCATCCTCTGATTTCTAAACCATCTGCAAAACATGGATGAAAATGCAAAAGTAGTAAAAGCCATTCTCTTTTTACGGTTTTCAGCATCGATTTAATATCGTTAGGCTCGATTCCAAAGATTGACCATCTACTCAATATTGAATGATATGTAAAAACGTACAAATTACCGAAACAAATACGTATTAACTACCAAAGTAAGGCGTGGCGTACATAAACGGAGGCAGTTTACTTTTGTTTGCATAATTAATTTAGAAAGTTGCATTGCTAAGACAAAGTGACTGTGTACATATTTGAATGATCTACTTATTTATGGCGATGTGAAAGACTTAACGATTATGCATTTAATGTTTGGAAATCACACACTATGTTTTATAGAAGTAACCGGAGAAGGTACCTTACCGTTTTTATTCTCCAGTATATAACACCAAAGGACATAATTCGATTACAATTATGATAACGTAGGACAATAATACAGAAATAGATATGAACTATATGGATGAACCTAATTGAAAAGTCGATAAATCCGATTTTTTAATAGCTTTAGCATTGTGGTTACAATAATAACTTGATATTGATTGGTTCTCTCTTTGGTTTGACTCAACTGATGGTGCTGATGATGAACTGACCGTTAACTTCAAATTGTATCCCACCCACGGAAACGAATTGCCCGCATATAAAGTATCCTATGTTTCAAACCAGATCGTTCTCTATTATACGCCAAGTTTAATGTACGTTCAACCATTATTGTGTGATTGAATAAGAAAAATCCAAACATTCAACTATCTTTACAATACATCTTTACTTACATGTATAATATTAGTAGAATTAGCTACACTCTGTTACTTATTTTCCTCTGAACACTCTGGGTAAGGCACCGCCATCAATAGGGGCCCAAGTCTTCCCTCATAAAATAATTGTTGTAGTCTCCTGTACCGTATTTAATTCATTTGCACCGCAGTCCACAAACTCCAAAACTTTTATTTAAATTTAGAATATTTTCCTGCAGACAAAACAGTGGTAGAAAAGAAAGGCTGCCAAGAGTCGTGGCACGGTTGTTGCGCGGATGGTATCACCCCAGCCCGGGGTCCCGGCGGGGCGGGCTGTCCGGCTGTCTGCGGGTGTCACCGACTGGGTTCTATCACCGAGCAGTGTGACGATGCGGGCCAGTGCGTGTGTCGGCCGGGCGTGGGCGGGCTCAAGTGTGACCGCTGCGAGCCCGGCTACTGGGGTCTGCCGAGGATTGGGACCACGGGACATACCGGCTGTATACGTGAGTTTATAACTATACGGCATATGAACAGTGTGCCGACGCGGACCAGTGCATTTGTTGGCCCGGCGAGGGCGGGCTGAAGTGCGAACTCTGCAAGCCCGTCTATTGGGACCTGCCGAGGATAGGGACTACGGGACATACCGGCTGTATACGTGAGTTTGTACCTGTTCGGTAAATGAACAATGTGACGACGCGGACCAGTGCGTTTGTCTGCCTGGCATTGGCGGGTTCAAGTGTTACTGCAGCGAAACCGGCTTCTGGTGCATGTCGAGGATAGGGAACTACGGGCATCGGCCGTATACGAGAAATTTTAGATATCAGATGGGAATTTAATACCCAACCGAATACAAGTTAAATAAGGTTTTTTTTTGGAATTAACTATATTATTAAACACGTAGATCTGGCTGAATACGTCTCTAACCTGTTGTCTTAACACACTGTAGCAAACCGATACTCATTCCCGCTTTCTGTGCCTTTACATTGTTTAATAAAATGTTTGCTTGTAGCATGTGGGTGTTCAGCATTTGGTTCAGTTCGTGAGGACTGCGAACAGATGACCGGACGCTGCGTATGCAAGCCTGGTATACAAGGACAGAAGTGTACTATTTGCTCTAACCATGAACACACCCTAGGACCGAATGGATGTTTCGACCGTAAGTATGGAGCTGACTAAAATATATTTGTTTATAGTTCAAAAGAAGAGAAGTTAAATAAAACTTTATTGTACCAACATATACGAGAGCAATAAATTAATTTTAGTTTTGTCCAACAGCGGAATCAACACAACTCCCAGCGACAAATTGCGACCACATGACCTGTTACTTCGGGGCCCATTGCGTGGTCCGCAGCGGGCTGGCGACCTGCGAGTGCGGCAGCTCGGAGTGTCCCGCCACCGACGGACCCTCAGTCTGCGGTAGTGATGGTCGCACGTACATATCCGCTTGTCACCTCCGCACGCACGCCTGCAGAACACAGTCTGACGTCGTGGTACAAGCGTTCGGACCCTGTAGCCAAGAAGCTCCACACGTCCGACGAGGTAGCCGCTCCGGTAGATCGACTGCCACCCGTAAACATAGCGAACTCAAACTTACCATCATCGAACCCGATAAAACTTCGCTCAAAGATTTCGAACTCACTAAGCACCAAAGCTCGAATTCACTTCAGCTCACCGATGCCTCCGTAGAAACCAGCGATAGCGGCAAGCCCGACAGCCCTGAACCCGAGCTCACCTGTATTGACATACTCCCGCCAGTTGGATATCGCTAGTTCAGTTAGCTAGAAGTTGAGTAGAATTCTTTTGTAGTAGGTCGTTGATTTATATACTTTAGATTTAATTTAAAGTGATAATTCGCAGAACAAGTCTACGCTCAATCTAGTAACGCCATAGAGGAAAAATGTTCTAAAACCAATAAACACAAGAATATTAGCCACGCTATACAAGAAGAAGTGGAAGAGTTTGAAACTAACGAAATAGAATATTCATCATATGAAGATGATATGGAAAGACATAGTCCTGATGTATATGATGTGCCCTTGTTCGATGGCCGTGCGAGAATTACCGCTCGCGCTAGGTTTCCCGCTAAACGCTTCGATATTTGGGCGGAGGTGTCTGCAGTTTGCGGCAAAGGTGCAATAGTAAGTGCTTCAGGGATGAGGGACCACTTGTGGCTTGGTTTTGTAGATGACAGAGCTGTACTACGTTGGGATGCTGGAAGTGGACCATTTGAATTGCATACTGGCAAAATTAAGACGGAGAGTAAATCGAAAATTTCGGCTAGACGATATAAGAAAGATGCAATCTTGAAGCTCGGGTCGTCAGCCGCCAGAGGGTCTGCTCATGGACGTATGAGCTCTTTAGATGTCGATCCTTACATCTTCATTGGTCATCCTCCGGATAATGTGACCAAGTGAGTAAATACTTTTACCTAATTTTATCAATAACCTAGTCTAGTTATTAAAATATTGTTATTTAGCCTGAAAATCTACACTGAAAACTGTCAAAAACGCCACCCAGCACACATTTGGTTTTAGATAATAAATACTAGAAAGTATGTATAAAAGATATTTTTTTCTTCGACGGATATTTATGTAGTCAGCCTCGAGGCTTTTGCAACTTCGAAGGCTAAAAAAGCCTTATTAAATGGTTTATAAACTATGGGACTCAGAATTTGGCTCTGGGCAGTTGCTGGGAGACTAAGGTGTTATGACTTCCAGTGTTTTAGGGTAAAGGATTACCTAGCATGCTACGTACAATTTACTTAAACCTTATGGCTTTACAATAATATAATCATTGTTCTATAACAGGTTGTCTGGTGCAACCGGGATACCAGGTTTCATCGGCTGCGTTCACCGGCTTCGTGTAAGTGGTCGCGACCTGATTCCTCCGTCCAGAGGACTGACGTTCTCTTCAGTTGGCTTGCAGTCTTGTACTCCACATAATTTGGCGCGACTGGTATGTCCGTAACTTGATCACTGTTCGCACGCAACCTGTTCTAGTAAAGCTTTCTTTACTAGTAAAGGTTGCGTTTAAATGATAAGTCCACTAGGTTTTTGTTCATTTCAATTAACTTACCTATTTTTCTTGTCTCTTCTTGACCAATATTGTAATTACTCCATCCACTTATGATATTGTTTAAGGTTTTTCAGATATATACCGAGACATCGACCACGAATAGTAGTTTCTATCTGTAATAAGATTTAGATCAATTGTTGTTGTATTCTGCTGTATTGTATTCGTGTCTATGTAATATACTAGTTATAACATAGTCAACATTTGGTAATTTCTTCATACCATAAAAAAGAGCCGTTACGAAAACGGTTTTTTTTTCTTAAACTCAAATTTATCCAGGTACGGGCTTATTAGGGGTTTCAATATAAAATGCAATAATTTTAATGCTACTTACTGGCCTGTAATGACGTCTATATTTTATCGTAAAAAAAACATTCTAAATGTAAACAGAAATGTTTACATTTATTTATATTTAATTTATTTTCGACTATATGCAGCATATAACGTGAAGATAAAAAGTCAGACCAAAAATCAGTGATCTTCTAGTGAATGTTATGTGTTGTTTAAGAAAAACATACGTAATACTAGGTCAAAATAAGGGCATAAAGTCCATTTATAATAACACCGAAGTCGTAAAAATTGTTTTTGTGAAGAAGTATGAAAAAAATATAAAGGTTAATTTTTTTAAAATATTTCAATCAAAATGTCATACGTGATTAATACTAAATTTTAATTCTACCTACATATTGACTCTTTATTATTAGTTAAAATACAAATTGAATAACACATTTCAACATCTTTCAATTTAATGGAAAATAGTTTTCTTCTATTTGTCCTAAGATTTGGTTTAAGGCATGCCTTATTTATTAAGCTTTTAGTGGACATATCACTTTATGTAGGATTTTGTTCGAAAAGTGTGCCAAATTAGAATATTAGCGTGTAATTAATCTTACGTGTTTTATGATCATTGTCCGCTTATCAGAATTGGTAGTAGATTCAATGTTCTACTATGGGGCTATAGGCTACTATGCTATACAATAAAAGCTCCTTATTCGAACTTATAAATATGCGGTTGATACGTTTTAAAATAGTAGTTTGTAAAGAGGTATGCTCAATACCTTCAGAGGTATGACAAACATTCTTACCTTATGCTCATGCAAAATGTAGGCATACAATGGTATTGAAATGTATTTTTCTTTAGCTACTGGAAAGTTAAACAAGTTTAAAAGAACTCAAAGGACGCCATTATCATTTATTAGTAGGTACATATACCGAATCATATTTAGCCACATTACACAGCCGAATCACATTCATTTGCGAATCGTAAAACCGCTAATAAGGACACCTCAAATACGGAGCTTTTATTGTAGTTATCTTTTAAAAAATCTTTCTTTTTATGACGGATAATGTACGAGCTGATTCAACCATTAAAGTTAAATTTGACAAATAAAGTAATGTTTATTGCTACATACTAATGTTGTATTTATGTGTACCTATATATTTTTTCAAATTGATACATAATTAAGATATCAAATATAGATTAAATCATCCTCTGAATGGCAGTTAAAATGTTTATAAAATATTTTAGTAGTTGTATTTCAATAAATATATAATAATGTTTATGTAAAATAACTTCAAGTACTGATTCTCCTCTATTTCCTACTTCTACAATGTGATAATATCATTGAGCATAACTACTGAACAAAATATTGTTTCTGAATGTACGATAATTTTAAATTAATATCTGCTGCGGCGGCGTTCCCGAGCCGGCGTTGGGGTGTGTAAGACTGGTCCTCTCCAAAGCGGTGCTATGCTAATTATACCACGAGGAGAGGACCCTACCCACTAAAACCCTCCGGGTACTCCTCCGTCCAACGTTGGTGGTTGGAACCCATGGCTTTCTGGGACGACCCTCCGGCGGCGTCCTCGGTAATAGTAATTATCTTTTTAAGACAAGTCCCGCACACTGGCTAAATAAATTCCTGTGACACGGGGGCTTTACAAACGCATAATAATTAAGGGACACAAAGTACACTGAAGACTGAAGAACAACTTTGTGGTTTACACAATAATTATCGCGGGTGGGAATCGAATCCAGAACATCAGGTCTCAGAGGCCACAGCCCTAAGCTCTGAGCTACTGAGTCAACGGTTGAAGTTTATAAGTTAAAAAAATATATTTTATTTTTATTTATTTGTGTGACAATATTTTTTGTTCGGTAGTGACGCTTTCCTTTACTCAATGAATAATGTGATATTTGTATAAAATTCTAACGATTTCTAATATTGTACCTATCGTATTGTTATCATTAACATATCTAATTCTATGCTTTTTGTGATAAATAACTTCTTTTATAATACAGTTATTTGAAAGTGAATATGTTTTTCATTTTATAGCGGTTTTACGTCACGTGCACTTCGAATTGATTTTTTTTCAATTTTGCAAATAAGCAGGTAGATACGTACCCTTCTCATAAGATGTTACTAACTTGCTTAGGTCTACAAAATTGATATAGAGAAATGAAGATAATGGTGTAGTACATTCATAAAACAAGTGACCAAAAATAAAATAAAAAACTACTGTTCTCTAGGTGTATCATGTATGTGTAGGTCATGGCTATTACAATATTGTCGATGCCTACAAAATCATATCATTGGTGAATGTACAATACCGCGTAAGTGACAACAGCGAATATGTTTGAAGACAATATAGCAAATTGATCTCTATCTTAAAACACAAATAAAATCATAATTTCTTATCAGATGAAATTATATCTTATTAGCTCCTGCATATAAAAATCCTTGTTATAAATTGAATTGAACATCCGTACAAAGGATTCCACTAAATGTCAAACAAAACGAGGTAAGATTGTCCAAAAGCCATAATACTTGGATACTTAAGACATTTCGCTCAGTTTCATAGCTCATTATTTCGTTATCAGAGTTCCCCCCACTTCACTTTTATAATTTCCCCCTTATCGCTCCGACTTTATAAAGGCACAGACATAATAAAATCATTTCCCCTTGTTAAAACAAGAGAAACTCGTAAATCCCTTTGAAAGTTGCTATTTGACGATGATTTATATTTAATGACTTGGTGAATGTGAAAAACACGGTATATTACCCACTAAAGAAAATTTGAATGTGAAAATTATCTTATGTCAAATTGAAATATTCAGGAATGCGATGGTTTCTATGAATCTCGAGACCGTTTCTATTTTGTTTATTGTGGATGCCGCGCTGTCTCTTAGCAATAGATAATATATAAAGCGTAGCTCTATAGTGAAGAGTAAGTAACTTAAAATAATCAAAACCTCAATTTTTTGAACATTTCACATCAATGTCTACAGAGTGTCATTAATAATATTTAAAAAGTGGGATTAATAATTTTAGACCCCTCATGACTAGGTAGACCGATTGGTTGGATGGCTGATTAGCCATGTCGACTCCAAATTGACTTGGCCGTCATTTCATACTTTTTTAAATTTGATAAAATACTTAATTTTTTTTTCACAGTACTTAGTTTTTTAGATATTCAATAAGGTTTTGAAGGACTAAAAATATCTAACAATATGTACTACACACATTTTGCTTGTGTAGTATAATGTGTTTATACTAATAAACACGCAGTAAACTACGTGTGCTCGCTAACTCATTTAAAAAGTAAGGTAAAATTATAGTAATAACGTTGAGTAATCGTGAGAATAACATTTTTATACTCGCGTGTGTCGCCTACCATCATTAAGATTGAGGGGAACCATATGAGCGTTCACTTAGGCCTGAGACATTAATTTCGTCATAACAGTCGTTTGGCTACCGCCTGCGTCGTAGTAATATAGCTAAAAGCCTCTATTCATTATTTCTCCGTTCCCCTCCATTGCTTAAATGTTGTCGTATTGATGTGACTTTCTGAGCAGAATAGGATGATGGAAATTAAGCTGAGCTATGTACTCACCTACCTACCCTACAGAATTAGATATTATCTTGGCTCGTTAAGCCGAGTAGAGATGCCAACCGCAATGTAATACGCAACGTAGGTAGGTATTCCTTTGGAAATATATTAATCAGATTCTCCTTTGTCGTGATTTTGCTGCTATTTAATAACAGGTACCGACTTAAATAACGTATACACTATTATTAGTACAAGCAATAGTATTATACTACTAAAAACTTAGTAACTTTATATTTTGGTCGTGGCTAATAAGTAGGTACTTAGCGAAATGTTTTTTTTTGGAAGAAGGTTCTTACTCTCGTTAAATGTACTACTTTTTGCGTAAAAGCATTAAAAGTTAATCGAACCTTATTACCATCGTATTATTTATTATATTTTTATTGTTCACTTAAGTTTCATTAAGAAACACCTTTTTTGTAAAAAAACATGTCTATTTTAATTTAAGTTGCGATAGTAATATTGATGGCAAGTAATTCTGTCAATTGTTAGGAAATTATTGAAAAGTATCTAATATATACTATACCTAGTCAGGTAATAGGTAGGTACCTACTTTTATAGTAGCCAATACATAAATATCTAACTATTGCATGGTCCAACAACTAAAATGAGACATTGAAAAAAAAAAAAAAATTGCTATTACTTTTGATCCAAAAAGTAAAAAAACTCGTAACCAGACTGCGAAAACTAACTTCGTCAACAAAAAATAATGATTACAATCGATTGAAGACTGGATTTCCGAGGTTTAAAATCATAATTTCTTTTTAGGTTTACCGTAGCTGCGTACTGCGGTAAAATATTTTAAGTCCATTTAACCTTTTCAGACGGACAGCGTAACAAATTTGAAGAAAAGTTATTGAATTCTGTGTCCGGGTGCTAAAAAGGCTAAAGTCCGTTTTTGTGAGGAGTGTGATTTTTACTGCCATTATTAATTTGACTAATAGGTTTTTTAAATGTACAAAACACCCGAAATAAAAGACCTATCGAATCTAGAGAAACATCCATGTTATTTCATTGTTCGGATAATAAGGTTAACTAAATATAAATAAGGTTAAAAGTTAACTGATGAAGGAACTTTGTAGTACTAGGCTACATAAATATACCTAACCTTTAAGTGTATTGAGACCAAGGGAACTTATAAGTATCTACTTATTGGTCCTGAAGTAAACTATATATATACCAACCATTTTCCAATCCCCTTTATAGGCTAACCAAGGTATCTTGTAATGTAAATACAGAGTTAGCTACATAAGTGAATATACATCCACAGGACTTAACGATGTCACACTCATTCATTTCAGTGAATAATTAACGCGGGTCCCTGTCATAAAACGTAAAAGCGTGTGGCGAGCACCTACGTCTGTGCATCGTTACGGCTAAGTGCTTATGAAATATTTGTTAAGAAGTAGAATACACTCCTGTTTACAACCGATGGTTTAGCGTTAGAGGGTTAGATGTAGGGTTACCAGATAGATAAATGAAATACTTAGTCTTGAGAATAGTCAAGTCTTGAGTAAAAAGAAACAAATAATTATGCATCGTGATATTTAATCATAGCTAACAATTGGCAAGATGATTTTACATCAGTATTACTATTGTAACTTAATTGAAAAATAGACATACCTATTTTTTTTTATAAAAATAGTTGCCCGCAAGCAGACGTAATGCTAAATTTAAATGTACTTTATGATGATTATAGAAATAATTTAGTTTGTACGAACGGCCGCTCCTAACAAAGGTAAGAAGTCGTAAATAAAGAGGTGGTTATGCTTATGAAACATAATTTGTTAATTGCGTTCTTTGTAATAAATAGAATGGAAAAGTATTGATTTTTGTATCTTAAATTCAATGGCGTAAAAACCAGGACAGGACAAAGTCAGGGTCCAAAATTGAAATTACGCATTCAATTTTGGACCCTGACTTTGTCCAAAACCAAAAAGTCTTTAAACCTCGGGACATATTCTGAGATATGGCAGCCCTAATAGCAGGGGACCAAGAGCCAGGGTTGCACGGTTAAAACCGTAACAAAGGGAACTTTATAAGTGGTATTACAGAAACCTGCCGCCCTTCGGTGATCATGGGCTTATTTTGTCTACTCTTTATTATCGTATCGTTGGAACTTAAATACGTACCGGATTTGTTTTAATTACAATTGTTTTAATTATTTCTCAAGAGGAGGTCAAATTATAACTTAGTTTGTATTTTCAACAAGAGTTTCTAATTTCGAACTGGTAAATAAATCATTGAGATTATTGCGGTCATACCGTACAATTCTCTTTTAACTACTCTCAGAACAGGTAGATTTAAAGTTTATATTAAAAATATAAATTTATTTTGAACCTTTAAGAAAGACTTGCAACAATCAGTATTGAAATTTACAAAAGTTTGATTATCTATTCGTAACTCCTCCTTATCTGTTCCTAAATTTGATCAGGTGACAAATTTATTCGTATACTTGAACAATCCCAAATTCTGTAGACCGTACGCTTTACTTATGAACCTTAGTCGATAAGCAAAAAGAATTTATGCGGAAGCCTGAACGTAGTTAAAATGCCTATTAAGACGGCACGAGAGTAAATACGATGTTTATTACATAACGTTTTCATAGGCAGTGCCTAGTACACATTGTTAGAATTTTCATATGGGTTAATATCGAGAGCGACTGTGGAATGTTTAATTACCGCTGTGACATCGAAGCGAGAGACACACGGGCGCCGGCTTCAAAAGCGAGCCGCACGCCAACGCAGGCTTTTCAACCTATGTCTTATCATTTTACCGTGTTAATACGTGGTTAGGTAGCTTTTAAATAATGTACCTTGGAGACGATGCGATGATGTATGAATTGATATTAATTAATATTGACGTACTGAGCTAGATTACTGCTCTTGTGACATATTGTAGCGTGATGTTCGGTTACAAATGAATGCGGATTAAGATTATTATATAGTTTAAAGTGACTTACCTGCCTCACAAGTAATCGCCAATGAACGTTGACTAATTTCGTTATTTTTTTTTACCTTACTGCCAGTAGAAGGTTCATATAAAAAAATAAGTTAAGCTGAACATTAGAAATTTTATGAAAACTTAACTACAATATTATTTTTCCATTTTTTTTTCTAATGAAATTGTCTTAAATGTCAACTGTTGAATATGACTGTCAACGATTGACAGAACGCCATATTATTTGTGTCAGGCTGTATTTTAACACAAGGTTTGCATGCGGGATCTTCGCGGGTGAAACTGCGTGGGACTGCTAGTTTTATATCATTTTTTACAACAGTAGTAACAACACTAAGAATTAATGTTAATCGTGAGTATTTCACATGACTTGTTTAATTTAAAAAATATTGTTAATGAGTAGTTAAAGTCAAAAATGTTCAATTGTTCGCAAATGTCCCTTTTACCTGAATGAGTATTACTCAAAATTCCTAGATCCCTAGTAGAAAGAACTCAGAGAAACACAAAAATTGGATCTAGAAAACCTTTTTTTTATTCTTTTTTTCCTATAAAGTTTTTTCATAACAGACAACAATTACCACCTCATAGAAAAATAATGTATATTTCTCAACAACATTCTGTTTCTATCCCTTTGTTACATCGCACCTTTTCTAATGCGTTTATAAATAATCTATGTCTAGTTTTCAGTAGTTCTTTGAAATACAATTTGAATCCAGGTGTACAGTGTTCATAATAGTAGTCATTAATTACTAATTTATATATAACTGTTTACATTTAAAATGTATTAAGAAATACGGTAAATAAAAGCATAGGTACCGCAAGCAGTGAGAATTGTAAGCGCGTGCCGCGTCAATCTGACCGAGTGTTCTCCGGCTTATAATAGATCACCCCATGTCTTTCTATAAGTGTCGTAAGAGGCGACTATGGGATATAGACCTGATTGACGGGCTGTAGCATCTATCAGTGATCACCAATCCACCTGCCAAATAAAATCCCTCAACGATCCTGGTATACCAAATTCTATAAAAAGGAGGCCCATGATCAGCAGTAGAAGAAACGGGTTGTTGAAGTGCAGTCTGTAGACTTAATAATTTCACATTGCCTTTGTTCTCAGTGATATTACTGTTTGTTTACATTGCCTTTGCTTATTATATAACTATAATTGTATTCCAAATGGAAAATGTTCACTTTTTCCCAAGATGTATGAAGGATTACATTGCTCAACTAGCTTTTTCTAAATACGTTCAAAGCAACAGGTTTTAAAGTCACAGGTAATTTTTCGTAAGAGCGCAACATGAGCGTAGTACTCATCGATTTCGCTTTTGGCGGGGAATTAGCGCAAAAGCCACGACAATTATTTACGACGTTTTCAGTGCGGAATTACAGCCTGCCGCACCGCGACCGCCTTTTATGTTTATTCACGGGTTATAATTCCCTTGTGGAGAGGATTATTTGAAAACGTAAACGTAGGTACGACCATATTTCACCCCGCCACCGTTGTTGGCTGGCAGTTGTGAAAGTAATCACTACAAACATGTCGAAAATTATCCCCGCTGCACGCTTAGACGAGGGAGGTTAGCGCGCCCTCATTTGTAATGCACTGACAGAATGCATAATGTAATACGGATTTGTTTCAGGCCAGTTGGTAAGTTCGATATCAGTCGGCTGCTTTTAATATACTGATTGAGTCTTGTCTATTTTATATCTATAGGGCATACTATCTCGTTTAAAGGTGTGAACTACATTATAAGATGAACCTTTTTATGGCCTTTACTGTAGGAAATTTAGATTCTATTGAGAAACGTCAAGATTACAGAATAATAGACGCGAGATCGTGGCCATTAATAACTTTGACGACGAATATCAACTGCCTAACTGTGATAGTAAATAGCGGCTATAACTATATTCATTGCAAATGAGTATTTACAGGAAATGCAAATGATCAAGGTGTCAAATAGCGACCATTAAATTGGGATAACGCAGCTTACGTTTATATTTCGCACGTAATCCGCTCGACATGTAAAATACGGCACGTCAGTAAATATTAAACTCCGCAATAATTTTGCTGGTGTCAGTGTCATAAATATTGTCCAGAGATTTTCATATTAATTGCAACTCGACTAGAGCACCTCTGTATGAATTTTAATTTAATAATTCTTGTTCACAATGCCCTTTGTTTAAATACCCAACGTAATTGACGGTTAATTTTCACATTTTAATATGTGCTTTTATAAAAAAAATGAAATCTGAAAAGAATTGAATTAGAACGTGTTCACAACTAATAGCGTAAACATTTTGCTAGAAATACAGACAGGTTTCTTAGAATAGCCTCGTTCTCGGACTGTTTTAACAAATTACCCGTAATTGACTTTTATAAATTATTATATTTCTTCGGAAATAAAAACGAAACGTGTAGAGGTTCGGCGAGGCAAGAAAACAAATTGATTTTTGATGTCTGCTCGCGCCGCAATAATCGTTTTCTGCGGCACTGCCACTTGATGGACTGACAACAAAAACATTGCCGATAAACTTTAATAACCGCACTATGTAAAAGGATATTTTACTGAACACTCATTATCTGTGATTGATTGAATTAAGTTTGCCGTTATCCTTTAGTTTAATTATAATTTATTATGTGCCCCTGCCATACGCGCAGTTACTTACCTCCTATAATTATGAAGAGGTTTAATTTAACGACTATGTTCGCTGAATGGACGTGCGCCTGTGTGGTATAAAACTAACTAAATACTAGTAGCTAGGTATGTGCGTGGAGCTGGCGCCGTTATGTCCTTTTTGGTTTGTATAGGTATGGAACTAGTTTTCCGCCCATGGCTACTATCGAGCTTAATTAGCCGAGACAAATTGTATTGTATCTACAGCGTTCGATGTTCTTGTACGTTTGTAGATATTTGCATCGATCTTGTTTCTTGTTAGTGATATTGATGTAAGTTCAAAAATAAAATTAATTGCTTGAAGTATCCACTCATTTTAAACGTCAGTTTTACTCTGTAAGTTAAGTTTTATTATTTTACTTTAAAGATGTTTTGGTTGCAGAAGGTAATACTTGTACTCTTTTATATTATGGTAATACTATATCACGCTTTGTCCAACACTGTATTAAATTTTATAGAGACGTTTGGGTAACAAATAGGTTGTCTATAAAGACGCGGATAGGAGAACATTTGTTCGTTTTCTAGCTCGACAAATCAAGATAGTGTCGCGATAAACGTCGCATCCAATCACCTGGTGTCCTATTACTAGGTGCGTGGTGTTATTTACGCGGGACCAATCAGTATGTAAATATGTGGGGTAGGTGAATGTTCTGGAGTGTGTGGGCAGAGAGCCTGCGCACTGCCACAGCCTGTGCCGCGCCCCGCGCTCGTGCGCACGCTTATGGCACCGTTTCTAGTCTTGCAAATCTACTGCTGTCGTGCAATCATTTCATAAATGTGAACCGGTTTCATCCGTATTGTCATACGAACACGTTCAGCTCGGTATCGATTTGTTTGTTTACCAGACGTGATGGCACTCGCCCGGGTTGTTTTATTGATATTTACTTTGGTTATAGTCAAAACAGAAGTTCGATTGGGGTCGAGCGAAGTGCGGTCGCGCATCCGACAGCTTCATGCGTTGTCCGCCTGCAACACAAGTGTCACTTACAACAAAATCCTGCTGAAACATGTTACGTTACTATCGAAATATGTGTTCACAGGGAGAGTGTTCGGTGTCAATTCCAGTGCCAATGGTACGAAAATGTACAAAGTGAACATTCGCCGTGTGCTGAAGGGTGATTTAAATGATATTGGCGTGTTAGTGAAATTTGGTACTGCAAAATCTCTTCGGTTCAGCGACGCTACTGTTTTCGTCGAGAGTTCTACTTTTGCTTGTCGCCCTTTGCGCTTAAGAACATATGGTATATTTTTAACCGAAAAGCGAAGTGAAAGAGGCACGTTATGGCTAAGCTTAGTCATAGAGCCGCTAATATTAACACTACGAAGTTTGGAGATAATAGAAGCTGCAGTGAAAGGTACGATTATGAAAACATATTATAACTTAATTTAGAACTCAACATTTCTTTAGAAGATATCTCATAAAATTAGAAAAAAATAACTACCTAGATCAGTGCAGTCTATTCTGTTACGGTATATAAAAACCAAAATTGCTTGTCACGTTGCTGATACAATAAATATCCATATAAGTTAAAAGCTAGTCTCTTGTTGGTATATACTCCGCTCACAAGTGATATTGACTCATATTTACTTATTAGTTCCGAGATCAGCAACAGTCTACAACCGGTTGCAGGGTAGTTGCTTCAGTGGCACGTAAATAAACAAGTAGGCGGCAATTAGTCGCGGGGCGTGGCGTTGTCAGCGACTCCACAGCGTACTGCGGTTACCTGGCCCTGATTCTGATAATTTAAAAACGTTTTTAAATTATTCACAACGGAGCTTAAGTAGACGAGGTTTGGTTGTTGTATAGGAGTTTGTTTGAAATAACGAAATTATTCAGCACTTAGATATTTACATGCACTTGTACATGTCAGAATCGCAATGTTAAAAGAACTTTTATAGTTCTTACGGCCGGTTTTTCAATCATCAGTTAAAAGTTGTCAGAGGAATTTAAAATTTTGACAGATTTTGTATTGACGTTCTGTCAAAATTCAAATTTATTCCTCTGAGCCTAAATTGAAATCGGGCCTTAGTCTATGAAATTAACTAGCTAACTAAGGGGAAGCACGAAATTTTAGGATATTACAGACAATGTAGGTAACTCACTCCGTCCGTTGGTAATTAATTCTTTTAAGTAGGTAGTTACTCATTATGAGTTTATATTCACAAAAAAATGTAGATAGGTGGCCAATAGAAATAAAATACTTTGGGTACTTATACAGGAGATGCATTTATTTTGTATTGCAGATAAAGGTCATAGTCATAACAAAAACAATAATTACATTTTAAATCCTTTGACGGTTGATAATTTTTGATATCAGCAACCGTCAATTTAATTTAATTTAAAATTTCTTATCAAGCCAGGTAAAATTTACACTAAGAACTTATAACCTACCTATATTTATACTTGCGCAAGTTTGAGTATTCTGGTAGAAAGTTAATAAGGTAAAGTGTATTTCCACTGATGTATCATTCTGATATGAAATAAATATTGGCATTTCATACTATTGATTAGTACATTATTTAGAAACATCGTGTCTTTATCAGCGTTATTAGTATATGTTGGTATTTATTGGCATTGCAACAGTGGAAACGGAATCTCATTAAAATGTCGCTGAATGGTCTTCACTTTACCAGCCCGTTTTTATGATGCACGGTAAAAGTCGAAGGAGTTTGTGTTTGCATCACTCATAGATTTTGTATCTTTATAAGAATAATTTTTTAAAAAGATGTCCACTGCTGAACATAAGCTTCCTCTTGACAGTCATTGGCAAGGCAAGATCGTTGAAGGATATTACTTTAAATAGGTTTGTTAACCGTAGTCTGTTGCTCCTGCTCATGTATCGTCTGAATATCCTTTAGTCGCCTCTAACGACATCCATGAGAAGACATGGGGTGGACTATTCTAAGCCGGAATCACGGCTGAATTTTCGGTTGTACTACGATATTTTACTTAAATTAGCAGAGTTGAGACTTTTCGTCGATGTTACGAGTAATAATTGTTAATAGCTTTCTATATTTAAACAAAGGAAACAAGAGTAATAGCAAAATGAAAGGTGATATTGTTTTTCAGTTAAATTGTGAATTGTCCGCAGTTTTGCTACTAAGTTTTTTTTTATTGATTTCGAAAGATTCTGGTACAGTATCTTGGGGTTAATCCGTGCTAAATCCGTGGTAAAACCTTTTTTTTCTCGGACGGACATACGTAGTTATCCACGAGGCGGTTGCTTCTTCATCGGGCATAAAGGCGAGCAGAGCTCCAGCCTTAATAAATGGTTAAAAACTACAAACTAAGCAACCTGCGCAACCGGCGCCTCCTGTGGGGCTTAAAACTAGAATAAGTCTAGGTACTTTGTAGAGTAAAATTTCCAAATGCTGTGATTTTTAATGCTGTCACCATGTCAGAAGTAGCTCATATAATTCTGTGCTAGAAAGTTACTACAGGTTCGTTGTTTATTAAAAGAAATATATGAGTTAAAGCCATCGCTATAAGGTTGAAAATCATTTGCTCAAGAATAAACCCTTTGATGTGCTGCGGCTATTGCGACGTCAGTCAACACCTCGGCTCTTAAAATATACTTTGTACGTAGTATGCTTTTTTATATTCTAAATACACGCGTGAACATGCGGGCGTATAGAAATTAACCGGCTACGAGCATCTAAACCACGCAAGGTATAAATAATATTATATTTCCCTGTGCAAGCCGTAGTTTCTGTTTGAAGTCTCAAATACGATCTAAATACACTGTACACCTTATATATATACAGTGATACCTTGTTAATTGGGATCTAAAGGAACCAAAGATGTTGTACCATTTAAAGAGGTTTTCATTTATCCAGTTTTCCAATGAGACAGGTTTTAAAATTTAGTTGACTCATTGTTTCATTTACAGAGGTAAAAATTCATTTGGAAGTAACATAGTTAGGTAAAAATATCCAAATTGTCTTAATACGAGATAAAAAAATCCACGGACCCTTTAATCAACGCTCACTGTTTTACTACGCCTGATGCTTATTAATTATGTCACAATTACAATTGGCGCACAAAGTCTTTTTACTGAACAATACAATCTTATTACGATTCATTGACCATTGACCAAACTAACAGCTGAAAACCACACTAACATAATATCTTATTTAAAAAAATATCTTATCGCAGAACGTAAATTTAGTGCGAAGTTATCCAGACTTTTTTTTTAGAGAGAAGATGTAGATAATTCGTAGTACTTATACGTTTCGACAACATAACAAGTAACAAGTCCCAATAGTAAAAGTACTTATGTCTATTAATATACAGAAAAAATATAATTTTCGTTGAAATTCCTTGCTTTAGGCTGCCTGTCCACCGGAGCGGAGCTAGGCTGCGGAGTGGAGAAACTGAGAAATATTAACCAATAGGATTGCACAAAATCTCCGCTCCTGCAATCCTATTGGTTAATATTTCTCCGTTTCTCCGCTCCACTGCCTCGCTCCGCACCGGTGGACAGGCAGCCTAATTGCTTGATTAGTTCTAACTAATCAAATAGATAACTCAGCCACGTATACGATCAAAATATTGTTCGCATTGAACGGCATAGTTTAACCATAGATTTAATTTACGTTATCTCCCACACCCGTTGCAGTTGAGTCAGAGTGGAGTTGCGTCGCACATTATATTATTTACTCTCTCTTGCACAATTCCGAACACTGAATCAGAACTACTTTACGTATATAAGGTGCTTCCAAAGTATATGCCATCCCTTTAACAGTAGATTCTATCATGTGTAGTGTTTGCATTAGTGAAGATTTTATAGTGAAACTAGCTTCCCTTTCTACTTTATAAGGTAAGTGATACAAATAAGGCCTACCTAATTTCAAACATTCATATCTTGATAAATTATTCGAATATGGTGATAAATAAAAGCAAGGCATTATTCTTTGGTTTATAAATTTTAATTATTTAAGAAAACATATTGTAATCTTTTATAAAAAATCACTTAAAACGAGGTAATTGTAGAACCTTAGTCTTAGGCCTTTTAAAAATATAGTGACTTAACAAAGCCTATGTACTTAAATTATAGGAATATTGTTATTAGAGTATTAAATACATAAAATTTGTATTTCTGAGCCTTTTATCAAGTGTTTCCATGAGATCTTTGAACAACTTTCTAAGTTATTTAACTGAATATTGTGCTTAAATTGCTAGTCAGACTTGAAGTCGAATATTAACAACAAATAAAGAATAATTTAAAAAAAATCGTATCCATTCAAACAAATATTAGCAAATTAACATATTTTCCAAAAAATATTATTAAATATTGAAAAATTAAATATTTTTTGATAGGCTTTAATTAAACAAGGTAACTAAATAAGGCCTTGGAACGTTCAAAGTCGCATAACTTGCTTAGGAACATTAATCAGTCTTACTGATAATAAGTACTTTAAAAAAATTAAAATGCATTGATTTTAATTTATTTTAAAGCTAGCCCCTAGCTTTAAAATAAATTAATATCAATCGATTTTCAAGGTAACTCTAAAATCATTTTTTCTGACAATTAGGACATAAAATATACATAAAATACATCTAAATCACTTTTTGTCAAGCCGACGCAATCCTCTTAGTACCACTGATGACACTCCACGCATTGTCTCATATCTGCAATTCTATCCTGTTTACATGCAAGACAGTACCACGGTTTTCTACCTTCAGTCTTGCTTTCTTCGGACCACGTAACACGTTTTGGTCTTGGAGGAGACATACTAAGATGATCAATCTGTAAATCAACGTAATAAAATAGTTAAATTCAGCAAAATTCCTATTAAGGCCTAGGGTCAGAAATAAGGCCTATTAAAAAAGTAGGCCTTATTCAGTCAATTATACTTTTTAATGTTATAAGCAGTACTTAATTCGCATATTAAAAAAAATATAATTTGAAGTCATAGTTACCTTTTTGATAAGTTATACTGTGATCCGCATACATTACTTGAAACAAAACTTCAATGAATAACGTATTAAAATTCGATACAAATGACGACAAATTAATAACGCGCAATGAAAACGCGCATCCTCGACAAATGACTGGCCACTACAGTCGCTGTGAGCGCGGCCAGGTCTCTCGCGCACTGTTTTCGGAGTCCTGGAGCTGTCGAATATGAGAGTGTAAAGTATTTCTGATGTAATTATATTTTAAACGACTTTTTCGCACTACAGGCCTTATTTGAGCATAGGCTTTATTTGTATCAAGTACCTTAATAAAATATAGCCTATAGACTTCCTCAATAAATAGGCCATTTAACACTGAAAGATTTTTTTTAATCGGACCACTATTTCCTGATTTTACCGCGTTCAAGCAAAGAAACGAACTCTTCAGTTTTATATATTAATATAGTATAAGTATGAATAATACGTTTTATTTCACAGAAAAATACTTTAGTTAAAAAATAAAATTACTTAATAATATTTAAACAATACAAGCGCGAGGTGAAGACCATCTCTTTTCGTGATCACTGCTGATACTTCAGTGATGTACGTTTAGTACCTATTAGGGGACGACTTAATTCAAAAGATAAATGTATTTTATTATCATTTTATAGTATGCATTGACAAATAAAATTTCGTTTACTTAACTGAATTGTCTTTACTAGCGTCACCACTTATGATCTCCTGTTACAGGGATGGCATATGTTTTGAAAGCAACTTATATAAACAGTAGGCACTTATACCTACTTTGCCATATTAATTAGTTCCACGTCATTAACTAGCATTGCGTAGTTATTGTAATAATGTTATTGCAATATGGTGAACCAATATCTTCAAGTTCATGCAATCTTAGGAAATGTTAATTATCTAGTTATATTAGCAGATGTAGTACTGCTGTTGTGATAAATTGCTTTTGTTTGAATATAATCTCGCAAATACTTTAACTAATTGGACAAAATAGTACCCTCCGCCAGCGAATGCTTCGAGCCAAGTCCTACAGGTGACGCCCCCTTGCGCAGGTTACTTAGTTTATAGTTTACTAGCGACCCGCCCCGGCTCCGCACGGGTACAATGCTGATGTATTATACATATAAACCTTCCGCTTGAATCCCTCTATCTATTAAAAAAAACCGCATCAAAATCCGTTGCGTAGTTTTAAAGATTTAAGCATACACAGGGACATAGGGATATAGGGACAGAGAAAGCGACTTTGTATTATACTATGTAGTGGTAAAGCTATGTCTACGTCCAGTGAAGTAGCAAATGACTCGTGGATAACTAAATAAATGTCCGTCTGAAAAAATAAAACAAGACATTGACTAGAATTTCTGGTTTTAAGTTTTTTACTACTTTCGCTTACTATACTAAATTTTATTAACCAATATGAGGATTATCAGTGACAACGAATACGTCCTGAATAATAAATAAATGATTTAGGTAAACGAAATGAATAAATAAAATAATTGTATAATTTCTCCACCAAACCCTTTCATTGAATGCATTCTTCGATGAGATTGCTAAAATAGAATTATTCTTATTTTTTTAAATTATTAGTTATAGGAAGTAAAAGTAACTTATTAGTTTATAGTAACTTAGTAGTCCTTATTAATTTTTTTTAACACGCTTTTATTAGCTTGGGTTGTATGTAACGGAACCTTTGAACTTAATTTTCACCAGTTTCCAGAAGTCTGATTAATTTAAAACTTTACATACGTATCAAGGACCGATGACAATGCTATACTATAATATGAAAACAGTTTCCCATTATTCTTAAAAATAAATAATAGTTAAAAAAACACGCTTTTATAGCTAACGGAACTAAAAAATAGAAAATAATTTTCATATCAAAATAAAATTATAATAAAGTTTAAGTTATTAACAGAATAATTCAATTCAGAGTGAAAAGCGTGGGGTGCTTAATAAAGTAAATGTCACAATAATTCTATTGGCAACGATCTATGAGAGAAGAGTTGTGAAAAGTGGTAAAATGCACCCCACGCTTTTTACTCTGAATTGAATGATTCTGTTAATAACTTAAACTTTATTATAATTTTATTTTGAGGTGAAAATTATTTTCTATTTTTTAGTTCGGTTAGCTATAAAAGCGTGTTTTTTTAGTTTTTTAAAACTATTAGGTATTTTGATATAACGATTGTTCGGGGCCAAATTTTATTTAGAATGGTAACTAACTCAAGAGAATCTTAAGAGGCGCAAATATAGTGCCCTTGATAGTGGTTATGTATTTGTGCCTTTAAATTTTGGTCTCGAAACATTGGGGCCGTGGGGACTGGGAGCCAAATTAATTTGTAAATACCTCGCAGCGGCCCTCTTTAGTGCGGCACGTTCTCCGAGTGCTGGTTTTTACTTTGCACAGCAGGTAAGCATTTCAACGGGGTAATGTTGAAAGCATTCTGGCAACCTTGCCAAGTAGAATAGATTTAGAATAGTAGTATTTAATAAGTTAGTTTTAATTTATTTCAAATTAGCTACTTTCAGTTGTATAATAATATTATGTAGTATGAGTTAGTTATTCATTAAAATGACTGACTAACTCATTAAGAAAATAAAGAGTTGTTACTAATAACTAGTGGTTCTTAAAACTTGCATATACCTATGTCCCTACACCTAATAGTAATTGTAACCAGTATCACTTTGTATACCAGAATAAACGGACGTACTTGTAACCTAAATTAGCTATGCTATTTCATTGATACTCACCTAATGTAACACGACACATGTGTACACCTAAAAAATGTGGTTGGCGAAAATAATATAAAAGTTACATGTTATATAATATATTCAACATACCTGTTAAAAAACCCTTGTGTAGACCTCATACGAATATTAAATGTTGTCTCTACAAAGTTGGCGATGTTTTGAAGTTCCGCTTACCTACCGCAGTACTACGAGATATTAATATTATGAAAACCTCAACTTCACAGTAAACTTCTGTCAGCAAATAGATGAATTTGACTACCTCATAACGGATGCATAAACTTTGCTCGGGTACAAGTTGCATTTTATATTTACTTACATTTTTCTTGTGGGTTAAGTTATATTAAAATTGGCAAGTTTATGACGTCGCGTCTGTTATATGAGAGAACTTTAAGCTGTTACCGTTTGTGAGATCAAAATATGACATACGTTTCTGACGTCTTAAGGTTTGGATAGTTGTTTTTAAAATACATATAGGCATGAGTTATGTCGACAATCTCCGTAGCGTAGCGGTATTTGGCTTGCTTTCATTCTTGGAGGTCGTGGGTTTGATCCCCACGCCAGACAGGAAATCTTTGTGTAAATTAAATTCTAAAGATTTCTATCCGGGTCTGGTTGGTTGAGGGACTACCCTCTGTGCCTCGGAAAGCACGTTAAACCATTGGTCCCGATTGTTATAACATCATCTATTATAATCGTACGTCAGGGCAGCGTTTCCTTGTGTCGTACAACATAATACTGCGGTCACCAACCCGCCTGCCAAGCGTGGTGACTATGGAAAATACCCTCCCTCGGGATCCATGTTCAGCAGTGGACGTTATACGGGCTGATGATGATGATGAGCTATGTTTGTCGTACAAGTAAAGTTGAACCCTGTTTGATTAGTATAGCCGTACTCAGTCTAAAGTTGGTGGAAAGAGAATTTGTACATTTATGTAATGTAATTCAAAAAAGTCAGAGGGCCTAGACAAAATGTCACACGGTAGTATCATTTGTCACGTGATCAAGCGATTCTATTTAAACATAGACGGGAATTTTTTGGTTGATTCTTCTTTGAAAAAGCGAATCGATCATTCGCGGTTTCATAAACCTATAGCCTTCCTCGATAAATGGACTATCTAACACTAAAGTATTTTTTCAAATCGGACATGAGATTAACACACATAGAAACAGACAAACAAACTCTTCAGCTTTAGATATTAGTATTATGCTTACCGAACAGTTCTTTTAATATATTTTAGGAAGGTTTTCTCAATGTAATGTGACATTTTAGTGATATAAAAATGTATTTTTTTCGACTGTGGAAAATAATGGGAAAGTGACGAAAGGTATTCGTGAAATGGTAATCGTTAGTCACCTAGAGTTACAATGTAACTAACGATTTCCCTGAATTACACATAATTACATGTCCTTTCACGTTCATTTTCATAAAAATCGTTTATATGAACAATTACTTAAAAGCCCTACACTTACGATAATAACTTTATAAACTTCGCTCTTTACTTCCATCAATTTTATTAAAAAAGTTGAGTCACGCTGTAACGTTTTTTAAATATATTTTAGTACTTTATTTATGTTCTTTCAAACTTGAATGATTATTGTTAGCTGAGCTACGTTTAGTGCTACAAACATTTATTGGATTTGAGTCTCAGAAAAATTTTAGTTTTGAAATGAAATTATTGTTTATAACTTAGTGAATGTCGAAAGTTCTATAATTCATGCTTCTTATTGAAATTTCTTTAACATTGACTTGAATAGATAATAATTTAAAAAAGTTTAACTCCGTAAGGATAATAATGTTTTTAGTTTGTAAAAAGCACAATTAATGTAACTTTGGTATATTAAATTCTATTTAAAAATTTTGTGTGATTAGTGATTGCACTTCGGTTTTGTAACTTTGTTCCATATCGATTCCATTATAGATAGAAACAAGAACTGACTTGAAAAAAGATTTGCTCTGTTCAGCTATGATCAGCTATGGCTGACACGACTATGCCGGCATTGGGCGTTCGCGTTTCTCATGTGGGAGCAGCCCAAGGGTCATATTTGGTCTAGGTCAAGGCAAATTCAATCCCTAACTAAAAGTTTGTATCTACTCGGGGTACGCATTTATTGAAACTAAACTGAGCCTTATCTTAGGTGAATATGGAACAAATTCACAAAACCAAAAGCAATCACTTATTAACATTCTAAATATGTTAGGTGAATATGGAACCAAACCTTAAGGATAATCAAGGCTAGCTATAGTCTCCCGCCGAGTCGCAAGTCCACTTTCCTTTTAAAATTAAATTGGAACACCTTTGGGCGATTTGGAATTAAATCGTTTGTACATGTTACATAATTAACTCATTCAGTATCGTTAAAACGAAGCGACAGATTGAGTGTGCGATCCGATGAATATATCGGATATAAATCGGCCTTCTATAATTGTTTATGTGGGATTAATTGTTTGAAGCCGGTTGGTTTGCCGTCGGCAGCGTTCCGCTCGCTTCTCGTATATCAGGGGCTGACGCGATTCAATTAAAGCACGAACTGACAGACCATTCAAAAGCATAAAAATGATAAAACGAATACGCGCGAATGTTATTGAATGTATGCGTACCTACAGTATAAACTGAAGTCAAATCATTTTTGCAACATACTGCACGTCCGCGTCGTTTATTATCCTTAAACCAAAATGAAATACAGACAGGACAATGATGGTTTGACAGGTTATTTGGAAGTGGTATAAACTCAATTTGAATATTAAATTTTATATGGAACATATATTTGTTCCAGCATGGGAAAAATTTCTTCAGCAAGAAATTACTAGTAGGTACCTATATAGTTATTTTTTTAAGATTACTAGCAGAGCTTTGCAGTGTACTAGTATTCTTGTTAACCCCTTGTGCTTAGCTAATTGTTTGTGTATACGAGGCGAATTGAACCGGTGACCACAAGATCACAAGACGCCCCTAGCCATTAGGGTACGGCCGCTTATATAGTTATGCAGTATTTAGCTGGAAAAGTTCGTACTATTATTTGTAGAACACCTCCGAAAGTGCCTTAAGCCGTTGGTCCCGACTGTCATAACACTATCTTCTATATAAATCGTATACTAGGTAAAGGGTAGCAGCGTTTAGCTGTATATATGCTGTAATAAAACTGTGGTCGTCAACTCTCCTGCCAAGCGTATGGCATAAACCCTCCCCAGGGAGGAAACACATGACTGTCACGTAATCGTCATCATAATCAGCTTGCTGATTATGAGATTAGAAAGCTATAAATGCACCGCTATCGCTGTCGCAGCGACAGCGATAGCAGCGCCCGCGCCGCGCCGCTCCGCTCCGAAACCTAAATTTTAGCCATTATTGCAAATAAATTGTAATAACAAATGAAATGTAATGCAACAGTCAGTTTTAACGAAGCCAAAGACTTTTATATAAAACATCACACGGCCGGCTCTCCCAGTACATTATTTTAATTTCCAAAAAGCATACATTAAACCAGACTATCATTTGAAACCCCCACATGTGTTTTGAAATAACAAAAGCACTAATATAATGTTTGCCAGAGACAATTGTACCAAGTTTGACAAACGTCGAGTAACTGCAACGCAGGGTTGTTTAAACTCAGGATTCATTGGAAAATAAACAGGAGCCTTTATGTAGTCATAACAAACACTGGATAGTTTGTATATGAGATATATTAATTACAAACTGGTAGTAAAATTTGTTGGATTATTTATAAATATATAAGGAATGTCCTAATGTTAGTTTGTCTGTCCTTTATCACGTTTGGTATAACACCATTACTGAAACGATACCAATCATTTATGGAGGTAATTTTAGGCAGATAGCTGAAAAGTGACTTGACTTTTTTATCACGGAAAAATGTTAAGTTTATAAGTGTAGGTAGGTATACTAATGTTTGCATATTGTTAATTGTAGGTACCTATGTAATAATAATCGGGTAAAAGTTCGGAACTTCAGAATAGAGATTAAAAAAACCGTTGTAATGAAATTACCCTTCGGTACCATTCTGATGTGGTAAAATAATAATTTCGGCACAATTCGTATTGAAGTACGTATTCCTATTATTATTATTACGTACAATTACAATTTGCACAGGTTTAGTAGGGTAAACGTATGCAGGTGTGATCGCAATTCGATTTTAAACCTTAACACTAATATATACGGTATAATTATACATAACGACCTATTTTACGGGGTCATACACTGTGACGTTGCGAAGCGACGCAAACAAGCGTATACCATCAAATGAAAGGTTCGAAAGCGACATAACTGTAACCTATTTATCTTGATCCTAATAAAGGTAAGGGTTAATAATAAGGATTATCAGCTAAAAATATACATTGAATTTACGATAGTTACAATTTTGTATTCGTAAATTTACTTTTCTTGTTCGAGATTCAACGTATTCACATTGATTTTCACTTAAAACCTCAAAATGGTACGATTTCCGTAAATAAGTAGTTAAAAGGACTTGCAAGTAGTCGCAAGTTAAATGCTTATGTTCAATACAACACAAAATACGCTATGCGGGTGGATTTTAAGTGCGTATGTTGTTATTAGAATAGTCTTTGAATCCCCGCACACGTACATTATATCCGCAACTACCACAAATGTTGAGCAGTTTGCATAATAAGGTCGCAGTAGGCAAAGTAGAAAGATATCAGTGTTCTCGGTTGCTCTCAGGCTGCACAGACTAAGTAAATTCCAAATGTTGTTTTAGGACAAAGTTAACGTCGTTGTATTAATTAAAAATAACCAAACCCTGCTTAGATATAGCGTTTGTAAAGATCAGTCAAAGGTACCGTCTTTAACTAAAATAATTACATGCTCGACATCATAAGGAAAACATTGACGGGAATAAAGAAAAGTAAAGTAGTCAGTACACTAAGTGCAGTATTCTTACGGTTAGATTCGATTATAATATTTCTTGAAAGGATTTTACTCTGATTAACTTATGCGGTGGAGAGCCTCCAGGTTTAATTTTGATTAGGCTATAAAATAAACTTTTTTATCTTTGGATAAAAATAACTTAAACTAAGTTTTATTATGTGAATGATTAATCTTTGCTCTTATTACTTTACCAGAGTATGGACAAATTTCCTAGTAAAAAATACGTAATTAGTTTCAAAGGTATGTTAAATTGTAGTAATTTGACGTGGTCTTGCCTCTTGCGTGACTTAAAATATTGATTTTTCGATATACACCGGTTTTCAACAGTTTATATGCGAAACAACTTCCTAGCTGTTTCGTTGGTCAAGCAAGTAATAAGTTTGACTGTAACTAACGAGGTCCAGGGTCCATACCCGGAGTCGGACAAAATAAGAAGGGTTAGGTTATACTTAATGTTATCTACAATTATAATGTACAAACTGTTAAGTTTTATATATTAGCATAGAGGGCTATATTTATGTATAAAGCTGAAGAGTTGGTTTGTTTATTCGTTTGCTTTAACGCGCTAACCTCAGAAGAGGTCCGATTTAAAAGAAAACCGTGTAAGATAGCCAATTTACTAAGGAAGACTATAGGCTATATTTTATTATGAAGGTACTACGGGAACGGGAGCTACATTTAAAATAATTTAAATATAAGCCTGAAGTCATGAAGTTGGTGGTGTTTCACCAATGCCTCGGAGACGTGAAACAGTCGGTCATACACCTGGTAGTTTCGGTATAACGATTATCATCATCATCAGCCCGTACAACGTCCACTGCTGAACATGGGCCTCCTCCCGAGGGAGGGTTTTGCCATAGTCACCACGCTTGGCAGGCGGATTGGTGACCGCAATACACAGGGAAACGCTGCTGCCCGTTCCCTGGTATACGCTTGTTATAGATGATTTTATAACAATCGGGACCAACGGCTTAACGTGCTTTCCGAGGCACGGAGGGTAGTCCCTCAACCAACCAGACCCGGAAAGAAGTCTTAGAATTTACACAAAGATTTCTTGTCCGGCGCGCGGCGTGGGGATCGAACCCACGACCTCCAAGACTTTAAAGCGATCCAAATACGGCTATTCTACGGAGGTTGTCATATCGATTTACAGAATTTTAAAAGTAAAAGAATTAAGAGTGCGCCTTTGTGCACTATAATATGTTCTGCGCAGATGAGAACTCCTAAACTCCTTAGTGATTGGCTGCCGTGGCCAGAATCGGTCGAGAGGACTACTCCACACAGAACAAGCAACTTTGAAGCACCAAGTTAGATATCTTTGAGATTTAAGTAAACAATGATGACATAATTATGTAATTGTAATAAGTATTTTCGTGTATTAGCACAGCTGTTGAGAAGACCACCTTATCGCAAGATGTTACTTTCCGAGACATGAGTAATACCTAGAAGTAGTAAAATGTGTGTTAGCAGACCAATGGGTGGTCTGCCAACACACATTTTAAAGTTCTTGCTTAGCGCCTATAATGCCTTTACATGGGGTAAAGGCATTATAGGCGCTAAGCAAGAACTTTATAAACTCAAATAACTAAAAATGAAGCTTCGTTGGAGAACGAAAATATTTGAACTAAGTTTTTGCCCCTCGATTTTATTCGAGTTGATGCTCTGCCGTACAAATCCAAAAGACTGTAACTCAACTTTCGTAGACTTAGTGTTTTAACTTAACAACGCCCAATCAGTATCTTTAAGTATATTAAGTACCCTGGTCATTTTTTGGTTTACTTTCATGTATATTTCGAAAGATCATCATCATGGGCCTTTTTAGGGTTCCGTAGCCAAATGGCAAAAAACGGAACCCTTATAGATTCGTCATGTCTGTCTGTCTGTCTGTCTGTCCGTCCGTATGTCACAGCCACTTTTTTCCGAAACTATAAGAACTATAATGTTGAAACTTGGCAAGTAGATGTATGTTGTGAACCGCATTAAGATTTTCACACAAAAATAGAAAAAAAACAATAAATTTTGGGGTTCCCCATACATAGAACTGAAACTCAAAAAATTTTTTTTCATCGAACCAATACGTGTGGGGTATCTATGAATAGGTCTTCAAAAATGATGTTGAGGTTTCTAATGTAATTTTTTTCTAAACTGAATAGTTTGCGCGAGAGACAATTCCAAAGTGGTAAAATGTGTGTCCCCCCCCTGTAACTTCTAAAATAAGAGAATGATAAATCTAAAAAAAATATATGATGTACATTACCATGCAAACTTCCACCGAAAATTGGTTTGAACGAGATCTTGCAAGTAGTTTTTTTTAATACGTCAAAAATCGTAAACCGCAATTTAGCTTTCATTCAATCAACTCGAATATAAAAATATAAAATAACATTTCATTTCATAAACATACGCTTTTTTATTTATTCTTGATATCAAAAATAGGTACGCACTTGTAACTGAAACGGAACCCTTCGTGCGCGAGTCCGACTCGCACTTGGCCGGTTTTTACATCTTAAATAGATGATTTAAACAGCGTCTTAAGATAAAGATAAAATACACATTTTTAGGTTCAAATGAATGTTGAATAAAACATAACTCGTCAAATACCTTGTAAATGGTTTTACAACGTATCAGTGTATTGGATTGGCACGGCAGTACTGCTCTACAATATTTGATCTGATAATAGTTTATACGTATTAGTTTATAAACTGTATCCTAAATTTTACATGTTCGTTAATTTAATGAAAACGAAAGCAGACTTCCAAACAGAATTTCAAGCCAACTGATGCAATTGTATATCATTGATTGGTAACAGAAATTCTTCGAATCGTATATGAAAAATAAGACGCTGTTTAAGGCTTAATAACGAAAAAAAAATATATTTTCCTTTTATAATAATAAACTTTAAACAAAACTATTTTCACAGAACTATGTATTTAAGTTACTGAAGTTGTTTCTAACCTAAATTGCTTAAGTATATAATAAACTTACATACATAAATGACTACAGGAAAAGTAGATTATTAACTTTCCCCCGAAATTTTCCTTAAAGCAAACATCAAGTTATATACAAAATTCATTTCAACTTTAAATAGCACATGCGGGTTAAGCCGTCCTATTAAACGTGTGGTTCTCATGACATCGTGACCCGCCCAAGTGTAAATAAGTAAAACATGACATAAATAGTTTGTATAAACTTGCGGCAACTAAATACACAAGTTGCTCAGCTGCCGTAAACACGTACAGTAAACTCAGTATCGGACTAATCGAATCGACCTATAACTCGGGTACGAGCTTCTCGTAAATACGGTCCACTTTATTATCTGCGCCAGATTTAACAACGCCCTCGACTCAAACTAGCGTAACACGAAACTTGATATCACACGGTTCGACACTTAATTGAAACATGCGCGTCTTTAGCAAAGCATATTATTATTATGAATATGATGAAGAGCTGATAGTAATTAACGCGCAGTCTAAACTGATAAACTCTCGGTTTTGATATTGGTTTATACCAATTTTAATGCCGAGAGTTTTTACACACGTACGTAATATTCTCCGTAATTGTTTTATCCTTTTTAAATAACATAAAAAATTACATATTAAAATTACACCGAACTTGTATAACCGTTAACCCGTTCGTACAACCTAAATTATCTCGTATTGTAAGGTGCTAGAGTTCAACTTGCAATGTAATTTTATCATAGCTTCTCCTTAAGGGATTTTTTTAAAAATCGTATATCTATTTTAAAAAATGCCTGCCAATTATATGCAATGATTAAAAAAACACGGTGTATGTGTAAAAATATTTACCGATGTAGGTAGGTAAAGCAAAAAGCTTTATCCGTTGATGTAAAAAAGTAAGTTTAGGTCGGTATTTTGTCCTGTACGCCAATTGAAATGTCAACCGTCGATATGAGTATAGTATACGATAACGAATTTTGTTGTAGGAAATGAAATAAAAATCATTAAACCGATTCATTAAATAAGGCCGGAACGATTACAGTCGCGTTATTTCACAATGATAAATAACATAATCATTCCACTGAAATTGTTTGCTGAACTCACACACATACTTTGCATACGTTACATTGAAATAATAATAATTGAACATGAGCGGCTGAATGGGCATAATGGGAACTGCCTTCGTATAATAAAAGGTTGTAATGAAAGTCATAATGGTTGCTGATTTCAATTTATGCATACACCCTTAACTCTAACGACATTATTAAATTAAGAAACTATAGAGCTTTTACGCCATTCGTTTCGGTAAAACGTAAAATTTTATTGTTAAGTTATTACTTATATTTTATAGTTTAAATTGTTGAAATACTACGCTAAATTAAAGTCGCGGCAATCAACCGTATACCAGTATACTACATAACGAAATTACGGGTGCATGTTTATTATTCGGGTTCGGTTTACGGTGACTAAAAGTAATTTATAATATAATAATATAGGTATAAATAACTAAATCAAATAACAAATGTGGGTTTAGGAATTTGTTGTTACCGAATATGTAAACTTTACATTTAAAGATAAATGACATGTATTGAAAGCCGCACGTTCCGTTAGTAACATACTTAGTCTAATTGTTTCATAAGTTTACGAAAAAAAAATATAGCATCTGTTTTGAAGGTCAGAATTAAAGCAGAATTTTACTAACAATCATTATTAAGACTAAGACTTCTCTAAGACGCGGGCTGTGGTTTCGTGCCTCGGAAAGCATTATAATACGATTGTTATAATATCATCATAACAGTTCTAGGTAACAGGGAACGGGTAGCAGCGTTTTTCTGTGCAATATGCAGTATTACTGCATAAAATTGTAGTTAATACGACAAGAAACGTTCCTCGGGAGGTCGCCCATGCTCAGCAGTGGACGTTATACGAGCTGATGATGATGATGGACGATGGTAGGACCAATTTCGAAAAGACTTTTGTGCTCCCAGAAGCGATTCTAAAACTAAACAAGCCTTTTTAATTGTGTGGCAAATAAACCACGCGCGCCCTACACTCACATTCATAATTAAGTTCGTTTCGTTAAGTATTTACATACCAATGAGTATTCAGTAACTTTCACATTGATCTTGATACTCGTTGCTCAATGAGAAAGACAGTTATTCAAAACCGAATACAGACGTCGCGTCGATGACTTTATACTGAATATTAAGAGCTAAATTATCTTAAAGGGTCCAATTAAGATTACATCGTCGAAAGTGGTCGTAATGTCATTGCCTGCAGCCCATTTACAAGGCAAGGGCAAGTTACCACCGACACTATCGGTATATTAACTTTATTTATATTTACACGTGTACATTGATCCTAATAACATGTTGTTAAGCGGGAGTGTACTCGTATCAAGGCAATGAACGCTTTTTATTGGTTATGTGGTGCTACTGACTGATTGAGTTTAATGGAATGTAAAAAATGTTGACGTTTATTTTAATAATTTATTTATTAATTTTGTACCAATTGAATATATCACAACATTTTTCGCATTGTTACATGTGCTGAATTTCATTTAACGCGGTATGGTGTTGTATTCGCACAAATGAAACTTTGATAACAATTAAAATTGCAGTAGCTTCAAGTTAGTATTTGCAAAAATAAAACAATGTTATGCAAAAGGACTTCGGGGCTGCAAATTACGGGCAATAACTATATAGGTAACTGTGTCTTCTCTGGATTAGCAAAGAACACAGTTGATGAGCCGTGCCGTACCGTGCCATGTTCTATGATCGTAAGAAATACAAACACGTAATACCTACTAAATAATTCCACAATAAGGCCATCGCGGTGAGGGTCATTGCTCAGTAGTTACTACTCAGTAAATATTGAGATTGTTCAGTATATTTGGTCAATAGATAAACGTATTAGATATGAGACTTACCTCCGTAGCGTAGCGGTGTTTGGCTCGCTTTAAATCTCGGAGGTCGTGGGTCCCCACTCCGGACAGGAAATCTTTGTGTAAATTCTATAATTTTTTTCCTGAGACTACCCTTCGTCCCTCGGAAAGCACTTAAAGCCATTGGTCCTGATTATTATAACATCATCTATAATTATCGTATCTCAAGGAACGGGCAGCAGCGTTTCCTTGTGTGCACAACAATACTGCGGTCACCAACCCGTCTGCCAAGCATGGTTACTATGGCAAACACCCTCCCTCGGAAGGAGGCCCATGTTCAGCAGTGGACGTTATACGGGCTGATGATGATGATGATGATTAAGTCTATACATGTTAGAAATCGTGAATATCGTAATGTGTGGAATTTCGCGTTTGTTAGAGAATAATAATATTCATTATATGGAGGGGTAAAAAAAAGGCTAATTGAGCTAAGCATCATCATCGCGATATTGAATTAAATTTTTACTATCTTCCCGCGCGGGATCTCAATCGCTTTCCCTTTGTCGTGATAACTTCTTAATAGGCATGCAGACTAAAAAACTCTATTTAGTCCGTCAGTGAGCTTAAGCAGTGAGCTTGAGCAGTGAAAAAATATTGGCCACTTATTTTTTTATGTTGCATGTATGATTTGATAAATAAAAAAATACGTCTCCAATATTTTTTATTCTAATTGACGGACTAATATTATTTTGTAGCCTTCATACTTAATAAGTCTATGATACTCCTGGATAAAATGGCTTTGTAATAGTAAAATGATTTTTTAAATCGGTCCAAACATTCCGGTGATTATTCAACGCAAACAAGCGAACTCTTTATAATATACCTAATATTTTTTTTTGTAATCCTTCCATAAGGTATATAATTTAATGTTCCATATGGTGTCGCTTAACTCAATTAATTTTTTTGCGCGTCGATAAAATAAGTGATCATCATCATCGTCACTTGTCCTATTCCTCAACTTTTATACCATTTTATACAATGTGCATAAAATAGTATAAAAGTTGTAATAAAATTAAACTTAAGATTTAATTTATCAAGGACAAGCTGATGCCCGTGACTTTGTCCGCGTGGTGTGTGTTATTCCTTCAGTTTTTAACCGACCCACGGGAACTTATTAATTTTCTGTAGTTAAAGTATTTAAAATATTGACCAGGGATGTATGATGTACCACCATGCAAAATTTCATTGAAATCCCGTAGAAACATACAGAGAAACTTATAAAAAAAAGCTGGATGTGTTCTATTTTAATGAAATGAAATAATGAAATTTATTCAGCACTTAGGTATTTACATACACTTGTACTTGTCAAAATTACACTGTATAAGACTAAATCACTAAAGTATCACTTAAGTAGCTAAAAACATTGTTATAATTATTTGATCTTACAGAATTTTTAATCAGTCTGTCCGTCTGTCGAGCGATAAATGACAAATGTACACATTAGGTATAGTAAGATGCCTTAAAGGTAACAGGTCTAAAATTAAAATTAACTTCAAAGAATCCGGCCAAAGTTTAAGCGACATCCACCTGAGGGCACCCTTAAGGGGTTAGGACCAACGCTCAGGGTGCCACTGGAGTAAAGAGTAGATTTACGAACAGTGGTGATGATCGCTGGCACGAGATCACAGTTCGGGGAATAAGCAACAACGCGGTCCTCGGCCATGCCGTCGAGGATCCTACCCTAGCTAACCTGCAACCTTTCACTAGCTACCTAAGTGGACGACCCGGAGAAGAAAGGAAGAAAGAAACTCCGAGATTATTTTTTTTGTTCTGTTTCTTTTTTTTTATGTCAAGTCTTTTATTACAATCATGTAATATTGTACAATGTATATATGATGTATTTACTTCTAAGATCCCCCTGACTCGGTTACGATGCTCCGCGTTTTTTTTCTATGTACAGACATTCGATCTCTATAGTTTAATTATATGTATAGAATAGAAGATTTATTGAGTTATGATATTGGGTGAATTTCCCAAATGACTTTTTTTTGTCTTCAGTGAAATTAGTCTTAGAAAAAAGGAATATTGTTCCGAATTATTTTTTTTTGTATTTAGAAGGTAGTTATTGGGTTCCAACGAGCGGGAGGAACTCGTTGGCGTGGTGGGAGACGACCTCTCGCTTCCGAACATCATTTCGAAGATGGTCCAAAGCGAGAGGTCGTGGGAGGCGGTTGCCTCCTTCTGTAGACAAGTAATGTCACAGAAGGAGGCCGCGGAGCGGGAGAGGGAAGTAGATCCCTCCGCCCACCCGCTTCGCAGACGGCGTGTTGGTTGTCGGCGGCGGGCCGAAAGCCGCCGCCAACCGCCCTAGGCTCGGCCTCTGGGAGTAGGGGACATGGCTCCCGGTCCCTTCGAGGCTGACCCATGAGGAGTGGGGACGCCTCTACATGCCGGGCGTCCCTATAATTGGGCAAATGGGCCACTGTAAGTGTGGCCCTGGAGATCCCGCGGTACCATATTGGCCGCGGGTGCCGTCGAGGGGCCGGATTGCTCATGCGTACCCGGCCCCCGCCAACGGCGGATCGAAGGAGTGTCCGGGAGGTTTTAGTGGTGTAGGGTCCTCTCCTCGTAGTACCTATGAGTTTAGCATACCACGCTATGGAGAGGGCGAGTCCCATATATCCCACCGCCAGCGCGCGAATACGCTGCAGCGGCGGTACCACCCAGAACAAAAAAAAAAGCAGTTAGTTATTGGGTTGTGGCAAAAATATAATTTGCCTACGACTATGTATAAAGGTAAAAATAAATACATAAACCTCTATATTTTTCAAATCGGTGCTGTCCCTCTACTTTTGTTAACAACAAAAAAGCTTATACACTAATAAAAATAAGTAAATTGAGTATATAACTTATTCTATTTCATAGAATATTAGTTTTATTATTAATATATAGCATATTTTATTACATAATTAACGTGTATTATTACTGAGAGGCACAAACGTACTTGTCCTGCAAAATGTTCTCATATCGCTGGACAAAAGTAATTAAAACCTAACTTTACATCGACGAGTCCGACAGCGAGTACCCACCCCAATTTTATTTCCCTCGTAAGTGTGTGCTAGTGCGCATTCAGGACGGACATGTTTCAAATCGCTGCATATTCCCGTAAATAACGTAAGAACGCCAATTCAGGTGCTCTCGGATAATTATTTTATATTATCGGTGGTTTCATTTTTCTAGTGCAATGAGTAGTTTTATTACTGTTGTTTGGTTCTAACAGAGATAGTAAGTGAATTAGCTTCAATGACTGTTATTGAATTTATCGTAGATATTATGCATTTATTCTAATTTTCAAAAACGTGTGTTATTTCTCACGTCGCTATTCTCATGATTCATGATCAACGCGCTGTTTTGTCACATCGGTGGATTGCTTTATCATATCGGTAGATCATTTTCTCATCTCGGTGAGTAGTTTTATCATATCGGTTGAGTAAACAAAAAAACAAAGGCACATACAAACATACATACAAACACATACATTATATATATACCTACATACAAACATTCATACATACATACATACATATTTACCTACATGTAAGTCATTATGTATATTCTGTTTTTATTCTAAGTACTTACCTATATTAAATATAATAAAAAAAGAAAAGAAGAAAGTAAATATAAAAAAATATTTTTTTATTTGATTTCTAAGAAATTAGTTCTCGTTGGATGTGATCTACTTACATAAGACCCTAAGTTTAGGTCTTCAGATCTAAGTCATAAAATATATTGGTGCAAGTTGTAAAAATATGTAGGTACCTACTAACTTTTTCCTTTTTGGTGTTCAAAGGTGGATAGATTATCATATCGCTGGATATGTATATTATTTCGGTGGATAAACTTATCATATCGGTGTACAGAAAAAATAATCGGTGCCGGTTTGTCATATCGGTGGAAACCAAAATTCAAACTGAATTTTCTCCTTAATCTTAAATGATGATATTAAATTTGGGGATATTAAATATCCTAAAGATTATATAAAACCTGAAAGATATACAAAAAAAAATTAAATGAAAAAGTTCACGGATACGACAAAAAAAATGGCATTTGTTGAAATTCACCCTATTATATTTTTGGTTTAATTTCAGTATTTATCTGCGTATATCATATTGTATTTCTTTGTTTATTTAATTCGTCATATAATACATTTCAAATTTGTCCTTGGGCCGAAGGAGTCCTTACCCGAGTAACATTATTTATTTAGAGAATCCTACCTATTTACTTATTGTCCATCTAATGAGAGGTTCGCGTGTAGGAAAACAGTTGGAGATGGCAGCCATTTTGAATACCTCATGGGATTGTACGGAACATAGCCCTTTGTTTCTCCTTTGTTTCATGATTTCGTGTTTTCATTTTTTGTATAGAAGATTAGTGAATGCATTCGGTATTGAAAGTAGATTTTGAGCTACGGATTATGGTAGCCGTAGCTGTATAGGATACACATGTATAACCTAGTACAAACGTATACCGTAAACTCATGAATATTTTTTTAAACTTCCATAATTCGTGTCAAAATTTCAAATCTACGTTTTCGTTCTATGTTTTTATGTTAAATTATTTTTTAAGCATAAAGCATTGTGGGCCTTATATGGCTTCATTTTAAGTAGACCATGTTAATTTTCTATAGTTCATCATCTTTATCAGCATCAGCCCGTATAGCGTCTACTGCTAAACATGGGTCTCCACCTCCTCCTGAGAGAGGTTAGTGATCGCAGTATTATGTCGAATTAAATGCTGCTGCCCGTTCCCTGGCTGGATGTTATTATATAATATTATATTATAGCAATCAGGACCAGCGACTCAATGTTCTTTTTGAGGCACTTAGATTTTACACAAAGATGTTTTGTACGGTGTGGGGATCGAACCCACGGCCTCCAATACTTGAAGCAATATCGGATACGCTGAAGATCCGATCATGTTATGATAACGTAAAACCTTATAAAAATACAGAGTCAATGGACCGAAATATAACTAAGTAACAATTACTTTTCACTGCCAACGATTTAACTCTCGATATAAATATTGCGATTTTTATGCCAGTACATAAATATTGTGTGTAATTACAATGTTAGTGAAGTGTTATATCTACATATGAAGAAATGTCTTCTCTTAGATACATACAAAATTATCGTTTACGTCGATTGAGAAAGCATTTCAATAGTTTTGTATATCTATAAACTCTTCAACAACTGTGGGATCAAATTATTTTGATTGGCAGATTAAATATGTCCATGTTTCGAGTTAATAATACATTCAAACTAAGTAAATACTACTAATTAATATTTAATGTACCAACATTTATTGAAGCGTTCTGTGTTATTGCAGGCAACGCAATTACTGTGATAGTTACTAGATAATCTGTATGTTCAACGTACCTAATATATTTGCCTCCATTTTGATTCGAAAATTGCCCAATTTTCTTCACTTCGTAACTAGTATTAAGGATGGCTGCACATTGAATACTGCTAGTTTCATCACAATTTATGATAACTTTTATATTTCTTAACCTAATATGTATCAGATTAAATTTTACAATGGCATCTAATTGTGGATAGTAGTATTACATAAAAGGAAAGAAGAATACGCTTCGGGTTATTGTTGAATTTCCTTTTTATGGAGCTGGCAAACGAGCGTCCATTGTGCCGCAGCTATCGATTTAACAATGCAATATCGCGAACGAAAACATTCAAAGTTGATTGCGCTTTTGAGCGCTTCCAATAATCTTTCACTGGTCACGAGCTCGTAAGTTTAGTTGTTTACGCGGTAACAGAGAGCGCTCGTCTAATCTAGGACACCTACTCTGAATAAATTCGGGTAACGATCCCATTGACATTGTCGGCACGGTTGCCGATGTTGCCGAGGCTGAAACATGCAAATGAAGACATGACGACGACACCGGGATGTTTATGCTCTAGAGCCGGGAGCGGGGCCCAGATGTTAACACTAGTGTCGTGTTATCGCCCTCGCCACCGTCTTAAACACGTTTTACGTAACGCCGAGCACTCGATAGCTATCTACATAAATTTGCGGTTATTTGTAGTCTCATAACGGTGTAATTTGCGGGAACAACGTCCCAAGTGCTTCCATTCATTTGATGTTGTATTCCGGCAATATAATCAAGAGTTTAACGGAGCTGAACACTTTTGATGGCTCTATCTATTAAACGATTTTTGTTATTTGCGTAGCGGTGTTAATAAGGTTACTCTCTTTGAATAACAATTGGTTGGCACTTGGCATAAATAACAAAAGTTTTATGTTGGTCTAAATTGAAGTGCATTTTTGTTGATTATAAAAAGCGAAGTCAAAGAATGGGGCTCTGATATATTTACAGCATGAATGAAATATAATCGTATTATTTTGTGATTATTTCTAATTACATAACGTATGTAATTAGAAATAATCATTACGTAAAGTATTATTACCGAGTATTAGCTCTACAGTATGTAAGTAATTATAGTTGAACGGTTTAAGATCATTTGCCTTTGTCTAAAGTGTAATTAAACCGAGCGGAGCGTAATGCCCACGCGCACCATTAGCTCGGCAGATTCACTGGTATCCTCACCCCTCGGCCCCTGTTCCCCTTCATCCATTTGCCGTGAAATAAGTGACAGCGGCGAGCAATTTATCTCATTGATCCCTTTGCATACGTCTCAGTCAATGTGCGCGCCGGCGACGCTAGAGGCACGGCGGCGGCGTCCCGCTTGGAACGGATTTACAGGATTTTGTACCAACATAATAAGGGGATGTGATATCGTTTATGTTGCATTACTTATACATTTTTGTCGAGCCCTCTGATCTTTTTCAAGTGACATTTGTTTCTAAATAGACATATTGCGTGGACGTGAGCAATTGTTTCTTCAATTTCTTTCTACTTTTCGTGGGATCTTGCTAAATTATGTTAAAGTCGGTATTTGGAAAATAGGATATGAACCGACTATCTCCTAGACATTTCTGGATGAATATTTGCTGCATATCATATTTAATAATATAGTATTATTTTATATTGGAATACTTACTTTAAATTGTTAATTTATATTGTAATGTGCATGAGAAATTTACGTTAATGTAATCGTTACATTACGCCTTTAAGGTTAGCGAGTTAAGTTGTGATTTCATAATTGTTAACTTTTGCTGGTGAGCCAATATATACATAAATAGTTATCTGGAGACACTGGAATATTAAAAGTAGTGATTAAGTAATTCAGGATTATAGTCCTCTTATAACCTGTTTACTTTGTTGTATAGTTATACAAATTAAACGCATTTCTTGCTTGTCTCTACAGCTTTACTTACAATAAACCAATATACTAATAGTTCGTAGATTGCTCGACAGTACAGGCAGATTACGTTGACGTTTCCCAACATTGTCACTCCAGTTGGACCCCTCTTCATAAAGCTAACAGTAGAACAGGTGTAGTAAGTAAAACATTTATTTTCGATTTGAATTTATATTAATGAATTTAATAAAACAAATGCAATCTGATTCATAACTAGTACAGCAAAGGATAATCACATCTTTCATAAACTACTAAGACTGATATTAGAACGTCAACACGAAAATGGGTACGAGTTATTTGTATAAATACAAAAATAATTAACTTAAACAAAACTAGAGATTTCGAAAAAATATACATTTTTGATTTCTAAAAAAAAAGATATGTTAGGATGTACTAAAAATGTTCTTAGTTGAACTTCTAAATAAATCTTTGAATATGTCAATGATATGACAAATCAGAAATGTGATCATCACAAATGTGAATAAAGAAGTTTTAATAAGTACCCACAAAAGGGGGTGTAACTTTCAACTTTGAGAAAGTTTGCTCCACGTCAAGTAATTAACAGTGTTGTAGAGCAGCTTTCGACTGTCGTTTTTCTTTTAGGCCCTTTAGTGCCTGTTAATTCTACCTATAAAATGTCTGACAAAGTAAGAGAAACGTTTTAATCCGCATGTTTACGATATATATGCATTAGTAGACAGTAAATTTTACTGCCAATAAATTAATCGTTGCAAAAATAAATTGCCCGATAATTGGCAAATAATGTGTTAATTGTTATTTTACTACTAACCCGCTGTCTATGTAGTTTTATCTTCTTAACCAAGTAAAGCGACGAGATTTGGTGTATATTTAAGAGTTTGTATTGAGGAAGACAACCTCCGTAGCGTAGCGATATTTGGCTCGCTTTAAATCTCGGAGTTCGTGGGTTCGATCCCCACGCCGGACAGAAATTTTTTGGGAATTTTTTTGGGAAAAACGGGTCTGGTTGGTTGAGGGACTACCCTCCGTGCCTCGGAAAGCAAGTTAAGCCGTTGGTCCTGATTGTTATAACATCCTCTATAACAATCATATATCAAGGAACGGGCAGCAGCGTTTCCTTGTGTCCACCTGCCAAGCGTGGTGACTATGGCAACAACCCTCTGTCGAGAAGAGGCCTTTGTTTAGCAGTGGACGTTATACTTTTTCTTTTTCGGTTTGTCTTACTTAGGTAGCCACGAGGCTTTTGCTACTTCACCGGGCATAAAGGCGAGCAGAGCTCCAGCCTTAATAAATGGTTTAAAAACTACAAACAAAGCAGCCTGCGCAAGAGCCCCCTGTGGGACTTGGACCTCGGCTCAGGGCGGTCGCTGACGGGGATATTGAGGGATTATGGCTTTTAGTTTAGGGGAGTTTTGTGCAACTGTCGCTCTACTTTACAGATCGCTGGCCTCTCGGACTTCGGGTCTACGAGGGCATCGGATGGTTCTTTGCAAACTAAGGGTCAGGAGGACGAGGGGGGACGCGTCGCGTTCGCGGGCGCACTCTTCTCCGGCGGGTCGGATAAAGTGGTCTCTGTGTAGTGGTGCTATTTTCTTGCAGTCTTTTTACTGCTAGTTGGTAACTTGTTATCGCGTCGTCCGGGTCATCTAGGACTCCCCGAGGCCGACGGTGTTTACGACGCTTTGTGGGCAAAGGCCTTTAGTCGGATGCTGCAACAACCAACGGGTTTGGGTGTTGCGCCGCGGATTCGAAGAAGCGTTCCGACGCGTCTTTCATCCACTGCTTGATGGAAAGCAGTTGGAGATCAGAATGTAAGTTGCGATTACGGATGAACCACGGTGCCCCGGTGGCCCGTCGAGTGAATCTACTTTGAACGGTTTGTAAGCGGTACAAACTCCTAGACGCGGTATGAGCAAATACTGTGCTCGCGTACGTCATAATCGGTCGTATACACGTGGTGTAAATTCTAACCTTATTATCAAGTGATAATTTGCTGCGTGAATTTAGAAGACAGTGTAGTCGACTGATGGACGTTATACGGGCTGATGATGATTGAGGGAGAATTTGTGTTTTGTGGCAATTATTTAAACTTATCTAATATGTTTAAATAATTATCGTTATCATTATCGTGTTTTTCAGTATGGCTTTTCTTGGAATGTAGTTTGTAATTACGCAGAAACGAATTTCGAATTTCGAATATCTGATATTTGATTTTCGAATTTCGAATAGCTAGAGATAATTACGAAATTACCAACGACCGTCATTAATGTAATTATTATATTAATATTATAAATGTTTCGAGACAGTTTTCGAGATCTGAAAAAGTTCTCGCAAATAATGGAATAAAATAAAAGATAATATCTTTGTAAATTCAGTCAATGAATTTACACAGATATCGCTTATAAGCTTGATTAACAAAAAGGCTACACAAGATTACGGTGGGTCAACCTAAATGTAGATTTTAAACAAGCAAAATCCGTGCAGTAATTTCTGCAAGAAGTTCTTTTTATATAGCTAATGTAGTGAAGAAGAAGTCCAACTTGGATAAAACCGCGGGTCGCTTCTAGTAATATACAACTTTTTTGTCAACTCAACGTACAAATTGCCCGTATAATGTACTACAAATAGTTACCTACACCATTTTATTTTCATTGCATTCTTCTGCTGTTCGTATTTACATTTACTACCCTCTAACACGGCGCTTAATGCGTTAAGATGATTAATACTAAGTTTTATGCTGATACAATTTTGATGGAGCTGTAACAAAATCAAGTTACATCGTTACGAGATACTTTTAAAACTGATAAGTCTAGATCTATATTTTAAACAGATTGTGAGAATGATGTTAAACCGAAACATAAATAGTGTAAAATAATATAATAATTATTTAACACTATTTATGTTTCAGTTTAGATATACTGGGTGACTTTTTTTACCGTCTTGAAAATAATAGGGCGTGATATGTATAATAATAATAATAATAATAATAATAAGCCCCCCAAATCCAACCATACGTCCGAATCGAACATCAGATTCACGTGGGGGGCGGACACGCGATCTTAAATTACTGGCGCGGCTAACATGGCCCTGGACACCCATTTCAATGGAGAAAATGTTTTTGAGAAGTAAACGTTTAGGGCCGCTTCCCGGGGGTGATCGCCGGGGCACACCTGGAGCTGACGCTGGGTGTCACAGCATGCAAACCGTCAGCGGAGAGGAGTTGAATAGGCGGGCTCCCTCCGGATTATCCGAAAATGCTACAGCCAACCCAACTGACACCGACAATATTAGTTTAAATTCATCCGATACACAAATAGAACCATACAGTCCATCTACAGCATCATATATTCCATCACCTGTATCATCCGTAGGTCATAGCTCACGTGGAGCACCTACACCTGACTTAGCTGTTGCGCAGGAGGCGAATGCTTTTTTACCTGCGTCCACTAAGGCAGGGAAACCAAGATTGCGCATGAGTTGGAGTAAAGAAGTAAACCTTTTTATCATGCGCACTTACTACTACATCACTAAATTAGAGACAGATTTGACCACTTATAGAAAACAGCTGCATGAACTTTTTTCACAAAAATATCCCACTGTAAAAGTAACGGAACAACGCGTATCAGACCAACGTAGAACAATTATTCGTAATAAGCTACTTACTGAAAACGAATTAAACCAATTAAAAAACGAAGTACAAACACAACTAAATGAAGACCTGAGACCATTTCTGTACACAACTCTGCAAAAAGCCGCTATCCTAAACACATGCAGAATCGTAAGAAAGTTCATGCAAACTGACGGACAAACACCACACACATAAAATTACACACCACATGCCGCATTTACTTGGTTCTCGACCCGTAAATGTGGTTCAATCCAGCCAAGAGCTGAGTCAAACAAAACCACAGAAAATAATAATAACGTTTATTTAGCCAAAAAATACAGATTGTTAGGTTTAGAGTTCGCATTCAAGGTTCTTGTTGCAAATCTGTACAATAATGGTTGATCACTATGCCTCTTAAACTAGGATATACACCTGTATCTTAAGAGGTAGTGGTTGGTCGAGGTAATACAAAGACATGAACAACAAAAACTTAGCAAGAGGACTGTGCCCGTATACTGTTTGACTTACAATCCAAAAAAGTAAAAACAAATAAAAATAAATAAAAAAGTACAACCTAATAAAATAAAAAGAAGTGTGATGTGATGTGATATCCGTGTCATGTATGGGTTGTATGAGGGTGTGTGTGCGTATGTGAGTAGGTGAGTGTGTGCGCACGTGTGCATGTGTGTGTGTATGTATGACGGGTAGCGTGTGTTGTGTTTTATTATCGAGTGTATGTAAGTAACGACTCCGTATAAGAATAGTCCTTCATTTGAAGCCAGTCGGTTAATTTAGATTTAAGAGCATGCGTGTTTAGGTTTGTGATGTTTAGGTGTTTATTAATTTTGGTATAGATGTGGGTACTTAGTGTATAATATTGGTGTGACGCGAAGGTTGTCTTGTGTGGAGTCCATGGTGGAAGATAGATTCGTTTATTTGGATTTCGGAGCGGAAGGGTACCGTGCCTCCGCAGGATGGCTTGGAGCACAAAGAGTTGTCGCACCGTTAGAACTTTATAAGTTGAGTATAATTCTGATGTTGGGAATCTGTATGGCTTTTTGGTAATCACTTTTAGAATGGCTCTCTGTGCTCTTTCCACCCGAATAAAACTAGTTTTTACGGCCCCTCCCCACACACCAATACAGTATCCAATTACTGACTGGCATAGTGCGTAGTAAATCATCTTCATGGTTCTAGGATTAGCCGACTCTCTGAGTAACTTTAGGGTGTGTATAAGGCGCAAAGTTCTAGTGGATATGGCATCGATTTGTTTGTTCCATCTTAGGCCGTCATCTATCACTACTCCAAGGTATTTAATATGGTTTGCTCTTGTAAGTGGCTGACACGTGCAGGAAGTGGAAGGATTTTTACATGTGTGAGCCGTTACAGAAAAAGCGGAAGAAGGCATTGCGTTAGACCGGATGGCAAATGGAATGTAGCTGGTTTTTTCTAGATTTAGTGTCAAAAGATTAGTGTTTAACCATGCTTTAACTTTGCTCATTGCGGTTTCCGCGTCATACTTAACAGATTCCCAGGTAAGTCCGTCAACAAGGATTGCGGTGTCGTCTGCGTAGGCATAGATTGTACAATTGGGGAGATTTAACTTGCAGAGATCATTTACGTAGATCTGGAATAGGGTGGTAGAGAGTATTCCTCCCTGAGGCACTCCGTAGGACACTACAAACTCATCACTGAGGTAATCACCAATCTTAATGCATTGCTTTCGGTTTTTCAAATAGTCTTTAAAAATCTCCAGCGGTGTTCCGCGCACTCCAATATGTTCTTGCTTAATTTAATGTATATGCAATAGATGTCTAAGGCATAGTTATTTTTTTTTATTTTTTTTTTACTTACATATTATTATAGTGAAAATCGTAACGATAAAAATACGTCCCTAATTAGTTAGTTACGTTACGTTCGTTAAAATAGGTGCCAAAGCCCGCAATCTAATATGAATAAAAAGAGTGAGCGAAATAGCGTAACTACCTACTTAGGTATGCATTTTTACGGTAACGACACAAGGCCATTAAAAAAAACGATGCCTTACACATCTATTTCATATACAATCACGCCCTATTATTTTCAAGATGGTTAAAAAGTCATCCAGTATAAGAACTGTATTTGAACCTTTATTGAGAACAATAACATATCTTTAAACTAGCGACCCGCCCCGGCTTCGCACGGGTGCAATGCTGATATATCATACATATAAACCTTCTTCTAGAATCACTCCACCTATTAAAAACCGCATCAAAATCAGTTTTAAAGATCTAAGCATACAAAGGGACGGCCAGACAGCGGCAAGCGACTTTAGTTTTATACTATGTAGTGATAGGAAGCAAATAAAATACATGGTTGAAAACAAAGAATGATCCTTTATTATAATGTGTTGTTGGAAACGTTAATAGGAAACCATACAAAATTAACTCGAAATACAACCTTCAAGAGATCTATGACCAGCAATGAACTCATACCTGTAAGGCCGCGTCCTGGACGCCAGCGAGCGGCGCGGGCGGTGCGGGCGGTGCGGGCGGTGCCTAAGGAAAACCTGCCGCCCGCACCGCTGTCGCCGAGAACAGCTTCACACAAATGTATGAACTTTGATAAAGACGCGCCTGCCGTCGCCCACGCCGCCCGCTCCGCCCGCTGGCTTCCAGGACGCGGCCTAAGGGTTCGTTTGAAGATGATTTTATAAGTTTTAAAATCGCCTAAATAAAAATTGAAATATTTCAGTTCATATACCTATATAATTAGTAGATTACCATTTTTGTATATCAAACTGATATCAGTCTGGCTGCAGATATGACAAATCGTAGAACATAGCAGACTCGGGCCCTAGTTATAACAAACAAATTAATTACAATATTTAAAACCTTTTGACGGTTGCTTATGATTTACTTTATCTAGCCAAGTCCAATGTCACCATAAAAGTTATTAAACAATACCAGCTGCTGATGATCATGAAGACTAGGCTGGAGCTCTGCTCGCCTTTACGCCCGGTGAAGTAGCAAAAGCCTCCTGGCTAACTACATATGTCCGTCCGAAAAAAAAAAAAAAAAAATGATCATGAAGATGAGGAAGCAAAAGCTTAATAATAAAATTCATTGTAAGTTTACCCAGTAAAACTTTTATTCGGTAATAAATAATAATTCAGTAATAATGTTTATTACATTATTATGTCAATTATAAGTAATTTTGTGTTATTGCTATTTTTATTACATTTAATCTTATTGGTTTGTTATGTTATGTACACGAATGAAACCTTAACTAATATCTTACACAATTGAGAGTAAATTTTTTTTTTCAGTTTAATTAGTTACTTGTTTAAGTTTGTATTCGTGTTCTAAGTTTTCGAATTCGGGGAATTGCTCCGAAACAAGTTGTCCAATTAAACTCAATCATTAGTATTTTCGACCTGTCCGTCAGTCAGACAATAATTTCAATTGTTATGTTTGCCAGGGACAAGTTCATGTCCTGTTTATTTATATTCATGAAGACTAGTAGTACCTACCAACTTCTGATGCCTTCGTAGTCACCAAAGTCCGATAGGCCCGTGACCTGTAAAGTAGAGCGACAGTTGCACAAAACTCTCCTAAAGATCTAAAAGTCATCTTTCCTCAATCTTCCCGCCAGGACCGACCTGCGCGCTAATTTGTGACATTGTTTTTAAGGTGGAGTCTTTAAATGTTTGCTACAATCTGCTAATTAAATTGTAAAGTGCACAACTACGGTCGTAACAAAATGAGTTAGTACCTAATTTGTTTATGGGTAAGACAGTAGCGCAAGAAATTCAGATCGGCTTCAATTACCATAATTGAAAACTTGAAGCGTCCACTAAGTACTGAAAATAAAACTATAAGTTCGCTATGAATTGATGAAGTTGAATTAATTACTTGGTAAGTCACAATAGAATTCCGGCTCTGAAAATGGGACAGTGTATTTTTCTTTTTCTTCAGAGCGATAACAAGCAAGTGCTAGCAATATTTTAAATTCTCTTCTGGCTTTCTTTAAAGCAAATTATAAAGATCCAAATTAAAAGGAAGCAAATTATAAGGAATTATACTACAATACTAGAACTAAACTAAAACTCATTATATCTGTTGTTTTAATCTTTCATGAAAATTACTAAAATTGTGTTCTCCTACCTAACTAGCTAAAGAATAGCCTAGCTAGGAGAACTGGTCCATAGAACAACATCTCACCCGCTTCATTGTCGATATATTAAATTAAAACACATTCTTACTTTGTGTAAACAACTTAATACGTATGACCTATTATTATGGATTGTCAAGTAAAAATTAAATAACTGATGGGCCAATTTTGTTACAAAACACGTCGGACAGTCACGACGTGTTTTGTAACAAAATTGGCGCATTTATAGTACCTAGTAGTTGCACAATGATTCTAATTCAAATAAAATGCTCATTACTGTCAAGTACATATACTTAAAACTATGTGTAAAGCCTTCAAACTGTAATAGAACAACAATATGTGTATACAAGAAAATACAAAATGTTAATACACTTATTGAATAGCTTTGTACTAGGTCTAGATTCCAACCAACCATTTATTTTGGTAATAACACAGAAGTGTACTACAACAATTACAGTACCTACTACGAATTGCATTGTTATTGATTCAATTAACTGTGATTCGATTAAGATGCAATTATTATGCAAATAAGTGTGGTTTGATACTTCATTGTCTGTTTGTTTGTGGAACGGGTCACAGTTGGCTGCTAATTAATGGAATCTATATTCGGTCGGACGGCGCAGACGGGACGTTTCAATCTTCATTCACGATGGCGCTCTCTGCTCGTAGCCTCGTTCGAAGGTCTATTATGTCCTTGCGATCGTCCCCAATGCCATCTCTTTGATTTCGGAACGCTTCCAAACTCGTTGAGAAATACTTCATGCCAGTAGCGTTCGTGGCTTGAGCTCTCTGAATCAGGTTATGACAATTTTCAGAAATTCAGATTAAATTGTTGCGAAGCGATCTTGTTCCGTGACGAAATTTGATTACAAAATAACGGTGATATTATAAATGAGTAATGAATGAATGTGATAGTATTATTATGCTAATTTAGTAGTGATATTTGTTTTATGTTGAAGTAAGTAGATAGGGAATTAATCTACTATAATATATGCATAAGTGCCTATCAATCCAAAGCTTGTAGAAAACTGATGCATATGAAAATATGTATAACACCACCTGTTATTCTTGCCAGACAAAATATCTATCATTCGTGTGATCGAAGGTTCAGTAATCTTCACTATAATAGCGAAAGTAATCCTCTCAGTATGTAAGTATGTTACGTTTTCATACCTAAACCACTGGATATGTCCAAAATAAGTATTTAAATCGGGTGAAGTTGCGGGTAAATTCATGACGTTATTTACTGTCGAGTTATTCAATGAACGTACAAATGCTATACTCTAAACCTGTCAACAGGCTAACATCAACTGCATATATGAAGTTTTCCCGTTGAAGCAATAACTGCACAAATGCTGTCGTACATCGGACCACAATAGCCAAATAACCAGTCAAAGAGATTTATGATAATAGCAAATCATTTTCATGTTCCAAATAGTGCAGCATCGAAGCCAACCCTACACTACGCTAGTTTTGGGGCACTTTCCATCCATTACCGCCCACATTAGGCGGGCAGTCAATAGCTCAATGCGGTATGCAATCTCGCCGTAGGTGCCGTCCGTCGAGATCGCTCGCATATCTGCCATCGGCGCGTCTCCGTGTAGGCATGCTTAGACCTTGTTCCAACGCTGTTCTCTATAAATCTATGTTCGTAAATTCTTCAAGCTCGGATTTGAGGTTCAGCAACTTGAGGAACTTCAGTTATCGGGCGCATTCGGTTCGAATTGCTTGGTTGTTTTAGAAGTTTGTTGTTTTACTATTGTATACCATCTTGTCTTACAGTTCGAGCAATTCTCTTATTTACTGTATTTACATCCATTGATCTTAATACCATTGCGGCGGCAAACTTTTGTATTTTTGAATTTTCATGATGGTTTATTATAGTAAAATATTGAATTATTAAGCATCAGATAATTTTATAGGACAGATCGTTTCCGAACAACGAGATTAAATTCGTTTAAGCTGTTTGAGGAAACCTCAAAGGCCTTATTACATTGTCACGTATATTTTCACGGATTACGGTAATTGTATTTAATGCAGCAATAAACGAACGATTTTACGCTGCAATTATATTGATTTAATTAAAAAATTTGTTGAATGGCTGTTTATGTCTATTGGACCATTATAACTTATCTTTTTTATAATACACTAGCGGCCCGTCCCGGCTTCGCACGAGTGAACCTTTATAGCCTATGTAACTCAGGGATATTGTAGCATTCTAATGGTGAAAGAAGTATCGAAATTCGAAACCAACATACAAAAATACAATATTAGTATAGATTTGTAAATATTGCAAGAACTATTCAAATTCTCTGCTTTTTTTCCTACTAACAATTACTTGAGTTAATTATCTGAGCGAAAATAAATTACCTAAGTATTGTAATTATTATATTGGGTAAGAAGTTTAACAATATACAATATGTTGGATGTATGGTTACAATAAAATATACTATATGCTCATTTCGCCTTGTATATTTATCGTTCCTGTCACGTTAAGGGCAACTTTGTTATGTAAAAAACATTAATCTATTCTAAAAGCCTTCCGCCAATTATAAGAAACGAAAAAAAAAATGTCTGTGAAGATTATTTGATAAAATGGGTAGATCGGTAGCGAATATTTGATATTTTATAGAGTATTCTTAGTTTTCTACAATGGGAGAAATATCTTTGCTATAACTATCTCTCTACCTATAAAATCATTGCATAAATTCTCGCTACAATAACGTTATTTGTTTGCTACTGAAAACACGTATTATATTTATATTATATTATTAATTATATTATATTATTATGCACTTGAAACGTATAATGGTGACACTGTAATATAGTATTAACTCAGATTTATTGTTATCGAATTAAAATAATTATTTAAACTAAATAGTAGGTATATTATAATGTTTGTTCTCTATATGGTCGTATTTTAGACGTTCAGTCTCTTTTTGCAGGTTAGTTTTTTATTTGTAAAAAACAGTACTTACCTCTTTGGGACAAAGTAAATCCTTTGATAGAAAAAATGAGTCGATATTGATATAGAAAAATAAATAATTCAGTCAACTCACTCACAATATACCTATCTCATAAATAAAAAACATAAACAGTCCATTCTAGATCACACAAAAAGCGGATAGAATTTACGTAATATTGGCCGCTCTGAATACCCACTGGTATTCAGAGCGGCCAATCGAAATTACGGTATTGTATTTCTTCAGAACGGGTCGGTAATAGGCATAAATATTGGTATCAGGAATCTATTGCTAGCAGGCACATTGTCTGAACACCTGCCCCTACGTACCGCTGCTGTGAGCAATATCCGCGGGCAACCCCGCATAAATATCCATGATGTTTCAATTTATATTCATGATATTAGTAAGTCAGACGGAATATACGTCACATTTGATTCCCTTTGTTGGTAAAATAAATATGGAACAATGAAAGTATTCATGCACCTTCGCTATAATTTTCTTGTCTATCTACTTGTGTCTCTGAGGATAGATAGCTATTTAATTTTAGCTTGTGTGATCGTTATGTTAAGATGAGTTTTTGTGCATTTCGAGTTAGAGCACTAACTGAAAGCTGAAACTGAAACAGGTATCTGTGAATTTACATTTTACTAAATATTTAAATTTTCCTTTCCCGTCGCAACGGAATGCATGATATCCTAGTATAATGTTTGTATGAAACTATGTTAGGTAGATTGTTAAGATGGTATATTTTATAAAAATATTTTACGTTGAGACAGATTTAACATAAACAGTTTTTTTAACAATGCTTTAACAGTTAATTGAATATAAGTAATAAAAAATAAATTAGAGTGCGATTATTGCTTTGTTGAATTATATTGGGTTTATTTCCGATCGTTTCGATCGGTGGATGAACGTTATATGGGCTGATGATGATGATGTTTGATTTTACTGTAGATCACATACATATTCATAAGGATGGAAGTGTTCTAGAGTATGTTTGTATACTGCCATTTAATGTTAGTAGAATAGCAAAAAGGGTAATAAAGAGACATGGATTGGATAAAAAAAAAGTAAATTAGTTTATTATTTTTTTATTGGTTGTTATGAACCTGATGATGTCAATTTGTATAATATGCGTGAAGACTTAAAAAAATATATTTAGTCCGTCAGTAAGATTACTAAAAAATATTGGACACGTATTTTTTTATTTATCAAATCAATATAATGTTCAGGAGAGCCCCCTCTCCTGAACATTATTCATTATTATCCTTGTGACGTCACTACTAGATAAAATTGTACCTAGAAGTGAAATTGCAACGCGCTGTATCTTTGTCATTTGTCACGTGTCCAATATTTTATGGTAATCTAACTGACGGACTAAATAGATTATTTATAGTCTTTATGCATATAAAAAGCAAATCATAAGCAAGAGGTAGTCATTAATAAAATAATAAAGGTCTTAGGTATATACAACATTTACTCTTGATTAGGAATTATTATTACGTTTGAGTTCTTATACAAATGACCTCATAACCTTGTACCTTTCAAATATTAGATCTGTATCTTGACGCAAAAAAAAGCTACTTAATCTGTAAGCTTTATGCTAATATAGGCACCTAACGTACTAAGGTTTTCAATTTTATTATTTATGATTTGATATAAATAACGTTATGTTATACTATTTGTAACTAACCTCCGTGCTTTGGGCAGTACAATATGCCGGTGATCTCTATTCTGCCTCCTTAATGCAATCGCAATAGGTATCTACTTGCAATATCGCGATTTCAAGATAAATCCGGTTAACACATTTTGTGCCAGTACTAGGTTTCCCGATAAATAAAAAAAAATGTTTCTCATAAAAAAAATGATTTTAATTTTTTGATGTAGGTATAGATTATGGGTCTGAATTGTCATTTTTGCAAAAAAGTGAAAATCCCAAAAATGCTACTGATAACTGCAAGTACAATGTCATAACATCATCTTTATTGTCATAACATCATCATCGTATACAAGTTTTTTTTTCGATTTGACTTACGTCAGTAGCCACGAGGCATTTGCTACATTACCGGGCATAATCGTATGCCAGGTAAAGGGCAGCAGCTATTGCCTGTGTATCTGACCAACTCCCTTGCCAAGCGTGGTGTGGTGACTATGCAAAGTCTCTCTCCGAGTACAACACATGTTACGCAGTGGACGTGATCCATACTGATTTGTTTTTTGTGAATTCAATTGCTTTTAAATTTTGCAGCTCTGGAACGAAATTTTCGTTAGCATTTTTTTTTCGTTGGCAATTTGTTTTCAAACTGATTCAAATCAAAAGTCATTAAAGATGTGAAGGTCGTGACCAAAAGGTTAAATTTGAGACTATAGCTACATCGATTTAAAATACAATCAGATTATAATGACGAATTAGGTACTTTTGTGTGGTATTATATTTTTCTGTAGTAAATTAATAATAATAATTTACTTACCTAAGAGCTTCTTCGGTGAGGTTTTTTGTATATATAATAAATTAAACATACAAAACTTTAGGTATAATTTTACATATTTTAATTCTTTGAGACAATTTCAAATTATCTATCTGAAAATATTGAAAAAAGCACCCGTTATTGCCATTTGGTTTAGGCACGTCAACGGCGCTGTCACATCTTGGACACAGGTGAGTGTTATATGTACTAATTAATATTTGATTAAGTAAACACAATTCAAACAGTACAAACATAAACGCAACAATAGATCAGGCAAATTTAACGTTATTAATAAGTTCTAAACATTTCTAATCCCCAGGAACAGCGCTACCTGTCATGTTGAGTACAAATTACCGGCGCAACCGACCGTAGCGTTCTGTATTCGTTGTGCACCGATAGATAAGTTTGCGCGTCAATGTGAATACCCCTCACTTCAACCGACTTTAAGTAAAAGGAAAAGGTATATCTGTGACTGTATGTTGTTTATTTTTTATATACCTCTGAAGCATACGGACGGATGTCTTTTATACTTAAGAAGCATTTGGTCGTTAGTGCACGTTTATAATAAACGGTCGACGAAGTATCTAAGAGACTACTGCAGCTAAATGACAAAGGTGATGAAACATTGACTCACAATTCAATAAAAGTTAAGCTGAATAACAAAAAAAATTCAATAGCTTCGTTGGAGAAGAGCAAAGATCAAGATCGAGCAAAGCCCAGACAGCTGGATTCAAAATATGTATATCGAATTCCGGAAGCAATTGGGCTTATAGAAGGCCTAATAGCCCATGAGGGCCCGCGGGCACCGCCATACGGTACCGGATGTCATGCTTTTCAAGTTCCTCTGGCTTCCATTAGGGCGTTCAGAGCAGCACCCGGGGGGTTTTAGTTGATAAAACCCCTCTCCTCCTAGTATATTTTATCATATTTATGGAAATACAGGGCATGCTACTTTCCCCGCCGCTAGTCTAATGTATCAATATTTTAAATATAACCGCCATTCAATTCGGCTAACAACACAATATGTGCCTATCTACTAACGATAATTGACATTCCGAACAAACCGTTATTGTTCAAATAATACAATTATCAGCATTTCCTGGATATCGATGTCAAATAGTCTAAATGTAGACTTCATATATTATCTAAAAGCGAATCGCTGTGGTGAATGGACGATACGTAATAAAATTTAAAAGCCATTCAGTTCATGCATATTTTGACAGGAGTGGACGGGTTCGCATAATATATGAGTAGAAACATACTTTTGATGTAACCTATTTTATATATTTATGTATAAGGACTGAGCAAAAAATTTCAATAGAATTAAAGGTTAAATAGTTATGTGTTAATCAAGTCAAAAAATGCAATGAAAATAAATTGACAAACCACCCAAAAAATCATTAGCATGCCCAATAATCTAGGATTAGGTTTAATTGAAAATGGCAATTAGCCAAAATGTTCAATATTTAGTTGATGAAATTATAGTTTTACTTTTTAGGGTTCCGTAGCCAAATGGCAAAAAACGGAACCCTTATAGATTCGTCATGTCTGTCTGTCTGTCTGTCTGTCTGTCTGTCCGTCCGTATGTCACAGCCACTTTTTTCCGAAACTATAAGAACTATAATGTTGAAACTTGGCAAGTAGATGTATATTGTGAACCGCATTATGATTTTCACACAAAAATAGAAAAAAAACAAAAAAAATTGGGGTTTTTTTCATCGATCCCGTACGTGTACGTGACATCTATGGATGTCTTCAAAAATGATATTGAGGTTTCTTATATCATTTTTTTCTAAACTGAATAGTTTTCGCGAGAGACACTTCCAAAGTGGTAAAATGTGTGTCCCCCCCCATGTAACTTCTAAAATAAGAGAATGATAAAACTAAAAAAAATATATGATGTACATAACCATGCAAACTTCCACCGAAAATTGGTTTGAACGAGATCAAGTAAGTAGTTTTTTTTAATACGTCATAAACCGTAAACCGCAGTTTACCTTTCATTCATTCAACATCGATCAAAGTTACAACGAACTACAAGAACTTTTATGCTATGTTACTTGTTGTATTCTTGATATCAAAAATAGGTAGGTACGCACTTGTACGGAACCCTTTGTGCGAGAGTCCGACTCGCACTTGGCCGGTTTTTTTATAATATCTTATCATTACCTTAACCTAAAAGAAACGAAACTGTTTAAATAGTGAATAACATTATATCAACGGTATATGTTATAAAAACATGGGTATAATATTACGTTAGTTTGAATAAAAACTGCACCATTTTAAGTACACATATCGCAGTGTATTCGTAGTTCCGCTATCGACAGTGGTGGCCAGATAAATTGAATTATTTGTAGGATGTTCCCGTGCCTGTCGGAAGTTTTGCCTGCCGCCACTCAATGCAAGTTCCGACTGTGGTTAAGTTTCAGATTGACTCGCCCAATTTAGTCTAAATTTGTAATCCGACCTACCCCGATCAGTTGACTTTGATTACATTCCTGCTAGTTAATATAACTCGAGACAAACCTCCCCGTAACTTAGAACTGATATTGATAGGTTGGAATAGCTTTTGTTGTTATTTGTTATAAGTTAAAGTGTGTATAAGTTTACATAAGAACAGAGCAGGTAGCAAATTAAAGGTTTATAAATGTTCACATAAGAAAGTTCATAATTCTCAGATTTTATTTGTGAGAGTAAGTGAGTTAAAATATGTTCGTAAGTGATTTAACACGATATTTAAAAAGGATATGTAACGGCCCAACTTGATTTCTGTCCAAATTATGCCGAATTGATTGAATTGTGACTATCTCTGTAGCGTAGCGGTATTTGGCTCGCTTTAAGTCTCGGAGGTCGTGGGTTCGATCCCCACACCGGACAAGAAATCTTTGTGTAAATTCCAGGTCTGGTTGGTTGAGGGACTACCCTCCGTGCTTCGGAAAGCACGTTAAGCCGTTGGTCCCAATTGTTATAACATCATCTATAATCGTATACCAGGGAACGGGCAGCAGCGTTTCCCTGTGTATTACAACGTAATACTGCGGTCACCAATCCGCCTGCCAAGCGTGGTGACTATGGCAAAAACCCTCCCTCGGGAGGAGGCCCATCTTCAGCAGTGTACGTTGTACGGGATGATGATGATTGAATCGTTGTAAGTAATAAATAAACATTTTTGAATGCTAGAGCATTCCGAGTCTGAATAGTTTGGTTATAAAGTTAAGGTTAGAGCGGAGTAGAAGTTATCATGGTTTTTTAAAACCATCTAGAAGTAGGAGCCCATTCCAATGCATCGCCGCGCTGTAGCTGACTTTATTTCATACTGTTTTTGGTTTGCTGAATCTTCGAACCGCTGCTCTCCCTTCATTGTGGAACTGCAAGGAAGACATCGGTTCACCTTGAATAAACATTGGCAATTAAAATAATTATTCAAAATCAGTTCGGCCTTCGTCGTGTGGTTTCCGGCTTAGATTATACTTATACTATACCATTTCTTCCTATGGGTGCCGTAAGAGGCGACGTAGGGATATACAGCTGAGGTTTGGGCAGCAGCGTCTATCAGCTCAAACATACTCCCATCTTACTGCGATTACCAACCCGTCTGCCAAACGCGGTGATTATCACAATATTCCTCAACGAGATGATAATTTTTTTTTTAAAGTTCGGCCTCGGCAATTTTATTTTGTCTGAAATCGGGTTGGACCAGCAACATATAGTTATACTTAATACATATACATAAGTGCTTCATATACATGTGTATTAATAATTAAATTCGCTCGTAAACTGTATAATTGCACGTCACTTAATAATTAAGAGCGGCCATTACGGTTATCCTGACAGCGAGTTGGCATGACATGTTCCAAACACTTGTGTTTCGGATTGGACTTCGCAATGCGTCATTTACAAAATACTCGTTGGTATACGAAATATAAAATATGAACTATTCATAAAACTACGGTTTATAGAAAAAGAGTCTATTTTGTACATGTTATAAACTATAAGGAAACTTACAAATGTTTGTTGGGCATTATTGTGGTCTGTAACTCTTTTAAGTAATCATTATCAGCCCGTACAAGCATGTCTGGCTAAAGTTGGTTGGCGACTGTGGTTTAATGTGTAGTAACGATTTACAACGGTAAAAGTTGTCCGTTACCTATACTACGATAATCAGAGAAGTTACAAATAATTTAACACTATGACTTTTTGTTCGGTGCGGGAATCGAACCCACGTTCACCGAAACGTATATTACTTTAACGGCATATACATGCTATATAAGAGATCATTATCGTCATCATCAGTAGCCCTTAAAACGTTCACTGCTGAATATGGCCTCCCTTAAAGTATGTGTTACCTACCATATTCAACGTGTTTAGTAGGCGTGATAGTGACCGCAGTTATAATAAATATATTGTAAGAACAGGGGAACGCTCGTGCCGACCCTTCCCTAGTATACGATTTTTAAATATATCTAATTGCTAGCAATTACTAGATCATAATCATATTATACCTGGGTATCATAGAGAAAATATAAACCGGGTGTATCTTATCTGGTACTGACTCAAACACAAAACCTGCACTCTGCAGTTTTCTGAACTCCTGTCATGAACTTCGCGGTAACGGTAGAATTAATTTGAATAGTGATGATCATTATAAGAATCGCATGTGCGTACATAGAGAAAGTTGTAGGGTAGTGTAGTCTACCGAGATGTCACATAAAGACAAGTTAGTTCGCTTCGCTGCTCTAATTCAAACGAAAGATTTGCTCAAGGAAACTCCGCTCCTTATTTAGACAGATTTCCTCACCTTTGTACTTTACACCTTCTGGCTGGTTGAACTGTGATTTATGAAAGACTAATGATCTTCTACTTTCTTACATGTAGGTATTAAATAAGTTTAGGAAAGAAAACTAATATGTACTAATCGTTCTAATTGAAGGCATTTGAGTTTTCTGTTACTTTATAAATAACATTTGGAAAACGTATTTTACCGTTGTTTTGTTTGCCTTAATAAAATCTATAATGCATGTTAAATCCAAATTAGTAAATGGGTATGTATAATCCAATTAAAGCCTAAAATATAATTAATTAATATCGTTACGTAGCATTCAGACAGATTGGAACTATTTAAGTACTAGTGATTTAAATAATCTACCAAGTTGTAATTAAAATCGCAAACGGCCAGTACAATTAGCTATACATTAGAGATGCTAAATATATTTCTAGTATTATGACCTCATTTAGTTTTACGTATTACAGTTAGGAGTATCCTAATAAAGTTTATAAAATAATACCGTACATGACTGTTTTATGTTCGGTGACTAGCAAAAGCCTAATGGATGACTACATAAAAAAGTCAGTCCAAAAAACATAGGTGTTCAGAACTTCAATAATAGTCACAAAATTAGGAATTTATTTATTTAATTAACTAGCGGCCCGCCCCGGCTTCGCACGGGTGGATTTTTATACCCTACCCCTGCCCTACCCTACTCCTACCCCTACCCTACCCTACCCCTACCCTACCCCTACCCTACCCCTACCCTACACCTACCCTACCCTACCCCTACCCTACCCTACCCTACCCCTACCCTACCCCTACCATACCCCTACCCTACCCCTACCCTACCCCTACCCTACTCTACCCCTACCCTACCCTACCCTACCCTACCCCTACCCAAAAGTCCTATATCCTATGTCCTTCTCCCAGTTCTTAGCTACCTCCCTACCAATTTTCAGCCAAATCGGTTCAGCCGTTCTTGAGTTATAAATAGTGTAACTAACACGACTTTCTTTTGTTTTTTAAATGTACTCTGCTATTCGGGACGGAAACAAATCCAACAAATCAAAAACCATGGCAATCGGTCCAGCCGTTCTCGAGTTAGGAGTGTTGTAACAAACACGACTTTCTTTTATATATATAGATAGGGATCGTAATGCATGTCGTCGGTATTACTGCAGTGACACGCAAGTGACAGTTTTTAATAAGGTGTATTTTCATCAGTCAAGAAATGTTTTCTTTATTTGTGTTGTTAATTTAAAACATCAATTTGCTGCATTTGATCTTCAACCTTATTAGCCATTATGCCTAATGCGGTATTGCGGTATCACCGACGATATGGGATATCTACCTAAAGAAAAAAAAACAGTGTCAGAAGGAACTTTATTCTTAATATTAACTATATACCTATAAGAAAGATTCCACTTTCTCAGCGAAAGATCAAACGACATTCAGTTATGTATGTCTTAATGATATCTTCAAAAAGTGAATGGTAAATCTAGCTCATTCTAGATTCACTGGATATCCTAGTTATGCAGAGCGTGCCATTATGCATCGTAAATTCTCTGGGGTTTCACTAAAACGACTTGTCAGCGTTTATTTAACGCGATCATTGGTTTTGATAGTCGTGACCTTAATTACTTACTTGCACTAATGTGCGTTTAGGGTATTTTTAAGGCGATGACTATGAGATACGAGTGCTATTATAAATCATCATCATCAGCCCGTACAACTTCCACTGCTGAACAACACCTCCCGAGGGAGGGCTTTCGGCAAAGTCACCACGCTTGGCAGGCGGGTTGGTGAGTGCAGTATTATATTATAACATACAAGGAAACGCTGCTGCCCGTTCTCTGGTATACAATCGTTATAATTATCGGGACCGACGGCTTAACGTGCTTTCCGAGGCACGGAGGGTAGTTCTTCAGCCAAAGAACACAAACCCAGACCCGGAAAAAAATCTTTGAATCTACACATAGATTTCTTGTCCGCCGTGGGGATCGAACCCACGACGTCCGACATTTAAAACGAGCCAAATACCGCTACGCTACGGAGCTATAATAGATACTATAATTATTAGAAATGAAAATATGACAAGAACCTTTGCTTCTTTGAGTACGATCGATTGCACATATCTATATACTTACCTATATTATAAGAAGGAAAGAATTGATTGCATATTTGTTTGCATGGCTCTAAAACTACTACACCGATGTAAAAAAATATTTCACCATTAGTAAGCTACGTTGTAAATGTATGTAAGTAAGCTGCCGTGTTGTTTCCGGCTTAGAATAGACCACCCCATGTTCTCCCATGGGTGTCGTAAAAGGCTGATGGATGAGCAGCAGCATCTATTAGCTCAAGGTTTACATCTTACTGCGATCACCAATCCGTCTCCCAAGCGTGGTGATTATAGCAATATCCTTCTACGATCCTGGCTTGCCAAGGTCTATTAAGAGGAGGCCCATGTTCAGCAGTGGACGTAAACGTACTGTTATCTGTTAAAGATGAAGTTACTATGGGAATGGAAGGTACGCTGGTAACAAAGCACGCGGGAAGTGTGTTATTTTCAATCAAAAGTTTTTAAAATTTAGCATATGCAATTGAACATTTATAATAACAGTAGGTTGCATGTCAAATACTGTGTCCATAAACAGAATAATGTATAACAGAATGCAGCATCGGGTTTTGACAAGTTTTAGTGATGTTTTCCTGTATAAATGGAGTGTTCGAAAAGCTTTTGGACTAATTAAGCAGCTTTAGAGCGGATCCACACTATAAGGTTGATCACGGTTCGTTCGCAGTCCAATCTCAGTCTGGTAAAATATTATTTAATACTGGAATGGGATCGATTGGAACTTGACTGTTACGAATAGTATGAATGGGTATACACATTGTTTAAAACGAAATCGGACCGCTAATGAACCGTGATCATCCTTATAGTGTGGATCCAGGCTAAACTCTCTTGCTAATACTGAACGTAGTCATAGAGTGAAAATCACGTTGTTTTAATATTAGTTACTGTTAATTCATAAATGACAGATTTACTTTATTTGAGTCCAAAAATAAATAATATATGACGAGGAAGGACGAGCATCGTTGTTTTTAATAAGGTGTGACGTCATCATTGCTGACGTCACATTCATCAGGATGGTTCTCTATCGAGGGTTGTTGATCCATAGTAACAGCAAAACTCCATAATATGGTTTTCAAGTTTTATTCCAGTAAATTGAGGAGCTCCGTACAGTCCGGCAGCTCGAGCGAGACTGAATTGCAATCGGTCCGCCGGCCGTATTTATACTAAACGAGCGGCTCACAAACAGTAAACAATTTAGTTTGATAATTTTCAAACTATGTGAACAGATAATTATTTCTACAAATATTTCAACGATTTACAAATCATAATTTGATCCTGAATACTTATTTATTAGTCTAGTATTTTATGAACATATTTGTGTTTCTATCAAATCATGCATTGATTCACAATTTATTTATTTTGATGAGACGAGTAATTGTATTTATGTGTTTATCATTAATGAAGTGTTGTTGCTATGCTTATTTTATGTGGTTGCGCCGATATACACCGTGAAATTTTAATGGTTGTTTTCCCGAAGCAGAACAACTTGCCGTCGGTAGTACTATCGAAACATATTTTTTTTTTTTTTTTTTGACATGTTTTGGATTTAAAATTATTAAAAAAAATATTAGACAACTCGAAAGCGTGATAAACAGTAGTAACACTAGACGGAGTGAACGGACCTTGTAGGTACTACTCGAATCGCACGCGCTGCTGACAAAGTAAAGAACGATCCATAAACGTTCAAAGCAAAATAAGAGCTAAATGGTAGTTATACGGCATAAAATAGCCTGCACGCAAGAATCACAAACGAGCCGACTTCCTTTGTAAAGTCGCGCGGCGCCGACGCCGGAACGCCCCGCGCTCTCCTTCGACTCCCTCCTTCCTTAGTTGTCCCGTGAACGTCGGAAGCGCAGCACGCGTTATCTTATTACCTACTTTATTAGTATTATGGATCGACATTACAGTTTTAGTAATTTAGAGTACGTCGCTATGGTGCAACTGTACGCTAGGGCTAATTATAATTCCCATACTGCCTGGCGTCTTTACGCCGAGCTGCAACACTTGGCGTCACTCCGTCTTCGCGGAGTTCTGAACCCTCAAGTCATACAGGACCGGACGATCGTAGCGGCGACGGCTACTCGATCATGGGCAGTTCCAAGTGCCAGCACATGCACAGGGCAGAGGTCGATCGGCCGTTCTTTCGCCAGAGCTCGACGAGGAGATCATCGAGTACTTCGAACGCGATCCTCGCCGAAGTAAGCGAATGGCGGCAGCTAAGTTTGGCGTAAGCCAATAATACTACGTCTGGAAACTACTCAACTCAGAAGGACTGCATCCATATCATTTCCGCGGAGTTCATTTAATTTTTCATTTTTGTTAAATACGCCTTAAATACTTTATTAGGTATCTAATTCAGAAAATTATTGTACTTAGATAATAAACTTGTTTTAAGTTACGTTTTCTGTAAGTTATAGCTAAAAAGGTATTGGATAAAGCTTATTATTATGATTGGGTACTGTGTTACATTACCTAAGGTGTAGGTATCAGCTGATTGACTAACACCCGGGTCAACGAACGCGCGACCGAGTGACGCGAGCGCTAGGTATCGCGAGCTATTACTATCGGTTCGATGTCACTTTCGAGTTCGGTTTTTCACGATTGTTAATCGGCCATTTTTGGTTTATAATATTTAGTTTTTGTATATATTGAATGTTTAACTAAGACCAAACCTTTTCGCTGCGGGAAAACAACCATTTAAATTTCAGCGTGTATATAACTAATTACCAGGGGAATTAAAAATTACTTATAAATTAAATTTCCCTCTGACTTAGATACTATCAATGACATATTTTATTATAATTTTAAATATTCTAATTTTTATTTCTAATTTAAAATAAAACTTACTTATAAAATTCTACTTTTCTAAATCTATTCTACTTGGCAAGGTTCCCAGAATGCTGGCAGCATTAACCCGTTGAATGGCAATGCTTACCGTACAAATTACTTAAATTATGTTTATTTAGGTATTTATGTTTGAAATAGAAAGGTCATTAAGTCTGTATTAATTTGTAAACGAATACTATTCTTACTTCAGCTTTTCACACCGGATGGAAATCGAACCCAAAACACCATGTCTCAAAAGCAACTAACGTAATCACTGAGCCACCGATACCTGCTGTAATTTAGTTTATAGTCAGGTATGTGAACGAGGGACAATATTGATTGTATCTTGTACATCATCAATTTTAAATTTTAATAATGTTATATAATTATTATTTCATGTAAAAATCAATCTGATCCATCTGCAATAATAATCAGCTTACAAAAGAAAATCAGTTTTGGCATAATTAGAGTTAAAGGGAATCCAAAGATACTTCGAAATTTTAACTACAGCAAGTCTTGCCAGATTTAGTCAAGAGTACTATCTATAAATAATATTGAATGCCATTATCATTAATTATTAAAATTAGTAAATTTGGGTTTACAAATTATCGTACCTTAATTGAATAAGGCTAGTTGCGTCCTTTAATACACATTTTACTGTCCACATTCTCAGACCTCCCATCTTTAGTTGCATTAAATACTAACATTGACAGCAGTATTTTACGGTAATTGCAGTAGAAAACCGCTATCAAGTGAAGCTCCGCCTCCGGCTATATAATGTCGACTCCATAAAGAATATTTTTAACGAGAAAGTTATCTTAATAAGCTCACTACTGGTACCCATTTGCATTTTCAATTTAGTACCTATGTGTAACGCATGCGGTTTCGTACAATTTTTTATTTTATTTCTACACGTAACAAGAAGCATAGTCGCATGCATTGTGGTTGGACCAGTTATGGCGTATTTTTTATTTTGTTGGTGTATTAATTAAGTTAGTTAGGCGTAATAGGGGTGTATCGGTGTTTACTAACCGGGGCGGGCTTAATGAGCGGCTTGTTGCAGTTTGACAGAGTGATTTAATATCGTGGCGTGATCGTTTCAGTAAATCGGGATTAGTTTGGGGTGAGTCCGAAGCGTGAATTATTGCGGGAATATTGCGCGTTGTCAGTGCTCAAATTATATTCTACGCCAATATCACGCCATGCGGCAATGCGATCAATGATAGCTTTAGATGTTTAGTAATTACTATAATTGACGCTGTTATTTGCAGCCTTTGCGAGTTTTATATTTGGAATCTAGTCAGTGAAATATACCTATAATTACGTACAAACATACGCTCACGCCTATTTCCCATAGGCAAAGACCCCTTCCTTCTACTTGCTACAATCTTGATATACCACTTTCGCCTCTTCTACATTCATTAATCTCCTCATACATGTCCTTCGGTTTAGGGTGCTTTTAACCCGGCCTTTCTTAAGAACGTCCTCGATTTGATCGTGGAACGTCACATTCGCCCTATAAATTTTATTTGTAAGTCTACTTTTATTCATGCTCTCTGTACCTATTTCCGAATCAATTAAGCATACCTTTCTTAATCCTCGTCACTACATCTACTTTCATACTACAACGTTCCTAATCACTCTGTTCTTAATTCTATCACTCAATTTGACTTCAATCATGTCACTTAGTGATCACGTTTCTACAACATTTACCTATTCTACTTTCGTGCTTCTTCTGCCATACCCAGCTCTCATTTTGATACATTAGGGTTGGTACAAGCACTTTTCTATACACAGTCAGAGCTGAGCATTTTTAGACAGGCTTCGGCTCATAAATGTGCGCAAAACACCGTTTACCACATTGCCCTTACACTCTTTTTGCAATAACACTTTAACATTTACCATCTCTCGTAAATGTAATATATTTTTACTAAAATTTGGAAAATCCCAAAGTGCACGACTCATAATGTTCATTCGTTGGACAAAAAGAAGGAAATATATATAGGTATATAAGCACTCGTGTATTATGGTTCCCTATCCATTAGCATAAAATTTTAAGACCTAATATAACTTAGCATAATGTTGTTTGGCATAATTATATTTTCGCATAATATAATTACGCATAACAGCTCATGCATAATTTTTTTAAGCATTATGTCTGTAACCATAATAATGATTAGGCATAATATTTTAAAGCATAAACTTATTAAGCATAAAGTTCTAAAGCATAACTTTTTTAAGGCTTTAGAATAACCCACTCGCCGGCCGCTGCCGCGGCACCGCTCGCTTCGCTCGCTCGGCTCGTGCGTTGTATGGCCGCAGTTCTAACCTAACCGATTGTCATTTGCTTACAAGTCGGCCGCGGCACCGAAAAATCGTTTAAGTTACATAATGTTATGTATAATAAATCATTTGCATAATAGTCATTAGGCCTACTAACGTTATGGGAATCAAATTTATGCCAAAACAAATTAGTCTTTAACATGATTATGCCAACATAAAATGTATGCCTAAAAAAAGTATGCCAAAGTATTATTATGCCAAAACAAATTGTGCCAAAATCGTTATGCCGAAGTATATTAGGACAAAAAACATTATGCGAAAAGAAGGGATCCCGTGTATTATTTGTTAATTTTAGTTTTTCGTTACTAACAATTCAACGACGCTTAATAAGATAACAATTTTCAATACCAATCTCCGCATCGCAGATCTAAAGCTTATAAAAAAAAAAGATTAGATAAATTATTTTTTACGCCAGCTATCGTGTTTCAAACGAAAAAAGTGTTAATTGATGGGTTTTTTTTTCTATTTCTATATTTTTTTTCAGTTCTGTTATCTTAAGTAAATTTTTACTAGTGACAGAATTATTCTCCACTAATAAATAAAATAAAATAAAATAGCAATTCCATTCCAAATACCAATCGATTACCAATCGAGAAATTAATTAGATAGTCGCGGAACCGAGGCAAAACGAATTTTTCGGTAGTAGAGCACTCTCTAATGCTTCGCATTATGAGTAGTGCAATACTTTACAGTAAAATATAATTTTCTGTGAAACATATAATTTCGCTTTTACTTGGCGATTGTAAAAACCACGGACATTATTAGAAACAGAATACATTTAGATTTAACTTCGTAATGTTAAGATTTATTGATTTGAATATCAGAATGCAGTAATATCATGATCTTTTACTCTTACAATTACAATCATTATCCCTCAAGTAATATGGTATCTACATTTCGGACAATTTAACAAAATCTAAGAAATACTACAATAGTTATCCATCAGTCTTGATTGATCCACTTTTTAATCTACCACTTATTCAATATAAATAACGCAGGTCACAACATACCTTTCTGTAAAATCTCTTAAGTGGTTCACAAGCACATCTATTACACGTGTACTTGTGTTATGGTGGCGGCACAAAAGCTGTCCGAAGGCGCTAACTTCAGTGTTGCCATGTTTGTTGTAAAATTTAAACTGTATGTTATTTAAGTATTTAGATTAACACTTTTTTTCGGATCGCGTTCCGTTTTCCTTGTGTGTTACAATTTATACTGTGTCATCATCCTACCTGCTAAGCGTGGTTACTATGGTAAAACCCTTCCTCGTAAGCAGGTCCTTGTTCAGCAGTGAACGTTACATGGGCTGATGATGACCAACTTATTTATTAAACACTTATAATTTAAAATAAACATAATATGTACATTGTTGAGAAATAAAAAAGTGTTAACACACACAAAACACAAACTACTTCGATAATAATTTAGAACATTAAAAGATTTGGTATATTTTTACCCAACATCTAGGGAAAAAAAATCTTATAAGCATCGCATTGGTTGTGAGTACGACTCGAATGCAGTTATTAATACAAACAAAACTTGATGCGTGGGAGGAGTATTGTGCGTATTTTTTTTTATTCTCGCTTGGTTTTCAACGATGGAGGTATGTTATTATTGCATTACCATGATGTTTGTGTTGATGCGACCGTGTAAACACCTTTTGTTGAAACCCTTTGTAATATAGCTATACTGCGGTACATTTAACCAGAAAAGAGATGAGGACTAATCAAATTAAAGAATAGTGCATGTGAAGTACTTGTTGAAAGAAAATTTAGTATTGAAATAGCTTATCTTTTCAGACTCTTAATCAATTTCTTCTTTTCACGAGTTCCGGGTCTCTCTTTCATCTGTTTTGCTGTTGATCCATTCCTAGCAGGAATTGCAACTCCTATAAAGGGATCCCTACAGGAGTTACAGTAGCAGGAGCTCTAACTGTAACACTTTCTGCCTCTGGAGTAATTCTTCAACAGCCTGTTTATATCTATTGATGAACATAGGACACCTCCTAAGAGGTAAGCTAGGATTTTTGAGGGATACTGCCATAATCACCACGCTTGGAAGGATTGGTTATTGTAGTAAGATGGTAATACTTCTTTAGCTGATAGATGCTGCTGCTCAGTTATCTGCTGTATATCCTTAAGTCACCTCTTACGACACCCATGATGGTCTATTCTTAGCAGAAAATCCATAAAAGTGCTAGCTAGCGTTACGTAGCCCCTCTACGTTAATGATGTCCCTAACGCACCGCGGAAGATCATTTAAACAAAACCTATCTCTTTTCTTGTATGTGACAACCTCTTGACTAGTCGTTTGTAGGCATTTTAGATAGATAGACGACACAATTTGTAATCTTTTCATCTCTGTCTGCTTTTCAGTGAACTTTTCCCAATTATAGTGAACAAGTTTGAACGTGTCATGTCCATGTTATTTCGCTCAACGAAATACGTAGTGGTAATTGGGAGGGTTCCCTATTGTATAAAAGCCCTAGTTAGCTGAAGCAGTCATGTCTATTTTTAAACTGTTTGAAAAAAAAGGAAGAACTAGTGTCGCGGTAAAACATTTAATGTTTATAAAATTGAATCCCTATGTCTCATAATTATTTATGTTTGGATGTATGAGAGGAGATGAAGCTACATAATCGTAGCAGGGCCAATTACACGATTTTGATGAAACATGCACAAAAATCATTTTGTGCATGTTTCATCAAAATCGTGTAATTGTCATTTTTAAATCATTCATATATCTTTTCAAATAATATCACGTGTAAGTAATTTAAGACTTTTTACCCAAGACTCAAGCAAACTCTACTCATTTTGTAAATACCATAATATTATATATTATTTCACAATACATAGTCTAATTGTCATAATGCGGGCATAATATAATACTTTTAACAATAGTATTGTGACAGACAATTAACCCTACAGCATAAAATAATTATAATTTCATAAAGATAGAATTACGTTTAATTATTATGTTTGGTTCCTCTTATCAAGTTTTGTTGTTTTATTCTGACAGGACATTCGTTATGAAGAATTAATTTAAAACAAAGTCTTGCCTTATCCTTGGTCTCAACCAAGATTGCTAATTTGAATTATGCCGGTATCGAACATTTTATTTTGTACCATTTTTTACTTAAATATATTGTTAAAACGCTTAATTAAGTTTTCATTTTTTGGAATAAAGGTGGAACTAATCATAATATTAGTAATTTTGGAATAAAAGATTGCTTTTTCATATATTTCATTATCATAAAATGACGTATATGGTATAGGTAGCTTTATGAACTAGATGAACGGAAGCGACGAGAGTGATACCAATTAACCAAAACATTGAAAAGACTAAAACTGTAAAAAAATGTGAACATTAAAAAAAGTAAGTCTCAAATATTTAAGCTCTATATAATTAAAGTTATGAAAACATCTATAAATATTACGATAAAGAAGTAGGTAACTCGGGGGTACAACGTTCCGCCATTAGTGTTGTAGTTTGTTGCGAGCAGATAACATTCCCGTTTTGCCTCAGTTTCTATTCACCATCCCGCTATACGGAAGTGACAAACTTATAAATGCAACACTCTAATGTATAAGAAATACGAGTTATTATTGCACAGATGTTGAAACACTGCCGTGCTTCTTTTTGTATCGACGTGGGTATACTGCAATTACACCTCAAAGATTTGTTAGCATCGCTACAACTGTGGTTCGCGGTACAAACTTAAAAAATATTTTTCAGTGTAGTGACATATTGCCGTTATTTATGCAAAATGTTAATTATGTTTTTTTTTGTTTTGCCATTTTCTAATTATTACTTAACAATGTTTGCAATCGTGACAGTTGGCAATATAGGGGTGTAACACATCCGACTTGCTGATGGTCAAGCAATAATATTCTTCTTACGGTTGAGTTTTAACTCCGGTTCATACAAAAATATTGGCTATCTTAAGCCAATATTTTAATACAATAGGTATGTGCAATTTAAATTGGTAGCTATGTTCTTTGTAGGTATTTAATGCTGAACATGCCTCAAAAAGCATGGTTATCCTTTTTTTCAGGCCGTCATAAAATCATCTTACAATATCTGATCGTAGGTAATCTAACATCGCTTATTATAATGGAACGCATACTATAGGCACAAATTTGCCTGTCAGTTGTGGAGAATATAGGTATTTCCTCGGAGGAGTTCTATGTTCAGCTGTGAACGTTTATCTATTTAGTTTATCTAGTTAGTTCACGTTCTATACTATCTTTGATACAATGACTTGCTCTCGACAATTAATTTATTTCTACCCTCAAGGCCAACGATTATAACCTTCACCAGCCTTGCTTGTTGCCATAATCTAAAAGGAATCAGAACGCTTGTATCTTGCACCTTGACGGTTAGCGCCATAACATAACCTCCGTTCTTTAATATCCAAATTACTGGAAATATTTTATTCAAATTTGAGTTCTAAACAGTCGTATAATACGAATCAATTTTGGAATGAAAACGGAATGGTAGGTTGGCTTTTCTAGTATTAGAGCATAAATCAGGTTCGCCCACGCGCACGCATCGCGATCTCAGGCTTTCACAACCACGCTTGCTACGAGCCGAGTCACCAAGTTATGCATGTAAATTGTAGTTGTAGTTCATTTCTATACGAATTTATTTGCTACCATCACAAAGAGGTTTCGTATTCATTCGACATAACGAAAATATTCCCTCGATATCTGTTACTTAATATATTTCATTGCTAAGGTGCTTATAATTTTAGTATAATTTTAAGATTTTATAAATATTAAATACCTACTTGTAATTTATTTTCTTTTCAATTTATATATTTTCTTTGTTGCAATCATCAAAATTAGTGCTCGGCTTATAAATACAATAACAATGTATATCGCTTATCATTTCTTTAGTAATCAAACCCTTCATAAAATACCCTTCAAATAAAAGGACTAAGAGATAATACCTATACATAAAGATGTATACAGTCCGTTACACTAAATAGATGAATCAATTAAGTACGAGTGATTACGACCGTAGTAAGAGCCGAGGCTTCCCTTATTTCGGGCGGGAGGCTGAGTGTGGCAGGCTTCAGTCAGCGCCGGAGAGCTGCGCGCGCGCACGCGTCCTACCCATAAACCGGCTCACAGACCATTCGGTTTGTTTACTAACACGATACGATCGATCGATTGCACGAATCTTCGTAGTGCATACACCTCATGTTTAAGTTTTGGATAAATGCGATATCAGCATAATGAGATAAACTGATGTTATCTAATATTTAAATATTCTACTTCATTACATTCTGTTAGTGAAATGTCAACGCCTCGGCCCTTTAATAAGCGGTCTCTACCAATTTATGCACTTCTGTGAGCATAAATAAAGTGCGTTATGTGACAGATACATTTGTCGTGTCCACATTTAGAAGTATTAAGCGACGACACATCAATATGAAGCTCTCTATGGTTATCGTTTATGTTATCGCATTGGCAATCATCGTTGGTGGCGAGTTCAGGATACGCGGCAAAGTAAGGAAGAGGTTTACGCCACATAGGCGGCACCGTGCTGTCCTGCCGCCTTGCAATTTCAACGAGACCATAATCGACGACGAGTGGTCCCTAATGGAAGCTATAAGCAAATCTAAATTTATTTTTACTGGGAAAGTTTTGAATGTAAAAAAGTTTCGGTCGGACGATGGTTTGACGAGGAGGAAGTCTAACTTGTATACGGTGTACTTTCGGCGATTATTGAAAGGAGATGTGAGTGATATGCGGACATTTGTGAAGTTCGAAGGTAATGAAGAAACATTAAGTGGTTCTACAGTGATACTAGAAAAGCATCGCGCGCGAGAATCGTGTGCTCCCGGACCTCGGCCGCGTCTTTCTGCCATCTTTCTTAGCGATGGGACTTATGCGGATGCCGGTAGAGGACCTTCGCCTCGTCTTAGAATTTTGACTGATCCGGTTCCGTTGACTTTGTACCACCTAGATAGAGTTAACGCTGCAGTTAAAGGTAAGTTTTAAATGTATTATCATTATTGAACATATCTATTTCTAGCATTATTATAGGTAATTGACGTATTATTTTCATTTCTCCTTGTAAAATCCTTATCTAAAGACTCACCTCCTAAACATGCCAAGAACCAAATATGTTCTAGCCTAAACAAAATGTTCACGGGCTAAATTAAAATAAAACTACACCATTTTACAATGAAAGATCTCCCTTTAGAACTATATTATAGTTAGCAAGAATGTATAATTTGTATTTTAGTTCATATTGGGTAAGTTTTGAACACAATCAAATAATAACAGTCTTAATAACTTAACATAAGATAATGCATTTAGTTAGTCGCCTCCTCAATTTTATGGAAATGAATCTTACAAACAGTTACGATGGGAGTAAAATTGGCCGAACTGCAATAATACATTAAAATAATTATCGTAACGTATACTCAGCTTATTTACATCCTAAATAATACAAAGCCAAATACCATCATATATCTCTCATCAGACAGCGTAGAAATTTTTGTATACATGTTGTTGCTGACAAATAATTATCTACCTACTGACAAATGAACTGAATGAGTTTTCGAGCTGTAACTGTTGTGTGATTGCCAAAGTTCCTTTTTCAATAACTGTGGAGCATATCGAGGCAAGTTGTGTTTATTTTGTATGATGTCAATTCGATGTGTATGTTTCATTTTTGTGTGAATGTGCATTGCAAAATAAAATGTAATGAAAATACTTATTCATTATTATAATTAATTATGAACATTACATCTAATTGTAAATTTACATTTAACATAGCTTTTTATTGATTCCAACTAATATAGTTTTTTTTATAATAATTTTAAAAATAAGTTATAAGTACTAGACAATATGTTTAGTTTTCTAAGTAGGTACTAAAAATGTGTGTAAAATTTTAAAAAGATCTAACAAAAGTATAAAGTGATGTGTCCAAAACGCCAGAGGTAATATGCTCAAAATGTAAAAACTAAGCGCATTGAATAATTTAAAAATCGTCTGTGGTTAAACAACATGACAATCGGCCTTAGAATTAAATCGGTTCAACATCTCAGAATACATAATAACGCGTAGGTGTTGCATCCATAAGGTACGCAGCAGTGAAGGTATTAAAAGTAGATTTTGATCGACATCTTGACAACTGTTCGTTAAGTTAATGGAGTGAATGCGTCGGAACGTTTGAGCTCCGGCCGTCCGTACTTAACACAAACATAGTTCTGCCCGACGAGGATCAATCAATGTATACCGCTTTAACCATTGTTAACACAAACCTATTCTAATTAACTGAGTAAACATTGCAAATGCCAATGTTAATTGTAAAATAATAGTCTATGACCTATTGAGCACTATAGGCTTATTTAAATAAGGAAATGTAGGTGACTTACAATGGTTCTATATTTATAAAGATATGAAAGATAAATGAGGAAAGATAATGATAATAATAAATTTCGATAGCCGATTCAGGATTCACCGAAATTGATTGATGAATGCATAATAGAAAAAGGGCTTAACCTAAAATTGAAGCATCGAATCATGCCGAAGGTTAAAGTTGCCATAAAATATCTAGAAGAAGATTTGCAAAATAAGCCGTAAGGATGGCATTAAGGCTGGCTTTAAATCTTAGGAAACAGTGAGCTGCGAGTTCACGGTGAATAATATTAAAATTGAGAGTCAAACTGAAAATGTAGCGAAAAACTCAAATGATCAAGATCAGAAATTTTAATATAGTTACGTAAAACTGTAATCAGCAGTGGTTGTGACAAATCAAAATTTGCACTTTAAACCAGAATCTGGAGACCGTGGAGTTTAGTTTATTCTGAATTGACATATAATTGAAAATGAAACATATACAAGTTTACATGGTGTTTTATAAATAAGCGTACCTACAGATCTACAATTTCATTTAATTTTCATGAAAAGATGCTGCGAATTCCATTTTAATTTGCGACAATATCTCTTGTACCTTTTATAAAACAGAAATGTCCACCAAGAAAGAATGTAAATAATATTACGCTGAGATGCTCTTTAATTGAATTCGCAGTAGGTCACGAATAGACTTTATTCCGAGTCAAATACTCCGCAATAAATTTTATTGCAAAAGCCATTTTAACCTAAAAATTCCAAGGAGATCCAATTTAAGCTTGGCATAATCCTGAGATGAGATGAGTATCGCGTCGCGTCGTGCGTCGCTTCGTCCTCGGCCTCCCGAAGTCAGTATGTTTCTAGTTCTTCTGCGAAAGGGTGTACTTACTCGTAGACTATCGGATAGCCCATCTCAGGATCGGTGACACGTAGTTCTTCGTCTTTATGTATCATTCTAGCGATGCATCGCATAGCTCCGAGTTAGTTAGCGCTGCGATGTCGCCAGCAGCGCCCGACGATCCCTATCAGTTCTCGAGTCCGCACGATCCGTGAGAATCCTACCTGATAAACTAAAAGCCTCACAGATGTAGGTAGACGATTTAATCTTCTTCATTAGATATTTAAGGCTCGTTTTCATAATATCTTTGCGTGATACTCTTAGCGTGTGATTTTAAGGACATTTTAAGTTATATGGGTAATTTGTCTCGAAGAATAACATCGGAGATGTACCGATACTACTCCGGCTACCTTATCTTAAGCTATCATCACAGGAGGCGCTATAGACTGCGGAGAAAGTAATGACTAAGAATATTCGTCACGATAGCAATGTACCACACACGACGTTTAAATCTGATTGCATAGTGCGCGTCTGTAATGACTATAAAATTAAAATATCTTATGCTTGTAATTTATAAAGATATTCAATTATAGTCTTGTTTGGACTTGACTGGTTACTGAGTTCGATTAGAGATACGATATTGACGTTTTGAAGCACAAGTGGTATTTTAACAACTACAGTATTTTAATACAACATAGTTTTATGGCTATTTTATATTTTCACTAGCTTACCGCGCGCGGTTTCACCCGCGTAACTGCCGCTGCATTGGAAATTCATAATTAAATATAGCCTTCCTTGATGGGCTATCTAACAATGATTTTTATTTTTATTACTATTCTAAGGTGAGCAAACAAAAAAACTCTTCAGCTTTATATATAAGTATAGTTCTGAAATGCAAATGTGAAATAATTTAGTTATTATATAAAATATTCTCAAAATATTGCTTATTTCATTATTATAAAAGCACAAAAAAAAAATGTAATCCAAAAATCATCGTCACATTTTTTATTGAACATATGTATATAAACTAAACAGGTTAAGGTTTAATCTACATTTGAAATTCTGCCACTTGCAGTACACTAGTTAGCATAATGTACATAAAAATATTTTCGCGTTTCTACGTGTATGCCGACCAACCGAGGCACTTTGTACAAAAAGGAAAAGATAATTTTCGTGTATCTTGTATACTCATTACTGAGTAGTTTAATATTCATGAGTAGGTTGAATACTATAAGAGTAACACATTATTTCTGTTAAAATAAAAAAAAAAACCATTTTAGTCTGCAATTTTTTAATGCACGGTTTTAAAACTACTTTTGTAGATATTGTGCCGAACGATTAGCACCATTGGTTCGATAATAGACACACAAATGACTCTAATGAATAGATACATTGTTGACAAAAGTAGCCCAATGGCTAAGGCGACGGACTTGTGATCCTGTGGCCGCCAGTTCGATTCCCACCCATTGACGTGAACTCACTCGTAAGACAAGCATTTTAACTTAGCACGGGAGGTTAACAAGAATACTAGTAGACTGCAAACTCTGCCTGCTAGTCACTACATAGTATCAAATAAAGTCGCTTCCCACTGTCTGTCTGTACCTATGTATTTGTACCTATGTACCTTACCTTACTTATCTACCTATGTACCTTACCTTACTTATCTATGTACCTTTAAAAATTACTAAAACGAATTTTGATGCGGTTTGTTTTTATAGAGGAAGGTTTATATGTATGTATAACTAGCAGCCCGCCCCGGCTTTGCACGAGTGGACTTTGATTTTGAATATTTTGGAATTTATATATATGAATTGGTTCAAACTGATTGAAATGAAATCAAAGAAGTAGTTATAGTTACATAACTATTATAGTTAGACAAATGTTACCGCGAACGTTTTTATAGATATTTAGTTATTTATATGTTCTTTAATATTGTAGACTATGTTTTTGTTCTATCATTCATAGTTTCCGCAGCGCATGTGATGAAAGACAATTTATGGCATTTTTTTTATACTTTGGTTTACATTATCCAAGTGTTAGTAAGGACCCCTCATTGTTTCTAGTAAAAAAATATATATATTCTCAGGGATAATGTAGCATTCTAATGGTAAAAGAATTATCGAAATCCGTTCAGTAGTTTTTTAGTTTATTCATTACAAACATACACACATACAAAAATACAAATCTTTCCTTTTTATAATATTAGTACATAAGTATACATCAGCATTGCATCCGTGCGAAGCCGGGCGGGTCGCTAGTAATCTACATATATAAAAAAAAAACAGGTGAGGTCTATTTTATAGTTTTAAGGCTCAGCACACGAAATGTTCGCTATTTCGTATTCATTTTAGATAGTAGAACTATAAAGTAAACACTTAACTTGGCTGTGAAAAACGTTACAAAATATAAAGTGCGACGATGAAGATTCGTCAAGAAAGCGAGCGGGACTCGCCCGCCCACGCTCGTACCACTTTCCAAATTCCTCGTGTAAGCGCTTGCAATCATCTATGTACGTGCGGCGACAACTAACTACATTTTTCAAATGTAATTTAAAATAGATACCTACACAAATGTAAATCTAGTTCAATTATTAAACTCTATCTGAACTTTACCTTCAGCTGATTCAGTGCATAGGTCAATCGTTTTCTAATTAATTTGTTTCTAGAGCGATGCTGCCGTTACTTTATATGGGACATCATTTTACATATTAAATTAATTCACAGTATCATTTATTACAGACTAATCCGTTTGAATTTTGATACATATGTATTTAAATTCTAATAATTATAACGGGATCAATATTCAATGGAAACATGATATGATACTTATGAATTTTGTAGTTTAATTGGATAGAATCAAAATAGAATAACCATTCATTCCATCGTATGCAACACATTTGATCTAAAATTTTTGGTATGCAGTGCGAAATACAGGGAAAGTTTCTCTGCTTGTTCAACCCCCGAATTTGTGCATGAATATTCAACGTCGCAGCCAGGCGGCTCGGCGGCGGCGTGTTCGCCAATAACTGTTAACTCGTGCCCCGTATTGCTCTATTCCTTGTTATCTGAAAACATAGCGTGTCTATACTTCAATTGGACTTTCAAACATAAAATAGCTTGCGTTACTTTTCCGTTATTTTATTAAAGAATGATGGTTTTTGGAAGGGGGACTTTTGCAATGGATATAATATCTCTTCGTAACAACCACTTTCCATTTAAAAGTGAATATCAATTAACACTACTCCTGTTAATGAAGTACATTAGCATTGTACTCTTCTAGTCAAAGGTTAACGTAAGCTACGTCTATGTTTGTTTACGTTGATGAAGGTTGTAACGAATTGCGAAGTCTCCCAGTCAGCGCGTGAGGCTGCGCTAGCGCACGCGTCTCGGTGGCGCCAAAGCTGTCGGTTGCGCAACGTGGTGAACGCCGCGAGTTTACGATACACTGCAAGTTTTTACCTTTTAGCCTCTAAAATGCTTCTCAAGTACAAACGCATGATTGTATAATAAATACAGACCAAAACAGCAAAAATGAAGCTGAAGTTTTTAGTGTTATTACTTTATTGCCTCGCTATTACTCATGCCCGTTTCCGTATAAGGGGTGTAGTGAGCAAACGGGATACGGTTTACCGCAAGAAAGACATAAATGGCTCCAAATGTGTTTTAAACGAGACGATAACTAATGACTACGAGATTCTGTCGTCAGCCGTGTCTGAATCTAAATACATTTTCACAGCCAGAGTACTGAGCGTGAAGAAGATAAAGCGTAGCGGAAAGCCCAACGCAAAAGTGTTTATGTTTTACAAACTATACATACGGCATGTTATGAAGGGAACCATAGACGATCTGCGAAGTCACGTGTTTTCAGGCGATGAGCGTACTCTGAACGGTGCAATAGTGTTTGTCGACTGGCTTCGGACAAACAAGTGTGCTTACAGACTTTATAGGCATTCTTCAGGTATATTCTTGAGTGACGGTTACTACGAAGAGCCGAGCAATGGAAATAAACCGCGGCTACGGCTATTGAACGAGCCTCTGCCACTCTCACTTTATGATTTGGATAGAGTGAATGCCGCGTTGAAAGGTAAATGTTTACTGTCTTACAAGTTGTCGGCTTTTGTGAACACAACTTATAAACTGCTTTTATTGTCGTCTTATGTGCTTTAAATAAATGTTATATGATTTAACTCCACGTTGCCGTAGTTATTACAGGCGACTAAGAAATAAAACTTGAAAAATATTTTTAAAGCCAGCAAACGTCAACTATACAAGGTTAAGGAAGTCGCTACATTTTTTTGTCACTCTGTAAGGCTGTATGATACCCACAAACTATTGACTAAATATAAATACAATGAAACTTGGTTATCTATTGTAATGTACTAGGAATTTTCGATAAAGATAACAGTTTATAATTTATTCAAACACGTTTTAGGTGCGTAGGCGAGATCAGTGTCACTATTCACATCAATTTTTTTATGCTGGAAGTCATTGACTTTTAATAAACTTGTAACATTAAGTTGCTTTTACTTTAATAAATAGTTCATATTGTAATCACCTTATTGTTTAAAATTTCACTGTTGAGATAGTCTGGAAACTGTTCCGTCTCTTTCGATACATTTGAAACTATCATTGCGCAAGCTGTGGTTTTACCTATTAATTATGTAATAAAATGGCCCCATTTAATTAAAAGAAAAAAGCTCGTCAACTATGTGCGTTCATTGAAAAGTATTTAATTGTAAAGCCTTTTTTTAATTCATAAAAGCTTTAATGCATCTAGCTGTCATAATTTGACAGCTGTCTCGCCATATAACTGCTATTGACGGCAAACAACCAAAATAAAATCGAAAATATTTTACTGACAATGTAAAACCAAAAGCCGGAGAGGCTGACGTGTAGGTATTTTTAAATTCACTGTGGAAATTAAAAATACAAATAATGATAGACAAATTTAAAAAAAAAACATTTGCTCTGAACTATTGTAACGCACGGGGTATATAAATTTATAACTTGTTTTGTGAAAGAATTCATCTATACTCTATACAAAATTAAATATTATAAAGAGGAAAGATTTCATCGTTTGTTTGTTTGTATTAAATAGGCTACCGAAACTACCGTTTACTGTTGGAAAGCTACGCTATCCCCGGATGACATAGGCTATATTTAATTATGAAGTTCCCACGGGAGTTACGCGGGTGAAACCGCGCGCGGAATGCTAGTAGATAATAATAATGTAACTAAAGCCTAATGGAATTGGTTTTTAGCTTATAAGAAACTTATATTTTGATAGTTTATTGCCGTAAGGCGCCTTGTCCAATGTATGGGAAAACAATTTATCTCATATTTTTCCACTGAAAACCAAAAATCATAGTGACATATTAGACATCTGTCTTGACAGCTCTGCCGTGGCTTGAATTTGTCCAAAAACTAGAAAAATTAAAGGACTTCAAGCCACGGTGGGGCGCTCCAGTATTCAGACCTTAATAGTATTATTGGACCATCATCATAAAAGTAAAATTTCTCTATAATAATTATTTATAAAGGTGATTTGAGAAATCATATAACTCACTCTATCCGATGCCATTCTCATTTCAAATTAAAAGTTTTTTATTGGAATTGTATCGAATGATTTCTATGATATGAGTCATAACTTGAGTCATTCATATATTCGTTATTAGCTTAACTTTCTAACACCTAGTTCAACATCGTAAAAAGACGATGATTGTCAACTAACTTACCGTTACGATTACTTAAATGCTTAAATAAATATTATAGAAATCGTAGTAGTAACATAGCGAAGTTAGTAAATGCGCACATTATGAAGCCGATGCTAAACGTTTTTTGACGACTGCGATGTTCATTCTATAGTTTGTGTTATGTGACCTCCTAAAGCTTTATCTACGAGTACCTACATTAGTCAAGGACAGTGGACAGAGGAGTGGTGGTGTAACAAAGTTGATCCGCTATTGTCCAGTTGTAGTAGTCCCTCAGTCATCTTTAGCGGGTTGGAAGGGGGACATGTTTTAGGGGAGTTCTATGCATTAAAGTTCTACTTTACAGTTCTCGAGCCTCTCGGACTTCGGGTCTGCGAGTGTTTTAGAAGGTTCAAACTAAGCATTTAAGGGCTTGAGAGCAGTGACGGGATCTCCAGCACCACGTATGGCAGAAATAGTAACTGTTCAGGAGAGAGAAATAATTATATAATTTTACATAGAGCATATAATACCGGGCTCAAATTGGTTACAAAGAGCTCGATGTCGTGAAGAATGGAAGGAGTTGAAGGAGGCCTACACCAAGATGGCGGCGGTTGCCTCCTTCTGTGGACGTGTCATGTCGCAGAAGGAAGTTGCGATTCGGGGAAAGGGAGGAAGATCCTGGTGCACACCCGCTTCGCAGGCGGCGTGTTGGCCGCAGGCGGTGAGCTGAAACCCGTCGCATGCCGCCTTAGGCTCGGCCTCGGGGAGTAGGGAACATGGGCCCTGCTCCTTATAGAGGCCGACCCGTGCGGAGGAGGAACGCCTGAGTACTCCGGGCGTCCCGTCAATGGTTATACGGGCCACACACAAAGTGGCACCGGAGAGTCCGCGGGACCATCCAAACTGCGGACGGCCGCCGTGGGGGTTCACCGGAAATGCAAGCGCTTCTCAGCGATACCCGGTGGCCCTCACACTCATAGCGGAAGAAGGAGTACCCGGGGGGTTTTAGTGGCGGTAGGGTCCTCTCCTCGTGATATGAGCAGCATATCACGCACTGGAGAGGGCTAGTCCCCACATATTCCACCGCCGGTTTCATAACGGCGGAGGTTGAAGGCGTCAGTGCATTTCCCCCCGGCCAAAAAAAAAAAAGAAAAAAGGCCTACTCCGACATGGTAGAAAGAGGCTGAAGAAGAAGACAGCAATAAAAAACCATTTTTATTTTTTACAGGTTTTTATTGAACGATGTGCATTTATCTGATCATTGGTCAGATGCTCTAGCAAATTGCATCTAAAGGTCGTAAACGCCAAAAATGACTTACGCGGTGTTTGATGTCAATGACGATATTATATATTGATAACTTAAAAAGTTTGTGTCAGTAGGAACGGCGGTGATAGAAAGAGTTGACTGTTATTGCTACAAAATACAACATGTGGTGAATTATTTGCTTGAACACAAGCATTATTTTGCAGCGATTCATAATGTATTCAACGTTGACCGTATATTGTAGAGCACTTAGGTTAAGTTATCAATGATGGTTGGCTGGCAATACATCTTAATCTGTATCCCTATGGGCCTTAATACGTTAAAATCGATCAATCAATCGATCTTTTTGTGAAGAATATTTTGCGTAGCATGATGAAAACATTATTTAAACATAGGAAAAGGAGCATACATAAGAATTGTGTTAAAAAATAAAAACATAAAAAAATTAATTATATTATACATTATTTATTACAATTCAAGTGAAAACTTATAGCTGTGTCCTCTTTTTTATAACCTTTATTCTAATTACAGTTCTATAATAATTTTGTTTTCTCTTTGATATGACAACCAAAAATTAACCTTATATACGATTATTATTTCTCATATAAAAACATTCCTTTGATGATTTCCATAATGCATTCTCATTTTATTTAATATACAGCCCATCGCTACGTAACACTTTTAATTAAAAGTACTAACAAACTCATAAAGTTTGGATTCTATTTTCAAATCAACTTAATCGTGGAAATAAAACTAGTACCTAAATTGCCGTTTACAAAAGTAAAAACAAAAAATCGCCATTTGCTGTGTCATTACGACTTGTACGACGAACGTGGGCGCGTCGGAATGAAAACACCATGCAATTTACTCCAACGACGAAGGTATAATGTATTATGGTAAATTAACATACTATATATTTATGTAAGTACAGCTATTTATATGTGATATGTGAGCCACATTGGCCATTTTCAAGCTAGACCTTTTTATACATAGGATCTGAATAAATACTGTAACTTTATTTAAAGCAATTATCTTTAACCAATTGAACTGTTTTTGTTGTTTCTGAGATTAGCGGGTTCAAGCAAACCAACTCTTCAGCTTTATTTATTAGTATATAGAGAGGGAATATAGATAAAATCGTGATTGCAAGAAAAATGTTGTTATAGTAGGCAAGACTAATAGTTATGTTTAATTCTAGAGTATTAAATTATCGTGTAATAATCTACTTAACAATTTTCCACTTGTTGTTTTCGGTAAAATTTCTAAAAAGTACACGCTCGCGCCACCTCGTATTTTTTTCCTAGATGATACTTGAAATAAAACATTCATTTTTATACTTACATCGCGATTTACATGCGTTGGCGGCGAAATTTTACATTTTCGTTAGTATAATCGATCAATTTTTAATTTAAAGGATAAATAAACACTCCTTAACATTAAAAATTACTTGTATAGCAAGGCACTAACGCTCTATTTACCAATTACATTAATTATTGCTCCTTTAGATGTTTCTAGTAAAAAAAAACCTGTCTATTTCAACTTTTTTATGTACCTATCGTTTTAATTACTAGGTATACCTAGTATGGCAGACTCAGAGGTAGGAATTGAGAAAATTTGTGAAAGTGAAGCTTTGTATGAATTGAGTATGCACCACGACATAATATGGATTCCATTGCAATTCCACCACGCATCTGCCAAAAGGATCAACTCATTCGCAGTTACTTTCGATTCTGGTTTCTTCACGACAAAAGCCGTTGGTAATTCAGCTGAGATGCCATCGGGCTTCCCTATGACAGCGGCTTCTACTTCACAAGGAGACACCTAAGTCGAGTCGATAGGAGTGAGCATTGCAGTATTTTAGTAAATAGTTATTAAAATAGTTGAATTAACAAGAATCTTTGGGTCTGTCTAAAATAAATAACTTTTTAAAATGACTGCACCGGTGGCTCAGTGGTTACGGTAGTTGCTTCTGGGACCTGGTGTTCTGGGTTCGATTCCCACCCGGGACAATTATTTGTGTAAACCACAAATAATAATAATTGTTCTGAGTCTGGGTGTACTTTGTGTCCGTGAAATGTATGTTTGTAAAGTCCCCCGCGACACAGGGATTTATTTCCCTAGTGCGGGAGTTGTCTTTTTTAAATATAAAACAAAAGAAAGAAAAACAAGATTTAAATTAAAAAGTTAAAAATGTCTTTAAAACCAGCTTGTGACCGCGACTTCTTCTGTGAGGAACTTTGGGCTTTTAAGTCAACATAAAAATATTTTTTAATAAATTGTGATTAAAATTAAAATCCTGCTGAATTTTATAAAAAAAAAGATTGATCTTCAAAAATAAATGTGTAAAAGCGCCTTTAAAATTTTTAATTCTTATTCCATTAGCGAAAGCGATCATCATTTATATTTTTTTTATTTATAAAATATATGTTAATATATTTAATATGAATTTTAATATTTCTGATTCCTACTTGACCCGCTTTATACTTTATCAATTCCTTCATTTTATCGACGTAGTAAAAATATCCGCGTCATCCTAATAACAAAAGTCTCACGTTTTGAAGAAACCTTCTTCATCAAAGTCTTCTTGTATATTTTCCCCGATACAACCATCGAATAATACGGGCCCTTCAACACATATTCTACCTTCTCGAATCGAGAGATTGGGACCCAACGTTTCGCCGGTTTGAATATGAACTATCTGTAACAAATCATTGCTAAACATATTTAAAATTTAGTACACAGTTGAATTGAACAATACAGAAAATAGCAAATAAAGTCGGTGTAAAGGTAGTTTAAAGTTACTTCTCCGATTATAACTTAAAGTGATTAAGCAGCGATGTATAATATTTGAAGTAATCAAAAATTCAAATAAGAAATAAACACAGATCAATGATTAAGATATCACTTTATTATTATATTAGCTGTGCCGCGTGGTTTCGCCCGCATAGATCCCGTTACCATGGGAGCCTCGTCCTACAATAAAGCATAATATGCCACTTCAACATATTGTGAAAAAAAATATAAATCGGATTAGTAATTCCAAAACCTACCATGTCACAGACACATACATTTCACAACTTTGTTATTAATTATTATCAAATACAGTATATCTAGTAGTATACATACATGTAGGTATTCATTCGATTTTTAATTTGTTAACGAAGTTAAGACGTCATAAAATATTTAAAATCCAATTGATATTTTTACCATACAAATAGTTAAACAAGTCTCCATGTTGTATTAAAAAAAATATTGCTTACAATGCGTGACGCTTTCTTTTCCTTCGCTTGATACATTGTTACATACATATAATATACGTTTTCCTTTTACTTTAGCAATGCAACCAAGCAGTATTTTTCCAATACTCCGCTCCCGATGAAATTTTTCTGATTCACTAGTTAAACATCCTGACGCTTCTGTCATTCCATAACCTTGGAGTATGTGTAACAAGCGAGGAACTCTGCAATCGGAAAATATTAACATGAGTAATGTGAAACGCGATGCTGTATATGACATTACTTATACTATTTATTTGGTCCTTAGCTTGACTAACCGGCAGTCTATGAAACAGTCTTTTGCTCTTTGATATTTACAAATAGGTATTATGATTAACGTGAATCATTGAGGTTACATACTTTGGGTTGTTACCGCCATTTATTTTAAGGAAAAGTCATATTTTGGTTCTATGTCTAAACATATTGCTAATTTCTTTTGACTATCAGTCATTCATTATTTGCATCTTCTTACGTCATACTTTCGTAACATGTTTATTAACATAATTATGATTTACAAAGATTTTTGGTGTTGCTTGCCTACAAACAATGCGTATTAGTTTAATTAGGTATTTATTAAGTTATTTTATTATACCATTTGTATTTATCTATAGTAAACTAATTGAATATGGGTTAAATAAGGTAATTTTTAAAATTAAGTAGAAGGGAAATCGTCGTATCGGACAAGCCATTATCCAGTTTTTCGCTTGGCGTACATTAGATTTATTTATTTAGATGAAAAAGGTTAGATGCATGGAATATAATTATGCGAGTTCTGATGTTTGTAACTCAAGTGCACAATCATCATTCCTTTCTTAAGCACGAATGATTTGGAATAGAATTTGCATAAATATATACTTAGCATTAACTAACCCATAGGTTCTAGCATCTCAAATACAACGTCAACAATATTTTCTACAATTTTCACACATTTGTAAAACTTTTCATGGGCACGAGGCGATGTGACATGAATATATATCGTGGTTTTGATATATTCATTCCATACACCATTTCATCTATAAATTAAATAAATATTATACATATTTTATTGGTTTTGTACCTAATTTCATCATATGTTGTATTTACCGTAATTCTAAGTAATATGAATTTTCTGAAGTCAGTTGTAATTCACCAGTAAATGATTTATAAAAGGGAACGCTGTTCTAAAGAAATATGTTTTTATCGAGAGACTTTAATATTGAGATTTGAAATTGATTAATAATAACACAGACATCTATAGGTCTACTGAGTTCTTAGCCTTATTCACTAGAAACGAAGAAATAGTCAAATATCTTTATAATATCAGTATAATGGACAATCCGTCCCTCTTTATCTCACACATGAAAATCACATTACCTTGACTATACAAGCTGTTAAGAAACGTTACAGTAGCTCTACTACACCACAAAGCGATTGCAGTAATTTGAAACTCCTTTCTGTTCTCGCTGCATATTCCAACTACCTCACCCCGTTTCCCACCTGAGCGTATTAAAGAAGCCGCAGTGTTCACGTTATATTCTCCTCCGTCACTCCATTTATCTATGTAATCATACAGTTTATATCGATCAGTGGTTTTTTCGTTAATAAAAAAATTTTGCTGACAACTTTCGCACCAGGGAAAGATATAAATCCTTGTGTTGCGGGGGATTATATAAATACCTACATAATATATGGATACAAACTACAACCAGACTCAGCACAACTATCTTTGGATTACAAAAGGTTTACCAGGTACACCTTTCATGCAGTCAACATTTTTGTATCCAACCAGTGCTATGGAAACTAATGAGAGTCAATTTACTTAGACTTCACAAAGAAAACAAAGATTATACACCAATGTTCAGACCAAAATGACCTTTCGTGCATATTTTATACGAGCATTTTTAACAATACCTTAAAACCTTATTTAGCAATGTCATTTTTATGTTTTAATTAAAAACCATGCCATATATTTATTTTATAAAATACAATGAATATACGTTTTGCTGTGGGAAAGCAGATACTAACATTTAACGGTATACACACAATACTTACCAGAGCACATGTATCCTTCTTATTTAAAATTTTCTCAACCACAAACATTCCATAATTTTGATATATTTAAAAGTTATGTTCTCCATAAATTATTCCACTCATTTTGGTTTTCGTTAAACTATGTTGTTCAATGTAATTTCTTACACTGCTACGTAAATGCAAACTGTTCAATACTCTTATAAATGGCAGGTTAAGACACAGTTCGACTTATGGCATAAATCTCCTTCTGGAACAGGCCCATATTAAACGGAGTCGTGTACTTGAAGCAAAGTCGCCACTGATCGTGAAAGCGGTTAGTATTGTCCATACGCTGCACAATGTCTATTTACCTTTGTTGAAATAGGCTAAATATCAGTGCATATTTATCTCTATGGTTTTTGTCATGTCAATGAAAAATATAAAACCTGTCTCTTGTCATTATGTAAAAGAAAATAAAAGAAGACTAATGTCGGTTGTGTAAATCTAGAACGTTTATTTATTTATTTCGAATCACGGCAAAGTATCAATCTCAACAATCTTTGCCATTAGACTCCTTTGTTAATTAACTGCCAAAAGTTTGGGTACTCTCACTATAAATTAAATATGTTTTATTTTTACACTTGTGTTTACCCTTGATTTTACCAGTGACCAGTAATGATACCAGGTTTATTAAAAATATAACGTAATTATTTAGTGGAATACTTGATCCTTTTATTCATTTTATCAGTAACAGTTAAAGTTTAGCTGGTCAAAAATAATATAGGATTTTACCAAAGAATCTTAACGATGATTTTGATAAAAATGTTCCGCTGCTTGAAATTACCATTTGGCAATTCTGTTTGCTAAAAAATAAACATAAATCATTATTGTTTTTACTACTTATTTACATTTTATCTCAACATCTCATCGCTATTGGTCACAAACAATATGCGGTATCTGGCCAAGACACTTAGGAATGAGAAAAAGAGCCTAAAATAATGTTGATAAAGTAAAAGTCAAGGCCTCCTAAAAATAGGTCTAGATCGCCTAGACCTATTTTTGCTACTTCACCGGGCAAGCAGAGCTCCAGCCTCAAAAATATGGTTTAAAACTACAAGCTAAGCATCCTGCGCAAGGGATGCCCTCTGTGGGACTTGGACCTTAGGGCGGGCCCTGGCGGGGATTGAGGAATAATGTTTTTTAAGGGAATTTTGTGACTTTGGGTCTACGAGGGCATTGGAAGGCTAAAGATCCAAACCTGCCGGCACGAGCTGGATGTCATTTTACGTTGCGGTGACGAATTAAAACGTGCTAACGGGAATTACAAATCATTTTTTATATGAGCTGATATGAATCGTACGAGTACCTTAGAGTTAAATATTTCTGTACTTATTACAAATTTAGTATAATATTTAAAACGGCTCGTCGCATCATTTGTATTCAATTCTAGTTGTCCTATTCTTTCAGTTTTAAACCAGATGCTGAACAACAAGATTATAATAAATAAATAATAAAGTCGTTTATTATTCTCTCTCACCCAGAAACATTACAAAAAAAATGGGTATTATTTAGCATGTTAATTATTATTCAGTAGGTGAATCAGTGTGAGAGACTGGTATCTGTACTAGGCGGACCTGTCGGCATAATATCTATATTCATTTTCAGTTCACGACTAACTTGTAAACCGAAATTAATTTATACTTAATTTGCTGCACTCGCAACTCCTGTCTATTCCCGGATATTCGTATCGTGCTAATGCGGCATAATACCTATTGTTTTGTTCATCAGCTGTGAATGTCGAAATTGACAATTGTGATGTTGCTTATTGTCAAAGTGCAAAAAAAATCAGTCGTGTTTACAATTGTTTAAGTTGGATTTTTTTGTAACGGCTGTATTGTAGTTTTAATAGTAGTAAGTAGTTATTAATAGATACTGGAACATAATGATTTGATTTATCGTAACATAAGACAGCTTCCATCGGTGGCCAAGTAGTTTGAATCGGCTGGTGTGGTCTGATAGAAACATGTTTGTTTTATTTACTCAGTTTCTTGATAAATATATCAAGAAACTGAGAAAATAAAACAAACATATTAAGACTGACATTTTTTTTAATTTAGGAGCAAATGTACCAAATCTACAAATGCAAGAAGATCAACAATAAGCTTCTTCAATTTAACACTTGCTAATTCAAGAATTCGATTAAGATCTCCATAATTAAATCAGTGTTTATTTAAATAAGCAAATTACTATAATTCACGAACTAGTGCTATGTACTAGCTAACTCAATCCGAAATATAAAACATTAATATGAGCTTTGGCGACCATAGTCTGAGGGTGACGTAAAAGTAAATTACCTTTACGTCACCTTAGTTAAACAACTTATTGAGAGGACTGACGCGATGATTAAACCCTAAATAGTAATTTAGCGAATAGTACTCTCATTTGCACCACCCACTTCCTATTCCTGGATATAGAGTTGACATTAAATCTACGTTCGTAATTCAAATTAAACTATTAGTTGAACTCTTAATAGAATTTTAATTGGGTATGTAAAATTTAATCCAAAATAAACAAGGGTTTATTTTGGATTAAATTCTCCAAATGTTCCTTTGAACCAATTCAACCAACAACGATCACGGGATCGTTGTTAGTTGAATTGGTTCAAAGGACACAGTGAAAGATCAAAGTCGTTGAAGCTTGTGTGTACTCGAGATTTAAAGTTGAATATAATAATAACAACAAAATAACTTTATAATAAACATTATTTATATTTACGTGATAAAGGGGAAAATATTTAAAAAAGCAAGAAAAAATTACAATTTGCTCTGCTGTGTTTTTAAACTGTCCCGTAAAATTCTTCTCAATATTTTGCCACTGGGTGTTTTTGGTATAGTTTCCACAAAATGAATACCGCCTCGCAGTTGTTTCCATGGCGATACCTGGAAACAGAATAAGTTATTAAGACAATAAAATTGTATGGAAACAGCTAAAAGTATATAATTCTGCAATAAAAAACATGAGTTTTTATTGCAGAATTTACTTTTGGAATTTAATTAATTTATAATATGTTAACAACAATGAGTTACTGTTGTGCTATGTATGATGCGTATATAACTTGTATGCCTATTTAATTTTTTTTACATCTTCGTGATAGTTTTTGACTAAATACGCTGTCATTCATTTTATTAGCTTTATTCTCATGGAAGCGATGTAAAACTTATATGAGAATCAATGTATCTACACCTTATATGGTTGTTTCGTTTTAAGATTCATATTTTTAGTAATGTTGTCATTATACATAGAAAGTTTTCATCCGTATCTAATGGATTTCTTAACTTATAGTTTTCAATTTTCTCAGTATATGTCCATGAGAAATCCCTACTAATATCATAAATGTGAATGTGAGTTTGTTGTTTTGTTACTTAACCGATCATCATTAAACTTTGTACACATATTCTTGGAAGTATTCTTGGAAGTAACATAGATTATTTTCAATGCGGATAAAAGTTAGTACAAAATAATTGAGAAACCACACAAAAATAAGATCTGAATTTACTTTAGAAGCTATGAAATCAATGATTTCAATAGCAGTAATATCCGATCCAGGCTTTCTGACAATGAAGGCAGTTGGAAGTTCTCCAGCTAATGGGTCTGGCTTGCCAGTCACAGCTGCATCCCTCACCCCAGGATGTTGGAGCAATATCCCTTCCAATTCTGATGGTGCAACCTAGGAAAAAGTATTCATATTAAATTAGGTCTTTGGAGAGTTTGTGAATGAGTGAAAGCTGATTCACACATAAAAACATAACGAGTACATGTAACAACACTCCAACCTCCTCGTCCTCATCCTCGATAAAAGATCCTTAGCGTAGCGGTATTTGGTTCGCTTTAAATCTCGCAGGTCGTTGGTTCGATTCCCATGCCGGACAAGATATCTCTGTGTAAATTCTAAGATTTCTTACGGGATCTGGTTGATTGAGGGACTACACTACGTGCCTCAGTCCCTTGGTCCCGATTGTTATATCATCATCTATAATAATCGTATATGAGCGATGGGGCAGCAGCGTTTCTTTGTGTGTTACAACATAATACTGCGTTCACAATACCGCCTGCCAAGCTCGGGAGGAAGCGCATGTTCAGCAGTGGACTTTATACGGGCTGATGATAATGATGTTACTAAAATTTATTATCGTCATCATCATCAGCCTTTATAGAGTCCGCACCTAAACTTGGGACTCTCTTAAAGATGGTGTTGCCATAGTCATCACGCTTAGCAGGCGAGTTGGCGACCATAGTATTATTTACTGCATATAATATTTACATAGGTAAACGCTGCTGCTCATTGCCTGCGATTGTTATAAATAATGTTATCATGATGATGGGCCAACGGGTTTTCGAGGCACAAAGTTTTCTTTAGTCAACCAGACTCGGAAAGAAAAGTCTTAGCGATGAAGGACGAGTGTGGCGTGATGATGATAGTAACAGGGGCACTGTCGGATTATCAAAAATCTGTATCATTATCGTAAAGGTAAGCTTCTCTAAAAGGGCACCTAAAATATTAACCTGATTCGCTTTGTATTTGATTAATTCTTTGATTCGATCAACAAAGAAAAAATATCCATCCTTGTCATAATAACAGATATCTCCAGTTTTAAAGAATCCTTCTTCATCCAAGTCATCGCTTATGTTTTTTCCAATATAACCATCAAATAATACGGGTCCTTTTACGCAAAGTTCGCCTATATCATTAGGACCTAATGTGGTACCAGTTTCAATATCTCTTATCTAAAACAATAACAATAACAGCTTTTAATAATACTTTTAGTTGTGTTTACAATATCTTTTTTAAAAGCATAATGTAGGCAAAAGATCAATAAAGAATTTTAAATGTTTTGTTTTAGTTACCTTAAGTATGTTTCCAAGTGCAACTTTTCCTATACTTCCAGGTCTGTATTCAGTATCCGTCTCCTCAGTTAGAGCCCCTGTGGCTTCTGTCATACCATACCCTTGGAGAACGTGTCGTAAATTAGGAAATCTGTCAACAACATTTCGAACATCATCATTCAAATGTCTTTTTTCATTATAAATCAAACAAACCAGTTATGATTGCGATGCTACATAGCAACATGTGACTTTAACTAGAAGAAATTAACTGTTTATCAATTATTTTTCAAACAAAATATTTACCTTCGTTTTGCTTCATTAGCCGTTTCAATATCTAAAGGAGCTCCGCCACAATACATTATTTCAATAGAACTTACGTCGTCATTGTTAAAAAGTGATGAATTGTTTAGCATTACGATCAATGGAGGTACCATAAAGAGCTGACCAATCTAAAAGTAGAAAAAAACGAGAAGTTATAGCTGCGTGTTCTTTACATCTTAGCAAATATAACAATTATAGTAATTTTTTTTTGTGATCGGATTTAAATTAATGCTTGCCAATAAGCAAGCATTAATTTAAAGGCAAACAATCGGACTAATCAAGCTTGGCAGTAAACAATTCGGCACATAACAAAGTGACAACCAACGTTTTATACGTGTTTTGAGCTTGTACTCTGTCGCCAGCAATCAGAAACTATTATAGTTCCGGCATGGATAATACTAAATTTATTACAATCAGTCTCTATAATAACTTTACTTTATATTTCCGGATGCAGGAGATGAATTCTTCTTCTTTAAATTTTGGCAGGTATACCACCGTCTTGTTATTTATCAGTTCACTCATTGATAGAATTATGCCAATGGTATTTGACCACGGTGCCACAGATAGTGTTGTTAGGTTCTTAGATATTCCGCTGCAAATTACATAAATATTCAACTGTTTACTATTATTTATAATTATTATTATTATGTTATTACATTCTGCCACAGGCCCAAGGCAACCCGGATATTTGCAATTTCTGAACGACACGATATTCAGGAATTTACTTAAGTATAAAAATTCTCAGTAGGAATTTTTGTGACCTGGAAATCTTAAACCTATCAACTTCAAAAACTAGTAGCTCACGGTTCAACAATTATTAAATAAATATTTTTTTAAATGAGACGGACATATATTATTTTTACACTTGTTATCGTAAATTCTGATCGATGCTTCTTAATGAACCGCCTTTTAATCATTTTTTTTTACTATTTTGTATATTTTGACTTCATTAGTAGATTAGTAGGTGTAAGGTATTTTTTGAATATTTTTTTAGTACACAAATAGAAAAAGACAATGTAATAAAACGTTATTATACCTGGGTTTGTTGGCGTTGGTAATCAGATTGAGATGTGTTAACTTTGCTCCTTTGGGCAAACCCGTTGTTCCGGAAGAGTAGAGAATAAGAGCAGTTTGAGATAACCCTGAAAATAGTTTCAATCGCATATATTCGGAAATTATGATACCTAGTTATGTTACACACTTTTGATGACATGTAACAATTGATAACATAATGTGATAAGATTGCTTTACTTTTGAATAAATTTCATATTTTGTGAGAAAAAGCCTTTGTGTTGGTCTACTAAGTAATACTAGAATTCCTGGTAGAATTTGGACAATAATGTGGACAATAACCTATCATATAAAACTCACTAAGAAAAATATAAAAACTACCAAAGAAGCGACGTTGTACTAACACTGTTACAGGCAGTTACAAATTTCTTGTATTTATTTTTAATTTCTTGTACTTAGGTTTAAAAATGAATATATAACTCACCATTAAGATCCATGCTGGGCTTAAAACTGTCTATATCCACTTGAGTTTTAATAAATTCGCTGAAACTCGTTAATTTTATATCACTAACATTGTTCTCAAATATATAAAACTTTTCAATGAGCTTTGTTGTTTTCATGGTTTTATAAAACTTGGCATACGCAGCCGATGATAGAAAGACTATTCTTGGTTTTGAGATGTTGATAGAGTGCAACAGTTCATCTACAAAAATATTAATGAGTGAATTTTCAACAACCCGATTATGTCCACTGCTGAACCCATGTTCAGCTGGGCCTCTTCTTAACAGACCTTGTCAGGTCAGGGTCATTAAGGGATATTGTCATGATCACCACTCTTGGCAGGCGGATTGTTGATGGGGGGCCGGATTGCTTCGTGGGTACCCGGCCCTCACCAATGATGGATCGAACCGGGGGGGTTTTAGTTGTGTAGGGTTCTCTCCTCGTGGTATGAGTAAGCATACCACCGCTATGGAGAGAGTAAGACCCACATATACCGCCACCAGCGCGCGGATATGCTGTAGCGACGGTGGGAATGCGTAAATGCATTTCCCCCCGGACAACAAAAAGAAAAAAGGCGGATTGGTGATCGCAGTAAGATGGTACGTAACCTTAAGTTGATAGATGCTGCTGCCTATTCATCAATTGTCCCTCAATGGCCTCTTACTACACCTAAGGGAAGATATCTATTCTTAATCGGAATCCACACGGCACACAAATCAAATAGAACCTAAAGAAAAATAATAATACCTACTTACTATGTACCAAATCTGAAGCTTCGGAAACTTCTCTGTATTCTGTCACATTGCAAGAATCTTGAAGTTATAAGATTTCACATATTTAAATCATTACAAATGTACTATTTAAAATACCTTTGCTATAAGAGAAATTTAGGAAAGTCACAGTAGCCCCAGTGCACCACAGAGCAATAGCAGTTATCAGAACCTCCTTTCTGTTTTCACTGCATATCCCGATTACATCGCCTCTCTTCACTTCCGATCGCATCAGATATGTAGCACAGTTGACTATCCTTTGGACCATCTCACCAAAAGTTATCTGCTCCCCTGTTACTCCATTGATCTTTTTATGAAAAAAGTATAATATTATTAAAAATAAAATAGTACATTTTTTCTGACATTATGATACTAAGCCAATTCACGGTGCCTCAAATGATAGTTTGTTATGAATAGTTTTAAATAACAAACTATTAAAATTTATGTATCAACAATAATTAGAATTTAGAATTATAAAATGATAACTTACCAAAGCAATATTTTCTTTTTTTCTTAACATTTTGTCAACGACCAGTTTTCCATAATTCATATGAAATGGTATTGAAAAATTTAAATCTCCGTAAATTATTCCACTCATTTTTTCGTTTTAGACCTGTTATAAAAAGTATAGAACAACAAGACGCACAAATGTTCTTCCTCTTGTGGGAGCACTGATAAATTTTAGTGTAAACGTTACGACATACGACCCTGACTGATAATACATTGATAGTCCAACGAAAAATTATCTCACTTTATATCAAACAATTATCTTATTTAATATTATTATTGTTGTAATAGGAGTTGCAGGAAATAGTTGTTTCTCGCACATATCATAATTTGATTCATATATAGATACCACAACTCTTCTTCATAATATAGGTACATTAACTTACTCTTTGATTTCGGTTGTTGTGGGTAAACGTGGGTAAACGTAATTTGTAACTATGCCACGTTTTATTTAACGGACAAGTTCGATGGAACATTGACATTCAACATTCAACTTTATGACGTTATATTAAAGGTAACTTTTGGGATAACACCTAGTGATCAAGGGACTTCTTACGACTGTGTATGCGCAGGACAGGCTCGCCCACGCGCCCACTCTCGATGACTCTTCTCACGGAATGACTCATTCGCCATCATTATGTTGTACCCCATAAATACTGGTAAGCATGTCAATTTAAATATCCTATACATATAAATAGATATAAAAATGATTTAGTTTTCAAAAAAATTAAATATTTCAAAATATTTTCGTAATTGTAAAATACAATTTGAAGTTATTACGAGCATTTGTCTTAAGTCATTTATACAGGAAAGAGCAATTAACTATAGCCAATGTTACGCAATATTCTAGCAACTTCAGATTGTAGTTCATCTGCAATCTGAAGTTCCTAGTATATTGCGTGCGGCTTACCCCGTAACGTATTAAAGTATTGAGGCAACCTACAAAATATGTTCGCCAAAAAAATAACGTAGTTAAGTAAGTTGCAACATATAAGTTTCAAACAATACAGATTTGAACATTTTGACCTCGAATCAAAATATAGAGAAGTAACGGTGTGTCGACTTATCCCATTTAAACAAAAGCATTCCCATAAACTATTTTGCATTGCATCTTACCGTTGCCGTTGATATCATATTTGTTAACGGACAATTGAAGAAAAAACGGAGAATGTCTAAATAGTATGTAGTTTTTATTAAGATTATATGTATATCGATCGTTAACAAAAACAGATGGCGCTGAAAATCACAACAATCACAAGATGGGTTATTAAACTACCAAAGGTAAAGACATATATGTTCCAACAAAAAAAAATAAAAAATTAAAATTGTGACATTCACTGTCGCGTGTCCCTCTAATTGCAATCTGGCTAAACGGTTTGACGGCACTGGATTGGGTTCGGTAGTTATTGAAGATTCTTATGAGACCTATCTTCGAGAGTTACTATTTGTGGAAATCACAGTTAGTTGTTTCCCTCATATGGGCCCTCATATGGGAGTGATCCTTTGGCAAACGATACATATGTAACAGTCAATTAAGACACTCATATAGTTAACTCCAAGTAACAGTTTGAATTATTTTAAATTTTGCAGATAACTAACCAATTATGAAGCATATATTTTTCTTCTAAACTTTCGTATTCCCATTTAATTAAATACTTAACAGTTTCGTCTACTTTGGCTTATCTAATATTAAAAATATGATTTCAACGTCATTTTGAATATTTGATGTGTTCGTTTATTAGTTACTCATAAATCCTATATGTAGTCAGCATAGAACGTAGGTTGTAAAACGTAGGACTCTTTAGTGTTGTATTTCGTAATGAAACTCATAACTCAGCCTATTTTTAAGGTGAGACATAACGAGTTGTTATTAGCCAATATGATATTAAAAAGTAAAAAGATAATTCCACTGAGTTGCGTTTACATTTTAGTGAGAAGTTATAAAAAAAAGATCTTGCGGCTACTGAGGAAGCCATTCCTTATTTTAGTTTTGTTCATTGTAATAAAATTATTATAAATTTTATATATCTAATACTATCTTGTTCTGAATATGATCGTTAATATTTATGTTACATACTTTGAATCAGTTCCACTAGGATGAGTTCAGTTTGCCCAATAAAATACCCCCCATAGTGATGGGGACAATTCATGATAATGTCGAGACCGGACGGGCAAGCATAATGTCCTGATTCATTAAGCAATCGGTACAGATAACATTGTGGCCGTAGAAATAGAGATGCTTATACATCGCCTTAACTATTTTTCTCGGTTTGATTAGTATGAATTTGTTTATTACTGTGTTCATTTTACGATGGGAAGTAAATGTCATCTATACTTATATTATAAAGAGGAAAGATTTGTATTTTTGTGTTTGTGTATGTTTGTAATTAATAAACTCAAAAACTACTGAACCGATTTGACAAAATCTTTCATCTTTAGAAAGCTACACTATCCCCAGATGACATTAGCTATATTTCATTATGAAGTTCCCACGGAAACAGCAAGAAGTATTGTATATACATATTGTCATGACTACTTTTGTTTTTGGCGATAATACAATCAAATACTTTACAAAACATCTTCCGTCGCCTAACTGTATAAATTATCATTTTATGTCTCTGATCGGACCCACTACGGATTCGATCCATGTGCTAGACAAGATTTTTTGTGTCTAATCTAATATAATCTTCTTCAGTCTTTGTGGTTAAGGAACTCACCTCTGTGCTTTGAAAATTTCATTATTCCGTTGGTTTCGACTATAGGTATAGGTATCTAGGGAGAGAGAGTCTACGTTTCCCTTTGTGTTGCAACATAATACTGCGGTTGCCAATCTTGCTGCCAGGCATGGTTGCTATAGCAAAAACTCTGCTGAACATGGCCCTTATGTTCAGCAGGTTTCGACGAGCTGATGATAATGATGAGATTATTAAACACTAATATGACTGTATTACCAACCCTAAGTATAGTTACATAAAATAAACACACCGTAGGTACATCCATATTATTATAATTATCCTGTTCAATATAATAAATAAGGTTCAGCAAATATCATATCGCAGATTACTTTGCTAATGCAACTTACAACTATACACACATTACATTTGGCTTCCCTTATATGATGAACTAGATAGTTATATCCATTTGTGACGTCACCTTCGTCATAATTACGTCTCTCCGTTAGATTATCCTGATATTAGTTGAGCAAATGGTTCAATATAATGCTCCAGCGTATTGATTATCTAAATCATACTTAGTCCATTGTCTGGTGCTGTCAGTATCACAATGAGATTATTCTATTATTATTATTATAATAATAGAATATCGGTTACAAGGAAATATGATAAGCACATGCATGTTATATTATTTGAGATCATAATTTTACACGGTCTATTGTATTTTGTAATAAATAGCCTGGAGGCGAATCATGTAACGATATAACTATGACTTTGATAAAACTAGGCAGACGGATGATCTGCTAGGTAAAGGCCGTGGCATCACGGTGGATGCAGGCCGCTTTCGACCGTAAAACCGGCCTGGAGATGTATGATACCTCATAGATCTCCAGGCCTAGTGTAGCTTCTATAAAACAGTAGCAACAAAGGAAATGTGTAACAAAATCTTATAGGTATATGCGTAAGCGATTTTCTGTCAGCGATCAGCGATTGTTGAGGCATTTTGTCTAGGCCCTCTGGGAAGTACCGGAATGGGGACATAAGCAACCTGCAAAAGAGGGCGCCACACATGGGAGTTGTACCTCGGCTCAGGGCGGTCCCTGGCGGGGGGATAGAGGAATTATGACTTTAGATTTTTGGGGGAATTTTGTGCAAATTTCGCTCAAAAAAAAAGCTTTATTAATTGTGACTATACCAGCGTCAAGGTACTTGTATCACAGCAGCATCAACATTTGTTACAAATAAATAGTATCTATGTCCAAGATAACATGTATTTTTACCTACGGTAGAGAATACAACGTTTACAACTTGTACAGACCATGTAATAACTTTATTTAGGTCACCAATTACTTACTTTACGAGTTTAAAAAGATAAAATAGTTTATACGATTCCACCGTGGCCGTAACCGTTGGGTCCGTAGTCTATAATTATCATAATAAAAGTCTCCACTTGAAAATCATCAACAATTAAGGTAGAGTATCGACGGTGACAGTGTTAAACCGCGAAAGTGACAGAGGCTAATTAATATGGTATAATTTCGTCTACCAAAAAATATTTGCTTTACTTGTTTAATAAAGGGCCAAATATTAAATTGCTACACTAGATCTTCAACCTTATTGGCTATTGTCACTTAAGCAGTATCACAAGATCAACAAAGACGGTATGTCACGTAATTTAATGTATGTTATGAAGGAATTATAAATTAAGCCAACATGGCTACGTTACAACTATAAGTAGGTATACGTGACATTATTTATGACTGCACCGGTAGCTCAGTGGTTACGGAAGTTGCTTCTGAGACCTGGTGTTCTGGGTTCGATTCCCACCCGGGACAATTATTTGTGTGAACCACAAATAGTTGTTCTGAGTCTGGGTGTTCTTTGTGTCCGTGAAATGAATGTTTGTAAAGTCCCCCGCGACACAGGGATTTATTTCCCTAGCGCGGGAGTTGTCTTTTAAAAAAAAAAAAAAAAAAATTTACTTTTAAAGGTCATAGCAGAATTGGAAATCATTCAATTGGAAATATATGAGGAATAAACTAAAATTCATCTCTAGTTTTGTTCTTATAGAGTCAGGTCAATTGATTTTATGACTATACTAGTTCATAACATACACCTCAGAGCTGCATATAAAGGGCGGCGTTAAAACTTTACTTGATGTACGGAATGTCATTCCATAGTATGTTTTCCTGAAGCATGGCATAAATTAATTACATCATCAAAATAGTTAGAACAGTGCGTAACTTACACCTACAGAAAAGGAATGGTAAACGTTATATACAGACGCTGGCATAGATTAGATTTTAGACGGGCGGTGATGTAAACGGCCAACTTTACCTGCTACTTGCAAGTTCATGGAAAATGAGTAATGACGGTTTTACTGGCACGAACTTCGCACGCAGACAACAAAAGTTTGAGTGAAAATTTATAGTGCATTATACACAAGCTTGGGAATTGTGCCCAGTGTGCGTGTGCTTCACTAACAAAATGTCAATTTGGTGGAACAGTAGAACCTGTTAAAAGTTTGGAGCTTTAAAGAAAATTTACTGTTATTTGGTGTCGTAACTTTGTTGTTTAATTGAGAGGAAATATGTTTTTTAGGCATTTAAAGTGAAGCTTATGATAAAGTCGAGACAGTTTATTAATTTGTAAAATATCTGCATTTTTCTATAGTAAATAATCTTTGTGGTTATAAATATTTAAAGAACACACTCGCTTCTGCCCGCGGCTTCTTCCACGTAAAATAAAGATTTTATACTTATTCCGACCGAAGATTATTTCATCATCATCATTAACAGCCCGTTTACGTCCACTGCTGAACATGGGCCTCCTCTTAACAGACCTTGACAAGCCAGGATCGTAGAGGGATATTGCCATAATCACCACGCTTGGCAGACGGATTGGTGATCGCAGTAAGATTTTAACCTTGAGCTAATAGATGCTGCTGCCCATCCATCAGCCATATGCCCCTTAGTCGCCTTTTACGACACCCATGGGAAGACATGGGGTGGTCTATTCTAAGCCGGAAACCACACGGCACGGAAGATTATTTACACTATCTATTATTATGATATTCTTTTAGTATCTAACTATGAAAGTCCCGTCAAAATCAGGCCAGCCGACTAACTGAGATTAGCTAGAACCAACAGACAGACAAACATTTTGTCAATAGTGTTTTTGTTATTATTAGTAACCAGCGTAATTTAGTAATCCGTGTGAAGCCCCGGATGCAATGTTCATGTATTATACATAATATATAAACTTTTCTTTTGAATCAATCTATCTAATAAAAAAAAGAGCATCAAAATCCATTGTGTAGTTTTAAGATCTAAGCATACTTAGGGACAGACCGACAACGGAAATCGACATTGTTTTATACTACATAATGATCTGTTATTTTTCCGTTACAAACAGACAGTTCAATTTTATTTATTGGTATAAATAAAAAACAAAAATATGTCTTCTTCTTTGGAAAGAAAAAACGTCTTACAGTAGCTTCTTGTGTCCAAATCTTAGTTGTTATGTTACCATAGTGTAGTAAACAGTTGTCCTTATTAGAATAAATCTAGTAGTGACTCCCATTACACTACATGTAAAATTAGTTGTAACTACATGCTTCCCGATCCGGCAAGCGGCACCCATATATAGGAAACAAGTAAAGCCAGATTACAGCTCACTTAAAAGCGTTTAAAGAATATATTAACATCTCTTACTGATGCGACATAATTTATTAATGTGCATCTAAGTGGCTGGCCACTTATGGTGGTCACACACGCACGCCATACTCGGACTCACAAGTGTAAGTCCAAACGTTGCTCTGAACACTGTGTCTTATATTCACCGTTCTAAAGTATACTTACATTATTATGTATCAATAATGATAACAGAAATAAGTAACTGAGCTTATTTAGGAACTAATATTAAAAAATAGGTAATGGGCGCATACGCAATTATTAAAACAATTCTTGCTTCTTAACGAGGGTTATACTGTAATTTATGGCTTTTGTTTTTTAGCCGCTAATAATAAAATTTGCCGTGTCCGGCAGTGGTTTCCGGTTAAGAATAGACCTCCCCATTTCTTCACAAAGGTATCGTAAGAGGCAATTAAGGGACATACACCTGATGGATGAGCAGCAGTATCTATCAGCTCATGGCTGCTTACCATCTTACTGCGATGAGGTACGTAGTATAAAACAAAGTCGCTTTCCGTTGTCGGTCTGTATATTAGATCTTTAAAACTACGCAACGGATTTTGATGTGGTTTTTCTTATTAGATAGTGTGATTAAAAAGAAAAGTTTATATGTATAATACATGAGCATTGCATCCGTGTGAAGCCGGGGCGGGTCGCTGGTAAGATGGGCTTGTGCCACCTGCCAAGCGTGGTGATTATGGCGATATCCCTCAATAACCCTGGCTAGAGATCTGAAAGAGGAAGCCCATGTCTAAGAACTTGGCTGCTGAAGTGAATAAAATTAGCTGAAATCAATAAATATAATAAAGAGGTAAAGTTCGAAAGTTTTGTTTGTTCAAGATAATCTCCGGTACTACCGATCGGATTATCAAAATTCTTTCTGTATCTAGATATGTAACATATCAGTACGATGCGAGGTTCAATTTGAATAAACAAATCTTAAACAGTGTTGTAACATCTATTTCTTTATCCGACAGCGATAACTATATCAAAAACAAGTGTCATTATCTACGATCTGTATGGTTTACAAGTTTTACAAGATGCACGTTTGCACAGAGCGACCAGTGGGCGGGTGTGACCGTGAGAAACAAATAAGTGCTACCAAGTCCACGGTCCCTGCAACCTTTTGAAGAATTTGGTCTCCTTTTATAGTGGCCGCACTGTTATTGCTTATAAGCAATTACTGTTTATGGCTTATGGAATGCATTACAGACTTTTAATGACATCCTCGTAGAATAAATTGCCTACTCAATAATTTGTACGGATTTAGAGTGCGAGTTGATTATATTATCATTAAATTACGTAGTGGTTTTTACATGAATTTTCGGAAAGATGTTTCTGTATATGTCTCAGACAATAATAGCATTTATTTACTTAAATATTATAACATTTCTTAAAATGGGTTAGTCACTATCTGGACATACGAGACTGGGCATGAGTGTGTGGAGTTGGTGAAACTCGGAATTAGGATCACTTGTTATTATGTCATCTGGACATACCGATATTTATATGTGTGTCCACTTAGTGAAACTTAAATTTAAGCTCTTTTTATTTTTGCCGACTGGTCATACCTACTTCTTTTGCGAAAAAGAAGTACAGTCGGGTTAATAATCGTTTTCGTTTTATGTAAGAAACATTTTGAAATAAAACCAATGTGTCAATCATTGATATTACTTAGATGATTTATTAATATAAATACAAGCTATCTCGCAATCATTTAAATTTATTAGAATCTCGTTATTTGTTGTATCACCCTCATGATCATCAGTTGTTTTATATATAATGGTGTTAGTTAAATTTAATTTGATTACAACCGGACAAGTTAACTTTTTCGAATAACGCCACATTGAAGATTTATCGTTATTTATCCTTAGGTGTATATATATTTTGTTTCCATCTTTTAATAAAACTAGACGATTTCTTTGTAATTTGATAAATGAAAATGTATTTATGTTAGCCATTGACGGGCCTGCGACTTTTTCTATAGACATATTTGTTTTAACAAGAAAAACTGAATAAGATTTTTTTTATGAAAATTAAATAAACTAAAAAAGTGGCATTGATAAAAGAAAAAAAACGGTACTAAATCTTAAATTGACTGAGTTCTTACCTATATTCAAATCCACGTCACTTTTTAATGGCACAAATACTGCACTTAATGCACACACAAAATAAAGTAAACTGATAACAGCTAATATGACCAAAGGGTTACCGGGTTGGGATTTATTACCAGTGTCAACTATTAGAGCAGACTACGACATTTTTAGTCACCGGCCACCTCGGAAATACAAAAGAGTGTAATAAAACTAGTTTCGTGATGACTGTTATAGACAAGCATAGTGACATGGTGACTTTCGATCACTATCGGTGTAATATCTTAGAAAATTCACAAATGGTGAATAATTTTACCATGACATACAAAATGATCCGTGCCTAATAGAGGACAATGATGAATATGATTCAAAAAAAATATCTGCGTGACTGTATTTTGTTATGAAATCGGGTAAAATGTGAGTGTGTGTCCAGTCGACGAAAACAAAAAAGCTTAAATTTAAGTTTCACTAAGTGGAAACACATATAAATATCGGTATGTCCAGATGACGAAATAATAAGTGATTCTAATTCCAAGTTTCACCAACTCGACACACTCATGCCCAGTCTTGTATGTCCAGATAGTGATTAACCCCTTAAATAACATTACCTTAAAGGTAGTGGGTGCAAAATAATCTTGTTATATAAAAATGAATCCCTATTTACATAAAGATGAATCCCTAAATTTTTTTTGGTGTGTTTATTATTGTCAGTAGAATGATAAAGGGAAAGAAATAATTAGATTGAGCGGATCATTAGACATTTTAAGCAAACTTAACTGTAATGTATATTTTTTAATGTTATTAACATAACTGTCAGTTGTTTGGTATAACTGTCAACCATTGACAGAAAGCCACATTATTTAAAAACGCGGGTAAAACTGTGCGAGACAGCAGCTAGTGAGCAATAAATACAAGTACCACATTCTACCATTAATCAAAACCGCGCAAGTTGGTGGAGACCATTACTTATTTCACAAGAGAGAAAGATAAGCCCGCCCTCTGAAACATCAATACTCATTAGAAATATAATTTACCTCAGACACGTATTAGGAAAATTTCTAATGATTAGGTATATGTTGTGAAGACAGTGTATATAAACATTATGCACATTCTTTCTTATCAGAAAGTAAAGTTAAGATAAGCCAACACTTTTGATCGTAGGATATTATGATTAGTATAGTTATCTGATCCAATTGATTATTTTGTGCTGTTTTATTGGATATGTATACCTGCCAGCTTAAGATTATAAGCTTGTATATGTAAAGCCTTTAAATTAAATTACACATTGTTTTTATAATAGTTAATGTACTGTTTACATTGTTTTTGTAATGTTTATTATAGTTTATTATATAATATTACAATATAAACCTACTGTCGTAATAATAACCAATGAGTTTTGTTTTATTCTTTTTACATACACCAAATAAAATGTACCTACCTTGTATTTACTTTGTAAAAAAATTACTACTACTATATAATAAAGTATCTAAAAAAGAAATCAAATAAAGAAGCGAAAATTCTAAGCTTCATTGTGTTTCATTAATACCAAACATCTACATTATTTACAACTTTCTCACAAAACTTTTATACATGTGGCAAATAAATAATTGTCATTTAGTTAATTATAAAGTAAATTGACACCAAATAAACCAAATTAATAATAAGCAATACAATAATGGAGGATAGGATGCTGTCTAGAATTAATCTAAATTCTCTGCCACCCATTTTGTTTAATAATGCAGTAATTCCGTATAGTCCTAGTGTCAAGGATCTGGGCTTGTTTCTAGACTCCTCTTTAAGTTGGCAGAAGCAAATGGCCTCCATTAGCAGCAAAGTGACAGGCATTCTGCGGTCACTCTACCGTCTAAAAAATTTCCTCCCAGTCCAAACAAAAGTAATGTTAGTGCAGGCCTTGATATTCCCTGGAGATCCCGCGGTACCATATTGGCCGCGGGTGCCGTCGGGGGGCCGGATTGCTCATGCGTACCCGACCCCCGCCAACGGCGGATCGAAGGAGTGTCCGGGAGGTTTTAGTGGTGTAGGGTCCTCTCCTCGTGGTACGACTTTAGCATACCACGCTATGGAGAGGGCGAGTCCCACATATCCCACCGCCAGCGCGCAAATACGCTGCAACGGTGGTGGGAATGCGTCAATGCATTTCCCCCCGGACAACAAAAAAAAAAAAAAAAAAAAAAAAAAAGGCCTTGATATTCCCGATTATCGACTATGGTGATGTGTGCTACTTTGACCTGGATGCAGATCAGCTCAACAAACTCGACCGACTTCTGAATAACTGCATTCGGTTCGTTTTTAATCTCCGCAAGTACGACCATGTTTCTACATATCGTGCCCAACTTAAATGGTTGTCCATTGGTTGAGGGCATTAACTACACTCTTCTCTTTTCTTGATTCTCCTTATTCTCCTTCTTATCTGACATCTCATTTTCAATATCGCTTCTCGAACCACAACAAATCCTTGCGTTCTTCCAACAACCGTCTCCTTCACTGTCCTCAACACTGTTCCAACTTCATTCATGCGTCTTTCTTTGTACAGTCTATACAACTCTGGAATGCACTTCCTCTCGGAGTCAGGATGGCTAAGAATCGGTTATGTTTTAAAAATAAAGTCCGTGAGCATATCAGAGCAAAGCTAGCAGACTCGTTACAGCGGTAATCTATCTTATATATTATTATTTTTATATATATGTATATATCCAGCGGCGGCCTTACCCATTGCGAGGCTCCGGGCGGCAGGTTTTTGCGAGGCCCTTTGTCCTTCGTGAAAAGTGTGTGACGCGAAAGTAAGTCTGGTTGTTTGATTTAGGACCAATTTACTAACTTTAAATTAAGAATTAAAATAAATGTTTTAAATTTTAAAAATAGAGTTTAATTTTCGTTTTTTTTTAAATTTGCCTGGGTTGTTGCGCGAGGCCCCTGCAAGAGCGGGGCCCCGGGCGGTAGCCCTGTTCGCCACCCCCTAAGGCCGCCGCTGTATATATCTATGTAAATTATTTATGTATATATGTAAGTACATGTTTGTGATAGTGTATTAGATGATATAGTATTATAATATACTTATTGTATTAACTTTATGTATTGCTAATTAAATGCTTTATTTTACGTTAGTATTATACCTTGACGGTATTTATTTCATAACGAGTGCTTACAACTTAAGTGCACCTACCACTTTTTCTCTGCACCACCCTATGGTTGACTGGGAGAGAATGCCTCTGGCATTAAGTCCGCCTATGTACAGTTATGTGCTAAACTTTTAAATAAATAAATGGAGGCAATATCTACATGGTTTTCATTTAGCATTATTGGTAAAGTTGTTGGTAACACATTTGTGGTAAAGTTTCATCACCTCTCTCGGGACAAATATAATTATAATAATTAATAATAAATTATATTTCTACTTGACGTACAATATGAACAGGGTAAATAGTTATACAGAAATGTAGGTAGCCTTCGTAATAAATAACATTTCCACTTGTCCAATATATGTCTTGCAAAGTTGCGAGCACAGTTAGTCATTATTGGATGATAAACACAACGTTGTTGGACATAGCGATTTATTACCGCTGCGACATTCCAAGTTATTGAGAAATGTTATGAAATTTTGCATACATTGACTGACTAAAACTATGATCTCGCAACAACTCTTCTGTAGTACAAGCATTAAACTGCAGTAAAACAACATCACCTGCCATACCACATTCTACATTGGTACTGTGTTATAGAATGATATTCACATTGGCAAATACAATTCTATTATATTAAGTTCCTTCACGGAAGCATTTGTATGGAATGTGCATTACTTTGAAACATCCGTGTGAACGTACTTTTGTGTCCTGAACTAATGTTCAGGACAACAACAAAAGTATTAACTATTAATTTATATTTGAATATAAAAGGTGCTGGTTTGGGGAATTAGCTATAGAAAATATGATCCTAACAAAACCGACTATAATAAAATATATAAAAAATATTGTGGCATACACAAATGTAAAAATGCTTCAAAAAGGTGTATTCGCAACACATACAAAACGTATGCTTTACGAATCCGGCCCCAAAATTTCCGAAACTTTATTCAATATTTTTACCTTACCGTTGGTTTGTATTTCCATATTTTCAGATGGATATTTGTTATTGTTCATCGCATTATTTTATTTCTTGATGTATACCTAAAGTAAATCGTGGTCATTCTAATAGATGAGTTAAACCTTTTCTATTGTAATATTTTGAATTAACAGTATATTGTTACTGTTACTCTCATATAACGTGTAACTGACACATACATTGTCTAAACACAGATAACATCTCCATACGCTGCGGACTGAAATATTGTTACGAGTCGAACGGCTACATTAAAGATCTATAAAGCTAGCGTGACTAAATTGCTTTCCCCCTCAAGATAACTGGACAAGATTAATGAGCGTAACGTGCAAAACGTTTAAAGCCATTTCCAACTAAAATCCGACTAGTCAGTTCCATATATTAGCGCCAGGGAAAACGTTTCTGGCACAAATTTCCATCACTAACATTAACCAAATTAGTTAGCTTTAAACCGTCCTGTGAACTAGCCGGATCCCGCTCGTTATGCGAACGAATGGAATAAATTACATCTGTAGTAGAATTCCTACTACCTATCACTCATAATTTTTAAAGAATTTCCAGAAATGACACAGGTAAAATTAAATTTGATAAAATAAAAAATCTATTAAGATATTTTATGCTACATACCTACATTAAGAGAAGCCGACGCAAATGATACAACTAAAAAATAAGCTTGAAATACTTAATATCTTCGTTCAGCATCGAAAGTTGTAGTTAACGGGTAAAACGATCTACAACTCTCAATAAAAAAGTAATTTAAACAAAACCATACCACGTAAAAGTAACTTACGATGTTACATCAATTTGCTTGGCAGATATAGTATTCTATTTCACATGTTATGGTCGTCGAGGAGAGCTACTCCGTGACGACAATAAACCCATATCGTAGGTGGTCGCACATTGTTACTGCTTATACGACCATTTTTTTATTTTACTCTATAAGGTTTTACTGCTCCATTCTACAAATATTTATGGTGTTAAACATCAAGACTGTATTTTCTAAGAAATCGTAATAATATTGCGCAATCAATAGTAAAAAGACTAAGATTTATTTTCTGCCAATTGTATTGTAAGTTGATACTAGCAATCAGTGTTATCTTACGTGCATTCCTTGTTATTCTAACAAATCAATTTCTTCGCATTATTGATTTCAAATGAATATTATAAATTCGTCTTAAGTTATTTCTTATTCTGTTTCTCTTGTTTATTGTACTTTCTTGGAAATATATATCATTGCAGTAACGAGTACCAATTTAAGTTTTTTTTACTCTGTATTCTTTTGATCTATTCTCTTTTCTATGGAATAATCTTCCTATAATAATTAAAAACGTTTCAGTTTTGTAAAATAAATATCGCCTTCAGTGAGGGATTCAATTATGTCCTGTCTTACCGAATACGCCATGTGTAGGAAGTAGAACTTTGAAGTCAGTAAAAATAATAACAAAACTTGATTCATAATAATTATAACATAACTTTTCACTGAATATTTGATGAAATAATACCTTTTATTTTTTCTAGAAATAGATACGGTTTTCAATATTGATTTACACAAATCATATGAATTTGGCATATTCAACACGCAACCGACTTCAATGGAAATATGATTAAGGTCACAGACAGGCTGACACTTTCTAAAGTAAAATAATTGAGTCAATTTATCGAGAGCGTCTCTGCGTCTACAAGGGTCGGACACTTACTGGACACTGATTACCATTACTTATGAACGATTACCACTATGTATGGATTGTATGCCAACCGGTCGCACTGGGACAACTTACTTGATGAGCAACATTCGTAGTACAAGGGTAATTAATACGGTAGATAACCTGAGCTCTAGATAGATTTCAAATTTATGCAGCGTTACCGAGAATGTATAAAAAAAATGGCAAAAGTTACTTCAAAATCAGCCATATCAAGACAGACGGTCGTTGTGTATTAACCACTTATATATTATATGAGATGTAAGAACATGGAATATAATTCCAATACATGTAGCTAGTCCCAGTATACCTTTGTTTGCGTCAAATTCTTAAGAACTGTGGGTTGAGTTCATCGTTTTGCCTTCTCCTTAAACACAAGCCGAAGGTTAAGTGGTTCGCTGTCTGTTTCACTTGAAACGATGCCCGCAGCCCTGGAGCAAACGGTGGCGGCCACTTGTATTCACAACATTATATTATGACGGCAAAGCGGTTTAACTGACACAAAACAAAAATGAAATGCTGACTTCACAGGTTCGTATTTAGCTTTGCATTGGGCTCTTTGTACAGGTATTTAAGTTCTCTAAGTACTTTATGTTGGACAGTATTTGCGTAGTATGCCCGGTGAAGTAGCAAAAGCCTCAGGGCTAACTAAATATGTCGGTCCGAAAAAAAAGTATTTGCGTGGGTTCAGCATTTGTCTAAAATTTCGGTGGAAATTGAAACAAAAACCTGAATAAAAATATGTCAGAACTGTTAGGTAAAATCAATATAGTTGTACAAGCTAGCGGTTGTATTGAGGGTTCTCGACTGTTCACGTCTGGCGGTCAATTCAATACACACTTGTCCGCAATCGTTTTCAGTGGCGTCGAGATTGCTTAGGTTGTTGCTTCTGATTGAATTCATCTGAGGGCCGCCACCCGCCTCCCCCCTGACCCGGAAAATTAACTCGCTGAGATAAATGCCGATATATGTCAAGTTGTTACTAGTGTCGACTCGATTTATGTCTTGTTAACGTGATATTTTGTTGGAAAAAGTAAAATGTTAAATAAATGTAGGAAAGTGCATGCTTTTTATGAGAATTCGTAACAATTCACGGAATCACCAAGCCCTATTCTGTATTTTAATTTTATGATCCACTAAACGTTAATAAGAGCCAAAAAAATAATGTTGGCTGTTCGTGCGTCAAAACAATTGATATATTGTGGATTGTTTACTTCATTTTGATTAAATTATTACAAAGCAAAGAAATGTCAACGAAATCAGACGAGCCTTAAATGATTATATAAGGTTTTTTTTTGTTTTTAATTATTAACTTTAGTATTATGCTAGTTCATTGTGGACTTATTTCCTGAGGCTTTTTCTCCCAGTCAACCATTGGGTGATGCAGAGACAATGTAGACTGGTAGTAGAGATTTTTATTGAGAATAGATATAAAAATAAACACACACATAGCTATAAAATATTTAAGATCTCAATAATAGTCATATGACATTACTTTTAAAGGAACTTTGAGTACAGATACAATTGTCTGTGCCTAAATTGAATGCCAGAAGAAAACGTCAAAGTGTCTTTCACACTCATAGGTATCGAACTTATCTTGGCCAAAATGCTCCTATAACTAGACTTATTTCAACTTATAATAGCTGGTGGAGAATTTACAATATTGACATCTTTGGTGACCATAATAAGGAATTTAAACAAAAACTCTTAAACGCGGTTACCAAAAATAGCCCGCCAAATTGACATCAAATGTATCATGTTATTCATAATCATCATCAGTTCGTATAACGTCCACTGCTGCACATCGGCCTCCTCCCGGAGGAGGGTATTTGCCATAGTCACCACGCTTGGCAGACGGATTGGTGACCGCAATATTATGTTGTATCACACAAGGAAACGCTGCTGCCCGTTCCTTGGTATACGGTTATTATAGATGATGTTATTTCCGAGGCGCGGAGGGTAGTCCCTCAACAACCAGACCCGGAAAAAATCTTAGAGTTTACACAAAGATATCCTGCCCGGCGTCAGGATCGAACCCACGACTTCCAAGATTTAAAGAGGACCAAATACCGCTAAGCTACGGAGGTTGTCTTATTATGTTATTATTATATATTATTTAATTTAAATTCGTCAATGTATATACATTGTTTATGATGATAATGTGCCTTAATAACTAAATAAATAATACGGTGCCTCAAAACCAATTAAATTGAAAAATAAGATCAAGAAACCAATATTAATCTGGCCAACCAATATTATAAGTTCGCGATACAATAATTGAGCAACGTTGGTCTAAAGAGTCATATCTTTATGGCGCGTTCATTTCCCGCTTTCGCTATCTAGTAAACCCTACTATGAACATTCAATTATAATTAAAGCCCAGCAGGTTCTAGACTAGACATTTGAGCTTTTCGAGTAAGAGACAGAGTGCCATACGTTTATATACTTGTTAAGCAGGTATGTTCCCATACTATGCTACTTATAAGTTAAAGCTCCATTTTATAAAAAATATTTTACTGGAGAGTCTATTTACCCTGGAACCTGGCATGATCAAATATGATTTAGGCTTGGAACGACGGAACCAACTAAGGCTGTACAAAAGCGATTATCCAACAAATGATTACTCGAGAGTCTGCGAATACCTGACATTTTATATTTTTGTTCAAAGTAAAAAATAAAATAATCTAAATTAATATTATACAGAGGAAAAATATGTTTTTCATTTACAACGCGGATGAAACGTAGGTAAAGTTGGATCATCTAGCCGCATCAGCTAGCCACGATATTACAAAATTTCTAAGACCAGTGCTTATGCGACTTGAAACTTGCATTTGAAACTAGATTACGTAATTTTACTTCGTTTTGATATACAGTAATACCTCGGACTTACGCGATAGGTGGGACCACGGGATAGCCGTGTAAGTCGAATTCGCGTAAGTTGGGGTTCAACTTTCCCTATAAATACATATAAAGTATGTGTCATCGGGACCAGAGTCTAAAAAAAACAATAGATCAAAAGAAAGATGTTTAAAAATACGTTAAATTATAAATGATCTGATAAAATTTAGTTGACACTCTAAAAGACAGTGTTTTGCGTTTCATGTTAGGTTAGGTAAGTAGTTAGCTGTTTAACTTGCAGTAAACCGAACACGCCGATGCGCGTGGTGATTAAAAATAAAAACCGCGTATCTCCGAATTCGCGTAAAACGGGGTAGCGTAAGTCGGGGTATTACTGTATGTTTAAAATTCGATTACAAAATGGTATAGGGTTGCTTATAGCTTATTGACGTACTGAAATCTAGTAGTCTTCTGAAATCTAAATTACCATTATTGCTATTTAGCATTATAGCCCTTTCGACTGATTTCAGCCACTGCGACCAATCTCAAAGAAGGTTCACCACCTGCGAAATACATGTCACAGTGCACAATTATGTACGCAAACACATATGCATTCTCAATTCATTTATATCTATCAAATTTTCTCGAAATCCGATGCGACAGTTCAACCAACATGACTGGTAAGTGATCAGGCACTGGACAACAGTTCAACGTGCTCTCCGAGCCACGAATGAAACATTACCAACTTCCTAACTCGTACTTAGATTTTTCTAGAGAGAAAATTTTTAATTGATAATAGCGAGCGACTATTAGTAAAAATAAAATAAATTTGTATGCCCCAACGTTTGCTGTTATAACTCTAACATTCTAACTCTAAGTATTTTTCATAAATGGAAGTATTTTTTAATTTACTGACATATCGGTTTTTAGGGTTCCGTAGCTAAATGGCAAAAAACGGAACCCTTATGGATTCGTCATGTATGTCTGTCTGTCTGTCTGTCCGTATGTCACAGCCACTTTTTTCCGAAACTATAAGAACTATACTGTTGAAACTTGGCAAGTAGATGTATTCTGTGAACCGCATTAAGATTTTCAGACAAAAATTAAAAAAGAAACAATAATATTTTAGGGTTCCCCATACTTAGAACTGAAACTCTAAAATTTTTTTTACATCAAACCCGTACTTTTAGGGTCTCTTGGGGTATCTATGGATAGGTCTTCAAAAATGATATTAAGGTTTCTAATATATATTTTTTCTTAACTGAATAGTTTGCGCGAGAGACACTTCCAAAGTGGTAAAATGTGTGTCCCCCCCCCCTGTAACTTCTGAAATAAGAGAATGATAAAACTAAAAAAATATATGATGTACATTGCCATGCAAACTTTCACCGAAAATTGATTTGAACGAGATCTAGTAAGTAGTTTTTTTTAATACGTCATAAATCGTAAATATAAAAATAAAAAAAAACCATTTCATTTCATAAACATACACTTTTTTATTGGCAATTGGCACTTGAAACTGGTACGGAACCCTTCGTGCGCGAGTCAGACTCGAACATGGCCAGTTTTTTTTTCATTTATAAAAAAAAACAGTTAGAAGTAACCCTTAAAGACAATTACCGTTACTTTACAATACAGTTGCATCTGGGTGGCAACCAGCGATAAAATATTAAATGTTAGTCTTAAAAACAATGAGCCGTAATGATACAGATGCAGGCACATTCTTATAGGTACATATATATCCATATATTATGTCTCTTGCCAACTTTGTGACAATTTATTTGAAAATAATAAATTTACCATCCCACAAAAAAAAAATTTGTAGGCAGGCATTTTATTATTTATATAAACCGTGACAAAATAACGTATACTAACTGCATTTGATTTAAAATATAATAGAAATTACTTGTCCAAATAAAAATAACACGAATGTGTATTGACGTAAATTCATTCGGGTCGTTTATTGAACCATTGAATGAGCCCAATTTCACGAAATTCCGAAATTCACTGCATTCACTGTCTTTGAGTTCGTACAGCTTTGGATACATTTATATAAACGAAAAAAGATAATTGTGATTTACATATTAATCTAAATGAGATCCATTTTGATATCATAGCTAACTGTCAGTTAATTTATCGTATGTTCAAATGTTAAATACCTGCCGCATGTTAAAATCTAATGCCTAGTTTAATGTTCGTGTAGATACATTTGAGATTACCGTGTCATTCGACATAACCCTGTGGTGTATTACTGATTTACGTGTAGGTAATTGTTAGAAATTGGTAGTTTGACACAATAATATTGTATAATACATACTGCTACAAAAACTGGGCAAATTTTAATGGACTGCGTACTCGAAAGAGATAGAAAGTTAATGGTTTCAAAAAAATAAAATTTCGTATCGAATATCCGAGTACCTACTATAAGCGATCATCAGCATCATCAGCCCGTATAACGTCCACTGCTGAACATGGGCCTCCTCCCGAGTGGAATGGTATTTGCCATAGTCACCACGCTTGGCAGGCGGGTTGGTGACCGCAGTCACCACAGGCAGCAGCTTTCCTTGTGTGGTACCACATAAGTACCACGCAAGGAAACGCTGCTGCCCGTTTCCCTGATATACGATAATTTTATCAAGTTTATTATAATTATTACACAGGTCAACAAGGTTTTTGTTGCACAGAAAAACACACATTTATTTGTCATCTCAGAGAATGATGGATATTGTTTCATCACAAAAAATATTCTGTCAGCTCTAATTTTAGAGATATTCGACAATAAAAAGTAGAAAAATGGCATTTAAGCCATTTTTAAACATAGGTAAAAGGACTAATAAGTCTATTAGTAAAATTGTATAATGACTGTTTTTGTAAGTAGCTATTGTGAATTCCAATTAACATTTATGATTTTGTTGCTGTAATGTTATTTTATGAAAATATTAACAGTTGAGTGCCATCAGTAAAAGCTCCATACAAAATGACTCTATTGAAATGTATGAAAAAAATAAAGACCAACTAAATCTTTAATATCTTTGCATTAGAAAATCTTAGAAACTTTTTGTAAATTGAATTAAAAAAATCGGTTGTTGGACTATCAATCTAATATATTAAGTTAAGGAACAACAATATAATACTATTCTAAATAAAGTTGCAAATATAGCTAAATCAGCATATTTTTTATCTTTTACAAGCAAATTAATCAAAAATGTGAGCTGATTTATATATTGTAATTATTGTTCAGATTTTAAGTAACACTGATTAATACAAAAATTTGATTAGAAGTTCTGCAACATGAAAAAAGTAAAATTTGGTTGACCTGTGTTATTATAGATGATGTTATAAAATCGGGACAACGGCTTATCGTGCTTTCCGAGGCATGGAGGATAGTCCCTCAACCTGCCAGACCCGGAAAGAAATCTTATAATTTACACTAAGATTTCCTATCCGGCATGGGGATCAAACCCACGACCTCCGAGATTTAAAGCGAGTCAAATACCGCAACGTTATGGAGAATGAAGTATATATTACTTACCCATTCAATTAATTACACTTATTACAGTCACAATTTAACAAAATAAAACTAATTCGGTTTATCTTATTTTATCTTTTAAAATTATACGAATAATAGAGCCGCTATTTAAATTTATACGTATATTTTGTCATTTCACTCTCTGAATCAAAGAGATAAAAGGATTGAATACGGGTTAGTGAGGTATGTTTATGAAAGGGCTAAAGTTGTAGCTATCAGTAACGTAAGCAGTAGGCCTTTAACTATTGTGCGACAAAAATTGCAAGTCTTAATTAACGTGAAAATCGTATTCTGACTTTGAAAATAGGTAGTTAATACATTCATGATTTGTACTTTATCTCGTATAATTAGGGAGGGAATTTGTTTTGAAAATTATTATGAAAACATTCAGTTTTGCCCAACATCAGAGGCGCGGGTAACAAAGGGGGGTAACATGCTGGTCATGTCCCCCTTCTTGTATACCAGAGTATTCGTTTATAGTTTCTCCTGAACAATATAACAATATTATAAAAAACATAATGCGAGAAAATAATCTTCAATTTCAAATTGAAATTAATTTGAGGTACGTGTCCTCCTTATGTTTTATTTATTTACATTTATTACAGAAAAATATTTATAATAGCTGTGTCAGCGTGGGATAAGTGCCTAAGTATGATTGCCGTAAAAGTTTCTGAATTATACTCCCCGTCAGGTTTAATTTACTTGTCTGTGACAGTCTATTACGTTAGCGATTTTGTGGCCTTTTATCGCAGGTAAGTAATGATAGCAATATTTTGGCCCGGGGAACTGTCGTTGGTTCTTATGTGCCTACTTTGGCGCGTAGGAGAATTGCGTGAGAGGATTTAGAAATATGTGGTGCTAGTGCGTACGAACCAAGATCACCAGGTGAAAAATGAATCTAGCAATATAGCTTAATAAATCTCGTAAAGTACTACTTCAATAAAAAAACATATTTACTAAACATGCGCCCAGTAATTTTAACTAAGTTTAAATATCTAAGACTTTGTACCAAATAATCGTGTGCAGACAGTTCAAATCAGTGTCACAGTTTTTTAAAGGACGCACGTCGAGTCGCCTCTTGTCGTCTGCCACTGGGATACCTCAAGGGAGCTATCTTTTCGCCAATTGAACATGCGTTGCACGTATAGGCTCAGGCCTCAAATAACTTTTTCTATGAAATTGAGTCGCTTTCTTTTGCAATAATGTCAAGTGTTATCTGAGAATTTGATATGAGCCCTTATTTGATAAAATATTAGATATTACGTACATAGTATCTGTCTAGATTTTGATTTTTGTAAGATAATATTAGGAATATGTAGTTGAATATTACTTGTATAGAACTCGTTTAGTTATATTTTGACAATAAATATAACTTCTAAGGATATGGTTTTATAGTATCATGTCGTATACTACTTACAATTTTGTATAATATTCAGACTAAGCTCTCAGGCGTCTTTTTAGAGACTTACTTACTTATTCCCGCGACCACAAAATTAAAAAATCTTAAAATTAATTTTTTTAATACACTAAAATAAAGTTTTATCTACTGAATGAAAAAAATATCGGGAAACAAAAAATACAAAATATATTTGTAAACGGCTTAACATTGCACCTGTATTTAATCAAAATAAAGCGAACGATGACTATAAAATTGGTATTTGAATAGTTAAAATATTTATTTTTAATTAGAAATATTGCAGTAAGCAAATAACCATATTCTAGTTTTATTTATTCTAAATATTTGTTTTTATTAGAGAGGAAAGATTTGGTAGTTATATTCGCATTACATAGGGTTTGAAACTAAAACGCCGATTAAAAAAAATACTTTCATCATTAGAAAGAGAAAAATAGACTAGATTTAACTATAAACTTCCCAAGGGGACGCGGGAGCTATGCTGGTGGAAACATACTAAGCCTTTGTAATAAAAAAAAAACCAACAATAATTGAAGTCATCTTGTAAAAAAAAAAGTACCCATAATTTTTTCTTGGAAGAAGACAACCGACATATTGAATTATCCAGAGGTAAATATTAACTAAACTAAATTATTTATCTCGAAAGAAATTTGACTGAAATCAGTTGATTTCAAAATTTGTCAAACCACATATTATTATATAAGCATCGATGTTGTTGCTTTAACTTTAAACGTGCTTTACCCATACTACTGCACGAATTAGTTACAAAAGTTTTCGTTTTCATATGCATTCGCTAACACTAAGCACTCGACCTCCGTTTCAAACTATGTCAGTGTGGTAATACATTAATTTTCAACAGCTACCGCCTATCAGACCGTATTGTTGTACAGTTAGCTTGTATTTAACTAATGTTTAAACGTTTTACAAAGTTGATAGGGCATGTGGTCCGATAATGCGCTTAACTCGGCAGGGGGAGATGTTGAGTATAAATCATTGCTAAGTGAGATCGGATCCGATGTGTGAACTCGTAAATCACCCGTGTAAATGAGGCCCGGCTTGAAACCGACGTTGATGGTGGCCTATCTTTAAAGCGCATTACATAAATTAATCGATTTCCAAGGCCGATTAATTTTGTTCTGAACTTATAATAAGTTTTCACCATATAGGTTGAGCCATTCAATTCAAATGTTTGACTATAAATCTTAGTGACTATTAATGAGATTGTTTTCTCACAGTTTGCAAAGGTGTTTATAAGAACATTATTATTTATAACACGATTATATTTAGTTTCTAATAATCAAGTGGCCTAATATGTACTGTTTATATTACATACTTATAAAGTTTATTTTTATATAGGCCTTAATTTTACTTTTAAAACTTTTTGTAGGTAGGTGAAACGTTGAAATATTTACTTAAACTTGTACTCATATAATAAATTAAACTGTTATCTATATACACTAATATAATATAAAAAAGTATAAAGCCAAAATAAAGCTGAGTAGTTTGTTTGCTTGAACGCGCTAATCTCAGGAATTACTGGACCGGTTTGAAAAAATCTTTCAGTATTAGATTGTGTATTTATTGAGGAAGCTATTATATAGACTTATAGATATAGACTTCAAAGTAAAATATAGCATAACTCGATAAATGGGCTATGTAACACTGAAAGATTTTTTAAATCGCACCCGTATTTCCTGAGAGTTTATATATTAGTATAGAGTATAGATTGCCTTAAAGGTACTATCTAAACGATGAAGTTGTACCTAATATAGTTACAACTGCATCGTTTAGAGAGTATCTAACATTTTCGCTTAGGAATTTAATTTGTTTTGCTAAATAGTTACTTATAAATGTGCTCTCTCATACTTTAAAAAGTAAATTGAACATAACCCTTCACAAACATGGTTCCCCACACAAAAAGCTCATTTGATAACAAATAAAATCTATTAGTTTTAAGCTCGTTTATAACGTCGATACAAATAATATAAAACAAAGGTTATCTCAATGAGTGTTCTGTTTATCCATGTTAGGAGCGGTGTACAAAAAAGCAGTAACATAAAAAGCCCACGCGCCTTCATAATTCACGACGACCTGCAATCCAGAATAGGTATATACATTCACATAAGCCTTCTTTATCTTGCGTTCAGATCACAGAAGATTGCTGTTCCATTGGACGTATAAATTCCTACATAGATTTGTACAAATGTGGTGCATTCCCTACTGCCCGAGGTGTAAATGTTCTTGTAATGATCTATTTACATACCGGGCGGGTAATATTGAATCTACGGCTTCCTTAATGATAGCACTTATTACAATCGGAGGTGGCTCTTTTATTAGTATTCTAGTAGTAAACTTTGAGAGACTAGTTGCTTTTTATAAAATCTCTGGGAAATTTATCATTGCGACAAATATTTTACAGGAGTTTACGTTAATTGAGATAAAAAGTATTTGGTTTTGTATCGAATATTCTTTTCTGATGAACGTAATATGTAGTAAAGTTGTTAAAAAGCCTTGTGGCTTTATTTTACTTTTCCAAAAAAAGGACACAAAGCAAACCCAGACTTGGAACAAATCTTAATCTTGAACAAGTCCTAATCTTGGAAGAAATAGTTGCCCCTTGTAGAAATGGAACCCAAAACACCAGGTTTCAAAAGCAATAGCTTTAGCTATTCATATCGCATTTCCATTATATTTAACTCGTATCTTATATTATGTATCATTTATAAAAGAGTTACATGCAAAAACATCGTGTTTAACAAGGGGTTCAATGTTCTTTACGTTCATAAAAGAACTATCATATTGCAACATTTATAGGGTCCGATAAATCGGATTCATATTCTTGAGGCGCGTACATACAGTGAACTCACTATCGAACTCACTATAGAATAATAATGAAATAATGAATTTATTCAGCACTTAGGTATTTACATACACTTGTACTTGTCAGAATCACAATGGTACAACAATTATTCTTATTCTATGAATTAAACTAGATACTTAATTAACCGGTAGCAAATTGTAGGATATTACAGACAAAGTAGTCCGTCCGTCAGCTGGTCATTAATTTCTCTACTCATAATAAGTTTAAGTTTATATTAATTATTTTAGACTTTAATGGATCAATATAGAAAAATTTGGAGAAAAAAAAACATACAATTAAGTGGCACACACCTGGGGGCACCCTTAAGGGGTTAGGACCACGACCCAGTGGTACCACTGATATATAAGTCAGATTTATTAACATAAGAGGAAGTGATCGGCCTACAGGCGCTGGATCACAGAGCAGGGGTAGGGGTGCAACGCGGTCCTCGCCGGCGAGAATCCTTCCCTAGCTAACCTGCAACCTTTCACTAGCTACTTAGGTGGACGACTCGGAGAAGAAAGCAAGAAAGAAACTCCGGGCTTTTTCTTTTTCGCCATCTTTTGTATCACAGTTTGTGTACCTTTTTTTTTATTAACTTTTGTTTACAATATTTTATTTAATATACATTTGAAATAACACTATGATTGAACAATATGTAAAAAAACCATGAAGTTGTGACACGTGTATGAGAGTTACGTGGGTAAAACCATAGATTTAAATCTACGAACAAATCTCTTCTTAATTTAAAAATAACTGATTTTTACTAAATGCATATGAATGTATTGACTTATGTCAGTCTGTCTATGTATCTGTTTGCTTCTGCTAATCTCAATATCACCTGGACTCATTTTGACGGGACTTACACTGGTAGACAGCTATGATATGGCATGGTGTAATATAGTATAGTATAGGCTAACTGTTATATATCTGTTTTTCCTTTCGTGTATAAAGCCTAAATAGACTTTTATTGTAAGATAGCTTATAAAATCTATATTTTACGTCGACAAAGTTGTAGCCAGCAGCTAGTTTCAAATAAATGCGTTCAGTCGGTCGAATCGATTAGTTTAGCATAAACTTCTTTAATAAACATTCTCAGACTTTATACTGATGAGATACATGTAGATGATAAAGCAACTAATTCCGCCGTCTCAAAGTAATCACACGTATGTGATTTGGGTTACTAACTAGTTATAATTAACGGATATCGGTAGGTATTTAAGCTGACATCATTAGCCTAATGATTGGATTTGAGAAATAATTGAATATTGGTTTATGTTATGTACTTGTATCTACGTATATTCAATAGATTTAAACAATACATAAGTAGGTGAAATTCCATATAATTACCTAAAATTAACCACAGTAATCTGTCAATAATATATATTATTGTGGTTAATTTTAAATTAGTTAGTTAATTAAGGTGATTTATTCGTGTATATTCATTTAATCTCGATTAATTGTTTAATACCATTTATTGGTATTGTATGGGACAAGGTAGCAATAACATAATATATTTTAGCAAAACACAGAACTATAATTTATTTTAATTGACAACAAATACATAGTATAGGTGCTTACAGTATAAAAACATTTAAAATATGAAAGGTTTTTAAAATAAACCAAGTCAGCTCAAATAATCTATAAAAATGATTAGTAAATCTGTAACAGATATAAATATGTAGGTTTATTTAATTATTTCACAATCCAAGATCCTTTACATGCACAAGCTCCAGCTGGATTTTTAGCTGTGGAGATAACCATGCGTTTCCGTCATACATTTGACTAAAAAGCTATCGTATTTTATATTGTAGATGTTTTAATTTTTGTTCCTATCTAACTAACCTAACTACTAAAACAGACCTTTATGTACCTGACTGTATATTTTTCAAGGGTAGGGCTTCGTGACAAAATATGAAATTTGTGTATGCGCCGCGGGCTGAAAAAGATTGGCAACCCTCGGTCTAGCCGAAACAAGTGTTAACTGTGTAATTTCTGCACTCTGTGGTCAATTTTAAATAAACGTCAAGTAAAGTTATAGGTAAATAGGAGATATACTGTTTTACAATGTGAGATTGTGTATTGTATCTATGCTTTATGATGTCTAGTATGTATAATGAAATCTATGAACGTGTTCCGCGAAGTGGCGCCATCTATATATCAGTCAGAACGAGCGATGTTCAATTATGTTACGCCCGTGTGCGGTTGTGTACTCTGCCTTAGAGATCGTGCCGAGGGCGATAAATAATGCCTTAAGCTCTCGATCATATTAGGTGACTATACCCTTGTTTATGTTAATACAGTTTACAATCACTCTTGCAGTAGACGTATTACGGACTGATGGAACACGTCTACTGCTGAATATGGGCCTCCCTTGAACAAGGTGTTGCCCCAATGCTTGTGGACCTACTTAAATTAAATTAACTTTATATAAATTTATACTTATTTACCGAACCAGGTAAGTGTGTGTAAACCTAACATTCAGTACAACTAACACGGGATACCTACTATTAAATGTGGACTCACTTTTCTGTATCATGAAATTCTATTATAACATGGAATGGCCGATCCAATCATACATTCTAAGAATGAGAATATAACGCTCTTACTCTGATATACTATATTCCACTCCGCTCAATCATTAACCAACTGATTTATCAATTACAATCGAATTATCACTGAATCGATCGGCGTAATATTTTAATATAGAGTATAAAAGCCGTCACAATCCGCTATTACTTGTATAATAACAAAGCGTCAATAATCCTCGGAACTGATTACGTTCATTATTAATATCATTTCAGCTGTCCCGTGCCAGAATCGAAAGTGACGATTGACTGACAGACTGACATATGTTCGTTAAGTTAATGGATCGGTTCATTAATTAAGATGGATGTAGTGAGATGAGGCAATGTCCTTGCTTGGGTGATGGTTTGGGATTTAGGAAGTGCTGGATTAAGGGTACATAATACCTTAAGCACTCCACACCGGCCATAGGTAAACTTAAATATTCAATATTATCAAACAAACTCACAATTTCTACGTTCTCGTAATTTATCAATCATCCCACTGCTGAACAAGGGCCTCCCCTATACAGACCTTGGCAAACCAGGGTCGTTGAAGGGTATTGCCACCACGCTTTATAATCCCCACGCTTGACAAGCGTATTGGCGATCGCTGTAAGATTGTTGAGCCTGGAGCTGGTAGATGCTGCTGCCCATCTATTAGGCCTTAGTCGCCACTAACGCCACCCTCCTGAAGAAATGGGCTATTCTAAGGCGGGGGAACCACACGGTGACATGCTTGTAACAGTTGCTTAATTTGCATATCGACTAATTCGTTAATTAAGTGAAAAGAAAAATAAAAGGCATCTAGTTGTTAATAAATAAAGTTAAAACTGATGATTCAAATAAAACAAGATTCATCTTGCCTCATATCATGTAGTGGGTCAAAACTTAAATGACTTTTTTTTTATAAAAAAAAGATAATGCATACGCGCGTGTACGTTTGAGTATTAGCCGATATTAATTAATACCACTTGTTTCCCAACGGGAATAAACTTTGATACCTACTTAATATTAAGAGGGCCGTACATCCCAACAACTCAAAACAGTCAGAATATTTGAGATAAAAAAAACGTACCAAAATTAAGCCCCAAACAGAGTGGTCTGACTTCCAGTCCTCCCAAACAATTTCGGCCTCGGCGACCGAACACTAAAGAGGTTGGCACAATATTTATGCACCACACCGATGGACTCTCTATACCTACCTTTACTCTCAAAATCCGGTGCTATCACCGGTCACCGGATTTTGAGAGTCAGGCATCAGAATGATGTAGAGAAAAGATAATTTAATGTACTCTCCGAAGCATTGGTAAAATACCATCAACTTAAAACTTTGATTTTTCTCCAGTGAAAATTTATATTATATTAACAGAATTTGCTAGTAGGTAATGGTTAAACTTATTATGCTTACAAACAAGAAAGTATGTCTTTTTATTAAATAACAAATGAAATTCCCATAGCAATCGAAGAGGAATTGATTTAGATAATTATAAAATTAATCTCAAATGGTTACATTAGGTATACAACGAAATATTGATATTTACTTGCTGTTGCCAGTTTTCCTATAGTTGAGTGCCAAAATATTTGACGTTGCTTCGGATTACGAGAAACTTTTATAGACACAATAACCAATGCAACGGAAAATCCATTATTTTCTGTCAACCTCTGACCATTATTATATTTTATGTACAACTTTAGTGTTCAAATAGTTAAGTAGTTAATTCGTTATATTAAGCTGTTCCATTAGGAGGAATTATTGTTGTTTGATTGAGCTATTTAAAGGACAAAAAAAAATTAATCGTATAGCAATTGAAACAATACAACAGTACCTAATAGGTAAACGATATTATGAACATCAAAATTAAAAGTATACTGAAAATTTGCATGTAGGTAGGTAGGTAGGTATTATTTATTTTATGATCACGCTCAATCTGGATCGAGATCCGTGATCGCGGTAGATTGACATAAACTGATTTGGATTGTTGTTACATTACACAGTCAATCCAGATCACGTCAGTCCAATGTTCGCAATGATCACATGAAGACGTGTGCTCAGGGGATTCTGATTGCCAATAATTAAAAAATATGAAGATTGTGTTTTCACAATCGCGAAAGCCTCCATAGCGTAGCGGTATTTGACTCACTTTCAATTTAGGAGGTCGTGGATTCGATTCCCACGCCGGGCAGTAAATCTTTGTGCAAATTCTAAGATATCCTTCCGGGTCTGGTTGATTGAGGGACTACCCTCGGTGCCTCGGAAAGCACGTTAAGCCGTTGGCCGATTGTTATAAAATCATCTATAATAATCGTATATCAAGGAACGGGCAGCAGCCTTTCCTTGTGTGGTACAACATAATACTGCGGTCATCAACCCGCCTGCCAAGCGTGGTGACTATGGCGAATACCCTCCCCGGGAGGAGGCCCATGTTCAGCAGTGGACGTTATACGGGCTGATGATGACGAATTGCAAAATGGATCTGAACAAAAAAAGCATGTGTAGTAATTAATTTTAATATATTTTTTTTATTCTCTTATTACTACTAGTAATTTTAATAGTATCTTTCTAATTATATGTTGCACATTAAACGCTCAATCTGGATTGCGATAAACGGATCGAGATCATGGATTTCAAAATATTTGATAATTTGCGATCCGATGTCGCGATCCGTCAATCACACACATTAAACAGTCAATCTGGATTGAGATCATTGATCTCGATCACGGATCTCGATCCAGATTGAGCGTGTAATGTCGGCCTTATACTCATTTATATAACTTTTGATTGGTTCTTTTTACGAAGCGGCCAGTAGAAAACGTCACATCAGATGAATTGGGTTAATACTTGTTTAACCGCGTTCTTTGTCGGCAACACTTAAAAGAAGCGTGTTTCTATGTGTATTTATCGTTATTTATGATTCAAATAAGTAAAACAAATAAAATTTAATCAATCACAAAAGCAGTGTACGGTCTTTGGTGGACAAGGGTATCCTTCGCAAGCATTCCCATGGATTTCCCCAGAGACAGCGCTGCAGCATATATGTCAACGTGTCCAATGAATCCGCTCCTCTCGTAATTGGCAACATGTTTACGTTTACTCGATTGATGACGATATTAATCAAAGTATTTTACTAGATAATAATTAATATATAAAAAAAATATTTTATAAAATCCGAAATTAGTAGGTTTGATACTTTTTATTTAGTAGGTACTCAAAGTAAGTAGAGATTAGAATTTTTAAACAAAAAAAAACACCTGTTTTAGGAATAGCCCCTTCGCACGGCTTTACGGACATTGCTGATATTCTCAAGTTTTTTTTTCCGTGAAATAGAGGCTATGCTACTCCTGAAATACTTACGTAACTTTCTAATGTAAGGGATTTTTAGAATTAGATTGGAGAAACTTTTATTTTATAAGTTTGAAGTTATACATAATTATGTCTTATTCAAATATATTTTGTAATAAATTTGGTTTTATCATTTCAGGTAAATAATGAACTCAAACCACTAATCGACACTCGACTATATATGTAAGTATACTTATTATAATGATGTGTCAGCATGAGTAATTGCATCATTTTGGTATTAAAATCACCGACGATCCATTTACCTACGGCAACTGATTTGCATATTGACCGCCATGCTAAACATATATTTAGATAGGTATGGAAATTTATTGAATGGTAATTAGCTTTCTAATATAATTATATACACAATGAAGTAATGGTATATAAATATGTTCGTAAATGTACTATTTTTTTTTAATTAATCTTAGATTGTTGGGCTTTTTTTTTGCGAATCACAAAAATCTAAATGTTTTTTAGATCATAGTGAATTCATATTTGTTGGTGACAGGATTGGAACTCTTACCTACCTCTGAAAATGAATATCTTTATATATATTACTAGCTGACCCGGCAGACTTCGTACTGCCTCAATCGATACATACCCTACACTACCCCCACCCTACACTACCCCTACCCTACACTACCCCTACCCTACACTACCCCTACGCTACACTACCCCTACCCTACACTACCCCTACCCTACACTACCCCTATCCTACACTACCCCTACCCTACACTACCCCTACCCTACACTACCCCTACCCTACACTACCCCTACCCTACCTCTACCCTACCCCTACCCTACACCTACCTCTAATCTACCCCTAACTTTGTCTGAAAAATAAAAATAAAAATTTAGGGGTGGACTACCCCTAACATTTAGGGGGATGAAAAATAGATGTTGGCCGATTCTCATAGATACCGGATAAGCACAAAAAATTTCATCAAAATCGGTTAAGCCGTTTCGGAGGAGTATGGCAACGAAAACTGTGACACGAGAATTTTATATATTAGATGTCAAATTACAGTTATCATTATTCAAACGGTTCATAATAATATTATCTAAACCTATAAATGAAAATATTTGATTGTAGAAGACCATACGCTAGGTATATTAAACGCTTTGAAAATGGGACTTTAGTAGGTATTTTCGATTATAAAAATACAAACACTACAAGATGAATATTTTCAATTTATCTGGTAGTTTTTGTCATGTCAGTATATAATAAGATAAAATAAGAGAAGCCTCAAAACAACATTTCTATTTTGCTCGTTGCCTGTTGTTGTGGCAGGTAAGTAAAATAACTAGACTTGATTGATTTGAACAATTAGTAGTTGATTATGACTAAAATTATTAAATTTTTCTCGTTCCTACAGCGAAAATAAAAACTTCGACGTGTGAGCAGTTGCTCTGACCATTTGTTCGGCGTTAAGTGCTCACAGTTTAACTGTAAGAAAATAGTAGGTACGTGGTTTTAGAGAAGTTAGCGGGAAACAGACAGAAAGCAATGACTTTTTTTATAAGAAAATTAGCGGTCGAATAATTATTTTAAATTCTACATACTATTCGTGGTTAGTTCATCTAGAACTTCACTGAAACTATAGTTTGGAAGTTTTAGATGTTACGCGTAAACAAACTTAGTAAGATTGCATGTATAAGATAATGAACTTACATAAAATTGTCTAAATTGTAATAATGGTTGACGCCATTCACGAGTCGAATAGTTTAATTTTAATTTGAATAACTTAAATTTAGAAACACAAAATAAACAAGGAACACACAACGGAATTGTTACAAACATTCTAGGATTAAAGGAAATCGAATTTACATGAGCACATATTCAGGCGGTTTTGTTTGACAAACAAATACCGCGTAAATATATTATGCAAGTGTATACGCAAATATAGAATTCACCGGATGTTGGGTCGGAAGTCGGATCCCGGGCCGCCATGTCAGCGCACATCACTTCCTGCCACGGAATCCAATACCCACCTACGTCCATAGATATTTTTTTGATAGTCAGTTTATGTATAGGTATATATACTTTAGTTCATACCTACTCATGAATATGGTATTTATTGGAATACTCGGAAAAGAGTATAGGTAGGTAACGTTTTTTTTGGACTGACATATTGTTATCGTGAGCCACGGGGCTTTTGCTTCTTTAACGGGCATAAAGACGGGCTACAGCCGTATAGGTAAGTACCGGTTCTTATGATGTGATATAAACGAAAAAATATTATTTATTAAATCATCTGTACATATTAGCATACGAATGGCTAGAAAGAAAATAATACATGGGTACAAAAGCGAAACATTTGTATTGCATGACAGAGTCATCATCATCAGCTCGTATAACGTCCACAGCTGAACGTTTCAAATCGAGTAAAATCCAATACGATGTCAAAGATACTTGTGAAAAACCAACAACTGATGTTGCCAATAATTTGACATCAGTAAATTAATTCCCTTCGGAAGGCTGACTGTTGCATATCAAATAAGATCAGTATTTACTCTTCCATTGCAATTGTATTACCGTTATAATTAATATTCGCTACTTATCGTATTAAACAGACGGTAATTCATTTTTAATGATCTACCCATTAATATGTATTTTCATTATCATTCATTAAAATGTTGGCTTTATTTATATCTATATATAGGGTGACTGGTAATTAGTGACCGATACCTAAACACATGATTGTGCTCATGATAACAAACAACTTTTACTATGGCACCAACCCTGAAATCGCGAAAAAAAATCAGCTGTTCCGTACATTAATGTTCACATAACTAGTCAACTTGGTAGGGAGCAGCTGATTTTTGAGCTGATTTAAAAGTTGTTTGTTATCATGAGCACAATGATGTGTTTAGGTTCGGTCACTAATTACCAGTCACCCTATATATTATTTTAATGATTATTTAAAAACAGTAGATGCGTGTTTGGTATATTTACTTATTCAGGCTTAAACTATCATGCTAAACATTTTCAATCAACTTATTCAAATCTTCGTCATGCTTCTTTATTAATAGGCTTTACATCCGATTATTATAATAGATTGAAAATAATGTCTTAAATTGAAGTTGACGGCTCCATCGTCATGTCGCTCGGCTATGAATATTCAAACACCCAACTAGCTAGGTACACAAAGTAACCAGTGGCAATTATCGTGTACGTTGTTACAGTATCCAGGGCCGAATTAATGGTGTGGTGATTACCTGGTTTGGGGGCTAACAGAACCGCACAACGGGGTACTAGAATCATCGAACGTCTGTTGATAGATGATAGAACCGCCTTGTAGTTATAGGGTTTTTGCTTTTGATGTATTAAAATATAACTGTGGCCTGATGCTAAGGGGGCTTTACCTTCTTTTAAACCTTATTTTCAGTCATTTGCATCTGAAAAATGCAAATAGGGTAAGAACGAATATAATGGTGCTTTGGTCATTTTGGAAAATATCAATATTAAACTAATTTTTTGCAGTAAAATCAAACTCCTTATTAACAGACTTTGAAACTTTGAGCACCAGGCCACAGAATTAAACTCCGTGCTAAGAAAAGCACTTTAAATTCTTATGTTAGGTACAAAGTGTATTTTACAATAGATATTTACTGCTTTTTCACAATGACGTCATCGTCAATGGAAATATTTAATGGAAATATATCGGTAATATTTTTCAGTGTTCATTAATTTAACAAATTGTATGTCGGTAGATTAAAAAGATAAAGCGCCGTAAAACTTAATTTTAGTTAACTAAATACAGAACGCATTCTATGAGCGAGTAATGTATTTTGCACCCACTAAAAGTTTATAATTAGGCCCTGAATGTTTTACAGCCAGGAGGCTGGAATCTAACATTAGGCTGTTTGAGCGATTACCTTGATGAAGGTATCGTTTCATTCAGTCCAAAATGAATGACTGATAGCCTGTGTTCAGAACAGTTTGTAATGCACTGTAATTTAGATGTAATAGGTAGCCTAGTGTTTCAACGCTTGACAAATGTTTGAAAGCCAACGTGACCTATATATAGATATAGCACATAATAGCTTTTTAAAGTGAAGTAATTTATATTATAAACCATAAAGTTTGGATGGATGGAGGTTTGTCAAAAACGCCAGCACTTCTGAACCGATACGGATGAAATTTGGCATAAAGATAAATTCTTAACTACGGACCAGTTGGTAGGTCAACGTTGAGTGTGATGTATTGTAATTACGTAATTAAAACAATTTATATGTATTGTTAAAGGGATAGTATATAATTTAGAACTCCCTATACCTGTCAACGAAGATTAAGATAGTTAGGCCCCTAGCACACGGCGAAGTTTAAACGCGCAGATGACGCCTGTATACGCGCTTCAAACGAGATTTGACCGCAACCTTGTAACCTAAGCACACGGGGCGATCGTCAACGCGCGTCAACTGCGCGTATACGCGCAGATACAGCGATACAGACCCGCGAACTGCGGTGCAGGCGGTTCAGTGGCGTGAGCGCGCGCCCCTCCTCTACCCCTACCTCCGACCCCTTGTACACGCTTCAAACGAGTTTCGAACGCGCTTCACACGCACGTTTGTATCGCGTTTTACGCGCATTTGATTTTATAAAAACGCAAAAATCGGTATCTACGGCGCAGAAAACGCGTGTTCCTGAAACGCGCGTCGTCTGCGCGTTTAAAATACGCCGTGTGCTATCGCTCTTAGATATAATAATATGTACCTACTTCATAAATATTAATCAGAACATACATCTGAGTGCGGAACTTGAGGCTGCGTTTAGCGTCAGCGGATTGCCCTTAGCTCTTCCCCAAGAAAGCTGCCCGTCAAAACGATTTCTACTCCATTTAAATAATTAAACTATCATCTTCATCACGCATAAAGTTCACATATTACATATCACCTCGACCAACATGGTCGCCGTTAATTTTCACCGTATATTATGTACCTACATACACATAAATCACACATAAATCCTCGTATTAAATCAAAGATTTTTAACCGGCATAGGAATGGAACCCACGGAATACCAGACTTATGTCGCTAGGCCACCGAGGATGTAATGAAACTACAAAAAAGATAATGAAATACATTTAAATACATATATATATATAATCTATATATAAAGTTAAATTACAAGTTTCACTAGTTTAGAACATAATTACAACAACATGGCAAAACATAGTTTATTAAACCCGATGCATATTGGAAATATGCATAGTAATTACTATTTATAATCTGTAATCACTGCGTTAATATTTAAAAGCTTGTAATGAGGCCACTTAAAATACTTTAAAACGATTTATACAGAATGGTAGCAGTGAATTTTACCGGTGTATTTACCTAGTTAAACGGAAAATGTGATTAAATAATAATATTATTAAAGAATGTAATATTTTCGTAGTCGTGGTGGATATTTATCAGATAACCTTTCTCATTTAAAATTATCAAACCTTACTTCTATTCTAATATTATAAGGAGGAATGATTTGATTGTTTGCACTGACTAGGCTCCGAAACCGTTGGACCGATTACAAAAATTATTTCGTCATTAGAAAGCTACATTATTTACATAGTATCATAGACTATATTATTTAATGAAAAAGTTCAAACGGCACCGGGACCTACGCGGATAAAACAGCGGGAAGGTAGTTTATATTACAAAAAAAACTGTCACTTACTCATATAAATTTCATTTTTTATTTTGATTTACAGAATAAAGTTCCAGTTGAAAATCTCTTTATATACCCATGTCCATAGACTAGCAAAATAAATACTACCGTGATCGTAGCTATATGTGTGTATATCGATAAATCTTTATCAAAGTTTTCGTTTTAGGCCTGGTTAATTGACGAAAGGGGCATTTTGGTCCTAATTGTCGTAACACCATCCATGACCATCGTATACGAGCTAACGGGCAGCAGCGTTACCAATCAAAATTTCATCAATCGTAAATGGACTGAGGATTGTATTTCAGTGAACTGTTTAATTAAGGCTTAGATCAGGTCTATTACTCAGAAACGAACAACCAACCAATTTGCGTCTAATTACAGTTTTATGGTTTCGAGCAAATTGAAGCCGCTACTTGTACTGCAATTAAATTGAATATTACCGTTTATTGCTAACATAATTATTGTCTATATTAAGCGCTGCGATAATTTTAGCTTTTTTTAATTCGAATTTAACTTTTCGACTTGAAATGACTACGTTTTTAGGGTTCCATAGTCCACAAACCTTATAGTTTCGTCATGTCCGTCCGTCAGTCCGTCCGTCAAGACTCGTACTCCGCCGTTACTGCACCGATTGTCACGAAAATTAGCGGGGAGATGTATATTGAAGATTCAAAACTTAGATTTTAAAATTATGGAAAAATATATTTTTTCAACCCCCACATACATGAAAAGTGTTTAAAAAAAATTAACTTTGATAACCCCATCGTGTAGGGTTTCGTTATAAAGGTATCTTGAAATGCAACAAAAACTGCCTTGAAACTATGTAGATTGAACACCTCAGTCTCGAGATAACCTAATACAAAGTTAAAATTTAGAGTCGAATAATTTTAGTAATATTTCAAAAGTTAAGTGGGGGCCTTAACTTTAAAAAAAAATCAATATGTATTTCTAAGTAAGTACTTTCAATTAAAACTATAGCGGACTCGGTATCATTGATAGTCATTTTTATACAACTCGACCAACTTATGTAGTTGCAGTCGTCTTAACAAAATGTATGGAGTCGACCGTAAAATGAAATTTCATCATCATCATCAACAGCCCGTTTACGTCCACTGCGGAACATGGGCCTCCTCTTAACAGACCTTGGCAAACCAAGATCGTAGAGGGATATTGCCATAATCACCACGCTTGGCAGACGGATTGGTGATCGCAGTAAGATGTAAACCTTGAGCTAATAGATGCTGCTGCCCATCCATCAGCCATATGTCCCTTAGTCGCCTTTTACGACACCCATGGGAAGACATGGGGTGGTCTATTCTAAGCCGGAAATCACACGGTATAGTTTTTAAAAATAGGCATTTTAGATATGCATGGCTACGGAACCCTTTCATGTGCGATCCCGACACGCTCTTGGCTGGTTTTTTTAAACACTCATTGCACTAGATATGATGAAATAATAATAATGAAATAATGAATTTATTCAGCACTTAGGTATTTACATACACTTGTACTTGTCAGAATCACAATGTTACACAATTATTCTTATTCTATGAATTAAACTAGATACTTAATTAACCGGTAGCAAATTGTAGGATATTACAGACAAAGTAGTCCGTCCGTCAGCTGGTCATTAATTTCTCTACTCATAATAAGTTTATGTTCATATTAATTATTTTAGACTTTAATGGTTCAATATAGAAAAATTTTGAAAAAAAAAACATACAATTAAGTGGCACACACCTGGGGGCACCCTTAAGGGGTTAGGACCACGACCCAGTGGTACCACTGATATATAAGTCAGATTTATGAACATAAAAGGAAGTGATCGGCCTACAGGCGCTGGATCACAGGGCAGGGGTAGGGGTGCAACGCGGTCCTCGCCGGCGAGAATCCTTTTTTTTTTTTTTTTTTTTTTGTTTACCGGGGTAAAAATGCGCAACCGCACTTCCTCCCTGGCGCAGGGATCACTATATACGTGATCCCTGCGCCAGTGAGGGGCATGTGGGGCTCATACTCTATAGAACGTGGTGCGCTGTCGCACCACAGAGAGTATGTACCCACTAAAAAAGCCCCCGGGTGTTCCTCCTTCTGTCGTTGGTAGTGAGAGACCCAAGTACCGGTATAGGCTTTTGGTTATCTCTCCGACAGAGTACAACTATAACTCTCGCCCCGGTGAAGGGACTAGAGTTTCCTCCCCCTATGGCTCGATCGCGAGTGTTAAGCACCCGCGATGGATACCTTCCTACTCCTACAGGGATTGCCAGAACACAGTGGCATCCCCGACCTACTACATGAATGTGACCCTAGGGAGCAGATTCATGTTATCTGCTGCCCAGGGTCACCCCTTATGGCGGGAGACGGCGGATTTCGGCCCTCCGCCTCCGGCCAACGCGACGTCTACGAAGCGGGTGAGAGCTGGAATCATCTTCTCTCACCCGCTCCGCGGCCTCCTTCTGTGAAACTACAGTCTCACAGAAAGAGGCCATCGACTCCCATGCTCCCTCGCTCTCGAGCATCCTCTTGATGATGGTCGAAAGCGAGAGGTCATTGCCTACATGTGCGACGAGCGTGCCGCGCTCGGTCGCCCAAGCCGGACACTCGACCAGTGTGTGTTGCGCCGTATCATCGGCGCAATCACAGTGGTGACAACGAGTGTCCGGCTCTCTCCTTGCCACTTTGCACAGGTAATGACCGAAGCACCCGTGCCCCGTCATGACCTGCGCAATGCGGAAGGTTATCTCGCCCCTTTTACGTCCGGCCCACTCAAGCAAGTGAGGCCGGATCGCATCTACCGTACGTAATCCGCTCAATGGCGGGTCGGTTATCAGCCGGTCTTTCCATTCACGGAGGACACGACGCCGCGATTCAATACGCCACGTCGCCATGCCCTCCGGAAACGGATCACGGCCGTTTAAAACTCCGTCGCACCTCCGACGGTATGCCTCGGCCAGCTCCCTCGCCTCGAGTTCCCACGGAGGAGAACTAGAGAGAAGACAAGCCGCATCGAAGGATACCGTGCGGTAGGTACGAGCCGCCCTGGCGGCTATGACCCGCTGCGGCCGGCGCAGCAGGGCCACATTACGCCTATCCAGTGCGTCCACCCATATCGGGGCGCCGTACAGCGCCATCGAGCGTATCACGCCCGCGTATAGTCGCCGGCAACTCCCCCCTGGCCTACCCAGGTTCGGCAGGAGACCACCGAGGGCTCCTGCCGCCGCTACTAACTTCGGGGCCAACCGATTAAAGTGGGCCCGGAAGTTCCACCTACTATCGAGGACGATACCTAAGTAACGCATCGTATCCCCGACTATAATGGAGGTGCCGCCGACGACTAAGCATGAACCTGCAGGGGGCGCTTGCCGAGGCCCCCGCTTATGAAAAGCGAGTGCCTCGGTTTTGTCAAGCGCCACCTGCAGTCCTAGCCTACGAATGCGAGCGACCACCTGAGCCACACCGGCTGTGGCCGAGATGTTCGCTCGCCTATGATCGGGACCTCGGGCGGTCACCAGAGTGTCATCCGCGTACGCAATGGCGGTGACACCCGGGAGCCGGCGAGAATCCTACCCTAGCTAACCTGCAACCTTTCACTAGCTACCTATGTGGACGACTCGGAGAAGAAAGGAAGAAAGTAACTCCGGGCTTTTTCTTTTTCGTCATCTTTTGTATCACAGTTTATGTACCTTTTTTTTTTAATAACTTTTGTTTACAATATTTTATTTAATATACATTTCAAATAACAGTATGTGCGCTAATGCACGCTCTAGACGTTTTCACAAATATAGTTAAATATTGATTTAAAATCCTCAAGTAGAAATGTCAGAGCAGCAACCTCTTGCACTTTGAAAACGGAGGGAGCGTCAACGCACATTTCCAAGGAACTAGCTACATGAGAAGATTATCGCCGTAAAGTTCACAATAATGTACTACTACCTCAAACACATCCATCAGATGGTCGACCAGTCACCACAAGCAGCACCCGTTCACGAGTATAACGTGTGAGCACACAGCCATCGCCTCCCTCGCCATATTAGAGGGAAGGAGGCGACCCGACTCACATCGCCACCGCAAGCAATGACAAACAATGGGAGCATGACGAGTACACTGATAGTAGTATTTGAGGAATCGCATTTAAAAAGAGAGACAGTTAAACTCAGCATAGCTTGTTCCGAAATACATCAGTGTATACAATAACAAATTTGATAAATGACAATAAAAAATTAAAAAAGTCTAATGTTGGTCTATCAGTTCGGTGAACAGGCACCTGGTGTGTAAGTTTGCTTGTGTTACACCGCTAGCACCATGCAGTTTTATCATTAATATATTCATTAATTGTGTAATAACCTTTTGTCATTAAGGTAGTCTTTACATGGGATTTAAATTTATTTAGGGGTAACTCTTGCACACATTCTGGTATTTTGTTGAACATACGCACACTAAGCCCTACAAACGAAGAATGGACTCTCTGCAGACGGATGTAGTTTCCTTTCTACACTTTCTGCATTGAAATACATTTTAAGTCTTCTGATGCTGACGACCTATGTTTATGAAGCTTTATTCGAAAATGGAAGGGATTACTTATTGACTATTAAATATTAGGTATCTGAGTGCTATATTATCTGCCGCCTTAAATCAATTTCAACTGAATGTAATTTATTTAAGTCTGCTTATGAATTTGCTTTGGGTTTTTTATTTAAGGATAGGTAACTATCGCACATAATGTTTTTATATTTTGTCCATGTTTTTTCTTGTCATTTTGATATATAGTTTCTATTTCACTTTTGTTTCCGTGAGATACAACTTTTCAAATTATGTACAAATGAATGTTTATATTGTCAGAGTTAATATTTCGTTTATTGTAAATTATAAAATCATTTGACATTTTGATGTCGACAAAGAGTAGCTTTGTCGTGACGTGAACAACCCACGAACTAGCCACAAATTTAATTTTGAAAATTAAATACAATATTCTTATTATAGATTCATTTAAATATTTTTAAACCATGATCTAATGATACATCTCTTATTTTTTCAACTACCGTTCTAGACGAGAAAACTCTCGGAAGAACTGGCATTGGAATTTCATTTACGTGAACTATTCAAATCATAAGGCAAATAGTACATACTGTATAAATAGAAACATCGAAAGCTTAACAAGACTCGCCCATCTTTATTCGCGATGCCTAACTAATACGAACGCAAATATCGTATGCAAATAACGAGATTGGATTGTTTAAATATGTTATTTTATTTATAATAGCTTGGTAGAAAGTATACGAAGGAATGCAAAATAATAATTTAAAATGAAATCCTACGAATAGTAAAGTGTTAAAAACATTTAAAAATGTGAAATACGGCTGGTTTAACTAACTTTGGAGATATTTATCGAAGTAATGCGGATCTTTATCGACAGATGGCACTAACGTCCCCCCCTAGAGAGAGAATTTCGACGACCGGTTGTGTTTCCACCGTAGCCTAATTGGTTAAGGCATTAAAGACTAAACCTAAGCTGCAGGTTCGAATCCTGCCGGAGGTCAATTTTTTTTAATCTCAATTGTGAATTATAGGTTAGTAGGTATATGGTTAACTTTTCCGTAAAGTGTTCAAAACATTAAAAATTGTAAAATCATTTAGATAAGGCTAACCTTTCCAAATATTCTAGCCGAATTTCATGTTAAATTTATTTAGCTGCACGCTGAGTGAATTTACACGAACCGCTTATTGTATACTATCTGATAGTTCATAAATAATAAGTGTAGGTATATGTATGATAGGTATTAATGTGAGACTAAAGATTGCAAGGTTGATTGTTTTTAATAAAATTATATGAGATAGATTTAGATAAGTACTTAAACTACGCTATTGTATTAGGTTACCTGTGATAATAGTGTATGTGTGAAACAAATAAATAAAAAAATAAAAAATGTTTCTTTAGACTGAAAAAAAATGGTAGAATATATGAATTACTATGGATGGCATAGTTATTCATCTATTCTGTAATTTTTTTTATGGCAATCTGCCGACTATTCAGTAATTTCTGCCAGTGTAATGTAATGTTCTACCATATTCATACGTTTTCTTAACATACTTTGACATAAATCATAACAACGTAAAAAGTAACGGAAATAACGGGTTATCTTCAATATCCCTAAAGATCTCACTCAATTTTGCTATAAAATATTTTCGTTCAAGTTGAATATGCTACCTACGTTTTGATAAGAGTTAACTAACATCACAAGATAAATCACGTTTATGTGACGCTCCCTGCCATAGCACGATTTATGTGACTCCAACATTCTTTCTAATGTATTCCGTTGGTGAAAATAAAATATGATATGTATCCGAATGAAAGACTATTTTTATCTCATAATTTCTTTTCAGTTCGTCATCTCCTCGGGCGTATAAGATAATGACCAAGTCTCAAAGATTCAATAGAACGGATAAGCTTTGTTTCGCCACAACGCCAACGCCCGTGACTGTATTTAAATAAAAATCCTCGTCGTATTTGAACACAAAGACCAATAATTAGGTCCGATAATAAGAACGTAGCGTTTATCCCACAAGCTGGCTATGTAAATGATTATGATAATATACGACTTAACATAAATGTAGAAGAAATTGCTGAGTCATAGCGGTGGTCGGTATTCGGGCGGTGTTTCGACCCGTCCGTGTTAGAGGCATACTGTCAACCGTGATAAAGCGAATACGTGCCTTGTGTGGTACATACCATGAGAATATTAATAAAGTTTTAAAAAAATTTACAGAATAAACCAAATTCCTAGCTGGTATCGCAAAATAATATAGGGATTTTCAGCTGAGTTTTTTTTAAATCTATATCAGCCGATTGTACCTTTGTAAAAAATAGATTAATATTTTACCTTTTGATTATATAATTATTTCAATATTTTGAATGTACCCTCCTTTAGTCATGCTCCTGATTGTTGAGGGTCAAGATCTTTACTGAACACTTTCTCTTGTACTTTATTAACCATACCATTTCGCCCGGTCTTCTATTAAAATTTTAATTTTGTATTTCCACAGTTGAGAGTTTATATTCTAATTTATTATAAATATTATATCTTTATTAATTTTGTTCCAAATTGCATTCTAATTAAATATTCATATAACTTCATAATATCGTAGATAATGCTTAAATTAATATAGTTAATATCAATAAGTGCTTCTTATTGGCAACTCCATTATGTGTACTATAATTGATCTGCTTAAGACATCACAAACTATATAACTTTGAAGTAAATACAATAAAATTACATTGAATATAATAACTTTTATTGTACCACAGAACTTTGCGTGGGTCTTAGTAGTCATAAACCTTACGAAAGTCAAGCCTTTCCTTACCCAAGCACTCATTAATGTACTTTAATTATTATAAATGAGAAAACTATAATATAATAATAAGCAATGGAAATTGTCCTCGACTGGAGCAGACAAACGAACCACGACGACTGATCTTAATATCTATTTTATTATAATTAGATGTATAATGTCGGGAAATTTCATTGATCATGTTTAACATGGCGCCGGCTTTTAGAAATCTGTAATTAATGTTTAATAAATTGACGTTTATAATTGTTCATTCATACATTTACTCATCCATTTAATAGTTATTAAATTAATAATTATTATCATTTATGGCTTTTAGATTATGGTATAAATGACGTTGATACTACTTATAGATACTACGTACGAATTAATTAGCCGGAACAGTATGGAAGATAATAGTAGTTATTATAAGGTCCAATAAATTTAGTTCTGATATGTATCGCTGAATATATTTAATGCAATAAATAAATTTCTTAATATTAGATCGTAGGTAGGTATAATACTTATATTATTATGTCGAGGTAATATGGACATTGAAGTTTAAGTTGCTATACAGGATTACTCGTAAGAAGTATTTATAATAATTGTAACTTACTTCTTAATTTTAATTATACCTATTCATATATTTTTATAATATGCCAACATAATATCCGGTTCGATGTTCAGTGGATATGTATTTTTATTTTATTGGCACTGAACATCGAATCTGGTATTATGCTTTTTTTTTCTCGGCATTTGGTACTTTATTGAGCAAGTATTTTCCTTGAATTTTTTAAACATAATAATTACCCAGATCAGTCACATTTAGACATCCATTTTAAATTTGGAAGTTGAAAAATAAAATTGCAGTTTTACAGATTCTTAAGAAGATAACGATGAACTTAAAGCTATCTTAGATTGTGGTTATATGCTTACGAATAACGTAGACTCTGTAGTGGGCGGACTTGAATTGATAAACAAAATTAACAATGACTGTATCTCTTCAATTTATAAATTGATAAGTTTTCATAAATAATTTTAATCACTCAAAAGTTATATAGTGAAATGTCAGTAGGATTTGAAGTATCTAAAGAAGATGGTGAAACTGCACCTATCGCTGCGCAGTGCCAATTAAGCGCCTAGAGTAAGGTAATTGAGAGAACACCCATGTTTTCGCACACTCTATTACCTTATCTGCATGTTTCCGTCCACATGTAGACATAGACCTCCTGAACTGACCTTGGCAAGCCAGGGTTGTTAGGGGATGATACCCATAATCATCACAATTGTCAGGTGGATTGGTGATTACAGTAAGCTGATGCTGCTGCCCATCCATCAACTGTATGTTTTAGTCGCCTCTTACGACACCTATGGAAAGGCATGGTGTATTACATTCTTGGCTGGAAATCACACGGACTCACTCTATGAAACGAATAAAATATTATATATAGATAGACAATAATAAACGTACAGTTCATATTCTTTGAGTTTTGTCGCCGCCGTGTAATATAGTTATTTAAAGTACCTATAGAATCAAAATAATTCTCAGCGAGGGAATTTATTCCCGCTGACCTCAAATAAAATTTGAACACAACGAGAGAACAGTAGCAATGCAATGCAACGATATAATTGCAGGTTACAAGTTTTTCGTTTCGTCATACCTTTCATCAACTTTATCTGTCCATTTACTTTCTCTGATGAGCATGAGCCTCCTCTTTAACAAGCCTAGGCAAGCCATGGTCGTTGAGGGTTATTACTGTAATCACCATGCTTGGCAGGCGGATTGGTGATCGCAGTATGATAGATGTATCTTTGTACTGATAAATGTTGCTGATCTGGTGTACCTATGTCCCTTAGTCGCGATATTGGGTAATCTATTTTAGGCCGGAAACCACACCTTTCTTTAAAACTGCGCCCAATTCTAATCGAATGGAGTGCTTGGATTATAGTCTACTATCGTATTGTGCCCTTTTATAATAATGGCATCACAAACAGGGTAATATGTATGTAAGTAGGTATTCTATATTTGCAATTTGCATGTTACTCGTATTTCGGACGCGAGCTCGTTCGGTTGGAATTACGGCATAGCACTTGCAAAGAAACCCAATAGCCCAGTTTCACGCGACTAGTTCTATTGAAAAGCTCTATATGCGTTTATCTGCTTTTTCCATTTTTATTTTGTGGTAACCACTGTATTTCTAGCTCTTTATTGCTTGAGTGTTTTTAGAGGTTGGACTGGCACTTGTTTATATTAAAACTGTGGTCAAGTGGAACGCTGTGTTTGTTTAGCGTGGCTACGTTTTATGATTGTTTATTATAATAAATATAAGTTATGATTATGGAACTTATGGAATCGATTCGGTTGATGGGGTAGATCGTTTTTATTGGATTTTATTGTTTCTTAAGGTTTCCAAATGCATTTATTCCTCTATATAAATATAGCTCTATAAATGTTACATGTGTAAATTGACATATACATATTATACTACTTTTATATAAGTTTGATAAAAATAAAAAATATATATATACGATTTTATTTGCATCCTTCGTTGAATTTTGTAATATTTTTACTGAATCTTTCAATGTTTTTCTACGTATATATCACTTTTTCATTGTTATTACAATCTACGAGTTCGTTCAACGGTACTATAAGATTTATTTCAAATCATAACATTATTTTACTCATCTAACGGCTTTTGTAGGAAACAAAATTTAATCATACCGTTAGCACTCCCTGCCGCCTACGGGACGTGTTTATGGGGCACCCACCACAATCGCAAACACTCCCACTGGTACACTGTCATCTGGACATGTTTTATAGACGCCATAAAAGAATAAGAGCTTTAGTGTTAACAATTACTAAACTCCTCAAATGCACCTCTAGCCATACCATAATTTCGGTTGTTTGGTCAGACACAACAGTCAAACGATATTGGATTTTACCGACAATTCACTTTATAGTCTTCTCCGCGTTACGTAAATATTTAAGAGATTTATTCCCACCATTCTTATTTTATAGTTCAAAATAAAAACTGGCTTTATTGTTTTGAAAGTCAGATTATAGTTGTGTCAACCGACTGCTTAACATAAAACGTGCATTATTGAATTATATTGCTGAGACTTACTCTAGCGCAGGGTCGTCGGCATCTTATGTTATGTTAGGTATAGTGATCGGAAACCATTTCATTGATTTAGATAGTAATATACATTTTAGAAGTCTATATTAAATTATTTTTAATAATATTATTATTCCCATTTTGTTACTCGCTGATAATGCTGCTGTTGCGAGGATTTATACAGTCTATCCTCAGCAAACATTCATAAGTGCAAATTCTATACATCGAATTAATACTTTGCCATTAATAAGTCAAAACTGATTAAACTTATTGCGACAGAATTAAATCAGGTAAGGGATAATTAATTGTTCATAAAGGAAGTTGTTATTAAAATGCTTCGTCATACAGCTTAGCGGAACTAGTTAACTTAACATAAAATACATTAAAGTTTCTAGATTATCAGAGTTTCTACATTATCTTCAGAGATATTATTCTTCGAAGTGCTCATTTTAACTGAAACCAACAAAAAGGAGGCTAAAAAGGTATGTTTACATACCTATCTGGTGTTTGTTCCTAGAAAGGTCAGGCATATCCTCCGCTCGCAGACGGCGTGTTGGCCGTCGGCGGCGGGCCAAAACCCGCCGCCTACCGCCCTAGGCTCGGCCTCGGGGGGTGGGGGACATGGGCCCCGCTCCCTTCGAGGCTGACCCAAGAGGAGTAGGGACGCCTCTACACTCCGGGCGTCCCTGTAATTGGGCAAATGGGCCACTGTAAGTGTGGCCCTGGAGATCCCACGGTACCATATTGGCCGCGGGTGCCGTCGGGGGGCCGGATTGTTCATGCGTACCCGACCCCCGCCAACGGCGGATCGAAGGAGTGTCCGGGAGGTTTTAGTGGTGTAGGGTCGTCTCCTCGTGGTATGACTTTAGCATACCACGCTATGGAGAGGGCGAGTCCCACATATCCCACCGCCAGCGCGCGAATACGTTGCAGCGGTGGTGGGAATGCGTCAATGCATTTCACCCCGGAAAAAAAAAGGCTTATCCTCCGCAAAAAATTCTCGATTACTGAAAAGCATAAGACCATGTTGACCATATGGCCGTATGCTTACCAGAAATCGACGCAAGTTTTAATAAAACTAGTATAATATTTATATAAACAAATGCGTATACATATTTGCATATGTTACTTACCTCGGCAATACCTTGCTACGAATGAGATTTAAGGCGCTGTACTTAGTCAAAATAGGCTTCACAAAACAGATTTTTAGCCAAATGTTTACATTTTAGAGCAGCTAAAAAAATATATGTTAATCTTGATCATATTTATGGGGGGACCATTGTGTTCAAAACACGTTTTCGGTAAATTTTCTCGATAAAAAAACCCATAAAATAACCATTTAAATTGAAATAGTAGCAATTGTAACTGTATTACTTATAAATAAATCTTGATAATATTAATAACAGTGATGTAATATATAATAATAAAGGGAACTGTTGTTTTTATTTATCGATTGGAATAAGATATTTGCAAGGATTAATGTATTTAATAACTCGAACGAGTCGAACGAAACGTTGCGCCATCGCGGCGTCTCTTCGCTTCTCTTTCATTTCTACGCGGAGCAACAGTGACAAAACTAATACGTAAAAGTCGTCTATTCACCGCGCCTTAACTTATTTAATAACTTATATTTAGACAAAGAACAGATAGTCCCATCATTTAGTTAAAAAATTACTTTTAACTGATTGTCTTTTAGGCGTAGTCAAAAAAATCTCCCACTTTTACGATTTTGTGTTATGTAAATCTTCTTTGAACCTGCTTTTTCTGTTAACCTGTGGTTCTATTTCGTGATACATTAGTGTATACGACAAGCCCCTTCCTCGGACAATACCTCACTGACAGTAAGATCTATCTGTTAGGATTACTTGAGCTCGTGACCGTGTACTAAACGTGGTTTATTTTTTCCTCGTCCCTCAATAAGAACCTCTTATTGTTTGGTTTCAATCCCGGCTGGTTTAATTACGATATTGTTTGAATGGTTGGTATTGTAACGTTAAAGTTGATGGAATTGAACCTTTGTTGGAATTTTGAATACCAATTGATTTTATAGAAAAAAAAGTGATCTCCTATAAGGGTTCCGTCGTAAAAATACTAAATTTTCGTTGTGCATAAAATTAAATATTGTATAAAATATATTATTTTATTGTGATGGAAAAGATTAAAGAATTCGAGACATACATTATTTTCTCTTTATTAATAGTACAAGGCTGTTTGTGTAAAGTGATCAAGGCGAATATGGCAAAGAAGGGTATCTACCCACTTCTATTACGACTAGACAAGTCCAAATTAATGGAGGTTAAGGATCAATCCATACGTACCACAACTATACGGCAACCACAACACATGGTCGGGTAATAAGTTTGTATTAAAAATGAATTGTACAATTCAAACGAACCACATTTGGTCGTAAGTATCGATCGTGGACATCGAAACCACGACGCAACCACAGTGCAACCACAACGCAACCACAACGCCAACTAGCGGCCGGCCACACCGCAGATACAACTTAGCGTCAACGCCATAATGATCGTCATTTTGTCGGTGCCACGTCACATAAAGCAGCAACTATAACTACCTCATATTGTTGCTTACAAGTCATGCGGTTGTGATAGATGTGGGTTCACCCTTAGGTACTTAAAATATTTTAAAAAGCTCTGTTTATTGAACGCATAAACTATACGTATGTATTATAACCTGAAATTTTACGCCAACAAATATTTTAAAAATTAAATGCTAACTAAAAGTATTGATAGTGAAAATTTTGGAACGTGAAAATATTTTATTTATTACCTAAATCCTCAAAGCAACTGATAGTCTGAACCACATGAGTTATTAAATATGTTTCAATCAGAACTTTAGCTTACGACTATTAATTATAACATTGTAGACCTATGTACGTGATTAATTGTTAGTTACGGTACTTTGATTGACGTTTCGCGAGAACATCATTTCCAGGGTACTAATATCAATTAATTATTCACTGTATTAAATTATTAATTGATAACAACCCCACATATGGACGTCGGAAATTGAAATGAGTAGAATAGTAGTTAGGTAATAGACGGGCTACCTGCCAGTTATATGAAACAACTGCTAAACAACATTATGAATTATTAATCGTAAACTTTAGAATCCATTGGAAACTATATATTGAAGATATTGTTTCTTAATGGAAAATGAAGTCTGAAAGCATTTTAAAAGTGATTTAACAAATGTAATTGATAGTTTAACAAGAGGTAAGCCTCTTGTTTCGTTACGTGATTAGTAAAGTGATTAGCCAGCCTAGATAAGACAACCTCCGTAGCGTAGCGGTATTTGGCTCGCTTTAAATCTTGGAGCTCGTGGGTTCGATCCTCACGCCGGACAAGAAAACTTTGTGTAAATTTCCGATTGGATCATCATCGTTAATAATCGTAAATCATGGAACGGGCAGCAGCGTTTCCTAGTGTGGTACAACGTACAACATAATAATGCGGTCACCAACCCGCCAGCCAAGCGCGGTGACTATGGCAAATACCCTCCCTCGGGAGGGGGCCCCTGTTTAGCAGTTCAAATTATACGGGCTGATGATGATGAAGATGATGAAAGCGATTAGCCTCCAGCCCCCGTATTCTAATTCATTCGAAAAGTTCCGACTGCGGAATCAACGCTGCTGATCGGAAACGTATTGCATTCCGACGGAAATGAAAAAGGCTATTCATAAATCCGGACGGAATGATCTTCGGTAATCTTCGGCATTTTCCGATCGGAACCTTGGCGCAAACCGTTTACAGAGAATGCTTTATGTTGGTAGAAAACGGGATCCTTGGTAGTTATTTAAAAGAATAAAATATTGGTAATAAACTCGTTAGTAAAATAATATGTGACTTATTTTAAATTCAAGTTATAGTTTTCAAAACAATTTATGTATCTATGTTGTATTTAATTATAATACTTTACAATAATATTGCGTTATTGAAATCACACGTAAACATTCTTCGTAAAGCTGTCAAAATTGTCATTTACAAACAGTGTGACCATTTGTGGCAGATATCTGGCATTTGAGCAGATTTGGCTTCTAAATTTTAACTTTGGCGGAATAAGTTAACGTTTTGAAAAAAGTGGCAGATTTAAAGAAAATCCTTATTATTACTGAAACATGAAAAAAATAACATGCAATTATGATTTATTTGGGAGGAAATTTTTATGTCCCATACAAGATAGTACTTTAGGGATTTCCCGTTTATTCTATTTTTATGTTGCTACACCATATGTTTGTGCAAGATTAATAAGGGGCGTGCAATAATCACCGTGATATTTTTTAACAACTTTTTAACACCCCCCCCCCCACCTTCCCTGGTGATACATGATGAGATTTGAACAATTGTGGATTACTTACGCACTGATCGTGTTGGTATTTTGATGTTAAAATTTTCAAGTAGGTAGGTCACTATCAATTGAACAATTTACAATTTTATGCAGGCTGCACAAGTCACTCATCCATCTTCCACCTTCTATTATATATAAATTTTTCGAATAAGATCTTTAAAAAAAAAAAAATTAATACACATGATAAATCACTCCCCCCCCCTGCCCCCATGTGATATTTCGTGATTTTTTTCGAAACGCCTCCCACCCACCTTTGGGTTTGATAGATCCAGTATTGAACTGAAAAAAAATGTAGATTTAAGGCTTGGCGTCGCCGTCGTGCTCCATCACTACGGTTAATTAGGCGCATAGTGAGAAGGTGCTCCATCTAAAATTAATGTTTACCTATAATAACTAACCTCAAAACATAAAACAACAATTAAACGAATGAATGTACTTATGTATAGATTTGTGATGGACAAAAACTCTCATTAATTACTACGTACTATACACTGAAACAAGTTCTGCGACAAATTGTCTCAATTTATATTAAAAAATAATAATTCGGAATGACTTCCGACAGCAAATAGCTCACGGAAATATTTCCGAGAAAAAGCCGCTGATTATCCGATTTCAAATGTCAAAGTTTCCGCATTCGGAAATATAAATAGCGTTTTTAGATTCCGTCTCGGAAACAGCTACTTTCCGATCGGAAAGGCCATTTCGAATGAATTAGAATACGGGGGCAGGTCTTTTCCATGTAACTGTACATTTAACATTGGAAAAAAAAAATCTAACCAAACGTAACACGGTTCCATGTGGTTTCCGGCTTAGAATAGACCACCCCATGTCCTCCCATGGGTGTCGTAAAAGGCGACTAAGGGACATAAGGCTGATGGATGGGCAGCAGCATCTATTAGCTCAAGGTTTACATCTTACTGCGATCACCAATCCGTCTGCCAAGCGTGGTGATTATGGCAATATCCCTCAACGATCCTGGCTTGCCAAGATCTGTAAAGAGGAGGCCCATGTTCAGCAGTGGACGTAAACGGGCTGTTGATGATGATGATGATGAAACGTAACTGAAAGCTACTCTAAGATATTCCGTGTATCTATTTACCTATTTACTCCAAACTAGAATAGGTACTTCCGGCCCTCAGCAATTTTTTGTGGTTATAATAACATACATACATACATATAATCATGCCTTTATCCCATGGGAGTAGGCCTACTACAGAACGCCACCTCCTACGATCCTTAAACACTCCCTTTGCCTCGTCCACGTTCATACATCTGGTCATACACGCACGCCGGTTGCGAGTACTAAATATAAAAAAATATAAAATGTTACACTTTGGGGTACAAAATACACATTACAATAACCATTAATATAATCTTTTATATAGATGGTTATACAGGGTGTCCCAAAAGATTACGTAGCTGGGAAGGGGGGTGATAAGGATGGTCACAAGGGTCACCAGAAAAATATAAAAAATTCCCTCTGGGTGTTTAAAAAAATAAATGGCATTTTTTAAAAGACTAAAAATTTTACACCTTGTGCTAACTGTACCTACAAATATGGCTGTATTTAAAAAAATGCTGTTATGTAATCTTCAATAACAACAAGGTCATCAACATCAACATAAAAAATAACAAGGTGTAAAATTTTAAGTTTTCAAAAAAATGCCATTTTTTTTTTAATTACCCAGAGCGGATTTATTTTTTATTTTTCTAGTGACCATTGTGTCCACCCCTGTCACCCCCTTTCCCAGCTACTTAACCTTTTGGGACACCCTGTATATCGATGGCAGTGTGGTTTTTCGATTTAGTATAGACCATCCCATATTTTCCTTAGGGTGTCGGTTAAGGGACACAACTGACCATCCAGGTCAGCCGCATCTATCAGCTTAAAGACTCCCATCTTACTGCGATCACGAATCCGCCTGCCCTGCGTGGTGATTACGGCAATAGTCCAACGACCCATTAATTTCCAAGGTCTGCTAAAGAGGAGGCCCATGTTCAGCAGTGGACTAAACGGGCTAATGACGAAGAAGATAGAGAAGAAGAATATAGGAAGAATATAGTAGGAGAAATATAATCCTGTGTTTTGAGCGTACCTGCATAATATGCTAACTCTGCAATAGGCACACGCTCAGCGTGTGTCAGGAAGCGGGTGACGGGATCGGGAGCCCGAGTAACGCGCGCGCACAATGTGGGTTCACAATTTTTTTATTTATTTACATACACGAGCAAGTTTATACTTTTTAACAGCTGTCTGCGTCGTTTGAAATGTTAAGCATGAACATTTTATCCGTTGTTATTTTATGATTTCATAAATGTACAGCCAGCAGCTATCTGAAACCAATAAGCTTATTGATTTTAAATTCGAAAGTTTGTACTCTTTTTATTATCAGAATCTACCGCATACCTACCGTTCTACGTTTGCACCGTAACAAACGTGAAACAAAAACTTTTTGATTAAATATATTGCGCTCACAGAAGACTGTGAGATTTTGATAAAGTTTACGCCTGTATAGAAATACAAGAACTAAAATATATACTCAACGAAGCCTGAGACAAGTTTAATCTACTTATACTTGGTGGTTCAGTATATAATATATAAAGGTTCAGATCCGGCTTAATATAACCAGAAATGAATGGTGATGCGGACTGTAGGTAAAATTGTGATGTCTGGGTAGAATGCGGAGCGGGAATGCAGGATTAGCCGTGATCACACCAATTATATAATCTAACCAAACCAAGGAAGCATGCACTCACCAGTAAGCCAGTTAATCAGCCTCCAAAGCAGTGCTCAGCAAATAGACAGCCTCGTGGTTCAGCGCGGTGATCGGCGTGGATAGCGGGATCCAAGCACTTAATGTTTATGGGTACACCAGACACCAAGCGTTATCACACACACACGGTTAGAGTCCAAGATTTGAGGATAAAAGTAAAATGCGGTTAGAATGCAGTCGTAAGAACAGCGCGTTCACGACCACAACCGTTTGAGGTTATATATGAACGGGGTGGGCGTTCGACCATGCATCGCAACCAGTGTTGCCAGTATCACCGAACTTAAAGGTTCGCACAATGCGTCCCCAGGTGGCGCGTTTATACAATTGGTATGATAAAAACGGCGTAAACAATACTTAATTAAATGTATATTAATACATCAAGCTTAAGGGTTTATTTGCTTGCGCGCTTATCTCAGGAACTACTGGACCGATTTTAAAAATATTTCAGTGGTAGATAGCCCATTCATCAAGGAAACCTATAGGCTTTATTTTATTATAAAGTTCATACGGGAATGGGTGCTACGTGAGTGAAACCGCGCGAGGGAATCTAATCTATACTAATATTATAAAGCTGCAGAGTTTGTTTGTTTGTTTGTTTGAACGCGCTAATCTCAGGAACTACTGGTCCGATTTCAAAAATTCTTTCAGTGTTATATAGTCAATTTATCGAGGAAGGTTATAGGCTGTATTTTATTTGCAAAAAATTAGGGATCCGTAATCGGTTAAAGCGATTTTGTAACCCAAGGTGTAAAAGCGAAAACCTATTTATGCGTGCGCTGCAAAAACTATTGATAATAGAACAAAATGATGTACTATGGGTTTGTAGGTCTTATTAAGATCTACAAAAAAGTCCGCGTGAGCATATATCTAACTATCATAGTTTAGTCACATTAACCGCTTTTATTTTATTTATTTATTTATTCTTTATTGTACACATGAAAACAAGTTATGAAAAGTAAAACAATTAAAGATGATGTACAATGGCGAGCTTAACTCATTTATGAGTATTTTTTTCCAGCAAACCATATTCAGAGTGAGATTTGTGATAAACGGGCAAGAACAGTGTACACAACAATAGTTACAGTTTGAGTATATTAAACTAATGCTAATACGTATAATAATATATATGAATACAATACATACATACTTCATAAAAATAAACTAATACATATCATAAACACTTTTATGTTCATAAAAAAATATTAAATCGTCTAAAGAAAGAAACTACGTTAAATGTATATCGTAATATTAATCCTTATCCAAATTAAGCATTATGTTATCAAGGGTATTTATGTAGAAGTAAAATACTTTTTGTTTTATTCCAATCGAACATTTCGTTGAGAAATTATCACAAGTATAAAAACGCAAAGAATTGGTACCTAATAATGAGATATTTGCCATAATAGATAAAGCTGAAGAGTTTGTTTGCTTGAACGCACTAATCTCAGCAACTACTGGTCCGGTTTGAAAAATTCTTTCAATGTTTGATAGCCCATTTATTGAGGAAGGTTATAAGCTATATTTTATTATAAAGTTTCTACGGGAACGGGAGCTACACGATTGAAACCGCGCGCGGAAAGCTAGTACTAATATATAAAGCTGAAGAGTTTGTTTCTTTGTTTGCTTGAACGCGATAAACTCAGGAACTCCTGGAACGATTTGAAAATTTCTTTCAATATATTCAATGAGTCAATATTGAAATATAAATATATTAAAAACTAAGCAAACATTTTTAGAATGTTAGTAGGTACAGACTTTTTAACCAACAAGGTAGTCTTAATATATGCAAGATAAAGTGATTTAACGATGGCTCATTCATTCTTTACTTCGTATTTAACCTCATACTCATTGACTAATAAATTATATTCTACTTTACAATTTTTCATTGTCAGCTCTATTCCATTTTAAAGAAAGACGGCCAAATTATCAGACATTTATAACGTTATTGTGTTCCAGTAACTATTAATTTAATTACTGCGGTAACTTTAATAGCTTCCATAAAGACTAACAACTATAAAATAAGTTATAGTAAAGTGGTTTGAATGCTTTTCAAATGCCGAAATTGTGAACCAATAGATATCCAATTATCAGGAATCCTATGAATCGGTAAGATAAACAGTCACAACAGACAGTAACTAGTCGGTTCTAGATAAAAATTCGGAAGCAAATTTATTGGCGAATAATGTCATGAATTATAAATACTGTAAGTGATTTAAATGTGTCATAGTTTATTGAAATTATTTAAAATAAGCTAGTGTTTTTAATACAGTAAAAATCTATTGTTTTGGATTGAGGTGGAGAAAAAAAAAATCTTTAAATTAATATATCTACCTTTTTTTTTGTCCGGTATGAAATGCATTTACGCATAACAATCGCCGCTGCAGCGTATTCGCGCGCTGGCGGTGGGATTTGTGGGACTCGCCTTCTCCATAGCGTGGATTGCTAAACTCATACCACGAGGAGAGGACCCTACACCACTAAAACTCCCCGGACACTCCTTAGATCCGCCGTTGGCGGGGGCCGGGTACGCATAAGCGATCCGACCCCCCGACTGCACCCGCGGCCAATGTGGCAGCGCGAGATCACCTGGGCCACACTCACAGTGGCCCATTTGCCCGATTATAATTAATTAACCTACCTACCCGATCCTATCACACCTACATCTAGATAGAAAACTAACTATAATTCTACTAATGTAGTAAACGTGAAAGTTTTTATGGATGGATCTAAGGATATTTGTAACTCTACCACGTAAAAATTAGATGGATTAACATATAGGTAAAACATCACGATCGAACCCACTGGGGCAAAGAAGTAATCCGACCGGTAAAACCGCGGGCGCAGCTTGTAGGTACATAAAACAATACCGCAATATACACCGTCATTTTATAGTCACTGAAGATGAACACAGCAAAAAGATTTATTTTTGATAGTAAGTAAAATGCACTTTTTCAATACATTTAAAGTAACATTATTTCGATTTTCAACAAATAAAACAACTTCTTTGATCTAAAGCTAAAGCTCATATTCCAAGTATTTATCGTGGTAGACTCCTTCCGGTAAACTTTTTTTGTAAAACATATTTCTTTTTTTTTAATTTTAATAATAGGTCGTAAATCGTTTTGCTAATTATTATTAGTACCTACCTACCTAACGCTTAAAAACTCACGGTGTTTAAAACATCCACGAAGTTTCTAGTCCATTTTCTCATAAGCTTCCCGCCAATAAACGTGAAACATGCTTTGTTTAAAACAATATATCATTATGAAAGACTGTAACAAACAACGTACGTGGTTCTTTAAGCTGATATACAATTTAATTCCATTACGGTGTACCTACGCTGTTCGTCGAACAATGGTGAGGTTAATCCATTAACAATGTGCTATTGATCCCTACAAAGATAAGAAACTTTGAAAAGTAGACTGTTAGAAAATATACTTACATATTTATTTTTAAACTAGCAATTTGTGATATATGTAAAAGTAATTGTACCTACTTACATACGATAATTATATTTTTTGTCACTAATCTTGAAATGATTTCTCCTCGAGAGTTTTTTCAGATTATATTGGACTCGGTATAGCTCGGTTTATATAGGGTGACTGGTAATTAGTGACCGATACCTAAACACATGATTGTGCTCATGATAACAAACAACTTTTACTATGGCAGCAACCCTGAAACCGCGAAAAAAAAAAAATCTGCTGTGCCATACATTCATGTTCACATAACTCGTCAACATGGTAGGGTGCAGCTGATGTTTTTTCGCGATTTCAGGTTTGGTGCCATAGTAAAAGTTGTTTGTTATAATGAGCACAATCATGTGTTTAGGTATCGGTCACTAATTACCAGTCACCCTATATATGAGAACTTATTATTAAAGTATTAAATTAAATATTTTTATTTTATTTCATACTAGCGGCCCGCATCGGCTTCGCACGGGTGGACTTTAAGAGCGGTTTCGCACTACGTCCGATCCGAACCCGTGAAAATATTGGTCTTGAAATTTGGAAAGAAATCGGATGAAGGATCTCGGATCTAGTGCGTAAATTACCATAGAAATAGTTCTACGGTTATTACGGACCATATTTTCACGGGTTCGGATCGGATTCGGATCGGACGTAGTGCGAAACCGCTCTTAGCCTATGTTACTCAGGGATAATGTAGTAGTAGGTGAAAGAATTATCGAAATCCGTTCGGTGCTTTTGAGTTTAATCGAAACAAAAATACAAACTTTTCCTCTTTATAATAATAGTATAGATAAGGTTAAGATTTCAATATTATAAAGAGGAAAGATTTGTTTGTTTTATTTGCATTGAATTGGCTCCGCAATCACGGGACCAATTTAAAAAAATCTTTTACCATTGACTACGTTATCCAGGAGTAACATGGGCTATAAGTAGTTAATTATAAAGTTCTCACGGACACGGGAGTTACATAGGTGAAACCTAGCTAGTAAGTACTAAAGTAAATAACAATATTTAGAAACAAATATTACGCTTTTATAAATATATAATAAAAGACTGATGGGATGTCGCCATAAGGTGTTATTGAGGTTATTGAGGTGTACCGGATGTCATGCTGTTGCAGTCCCTATTTCCCTACAAATAGCGTCGGAGTATCCGGGGGGTTTCAGTGTGTAAGCCCTCGTCTCGTGGTATGAATAACAGAAAAATTAACTTTTCAGAAGATGGAAAAACCTTTATAATTTTACCTAGACACAATACCAGTCCCAATAATATACGATCTGTGATTCTAATTGGCTGAAACGATTGGTCTGCTGATGCCCTAGCAAATGGCATCAAAATGTCTTAACCGCCAAAAATAACTTACTTACGTGATATTAGAACTGCAATGATATAGAGAGGTCTATTCTCACATAAACCGCTGCAGTGGTACTTACGCTACTCTTACACCGAAAAAGTATGATTGAAGTAAATTACACCTGATCTCATATTTAAAGTAGGTAAAGAGGCATAAGACGTTATATAGGCACATTCATATTTTGACGCGGTAAAATTTTAGACTCGTTAATTTCGATGAGGATAACTACCTGAGCAAGGTCAATGACCAAAGAGTAAATTCCATTAAACAATATAATAGTTAGTGCAGGACTAACACTACCTCTATGTGAACAGAGTCTGCAACTAAACAGCTCAGAGCCTACACAATGGGCTTCTTGGAAACATAACAACGTTATTAATACAAGTCAAACGAACGTAATTACATGTACACTGCATATTTTCTTCGGCGCCAATATTTATATGAGAGATGTATGTAAATATTTTTGTGAGCGGCGGCGCTTACTGATGTTGCGACGAGATGGCAATAACGCCGACAGACGTAATGAGGAAGCCTGTCTGTAAATCTCCATCATGCTCGACGGGAGCACAACATCTTTTTCTACATAAATAAGGTTTAAAATCGCTTGAGATGTAAAGGTTGGAGGTATATAATATAAGTTAGCGATTGTGTTTGCGCCGCGGGGCTCGCTATAACGAGCGCTCAGCGTTGACGGGGCGCCGGCGATCGCGACAAACCTTCCAGTGAGCCTCTTTTAAAAATTAGCTCTTGAAATTTAACTTCAAGGGTTGCTATCTTTACAGAGTTGGAAACAAGTTGCTTGGATATAATCGCCTTCGTAGATTTGAATGGATAAGTAGACTGAAAAGCAAGAAAAGTTTTCTGGAGATTTAAATTTGCATAGAGAATTCATTAGTTTATTTTAAGACGAACTTCATTTTTGTGCTTTGTTTCTCGGTAGACTTATTGAAATGGCCGCAAAATTTAATAATTTAATGGTGCTTAATACTGGCAAAATCGGTCTCTGAATAAAGGTGTAAAAATTCCGATCATAGAGATTATTATTATTAGCTAGCTTAGCCTCGTAGTTTTACAGTGGATCGGAGCATGATGTTTTGTAGCCTATATGTTAATCCAGCGTTTAAACTATGCCGGTGCAAACTTTTAGTTAATTCCGTTTAGTAGTTTAGCTGTGCAAGAGTAACAAACATAGGTACATCTATACATTCTTACAAAATTTCGCGTTTATTTAATTTAATTAATGTTTTTACGGCTAAGTACTATTACGGCTATACTTATTATTTCACTAGTGCTAGCGTCTCGCACGCGTGACGTATTAGATGATTTTGGTTGTATACTTCTTTGCCACTTGCTCCCCACGCACCGAAGCCGCGTAGGTAACAACGATATTCTATGACAAAAATAGCCGCGATACAGTCGCTTTTGGATGGCAATATTCAGAATTATTTATTTGTATACCTAAATATTGTACAACACTTTGAGTTAGGTTCCCTAATTAGTAAATATTTTTATTTACCAAATATATAAATTCAACAACAAATATAACAACACCACAATTTACGTATGTTAAAACATAAAGTTACATCGTTAGTGATTTACGATATCTTCCTGACCAACAATGTAATACAATATAATAACGCTATATAGTAACGCTGCTCAATGACCACGATGAGTTAATATCGTAGGCGCCTACATCTAGGTATCTAGTTCAGATTAGAAAGTACTACACTGCGATAGTAAAATTAGACGTGAACAAATGAAAATTATGGGCTACGTTAGTCGTCACTTTACTTACTATTATAACGTAAGTTCTATAATGTTTTTGTACAAAGCGCAATTATGCCGAAAATTTAATAGGTGAAATTGCTTGAGATTCCTGGAGTAAACGTTTGCAGAAACCAGGCACACATTTTAAATGGTAGTCCCTTTGTTATAGAAGATTAGTAAGATGTACACAAAACTATTTTAATAACAAAACCTATTACTGATTGACTAAAATATATACTTGTCTCGTAGACTGGAGAGATAAACGTTATCATTTCGGTAGGTACTAAAACAAAAAATATTTTTCTTTATTGATCAACGCTTTATCAGCCATGAGTAGGTATACTACCTATCTAACATACCTTGGTTCATACTATATTGGAAGTGCATTGTATCATTACGATACACATCTAATATATGTAACACCCACGATATCATGGTATAGAAGAGTAATATTTTACTGCGTCTTGTCAATGTGGCTCACTTTGTAGCAGTAACTATTTCCTAATACTATAAACTCAATTTCTACTGCAACACTTTTCTCACACTCACGCAAATTCAAAACGCTTTCGATACATAAACTGGTTGCCACAATACCGTAATATTTCACTTTTTAGTTAACATTGTATCGCTCTCACAGAATGCCTTTGTACATAAAGGCGTTTATGTATTAAAGGGATTCCGCGGCGCGACGTTGCTTTATTTGTGGACTGTGAAAAACTTTGAGCGGGATTACGCAGCAAAAATAATGATACAGCAAAAAATAATGCGACGTTTATCCCCGGTGTACAAACAATTCATACCTCAACTGTCAGATTAATCTAAGGCTCGGCGTGCATCGTTGATTGTGCGAATAATAATCCGACGGAGCAGAGTCTCGTATAGTTCACGAGAGCGTCAAAGCCGAGCGCAAAGGAACAAAGCCTCCAATTACCCGAGCGGGCACGCCGTGGGCCTTTAGTGAATAATGAGCCGCTTATCCCGGCGAATGACGATTTCAGTAAAATTGTTCTGGAGTAAGTCTAGCCGCAATCCTCCGAGCCACTCGCTAGTTGCGCTGCGTTGTATCTCACATACTTGTTGTAAGCATTCGCGTGAATATTCGCGTCAGAACATTAAATTCTTATTGTACTTATCTGTTTATTTATTAGAAATAAATATGAAGTAGGTATTTGCAAAAGATTAAGTCTAGCGATAAATTTATCACAATGAAATATTCTCACACCACGTAAATCATTTATAGTGGTTCCGACTTTTTGATGCCATTTGAAACTATTAGAAACCCCAGGGCATCGGAAGATCTATTGATTCAGCTAATAAGAAACACACATACATCGTGCAATATAAACTTGTAAAATAATGTAAATGGACTGAGTAGGAGACTGGTATTGTTCTGGTATGTATGTAATTTTTTTTTTTTCACTCTCGTTGAAATGTTATTAGTTCTATACGTGGTGTTAGAACTTTAATGAAAATAATATGTAAAGTGTCGAAATAAACATAAATCTGTATCATAAAATGCGCTCCTTAATTAGAGTTTAACTTGTAGATTTAAAGCAATAAAGACTGAAAAGAACTACAGATACGCGTAGAACAGTACAGATAAGGGATTGCGATTGTTAACTGCGAGTAAAGGCCGTTGTAATGGACAGGGTCATAAAATGGCACTCGACTAAACTGGGAGAAATAAAATACAAAACCGTGTAAGTGGAATCCAGATTGGTTTACCTTCGCAAATAAAAATACCTACGTAAATAAAAATACCAATAAAAAACCGAACAAGTGCGGGTATGACTTGCGCACGAAGGTTCCGTACTACCTATACAACATTAGATAATATATTATTTAGTTTCACTTTCAAGCCTACACCTGTTGCCGTTACTAATATATGGTAAATGTAAAAAAAGACGTTGATTACACGGGAGCCCCTCTATACTGATTTTATTCTGTTTTTAGTATTTTTGACAACAGATTCCAATTCATAATGTGTGGAAATGTTAACTGTCTCGCTATCTTGGTTTTGCCTGTTGCCAGTCAGGCGGACAGGCAGACTGCGGAGTATTAGTAATAGGGTTCTGTTTTTAGACTTTGGATACGGAACCCTAAAAAAAGCATTCTTATAATAGGATAAAAGAGTAACACCTTATAAGGGATTCTTACATTTGCCTATTGTTAGTGGAATTAAACGGAAATGTACTTGAAAATATATGAATGCTCATAATACATACAGTATGGTAAAAAAGATGAAAGCATAATAGCGAACATTTATTTTTCCGAAACACTTGTTTAGAGAAAATGGCTGGCTGCCTACTTGAATAAGCGTTCCTCCATGTTTCGAAACAACAAGTATATTTTTAAGTGGCCGAGATTTTGCTCGTAACATTGAATGGGAAAGAAGTGGCTTTTATTTTCAAATAAGTACTACTTACCCTTTTAACTTTTCGCATATATTTTGTAGGTTTCAATGTCGTGGAGACTAATATGGCTTCTCTCATTGAAATTTTTAATTGCTTATAATATAATTCATTATCATCATTAGCCCGTATAACGTCCACTGCTGAACATGGGCCTCCTCTCGAAGGTGGATATCTGCCATAGCCTTCACGCTGGCAGGTGGGTTGGTGACCGCAGTACTATGTTGTACCACACAAGAAAACGCTTCTGCCCGTTCCTTGATATACAATTATGATAGATGATGTTATATAAATCGGGACCAACGGCTTAACGTTCTTTCCGAGGCACGGAGGGTAGTCCCTCAATCAACCAGACTCGGGAAGAAATCGTAGAATTTACACAAATATTTCCTATCCGGCGTGGGGATCGAACCCACGAACTTCGAGATTTAAAGCGAGCCAAATACCGCTACTCTAAGGAGGTGAATAATATAATTTGAAAAATGCTTTGTTTATCCTTACTAATATTGTAAACGCGAGTTTGTGAGTAGTTGTGGATGGATGGAAGTTTGTTTTAAATCGGTCCAGTACTTCTGGAGCCAATTCAATGCAAACAAAGAATCAAATCTTTCCTCTTTTTAATATAAGTTTAAATGGTCACTTACCATTGCAGGTAACACGTCAGCTGAAGATGGCTAGGTTTTTTTTATTAAAGTTTAGTTTAAGTACTAGCAGATATTTGTAGTCTACTAAGAATAGGTTCATGTCGGTAGTGCAATAGGTGAAAATATGTTTCTATAAATTCTTGTTGTAACGAATAATTTTATCGGGTCTGTATTTTTTATCTTTGACAGCCGAGTTATAAGGCGCATAATTCACTTAAAACACATTAAACAAACTTTAACATCCCCCGTGAACGATCCAAAAGCGGCACGAGACACGACCGCCCTGTTTTATTTGAGCATCTATCCTCCGACACAAAATTGCGAATTAAAAGAAAATTCACTTTTTATGACATCGTAATATTGTCCCTGGCAATTTTAACGGTTCGCGCTGCCATTAAATGTTTGGAATTGTTGTAGGTATATATGGACAAACGATTGGCAATGTTCGGTCAATATAGCGAGAAGTACTTAAGTACCTGTAAGTGTCGTAGTCGGATTGTACAGTCCGCCGTATTATATTACGGCTAGCTCATTTGAAATGCGGTGGTACAACGATAAGCCGCATTGTCATTGCGATACATTCTTCAATAAGGCGTAATTCGTAATAATAATCATTTCAGTTTATTATTACTTAAAACCCAACATATTTCATTATTTTCGTTTAGGTGCATTCCAGGTTTTGTGTGGTAAAAAAAAACGGCAAATGACTCGCCGTATTACATTAAGACTAGATGTGTTATGTAGAGCGGATGGCGTCGAATACATTCTGGCGAATTTTCATTAAGTTGTATTTAGTCAGGCTAATCGGTTTTAATACCAGCTAGCCGTAATGTAATACGGAGGATTATACAATCTAATTGCCACATACGCATGATCGGTGACGCATGTTAATGTTTACCATACCTCATAGGGAAATAACGACGATAACCCAAATAACTTTATATACCTATTGAAAAAAAAAAATACGTGACCAATATTAAGGAATAAATACCACGTCAAAGGCATTAACAGAACTGGACCATTTTTGTGCACTATGTAGCATTACCTTTCACTGCTATTATATTGATATCATTTGTAGTGGTACTTTAATTATTTTTCATTTACGTATATGTTTATGTTTAAACATATAAATAACAAAAATGCGTAGAGTATAAAAGGTATAGGTACTGTAAGTATTTTATCGACCTTTATTAAATACTCGCGGCCCGCCCCGGCTTCGGACGGATGGATTTTTATGTCACTCATAATGTAGCATTCTAATGCTAAAAAATTATCGAAATCCGTTCAGTAGTTATTGAGTTTATTCGAAACTAAGATATAAAAATACAAACTTTTCATCTTTATAATATTGGTATAGATTTAGGTATGTGGGTATTTAAATTCGTGTCATTTAACGGCAATATTTAATGCGTACTTAATTTTAATTTGTTTGTTTGATTGAACGAGTCCATTTCAGAAACTCAGAACCGATTGGTCCAATTTAAAATAATCTTTCAGTGTTATTTAACCCATTTATTATTTTTATTTATTTTACGAGGATAAAAGGCGAACGATTTGTACGTTTTGAAGGGAAACCAGAGTTACTACGAGAGTGTAAACGCGCGCGGCGAGCTTGATTTAAAATAATATTAAGTCCATTGCTCCACCGAAAAAAGCCACGGTGAATCGTATTGAAATTTGGCATTTTCTACGTTTCTATTCACAGCTGAAATTTTACACCGTTGCCTAAATAGGATTTATAGATGAGTAACTCCGCGGTTTCATCAAATTGTTATTCAGTGGGTTAGTTTGAAATTTTACAGCACGCATAGTGATTTTTTTAGTTGTTTCTAATATAGAGCAATACTCAACGAAATTATTTATTTTTGATAGTACCTACAATCGATCTATGTATATTCTTTACAATATCATTCAAACTTACAGATTAAAATGACTTCGTATCTGTGTGAGCGCCCTTCCGTATAACTTAGATAATATGTATTGCAAGATACAAATGCTGATTTTACGACATTGTTTCTTTGTAAAAACAAATGATTATTTTAAAATTATTGTAAAGTTTCGTTTTACTGAAAATCATCCTATCATCAACGAAAGTTAAAATATCACTCTATATAAACTACCTCAATTTAGGGTATTTATCTTTGCTAATTACAGCTCAACAATTCAGTATTGTAAAAAGTAAAGTATTGTATGTGTGGGTATAGTTATTAAAAAGTGTGACGTGAGGACTTTAGGATACATTTTTTATATCTTATCACCACTATCTCCAGTGGTGATAAGATATAAAAAATGAATGTAATATATAATTCTATTTTTGACGCCTAACATAAATGTAGGTACCAAAGAGTGTCGTCGAGTCGCCATTTTTAGAGCGTGTACATGGGACCTAAGAGCCCTAAGCTGATCCGGGGTTACTGTAATATGTATAAGAGCAAAAGTAAATTCTTCATTTTGTACAAATATTTAGGTTTTTCACTTCGACCTTGGTATGTCAGGGTTAAAGTACGAAGAACAACCACTAGTTTGTGTTAGTTATGTTATTTGTGTATCGTGTAACAAAATGAGCCACAAATCGGTCGATGATAAAAATAAATAAGAACTTTATATGGGATGGGAAAAAGGATAATAGACTTTTTGCTTTATCATTTTGATTATGTCCACATGGATCTTCTCGCTAAGACATAGATCTGTATTTTTAGCAGTCACTGACCAACCTGATTTTTTTAAAGATTTTATTTAAGAAATCTAGTAAGTAACTAGAAGAGTCGTTTACAAACGTAACATTCGTACACTAAACTCTATATGTATCTTTATTTGTTGGGTTATGGTAAAAATAAAAAAGAGCAATCAGTTTTTTCATCATCAATCATTAGTTTCTCAAATTCCATATACAACATTTTAAAATATTGCAGTAAGTTTTGTTAGGTCATGAAATATAACATACCTTGGGTGCTTACCCGCCCAAAGGCGAACGGCCCAGTCAGGCGAATACAATTTGTAGACCATTACTCTGGCAGGCCGCGACACTTTTCCAGATTACAAAGAAAATATAGATTAAGCATTTAACCGTTATCAATATATTTATATGATGAAGACAATATTAGGAGATACATTTATTTTTGTATTCTGTTATATAATAGTCTTTGGATTCTAATTTATAGGTATCTTATATTTCTTTATCAATACTCATATTGATGTCCAAATAAAAAATCTATTTTGATACAAAGAATTTGTAGCTATGTTTATTATTGTCAAGGTATTGAGAGCTTTTTATTGTGGAACTGAATATGTTGACTGTGAAGATATTTTATTATAAGTAAAATTATTGAAGTTGAAACAGAGTAAAAGTTGCTCTACCTTTATGAATTAGAAAGTTCTTTATAGCATACCTACGCACTAAAACAAAACCATAATACTGAGTCTTGCCATAAATATTCTTACAAAGAAAAAAAAATTGTACGTAACATTTATTACTGTTACAGTGTGTTAGTTCAATATATTAATATAAAATCATTAAAAATACATAAAGGTTTTTAGAATATTCCCATGGAAAGAGTAGGTGCTTCTATTGATAACTGGCCTCAACGTTTAAAGGACTGTATTGTTGCTACTCTCTCAAAAATGGTATCTTGATACACTGGTGCCGATATTTTGATACTTTTTTCACAAAAATATGGCTCAGTCATTCCTTCATAGCTAACACCTTACAATCGGATAATGCCTTGTAGGGTTTACTCTGTTGACTAATTGGGAAGCTTCTTTAGAGCTTTAAGCATAACCACGGTCAACTTGTTTATTAAAATATTACTCGATTGTAAACAACATTTTTCTGTACCTCCTTTTGCGTACCGCTTAAGTAATTGTTTCGATTTTACCGCCCTATTCTTTTTTAAATTATCAGTTAATAAACGACCAATGTGTATCTTATAGGATGCAAGTCCTAAGTCATCTTTTAAAATACGTGACATGGTTCTAGATGCTAATTTTTGCTTTCGGACAGAATTTCTTCCCTTACTGCTTTTTGTACGAATACTACGTGGATGGCCAGATCTTTTTCTGTCACAAACAGAGGAGGTTTCATTGTACCTATCAATAGGCACACAAACATTTGACTGATACCAAGCGTATTGATAGTTCAAAAAATTGTATTTAGCCATACCTACTTTGTTTAATGCAATCACAGCGATTCGGTTCTCTTTATCACCCCACTCCATTTTAATATCACAAATTATTTGACAATGTCATGGCGCGAAAATGAGAAAACACAATGAACAGATTACACATTCAAATGTAATATTTTGTTTATTTTTAATTGTTACGGTATTTATGGCCAGACTAAGTATATATATATAATATACTCACATTTTAGTCGAAATAGCCAGAAGAAATAAATGTCCAACTTATTTCAAAAACATACATAATAACTATTTATGTGAATGGGTCGTAGAATGTTGAACAAAAAGCTATAAAATCCGCCAAACAATGCGAACAACGGTAGCGTTTACATAAAAGCTTTAGATTGTAAATCTTTTAAGTTATTTAGTAGTTTAAAATTGTTTAGCGATGTCGAAGTGAATTTTTCTGGTCGCACGGAGTCACCATTTTGTCGGAAGGTCCAGTTGTGCATAAAATAACAATTGATGGGTGTGTATTGTGTTGTCGCTGCACTCGCACGACGCAATTTGTCGAGCGTTTCTCTTGTGTCGCTGTAACAAAGCTACGAATCGAGCTGACGCGAAACTATCGATAACTCTACTCGGAATTAGACCTCTTTGTTCTTATTGTCTCGTCTACCTTTACACTTTTTCCCCTATACATTTCGTTAAAGAAAAGCCATAACTGGTGCACTCGTGAAAATTGTCTCGTTAGCTTAACTCGATAAACGTTGAAACTGTTGAATTATTCGATTCTATGTGCTTCAATTGCTATTGCTCTTATTTTAGTGTCGGGAGCTAGGCTTTCTTATTTTATATCGTGCTACGTTCTTTAGAAAATCTTGAGTTTTATTTTGTGCTATTTTAGCGGACGTTATTGTTATTTGACGTGATATTTTAGTATAAAATTGAATTTCGTATTCTTAAGAATACAAGATTCAATTTTCTACAGTTTAGTTTCATATTTTTATTAGATACTAGCTTACCGTTCGCGGTTTCACTGTCAAGTAACTTCTGTTCCTATAAAAAACTTCCTCATTCAAAAAGGCCTATGTATACTTAGAATAGAATCGATTACCCATGAGTTCAATATTGTTTTACGAAGTAATCATTACTATATTATTATTTTTACCTTTTGATTGAACAGAAAAAGCGATCCGTTAGAAAGAATTTTTATTTATTAAATTTCAAGCACAGTACAAGTACATTGGCGGACTTAATTCCATAGGCATTATCTACCAGTCTACCTTTGGGTGATGTAAATATATTTTTGGTAGGTACGTATAATAAGCAAAACGAGTAGCAGAGAATCTAATGATATAATAAATACTATAACTTATACATAAAATAATGAATATAATAATTAAACTATATAAATAAATATAATATATTATAACCGTATGTAGGTACGACATGCGCTTACCGCGATACAACAGTGTTAACAGTGGTGCACTTGTTTACCGAATTACCTTATAATGAAAATATTTTTATACAATTACCCTTGATAATTATTTATTTGTATTAGATTGATATTTTAATTGATGTTCCTTTATATTATTGTCTGTTTGTCTTTGTTTTTATTTGATATAATTTAAATAAAATAAAATTAGTAATGTTATATAATTATATTGTAATTATTGTAAAATTGTAATCAAATTGTAATCATAGTAGCCATCGCCCGATACAAATTATAATAAACTTAGTTTTATATAAGAATAATTTCTCATGTAAGTGAATAACATGTATTCTTTTTGAGAAATAAAGATCTTAAACCAGAGGTACCTATCTATATAATAATAAAATATACTATAATAAATACATACCTAGATACACGTATTGTCAATACCAATTGTTTATTTATCTGCCCTAGTGCATTTATCGGTCTATATTTATAGGTACTCACGTAATTTACTTTTGAAAGTATACCTGCTGTTTGTTTCCCTGAATTCTTCTTTTTTTAAATCCTTAAGAAGTTATTTTAGATAGTTCGAAAACGAATCGGCAAAGCGTTAGCGACAAGTAAGCGATTGCTCCACATTAATTTCGCCCTTTAAGTATTTTTCACCCAATAATTCTCGGCTGCCATGGCGTTGGTCTTCCTTGTGACATGTTGGTTGATCATCATCATCGTCATCAGCCCGTATAACGTCCACTGCTGAACATTGGCCTCTCCCGATAGAGGGTATTTGCCATAGTCACCACGCTTGGCAGGCGGGTTGGTGACCGCAGTATTATGTAGTACCACACAAGGAAACGCTGCTACCCGTTCATTCATATACGATTATTATAGATGATGTCATAACAATAGGGACCAACGGCTTAACGTGCTTTCCGAGGCACGGAGGTAGTCCCACAACCAACCAGACCCTGAAAGAAATCTCATATCCATCACTTATTACATCTACGAGAATTTTAACCTCCTCACACGTCTTTAACTTACTGAATGTCTTGAGCTATATCAGTTCCTTGGTGCCTCTGCAAATATCTTCATTCCGGATTCTGTTAGGTTGAGAAACTTGGAGCATACTGTTTGGATAACCAGTCGACTTAGAGCTTTTACGTTAGTAATTCTGCCAACAGTAAACGACCACAAAACATCTATATTTAGTCGTCCTATGTATATAACTATCTACTCATTCATTACATTGATTTATTTATTATTGAGCAATTCCAACTATTACTCAATATAAATATTATAAACAAATACTAATTATAATAATTAAGTGGTCATGACTTTTATTTTGTAGATTCTTAACATTTGTTTGTATGTTTACTTAATATTCGGGAGAGATTTTAAGTAGTGTGCATACATCTCCATCTAATACGCTTCTCTTAAAACGTTTGGCTTTATATTGAAGAAGCTTTCTCTCTTATCTTTAATATTAAAACAAACGGATTGTATTTCTTTGTATTATTGTGGTCTCTACGCGTTAGTATAAAATGTAAAAAATATACGAATTACTTTTTCAAATTTTGGGCACTTAACGGAACTGTTTACCACTTATTAAATTTCAAAAATTGGGATTAATAAATTATGACCACTGGCAAGATTCGATTCTGCATCTAAGGTATCTAAGCCTACAATGCAAATAGTTATTAACGTTATAGTAGGGGAGCCCACGAGGCTAAATGGGGATTTACTCGAGCGTCGTAGAGACCTATTGGGATGCAAAGCTTAGATGATAAGAAGAAAAAAATGTTATATGATATATACCTTTACATCGGTGGGGGAAGCGGCTATAGATTTTTAAATATGTTAAAAAAAACTGTTGCATGGACATCCTCGAGCGCGTCAGATATTGATAGCATCAATGCCCTACGTATTATTAATAATGTACGTATGTTAATCTGATCGTTTGCATGATGCGGGTGGTTGTATGTAAGGGTTGAAAATGAAAAAAAAAAAATAATCGAGCGCGTCAGATTTTCTAAGGGAGTGTTAAGTGCACCAAAAAAAAGCTCTCATTCACTAATCTGACGATTTCGATGGGACGCAAACTCGCGGCCATTTTCATAATGTGCAAAAAAAATTCGCCATTTTGAAATACTCAAGCGCGTCAGATTAAGATATATATGGTTCATCTTTATGTTCTAAACGTACTGTCTCATAATCTGACGATTATCTGGAGGGATTCGCCTTATCTGACAAAAAAAAATTAGAAAAACGGTTCACCTTAAAGGCCATCCCTGCAACTTCCCGCTAATTCCATTCCTGGGCGCTTAAAATTGTACTTATGACAATTTTGAGCTCAAAATATAATTTATGTGATATTTTGAGCTCGCCGAGTTCAAAGAAATAATATTTCTATGCATTTGAGCTCTCCCAGCTCGAAAGTCTGATAGAAGTTTCATAGAACACTATTTTTGGAATTTTCAAACCGCAATAACTTTTGAATGGATCAAGCAATTTTCACGCGGTTGGCGGCATTCGACGCAGTTTTATCATCCTCATAAGTAATTTTAATTGATCGAACCACAAATTTCGGAGAAATCCCGAAAAAACACTTCTTCGTTTCTTCTTTCGTTCACGATATCTTTCGAACGAATCAACCGCTTTTGACCAGCTTGGTGGAGATCGACGTGGTTTTTCAAGCTCAAAGGCGGATTAGTTTTTGAAGTTGATCGATAAAGCCAGTTAAAAGTTATTCCAAAAAACAACTTGCAAAAAAAAAAATCTTATTTTTTTTGAGATTTTTCAAAATTTCTCAAAATCTATCGGTCCGAATCGGTTCAAATTCACAGGAAATCTAATTTTGAGGGAAATATTTAGAACGCCATTTAGTAGATTCTGATCGGTTTAGTCGTTCAAAAGTTATAAGCGAGTCACACACACATACATACAGACATAGTGACAACATCACGGAGGTAGTCAGGGAAGCTTCCTATGACCTTAAAACGTCAAGATCTGATGAAAACTCGATTTTCGCAAAACGGGGTATCTTTATGATCAGCTGTGATGGCGTCATGGCAACAGAAACCAGAGTGGGGACGGAGTGAGAGAGTAATAGATAGAGAAAGAGTGAGAGAGGTATAGAAACGCGGAGAAGGAAATGTAGGCATCACGCATTTAACTTTATCGACGAATTTTTGTTATTTCGGCTTGCGGAAATCGTCAGATTATATATTTTTCATTATTCTTGAATTATTTCCATCAAAATAAAAAATAAAAATTAGCTACGCTCGAGAATGTCGAGATGACGTTTTTTTTTACAACTTTCTTGCCCTCCCCTTTTTTTACGTCACTCTCAAATTGTCAGATTAGTGGAATATACACTTTTTATGATGTAATTAACTCACCCTACCTTAATCTGACGCGCTCGAGAATTTCTGATGGTCAATTTTTTTTTACTAATCTGATCCTGTATCCTTCACGGGCGGCCTTATATATGGGCCTCATGTTTTGTGGAGGTACTTGACCGGGTACAAGGTATTCCCCTGTATATTAATCTGCCGCGCTTTAGTAAATCCCGAAATCCCCGCTTGGGCTCCCCTACTATAATAGAACTTATTTATTAACACAAGACTGACAGACTTTTAAGACACCTAAATTCGAACAATTATATTACAAGTGTATGTAAATACATAAGTGCTGAATAAACATCGAATATTTAGTTGATTGAACACGGTGAATCCCAATCGGTAGTTGAAATTTAACTAACTGTTAAAGCGCTATAGAATTATAATTGTAATTTACTTTTGATGGACTACGATTCCAAACACAGAATATCAATCATTTTAGTTACAGAACTAGCCGCGTTTACTCCTTATGGTAATGAAATCAAACGTAATTGATTTTAGAATCAGTTAGTTTGTAAGTACCCGGTTTAGTTGAGAGTCTGAAGACGTGCAACCTCTTGTGGGGGACCACTGGAGACTACCATAAACTTGGCACTTTACAACTTAGTTAAGTATGGTTCCCGCAGAACCTTGGGTCTAAGTTACAGCGATTGTATTAAAAGTTTCGTTCTAGACGAGTTTTTATGCGGATTTTCTCAACATTAAAGATATTCTTTAAATACTTGAGCACTTAACGGAAGTTTATATATTTTGTTTCTATTTATATTTCTTGTTTACGAATGAATATTTGAACACAACCTCATAAATATGTTTTTAATCGCTTTATTGTTGAATATTATTCTCTAATTTTATAAATATAATTTGTCATTAAATTTTGTTAATTAATTTATTGTGTTCCCGATTTAAATATAAAACTGATTATAATTGAGGACGTTAAAAGGCAATTCATTAATTTACTTAAATAATTGTTTGTATAATTAATATAGCATTTTGAAGCCAATAGCTATTTTGTGGTGTTTTTATTTTTGTAAAATATTAAGTTTGTTTTTCATGTGTTCATTGAATACCGAATTTTTAATTACTTTATAAATATATTTCAGAGAATCAACGTAAAATTCGTTTTTTTCCGATCCTTCTATCTGCAATCAGTCAAAAAGCTATAATCAGCTTTGTTGGTGTGCGTTGTATCATAGCTGCGGTATTGATGATTATTTATTGACTGGCCCTTCAAAATATAAAAAAATCTGCCTGTTTTGTGCCAACTGTAACATTAAATTGAATCGTCTTTATTTAATTATGTAGGTATATAATATGCATACAACACTTAATCAGTAATTTTGTGATCGCAATTTAGTGACTATAATACCTAAGCCATATAAAGTGCCAAAATAAGATAAATGTTTTTCGTTCTATGACCTTTATTTATATAATTGACAATAGCAAATACAATAACGATGGCCTCATAAATGCCATAGAGCATTTATCTATGACAGTGACACATATGTTTTATATGTTATTTTTCAGGTTAGGTTTATTATACCAGTTTATGAACAAAGTATAACAGTTTTCTTTTTTTACGTATGGACTACGTTGGTTGCCACGAGGATTTTGTTATTTCATCGGGCATAAAGGCGAGCAGAGCTCCAGCCTTAATAAATGGTTTAAAAACTACAAACTAAGCAACCTAAGTAAGGGGGTGCCCCCTGTGGGGCTTGGACCTTGGATAAGGCCGATCGCTGGCGATGAGATTGAGGGATTATACTTAACTTTTAGTATTTTAGGGGAGTTTTGTGCAACTGTCGCTCTACTTTACAGTTCGCGGACCTCTCGGACTTCGGATCTACGAGGGCATCGGAATTGACTAGGTGAGCAATTTATTTGTTCCGAAGATCTAGTATTTGTTAAAGACGTAAATGGCAGAACAATTCTGTCGAATATCTTTAATTTTATAAAGAGGAAAGATTTGATTGTTTCTTTGGATTAAATAGACTCGGGAACTAATCGACCGATATAAACAAAATCACCATTAGAAAGCTAAGTTATCCAGAAGTAACATAGGCTATATTTAATTATGAAGATCCTACGAACACGGGAGCTACGTGGGTGAAACCGCGGGCGGGAAGCTTGTTTGTTATATATTTTTTAAGTGAGTTTATTTGAAATCAATAAAACGTGCATAAAGGCGCGGCCCCACCGCGGTGCATGCTGTGCACGGGCGCGCGACCCATTTTAGCTGCGTGTATTAATTAGTATGAAAAACGTCAATTCAAGCGTAGCCTCTCCGTGGGCTGCAGTGGACACTAACACATACATTTTCTTACAATGCGAAGCATAATACACGTGCGTAGCCTCTCTGTGCACCGCGGTGGGTCCGCGCCTTAACTTCGTCATAGTAACGTAGGTATTTATTTAAATATCCAGTCAACCAATTTCTGTAGCTTCCAATAACTTTATGAAATGAATAATAAATAAACGAATAGTTTCAAAATGTATGAGTAAAATTTTATTGCTACAAGTTACCGTACTCGATACAATTATTTTATTTTTACCTTTAAATTTTAATTGAGTACCAATTTTAACAAAGGGGAATGAAATGTATTGGGCAATGGAGCTAATTGTTCTTCAGGTATTATTTTATATTTTACTATAGAAATAACTTTGGATTTTTGAGTTCCATAATTTCTAAAGAATAGGCGGATTCGGCGGAGAGACCGTTATAGGATTTATTCCATTTGTCAGATCTAATTGGCTCTCAATTTAAATCAGAATTTGATGCCACCACAAATTATGTAAACAACCATTTTTTTTTCGAAATTGAGTTACTTACATATTTGAGATCAGGAAGGGCCTTCTGTCTTTGACTTGAACAGCCCGTTTGCATCCACTGCTGAACATAGGACTCTTCTTAACAGATCTTGGCAAGCTATGGTCGTTGAGGAATATTGCCATAATCACCACGCTAGGCAGGCGGATTTGTGATCGCAGCACGGTGGTAACTAGCTTTGAACTGATAGATGATGCTGGTCATCCAACAGCTGTAGGTTTTATATATCTTAGTCCTCCTTTGCGACACGCAATAGAATGGGGTGGTCTGTTCTAAGCCAAAAACCATCCGGCATCTGTCTTTATTTTTGTACAATTTTGAAAGATGGCAGTATTCAAAAAACGTAACTAACGAGAGGCGCAACAACAAAAAAAAGTATAATTTAAAAGCGTAGTAATAAAATAAAATGACCAATTAACTAGATAGATACAACTCCAATTTAATACCATCACGTTAGTTCTTGTTTACCGAAACTGGAAGAAAACTGAAGTTTGTTTGCGCTCCGTTCGATCGCGCGTGTTCTACCCAAGTGGAGCACTGCGACCACAAAATGCAATTATCGACCGCTGTCTGCCACAGCTATGCTCGAATTGCATTCCAATGTTCAAGCCAAGTATGAACCCAAGGCCCTCCAAACGACAGACAGGTGCCACATCACTCAAACGTAATATCTTCAACCTTTTATCCTCTTAAAGTTATTGTTTTCCGATATTCCATTTTAAGCGGTTGCTGTAGATATTGGTTGCATAACTCATTTCGTTTTATGGAATAGGTATAACCGTAATTGTGTTATTATTCTAGTATGTGTTTCTTTTTTCTATGTGCAATTTTGTATTTCGGCTTTAGAGTGGTTCCACTAGTTAGGGCGTGATTATTTGCTCTCATTTGGTAGATAAAACAATATTTAAGTTACGAGTATTATTATGCAACTATAGCGAGAAGATTTTTCATGTCTATAAAAATAATATGAGTTTTTCAATAAATTCGATGTATTGAGTAATTAGACATACTTAATAATTATGTCTGTGATGCTCTGTAAATTATTTTATATGGCAATTAAACATGATATAATTTACCAAAATATTTGCTCAGCCCTCATCTGAATTTTTAATACAGAAATTTTCATTTTTTAAGTGGGTTTAGAAGTGTTAATGTTAAATACAACTAATTTTGTAAGTACAACTTATTATTATTTTTAAATCAACACTTTTGTTAACCAATCTCTATGAGAAGTACCAAACCAAAAATGTTCGCTAACCCTTTCTTAAAACATATTAAGTATATCAGAAATCATATTAGTGACACATCCGAATGCCACAAACGGAATGAAAATATGGTACATTTTTACCACATGTAAATGTTAATACATTTTCTTTCATGTTTCCAACACAGTAAAGCTCTTGATTTTACCCTGATTTCCATATAAGCATTGTGTTTACGCTTATTTGCACATTATTATTCTCTACACTGAGCTTATTGCACGTTACTTTTCCTGCAACTTTTGCAATATCATCGCAAAAGACAGTTAGATTATATTACGGGATTAGGATTGTGAGCCAATGTACGCACGATAGCATAGTCGATATTATCTTTAAAAAATAGCTGCTATTTGATGCCTTAGAACTTTACTCAAAGTAATTGAATTAAGAATTCTTTGTTAAGTACGTGATATACTAGGTTCTAATATTGTAAAGAGAAAAGATTTGTCTTTTTGTACGTATGTTTGTTATGAATAAACTCACAAATTACTTTACAGACTTCGATAATTCTTATGAGAATATTACATTATCACAGGCTACATTTAATTACGAAGTGACCCGCACGCGGGTAGGTAGTCAACAATAAACGTTTTTTTTTAATTCAACTCCAGCATTAATTCTTCTGACTTTACAAACATGGTAATAATTACTACACTAAGCACACCCAGATACTATCCGTAGTTCACACAAATAATTGTTACACTACCTAAAACACCAAAAACAACTACCTATGTACTTCACTGAGGAACCAGCACAGTTAAAAAGCGAGATAGAATTAAAGGTATTTAACATTTTGTATAATTGTTGGATGCGTTTTTTTTTAATCATTCGATTATTATTATAGTTACAATTTAATGCTCAGATCGTGTACAATTGTATTGAGTGTTTCTGTTCAGACATTTTAAGTTAAATTGTTGGCAAAAGTTAGCAGTGAATCGATCGTCGCCGTCGCGCTGTTTTTGTATTAAACTATATACTTATAGCACGTACTTACTAAAGTCATGTAGAATAGTCGATACGTGACTATAGTACCTAAAGTATATTTATTATTATTACATTATAGACCGAAATCTGTCTCTGACCGATGTCATAAATTAAAACTTATGAAAAAAGTTCGAGAGTATCAAAACGGAAAAAATAGCTACGCGACGTCACACGTAATTTCAACGCGCTGTATCTTCGTCATTTTTTGTTAGAAGAACGAAAAAAAAAATACGTGTCCAATATTTTTTGGTAATCTTACTGACGGACTAAATATAATGTTTTAGTCTTCATGCCCATCATTATGATAAAAAAACCCTACTTCCTTTTAACTTAAAAATTACTAATACTTTTAACGATGCAAGACAAGAACAAAATATTTACAAATAAAGCCACCTTACTTTATAAATAATAATCATTTATTGATAACAACGGTTTTGAAAGCAAAATGTATAGACAAAACTAATTTTTACCCAACGTTAAACGGCTTTCGCGACTGCTTGTCTATTCTATTTAAAAAATAAACAAATAGTAGAATAGAATTTCGAAAATTACAACTTCATCTATTCCAATTACAAATTAATTTTTAATCAAATTCGTAACATGAACTCCGTTAGGTGGACTTTACATTAGGTATGCAGATTGTGTTTGTGTAACGTTCGCTTGTAAATAAGTTTGCGCTTAAATAAGTTCACACGTTCTGGTTAGTATCTAGATGTGAATGTAACGGAGTTAATGTTCGGTGCTAACTCGGCTGGTGTTAATCAGCTAACTTATGACTCTAGCTGGAATAAACTGCACCACGTAAGATTTAATTAAACGTAACAGATTATTTTTGTTTGTAATGGCTTTACGAGCATGTCAGGTAGTAATTAGTCTTGCCTGTTGGTAAATTTCTTGGCTCTCACATACCTAAGTTGAAACTCAAAAGTCAACTACCATCAGACGTCGCATGTTGGATGTGCAGGTCGGTCTCAGTCATGTTTTTCTGGTATAACTTGACCTCTACATGCTTAATCATACACTTATTGTTAAAGTAACGTATTTTGATTAAAAAAAATCATTTTTGTAACTATTTGTGCCATATATTGTCACAGAATCATAATTAAAAGCTCAAACAGGAACGGAAATGTAATCTAATCTAAACTCGGAGTTAAACTTTGTTTCACGTTTCTCAGGGTCCGAGGCCGACAAATATTATTTAAATAGCTTATAATCCTAGTAGCTACAATTTCCCGTCCAGGCTGTGCGTTGTCTATAAGTCAGTCATGATACTAACTTATATAATAAAGGTCCTTATTTTAATTATTTTTTAACATATAATGTAAGAAACGAGTGTGATGTGCTGAAATAAATCTACCTGTAAAGAACTTTATTAATTGTTTAGGACCGATATTTTATAGCCATTAAATGAAAAGACATGCAGATATTGACATTCTACCTATTTCCTCAGTTTAATAGGGGAAAGGCCATCCGATCTCACAGAAGAGATCTCGCGTTTGAATTGTATTTGCGTTTTATTAGGAAAAGCAATTTTACTATAAATAAGCTATGATATCGATAGGATTACTCGGTACTCGTAAATGGAAAAAGGTTTTGAAATGTATGGCGATGACAACTATACCATAATTTGCAAGCAATGTGGCGGGCGTCTATTCTAAGAAACTAGATTGTACATAATATTACATATATCATTCATGGCAACCAAACTGGCCACTAAAATAATTATTTTTATTTTTTTCTTACTATCAAATTCTCTAAATTTAGTTCGTATAAAACGTATTCTATTGGAAAATTTAATCTTTTTAAAATCCAGTCATCCATTAGTTGGTTTTTAATCTACACTAATTTAGCTTCCGTGGCAAAGCAATATAAGGCCTAGCTTAAATTTCAGAGGTTGTAGGTTCGATTATTGTATCAGACAAAAAATATTTGAGTAAAACTAAAAAAATCTTTTCGGGTCTGGTTGGTTGAGGCATTGCTCTCCGTGCTTCACTAAGCAGTTGGTCCTTACATCATGACAATCGGTCATTACATCCTGTATTATACGGGCTGATAATGATGATATGTTCGCAACTAGCACTCTGTCTTCTGCCCGCCACATTAATTACTCCAGCTACTCTTCCAGTTTATATAAACACGATACGCTTTCTTTGATGTTAATTTAACATGAACAATCAGCTCTCAATTATTCATTATTGACTTGCCCTAAAATTAGGCAATAGTTATTTGCTGGTTATAATATGTACTTAAATTACGCATGCAATTTTGAATTGTTGTCATTAAGTGTTTGCCTTCAATTTCTATTTACTAATGAATTTTGTAGAGGCTGCTTTTTATTTTTGCATAAAAAGTAGAGCAAATCATAAAATTAGGTATATGTATTTATATGGAAACAAGTGTGTTGTCTATTTTCTTCTTCTTTAAATAATAAATAATTGCAGGATAACAAAAATGTATGTGGATAGTAGTTTGTTTGTTTTTCGGAAATATATTTTTTTAATCCAATTATTTTTAATGAAAGCTGCTGTCATCCAAAAAATATTTGTTTATATATGTGCTACACAAATAAACCTTGATTTATGACAATTTATAAAACTAACATTGCCTTTGTGAAACGAATATAAAAAAGATACACATAATAAATCTAAAATAAATAACACTTCGCAATGCATTCCAATTGGATTAAATGAAATATATTGCGGCGTACCTAATACAAGTACATGCTGTAATGATTCTCAACACGTTTGTTAACTGACCAACTGGTGATATTTATGAAATGGCGAACTAAACATTCAATTTACTCCTCGTAGCTCAGATTTAGTGTTGTCAGTAACACGCGAACGAACACAAAGTGCGTAAATTCCAACGTAGCCGAGCATGTTCGCCGTCACTGTCGAGCCGCAGGGAATTGAGACGACATTACACTGACCGAGGCAAACGTGTTTCACACAAATACGATTATAATAAAGTAATTTTATTAAAATAAACTAGCTTCGCCGTGTTGCACACCCTGCTTTAGTGGGTCGTAGCGTGATGTTTTGTAGCCTTCATGTTAATCTAGCTTATAAGATATATCTATGCAATTTTAGCTAAAGCTGTACAGCAGTTTCTACGTGAAAGTGTAACATACATCCATACAAACTCTGTAATATGCTAAAACATTGAAAAGGAATGATAAACAATAGTCAATAAGTTACGAACGCAATCATTATTAACATGCCATTCCCCTAAGAGAAAGGTAAGAAACTGTGCGAATGAAGTTATTTTGCCTTTTGTGAGAAAATTTACGTTACAAGCTGGTGACGGCAACTTTTACTGTATTATTTTGGTTTAGTCTACTATCTTGAACAATGGTAGGAATAATTCGATTTTGAACTAATCTCATAAGGTAAGTTTAAAAATGTCATGTTTAACAAAATATTTTTATCTATATAATTATTGTCTTATCACAATATCTACTACCTACAGAAAATCTATCTAAAATTAAGGAATGTTTATCATTTAATGGTTAATGTAGTAAAAAGCAGGCTCATATCCATACATTTGGCATGATTTAGTATCATGTACCTAATACAGCGTTATTTACATACCTCAGGTTCCATTACTAATTGAGCACTCAGTTATAACCAATAAGTAGGCGCTTACATACACTTTTAACTCTTAAATACCAACGTTTACTGTTTATGAGGAATTGTTTAGTTGGGTTATGGATGCATTAATCAATTAAGGCTAGTTAAACGGCGGTATCATTGCCTCGCCTTGTATGTACGGTGCTTTAGCGGTCTTGTTCGCCCACGCTGGGCCACGTGCATCCGATGCACGGCTGTCGCTTCATTGTAAAGCAACTGGATTACCGATGATATGCAATTGTATAATAAAAGTTTATAAATCGCAGATACCCTTGCAACAACTGTGTATGTAGGAAAGTATAGTGTAGGTACTTTTGAATTTGTAGGAATTGGCATTGCAACAGGAATTTCACTTCGAAGGCCAAAAAAAATTCTACCATTGACCGAATTTGATAACTGAAATTCTTGTGTTTCGTATTTACTTCGGTTCTTATTACATACTAATAAATTTTAATTATGAATGTAGACCAAGAGTAAGAGCTTTGCGGTTAAGAAAAATAACTACCATCAGTTGACATTCAAATACGATGTCAATAAAAACAACATAAAATATAAAATAAAGTTTATTTTCTCCAAGTTATATGAGCAAAGAAGACACCATAGGTATACCTAGTGTCAAAGTCATTCATGCTGCTTAGAAGAGCTTTGAATATAGACACGACAGTATTTCCAAACATTACTAGTAGTATTGATCGTACTTCGAATATACAATAAACTAGCTTCTGAATTTTAAAAATACATTTAACATTTAAAGAAACAATTAATCCATGATTAATGATAATGATAATGGTACGAATATTAACATAGTGTCTTATCTACGCTAATATCTAACAAATAGGCAGTACGACTCAATCACTGATAAATGTCAATTGACGATATATGTATGAACTTCCCAAACCCGACTACTAAGTTTTACGAAGAAATCGAACACGTTTTCACTTATTCGCATGGTCAAACAACATTCCCGTTCAAATATAACCTTCATAATAAACAGAGTTTAACTTTCCTGTCAATATTACCTACGATGTCTCATAGTATTTACGCTTTTAAATATTTTCTACTAGCTCCCACACACAGATTCTCGCGTAACTCCCATTTCCGTAGGAGCTTCATAAATAAATATAGTCTACAGCCTTTCTCGATAAATTGGCTCTTAAACACTGAAATATGATTTCAAATCGGACCAGTAGTTCCAACTCTTTATTATTAGTAAACAGATATAAAAGTAAGAATAACCTTTGTCAAAACCAGATTCAGTTTCCAATTAGAAATAATGAAAAGTTCTTAATATGTAGAATCGTCGCGGTATCTTTATATTTTATTTTAATCCATTCTATGGCGCTTGTCCTTATTATTCTTCATAAAAAAAAGATCAAAATACTCTTTGAGTTATCGCATACACATTTGTAGTAATATGTTTACAAAAGCTGTAGTAGCGAGCTTAAGGATTAAAATACAACAGGTTGCAAGTTGCAGTGGGCCCGATAAAGCCTCCAGTCGAGGTTAGCACGGCATTAGGCGCGCGCGCATATTCAATAACACTCTTGCTCAGCTTACGATCACTGTGCAACATATACAGCAATGTTTCAAACCGCACGAACATTAAATGTTGGATTCATTGACATAATAAACATTCTCGTTTTAAAAATAAAACTCATAAAAACTTCACTTATTTAAGCCGCGAAAATAAATTGTGACATAAAATGTTAAAACCAATTTTAATTATAGTGGTCGTATTAATTTTCATGACGGATGCGGACTTTACTGTAAAAGGAAAAGTTAAAAAGCGGAACACAGTTATAAAAATAAACGACAATTTTCCACCGAGATGCTATAAAAACAATTCTGTATTTAGAAACAATGATACTTTAAAAAGGATTGTGTTTTCGTCCAAGTATATTTTTACGGGAAAAATTTCAAGTGAACAGAAACGAAAGCGTGGAAAATCAAAAAGGAGCATATATAAAGTGTTTGTGAGGAGAATTTTGAAGGGGGATGTTGGCGAGTTAAGTGAATTATTAAATTTTGAGACAAGGACTTTTAATTCATCTAATCGGGCTTATTTATTAGCTGAGAGTCGTTCGTGGAGGCGAGGTTGTGTGGGAAACGTACAATCTTGGGCAGCGTTATTCTTCAGCGCTGATGAATTCTCATCACCTTTGAAACTGCTGATAGACCCGATACCTTCGAATCTCGATAGCGTGCGACGCGTGAAAGCAGTAATTAAAGGTAAACTTCATATTTGTAGACTCAAAAGATTATGAAAATAAGGCAGATAATTACTCTATTTTCTATCTAAATCAAGGGATTTTTGTCTTTGATTAATTTCCTATATTCAACAAGTTATGTCTTAACACCTTGTTGCTAAACGTGAGTTAAAAAAGTTATCATTTACGATATATTATGTATACTTATATTATTTGGGTGCATGTGTGGATAAATAGATAGTTGTTTGGTACTCAATCTCTTCAAAAGGGCTGAAGGATTTGTATTTCATCTGGCACAAATATAGATTATAGCCAATGTAATAGCACACATGCTTCTCGAAAAGATGTATGTTCCCCGTGGAATAGATAAATAAATTCGATACGAAACAAAGCTGAAGATAAAAAGTAATTAATTATAATAAAATTGAATACTAATAATGCCAATACATATTCGTAATACACCTACCAACTTCATTTCTAACTACGCCTTATTGCATCAATATCATTTGAATGTCTCATTTAAATAAAACTAAAGGGCTGCCCACATTATACTCGAGTAAAATAACAAAATCATAATTTGAAGTGAACATGACGATGCTGAAGTCAGGCCTACAAAACCTTTATGTAAATGAATTACACGAAAACTTCTACGTCCTTTTTATGTAACAAATGTTTTATGGGGAAGAGCACATTATTTTAAGGTTTTATGGAGATATCTACTCACTTCGTTTCGAAATATTTTTATGTTGTTTTGTATTTCTTTGTAGCAATAAATGATAATCGAACACAAAAAGTACAAAAGATCTCAGATGAAAATTGGAATCAGATAGTTCCATTTTAAAGGTAATTCGTTTTACTTTATGTAGATACCTACCCGTTTTATATTAGGTGTAGTATATAGTTGCAGTAGGTAGGTATAAAAGGTTAAGACGAAAGTTATGAAACGGTTTAGTAACATACTTAAAACCTATTCTAGGTAAAAATAGCTTTAAATACGATAAAAGTTGCTGTTTAACTTGCAAATTGTTGTGCGTCAGAAAAAAAAAATTAAGAATACAATAGTTATCTAATAAATTTGACATAAAGACAATTTATTGCATAATAAACTCAATACCTCCTATATAATCTTAATATTACAATTATTTTTAATCGATTCATAATCCATAATTTTCTTTATTGTTTGTATGTTTGGATAAATCAGGTGGACAAATCAGTATCTGTAACAATAAAAAATAAAAATCATACAATAACATAAAAATACAATAAAAAATGAGCCATTGTCATCTAAATTTATTGTTTTACAAGGAGTTCTTTGATAGAAATCCTTTTAGTTACGATTAAATTACAAAGTGACATGTTTTCATAACAAATACGTATAGTACACGTATTTGTTATGAAAACATGTCACTTTGTAATTTAATCGTAACTAACTACTAATTTCAAACAATAAACGTACAAAAGGCTCCATGGTAACTTAAAGCTTATCGTTACATAAACGATAAGCAGAAGGCACCTTACATTGTCCTTAGCGAGGTCACTACTTATTTACCTTCATTTATTTTCTCTTTACTTATAGAAGTTCAAATGCTACACATCACATGGTCACAAGCCTTTTATCTTAGCTAGTTATGAAATATCTGAATTTTGAAGCTGTTCCGCTATTTTCTGTAATAAAATTACTAAACATTGTAAAGTTTACAGAAATTTTTAATATAAATAACTTTATATAGAAGAACAAATAATTATTTTTTTGCCACGAGTATTTTGCAAATCCACTGAGAAAGTATTTAATTAGAATTGTGTATATAATGATAGAAAAAGAAAATCTAACCTATCACTTGCACATGATAAAAAAATACCAATTTAGATTAGGAAAAATATTTACCAAATCTAACTTGAACTTAAGGATACAGTAAAGATAAAAATCAAAGGATTCCTTGAATCGGGTATTGTCCGAACAAATACTTTCATAGCGATTTCATGGTAATGTACCGCCTTTTATCTCTTGATGATTATCGGGTGTGAATTGTAGACCCCGAAGATATATGACGGAGATAAAGTAAAGGAGTTAAGTACGACACTACATTTGAAGTCGGTATTCAAATCAATGATCATATCGGTAGTTTCAATTGAAATACTATTTTTTATATCACTTACTTATTGATTTTTTATTTCACTTACTTATTTCAGAAAAGTGCTTCTGGGTAGTAAATGTACAAATTTAATAAATAAATCCATAGAGAAGATAATACCTATGGGTATCTGAGCGTATTTATTGCGTTTATATTCTTAAGCACTTTACGCCCTAAACTACAATTTTCATTAAGAAATTGTCTTCACTGTTAATAAATGTAAAATTATCTAGACTCGTATTATTCTACGGGTCTAGATAATTTATCTATGAATTAAAAGCAAGCCAATTGATTCATTAATTGGAACACTTGAGGCGTGTGAAAAGACTTATTGTTTAATAATAAAACTCCTAGAAACACATTGGTAAATATTTGTTATGTGTTATAGCAATTAACTGCATGTAAATTTATGTCTCTTCGCATAGTTAATGCCCTTTCAGGCAGCAATAAAATCAACCGCCACTATATATTACCCCGTTTAATAGCTTATGTTTGATTGAACTTATATTTGTTATTTATATTTTATTTTTACGAGCTGTAATTTATTGGGTTCATCTTCTTTTATTTCGTCTACTAAGATAGCTATTATATATTATTCGGCACATTCTCACAATTAAATATATTATAACTATTTTGCAAATATATAAATAGCGTTAGTGAGCTAGCATAAAGAAAGATTTTTGATTTGGCGATTGTTCCCCCAAATGTTTCATATCAAAAAGCGTGTTTGATACGTTGATTTTTACTGTTTCCTCAATCGATGGAGAAATACCTACCTAACTGTATACAGTATACCAACCCGTCCTGACTCAAAACGAGTCATGATAGAAGAAATTTATTTTTATTGTTTATTAACAGTCAATGTTATCAACGTTTTATAATACGACGAATGTGATAATTTGATTATCCAAGCCATAGCTAAATTATGAACACTATATTACACTCCTTGGTCCGAAATGTATTCTTAGAAGCGACATGCGTGGGTGACGTTGTACCGTGAGAAAACGTCCCAAAATTGTATGCTAGTGCTTTTATACCTGACAGGAAATGGATCCCGTATTATTCAACACAATTAGTGGTATCCTTTGTTTTTGTTTGAAACATCCAACTGTAACTTAAATTACAGGGTTCAATTCATCTGTCCGTCCAATTTGATTCTTGACATACACGCGAGAAAATTTAATGTTCCGAGCTGTTGATAACAACTGTCTTTTTATAAAAGAGTAAATTGTACAAAGCTTTGTTTACAACTACAAAAACCTGTTGTATATTTTGATAAGTTAGATGTTAAACACAACAGATTCAAGATAAATTATAAAAAAAGTCAGATAATACAATCAATATTTTATAATGAAGACAATGTCGGCAATAGATAAAAACGAAATCCATCGACGGAACAAGGGTCGCATCCTCGGCGAAGTGTCGCGCTCGGGGCCGATCAAGTTTATCGAGACCACCGGCGACGTTCACCACCACTGAACTACTCCCGACAAATTTATTGACACTCTTTCAATTAAATCTATTGTTGCCGGGAACAGACACAGCGGTCATAACAGAATAAAACACGATAACTCGCCGCGTGTATTCGTAATGCGTTCCCATATCGACCGCAGCCCGTTCCGACCGCCGTAAAAGGAGATTTATTAAAACTATTTGGAAACTGATTCGATCGAAACCGAACGATTTGACATTTAGATAAAGAGTAAAATTTATTTTTCCCTCGGATACGCGGCACCGGCGGAGTGACAATGGAATAAAAAGGTTATAAAATGCGACGGTTGCGGCCGGTCTCGCCCACGTCCCTCGGGTGTTGTCGGATGTACGTACATGCAGAGCTGCATATCTGGCGCGACGAGCCGCGGCTGCCACGCTGCCAGATAAAATGCGACGACTAGGTTATTACGACCGCCGCTACTCGTGAGCACGTGTAAATTTCCAGTGTGAGAACAGTGCAGATAAGCCGCGTGTAGGCGCAGAGAAAATTCACGGCGCGGCCCGCGCCGCCGCCTGCGACGGCAGTCGCGCCGCCGTGTCGCGAACTTCTTGTACTAATGTCTGAACCATTGTAACTGTACTAATAGGGCCCAACTTTTTACAATTTATGATGCTTATTTTCTTATTTATCGATTTTTTTATAATCAGTTATATAAAAGTCGAAAATCATGTTATTTTACAGTTTAATGATAAAACATAATTTTCGAGTCAAGTGCTGCTAGTTACAAATTATATGCATTTTTTTCTGAATTTTACTGCGCCTTTTGAAGTACGGCGTTATGGTTTAATTATTACTTAATAGAAATAGTTAATTCTTAGTTAGTTGGGATATCTAAGTTGCGAGTTAATGAATAGATGCCCACTGCAGCTTTGCAGCCCATCTATTTCAGTGAGTAACTTCTAAATTCACTGCTTTTGTGTAAAAATGTTAAAATATTTTGTTCAGACTTTATAAAAGATTAGTATAAAAACCGGCAAAGTGCAAGTCGGAATCGCGCGCGAAGGGTTCCGTGCCATTTTCAAGTGCCTTTATTGATATAAAGCAAAAAAGGGCAATTTTTTTTTTGTATGGGATCCCCCCTTAAATATTTATTTTATTTTTAGTATTTTTTGTTATAGCGGCAACCGAAATACAACATTTGTGAATATTTCAACCGTCTGGCTATCGCGGTTCTTGAGATACAGCCCAGGTGACAAACATACAGACCGACAGACAGGCAGACAGCGAGGTTTTAGTAATAAGGTCCCGTTTTTACCCTTCGGGTACGGAACTCTAAAATGGGTATTATACGATTAATAAGAGAAAATGCATGACACTTATGAGTAATATATAAGATTTTAAATAAGTTACGATCATTTATGGTCGCTATTTAATGATAACACAAACTTATAATAAAAACAATCATATATTTTTGGGAGAATGCTATTATCTTAATGAGCTCTTAATACGAAAACAATAAATTTGTGATAATTTTATAAGTTTCCGTTATAGTTTTGGTTGGACATCGCAAGATCGTTCTCAGAACTATAAATTCATAATACGAAATATACGTAGGCAATATAGAAGTTATAAAATTGCGCCCACGCTCTTATACGAAGCTTCTGTCGTATTCAAGTTTAGATAATCAAAGAACTATATTAAAAAAAATATTACCATTTAGTAGAACATTTCAAAATGTTATTGTTTTTATACGCCACTCGTTGAGGTAGATCAAGGCGTCAGAGATAATCTCCTTAGGGTACGTGACACTAGAATGATATATTTTTTGCTGACGCATTGTTTTGGGAGTCGGATGACAGAAGACGTGCGTCGTTCTTGGAAACAAGATTTGACGTAGACTTTCTACGGACTCGGTCTATAGCCTTTTACTCGCGCATTTGGACATTTCAATAGATTAAATAGACTCTATAAGTAACACCTACTAGTTTGTGGAACCTATTCTTGGTGATGGCAATGACCTTCTATGTCATTGTATTATGTTAAAGTGTCTAAGGAATTTAATAGGGCTTAACAAATTATGTAATAAAATTTATATCGCAAAATATTTCAATAGATACGTTATTATAATGGACATTTATAGTTTATTTTATTTTGAATATTTTCGACTTATACTTACTTTCTTATTTTAGTGTTTTAGGTGACGTCATCCTAAATCCAATTACTTTCCTTGTAGACTAGAACGAAATTAAAATATAATCCAAACACAAGTTTACTCAAGAATAAACATAAAAGTTAATAATTATATATACTGAATTATAAAATAAACAACAATTTTTATTCCTGAGAAGAATTCTACATTGCTGCAACATTTATATTAAATACATAGGGTGAATACTCGTGGGGCTGCTATTTGCTTGCTTTTAGCTGAATGGAATATTGTGAATGCTAACATCAAGACATGAATTTCAATTTAACGATGGACCACGTTCCGACGATCTTCAATGCAATACGGAGTGAAAGTTACAATCTTAGTCGGGAGTAAAATCTATTAAGTTCACCGTCGATACCCCACTAACCGGCAATTTTCAAAAGCATCTCCACTAACACTGAGTCTGATAACTTTAGATGTATCCTTCATTTACATATTTCCATTGTATCTACTCCAGTTTCCATAAAATTTAACAACACTCGCCTTCATGTGTCCTGTGAGCACCCAAGATGGTACTTTACGACAAGTCTCAAGACCAAGTTAAGCTTATGACTATAATTCTGTTTTATGAAACCCCTTACAGGTAACTTAATGTGTACTTCAAAAGCTTCCATAAGCCAAATGATCGGATGATACATTTTTACCAAAATGTATGTGAATGACCGAGAATTTGCCAAAAGAGAAATAAGGATAATGTGAGCATTGAATATTGTTGTGATTATGTATATGGTTTTGATATAATCCATTGATTTCCCAACAATGTATAAATTAAACTTTTAGATATTTGAATTAAAAGTAACATCTTGATTGAATGGATACAAAAATTTAACAAAAGGATTGGTATTAAATACTTGTTTTTCATCATTTAGGTAGTCAATTTACAACTATTCTTTTTGTCTCGAAAATTTTCCATGAACTAATTGAAACGTTTAAGTCGTTTGAATGTAAAAACGGTATACTGTCTTGTTATTTCTAGAATGTATCTGTTACTCCATCCAGTATCAAGTTAAAATTTGTTTTTGGCAGTGGTTTGAAAAGGTTTGGATTAGGGAGTAAAAAAATACACCGTTGATAAGTATTTTTTAATAATTATCTAATCACCACTAATAATATAGATGGAGTCTTTGATAATAAAATATGTATTTATGAAATAGATTAACTTATAAAACAGTTGCAACTAAGTATCTCAAACAGAATTGAAACTTAATATTCAATTAAATCTAACGATGTTTCGTTATAGATCTAGGTATCAAAACGGTTACGAGAATACTTCCAAAGACCTGCCGGTTTATTTCACAGTGAAATTCATTTTATTTGTCTATGTTACGAGGTGTTATATCGCAATGAGAAATTCTTAACAAAGGTTTATGACTTCAATAAGGGACTTTACGACTTACATTGCGGCAGAGCACGTGTCAAAAGTGTAGCAGATAAACTACGCACATTACATCCCTAGCGATAAAATTAAAACTCCAATAAATTTCTACAACGACATTTATATAATATATGCCAAAGAAATTACTTGACACATTAGAATCAAGCTTTATATCAGAAAGGAAAGAACATGTACAAAGAAGATTAATGAAAAAATAATCGGATTATTTTTCATATCACGAGATGGCTTCCAAGCTTTGTGCCTGTTTACTTTTTCGTGTAATATGATATATTATGACTGTGAGGTCTTTACTTATTATATTCAAATTTGAAATTAAGAAGCTTAGAGACCCAGAATATTTTGAAAAGGCGTTAGTTATATAATAAAATAAGCTTTGAGGCAAATGTTTTGACAACAACTTAAATAGACATTATAAACAAGTTAGAATTTAGGAAAAAAGTTGTCATTGGAATAAAATGTAATATTGTATTTCTATTTAGAAGACTACTTGGCGGGTTCATGCTAAAAACGCATTTAAAATCAACTATTTTAAGGTTTTTTCTATTTCGGATATACAAAAATGTACTTTTGGCGCCATCCGTTAATATAAAGTAGTTTGTAATTGTGTATTATAAATATGTATTCGCTACGACCAATTTTACGCGGCGGGCAACGGCTGCGTGCGTGCTCAACGCAGCGAATGTCCTTAACTTTAAAGATTAAAAAGTACATTCACTAAATCAAAAAAAAACATGTTTAAATAAATATTGAGATTTGAGTTTTTAGAATATTTTTTCGGTTATCTGGAAAACGCAACTGAAAAATACTGCTAAACAAACGTACTATTTCACCAAAACTTTGTCTAGTGGGCAATAATAATAATTCACACCAAGAATGTTTAAGAATATTGAGAACGGGAGAAGAACTATTTCTTTTTCTCGAACACAACCACAATAATTGTTTGGAATAACATTTTAAGCGGTTTGGTTTCGAACAACATGATAGAAATAGGGCTATAGTGGTCGTAAAGCATGTTACGGCGCGGGGTGCCCGTGTCATAAAAGCCGGCTGACTTGCCGATACCTCTTAGTAACAAAGCTAAAAAGTCGTTCAGAAGAAAGACTTTAGAAAAACATCCGAAATTAAGTTCATATGTATGTGTATAAAAATACTTCTTTGTAAAAAATCTTATTTTTGGGACTGTATATTTTTATTGTATCTTTATATTTAAAAAACCGACTAAGTTATCGAGCATTACACAGCACAAACCACTAAACGAATTGCGCTGACATTTGACACATATTTCTGATGACGTAGCCATCTGCTAAGAAAGGTTTTTAACAATTTACTGACTTAAAAGATGAAACGGGAGTACAAAGTTATACGGAATAAGTCGCGGGCTAAAGACAATTTCTTCGCACCTTCTTTTCTCTTGGCGATAAATGTGACCTAAGAACTCAATTTAAATCCAAACGCTGTCTCGTTCTTTTGTTGCGAAGCGAATTTAATTCAAAACTATATATCTTTATATCGACATCAGAGCAATGGGCATTGATGCAAAAACCTCTGCAGTGAACAGTAAAATAAAATGCATATATGCAGTTAACCTGCATTCAGTTTTGTTATTGAACTGTAACATGTTAAATTGATTTTCACTTTTTCTACTGAAAAGATTTCAATGAGGCTGTTGTATAGGGAAATCGTAATTTGTGTTTTCTGTTGTGGTTTGTGGTTTCTGTTTTCTTTCGGTTTTCTGTTTTATGGTACATTTTATGATTTCCATATTATGGGGTAGCTCGTCTTTATGCCCGGTGAAGTAGCAAAAGCCTCGTGGCCAATTAAGTAAGTCCTTCCGAAAATAATCTAATCTACAAAAGTATAATAATATAACAAAAGTCATATGCTGATTCAACTAATAATATTTTTGACAATACAAAGCCCACAACCTCTTTGGCGTAACGTTATAAGTCTCTCTTTGACTCTTGGAGGTGGTGAGTTTGATCTCCAAGCCGGACAAGAAAACTTTGTATACATTCTAAAATTTATTTCCTGGTCTAGTTGGTTGTGCGACTGCCTCGGAAATCATGTTAAGCCGTTGGTTCCGATTATTAAATCAATTTTAAGAATCTTACATCAGGGAACGGATAGGAGCGTTTCCTTGTGAGTTACAAAATAATATTGTGGTCACCGATCCGCCAACCAGGCGTGGTGATTATGGCAAAACTCCATTTTAAGGGTGGTCCATGTTCAGCTGTAAACTTTATACGGGGTGTTCATGATGATTTTACACAATAAAGTATTTATCATTATTACATTTCATCAATCGACTGCACCGGTGGCTCAGTGGTTACGGTAGTTGCTTCTGGGACCTGGTGTTCTGGGTTCGATTTCCACCCGGGACAATTATTTGTGTGAACCACAAATAATTGTTCTGAGTCTGGGTGTACTTTGTGTCCGTGAAATGTATGTTTGTAAAGTCCCCCGCGACACAGGGATTTATTTCCCTAGTGCGGGAGTTGTCTTTTTGAATAAAAATAAAAAAAAAAAAAAAATCATAAAAAACCTGTTTCGAATAAGACACTTGATTACATAGATCCAATCCTGCTTCAATCTTATCTCCGTTGAGTAAAGTGATCATTACCGACATTATTGAAGGGTAAAAGATATGGCACTTTCTCATTTCTGATTACCTAATCCTTTTTTTATTTCGCATAATATTCTGACAGCCGTTTTACGATTCCTTTACCATAATCGATTGGTACACAATAATAAGTCTTAAATTATAAACCTTAAGCTCCTTTTTAGATTTATCGGAGATAAATGATTCGAAACCGACTCGTGCGCAGGTAGGATCTGACCGACATTCTTAGGCTTTGTTCGAAAATGCCTCACCCACGCACTTCCGGATGCCGGTACAAATTATAATGTTTATATCCATTATATTTTAATCTTGTTTATTATAAATGTTTCGTTGCGGTGACAAATGTAGTGCATATTGTATTTCTTTAACGAAAGCGTAATATGTTTTTAATGAGAAGGAATATGGCGGCCTTTTTTATTATAGATTTATTACTTTTGACGTTGATGACTCTTGAAGGTACTATAATGATGATGAGTATGATAAAGGTCTAATTAGTCTCAAGAAATCAAGTACCTATACCTTTCGGAATTAATACTAATATTTTTTTGCTTGGCGCCTCACTATTAGTTCAGGTAGCGATCATATAATTAAATCACTAACGGATGAACATCAATTTATAATGTACTAATTTTTAAAAGAGTTTCTTGAGAAAGCTCATTTTGTACTGAGAATCATATAATTTCTGTATTGGTAGGTTTATTCATTTTTTTTATTGCTTTATTTACTTAAATACGGCATGACATCACCAAAGCCAGGAACGGAATTGTTAAAAAAAACTTTTAATACCGCAGGCATTCAAAAATCGTTCGGTCAAAGCATTAAAAAGTTTTCTTGTCTTATTTATTTATTTTGAAAGTGCTTCAGTAATGACTGGTGTAAGTCAATAACACAATCCTTAAAAAATCGACCAACAACAACGTTATAACTGACATCCTAAGATTTATCTTTAAATTTAGTTAGAAGTATAATTTAATAAATAAATTCAAATTCGAATATTGTCAAATCTAAATTCTTAACTTAATTTCACATCAAAGCAAACCTGTTCTACTTGCCATTTTAAATTTCACTAATCGAGTTTGCAACTTCTGAAAATATCGTAGCTCGATAATTGAAAATGTCTAAAGCTCTATTTACTCTACGGGGAAAATTTGATAATACAGTTAAATGACTTGGAAGTAAAAACTAATAACATGTTTTTATATAATAACATGTACAGTTTTACATTTATAGATTGATACGGCATAGATGAACGTATTGTATCTGCATCAAAACCTTACGTAATTTTGTCATAAAATCACTAGTCAAAGGTATCGGAGAATCTCAAAGTACCCTTGACATTGGTTATGTGTGTGGCTTTTGGTATCGAAATATGATCAAGGGCCCTGGGGACCAGGAGCCAAATTAATCTATAAAAACCTCGCAGCGGCTTTTGTTGATGCGGCAGGATTCCTGAGTGCAGACATTTACGTTGCAAAACGGCTAAGATTGCCATACAACAAGGCAATGCTGCCGGTATTCTGGGAACGTTGACAAGTAGCATAGATTTAGGATAGTTATAATTATAGTATTTTATAGTATTATAATATAGTATAATTATTTTATAAGATAGTTTGATAAATTTGATATCAAACATGGTATTGCATAAGAATTATAATTAAAGGTAACCGTTTTAATACAACGTAAATTTGGATATAAAAAAACTAGACATAATTTATGTTTAAATGTGAAATATTGTGAGGTTATAAATAATAACGAGTATGCATTTTAAAAATACCTTAATTTAATATATTTGGATTCTTTAATATTTTATTTCTTTAATCGGTCTAGATTTATGATATATGTATATACATAAAATATTATAACAATAATGACTGAGAAATAAAAAGATCATGCATTTCTACAAGGTATTTTCAAAAACAAAATTTTGTAAAACGTCCTTTGTTTATGGTGCAACAGGTATGGAAAAAGTTTAAATGAGCAAGATAGTGATGACTTTTTACACTCGTAAAGAGAACAGACCTACAGAAATCAACTAGGAAGAATGCAACTCTTAAATCACTCGAGCAACCTGTACAATACAACAAGGTGAATATTGAATATCGGCTAACTTCGTTTTCCCGAACATAGCTGAACAAAACTGACCGCTTTGAGGCGGCGAAAATTAAATATGAATTTTACTAATTTTGAACTATTATCAAACTTCATATAATATTAGACAAAAACTCCAGTTAAAAGCTATATAATTAATAATACAAATTCTTTAACAGAAATTTCAATGTCTTGTTACGTTTTTGAGGCAAATGCACCACGCATTGTGCAACTCTTGTGATGGTGTGCTATATAACAGGAGGGGAGAGTTTACTCACTAAACCCCTCCGTTGCTCGTACAAACTCCAATGTTGGGAACTGCTTTAGTATGTCTTCCGGTGCTTCTCGACTGATATTATCAAACCCACCTGAAAACTGAATATCTGAAGAATGGCACTTAGCCTACAATTTAGCTATTGACTTTCCGTTTTACTGGCAAACATAATACTCCATCTATCAATCTTTCTTGTCTTATATTCCGTTTCTATAATAAGGTATAAAACATAGATCAAGATATACTTAGTAGTACTCGTAAGGTATGAGCCCATGATATCGATCTGCTTCAGAGTGTTGTCGTCACGCGATATAGCAACGGCACAGTAATAGGCAAAGGTTTCCACAAAGATTGCAAAGCCTACTTAAAGATAAGGGAGGATTAACAGAAGAAGACGAAGGTTGGAGGCAAACGGTATGAAACAAACAGTACATATAAAATGAGAGGTTATTTTTGCTTTATATAATATATATCAAAAGTATTATGCAAAATTTCAATTGTCAGTGGAAACCATTGAACGTTGATAATTTTTAATTAAAACGCAGTATTTTGAACGATATTTTCACCACAACGGTATTTAAAAAATGATATGAAAAGAGTTTTTTGTTAATAACGGAACAGATAAATCCAGGTTTTTAAAACATTTATTCATTATAATATTTTTTTTTGTTTTTCATATTATTCCACTATAAGAGTTTACAGTGAATTTGTAAATAATTCTATACTGAAAAGGAAATTTAAACAATTACTCAAATGAAATTACTGTTGCCTCACTGCAGTTATAATTATAATAATTTAAAACATCATGAATTTTTGGCTTAACAGAATACTGAAACAGAGTACCGTAAAATGCTGTAACTTTGCCTGGATTTTGACGTTTTTTGTTCGTATCTCTGAACCTATTTATTATTACGGCTTCTAAAGACTTTCAGATGGAAAACAAACCTTATGCCTTGCCAGGTAGAACTCAAATCTATTCAAATCATGTCTTTTTTCAAAATTACAAACACTCAAAGTCGTAGGCAAAGTTGTAGGTAAAAAACACAACTTTGCCTAGAAGGATATCTCAATAAATATATTGTTGATCTTTTAAGTAATTTTTTTTTCCGTGTACATGAGACACCCGGTGCTTGTCCCGGACAGTTATATCATTACCCTGAAGGTAATGTAATGTTTTTACTGCTGATAGGCAATGTTGTAGCAGGTACCACAAACTTTTCATACAAAAATATTGATGACTCTAGGGTTGTCCAAAAAATAATACGGATTATTTTGTTAAAATTTTATTCACTTTTTTAAAAAATAAAACAAAATGCTACTTATGAGCAAAAATCACAAATTTAATGTTTTTTTTAGCAATACTGACTCATATTTATTAGTAAAAACAAAGACTTAACTCAGTAGTTGTATACTATAACGGGCAAGTGGTTTAGCATCGAGCTCCTGGTTTTCTCCTGCTTCATGCTTCTTCTTCATGCTTCATTCGGCATTTTTTCATATAACTGCAATAGAATTAAGACTTACTTAAATACAAAATCACTCTTGCGTTTCGATTTGACCGGTTTCAAAGATGTGTAAATTTCATGCAAATATGACATGTACATGTGTAAAAATATATCATTATTAAAATCCAACTAGTGACAACCCTAGACCCAGGCAAAGTTGTGTCACTCAAGATCTCAAAACAGTGCATAACATTGCCTGCTAAGTTATTTTAATGAAATCGTGTCCTTTTAATAAAAATATCAAGCAATACGGAAAGTAGATAGTATTTTCTTACCCTGGGATTTAATAGCTGCACGAAAACACCTTTTCTTTAGCTAAAACTTCAAAAGTTATATGACACTAGAAAATTTCACCCACTCGCACCGGTGTTTGTCGCACAACTGACAGAGTAACAGTGAAGTTACCATTACAAAACAATAAAAATATGTTGCCCAAATAATGTAAAGTCATTACCAAATGGTAAAAAATTCAAAAAAACCAAGAAAACGCGAAATATCTTAATTTAAACGAAATAGGCAAACTTGGGCTTAGTTGGCAAAGTTGCAGCGTTTTACGGTAAGTGAAATGTTGTGCCAAAATACGTTAAAAAACAGCAGAGCTTAGTGGAGTGGCGTACTACTTTATTTTATTTTATTTGTGTTCATAATTATACATGATACATTCTTCCTGTCTTCATTTCGATTGGCGAAATATAATTTACATATTAAAATAAGGTAATAAAGGTAAATAAGGTAAAAAATAAGGCATTCATACTACGGAATAGTACTCTGTACCAAAACAAAAACTTCCTTGCTTGAGGAAATATGCTCTGTGCCTCGTAAAGCACGTTAAATCGTTTTTCCCTAATATCATAACAACATATGTGACAATGATACTCGTATTATACTCGTAACTGGAATTGTGCTGCAGTTTTTACCTTATATTTATTAGATACGTGATAAGTTGATCTCCATCATGCTTTTTTTTCGACAGACGTATATAGTTACCGGGCATAGGCTCCATCATGCCCGCCGAGCGTGGTAATATGGCATAACCCTTTTATATGATTAAGATGAGATATTTTATTGTTTGTTTGCATTGTAGGCTCCGGAACTATTATACCGATTTCAAAAAATCTTTCACACTTAAAAAACTACATAATCCAGAAGTAACAAAGACTTAATTCAATTATGAAGTTCCGACGGATACGAAAGCTACGCGGGCGAAACCATATCTAGACTGGAGCTCTGCTCACCTTTATGCCCGGTGACGTAGCAAAGCTAACAATATGTCAGTCCGAAAAAAACAACTGGCGAAACCAAGCGCTGAAAGCTAGTATTTTATATGCGAAAACGGTGATAGTTAAACAATTTTCAACGTTTTCGTTTTAACCACTGATATTTGTACGAGTATTATCAAATGTATATATTATTTAATTACACCAGGTACCTATTAAATCTTACAATTTATATGAATTTTAACAATATTCTATTATATGCAACTCGTGTACTGACTTTCACTCATTTAATTTATTATACGCTTTACAATAATAATAATAATTTAGAACCTATTAATGTTCAAATATTTACTGTTTCACTGTTTATATAGAAACAGGTTAGGTGTGGTAATTAACTTGGAAATGAATAGTTTACTGGTCCCGTGTTCCGTGTACGTTAATTATGTTCTATACACATATCTAAGCATACACAATAATACACTAGGCAGTTAATTATTTTTAACTATATTTTCACTAGACTTAAAAAGAAAAAATATTAGTTTTGTTTTATTAATTTATTTAATAAATTCTATGATCCGTAGCGTAGCGGTATTTGGCTCGCTTTAAATCTCAAAGGTAGTGGGTTCGATCCCCACGTCGGACAGGAAATCTTTGTGTAAATTCTAAAATTTCTTTCCGGATATTGTTGGTTGAGGGACTAGCCTCCGTGCCTCAAAAAGCACGTTAAGCCGTCGGTCCCGATTGTTATAACATCATCTATATTAATCGTACATCAAGGAACGGGCAGTAGCATTTCCTTGTGTGGTTACAACATTATACTGCGGTCACAACATAATACTGCGGTCACCAACCCACCTGCCAAGCGTGGTAAATTAGGCAAATACCTTCCTTCGAGAGGAGGCCCATGTTCAGCAGTGGACGTTATACGGGCTGATGATGTTCCAAAAATAGCAAAGGCTAATTAATTACTTGTACTTTATCTAAGTTTATCACTCCATGGAGACGAAAGTGAAACGAATGAAACCGCGCAATTTTTTTTTATACAATGGTAAGGTAAGGGGAACAAAATGTATACATTAAAACAAATACCAAATTTATTTTAAATAAAATATGTTCGTTGAATTATCTTTACTATAATAATTATGAAGAGGAAACATTAGATGGTTTATTTGCATTGAATGGGCATGGGAAATTTTGAAATAGACTTACTAGTTAAGGAACTAGTAAGTCAATTTCAAAATTTCTTTCACCATTTTCATTTAGTTACACTTTCCAGGAGCAGTGTAGGCTATATTTAATTATAAAGTTCCCCAAAAAACGCGTATGGAACTAGTTATTGATATAAACAATTATTGCTTTGTATGTTGAAATAAATATAGATAATTTAAAAGTTAGTTATCGATTTAAGTTATTCTTGAGTCATTGTCTTACTAATAGTTGGTAAAGACATGTTTAAACAGACGTAGGTTGGTCATAATTAATGCTTTCTTTCTTTTTTTAATGTCAACGCGAGACAACTGTAATGGTGTGTATCATTTATCAAAGATGATGATTTACGGCCTGCGGTTGTTTTACTTTTTATTTAAATTCTTCGGTGGATACGTTGTCCTGATCGTAGTGTTTGTGATAAGGTCACTTCATAATAAATAGGGTAGCGATAAACAGGAGTTAAATGACAGCAGCAGTAAAATATTTTGTATTAAATGTTATGATAATACGTTCTATTTTTTAAAGTGTATGATAGTTATATGACCCATGTATCATAGAGTGTGCACTCCACACTGAATCAGAGATGTGTAGTTCGCGAATGAATCCTTCAATTGAAGTACTTCAGTTGGAATCACTCTGTATCTCTTTCGTTCAGTACAGATTCATATACTTCACTAGTTTAGTTTAGTCCATTGAGTTCACAGTGTTAAAATTCTTAAATTCAATATAATTCGTACACAATATTACTTAATGCTTTTAAATGAAAGCTATACATTTAATTTTTTTTTAAAACTTAAAGAACTAATACCAAACAATATAATCATTCTCGTTATTAGTTCATTGCACGATCGATGATCGTTTGAAAGACCTGCGAAAATTGATTCAAATGAATCTAGTTCATAAACTGAACTAGTGAAGTAAATGAATTCGATGATCGTTTGAAGGACATGCGAAAACTGATTCAAATTAATCTTGTTCATAAGCTGAACTAGTGAAGTAAATGAGTGATATAGTTCACTTAGTTCAAATGAAGTATATCACACATATTGCGCATGTATCTTAATGAAGTACTGAACTAAATCAGTGGATTTGGTTCATTGAGCCAAAAGATATACTTCATTCATTTCTTTTTACTGACACATTTTGCGCATGTCTACACTGAATGTGCTTCTTACTCTATTAAGTATTTAAGAGCCTATCTATTATTGGACTGGTAGAGATATTCACTGGTGGGTTTAGTGCCATGTACCCCACTCCCCGAGGCCTAGGGCGGTAGGCGGCGGGAAGACCATACCAAATTACCTACTGCAATCATCACCACACCATCCTATTGCTATCTCCAGTCCAGGTGGACTAGTGATAGCACCACGCTGCACAGGTGTTAAGCGTGGTGATTATGGCAATATATATCTCAAAAAAGCTGGCTTGCAAAGGTATGTTAAGAGGAAGCCCATGTTCAATAGTGCACGTAAACATGCTATTGGAGTGTTGAAGATATCTTCATATAAAATCAGCAGACATCATTGTTATGTCGAACGGTTTCACTAAAATGTCCGGTTTCATTCACTATATTAATTTTTTAATGAACACATCAGACCGTTGTTTCACGTTATTACGAGATAAAAGTGATTTCCGCTAGGAAATTCAATAATGAAAGCCTCCTGAATGTTATATAAAATAGTATTTCATTATAACGAAGTTCTGTTCTCATTAAGAATTTACGCGTAATGGATATACAAGTGCCTATACATATTGGATATTCAAAGTGTTTCATGTGAATTATGTAGGTAAAATCATTAAAAAATATAAAAATGCACATTGAGGAATGCGCTCAATGAACTGCTCGGCTGAGGGAGTACCTTCACCTTACATTATACCACAGCCAAGTAACGTGTAAGAATTGAGTTGTGTTCCGTAAAATTACCTAAAAGTCCCAGAGAACCATCGGGTAAACGGTTTTTTGCCGCTATATTTTTGACGATATACGTCTGCGTATATAAACTTGTGATAAGAACAAAAGTTTTCTAAATCTGTCGTTGCAAGATTAGGGCTGTTATATCTTCCACTAACTAGGCTGCTCTCGAGAGTGTACTTGTTGCCATCGTCCAAGTAGCGTCGACGCGACTTCACGTTGAAGTGCAAAATTTTAGCGTCATAAAACCTCAGATATTTTACCGTCATATCTACTGTTTGTAAGTATAAAAAAAACACCCAATACAGATGCCTGGTTCTGGCGCCGCCTCACGCTGCGTCGATACTGTCTGCCAATAATTTGACACTCAAGAGCTGTGTTAAACAAGTACATATTATCAGGTGTTAGTTTAGATTAATTTTATTACAATTCAGCCTAGTAATTAACTTTGATCAAAAATAAAATATCAGAAAGTTAACTAATGTAAATAAACTGGTGTAAGTCGTGCCACTTAATGATTGGCTCAAGATGATATTATGGCCATAGCTGTGTTACTGTTTCGAACATGTATAATAGTTTTCGATAAGAGAGTATTTGACGAATTTTATACCGACAATGTTTTTGGAATTTTGTTAAGTAAGAAATTAAGTGCGACATGTTTATTAATTTAGTTTGCGGATTAAAAGAGTATACAAAACAAAGATTTAAAAATAAAAATGAAAAATTGAAGCTACTTAAATTAAAGTGTTGTCATATTTTAGGATTGCAATAACCAAGTCCCAAAATGCAGAAAGTCACATGATCAATAATGTATTAGCATTTTACGTTTAATTAATTTGTCCGAATTTCTGAATGAGCAGAACGTAATTACTATCCTTTCACATTACGCGTAACACTGATATGAACGTTTATTGAAACACTTCAATCTGACGTAGTCCTGATTCTTGGTCTCGCTTGTTAACTCTGTTGTACACCCACTTAGATTTACCGACAACAATAGTGTGGGGGCACTGATATATTGTTATTCACTCTGATGAGGTAACCTGCATATTTACTAATTGTTTTTATTCCTATTGTTACAGGTACGGTTTTGGCTGGCAAGGTCGGAATATTTTAGATGTGATAAACTTTGTATGGAATCGAACACGTAATATTTATTGAGGTGCCTTTAAATCGTTGTTCGCTAATGGTTACAAAGCTTTTAGTAAGAAGAATTTTAGAAGTGCTGGTAGTATTTAAAAACTCCGTAGGTATGTGACAGGATACAACGCTCTATGGATTAGCTATCTGAATTGGCAATGGGCATAGGATACATAGCTCGATGAACTGACGGGCGATGAGGCAGAAAGGTTATCGTGTGGAGACCACAAACTGGCAAGCGCAGCGTGGAACTACCGCCAGCACGATGTTCCGACGACAAATAAATGTCGCAGAAGCTAGTGGTTGCAGGCCTATGTTCAGCTGTGGACGACAATATGTTGATATGATGATTATGATGAAAATACCTAGGTACTTAAACTCTTTCTCTTGAGTTTAAACCTAAAATGTGATAATTACTTTATCAACATACATTTTTAAACATCGATTTTTAAAATACCTATATTTATGGTAAGTTACACAAATGGCACCATTATTACCTGTAATTTTCCAAAAGTTTAATGACAAATGAAGCCAATTATACAGAATTAGAATGAAAATGTGATTGTTAGTGTTTGACAAATTTGCATGCGAAATAGAGCGGCGCTTTGTTGGAACAAATGCTAAAAACTTTGAGCCATTAATCCGTCTGAGTGTCAATTAGACAAATATTGTGTTTGTTTACTAATGGCGATTCATTAGCTTTCTGTAACGAATGTGCAAATGTTTTAAATGGCTTATGTTTAACTTACCATCAGATATAGTAAAAATGATCACCAAAATTAAACCCGCATTTTAATGTAAAATGGTTACCAAAGTTTTAACATTTCGCTATCGTATTTAAGCAAAATGACTCCAAATAAATCATTGTTAACCCAAAAGTAGTAAATGATCACCAAAAGTAGTAAATGATCACCAAAAGTACCTAAATGTTTTTCTAATTTACTATTCGGTTCTGGCACTCGCCGGCCGCTGCCGCGGCACCGCTCGCTTCGCTCGCTCGGCTCGTGCGTTGTATGGCCGCAGCTCTAACCTAACCTAACCGATTGTCATTTTTCATTGATTTTATTTAGGTAGAAATAGCGCAATAATTTGCTCGCTAAGATTTGGTGATCATTAACTACATTTGGTGTTCGAATACAATTTGAAGTGCAGTCGTGACTAAAATAGCTAGTACTATTATAATTTTAGACTTTATTTTTCTGGTGTCAAGTATATATTTTTCATTATATTTTATCCCGTTTTAAATTTAACCTATGTACTACGTGAACCTGTCACTAAACTTAGTCGTATGTACATAATATATTTTAGGTCTGTTTTTTTACTTATTTATTGCATAGTAAACCTTATAAAGAATGCAGGCCAAAGCCGCGGAAGCTAGTTATTTTTAATAACGAGCATCGAGATTCGCCACCATGATTTTTTCTATTTTCGACCGCATAATTGATATTCCACGTAACTCCGGACTATGGTCTATTTTTTACTCCAAGCTAAGCCGCTTGACAATTGCGAAATTGCATTAAATGCAACTTATATAATAACACATACAATCTACGACCAAACTTGGGCCTCCCATGGTAATGGCAAATATCCCCTTGGGTTTTGCCATAGTGTCCACGCTTGCCAGGCGGCTTATCGCAGTATTATGTATGATGTTTCTTAAATATATGCCTTTCCTTAAACAAACAGATAGCTAATACCTAGTGATAACGTTATTGAAGACATTTATGAGAAACATTAAATTATATTTAAGGAAAAAGATTTCACTCCCCGGGTCAATATGAGTTTGAAAGTTTTTGGTGTTTCACATGTGACTCGAAGAGAACTATAAGTTGTTGGTTAGGCGCATGATCTCTCACCAGTCGTGTAGAACTGTCCCACCGGATTTTGAATATAAAGGAATAAACACCTGTGTTTGCGCATACACTCGTGCACTATTACCTCTATATGTCCTGCGCAGATGGCAAATCTCCTTAGATTCTAGTGCAGCGTTTCCCATTTTCCGGATCAACACCCGGTACCGGGCAAACTGGGACGCAACATTCCCGCCTTGTTTTAAAAGTAATACCTACTGTCGATCGACGGATCGTAAATATTCATTATTAAAACTTTTTTACTATTAATAAATATCTATGCCTTTTTATTTCATTCATTAATGTGTATAAAATTTAAGATAACGTTATTCGCTTGAGCGCGCTAATTTTAGGAACTGCTGGGCCGATTAGAAAAATTATTTCAATGTTAGATAGCACATTTATCGAGAAAGGCTATAAGCTATCTTTAATTTTGAAACCGTACGTGGAAGCAAGTGTTACCGAATGGAACCAGCTTGGGTTTAAAAGTATTCTGTGGGTCAAAAAAGGACAGTGTGAAAATTACCGGGCCATGGCAGAATAATATTGGAAAACACAGATCAGACTTAAGGACTATAGGACGAATATATGTTTATGTTTCAAACCTTACAATAAATACATAAGAGTTTCTCGATATTGTAAGTCAGCAACAAGACAGTAATTTTATAAAGTGCCTTTGTACGCAGGAGAGTGAACGCAGTCGCCCACAGAAGTTGGTTTAGTTAGCAGTCTCCGGATGGCAAATAACATAAGTTCGAGGTCGCCTAAGGGCTGGTTTCTCTCTTATTTACATACTTATGTTAGATACAAGTCGTAGAAATGTTGGGATTTGTGAGAAACGAAGTTGTCTGTTACAAGATCGTATTTAGATAGGTAGGTACTTTTATGTAACGGGATATAAATTTATATAACCTAAGGCTTGGTTAATTACGTAAGTTGGTAGATTTTTGAAGGTATTTATTTATTTATACTTTATTGCACAGAGAGAAAATTATATGAAATAAATGTTATAAATTGGAAACAACATGTACAAAGGCGAGCTTAATTCAATTATAAATTCTCTTCCAGCAAACTATCAAGGTATCAATGGAAAAAATAATTAAATGCACAAAATTTTCTTAAAGTCTATATTTGAAAAAAGTATTTATTTTAATATATGTAATACGTTGAAGTACATAATTAAGAATCTTCCAAACTGCATCTTCACGTGTCATCAATACATACTTAGTATAAAACAAAGTCTGTACCTATGTATTCTCAAATCTTTAAAACTACGCAAGGGATTTTGATGCGGTTTTTTTTAATCGATAGAGTGACTCAAGAGGAAGGTTTATATGTATAATAAAATAGTGTTGCTACCGTGCAACACTATTTTATTAGCGGGTCGGTAGTGCTTTTATAAAAATATGATTACAATAGCTATGCATATACCTACGTTGATTCGACTGTTAGTTTACTGCATTGTTTCCGATAAGATAATCTATAATATAAAAATGAATCGCAAAATGTGTTGGTAAGCGCATAACTCTACAAAGCCTGGACCAATTTGGCCAATTCTTTTTTTTTAATGTTCGTGGAAGTTCAAGGATGGTTTTTATGGCGAGAAAAATTCGAATAATTGCCTGAAAACCCCTTAAAACAGCCTTTTTCTTTTTCCCATACAAACGTTTTCTAACTAAAATGTAGAGTCAATTTGAGCTTTATTTTGTTAATTAAAAACTTGAATTTTTTTGCCAAGATTTTTTAGGGTACGGGTAGTGTAGGGTAGGGGTAGTGTAGGGTAGGGGTAGTGTAGGGTAGGGGTAGTGTAGGGTAGGGGTAGTGTAGGGTAGGGGTAGTGTAGGGTAGGGGTAGTGTAGGGTAGGGGTAGTGTAGGGTAGGGGTAGTGTAGGGTAGGGGTAGTGTAGGGTAGGGGTAGTGTAGGGTAGGGGTAGTGTAGGGTAGGGGTAGTGTAGGGTAGGGGTAGTGTAGGGTAGGGGTAGTGTAGGGTAGGGGTAGTGTAGGGGTAGGAGTACCGCATAAACGAAGTCTCTACGGCCCAGTTTATTTTATACAAATGTTTAGGTCTTTTATGTATCGATTGAGGCAGTACGAAGTCTGCCGGGTCAGCTAGTTTTACATAAATTATTTTGTGGACAAACTACCTAAATGTGTTTATTAAAGTTACTCAAAATGTGCTTATATTATATGGAAAAATTGATACCAGCGGTTGTTTTAAAACTTGAACCTTAGGAAAATCCTTAATGCCTAGCCCATTCGACCACCGTGATATCCAACCGGGCATCAAAATTGATCAATCCATTTTTAAATCGTCTCTCAGGGAAACGTAGGCTCGATCGATCGATAATACATTACATTACACGACAAATGTCTCTAAAGTTGCATTTAGAACTAAATATTTAAAGGATTGAATCCTGCCATTTTAATCATCAAAAAGTTTTCACAATAGTGTGCACATAACATTGCCTAAAAATATTAAAAGAATAAAAATATATGCGTAGGTATTTAATTAAATGGTTACATTTGACGGGAAGCGACTATAACTAATAAATATTATTAAGTATTTCTACATGGCAAATGAACTAATGATGAGCTAACAAGCATCTATAGTAGGTAGTTTACGGTATTGGTAAAGTGCATACATGAGGCTGACCCCACATAAAGCGAGCGTCGAACTCCAGATCCACACAATCGAGGAACTACGCTTTGCCCAATGCCCAAAGTGATTAGTATGCAGTTGTCAAAAACACAGTCACCGCGCGGTTATTAGTTACACACAGTTGTTAACCACAACTTGTATAACAAGCAAAAGTTTTACCTCAAGAACAAAATAACTACCGTATTATGTAATAGCTCATACATTGTTGAGCATTAGTTGAATACTTTTCGTAAGTAGACTACATAATATTATATACACAAGTGCGTTCATTTCTTTGACATTGCACAAAATTCCTCTTATGACTGAGCAATCCAGGGACCGCTCGGACGAGGTCCTGGGCAGTAAGCCGAGGTCCATCTTGTGTTCTTTTTTTATATTTTTTTGTATTTCTTAACCCAGATACTCCTGAAACTATTTAAGATTTCAGAAATTTGTATAGATAAACAAAACAACAAATATAAATATTTTGAAAAAAAAAACCTTGGGTGTTAAAACGGCCGGTAGGAGAAAGCCGTACTATCACTAATTTTTATGGGAAACCAATATACCTTTTTTAATTATACCTATCATTAAAAATAAGTTATCTGAATGAAGTAATATAATTTTTCGAGGCATTATAACATCCGGTAGGAGTAAATGGGTTTAAACATTTAATAAGGCGAACACAGCCATACCTCGTGGTAAATACTTATATATTGTGTTCATCAGAAAATAAGTTTCTTGGTATCCTTACCTGTATCGAGATCGTTCTCAAGAAGACTTCCTTAAGAAGTGGAAACGCTTGACAGTAACTAACAAAATATGATGACTTCTCCGGTGGCTTAGTAGTTTCGGTAGTTGTTTCCGAGATATGGTCATCTGAGTTCAATTCCTACCCAAGGCAGTTTTTGTGTGAATCACGGATAATTTGTTCGGAGTCTGGGTGTACTTTGTGTCCCCCGCAGCTCAGCGATTTATTTCACGAGTGAGGCAGTTGTTTAAAAAAAAAGTAACATTTGGACCACCCCTAAAGTTCAACAGTCATAATGTCACCTCAAAAAAGCAAAATAAAAGTCTTATTACTCTTAATAAAAATAACAAAGCTATCTACACTAATGCTCTGAATTAAATGGCAAATGAAATTCTTTTTCATGATAGTTACTTAATTTATTTTCCAGCCATTTTGTGTGTTTATTTTTCTCATCTCCACACATACTCGTATTTCATCCGTCGCTTTTTTAAGTTTTTAGAGTCGGTTTAATTTTATTTACACTTTTTCACATGCAGTATGCGCGATTTTATGTAGCCGATGATTGAATTTGGCTTCTGTCGGTGCAACTAACAAGGTTATGTTTCGAATACTTAAAAAAAAAAATTAGGTTTATCTTAAACTATAGCATTTAGAAATACATTTCTAGATCATTTTAATTGTACTCAGTATTAATTCGTTTATAAATAAATTTTAGTGACGAAAACATACTACGCTAGACAGCAACTTTATGATAAAAAAGGCAAGGTTGTAATAAGTCATTATAAAGAGACCTATATAATAATTATTAGAAAACCTAGTGTAGGTGGAAGTACAAACCAAAAACATAATAATATATTTTATACAGTTACACAATATATCATCCAGATTTCATAATGACCGACCGCAAAAGTAATTTCGTGCTACGTGAAGCCTCATGACACGACAATGAAACCCTTTGCACATAAAATAGCCAGCTAACGAACTAGCTCACCGAGATAGGCCGCGTATGAAAATATTATCTTTGGGGTTTCGCTACATATATAAAAACTCATATGGTTACCTAAGTACCTACCTATATAATATAATAGACATCCTCCGTGACGTAGTGGTAGGTATAAGTTGGGATTTAAGTCTCGACAGTTGTGGATACGATCCCCATGCCGGATAAGAAATCTTTTTGTAAAAAATATAATCAGGGTCTGTTTGAGGGACTATCCTGTGTGCCTCAGAAAACACGTTAAGCCGTTTGTGGCGACTGTTGTTACATCATCTATAGCAATTGTTTGAAGCGGCCGTAGTCCAATGGCTAGGGCGTCGGACTTGTGATCTTGTGGTCGCTAGTTCGATCCCCACCCATTGCACTACCGACGTGAACCAACTCGTAACACAAGCATTTTAGCTTAGCACGAGGGGTTAACAAGAATACTAGTAGACAGTAAAACATTGTAAGTAATCTTAAAAAATAAGAAACGGGCAGCAGCGTTTCTCTGTGAGTGTTATTACGTACGAGTAATACTGCGGTCACCAACCCGCCTGCTAAGCGTGAAAGTGGCAAAATTCCTACCTCGGGAGTAAGACCATGTTCAGCAGTGGACGCTATTTGGAATAATGGTGGTACTGATAAGGTATAGGTTCTAATTTATGACCAAATAGTTTTTTCAAAAACTGTAGAATAAGAGCAAGATTACACATTGTTGGTGGACGGGGTCAGAAAGTCACCCTAGAATTCTAATCTAGCAGAGCATGATCTTATTTTTTTTTAATTATTTTGCAATGTCAAAATAAATTTCAGATTTTCAATCTAGCAGATCAGCTAGGTCAAAATGACGATGGCACTCTGTTTATAACCTTCCGATGCCCTCGTAGACCCAAAGTCCGAGAGGCCCGCGAACTGTAAAGTAGAGCGACAGTTGCACAAAACTCCCCTAAAGAAACTAAAAGCCATAATCCCTCAATCTCCTCGTCTCCCGCAGGGGACGCCCTCTTGCGCAGGTTATTATTAATTATTATTATTAAGAGCCTACGTTGTCCCACTGCAGGGCAAAGGCCTCCCTTCCCTCCTTCCATCTCTCACGATGTGATGCGATTGTAGGCCAATCCTTTAAAAATGAGTCTAGCTCATCTCGCCATCTTCTTCTGGGCCTGCCGCGTTGACGTTTCCTGCCAGTTGGGCTCCATAGAGTAGTAATTTTAGCCCAGTGCTCCTCCGGCATGCGGCAGATGTGGCCAGCCCAGTTCCACTTCAATCTTGCAGCTGTGAGGCCAACATCAGCTATTTGGGTTTTGGAGCAAAGCATGGAATTTCTGATGCGGTCCGAAAGTTTGACACCCAATATACTTCGCTCCTTAGCTCGTTGGCAGACTCCAAGTGCGGACTTCTGACACTGTGTGAGTGACCATGTTTGTGCTCCATAGGTGAGGGTAGGGAGAATACACATGTCCATGATCTTTCGTTTCAGTGAAAGAGGGAGTGTGCCCTTCATAAAGTGTTTCATCGACCAATAGCTCTTCCAGGCATTCTCGGTGCGTCTTGCAACTTCTTTATCTTGTCGTGCCTGGAAAGAGACTACTTGGCCGAGATATATGTACTCATGGACATATTCAATCGCCTCATCCCTAATTTCAATGTAGCTTTCGGTGCTGTTCGTCATCACCTTCGTTTTAGTCATATTCATGGATAGTCCGACTTGAAGACTCGCGTGGCTAAGTTGTTCGAGCATTATGCCTAAGTCAGCTGTAGAAGAAGAAAAAAGGATAATGTCATCGGCGAAACGTAGATTAGTTAATCTCCTTTCGCCGACGACAACTCCTTTGTCCTGCCAGAGAGGGTTTATCCCTTGAAATACCTCTTCCAGCGTGGCTGTAAAAAGTTTGGGAGACAGCGGGTCACCTTGTTTGACTCCTCTCTGGATAGAAAAGGCTGATCCGGTAGTAGACAGACGTAAGGCTGCTGTGCTATTGCGATATATTGTTTGTAACAGTTGTACATAAGTGCGTTCTATTTCATGTTTGCCGAGTGCAGAAAATATTGCGTTATGCGATAGACTGTCGAAAGCTTTCGAGTAATCTAAAAACGCGAGATATAATGGCAAATTAAACTCTTGATGTTTTTCTATGACTTGGTTTAAAGACTGTAAGTGGTCGGCAGTCGAAAAGCCACGGCGGAATCCAGCTTGTTCGGGTGGTTGATGAAGGTCTAGTGTTTTTGATATGCGGTTTTGAAGGGTTTTGATAAAAACTTTGTAAAGGTGTGAGACCAAGCTGATAGGACGATAATTACCAATATCAGATTTATCGCCTTTTTTGTGTAATAGAATTATATTTGAATGACAAAAGTTACAAGGAAATATGCCGGTTTTAAGAATGGTATTGAAAAGGTTGCAAATATGAGGTAATAAGGTTGGCTCTCCAACTCGCAGTGATTCAGTGGTGATACCGTCTTCACCAGGGCTTCTGTTGTATTTCATGCCGCGAAGAGCTTGATGGACTTCAGAACCAGTTATTATTGGTATATCGTCCGGACATGTATATGTTTCAGCAACGAGTTGGGGAGTTTTTTTGTTGGAGTAAAGAGACTTATAAAATTGCGTGCAAAACTCTACAACTTTGGTCCTATCTCCTTGCCTCACACCATTACTGTCCTTTATGTAAGTGATTGTGGACCTGCCCGTATCCGTACCGCGTATGGCTGATCTCAGAGAATGGTTGCTTGTTAGAGCTGCGTAAAGGAGTTGGGTGTTGTAGTTCCTAATATCCTTTCGAATACCTCTCTTTACTTTTCGATCGAGCTCTCTGTAACTTAATGACTGAAAGTCCATTCTTTGTCGTTCCTCGATAAGGCAAATTATGTTATCGGTAAGCTTTTGCTGTTTTTTATTAAGGCTTTTGATATTTTGGCTAGCTGTCTTTATTGCGTGTTTGATATTGTCGTACTGAGTTTGTAAATCTTCTGAGAGTTTTGTATCTAAAGAGCTAAAGGAGTTTTTGATTAATATGTTGAATTTTGCTTTATTTGCTATTAATGTGGTCTTGTCTAAGCGTTTTATTGAATTTTTAATAATTTTGTTAGGGTGAATTTTCATTTCGAAACGTATATCAACACGGACTGGTCGGTGATCGGAGCTAAATTTAATTGTATTAAGGACTTCAACATTTTTGATTATTTGTTTACTAGAAGATAAACAGAAGTCGATCTCATTTTTTGTGCGTCCATCGGGAGAAAGCCATGTCCAACGACGGTGGGGTTTTTTTATGGAAAAAACTGTTGCTAACACTTAAACTCTGTCCAAAAGCAAATTCCAAAAGACGCTGACCTCGCTCATTTCGGCTTCCCAAACCATGTGGGCCCAGGACACTTGGATTGTCAGATGTTATTCTCGGGCCTATTTTTGCATTAAAATCGCCCATTACCTACTAGTGTCCATGTGCCTTTGTTTTCTTCGCAAGCCTTGTTTAACAAATCAAAAAACTCTTCGATTTCATCGTTACTGTGTGAGGTTGTTGGAGCATACACCTGTATTATTGTTAGTGTCTTTGAGTCATTGATACGAAACTTAAGGGTGGCAATTCTATTGGAATAGGCGACAAATTCTATTATATTATTTTTCCAGCGACTGGAAACGAGAAAACCGACCCCGTAGTTTGTGTTGGTATCTCCATTGTAGTAAAATATGTTTTTGGTTCTCTCCAAAGTATTTTCCCCCTCCGCGTCTTACCTCTGCTAAACCTATGATGTCCCAGTTCACGTGATCAAGGGCATTTTCCATTTCTATGAGGCGTTCCTCGGTTCTTAAAGTTCGTACGTTGAATGTTAATATTTTTAATCTATCGGTGTCCTTTTTGTTAGCTAGAGTCGTTTGGCAGTGAAACCTCGCCCGGAGATTATGATCCCCAGCTCCAGGGTGCGCCTGCGTACAGCCAATAGCCGTGCACTGACTGGAGCTGCCGGGCACTTGGGGATTGGCCTTATTTGTGTCGTTCATTTTGGGAAGGGGTTTAGACTAATTAACCCACCACGCTTGTCTAATGCGGGTTGGTGGGTGCGCAGTAGACCGTCTGACTGGGTCCATGGGCGCCGCCGTTGACGTACCCGACGTTCATCCGCCGCCGCCCTAAGTCGTCTTCTGCACTGATGCCGACTGTTCCATCTAGACCTCGAGGGAATACATTTCCAAGCTCATGGATGACTTATTGTGGTGTGAGGTTATTAGATATTGTATCCCACTTGAGTGTACATGGTTGTAGGATGACAGTTATCAACCACCTACACAATCCCTTAGTCGACTCTTACGACACCCTCGGGAAGAGAGGGGTGGTCTATTCTAGGCCGGAGCCACACAGCAAGAATATAGTAAGAAAATAAAATAGATACTTGTATTAATTTTAATTAATGTTGTATTAAAATGTAATCAATTTAATGAATGTTACATTAACCAATTGGACGTTATTATTGCTGTTTACACCAAGCCCGGTAGATAAATATGTAATTCTTTATCATCAAATATTTGTTTAATTGTTGTTTCTGGATCTACTAAATCGATTATGAAAAATCTCTTACCAATAGAAAGCGACATTATTTGTGGGTGCCATATGTTATATTTTAAGACAAGACCCAACAATGGGATCCACGCGGGACAGCTAGTTAAAATAAGGAAGGAAATGAAGGTTGCTTAGTTTGTATTTTCCATTTATCTAGGCTGGACCTCTGCTCGCCTTTTTGCCCGGAGAAGTAGCAAAATCATCCTGGCTAAACAAAAAAAAAGAAAAGAATGGTATTTTTTCATGAACACAAAATATAAAACCTTAAAGTGATATGCTCTATTTTTACATGTATGGTAATTTGGAAGGTAGGTGTTGGTGCTTAAAAAAGTATGTTCCTCCATTAGCGGAGATATTCTAATATTTGTCTACTCAATTATGTAACTAGACATTGACATTAGATTTGTTCAAATAAATTAGACGTATTTGGTCATCAACATTTTATGTATGTACTTAACTATGTAATGAGTTGTAGTAGTCTAGTCGTCAAACCACGCAACACTTACCAGTAGATGATCCATCTATGGACGTAACAACATATCGTTATATATACATTATTAGTGTCAATAACTATGTATACTGAGAACATTCCTTTCAAAGGTGATGTTTACAACATCGAACTTGCATACGAAATGCTGCATTAAAGATAAGTTTCGTAGCCACTGTCAACTTCGATATCTTATCTCGAAAGTATTAAATCAGCGTGATTGATTATTATAGAACCATTGATGTGATAAAAAGAGACAATAATAATATACGAGATCAAATTATGTAAAAATATATGAAACACGTCGTCAAAACTGAAGTTTGTATAAGCAATGTCATCAAAATTCATAGTCTCTATTTGAAGATTACGGCCCTAAGCATGCATGTTTGGTCGCTCACGCAGATTATAATGCGAGTGGCGTGAAGCGGTTATGCAGTTGGTTAGAGATAGGTGTCACGTAATAATTTTATGGCGAATAGTATATTCTCGTTGTGAAGTCTTTCATGGCACTGTGAACATGCAATAGGCCGGCACGTGCAGATTTGCTGAACAGATACCGCAGCACTGCGTCACTACGTGAGATTCAACACATATTTTACCATTATCTATGAAAGATTACTAACTTGATAAAGTCTAAACTTTTCTTAACAATGTTAAAGTTGAAACTCGTGTTGGCGTTATTCGTGTATAGTGCTTTCTAGTGATATTATAAATGTGTTGTGAAGATTATTATAATTGAAAAATGGTTTTCATATGTGATATGAACTGAATTAGGCATTTTGGCTGTTTTAGTTATTTGCTATAAGAGATGTTAAGTCATAAGAAAAATTAGCAATTTATTCGATACATAAGTATCTGTTAAAAAAAATCTGTTGGTCTTGACTGTGTCCGCGTAGATTGCGATTTTTTGTTGTTGAAGAGTAGCAATAAAGTAAAACTACTTTATTTTATTTCAATAATCATCAATAAACCATCGAATTTAGGAAGTATCTTCTAGAGTACCTTTACTGACAACATCCGATCCATCGGCGCAGGACCGACGCGAACGTACTCCCTAAGGCAACGGTCCGAGACAACTTCCTTACTTTAGGTTAGTATTTGGATGTTTTTCGAAATAAATTTTCTATTATCACAACTTCTTGTCGGACCTGGAATTTATCCTAGGTCCGACAAAAAGTAGTTACGGTCGAACATATGACCGCTAAACTAACGAGGCAGTCAGCTTTGCTACGTGCATCACAATAAATAATATTATTTTCATAACTCACAAAGAGTAGTTACAAAAGACATGGTATTACCAATGGACGACAACCTCATAAGAACATCGAGAAAGATATATTGGCAAGTAAACATTTTATTGAGATAAATGCTCCATGTTCCACCGACAGTTCAATTCTTTTAATGCAATTTTATTTCGTAATTAATTATGGACGAATACTAATAACTCAAGTAAACTACCAGTTCACTCCTCCATTGCCTTGTCATAAAATAAACTACATACATATAATAAACTACATGCGCATCAACATTCGATTCGTTATCGGATCGGACATGCTCACATTCGAATTGGTCATCATAAAAGGCACCGGGCCAAATAGTGCCGGAAAACCTTAACATCGAACTTGTAGTAGCCAATTATTGTTGACTAGTTTGCCTTAGTTTTAATTACTCCATATAAAGTGGCTCGGTTACGACAGTGACTTGTGAGACCCGGTGTTTTGGGTTCTATTCCCACCCGGAACAATTATTTGTGTGAACCATGAATAGTTGTTCTGGGTGATCTTTGTGTCCGTGAATTATTTGTTTGTAAAGCCCCCCCCCCACACACAGATTTTTTTAGCGAATGTCTTTGTCATAATAAATTTCTGCGAGCCAAATTTCAATCAAATCCGTTCATTGGTATGTGCTGTGTGAAGATGAGTATGAGTATGAGATATTTTCTACTGAATATAATCAATTAACCTTGAATATTGTTAATCACGGATTTTCATCGGATTAATGCTGCTAATTAAAAAAAAAAAAAATTCTAGTTTACATATTCTTATAGATTGAGTGAATCGAAATCGAAAGCTTCGGCATGGAAATGTCACTTTTTATTTAGGTATAAGCTTACATTGAAAAATCTACATATTTAGTAATCCATTGTCTTTTGGAGAAATTAACGAAAAGCAAAAGCGGAAAAGAAGAACACATCTCATTACAATTCTAAAACATTCACTTGTAAGCATTATTACACAAAGTATCATTAATTTTATCTCTTGGGAAATATTGCGTGAGGTTTATTAGCTATGGCAAGACTGGCGCCAACGCGTAAGTAATCTTGACATAATATTGAGATATGTACAATGTATTTTAACTTAGCACAGGTTTTCATAAGTTGGCAATATTTAACATCAGTTGAGGAATAGTTTAAAAACAAATTGGGAAGAACAGTTGCGGACTCGGCTGCTAATCAGAAATTTCTTTTGTGTGTCAACCAGAACTGTACTAAAGAAATTATATATTCATAACTAATAACAATAATACATATAATTTCTTTGAATTGGATTCAAAAAAGAAAACGTATCAATCACACAAATAACTAAATGGAACCTATACCTAACGTAACTAAGTCGTGTTTAATATCTTATAATCGAAAAAAAAAATGCCCTCTTGGTAGAGAAATCCTTATGTCACGTTATAACCCACTAGCTTCCCGCTCGCGGTTTCACCCGCATAGCTTCCTCGATAAATGGCATATCTCACACTGAAATATGTTTTCGAATCCGATCAGCAGTTCCTGAGATTAGCGCGTTCAAATAAACAAACTCTTAAGCTTTATATATGTATTAGTATATAAGTATAGCCGTGTGGTTTCCGGCGTAGAATAGACCACCCCATGTCTTCCCATGGGTGTCGTAAAAGGCGACTAAGGGACATATGGCTGATGGATGGGCAGCAGAATCTATTAGCTCAACGTTTACATCTTACTGCGATCACCAATCCGTCTGCCAAGCGTGGTGATTATGGCAATATCCCTCTACGATCCTGGCTTGCCAAGGTCTGTTAAGAGGAGGCCCATGTTCTGTAGTGGACGTAAACGGGCTGTTGATGATGATGATGATGATATAAGTATAGATAATTCGTGGACATGATACATACCCGGACTAATAACATCTATCCATGGTTCGCATATATAATTTTACCAGTTGGGAATCGAACCCAAAACACTAGGTCTCAGAAGCAACCACCGTCCCAAAGGTAAAATTATTCTGGCAAAAAATACTGGAGCTTTAGCGTTTATGTAAATATTATATAAAATAGTTTTAAACATGCAATATGTGCATAAAATAGTTTTATTAGGTACATTTTATGAGTGTAACATAACCAGTCATCCAGCTGACAAATGCATGTGAAGTATGAGCATACAGTACCTTAATAGTATTGTACTATAAAAATGAACCAACAACGCTATAAACAAACAAATTGAAAGAATATTACGGGAAATTTCTCCTAATATTCTTTCAAGTTCTTTGTTTCAACTTCACAGAGGCATGACAACTTTAACCTCTGTGGGGTAGCGGAATAAGACTTACCTTAATAAGTCGTGGTCGGTTCAGTTGTCGTGGGTTCGATTCCCGCTTCCGACAAAAATTATATACTGTGCCACGAAAAGCATGTTATTAAACCGTTGGGCTCGATTGTCATAACTTAACAATAAAGTTGTGATAATATTATAAAGATGGATAATTGTTACAATTTTTGTTTTTTTTTTTATTATACGGGGTAATTTTTAAAGATTCTTAATTGAAGGCCTTAAACTGTTGCAAACGTGTAGTTTTACGTACAAATAATTATAGTTTTATAGTTTAAGGCGTCGTAGTCGTGCAGTGCACAGTTAATCAGTGGTTTGTTCACGGTCCAGCACAGGTTCGCCTACGCGTCTGCGAGTGGCGCCAACTGCCAGACGACCACTCTAACTTTGCATCGCGCATTCGGCCAGTTATTAAGTTTTGTTCGTTTTATTAAAATAATGACGTAGAGACATTCCGAAGTTGACAGCATATGTCACTAAGGAATTCGTTAATAACATCGTCCAATTTACGCCTTAAGAAGAAATATGATTTATGATTAAAATTGTTGATTTATTCAACAATTGTATTAGGATAATAATTTTTGGAAATATAAAATGTGGATAGGACTTAGACGCACTAAATGAATTAAATGCCTATTGCATATTAAAGTTATTTGTGATATAAAAATGGTTATTACTTACAATTCATTTTATTATTAGGACGATTATTAAATTATTTACAAAACTCCTGATTATTAAAATTTAATCCACCACGGCTGATTATACCCTCGTATATCAACTATATATTTATCGAGAGTAAATAATATTAAAATATGATAATGTTTTTTTTTTGTAATCCAAAATTACAAATGCATAATTTGTCGACTCTTATCAAATTGTAGTTATCGCGAAGAAATGAAAAGGTAATTTATACCTACATAACATTTAAGGTCATGTATATCATCGACATGAAATACTTGAGAGATTAAGATGATAAATACAAAAATACTAAATCCTAGATAGCGGCATTTGTTGATATTTACCATTTTATGGAAATTACAGTCAATAAAGTCGAATATAATCGATTTTCTTGAAATACGTAAACTTGACATTCAAAATTTAATTTTTTTTAAATAACACTTCAATCTAATAGACATGATGCTTTTATAGGAGTAAAAAACCAAGTTTACCGATAATCTGGCTCTTAATTTTAATATATAATAGTATCCACCAGTAAAATATAGCTCTGAGAACTAAAGAGATAACTCTGCAAAGTTCGAAGTGAAATATTTACTGCCGGGTACAATTTCAAAGACATTAACTGTTTTCAAGTAGGTATTGCAACCAGTATTTGATTCTGTTAGAGTTGACAATACCACTTTGCCTAGCCAAAGGCAAAGTGGTATTGTAGTATGGTATAATTGTATCATAAATTGCACCTCATCAATTTTGAACAAAACTGGTAATGAGTTAAGTGCCGTCAAATTAGACACGTCGTCGTGCAGTTTGAAACGAATTCAATCTACATTAAAAAAACTATCCTGATTTCTCTTGGGTTATTTATAAGGAAAAAGTTTAATAACATTTTTTTTTGGATAACCCATGGCAAAAGACAATAATTTGACGGGCAATAAGTTACTCTTGTCAGTATTTTGACCCCTAGCTTACAAAACTTTTGTAAGAAGTATTTTTGACTGGTCTCTAGATAGCATATAGATTTGATATATTCGACATAGGTACACTTTATTAAAAAAAATCCAAAAAATGATTTTTCTATTGTATGGTAATTACAGTTTACATTATATTCAGTATAGCTGTATTGAAATACAAGCTTTTATTATTAATGATGGTAAGATGTCAATCGCATTGTAATATGTTGTAGGGAAGGTGACTTATTATTTCGTGCTTCCACAACTATACAGCTGACCTACTTATATTCGTAGATCAATTGTAAATACCGAAGATTAATGTATTGAACCACGTTTTTGGTTCTAACAGTACCTACCTACCTCACCACGTGATATATGATTCAATTTTAGTTAAACGAAAGCTTTCGAATAGAAATTGGAAAATGTTTTGTGATGAAGTATGATTTTATGTATAGTTCTACCAACAAACGTTACTTACTGGTATTAATCGAACTTCAACTTATAAGTATGGAAATAACTTTGTGAAATTGTGCTGCATATTACAATTAATAACGAACAAGGTTTCCGTTTTGACTTCAGGAACCTAGTAAGTAAGTAAATTCATTGGAATTACCAAGTTCTTGAAATTGCAATACGGTACAAACGAGATTGTTTAACTTCGAATCACGGATATTGAACTTATTAGGTATCTACCTATATAGAAACATGATTATTTAACAAGCTAATAGGTTACAACCTATAACAAAAATATAAATATTTATTTTGGATAACATGATATTCAAATGGTAATACAGAATACATCTAACGTGAAATTAAATTCGAAACAAACATCTTAATCAAAGGAGACACAATCGTACACACAAAAGGTATACTGTTTGTATTCATGCAATCTGGATGAGAGCCGTTATAAATTGCAAAAAGGCGAACCCCGCTTTTGAGAAAGCGATTTCTCGAAATGCTTTACAATACAATACGCTTCAGAAGCATTGTGTCGAGATCTGGGCGTTTCTACGCTAACACAGGATTTATATACTGTATCCTACTAGCCACTGTAATATCTTACATTTTGAAAACACGGATAAGTGACGTGAACAAATATTGCCGTTTTATTTAAGGAACAATATTCACGTAATCTAACAGATTTTCTAATGGAAATATGTTTATAGAATTAGATAAGACTTGTTGGAATTAATTTTAAAGACAAATAAATAATCTAGTTAGGTACTGTTGTGTAACTTACAATTGTTTTTTTTTATAAGTGTAAAAATCTTTCAATAAAATGTAGCTAAAACCTGCACATCCAATAAAGCCCGACAAGATGCCTGCGAAAATAAAAACTAAGACACATTTAATTAAAACATTTAAAGGAAACCCGAGTACAAGTGTAAGTATAAAACAAAATAAAAAGTACACGATCGATTTATAGCCAAAGATAAGGTCCATCAGCGGCTATCACAGTGTGTTTATCTCGAATGTGGCGACACGCCTGACTGCACTCCGTGTAATGACTTAATACAATGATCTTGTGGAAATTGTACATCATTATACAACCAGAACCCAACCCTATCATTAGGGCGTCATCAACTTGAATATTATTAATATAAAAGTTCAGGTATTGTTTGAAAATGCTGGGATCGAACATTGGCGATGATGGGCGAGCGAGGTTCCCATAAAATTATATTGTGAATATTATGAGTAATGTTCGTGATTTTAACTTAAATGTTAATTTACGGAAAATTATTACAATTACTGGGTATCAAGCTGTACTAAAACAGGTTTAGTTTAACATTAATTTTATTAACATCCACTGTCTGAAGAATTATTAATTTTGACTGCGATTTTGGGATTTTAAATTCGAGTCTCGGGTGAAGTCATACCTGACTAGTTTTCCTATAAATTAATTTAGCTGTTTGATGTCTGTATTTGTGCGTGGATATAGCTATAGATTTAGACTTTTAAATGTAGGCGTAGAACACCTTGTATGTATTCCCTCACCTTAATAATTTTACATGTTCCATTAAATAAAAAAAATAGTTCTCCATTTTTTTTACAAAACAAACAGTGAGCTTTGCACTGGGCAAGTATATACAAAATATAATTTTGTATTTACTATCGGCATATCCAAATAATTTACTACGAATATATTAAATTTAATATAAAGTTAAAAGCCAATGATTGATTTTGAAGTTATTCCCAAAAATATGTGACATACCTACTATAAGAACGCTTACTTTTACTAGCTCCTGCACTTAGGTACCTATGTAAAGTTGTTTCAGCGTGGTGAATCGTAAAATACTTATACCTACAACAAACTTAAACACTGGGCTCAGTTAGTACCCCGGCTAAAATAAGGGAAGTTTATATTACACAACGTTGTCATGAACCCGCCAAAATACAGCCTATGAAAATTAAATAAATGTAAGTCTTTCATACCCAGGCAACATTTATTGTTATGTAGTATCATAGTACCTTAGAGAATAATTTAAACACTTTCATAACTTGTACTACTTCATTATATTCATAACAGTTTTATCAGCTTAAGAAACCCGACATTAATTAATGCAATATGATATGAATTAATTAAGCATCGAAGGACCACGAGATTAACGCAATAATAAAACGAAGAGTTCTGTATGTCATTAACTTTATCAAATTCGCAATAAATATGAACCTAAGTCGAGTTTGAGCATCTCTAACTTAATTAAGACAGTCAGTTTACCTTATCCAAGTATTGCAGCGTCAAAATGTTCCAAGTTTGGGCAAGTTATCTCTAAAGTTCCGCAATCTACCTCGTAGGTCGGACCAATCTCTCTGCAAATGACTCTCTAAGTAGCCTAAACCAGTGTCGGCCCTCTACAACTCTCTAAACGTAGTTATGAAAATCCGCCCTGCATAATGAAAACTAACGGGTTGTACCTGACACGCAACACTAAACCCGCAACTTGTCCAGCTTGTCAAGACCCATCAAAAACTACTAACTTGACGTACAGGTTTCATCTAAAAGACAATCAAAATTGATAAGTGAAAGGAGAAGCAATTGCCACCCTGTAGTTAAGTCCCTTTTACAACGCAAAAAAAGAAGATATAAAAACATTGTGGCCCAGTAGCAATAAGTTTTATATTTACTAATATGCAACTTCCCATTTTCATTGATATAATATCACTGAGAACTGATATGAAACATTAAAGGCAAATGTTACAACAGCAGAAAGTTTAAAATGCAATCTTTGCGGGAGGGAAAGATTAATGTTACGTACGTTTAAACGGTCGGCCGTGACAGTGCCAAAATGTTCGCTATGTGTTGGTAGCAAAAACGTCGTACGAGAGTCCCCTTCATTAACGTGGTGGAAATTAGTAAGCGTTAGTTTGAGGGAGACTCGCAAGAGGTTAGCCATATGCAAGTCATTATGCGGACGATCATTGAATTAATTACGCGGACGTGTTGAGGGCGGAAGTGCTACGGAGTCGCGGCGGCGGCTGTGTGGTAGCGGGCCACGACCCTTTTCTTAATAAACGCATTTTGTGTATACACAAAAATATTAACATTTGTTTCTGTATGCTTAATTTAAAGAATGACTCAACTTCATATTTAATAGCTAGCTACGGTTACATACCTCAATTTGTTTTTACCAAGACTTTTATGATCCGATAAAAATTTTATAGGCGGTTTAAGTCGCCAACTATAGATGCAAATAAATGTTCTTTTACACATACATACATATTTTCTACTTCATTTTGGACGTCAACATCATAAATGTCTGCTGAAACTATAAAAGGAACCATTTCTGAATTAATTTATAGTTGCAATTCTCTTAATAGGTGACGGAGTGCATGCTGTGCAAAAATATTCAAAAACTGTAAAAGCTTCGTTTTTTATCTTAAAAAGTAAAGTATTAATATATTTATCACAGGATAAATATATATTTTTATTCAACGTCAACATTTTTAATGAGTGAAAAAATAGATTTGATTTACTTTAAATATTTTTAAACGTAGGTATATACGTCGCAATCGGATAGTATAATTCACCGTATTAAATTACGACTAGCTACTATCAAAAATAGAACCGTTTTGAAATACGGTGGTCTAAAGATTAGCAAGAATTAATGCAGCTAAATGAAAATCTGCCAGAATGTATTCGGCGCCATACGTTGATGAACTGTTTTTATACATATAGAATTATAATATGGTATGGCACGTTATACTCATGTGCAGAACCTTTTTTTTTTGTAAATGATACTGTTTTAATGCTAAATGCAACAAATGTTTTTTTTTGTAGACAAAATTTAAAATTGATGTATTCGTTTTATTCTTTTATTGCAATGGCGACACAAACAATACGTTTCACTCTCTAATTATGTCTAACTTAGTTTTACAAATAAAACGTAACTATTGTGAGTACTTTTATTTCACCTCTTGCCTGAACGGTGCATTATCTTGGTCTGTGATAGCCCATAGTTATCACTGATCTGTGTCAGAATCCGTCGCTAGTTACATAATAAGTCAGTGGACTTGGCTATTAAGTGCGGTAGGCGGGCTCGGCGGAGTCAGCCGGCTTGGCGAATCGAATTAGGTCGGGTGCGCGATGGTATCTTGGTCGCTGCAACGCCCGCTCGTCCGCCCTCCGATAACAGAATGTCTGAATAGCAGATAAAGCTCGTTCATTTGCTTATTGCTCTGTAGTTGATGACGCCTCATTTAATAGTCTAGGGAAATGTTTTTCCGTGACCGTGCCTTATCTAGGTGTAGTCGTATTTCTTATTTAAATTTAACCAAGCCGGTAATGACGTGTTTTTACTATCCTTTTATGTTGTTTTAAAAGTTAAATGAGTCTTATATTTCTGTTTTAGCTCTATATTGCGGGCTCGTTTTAATGGTCTTCGTTACTTATCTTTTCATTCAGGTTTAAAATATCTAGCATAAAAGACGTGTTTTAGTAGATCATCGGTAGGTATTAGGAATCTAGATACCAGCAGTAAGAAATTATGTTTTATTGGAGTTTCATGTCAACCAAGGAGCTTTGGAAGCAAAGCTCCTTCGTTGACATAAAACGTTTCTCCATTCTTGCAATAGTGGACAAGTGTTCTATCACTGGGATTACGTGGCTTCACAACTCTATATTGTGGTGCAATTCTTTGCGATTGCACTGGTATTCGGAGCGGCTTTGTTGTGTTCGGGATACCACTTTGCTAATGCTTTCAATATTCGTCGTCCGTATTTACTTTCGATATTGGAGTGCGGTTTTCAATTACATCCTTGTATTACTTTGTTAGTGTACCAATCTATTTTAATTGAAAGTTGAAACCATAGTGCCTACCAAAGCTATTAGTTTGTATGCACTTGAAAATTGTAAAACAAAAATAAATCACTTTGTCCACTTCCAAGTAAAAATCGATTCGGTATTTTTTTAGTTTATCGCAATCAGAGACATGCATAGGCATGACGCAGTGGGCGAACATTGTTTTTTTTATAGTAGTCACATCACTTCTGTTAAAACCCTTATACGTCCACTAATAAACCAAAAGCTTGGGCCCATGCATCCTCTTTATAAAATAAATCAGAGCCGTTGAGGGATATTTCCATTTTTTTATAATGGTAGATTGTGCTTATTATTTCCGATTGTTTCGATCGGTCTATCTCTTTTCTCCATTCTGTTTATGTCTACTGTTGGTTGAGAATATTGGTGTTGAATAAAAAATATATAAATAAATATTGTGTGTGTGTGTTTCATAAAGTAGGTTTAATATTTTAGTTACCTTATTGTGATTTGATAACCTATCGAAAATTTGAGAAATAATCAGCTTATTTAACTGTTTTATTATGTAAAATTGTGCAAGAAAAGAATAGAATAATTATCTCAACGTATATACATATAACGAGAGTTATAAATTTTAATGTTGACAGATTTTTTATGGAATTTTTGTTTAAATTGAATTTTAAATTACATCAAATGATCGAAAAAAAGTGTGGTCCGGCTTAGAATAGACCACCTTATATCTTCCTATGAGTGTCGCAAGAGGCTACTAAGAAACATACACCTGATGGATGGGCAGCAGCATCTATCAGCTCAAACATACTTCCATCTTATCGTGATTAGCAATCCTATCTGATTGCGGCAATAGCTCTTAATGACCCTGGCCTGCCAGTCTGCTAAAGAGAAAAAAAAAGTCAATTTACGTCCATGTGTGGACATAATTGTGTCCATTAGACATAAAAGGGCTGATAAAGTAAAGTAAAAGATTGTTTTTTTCCCTTATGGGCTTATTATATTAATATAACTTGAGTGTGTAAGTTACCTATATAAAAAATAAAAGGACCATACGACTTCCCCTATGTCTGCTAGACTAAAGTTTTATACGTTAATTAATGCACTGTTTCCATGTTACCATGAATTAATTGTGACCTTATTAACCCACATGAACTCCCACTTAGATCACCATAGCATTAACAATTAAATGAGCAGCGCCCGACGATGCGCCCCGACGTCCCCTTCTATGCACGAAGGGTTCTAAGTACTTGCGACCCACCAAGGTGGAATACTATCATCTGAGTTTTATACCCCACCCCCTCATTAGCTTTGTTACCCAACAATAGGAAACTTCACAATGAACCGTTCGGATTTATTATTGTCTATGTCAACTAATAAATTACATTTCTAACGTCAGTTTCCATTTATAATTTATAGATATTAGAATCGGGGTAACAAACTCAATTATAATATACTTGAGCTGACGATAAAACTGTCTGTTAAGCAAGCCTCTTGATAGAATGCCGACTGGACAATAAGCCGTCGTACAAATGGCCCGATGGTTGTGGTAATAAAATTGCGAAGGGAATTCGTTTGGGCAAATGCATGGTGTGGGCTAAAGCAGCGTGTGGCCGCCACCACTATCTAATATGTGTGGTGAGACACTTTTCCATTGAGATACTAAAGTGCACATGTTACGAGGACTTACTTACAAATTCCAACAATAGTACAAAATAACACGCAAGGCTTTAGATTTGTTGTGTCGATTTCAAATATAAAGTTGCTATTTCTTAGTATATTTAACCTAAATAATACAGGAAAGTAAAAGTAAAGAAACTTTTCCCTGAAATTCATAACTTTTATACCAACTAGATTTAGTTTAAACCTATTTAAAAATAAATTAAGTAAGCCTTTTTTAAGTTTATATGTATGATGTATAATGATCATATTTTTCACATAAGGCAAGTCATTATAACTGTATTTTGCACATTTATACTGTATTACATATATACAACTAAAGTAACTACTAACTTAATAGCGGCCCGCCCCGGCTCCGCACGGGTGCACATTTCGTGTAAAAATATAGCCTATGTTACTCAGGGATAGTGTAGCATTCCAATGGTGAAATAATTATCGAAATCCGTTCAGGACTTTTTATTCGAAACAAACATATAAAAATACAAAAATACAAACTTTTCTCTTCATAATATTAGTATAGATTAGCTATTTAATTAAATATTTACACGCCAAAAGTGTATATAAAGAAAAAATACTAAAGAGCTCTAGAAGGGAAAAGGTTAATCTGAAAGGGCACCTCCAGCTTTTACTTTGAACCCACAAAGTAAAAGTCGCAGGTAACTGCGTCTGCGACTTAATATCGACGCTCTTGGATGTCCTGTGCAACAAAATATTTTCCCTTCTACCCTTTCTATATATTTATAGTAGATCACAGTCTCTGCTTTCAAACAATTCCCACTACGATCGCCCTGAGTCGAGGTTCGAGACTCACAGGGGGTGCCTACTAGCATAAGTTGCTTAGCTTGGAGTTTATAAACCATATAATAATGCTGAAGGCATACTCACCTTTATATTTATACATTTTTATGTCCGTTCGCAACAAAAATATAACGCAATTTTTATTGTTAGGACTCATGAACCGTGATACACACTTAAAATTATAACAGATGATGTATTTCTATTGTTGCTATAACAAAATAATACTAAAAACAGAATAAAATAAATATTTAAAAGGCTCTCATACAACAAACGGGATTTATTATTCTATTTTTTTCCTGATATTAATAACGGCAACGTGTAGAAGTTGAAATGGTTCCTTATTTCTGAATCTAAAAATAATATGACATATAACAATAGTATTTAATAATAATGGTATGGGCCCTTTCGTGCGCAAGTCCGACTCGCTCTTGGTCGGTTTTTTTTCCCACTTATGAATTACAAAAACTCCGACGAAGATCACAGTTGTAACGTACCAAATATGCAGAAAAATATATAAATATTCATATTAAATTAACATTCGTATTTTAATTAAATCGTAAATTGAGTTCAATTTTCATAAATTTCCTTTAGGTACAAGTTACCTTGAACATCATACTGCACTATTTGTAACCGGTCGCTAATTGAGCCGTTATAAATACCAACTGCTACATTCAACCGATGCTGCTTGATAAATTCAAGCCTTTGAAAATAAAAATAAAAGCTATAAATATAATTTTAAAGGTATCGAATGCTATACTTAAAATGAATAATGCCTTTCATATAAATACTGTAGCTATAAAGTCATTATTATTTTGCGTGGGCTGTATAACATTTACCTACCTCAAGTTATTATTAAGCTTAAATTGCGGCTTTTCGCTATGATTGTCCATTGTGATTACAAAATCTTTGGGTATTGAATATTAATTCAACTTTATTGTATTATTGTTAGTAAAGAAAAATGCTTTGTCATGAACAAGGTAGTTCATTTCAGTGTGTAGTCTCCAGATATATACAATACTATACATATGAATGTATAAATCGACAAATTTTTACAAAACGTTGAGATTTTATCCAATCACGGGAAAATTTTCATAAATGTTCGTAACGTAATAGTGCAGAACGAATTCTTTTTGGAATAACCTAGCGTGTCGCGGTTCAATCCCGGACTAATTACTGTACGGCTATTTGGTATTTTAGCCAGCGTAAAAAGAACTCTTCTTGTGTTATATTTTCAATTATTGTGCTACATATTTTGAACGAAAATTTTGCATATAGGTGGTTCAAGCGAAAATGGACACAGTATAGTTGTGAAATAAGAACAATGCGTGTTGTTGATACCACGGAGACCGAAATATTATTGGGACAGAATTAAAAAGGGAAAATGACATCGAGTGCATTTGTTTTTGTGCTTTTACGATAGACTAATAGACAATGTTTGTTGAGCTAGAAAATCGGAGTAATTGTATCAGGATCAAATGACGTCAGAGTAATGAAAGGAAATTATCATTTTGCATTTAGTGTTACAATTTTAATATAAAACATGAATCGTAAAAGTTCATGCACGAGCTTTACCTTAGAATGACGAACGACTAATTTTACTAATTCTTTATTATTGTATCATAATTATGAGGACAATGTTTGTATGAAATAATGTTTTGGAAAGGTGTTAATGACAGAATTTCCGACGGGCGATGTCGGGAACAAACAGCTAGTTGATGTGTAAAAAGTTGATTGGTGTGTGAAAAAAGTGGACACTGAAATGATTATGTTGATTTCCTTATTATATAAAATATATGTTTTTTATTTTATTTTTAGAAATATTCGTAGCTCGTTGCAGTAAATTCACTGGATTAATATCGTAAAACAATTTCAGAAACATATAGCAAGAAATATTGTCGGCCCCGCCGAACCGTCAATAAATAAAAACAGTTTTTAATAAAAGTGCTGCGTCCAACTAGAAACGTAGCGGCGCGGCGCGACGCGATCCGGTACCATATTGCATCCGTACTATTCGTACAGTATAAATTCGCTAATATGCCTGAACTCGTACGATAAAGCCTAAAATCGCAGAAGTTATTTTACTGCTGGTATAATTCTTCGGATTTTTGACAGCGCAATCGAAGTTTGCCGCTAGGCCCTGCCGCCGGCTTTAATTAAGAGCTGGTGGAAACTCCAATTGCGACGTATCGAAGCTCCGCTGCGAGCCGAGGAATTGTCGGTTACTTTATGCTATTACACGCAAACTTCATGGATACTTTAATCGTTTGCTAAATGAATTTGTTCCGTATTTTCGTATCTGGGTTGCAGTTGTACTATTTTTTATATATATATGTTACTGTAAAAGCTCGAACTATGGTGAATCCTAAGTTATAAGACTAATTCTTAGGATTTACCGTCGTGAGTTGGTAAAATGTAAGGATTTATGAAAATGAGACAATGTTTTCGGGCTTTTATCATTAGAATTTAGTACATGCTAGTTAGGTTATCCTAAGAATTTCAAATCGCAAAACTATTCAAAGTCAAAGTCCAAGTCAATAATTCTTTATTCATATAGACCCATTTAAAATATTTTAAATCATGTTCTTATGATGCGTCCCTTTCTTTTTCGACGTGGCGACTCTGAGAAGAACTGGCAAGAAACTCAGAGGAATCCTTTTTTTTTAATAAATTTTATTTTACAATTATTAATAAAGCAGTATTGTTTCAGAGCAACTCACTCCCAAGCAGTTTTGTCATTGACATAATCAGAAATTTTATAATAAGCCTTTTTACATAATTTATCCTTGACATATCGTTTAAACTTGTTTGTAGAAAGATCTCTTACATTATTAGGAAGTTTGTTAAGTGTCAGTAAATTTAAGGTTTTAGTGGACTATATTAGGATTTACCGTAGTTCGAGCTTTTACAGTAACACATACCTAAATTTAACAAGCGAATAAATAAAGTACCTACCTTGAACATTGCATTTAGTAACTTTGTCATTAGTCTAAGACGTTCTTAAATTACGAATGTGACATTTACTCGTAGAGTGCAAAATAAACCGGTGTGGAATGAGTAAAATTTATATTGAATGTTATTATTTCTGCACTTAATGGTTCGATGTATAAATGTTAATGTGCTTATAGTTCTCAGGTACCGAATAGAAACGGCAAAGCTTATAAAATTATTAAAATTTACTGTTTAGGTAACAGTAAATTAAGACGTAATTGTGAGAGAATTACGGAATTCTTTATAGCCTTACATTTATGAGGCGAACCGTTTTAATCTGTAATGCATTTTTACGGTTGTGTTGCACTTATAAAGTACCTCATTTACTACTTGCAATACTCATGTCGTATATTTAATAGAATTTTCACAAAACTATGCTATAGGTACTATGCCATTGTTATCGAAGGAATTGTATTGAATGATAGATCAGCCCAATGCAGAAGTTAAATGGTGAACATCTGAATATTATGAACATTGGACAAGCCTTTAGTCTGTTTCTCGGGAGGTCTTAATGTAATGGTTTTATGGTAAGAATCTTGATATCTTATTGTAGGGCTGTCATATGCGGTCGTCCATTGATGCTATAGTGAGTGTCCGAAAGGAGTTAAAATCATGTTAAATAAAAATAAAATACGGTTCTAATTGAAATAATTGCAATGTAATTGTTTATGATATTCGTAAATTTATATCTAATATAAGCAATGATTAATACCAGATTTTTTTACAAAACTTTCATAATGTAGGTAGGTACTTAAATACGGTGACCTTTAAATTTTTATGCAGCACTAGTGGAAAGATTCTGTTAGACAGTTTAATGATTTTGATCGAGCATTTCTTTGACATTTTCTCACATTTAATTATTTTATTAAAAAATATTTGTACGTAGGTACTTAATAACTCACTTATATAATCACTGGGGAGTATTTACTAAGGTTTAATTCCCCAATTCCAATTTAGAAAACAACATACACAGCCACAAAGCACGCAGCTGCCATAATAATTATTTGCGGCACATAACCTGACCTATATAAATGAGAATAGAACCGACAATACCACGTTGACCATTATATACCAGAACACAATACTAATATTGGGAAAAGTAAACCAGATATCTCATTTAAATAACAAAATGTTATATGCTGTTGTAACTAAAGTTATGCTTCAGACTTTGTAGGCGTTATTATTTTGCTTCAGTCGAATGATTTCCATGTTACAAAGTAGCTGTTCTATATCTATGCTAATATTAAAAAGAGGAAATATTTGATTATTTGTTTGTATTGAAAAGGCTCCGTAACTAATTGACCGATTTAAAAAATTCTCTTCACGTTTGGAAAGCTTCACTATCGGCTATATGAATGTAAAGAGATTACATTTCTTTATTAATCTAAACACATCTTCATTGTCTACGGAACTGCAAAAGTCAATGTCAAGAGTTTTGTTTCAATATGACGAGAGTGATTAATGAAAACGAAAAGCTGTGCTAAAATAAAATCTTTGTATTTTCAGAGCAACACATTTGTATAATTTGCCGATTTCTTATAAATCCGGACGAAATTGTCTTATAAAACGACATTTAAAGTAATTTAATTAGTTTGTCGATTCCCTGCACACGATATTTTTTATTCACAAAATTGTCTTATATGAATTCTCGAAGTTCCCAATTATTATTTTTTTCGGATGGACATAGTACCTATTTAGCCACGAGGCTGTTGCTACTTTACCGGGCATAAAGGCGAGCAGAGCTCCAGCCTTAATGAATGGTTTAAAAACTACAAACTAAGCAACCTGCGCAAGAGGGCGCCCCCTGTGGGACTTGGACCTCGGCTCAGGGCAGTCGCTGGAGAGGAGATTGAGGGATTATGAATTTTAGTATTTTAGGAGAGTTTTGTGCAACTGTCGCTCTACTTTACAGTTCGCGGGCCTCTCGGACTTCGGGTCTACGAGGGCATCGGATGGTATGATACCCACGTGAACGGGAGTGAAAAATAATGTGAATTTAAAGTATATTATTATAATGGTTAAGTAATTTGCCGTGTGGTTTCCGGCTTAGAATATACCATCGGCTACTTATCATCTTACAGCGATCACCAATCCGCCTGAAAAGCGGGGTGATTATGGAAATATCCCTCAACGACCATGGTTTGTTAAGGTTTGTGAAAAGGTCCATTGTCAGGGGACGTAGACGGGCTGTTAATGAAGTATTTCAAACTGGCTGCGCCCCACGGTTTTACCCGCGTCACTCTGCTCCAGTGGGTTGGAGCGTGATATTTTAGCCTAGTGTTATGGTAACCTATATGTTAATCCAGCTTATAAACTATCCGCGTGCAAACTTTCAGCCAAATCCATTCAGTAGTTTTTGCGTGAAAGAGTAACAAACATACACACATCCACACATACAAACTTTCGCATTTATAATATTAGTAGGATTCTCGTACATCGTATGTTCGAGAAGGCAAACAAATGGAGTACCTAATTCACTTACTCATCAGCCCTCAGGTCCCGGAAAAGGAAAATTGAAATTTTGCGGATGTTTCCATTATAGTGTGCTTACTAACAGCTTCTCGCGGTTTTTTTATCGGTGTTATTCTGTTCACTTAAGATTCTATGCCACTACAACAAAGTGACAACCTCCGGAGCGCAGTGGTATTTGGCTCGCTTTTAGTCTCGGAGGTCGTGGGTTCGATCCCCACACCGTACAAGAAATCTTTGTGTCAATTCTTTGCGGAAGAAGATTTGTTTCCGGGTCTGGTTGGTTGAGGGACTACCCTTCGTGCCTCGGAAAGCCGTTGGTCCCGATTGCTCTATAACAAGTATATATCAGGAAACGGGCAGCTTTCCCTGTGTATTACAACATAATACTGCGGACACCAATCCGCCTGCTAAGTGTAGTGACTATGGCAAAACCCTCCCTCGGGAGGAGGCCCATGTTCAGCAGTGGTCGTTGTACTGGCTGATGATGATGATGATGAAGATTCTAAGTAGTTAATCTATATAGGTATGTATAACACGACCTTTTATAGTATTTTGTATAAATAAAATTAAGTAATTCACTTACGTGTAAATATGAGTTTAATATTTCTTCTCACAAACGCTCATTTATATTTAAAAATAATATAATTTTATTTAATAACCAGCTACCCGCGAGCGATTTCACCGGCGAAACTCCAGTTTCCGTGGTAACTTTATGATAAAATGCAAAAAATCTCTTCAGCTATAAAAAATACTAAAGGAATAAAGAATATAGATTATAACTTATATAACGCAAGTAGGTACGCAATAAATTGCGTAATTTAATCAATCTTCGGTTTAAATTACGCAATTTATTGTTATTAGTAAGCATTTTTATTCCCCTGATCCATAAAGTTCAAAGTCAATAAAAATATTTTCTCTCAAAACTAGTTTTGATGCCAGTTTTTGATTCCTTTCACGGGTATTGAAGTCCGTGCGAAATTTCAAACTTCCAGTTCAAATATTCTTCCAGGCTTCCAGTTAAAAGCGCAGCCAATAAATGTTTCAGCATCTTTTTGACGCATAACTTATTTGTGAAGACGTTAAATTGAGTTATTTTACTAAACAGTTAACGATCGGTTTATTAACAAATTTTATAGGAAATGATTTAAATCCCATATAATCCCATCCCAAATAAAAAAATTGACATCTTTTATCGTTTTATTTGGTGAAACTGGAGGTTTTTTGTAAAAATTTGTTAGGTAAACGTTAAGTGACAAACATCTTTGTATTAAATTTAAATCTTTTCGGATCTGGTTGGGTGAGAGACTGCTTATCCTCCGTATCATGGACAATACGTTAAGTCGTAGGTTGAGTTTGTCATAACATCATCTATAGCATTCGTATACTGGCTGTCCGATAGCTTGTATACGACGATTACGTGTATATTAGGTACTGTTCATACAATTGCGATCACCAACCCGCCTACCAAGCTTGGTGACTATGGCATCACCCCCCTCGGAGGTCAATGTTTAGACGTTATACGGGCTCATCATATTGGTTTTTTAAATTAAAATGTGGAAAAGATAAGGTATTTAAATAAGTAACCTTGACTTGTATCATTTGTGTTATTTTACTGAGGACACCCACGTGGCAGTAAAATGTAAGTTGTTGTGATACAATAAAATTAATAAGTAGAGAACTACAATGACATCAACTTATAATATTAATAGGAAGATGTTGCTATAAACTTAGCATTTTGATTATTATTTCGCTCTAAGTTGCTAATAAAAGCCAAATAATAAAGATGAGAGGTATTTATATTATTACATGGCTAGAAAAGTACATAATACTACGAAATTATACTTTATACGTTCTTTCCTACAAAGTAAGTCTTTGCTTATAAAAGCCTTTTTAAAATGTTTGATGATAATAGATAATAGATAGTACCTACGTTCAAAATACCCAATATGAAAAAAATATAACATAGAAGTACCTACTTGGAAGTCTTGTTAAAATAAACGAGTAATTTAGTTGAATTCCTAATCGTCAGCAATCAAGTCAAAAGGAACAAAATTTTGTCGGTTGTCCGAGGCTCGATCGGGCCAATTCTAACGATCTCATTGGAAATTCAAATTGAGCTGGATCGCCGCACCCCGTAATCAATAATATTACATGAACGTGCTTCCTTAAGATCCTGATCCAGAGCCATTCGACGGATATGTGGGTACCACAGTAATAGACGCATTAACCCTGCTGTAATGTGGCATCCGAGAATTTGTCTCGGTGGCTTCGGAAATCGATAAACAATAACGTTTTACGACGCAGATGCCGTTATTCGGACATTATTTAAAGATAGCTAATTATATTTTATTTCGAAACTTTCCTTTCTCAGGGTAATGAAATTTAATATTAAGTGTTAAGAATACGGCAATATCATTTCTAAGCAATATCCTCTTAAGTCTTGTTTATTCTTTACTAACTCACACAGGTTCGTATAAAAACAGACTTTACTTATCTGCTAAGTGTAAATGAAGTGACAATCGCCGCAGCCTACACTTGTTTTAAACGACTCTCAGTTGATCGCATTTAAATTAAAACAGCTAGATAAAAGTAATACGCTACAAAAACGTAATGCAATTACAAATTTGATATAATACAAAGTACTAATATGCAAATTGTCGGTAAATGTTAACGAGTCTGCATGGTATACGTAATTGGATCACATCATCGTAAATATCTTTAATTCTTATTGTATGTCCTAGTCAATAACCAGCTCGATCAAAGTAGACCTTGAAGGAAATTACAAACTAGGTATTATTCATTCGTGGCATGGCATAGTCGACGATACCATTCATGTACTAGATGCGAAGAAAATTGCACTAACTAATGGCCGTATCGTTTTTTGAATACAAATTCAGGTCTTTCAGTACATGGCGGGCAGCGGCTGGCCTATTACGAGCATGTTATACTTGGTAAATTGAAACAGCGATATGATTTATAGTGAGGCTTCACGAGTCGGTATAACTGCCAGCTATCTACGCGGATGTACGTGAACATTAAATCATTAAAACGCTTTAAAATACCTTTCATGAAATCTATTTTTACAAAGTATTTGTTCAAAAACTGTTTTCATATCGATTTAAAACTTAAAAAAATAGTATATGTATTGTCCTCCCATGGGTGTTGTAAAAGGCGACTAAGGGACATATGGCTGATGGATGGGCAGCAGCATCTATTAGCTCAAGGTTTACATCTTACTGCGATCACCAATCCGTCTGCCAAGCGTGGTGATTATGGCAAAATCCCTCTACGATCCTGGCTTGCCAAGGTCTGTTAAGAGGTGGCCCATGTTCAGCAGTGGACGTCAACGGGCTGTTGATGATGATGATGATGATTGTCGTTTTGTTGTAAAATGTTAGAGATTTTAATAAAATAATAAACTAAGCAATTTATTTATATATATTTCCTTTCTCTGTAGTTAAATTATGTAAAAAAACTTTATAAACAAAGTATATTTGTACCGTGTCGAATCATAAATTTTCAACTGCCTATCCATCCGAAAATGAAACTAAATCAGGCCCAAAATGGGTCAACAGATTTCAATGAAAATGATAGGGATTAAACAGGAATTGTAGCTTCAAATTATAGACGGGCTTCGGTATAGTGGACGCAGTGAAAGTGTACATAACTTTTATTTCGTAATTGAAATATATTTACAATGGGAAACCCCACATAATTATCATTTGATACTCTACATATCTACTCAGTTATATAAACCTATCGTTTAAATTCGAGAGTAAACAAGACAAGACGTAAACAAACAAATGTTCACATTCATAATGTTATATAAATAAATTTGCTAACATGTTACAAAATTGGTCTTGCCGATAGACGCGCCACTTATAAAATGCAAATACGAGCGTACTTTACTCAGCGTGGCGTCACAAATTCAAAACACATTAATCTCACATAACAACGTTTTAATAGGACGGTGTAAATTTCTTCAGTCTCAAATTAAATATCAAGCCAGAAAAAGGATGTTCGCATGGAAATGTGTTCGTTTAGCAAAAAGGTTGGCTGCAATATGGAGAGGCTTCTAACCGGGAGCTCTTAGTTTAAAAGTCATATTTAGCTAATTACGCTGCGGGCTGCGGCCGTCCGGGTGGTGGTTTGGCGTAGGTACACGCTGACAATTCGCTCCAAACTGTTTCTGAATATATTACAAAGGAGGAGAATATTAAAAAGGAAATTTAAGACGTGACCAGTCTTTTACGGCGTACAATCTTCCAATTAATAGGCAGATAGGATAATATCCAGTACGCAGGTATATCTATTAAATTAAATACTTTTTTATGCTTCAATAAAGCGAATTGGTCATATGCATTCTAAAATGAGTATACATTGATAAAGACGTTAAGAACTACTTGAATTAACATTTTAAGTGATAAAAATAAGATTACTTGCTGCATTTTGCACTTCACCGATCTCGATATTAACAATTCAAGCACTTGATGATTATTAACGAAAATCGTGATGAAATTACGCTTTAATTCAAAAGATAACAAATATTCATAAGATGAAAACGATATGATAATAAACATGCTCAATTTGAATTCAGATATTATCCTGGCGTAATTTGGCGCAATTAATTTGCTTAAAACCCTAGAAAACATCTATATATATAAAAGAAAGTCGTGTTTGTTACAACACTTATAACTCGAGAACGGCTGGACCGATTGCCATGGTTTTTGATTTGTTGGATTTGTTTTCGTCCCGAATAGCAGAATACGTTTTAAAAACAAAAGAAAGTCGTGTTAGTTACACTATTTATAACTCAAGAACGGCTGAACCGATTTGGCTGAAAATTGGTAGGGAGGTAGCTAAGAACTGGGAGAAGGACATAGGATACTTTTGGGTAGGGGTAGGGTAGGGTAGGGTAGGGTAGTGTAGGGTAGGGTAGGGTAGGGTAGGGTAGGGGTAGGGTAGGGCAGGGGTAGGGTAGGGGTAGGGTAGGAGTAGGGTAGGGGTATGGAAGGGGTAGGGTAGGGGTAGGGTAGGGTAGGGGTAGGGTAGGTGAAGGGTAGGGGTAGGGTAGGGTAGGGTAGGGGTAGGGGTAGGGTAGGGGTAGGGTAGGGTTATGGTAGGGGTAGGGTATAAAAGTCCACCCGTGCGAAGCCGGGGCGGGCCGCTAGTATCTATATATATAAAAGAAAGTCATGTTTGTTACAACACTTATAACTCGAGAACGGCTGGACCGATTGCCATGGTTTTTGATTTGTTGGATTTGTTTCCGTCCCGAATAGCAGAATACATTTTAAAAACAAAAGAAAGTCGTGTTAGTTACACTATTTATAACTCTATATATATAAAAGAAAGTCGTGTTTGTTACAACACTTATAACTCGAGAACGGCTGGACCGATTGCCATGGTTTTTGATTTGTTGGATTTGTTTCCGTCCCGAATAGCAGAATACATTTTAAAAACAAAAGAAAGTCGTGTTAGTTACACTATTTATAACTCAAGAACGGCTGAACCGATTTGGCTGAAAATTGGAAGGGAGGTAGCTAAGAACTGGGAGAAGGACATAGGATACTTTTGGGTAGGGGTAGGGTAGGGTAGGGTAGGGTAGGGTAGGGTAGGGTAGGGTAGGGAAGGGTAGGGTAGGGGTAGGGTAGGGGTAGGGTAGGGGTATGGTAGGGTTAGGGGTAGGGTAGGGGTAGGGTAGGGTAGGGTAGGGGTAGGGTAGGGTAGGGGTAGGGTAGGGTAGGGGTAGGGTAGGGTAGGGGTAGGGTAGGGTAGGGGTAGGGTAGGGTAGGGGTAGGGTAGGGGTAGGGTAGGGGTAGGGGTAGGGTAGGGGTAGGGTAGGGGTAGGGGTAGGGTAGGGGTAGGGTAGGGTTAGGGTATGGGTAGGGTAGGGCAGGGGTAGGGTATAAAAGTCCACCCGTGCGAAGCCGGGGCGGGCCGCTAGTAGCCTATAAATAGCGACAATCTTTTCACGAAATAAAAAAATATGCCACATTTTTCTGACGGATATAATATGTAGTTGTCTACAAACTAACCTTTAGGCTTCTGCTGGTCCCAGGTATAAAATGCTTTAAATACAACAAACCAAGCACCCTGCACCAGAGAGCGTTGTCAGGGGGCTTGGAGCTCGGTTCAGGGCTGTCGCTGACGGAGGGATTGCGTAAGATTTTTAGTGAGTTACTCTCGCTCTACTTTATAGTCCTCACATATAGGTTTGAGGTTATAAGATTCTTGGCTCACTAAGGGTTGAAAAGGGATGCACTCTAATCTATAAGTATATAATAATATAAAGTATCATTAAAAAATTGACATATAATATGTAGTGGTATTAGACACATTCCGTCACTGTACTACTAGTTTGTAAGTTATGATCTCAGAGTCCTAGTCTTCTCTACTACGCATCGAAGCCGACACTTACTATGTACTAGCATCCCGCGCGCGGTTTCACCCGCCTAACTCCCGTTCCCGTGGGAACTTCATAATGAAATATAGCCACTAGCCTTCCTTGATAAATGAGCTATCTAACTCTAAAATATTTTTTTAAAGCGGTCCATTAGTTCCTGAGATTAGTGGGATCAAGATAACAAACAAACATTTTAGCTTTATTTATTAGTATATAGCATAATTAAAATGGTTTTCTAGAATATACACCACATAAACCTAAAGTCAATTCAGATGAGGTTTATATTTCAGAGAACCATTTGTTGACTTCAATAAATTCCTTTGTTTTGAAGTAAGGAATGTTTTCGAGTCGAAATGTCAAAACGCTAAATAGGACTCACGTCCCGAACAGGTCACTAGAATACTAAAACACTCTCGTTTACTTTTAATATTTAAAAAGAGGAGTACACAAAGTAGGTATTGTTTTATTCTGTAAAGTAAAATTGTGTGGTATGTCAACCATTCTGTTTTCTGCAGTGTGTCAAAGTTAAAATTTCAATAAATTTAACTTTTATGTCAACTTACTTTGCAGAACTGCAATATAAATGTTCATAATGCTTATATTATACCGTTGCATTAGTCTCCATTGACCTTTGCTCATTATTATTACAGTTAAAGTAACTAAGTTAAGTAACTAAGATACTCAAGTGAGCAGTTTCCTCAAAGTTCAGTACAAATTTATAACGAGTTTAGTATAATATGCGAGATTAGCTTCCCACCTTTAGTTTTCTTTACATTTTCTCAGATCTACATTATTCTCAAGACTTACATGTAGTTCCTTACATGAGTGAGTTACTAACTTTTTACTTACAAAATTAAAGAAAAGTTTTTATTAAAAAGTTCATCTAAATATAGGCAACATTTATATTGGAAAAAGTGTTGTTATTGTTAGTTAACGTTATGGTTCAGTGGTAGTTTAAGGCTGAAGAAGAGGATTTGGGCTTCCTAATGCCTTTTTGCTGGGCTAGTTAATGAACAGCAATTATCTGTACAAGTACAGTGCCGTCGCCACAAAAAAGGTGTTCACGACCGTACCTACCGTTTACCGCTTACATCAATAGATAGCGCTAGTCGCAATTTTAGAAGTCGCAAGTTCTTTCACCCACTTTTGTAGGATCTCATACTTTTTCATGTAAGAAAGAGAGCTATTTAATGGTTTTCAATAGGTTTATTCCTTTTATCGTCATTGCGATGCTTAACAAAGGTAAATACTATTGTTACACCAACAAGAGACGAGTCATTAAGTACTATGTCAGATTTGCAGGAGTTGCTGACTGGTTCGCCTTAAAACGTTGCGGCAATTCCTGTGGCCTACGGTGCTTTAAATGAGTACTTTATCTAATACAAACTTCTCTTACATATCAATAATAACTTATAAACGGCATCAATTGAAATTAAGACAACAAATTAATATTGACATTAGTAAGAAGGTCAGAAAAATCTTGTATTGTCTCAGAGCCTACAGTTAACTGAAACAAACCCATTTATTGAGTTCGGTCTTGAGGTTCTGATATAATCATTGTAATCTAAATATTGCCACAAGCCCTTAAACGAGATCGAATCCCTAGTTACAGATGGATTTAATAAATTGATTTAAGATAAACACACCCCTTGTTGTATTTAAAGGATTAATACATTTGAATCTTGAAATTATAATATCAGCTACACTATTGGCAAAGTCGCTTTCAATAGTTATACCTATTTATAAAAAGCTTATTGCCCTCGAGATATTTTTGGGTTCGCCCATTGGATCCACTTCACCTTCTCTGATGAAATATTAGAGTTTATTTCACCCTTGGGGTGAAAACCTTTCAATACCGTATGTAATAACGAAATCGGTTGAGTAGTTTCTGAGACCAACTCCGTCGAAGCTTAAACATAGATGTTATTTTCGTTGAATATGTAATTTTAATTAGGAACTGCACGTTAGCTCGATGATAGTATGCAAATACAAAGTAGTATTAACGTGGTTGATTTGCATATAGCGTCATTAGAAGATCGTTGGCTTAGTGCGGCTTGCTTGGTGAATAGGTTAAATATTTATAATGAATGTGTTTTAGTTAGTGTCCAATTGTCTGGGTACATTATGGTATCTTAGCTGTACCGTACGTTCGGTCATAGGTACATTGTAACATAACGTATTGCTTCACCTTAAAATTAAATTTAACTATAACTTCCGAAGCATGATAATGTATTGAAGCATTTATAAGTAGGCACTTTCAAAATCAATTTTCCTTTAGTACATACACAAGGCACCTACAGGATGGAAAGAAAAGAATATCGCATTCTATACTATTGGAATAAATAAACATCTTTATTAATTATAATTTAAGAACGATTCTTTATTTTTTTGGGCGGGTTTACTCATTATGTTACAGTAAGACATCGCAGAAAATCCTGTTAAGCACATGCTTTTCTCTTCTCTTAAAAACTTCTTCAATATCAAGGCTCTACTTCGAACTACTCTATTTGAAGTAAGCTCACGCGTATTATTAATAAAATAAGATAAAACGTCAGGTTTAGGTTTTATTTATTAAATCATATAGGTAAAACATGACACTTTCAATCAAATATGCAAAAAAAATATGTTATTGTATTATAACGCATAATACAGCACCGATGAAATAATCAATTATTATGATTTAGGTTTTGATTGTAAATTGGAGCTGCTGAATATTATATAAATACCTATACTTAACGATTAAGTTGTACTCGTAGTTAGCTTGTATGCAACAAATCCTAGATATCAGTTTGCATTACACTGTCTCCCTCACCCCGTACACCTAAGCCATGTCAGGAACATTAATACAACATGTGAATAAGTAAGGTATCGATGCGGCGTCGAGGTGACCCGGTTACTTAGCGCCGTACCTTACTGCGGTGCTCTTACAAGTATCTAGGGAAACTGTGAGCTGTTATTACACGAAAATTTATGAGGTGAATTGCCTCTGCTAAGTTCCGAGTTTACCGTAAACAACAATGTAGAACTTATCCAATGTTTAGTCGGCGCTGCCCTAATGTGACGGGTGAAATGGAAAGAGATCCCCCCTGAAAAATTTGTGCAAAGCTGTGTTATGAGACTTTATTGGTTACTTTGTGGAACTTTGCTTGTGGTAATGCAAGAAATTTCATTATTAAACTTACGCGAAATAAATGCATTTAAGGTATTAATTGATATAAGTGGTGGTCATCAGCTATTTGTGAGTAACTCAAGTAGTGTGTATTATGTACTTAATTATTAACTAATTATATAGCAGTATGTGTGATAGACATTCTGATATTAAGTTTTTATTTGTGTGGCAAGGCGCATTTTATCGTAGTAGAAGAATATAATTTATGACATGAATGTACAAGCACTCATTCAGCAACATAAGTATTTTTATTACGAGCAGAATACATTTCAAACCGTGTGACGACTATTACAATTGTTCCTTTAAAAGACATCGTTTCCAATTAGGCCTATCTAAATTAACGCAACATTATTAACATTTTATATGATAAAATTAATTTTAAATTTAAAAAACCCCCAATGAAAAAAGCAAACATTTAAAAATCAAAAATAATAACTATCGTTTAGCCACCAAATTCGATCGAGTAATACCTATATAATATTTGAATTATAGAAATTGATGGATGGCATGATAAGGTTTGTTTATTGAAAAAGGCGCTAGAATGTCGCGACGGGGTCCCGCAAAGTTTAAAGCTATAACTAAATACCTAGCTTAAAAAATAGGTCTTTGATATCCATATTATGGGGGTTGTTAAAAAAATTATATTCCGCCATTTTGTGGCGGCGGCCATCTTGGACCGATTTTCTTCAAGCATAGCTAAGAAAACTCCCTACTAATTTACCTTTCAAACAAAAAAAACAAAACCAAAATCAGTTCACCCATTCGGGAGTGACGATGACACAGACAGACACACACACAGACACGTCAAACTTATAATACCCCGTCGTTTTTGCATCGGGGATTAAAATGAGTCACGATACTTTGGTGTACATCTAGTATGCCAAAGTATCGTTAGTTACTTACTATACTTATGTCTTGATATACAGAATATGGACATTTAGGACGTCTGGTGCCTGTTACTATGAGTATGAACTTACTGACTGTAAGTCTTGTAATATGAGTTTGTTTTAGTTTTGTTATCTGTCGGAGTCGAGGGATCCGCTGTTATAATAAATTCTTGGAAACTAAGTACGTATAAACTGAAAGTAAAATGTTTAAACGTGGTAGTATGATCTGCCATTTTTATATGGAAAGTTAAGTAAGTAAGATAAGCATTTTTGTGGCGGAAATAGGCAACATTATTTTAAAACATTTAGCGTTTATTATTGTAGCTTCGTTTTTATCCAGAATATAAAATGACATAAGCATTAAAGCTAGCATATCTCGGAAAACTTGGTGCAATTTTTGTAATTTAAATTTCTTGTATTAAAAGTAAATATTTGACAATGCCAAGAATATTTTCAATTTGTTTATTTGCAATAACCGGAACCGGCTTAGGTACTGTTAGGTATTTAATTAAAGAGAAATTGAACATAAGCTTTAAGCCGCAATAGCCCGGTAGAATACATAAAATATTTTGAACCATTTTGAATTGAAAATCATGACTTCATTTTTTATTATTCTACCGCGCGCGGTTTCACCAACGTAGCTCCCGTTTCCGTGGCAACTTCATAACAATATATAATAGTCTATTATAGCCTTCTTCAATAGCTGGACTATCTAACACTGAAATAATTTTACAAATCGGTCCAATAGCTCATAAAATTAGCGCCTTCGAGCAAACAAACAAACTTTCAGCTTTATATGAGAGTATAAGACAAAAAACATAAAAAAAATTGGAAATAATTATGTATATGCTACTAACAATAGTTCAAATAAACTTTTGTTCTAAAATACGTTGTGTTAGATAGTGAGCATACCTTCTATCATTTGATTCGGATATTTGACCGTTCGAGTCAATTCAATTCTCCACCCGTACACTACGACCGGACCTTGCTATTTTAAACGTACGATGACAATCAGACATTGGCGATTGTGTTCGATAAAATTGAATCAATACCTTCATGGTCCGATAATCGAATCAGAGAATCTGTCGCAAAAGCATTACTTCTTCTTCTTCAGCTTAACTTAGCCAACTTATAGGCCGAGCCTAAGAGTAGGTCATCTGTAGATATTATGTGAAATAGATTTTTAAGTGCAAGATGGGTGTACGCTATCGTTATACCTTGCCGTAATCTTCACCACCAAAAAAGGTATCTGAAATAGCGGAATGAATATGGAAATAATGATGCAAATTAATAGAGACATGTGTCCAGGCTAGAGACAAGCAAATATTTTGATGAGATTTTAGGGACTTTTTGATAACTAAATATTTTGTTACTATTCGAATTCAAACAAACATTTGAGTCACTCTATAGATAATAGGATAAAGGTTGCCTAATTTAACCTTTAACGTCACGGGCGGGGTCTAAGCCGACCCCACGCGTTGTTTTTTAACGATATTTTTTTAAAATAGCAAGTCACAAACGCGCGCTTTCGGCTGATCTCAGTTCGCCGCAGCAGCTCTCAACAGACAGAAGTACATCGAGCTTACGCTAAGGTAAACACAATTTTTACTTATGTGGGGATACCTGTGGACCCCACCCGTGATTTTACGTAGAATCTTTCTCACATAATACATAATTTTAATTTGTTTCTTTTTCAGAATTAATGTTATTTAATTACAACTATGAGTCACCAACTATCAGAGGACGCCATTCTACAGCATTTTAGTGACTGACAGCGAATAATCCTAACTTGAAAGATATAAGAGCAATCATGTGCAAGTTGGTAGACAAAGAGCAACCTTTACCTAGTACGGATGAAGCTGGTCCTAGTGCCCCAAAAATGAAGCGAAGGTGGTTTTATTGTTCTATATCCAAGGATAAAGAGAGTAGGTACTATTGTCTGTAAATCTTGAAATAAGACAATTTGTAAGCCTTATTTAGGAGCAATTACTTGTTGTTCATCATGCCAAGATAAAGCATAAATTTTTTCGTTAGGGCACAATGATAACATTAAGGCGTTGTCATTTTTTTTATTTTTTCGGTTATTGTTATTATTCCTTGTGATTACGTAATTTTTATTTATATTTTTTTAGAAATTTATGTTTACGTTTGTCAGAAGTTGACTATTTTGTAAAATTTTAGTAGGTACATTAGTTATGGAAGTATAAGAAAACTATATACGCGATGTTCCTTCTTCAAAAGTTTCTAATTGATAAACATACTGATTATTTTACGAATAATAAATATTTATCTTAAGTAATAACATGTCTTTTATTAAAATCTTAATTATTATTTAAAATGAATCAAAAATTCTGAGTATAAATTCATATTTTTATATGGGGTACTTCCGGACCCCACGCGTGATGAAACGTTACCATAAAGTACGCGTGTACTTAAAGGTTAACGAGAATTCTAAGTAATACTGATGTTCGGATTTGACCCCAGATTGTATAGGTTTCTTCTGTCCTCAGAGGTCAGATGGCTATCATCAATACATGGATAGACTGTAATGAAATCCTTTGAAGAAAGTAACAATTGTGAAATTGAGGCGTTCGATTTAAAAATACTGTTTAATAATAAGCATGATTGTTTAGTAAAAAATATATATATCATTTTGATAGTTTCAAGTCTAGATTATATTTACCAAGATTTTATTTAACATTTCCGTCGATATTCTTCAATTTCAAAACATGACAGTCATTAATTATTGAGTTAGTATACTTATATACACAAATTATTTATATATTGATTAATAAAACATTAAATGTAAAGGAAAGAACTTACACTATTTTCATTACATCAATTGTATCGTAAATAGATTGTCCAACAGTAAAAGCATTTGATGTAACACATCACGCAATAATATAATTAGTCATAACTAAAACTTCTACGAAAGATAGTCAGTATTGCCGGAGTGCCATTAAGTACTTTTGGTTATTTCTATATATACAAATAAATAAAATTGAAGTGCCTGTTTGTAACGGAAAAAAAACATTTTCCTAGTTTTAAGTGTAGGAGCAGAAAGCAGCTATTACACTAATAAGTATACATACCTCTGCAGTTCCTGATGCTAGTATTAGTGGCGTTCTGGGGGTCCAAGCGGGTAGACCCTCTTCTCGTGGTATTAATTTTCCCGGATTTCCCTCTCCGTAGCGATGATGGACATCGCTTTAGAGAGGGAGATCCGCTGTGGCAGTGGAGATGTCTAATAAATTTCCTCCTTAAGAAAGAAATGTATAATTTTAATAAGCAGTCCCTATTGTAATTTCTACTTAAAGGTACAAAAAAAACCCGTGTGTAAAATTTGCATTGAACATGAAAACTGCATGCATGTTTTTGTTTATATCGACACGGAACGACTTGTGGATATTTAAACTACGACTACGTTAAAATACTAAATATTTTGAAACTAAAATACTAACAAATACTCCATTAGCACATAATCTAGAAGATAACGATTAGGAGATTCACTTGTTCAATCAAGTTAAATAATACTCAAATACTAAAAATAAATAAACAAGCAACCATGCATGAATCTCTGCAAAATAAATTGTCAATTGAAGACTAATTCCGTTCAAAGCGAGCGAGCATCCATTGAACTAGGTTAATCTTGTTTCAGTATGAGTAATCTCGCTCGAGTTACTATTAAAATGCATTTTCGTGAGCGTAAAATTTACGGCACCTCCGTACGAGCTGGAATAGCTCCGCATGAGCCGTTCATTAAGTGAATATGATCGATAGTTGAGCGGAACCGGAGGTTGGCCGTAGCGCACCGCTAGATCATTACTGATATGCGAATGGCGCTTGCGGTTCGAAAACGCCCTTCTGGTCGTTATTAATTGCCCCACGAACAAAAGCAAATGACTCGGTAGAGGTGATCCTGCGAGGGTGGGTCGACGTTATCCATTCAGCCGGTGTAGACGTCCGCGAAGAGAAATGTTCATTCACGATAGGAGAATTTATGACTTTGATTTACGCGAGACTTTTCACGTGGCGTCCTCGACGTAGTTCGTCCATAAATAGAGAAGGGTCCCCGCTTGACGTTTGGGTTGGCACGTTATTATTGCAAGATTCAGCCGCTACACGTCACTGCCAATCATCTTTTCAACTGCTAACTCGAGCTCAATCAAAGTCAATAGTAGAACACACGTGGAAATAATCGTTAAACGTATCCACTATTTTAATTTTCTTAAGAAATAATAGCTATAATTTAATTCAATAAATTACTTAATGCTTGATTAGGGAATGCAAACAACGATCTTGAAATCAACACTGTTTTTCGTTGTAGTACTAAGCATATTATTATAAACCTATAATAAGTATAGTATCACCTTTTAGTATAGTATTTATATTATATGTGTATTATTAGAATGTGTATATTAGTCATAGATATTACGTTAGTATTTTTTTTTTCCTACCAGTACGGTAGTTAATTAATGACCTATCTTCTACTTCCGTGCACCTATCACTTTTTCTCTGCACCACCCTATGGTTCACTGGTAGAAAATGCCTATGGCATTAAGTCCGCCATGTACTGTCATTGTGCAAAAGGTTAAATAAATAAATAAATATTCAGTTTACTCAAACCAATTTTCAATTATGGTGTCTTTCCTTTTAAGTAAAAACAGCTTATTTTATAGAATTTTACAGTAAACGATCCCTAAAGAACAATTTCAATACTAATTGAATTGCAGACTGGTCAGTGAATGATCGCTTCCTTAACATGGTGACACAGCAATATTCAGCTGTAGGCTTTGGAGAGCGCGATTTATATAGTGTAACTACCGATTGTGTTTCAACAAAGCAACCGTACTCTATCAATAAACAAAAGATAAAACCAGCATTTACAAGCTCTATTATAAAACTTAGCCTCGCTAATAGCAGACACTTCAACAAAACATGTGACTCAAAAAACACAGTGTCGTTGTTGTCATCACATTGTTCGGTCGGCATTGCAGCGGCAGTTAGGTAGTTTTATCTCACACAATTTCAATTTTTCATCTGCAACTGTCAGCTCGACGGCGGCAGATAAGTAACGTTCGCGTTCGCGTTGCGTCCCCGCATAAAAGTTTGTTCTCCGCCAGTTTCCTCGCTCCACTTCCTTTTATAAACTTTTTGTATGAGCCGCCACCGGTGCGATATCAATAATTCTTACAATTTGTGCTCGTATTCAATCGATAGAAGTCGACTTGAGCTTTATTGACTACGAAACGATAAACATCATAAACGAAATTGGCGTTAGAAGGAAAATGTAATCTAAACTATTAATCAACGGCAGAATATAAGTTCTGATGTTGACGTGTGTGATAATGAGTTGTATTTATAAGCTTTGATTTAGCTAGTAAAGTAAAAGCAACACCATTGTGGTTTATTTTTCCTTGAAAAGTCACTACCTATAAACATTTCAAGAGAATTCTACCATTTGTTATAGAATTGTCTTAAATGTCACCGCCTACAACTTTATAATTATATCAAAAAATGGATAGTCAACGTGATAAAGCATGACAGGATTGGAAATAGTGCCAGTCACTATAACTGTGTTAGGAGAATGTATTGACGAGTGAACAAGTCGTAAAACTTTGGTGTACTAATGGATTAATTTGTGACATTCGAGAATCACATCGCTAATTGGGTCTGAATGTGATTTTATCACCTGTTACGAAATTAGATAAATCGATTCTTTTATGTATTAAACGTGGCAAGTAATTCAGTATTGGATTCGGTTATCCTATATATATTTCGATGCGGTATTTGATTAAGTAAGCTACAGTTTCCATGTGATGCATATATCTGTAGAGGGATGATAGTCGATGGAGCAAACTCGTCCTATCGTGGAGAGCACGTCTCGGTTAACGTGAGGAACAACAAAGCCCCGGCAAGATGAACCAATGGAGGAAAGTGTTATGACGAAACAATATTGATTAAGATAAAGTTGATAGGGGAGGAATAGTTTCAGAACTTAGAATTAGAAGTGTCAATTACATATATACGTTTTTATTTAATAATACTAGCTGAGTTTTTGCACACTACAAGTATTCTTGTTAACTCCTCGTGCTAACCTAAAATGTTTATGTTACGTGTGGGTTCACGTCGGTAGTGCAATGGGTGGGGGTAAAACCAGTGACCACATGATTGCAATCCCGACGTCCGAGTATTTGGGCTACGACCGCTTAAATCGTCTAATTGTTTTCTTAAGTGACATTATTGTTGTTTAAACAGGTATACCTCAAAATCACAATTACAAATTACCTCATTAATAATATCAGTTAAGGTTAATAATAACATGTATGAGCAAGATCAAGTATTAATTCTACAAAAAAAAAACATTTTATCGGAATGCACACCAGATGTTTTAATGTAGATTAATAATAATATGGATTTCCGCAAAGTAACACCTGATTCTATTAATAATACGTAGAGCTTTACTATACTTAATAGAATCAGGTGTTACTTTGCTTGTTGTTTGTTAGATACCTAAATTTGTAGAAAAGAAAAAAGAAATGTAAGTTTAATATATTAACTGTGTACTCTTTACACTTAATAGACATAGGTAATGGTAACTAAACGGACTAAATTAAAACACACACCACAGAACTGTAAGCTTTAGTTAATTACGAGACAGTCCGTGACTTCTGTACGGGGTTGCCAAATAAAAATCAGTGTTCAAAATCAGTGTAATTCGAAGAGTTAGTCGAGAAGTTAAGAAACAATTATTGAAACTATTTATTCCGTAGCGAAGCGGTATTTGGTCGCTTTAAATCTTGAAGGTCGTGGGTTCGATCCCCACGCCGGACAGGAAGTCTTTGTGTCAATTCTTAAATTTCTTTCTGGGTCTGGTTGGTTGAGGGATAACCATCTGTGCCTCGGAAAGCACATTGAGCCGTTGGTCCCGATTATTATAAAATCATCTATAATATTCGTATATCAAGGAACGGGCAGCAGCATTCCGTTTACGCAATATATATACATATATACTGTCGCAAGTGTTAGTTTAAGTATTTATATACTTCAATCAATATTATTTTTTATATGTTTTCGCAAACCATATAGGTATAATAATGATCAAGTACCTATTTGAAACTCTGTGTTACGACCGCATGAAAACTATTCATACCCAAACATACCTACATGATTTCTGTTTTTGAGGCAGGGGTAATTCTTTTGATATAATTTTAATAAAAAAGTGTGCCTTTTGAAAGGAAGTTAGGTAAGTATGAAGGAAGAGACTTTTCTCAGGGAAAGCTTAAAGCTTAAACATCTAAGACTAATAATAATTTAAGCGGCCGCAGCCCGATGGCTAGAGCGTCGGACTTATGATCTTGAGGTCGCCGGTTCGAACCCTACCCATTGCACTACCGACGTGAACCCACTCGTAAGACACAACCACAAGCATTTCAGCTTAGCACGAGGGGTTAACAAGAATACTAGTAGACTGCAAAACTCTGCTAGTAATCTTTATAAAAAATTATGATAATAATATATTACTCAAAAATACCTACCTAATTCGGATATTTTTGTTAGATAAATTTGAAGATTTAAGATAGTTTGAAAAGTTTTCTTCGAGAGTGTGTCTTAAATATAGAATAACTTGTTTTACTACGATTGTATAAAAAATCAATCAAAGTCTCAGTTTATTTAAAAAGTTGGATTGTTCTTAAGTACAAGTGAAGGTTAGCTGAACGCTCGTTTGTTAAGTGTTATTTTACGGACAGTTAATTAAAGCTGTACGTTCTTAGTTTAACTTAGTGGAACTTTTACACCGATAACAACATTAATGAAAACTTGTCTGGATTTGGGCGAAGACTGGTGGTGACAGGGGCGGGAGGCGAGGGCGGGCGGGGTTCGGCTCTCGGCTGGTTGTGTCAGTCCGCGCCGGGCTGCACAGCCGTCGTTACGTCGCCGTTACGCTCACTACACTAAACCACTCGCGATCGCGAACACCGATATTTTGAGACTCACCATAAACTGTATATGAACGATAATGGGGACTTCCACCCTGCTGGGATTTAGGAAGGCTGTTATAGTGTTCTGTGTGTTTGGATGTGTTTACAGTTCATATAATATGTGCTGAAGACGAGTTCCGTTTGTATGGGTGCACTGGTTCGTCGCCCTACGCGGTCTGCCCCCCACTTTTGATGATTAGAACAACTTTATGACGTACGTCAACGACACATATGATGGTTAAAGATACTATGATGCTAATTTAGTTAAATGTTTAGGTAACTATATAAAGTTTTAAACGAAAAGCATGTCAATTCAGATATTATACTGTAAAGCCGAAAAAAATATCCTAGTAAAATTACTTAACTTTTTCTTAAAAATTATCAATGTCTGCTGCCTGATTACCTAAATGTTTTATATACCACTACCACTTAAATACAGCAATATTAAAACGACTTTTATTGCATCTCTTTTTCATATTTCACACCATTAAGGTAAAATAGGGACAGAGAGCGACCCTGTAAATAACCATATCTTTACATTATGAATTATGAGACATGATAAGCCAAATTTAATAAACTATGATAAATAAACCTTGCATTTTAAATGTCGCTATTGAAATATTATTGTATAATGTTACTTACTAAATTATTATTAAAACAGTAATGAAAATTTAGGCAACGTTTCACATTTTCCCTGTCTCTTCTCAAAATTGTTTCCTAAAAACACAGTGCTGCGACTTGTGACCTATATAAACGGTTTTGTTAATCTTCGTACAATTTGGCAGCGGAATACATTGTACAGCAGGCTTTAACGTTGGAACTAGGTAGTTAGTACACTACATGTTATATATAAACATAGACTTAAGGCACGAATACTTAAGTACTCAAATTACATGGAATAGCTATACTAAGCTAGGTCACCTTTTTAGTTAGCGACCTAGTATTTAGTTAAGTGCCATAACAGTGCGCAATGGGGCTAATGTAGTAACAACAAACTGAAAATTAAAAAAATATTTATATCTCTAAATAGTTACATCCATTATACATGAGACATCCCCAGTAAGTAATTGATAATACGTTAGTGGGACTGTCTCACCCTTCCCTTAATTATTAAAATTATGGTGACTATAATAACGTGTTGTATTATAATAATACAAACAACATTGTTACATAATACATTAACAGTAGATCTCATCGATATTATTTAGTAATTCATTATACAATAAGTATATAAGGTCATTTCATTAATCATAGTACAAGGAATTTGTTAAAATCAAGATCAGTCAAACTAATAATTAAATCTCAGAACTTACTGCAGAAATATTTGTTATTTTGTCCAAATGATTTATACCCACTTTATCCCACGGCAAGTAGTTTAACTGTGTTCCGTCACCTTGGTTCTGGAAGGTTACAGGATAAATTCATTACGGGCCCATTCTACCATTTATGTCAAAGAGTAAAACTTCATTTACACCTTTTAAAGTTAAACATAAAAATATATTACAAATTAATGTGTCCTCAACGGCTCTTAACGATTCGTTTACCTTTAAGAATAATAAAAATAAGAATATATTTATTTGTTAAAAATATACTTAGTATATAAGATCTTAAAGGTAATAAAGGGTTTCACAGTAATCGGCATACAAATATTAGAAACTAGTGCAAAACAGTAAATGTCAAATTTTAAAATTCAGGCTCCTATCTTTATCCGCAATAAAGTTATAGGGTGCCAAAAAAAGGCCTGAGTTGTTCGAGAAAAGAATGCTACGGCCATGCAACAAGCTTTGCTTATACATTTATAATACAAGTAGTTATTTCCACAAAACTCAGTTACACTTTAATAAGAACATTCAAGTAGCATTTTTATTTATGAGGCCTGAATCAAATAATAAATAATGAAACCTTATGAAACTACTTGTATAATTGGATAGTAAACTATAGACTAGCTACATGACCGTTACTAAAATGGTTGTTGTCCAACTCAAAATGATGTCACTACAAACATAACTCTCTCAACATCAAAGCTAAAGCATCCACAATGCAATACTCTTCTACTCAATGCAATATAGCCTTAAGCATTTCATAAATGTCTAAAGTTGTTCCAACCGTCTGTTTCATCTCAGTCCATTTGAAACTTAACTCAAAGAAGTGACTTACAGCGCTGTATTGTTCAGTGGATTCATTCATTCTTAAGACGTTATCGTGAAAGAACGTCCGACTGTCCTCAAGTGCACTTTATGATAAAACGACTAGTAATAAAATATCACATCTTCTTACTTTCAGAACGTCAGCAAATGTTTTTGCGTCATATTGCTAAGGAGAAGGGAAAGTTTTTGTATTAACCTTTAGCTTTTGTAACAATCTTGTTCCCTTTTATTTATTTTTATTGTGACATTATAATCATCATCATCAGTCTGTATAACGTCCTCTGCTGCACATGGGTTTCTTTCCGAGATTGGTTTTAGCTATAGTCGCCACGTTTGGTAGACGGGTTGGTGATCGTGGCATTACGTTGTATCACACAAGGAAACGCTACTGCTCGTTTCCTGGTATACGCTGGTTATACATAATATGATGTTATAACAACTGAGACCAACGGCTTAGCATCCTTTCTGAGTCATGGAAGATAAGTCTTCTAACTGTGTCAAATAGGAAATAATCTATTACTAAGCCAGGAAAAAATATTGTTTTTACCTTAAGTTTAATCAATTTAAAAAACGGTTCCGATATTAAGAAAAAAACATTTACATGTTTAGAAATCATATAAAATCCTCATAGAACACGATTTTTATTCTATTTGATTATAGTTATTTCTAAAGTAGGTATGTATGTACACCTATACACTGAGCAGCATGTATTAAAATAGTTTCACCTAATCACGCTGCGCTTTAGTCAATATAATAATATATACCCCGATATACATTAAAGGCTTTGTAGAGCGAAAACGGGTTACATAATATTCCTTGCGACCGACATTCTTGACGAACCTAACCTTTGGGATTAATTCCGCCCACAGAACTGCCACTGTAACACCTGTATATCACAACCGACAATGGTACATAAAGAAAATGTTAGAAGTAGGTATTCAAGTTCGAGACAAACTGCCTTGTACCATCGAATTGTAAAACGAATAGACGAAATGTGAAGGGCATTTCCAATTTCGCTTACAGTTCGGATAAAGATAAAATTACAAATGCAATAACCTCAGTATCATCTCAAATGTATTAATTTATTAATATAAACAAAAAATGGCCCGTAAAAGTCTAGTCTAATATATTCCCCTAGCTTTAATTCTTGTACATCTTTCGTAACTCTAGTAATGTAGTTGTACAACTACAACTGAATTACTTAATTTTACCGCGTGGTAAAATTAAGAAGGATCGATAAAAAAAAAATATTGATCCATCAGCAACTAAACGTAATTGCGTAAAAGGAGTTAGTAGTATAATAACGTTATTACACAAATAACAGCAAGCAACAGTTTCACTGTTGTAGCGGTATTTTGGTACCGGTAAAGTTAATAAAACAATAATTATTATGAGACTTGTATAGTCTTCCGTCGGTAATGGAGGTGGAACCATAAATATAACCTACAACAATGTTGCTCAAGTAAACATAATATTTTAGCCTAATCGCTATTAGGTTGGGATTGTATTCGACTCCAGTGCTTTGCATATTGAAATGTTTCCTACGCGGTTTTATTGTGAATGAAAATAAAACTCCTTTTAGAGTTAAATTTTCGTTTCACATCGGAAAAGCTAGTTTGTTTTGGAAGTAGATTTTGTATTCTCTGCTCTAAGTTTTCTCATTTTGTTCTACTATGCTTCATTAATTATGTCTTTCTTGAAACACATATTATGTTTTGTCTTAATGTGCGTAACCTTTTATTTTAACACTCCAGTAGTATATGTTCAACTTGACTGGTAAAGCAAAGTGACCTGGAAATACTTATATAATGATTTATTGAGCTCTTGACTTCTATGGGCTGGGCTATGACTTCTACTTACATACCGAAAGCTAGTAAAAACATATATTTAATTATATTTTTTATCTAAAATTCTTTGTACAAAAGAACTTAATATGATTTTAATAAAAACGATGTATGAAATTTACAAAACACTAATGTTAAAAAAATACTACCATAACTTTTTCGCGTTTCAAGAATCAAATCGCATTGTAAACTAAAGCTGAGGAAAAGCTTTGAGTTTCGACTTGGTGACTTTCTAAGATGAAAGGGAGACTAGTGATTTAATGATAATTCCAAACAGAATATTTTAATTAAGTATATAATAGCAAATAGAGAAGTTACTGTCAATAGGTTTTTATTGGCAATGAAAATCTACAACAACAACCTGATTCCCTAGTTGACTTAATCTAAATAACCATCGCCAATATTAATGAGCGCACAATTCCGTTAGAATGTGTTATGAAGATTAACTGCTCGCATTCATTACAGAACGAAAATGTGATCCCGCATTTGGTAATTTAAGCTGCACCACCAGATTTAGAACTTTGTCATGAAATCAAAATAGAACAATAAATTTAAATAACAATTATAAAATTTTTGATTGTAGGTATTATCAAATTAATAGGTTATCAAATACGAATAAAAAAATCGGCCAAGTGCGAGTCGGACTCTCGCACGAAGGGTTCCGTAGGTACTAGTTAAAAGTGCCTACCTATTTTTGATATCAAGAATACAACAAGTAACATAGTATAAAAGTTCTTGTAGTTCGTTGTAACTTTGATCGATGTTGTATTTATGACGTATTAAAAAAAACTACTTACTTGATCTCGTTCAAACCAATTTTCGGTGGAAGTTTGTATGGTTATGTACATCATATTTTTTTTAGTTTTATCATTCTCTTATTTTAGAAGTTACAGGGGGGGGGGGACATTTTACCACTTTGGAAGTGTCTCTCGCGCAAACTATTCAGTTTAGAAAAAAATGACATTAAAAACCTCAATATCATTTTTGAAGGCCTATCCATAGATACAGCACAAGTACGGGTTCGATGAAAAAAAAAAATTGAGTTTCAGTTCTAAGTATGGGGAACTCCAATTTTTTTTGTTTTTTTTCTATTTTTGTGTGAAAATCTTAAAGCGGTTCACAACATACATCTACTTGCCAAGTTTCAACATAATAGTTCTTAAAGTTTCGGAAAAAAGTGGCTGTGACATACGGACGGACGGACAGACAGACATGACGAATCTATAAGGGTTCTGTTTTTTGCCATTTGGCTACGGAACCCTAAAAATGGTGTCTGATATATTTCTACGGTTTCTTCGATCGAAACTATTTGCCATCTAACTAAATGCATTTCAAATTGACAAAGACTGCACCGGTGGCTCAGTGGTTACGGAAGTTGCTTCTGAGACCTGGTGTTCTGGGTTCGATTCCCACCCGGGACAATTATTTGTGTGGACCACAAATAGTTGTTCTGAGTCTGGGTGTTCTTTGTGTCCGTGAAATGAATGTTTGTAAAGTCCCCCGCGACACAGGGATTTATTTCCCTAGTGCGGGAGTTGTCTTTAAAAAAAAAATGCATTTAGTTAGATGGCAAATGGTTTCTTAGAACGCAGGAATTCGTAAATATTATTTACAGTACGATACATAAATTTACTCTTCGTCTAGATAAATATGTTAAAATTGCATAATGGCCAAATGTTAATTGTGAATATCTTAATACTTAAACATTGTCCAATGGCATAAGTCTACTGAAAAATTAATGCTACGAACTTCACTTATTGGAAAATTTACACCAAAGGAAAGGCGAAGACTCTAACATAAAAGCGATAGATTTCCAAATTCAGAATTAGAACTATTATGCATAGACCTTATGTTACTTTACCCGACATGAGAATCGTCGACCTAAAATCTCGGAAGTTCTAATGATAAACTAATGCATTACTGAACGTACTGATTATGTATTAGTTGACATGTTCGATTCTCTATTGTCTCACATTGTTTAGTTCACCGTTAAACCTCAACACTACAATTACCACCCCTGTAATTTCCATTGACATAAATCATGAAATGGCTCACTATGCGTTTGACGTTGATAGCAAATCTAATTGTTATGTTTTGTCTACGTTTTGTACCAGACCCGAGAACCCAAACAATTTAGCGCAAATTTCATTATAATACGCGTAGGTAACATTTATTAATATGTTGAAGTAATCCCATTCGACGTACGGATTGTATGTAAGCAAAACATGTTACTGTGAGTGGTTTATACATTGGTTGGTTAAACATTTGGGTCCCTTCGTTACTTTATATTTACACACATAAAATTCTCCCTCGTTTTGATTAATATCAGTGTACCGTAAATTATCTAATAAGAACACGGTAAAACAAAAAGATGGCGCAAGCTTAAGCAGGTATGTTTACCGCCGACCACGATATTATCGTGGCTTCCCAGGAAACAGAAAAAAAGATAAGCCAAAAGGAAAACAAAACAGCTGATCCGTGTTTTTCATGTTTTAATACGAGTTTCAACGAATGCTCCGAAAATCCGAGCTTAAAATTCCTATGGCTTCTACCGTGATAATTTAATACCAGTTTGTGTAAGGAATAAAATGAATTTAGTATTGACTTACACCAGTATTATGTTTTAAGGACGTCTTTCTTAGTTTTTGTTGTTAATAAAGGAAGATTAAATTTAAAGGTAGTACTTAAAGCATATTCTTTAGTTATCCAATTAAATTATCCACTAGGACACTTACTACTTTTTGGAAATTTTCTCACTCATAATATCAATGAGCGTTAGTTAGCGGTAAATAAATAAAGAGTAAATTCTTGCAGTATTTATTCGGTTCAGCTAATTAGTGAAATACGAAGAGGTACATGCATATTATGGTATATGTTAGTTGAGGTGTAGTTGGGCCGGGTCACTAGCTTAATCACTAAACTCAGATTAAAATATTAAAACATAACCTTTTAGGGGGTGAAAGTACTGATGATTATAACCTATAATGTTTTATGGGACCAAACATTTTGTCGAGGTAAGTGAACATAAATGTATGGAATAGTTAATATTTTTTTCGCGATTTCAGGATCGGTCCCATCGTAAAAGTTGCTTATAACCATCACTACTCCCCTGAAAGATTGTTTAGTTTTAAAAATAACCCTGTATGTATAAACACACAGGTGAGTTAATTGTGATAAAAATACGATGGACTAATTGCTGTCGAACAGTGACTGAGTGCGCGCTCGATAGAAACGATTGGATTATATTATTTACGTATTCCTACATTGAATGTCAATTTAGCATTCAGGAGCTTGGTATGTGTCTATTTGTGTATTCATAGCGCAACAGTATGAATACTGAAATTTACCTGACCGGTCTTAACCTCGGCCATGGTGGTTTTTATTAGGGGCAAAAGGCTAATTGTGCGTTTGTGTACCGTAATATTTTGGATTATATACCTTATGAAGGTAACAAATAACATACATAATTTAATATCACCAGTTTATTTGCTGCTACATTTAAGTACTAATATACAAATCAAGAGTATATTGTTGCAACAACTGTTGGATTTGGTATTATTCATAAGAACAATAGAAATATGTTTACTATATTATTCGAAAATTATACCTATTAGATTCCATGTAATAGGTATACTTGAAGTCCTTAGAGAACTCCTGAATGGATTCAATTCTTGGAGTCCGAGTCTATATTTCACTTTGTGTGATGTAACATATTGCGAGCGAGCTTGCTTGCGACCATTTCTAAAATAAACCTTTGAAGGTTTTAGACAAGTGATTTGTTGTAATGAATGTAAAACTAAAGTAAAGAACAATAAATAAAATTAAAAAAAACACGAGAAATTATTTAATAAGTTTCCCATTTTATTTCTCAAGACTTTACAATAAAATAAAATTAAAATATATTAATAAAATCACAAAGTGCTAAAAAAATCTTAATGATATAAGTAATGTGGATAGCAATACTCATAAAGAGTTAGTTATTAGGCAAGGGGTGAGAAAACGATATGATCTTCCACAATATTGTTACGACCCTTTCTTATAGGTACGTGTATTATTGGTACAATAACAATCATAACAAGAATGAAGATATAATTAAATATTATATGTGTGGATACATATTTTTATTACGATTTTATTACAGAACTGGTTTTAAACAGTTCAATAGTTTATTATACCTTTAAATTAATATTTTACTACATACTTACAGCTCATAAATATGTACTGTGTAACTGTTCAAGAACATTTCAAACCTAAACTAAATCCTGTCGCATTTACTTGAGATAAAGCTGAAACTATACACAGACTAGACCCACTTCAATGATTGATACTTTCCCTTTAAGTAACATACTATAAAATTGAAACAGTTCATTCAAATGGAATGACACCTATCCCATAAAGTTTATATAGCGGTAAAACTTGGAAAGAATATATGTGTACAAGGGATTTTTTCGCTGACAAAGTCTATTGCTATATACGGTAACTACGCCTACATTTTACGCTTTACCGATGACAGCCCGAAGAACTTTTATGAATATCAGAATAGGTTTGTGTTGAACGGTTTTCAATAAATATTATTTGTAAGCTAAATTTGTTTTTTCTTTAACATTTGGTAAATATTTGAAATCCGTTAATGGTAAATATTTGGAAGTGACATAGTCACTAAAGTGCAAGTACTTTTTCAAATCCCTAGCTGCATTAAAAAAACCGGCCAAGTGCGAGTCGGACTCACGCAAGAAGGACTCCATACTATTTTCAAGTGCCTACCTTTTGCAGATATTGATATCGAGTAGGTATGAAAAATAAAATCAATATTTAAAGGGTTAATATTTATTTTATTTTATTTTTAGTATTTGTTGTTATAGCGGCATCAAAAATACATAATTTGTGAAAATTTCAACCGTCTAGCTATCGCGCTTCTTGAGATACAGCCTGGTGGCAGACAGAAAGATAAGTAATAGGGTCCCGTTTTTACCTTTCGGGTACGGAACCCTAAAAAAGTGCGCTCTCGATTAACTGTATTATTTTAAATTCAGTACAAGATTGATAACTTTACTTTTTATAAAAGAACAATCAAATGTTAAGTAAAGACTATTAAACAACATGACAAACATTTGTATAGATATACACATGAGCATTATTACGGCAAAGATCATCGAAGAGATTAGGTATTAACACTAGAAGGGCCGGGCTTCATGCTATACCTTCAAAGACCGCAGCGGTCAATTTGACGGTACTACAGATTAAGTGAGAATAGTTATGAAATTATTGCATATTTGCTTTAAAATAAAATAAAAATATAATACAAATTTATTTTTTATTAATAGTAAACAATTTATCATTAAAATTAGTAACATTTGTAGCAAGTAATAGTTTTTTTAGACTCTTTTGTACATTTTGCACAAACAGCTTTTTTACAGATAGTGCAGTTTTCACATGTTTTATTTTTTTTACAATTACTATTGATTTGACATTGCCGCCTCTTATTGTTTGTAGTACATGGTTCACTTGTTTCAGAATTAGTTCCTTGTCTCTGAGTCGCAGTTGAAGTGGATTTTTTTTTCACATACTCTTCACGTAGTTCGCTCACTAGTTGAAGGATAAAATCATGGCGGGAAATTTTTATTCCTGTGACTTTTTGATATAGAATCCACGAGTTTATAGCTGCTAAATCAAGTATATTGTAAAAAACGTGAACAGGCCATCTCCGACTTCCAGCTCTTACGGTGTACTTGCGTGCCATTTGATCGATGATGTCTACACCAAATTTTGTTGCATTGTAAAATTCAACTGTTTCAGGCAGCTTTTTTTGGTCAGTCCCTATGCTTACGTTGGGGTGCAGAGTACTCAAAATAATAACATTTTTTCCTGGTTTTCCTTGATAGGTAGTAAGGGTTATATCGGTCTCGGTTTTCATTATGAAAGTTTCATATCTTATAGTACGAATACCTCTACAAATCTGTGGTACTTCTCGTCTTGCACGCCGCATCGTTCCAACAATACTAGTCTTTTCGACCATTAGTTTTTTAGCCAAATGTAGAGACGTGAAAAAGTTGTCAGTGGTTACGTTTCGGCCCTTTTTGAAATAGGGTTGTACTAGTTTTAAAACCACATATTCTGGTAATGAAATATCGTTTGAACGGTTCTCGTCTTTTCCTAGATACGGAAATCCTCCACATAGGTACTTACTCTCGACATCCACAAGCAGCCAAAACTTTATGCCAAATTTATCGGGTTTGTTTGCAATATATTGTAAAAACGGACAGCGAGTTTTTGATGGAAATAACTGCTCATCAACTGTCAAATTTTCTCCAGGGATGTAACACATTTGACAATTATCTATAAATTTGTTCCATATGTCCGAAATCATCGCAAATTTGTCATTGGCCAAGCGAGCAGAACGCGTGTTTCTCAAATCAAAACGTAAGTATTTCATGATCTCCTTGAATCTATTTTTGCTCATAGTATTTTTGAAAACGGGTGGTCCCCAATCTTGTGACCACAAAATGTCTAAATCTAGGTGGCTCATGCTATAGGCTCCACGAGCATAAATCAAAGCAATAAATGCATCTAGTTCGTCTAGGGATAAGTTCCAAGTGTCATCTTGACTCTTGTCATGTGCTTCCTTTTCAGTACATTCTTTTATACGTCGTAGAATGTACTCATGAAGAAAAAGTCTCCACGCAGAAATTGGCTTGTTATTTTCAATGTATCGTTTGGCGTATGGTGTTGGCCCTGAGATTTCTCGAAGTATATTTTGCTGGCTACGACGTCCTACTCCACTAGAGTCTGGAGAAATACAAGTCCATTCTGTGCCGTCACTTGCTACTTGTAACATACCGACTTCCGGTACTGAAGATGTCCTAGCAGAACCTCCACCGCGTGCTGTACGCCCACCGCTAATAGATCTACGAGATACCCCGCGTCCTCTGCGCGTATTTACAATAATATTGTTATTTGTAGCAGATGAATCTACTTCGGAGTCGTCTGATGAAGAAGTGACCTGTTCCGGCTGAAATTCTGCATCACGGTTTTCACTAACACTGTCTATTATATCATCACTACTTTCATCACCTGACATATCTTGTTGTATATCCCGACATCGCAACAGTTCTTGTTCTATTTCCGAATTTATGAGTCGGCGACTCATTTTTTTATAACAAATTACGACTGCTCACCGAACGAAACCAATGTCTACTGTAAAATGTAAACAAGCTAGGCAGTAACAACTTACTCAGAATTCAATTCAACATAAACAAAAACAAAAGTACCCACTTAAGTTTGAAGAAATGTATGCCGTCATATTGACGGCGCGCGGTCTTAGTAGGTATTTATAATCGAATCTCATATACATCATATTGTTATTTTTTTTTATATATAGATTTAGCTTAACAATAGCAAATTAGGAAAAGTCATAAAATATGAAAAGAAACAAAAATAAAGTTTGTGAAATATTTAACAATGAAATTGCCTTGCCGCCAATTTGACTGCCTTGGTCTTTCTAGTGTTAAGCGAAGCTAAAATTTCCAAATTGACTTATTTGACGCGTGTGTGTTAATGCAAATAATTACTTCATTTGAAAACGCATCTAGCCTTGCTATATGAAACATATTAGATACCTACCAACATAGAAGTTTTCGACCAAAACGTAACATGAATAGATTGGATTCAGTATTGCTTTCATCAGTACAGTCTGGGTAGTTAACTTGTATTGTCTGGCGAGTCGAGCGATTTCACACGATTCCATTTACTTACTCACGATAGCCTAACTGATTTAGTTTGCGAAATGTTTGCAAGCGTTGGCTGTTTTTGTACCTACGAATGCTATTGGAAAACTGCGTCCGAAAAAAATATAAAAATAGCGGAAAAGTTAGATAACAAGAGAATAAGCTAAGTCTGTTATTAATACCGATATGCAAATTTATATTCTGATATATAAAGCTGGAGAGTTTGTTTGTTTGCTTGAACGCGCTCATCTCGGGAACTACTAGTCTCATTCGAAAATATTTTCAGAGATAGATAGCCCATTTATCTAGGATCGCTTTAGGCTATATTTAATTATGAATTCCTTCAGGATCAAGAGTTACACGGGTGAAACCGCGCGGATGTTAGTCTTAAAAATATTTATGAATTTGTCGTAAAATATATAGTGTGTGATTTAAAATTTGTTGAAAAACAAAAACTTTTAATAAGACAATCTCGTTTTTGGAAAATTATGAAATTAAATGATCAAGAATACTTAATTACTATCAAGAATAGTACTTATCTATACTAAGTAAGCTAACTTTGTTTATAAAATTAATAAATAAATTGCTCTTTGCAAGGATTTATGGAAGTAGAGTAGTGAGTTCTTTGCGCTGCAGTAGGAGAGTTAAGGCTAATGATGATGATGATAAAGTAAATAGCAGAAAAATGACGTAATTCCTTCGAGTATCGATAATTTAATGTTATTTCTACGTAAGTAACTACAACTACGATAGTACAGAAATGTTTTCTAACCTTTTCAGCGAGTAAAATTTTACAATCTATTTCCTCCGCATATTTTAAGAAATTGCATAGACTATTGCGCTATTAAATTAAGGCCTTATAAAAACTTCTATCAAAGGATAACTCTTTTGCATTTTTTAAACGATATAAAATTTCAAATATTAGCTTACAAGCGGATGGTAATGCTGCAAAAATGTGTAATTTTTTAGCTCATTTAAGTTCATTATAGCGTCCTGTTATATTATTCCCTATATATAGTTTGTGGGATGACTTGTACTACTTGTACAGAATTTTTCAAAACTATCTTCCCGCGTGCTATTTTACCCGCGTTACTCCCGTTACTATAGGGACTTTATAATTAATTTTAGCCTATAAGCTTTCGCGATAAATGGGCTTCTTAACACTGAAAGATTTTTTTTTAATTGGGCCAGTAGTTACTGAGATTACGACGTTCACGACCGATTTAAAAAAGCCTAATGTTACATTGCCCATTTATTGAGGAAGGCTATATATAGATAATAAATATAATAGAATTCCCATGGGAACGGGAGTTACAAAGGTAACATAAAAATAGTTGGTATTACGATGATGTTTTTTTGTTCAGAAACATTAATGATAACACAAACGTTTTCGTCGTGCAAAATATTGAGTTTTTTTTTCTTAATACAATATTAAAACTCGTTTCTGATGTAGCAATTCAACTTACAGGTAGGTGTTGGAGAAGCAGCAATATTTGTTACCATAATTGTATATATTAGTTTGAATTATTTTAAACAAATTCTATCTTTTGAATTTATCCTTAGAATACTCAGTTATATCTTTTTGTGATTAATTTATATGCAGATTTCAGTGCCATTCAATCAAAATTAATTCTATTCTTTAGCTGGAGTAGGCTGTAGTAGGGATATCCGAATTCAATGACATCTCCCTAATTTTAACTTGGCCGACCGTCACGATTCGTAACTTGCTGTCCCTCAACTTTTATGTAATGACTTTTGTTTGTTTTTAATCTAATTAATTCGAATGGATTATCCTAGTTATCGCAGGGATTCACTTTAAACTTTGTTATTGACTCCGCTGAGAGGTCGTCGAACCCATTCTAATGTTCGCAACTTTCGTATTTGTTTGAGTGCTAATAATTGAATCGGAGATTCTCGCAGGATACTTGATTGTTTCTATTTCTTATAGCTGTGTTTGCCAATCAAGTTTTTCAACTCTCACGTGTCAAAATCAGAGAAATAAATCCTGTTAATTTGTATTAAGGAAGTTTATTTACTCACGTCGGCACTTTCTTTGTCTACCTTCCTAGTGAGGGCGAGAAGAGCCTCGCGGGTGCTTGTTGTAACACAAAAGATAAATACAGCCACTGAACAAGACGGGTGCTAGAGATAAACAGACGTATGTTCCACTAAATAACTTTCCGTTCCGTATGTTCTACTCATAAGAAAATCAACGAAGTTAGGCAGATAACTTCGTATAGTTACACGCCTTATGTTATAATCTTGTATTGTTATTTGAGAAACTTTATGTTCTAGTTATATTCGAAAAATATATTACAATCTTTAAAAAAGCTGTAAAACATTTTTTTTAATATTATGAAACACTTTATGAAACTTTGAAATAAACAGAAACGACTTAAATCTGATCTAAATGATAATTTGAACACGTAAACATTTTTTTAAAGTCGGTAAATCCGTATAATATCAGTAATAAATGTGAAATTCACGAATACAGAATATGTATTTGTCAGTTCATAAAGTGATCTATCTATTAAAAATATAGATAATACGATAAAAATTTAATTTTGCCAGCATCGATGTAATAATTATAGTTTATATGTAGTTAAGTCAATATCCGTTCCGATCCGTTGTTCCTCTGGACACATTAAATAAAAATACATTAAAATATAATGAAATTATTTAATTTTACAATACCATGGTTATTTACATACTTTTCACCCGAATTACGACGACATAATATTTAATAAACTTAACTAAAATGGCATCATCGTATCTTCCATCCGTGTTAATTATTTTAATGAACTGTAATCATCTTACAGCAGTGCTAATTATGTTTTCATTGAGACATAAGCTCAAATGAGGCGATTAAGCGTTGAAGATGAACAGGCCGGGCTACGATTATACCGTGCCTGCATCTACTACCTATTACGCAACTAATAACCGGCCACCGCAGTACGAGCGCAGCTACGGACAACTGACTGCCGGTCCTCTTTACAGTCCCAACTCGCATCCCCTCTCTAATTATGCTGATGTTTACGAAGGCAATAATGATACTACTCTCAGAGCAGAAGAAAGACACTGGTACATAGAAAACCATAAAAACTTACAACCTAACAGTTATGAAATCAGCGTTGATGCCATACCTCAAGATGCCAAAGTTAAGAAAGAGGAGGAGAAGAAAACTGATGTGCCTATCAGACGAGTCGAAGGGAATCAGCCACGACAGAGACGGAAAGAGGATCGGTGCTCCTGTGAATGTTGGCCTAGTACAGACAATAATGCCGTGCCTGACGGTACGGGGAATGAAACGACGAGGTCGCTGTCGGGAGTTGACATTGTGGCCTCATACGGTGTGTACGGAAACTCTAGAGATGACGAAAGCTCAGGTTTTGCGCGGTTATCGGAGAAAAACAATATGTATGGACAAGGTAGTGATGCTCCAGTGCAAGGGGTCATAGTGAATCAACAAGGGAACAGTGCGGTAGTGCGGGCGTCATCGCCGACAGACCCTGCTTGTGCTAAGTGTTGTTCGTGGTCATCCAACCCGCCTGCTGCTAACTCAGAAGATTACTGTTGGATACATTACTGCCGACCTGCATTGATAGTCTTATTACTTTTATTTTTTCTAGTCCTGTTGGGTGTTTCTACTGGTTTCTTACTGACGAATAATTGTGAGTATAATTTTCATAATTATCGAATTTATTTTTCATTGACCGTGTCCGTCGCAAACTTTATAATAAACTAGCTTCCCACGCGCGGTTTTACTCGCGTAACTTCCGTTCCTTTCCTCGATAAATGGGCTATCTAACGCTGAAATAATTTTTCAAATCGGACTAAATTTTCCAGAGATTAGCGCCTTCAAGCAAACAAACAAACTTTTCAGCTTTCTATATATTAGTATAAATAATACTTAAATTTGTTAAACACGTCGTGTATTGTTTCAATTAAAAAGTTCGATTTTGAAGATAAAATTAAATTAGAAATGATACGCCTACAGTTGAAGTTTAATGTAAATCTTCTAACTACATAATATTTTTCAGGTGTGTAGTTATGAATAATACTTTTCATAATAGATGCTGCTTTTGGAATGTTTACTTGAATGTAATACTTTTGTAAACAATTTGTCGTTTAATATTTTTCTAACAAAAAATACGTGGATTGTCGAACTGACTACTGCAGTCACTACCCGCTAACCCGATTAATGCGATTGACTTGGTCATGGCCGATTGATTAAACGACTAGATACTAGTCGGCTTTCGTTTAATAGTATTGTAGAGTTTATTACGTTGCTTCAGTTCTGTATATTGCAGTGGGCATTCGTGCGCTAGTAGAGGTCGAGAAAAAATCACATATTCTCCGCTAGTTAACGTTTAAATTCAACCATATTCCTAATCTTGTCAAATGTCAAGCCATTCCAACATTAGGTGTGCAAATGCCAGCATATTACATAGAAAATGTAAAAAACATTGCAAAAGTAACTGATGCACAGTGGGGTGTCCCAAAAAAATAAATCTTTGTTTTTAGTTTTAACAAAAAATACTAAAAACAAAGTAAAATAAATATTAATAGAGAGCTCCTATACAACAAACGTGATTTTTTTGCCCTTTTTTGCTAGATATGAATAACGGCAACAGGAAGGTACTTGAACATGGTACGGAACCCTTCGTGTCAGTCCAGTCAGTCCAATTATGTTTGGATAGTGCCAAAACCCACTCACCCATTCTGCCACACACGCACCCCGTCAAGCACCACATACTCACACATTATAATTATATGCAACATTTTGCTTAACATAAAACCTAAGGAAAGTTTTCATTATAGTTACGCTGTCCTTTAAACTTTCAATTCATTGTAATCAAAGTGCCTTTCTATCCGAAAAAAATATCGCCATTGAAAGTAAAAATAACTACCTACTGATGTGAACAAAGTCGAACCTAATAAGAAGTAACCTTGATCAGGTTTTATTTTGTATAAATATCATAGAACATTTGTAAATAAGCAAAGAAATATATTAAACAGCAAAAACCAAAGAGAAGAAATTCCCAGTTGAAAGTTTTTATTTTCATTATATCATAAAGTTTAAAGCAGATTTCAGGCGTTGAACAAATTATACTTTTTGAGATATTAAGTTGTAAAGTTACACGGAGCAAGCACCTGCATAGAATCCTCGCTTTCACTGTCAAAAACACTACTAAAACACCAACAATAAAACATGAGAATTTCTCAAATTAATTTTAACAAAACGGTTTATTGTAGTAAAAGGATTCAGATGAACCTTTTATATAATAAAGAGTTTATCGGAATCCCGTGTCTACTTAATTACTTATTTACAGTTCACTGGGTCTTATTTGATGTGGAAGTATTTAGAGATAATTGTGAAACTTTTGATTTGATTTAAGGCTTAATTAGGCTAGTTGTTGACAAATATAGAATGTGTTTACTTTCATTTTAGTAATGATTACTAATCAAATACTAACTATGTAGCATTTTACCATGTAATATAAAACATGTTATTAAATATATTATTTATTTAAAGAGGATAGTCATATTCACGGCACGGAATGGCAACAATTTAACTTAAATTCAAGTGTTAATTAAACTTTTTCGGACTAGCTCTACAATAAAAAAATAATAACAAATTTAAGTGGTAAACACAGTATCTAAAAGTGTCTCTCCATTTTAACTTAATCGAAGGATATATACATTTATAGGGCTGTGTATGAATACCGGGTACAATTCCGTTCCGCTCGTTTTTCTCTCTGGCAGAACATTAATTTTAGTAGCACTCTGGGTGCCACACAGTCGGATTTTCAAATTGCGGTGAAACCTTTGAAATTAAGGAAGTAGCTTAAATTTTAATATTTATAGGGTAAAGTTTTAACGCGTTTCAGATTTAATTTGTAACTGAATAATTTTGAAATGCTATAATTAATATGGCACATTTCAAATTGATTTCTAAACAACAATTATTTTTTTAGAACACTTTACGGAATCGGATTTTGGAATTCAGTATATATTGAATTCCAAAATGGAGATCAAGAAATCGACGATCGGTTGGGATCCAACGTGGCCAAATTATTTAAGCATTAGGGGCTTTAACTAAGATGCAGTTTCGAATTCTGCCGGTGGTTTTAAAATCAATTGTGAAACATAATTTGTTATAAGATTTATCCTTAAAAAAGTTATGTAATCAATATGTCAGGCACAATCTGAGGTGTACATTTAGTACACCTCAGATTGTGCCTGACTAGTATCATCATACGCTGCCGTTGATTATTAACAGAAAGGTTATTTATTATAACAATTTTAGCAAAAGCTTTTTTCATAGCTTCGTCACAACAAAATCCATTTCAATCAATCCAATTATACTCTATAATATATTCAATTGTTGATTTCATTGTATTGCAGTAATTATGCTTAAAGTTTACTTAAGACAAAGAAATATGATGGAAGGGATGTATGAAAACATTTGCATTAGATACATATAGCTTTCCTCCCTTCATGATCAAAAATTAACTTTGGGAGGACGTGTGGGGCAAAAAGTTTCCTCACAGAAACTTTGTCAATTGTCGATTAACTTTTAATTAATGAAAGCTCGAGTTTTGTTCGCCAGCAGTTTTCTAGATATTGATAAAATTATTATCTGGTAACATTTCATTGGATAAATTGTAATAGAAAACTGAATTGAGAAAGTGCTACCATTTGGATTTCTTTTTAATGAACGTAACTATTGATTTAAATGTTCCAAATGTTGAATGACTTTTCAGGCTAGGGCATTTCAACTATAAATTTTAATATTAAGAATCGTGTCCCCTTCTGATTATGTATGAACTGAATTTTTACTCATACTCTTTCCAGATTATGTGATTCTGTATTAGATAAATAAAATATACCTTTATTCTTTAGAGGTTATGTCAGAAGGTAATTAGGATAAAGTAACGGGACATTAGGCAACCACTGTCCACAATGGCTGTAAAAAGATAAGGTAAGCCAAAGGTTTTGGCTCCTCTCCTTACAAAATTAGTATGCAAATGAAATAGGTTGTTGTTGAATAAATTAAGACTTTTTCAAATTTGGATAACAACGAAAAGTTTTTCAATAATGCAAAGATGTTTTATAACAATAATGTCAAAACTAAGATTTCTTTTTTGTATAATTTATCATAACGAACAACTTCAAGTTATGTTTAATTAACGTTTCAGTAAATAAGTTTTGTGCAGATCTTTTTTGTTATTCTAGAGGAAAATTTTAATACATAGTTAAATGTCAAACACACATACTTTACAAGTCCGTTTACATCCACTGCTGAATATGGGCCTCCTCTTGGCATATTGGCAAGCCAGAGTCGTTGGCGGATATTGCCGTAATCACCACGCTTGGCAGGCGGATTGTTGATCGCAGTAAGATGGGAGTAACTTTCAGCTGATAGATGCTGCCCATCCATCACGTGTACGTCCATTAATCGCCTCTTACGACACCCATGTAAAGATATGGGGTGGACTGTTCTTAATAAAAAACGAATTTAATAAGAACATACAAAACGGCCACATCTGGAAAAAACGTAATTTATTGTGATGGAATAAACTTTTTCTAATAAACAGTTTAAAGAAAATAATTTCCAAAAATATATAAACCATAATGTTAAAATTGTTTTGGTTGGTATGATACGATGAAAATCGTGTGCATTTCGATCAAGAATTGAACGTCCTGTCTCGGGCAACAGCATTTGTATTACGGATGGTACAGATAGCTTTCAAACATAAACTTTAAAATATCACTTCGGTATTCTCTGTTAAGGTCGTCTCTTATGGAGATTGCGCTCCATACGTGACGCTGAAATAGCAGTGCTTTGTCGTTAAAAAAAGTCAAAGCACTGCTATTCCAATTCCAGTATATTCTTATTCATTCGATATTGTTTATACTGATATACCTATTAAGACAATGTAATGAAACCGTGACTAAATCAATAACAATAGAAAACATGACTGGTTGAAAGTGATATGATACAAAAACAAAAGCTGGAGATTTAATAAATTCAGTCCAACACGTTTATGGTATCTATTATTAAATATTTCATAGAATTATATATTATAACTAGGGATAAAGCCCTTTCTAGATTCATACTCATGGCTGATCTTACATGGCTAAGTAACACTTGGTACGTATTTGGAGCGTAGCAGTCTTAGGAGGAAAACGTGAACTAGTGCTGGTGAGGATACCTCAGTGTCTAACCATTTCGTCTTTTTCTTTTTCAGTGAATTTAATCCACTAAAAACTAGCAATTACCAGTGTAATATTGCTATCTTAAATCATTTTTATATTTTAATATTGCATCTTAAATTATTTAAATAATTGTAACACGTTATGCCATTGGTCTCGATTCAGTTTTTCCCTGTGTTACACAATTCTGGGGTCATCGACCTGCCTGCTATGGCAAAAACCATCATCCTTCGGGGAGGGCCTTGTGGACAGCAGTGGACATTATACGGACTTAGAATGGTAATGTTGAAAGTATTCTCATACTATTACTAATTTATAAAACAGTTGTTGTTATAAGGTTTAGTAGCTTATATCAACAACTGTTTTATAAATTTTCTATTAAAAAAATCCAGAAGCAATAAAAGCTGATAGTGGAAATTCTAAATTTACCATTATTATGCCCGTAATTTGCTCCGTTAAGATGAAATACAAACAAAAGCTAACATTTCCTTCACTCATAGAATAAAGCTCAAGAAACACTTTACTTAACTAAGTTGCTTTTATTGTTATTTATAACTTGGAAAAGTTAGCAAGCTATATTTTATTTCAATGGGAACTTCATAGACATTGCAATCATAATATTTAAAAATAAATAAAAAAGATAATAGAATAGGTACTCAAAAAGTTACTACGAATACAATACCTTTGTTATCTTGAACGTGCTATAAATCAAAACAAAGTTTGTAATAATATTAGTATAGATTAACAAAATATTTGTTGTAGGTATTATTACACCTTGGTTTTGTCATAATATGGTTTCCAACTCAGCAAATACTACCCATGTGTTCTCATGGGTGATCTAAGGACATACGCACAGCTGATGGATAGGCAGCAGCATGTATCAGCTAATCGATACTCACCATCTTATTGCAATCACTAATCCGCTTGCCAAGCGTGGTGATTATGGCAATATCCCTCAACGACCCTGACCATCCAAAGTCTGTAAAAGGGAGACTCATGTGCAGTAATGGACGTAGACAGGCTTCGAAAGTTAAAGTAAAAAAAAAACTATAGAGACATTAAAATTTTATAATAGGCATGTGTTTTTAACATAAAGTTTAGAAAGCTGTAGAAACGGATATGATAAATAAACATAAAATATATCCAGTGTCTTGTAACACAAGATAATCTGAGTGTATAGTATACGTACGAGCGCTCCGAATACAGGTAGGTACAAAGTTATTTTAATCTGTAATTTTAATGCTATTGAAATTATCTACTATGTATAGCAGCTACCAAAAAAAAACACCGTATTTTCCCAAATTGTACTGTAAAATATCATCAAAGCAATAATGAACAAAGTTCAATGCTATATATATTATAGTTAGAGCGCAGAAGTGGTGACAGCTAACCTAAGTAGTTTAGAACTGCTGTTAGATATTCATAGGGGAAGACTAAGTTTATAGGTTAGACTAGCTTCACTGCAATAATTACATATGACTAATTGGCCAACTGTAAAATTATAAACTTCTTATTTGCAATGTTTTATAGCACCTAGAGCTTATCATTGGTACAGACAATGAGCTGCTAAGCTAATACTGAATTTTATAATGTGGGTATTATAGTTTTATAATTCCCAAGTAAATCTATTTTTTACTCTATTTACTACTTCAGTCAAGCACTTCGTTTCTAAATAAGTTATGGATAAACATATTATATTTTTTATTGTAATTATATTTTATTTTAATCATTCAGGTGATTTTACGACCACGGTTTCGGGTCCAGCCATCTTCAAGGAGATGCGCGCGGCTCGGTGTCCCGTCACTAAAACACGGACTTTAATATAAAATATGAACAATACTCGCGGAATAATCATTTTAAAAAGATAAAGTAAAATTGGGTAATTAAATGAGTTCGTGCTATTTTGTTATTAACTTCAATTAAATTCATAATAACGCATTTTTGATGCCAGCATTATGGAAACGTTGCCCAGTATCGTAGACTTAGTAGTAATTTATAAGTTTGTTTTAGTATAAATGAACTATTTCTAACTGTGTACATGAGTGGTATCTAAAAAGCTTTTATTAAAATGATAAATTTATCTTTACTAAAAGCTACTTTATTAAAAAAATTGTATTACTATTATTCTACTCACACTTTCCAAATAATAATAATAATAATATAATAATAATATCTAGGGACAATGTCACACAGATCATCCTAGCCCCAAACTAAGCAAAGCTTGTACTATGGGTACCAGGTGACGATATACATACTTATATAGATAGATAAATACTTAAATACATAGAAAACATCCATGACTCAGAAACAAATATTCGTGCTCATCACACAAATATTTGCACTTGCCGGAATTCGAACCCAGGACCACCAGCTTCGTAGGCAGGCGCACTACCAACTAGGCTACGGTGACCGTCAAGAGAAGAAATATGACGATTTTTTTAAAACATACCAAATGAAACCATAACATGTCCTACGTCTAAGATTTTACACATTCCTGTATCCATCTATTTCAAAAGATTAATCAATACGACAAAATGCCTATAAAATTGTAGAGGCCAAAACCAATGTTACCAAAAAAAATTCTATCAACTGCGTAGTTAGTCGGCACTCCATGCAATATATTGTCGAAAACTGCGAGAGGATCGTTCTTTTTTTAACAGCAGAATTAATTTCCACCGGCGCCAGTGGCTGGGGACTGGTCCACGAGTCACGTTCAACTTTAGCTTTTGAAACCGAGCGCGAATGGCTAATCGATCGATTAATTTTCACGCCGTTTGAACACGAAGTTCTTGTGAAATGCACGGATTGGCATTTGTGTATAAATGTTACTGCTTTCGTGAATTAGATACATCTCGATTTACTATATTTGGAATAGATTATGAGAACCTTTTATAAGTTCCTACGGTTCTAAAAATATGTTTAAATTTATAGACAGGATTTTATTATCGTAAAACCATTTAGTACCTACTAACAGATAAAGAATCGTAACAATTTATTGCCATTTAAAATCAGACGATTACATCCAATATCCAATGTCATCATCTGGCAAATGTTATTTTTTAATGAATTTCACCGAACACCAAATTAAATAGATATCAGCTATAAACACAAATGATTCCTGGTGAGCATTTTAATCGACTGATACGAGATTAAGTCTGATGCGAACGCAACAGGAAACTGGAGCGAAATCGATTCATACAACGAATGGCGCAGAGGCGGCTGTTATGGCGCCGCAACAAATTGAAATTGATACCATCGGTGGGCAGTAGCGAGCGGCCGGATATTACGGGTGTCAAGCGCAATCACGCACTTGCTGTGAGCAGTCCGAGGTGGACCACTACTTTGTTAGATCCACGAGGGGGTCAGTTGTTCAAAAGTAATTGATGCTTTCATTCTCGTTTAGCAGGTATTCGCGTTGCCAATCTGGGACGTAGATATACGAGTAGTAGGTGTAACATGAGCGCAGTTACTTATCGAGTTCTGATCGTTTTATGTCAGTTACTATAAAACGTAATAAATATTGGGTAGATATAGATAGGTATATGAAGAAGAATATTAACCTAGGGAGAAATAACACCAAGCGAAACAAGGCAGGTGTTCCAGGTATTTTCATAACAAATTTATAAGTTAGAAATTGCGTCAGCCACCAATCTGTATTCCAAGATTGGCGACTATAGCATTAAGTTCAATTGTGATATTTAAAGAACTTGCGTAAAAAAAACAGTTTTAAACTAAGTACTAGTACGTATGTAATCAAGTACAATATTATGAACTTTTATATTTATTTTTCGATAGAAAATTGATACTTCAATATATCTTATCGACATAATATGGGTGGGTATGATAAATTGTTGACCCGAATAAAGTTATTAGGAGATAATAAGGGGAGGAAGTGACCTCGACAAATCGAAGCGGATTGGAGTTAACAGTTACGGGTTGGGTGAAAACGATTATTTGTTGTAAATTTGTTAATTTTTTACGGTACTGGAAAAAAAATGAAATGGACCACTTCTTATTATTTTGAAAAGAGAAACATACATCCTCACACCTATCCATACAAACTTAAGCGTTTTTAATATTACTCGGAAGTGGGACATGCAGTAGTTAACTTACATCCATCAAAATACACCTATCGCATCCGTCAATAAACGCAAAAGCTTTGTGGTAAAAATACTATAAATCAAGCTTTTATATTATATGTTAACGCTTTCGTTATAATTGAAATATCAACAAGGTGTTCATGCAGTATTTCCTGAGACGTAATTCAAGACCTTGTGTACCTTTATGTGCGTATTTTGTGATTTGAAATAATTGTTAGCGTAAAGACCTTCGTGTTTAGGAACCGTTACTCATATTCATTATCGTTGAATAAATTATACACTTATGTACAATTACTGTGTTCAGGATGTATTTTAAGAAAAATTTCATTACCTTTGTTAACCTCTAGATCAGGGTTTCTCAAAGTGGGGTACGCGGTGGGGTACGCGAAACCCCATTCGATGGCAGGGGGTTCGCGACAAGATTTACGTAATGGTGGCTTGATAACTGGCAGGCGTTTTCTTCAGCAGTCAATTTTATTATTTTCTCGGGGAGGGGATTTAATTACTATGTTAGGGGTTCGCTATCACCTGGAAATTTTAACGGGGGTTCGTGGAGCCGAAAGTTTTAGAAACCCTGCTCTAGATTATAAAATGCAGTATAAATGTTCGGTTACGGTCTTATTTAAAAATAAGTTCGTTAATATCGAAAATTTTCAGATATTTTCACTTATTTCATAAGATGTGTGATCAATATCCACATAATAAACGTAGGTTCTAAAACATTCCATTGGACAAAAGTCTAATTTAATTTTGAGCCAATAAATTATACATTGCTACAATTTGGAATAAGGTGCATTAGCTGTTGGTTTATTCTAAATACACAACATGATAAAGGATAAGGTTATAAGTGGATATTTTGATCGTATTGATTAAAAAGCTTGATTTTTCAGTTTTCATTTTTCAACAAAACGAAACTGGTTTTTATGCAAAATATAAGAAATAAATGTATGAGCTTAATTTTTTTAAACCAATTTTCCTATCAAACAGATATGTACTTTTTTATGCAATATTTCTCAAAATTGTTTTTAGCTTCTAGGAAATTAAATAAATTAACCTATCTCAGTCCACTGCTGGTTTTAGGCCTCCTGAAATTTGCGCCATAGCACTCGGTTTACTATTGAAGTTTAAAAGAAAGTTAACAGTTAAGTTAACAGACCATAGCAAGTGTAAGCGTTATGATTACAGTGCATGCAATGCAATTAAAACTATCAATAGAATAAAGTAACGTTTTAGTTTAATACCTACTTGAGTTCCTACTAGTGTTCCAGAGGCCGATAGGCTTTTAGGCTTTTTTTCAAGGCTAGCCTATGAATTTAGGGGTTATAGCGGGATAAAAGCCTAAAAAGGCTTTTCGGCCTTTGGGCTAGGCCTTTTTTGTCTACCCGATGACTATAGAAAAAAAAAACATTAATTTTGTGTGCCTGTGAACTGTATAGTTTGGTAAAGTTAATAAGGGAAGGTATTACAATATTTTATTATGTATATTTATTTAGGTTATACTTTCGTTTTTTCATAGATATAACTAATTTGTCGACTCTGTATCAAATCAATCTTAAGTGTACGAAATAAATATGACACATTTACGTATTCCTTCAGATGCAACACCATATGCATGTAGTATATTCATTTGACTACACCTAACCACTGTAGGTATGTGAAATAAACCAGAACATGTACAGGCTTATTATGTTTGAAATTAAGTTAAGTTCTAATTTGTACATGTGCATATGTATCGACCAGAACAATAGACCAAGTTCACTAACGGTAATGTAGTTGGAAGTAAGAAAGCTATTAAAATTTGTCTGGCGATACCCAAGCCTTAGTTACACGTCACAAGCAGTGGTCCTAACATTATATGCACGGATCGAATTCGTTTAACACGTGACTGGTCACTGGCGGTAGTTTAATAGCCTCGTATATGTAGAGGACAAGCGCGGTCTACGTCCAACCAATTTGCAATAAAACAATATGGCGCGCCGCCGCACCAGCACACTTCGGCTTGTGGCTGGACAGCCAGCTCTGTCAGCCTCTTGTTGTTGAATTTATACTCTTTTGTTGTTGAGGTGCGTCCCGTGGTTACTCTCAGGCAATCGCTTTATGTTTTTTCATGTGTAACCCTAATTGTAACATTAGCGGTGTTCCAATAAAATGCCTGACAACAACTGACCAGCGAATAAGCAGACAGATAAAAAATGTTTCATTTTTTTTGGTATTAGTTTAAGTTATGTTCTATCTGTGTCTACCTACTTAAATTCTTTTACTTTAGCATTAAAGTAATAAGCAAAGATCTTGCAGATATCTCTATAAACTTTCTTCTTTTTAATGTTAGTAGTCTTTTTTATTTGCAACCTCTTTGGATAATTGGATGAATACCATATTTAATATATATAAACAAAATTAGTCGCTAAAATGTATGTATGCGTCTAAGTCGGAACGTCTTGACCAATGTTTTTTTTTTATTGCATTCATCATTAAGACAGTGTTTTTAAATGTGTTGAATACTTTACGGAAAAGTTTACCATATACTGATACCATACACTAAAGTCCCCCTTAGAGACGTGTTAATAAGAGATTGATAAATTTCGACGACTGGCTGTGGTTCCTCCGTAGCCTAATTGTTTGAGGCATTAAGAGCTAAACCTTAGATACAAGTTCTAATACTGCCTGTGGTCGAATTTTATTCATCTCAATTTTGAGAAGGCAATGTTTGTATGAGATTAAGTTTTTGAAAACTTCACAAGAAGTAACTATTAGAACTTTTGACAAATGATGCCGCGCCTCAATAGCATGTTATTATCAATAAAAATGTTATGTGCGAAGATTTACGCGTTTTACAAAAAAATACCTACCTTCTTATAACAATCCTGCCGAAAGAAAGTAAGATAAACTAATTAATATGCGACGGAGGGAAATCGGATTAAAATAACTTTTAATGAACTCTATCCTTTAATATTCATGAAACGTAGTTACCTATTACATAATTAATAATTTCGCACCTTTACATAAATTAGTACAGTTATTCATTGGTCTTTATAATTTTAAGTAAGTATCTTCTGCGGTGTATACCTTAGTAGATACATACTACATACATTCGTACATTTATAAATTTGAAATATTATTAGTACTTAGGCATAAAATTTACATGAAAGCCAGCATTGGCTGGACAACACCTAGGCTTGTCTAGCTATTGCTGATGCTGTGGTTGTTTGGTATACTTAATTTGTGATTTGTAGTATAGTATGTTGTGTTGTGTGAACATTTAATTTGTCGTATCTTGTATGTTGTGCTGAATAAAACGTATTTCTTTCTTTCTGTATACTGGCTGTCCCGCAAGTTCTTCACGTGCGTAGACGCCGTTTCCGTAAGAACTTCATCTTAAAAAGTAGCTTATGACATCCAAAGACGTATAATAAGGCTTTTTCTATAGCATAGATAACTAAAAATATACCAATATTAGAAATAACCGTTATTTGAAATTATTGAAATAAAATATAATGTTATCGTTTCCATAAATTGTACAAACAATCCAAAGCACAGGAATGTAATTAATTGAAAACATGAATAGAAGTTAACATCACAAAATGGCATTTTGTATTTCGATTACTAATTTCATTGACCCATATTGAAATATTTACAATATTTTAGGGTTCCATATGCAACGAGGATACCCTTACAGTATGTTATCCGCAAATTTTCAATTTTTGTTATGGACCAACATGACTCAGATCACGTTGCTGACTTATCATCATCACCATCAAATACTTTAGGAATTCCGTAACTTTCTCCATTCAGATGGGTTTTGGGTTACTTTAATTAACCAGTTTTTCGCCGGCAGATGTAAAACTGTCCTTACTTGTCCTGCCTTCTCCAACTTTCTCTGGTGTCTACTTCGGACTTCTATTTGAATGGTTTATGTAAGAAAACCGCTTGTAGGTACATATTTTTAGGCTTTAGGACAAAATATTCTCGAAATGTGTACTCATAATTCTATACAAGTAAAACGCAAAAAAAGAAGTTCCTATTCATATCTATATATAGAAAAGTGAGTAAACAATGAATAAAAAAATAATAGGGACCTACGTGTGCTAGAAAAGGACCCTCTAATTTAATACATACATTTTTATCATCCTATTCAAGTATGTTGTTTTGTTTTTCATTGTAATAAAATAGTTTTAGTCTGAAATATTTGATCTCATATTAAATTAAATAATTTATTCGCAAACAATGAAATATGTAAAAAATATTTCATTCGTATGTGTAATCTGTTAGAAATTGATTTCGCATTGTAAGTTGGCGGTGAAGTGTGTGTTTTATTTTTTTCAGTTCAAGGGGCTTTATTCTCATTTACCTATATTATAATAGCGGCCCGCCCCGGCTTCGCACGGGTGGACTTTTATACCCTACCCCTGCCCTACCCTACCCCTACCCTACCCTACCCCTGCCCTACCCTACCCATACCCTAACCCTACCCTACCCCTACCCTACCCCTACCCCTACCATGAAAATTGATCCAGCCGATCTCGAGTTATAAGTGTTGTAACAAACCCGTCTTTGTTTTATATTATATAGATTAAAAACTATTTTATAGGTAGTTAAATGGTCTTGAGCATAAAATAATTTATTTGGATAAGGATTAATATAAACACATAAATTGCATGGTTTGAATTTGGTTAGCATTTTCATTAATGTTTAAAATGAAAAAAGTTGTTGTAGTGACATAACTACAATAGTTGGACATATGCTACCGCGGAGTTTTTTGTAGACATTATGATGTTCTTCAATATTGTTGTACATTATTTTGTTCTATCACTAATAGTTTCGGCAGCGCATTCGACGAAAGACATTTTAAGACTCATTTTTCTACACCTTCGGTTACATTGTTCAAATTTTACCAAAGATCCCTAATTTTTTTCAAAATGAAACGTAGCCTATGTCAAATTGGAAAAATGTAGCATTCTATTGGTGAAAGAATTTTTTAAATCTGCCCAGTACTTTTTGAGCCTATTCATTACAAACATACAAAAATACAAAAATAGGTACAAATCTTTCCTCTTTATAATATTAGTGTAGAAGTGTAGATATTACCTACTTATATATAAAGCTGAAAATTTTGTTTATTTGTTTGCTTCAACGCGCTAATCTCAGGAATTGCAGTATTATATAGCCTATTTATCGAAGAAGGCTTTAGGCTATATTGAATTATCAAGCTTAATAATTAATTAGGAACGGTAGAAACTACGCGCGGGAAGCTAGTATTAAATACACGTTACAAAATAGTAACGTTATATTAGAGGTAAATGTGTATTTTGTAGTAGTATTTTATTATGTGCGAGCCTTATGGCTTTTCGAAATTGATGTCGCTTTTAAACTATTTTCTATAAATTATTGGATTTATTTAATTTTAAACGGATGTAACGAAAATGTTATCATTCTATGTTACAGTAAAATATTATTTGTGTTCAGTAACATGGCATGTCAGTTTATGCTTGGAGATTCTATGAATACAATACGTCGATAAGCAATGTAAAACTCCGCATAAAATTCTTGAAAACCAATATAAGGCAAAGTAAACCCTTATAACTGCTACTTTCCAGTTTGAATAGGATTTTAAAGTAGCAGTTCATTTTTGTGGATGCGAGTACTAAAGTGAATGTGACGGTTCAGGAATATGAAATAAGAACAACTGGCGTTTTTATAAATTTAAATTCGTCAAAGCAAGTAAAGACCTTCTCAAACAACCTAATGTTTATTTGATAAGTATTAGGAATATTGGTCTTATAAATATTATTTGATGACAAGTTTCTCTATAGCGTTTGAACACTTCTTATCCATATCCTCTTACGCTACGCTATTGATAAAATAAATATTAAATTTGCTATGTTTTGCCATGCAACCGTCTTCACAACCGATGTGTTATGCATGAAAATGTAACCGAAGCGGTGAAGATCTGGTATGCGCAATACATACACACTCGTACATTACTGAAAGCTACGGAAATAGTAGATTCACTAAGGCCGTTCGAGAACTAGAGAGTTCGACTACCGAGCCGCCTAGTAAGTATGAACTATATACGGGGGCTTAACATTCCCGCTATTATAAATTTAGATCGTAATCCACTTTATAGAGAAGGGGATCTGCACCTCTGCGTAACCACAGCTTATTATCACTGGATATTATTTCTCAGTTGTTTAATCGCAAAAGGTGACCTAATTATATATTTTTCGCTCTAATAACCAAAACTTGGGATCGCATCATCTTAGGAAGGATCTAAGGAATATAACTACTAAATAATGAAGTACGTCCATAAAGATAGAATACATATTCCATTATAATGCTGTCTATATTCCATGTTAGTTGCCAAAAAATTAAGATCACGGAAAACATTTTTGAATTTAGAATGCCTCGCATTGATACACGCCGTCACGCGGTAGGTACACTAAATTCAATTTTTTTCGTATGGTTTTCAAAATATTTACCAAAATTGTTTTATTTGCTTTAATTTCATATGTTTATTAGGTTCTAAACTAATGTTTTTTTTAAATTATAAGCTACGACTATCGTTCTTTTCATATTCTATGCCGCATACTTGTAAAATAAAAAAAGTGAATAAATCACTTATTCTTTATTAATAGGCAGAGAGATCATACCTCTGGCTTGAAAAAGAAATGCCATAAAACAAATTTGAATTTAGAATGGCACGAAATATTTGCTTCTACTTAGTCAAATTCAGCTCATTGAAAAATGGTATCTATTTATAGGTTATACTATACTTATAATTAAATAAAATAGAAAAAATATTTTTTATTTTTTATTAAATTATATTTTTATTTGTTACAGATTTACATTATCAACCAAGACCTCCAGCTCCAGAGGGTAAGTGTTTTATTCAATGATAATTTAAGAATTTATTTAAGTAGGTATTTAGTTTATGTCGACTTATATCCGTGTTTATTCTGATATATTTCTTTTTAACTGGCCAGTGATGCAATTGAATGTGAAAATAATAATATTACTACTATTACTGCCGTGTGATTTTGTGTGTATTTTTTGCGACGACGTTTGTGTAGTTACGAGTAAAACCAAAAAAAGCTGTTGAGTATGTAATTTTCCAGCGTTTTTATCGCCTTTTGAGTTTTAGCTCTTACTAAAGAAATTGCGTAAAAATACTTTTTTTTTGTTTCCTAAGTTCCCTGTTAAATGCATTTTGCCATACCTATCTGTTTTCTATAAATACATAGCAACTTATTTTAAACCTTTCAAATTAATTAAGTTTTACGAGTATTCTATTATGACAGATATCTACAGCTTAAGAAGCAGATTTAAGCAGGCCAATGTAACGGTTAAGTTAACATTTTCCTAGTTATTCTTATGTATTTTTACATTCAATTATTTGGACCTAGTAACTAGTTTGGATATGAATTATGTATATAATTGTGAATTCTTTAAGGCACTCTTATGGTTAATATATTATTATGTGCAAAAAAGCTCTTATTATATTGACTAGTAATATTTTACTCGTATCAAAATTCTGCTTGTAAATATAAATTATCTTTCTTAAATCAGTTAAATATAAAGCATTTAATTGATGTAAGATTTATATTTTTATTTAATTACTTCAACAATAAGTAAACCCATTTTGACCATTAAAAAGCTACCTTTTCCAGGAATAACATAGGCTATATTTAATGATAAGCTTACCGCGGGAACAGGAGCTACACGGGTGAAACCACGTGGTCAGCTAAATGTATGTTGGTTCTCCATACATTTGTTATTCAACACTTTTTTCCGACAGTTGTTTTTTACCTCTATTTTAGTATGCGCGACACTTTTGCAATTAGTGTCCGACTGAAACTCTATTTTTCTCTCAAACTAAACTTCTACTCACGAAAGTCAAATTAAAAATTATTAGTTGCCCGAAGGCGACCTTGTAACTTTTAGTAAATGAATAATTCAGCGTGCTGAAGGCCACAGTCAAATAACATTATTGATTAATACTGTTGTTGGTCTTGTTTATCTGTGTGTGAGTTCGGTAGCCAGAGTTCACATGTGGAGGTTGGGCAACGCGTGAGAGTCCACCGACGCGGTCACTTGTTGTGGTTCATACTTAGGCTACGGCAACTGCTTAATATCAGGCGGGCTGTACGATTTTATGGTAGCTTGTAATAGTTAGATTTACTCTAATACTGAATCCCTTACAATTGGTCAACCATTTCTGGAAAAATACTTTAAAATCTGTAGTGCGTAGCACATATATATCTATCTATAAAATTACCAAATTACCTTACATAAATAATTGATAAGCGGCCGTAGCCCAATGGCTAAGGGCGTCGGACTTGTGATCTCGAGGTCGCCGGTTCGAACCCCACCCATTGCACTACCGACGTGAACCCACAAGCATTTTAGCTTAGCACGAGGGGTTAACAAGAATACTAGTAGACTTAAAGACTCGGCTAGTAATCATTAAAAAAAAAAGGTCTCCCGATAGCATAGATAGCTCCGTAAATGTGGCAATTCAATATTCTCAATAGTGTGTATAACACTTTACTGATGGTATGTGATCCCTATGCCCTTCTTATTCCTTGTAGCGTTGTTTTTACACAGTTACTACGGAAACTGGCTTAATACTTCGATTATAACCAAAATTACTAAAACTTTCGACGCATAAGTATCGCAGTGCAGAGTGACTGGCACGGGTACTAATTTTTTAAGCATTTATCAAGTGCGACAGCGGTATTTAGTCGAGCGCAAAAGACCAGTCAATACCTATATCAGCTAGGACTTACAAGTCCTGTCTGGTAATATTCCTGATAGTCCATGTTAATTGGGTCACGTCTAACTAAATTGTCATAGGTTTACGCACAAAGCGAAAGCTTTTGAAACATTATTACATTAAAATAAAGCCGCATGGAACTAAAAAAAACACGCACTTTATTGCTCTTGGTTCGTTGCAATGTGTAAAGTATTAAAAAAATATTAACGTAAATACAGCTATAACGTTTAAAAGTGCACTCGACAAGTTTGTGACCGTTAAGAGAAAAGTTAATAAATATTTAGAACTAACTGTGTTTGTTTATGGTGTAACAATTTCTGGACTAGGTTATATTCAATAAATCTGCTATTTCATTGTTTTAATAGAACTGCTATTTTACTCAGCACTTTTTTACTGAAAGTTTTGCTTTCAATCAAAATAAAATAAGACACAAAGTTTTTACGTATAATGATTTTTATGAATGTGAAAATAAGATAAGGTTTTTTTTTCTTTGAGCGAACAAACACTACAATGATACATGATATTTAAAATGTTAGCATTAATAAATACTTATAACGGTAACATATAATAATACTATACCCATACAGTTTAAAACAGTCTAACTGTGTGACTGGTAGATAGCTAATATATTATAACATATTATAGCCTACTTTACTTTCACTTTTATTTTAACTCCTGTTCGTTTGTCCGTGTATTCAGCTTAATCTACAAAACGGTAGCAGCTGATTTAGACGGGACATTCATTGTTAAACAGCTAATCATCATCATCAGCCCATACTACGTCCACTGCTGAACATGGGCCTCCTCCCGATGTAAGGTTTTTGCCATAGTCACCACGCTGTAGCCGGCACGGCAGGCGGGTTGGCGACCACAGTAGTATGTTGTAACATAAAAAGAAACGCTGCTGCCGGTTCCCTGGTATACGATTGTTATAGATGATGTTTAAAAGCTAATAAAAACCTTATTTTACGCGGACGAATTTGCGGCAGCAGCCACTAACTAAATAAATTATTATTCATGTTGTTTGTTCGTTCGTTAAACAAGTACATGTTTTACACAAATACACAAAGTTTAAAAAATATTAATATAGGTACCGAAGTAGAATTAAACTGAATCCAACGCGAGTAAAACTGCCGCGGTTGCAAGTTACATTTTATCCTCAACATATTATACGATCCAACGAATTGAAACCAACATTTATTAAAACCATTACAGTAATAATTAATAATTTGTAACGATTCACAAAATCGTCCGTTAAAAGGCTTTCATCGTTTTGATTAAATTTATAGTTTTTACAAATGCGAAAGCCAAACATTTAATGAAATTAATGAAATGAAAACTTGGATTACCTACTTTCGCGTAGCGTGTTATGAATATGCTTTACTAACGAGTGCTTAACTTGTATTAATTAAAGGTATTAAAATGAAAACTACGTAGCATGCAAGCTTTTATCCCAGTAATTTATTAAATGGAAAAATCAATGAATATGTAATAAATGTGTGGTGGAATGTATGTTTGTTATTCTTTCATGCCAAAACTTATGGAGTATGACACCCTATTACCCTTTTTAAATCATTTGGTAATAGGCCGTCTATATCAGAGGTCTCCAAACTACGGCCCGCGGGCCAAATCCGGCCCGCCAGTGCCAAGAATCCGGCACGCGACAGCTTAAGACTCGTTTCATATATCAATCTAGACCGCGCATCCAATGTCTTATTGTTGTTACTATTGCTGTGATAAGTTAAAAAAGACAACACAAAATGATAATTACTCGGTTGAGCACTTTGCGACTCGTCTGGAAATAACAGTAAGTATAGTTAAGGATTTAAAAATTAAAACTGTTTAGTTTTAATTGTTCAATCCTTAACTATACTCTAAGCTAAATAAGCAACAACAAATACTTACGTAAATAAAAACTATTTTTTTAACTCTTATTTCTTGACAAGTGGCCCTTCGAACATATTGAAAACATCGTTATGGCCCTAAGGCTTCAAAGTTTGAAGACCCCTGGTCAATACTAATAATGTAAAAGATTTGATTATTTGTTTGCATTGAATAGGCTATGGAACTACAGGACCGATTTCAAAACATCTTTCACCATTAGAAAGCTGCGTTATTCAGAAGTAGCATAAGCTATATTTACATATGAACTTCCCGCGGGAACGGGAGTTATGCTGGTGAAACAGCAACCGGGAGCTAGTACTTTTAACAGATGTAATTTTGAGCAAGGACAATGTTAGTTTTTATAGCGCAAAATCAATTTTTTTGGTTAGTGAAACAGTCAAAAAAGTAAAAGCATATTAATATAGTTACGTCACTATATTTACAAAAAGAATTAAATAAGTAAATATACAAAGACTAAACAGTTTCCACCACTGTACATAATAGATAAACTCATGAACTACTAAACCAATGTAAAAAAAGAACAACCATTAGAAAGCTATGTGTAATCCAGACATCTGGTAAAGGTTATAATAAAGGATATATTATATAACAAGTTTCATCTGAGGACGGGAGGGAAAACCTCGCGGGGAGACGGAAGCTAATTATTTAAATTTAAGACTGCATTAGCTTTAAGGTACAAGTAGAAACGCTGTACGAAGTAGTGTCGCTGCGACACGTCGTTTGCTGCAACTTCATGTCGTCCGCTACCAACTTGGACCTTTATGGTGACTTTGCTAGTCTAGTTATATTGATGTAGTTATCAGGATTTACTATTCGTTTGAGTTATTAAATCCTCCGAGCAATCAAATACCCAATGAGTTATTATACGGAAAACAACTATAAATATTTTTTTAGATTTTTGGGTTTAAGTTCAAACACTTTGCAGACTAACAAAAATTATAACTTAGTACCTATTTTGATTTCTTTTCTCAGAAGTGCGGCGCGAATTTCAAAGAATCGTGTCATTTAGTCACACAATTTTACTTACACTCTTAATATTTTTTATAATAGAGAAAATCCTTCATTGGTTTTGTATGAATAAAAACCTAGTCATCTTCGTTTGATGTTATTATGTATTCCACCCACATGAGTAAAATGTAATAAAAGTATCCGGATAAATTGTTAAATTTAAACACTTCGAACGCCTGAAAAAGCGCCTCGGCGAATTCCCTAATTTTCTGCCATTCACTAAGCATCCGCCATCATTTTTATCTCCCCTCGTCTCATTTATCTCGGTCTTTTTCAACAGCGATTCGTGTTGTAATATTTTGTTTGTTTCTTACAAAATTGTTATTTCCGACCGGTGCCTTCTTTAACCGGATTCGTCTGCAATATCGGTAAAATAAAAGTTTATACACAGGGGCAAATCGGTTGTTATACCTATATACGTATCAATATAAATATTTTGATGGGCCCGCAAACCACTCAACAAATTATGCCGTGGTTCATCGTGGATTAATATCTATATCTATCTACATATAATAAAAGTGTAGAGGATGAATGTCTGTACATAGAAAGAAAACGCAAAAACCGAGTCAGGGGCATGCTAGAAGTAAAACAGTTTTTGTTCTGTTTCCCTTTCTGTTTGTCTGTTTACCCGGGCTAATCTCCGAAACTGTTGCACCGATTTAAATGAAATTTTTCATCCCCGGTTAACATTTTAAATACTTCAAATCACAGAAAATTAATTAATTAATTAGTTCCCCTGGGATAGTTAAAAACCGAAGTAATAACACCACGCGGACAAAGTGGCGGGCACGGGCTAGTATACATTAAAATTTACACTTCATGTATATTTAAGTTATTTACTTTATTAAATGCATTGCAATGAATAATTTTTACCCTTTATATTAATATATATAATATATTATTTATTTTGCGAATATAAAAGGCCTCGGGTATATAAAGGGTTTATATTCATTAATTCCTGAAAATTAATAGTTGTAGTAGACTTTCAATAAAATTCTTTTCCAAGTTTATGGCCTAATGATGGGTAAACATAGTTCAATATTACGTTTTACATTCACAAAATAAATAATTTATGAGATCAGAAAAAACACATACGGTCAATTTGTTGACTAATTGTCTAAAGTGCGAACGCTCCACCTTACATACTAAGGTTTAATAAATTAATAATATTATTTTATATATTATATTAATATATAAAAAATAATTTGTTATTGACGCACTTATGCTTATACACATAGATCTAATATACAAATATATAACTGTGTAAGTAACATAATAATTTATGATTCACCATCAACAGCTGATAATAACGTCCACTGCTAAAAATGGGCCTCCCCCCGAAGAATATGTTTTGCCATAGTCACTACGCTTGCCAAACCTTCAATTATAATTTAATCACAATTTTATACTATATTAATACAAATTTAATAGACTCGGTTTCAATGGTGCCTCTACAATATTTTTATTTGTATCAAAACATATATTTAAGAATGTTGTTTTATAAATATTCATTGATATGCAAGTAGATAATTATTTAAAGTATGTTGTTAATTAATTATTCGAATTTACATGCATCTTAATGAAAGTCATTCAAAGGATAAACTTTTAATGTCGTTAAACAACTTGTAATCAATAACATTTTTCTAGTTAGTTATTATTAAACATGTTTTATTACGACGTGGAAAGTAGGTATATACCGATTTCGGGACTCTCATTTTACGATTGGAACTTCATTTATTATAATAAAACATAATAAATATTAATTGTGTTATTATTCCTGCTTTAAAGTATAATATTTCAGTAGGCTTGATGCCGTAAATTTTAAACTGAATTGATGGTCCTGTCTCATTTCAGTGAATCTTATTTCCATTATTTATGCAAAAGTCTTATTGACTATGTAAAATACAATATGAAGGCTATTTATAATTACACAAAACACAACGTTTTTTCCTTACAAAAACAATAATAAAAAAAGCATTAATTGCTAATTGTATCTTTTAAAATATAGAGCTACAATGTTGAATCTTATAATTGCATAAATTGGATGACATTTAGGTTAACAAGAATATAAGTAGATTGCAAAAATAAAATAAACAAAAAATATTGTTAATATTATATAAAATGTTATTTATATTTTCTATTGTATGTTTTTTTAATAATTTATTATAACAACGCTTGCACGAAAAAAGTTCAATGTAAATTTGAAACGGAATCATATAAAGGATTAATTCTTTTAATCAGTTTTAATGTTCCTCCGCTGGGTGGCTAAAAGACTAATAACCTGTCGCTACTTAGTAAATCAAAACTTATTTTTTTTATTGAAATCCAGGGGTCCGCCTTCCAAGCGAAATATCTACGGATCTCGCACCCTCTTGCCGACGCAGGTGTTCAAATGTCTGCGCTATTGTTACCGTTATTAAAAATCCTAATAGAATTCCTTTGTAGGAAATACCTGAGAAATATTACCTTCGTAGTTAAGTATCAATCTACTTTAATATTTTGATGCATAAATAAGGAAGATCAGGTGAAATTTTGTTTTTTAATTAACTCATTATAGAATGAAAGTTGAGATGGGAGAATAGACTCTTTTTACCTTTTACCTGATTCATTTCTTTTATTCCTGTAAAGTTAATGAGGTACTTAAAACGTAAAGTTATATTCTGTGTTACTTACATTTAGAAAATAAATTATTATGGCTGTAATCTACAGCTATCTACGCACCGTGGTCCCGGCGACGAGGTAGCGCGCGGCTGAAGCATCCGGCAAGATCGTTTTAATATAAGGCTATATGGCTATAAAACGTCTACAACTGAACATAAGCCTCACTCATCGATTCCCAACGGGAACGATTGCTAGCGCTCTTTATTCATTTGCTTCCTGCGACCTCTTTTAGTTCGGTACATCATGCACGCGGTCGTCTTACGCTGCGTTTGCCAGTTCGTGGTTTCTGTCCTATTAGCCGTCACTGCAGAGTGACGGCTAATGCACAGATACTGCAATTTGCTAATCCATACAGCTATGTCTCTGATTGTCACTGTCCCGCAGATCTTTTTAGTTCTAATTCGATCACACACGCTGAGCAACTTTAAGTTTTCTTATACCTAAGCCTCAGGCGAATACCTACCTATGTACAAATCATAATTTTCATTGAATATTAATATTCAACAAAAATTATGACTTGTTTTGATAGGACCATGATTTCCTTCTAGCGTGTTTTTCATCTGAACACCTGCATGAATTTAAAAAAATCGTGTTTAGTCGGTAATAAAGTAGTTTGCTTTAATAATTATTGATTTGAAAATATGGTATTTATATGCTTCCAACTTGGAAGCATATGCTTTTTAGGGTTCCGTACCCGAAGGGTAAAAACGGGACTCTATTACTAAGACTTTGTTGTCTGTTTGTCTGTCTGTCACCAGGCTGTATGTCAAGAACCGCGATTGCTAGACAGTTGGAATTTTTACATATGATGTATTTCTATTGCCGCTATAACAACAAATATTAAAAATATGTAAAATAAAATAAACATTTAATGGGGGCTCCCATGCAAAAATCCTTTTTATTTGCCATTTGCTAGATATGTATATACACCGTGAAATTTTAATGGTTGTTTTCCCGAAGCAGAACAACTTGCCGTCGGTAGTACTATCGAAACATATTTTTTTTTTTTTAGACTTGTTTTGGATTTAAAATTATTAAAAAAAATATTAGACAACTCGAAAGCGTGATAAACAGTAGTAACACTAGACGGAGTGAACGGACCTTGTAGGTACTACTCGAATCGCACGCGCTGCTGACAAAGTAAAGAACGATCCATAAACGTTCAAAGCAAAATAAGAGCTCAATGGTAGTTATACGGCATAAAATAGCCTGCACGCAAGAATCACAAACGAGCCGACTTCCTTTGTAATTAGCCGCGCGGCGCCGACGCCGGAACGCCCCGCGCTCTCCTTCGACTCCCTCCTTCCTTAGTTGTCCCGTGAACGTCGGAAGCGCAGCACGCGTTATCTTATTACCTACTTTATTAGTATTATGGATCGACATTACAGTTTTAGTAATTTAGAGTACGTCGCTATGGTGCAACTGTACGCTAGGGCTAATTATAATTCCCATACTGCCTGGCGTCTTTACGCCGAGCTGCAACACTTGGCGTCACTCCGTCTTCGCGGAGTTCTGAACCCTCAAGTCATACAGGACCGGACGATCGTAGCGGCGACGGCTACTCGATCATGGGCAGTTCCAAGTGCCAGCACATGCACAGGGCAGAGGTCGATCGGCCGTTCTTTCGCCAGAGCTCGACGAAGAGATCATCGAGTACTTCGAACGCGATCTTCGCCGAAGTAAGCGAATGGCGGCAGCTTAGTTTGGCGTAAGCCAATACTACGTCTGGAAACTACTCAACTCAGAAGGACTGCATCCATATCATTTCCGCGGAGTTCATTTAATTTTTAATTTTTGTTAAATACGCCTTAAATACTTTATTAGGTATCTAATTCAGAAAATTATTGTTCTTAGATAATAAACTTGTTTTAAGTTACGTTTTCTGTAAGTTATAGCTAAAAAGGTATTGGATAAAGCTTATTATTATGATTGGGTACTGTGTTACATTACCTAAGGTGTAGGTATCAGCTGATTGACTAACACCCGGGTCAACGAACGCGCGACCGAGCGACGCGAGCGCTAGGTATCGCAAGGTATTACTATCGGTTCGATGTCACTTTCGAGTTCGGTTTTTCACGATTGTTAATCGGCCATTTTTGGTTTATAATATTTAGTTTTTGTATAAATTGAATGTTCAACTAAGACCAAACCTTTTCGCTGCGGGAAAACAACCATTTAAATTTCAGCGTGTATATATACAGGGTGTCCCAAAAGGTTAAGTAGCTGGGAAAGGGGGTGACAGGAGTGGACACAATGGTCACTAGAAAAATAAAAAATAAATCCGCTCTGGGTATTTTAAAAAAAATGGATTTTTTTTTAAAACTTAAAATTTTACACCTTGTTATTTTTGATGTTGATGTTGATGACCTTGTTGTTATTGAAGATTACATAACAGCATTTTTTTTAAATACAGCCATATTTGTAGGTACAGTTAGCACAAGGTGTAAAATTTTTAGTCTTTTAAAAAATGCCATTTATTTTTTTAAACACCCAGAGGGAATTTTTTATATTTTTCTGGTGACCCTTGTGACCATCCCTATCACCCCCCTTCCCAGCTACGTAATCTTTTGGGACACCCTGTATATATAACTAACTAACTATATATATATATATATAACGGCAACAGGTAGATGCTTGAAATTTGAACTTGAAACTTGAACCCTTCGTGCGCGATTCCGACTCGCACTTGACAAGTTTTTCTTATTTTGCACGTTTTTGTGGCTGCAAAAAGCGTGGGCGTGTTTTGTACCTATACAGTTCCATGTTCTGATAACAAAAAGTAAAACCGTACAAATATTACAAGTTAAAGATCCCGAAATATGATGAATTGACATTCTAAAAATAGAAAATATCTTTCAGTTATGACTTGCATCATGATGTACGATATTTATAAAATAAATCAAAATCGTATAACGCGAGTTATACATATGTTATGTCGAATTACTTTTATCCCGCAAGTACCTTGATGTACGGAAGTTATAAATTTTGTTATTTTGAATTATTTAAGATTGAATGTTTTATGTAAAAAATATATGAAATCGAATTATCATTACTGCCTACTCTTAGAGTATTACTAGAACAACAAACTGTTACTTATCGTATTATTAGAATATTAAGAAGTTCTTATAGGTGCTTTATTTTAATTGTTAGCCTGTATAACTTTAGCCTAATTGTAATATCATTGCTGACACAAAGCATTTCAAATCGGAAGTTTAAATCTTTTCTACGTCTCTTCTTTGATAATTTAGTCACGCTTCTGACTTCTCAGGTAGAAAATTGGAAATTGTGCCATCCATAGCAGAGTTCGCTAAAGAATTATATCTACTTCAAAGAATTTGCCGTTGGCCGTCGACAGGGGATATCAGTTTTATTAGCGCTATTCAAGGTTGAGCCCGACAACGGCGGCACCGTCGCGTCGGCATTCCGTAATCAACTCAGACATTTCCGAACATGTAGCTAATGTTTTCTTTCTATCTACCTCAAAAAGCTCTAAAGAGACGAAAATAATTCACTATGGTATAAAGGTGAAATGTAGATTTCTAAACAATTTAGCGGCATGAAAGTAGATAGGTAGGTAAATAGGGTATAACGCTTTCGTATTTAACTATTGAAAATCAATGCAACAAATGATAAATTAGTAATGGTTTAGCATCGAATGACGTTAACCACTAATTAATTTATTTGCATTTAGCCTGGTTAAGTAAAATAGGTTTGAGGTTTCACATGGCATGATTTTGTCACGGAATAACATACAGTAATAAAAACTACCTATCAATAATATAGGTTCACATTGCTTTCACTGTTAGTCAATTAAGCTAAAATAATTTTCACTATAGCAGTTCTTCGGTATTTATGTAAATTTTTTGTTCGTGTACGTTAGTGGCTTCTGTTAATAAAGTTTTCGCTTTTCAGAAGCGTGTGAAAAAACGTTTTGTCGTTGGGGTGCGGAGTGTGTGTCCCTCGGGGACGGTCGAGCTCACTGCGCCTGCCCCACGACGTGTCCGACCGCCCCGGCACCAGTGTGCTCTACCGCTAGCCGAACTTACCGCAACCATTGCTTTCTACGTAAGGAAGCTTGTGAGCGACGCCTAAACCTACGAGTCAAGCATGAAGGTGAATGCGGTAAGTGTCACGCAAAGCGGGTCCTCTAATCTTATTTATTTAATAATGATTAAATGTGGCTCAGTTGAAACGCCAAATTCAATTTCGTAGGTATTACGTCGGGATAACGTCACTACCTACAACTCAGTTGTTAATTTAATTAAACCACGTGGCTTGTTCATATTGCGAGTTTCCAATTTATACTTTGACGTCTTGTCTTAAGCGCTTTTAACATTATTGGTTTGTTTATATATACTTTACTATAATCTGTCAAATACATTAAAAGTATTACTTATATTTTGTGTATTTGCTTATAGGTAGTTGTGCAAATACCTACCTAGTTGTTTAATTTATTTTTTTACGTTGAAATAATGAAGTCCGGTTTCTGAGGCTCTTTACCGATGCCTTATTTATGCATTAGCTCTATTTGTTCATAAATTAACGAAGCAATAGCGGTAATGAATAGATAAACTGTCGAAAAGAGCCATTTATGGCTTTAGCATATTCATGGAACTGAATGAATATATAATTTGAGTATGATAACTAATAGCTTCCTAGCCTAGTTTTGCCGGATAACAATTCCGACAGTATTGCTGGATTAGTCCGGCAGTCTAAAATGATTCTTTATCTGAATCAGAAACCAATTTTATGCCCGGCGAAGTACAAGGGCAAAAGCCTCGTTGCTAACTACATATAGCTTTTATATATATAGCTTTTTGAGGTATTATGTCCGGCCGAAAAAAAGAGCACTGTAGTTTAATGTTTCTTAAGAATATAATTTATCCATTAACAATTTATATTGAGCGCGAATAAAGATTGTAACGTAACGTTTACAAACGAAGACATTTTACTCTCTTTTATAAGAATGTATGTAAATTACATATTCGTATTGTGACAGATATTTTTTATCGAGAGGGTAGATAAACGATTGATCTGTTTTCTTTAATTAAATATTGGAAAATATAGCAATGTATAATAAACAATTCATAGTTTTAGTTAAAATGAAGGTTCAGAAATAATTCAACGACTCATTTTAAAAGCAGAGTTGCTAACTAACAATTTCTATTACCCTTCACTGTCCGAACGGTGTTAATTTAACTTTAACTTACTCAAGTCTAGACTGGCTGACTACTGGGCTTAAATGAAACAGGATAAACTCCAAAATAAATAGCTTATGTACTCAAAGATAAACTTATTGAACTAAGCATGGACTATACAATAGAGTTTTGTTTCAAACGGTCTACTCGCTAATTAATTCTATTTTTTGTTCAAATTGTGTATTTTAATGTTAACACTAAGTAGGTATATAATCATAGAGGAAATGAGAATGGCTAATAACCTTATAATTGTGTCCTCGTTTTGGTTAGTTTTAAAGAGGATCCTTCGTCAAATTAATAATTAAAGGAAGGTATACCTAAAATAGTTAGTAGACTAATGCATTATTAGAATATATTATGTATAATACATTATTCAAATAGGCATTAAAATCTTCTGTTAATAAACGTTGCATGAAAAGACTTTCTGTCTAGAAACACAAAAATATGAAAATATTTTAATGTCGAAATCCCGGAGTTTTCCTCATTCAGCACCTTTTTTTTGAGCACCTATGGTTTAAGATTCAAACCTCAAACATTGGTGCTGAAAGAGGAATACTCTGAAAATCCTACTTAATGAATGGAATCTTAATATATATAAAAAAAACATATTTTTCTTTGTACAGATGCGGGAGATCCTTGTTCGGGAGTGACGTGTCCAACTGGAGCTCGATGTGTAGCGACTTATGGCCAGCCAGAGTGTAGGTGTCCAAGGAGTTGTCAACGACGGAAACCAGTATGTGGTACCGATGGAAGGGAATATCCGTCCGTATGTCACCTCGACAAACACGCGTGCGACAACCAGCTAAATGTTACTATAAAATACCATGGGAAATGCGGTAAGTTTAAATTTCTTCTTCTTATTTAACTAATAGTCACAACTTTTCAGCGATGATTCCGTAAATTTTATGATATCTTGTATACTTATAAAAAAATATTTATATTATATTTTTTTATTGTAAATTTATTGTATATTGCTATTTGAATAAATAGCAAGTACTTTATGGTAGTATATAATAAATATTAAATTGATTACATACACTAAATAAGGTAGCTATTTACTAACAAACTGCAGAATAAACAATTGAGTATAACTACTTATTACCAGACACCAACATTGGAACACTCCTATACAATTATTTTCCTTCAAATTTAAAGTACTACAATGTTAAATATTATTATATTTTAATAACATCAGTAATTCACTAGTAACAATACACTCTTTAAGACACGGTAATTTAAATGAGGAAGTATTAATTAAAACATAATGACTTGGTATTGTTAATGTTGATCTTTAAGAATATAAAAGGGACTCGTTAAGAGGTCTTTATATCATAATAGGCGCAAAGCTTACAAAACGGGTCAACGTTTCATTCAGCCCGTGTCAGATGACGTGACTGTCCCGAAATGAAATGGGGCTTTCTAAGGAAACGTGCGTAGAAAGGTGTCACGCATCCTGTCAGTCTTCGTTTATTGAAAAAGATCCACCCTAAATGTGTCAAATAAGTATGTGACTTTTATTCGCAATCATTATAGATAATTCGCTTAATGGTTAAAGTGAGCCAAACTTAAAAGATAGATTTGTAGAACTTTTTTGAATCTTTTGTAGATCCTTGCGAATCGTTACAAGCGCTGTGTGAACGGTTAAACCGTTAACGCAGCACATGCAAGGGAAGCTGTCAAAAGTCCGATTTTTAAACGTTGGACCGCTGAGCTAAGCTTTTATTGGTCTAAGCATGTAAAACCTATAGCCTTCCCTGATGAATATATGAATAACACTAGAATAATTTTTCAAATCTTAAAAGTTATTTCTGAGTTGAGCGCGTTCAAGCAACAAACTCACAAACAAACTATTCACTTTTATAATGTTAAGTATATACAGGACTGATTTTTTTACAAAATCATATTCATGCCTACATGACTACGAATTGGATACAGTTTCATCCTAGTGTACAAGACCGAAAGTAAGTTAAGTTACATTCATAGTTTTCACGACCTTAAACATTATTTAACGTTACCATTATATAAATTTAGAATACGCAAGTCATTATAGAATGGATATACCTTTTTATATAATACCCAAACAAAAAGTTTATTAAATCGGCTCAAGTAATTATTGATGGCTAACTCTTAAACAATTAAGTCAACATTTAAATATTACAAATGAAAAGACTGTGTTATTTTCCACATTACTAGAACATTTGTATTTATCTTAATAGACATATAGGTATCTATGCACAATTTGAAAGATATTCAAATTTGCCAATTCAGTCGTCATTAAATTTACTTGTGAACGCAGAACTGAAATTAAAGAATCTAAGATAGAGTTATATTGTTTATGTTATTTCTACCTAAATTCAAGCAGAGCTGTCTATACGAATACTATAAAGAGAAAAAAAAAATGTTTGTATTGAATAGTGTCCCGGCCTACTTGACTGATTTTACAAAATCTTTCCCATTAGCCAGTTAGGAGTGCCATAAGCTATATTTATTGATGACTTCATAAAATTATTTATTCAACACTCGAGTAGTTATTAAAATAAAATATTTGTACTAAGCATTTTATGTTTACAGCGTCTATATCACGCTGGAAATATTTGGATAAAAACGCAATAAATACGTAAACATCATAAATATTCTTTGTGTGAAAAAACAAAAATCACATTACATTTCGCTAACCCTTTTCACTGAAATTGTCTAAAAATATTCGATGTGAACTAAATTTGTAAAAGACCAAATGCCGGCACATTTCAACATCTTTTGTGAGTTCCTTTATTTACATTACTATTGGTCGCTCTTGTGCTTTTATTAGATTGTTTCATCATAGTCTTCGCTTTATAAAGCAGAACGTCTTTACGTACGATTCGTCTTTTACTGTTACAAAAGTTCCGTCGCAAAATTCTTTTGTAGACCTTTTTGAAAAGTACCTTTTATAAATGTCATTGAACAGAATTGAATACCTACTAATATTGCTTTCTGTGTTTGAACATTTCAAATAAAAGATTTTTTCAGATGTACCTTTTTCCCCAGATCCCTGTTCGGAACACGAATGTGCTGACGGTGGCGTATGTCAGTTAAATGAAGCGCGCGCACCCGTCTGCAGATGTGGTCCACCGTGTGATTTGCTGGTGCGACCTGGCTCAGCCGTGTGTGGTTCTGACTACCGAGACTACCCAAGCGAGTGCGCCCTGCGCCGAGAATCCTGCCGAACGAGACAACAGCTTACCATCGCATACAGAGGAGAATGTGCTTCGGGTAATTTCGCTTATCAACATTCTACAAAAAGACGGAACTCTTCTATGTTCTCGAAAATCTTATTTCATAATAAATAGCCGTTCACCCCAATACCTAGTCTTCTAATCTAAAATTAAATCTTTATTCGGAAATGTAAAGAGCTTATTTGTATCCCGTGTTGAGGAGATATTTTGTCCTAAGAAAAGTAATTGGATACGAGCATTGGAGCGTCAAGTCGAATCGAAAGAAATGGTAATAGGGATGGAATAATTTGTTATATATGTAGTTGGATATCAGTTTTTGCAGTCCATATTTCTCTTAGCTATTGCCCATATTAATTAAGTTTTATTTCATTAGCATTAACATTCTTATTGAAATGAAATGTCTAATGCAAGACATTTTTGCAAACTACACAATTTTATATTTCGTTTTTTTTTTTCAATGTAGCTCAACATCCATGCGAAGCTGTCAAGTGTAGTTTCCGTGAAGTGTGTTCATTGGATACACATGGGGTGGCAGTTTGTGGATGTGGTCCAGAATGCGAACCAGTAGTGAGACCAGTTTGTGGTTCCGACGGACACACATACGACAGCCGCTGTCATTTGGATCGTGCCTCTTGTCTAGATAATCGGGAAATACGAGTTGCATATATTGGACCATGTGGTAAGTGGTATTATAGATTTAATATTATACAATAAAGATTTTTTTTTAATCTCAGCCAATGTTTATAACATACCTAAAGTACCTAACTCTGTGCTTTATGGTAAATGCAAAATAAAATCCTGTTATAAACTATGATAAATGAAAATCTGTAATTTCCTTGTATTACTTTCTCCTATAAACAAATAATATTTTGCACATAACCGTTTCTTAAGATAATGTGAAAATTAGTGATATGTTCATTAATTAAAGTAAATTTATAGTTAACTAGCAACCCCGGCTTTACACGGACGCAATGCTGATTTATTATACTCATAAACATTTTTGAATCACTCTATCTATTAAAAAAGATCGCATCAAAATCTGTTGCGTAGTTTTAAAGATCTACGCATACATAGGGACAGACAGACAGCGGGAAGCTACTTTGTTTTAAACTTAGTAGTGTTTAAAATTAATAAGGCATAGCCTTCTTAAAAAACAACTAACATATGCTTTATTCGGTAACAGGGGTGGAAAATCCTTGCGCGCGCACGTCGTGCCCTTGGGGCGGCGCTTGCGTCGCCCGCGGTGGCGCAGCGCAGTGCGCATGTCCCGTTTGCGACGCGACGTTGACGCCCGTGTGTGCGTCCGACCACAACACATACGGCTCCGACTGCAAGATGCGTATGCACGCCTGCCAAGAAGGTGTCGCTGATGGAGAACTGCGCATCATGTACAACGGAACTTGTCGTAAGTTTTATTTGTCTATACTTATATTACAAACAGCAAAGATTTGTTTGTTTGTTGTGGAAATATTGCACCGATTTCAACAATTGTGTCTTAGGAAACGGTCTGAGCATGTATGCTTGTGAAAGACTTGACACCTACTGTAAGTAAGTTATAGACTTATTACAACGAATCTTGTTCATGTTTGTGTGTTTATTCTGTGAAAATCGACAAATCATTAATTAACGTTGCGGTCAGAGGTTCTATTTGTAATGCAACGCGGATACCAGTATGTGCCTTTAACTACAATACACACCTACTCATGGGCTGATTACATGCAATTTACGTGTCATTAAATCATATTATGTACACCATTTAATTTTACACGTAGGTATTCACAAACATACTGATTAGTACTATATTAACATTAGGCATTATAACTAAAGAAAAACATGGGTTGTATCTGACTATATTCCGTAAAACATCAGCAATTAAATCACTATTTGATATTGTGTGAAATTACCATCAAAGCTTTATCTAGATATCTATTAATAATGGGGATTCACAAAGTAAAATGGATTTTTTTTATGTAGTCTGTGCTATAGGGATTATAATAACGAAGTAATTGATACCTAATTTATTAAAATCGGATAAATTTGCCGCTTCTTTAAAATATATTACATACTATGTAAATGCTTACCATAGATTAGTCGCGTAATAAAGACAGGAAAGCTTAAAAATACAACAAATCAAAATAGTTTTGAAATAAAGCTCCGGTTAATGCTATTCTGATACAGTCAATGGCAGCAGAATCCACTGTTCATAACAAATTAACACCTTTGGACTGCCAGACAGGTTTGTTGCTTGAATATTTCAATAAGTCTTTAAATATGAAACTCGAATTAATTTTCCCAGTTCGGATGAATGCATATGGATATAAACCCAAGCGTTGACTATTTATATAGTTGAGCAATACAAATTATAAATTTATATATTATATTGAAACAGGAATAGTTGTAATTAACTGTCAAAATATGCCTAGTTATGTTATACACGTGATAGAAATTCATAGTCATAAAAGTTGCAAACATATATTCATACATACATCATGTATGAATATATGTTTGCAACTTTTTCACTATAAAATTACGTAACGGACTCGTTGGAATAGACGGTTTTAACGCATCACGCATTAAAGTATAGGTGCACATTAGCAAGTGAAAAAATCAACATATTATTATGTAATTTATTTCAAAGACAATAAAATAAATAAATAAACCCTTTTTAGAACATTCTCATACTAGACACGATAAAAAAAGAATTTTATGTTTTCTGCGTTACGTTGGATCAGGAAAGGATCGTTAAATTGAAAGATGTCTATCCATTCAGAGGGATCGTTACACTGCATTGAATAAATCCGTGTACTTTACATGAGCTCATTTATTTCCACTGAAACTCATTCAGTTCAATTTGTTCGCGAGACTCACCACAGTACTTCAACGGTCGCAAATGATCCAAAGTTCATTAATTCCGATCAAAATGAAGCCCTATAGATATAACAAAACGAATCAATTTCGTAACGCGTTAAAGTGGCCAGAAAGCTATTTCATTATTGGATTGACGTGTAATAAATTGTACGTAACTCTATCATTGTGCACTGAAATGTCAATTAGAGATTAAAACAGCTCAATGAAAATTGAACGGGACGCGGATTGATGAACGGAAAGTGCGGATTAATTTTATCATTAGATGGCGCCGAACCTGGCTATTAATTAAAGTAATATTAAAATTTGATAGAGATGTTCAACGGCTTTTATTCAGACTTTAATGGAATTTCTTTCAAAGGGTTTCTGAGCAATCCACTTGTCGATAAATCACAAAGGCCTTCTTTAAATAACATTTCAGGTAATCAATCATTTTGTTTTACAATTACGTTGAAGCTAAATTTATGGATAGCCTTGTTTGATTTACGTGACCACGTACATTATTATCTGTTTGTTTATTGATTCGTGTGTTTTTGATAATGGTCTATTTGCTGAACGTGTTTTACCAAAATATGAGTTACATACAAAAACAGGTAATTTGTTATTTAAATCTACTTTAACTTTATTTGGATTTTTATCGTTTAAACTACATAGCTTTTCGCGTGCGGTTTTACCTGCGTAACTCCCGTTCTTCTAGGAACTTCATAATTTAAAATAGTCTACCAATAGCATTCCTCGATAAATAAGCTAACACTGAAATATTTTTTCAAATCGATCCAATAGTTCCTGAAATTAGCGGGCTCAGTGCAAATGAACAAACTGTGCAGATTTAAATATAAGTATAGATAATATTTAATCTACACTAATATTATAAAGAGGAAAGATTTGTACCTATTTTTGTATGTTTGTATGTTAGTAATGAATAGGCTCAAAAAGTACTGGGCCGATTTAAAAAATTCTTTCACCATTCGAAAGCTACATTATCCACGAGTACCATAGGCTAAATTTTATTTTGGAAAAAAATAGGGTTCCGTAAGATATTTGGGTTTTTCTGACACAAGGTGTAAAAAATCAACCAGAAAAGTTACTTATTTTGCGTACGCTGCCTAAACTATAAAAGATAGAACCATAAAATGTTCTAATTAATTATAGATCTTACAAATATCTACAAAAAAGTCCGCGACACACTATACCTATCTATGTCGAGTGAGGCACAACGACCATTTTTTTATTTAGAAATCTTGATTTTTTTTTGGACTACATTTAAACGCGTTTATTTTACTCATGCTATTAATCCTTACCAAAATAAATTATTTCATCACTAAGTACAGTTTATGTAAATAATATTTGGTCTTTGAATGATTAAAATTGGACGTTTGGTTTTGAAGTTATGGCGAAATTAAAATATTACTATTTCTGCTGCACGGCCCGTTGCGAAGTCTAATAATATTCGTACGATTTTTTTTAGATTTCGTTCTTAAAACTACACCTACGCAAAAGTTCTTCTCAGAGCTAATCAACAGTTCTTCTCAGAGCTAATCAACAGTTCTTTTCAGAGCTTTGAAAATGCCTAAAATGCCTAATCCCTAAAATGCCTATTAATTACATCATTAATTATATTTTCATCATTAACAACTTTAACATCCACAGAAAGACAATCTGTGCAGCCTGCGGATAATGACTGCGTTGTCGATGTTTATGTCGGTGTCTGTGAATTGACCTGGGAATCATTTTGCTGACCGTGTCTTTCCTGGGTAGGCTTTTTGCAGCGGTAACCGACATCCGCACGGAGCCGCGGGCGACCGCTATCACAACATCACTACATATTATAAACAAAGTCCCCTGCCGCGTCTGTCTGTCTGTTCGCGATAAACTCAAAAACTACTACATCGATTTTCATGCGGATGTTACCAATCGATAGAACGATTCTTCCGGAAGGTTTACGTATATGATTTGTTTAGTTTATGTGTACATTTGACTAATATATATTGATATTTGTCAGAGGTGTCGGAAAAAATTAAACCATTTGGGAGCTTTCAACGAAAACGCTGCCTAAACCCTATGAGATATAAAAAAACAATGTATGGTGGCAAATATTCTTCTCTTTTAGATCTACAAAAAAGTCTGCGATAGCATATGTCTATCTTTCAAGGTTAACTTGCTATATCCATTATATCTTAGAAAAATGATAATTTCTAATGCGGTAATTGTAAAGCTAATCAGACGGATTCAGTATTTATCCTTATCATTTTAAATGAGTTAATATTCTTAAGCATTTCATGCAGATTATTTTACCCCTACACTATATACTTTTAATTAATAACTTAGAAGTTATCGCAAAATAACAGCGCGTGTTTTAGGTAGGCCGAATGCGATTATGCGCGCTCGATCCTTAAGAATTATAGGGCAAATTTTTTGTTTTGTGTTCGTTGTAACTATGATGGATAGATACTTGAATACCTATTTATTTAGTGTTTGTTGTATTGTTAGTCCTGAAGAGTATAGGTATTTCATACGATAAAAGTATACCCACCTACTTTTTTCACTGAGTTTTAGTAGGTACCTATATTAATTTGTTTCTGTTTGTTTTGACCAAATTTCGCCCGTTTGTTAGAGGTTTAAAGACATTATGTAGTATAATTATCAGTATTGTACCCGTGCGAAGCCGGGGCGGGTCGCTAGTTACTTATAACTTCAATACATACAGTAGATTTTCTTTTCATTCAAAGCGTCAAAATAAGCGTCTTGCTGACGTAAGAAGCTTGTTTTGACCTCTTGCTACGATTTTGAAAAACCTTTCTAATTTCATAATTAGTGAATAGAAAAAATCTAATACAAATATTGTAAAAAAACTAGTTGTCGAGCTGAACCTACCATATTATAATTTACACAATCACACTAATGGAATGAAAAAATCAACATGTATAAAATAAAGTTGATACAATTATGTAATCTACTCAATAAACTTTAAGTGATACGTAAGTCACTTTTTAGTAGGTGTATTTGACATTTATAGAAAAAGGACTTTGTCTGGTACCTATTAATAAAACAGTAAGTTAACCCGTGAAAATAATAATATTCATCATCATCCTGCCCTGCTCCTATTATTTAGGGACGGTGCAATATATGCTTTTAAAAATAATATAGTATTACATTTTCTTAAATTTTCTCTATTAAAAGTCTCTTCCTTACCCACACCCGTCTTACACAAGTCATCTTTCAGACATTTTATCCATATTTTTTCGGTCTACTTCTTCCAACGTCCATGGATTTCATATTCAGATTAATATTGTCATATGTAAGTCGGGATGACTTACATTCGCGTAACATAAAAATAATAATTGTATTGTAGTATTATATCTAATTCAGTGCAATTTGTCACAGAGAGTTGCTCCGACATAGTGTGCAAAGGTGGCGGTGACTGCATCGTCGACACTGACATTGGACGCCCTACGTGTCGATGTAATCACAACTGCACTGAAGCTCAAGTAAGTATCAGTACAAACCAATTTGTTAAAACATTTTTATATTATATGAACTTCATCGTAATATCCTATTAATGTTATAAACGTGAAGTTTGTATGAATGAATGGTTGTTTGTTATTCTTTCACGCAAAACTACCTTATTTTAGGATTTAGCTTTAATTTGACACGGGAATACTTCATAAGTTGTATTAAAATTAACATATATGCTACAAAACATCAAGCTACGATTCACTGGAACAAAATAGTAGTCCAACGTAAATAAAAGTGCGGAACGCAGCTAGGTTATTTTATATTCCCTGGAGATCCCGCGGTACCATATTGGCCGCGGGTGCCGTCGGGGGGCCGGATTGCTCATGCGTACCCGACCCCCGCCAACGGCGGATCGAAGGAGTGTCCGGGAGGTTTTAGTGGTGTAGGGTCCTCTCCTCGTGGTATGACTTTAGCATACCACGCTATGGAGAGGGCGAGTCCCACATATCCCACCGCCAGCGCCAGCGCGCAAATACGCTGCAACGGTGGTGGGAATGCGTCAATGCATTTCCCCCCGGACAATAAAAAAAAAAAAAAAAAAAGGTTATTTTATATACGTTTGTTCAAAAAAATATTTGTATCGCTCGTGGTCACAAGCCACCTCGCACAATGTTAACCTCGCGTACAATGACTTCTAATGGGTGAATGTAGTGGGTAGGTATTAGTGTGAAACTTACTAAAAGTTATTTTATTTATAAAATAATATTTTAATAGAAGCTGAACATTGTAACTTTAGTTGAATATATTTTATAGGACATTGCAACAGGAACCTATTTTCTATATAATATTTTGTCCTTATTTATTATAAACATGAAGGTTTTATAGTTCAGGTTAAACTTTACATTTAAATTCTGCTATTAAAATACATGCAAAATTAAAATAAACCCGCTATCCATTAGTTTATTAAACAAGTATAGGTATTATACCTATATTTGCCACACGTGTTGTTAGAAAATATCCAAAGCATTAATGAATTCAGTGGCTTTTCTAATAATATTATAAATTCACAAAATTAATTGCCAGATTTATTTTATCGCTTAATAAATATACTTGTTTAATAAACTAATGGAAGCGGGTTCATTTTAATTTTGTATGTATTTGAATATTTACTATCTGTTATTTCCATACAGAATATTTTAACTTTTTATTTACGATCGATATTTCCAATTTTAAAATAAATAATATTTTTTTCTCGATTAAATATTATATAAAAAGTGAAGTACTACTTCATATTTTTTTTGGAAAGTTGATAGAATATTAAATTACTTCTTAGTGCACGTTGTTTCCGCATTTTTAAAATAAATAAATCAGAAATGTATAACAATACGACTAAATATTCCGTGGCATAGCGGTGTTAGTTTAGCTTCAAGTCTCGAAAGCCGTGGGTTCGATATCCACGGACTTCGGTCCTCCAGACAAGGAGCCTTTTGTAAATTCTAAGATTTCTTTCCAATCTGCATGGTTAATGGACTACCGTCCATGCCTTAGAAAGCATGTTAAGCCGTTGGTCCCGAATCCCGATTGTTATAACATCATCTTTAACAAGCGTATACCAAGGAACGGGCAGCAGCGTTTCCTTGTGTCAACGTAATACTGCGGTCACCAATCCGCCTACGAAGCGTAGTGACTACAGCAAAACTCCCTCGGGAGGAGGGCTCATGTTCAGCAGTGGACGTTATACGGGGTGATGATGATTATCATGACGATTAAAACTGCAGGCCGCACTGGTAGTTTAATACAATTCAGTAAACATTTAACGTATGCATTGTCCATCTGAGAAACCATCACCATAAACAGATGAATGTAACTGGCAAGTAATATGTGAACATTCGAACATGTGAACATAAAGCATTCCATACACATTCCCATTAATACAGCCTATGCCTTAGTAGCTTCATACCTAAACTCTGGAGGCATTCTAATAGTTCCTCCGAGAGGTTAAAGTAGCTGATGTAATGAATATATAGGATTTTAAACAATTTGGATTTTTTACTGATAATAATTTTTTGCTTAAGTAATATAAAATGAAAACAATCGTGGTAAAAGTTTAATAGTTCATGTCAATGGAGTAAATAAGTTTTTGTTAGAATTATACACATTTTTAGGACATATTATGTGCACAAATGTGTGTGGGCACACACAGGTAGAGTTTTTATTCCTTAATGTACTGCCAAAATCAACATCAACACAACTTTTTAATTTCAAAGCCAACAAATTAATTCCAAATAATCTTCTATTCAGTAAACATAATAAAGTAATACAAATTGAAACCAATAATCTTAAAAGGATCTTTAACAATACACCGTAATAAGCGGTAAAACAATACGTAATTGACGAAAGGAAATCTTTTATGATACCAGATTATTTAGGCGGTGGTTAATTGTAATTGTCTAGCCAATAACATGACTTTGACAACTGTTTAATTTGTCCAATTTATTAGACAACTCCCAACTTGGCTTTATGTCGGACTTTGTATTTTCCTCATGAAACTTACTGTTTCCTTATGTGTAATTACCGAGATTCCGGGCTTAAGCCTCCAAATCATCGGGCAAATTGTGATATTATATATAAGAGGAAAAAATATAGTATCACCACAAAATCAGAAAATTGATGATGTTTCACTCGTGCACCTAGTATCTCACCGGTGGTGTCGGTAAAATCTTCCAACCATTTCAAAACCATCTTGTTTTGATAACAAAGGAATAGAGTGTATCTGCTATTGTGCACACACTTGTACGCTATAGTACTCCTTTAATGATATGTGCATTCTCATTAAAGTTTGACTGCCAATGTTGGGAAGACTATTTTTTGTTAATATGTCTGCTAGTTATCTTGTATCTTTTATCTGCGAATAGGAACGTCGTCCCAAAAATATGTTTTCTGTTTTGACTTGATATATATAAAAAAATATACTGTCATAATATATATAGCAACTACACAATTAAACTATAAAAACACATCAACATGAGAGGGTTATTTAAAATGAAATTGTGACTGAAATATTCAAGACATAAATTCTAGTCGAGCACTGTCCGAGATAAATAATAGATGGTAGAGCCATGAGATAATTCTTACTTATTTTCTTATTTCTACGTAAGGCACAGGCTAGAAAAGACATCTTTGTTTCTGTCAGAAATTGTATTATGACTAATGCAATTTACAACACTCTTTGACTTTATGTCACCATAATGGAAATTTAACTCACTAAAATTAATGCGAAATAAAGTATGGCGCAGTACTATGACTGCACCGGTGGCTCAGTGGTTACGGTAGTTGCTTCTGGGACCTGGTGTTCTGGGTTCGATTCCCACCCGGGACAATTATTTGTGTGAACCACAAATAATTGTTCTGAGTCTGGGTGTACTTTGTGTCCGTGAAATGTATGTTTGTAAAGTCCCCCGCGACACAGGGATTTATTTCCCTAGTGCGGGAGTTGTCTTTTAAAAAGAAAGAATAAAAAGAAGATAAAAAAAAACTATATTGATGTATATTGAAGTCATATTGCGATAAACTATCAAATTACTTTTATACCTCTTCATTAAAACACAATAAAAACTTGTTATTAAAGCAATTTAAATGTGTTTTTTTAATATAATGGAATACTATTGCCGTCTTTATGAACAATATTTACGACAGTATGGATAACTATCGTACGGCTATGGGAACTCATGAAATATATAAATTATATTAGAAATATTTGCATATTTATATTTTCTTATACCAGACTGTTTGTCATGTGCTGTAATGCAACTCAGTTTCACTATTCTGTCGAGTTATGGGAATCTTATCAATTATGTAGCTCATTGCGTTTTAAACTGTCTTTGTGTTTTGTCTAAATCCTTTTGGTAGTTGCGCTTTCATTACATAAAGTCTAAAATCAGAAACGGCGAAAGATTTAAACTGGTACATTTATGATGTTAGTAGGGATGTTTCTGCAATAACAAAACAGTTGTACGTTCAATAAATCAGTCAGCGCGGCACACAACTTTACTGTAACAGAAATATTTCGTCGGCTGCGATGTAGCACCTATCGTAGCTATAAGCTACGCTAGCTACGCCGTAGCTTAAAATTTCAGCCGTAATCTAGACTTTAATTCTGCACAACATCAAAGCAAAAGGCACTCTTATCGCATTTTAACTGTGTGGTTGCTGGCAGGAATCGGACGTGGTATGTGGGACGGACGGCCAGACGTACCCATCGCAATGCGAGCTGGATGCGACAGCGTGTCGCGAGCAGACTGACTTGCGGCTAGCGTACAAAGGCGATTGTGGTAAGCAATGTTTTATGTATTTTAATTATAGGTTGTTAAGGTCATATCTTTGGTAGTTTTATATAATATGTTTATTATAACATATTATATGTTTATTTTTTTAAAAAACATTGTTAAAATTGTTATATGTTGTGTCTACGTGGGTTACTCCATATTATTATTAAAATTAGGCACCTCTTATTAGAATCGGCTATTTAAAACAAACTCATTGTACTTATTTATTACTAACTTTTCAACTAAATACCTTGAATATATTTACTAATCCCACTATATCTGAATTAGCTAAACCCTAATAAAAGTGCTCATATGGTTGATTTCAATGCTAACTACTATGGTTTTAGTATATTAATGGACATTAAAGCCAAGATCTTCAGCCGAACTAATGTGTTCATTCACTTAAAATTTGCTATCAACTTTTGTTTGCCTAGAAAGGGTCTATCCACTTTAGGTTTAACTTCGTGCTTAAAATAAAATGTTGGCTATATTAGTATGTATAAAAGCTAAGTACTATTAATATTTTAACAGTAGCTATTTTATAATTAAAATGTGTAACCAGTACAAAAACGTCTTTTCGCTTAGGAAGTGTCTATTCTATTCCTCAATTGTTTGTAAGCTCACTGAGTCGTAGTACTGACATACAGATTATTATGATAGATTGCAGTAGAGCGTATCTAACTATACTTATAAATAAAGCTAAAGAGTATGTTTGTGCGCTAATTTCGGGAACTATTGGTCCGATTTGAAAATATATTTCAGTGTTAGATAGCCCATTTATTGAGGAAGGCTATAGGCTATATTTAATTATGAATAAGTTCCCACAGGAACGGGATCTGCGCGGGTTATACCGCGCGCGGGACTCTAGTAACGTTATAAATCAGGTGTTTAGTCACGTCCCATGAGGAGTAACTCCACACTCCAGGCCTCCCTATAATTGGGCAAATGGGCCACTGTAAGTGTGGCCCCGGAGATCCCGCGATGCCATACTGGCCGCGGGTGCCGTCGGGAAGCCGGATTGCTTATGCGTACCCGGCCCCCGCCAACGGCGGATCGAAGGAGTGTCCGGGGGGTTTTAGTGGTGTAGGGTCCTCTCCCCGTGGTATGAGTTTAGCATACCACGCTATGGAGAGGGCGAGCCCCACATATCCCACCGCCAGCGCGCGAATACGCTGCAGCGGCGGTGGGAATGCGTCAATGCATTACACCCCGGAAAACCAAAAAAAAAACAAAACAAAAAGGTGTTTAATCACGTAAGGATATCGCTATAGCGTAAATCGTTACTTACAGGGACAATATTTATTTAACAATTAGGGATATATGCACAAAATTTATTTTAATACGTTATTGGCTTATTCAATGTTTAGTGAAATGAAAACCATTTTTTTCTTCATTTCTATTTATAAAATTACATTTCAAAATATTCGTATTTCATAACAGTCGTACAGTGTATTGTGTAATACACAATACACTTGTGTAGCACACACACCTTTGGTTATAATAACCAATAATAACGTCCACTCTTTAGTAAATTTCCTTCAATAAAATTAATAAAGCCTTGAATGATCGCATATTTCTAACGAAGCTGATAGACTTAGTTTCTGTATTGCCGAGGGATTAGAGATCGATAGGGGATTAAAGTCTCCCCATAACGGAGCTCGAAACAGAAGCAGATTAAGTAAATCGCCTTTGTGCATCTCGGGTACTTTGTTAATCGCGAGAGGTGACGTCTACGTCAGATTTAGCTGTAATCCATTCTATTTATAGTTAGAGCTCTGTAAGTCTGTCGATGTGAAAGGACTTGCAGTTAGCGTTAATTGGGCAATAAAAGCTTAAAGAGTATTGGATATCGGTTTGTCGATTTGTAATAGGTATATTTTTAACTATGCTGTTTGCATGTATGTATTTATTTAACCCCATAAAGACCTACATCGAAAAATAAAGATAAATCTCCGAGGTAAATATATCTTCGTGTAATAAGTTAAAATAATTGAAATTTTAATTAATATCATTTACCTATTTCCGGGGATGGTCGGTTGAGTGACTTGGTGCCTCGGAAAGCACGTTAAATCGTTGGTCCCAATTGTTAAACATCATATATAACAATCGTGTACCAGGGAATGGGCAGTAGCGTTTCCTTGGGTGTGTCCTTGAGTTTTGGCAAAACCGTCCCCCATGGTGAGGTCCTTGTTTCACTGGCTGATCATGATGGTCACTCATTCTAGTCTAGTATATTTGGAAGTAAGTATAAGGAAAAACACATATTATGGTATATATTTATGGTTTTATATTTCCTATTATAAAGAAAGTAATTGAGAGTAGCTTACGTAATCGAATCATTTGTAGATGTTATAAAAAAATATTTGACTTATATTTATGACCTCGTACGGAAAATTGATTGACATCCTTAATCATAAATTCACACGTCTCGTCGCTTCCCGTCGTATCAAGAATATCTCATAACAATCGTTATTTGTGCTATCAGATGCGAGACTATGCTTTACTCTATCAGCTTTTTCGATAACATCTATATTATTCTATTAAAAACTTTTATAACTTCCGAACGAAGCTTAACATGGAATTTACCATATCTAAATAGCGCACAATTTCCGTATTTAAACTTGCATTGTTGGCATATTTGCATATTTATGGAGCAAAAGAAATTTAACGTAACTATATATTGCTTATTGGATTATTTTGTGATTTATAACTACTAAAGTACGAGGTAAATTACTAGCAAAAATGTAACTGTTAAATTCATAAATGACATAGTTATCATAGTTAATCAACTAGTAGCTATTTATTGATAAAATTGACAGACTATTAATTAAATAAGTTTAAGGCTTAATTTTATTGCTTTTGATAAATAATAATAAAATACGTATCTATTAATTAGCGCGATGTTTAGTATGTTATTAATATGAATTAAATTAAAAATTTGTTTAATAGCCCGCCTATTTTCTTTACTTACAAAAAGCCTAATGAAGAAGGAAAATAGAATCAAAGGGTCAAATGATTAATCTTTGTAGGTTTGTGACTAGGTTAACTAAAATGTTTAGCTAAAATTAATATAGTGCTCTCTTTGGTATAATATTAATTCCATTTTCGTAGATAAGAAAAGTAGTACCAATATCATTTTTGTTCGCCAAATTTCGCTATTCTTACATAATACGTATTTTATGAGAGTGAGCAATCATAAAATAATGTTAACTTCAACAATAAAATACTTTATCGAAAATACATCAAACAATGCTTAAAATCTACTTTGTTTAAAACATCGCAGCCTACCTGTTTCTGTTTACATAATTAACCATTATTATTATGTAACTTTATATATACAAAACCAATACTAAGAGCTCATTCTAGGGTTTCTATATATAAGTTAAGTTACTTAATTTATTCCCTATTTAATGCTTTAATTTTAATATTTTTCGTTCCATAATATTTCTTCCCATTCTCAGTCCAGCAATGATCGACCGCTTTAACAAGAATTTAATTTTGCCCAGAGCTGGTAAACAATCGTTATTAAATTTGTACTAGTCGTCTTAGTCTTCCGTCAACCCTCAATGAGAAAATGATGAAGCCTTATTCTCCTTGGCGACCAAATGAGAAAATACGATAAGAAGCACACAATTGCCCTACATAATGGCATTATCTCTTCAACCATTCGTTTCTCAGAATACTCAAAACTTTAGGGGGAGGGGGGGTGCTAGGCACATTTTATACACACACCTATGGAGTGTTTGATAAAAGTAAACTGTGGTTGAATATAATTTAAATAGCTACCTATTTTAATGCTTTTAACGACTATGAGAACTTTGGAATATATTTTAGATTTATGAACAATTCAGCCAATTTTATTGTGTCCAATATTTCAAATAATATAGCTTAAAGTTTAATTGCCTTAATAAAATCTTTAGTTGTAAGGATCACAAATAAACGTTTTAATTATTGAGAATGTTAAATTAAATGTCTCTCAACAGCTCTTTGTGAAGGCGTCCAATGCGTATTTGGTGCGCATTGTGCTGCGGGTGAATGTGTTTGCCCCACGGATTGTACCGGTGCTGCACGTGAGCCAGTTTGTGGAAGCAGTATGCAAACGTTCTCGAACGAATGTGAACTTCAGAAGGCAGCGTGTAGGCTACCACCACCAGCCACTTTACACGTCATCTTTTATGGCGACTGTAAAGACAGACTGGCTGTTGTACCACCGATTGCTATGAGTACGTACAGCCTTTATTATTATAATATCAAACTTCCGTACAACTTACATACTAATAATAACTCCTATTAAAATACTAAACCGTTATACCATACCATAATTGGACATAGTTATGCAAAAACGTTCCAACCCACAAGTCACTCGAAATTGAGATACATGGACTAGTATACCTTGTTTGACACCTTACATCTTTTTAGCAAAAATGTTTCAGTCCTCAAGTAATATTTCTATATTTGTATTTTTCACTGTAGGTTCCAACTCACAAGTTTACCAATCAAGTGTTTTCATTTTAAAATAAAACGTATTAATCCGTCTGAAACGTTTTTATTTAATACTATTCTTAATTAATATTTTGCTACAATGACTCAATAATCATGGAACGTATTAGCCACAATCTATGTAATTTTTTTTTTCTTGTAAAGAATTTTCCAGTTCTTATGGAACGTTTTAGTGAAATAACTTAAGTGATAAAAACATAATGAATATGAAATGAATTGTTTACATACGAAATAAATAAAAATTTAAAAGGATAAAAAAACATATATTTTTATGATATCATCATTAGAAGAAGACTTTAAGGTTATAGAAAAAAGGAGAAATACGTCAAATTAGACAAAATGAAACCTGTCTGTTGTGGCCTGACGGCCTGACCTGCTCCAGCGAAATTAGCCGATTTGCAGTCTATGTATAATTATATTCTTGTGTATTGTCTCCAATTTTATAAATCCTTAACAAGTTCGGAGGACATCATTAATGATTTCGATGGCTTTGGCGGAGAGCCAAACTTCCACTTACAAGACGTTGACATTATACCCGATAACGATATTGTATGAACCGAACGATATTGATTGAAGTTTTTAAATAAAACATTTCCTATTATTCCTGTCTTTTTATATTTCGTATTTATTTTAACTTATTTTTTAATAAAATATCATGTTAAAGTTTTTAATATCTTGTGGAACGTTTTTGCAAAATGATTTGGAATGAGCGTTCTTACAAAAACATATTTTGCAAAAATGTTCCAATACCATTTATCCTAATTACCTACCATTCTAATGCAAATATCATAAAGAATGGTACTACAATAAAAACTATTGTGTTTGACTGTACTAGTTAGGGCAAAAAAGTGTACCAATGAAACACTAAATTGCGTTTTTCTCAAATTGAAATCATTGTGGACTGGAACTTTTTCGCATAACTACGTCCAATTATAAAACTGTCATTAACATTATTGTTAGCAATAATTTCAATAATGAGATAGAAATCAATGAACTTTAACTTTCCGCTTTATTGCTTGACTAACACGTAAATATTTTGGTGGGGTTGGGTAGCAACGACCGCAATCACTACAACCGAGTTGGAGGAAGGGTCGACGGATTCCTGGGGATCAACGGACCAAGATGGAACGGCGAACCCATCGGCTTGTCGAGACATACGATGTGATTTTGGCGCTAGCTGTGAAATTGGCTCCGATGGCTATCCACGATGCTCATGCCTCTTTGAATGTCCGCATGACAATGAATATTTTCCCGTTTGTGCTTCCGACTTCAGACTTTACCCTAGTCTCTGTGCTATGCGCAAAGAGGGCTGTCAGAAACAACTCGAGTTGAGATTACGTCCGTTGGATCTCTGTAAAGGTTTGTAATTAAATAACATTTACTAACAGTAGAATAGTTTGCATCTTTTATTTATTTAGATACTAATTCATTAAAGTTACCACATAGGTTTAAATGTACAATAAATTGCTATTTACTACAGGTATGGAAGTGAGACCCTGCGGTAATAACAAGGCGATGCTCGACCCTGTTACTGGTCTCGAAATAGACTGTGGCAATGGCCCGCACAGACAAGATTGTCCAACTGGCAGCTACTGCCATATCACATTAACTGCGGCTAGGTGTTGCCCCAAGAGTGAGTATGGCATTATGTATATCATTCAATATAAATATTGCTTTTACAATAACCATGCAAAATGTATAATTACATAAAATCTATAGATAAAGTGCTTCCAAAATATATGCCATTCCTTTATCATGTGTAACAAGTGTCCTGTGCATTTTGCATGATATAAAATTCCATATATCAACCGAAGCGGGGGGTGACATTATTAAAAAGAAACATGTGTTTTTTTTTCGGACGGACATAATGTAAGTGGCCACAAGGCATTGCTACTTCACCGGTCATACAGGCGAGTAGAGCTGCAGCCTTATTAAATGGCTTAAGACTCTAAACGAATAAAGTAACTAAACAAGAGGGTGCCCCTTGTGGGCCTTGGGCCTTAAGAGGAATTAAGATATTTATACGGCACCTTTGTGCAACTGTACTTGACAGTTTGCGGCCTCTCGATTTATTATTTTACAGACATATCTTCATTACATATACGTGTTACTGTCTACTATTAAAGGGATGGCATGTGTTTTGGAAGCACCTTACATAAATATAAAACGGCTAAATCGTAAATTATTGTAGCCGTAACAATGTGTTTTACACTAACTAAAAGTAAAGTTTATAATCAATTCGGTACAATTAACAACATTTTAATTTTAATAAGTAAATCTACTTTGTCCTACACTTAGCTAACTTACTCTTAACTTACTCTTAACTGACTACTATAATACCCATTTATATTTTACAACCGTTCCATCTGGGTAAATGAAGGGTTGGTATAATTATATCTGAGTCAAACAATATTCCATTTAGTTAACTTTGGCTGTTTGTACAGCAACAATGAGACTGTCTTTTAATTAAAACTGAAACTGTGATTTGGTTGAATTAATATTTAACGGCCAATTTTATGAGATATACAAGGTGCTTACGAAATTTATGTCGTCATATAACAGTTAATAGTTTCATGTGTAGTGATTACGTAAGTGAAGAATATTCTTTAAAAAATTTTTTTTTTGTACATCTATACTTTTACTAGCTTCCCGCACGTGGTTACTCACGTTAATCCCGTTTCCGTGAGAATTTCATAGTAAAATATAGCATATAGTTATCCTCTATCCTATACTACACGTTCCTCGATTAATGGGCTATTAAACAATGAAATATTTTTTCTAATCGGACCACTTACTGATATTGGCGCGTTCAAGTATACAAACAAACGCTTCAGCTTTATGTCTATACTGATGTAAAAAGTTGAAGAGTAACTACTGCTCCGATTTCAAAAATTCTCTCAGGGTTAGATAGACCATTTATCGAGGAAGGCTATATAGACTATATTATGAGGTACCAACGGGAACGGGAGATACGTGGGTGAATCCGCGCAGGGAGGCTAGTAAGTTATAAAATTATATTAAAATGTGATGGCATCTCACACTCTACGACACACTGGGAGGTGCAGCCAGCAAAACTACATCTGTGATTGTATTATTATTGAAATAATTTTATTTAAGTAAAATAAAACATATAAATTTATAGAAATATCTTTATCAATGTCGTCACTACATACGACACTAGTGATACTGTCTGCTGTTGAAGGGATGGCATATATTTTGAAGCACCTTCTATTGTATTGCCACCAAGCAAATCGTACTAGTTTCATGTATATAATATGAAACAAAACTGGTGATTTGTCAGGATGAAGACGCTAACGGAATACGGCACCAACAGTAAATTGGATACAAACACGCTAGCCGTCACCGCTTCGAATCCTTTGTCCCTGTGTTATAAAATAGGGAATTTTATTCACTCTAGCATCGCACATGCAAAGGTCTGAGGCAGGCAATAAGTTCGGTAATGTATTTTTGTAGATGACACGAAACAGTTTGAAGACAAGAAGATATCACATTGTGCGGAGTCGTCGAACGGGTGTTGTGCGGACGGCTTGACCGCAGCGAGCGGGCCTAATGATGAGGGCTGTCCAATCACGACTTCGACTTGCGGTTGTAACCGACTCGGATCGGTGTCGGATCGATGCGATGAGGAAGGCCAGTGTGTTTGTCGGCCTGGTGTAGGTGGATTGAAGTGTGATAGATGTGAACCCGGCTATTGGGGTCTACCCAGAATCGGATCTGGCCATACCGGTTGCATACGTAAGTTTCATTTTTCTTATGCAACATTATGTTTGTGTGTTTTAAAATTAAATTTAGAACAGACATAAGAATCTACCACCAATATATATGACCCATCCTTGAACTAATAAAATGTTTCTAAGTTTTTTTTTTTTTTTTTTTATTTAGCATGTGGCTGTTCTGCTTTTGGCTCTGTGCGAGAAGATTGCGAACAAATGACTGGGCGGTGTGTGTGCCGGACCGGAGTTCAAGGACAAAAGTGTACCATTTGTTCTGACCACAGACGCAGATTAGGCCCCAACGGGTGTTCCGACCGTAAGTCGTATTTTCTTAAAAAAACAAAACAGCAATCCACTTTTAACTGAGATTTAAGGTCCTCTTGCAAAGGTTCAAACAACAATTCCATGCCTGACCCATGTCAAGATGTTTTCGTATTAACCGTTTTCCCTTTTTCTAAGTAGGTACCTTACATGAGTAAGTTCAACGCAAAATACTCGCTGCATAGGCATTAGAAAAAAATACAAGGAGAATTAAATCTATCGTTGTTGACTTTTGACCCTGTGTTATATCTTTCCCTATTCTTATACTTATTATATTATATATTATTCTTATATTATATTATATTTTTATTGAAGTACCTACATTTTTTCGTTGCAAATATAATATAATAATCATATTATCTTAACTATTTTATTTGAGAGTTACAACTTTTAAGTCAGAAAATATATAAATAAATCGTTTTAAAAAATCTTGCGAATCTAGATCAATATGTTGTTTCTGTTGTTTACTTTGTTTGAATATGCTATCTTTGGTTCAGCGGAGACCGGTGGAGTGGTAGCCTCGTGTTTAGAGCTATCTTGTTACTTCGGCGCAGTGTGCACTGAACGCACGGGAGGCGCGCTTTGTGAATGTGCCGCCGCGCCATGTCCCGATAGCGATACCAACATGCTGGTAAGAAACAGAACTTATAAACTTATAACTTAATATGAACCCTATATCTTATGCTTCCTTGACTAACTACTTGGCTTTCCATTATTAATTACCGTCGTTAAAATATGCAGAACATTAATTAATAAACCATGATTTATAATCATTCCAAAGTTTTCGGTGTCACAAACTTGTAATCAATTTATATTCAACTTCCCAAATACTGCCGACCTTGTGACTCAGCCGAAACTGTAGTTAAGTTTAACCAAAACCAACAGGTATGCGGTAGCGACGGGAAAACTTACGAGTCTGAGTGCCACCTCAAATTGCAAGCGTGTCGCACGCAAGAGGATATCGTTGTTCAGGCCTTCGGGCCGTGCAAGCTCGGCGAAGTGGCTGGCACTGCCGGGCCCCCTCGCCCCTCCTCACCTATACAGTTCACACAACAGGATGATGGGGCAGCTTCTAAATCAACGAGACATTTACTCAATCCAGACAAGTACGGCTATAAATACGACTGGACTAGGAAAGAAACGTCCAGCGATTTTGATAGCATACTTTCCGGCCAAAAGTTTAAAGGTGAGTCAAAAGAACTAACTGTTACTTAGATTTTGTTTTTTAATTTATTTCTAAAGTTGTTAAACACTTGTTTTATTAATAGTTTCAACAATGGTATCGGGCATAATAGCCCTGTATAGAATACCAAAAGTTTCCCAACGTCAGAGTATTATTCAAGAGCCTTGTAAATTACCTTGTTGTTTAAAACTTATCCAATAATAAACGTTTAAAATGTAACAAATATTTTTCTATTGAACAATTCATACACGGAAATAGCTGCGTTATAAAAATAAATTGTTTTGTAAGAGTGTTTGCGTTCGAACTTTTTATTGGAGTGAATCAACTTTTTCATCCTATGATATTATTGTGCCAATATTTGTCTGTCAATATTTTATTTTACTCTAGCTCATTGTATTTCTGCAGTCATTAAAAGTGTTGATTTTTACAAGCTTTTTTACATATTATATATACGACTATTTCTTTAGATGAAAAAGTAAATTTATTCGGAGCATGCTACTTAAGGTTTTCGATATTAGTTATATTATTTGTAATATAGGACCTGAATGACGGATTGACAGATCAGCACACAACCTTAACCGCCGATCTTAAAGACTTTTCTGAAATTGATTTTGGATTTGGATTTAAAAAAAAACAAGTCTGTATGGGGAAATCCAAATCAACGCAAAAAGCCTTTTTTTTAGTAACCAGTAGGTAAATTATAGTTACATGCTAAAATAATAAATTGTGTTCAGGTTTCAGGTTCCTTCTTGTTGTAGTTTCATTTGATATTAACCCCCATTTTAATTACAATATGTTGCATTCGTAATAATTAGAGTCGTTATTTATGATGCAATTATACGTTGTTAATTAGTTTGCTGGTCGCTAAACTACACTTGCGTTTTAATTAAACACTGCGGAAAAATGCAACTTAGCTATAATTGTTTTATATATTTACATTTAGGTAGTGAATTTGTGCTGTATACTAAATTTGATATAACTACAGATAAGTTTATTTTAAGACAAGTATATCATTCCTTGAAAACTACTTGAAATTAAATTATTTCTTAATAATAAATAATTCATCTGCATAGGTTATAAAATCAATTTCGATTTATAGCGGTATGCAGAAATAGGGCTGTCAGTTTTTTACATCATTCTGAAATATTTATAGATATTCCTAAATTGGGAAAAAGCATTATATTAAGAACCTTAATAATTAATCAAAGTCAAAGTCAAGTCAAAGTCAATACGATACGGAAATAAATAAAAATAACTTTCTGCATTTTGTTTACCCGCGTTTATTACCCCGTTTGTTTACAAATATACGAAATATAAAAGATTATCTTTAACGCATTGTGGTGATTCTAATTTGTATTATATTTTTTTAAATTACATTTATAGTAAAGGTTTTAGATGATAGAGTGACAAAACCATGCTTTATGTTATATTTTGTTTCTGTTTATGCCTTTCTCTCTTCAAGTTTACCATTTAGTAAAAAATGGGCAGCACTGTATTATACAATTATTATTGAAAGTATACGCTGCGGTTACCAATTCACCTATAAATCGTGATTACTTTGGAAAATATTATCCTAGCAGTGGCCTATTTTAATCAGTTTATTAGATAATAGTGAGACATTATAAGCATTATGTCTTCATAGCAACAACTGCGACTGTCGGGTCGGGGGCAGTAGGCGCGTTGCTCGGTGACTTGTGCACAGACGACTCCGATTGCGCTGCTCTACCCGGTGCGGAGTGCGCGCGAGCCGCCTGCGTGTGTCGTGCTGGACATGTGCCCACATTACATCGGAAGGCGTGTGTGGGTAAGTGAACGTAATTTGCTGACCAGTATAAGAATACCACAATTCTACTGGTGTACTGAACTTTAAAAAAGACAACAATACAGACTCAACCAAAATTAATATAACAATTGAGGATGAGAGAACTCCTCAAAAAAACGATTATTGTTAAACATAAATAGTTCTTCCGACATAGTGTAATGTCACTCAGATTGTAGAACAAATTTACATTTTGTGGATTCATCTTGCGTACGTCCGTTTACATCTAGCTACCTACATTCAGACAGGAGTTGTAAAATTAATGTACCATTTACACAGCAGGTACTCCACATAATATAATGAAATGCAACCTCATGTCGTTAACATAACTATTTTATGTTTGCAAAGCTCATGTTTACGCAAATAGCTATTTAATATACTTAGTTAATTACAAACTGTTGAGATAGTCGTGTCTGTCTGGAAACATTCTCACACAAGCTTATCTCAGGTTCTCAAGCGACGTGACTCGGTAAGCAAACTCCTTTCCGGTGACATAAGACTATCGGCCGATTAGCTCTCTTAAGACGATAAGTGCCGCATGACTGCTCACATTTTGCGGACGGTAATCGGTAATCTACTGTAATAATAGTTATCCACCCAGTAACTGATTGGTTTCTCTTCATTTTGTACAAAGTTTCAGATATGATAGACTAAGTCATAAAGTCTTCTATAAAAATTATATTGAAGTTCCGTGATTTCATACGATTTTCTTTAATATTTCAATTCTGTAAGAATGTCAATTGGAGACGAGTTAAGACTATTTAGAAAATATTATTTTGTAACTAAAAATACATTTGCCGTGTGGTTCATGGGAGTCGTAAAAGGCGAATAAGGGACATACACCAAATACATGGGCAGTAGCATCTAAGCGGGCTGATAAAGTAAAAACACATTTGATGTTGTGTATACTGAAGTATGTAAAACATATTTAGTTCCTCCCCGACATAATCTGAAATCTGGGTTGAACATGTGGGTAGGGTATGTATTTGATATTGTCTAAATACGTATAACGATTTTTACGGTCTGTCAACAAATGAAACGTTTTTATCTTTTATCTGTGACTGTGTCATGTTAAAATAAGCAATTTATTTTATTTATAATACGCTCTCTCGCTAAATCTAGGACATTCCCTTCAATATTTTAATGTATCTCATTTCAAGATCTTATTGGACAGCCAATGTTTCTTTTCACAGAACAAATATCTCAGGAAACAACAGAGGAATATAGCGCTTGTTTATCAGAGCCATGTTACAACCTCGGCACATGTATCGATTTGCCTGGATCCACTTACACGTGCTTATGTGCTGGCCCTTATACTGGATTGAACTGCGAGTCGCTTGCAAAGGACGGACTTTTAGCCTCCTACATTGAAACTCCTTCATTTGACGGGACATCTTATATTCGTTTGAAACCCTTGAAAGCTTACCATAAGTTGAATATCGATATCGAATTTAAAGCATTTTCTGAAAACGGCGTGATATTGTACAATCAGCAAAAGCCAGACGGCACCGGTGATTTTGTTTCACTCGCTTTAGTCAACGGATATTTAGAATTTAGGTGAGCAATATTCTGTTATATTTGAAATCAAATAGAATTTCAACAATATTGAATGAGACAATTCCACCGACCGATTTCAATTTTAGCTTAAGTTTAAAGAAATATGTTTATTATACAGGTACAATCTTGGGAACGGAGTGTTAGTACTTACCTCTTTAGAAAAGATAACACTAAACGAGTATCACAAGGTGTCGGCGAAACGATATCATCGAGACGGGATTTTATCTGTCGATGATATGGAAGACGTAGTCGGCCAATCTAATGGTCATTTAAAAGCACTCGATCTCACAGAGGACGCCTATATAGGTAGCGTTCCTACCAACTACTCAAGGTAATATTAACTACTTATATTTATATAATTCAATTACCTGTTAATAAGTAATCAAGTACATAATAAACGTCTCTATTCAGGGTCTACGACAATATTGGAACGCGCAACGGATTTATTGGGTGCGTGAAATATTTAAGGATAATACGTCATCAAGTGACAAAGAAATTGGGTCGTCCGGATTCATTAGTCGTTGCTATAGAAAACGTCCAAGAGTGCCAATCTAATCCCTGTATGAGTATGCCGTGTAGAAATGGTGCTACGTGTAAATATGTAGAAGGGTCGGCTACTGAATATACCTGTAGTTGTTCTATCGGATTTCAAGGAGCCAATTGTGACGAGAGATTAGATCCGTGCGAGTCGAATCCCTGCGGATATGATGAGGGGTTATTGTGTGACATTGGACCCGACGGCGGACACGTGTGTCGCTGTTTGTTCGGAGGTGAAATCGGATCGGATGGGAATACCTGCAACAATGGTCAGTGTTAATAACTGCGTCCAATTTGATATATTTCTTACATGTCCTTTTGTACGTGGATCATTACCTGTTTCATTCTTTTCAGATGTAACCGTTGTTCAGGAAACGTGGTCCCCTCTATTCAATGGGACGAGCTACATTGAACTACCACCACTCGAAGGATTGGGCAAAGCATTCCGCATTGAAATTTGGTTTTTAACGAATCGATTTTCCGGAATGCTCCTTTACACCGGCCAGTCTAATAAAGCCAAAGGGGATTTTATAGCGATTAACCTGGTTAATGGTTACCTTCAGTTTAGGTTCAATTTAGGGAGTGGTATTGCTAATATAACGTAAGTACCGTCTTTTCATTTAGGGTGGGATATTTCTTTGTTACGTAAAAGAATAAAGGGGTGAGATCCTTTTGGCTTTTTATTCCGTATTTTGTATTTACGTTGTATGTTTTCCTTTTATTTGAAAGGTCTTCTGTGCCAATAACTAAAGGGCGTTGGCATCGTGCTCGGGTGTCTAGATTTGGAAGACATGGAAGTTTACAATTGGACCATCATCCAGCTGAAAAGGGACATTCAGCTCCTCCATTAACCCATTTGGAACTCACGCTACCTCTGTTTATTGGGTCGTTGCCGTAAGTAAAATAATAATCAATCATTGAGATGATACAATTTGAAATTCTCATTAAAAATTCTCGTAACTACTGTACGTATAGAGATTCTGATGTGATGTCATGTCATAGTGCCTATATAGTATGGCAGTCTTATAAATATGTAATCACTTGTTATCATATTGTAGGTGTTCATAATTTATTTAAATATAAATAAATCCTCAAAATACGCGTATAATGACTGATTCTTTTTTATTGAATTCTTAATTATCTGGACAATGTTTGTATAAAAGGTTTTTTATATAGAAAAACCTACAGCAAATGTCAAAATTTTCGACAGACGACGCCGGGCACCAACGCAACGTCTTGTTTATAATACAATGCATAACATCTAATTAGACTCTTGAGTATGTACGTCGGACACATCAACAATGATCAATATATTGTTCAATATACTTTACATCCTATCAAATAATTTCTTAAGTCGAATTCGCGGGCAACTCAGTATGTATGGCTATATAAAGTGAAATTCAAAACATTGACGTTTAACTCCATCAGAACGTTGGATACAGCCATACAGTAAAACATCCGACCCATTCAATCATCGTAACTTGAAGTCAATAAAAAAAAATCCTCCCTGTTATCACACGAAGAGCTCATCAATCTTATTTTTACTTCAATTTCTTGAGTGTTAGCTATTGATTTTCGTTACAGCTCTTATATTCGGCCGCACAAGATGTCAGGCGTGACCAGCAGTTTCATAGGGTCGATGCAACAGGTCTTCGTGAATGGAAATCCTTTGTCTCTATTCGGGGCCGATACAGCGAAGTGTGCGATAGTGCAGGAAGAAGACAGATTGCCTTGCGCTACTACTGGTGTCACCAAGTATATGGGACCGCCTTGTGGAGATGGTGAGTTTTTTAAATGTAATCCTGTAGTTCTGATATTCACTTGATTTAACTTTTTGAAGTCAAAATAAGCGTAGGTACCTCACTTGTCTTAAACTTTAAGTTCAAAGAGCGTTTCAAAAGCGTCGAAGTTATATACTCACTATTATAAGTTCGAATACTTTATTTTATTTATGCGGTTATTCTTCTTCAAAGGCTTTTCTTGTTATATAATATGCTTTGGATTTATTTATGGTTTACGTTTCCTATTAGAACGATTTTTGGTATACACTGCACTTTCTTAAATTTTTATTAATAATGATGAATATGAGTGCAATAAATAAACATGAAACTTGAATTTTAAAATATTAATTTGAGTTATATACTTGTATTTGGAATCAGAAAAAATCCTATATGTCTGTATTTTTTCTAAATTTCGAAAACAATGTTAGTTGTGCCTTTTTTTCATTACGACAGCAGTATTATAAATCTAAATCATAGAAAGTTTTATTAATGAAAGTTTACTACAAAAAAACCAAGCCTGAAATAGAAAGAGAACCACAATTAAACGTATTTTCTTTCTTTCTTTCACAATCAAAATCCTATTTTATAGTTTGTGTGGCTCAGAACACACTTCACGCGATGTTAGCACTAGCTTTTATTAAGGTGGCATAGCTATATCAGATTGATTGAAATAGACAGAAACTGTTTCAACTTCAGCTGTGATAGGATATGTAGAATTGAATAGAACTCTCACGATACGATAAATTCAAATAAATATATTTTACTTAGAATGTTTGAATTAGAATCTTCTTTGATAAATGGCTGTGCGCCTTAGCCATATTATATCTCTTCTAGATAAATGTTTGTGAGTGTAATAAAATTATATTATAGAATAAAGAAATAAAGCCCTATTGTATACATTTTGAGAAAATTTTTGCTCTCAACGAATACCAAAGTACCAAACGTAAAAGTGTAACATAATTTTAAAAGCGTGTTTACATTTTTTATGATTTTAAAATGTGTAAATGTGATTGCTGCTTGGCTTGTATTATATTACTTTTTAACGTTAAAAAGTATTGATAAAGCCTCGTTCGTTGCATTCCCGTACGACACTCATTTGCTAGTTATAGTACAATTAAAAATAAAATGGGATGATAAGCTATCTACTGCTAAATTGGAGAGTTAGACATTACAAGTAGATATGCACTACAAAACTTATATATTATTATGTTGAATTTCTTTTATATTATTCCTGGTGTACAAAAACGAGTATTTTACTTTAATATTTATCATTACGCGTTATCATTATATGTTCCCACTGACATATAGACATACGCACAGCCGTAACCTCTCATGGTAGAAACGTTTGGACAGTTGTTTAAGTTCAAAATGTGGACGCATACTAAGAATGGTTTTTTTTATTTTATTTTAATCCTAAAGTAATAAAAAAGGGGTTGCAAGTTTGTTTGGAAAAATCTTTAAATTATCAACAATTTTTATAAAACTTTAGATTCATGCTCTTAAAAACATTTCATTTCATTATTGTTTCATGGTTTAGTGAATATTAGCCCTTAAGGGTGCGGTTTATGCAATAGAGGGTTTGAAAGTTTTCATGGAAAATATTAAAAATTACTCCAATTTCTAGGGAATTTATTATCCAAGCTCCTTAATATAAATTAAGGGGTAGTACAAGTGTTTAATGATTCCTTGAATAACATCAGGGGTAGAAAAATAGGGGTTCATAGTTTGTATGGATAATATTTATAAATGTTGATTGTTTGCTTGAACTGAATAGACTACGTGACTATTTGGGCTATTTAAAAATAATCTTTAATTTGTATACGTTAGTGGGGAATATTATCGGCTACATTTAATTATGAAGCTCCCATGGGAACGGGGGATAGGACTGTGGAACCAACGAAGAGGAGCGAGAAGCTAGTTTACCTACTATGAGAATATTAAAAAAGAAGTATGCATTGCCTTGTGAAATAAAATATTTTCTCTCACTTAGGTGTCACACCTTGTAAAAACAATGGTTCCTGCGTACCCTTGTTAAACGAATACAAATGTATTTGCCGAGATGGCTATCAAGGGAGAAACTGTGAGGTTGAACTGAACGTAGAAATGCTCAACGAAAGGACGCCGGTTAACTTCGATGGAAATAACTACTTTTCTTATAGAAGCAGAGGCAGTCGCAGGTGCGTATAAGTTACTAAAATACATAATTATGTAAAATTTGTTAATAGATTTGTAAATAACTTAACGAGACAAAAATATTCATGGCAAAGACTTAAATCGGCTTTGTATGAAATCTTTAAATATTCAAAGCTAATTTAACTTTACAAGAGTTTGAAAACCCTCCAAATTGTTAGTTACTATGATACTTTGTCTTAAATGTTCCAGTCTCACTTACATAAATCAATACTAATCTTCTTAAGTTTGTTTAATTAATCACAATTTTATTAATAATACCTATAAGTTAAGAATTAATTTTGAAATGTTTTGTAATTTTAAGCACTTTATAAAGAGGAAATTGTTCATAGCGCTCATAATATAAAGTATAAAAGTTCTAATAGAATATTATTATACAATTGAACTGCATTTTCGATACTTTGTCTTGATGTCATCAAAATACGAGTAGTAAGTAGCTCTCGTAATAAATTATAGCAATTTATAACCAAATGAAAAACTGTCTCTTAAGATTATGGACAATATCTTCTAATGAAACTTAATATAATTATTATTATAACTAAATATTACTAATTTTCTATGTTTCTAGCATGCATACTAACAGAGAGGTCGGTGAAGGACATTATTATGGTGTAAGATAACATTTGAAGGAATCGCAATATTATTTTTAAAAGCCTAAATACATCACTCCATATAGTTTAGGTAATAATTTTACTTTTGTATTCATTATATTGTACTTAATGTAGTCACGTAGATGTCATGTAGTGATCGTTAGGTCGCCGAAACATGAATACTTTAACAGGGACATTCAAATTTCTTCACTTAAACTGTAATTTGAATAGTTGTCTGATTTAAATGAAGCCAATTAGTAGGTATAAGTATCTGTTTTTAAAAGCCCAATTATTTATGTATGTTGTATTATCAATAAAGGGTTTTCTTTTGTAAATCAAAATAAAATATTGAATTTATATGATAGTCATTAAATTTTTGTTGGTATTAAAAAATATTATTATGAATAAGTGTCGGTTTGCACACAGCTAGAAATCGTTTCAGCTGAAAATCGATTGGAGAGCCTTTTCAGCTGTGGACGTCAACAGGTTGATACGATGATGCAAGAAATAGACCTACAATTTTTCAAAACGTGATTTTTAACAATATTTTATTAAATAATCGACATTTGTGATTCGTTGTGGACATTAATCAAATATATTATTAGTTTTTTTTTTGTCCGGGGGTAAGTGCATTTACGCATTCCGACCGCCGCTGCAACGTTTCCGCGCTGGCGGTGGGATATGTGGGAATCGCCCTCTCCATAGTGGTGGTATGCTAGTCATACTACGAGGAGTACCTTCTCTTCACCACTAAAACCCCTCAACCCCCCGGACACTCCTCTGTCCGCCGATGGTGAGGGCCGGGTACGCAAAAGCTATCCGGCCCTCTAGTGGAGCAGAAGATATTATTATCATAACATAATTTAACAATAGTATAATTGAATTTTTTTTTTTATTGTCACCAAATTTTATGCTTTTCTTTTGATTTACAAAACGAAGTTCTTGTTTGTACGCTCAATAATGTTTTGTTTAGACTTTTTAAATTGTAGATTAAACCTTCAATGCTTGTGTTTCAATATTATGTTCGTCCAAAAAATATATATTTTTTGCTATCACCAATATTTATGTTGTAGTATTACCACAGCATTTTCATAGTAGAAACTATTTACAAAGAATAAATAATTCAACGCGTAAGGCTTTTAGCCACCACTTCCCTATTTGTTCTAACTTTATTTTAAGGAGCTGTTATAATGCGCATCACAAGCTTTTCTTACTCTTGCCGAATGTATAAACATACAAAGGCAAATAAGTTACGTTCAAGTTTACAAATTTACATAAACATGTTAACACAGTAAATTGTAAATACTGTTTCCAGATAGTGTCTTTGTGTAGTTAAACTTAGGTATTTTATTTGCTAACCGTATTAGCATCTTATCGAACCAAGCGTTGAATTAATTTTCCTTTTACGAGCTCTAGTTTTTATCTAGTTTATGCCTGTTTCTGCGTATTCGCGTATAGGTTTCATTCGCAGCATTAATATAATGTAAATTGAATTCATTGATATGAGTTTAAGAGTCAAGTAATAATATTGTGCTGATAATATCAATATTGTACGATGGTTGAGCTCTTGATTGGGATTGAGATTTACAATTCATCAAATTCATTGTTTTGATTTTTTTTATATTAAAAGTAGCTTGGGCTTGTGTCGAATTCTGCCCGCATTCACGCCCTTGCACAAAGTCTTAAGAAGATTTATCGCGCGAAACGACGCTATGCCATATTTCGTCGCGACGTGTCACTCTCGTCACAACCTCGCAAAAATATGATGCGCTTTTAGACTTTCTTCGAACATGTTTTTATTGACGTATATTCGAAAGATATCAAAATAAAAGAAGTCCACTTTTGTGCTATTATTGAACTACGGAAGTATTCATAGGACATTACTGTGCATTCATTTCCTTTGTACGGCTCCATCCACTTGCATTTGTAATTCCTACCCTAATAGCGAACCTATATTTTGTTCTATACATATTTTGAAAATGAATATGCGTATAATTGCGAATACGAAATACTTATAAGAAACTCCAAGGTCATTATTTTTGTCATCTTTTAAAGTCTTTGACTAATCATTTTGTACATTTTTTAAACACTTTTAGTGTCTAGGTCACTGCTACGAGTAACTACGTACCTCGATATGTGTACCCGTAGCAGGAAACTGTGAAGAAAACAATGATAATTTCAAGTAGCTATCGAGTATAGGGAGCGCTCCCTTAGATTTACATATTTAGATACCCCTAGATTTACATAGATGAAATTTAATTAAAAAATATTTCAAATTAAGAATTGTAACTAAAATGTGCGACGCGAGCAAGAACACGAACTTGCTTATTTTCGTAGAAATAATATGAAATCCTTAACCAATTAAATTTTTATTTTATTGCAAAAAAGTTTAATTTGTAATCTATACCTGCCTACTAAATGCTGTAATACATAGTAATTTCTATATAAGTATAAACAACGATAAAATTTTACTTAAGTTTCTCTCTTTTAAATTATTATCTAACTTCGCATCTCATCTAGCACTTAGCATCTAACGAATTAACCTACTAAAAAACTATTTTTTATTCATTCCCTACCTTTATAGTATTAAATTGATTTATACTAAATAACTTTTTTCTGAATATTTATGTGCTATAATCCATCATTAATACCAAATGCCTTCATGCATAAAGATATAGTATCTTTACTGCTTGATGTATTATTTTATTTTGTACGATGTATAATATTAACCTTTTTAATATACTTCGGACTTGAGAATTACTTTACAAGTAAAATATGGGGACAGAAAGCTTTTAAATTTCCTTACTACGGAAGGGGCATGCACTGCCCGAGTGATTAATAGATAGAAATGCCATTTAGTTCGCCATAAATCTACGTTTGTTCGAAAGAACGGACACATTTTCGTGAAAAATTAAATTGGAACAAAAGCGTTTTCAATCTAAAATGTGTTTTTTGTGTTTCTGAAACATTTAATTTATAAGATAGTTTTGAAAATACCGTGTCGTATGTTCTTGGTGGGTTGATAAAAATGTAGTATAACCGAATTCCTTTTATCCTCGAGAACATGAAAATCTCTTATTGTCAGCGTGTTGTAACCAAAAATAATAAGTCATATACATTTTAGGAACAGCGGCGCTCGCGGCATTCGGTATGAAATAAAATTCCGAACTTTCAACGACTCCGGTCTTCTTATGTGGAGACGTAAAATCGGTATACGACCGCGTGACTTCATCGGTCTTGGATTGAGCGAGGGAAAACTACAGCTTATTTATACTGATACTGATATCAAGGAGATAAATTCTGCTTCTCATGAAGATTGGTTTCAAAGTGTAGAGTCTAAAACGAGGGTGGATGATGGAAGATGGCACACAGCGACTGTCAGACGGAGGAAAAGACTGGCGATGTTGCAAGTGGACGACACGCCGCCTGTTAGAGGGTATTCACAATCATTGTTAGTACCCTCGAAGTCAAACCCCAAGCTTTGGATTGGTAAGTTAATTATCTATATTTTTTTTGTTTCTAGTTCAGAAAATAATATCACATTTATATACAGCTACTTAACAAGCATGTCAATGTATCTACACCTATTAGACACACCTACAGTAAATGTATTTTCTTTTGGTATTTTATTAGACTTATTGCTTTACTGGTTTAGCGGTATAATGTTCGACATTAACCACCGAGGCACCGGGTTCGAATCCCAGGTCGGTCAAAAATTTATGTAAGTAGGAATTTTCTCTCGAGTAAATTATAAATAGCAGCCCGAAGTAGAAAGTTAGTGATGTTTCACCCGTACCTCGAAGAGCCCATTAATATATTTGTACCGATTAATGGGCCTATCAGATTTTGAGGCTAAAATAAAAGAGAGGGTGCATTATAACATATCCTGCGCTGATAGCTAATCCTCTTAGATATTGGTCGCCGTGGCTGAAATGGTTTGGGAGGACTATATTTGGCTTATGTTGTGCAGGAGGTTCTCCGTCACTACCTCTGGGTTTACCGGCAGCTCTATACACGGGGTTGCGAGGATGCGTCGCTAGCGTCAAAGCGAGCGGCCGACACATTGATCTCAACGCACCCATACGACCCGCGACTACGGTACGACATTGCGACTGACGCACGACCCAATCGTGTGACTAGCACGAAGATAAATATTAATTGCCAAGAGGATTGTGAGATTATAAAAGTATTATTTTGTAGTTTTTGCGTTACATAGTTTTAAGTGTACCTGTTAAATTAATGTACCTACACCGATACATATCCATTTGAAGTTATGTTTATATTAGCTTTTTACAGAGTACTTAAAAGTCCATGAACATATCATACTAAAGAGAATATAAATTCTCGTCTAAACACTGAAATTATCTACGCATATTTATTTAACCAAAAGAATGTGTTGCCATAATAACTTACGTTATAGCTTAAGATTTCTTAAGAAATATATCAATTATTGTGTTGTTTTAAACGGTGCTCGGATAACACGTCAGAGTTTAAAAAAAAGAGAATTGTAAAACTACGCGAATGTACTGAATTATTAAAAAAGACTCTTTGATATTGTGTTGTTAATTAGCAGAAATATATAATCTAGTTTATAGATTAGTCCATGATAATTAAGAATAGAATCTATTAAGTGAGAAAAATTATAATATCTTGTGTGAATTATAAAAAGTTTCTAAAACTTGACGTAGAAAATATATAAGATTGGGCTTCATTCCAGCACGGCAACAATAAGCAATCATACATTAATGTTCCGACGTTTGATTTACAGTTTTTTATTTTTTTTATTTTGATAATGTGATTATCGCTTTCATTCCATTTCTGCCATTCCTTTTAGTACGTGATACGAAGATATTATGTAATTTATTTATAAATGACAGTGCCATAGTAATTGTACAGTAAGTGTTTTAGGGTTTTTTATACTCACTTTTCAATAATAATAGTAAATTGTGTTTGAGTTTATTTTTACTAAGTTATATTTTTTTTATAAGGTTGCGATTATGTATTCCGTTATAAACTCTTACGTATTCCATTAGAAATTGGAATAGACAAACATGTTTTCTTTAGGACAAGACCATATGATGCTTTGACGGAGCGATGTACGTGTCGCCCCGAATCTTTTAATTTGTTGCAATAGTTGCTTCTGAAACCTAGTGTTTCGGATTCAATTTCTACCAGGAGCAACTATTTGTGTGAACCAGAGATAATTGTTCTGGTTATGCTGTGTCCGTGAATTATGTGTTTGTAGAGTTTCCGCAAATGGGACTTACTTTACTTTAGTACTTTTCTTTAGTGCAGGAATCATCATCACAAATAGTAATTAAAAAAAAATTTAAGAACGTTTTCACTTTGTTGAGTCGCTCGCATGATGCATCGCACCGTCAATGCAACGATTGGTTTAACTCAATTAATTATATTTCAAAGTACATTATAATTTTTTTATTGAATTTGTAAGTTGGTCACCAGTTTAAATTCATCAAGTTCCATAAATATTACTAAAATACGCCTTTCTTATTACTGAGATTATTTATATATTTTATTACTTAAGTACTGACGTTTTGTAATATATGTAAATAAAATGAGAATTACTATAGAATAGGTTGTTTTTACATGCCGCTTGTTTGATTTTAATAAAATAATGTCTTGTTAGTAAACAAATATGTCCGTTTGTCCTAGCTCCTTAATTTGCAGTAAATTTGTGGCTAACTTCAATCCGAGTAAATACAGTCTCAGCTGATGTCAGGCGAAGTTAATTTACCAACTTGAAGTACAAATGTCACAAGGACATAGAACTTAAGACAATTATTGACCTACAGTTGGTAACTCGTTTTAACCCCCTGTATAAGCAACGTTTACACTTCAATCGAGATGTTAGAATCACAGACCACTTAAAATCTATTGCCAGTTTCCTTAGTAAGTGAGGGTAAATTACTAACTTTATGATTGAACTCATTAATTATTTTATTTTATGATACTTCAATAAAAATACTATTTACAGACTCTTCTTACTTTCTTTTTCTTTATTTCACAGTATCGTAAACTGTAATGGGGCCCCCAGTACATCATCGTCATCATTTTTCATAATCGATCAAAGTGATTTTTTTTTAACTATGAAAAATATGAAATAATATTATCAAAAAATGCCAATAAATTATTTGTTACGCTAGAATTACTCCATGAAATTGCAATGTCGCCCCACTTGTATTTTAAATAACTTGTCTCCAACGTCCAACGCGTAATGTGTTAAACATTGTAATATGCGTACTTATGCAAATCACAAAGTTAGATACATATTATTAATACATTAGCATCAAAATATCATAATTCACGCCTAAACTTATCATATGAAAGATTCACCTGATTGCCATAACGAAATAGCCTTACTGTAAGAAAAACAGACTAACAGACTAAGGCATTGGTAGTTCAAACTTCCAGACTGTAGAGCTACATAAAATGTACAGTACTAACCACGTCGTTACCTTGTCACCCCAAACATTCATCCCGGGGCGAATTTAATTAGAATCTGTAATTGCATTATCTATTCATCCAAACAAAAATGTGTAATTACTGTGGTCTGTGACTCAAACTCTAAATTGAAATTAAGTAAATGCAATTTACTCCTCGTGCTATTAAAAAATCGAGTGTTTAAAATAAGCCGGCTGTAAATAAGTTATGTTATGTACTAAATGAATAACGAATTTGAACTTTATTTGTAAGCCTGTACATTATAAAGTAACTACATACGTAATGTTATGTATAGAAATTGGTATAGCCTAGATTGATTACCTAAGGTAACATTTAGTTCATTCTTTTAATGTTACGCTAACGCAAAACTCTTTACTAAAGCTAAGTTCGTTTTTCTACTTTTCGTCTAGCTAAATATTTGTAAAGTATTAAACTTAATACTAATTAAAGTAAAACATTGACAATATTAAAATATATATCAAAATGGCGTTTAGAGTTACGTTTTTCGTGTTAGACATGCTTCGTGATCGAGCGAAACATATCCATTCACTTTTTAGATGATATTTAGGACAACCCTAATGCTGTTCATTCGGATATTTATAGTCGTCATACCTCGATTTGAAATTGTTTTATTGTACTTAATTAAATGTTAAGTTTAAAATAATCCGCATGAACGGAAGCTAGGGTTGCCAGCAATAAACTACCTATAGGTATACAGTATTGTCACTGGTTCTTACATATCTTCCAGCCCAGTTGGTTATGCAATGAGTGTTTTGATGTAACTATCTTAGTTAAATAAATACATAAAACCGTAAATTAAATGAGACTGCAATCCTTATACACGTTTTTTATTTAAATCCCTTGTCATGGTCCAAATACTTCTTTAAATAACCTATTAGGGTATGAAACGTTGGCAGTAAAAGTTACATTGTTTTACATAACTTTTAAATGTCAACATTAACATTCAATGTGATAAATTATCAGTAAATATATTTTCTTATATAAAATAAAACGCTACGAGTTTCTGTGAACTACGACTTGTGGTGCTATAAATAAAACACTTTTTATTTCACTTATTTTATATATTCAACAAAGCAATAGGTATAAGTCTAAAAATAAGTTTATTACCTTGGCATAATACAAAAATCGATCATGTAATAAAGAGAGTAATTAAGGTCAGTCAAGTAATATTGTAACCTCGTATATTATTAAAGTCAATGACAAAACTAATTTCATTTCTATGAGTAATCGAATTACCATTACCCGATGAACTAACACTGTAGCTCTAAATTATTCATAAAATACAAACAGCAACTATCCAAAATCGATCATATTCAATTTATAAAACTAATAATTATTAATTTTATAAGTAAGGGGGACATGACTTATCTCATTCTTGATCGAGAATTTATGGATAGTAAATTAGTGAACTGTTTAGACAAGCAGGTCTGTGTAGCAATAGAGGTTTAGGTGGCGCGAATATTACTAATGGCCGTCAAACATGAAAGCTTTTAATTTAATGATATAGACAATTGTGGGACTGGCCAGAGTTTATACAGTGGTAGCCTACACCGCCCACGGTCCCGTAGATAGTTATTACACGATTAGATTAATGAACAAACTTGTTTATTTTACTTTTGACACGGTTTACGATTGTTTTCAGCCATTAAAACAATGAAATATTTTTGCTTGTACTAGAAATTGGATTGCTTTTCATTGAATATTTATATACCTACTAGTGATGTTATAAAACAATAAAATGTCGTAATGACATTTTAAGATTAGGTACTCCAATATATTCTTCGCTACATAAAAAAATATAAAAATAACATTTTTATTTATGTTATTTTTATATAAATAAAGCATAAGTATCGAAAAAAGCACTGCTACGCTAAATGCAATCAAAAACTTTGCTAGTTAATTTAAGCTTGAAGTAATAAAACTACATTTGAGGGATGAATGTCAGTTAATTGTTGGTGGTCGTAATATTAGGGAGGGTTTAATTGCTGCAACGCTCTTGATACTGAAATAATGCAAAGAGGATTTTGTGTCAATGATATACCTATAACCTATTTTATACAGGGTTGATACGACAGAGGGGCATTAAATTACGCTACGTTTACTATACGTGTTTTTTATTAATCCGATACGGTATAAAAATAAAAAGCAACCAAATTGAGATTTTTTTTCTTTCTTTCGTAAGGAAAGATACATCGTGTTCAAACGGCGCAAAAACTTAAAAAATCATTTGCGACCAAACTACTGCTCCTATTTAATTGATTTTTGGTACAGAGCTTGGAAATGGTACCTAGTATAGGCAGTTTAAAGGAAAGCCCCTCTGTCGTATCAACACTGTATGTATAATCTTAATTGACTTTATTTAACACAAAGCTTAGTTTATATATAATCATGTAGTTATTAGTCTACCAATCGAAAAGTATATTGCTTCCAGATATTTTGGAATGCCATAATTCTAAAACTTAAATTTAGCGTTTTGGTTTAGATCTATCATATTCTACTCAGACTTGTATATTTTTAGTTACATGATCATGCCAAAGTTAACCCATTGTATATACAGGTATGTCCAACAGATATCCTATAGGTATTGAATATCGGACTGGCTGTCTAAAACTTGTGTTTTTGTTGTTTATTATTGTTTTTTTAAATAAGTTACATATATATAGGTATTAACTTTTGTGTCGCGGTGATCTTTCAACCCATCATCATCTTTGAAGTAGATACAGTAGATCAAAGTTAAAAGATAACTTATTCTGTAGGTATACTGTTTGATCTATCAACAAACCCTTCAAAATGTTTAGTTAGTGCAATATATAATACGCTCAACGCTATCACAGTAAAAGATTGGTCAGGCCATTGTTTTCAAAATGAAATTGAACTTAAAACAAAAAAAAATGGTAGAACCAATTAATCACTGAGTACTGAGCGCCTGCCTTACTAACTGTAACTGTTTGAGGTCAGTCTTTGGCATGGGACGAATCACGAAACAATATCAAATCAAAGTTGGACAGAGAATGTGTCAGTGGCCGAGTACTGGTCTTCTCAAATTTGATCGCCACGTCGACACAAAAAGAAGAAGAAGAAGACAAGATAATTTTATTAATGCTACTAATAGGTTCGTCTGTGTTAATTAAAACTTTGTGTTAAACGAGTAAATATTAGGACTAAATTTTAAAAAATAATTAAAGTAGGTAAATACTTAGATACTATGATATATTTGATATTTTTGCTTGATGGTAGGATTTAATTATCCGCCTGGCTAGCAACCACCCTCACATGTAAGGCCTGCGCCAAACAGTTTTACTGTGTTTCGTAGTGAATATGTGAGAGCCAGAGCCCGAAAGGGTGTCTACTTGAATTGCGTGTTCCATCTAGGACCCTGTCTGTGCTTACCATCAGGCAAGACTAGGGTCAAACGCAATCAAGAAAATAATAAAAAAAATAAAAAAAAATACTATATGCATTCGTCAAAATATTAATTCAATTCTTAATTTATATTTTTTAAAAGATAATAAGCGAATGGCTATATTCGGCTATAAACTGCTTTATAACTGATCCTCTGTAAACATATTTCACCAATGAGCAGGTACTACTAAAAACGTAAAACGGACGGTACTTCCGAGAAGTTAAACGGATTATAAATATTTAACGTTTGTGTACAATTATCATAATAATATAATTTTACCATTGGCAAAATTAATTAAGTCGAATGCGTATCGCCTCGAGCACTGTCGCGAAACATTTATTTACATTAAAATTTATCAATAATAATATTAACACCAAAGTCTGTTTCGTGGAAAGTTTTTAATGTAACAAAAACCATTCCAAAGGCGGATTGGTGACCTATAGCTTTTCTAGGGACATGTTTGTAAACACTGTTACTCGTTACCTGATTATAATCAAAACAAAAAAAAGCAAAAATGTAAAAGGGAACGCCCAAAAAATGACTGGAATGGACAGAAACTACTAATAGTCCTAAATTCTAATTAGAATAAAATATGCATAATAAAATAATTCTCAGGTCTGTACACCACAGAGGAAAAGTTAACGACTTTTAAAATATTTCACTTGATATCCGTCTAATTCATTCTTATTTTTTATTGGACGTCTGTGTTTAAACTTTATTCTGACATGTGCAATCGACATTCAGCCAAGCAAGAATTATCAAATAATACTTCTTTTTTTTTACTTGCCTACGCTGTCTCACTCCTGGGCAAAGGCCTCCCTCCACTTCTTCCATCGTTTGCGAGCCCGCGCGTCCTCCTTCCAGTTTTGTTGGAACCTATCCAGTTCTTCCCGCCATCTCCTACGTGGTCTGCCACGACCCCGCCTCGCTATCTCAGGGCACCAATTCTGTGCTATTTGGGCCCACAGTTTATCCGGCATGCGGCAGACATGTCCTGCCGAGTCCCATTTAAGTTGAGCAGATTTTTGAGCTACGTCAGCTATCTTTATTTAGGAGCGCAGTATTTTGTTTCGAACACGATCCGTTAATTTAACACCTAGAATACTGCGCTCCATTGCTCGTTTGGCAGATCTTGAGTTTGGACTTCTGGATGTTAGTCAAAGACCAAGTTTGTGCACCATAGGTTAAGACGGGGAGAATACACATGTCCATGAGCCTGCGTTTCAGCGCCATAGGCAGCTCACCCTTAAATAGTTCCTTTAAGGACCAGTAGCTCTTCCAGGCGTTTTCTGATCGTCTTGTGATTTCTTTATCTTGTCTCGCCTGGAAAGAGACTACTTGGCCCAAGTAAAGGTATTCTTGGACATATTGTATTATCTCCCCGTCTACTTTTATGCTTCTGGGTGTTTCGTTGCACATAACTTTTGTCTTCGACATATTCATTTTCAGTCCAATCTCAAGGCTAGCATTGCTAAGTTCTTAGAGCATCCGTTCAAGTTCAGTAGCTGAGGATGAGTAGAGAACAATGTCATCGGCGAAACGTAGATTTGTCAGTCTCGCTTCCCCAAGGACAATGCCCCTTTCCCTCCATTCGGCTGCCAACTTTCTGAAGATTTCTTCAAGGGTACTGGTGAACAGTTTAGGAGATAGCGGGTCGCCCTGTTTGACTCCTTTCTCTATTTTAAATTTTGGACCGGTGGTTTCAAGTTTTATTGCGGCTGTACTATTTTTGTAAATGTTGCGTTACAGATTTATATAGGTGGGATCAATGTTTTGGTTGCTTAAGGCGTCAAAATTGGATGTGTGTGAAATGCTGTCGAAAGCTTTGGAGTAATCAACAAAAGCGAGGTAAAACGGGATTTTATATTCCTGGTGTTTTTCTGTCGTAGAAAGGCCAGGCCGGAAGGAAATTATCCTCATCGAACTATTTTATAGAATTATTGTACAGTTATCGTTCATTTAGAATAATTCGACCTATATAAACCGTATACCTAATCAAAGTAATATATGCATATCAGTATTAATTAAAATTAAATTATTTTCAAACAAGAAAAGATGTCGTAGGCTGTATGCATCACGACATGTCCTTTGCCATACTGAAATTGTTTGATATTGACATTACTGCATTTCATTTTTCCGTTGAATTATGGTATTGAATTGATCGATTCACATTTTGCGTTTGCGACTTGAGTATTACTTAAAAGGATATAATAACGGCGACTTGTGCCATTTTTAAGGATTTTGATTTTACTTATGCACACGTTACCCCTTTTTGAAACGTTTGAATGCGGTTTTGTTTTTTAATTATTGCATAATAATCGTAAACCTTGACTTAACTTATATTTTTTAAATATGTTTTGAACAAGTTTTTCCGAGGTTTTTGATAATTATTGAAAATGATATGGGTTCCCTACGACTAATAGTGCAATTTGACTTATATTTAATTGTTGTCCATTTTATGCATTTTTTTTGTGTGGCGTCTTGGCATTTCCCTTTATCAGTATTAATTTGGCCTATAGTACCTATGTTTCATAATAATATATTATTATGTCAGTTGATAAAACAATCGGAATAAACTTATAGAATGCGATATCTTAAACGAAAAAATAAATCCCACTTAAACCTATTTATGTCAGTCTTAATTTTGCTCACTGTATAATTGTAACTTTGTAACCTACTTTATAAAAAAAATTCAAATGAATGTTATGGTTTATATAAATAAAAAAACTAAAAAATATGATTGATATCGTATCGAGCCCCTGTAAACATTGTAACACAAATGTGACGTAGGTATCTATGAGCATACAATCAAATGAGCCCGCTCATTTTACTCTTGACTTCTACGTCCGAGTCCAAGAAATTAAGCTAACGTGCTTTAATTTCTTGAAGATTTTACTAAGTATCCAGATACTGAAAGAATTAAGAAAACACCTATTGATTTACGCCCGTTTCAGAAAGTTAACTCCTTAATATTTATTTGTGGCCACTTTTATTACCCATTACCATTACAAAAACTGTAACTAAGTTAGTATCTCATAAATTAAGTAAATAGCCAACGAAGGTATCAACATTTCTTTATTTATTTGACAATAGGCCGTAATATACGAGGGAGTAAAAGGCAAGCGAACAGATTGATATATCATCCACAACACAGACCCGCCTCTAATCTCAACTAGCCTGAATTATGGTGTAGAAAATATCCTCTCATTCTTTGCATAAGCCATAAATCACGTGAGCCACCGGAATCCCTAGAGGCATTATGAACGAGGAAAATAAGCAATAGGTAGATATTATTAACCAAAAAGTGAAATGCTGCTTAGGGTGGATTGCTGAGATATGTAGAAAGAAAACAGCCACGCACAGTAATTTATGGATTTCTCGACATTATTATAACCCTAAATTAGATTTCGGCGCGGAACAAAAAATGTCTTTGGTTTTTGTTTCTCAAGGGCCTGTGATATATTATTACGTGCGGAGAGCCATTCTTACTTTAGGTTAACATAACGACCAATATCATTGCCTAAATGAGCGTAGTCAAAGGTAAGTAATTTACAGAGTATCTGCAGTTAAATAATATAACAATTTTACTTAAATCAAACAGTAACTGTTGGCTTTGAAATTTCAGTTTTATAATTCGTTTTCTAAATGGAATGATGTATTTGGTGAAATCACGTTACGTAGTGTTTCTCGGAATGTGCGTCAGCATCTAAGTTATTTATAAATGTATAAAGTTAGTTTGTTTGTACTTAATACACGAGCAATCTCAAAATAAGTTTAATAACAACGAGTTATAAAACCTTTTAAATAAAATATAACAGATTATTGAACTCCAAAGCCAATTTGTACAAGTATAATATGAAATATATTTTGTTGGTTAGGTTTTCTTTAGTTTCATTCAACTTTATATCCCTTGACACAATCAGAAAATCACATAAATATATAACTTATTCCCAGAAGTTTCAAGTTTATTAAGGTTCAAAGTATGAGTGTACGAAAAAGCAATAAAAGGTAACGAAATGGAATCATAAAAACATCGCGTGTTTGGCGCAAGCGTTTTATCACTTTATTAAATGTTTGGGTCGTTTGTGCACGTAGAAAGGTTTTCTAGGTGTAAAAGAAGTTCATTCCCGCCACGTTACAACCGAGATTGCATGGTGAACGGTAATAATCGCAACTCCATTACACTTGTATGAACTAATTTAAAACATCTTCATTGAAAGCTAATTTTTACTTTAAACCAGCTTTTTATACTGTTTTAGAACGTGTTTAGGTATTTAATTTAGTTATTTGAGGACGTCTCGACTTTTAGATTACGTAATTTTTAGAGTTAATTAGCTTTCATAAGCTACTGGCTACATATTGATATAATTTTTATGTATCTTGAAAGTTTCAGTTTATTCAATTATATTTTTTATTTAATTAGAATTAGAATTTAATTAGAAGACGTCAAATAATAATAATATAATATAATATATTTATTAAAACCTAATAATTTATGAATACATTATTTATTTCATTAAATGAACTTTAAACCAAGAGCCTGGAGACAAATCTTAATAAAATACCTAACTGTTTGAAACGGAGTTTATACCAAGACCATTAAATGAGAAATGTGACGAAAGACATAATATGCTACAGGACCAATCAAATAGTGCATAAAAATGATACTACTATCTAAGGCTTACCGTCTGTTGGCGATTCATTGTGCACCTATAACCACCAATGAATAAAGGACATACACTTGATGGATGGGCAGCAGCGTCAACTCAATATTACTGCGATCACAAATCCGCCTGCCAAGCGTGTTGGAAATATCCTTCAACGACCCTGGCTTGCCAAGGTCTGCAAAGAGGAGCCCCATGATCAGTAGTGAACGTGAACAGACTGATAAAGAAATGTACATATCTAGTATAGATGCTAAATGTCAGCTGCTTCTGTTATAAATAACCTCTTTACTAAGTACTTATCAGATTACATAACTAAGGAAATTCCATGAATTTTAATTAGACTTAAATATTCACAGCTTCATAAACTATGTTCATTAGTTCATTTTAGCTTCATAAGTTTCTCAAAGGTCTAAGTAGGAACTCAATTATTGGCAATAAATTGATCATTTTACACTTTAGATTAATAATAGTGGAGCAGCTTTGCTAATTGTATTTATATTCGCCTTAAATGAATCCTTCATAGTTAAGGTGTTTTAATTTTAATTATACCTTGGCCTTTCAATTGTCGCGAAAATTTTTCATTGTCATAATTATCTATGCGTCTTTGGGGTTAACTTTTAAAGTGTTTTGTGTGAAGAATGATTAGTACACAGGAACAGAAATAAATCTTCATTATATTTATTGAATTACGAAATTAGAAAATAATGGTTAGAATTAGGCAAAAATGAAGAAGTTTTATCGCCTTTGATATAAAATGTATATGTACATCAACAGTCAATATTGCGCACGCGAATAGAAAAATTTTGACAGACTGAATAAATGAATAAAAACGTGCTCCTGTTATTTTAAATAATATATGCACTGATGCCTACCGCGATTCGGACTATTGCGATGACTCCCGAATCATCGCATCAGCATCGATATAGTTTAACATAGGTAAGTTAAAAATAAAGTTACGTCTGAGTACAGTGCATTGCACTTTACTTAAATTAGTATTTGGTGTGGTTTGTTATTTCATAAGAACACTACTACTTATATAGAAAAATATTATTAGTAGTGTTTTTAAATGTTTTTGAATACTTTACGGAAAAGTTTACCATATACTATGTTTCAAAATTGAGATTAATAAAATACTACCACCACCGGCAGAACTCAAACCTGCATCTAAGGTTAAGCCCCTAATATGCCTTAACCAATTAGACTACGGTGGAACCCTACCGATCATCGAAATTTATCAATCTCTTTTATAACACATCTCTAAGGGGGACGTTCTTCTGGATAACGTAGCTGTCTTATAGTGAAAGAAATTTAGAAATTCGTCCAGTAATTCTGGAGCCTATTCAATGCAAACAACAAATAATTATATATGCAAATAAAGAAAACGCTTTCAAATATGACTTAATTGTTGGCAACTAGGCCATTATCTCGTATTGTTAAGTGATTCCCACCTATTTTAGCTATTTGTGTAATACACATTGGTAGTGGTTTTATGTCTAGGTTGAATTAGACTTTTCGTATTTCATTTGTTTTAGTTTTCACTCAAATTATTTTACACAAAATAATTTTATAAAGAAAAGATTACTTTTTTTTTCAATATGTCATTGCATTACGAAGTCACAAAATTACGAGCTGCTTCTGTATGTTTCACCATGATGCAAGTATTATTCTTTCAATCGCGTATAAATAAGGCTAAGGTGAACATGAAGGAATACAGATTCCTACCGTCTCCCGGGATTTGTATCTCCGCAGCGTAAGACGTGTCCTGAATACGTATGCGATTCTTGGTGATACCGGTGAAACTACCGTTTGAGAACTATCTGAAAGAAATCCGAACGTACCAGCTATGGACATACGTGTACAAATATTATAACATTGATATGCAATGCATATTCTACTGTGTGCATGTGAATATTATTCGGTTTATATTGAATACAATATGAAACCTGTGTTACGTCTTAACTTTATTGTTGTACATATAATTTATATTTATAGGAGTGATTTTATGTTTGAGTAACTTTCTATAAAAACTTAATGCTAAATATTCTATATAAATGCTAGCTGGTTCATCCGCCTAGCTCCCGTAGTCATAATTATTTATGTATAGTATTTTATTTTATATTGTATAGTATTATGTATGTAATATAGGTCTTTGTTACCTGAAATAAATGATTATTTAAATAAAAAAATAAAATAATTAAATATACCTACCCTATGCTACTTTTGAAAAACATAACTGTCAAATAGTAACAGTCCTTAAATATAGTTCTAGTCCTTATAGTTCTCGCTCTAGTCCTCAAAGAATTTGATTTCTCCATTAAAATTATGCCACATCAGCCACTTACGAGTAAAGTTAAAAAAAAACATTATTATCTTATACTCACGTCACATAGAGTATCCACCCTCCAAGTTTCAGATTTCTACGATCAACGGTTGAGCGTTGATTCCTAAGTCATTTATTCAGAATAAAGCATTTTATGTGTATAGATAACACACGTTACTGTATGTATCTGGATACAAAATAGTCATAGATTATTATCTAACAATCGGTACCAACGGCTTAACGTGCTTTTCGAGACGCAGTGAACGAACATTAATCTTAATATCTTCTGCTACTAGCATTTTGGGAACCTTGCCAAGTAGTATAGATAGTATTTTATTAGTAACTTTTAATTGAAATACGATACTTTTAGTGTTAACTTAAAAAAAAAGTAACTTTAACGAAGGGCATGCATGAGAAGATTAATTATTGTAGAAGATGCGAAAGTGGTATATCAAGATCGTAGCAAGGTGAAGGAAGTGGTCCCTTCACCGGAAATGCAAGCGCTTCTCAGCGATACCCGGTGGCCCTCACACTCATGGCGGAAGAAGGAGTACCTGGGGGGTTTTAGTGGCGGTAGGGTCCTCTCCTCGTGGTATGAGCAGCATATCACGCACTGGAGAGAGCGAGTCCCCACATATCCTACCGCCGGTTTCATAACGACGATCGTCGAATGCGTCAGTGCATTTCCCACCGGTCATAAAAAAGTGGTCCCTGCCCCAATGGAAAAGAGGCGTGAATGTATGTTTTTTCGACGTATGTAGATATAATCACGTATTAAAACATTTGTTACAAATATAATTGAATACAAACAAATAAGTATCTTAAGAAATGGTTCTACCATTTTTTGTCTGAATAAAATGAAATCTTTAGAATTGAATTGCTAAGAAATTAAATTATGAAAGAATTTCAATATCGGACACCGTGCACTTTTAACAGACTTTATTTGCCCTCGGTTTAATATAATTTTATTGTTTAATGGCTCAAATTCTAGTCACTGGAGCTATATCAAATTTTAGTTATTTATCGTACCTATTTTTAAAATTTAAATGGAAACTAGAAGCATTGTAATGATTATTATTCAAGAGTTTTTGACAAACTTGTTTAATTAAAATTTAGATAAGTGCGATATGGCCAAACCTTGCAGTCATGTTTAAAATAATTGCAGGTGCTGTATTTTTATTATCACAGCATGTGATTCAAAAGAAACTTCTTATGAGGTTTTAATTTTTAATTAAATATTTGCATTGAAAATAAGGAACTAGGTAAAAAAAATTAAGTATTACTTAAACTTTTAAAGCTAGTGTGTACTACTTATGAATTTGTTCTCAAAGTTTTGTTGACATTTATTATTCATAGAAACGCCCACTTTACTTAAAAATATAACAACAATATCACAATATCTTAACGACTTATGTATTATATTGGATAAAGAATTTCATATTTATCATACGTTCCGTTTCTATGTAGATAGAAGACAAACCCTGACTAATATTAAATCCCTGCAAAAACTTTGGTATAAATTTTATCTTTCTGCATACCAAATGTCATATTCATATATTCGTTCATTTTTCAAAAAAGGTCGACGACACTATCACTTTGATTGTGGAGTAATTTGTGGTGATAAATAAAATAACAAATGAGGACTAGATTTTCGACAAAACCATGCGGTTTTTCAAGAGACAATCTAAACAATAATCAACTTACTATAGCTGCTAACTTAACCACGGAGTGTTATTAAATCGCTGTCAAATCAAATAAGTTTCTGAAACAAGAAACAAGAAGACCACCCAATATTAAATTTGTCATTCTAAAAAGTTAATTATAGATTATTTAACTTGAGTAAAATAAAATTAGCTAGGTAATCATATTTTAAGAAATTCATTTGGCGCTTAACATAAGTTTCGGTAAAAAACCCTTGTTTTTAGGGTTCCGTAGTCCACAAGGGATCCTTTTGGACTACGGAACCCTAAAAACAAGGGAAAAAGTTTTATTGTAAACATTCTACTTCTTTTCAGGAACTGAATTGTAAAAATATACTTATTTGGTTATCCGTACAGAACTATAGGTATATATAATCTACATAACACAATCTTGAATCTTTAGATATAAAATAGATCTTACAAAACGTATCCTATTAACATGTTTAAAACAACAAATCAACAAGTATAAAAACCGTACATTTTGTTAATAAAATTTGTTACCATAAAATCGATTAGTATGTAGTAACCAAGTTCATAAGGACGGCAAGTATTATTTTTGTGGACAGTTAGTTAGATGTACCTATAGAGAATCAATAAATTAGTTTATAATTTAGAGATTAGTCGCATCCTGTGCAAACGCATACTTATGAAAGTTAGTAGCGGAATAAGCCCGCTTTAAATCTCGGATCTCACGTGGGTTCAATTCCAAGTCTGGACTTGTAAGATATTAAAAGATTGTCAATATTTGTGAAATAATAAAGAGCTTTCCGTATTTGGTTGGTTAAGGGCTTCCCCTACGAAGGAACATTAAACCGTTGGTCCCGATTGTTATATCATCGTCTATGAAAATGGTATACCTGGTATCGGACAGCAGCATTTACCTGTTTATATGCTCCACACAATATAGCTGTCACCTACCTACCTGCCATGCGTAGGCGGCAACACCCCATTCCAGGGTGGTCTTATTTAGCATTAGACGTTATACGGGCTGATGATGATAATGATGAAATTGTACTTAACTAAGACAATTTCCCAAGGCCCAGTAGCGTATAGCCATAATACATGATCCTTGTAATGTATTACAACGTTCCATGGTTATCGTATAAGCAATAGAATAACTTCTTCTTCTTCCTCCTGCCCTTATCCAATATTATGCAATAGAATAACAATTTATGTAAATTGCTGTGGCGAAGAGACCTGTAAAAGATTAATGGAAAGGAATGTGTCTCCTGAAGCATGTCGCTTGAACGACATTTTTTAAAGAAACCAGGTAGGTAATCATTTATTGTTACCATCGTAGCATATTCGTATATCTTATGTAAATGTAGATAATGTATCAATATTTAGTATAGTACCATATATGGTACTATACTAAATATGGTGGTATACCACCCTAGTAAAAAGTACAAAACACTTGTAAGATAATGATTGAAAATATCCGACTTAGATTCACATTTACATATGATTGATGGAATTTTTGGTCGGCCTGACCCGCACTCTGTTGGGTCCATTTGACCACATGATATTTTTCTGTATTTTCTTTGGTCAACGGTCAATCCAAAATAAAATTTCCCAAAAAGTTATTGTTTAAAGCTACCTGCCGATACAGTCGAGCCCAGAACTGCTAAGTCATAATATAAGTAACTTATATAATGACTTAACAGTTCTGGAATATCCTAAGAAGGAAAAACGGATTTTGTTTTCGTTCCTGGGGGGCCGGGGAGGAGGTCTGACCAGTGATCGTTACATTGAAGATGTTCTACTGGATCAAGTTGTCCCTTATCAAGGCTTTATTAAGGATAATCTTGATGCATGACAACGCCCGAAAATGTCACACTGCTCGGGCCACACGTGAGTTCCTGCATGAAGTTTGAATTGACACTATGGATTGCCAGCGCTCAGCCCCGATTGAAATCCCATTGAGCTCATATGGGACGAGCTCAAAAGGAAAGTTAGAGCGAGGAATCCAGCTCCTACAAACAAAGGTAAGGGTAATATAAAGGAGCTCAAGACTGACTGGGTAGGACTGATACGGCGGGTCCATTTCGAGCGGGTCCGGTGGCACAAAGACTCGAATGATGTTATTTTTAGTAATAATTTCACTCGTTGTCATTAAACCACTTTTAAGGACTGAGTAGTTTATTTTAGTTACTACCGTTTGAAATATAAAACTAATTTTGATCCGCCTTATATTTTAGCACTTTTTCGTCAATCATCATTAAATTATACAACCTAAACATAAACTAACAAAGAAAATACAAAAAGACTATCTTGCACGTTGTACCCGTTCCTGTGGAATCTTCATAATCAAATATAACTTATGTTACTCCTTTCTTATGGTGAAAGAATTTTATTTTATTGGTAGTCCACTAGTTTTGGAGGCTATTCAATGCAAACAAACAATAAAATCATTCCTTTTTATAATATTAGCATAAAAAATACTTAAAAATTGTAATAGGTACAAAGTTTACCTAATATTCTTTGTAAATAACAACACAGACCCTTACGTAATACCCACTTAGTTCAAAAGGATACAAGATTATGCATACATTTAGAGAGACCCATGTAACAATATTGCGCCCCGTGACAGGGATCCGTGGAAATCGGACTCCGTGACTACGATAAATCGTTTAATTCCACCCCGGTGACTCGGCCGATTGCAAAAGGCCAAAACGCTATCACAATTTACTGCGATCCATTCCTAACGTACTAGAAACACCTACCTGCCGGTTCGACAACTATTGTGCACTGGCAATCAAACTTAATAGCCACTTAGGCATTGAAACGTAAAAGTACTTATGTATCAATAGCTTGCCTACTGTATCAAACGACCGTATCCGTACATCTTGATTCCGTACAAAGTGTACAAGACCCGATCCAATCAATACAGAGATAATTAATATGGCCCTAACAACGTGCGTAAACGAAATGCTAATGCGAACGAAACTGGATAGCTGTGTTAGGAAGTATAAATAGAATTTCCATTTCATACCTAGAGCCGGAGCAGAGATTACCTCGCTTGAATTATTATATGCAAAACCTCAGCAAAATTCGGGCTATTCAAGAATGTTGAAACTTTGAATTGTCATATGATAATTTAAGCAAAATATTATAAAACAAATTGCGTGGGTGGTGCAATGTTTTAAATAGTTACCAAACTGTTTGTTATCTATATGCATGCATATTCAGTCAGTAATACCACTGGCCTATCGAAAGATTAGCGCTGAAACGATTCCATATACTTCAGGAATAATATTTTTTGGCTGTGTATGAAAATATTCTTATTTTTATTTGCCTGTTTTATGCATATATTATGCTTGATTTTCATAACTGATGAATAGGTACCTATATTATTTGTTTCAGTTTAAGTGAATAATTATAATCAACCACTCAACCAAATTTAGCGTTAAAAGTAGCAGCAAGGTAGATGTTAACTTATATCAACTTTAACATTTATACATGGTTTATAATAAGTTAAAATTATAGCTGTAGGTGCCCGGTTGTCAAAAATTATAACTCTTCAGTTTTTTTTTAATTTACTAAATTATATAAAATTGTCATAATAATTTCGGATGAAATAAAAAGCTAAATTGGTTATATCGTTCTCAATATATGGCGGAATATTTTAGTGATTCATTGTTATTAATATCGATATTGAAACGGCGGAGACTGCTTTTGTAAATTAAAATTAAAAACATAACTCGTTGATATCATACACTTTATTTTATATGCAGGAATAATATAAAATAGAATATATAAAATCTTTTGTAGGATATTTAATTAAATTCATCAAAAAATCGTATAATATGCAAACTGAATAATTACAGTAATTTTCAAACATAGTTTTGTATATACATGCCACATAACTAACAAAAATTACCTCATAATAATCAGAATAGAAAGCAAAAATAGAGCGATAATCTATCTGTAAAAATCATTCACAGAAAGTCGTGATTACAGTGGACTCTCCCGGGACCGCTCTTTGTGTGGATCTGATGGCTGCCTATTTTAATCAAGGAGAATTCAGCCGTAGCATTAGCTAAGCTTTTATCCTCAATTTAAGGCATATCCTAATGACTATGTGCTATTCTTGAAATCCAGTTCTATTAAAGACCCGACTATACTTTCAAAGGTTTGGAAATATAATTTTATTTAGATAATAAACAGATACCTATTTAAATCACCGTTAGAATTAGATGCTTTGATATATATATGTCGGAGGAAGCCGCAAGTCATATTGATAGTTGTTTTATCTAATTTAAACACATTGTTTATAATAGCTTAAAAGCCTCATGTAGTAGGTAAAGGCTGAGAATGTTGTCATTTATAGAACGACCAATCAGAGCTGAGCACGTCACATGAGTCTAGAGTGAGTCTGGGCGCTATCTTGAATGTGTTTAGATTCATAGCGTCGCTCACTGGTATTGATATAAGAGTTTTGGCGGTATATTTGGAAATAACGACTGATCGTGTTGGATCTTTGATTGTATTTATTCGTTGGTTAAAGTAATGTGGGCACCCTAAACTTGCTGCTCGGTCAATAAAGTTTATTTGTTATGATAATATTGTTAACTTGATTAAAATTGTACGAAAACTGTAATAAGTGTGTTTTGTGCTCGCATTCTACCCTAATGACGCCCACGAAGCCAATAATTTACAATAACGATGGCGATAGTAATGTTGATAATGAAATGATGAATCCGATATGATGCGACTGATCGAGCGAATAAGCGAGATACAAGTGGTATAAGTGTGACAGAGTACAACGTGTTGTTCCAATAGAGACGGCTATGATTTTTCATAAAGTTTTAGTTCTATTGCTAACGAAGCTTACCAACATGAAAAATTCTAAAACGAGCGTTCCGTTTCACGTTGCTTTTATGTAAGAAATTAAAAGTTAATTCTACAAATTCCGAAAAATCACCTAAGAGTAACCTTTTCATTAGTGTAACCTAAAAAGTAACCAATGCAGTTAAAAAATCACCTAAAAGGTTACAAAAGTAACCTTCTGGCAAGACTGTGACTGATACACGCGCGCGCGTCCTTGCGCCCGCGCTCTCTCTGCCCCGCTCTTTCCCGCGCTATTACCCCTTTCACTCCCGTGCATAAGGTGCTAAACGATAACTAATAAATAGTTAGCAAAAAAATTACATATGATTTTTTTTCGTGAAATGTGTTCTATTAACGATACTGATGACATGGAAAAAATATGCGCACTGTCTCCGAGGTAACTCTGTATACATATATGTCGGAGAAAAACATTATACCTATCATTGAACTACTATTACTAGCGTATGGAACCGACATCGCGAACAAATTTTTTGCGCCATGCGTTGAGGTTCATGAACCTCAATCTATACGTGCGCTCGCCCCGCCCGCACACCGCCCCCCACTTACCACGTGATCAAGTAGCGACACGCATTTTGTTTGAGACAGCGCCTCTATACGTAGTAATGGTAGCTCAATGATACCTATATAATATATATAATTATATGATACTTTTGGCATGTTTTAGTTATGATTCGTCTCTATTCCAGTACACTTACTACTCTGTCTCTGCGTCATGCAATAATTGACTGGAAAAGAATGCCTCTGGCATTATCCGTAGTCCGCTGTTTTCTGCTGATGTTTTTAAATAAATATATCTGTTAGTATTATGCCTGATATCTCATTGGTTTTATGTCCCACTAGCTAGCCAGTAATTACAAGTAGTATTATGCCATTATAACGGCCCGCGTTCTTGTCTTTCAGGCCCTTCTCCTGAAAGATATAAAGATTATATTTACACCATATTTTTTATGTTTCATCCAATAAGACATATATATATAGGGTGATTGGTAATTAGTGAAACCGATACCTAAACACATAATTGTGCTCATGATAACAAACAACTTTTACTATGGCACCAAACCTGAAATCGCGAAAAGAAATCAGCTGTTCCATAAATTCATGTTCACATAAGTCGTCAACATGTTAGGGAGCAGCTGATTTTTTTGGTGCCATAGTAAAAGTTGTTTGTTATCATGAGCACAATCATGTGTTTAGGTATCGGTCACTAATTACCAGTCACCCTATGTATATATATATATATATATATATATATATATATATATATATATATATATATATATATATATATATTTATATTTGCTAATTACATTTGCAACTACCCCGATATGTTAAGAGCAACAAAAATTTCCTTTGCGCTTTAATATATTTGAACCAAGAGGACATTGTGAACAATTGATGCACTAGTTCTTCTTTTAAGTGAAAAAATAAACGATTTTATTTAATTTAACGATCTTTCTTAGTTATAGTTATCAAAAAAAAAAAAAGATGTTTTAAAGTCCACAAAGATTATTATTTCGTTGTTCAAATTTTGACTCTTTTAAACATGTGTACTTCATAAAGACTAAAGCAAATAAAAAAAAAACTAAAGTGCTCAATATCCAACACACCAGTCACAACATTACGTAGCATTTTATAGGTATTAACAACTCTATGTTATTTTCCAGTTTATTTACCAACGTGGGTATAACCGTACAGCTATCGGACAGCACTGTGTCAATATTTTATCGGTAGATTTGCTGCCAATTCAAAAGAAATAAAAACCTATACAAATTAAATTTATTCAGAATACTATAGAAGGTGCTTCCAACATATATGTCATCCCTTCAACAGGAGATAGTGTTACGGATAACATAAGTCAAGAAATTTCTGTGAAATGTTAAATTTATCTTTTCCATTAAAAACATAAAATTATGTTAAAATACATGTTTCTTATGAAAAAACTTATCCGCCAATTGTAGCTGTAGCTGACTATGTGTTCCGGTAAATCGAATCTAGCGCTCATAATAGGAATGTAGTTAATTTAATTATTTTAGTTTAATTTTTATTAAAACAATTATATACTATTAATGCTTGAGATACTGGTTGACAGGGAAAATAATCAGTTTTTCTTCGTAATAAACAGTAACTGGTACATTTTTGGTTTGTGTTTTTTTTTGACTTGACTAATTATAAAATGGAAATGAAATGGCTAATAGTCATCCGATTACTACATTAATTTACTATATATTTTCAGATTCGAGAACGGCTCTTTGTTCGTATGAATTGATACGCAAGCTTAAATTTAATACATATTTACAACAAAAAGTAGCTTATTTTAATTGAAACAGACTTATAAAATACTAACTAATATAAATTTCGAAATGTATGTAGAGGACTAGTAATATTTTCTGACCAAAATTTGGGATATCAAATTCAGAAAAAAATATAATACGAACAAATGACCGTAAATAAAGAAAAGAAATTGTTATAGTCTTTGAAAGGGCAGCATATAACATAAAGATTGACAGTATCTAAATGGTAAAACGTCTGATAACGCCAAGGGTCCAATGTAGTTCAGGCTTCTTAGACCTTTGAGGTCTTATTTTACATGATGTTTGTATGATAACAATATATTGTGTATATCCAATTCATCATAAAAGCAAATACAAATTTATTCATAGTTCATAATGTATTTTCCATTGATCTAGGTTTCTTTTTAATAGCTTTAAAAATACAGATTAAAATGACTTCTTTTCCGTTTCCGGCTATAGAAGTCAACAGTCATACGAAAAGTCGTCCCACATATTTATATCTCAAAATATAGTTAAACAAGTGATACAGTAGTGAAACCATGTGAGAATCGGACAATAAGTGACTAATTACCGAATAAACAAATAAACTCCAGTGATCACAACGTTTGAACAGTTATTGATTAACAAAAAGTGCATTTGCGATTGAGGTTAACTGTCAAGCCAGTTTGAAGTCATCTCATAAGTCTATGGTCAACAAGTTGACAACTTAACAAAGTTACGATAAAACCTTGGTCGCGATACTCGTTAATAGTGAAGTACCATAACAAAAGTGTTGCCATCACAAAAATTTGATTACCCCAAAAAAATATTTAAAAAAAAACCGAAAACCGGGAAAATGAATACTGCTGTGGGTTGAATAAATATAACAACACGTAATGGGTGATAACGGAGAAGACGAGTCGAACAATGACAACGAACAAGATAATAGTATGCCAAAGTTAAACTCCAGCCGTAATAGCCGGCCCAAAACCTACACCCAACAGGTATTCCGCAAAAGCCTGCTAAACACCAGGCCTAGATCTCATTCCCAAAGTGACGTCACCGCCTCTAGATCATGCGACATTTCGTCCGCCATACAACGGGGTGCCTCATCGAAAGAAAATACTGTTTCCTCCAAGCAATTCAAAGAAGTCAAACCTATATGTGGGCCTCCCTCTTGGCAACGACAACCAATAAGAAACTCAACAATAACACCTAGCAACACTAGTAACAAGAAGCGTAAGCTATCATCAACTCCACCCTCCACGGTCCTTAATACTTCCAACAGCTTCGATGGTCTACCAATTGACTTAACGAAGAATGAAGATGAACCCAACCCCAAAAATAATAAACCCCGGGCACCACCACCAATAGTCCTTTACGGAATAGAAAATGTGAACAAATTAACTGAACTCCTAGAAACTGAAGCCGCCAGAGAAGAATTCACCTACAAGATAGTGAACAAAAACCAACTTAAAGTCTGTAGTGCAAACATGGAGGTATACAAAAAGCTGATTGCTATAGTACGTGGTAATGGTCTCATCGGACCCACTTTTAAAAGAAAAGATATGAGGTGCTTTAGAGTTGTCATCAGAAATTTGCATCGTTCCACACCCATTGAAATTATTAAACAGGAAATTGAAGCCACAGGAAATACCGTCACCGGAGAAATTATTAACGCCAAATATGGCCCTGATAAGAAACCAACATCAACATTTTTTGTTAATGTTCAACCAGGTCCAAATAATAAAGCCGTTAAGGATATAAAGTACAAATACCATCAAGCTATCATAATGGAAGATCCACGAAAAAGGAAATCTGTTGTGCAATGCCAGAGATGCCAACAATACGGCCACACCAAAAACTACTGCATGCGGCCTTACCGATGCGTCAAGTGTGCTGAAAGTCACAAAACCTCAGACTGCCCTAAAACTGATCGCAACACGCCTGCTAAATGCGCACTGTGCCTGGGAGCCCACCCAGCTAATTATAGAGGATGTGAAATTTATAAGGAAATTGCAGCGAGGAAATTGCAGCCACCAAGACAGCCTAACCTGAGAGACCTCAAGGTAAAAGAGCCCGAAGAAACAATCAAACAATCCACAATACCTTCAGGAACAGAACTTAATACATTACCGAGGACCCTGTACTCTGAAAAATTTAAATCTCAAGGACACGAAACCACCACCACAGGAATCTCTGACAACACATCGCTTTTTAATCTGATTGAAAACTTACTGCACAACCAATCAAAACAATTTGAAAAATTTGATCTTATCCTACAACAAATTAGTGCCCTTATGGGTCTAATAACAAAACTTGTTGAGAAAGTAGCAAAATGACTACCTTAAACTTGGCTACTTGGAACATAAATGGTTTAGCACCAAATAAACACGAAATAGAAATAGTGATGAAAGAGCACCAACTAGATGCTATACTGATCTCAGAGTCCCACTGTACGGCTGCCACCAATATTAACATCCACGGATATAAAACTAATCTAACAGGTCACCCGGATGGTGCTGCACACGCTGGCACTGCCATAATTATAAATGAGAATATAAAACACCACTTAATGCCTGCATTTCAAACAGACTATTTGCAGGCAACAACAATATCAATCGAATCAAACTGTGGAGGCTTCAATGTGGCAGCAGACAAGATTGATAAAGGAATGTTCACACAATATTTCAGTACACTTGGGAACCGCTTTATAGCAGGAGGAGACTGGAACGCCAAACACAATGTTTGGGGCTCGAGGTTAACACAACTAGAGGCAGGCAACTCAAAATGTGTATAGAAAGCACCAATCTTACTACTGTGTCTACATCTGAACCAACATATTGGCCAACAGATACAAAAAAAACTCCAGATCTGCTAGACTTCTTTATAGTCAAAGGACTCCCAAGAGAATATCTCAGAGCTACTGTCTGTTATGATAGCACCTCTGACCATACTCCAGTATTACTTACAGTCAGTACTTTACCCGCTGAGTTTGATGGACCGGAAAGACTCTACAATAAGAAGACCGACTGGCAGTCGTTCCGAGAATTTTTGGAAAATAGAACTAACCTAAAAGTCGCGTTAAAAACACCAGATGACATAGAAAATGCTACAGAATATATCACTAATCTAATACAAGAAGCCTGCTGGATCAACACACCTCCATTAGAACTGAAAAAAGATTCTGTCAGCTTTCCCCACGAAATTAGGATGAAATTGCTAGAAAAACGTAAACTCCGAAGAGATTGGCACCAAAGCAGACTTAAAGTAGATAAGACTGCTCTTAATGTTGCTGCCCTGAAATTGAGAGAAACAATACATGACTGGCATGAAGCTGCACTCGAATCTAAGTTGGATTCTCTCACCGCAACGGCATCCACCAACTATTCGCTATGGAAGTTCGCGAAGTCGTACAATAGACCTCAAGAAATGAAACCACCCATAAGAAGAGCAGACAATAGCTGGGCTCGAACGCCGCAAGAAAAAGCTGATGCCTTTGCCTCCCACCTATCACAAGTTTTTATCCCTCATGATACTAACTATGATGACATTGAAACTGAAGATTATCTGAAACAGGACTTTCAACTTTCACTTCCTCCAAAACCGGTAACACCTCGAGAACTCTGCAGAGCAATAAGGGATTTGAAGGATAAAAAGCACCAGGGTTCGACCTAATAACTAAGGAAATTCTAGCTCAGTTGCCAAGAAAACCAATAGTATTCCTTACAACGCTCTTTAACGGAATACTTAGGGTCCAACATTTTTCTAGGCTATGGAAAGTATCACAAATATTGATGATAGGTAAACCTGGAAAACCACGAAATGAGATAACATCTTACAGACCAATCAGTCTATTGCCAATTCTTTCCAAACTATTTGAGAAAATACTGCTAAGGAGGATGACAACACACCTTAAACAAAACAATTTCATACCAGAACATCAATTCGGATTCTGGGAGCAGCACTCTACAGTCGAACAAGTCCACAGAGTGTGCAATAAAATAAGGACCACACTTGAAAACAAGGAATATTGCTCCTCAGTATTTCTTGACATACAGCAAACCTTCGATAAGGTGTGGCATAAAGGACTTATGAGCAAAATCAAGGAGAGCTTACCACATAGCTACTGCCTTATTTTGTATTCTTACCTCACAGACAGGCTTTTCCAAGTGAAAGAGGCAGACGCTATGTCGATCCTCCATGAAATAAAGGCTGGAGTCCCGCAAGGATCGGTCCTGGGTCCCGTACTCTATTTATTATACACCGCAGATCTCCCGCAAACAGAAAACGTACCCATTGCCACCTTTGCAGACGCCACAGCCCTCCTTGCAAGTAATAAAGAACCAATAAAAGCCTCAGAAACACTCCAAAAAGGACTTGACCTAGTAACACACTGGCTACATAGATGGAAAATTAAACCTAGTGCAACAAAATCAGTACAAGTCACATTCACTTTAAAAATAGGAGACTGCCCACCAGTGAGATTAGAAAATGTCACCCTGCCACATAAGGAAACTGTGAAATTCCTCGGACTCCATCTAGATCGCCGCTTAACATGGAGACATCACATAAAGACCAAAAAAGAGAAGATAAAACTCAAATATAGAGACCTGCATTGGCTTGTTGGACGCAACAAAAAGCTTTCAACTGATAACAAACTTCTTATATACAAGGCAGTGCTCAAACCAGTTTGGATGTACGGAGTACAGCTCTGGGGCAGTGCATCTGACTCAAACATCTCAATATTGCAACGAATGCAGAACATTATCTTGCGATCAATATCACAAGCACCCTGGCTAGTCACTAATAACGAGATTCACCAAAACCTTCAAATCAATACGGTAAAGGAAGAGATCATAACTACTGCTACAAGATATCAAGCACGACTGAAAAATCACCCCAATTATCTTGCCACTGAACTTATACGACAAAGTTATGTCAAAAGGCTGAAAAGGAAGAACATACTACAACTACATACAGCAAACTGAATTAAGTTTTCAACCTGCGGAGTAGATGTCTTCACTGGGAGGCACACTCGACATGACATTTCGCGCTTCATCAAATCTGCTTATAGTTTGAAACTGATTGCAGATGAAAAAAGGAAAACAAAAAAAAAAAAAAAAAAATGACTTCATACCTGTGTTACTTACTTCGTAAGTTAGATCAGCGTTCCGCATAGTGTGTGCCGCGGTACACTGGCGTATCGTGGTTATTAGTAGGTGAGTCTCGGCAAAATATGATTATCTCATAAAGCTAAATAGATGAACAGAAGGATAAACACAACGCGGGCGCACTTCATCTCTACTAAGTTTGTGGTTTCGATGATATTACCTACTTAAATATTCAAACGATCAACTAGGTAGGACCAACTTACAGAAAGAGTTCCATAGTCATTGTCGAGTCCAACTCGGCTAGGCAGCGTATGGAAAGCTTCGAGAGATCTTCTCGTCCAAAATAGCTGAGTGCCTTAAGATAAAAGTTTTCAACCAATGTGTGTTACCAGTCACTTTGTGTTTTATAAAAAAGTCCAAAGTCGCTGAGCAAACTGTGGAAAGAACGCAGAGAAATACTCGGTATTTCCCTGCGTGATCGAATTAGAAATTAAGGGATCCGCAGGAGAACAAAAGTCGCTGACATAGCTTAACGGAGGACTTTGTTTTATTGCATCAGCATTTGACATATAGGTATAAGTTTGTCTAATAAATATCTTTCGTATAATTTTTTTTGTCTTTTACTGCCATCTTCGAGTATTTAACAGATTAAAATAAAAACGTATTAAAAGTACTGATAAAGATGACACAGTAGTAGTAACAAAACACCGCTTTCCTCGTCCTGAAGTAATTTCGGATTAACAAACTCGGTTTCAAATTCTTATCTAAGTAGGTATTAGAATATGTAGTAAACTACGATCGTAAGTTTGAACCACTTACCCACATAGCGAGGACTTATATCAGGTAGTACAGTCGAAACAAAGTCAAGTAGTTTCGCAGCCAAAACTGGCATCTTAGTCTGGTTCGGTATGTCGCAGAAGTTGGGCTAAGTCGTATTTAACTTTAGTGAACAGCTTGTGTTGCAACCGCATACCAACAAATTTTGACACCGTATACATACGCCGCTAAGAATGTATAATCGCGAACCGCCTACCGACTAAGCTATGCGGTTACTTTAATTTACTTTGGAGTTATCTGCACAGTTCGAATGAAACAGTTTCCTTATCAGACAGTGCCATCGACTATGCAATTAAAGTTTTACTTGTTAGTTATGCCGGAGAACATGTAACATGGCTCCGACGAACACTTAACTGGCATTTTAGGCTTGTACCAAGAAGATTTATTGCTCTACTTTGAATAATTCAACATCCATAATTTCACCTACTTACATAAATATTGTAATGAGGCTAGCCAATTAATATTTATAGCGGTTCAAGAATTTTCAGGGTATGGTCATGAGAATTTTTATATTATGTTTCCACTTCGGTGGAATTAGTAATCACCCAACAGTAAGTATGGTACACAACGTTTTTGGAGTATAAACCCTTGAGCCCTATGGCAATCACTACTGAACACACTGGGAGACTGAGATGGCCAGTTGTACTTAACTTTTAATCGTTTATAGACAATATTGCCTTAATTTAAAGAACTTATTCGTGATAAAATACGTTAAACGTTCAAAAGAGAAGTAGCATATCAATATTTGTTGAACATATTATTATGCTTGTCAAATGTATAATAAACTATTCAATCGTTTGGGGACGGCGACTCTGCAAACAAAAAATATTTATGTGTGAGTGAATTGTTTTTAAAAGAAGAAGATCGTAAGTAGAACTATTCTGGACTCTATAGTTTTGAGACTACTTCTGGACTTTTGAACGCTACTGTATCTTAATACAGCTACGCATCCTTAAATTTTGTATTTCCGGCCATCCTCTCGTTTTCCTAGATATTACAATTATATTTTTCGCATGACTAAAATTTGTTTAAATAAATGGTTAAAAAGCAAATATTTATGCTTAACATTTCCATAATTATGACAATATTTCGTATTTTCGGGGTGAAAGCCAAGTCAGGAATTCTGAAACTTCATGAAAGTGAATTTTTCAAAAACTGGCCAAGTGCAAGTCGGACTCGCGCACGAAGGGTTCCATACCATTTTCAAGTGCTTACCGATTGCCGTTATAGACGCCGAGCAAAAAGGAAAAAAAAAGTTGTTTGTATGGGAGCCCCCCTCAAATATTTATTTTATTTTTAGTGATTGCGGCAATAGCAATACATAATTTGTTAAAATTACACCTGTCTAGCTATCGCGGTTCTTGAGATAAAGCCTGGTGACAGACAGACAGCGGGTACGGAACCCTAAAAAGGAGCCGCAGATAGTGACTAAGTAAAAGGGCTTTATGTCCGTGAGTGCTATATTAGTTAAGCTGTTAGCCCTCAAGTACCTATCGGTATAACTGGTACAGTGTAGACACAAAGGAAAGGTTGTCATTCCAGAAAGAGGATTTATATCTATACAATGATTTTGCAACTAATACATTATTATTACAAACAGATATTGTAACGCACATTAAGGCCGCCCGAAATAAAAGGGAGCATAAAGTTCAAAATATAAACTATTGCTAACATTTTACCATAACTTCTAAACATCTGCGCCGATTTATGTGTCATAATATTACAATCTCTATACTATTCTTGGTGATACATTTTCAGAACTATTTAGAACTTACAGAGTTAAAATGTTAAAGATACCGGTATATTTATTACAATTTGTGTTGTATTATTTGTTTTGTATTTGTATGCCTATTATTTGTATAGGAAAACATAGCGTAGTTTGCAGTTTTTGTCAATTTTACTTTGTTTCTCATTCTTAAAACTATTTTATAGTATTTAAGAAGTCATATTGTTATCATAACATTCCGTACGTCGTCCCACGAACTAAGTTTTACCTTTCTTATAATCTTTCTCTTATATTATATACTAGCTTCCGCCCGCGACTTCGTATGTGGATCGTGTTGCTTATGCCAGCGAAAACGGGGTCGTCAAAATCGAAGATCTGAAACGTCTGATGTCGAATTCAAAGGCCCGGGACAGCTATTCAGAGAATGTCAAAATCGATCAGAATTCAAACGTTCGTTGCGCTCTTCTTCTGTCTCTTCATGCCGTACTCCAGAAATTCTTTCTCTCTCACTTTCTAACGGATTATGAATATTTTGTTGTGTGCGTGTTTGGGACAATGTATGATAATCTCGATCAGCAGTTAGTCGCCTGAAGACTAAAGACCTGTTAGTAGATGTGCAAATACGCTAAGAACTTAAGCGTGATTCTGTATCGGTAAACGTTTCCGACTCGCGAGACAATGCGTGTCGTTCACGATCAGCGGACAGTTGCGCATCACGTTCCGCACCTGCCTCTAGAGACCTAGAGGCAAATGCGTAGATACGCTGAGAACTCAAGCGCAATTCTCTATCAGTGTAAGTCTCCGACTCGCGAGGACCTAGAAGCAGATGCGTAAATACGATGAGAACTCAAGCGCAATTGTCTATCCGTGAACGTCTCCGACTCGCGAGACTATGCGTGACGTTCACCATCAGCGGACAGTCGCGCGTCACGTGCGTCCCACTTGTCTCTAGAGATCTAGAAGCAGATGCGTCGATACGCTGAGAACTCAAGCGCAATTATCTTTCTGTGAATGTCTGCGAATTGTGAGACAATGTATGTACGTTCACGATCAGCAGTCAGTCGCCCGTCATATTCTTCACTGGTCTCTAGAGACATGGATGTAGATACGTAAATACGCTAAGAACGCAGACGTGCTTCGCGATCCGAAGAGGTTTCCACGGAGCGAATTGCAGCCTGATGTTCTCGAACAGCATCAAGTCTCTCCTGACGCTCTTCGGTAGATTCTTGGGATCTTATAATCCTCAATCTTTTAGCTCCTTTGGAACATTGGGAAAGATTTGACCTTTTTCTAGGCATGGTTATAGTTTTATTCTGAAGATACCTGATCAATTAAAATCTAAGTGACTGCTCCCCTGCGTTGCCGGCTACCGTGTCACGAAGATAAATGGAAAAGGAAATTAAACACTCAAATAACATAAGCCCGAAGGCATATTTATTCGATAAAATAAAAAAAGGCTTATGTTTAACTTACCATCAGATATAGTAAAAATGATCACCAAAATTAAACCCGCATTTTAATGTAAAATGGTAACCAAAGTTTTAACATTTCGCTATCGTATTTAAGCAAAATGACTCCAAATAAATCATTGTTAACCCAAAAGTAGTAAATGATCACCAAAAGTAGTAAATGATCACCAAAAGTACCTAAATGTTTTACTAATTTACTATTCGTTGTATGGCCGCAGCTCTAACCTAACCTAACCGATTGTCATTTTTCATTGATTTTATTAAGGTAGAATAGCGCAATCATTTGCTCGCTAAGATTTGGTGATCATTTACTACATTTGGTGTTCGAATACAATTTGAAGTGTAGTCGTGACTAAAATAGCTAGTACTATTATAATTTTAGACTTTATTTTTCTGGTGTCAAGTATATATTTTTGGTGGTCATTATATTTTATCCCATAAAAAAATAAATGGGAGTTTTGGACAGCAAAGTCAAATTTTCAATGATTCATCGAAAATCAGTCCTAAACTGTTACCGCCTTCACCGCGTCGAGGTACTCCCAGCTTGTGTTATTTTATAATTATACAGTAAAATTAGTGATAGCTTTGATTTCCTGATGTGGAAATCATGTTCCTGATCTTCGATTTTTATACGTCAACAGAGAGTGCTCATCAGGCTGAACAACTCTTGCTAAGTCGTCATTCTTATATATGTTAAAGTATAGCTGGGCTCTTGGAGTTCAACATCAGGTGTTCCAGATCTTCAAATTTATTCTCTCAGCAGAAAATGCTCATCACATGGAACAATTTTTGCTATTGTACCATTTTTAGGGTTCCGTAGCCAAATGGCAAAAAACGGAACCCTTATGGATTCGTCATGTCTGTCTGTCTGTCTGTCTGTCTGTCTGTCTGTCTGTCCGTCCATATGTCACAGCCACTTTTTTCCGAAACTATATGAACAATAATGGTGAAACTTGGTTAGTAGATGTATTTTGTGAACCGCATTAAGATTTTCACACAAAAATAGAAAAATAACAATAAATTTTGGGGTTCCCCATACATAGAACTGAAACTCAAAACATTTTTTTTCATCGAACACATACCTGTGGGGTATCTATGAATAGGTCTTCAAAAATGATATTGAGGTTTCTAATGTCATTTTTTTCTAAACTGAATAGTTTGCGCGATAGACACTTCCAAAGTGGTAAAATGTGTGTCCCCCCCCCTGTATCTTCTAAAATAAGAGAATGATAAATCTAAAAAAAATAAATGATATACATAACCATGCAAACTTCCACCGAAAATTGGTTTGAACGAGATCAAGTAAGTAGTTTTTTTTAATACGTCATAAACCGTAAACCGCAATTTACCTTTCATTCAATCAACTATTATTAACATCGATCAGAGTTACAACGAGCTACAAGAACGTTTATACTATGTTACTTGTTGTATTCTTGATATCAAAAATAGGTAGGCACTTGCAACTAGTAGGTACGGAACCCTTCGTGCGAGAGTCCGACTCGCACTTGGCCGGTTTTTGTATCTCTTATAGTTTAGCTGGTCTGTTGCGGTAATGCATCAGGTGTTCAAGTTTCCAAGATAAATTATAGCCTATATGTTGCCCAAACTGAATACCTATACAACAACAAAAAAAATAATTCAAATCCGTCCAGTAGTTCCGAAGATTAGCGTGTACAAACAAACAGACAAACAGATAATCAGACAAACAGACAGATTTTTTTTTTGGATTCTTGCTCTATTTCTGTTTCTAAACCCTCCTCAATTATTTATTTTTTAATATATTCAATGTACAGACACAGTTTTTTTACTCTTTAATTATATGTATAGATTATAATATTATAAATCTCTGAAAAAAGTAACTGGCTAAATCTCATGTTATTAAATACTCTAGCAGTAAAAATAAAACAAAACAAACAGAACATTTACGAGAAGTAATACCTAAGTAAAAATAATTCTATATACGAGGATGTTCTGCGAATAACAAACACACAATTATCTGGTACAAAACAGTTGAAATTGTGTATCCAACGTCTTAGCAGCAGAACTTACACAAACAAAGTGCATTTATTTAGTAGTGTACATACCTATTCCGTAATAACGGCGGACTTCGCCTTATCCTAATGAAATTATCTGCGGAACGGCTCTTTCAAATCTGATTAGATTATCTGAAGAACCAGAATTAATTACATCTCGTTAACGCGTAACGATCAATTTTACATGGCTATCAAGCCAGTACTGATTTTCTCGAGTCATTATCGAACAAAATTAAGTCAAACTTACGGCGCTGAACCACGACAGGCCTGGTCTTTTAATACCACTAAACATGCAACTATTCAATCACTACCGCCGCGAATCGTGTTTCTGTTGTAAATAGCAAACCTATTAAGAAAATACCATAATTAATCTTTGTTTTGATAAAGTGTTTTCATTAGAAGAACTACCTACTTTTGTTCTATGGCTTAAGCTTTAATGAAGAGCGAACTGACTACAAATATTTTGTGTTGTATTTTACCGTTTTGCGGCGCAGCTAAATTTGTGCTTTGAAACTAGATCGGAATATCGAAAACCCGATAACACGAGGTAACTTAATTAAATAACGAAGCCAAAATAAACTTGCTAGAATAAATGCCTGACATATTTTTTTGCGTGTTTCTTTTTTCCCTTACCGTGGTATAATTCAGAAAGCTTAGAAATTGTATGACTTCTTCATGAATTATACATATTTCTGACATAATATGTAATTAAATATAGGAAAAATGTGACTTCTCCAATCAGAATTTCCATTGTTCAAATTTGTTTGGATGTTTTAAAACTTAAATTTGCTTAAATTGTTTGTTCCAGTGTTGAAGAGACCATATTTTATATTAACAACTTGAGGTTAGTTAAGTTGCCATTATAAGGTTTAGAAAACCTAAGCACACGGGGCTAGACTGTGTCTTACCGGGCCTATCTGTTTCCAGGGTGCTCTACGGAAAGGCTGATTTCATGCACGCTCACATGATACCTCCAACAGTTTACCAAGGCACGGAAATTTGAAGGGAGACTTGTTAAAGTAATCTTTATATATATAATTCTTCTGTGAGTGTGTATGTCACTGAACTTCTCTCAAACGACTCAACCGATTTTGATGAAATTTTTTGTGTGTGTTCAAGGGGATCTGGGAATAGTTTAGATTCACAATTTTGTCCGCTGGACAATGTTTTTTTAATTAATTTTTAATTTATTAGTAGTTGTTGATTTTGGAATGTTTTACATTGGATCCGACAGACGGCGCTACCATTGCAATGTCAAATTTTAAATAATATTTAGGGTAGGGGTAGGGTAGGGTAGGGGTAGGGTAGGGGTATGGTAGGGGTAGGGTAGGGGTAGGGTAGGGTAGGGGTAGAGTAGGGGTAGGGTAGGGGTAGGGTAGGGGTAGGATAGGGGTAGGGGTAGGGGTAGGGTAGGGGTAGGGTAGGGGTAGGGTAGGGGATGGGTAGGTGTAGGGTAGGGGTAGGGTAGGGTAGGGGTAGGGTAGGGGTAGGGTAGGGGTAGGGTAGGGGTAGGGTAGGGGTAGGGTAGGGTAGGGGTAAGGTAGTGGTAGGGTAGGGTTAGGGTAGGGCAGGGGTAGTGTAGGGCAGGGGTAGGGTATAAAAGTCCACCCGTGCGAAGCCGGGGCGGGCCGCTAGTCTTTATATATATAATTCTTCTGTGAGTGTGTATGTCACTGAACTTCTCTCAAACGACTGGACCGATTTTGATGAAATTTTTTGTGTGTGTTCAAGGGGATCTGGGAATGGTTTAGATTCACAATTTTGTCCGCTGGACAATGTTTTTTTAATTAATTTTTAATTTATTAGTAGTTGCCTGAAAACCCCTTAAAACAGCCTTTTTCTTTTTCCCATACAAACGTTTTCTAACTAAAATGTAGAGTCAATTTGAGCTTTATTTTTTTGCTAAGATTTTTTAGGGTAGGGGTAGTGTAGGGTAGGGGTAGTGTAGGGTAGGGGTAGTGTAGGGTAGGGGTAGTGTAGGGTAGGGGTAGTGTAGGGTAGGGGTAGTGTAGGGTAGGGGTATTGTAGGGTAGGGGTAGTGTAGGGTAGGGGTAGTGTAGGGTAGGGGTAGTGTAGGGTGGGGGTAGTGTAGGAGTAGGAGTACCGCATAAACGAAGTCTCTACGGCCCAGTTTATTTTATACAAATGTTTAGGTCTTTTATATACGAAGTCTGCCGGGTCAGCTAGTACCTACCATAAAATCGTTTGAAATATGCTCTAAAACCTGAAAATTATGGGAAGGCAAAGTATCATCAAATCAACGCTGTCGGGAATGCTAAATTCTAGTCTAATTTACTTTGTTATTTTCTTTGACAAAAATGAAGTGTATGCGCTTCATTTTGTGTGAATCACAAAGTAAATTTATAAAATTTTTAATCTTACTAACAATAATAGAACTAACACTCTTAGATGTATAGACGATACAGTAAAGGGTCATGTCCTATGCAATATTTATGATCGACTCCTAGCCGCAAGTCAGGCAACATTGCGAAACATGTTGAGCGTCATGTGTTATCCTGTGCGTTAAATGTTGTCTAGTGCATACGAAATAATCATCTAGCTGTTAAAACAGAAGATAAATTGTTTGAAAGTGCATTGTCTTCACTTTAACTGCTAAAGAGTTATGTTTTGCATAAAATGTCGCCACTAACGCTAAGCTGCATTGAAACGAAGTGTTGCAAAAATGTGAAAGAATTTTACATTTTAATCCTACATAGCAAGGTTGGTCTCACAAAGTCAGAAACAGTAGGTCGCGGCGTCACGGCTGGCTGCCTTTTCCTCTACGACAAAATGCACTCACGCCTCACCCGGGCCGCGTGCACTCACGAATGCATTTACATATTGATCTCCAAATCACAAAAGCTGTCTGGATCGCAAATAAAATGTGTATTTTCTTCTGAGAGGTGGTTTTCCAATGTTCTGTATCTTGCAAGTGCTTTATTTTTAAATGACTTATTCATATGAAAATGCAAGTTTGTATGGTTTAATGGTTTAATTAAATGACCAGTTCGCGTTCTTTATTACTGTTACGATTCAATCAAGGCTTCAAAATGGTAAGACAATTTTTAAAATTGAAATCGACTAGATCAAATTGGAATAGCCTATTTTGTAATAAAAAAAATATTACAAATCTGGAACTTAGATAATTTGGATATTTTATTCGTTTGGCAACTCAACATCTCTTTTCCAATCTATAGATTAATTCGGTAATTCAGAATTCTCTGCAATAAGCATTTTAACAGTTTCACAGTACAGAACAGAAAGTTAGGTTATAAATAAAATTACGCTTCATTTTAAGTAATTATGTAGCTTTTGTTAAAATCAATCACATTAATGTTTTCAGGACACGCCGCTTGGGGCATGAAAACCGTTACACCAACACGATTGTATTTGCCATCGCTGATAGTAAGTGGCCTACTTCAATAAAGGTGGCATTAAAAGCCAGTGCATTTATTGACATAGAGCATGAAGCACGTTGCGATCCATTAGTGGTTCGTTCGCCCATCCCTGCTTTGTGCCGCAATGCAACTTGCTCACAACTCTAATATCTACTGTTGGAATACTAGTGCTTTTCAATTAAGCATCCTAACTTTCATATTAGGTATTTATAAAACTTTGTTACTGATGGAAATAATGTAAAAAAAATCAAATTCTAATGTGATACGATATTTTGAAATGACTTTGATTTGTTATGAATCCATTCGCAGACCAAAATATTTCTCATGTATTTTATTGATTCAAATATTATATACGCTTAGTTTTTGTAAGTCACGTGACACAAAGAAAATTCTAAAAAAGTAATTATGTTTAGTACCTAGTACCGTAACATTATCTTTTTCATCATTACCACTACATGTGTGGTGCTATAGTTTAAAATAAAGTCGCTTGCAACTGTCTGTCCGTCCCTATGTATTATGCTTAGATCTTTAAAACTACGCAATAGATTTTGATGCGGTTGTAATAGAGAGAATAATTCAAGAGGAAGGTTTATATGTATGATACATCAGCATTGCACCCGTGCGAAGCCTGGTTGGGTCGCTAGTATAAATAAAAAGTGAAAAAAAAAACACTTCTAAACAAGTTACCCTACATAGGTATACAATGTAGGTAAAATGGCCTGGTAAATGGTTACTGCCCAAGATATGTACTTTGTTTTTAATTGAATTTCTGTTTTTACTGACTTATGACACGCCTAGTATTATCACTATCACTCATATCTCATAACTATTTACTACTACGAAAGATGAAGAACCAAATTAGTCAATGCATAATCGTCGAATTTATCATAATTTACAATCTAGAAAATGGAAAATCATCCAGAGTTCCGTTTGAGATTTGTAATAGAAATGATATTTAGTTTATTTCATCTCTTTGTCAATTAAAACGTAAGTTCAAAGCATCAAATACGACTTAATCAAAATAGGAGATTACCACAGGTTATAATTAAATTCGGCATGCAAACATCCTAGCTCAGTCGTTCCGCCGTGTTATTCAACCGAACATGAAATTTTGCGGTGACAACAATTATGTTCTGCACGCATTCGCGGCATCCCCGTGCGTTAATCCTACCATTCACATACAACATATTGCTTAACATTAGCGTCACAGACAGTAGATTTTAACGAAGTCACTGTTATAAAATATTATAATGGACAATCCTGCAGTTGGAATACTGGTTTAACTATCTAGAATAAAAAATAACAAAAAAGTATTAACGAATATCTTTTTTTGGGACATGTATAGTTTTAGTAGATACTGCAGCTGGAATGTTTTTTTGGAATATTTGTAAATGTTAGAAGGTTTGACCCTTAAAAGTATCACGAGATATAACGTCTAGTTAAAGGAATTCGAGATGTTATCCATTAAGTGGTGCTATTTTCTAAATTCCTTCTTTATTAGGTAGTCTTTGGGCACAATCTGGCGCATTATATGAAATAGAAACATGATAATGTGTACTTACACTTAAACACATAAAAAAACAGGCACATCATATCATTCATGAATGAAGAATTGCAAATTAATATTTAAAAAAACTACCGACTAACCTTCTCGCCGAAAATGAATTCCTATGCATTATAGCTAATTCTATTGCGGGGTAGGTATAATGTGTTTCTATGTAGGTAGCCCTAAATCCAACAAGTAAAATTTGTAGCTAGCCTAGAGTTGGTCAGATTAAAAAAAAGTCAAAATATGATAGCACAGTTTAATTTTTATTTACAAAAAGGTTAATCTGTTACCGATTCATTAGCGTTGGCTAATGAATAAATCAAGCAAAAGATACCATCATTTGGCTTTACTAAATCCTCTATCACAAATACCACTTATTTTTTCAAATAAGTCGGCTCATCCTGTTCATTCATATTTCAAAAGAAATACGTTATTTGTATTCTCGATACTCAAAACTTTTTTAAATGAAAAAGTCGCTTGAGATATGATATGTAGTGGGATTGGGGCACGAGAGAACCTGGTCGCTGGGACAAATTCATATGTCACATGTGTAACAAGTAGAATATTATTATCATCATCTTCAGACTTTGTATAGCATACTGGACTGTTATAAAACACTTTTTCAACATCTTCCCAGTTAAACTATGTAGTACTGACTTCCTTTTTGTTCTGTCTCGGAATTGTGTAGATTCTACCAAGCAGTCGACTTCTAATAAAATACATTAATGTTTTTATGTACTCCACGACACAGTTATCTTCGTCTTTACTTAATACATCTATTAGTTCTCTTTTCGTGTGTCCGTGATTGCATTATTAAAAAAACCGGCCAAGTGCGAGTCAGACTCGCGCACGAAGGGTTCCGTATCAGTTACAAGTGCGTACCTATTTTTGATATCAAGAATAAAAAAAGCGTATGTTTATGAAATGAAATGTTACTTTTTATTTTTATATTTGAGTTGATTGAATGAAAGGTAAATTGCGGTTTACGATTTATAACGTATTAAAAAAACTACTTACAAGATCTCGTTCAAACTAATTTTCGGTGGAAGTTTGCATGGTAATGTTCATCATACATTTTTTTTAGTTTAGAAGACCAATCCATACACACGTATGGGTTTGTTGAAAAAAAAATGTTGAGTTTCAGTTCTAAGTACCCATGGGGAATACCAATAACAGGTGGTGCGTTAGTTTGTAATGTTAGCTCCGTAAACGTCGTTGATGTTGCGTGCCGCTTGTGCCGCGTTGCTACCACGACGGTACTCATATTCCATAATTACTCGAATTTTTAACGTATCTATGATGACGAAAAAGATTGAAATGCGATGAAAATTTAACACTAATCAATAAACAAATGACTACTTTTGGAAAAAAAAATCCATGTTTTTAAAATAAAAATAATTTGAAATTAGAATTCTTAGCCAAACAAAAATTATTTTGATTTGAAAATTTCAAATCAAAATAATTTCAAATAATTGCCGTTCCGCAGTACTGGAAGTGGTTTTTTTATCACTTTTTATTTATACTAGCGACCCAACCAGGCTTCGCACGGGTGCAATGCTGATGTATCATACATATAAACCTTCCTCTTGAATTATTCTCTCTATTACAACCGCATCAAAATCTATTGCGTAGTTTTAAAGATCTAAGCATAATACATAGGGACGGACAGACAGTGGCAAGCGACTTTATTTTAAACTATAGCACCACACATGTAGTGGTAATGATGAAAAAGATAATGTTACGGTACTAGGTACTAAACATAATTACTTTTTAGAATTTTCTTTGTGTCACGTGACTTACAAAAACTAAGCGTATATATATTTGAATCAATAAAATACATGAGAAATATTTTGGTCTGCGAATGGATTCATAACAAATCAAAGTCATTTCAAAATATCGTATCACATTAGAATTTGATTTTTTTTACATTATTTCCATCAGTAACAAAGTTTTATAAATACCTAATATGAAAGTTAGGATGCTTAATTGAAAAGCACGAGTATTCCAACAGTAGATATTAGAGTTGTGAGCAAGTTGCATAGCGGCACAAAGCAGGGATGGGCGAACGAACCACTAATGGATCGCAACGAGCTTCATGCTCTATGTCAATAAATGCACTGGCTTTTAATGCCGCCTTTGTTGAAGTAGGCCAATTACTATCAGCGATGGCAATTACAATCGTGTTGGTGTAACGGTTTTCATGCCCCAAGCGGCGTGTCCTGAAAACATTAATGTGATTGATTTTAACAAAAGCTACATAATTACTTAAAATGAAGCGTAATTTTATATATAACCGAACTTTCTGTTCTGTACTATGAAACTGTTAAAATGCTTATTGCAGAGAATTCTGAATAACCGAATTAATCTATAGATTGGAAAAGAGATGAGTTGCCAAACGAATAAAATATCCAAATTATCTAAGTTCCAGATTTTTTTTTCATTACAAAATAGGCTATTCCAATTTGATCTAGTCGATTTCAATTTTAAAAATTGTCTTACCACCTTGAAGCCTTGATTGAATCGTAACAGTAATAAAGAACGCGAACTGGTCATTTAATTAAACCATACAAACTTGCATTTTCATATGAATAAGTCATTTAAAAATAAAGCACTTGCAAGATACAGAACATTGGAAAACCACCTCTCAGTAGAAAATACACATTTTATTTGCGATCCAGACAGCTTTTGTGATTTGGAGATCAATATGTAAATGCATTCGTGAGTGCACGCGGCCCGGGTGAGGCGTGAGTGCATTTTGTCGTAGAGGAAAAGGCAGCCAGCCGTGACGCCGCGACCTACTGTTTCTGACTTTGTGAGACCAACCTTGCTATGTAGGATTTAAATGTAAAATTCTTTCACATTTTTGCAACACTTCGTTTCAATGCAGCTTAGCGTTAGTGGCGACATTTTATGCAAAACATAACTCTTTTATGTGTCCTACAATTTTATGTGACTTTTGCCGACTTATTAATTAATTTAGAAGTGAAGACAATGCACTTTCAAACAATTTATCTTCTGTTTTAACAGCTAGATGATTATTTCGTATGCACTAGACAACATTTAACGCAGAGGATAACACATGACGCTCAACATGTTTCGCAATGTTGCCTGTATGACTTGCGGCTAGGAGTCGATCATAAATATTGCATAGGACATGACCCTTTACTGTATCGTCTATACATCTAAGAGTGTTAGTTCTATTATTGTTGGTAAGATTAAAATTTTTATAAATTTACTTTGTGATTCACACAAAATGAAGCGCATACACTTCATTTTTGTCAAAGAAAATAACAAAGTAAATTAGACTAGAATTTAGCATTCCCGACAGCGTTGATTTAATGATACTTTGCCTTCCCATAATTATCAGGTTTTAGAGCATATTTCAAACGATTTTTATTTAAATTTAACATTACAAACCAACGCACCACCTGTTATTGGTTTGCTCGCTTCCGTTCTGGAAATTTCGACCTGAAAAATGAACCTCTCGGTCGTCCGAAGACTTTGGTCGACAATGACGAATTATAGGCGGTTGTTGAAGCTAATGATAACTTCCAAGAATCCGGCACAGGTCTAAGCGATATTCACCTGACCCAACCCTTAAGGGGTTAGGACCAACGCTCATGGTGCCACTGGAGTAAAGAGAAGATTTACGAATAGTGGTGGTGATCGCTGGCACGGGATCACAGTTCGGGGGAGCAGTAACGTGGTCCTCGGTCGCGGTCGCGGACCTTTCACTAGCTACCTAAGTGGACGAACCGGATAAGAAAGGAAGAAAGAAACTCCGAGATTATTTTTTCGTCTCTTTTGCTCTATTTCTTGTTTTTGTCAAGTCTTTTATCACGATCATGTAATTTGAGACAATCATAAAGGCGGAAACATATTGTTAAAACGCCACGCCACCTGACGACACGCGACGTCAGGTGGCGACTTAATTTGACAAGTAACGTTCACCAACCCGTCTACTAAGTGAAGTGTCTATAGCTTCTAAGAATATGAACTTAGTATGTGGGGGTAAAATAAAAACCACTTTGTTATGCGACTGTGTAGTTTTTCTTATCTAGGGTACTAGTGTTCTACTTACTTTATAAAATCTAGAACTTAGAAGCATAAGGTCGGTTGTGCTATTTTACGTCAGAAACATTCGTCGTATGTGCCTTTATCGTAAACTGACACTTACATCCCATTTTAAATATTTTCAATACTTTACGGATAAGTTTACCATATAGGTACTATGTTTCAAAATTGAGATTAATAAAATTCGAGCGGGTTCGAGTCCCACCGGTGGTCGAATTTTATTAATCTCAATTTTGAAATATTAGTACATCCGTCCTTATACTTCTGAGGCCTAGAAATATATACATGGATAATATAGTCTAACATAACTTAATACCTTATAATAACCTAGATTTTTAATTAGGATTTTGTATTCAGTTTTGTTGTTAATTATTTGGTCAGTTTAACAAAATATATTTGAATTACGTGACCGTAGCAATTTAAGCTGGTTTATTGCATTGTTTACTATTAGAGCTTTTAATGCAACAGTTTATTACTTCGATCGTCATGAAATTAATGGTATTAAACATACTTATATAATGTACCTACATGAATAAAATTACATCTTAATTCCTTTGTTTTTGTTGTCCGGGGGGAACTGCATTGACGCATTCCCACCACCGCTGCAGCTTATTCGCGCGCTGGCGGTGGGATATGTGGGACTCGCCCTCTCCATAGCGTGGTATGCTAAAGTCATACCACGAGGAGAGGACTCTACACCACTAAAACCTCCCGGACACTCCTTCGATCCGCCGTTGGCGGGGGTCGGGTACGCATGAGCAATCCGGCCCCCCGACGGCACCCGCGGCCAATATGGTACCGCGGGATCTCCAGGGACATCTTAATACCTGCCTAAAACCTTATCTTATAATTGTAAACATTCAGATGTATTACTTTATTAGGCCGTTAACGTCCACTGTTAAACATGGGCCTTAAAACCTTAGTCAGCAAGCCAGAGTCGTTGAGGGATATTGCCATAATCACTGCGCTTGGCAGGTGGATTGCAGTAGAATAGGAGTATATTATGCCTCATAAGAAAGCTCAAAGTCGCTCAGCAAGCTATGTAAAGAGCTATGCTCGGCGTTTCCCTGCGTGATCGAATCAGAAATGAAGAGATCCGCAGGAGAACGAAGGTCACTGACATAGCTCAACGGATTAGCAAGCTGAAGTGGCAATGGGCAGGACAAGAACTGACGGCCGATGGAGCAAAAAGGTTCTCGAGTGGAGACCACGAACTGGCAAGCGCAGCGTAGGACGACCGCCTGCACGGTGGACCGACGACTTCATAAAGGTCGCGGGGAGTCGGTGGATGCAGGCCGCCAGCGATCGCTCCCGCTGGAAATCGATGGGGGAGGCCTATGTTTAGCAGTGGACTACAACAGGCTGATGATGATGATAATGAGGAGTATATTTGAGCTGATAGATGCTGCTACCTATCCATCAGATGTAGGCACTAGATATGTCATGTAGTCTTATTGTTTTGTACATTTAACTAAATGTTTGCTGTGTAATATATTGTGTGTTGTGCCGAATTAAAAGTATTTTCTTTCTTTCTTTGTGTCCCTTAGTCGCCTCTTATGACACACACACAGGAAGATATGGGGTAGTCTATTCTAAGCCAGAAACCACACGGCAGATATATATATATATATATATATATATATATTATGTATATATCTGAATATTTACAATAGTCAATAGTGCCATCTATTGGATTCAGATATCTAATTCTTAAAACAAAAGCGAGCATTTATAAAATCACCTATTTCTATTTATATGTATGTATGTATGTATGTAGTGTCAACAACAGTGCTTTTATTTAACGTGGAGCTTTTATCTTATTACTTCGTTTCTTAACCCCGAGTAATCACGTGTAGGTACTACAGTCGTAAACAATAACTATACATCACTAAGGTAGTTTAGCCTTGATATAAAAAAGTAGGTACTATAAGCTCATTCAATACTATTAATTATTCGTTTAATTATAATATATACATATATACTATATAATTTACTTTAAAACACTCACAAAAAACCAATAATAATCTACTTAATTATACAAGAATGATGATATGTATTTTATGTTTTATGTAAGCTAAACACTAAAACTACTGAATCGGTTTCATAAATGATTTTACTATTAGAAGACTATTTTATCCTGAAATAACATAGACATATTTTATGAACAGGTTTTTCTATGGGCATACTTGGTTAATTTTGGTTTTATTCGCGCTAAATGGCAAATGAATGAATAAATACATAGAATAATAATATTATCTTATAAACAATATTTAATGTAGCAAAAACAACGGTGTACAAACAGATAAGGTGGTTGCTTATTTTTTTATCTCTTACTATATTATTTTCACAGTAGACAATAGTCTAAATTGTGTGGGTTTAGGTTATTTTTGTAGCGTTTTACGAGGTTTAATCTTAATTGTGTCTGACAAATTAAGTTAGACATGTTGTAAAAAGCATTTTACTTAGTTGAAGTGAACCATTTATTTAGGTTAACTTAAACTAAGTATTAGATTTAACAAAATAACATTTTTTAAATGAGTATTTTTTAGTTGTAATAAAAAAGAAATTTCATTTAATTAATGTAGGTATTGTCTCAAAACTGTAGTTTACAAATACACTAGCACTAGAATAACTTTTTTTTATTCTTGCCCCATTACAGTCATCATCAGCGCCATTGTAGACCGCAGTATTATGTTAAAGTATGAAGGATCTACTTTAAATAATGATTGGAATTCATTTACCTAAAGAAATCATTCAGAACAACAGTTGGTCAAAAATGGGTTTGATTATAAATATTTAAAGTTGCTTTCATTCAGGTGTAAAAATAAGATACGTAAATTTAAAATCTGGAAAATTTTCTATTTTAAAATTAAATAATACTAATATTGTTTGACGTGACAATTTATTTAATAAACAAACATGAATGAATTCATAACTAAAAGTAACTAATTAAAATTAAACTAACTTATAAAATACTACTATTCTAAATCTCTACTTGGCAAGGTTCCCAGAATGCTGGCAGCATTACCACGTTGAATGGCAATGCTTACCTGCTGTGCAAAGTAGACAGCTGTGTAACGTTAACATGACAGATGTGCAATTGACGACTTCTTAATTTTTACTTTGAAGCATTAGCCAAGCAAATGATTAAAAACTGACTAAATTTGACCCATTTTTGTAATGTACCTATGTTAACAAAAATGTTCGTATGTATCAATAAATAAACCTTAATTTCCAGTACCCTTGAAAGTGAACAGAAAAAGTGAAGCGTTTTTGTGAAAATAAACTGACGGTTGTTCGAAAGGCGATGAAAGTTAATTTCACGGGTTGTGAATGCTTCTTCTGAAGTCATCTCGCTCGAACAATCCGCGAGTTGGTTGCCATTAATCACCGCCCAGACAAATATTATTAGTTCAAACCTTTTCGTTACGTAAATGTTTATACGTTGCAACTCATCGCTGTTAGTATTAGATACCTTCGCTAGTTATACTCTCCTAGTACTTTTGCGCACTCTTTTTTATTTATATTTGATTGCGGCCTAGGTATTATAGGCACCTATTTTAGTTAACGTAACTTAACTACCTAATGAGGTACGTATTTTTATCGTTTTGATTTTCACTCTATATATTGAGTTGTACGTTAAAATTAAAACGTAGAAAATAATTGGTATCTACAATCGGGGGAATTAACGATAAACTACCAACGGGCGAAAATTGCTTACGAGTTTTAAGGATTTTATAAAAAATGCTTAACTTATTATAACTGTAACGACAACATTCATCGTCAGAGGACGTCACAAATCTTACAACACGCAATCGAAGTTCATTAATTGAGGCTATATACAATTTCTAGGCACGTATAGCATGTCCGCGGTCACCGGTCATACCAAAAAGATCCTCTGATTCCTTTCTTTAATGAAACATAGACATAACAAATATTACATTTGACAAAACTTTTACTATGATGACAGTTTAATTAAATTTATTCCATTAAATCCAAAATAAAATTCAAACTTCGTCCCTATTCACATAATTAAAAATATTTCAGTTCCTTTTTTTGTCAGTGTGGTTACTTCAAATAAACTTGAATATGGTTGTGTAATTCGCAATGTAATGTGTGGAGCAATTTGAAATCTGGCTATAAATTTGAGACTCAGATAAAAAAAATTACCCACTATTTAAATAAATAAAATAAACGCGAAAGTTTGTAAGTATGGATGAATGGATGGATGGATGTTTGTTACTCTTTCACGCCAAAACTAATGAATAAAATTGGCTTCAATTTTGCACCGGGATACGTTATACGCTTGATTAACATTTAGGCTACAAAACATCACGCTCCGACCCACTGAAGCGGAGTAACGCGGGTAAGACCGCGGGGCGCTTCTAGTTTAAAATAAATTCAAACGTCCGTTCCTAGAAACATACATATGTTTTGATTTACGGCGTTTGAGGTATACACGAAGGAGTTGATTTAGAGATTTGATTCATGTTACAAATGAAACAAGTTATTGATTAAACCATTTAATCATCCTAATAATATTAGAAAGCATTTCGTGAGTCATTCACGCTTATTTTCTTATGAATTTATTGGGATCTTTATTATTATTATGACTTTTACCAAGACAAGAATACAAGGTACATAAAACAGCGGGGATCAGTTAATTTTGTTATGTATAAACATTATGAATAAACAGCATATAAAGTTTAAATAACTATTTGTGACATCGCTCCCTGCTAGCCATATCGCAGAGCTAAAAGTCGAAAGTTTCTTTTGAAAAATTTTCAAAGCGCGAGTAGATGACATGCAAAAGTTCAAAAACTTGGCCTATAAATCATAGCAACGTACCTTTGTGTATATTAGGTATATAGAAAATCTTAATCCACTTTTCCTGTAAAAACGCGGAGAAGGCATAACTTTGTAATCTCAAAAGAGTTTGAGATATATGAGTTGAAAACTCTGCAACGTGGTCTTGTTACAGAATAAATGCATTTTTCAGGAAATAAATCACTTCGCTCACGCTTTATCTTTTGTAACCCCGACATAAAACTTACTTACTCATATATGGTAGGATTAAAATGCAATTTAAAGCCTTTGTACTGAACCGGCAATATTTTTATCTGGTTCAAAAAATATTTATTTGTGGTTATAAAACATCTTGATTGATATTTATAAACGCTACACAATTGCGAAGTTACTACGAATATATACATGTTGCAGTGCCGTAGCTGCTACGCTGTGCTACGACATTTTTGAAAGGAAAACTGTAGTAGAGGAATTGTAGTTGTAGTAAAATATGGATCCAATGGAATACCGTTTTCTTAATATTATTTCGTGGTCAATAAGCAGCTGTAGCCCTAGCTAGCGCGTCGGACTTGCGATCAAGTGGTCGCCGGTTCGAACCCCACCCATTGCACTACTGACGCGCGACGTGAGTCCACTGGTAACACAAGCATTTTTGCTTAGCACGAGGGGTTAAAAAAGACACTAGTTGTTTGCAAAATGGGGCCTCTTTTCTCCAAAAAATATACAAATTCTAAATACAATTACAATTCTTACAAAAAAAATAATATAAGCTTTATTATCACTAGTTCGTCACTCATAACTATGAATACAACCAAGAGACTCATAGCATAACAAACGTCAGATGGCACGTTGGAAATTACGAAACTATAAAATCTCATGATCCCGTCCGCTGTTATAACAGAGACAATATCGGTGCAAAATTAAGTGTTATGTCAGCTATATCGCAATCTTTTGAGCCGGGAAAAGAACAGCAAAATGGTCTTTGAGAATAGTTGAAACTCAAATACTGAGTGAACGCTACGTGTCTTTAGATCTCTAGGGATCGACCGTCGACAGTTAAGGTACGATTCAGACCAACCGGCCGGGTCGTACGGTGTTATTTTACAACGCAGTAAAGAAAATTGAAAATTGAAACGTGTAAACAGGAATTTTAGTTCAAGAAAAAAGAAGTCTGTCACGTTTACATTTCGCGAAAGCAGTATGACCCCGGACGGCACCGAACGGCTTTCGACGGACTTCACGACAGAAATATTATTATGAGCTCTGATTACTGTTGTCACGTTTCAGTCTCCTCTACCGCGCTGGTTGGTCCGGATCGATGTGAGCCGGTCAGTCTGAATGGTCCCTAACGGGTTACATTCCTCCGAGTTCAGTTTAACGACTTGATGTGTTTCATTTATTATATGCTTTATCGTCCCTTGTACAAATGTATAAAGAGAAAATATCAGTTTACTGGATGATATTATTAAGAAGGTTAGTAAAATAAGACTTAAATAGAAGGCCGTGTCAAGTGTAGAGTGTGATAATTATAAAAAAAAAACTATTTTTAATTCGCCCTCAACACTAAAACTTATTACTAATTTATATAAAAATTAATTACTTTAAAAACTAAACATTATAAAATATACAAAACCTTACTTATCATTTATATAATTACTAGATTCACCAGTGCAGCTCCAGTCAAAACTTATAATCGGTGAAAACCACTTTTGACTGCTTTAATTAATAATTTATATGGAATTTGGATCTGGCACTGCGGCTGGTGCCGCGGCACGCTGGCTTCGCTCGCTCGGCTCGTGCTTTGTGGTCACAGTTGGACTACAAAAGTTGGAATCCTGGTGTTTATTTTTAACCTTTGACCAAAAATAAGAGCATCTCGTTTCTTCAATTTTATGTAAGCCAATATGGACCCGTCAAAATTACTTTTGCCTGATTTTAGCAGTCAAAAGTGGTTTTGACCGATTATAAGTTTTTACTATAACGTATATATCTTATAGCCTTCCAGGCTAACTAACACTGAAATATTTTTTTAAATTGGACCAATAGTTCACGAGCGCGTTCAACAAAGTTGTTTTTTTCACTTACTATTTAGCATTATGTATTAGTGTGGTGGACAGATAATTACAAGTAAATACAACTGAAAGTAAATACTATCGTTTAATTGTACCATTATTCAATATTCGATATCGCAGACTAATTAATACGAATTCTTAAAATCAAATATAACATATTACGTTACATACACGTTAAGTGTATGTAACGTAAAGTGAAAGTTAAAGTTAATAGTACAAATGATAATCGCTAGGCTTTAGGAAGTAATGTTAAATCTCATATAAAATAATTGATTTAACAACTTTAAAATATAAAATAGTATATTTTTTTAAACAATCAAAGTAATTAATTTAAGCTAAAACCCCCTTATAATTAACAACTTTAGACATAATAGATATACTCGTACACAGCTATGAGTTATTAATTAAATGTAAAAAGTAACTTATAAAATACTAACTATTTAAATCAATGCCTACTTGGTAACCTTCCTAGAACTGAAAGTAAAGTAAAGCCAGCGTTACACGAAACATAAATCATAATTAGCTTATCTTATTATTTTATTTTATGTATATACCCACTTACAAAGATGCTACCAACGTATATGCCATCCCCTTAAAAGTAGGTAGTACTATGTGTAGCGATTACGTTAGTAAATAAATTTAAGTGAAATAACAGATTTCATTGTAACCAGCTTATTTTTAATAATAATAAAATTACATTAAAATAGACAGTACACAAGTTGAGGCCTCCTTACACGGTGCAACGAATATTGTGGTATTACAGAAATTTCTTCACAAATAATATTATGATGGTGAAAACATATTTCGGAAGCAACCTATATAAAAGTATACGTGGATTTATTATGTTCATGTTGATTTAAATCTTAAATAAAACAATTAAGGACTCTTTTTATTAGGCCGCCACCCTCAGGCTCGATGGATAGTTAAGCTTCTTAATTATTAGACTTTGCTTTGAACATTTTATTATTATTGAATAACTGTAATTGTAATCACTAACTAAATTATATTATGTTAATGAAATACGTTAACGTTACGTAATTGTCAATATGAAGATATTGACAATTTAGGACCCTGAGTATACGGTGAAAATAGCATACTATTTTGTAATTCTATTAAATATAAGGCCTATCATCACGCTTAAAAAATTGATGTTTTCACTCTCTAACCATGATTTCAACCAACAATAATTTTATTCCGATTTTTAACCACAACTACTTCCATCATGAACCCACAAATTCATTTCAAATTTAATATATTTTTTATCTCTACCCAAAATGTAAATAAATTGCAGTGGGTTAAAACTGAAGACAGCTTTAACCCACAGAATTTTTATTTTTTATAATTGATTACTTGTACTGACATAATAAAACTATAATGATGTTTCATTTGATGCCTACATTTTTTTTAATGATTTCTAGCTGAATTTTGCAGTCTATGGTATTCTTGTAAACCCCTCGTGCTAAGCTAAAATGCTTCGACGCCCTAGCCATTGGGCTACGGCCGCTTAAAATTATTTAATTATTAAGAAAAAAATATTTGTAGAAATGTTAAAAAATAATATCTCATGTTTATTTAAATGCATTTAATGTAAAAATATTTGGCAAAGAATGTTTCTAATACTGAAATTGGGAACTTTTATAAATGTAAAAAAACATAGGTATACATCTTTTTTAAAGTTCTGATATCGAACACGACGTACTTTTGAAATCTAAAAATCCCAATAAGATCTAATTATATGTGGAAAATATAAGTAAAAACATTTTGTAAGCAAGCCTGAAGTATTTGAGTGAACTTGATGTATATTTTTACGCACATGTCTTGTGGGTTGCGGTGGAATCAAACTTTAAGGCGGGTGGGTAGAATGTAGTATTATTATTATTAACTTTTGCTCGTTGGTAAAAAATATGGGTTGAGAGTGTGATTTTTTGTGTAATTACACAAAAAATAGGTACCTTTCAAATTAATTTATTCAATCTACTATTTATTTATCCTTTAAAACACAGAAATAGGACTATTTGAAACTAACCTTTTAAATAAAATAAAAGAATCATTTTACAGCCTGTAATTAATAATAGAATACTGCCTATTTGATATAAAATTAATAGCATTCATAATTTATAACCTAAGTGTGTCTAATAACAGTTCAAAGTTTTGTAATTAGTACATTAATTGTTATTATGAAGGACGCCTTCAAAACAATATATAAAACCAATGTTTATGTGTTTAAAATGTCTGTTTCATTTCATTGTATTTCACTTATACATCTCATATGTGTATGTAGATCTCCCGTCTCCTAATTATAGCACAAGGAGTGAGTTGACCCACTTAAACCTGCTAAAGGTGCTACTCCGAACGCCACTTATGGGGTTGTATGTCATCTGGTGCTACTTGGCGTTGCTCTCCTGGTAGATAGACTCTTTATTGTACACAAAACAAAGTACACAGAAAACAAGAAAATAAGAAAAACTCAACACGCCATAAGTATATAGTACAGGTACAACTATTGAACTTATCACAAAATGTGATCTCTTGCAGGAAACCCAGACAGAGAAGTATTGTACAAAGGAGTTTTTGAGCGGGTCAAGTAGAGTGTATAGTGCTTTTACACCTGAAATGTGCGATTTCGGTGGAACTAAAATAAACGTTTTGTGTATTTATTGCTCGTATGTAGTCAATACTCATACTATAAATAGGAACGATTTGTATTTTTGCAGGTTATATATTTGTTACGAATAAAATAAAATAAACTACTAGACGTATTGCGATAATACTTTCACCATAAGTATGCTACATTATGCCTGAGTAACATTTAATACCTTATTTAATTAATCAGATCCCACAGGAACGGGGGTATAACCAGGCGTATTCTATAGTTAACCGCAGTAATAGAAGATAAAGGTCAAACTGCACCTAATAACTAACGACATCCCACTATAAGTTCTTGTACAAGTTGTGCTTAAGTAAATGGACGTTATGATAAATTGGTTTAACTTGTTACATGTATAAATGGGGCAAGGTGACTGATAGCGTTTACGAGTAGTAACTTACTAGAGTAATAAATGTATGCAGATTTGCTTAAGTTTTAAATGAGAGTTTGTGGCCGTATTTTTTAATTACAGGCTCAGATGTAAGATATTAAAGCAATTGATGAGAAATGGCTTCTAATGGCCTGTATAATATTGATGGTGACTTCACGGTTGAGCGTGTGTCACACGCTTGTCGTCAGTTTGAGCAAAGTCCACACCCATTAGTATAGTCTGAGAAACTACGTTTGTGGACTGTGGGAGACGGATCCTCATGACAGTAGAAAACGCGGGTGCTGATTGCTGGATACATATTGGTTTACCAGGGTACGTGGGCTTCCCTTTCTATTTAGCTGCCACTGATGTTCAATGTGAGATTTGAATACCTAGACTTGATCCAGCGCCTCGATCGTCCCCAGCGTTAATGTGTACTTAGGCTAATGAGCCTAACTACGCACTTTTAAAGGTGAGGTCATAATAACCAGTAAACAGTTAATTAAAAAATATTCAAATACATGACATGACAACATCGAACTGTTTAAACCAAGTCTCACTTTGATACAAATTGTAATTAGTAGCGCAGTGTAAGAGGTAATTCTATTTTAACCGAGAACGGAAAGTACCGTCCCATGTCACACATTCAAGATTGTCCTAGCAGCTAGTGTATGAATTATTCAGCTTTATGACTCTGCAGAGAAAAGTAATTAAGTTTTCCTTCGTAGAGCTTCGCTTGCGGCCAACTTCTCTGTTAATTAATCATCCTACCCGTCGCTTTTCTCCACTTTCAGAAATAGGTTAATAATGGTTGTCTTTTTCGCATCTTTCCTACCGTTTTCATTATTGAATAAGCAAATAAATTGCTAGGATTTTTAATTAAATGCAAAGTTTAGTTTTTGCTTGTGGCCGCAAAGTCCCGCCTCTAACTTATTTACAATTTATATCTTCTACAAAGCCTATAGTTAACATGTGTACATTCTTTAACATATACGATGGATCATTATAATTACGTAATTGAAATTACAGTAAACATTTACAGTAATGTCAAGAACGTTATTACATATTTAAATTTGTGGTCCTAAAATGTATTTGAGGAGTCTGGTTATCTTTCTCAGTGCAAGACTAATAAGAAATTATGATGTTTGAATGGCAATAATGCTATGACTTTCGCAGATACAATATATGTGAATAAAGAGCCAACATTTGTAACGTCGTATCGTCCGCGACTATGTCCTCGTTTTCAATTTAAATTTCTCCAAATGAACGGCCGTTTCATCACTTTAAATAGTAATTTTTTAAGAATGAAAAAATGAATGATGTTTAATCTCGCATCGAGCCTTTGTTTTATACTCTTCATTTTAAGGTTTAAAATTTTGCTATTATTTTATATGGACAGCTCATATCACGCACGAATTAAACCTTGCCGGCGTAGCTTAGGCGCAAGTTTTATTTTACGGTAATTTTAATAATAGAAAATACGAGAAATAAAAAATTCGTTTTATATAGAATGAAGATTATTTTCGTAACTGCCACAACAAAAAATAAACGTTCACCTTTAACAGCTTGTAAAAGATCTTCTGCTGAACATGGACCACCCATGAACGGGATGTTGTCTTAGTCCCAATGTTTGTCAAGTGGATTGGTGACCACAGAATACTGTACAACCCGTATATATATACGGGTTAACGCTGATACCTGCTACAATACGATTGTCTAGTGTTTTCCGAGTCACGGAGGGTAGGGTAGTCTCTCTACCAACCAGACCCGAAAATAAATCTTTTCTTTAACACGAACATTTTTCTAACTCGAAGTTCTTTTCGGAGGGCATTGGGAAATCGAACCCATGCCCTCCGAAAGTTAAGACGAACCTTGTACCGCTACGCCACGGAGGTTGTCGAAACAAAAATGTACACTAGTGGTAGTCACTAGCTTAATAAAAATCTATGTTGAAACAAAGAAAATGTTCATGTTTGTTGCACAATCCAGTGTATGTTGCATGAATGTATTTATTATGCCTATCATAATTATTATACGCTCCTGTGAGCTTGTATACTGAGTGGTTGCATTGCACACGAATTAGTTTGTATCCATGCAGTGAAACATACGGGCAATAGTCGTTATAATATTATGTAGATTACTGACCTGAATCTAAATACGTGAATACCTTAATACGTGACAAATTTATTAGTGACGTGGAAACAATTTTGGTGGAAATTATTTTCTTTAAAAGTCTTATCTTGCTTTATAAGTATAAGTATAAAGTTATTATTGTAAGCACAAAGACCATTGTTTTAGTTCAGTCCAAGGAAATGCTAAAACGATTTTAACGAGTGCAGAAGATTCGATTTTTTATGTACGTTCAACTTTGAACCAGATATTCCAGGAACTAATAAAAATAAACTATAAAAATAAGGAGTAAACAGACAATTTAAAAATAAAATACTAAAACAGTTTTGTTAAGAGTTCGCTTTCAAAACTAAAAAAAGAAAAACCTCTGCTATAACCCGAGTAAACATTGTTTATGTAGAACAAAACCTTTCAGGTATTCTTCCAGCTTACAATTAATTTATTAATTTAAAAAGCAATTGTAACATCTTTTAATTTATATTTACTAAAGTAAGTAAGTACAACAAAAAAGCATAAAAGGCTTAATATTTCCCGTCTAAAAGGCTTACCTATAAATATCTAACCTAAATGTTTTATTTTCGCAGGAAAAATCGTTTGTTCTTGTATCAAGGAGAGAAAAATCTTTAACTAGTAATGCTTTATTTAATTGAAGCATTAGGGGAACAAAATGAGCTATTGTAGAACGTTGTCTACTAGACTTGTTTTATTTTTAACGCCCTGGGAGCAACAGTGAGCTCAAAATAGGGATTTAGAGTTCGCAAATCCTCGCTACGTTAAATGCTATTGTACGTTACAACAAACGATTCATTGATAAAAAACCGGTGCAAGTGCAAGTCGGAATCCCGCTCGAAGGGTTCCGTATTAATACAACATAAGACACTTCATTCATTTAGTTTAACTATGCATTTCAAATGGTTAAACTGTTGCCGTTATTAAATCGTTATGTTATATGGGAGCGCCGGATCCGCGAGGAGATTATTTTTTTGAAATTTAATTATTTATTGTTAAAGGAAATTACAGCTAAATATTCTATGCATATTTTAAGTTGCTACTTGTTGCCTTTACTAATATGTATCAAAAGCGACATTAAAATATATCTTTTGTAATGAGAATTCTCTTAAATATTTATTTTATTCTGTTTTTATTATTTCTTATAATAGCAACAACAGAAATACATCATATGTGAACATTTTAAGTGTCAAGCTGTAACGGTTCATGAGACGCAGCTGGTAACAGACAGATGAACAGACAGCGGAGACCTAATAATAGTTTGTACCCTTTGGGTACGGAACCCTAGAAAGTATTTCCGATCTCTCATTATCTGTATATCGTGCAACAATACGATCCCATCTATTGGACGGACGGGCATTGAGTAAGGAGAGTGGAATTTGTAGGTATTTGTTATTTACTTTTTCCCGTTTCATTCTTTTGACAAAAGTTTAACCATTTCAACTGTGAACTTGAGTTAATCGTTATAAGTATTTTATCTATGCTAATATATAAAGCTCAGGAGCTTGTTGTTTGCTTGAAAGCGCTAATCTCAGAAACTGGTTTGGTAAGAAAAAATATTGACCCCCGGGGCGAGTCTCAAATTGTTTTACTATTTTTTTTTAAATCGGAATATGTATACTATGGGATGGCATAGTCTGAAAGTTGATAGAGTTTCATCCAACCTCGTAAAACACGATAAGAAATCGGCCCTGCGTCTAATCTCTCACCAGTCGTGTCGGGAGAACAGTCCTTCCGGATTTTGAGAGTAAAGGAATACAGAGGTTGCGAATGTTATTGTATGTTTGCGAAGGTAGTACTTGTGCACTACAATATGTATTGCGCAGATGGCTAATAAATCGCTCAGAATATTGAAAAAAAACTTAAATATTGATTTAGCTTTATCTAGGTAGGTCGTCCGCTATACATAAGTAATGTACCTATTTGTGTTGCATAACAGAAACTCATAGATTCTAATAAAATGTCATTCGAAAACGAGACTGTGACGGTTGTATAAGCAGCCTCGTTTAGGCATCGGTTTAACTTAGCGCAAGCGGATCTCATGCTCCATCGCATATAACGCTCTTCACTGGATACGCGCCGAATGGAACCCCTACTAATTTAGGAAAAGTGCTCACGTAGCGAACTCAACGATTCGGCTACAAATGGAAAATACCTTTGAACTACCGAGCTACGACGCTCTCCACGACAAATAATGATCACGGCAAATATGCGTTGTATACGTACCTTAACAGTGGCTTTAATTAATTACTGGAATGAAACGTCAGACAAAATTTATCTACGACTAAAGTACTTAACTACGCGTAATTTGATCCGATTCGCCTAAGCTCATTGTATGAATCGGATGAAATATAGAGCAAATTGTTATTCGCAGATGCAACATTTTCCGTGAAGTAGGGCAGATACACAGATTGATCCTATGATCAATAAGTATATAGCTACATTTTGAATTCCTAGCTGAGTGCACGCGGGAGGGAACGTGAGTGCATTTTGTCGTCGAAGAAACCAGTGAAGCGTACCCGTTGCATAAACACACGCCTAGAACTGAACAGCTAAGCTCCCGACTCTCGGCGACGCAACGCCAGATTTTTCTACTGGCTTTGAATATGGATGTTGTATAAACACTGAAACTAGGAACAGTGTTTTCGACACTGTTTTTTGTACCACTCGAATTGTTACTAGATTGAGAGCACTTTCTAGTGAGTGTTTTACGACATCCGAATAGTTGGGTTGAGAGATCTAAATCACAAAGTTTAGCTTTATGGGTCGTGTTGTTTTGCGACGGGAACAAATTACTTAGCGTGGAAGTTCTTATTAGTTTCCCTTAATGCAATAGTTACTTTTTTGTAGGAATTTATTTTAGTGTTATACATAGCGAATAACAGCCGACTATGTCATCTTTAAGCTACGTAGTACTGTTGACATGATTCTATAATAATTGTTTTTGTAAGTAACTATTCTGAGCTCGAATTTAATTTTACCAGAAAAAAATCGAATTTTAGTCATAAAAGAAAAAGTTTTATTTATTTAGAATGTATTAAATGTATAAAAAATAAATAAGTCAGACTTAATGTTTTAATTTAATTACAAAAATAAAATAAAATAGAGAATATCTTCTACTCACTGAGCAATTAAGGCCACGATGTCGGATTTGTGTGGTGTAATGGATAATTATTATTTGTAAAGGTGTTTCTCCATTATCTTATTAAAATTAAGTTAATACAGGCAAGAATTGAATAACGAAAAAACACATATTATTCGATAAAAATTAAATTATAATAATGTTCGTTATTAAGTTTGAACTATCGGATCAATGAGCCCCATACAATTCAATACAAAGGCAACGCAATGCAAAGATGAATTTCAACCACTAAATCGAAAATGCAATTATTTAATCAGCCGTTAAAAATGTATTAAAGGGTTATAATTGGAATGCTTTTCGAAAATGGTTTTATGATGCATCATTTAAAGTTAAATATATTTTTAAAAACAAGTAGATACACTCAATGAGCTACTCGACTGAGAAAGTATCTAAGTGAATATATTATTACCACAAGCTTTATTGTTTAACTAGCTTTTCATTATCACCAGCGCGCGTGAACGCCTTCCTCGATGAATCTAACAATAAAATATTTTTTTCAAATCGGACCATTAGTTCTTAAGATTAGCGTTCAAGTAAACAAACAAACTCTTCAGCTATATATTAGTATAGATATTATGTATATTATTATACGACAACCTCCGTAGCGTAGCGGTATTTGGCTCGCTTTACATCTCGGAGGTCGTGGGTTCGATCCCCACCCTGGACAAGAAATCTTTGTGTAAATTCTAAGATTTCTCTCCGGGTCTGGTTGGTTGATGGACTACCATCCGTCATAATACTGCGGTCACCAAACCGCCTGCCAAGCGTGGTGGTTATGGCAAATACCCTCCCTCGGGAGGAGGCCCATGTTCAGCAGTGGACGTTACACGGGCTGATGATGATAGATAGATATTATGTTGCTGGCCAGTGGGCATGGTATGCCACAGGTCACTTTGGGGGTTGGTGATTAGGGTCGACAACAAGTCAGCGATATCTCTGGTATTGCTAGTGTTCATAGACTACGATAACCAATTTCCATCATGCGGGCCGTATACTGATTTTCCGAACTGTTCATATAAAATACATATTTCAACGTGTTATATCGATGCAACGATGTAAACATCCTTCAGATGAGACTATAAAAAATTAACGCGCATAGCGTACTTTATTAAAAAATAAGTTTTTATTCAACCACTTTAAGAAGCCTTGAGCTAAGTAAAGTGTAGAATAAAAATATACTGTTTTTAATTTAAACTCAGAACTTTTTATTTTGTTTAGTAACACGTAAACGAATATTGTAGAGAGAACTACTTTTTTCCTCCGCTATCTACAAGATTTCTAATGCTTATCCAGATTCCTACTTAATGCGAGTTGCTGCTTCGTATAATATTGCTTAAGAATTTTAATAACTTTTAAACTTTGGTTAAGATTTTTGTTTAAGTGTAACTTTTAACCTTATATAAATATCTCAGACTCTTTAATGCGAAAATTATTTTTACAGTTTATTTTCAATGTTCGCCTTATATCACTGTAATTTTATATTTTCTTTACAGGATGTCAGCGGAATTATAAAATGTTGGTTAGTAAAATAAAATAAAATAACAAAACATTTTAATTTACGTAAACCTATTACAGGCACTGGCAAATAGTCAAAACGATAATTCAGAATTTATTTGTTTTCAATGATTATAAGTTTGCTAATTGAGTAGGTATTTGAGTTATTATTTTGTCTTTACTTTATTATTCAACTTATTGTCTTTAGTCGACTGGACCCACAGTAAAATTTAAATAAAAATCTATTGTTTAAAGCTACCTGCTGAGTTATAATATAAGTAACTTATATTATGACTTAGCAGTTCAGTACTGCATTTTTAAACTTATAAACTCAGACTCAGACACTGAAGCCGGTAAAAACTCGGCCTTGGCGTGTACATACACAGCTTACGTATACACATGTACTAAAACTATGCCTTACCTTGTCAGTCAATATTTTATTCTATCACAGCGTTAGGTGCTTGATATCATTACAAACTTCATTATTTGTAAACAAAAATTACCAATTATGTCATGAAATGGTGTAAAATTTTAAGTTCAACGTTATTTTTATAACTTTGGGGTTCTGGGGTTGAAAAATAATAGCAACAATTTTACCCACACTACTGCACAACAATATGGCTTCGGTGTATTGTTTGACAGCGCACCGTCTTTACTTTTTATTTGGTCTGAGCTTATAAAAAAGTAAGTACAATTTCAAAGTACTTGTATTAGTCATATTAATAAAGCTAGAATCAGTCACATACTCTATTAAGGTTTGGTATTAGGTTATGGAAACCTAATACCAAAACATAATGAAAATTAATGCCCAAAGCAAAAAAAAGGTTTAGACTTAAGCCTAAACCTTTCATTTAGAAACCATATCTTTAGTTTAGTCAGCCACTCAGTCACTACAACGGTATTGTTATAAATACGGTATATTATAAAAAGATAGATTTTCTTTTATAAAAAATTACTAGCAGAGTTTTTGTACCTAAACTACTAGTATTCTTGTTAACCCCTCGTACTAAGCTAAAATGCAAATGACATGGGTGGTGATCGAACCGACGACCATGGATCGCAAGTCCGCCGCCCTAGCCGCCACTTCAACGATTAAGTATCAAACAAGATTAGGTATCAAAATGTTAATTGATCTGTGTGCCACCTACAAGATACAACAAAATGTTAATAATCTCAAAGCAACACACCAGCTTATTAAAATACTTCAGAAAAGTTTTATGAAAAAAGGAACCAACATTTCTTTTATGTCAAAAGTTTGGAGAAGGATTTTTGCAAAAGAAATCTATTAGTCGATTTCGAGAAGAGTGCAAAGCACTCAACGGTTTTTCTGCCGAATGTAAACGATAAATGCAAAAATGAAAATTCACAACTCCGAGAGGTTTGGTAAACTTTTAGCACCAAGAGTTTATCAAAGTAAATAATAAACTATTAGCTGTCTCTTGAGTGTACGACTTTAAGTTTGAACATCCAGAAAGAGGATATAGTTTATTTAGTGCTTCATAACTTATATTTTTGTATTCTGATTCTCTAAAATGTATCTCCACGCTGGACATGAAATCTTTGTGTAAAATCTAAAATGTATTTCCAGGTCTGGTTGAGGGACTATACTACATGCCTCGGAGAGCATGTTAAGCCGTTGGTACTGCCGATTATATTAACATCATCTATAACAATCGTATATCAGGTAACCGGCAGCAACGTATCCCTGTGTGTGTTATAACATAAAACTGCAGTCACCAGCCCGCCTGCTAAACGTGGTTACTATGGCAAAAACCGTGAGGAGAGTAATGTGGAACAGTGGAAATTTTATGGATTGATGATGATGATGATTTTTTTCACATCCTTATGCACATAATAATGAGGTGACTATGCTAAAATTGCTATAGATCGATCACAGATCTAGAATACATCTACAGCTGTTTCTCAGCATTCCTGTTAGCAACGTAATATTACCTTACCCAGAACAGAGACTTGAAGTTGAACGCATATAAACAAAGGAGTTGTAATTAAAAGTTAGTAGTTACTGGTCACTAAACTAAAATATTATGCTGAAACACATTGTTGACCATGTTGATTGAATATTCTGCATAACACGTGATTACATACAGGTTGACCTAACCTGCTTTATTCACGACCGCGTCAACTACATTAACATTTAAACATTTAACAAATAAACTCAACCCAACGATCCATAAATTATATGAAATTACATATATATGTATGTATATTTTAAGAAAAATACAATTAGATTTGATTTTTTAACATACTAAAGCCAAGGATACACTAGGAGACAAATGTGCCACGACATGACAATGTATCGGCGACATGTCAAGCGAAGTCAGCCGATTTCGCCCGACATATCTGACGACATCGCGCGACTTATGTCCGTAGCGACGTCAGGCGAAGTCGTGCAACTTCGCGAAGCTTCGCCGGACATATCTGGCGACATCACCATGTTTTGTTTCACAAGGCAATCGATATCATTACACCCACCGAGGTAGTGTTGTTGGCTGCGGTGCGATGTTGCCAGACATGTCGAGCGAAGTCCGGCAACGTCGCGCTACTTCATTCGATGTAGTTGGCGACACGTGTCGTGCGATGTTGCCAGACATGTCGACCAAAGTCCGACAATGTCGTGTTACTTCACCCAAGGTCGCTGGCGACACGTGTCGCACGACATTTGTCCCCTAGGTACCCTTTATTTTGTGAAATCATTGTGTAACTTTTTGGTAGTCACCAACAAACTTGTTTCTATGTGTGTGTGTATAATAATAATTATTGACTTTTTATAAACAACACAACCCTAGTGTACCTATCCTTGGCTTTATGTAAAGATTTTAATCACTATAATATATTTATTTTTTTAACCTTATTTATCAAAAACGCCCTGTTTTAGAAAAATTAAGTTAATATTATAAGTAGAAGGTGAAGTATAAAATGACAAACAGTATAAAACCATAGGCAGACAGTTTAATACTACATCCAAAGTTAAGAATTCTATAGTTTATTTCAATATACATTTAATATAATTTTATTGGTCGTTATGTTGTATAGTAAGTCTAGCTATACAAATTGAAATGTGGGCGGGCGTCATTTTACAAAACTATAATAATAATTGGCCATACCCTAAGTATGACCAACCATACTTAGGGTATGGCCAATTATTATGCCAAAATAAGTCTTGGTCTCTATACCTCCATTTTAATAATAATAACTAAAACAGGTGATTAAATTTAAAGAAATTATGTTCTTTTTTTCACGGAGCAAGAAATTATAGTGTATTAGTAGGTAACTACTTATAGGGAAAACTCATCTAAGTATATTTACATTTCTTAAACGATTAAAATCTGAGAAGTCCGTTCGATATTCGCTTTTATCAGCCATATATTATTCACAAGTTAAATGTGAACGGGTATAATGCGTTACCAAATACATTAAACTAGAAACTAAAAATAAACTATTAGAAACTTACGGTTGATTACGGGTGGAATAAAGCCAAACAAACCAACGAGAAGGTAGCGGAGTAATTAGTTATTTTTCTATTTTCTTGGTTGAATAGGGCAATGTTGTGGCTATTAAGTTGGTCCGTGGCGCTCCATTGGCATCCCTGTAAGTGTGGGGCCAGTTGCCCGGGGCACTTTTGCCGAGGCGTCGCAATTAACGCTTCAAAGTATCCAAGTTTGGCGGGAAGCGCTTCCGAGATCGTTGCAAATACACTTTTAAAATGTGCAGCTGATTGGGTACTTCAGATGTATAGTTGTGCGCCACGGTAAAAGCAAAATGGCTGATTGAGTATCTGCCACTACGTTATTTACTAAGAAAATAAGGATTAGTCTCGGTGAGGTAGCCAATTGGCTATTGGAAATTGAATATATACTTATTATATGAATGTTGCAGAGGTATTGCAATTATGTTTAAATGTTTTTGACACAGTCTTCTTCATCAGCCCGTACAAGATCCACTGCTGAACATGGGCCTCCTCCCGAGTGGGAGTATTTGCCATAGTCACCACGCTTGGCAGGCGGGTTGGTGACCGCAGTATTATGTTGTACCACTCAAGGAAACGCTGCTGCCCGTTCCTTGATATTCGATTATTATAGATGATGTAATAATAATCGGGACCAACGGGTTAACGTGCTTTCCGAGGCACGGAGAAGTTCTAAGATTTATTTCCGGGTCTGGTCCAGACCCGGAAATAAATCTTAGAACTTCTTCTCCTCGAGTCGAAAGGCTATCCAGTAATCTAAATCAAACTTGACCAGTATTTGGCCACAGCGATTCCCCGGCCATTTTCCTCATCTAGGTCTTGTATTGTGCAGTATGTGGGGCAGTTCGGGCATGACAATAAGTGGTTCATTGATTGGACCACGCCACACTCGCATTTGTCGTTTTTGGAGTAACGCCACCTAACACGATTTTCTAGACATCTCCCAACACCAGTTCGAAGTCTATTTAAAGACTTCCAGACTGCCCAGGGGAGGTCGGCACCCGGCGGAAGTTTTTCAGCTGGTGGAAAATTAGAGGGTGAATCCGGAAATTGATGGTCCCATAGCTCCACTCTAGATTTAGCGGCTTGTTTTGCATCGATGGCTGGCTGTCTCAGAAAGCTGTTGCGGCTTTTCAGACGTGTGGGTGGTGGTACACGGCCAAAGACTGGATGCCTGCCATCGTGTGTCTGATCTTAGAACTTATACAAAGATATCCTGTCCGGTGTGGGGATCGAACCCACGACCTCCGTGATTTAAAGCGAACCAAATAAGGCTACGCTACGGAGGTTGTCACTACACGACACAGTCTTACCCATGTCTTATTTGCAACTAGACGATCCTGAATGTATTTTAGCCTGGTATTTTTTTGACAGACATAATAAGCAGAAACCACAGAATAGAGAGACACAATAATTTAATATTGATTTTATGAAATAAACACACATTAATAAAGACTTATGAATTAATTTAATTTATTTTGAGCAAAGAGAAACATATTTATAAAATTTCTTGTACTTATTCTACATATTAGTCAAATACTATATTGTACACTGTACAGGTTTTAAAGTACCAAATTATTAAATAATGAAATAAATCAACTCTTGAGCGGCTTATCACCATCATCATCAACAGCCCGTTTACGTCCACTACTGAACATAGGCCTCCTCTTAACAGACCTTGGCAAGCCAGTAAAAGTAAACCGGTTCCTTCTAGGTAAGCGTGCTCCATCCTAGGCTATTCCGATGCTTAACATCAGGCAGGGTGTAGTCAAACGCTAACCTATTTCTAATAAAAAAAAAAAAGGCACGATCGTTGAGGGATCTTGCCATAATCACCACGCTTGGCAGATGGATTGGTGATCGCAGTAATATGTTAACCTTGGGCTAATAGACGTTGCTGCCCATCCATCAGCCATATGTCCCTTAGTCGCCTTTTACGGCACCCATGGGTGGACACGGGGTGGTCTATTCTAAGCCGGAAACCACACGGCATCCGGAAATCACACGACATACGGTAGCTTGAGCGGCTACCGTATTAAAATTACTTAAGTAAAAGTCGCATGCAAGAGGACTGCTGGGCAAAGATCTCAACACAAGGGGTGCCGGGAGATGGACGGCGATGCCGAGACCAGCCCAGAAAAAGGTGGCGAGACGACCTAGACGCTTACCATGAGGGGTGGTTCGAAGCTGCTCAGGAAGGAATTGGGGGAGGCCTTTGCTCAGCAGTGGGACAGTACAGGCTAAGGAAAAAAAAAGTAAATGTCAGGTAAGTATCACTTTAACATAAAAAATACACTTTGCGCAATCGTAACGTGTGGGAGTTTACAATTGCGAAATAAATAGTTAAGTACGAAGGTCCGTTTTTTAATTATTTTATCCAAAAATAATAGTACAATTTCACTTTACTATAAAGACCAAATCATTTTTGTGTTGGAAAAATCCATTAAATTTTCATCTAGTACAGTAGTATCATGAACATATTCTTCTCTAGTTTCATTCCAAAAACAACAATGTGAATTACGTGGGTAGTTTTTTCAGCCACAAAAGCGGGACAGTGGAGAGATATTAAATGTTAAGTCGCGTTATTTGCCTTCAACAAATATTTACGAAAACAACCCGTATTATACTAAAATTCAAAGGTAGTTTCGGACTGTTTCATACATTTTCGTACAATTTCAGCTGACTTTTTAATAATGGTTGAAACTGTAGGGATGTTTGTTCGGATGTACGATTGATAGGTGTCTATGATGCAGAGTAATTGAATTTCACAAAGTAGTAATATTTACATACACTGACCTCATAACGTCCGTAGTGTAGCGGTATTAGGCTCGCTTTAAATCTCGGAGGTCGTGGGTTCGATCCCCACACCAGACAAGAAAACTTTGTGTAAATTCTAAGATTTTTTCCGGGTCTGGTTGGTTGAGAGACTCTGTGCCTCGGAAACGATGTAAAGCCGTTGGTCCCAATTATTATAACATCATCTATAATAATCATATATCAAGGAACGGGCAGCAGCGTTTCTTTGTGTGGTACAACCTAATACTGCATCCACTAACCCGCCTGCCAAGCGTGGTAACTATGCCAAATACTCTCCCTCGGGAGGAGGCCGGAGGATGTTCAGCAGTGGACGTTATACGGGCTGATGATGATGATGACACTGACCTGGCTTAATTCTCAGTCAAAAGTCAAATACAATATTATTGTAGAAAATTAAATACATACACAAACCAGATACTTCTATTTTCATTTTCACATTTCGTGCTAAAAGTACCTACTTCGGACGCGGAATGTTGGTGCTCACAACAACTAACATTTACCTTCTGCATACAAATTAGAACTTTTTGATTAATTAAAAGAGTTCATGTCCCTAATTCAATTATAGAGAAGTTGTTGAACTTATTCCGTCGCGCCGTAACAATTGACAATATTCATGTCGTATATTATTCAAGATGTAGATAATTAATAAGTAACTTCACAATGTGTTTTAAAGTTGCGAAGAGTTCATTGTGTTCTCAAAACATTTGAAGGAGTACATATTATACGAGGTAACGTTCTTATTAATTAATGAGAACTTCAAAATGTCTACAAAAAATATTACTTTGGAAATTTTCGTGTATATTTTGTTGATTCAAATGTAAGACTATTATGTTAACCGGATTATATAATATAATAAAATTGGCTGGAAATTAACAAAAAGATTATAGTAAAATTCTTATACCTAATTAGAAAAAAATAAATAAATATAATATTAATGTATAGTTTAGTTTTGGGCATCGAAAAATTCCTCCGTTATTCCAGCTGCTGGACATAGTTCCCAGAAGGCTGACAGTATTGTCTCATTGTATGCGATGCTCATCTTAACGAAAAAATTTGATATACACATTTATCATTTACAAAATTCCCGCGCGCGATTTCACCTCCCTCCCCGTGAGATCTTCATAATAAAATATAGTCTACAGCCTCCCTCAATTAATGGCCTACTTACTTATCTCAGGAACTAATGGTCCGATTTAAAAAAAATACTGTTGTATGTAGATTGCCCATTTATCGAGAAAGGCATTATGAAGTTCTTACGGGAACGAAAGGAACGCGGGTAAAAACGCGCGCAGGAGGCTAGTATATAACATATAGCTAAAATCATATCCACACTTCGTATTTATACACTTTGCTGTAGTTGTGTAAATCAATATTAAATTACTAAGCACTTAATTAAGATAGAACCTTCTTAAGTTATTACAAAATCAATAGCTCCGGAATTTCCATCTTAGTGCTCTATAACGTTAACAACATGACGCAGCGCACACAGTGGCTGCGCTATATAAACCACTGCATAATTACGCACTACGTCACCACAGAATATCGGATTACATCAGATGAAACACTGCCTAGGAGTCACATTAAAGTAAAAAATGTGACAAATATATTTTAGTTTTGTAATATTGGAAATTCTGTGATAATTATGTTAAAGTACCCATATGATAAGAAATATACAAAAAAAAAAAAAAAAATTGTTATTGATCAAATGTTTGTGTGTAGGTATTTGTACGAAAATCAAAAATAGTACCTACAGAAAAAGTATCATTACATTGAGTTGTACAATGTTTTATCAAATACACGTCTTATGGGGAACAAAAAATCCATATCTTGATACAGTTTATTATAATTTTACAATCAACAGTTACATTTTTATATTCGATCGGTAAGTAAATAATCCGAACCATGACAACAAAACAATTATCACGGTGCAGTTTTAATTTTTTACGACAATATATATTTTTCTGTTTATGATAGAAATAAATAAATAAAATATATTTTATAAAGAAGTTACCTCATTCTATGTATTAATTGTGATTTTATTACTGAATGCAAACTTGTTCTACTGTGGTATGGGGATTGAGTCCGTGATTAGCCTGGCACGGCACGTAATCAAGGATGCCAGCTAAACGTCGGATCGCAATGGCATGGTACAGTGACGAGATTAGACACCTCATCATAACAATAGATGCTGTGATACTATTATCATAGTATGTACCTACTTATAACTATTTACAAAACATGACATTAAATTATGAAGTTTAAAAATACTAGCTGTTTTACCCGCGTAGCTTTCGTTCCCGGGGGCACGTCATAATTAAATAAAGCTGTGTAGGACTGTATCAAAAAAACTCAGCTGGTTTCGATGAAAATAAAAGTGTCATAATAAACATATACTTATCAAAATAATAAGTAAAAGAAAAATGTATAAAAACGTAGACAATATAAATACAGAAAGGTTGCGCGGTCTTGCACAAAAGCCTATAACGTAAATTTCTAATGATGATTTTTTTTATATTGGTCCAGTAGTAGTTCCAGCGCCTATTCGATGCCAACAAATATGCAATCAATAGTTTTGTGTTTATTATATTAGTAAAGATAACACGTATTTTTGGATCATTCTCACTAGTTCCACCAGCAATTAGTTCCATGGAACTATTGAGACTTTACAAAGAAAATGGAAAAGCTTCTGTTCCAACAATGAAATCTTTGAAAGGATTTAGATTGTAATAGAAAAATATCACTTTGCACGATATATTTTTCGATAACGATTACTCTATATACGGGTAAACGTTAATTTAATTGATTCATAAAATAATATAAATGTATGATATGAAATTATAAGTAATATTGTCATACCTATCTAAATAAAATAATAATGAATCCATTTTTTTTTTATTCATCATCATCATCATAAGCCCGTATAACGTCCACTGCTGAACATGGACCTCCTCCCGAGGGAGGGAATTTGCCATAGTCACCACGCTTGGCAGGCGGGTTGGTGACCGCAGCATTATGTTGTACCACACAAGGAAACGCTGCTGCCCGTTCCTTGACATACGATTATTATTGATGATGCTATAACAATCGGGACCAACGGCGTAACGTGCTTTCCGAGGCACGGAGGGTAGTCCCTCAGCCAACCAGACCCGGAAAGAAATCTTAGAATTTACACAAAGATTACCTGTCCGGCGTGGGGATCGAACCCACGACCTCCGAGATTTAAAGCGAGCCAAATACCGCTACGCTGCGGAGGTTGTCGTTGTTGTGTTGTTTTTTTTATTAATGCAGTCTAAATCATTAATTACATTATTATGTGCAAAGGATGCGTCTGGCGACCGAAAGCATCTACTGAAAATTAATATCATGATTTAATAAGTTAGTAATGATTAGATTAAGTAGCTAGGAATTAATACAAAACATTTATTCATTATTTAAGCCACAATATTACAGAAAATTGATGACTTATATTTTTGTTTCATCTGTAAAATGTCATTCAATATTGAACAAAAGTCATCAGTGATGATGACCCATGAAGATATAACATTTACCATTTCCTTAAACAAGAAACTAAGGTCGGTAATAATACTTTGATTTTGACATTTAAGATGAAGTCATTAACGATACTAGGTTAATTTCCGGGGCAATTTAACTTGGTCAAATTAATTTAAACTCGGATCCATTCTATTATTTTGCACTTTTTAGGAAGCGCTAAAATTACAAAAAATAAATCATCTGCAAAGATTTTTTATTATAACAAAATAACATTTGAGTAATATATTAACTATTAATGGTTATGACACTAAAAACAACGTGGCTTTCTATTGAACGTCACAACGTCACAAATTTACTAACTTTACCTCTTTATATTAGTATAGATGACTCAGGATAGGGTAAAATATTAGATACCTAATCATGTTCTATTAATAAATAGAGAATTATGGACCGTCGTCAGAAGGTACTTATAGAAAAAAAAACTCGTGTGGTGTCGTGGGACACCGCATATGAAAGAAATTCCTAATTATAAAAATATTAATTTTAAGTTCTATTCGAGGTATCAAGAAAACATTTATTCGGGAAAACGAGGTATTCCTCGAAGCTACCATTTTGAGGCGCTCCGTATGAGGCGCTCCTTTTTTATTCCTCGGAGCGCTCCTTTCAGTACGAATGACTACTCTTAACACTGGTAACTAAAATATTTTTTTGGGAGGCGCTACTGAAAGGAGCGCCTCATTCGGAGCGCCTAAAAATGGTAGCACTTCGAGGAATACCTCGGGAAACCATTTTTTAATATGTTTTTTATCGATAAAAAGCAAAGAAATACTTTATAATCATCTGAGCACCATTATTTTATTTACAATGATTTTTAAAAATATATAATAATAATATACAAAGAAACAGCTATTTATAATAACAGTCATCACGTAGACTATACACTAGACACTGTATAGCCATCATACTATACATAAAAATCTTACGCTTTTTTGTGACGTTACGGACGTTTTTTCCCGGCTACCTCCTACGGTACCCCTCCGCACCGCACCATAAGGAACTTCGCACAGTGTTTTATAAAGCCCGATTTTCGGACATCCCTTTTTTATTGAAAAACCTGACAGAAATGTTCATTTAAATGCAAGATTTCGAATCCCCATTTAGCTACCAAGCCTAGTGTCTGAGTTATAATTTTTTGAAAATCGATCAAATTCTCTTTCGATTTTCAGAAAAAAATTAATTACATTTAAACTAAGCGTGATAGAAATAACGATGTCAGATACATTGATGGCGCATCTTATGTCGAGTATTTTAGTGCATAAATAAACCTCGTAACTTTGGTAGATCCAGATATATACGAGTTTTTCCATTTCCAGTTTTTCTTAATTTTCTCGAAAATTCCGCCATTCGAGAAAAGTTATTTATACTGAAATGATTTCGATAACTTCGCCAATACACCACAAAAATTTCACATCCCAGTTCCATGGAACTTGGAAACCACAACGATTTTAAGTTTTATCCGGATTTTAAGTCGTTAGGGTTGTCAAAATCTCAGATAATTATTGATATCCAGATTTTAAATAACTTTGCCAAAAAAAATTTCTACCTTCGGTGGTTTGGATTATTATCTGACGTGAAGACGGGCGGATACCAGCTTGATATAAAATATAATTCATCAATGTACGTAAAAAGGCATATTTATGCCTTTGGGCTTATGTTGTTTTCTTTTGTCTATTGCGTATATTTGTTTAGTGGCACGATAGCCACATAAATAGAGAGTGAATTTTGGCGTATGAACAATTTGATAAATAATCGGAAATCAGAATCGTCAAATTTGAAAAAGCATGAAATCCTAACTTTATATGAAGTTGATTTGTTTCGAAGTCTACCAACAAACAAACAAATGTAGTAAACCTGAAGGGGACTTTTAACATTATGTTTTTTTACTTGTGTATAGAGTTATTAACAAATAATAATAAATAAATAAATATTTTTGGAAGGTCTCGGTAGGCTGCCAGTAAACTAGTTCACTTTCTGTTTGTCATTCTTTTACTTCTACGAAAAATTTGATCCACACAATAAGGATAAAAAAAATTACAACCCTAACAAAAATAGTTAAATTAGAATAACTTCTAAGTTCAATGGATTTGGGATGTCAAACTTATGTGGTATATTGGGGTAGTAAATAGAATTATTTCTGTATATATAACTTTTCCCGAAACAGTGGAATTTTCGAGAAAAATAAGAAAAAAGAAAAACCGAAAAACTCGTATAAATCTCGATCTTACAATGGTGCGAGGTTCATTTATGGACTAAAATATTTGGCATAAAATACTCCAATGTATCTAACATCATTATTTCGTATCATGCATAGTTTAAGCGTAATTAATTTTTTTCTTAATATCCGGATGGAAAAATTACGATTTTCAAAAAATTATAACTCGGAAACTAGACTTGGTAGCTAAATGGGCATTCGAAATCTTGCATTTAAACGATCATTTCTATCAGGTTTTTCAATAAAAAAGGGATGTCCGAAAATCGGGCTTTATAAAACACTGTGCTTCGGTCCAATATCTGCCAGAGATCAAAATAATTCAAAACGTCATTCAATGGCAGATTACCCGCATTATTGTGTGTTCTAGAATCGGAAGTATTTTGCGTGACAAAGGGGCATCTGCGGTATTTATCTGCTTTGTAAAGGTTTCTAAGACTATGTATTAGCATTGGAATGTACGTTGGCTTTACTCACGTCTTTTTCCTCTATCGCTCATTTGCAAATACGTGGAGAGCGAACGAGAGAATTCACAAGGGAGATTTTATCACGTTCCTGCTAAGGTTGGTCTCAAATTACCAGCTGAACACAATACCGGAATGCCTACGCAATTTGAGGTAGATTTTTAGAAATCCATTTATTATGATACTCGAGTGATTTTGATGTTCTTAATGTTCGAGTCCTATTCACTATCAGATTGGTCTAGTGATATTGATCGTGGTCAAATTTGTATTTTTTTTTAATATTTGATCACATACTTTTAGATTCAGAAATTCTTTTAATATTAACCTATATGGTATGGCAGTAATATATTTCTTATTAAATAGTGTCGGTATCATCATTATGAGACCGTACAATGTTCACTGCTGAAGATAGGCCTGCCCAAAGGGGTTATGCCATAGTCATGCTGGGCAAGCGGGTCGATGACTACAGTTCTTACTATATCGTAACATACAAGCGGGTGGGTGACCACAGTACTATATCGGGAATCGCTGCTCCTCGATCTTGTCCGGCGTGGGGATCGAACCCAAGGCCTTTGAGAGTAAAAGCAAGACTAATAAATACCTTTGGGCCTGGGAGGTTGACAAGAATCGAGTCTTAAGCCATTAAAGTATTGATGAGTGCATCACGCTAACGATTGGTACCTTAATACTATAGGTACCAGTCGTTAATCACCAAATCCCTGAATTATTATAATGAGTCAATAACATTATAATTCTAATTTAAATTACAATTTTGGCCATAAATCCAATTGTTATATATAGATTCATTATCTGAGTATGTAGCATTTGCTTATTTTGTCACGAAATGCGACTTCAGTAATTGCGATGCCATTACATGTCATTGCTGCCAATTCATAGACACAAATGCATGCATTTAATCTTAAGTAGGTGTGTATGACCATGTTTTAGGTGACTACATTCAATTAAAAGTTCTATATAATGTTATATATCTGTTCTCTTTTTCCCGCGCGCAATCTCATCCACGTTTTCGTAAGAACTTTATAATTAAACATGTTACTTCAGAATAACGTAGCTTTCTAATGGTGAAAGAATTTTTCAAATCGAATCAGTAGTTCGTGAGATTAGTGCGTTCAAGCAAACAAACAAATAAACTCTTCAACTTTATAATATTAGTATGAGGCATAAGGTATTTAGTAAACAAGAAGCATTAAGTATCTTAACATATATATATCTATATACTTTATACGAATTAAGTTCAATGTTTACACTTTTCTCGTTAAATCAAATTCAATGTTAGAGCATTCTCTTTTTGCAATCAGAAAAAGCTAAGGTCGTCCTTTCACCAATGCGGGCGGCGTTCTATACTAACCTAATTTTGAGGTCTCCGATAAAATATTTGCTTACATTCAAATGTTCTATATTTAGCTGTGTTCTTCAGTATGTATAGGTACGTTCTTTGTATTGAGTCATGTAAAGTATCAAATTGATAATATCTAATAAATGTTACTAAAAATTCAAAACTATTTGAGTAATGGTTAATTGCTTGGCAGACAGGCTAACACAGCCTGGTATACTATTTTTATAGATAATGTTATGACCATCAGGATCATCTTAACATGGTTCAGCTTAACATGGTTTCCGAGGTACGGAAAGTTGTCCCTAAACCAACCAAACCCAGAAAAAATCTATAAATTTACAAAAATATACTTTTATCCAGAGCGGGAATACAACTCACAATATCCGAGATTTAAGTCGAGCCTTAAACTGCTACGCCACGGTTGATGTCTTTTTATTTACACCTTTCCAAAGCTCTAAATAAACTCATAAATTGCCTTAAATATGAACAGGTGTTTTTTATCTTTATTTTATCATCAGCTGTGGAATTAATATCAGGAAAAATCAGTAGCAGTCTCACAAAATTAACCGTGATCTACGTAGTCTCAGTTATCTCGAAATAAAGTATAGATCATGGTACTTCCTGGTGATGTGGTGGCATTAAGACTTATTATATATATTGTTTCAGTAGATTTTTAGTCGTACCTTCGCAAAATTTGTAACGTATTTCACTTAAACCACGGATTAGTTAGTAATAATGTTTCTACTGTCTCGTTTGTTTTCCTCGTCGAGGGCCAGTAATGAAGGTTCCTGCGTCAGTGAATTTTCTACGGCGTATTACCCACTAATAGTAACCAAGCTTACCGTCCTTTACAATATCCTATAGTGTGAAAGAGACAAAATATTGAAAAGTAAATACTGTCTAATACCGTCGCTTGTAGAACAAAGTTTTGTAAATCTGGTCACGTGCTGTGCCGATCTAATTTACCGTTCCCAAAAAGTGCTACTAGCATTTCAACAGCCGAAATTAGTTCGTACATTTCGGTAACTGTAGTTTTCGTCGGGAATGTATTGGAATATTTCATCACGGTTTAGCGTTATATTTATAAATATTATTATTTAGAAATGCGCAAAGAATACTTTTAAATTATGTAATAGTTTATAAGAATGTGATCAAATTGCTAGCTGTGTGGTGTCTGGCTTAGAATAGACCAACCCATGTCTTCCCATGAATGTCGTAAGCGGCGACTAAGGGGCATACAGCTGATGGATAGACAGAAGCATCTATCAGCTCAAGGATACTCACTATCTTACTGCAATCACTAATCCGCGTGCCAAGAGTGGTGATTGTGGCCTTGGCAAGCCAGAGTCGTTGAGGGATTTTTTCCCTCAACCTAGCTAGAGGAGGCCAAGGTCTGGTAAGAGGAGGCCGATGTTCAGCAGTAGACGTAAACTGGCTGATACATTACACTTCAGATACAGAGTTTTTAACCTGAAGTAGTAGATATAGGTTGAAAAACAATAAAACAGTACGCTTAGTTTCATTAAATGAAATGAATCACCAATACTCTTAAGTGAAATCTTAGGCCACATCTGGTTTAAAATTATTTGAAAACACTGTCGAGCGATAGGAGATCTATCGCTTCGGATCAAAGAAAACGCTCCTTTTTATTTTCTGAAATAAATGATTTCTTAGAACTGTTCCGCAATTTCACTGAAATATTGACGCTATAAAGTTTGCAATTTTAAAAGAGTAATGGTGGATTCCAGGTGCTTGCTATCACTATTGGGAAATAAAATAAAGCAGGATAAGCAATTCAGATGAAAACGTTAAGATGCTATTCTACTGTCTGTAGTAGGCACGTAAATTTGTTTGCATAATTAATTTTTAGTTAGTGTAAATATTTTTTTGCGAGGATTTGATTATGTACTTCTAATCCACTTATTATCTTTTCTTTCATCCGAGATGCATTGTACATAGCCTGTTCATTCATTTTATTTAACAGACTACATGATTTACTAATCAGCAGCTTAAGTTACTTTATATCTCGGGATGCTTGTCTGTCTTACTGCAGATTTTTTGAATGAGCAAATCCTTAAATCAAGAACTTATCCTCTTCTGATTAAGTTTAAGTCTTGTTTTCATATTTGCGATGTTCGATTTTACTTAGACTGCTACGTCGTTACAAAAATAGGGCGGTGTTATTAAACCTTTTTTCTAAAGCAAAAACCTTATATGTAACGTCCCCAGCCATTCGGCTAGGGCGTCAATTGCGATCATGTGGTCGCCGGTTCGATCCCCACCCATTGCACTACCGACATGAACCCACTGGGTTTGAGCTTAGCTTGAGGGATTAACTAGAATAATAGCGTGCCGAAACTTTGCTAGTAATCTCTACAAAAAAAAGTAAATACAATTTTCTGTTGCTTTATTCCAACCCCAATTTCTCAAGTAACTACAAATAGCGACTACAATTTTGTTTAATTTCTACCTTACCTATACCTACATACCAAAGCACTTAACAATAACTAAAAAGTACGACGGCAACATGCCCGACCTATTAAAATACATTATAAGTGTAGCAATGTACGGTAACATTTGGGCAGAGCCTTTGGTCCAATGAGTTATGCGGATCACACATAACGCCAGCGATCGCCTGCGCCCCGACGCATACGAAATGTGCAAATTGATGGAATACAAATGTTGCTGAACGTTCAGGTGGAACGTTCAAGAAGCTTGCGTTGTATTATGTATACGAAAGAGCTGACCAGTGTTTTGAATAAGGTATTATGGTATATATTTTGTGTGTAAATATACACACAAAATATAACGGCATCGTCATAGTTTTTATATATTCTTTAAACATCACATGACTAAAGTGATTAGTGGAAAAGTGGAAAGAATAATGAGTGAAAAATATTTTATAAAAATCTTTCAAATATATGCCATTAATTGAACGGTACATAGTATCCTATGATTTTTTGTGAAATAATACTTTGTATTTTATCAAAATGCTTTTACAAAAAAATATATTTCAACAAAATAATACAAACGCGAGGATAAACCCCTCTAAAGGTACACCAGGAAGTGCAGCCATCACAGCCAGTGTTGTGGGATGGCTTTACTCAAGAGATTTCTTCACAAAGGAGATATTGTCCCTAATGCTGATTTCGTTAAATCAGTATAATCATTATCCTGTAAACGGGATGGCATATATTTTTAGACGCCCATTATATATCAACTTTTATTGGGAATTATTTACAAACAATTAATAATTTTTTTTCTAATGAATCAAGAAATACTCTTCAAGTGATTTTAATATTTTGCAAAGAAAGCTAAGTTACCAAAAATACTTAAAGTTTAAACAACATTGTATGAAGAGGTTCATATATACGGACGGACATATGTTTAAGTTTGCTACTTCACCGGGCATAAAGGCGAGCAAAGACCCCGCCTTAATGAGAGATTGTCATGGTATCGGGATTTGATGCAGGCGAAACCGCGATCGAAGACTTATTTTTATAATATTATTATATGATGCATAATAATAATGCCTATGTACATTGGTTACTTTAGAATGTATTTACATGTCTTAGTAGTGTAAATAAAAGAAACTAAACTAACACAAAAAACAAATTGTAATCGTATTCTTAGAAAAGTTGATTCGATTTCAGTTAAACAAGATTGGATCAAACAAATACACTCCAAAGGAATAATCGAACTCAAAAAGTAGTTCATTGTACAAATAGAGACGGAGTTTCGACGGAACAATTATCTTTCAATTTGTTCTCTCACTCTTTTATATCAAAGTACCTGTATAATGTATATTACCTACAAGTATAATGTAAATAATACCACAACCAAATAAGTACGTTAAATTTCCCATTATTTAACATAATGCTATTTGCTTGCGGTGTTCTGTAATAAGCAGGTACTTTCGCTATTCCCGCGCCGCCAATCTGGCTGTGGGCGCCGCTGGAGGGTGTCCCAGAAAGCTATGGGTTCCTGGGACCCTTACCAATGGCGGACGGAGATCACGGAGGATTTTAGTGGATATGGTCCTCTTTTCGTGGTATAATTAGCATACCCTCGTTATGGAGAGGACGAGTCCCATACATGAGATCACGAGACACACTTGTCTACTATACTATGCCTAGTATAGTAGACAAGTGTGTCTCTAAATATAGGTGTTAGCCACAATTCAGATGAACATGGTTAGGGCACAATTCAGATGGCTAACACCTATATTTAGAGACTGGCTGCCAATTTAATCGGTAGTTATAAGCCGGGGCCGTTCGTTACTTTACCGGGCATAAAGGCGAGCAAGTTTCCAACTTTATTTTTCAATAATTTTATTACTAACATACCTCCTCCTTGTATTCAACAATATAAATCATTATAGATGCTACTCATTGTTATTTCTAAACGAAGAATATATAATAATTATAGTTGACACAAAAAATTGCGAGAGTTTTAGTAATTCCAGCGGTTAGCCATCCAATGATTAGGGGGTGAACTTATTATCTTGTGGTCGCCGGTTCAATCCCCACCCATGGCACTACCGACGTGAACCTACTCGTAACACAAGCATTTTGAAGACTGCAGAACTGAGCTATAAATCTATAAAAAAATGTTTATTTTTTGCTTAATGTGTCTAATTCAAAGACTGAATGCAGCAAAAAATAAACAAAAATACATTTATTAGAAACAAAATGTTAAATTCTCTTTACTATAAAATAATATTTCGCCAAAGTTATTACGTACAAGCACCAACCATCTCTCTTCATATCTCTTGCGTATCTTGGCCTCTTCATTTATATCATGCCAAAACTCTTTGACAATATAATAAGAGTATGCTCATTTTATGCGAATCATGCTGGTTACCAGTTACCGTCGCTTTTTGAGGAATAGTCAACCCCTTGGAAAAGTCAAAAATTTGCACGTCATGGAATAACAATACCAAAACTTTATTGCAACGGTTTCTGCTGAATCATGGTTCAGTCATATTGTTAGAGTAAGGTTTTATGGGATGTGTGTTATGTTTTAAGAAAAATATTTTATTTATCATGTGTTCTATGGAAAATTACAGTTTGAATATAAATATTCTGGGTACCTAGTAAAGGTATTTTTTTTTATTTCATCAATAAAATAAAACTAAGATAATCTAAATTAAAAATATTAATTTATTCAGTATTTTTATAAAAGTCTAGAATTAACCATACGGCCTGTGATTATATAGTCATTTATTAACGTCCTTCCGTCGACCACTATTGATTCGGATGCAACACACAAACGCCCCTGCCCTTTCACTGGTATACAATTGTTTTAAATATTACATATAAGAATCGGGACCAACTGCTTAGTAATGGGTAGTCCGTTAATATATCAGACCCGGAAAAAAAACTTAAATTTTCCGCCAACATTTCTTATTCGGCGTGAGGATAGAATACACGACCCTACAGACTTAGAGCAAAAATTCATTAAAATTTTCAAAGGTTAAAATTTTGTAATTTTTTTACAGTGGAAGGTCATTTTGATTCAATTTCCGTACCCTTAAAATGTTGATACAAAGCATACCCAAACAAAACTTACAATAAATAAACTAAGTACAATAGAAATAGCAAAACAAAAGTCAAACACTGTATATACACCATTACGAATTTACTATGCATGTACATTGTACACATACATGAAACAATAAACGGTCATAATTCAAACAGACGAGGTAACAAAACAAATTAGAATTAACAAAGCTAATTCCGTCCGGTTGGCCTGCGCGCGACTTTTATGATTTATCCGTTGAAGTCGACCGGATGAGTGGGCCCAAGTTGTTTCTACCGCCAGCATTGACGTAAAGTAGCTAAGTATTCACTAGGGAGAACGATGCAGTGTCTCGTGTTTTATGCTGCTAGTGTCGGCAGCAATGAATAATTTATTTGTATTTTAAATAGATAAACCTTAGTCATATTTATTTACATTTTTATGTTGTTTTATATTGTTGCGACATCTATAATAGTAGCAGTGCAATACAAGTTCGTAAGTCAATTCGTACATATACAAGTTCTGAACGATAGCAATAAGAGCCGTGTTTTGTTTTTTTTCAGATGGTCTTACGTCATTAGGCTCGAGGCTTTTGCTACTTCACCGGACATAATTGCGAGCAGAGCTCCAGCCTTAATAAATGGTTTAAAAACTACAAACCAAGCAACCTGCGCAAGAGGGCGCCCCCTGTGGGGATTGGTCGCTGGCGTTGAGATTGAGGGATTATGACTTTTAGTATTTGGGCCATGCGTCGGCTGTCGGGTAAAGGGCAAAGAAGATCTTCAAGTTCCGCGGAGGAAATAACTGATATTTCTGTTGCTCGCGTCTTGGTCCGGTGTATTTTGAAATCGAAATCTACACGAATGAAGTCGCGGGCTTCAGTAAGTTAAATGTATAAAGTAGTGTAACCCAATGGCCTTTCAATTTAAAATTAAAGCCTACAATATATATGTCTCTATATATGTCTCTAATGGTCCAGATTTGGTATATTCTACCAAATCTGGACCATTATTTAATATTTATGTTAGCGTTTCTTTGTATGTTAAAAAATAATACTGCGGTCACCAATCCGCTTGTCAGGCATGATGACTATGGCAAAACCATCTCTCGACAAGAGGTCCATGTTCAGCAGTGCCTGGCTCGTTTTGGGAAATATTGAAACATAATCACTATCATCATCGCTCCGTATAACGTCCAATGCTTAACATGGACCTTCTCCCGTGGGAGAGTTTTTGCCAGAACCACTATGCTTGGCACCTGCCAAGCGTGGTGGTTATGACAAAAACTTACTTACCCACCTAGGTTGGTGACCGTAATACCTACTTATTATGTTGTAACACACAAGGAAATCTTACTGCCCGTTTCTTGGTATGCGATTGTTTCGGATAACAATTGGGAACAACGGCTTAAAGTGCTTTCCGAGGTACGGAAGGTAGTCCCTCAACAAATTTCCTGCATAGAAATTTAAGATTTTACCCAAAGATCTCTTGTGGGGGAGAGAACATATCTCCGAGAGTTAAAGCGAGACATATGCCGTTGCGATACACATGTAAAAAACAACATATTCTGAGACATAGTAACTTAAGCTCTAGATTTATGTGATTGGCTTAAGTCAAAAACTATCGATGATACTATTATTACTCGCAAAACATCGTTAGCCCACCTCCAAACGAGTGATATTGGCACGTTGAGCGTAAAATAAGTCTCAGGTGTTGTTGATAGCCTTTGTCCGCCAAAACTGATAATATATGCTTTCCCGAGCCCAGTTATTGTTAGTTTCTGTTGCGGAATTATAAAACTTTTCACTTATGTCCGTTACTGTCGCAAACACCTTGGGCCCTTACGAATATTTTAATAAAACCCAAATGAGAATTTACACGTATCGTAAAGCAAAGGTTATTGGGACAAATTTTCAATTAAGGGGATTTGAATTTATCGGCTGTTGGTATTCAGTTGACTAGTTTATTTTATATTCGGACAAATAAGTAGACGTCCTAATCTATTTTAATACTATAAAGCTGAATAGTTTGTTAGCTTGCTTGCTAATCTCAGGAACTTAGGTTCGATTGGTGAAATTATTTGACTATTAGAAAACTATTTTATTTAGGAGTAACATAGGCATAATGATGAAGTTTCTACGGAACCAGAAGTTACGCGGGTAAAAACGGGCGCGGGAAGCTAATAAATTATTAAAGTATCCTTCTTCGTCACAAATTGTCCAAAGATTGACTGCCTGCTTATATTCTGTTCATTTGTGACTAGCTTCCCCGCGGTTCCTGCGCGGTTTCACCCGCGTAACTCTTGTTCCCGTGGGAACTTCATAATTAAATATAGCCTATATTAATCAGTAATAATGTAGCATACAAATGTTAAAAGAATTCTTAAAATCGGTCCAGCACTTTTTGAGCCAACTCGTTATAAACATACTTACATACAAATCTTTCCTCTTTATAATATTAATATAGTATAGATTGACAATCATTATAAACAGACTGCTGGTTCAGAACAGCTTGTGTACTTCTAAAAAACAGGTCTACTAATTATTTCAATAATAGGTAATATATAAATAACTTAACTATTATATATACAATCCTTTAACAAGAGATAGAGCACAACAATTAAGATAGTGAAGATTTTTTTGAGAAATAATATTGTTTATTTTTCTATTAAAAAGTAAAAAATTAAAATGTGGCCCTAATCTAGTATTAGGGCCACATTTTAATTTTTTGACGCACGTTGACCAAACCTGCCGCTGTACTATATAATGAGTGGACATTGCGCCTGTATTATTTAATTAAATGTTAATTTATTTGGAATATAATCCAATGTTGTCCAAATAATATGTACCTATTATTTAGCTAACAGAAATATCTTCGCTAACGTAACTCACTAACTATTATAACAGGGATGGGATAGATTTTTGGATACAACTGTATTGAACGTTATGTTTGATATTTGATCAAATTAATTTAAAGAAGGATTCCTCTGAGTTTCTTGCCAGTTCTTCTCAGAGTTGCCACGTCCAAAACTGGTGGTAGTAAAATAATGGGACGCATCATAAGAAAATGATTTAAAATATTTTAAATGTGTCTATATGAATAAAGAATTTTTGACGTTGACTTCTTTTGACTTTCAAAACTTTCATTTAAAACGAAACATAGATTAGCTATCCAAAAGTGCATTTAAGTAAAAATTCACATTATTCTGTTCATACGCTGGTAAAGTCTGCTGGAAGCGAGCCCATTTCTATGCGCTACAGCGACTAGGATCCGTTATCAGCTACTATCTGCTTCAGCTGAACGTACACAACGTTATAGATAAGACTTCGATTTTGATCCTACTGAATTCACAATGAAATTAAGATGTTGTGCTGCCGTCGTGAGAGAATTGCAGGTTGATTTTAATAAAGAGCTTCTTCGATGCTTTTGAAACTACTGCAGGTATTTACTCTGATGGCTGTGAACGGTTGTATTGAACTCAGCAATACTATTAACTATTATTCTAACAATGAATGCCAGTTTTGTCTGAAGTTTAGGTATTGTGTTCGATTTTAGTATAAGAAGAAATCTTTGTATAAAACTAAATAATAACCGAATACATATAGCACATATTTTCCGTATTGGACACAAAATATTTTAAAAACTGGCAAAATATTATTTTTAAATATTATATATACTCTATATGGCTTTTAACCTAGTATCTACATAACTAAACTGAACGGGTATGCCTATTTCTGCTTAATCCATTAAGTTTTATCATTTTTAGATTAAAGATTTATAATTCATTCTGCATTAAATTCTGTTGAAAAAGATTGACCCAACAAACATACATTCAGAACAAGTTAAATCGATGCTTGTACATAGTGGTTTTCTAACTTAACTGCAATGTGACGCCATTTTAACTGTAAAATGTACAACAAAAAAATGGAACAAAATTGAGAAAAGTTATGATTTTGATAATACTGTAACAAAATATTTATAACTTAACGATCCGTTATTCATATTTTATCTACTATATTTATATAAGTACAAATATATTTCTTTTAGTTTTTAAACTCTATTTTGTAGTTTAAAACAAAACTGCTATAAAACGCAATATTCAACCTTTTGAGCAGCTGAAAAGGTTTCTCAAGAGAAAAATAGGTAAATATAAAATAATAACTTGAAAACACGAAGTATTTGATACAACTCAATATGTAGGCTCCAGCACATATCAAATATAGAAACAAATCAACCTATTTATTATCTTTAATAAAATACTGAAATAACAATTATTATTAATGTGGCAACACAGAATCAGCCTCCAACCATAAAATGGCGACGCTTTTTGAACTCAATCGGCTTAAATACTTATTAAATGAATTGTTTTTAAATTGACTTTCCTGCAACGAGAATCAAAAAAATATTAATTTTAGTTTTTAATTATATTTTTTGTAAAAATTCTTTTTACAGAACAACTTGTCCACGTTAAGCCAATAATGAACAATTCCCTTTGATGAAACATATAACTTTTTACTCAAACTTACGGAACGCAACTTATCCTGACCATACACATTGATATACTCATCTAAATTCAGTTTGTTCGTGACTAGAAACCCGATTGAGGGACTTTGGTCGTAGTTAATTTGTACTGAAACTGCCACTTGAAGACGCTCACAATTTCCCTTAATTGGGTTTGAAGTTAGTTTAAACAATCAATATTGTTACGCAAAAGATAAATATTGTGACCGAACAGATTCGTTAATAAGTTGAAACATACATATCGGCAATAAATTAGATTGCATTATCTCCTCGAAATTGGGTTTAAAATTAGAATTCATAACCTCCTTGGCCTAGCGGTCATAGGTTCAATCGCCACTCCGGACATAATATCTTTGTGTAAATTCTTAAATTTAATTCCTTTTTCTTTTTTTTTACTTCACCGGGCATTAAAGCGAGCAGAGCTCCAGTCTAGATAAATGGTTTAAACACTACAAACTAAGGCGTCCCCTGTGAGACTTGGACCTCGGCTCAGGGCGGTCGCTGACGGGAAAATTGAGGGATTTAGTTTTTTTTTTAGGGGAATTTCTTTCCGGTTTTGATTGATTGAGTGACTACCTTCCGTACCCAGGAAAGAACGCTAAGCCGTTGGGCCCGATTGTTATAATATCATCTATAATAAGCGTATACCAGGGAACGGGCAGCAGCTTTTTCTTGTGTGTTACAACATAATGCTGCGGTCACCAATCTGTCTGCCTAGCTTGGTGACTATTTCAAAGATTATTATGATGATAACAAGAATTTTTGCGTGTTTCATACAACGCAGCTTGCGTATTATTTTCTTATATTTTACTTCTGAATAGCGTAGTTTGCTAATAGTTAATTATTTATAAAAAAAAATGGTCTACTAGACAAATTTAATTTAAAAAATCTTCGAATTAAATTTGAGTTTAATTGTTACAAGTAAAAAATAACAAAACCTTTTTTATAAATTTATTATTTTGTAATACTACTAATACTATTCATAATCTCGGTTCCGAATTTAACAAATCAAGCAATTAAAAATTAGCTTATCCGGATTTCTACATTAAATTATTTTGAACAATGAAATTAATGTGTAAAAAAGATTATAATCAGTATATATTGCAGAATTCAATGTAATGTATTAATATATGTATCTGGATAGATAATCTAACATAATAATATTACATTGAATGATTCAATATGTAATTCTGATATGTTTATATGTAATATTATAATATAAATTGTGTTAAACATTGTGCATTATATTTTGGTTCTGTGTACATACATTTTAGCAACATACATTTTCAAAAAAATTCTAAATGGTTTTAAAGATTTGGATAGCCGCCAAAAACTCTAATAGCCGTTGACAGATTTTCGAGTAAAGATGGAATAACGTTTCAAAAAATCTGAAACAATATGTCTCAGTTGCTTAGAAGAACCCATACCAATAAATCATCCCTCATATTTGCCATAGGTACTTCCAAAGTTTCAGATAAAAACCTAAGAGCTATTTTTTTAAGAAACATTCAATTTAAGTAAAATGCTTTAACTACATAAGAAGATAATATATTGCTTATATTACAATATACTCACGCTTAAATACTTCTAAACTTATGCAAGAAGTCCATCAAAAGGGCATTAAACTAGTGACGTCATGCAATAATTCATTTGGGACACACACCAACAAAGAGTGAACGTGCTGAACTCATAATGTCAAAGCTACCAAGCTCATCTAATCTAAACTATTATATTAATAATAAATCCCTCGTATTCCATCTACGAATCCTAATTTTCTTCGATAAGTAATAAACTTTTACTGTCATCAAAATACAGCAGCTAGAGCTTAACTCAAGACATTATGTTTTCATTCAAACTTTAACTGCTAGATGCGAGGGTAAAACTTTCACTCAAAACCGGCACGCCAATTTATAGAACAAATCGCATCGTAAATGTGGTAGTGGTGCATTTCAGTTTAGATTAGGTCTGAATTACTTTTGTACAATGTAGAGAGAACTACTCAGAGAGTCAGCCTGCCAGTAAAATTTAACAAATTGTACTTTAGCGTGAATGAAAAATACAGGACGCGTATAGCGTAAGCTCATGGGTGAAAGCGTCCCCATAGACGCAAACATGGAAGTTAAGACATAGACGTAGACATGGGGACGTAGGAATGTAACTATAATTCAACACACAGGCGACAGGGCAGCTAGTCTTTAGATATATATAAAGCTGAAGAGTTTCTTTGTTTGTTTGCTTGATAGCGCTAATCTCAGGGATTGATAGTCCGATTTGAAATAATATTTCAGTGCGAGATTTTATTTTTCTATACACTATCTCTTGTTAAAGACAATATATTTTGGAACCATCTTATATTTATATGGGAGTCATGTACAAGAAGAAAATTTAAGAAATCGCATATTGAATCTAGGGTTCAACAATGTAAATATAGTTAAGTAGCTTATTTTTAAAGATTCCATACAGTCAGTTGAATTTGTAGAGTATTACAAGGCTCGTTGTAGAGAGATCCGTTTAATGCTTCGCTCGGTTCATTTTGATCCGGGTTAAGCGCGTAGGATTCAGTTTCAGCTAGGGAAATAATAAGACTAGACAACATCGAGCTCTAACTTTATTTATAAATATAAATTTCAACATGAAACAAATTTCTAGCAGAAAATACTTTGTGTAGGTAACCTTTTATATTATGTATGTTTATAAGAGTTTGTACCTACATAGCTACAGTTGGGCAAATTGTAAATTTTGGTGTACGATTATGTTTTTCAGATAATTTAATTGAAAAACAAACAACCTTTATCTTTAACGAATGCATAGTAAATGTTTATAGAAAAAGTTAGTATTTTAGGCACAAAAAAAATGAACATGCATACTTAAATGTATATATTATTATATATATTATTAAAAATTGTAGTACGGTATGATTATACTATTTTATTTACTTACAAGGATTTCTTAATTATGTTATTCTATGTATTTTTTTACCCTTGGAGTTATTTTTTTTCTCTAGTCAGTGTAATCTCTTCTCGAGTGCACCTATCACTTTGTCTCCGCACCACACAATTTGACTGATAGAAAATGCCTTAGGTATTAAGTCCGTCAATGTACTATTTTTGTAGAAGTATTAAAATAAAAAAATATAAATGAACCTTCAATAAAAATAACATAAAAAATGTATAGTAATTAGAATCAGGTGACTATACAATTAGTGTTTATGTTTATCTTTCTTAAAGAGATTACTAGCAGAGTTTTTGCACCCTATTCTAAGCACAAGCATAATAGCTTAGCGAGGGGTTCACTCGCTAAGCTATAGTGCTTGTGTTACGAGTGGGTTCACGTTGGTAGTGCAATGGGTGGAGATTGAACCGGCGACCACATGACCGCAAGTCCGACGCCCTAGTCTTTGGGCTATGGCCAGTTACAGAATAAAGCCAGTTTACAGAATACAATTGCCGGAGCTCATATGGGGTGGGTGAAAATAGGTTAAGCGTGGGTAATCATTTATAGTAGCCAGCGAAGACCAACGTGACGGTTACCTACTGCTTAACAGCAGGCGTACGCGGCTTTGAACTTTTATAAATTGTGCTTTTACAATCATTTTAAAAATAAAAGTCGAGATAATATTTGACAAAATATTAATACAGAAAGTAAAAAAAAGGAGAGTTATCATTAATACAGTTAATGTAATGTAAAACAAAGGCAACATTTGGCTACGGTCCACTGTTGATAACACGGTCAAATTAACATGTGACTACATTAATATAACGAATTGTTATAATAATGTGGTCATTTATTTGTCTGTAAACAAAGTAGGTACCTACCATTTCTATCTTTAACCATATTTAGTAGGTATATAGTTAGTTAAACTAATTTAGTAAAAAAATAGTTAGTTATACTAGTGGTATATTTCATTATGGTAGAGTCACGTCTACCCCGTTAGTCTAATATGAATAGAATAAGTTTATTTGTGAAACGTAGGTGTGAAATATCAAAGATCTTAGAAACTAAATAGTGCGCTATGTTTTGTCAATTATGATATACAAATATAGAAATAAGTTATGCATTATTATTTAATTTTATTTATTCGAACGATTAGAGAGGTCCTGGGTTCGATCCCCTGGTCAGGCAAACAAATGTGCAATAAAAAATTCTAGTGCCCAGTGCTAGGTATCGCCTAGTCTTTGCTGAGGCAGCGACATTTTCAGCAGATCATGCAGAGTGCTATTGCTTTGTCTATTTAACCATTTTTTCGCTGTTAATGTATGTTGTATGTTGCGCTGAATCAAATGTTTAATTCTTTGTTTAAATGTTCTATTTAAAATAATCTAAATACTCGCCCAAAGTCTAGAAGATGTTGACGTTTTCCCGGTGCCTTGGAAATTACGTTAAGGTATCAGTCCTTTTTTTTGTCCCTTGCAAATGCATTTACGCATCCTCTCCGCCGCTGCAGTATTCCCGCACCGGCGAAGGGGTATGTGGGACTCGCCCTCTCCATAGTGTGGTATGCTAGTCATACCACGAGGAGAGGACCCTAAATCACTAAACCCCCCCGGACACTGGCTGCCATGGCTGAATTTGGTCGGGAGGACAATCTATAGTCATGAACTTTACTACCTTTTAATATAAATTTCTTAACAAACAATAAAATTAAACGTATAGTAATTAAACTGAAACCTTATTGATTAGAAAACCACAATGGTTTATGAAGAGTTTGAAAAGTCGATTCAATAAGATATTTAAACATAACTTGACATTTTTTTCACTAATATTGAACTGAAGTTTTCAACCTCCTTGCATTGCGAATTTTCAAACAAGATTTCAAGGAAATGGGTCACAAATTAAAGTTCGTGACCGTATTATGTATACGATGTTTCCCATCAGACCTGACTTTGCTTTTCTCTAGGGAGGTATGGAATCAGATTCATTCATATTTATTAAACCTGTGCTCGTTAATTAAGAAGATGTTTAATTAATTTTAATTAAGGATAAAACTGATCGCTTATCGTATGTGTGCCACATAAAAAAAATACTTTCATTTTTATTAAAACTTATGAAATATTTTGTTTAAGGATGGGCATATTATGTATTTATCCACGAGGAATTTTGCTACCCTACGGAACATAAAAGTAAGCAGGGCTCTAGCTTTATTAAACGATTTAAAGAATTCAAACTAAGCAACCTGCGAAAGAAGGCGATAGGCTTTCTTGGTGCAACTTGGTCATCGGCTCAAAGCGTTGATTGTTATTAAATGATTGTTTTTCATTTTAAAGTTTTATATACGCCTAGCTGTCCCGCGTTGTTTCATTTGCGTAGATAATGTTCCCGTGCGAACCTCGTTTTAAATATAGGTGACACTTACAAATAATATGGCTTTCTGCTGTTAAATAAATTTCAAAATAGTTTTAGTAGATCCGACTACCCCCATAAACTTAAAAAAAAAATCACAGACTTTACCTTTAATCATTTTAGTGCACTTGATATGATGACATAAGACAATCAACCGTACAAGGAGAGATTTAACACAAACATTTCACCCCACTCAGTAACTAAGCCCATGATTCGTGATTACCAATATAGTTATTATCTACTTGATTAATGACATCCAGTGCTATTAGTTTGAGTGCCTACAGTAGATGAAATGATAATGTTAATTACTAAATGTCACATCAGGCCTTTAAAATAACATCTATATGATCCAATAGTACTTAGACCAGTTTATAAAATTGTTAGTTTTATTTTTGAGAATAAAGGACATATTGTGTTTTGTTAATCTTTAAGGAAATTAGACTACTGCGCAAGACAAATTAGGTATACATACGAATACAGAGAGTGCGCTTTTATTTGTGTACAAACACAGGTGCATTCTCTTTTCTTAACTCTCTAAATCCAGTGTGATGGTTCTACTAAAACAACTGGTTACAAATAAGGCGTAGGACTGACGGCTTAACGTACTCTCTGAGGCACGGAAGAAACACGACCAATGAAAATAGACAATTCGATTTTTCTAAATAGAACATTTCTAGTGATACCTGTTTTTTTTCAATCCGGGGATCGAACCCTATTAACTCGCTGGTTGGCTGGTAGTATTTTCTATTCAAAATAATCTAAGTACTCATCTAGTCTTGAAGATGGTGGCGCTTTACCCGTGCCTTGGAGAGCAGAGCCACCTGATTTCTCGCCGGGGTATTGTCGGTAGAACCATCCTAACGGATTGTGAGAGTAAAGAAATAACGAGTGCACATACAAATGCAAACCCTAAAATTTGAACATAGCATCGCATCTGCATGACCAAACATATATTTTTTATATAAAAAGGCTTTGGTTTTATATATACATCACCAAGCTATACATCACTAATATGTGTTCTATTTATAAACGACTAGCTTTTGGTAAATAAGTAAAATAAACAAAGTAAAACAACCCGGTTCGGGAAAAGAACTATAAACTTACCATAATATACATATCGTTAGTGAAACTTAATATTTTTAAATTGATTGCTCTGTTCCAACTCAATAAATACAATGATCAACCCCTATGCTGTAAAACGAGTTTATGGAAGTTATAAGCTGAAGTCAAATAAAGGTTTTTTTCATCGTTTTTTTAAACTAGCTTTCTGCTTCACAGTTTCACCCGCGTAGCTCCGGTTCTCGTGGGAACTTCATAATAAAATATAGCATTAATAGATTAATAGGCAATCTTTCATTGAAATAATTTTTCAAATCGAACCAGTAGTTCATGAGATTAGCGCGTTCAAGTTAAGATACAGTCTTCAGCTTTATATATATATATGGCTTTATTAGCTATAGATATAATATAAACTCATTAGGTAAATAAAAAAAGTACGAATTCATTCTCTACTCCAATTCTTGTTCCAGTGCATCAAAGGCAATAAACCCAAAATAAGCCTAAACAGCATTAATAAAAATACTTGGCCGCCTGTTTAGACGTTCGATCCTTCGATTATAAATTGGGGACAGCGCTGACAGTCAGCGCACTTATAGAAACTGAAGACTCGTGATCAGAATTTTGATGACAGGATTAAGGCGTCCCCGTGCGACCAACTTGGCTTTAGAGATCTTCCCTGATGGCTCCTAATTAAGACTGAGCTAATGGAGAGACATGCGACAGCGTAATTTGGAGACGCCGGGGATTTCATTGCGCCAACACAGTTGATACTCGCTATAGTAGAAAGTTTGATGGTTGGAACGAAAAGTTGAAATGGAATGGACTCGAGTAAGAAAATCTGTGATGATATGCTTTATTTTTGATGCTTTGGGATTTGGATTTGGAAGACATTTTTGTATAGTTGAAGTTTTGAATTATGTCCTGCTTTTATGTGAATAGGTTTTGGCGTAAATAACTTGATGTGTTATCAATATGTCGTAACTATGCTATCGGATCATAAGCTATACTTATTTCTTTTCCTACATCAATGTTAATGTTTCAATGGTAGTGGTTTCTAGTTTCAGTAATATTTAGTCACTTTTATTATTTTATTCTAAATGATTAAAGTTTGATTATTTTATTATTGGTTCTAATTCGACGACGATGAGGCACATTAATTATCACCAAGCCAATATATCTATTGGAGCCGAAAGTGGAAAAGCTTAGGTGCATAAAAAAAGGAGGTAGTCCGCTTAGCGCACCCGTACGCATCGCACTTGCCCGTATCTCAGAATCGCACCTATCAAAATTTTTGATAAAGAGCCGATGATAAATTACATCCGAATGACAGAATAAACATTCATATTCCAAAACTAACACTGTTATAATATTATAACAATGTTAGTTTTGGAACATGAATGTTTACTATTGTATACTAACAAAAATGTCCTACTCATATTGCTATTTATTTTTAAAACTACTTTTTTTTACATGAATTGATCTAAAAATATTAGTTTTAAATATTCACACACAAAAAAATGATCTATGAAAAGAATTTAAGTACCTATAACACTTTTAAGAATTATTCAAATTTAGCCCAGCCAATAAAATTTGTTGAGATAATTCGGGGTTGCAAAAAGGCCAACATTTTTATCCCGTCTGGATGGGTTGAAATTAGATAGTTCCCAAGACAGAATAAAATATTACATCTTTTTGTTACTGAGACGTGTCTTGGTAGTATAAATTACTCAAACTTGAAATCCCTGCTAGTAAAATGTGTAAAAGAGCTAGAGTAAAAAATAGTGTTTTATATATTAGCAAGCGAAGTTGTCTTTTCACTAAGATTCATTCGCATTTATTTGCAGTAGCAGGGCAAATAAATAATAACAAACTAGATACTTACTTTGTTAACAGTGAATTAAGTTGTTTATTTGATAATTATATTTGAAAATTTATTCTATACAATTTCAGTGAGATGGAATTTGTAACTTCATAGTCGTACATGAATTGCGCTACTTTACAGGTATTATACAATATGTTTATTGAAAAATCGAAGTCTTGTCATATAGTTATACCTTGTTACTACACAAAAGAGTTGGAAAGGATAAGATGTGTCTTCAGCATTCCTTCTTTTACATACACAAATAATATATACTAATATATAAAACTTTGTTTATTTTCCTTGCTTGTTTGCTTGAACAATCTCAGGAACTACTAGTCCGTCTTTCAGTTTTAGATGGTCCATTTATGGGGAAAGCTACATTTAATTTTAAAACTTCTCACGTGAACGGGAGCCACGCTGATGAAAAAGCTTGCGGCAAGCTAGTACTATAGCTGAAGAGTTTGTTTGTTTGATTGCTTGAACGCGCAAATCTTAAAAACGACTGGTCCGATTTGAAAAATTCTTTCAGTGTTAGATATCTCATTTATCAAGAAAAACTATAGGCTATTTTTATTATGAAGTTCTTATGGGAATGAAAGCTATGCGGTTAAACCATACGCGGGAAGCGGGATTTCTGTCTGAAAATATAAGTAACCTTGTCTAGATAAAAAAAAGGTTATAACTAAATTCTTATAAATGTATTAGTACCCTACTAATAACATAAACACATTATTTTTTTGTCTGTTTGTTATGACTAATTTCAGTAACGACTTGACTAATTTTGAATGTAATGACTGATATATTAATATATAGCTAGTTTTATAGTATATAACATAAGTTACTATTTATTTTGAGTTGTCCGTGTATTCATCTTAATCTCTGAAACGATAGCTTATTAAATCCTTATTTTACGCCGACGTTTTTGCGGGAGCAGCGACTCGTTAAGCAACGCTATGCTTTACCTGTCTCATTTTCCACCGTATTATACAGAAGTGTTGATACTACCCTTAGCGGCATTCACGTTGTAAAGGAAAACGACCGTAGATAAGTAAATAAAAGTAAACAAAAACAAAAATAAGCGCGGAAAGAATTCGTCCCTAAGTTGCAGTAAGTCCATTATCTTAATAATAACCACAAAGTCGGTAGGTACACAGCAGTAAATATATTTCAACGTTAAGTAGACGTCATTTCTGTATCTCGCTGTAGCTATTACTGCCCGACCTAAGAAGGTCATGTTTTTCCGTCTTAATTAAAGCAAAGGTTTAGCAATTCTCCGGGCGCTTGCTCGGAATTACTTACGTCAATTGAACTTCATTAACTTTTATTATTTTTTAATCAAGTAAGTATAGATACGGTTTCATTGAAACGTAGCACTTTCCTTTTACAAATTTATTCGAATAAATATGTTTACTTACTGTGTGTAGGTATAACGAGTCAGTTACGGAGAGGGGATTAAACGTTTTACTCGTTCTGTAACTCTTCAGTGACGTATGTGCGCTTTTTATTGGACATCGTATAAACATGAGTGCGCGCGTCCATTAATGGATGAGGGGGAAGTTAAAAGCGATATTTTCCCATCGTGATGTATGGGAATCTTGCTTGTAGCTGTAATGAGAAATTCCGATGTCACAGCCTTGTGTACGGAACGAAATTTTTTAACGTCTGTTTTGATACAATTCGGAAACACATCAGGCGGTGATGTCACGTCAGAAATAAACAACGAAGTAATGATTTTGCACGACTCAAACCTTTTTCATGAATAATTATTAAATATGACCATATACCATGTGACTTTGAAATATTTTAAATAAGTAATTGATGTTGATATCTTCATCATCCATATAATACATCTATTTAAAAATTATATGGTATAAGTACGGTAAGAGATAACATCAGAAACTTTTTAAATTTAACCTATAACAGTCTCAATTGTCAGAATAAAATGGTCATTTTCGACAATCTTCAACAAGGAAAAATGAGGAGGCTGCATAATAATAGTTGTAATATTGTGATTACCAATTGGCCTATATACCTAAATGAAACATTATATAGCGTGATGACTATAGCTATTACCCGATGAGGCTTTTTATTTTACAGTTAACGTAAATAGGCTTAATATTTCAAGGTTGTCGTGACGAACCTTATAATACCGACTGCACCGGTGGCTCAGTGGTTACGGTAGTTGCTTCTGGGACCTGGTGATCTGGGTTCGATTCCCACCCGGGACAATTATTTGTGTGAACCACAAATAATTGTTCTGAGTCTGGGTGTACTTTGTGTCCGTGAAATGTATGTTTGTAAAGTCCCCCGCGACACAGGGATTTATTTCCCTAGTGCGGGAGTTGTCTTTTTAAAAAAGAGAAAAAGAGAATATATATAACCTACCTAAGGTTACCATCTATCTTACGTAAGTGACTTTGTTTTTATTTTTTTAGAATACATTCTTTTGACCAAAAACTTACATATTTTTGTTCATATTAAATAAGCGGTTGTCAAATACATTAGATTAATTAATAGAAATGTTTAATTAATAAACCAGTTACACAGGTTGTAAAATACATAAAAGAACATTATGTTTGTAGGATAGCCATTTTCATGAAAAAACGAACAATACAACTCTTTCATGTCCTCCAATAAATTCAATTATTAAGCTGTTTGGTAATAATTTTACATATTTTTTTTAGTTTAATGTTGTCAAGGTAATTTCATATAATGATAAAAAATATTTTCAAGAGAACTTTGTACGGGTTTTTAATACAAACATATTTATCTAATTATAAAGTTTCTCCGTTCTGTAAAGGCTGATATTAACTTAAAATAGGTTTATTTTATAAAACAAACCGGTATTCAGTCTTAAAGACTATCAACAACTTTGTTTCATATATAAAATAAGATCCGGCGCAAAGATCTTTTCAAGATTATACATTTTATGGATCTACTAGTTATGCATGGAATTTCATATTTTGTTATACCATCAAAGCATGTAAGCGATGTAATATGAAAGGAGGTATCCTCAGCGTATTACCATGAAAATGTTATCACTTCACACGAAATTGAGTCCTTTCGCGGAAATAACTCAGCCACTACAATGACAGCTTGATGCTTAAGCTTTCTTTTCCTTAATATACCATTTATGGTTTGTATGTTAACTAGTACCAGATTTATTGTTACTTGAATTAGTATAAGAGCTAATAAAGTAAAAATAAGGCATAACAATAATCAAAGATTGATGCACAATAGTAGCCCACGGAAAATATATATAATTGTTATAAATATTAACTAAAATAATATATTAAAAACCGTTTGGATGAGGTTTCTCAAAATTAGAAAACATCGATGCCAAAACACTAACAATTATAAATAAGGAAAGAAATTGTACATAGGTACTGCTTATTTAAAAAAAAGTTCTCTTCCAGCAGACCCACACGAAGAAATGTAAAAAAGCAAAGACGGATAGTGTGCGTATGTCTCAAATTAACATACATAGATGTACCTATATACAGAAACAGTACTCATTGACTCGTCTTTTAAATGAAGAGCTAAAGTTACAACTTTTTATTTCGATTGGTAGAGAGTTCCATAGCTTGACCGCTTGAACAGTGAAGGATCGGGAATAGAAAATGGTTTTATGGAGAGGAACACAAGGTGGATGGTTGTAGGAAAAGCGCTCTCAGATAAAATAATTGTATATAAATAATATTTTAGTTTTGGTATACTAAAATATTATTTTGGTTTAACATTTATATCAAGAATGTGACATTAAAGGAATTATTTGGGACATTTAAATTTTGCGGCATAAAAAAAACCTTGATCGGGTGTACTGGTGAACTGGCTATTTCCGGTTTTGTTATTCTTCCTCCATAGTCGGTAATTTATTTTTCCTTCCTGCATGTTGTGCATAATTTTTACAGACACATTATTTAGCGGAATTAACACTACATATTTTGTTTTCTTAAATTAGATCAGCAGCCACCTGTCGTGCGTATTTCAGATCATTGCACATGGGAAAGTTTTTGAAGTACTGTGGATCTGTCAGTAATATTTGCTAATAAAGTGTCATTTTAGCTGCTGAAATATTTTCTTTATTTGTGCAGTAAAGGGCAAAATATCAATTAGATACATTATATATTTAACCTTATTAGTTATATTCACTTATGCAGTATTTCAGAATCACCGATGATTTTATATGCCAATCCCAGGTACCCCTTTGGATTTTTTACTTTAACTTTAGAATTAAAACAAATCGGAGGCCACAAAAGATAAATATTAAACGTTATGTACCGGTAAAATGAAGAACCAAAAAAAAAATAACATCCCGGAGTTATAAATGCGTGGGTTGTAATTATTTCACAATGCGGTATGGCACAGGAACCAGGGTGGTTGTAACGCAAAAATTATACAGTTTAAACGTTTCACAACACGCAACCAGGCGTAAGTAGCGAGAAACGGTTCGTGCCTATAATTGCGAGTAATTTTTAATTTAAAAATAATTACGTTTTCTTTCTAATCGGTGACACAATTTTCTTTGTTCAAATTTAACTATTTTTTTCCTGGTTTTTGGCGTTTTATTTCAACGAAATTGCAGCACGCAGCCTTCTTGTAGTGATTTTGATATAAGATTTTAAATGTACGGTAGTTAAACATCTATGATATAGTATGTAGGTAATTAGACCTTTTATAGATATTTATGTCATCATCCGTAGCTTTAATACGTCCCGTATTAAAGATACGATAGAGCGGAACCACAGCTCCAAAGTGTTTGCAAGACATATGTCTACTGGGCAAAGCTAGATGACAAAGCTGAAGAGGGATGATGGAAGTCTTGCGTCGACAAGAGCGGAAGTGTTAGGGGAAGTATAAAAGTTTTATGGGCAGCTCTACGCTTCAGTCACCAAGCCTGTTACCAGTGCGGCCACAGACCCAAGAGCCAAACTAACCCGACACTATACAGAGGATATCCCGGACATCAGCCTGTACGAGATAAGCATGGCCCTGAAATAGCTAAAAAACAACAAGGCGCCGGTGAGGACGGAATCACATCAGAGCTCCTGAAAGCGGGTGGATCACCGGTACTCAAAGTCCTTCAGAGCTCTTTAATTGCACTTTGCTCGAAGGGACCACGCTTAAAGCATGGAACAAAAGCGAGGTGGTGATGTTCTTTAAGAAAGGCGATAACACCTTACTTAGGAACTACAGGCCCATCTCGCTTTTGAGTCATGTCTATAAGTTGTTCTCCAGGGTTATTGCGAATCGTCTCAAACGAAGGCTTGATGACTTTCAGCCTCCCGAACAAGCCGGATTCCGAAAAGGTTATAGTACCGTAGACCACATACATACGCTGCGGCAAGTAATACTGAAGACCGAAGAGTATAACTAACCGCTCTGTTTAGCGTTTGTGGACTACGAGAAAGCCTTTGATTCGGTCGAAACATGGGCCGTAGTTGAGTCTCTCCAGCGATGCCGTATTGACTATCGGTATATCGAAGTGTTGAAATGTTTGTATACAAACGCCACAATGTCGGTCCGAGTACAAGAACAGTGTACGAAGGCGATTCCACTAAAAAGAGGCGTAAGACAGGGAGACGTTTTCTCTCCGAAACTGTTTACGACCACTTTGGAAGACACCTTCAAACTTCTGAATTGGAAAGGACTAGGCATCAACATCAACGGCGAATACATCACTCACCTTCGATTCGCGGATGATATCGTGGTCATGGCAAAGTCTATGGAAGTACTCAGTACAATGCTCGAAGACCTTAACCCACTCCTAACCTACCCGTTAGGAGTGGGTTAAGGTCTTAAAATGAACATGGACAAAACGAAAATCATGTCTAACGTCCATGTTGTGCCTACCCCTATAATGGTTGAGAATACGGTTCTTGAAGTTGTTGACGCGTATGTATACCTAGGACAGACAGTCCAATTAGGTAGGTCCAACTTCGAAAAGGAGGTCAATCGCCGTATCCAAATCGGATGGGCAGCGTTCGGGAAACTTCGCAGTGTCTCTTCGTCCAAAATTCCTCAATGCCTAAAGACGAAAGTCTTCAACCAGTGTGTGTTGCCAGTGTTAATGTATATCAAAAAGCTAATTATTGTTAGATACTTATGTATGTTACTTATCAAATCAATCACGCATTATTTTTTAAATTAAAATAAAACAAACCTATTTGTCAACGTAAACAAGTTACTAAGTAAATTAGGTTACCTTCATACATTTTTTTAATACAAGCCTGACTAATGACTAAAATTGACAAAAGTCTAGAGCTAAAATGTGTGTGTCAAGTAGTATAACAACTTATATATCAGTTCGCTCCTACTTTAATATCCACATTGTTAAAAGTGTGAATCAATAAATAAAACTATATAAATCCGTATACTCTGCTTTGTGACAACACCGAGTCATACTGGCCTCAATCAGACAGCGCGTAAAAATAGTTTATCAAACAATATAATATGAAATAAATAATAAAAATTCCAATTTACAAATTTACCGCGCATATTAAAAATAAAATCGTATAATTTTAGAAGTAGCCGGCACGTGCCATTTAGCGGGATCAATCACGCGGCCGCCTCACGGACGGGTTAAATGTGGCGAAACAATTCGATTAATATTGTGAATTTTTAAAGCTTTAACTTCGCATCACCGAAATACGTTGAAAATGAAAATTTATTCGAAATATCAATGAACATTTCTATTAATAATTAGGTACTCTTGTTTATTGTGAAAAACAGTCCGTGTCAGTTTAAAACATTATCATTGTTTAATTAAAATGGGCTCTTTTATTTTTTTTACAAAGGACACAAAAAGTAAACAAATGATTATTTTCCCAAGAAATGAATTGAATGGCTCATCACCATTTACAATGACATTGATATAAATGTCTTCGGTATTCAGCGTTTACTATGCATGAAAAACTATTTTAAATATTGTCATTTATTATTTTAATATAGCTTCAATAATATGGTAACAATAATATAGGAAATGAATTACAATAACCCTACAGTAATGAAGACAATTTTATCGAAGTCATATCGTTACGTGATTAGGCTTCTTGTATTGAAGCCTAAACTAGGCCTTGGTATGTTTAGTCATTGGTTTTGAATTTTATTACAAGTCTATAGTGTTCAAAATAGCATGATCGCTATGTAATCACTGCCTAGCTAAGGGTTCAAACTTAAGCAATGATTATAGTATGAACACAGTTATTGCAGTAGTAAAAAGGCTGATTTATTGCATGCGCACGTACATTTGATTTACATCGGAACCTTCCGAAGCCCTTGTTGACACGAAGTCTGAGAAACCTCGAACTGTAAAGTAGAGCGATAGTTGCAGGAACTCCCCTTAAAATCAAAAAGTCAACATTACCAATAAAACAAAATACTTTTTATGTTTTATTGGCATGTTGAAATAACTGTTGTACGTGTTGAGATAATCTCATGAAAATCGTGGCTAATGACTAAACTTTTACATTTTCTGAGGTACGTAGCCCAAAGATAGTCATCCTCCATCAACCAGATCCGGTAAACAAACTATTCGTCGACTTCAGACTCATACACTTTCCAACGCGGATTTCAAATTTCGAGACTTATATACATACCACTAGATTACAGAGATTGCAAAATTGAATAGCTACATTATTTACATTCGAATTCACAATCATTTATTTGTTAAGTGGTTGTTACAATGCTTGTGAACTTTTATCAATGTTGATTCAGTTACAGATGCAATCCGCATATTGTTTGTTTGATGTGAGTAATTTATGCAATAAACTGTTGTGTATACCTATTTGTGTTGATTCATTCTTTATTTGAAAAAAGCTACACGTTTCATAACCTTTTGTTTCCAACTACCTTCAATTCTCAGTAGGTATATGTATATTTTTTTGATTGATAAATAATAGGTTTGGTTAGTACAGTGACTATCCTCGGTGCCACGGGAATCTTCTTAACTTAAGATTGTTTTACATTTGTGTACAAGAGAAAGAGTAGCAGAATTTACCTGGTTATGAAAAAGACTTATGAAATCACTAAACCGTTTTCACAGTACAGGTTGATTTGGCCTTGGTATGAAACTCGAGACCGAAGGTGCGTGACTACAATCATATACCAGGGAACCGATACTGCAGTTGCCAGTCCGCCTGTCAGGGGTAGTATACTAATATGGTCACCTCCATTTTATAAGCTGATGAACTTGGCATATAGCTTGAGACATCATGCACTACAGTAGAACGTTATAGCTCTGGGTCATTGATTAAACAGGTAGCCACTATTTACTGTATAATAAAATAGTATGCTACCGTCATTTTGAGGTATTTTCTCGCGTGATCTTTATCATGAGTTCATAATTTTGCTTAATCAGATTTTACGTTATCAACATTATATAAATCTCCTTAGATTAACTTGGAATAGTTTCACACAAAACGCTGATTCTTACTTAAACTAAAATGACAGAGACCACGTTTATACATTTCTTTTGCAGGCGCAAAGGTACGGGAATTACCCTCTCTTTGTAATGCTAATTTAAAAACCAAGGAATTCATTTTTTATTCATAAGTTTTTCTGCTCTAAAGCCAGCAGTCGGAGCATCCTACTCGTTTGTGATGAGTTTTGAAGTTAAAAAGTAAAATTCATATAAAATGCTTTGTAGCTGTTTTGTTGTTTTTTTTAAAGCGCGTTATCACGAATGCGGTTGTATTTATAACGGGAAATGGGGTTAGTCAGCCGACGTTTACCTTAGAGATTTAAGCCTTTACTTTAGTTAGATGAGGTATATTATCAAACGTTATTATTTGATTACTTACTTTACTAGCTCATTTATTTATCTATAGGATTATAAATAGAATAATGTTATTTGTATAAAAAAAATAAAGGTACCTCGTAAATAGACTTTTCTTACCAGTATTTGGACGGCTTGAATTACATTGCATTTTGACACTTTATCTTAGTGGGAACTAGCCGCGACGCGCGCCGGTCGGATATTTTGAAATCTGAACCAATATACATTTTTAGCAGAAGAGCCGTGAATAAAAAAAAATGAAAAATGAAGGACCAATTTACGTTGATTCTTAGATGCGTTCAAAATGTTTGAAGTATTTGATAGGCAAATATATTTATAACATTGAATTTAACGAGTTTCTAGGAAAAAAAAAATTATCTGAAAAGATTCATGCCAGACATGATCAGTTAATTTATAATAATATAAAAACAGAAGATACGTATTTTTGTTTGTAAAATTGCTATATTTTATGCCAATTCTACTTCATAATATCGAAGATTAAACCCAAGTATTTATATTATAGTAATATAATACACAAATTTTGGCCCGCGAATTCGTCTGCGTAAATTTAGATATCTGCATACAAACTTTGCCATCTGTTGTATCCTGTTAGCAGTGGAGTTTTAAAAATTCTTTCTTATAGGATACGTTATAATGTACAACATTATTGTTTATATGACGTAGACGTATCCTATCCTATCCATAAGCATTCATTTTTTTTAGACATTATGTAGGTATCTGTTTATAGTCTTTACTGCCTCTGGTCAAGCGGTACCGAGTTTGACCGTAACCCGGGATTAATTACCGAGTCGGTCACAAAATAGTATTTAAGTAAATTTTAAGTACCAAGCTCGAAGTCAAAAAGTTGGTGGTATTTCAACCGTACCTCCGAGAGCACGTTAAATGTCAGTCTTGCGCTCGATCTCTCACCGGCTGTGTGGTATTACTGTCCCATCGGATTTTGAGAGTAAAGGAGTAAAGAGTAAACTTTTGTTTAAATTACAGAGTAAACTTTTGTTTGTTCTATAATACGTCTTGAGCAGATGGCTAATCTCCTTAGTGATTAGCCGCCGTAGCCAGAATCAGTCAAGACAACTTTATATATAGACTTAGTCTTCCTATCTTTGTTCAGTCGATTCGCTGCTTTGCAAGATTGAATTTCGCTGTTGAAACTTTAAAACAAGACCTTGTTTATCTGTTTTTACTTTTAGTTACCTCTATTATAAAATTGCATAGTTAGTCAGATATTGTTCAGAAATCTCTACATTTCAACAAATTATAGGTATTAAAATCTTTTACGAACTATAGCAACAGTCAGAATTATACCTTTTCTTTCAAAGAACTTTATTCTAATTTCAGCCTTCGTTCAGCCACAGAGCTCTAACTTATTCCAAAGCTGAGAAAAATTACGTTGCGGTCATTTATCTTCTTGCTTCATTGGTCCATTAGTAACAGCAATGACCTGTGATAAATGCTTCTAAAATTCAGACTTTTAATGTCTTTACAAAATGACGTGTATTCAATGGTAATAAGGTACTAAATCCTTTCATTATTGCATTCGATGTCCTTACTTATAAGTATACCATAACCATTAATGAAATACGAAATATTATCACACATGCTCTTTGAAATTTCGTCATATTCTACGAACAAGTTCCGAGTTACTTAAGGAACTAGCAAAGACTGTAAGCCAGAGGGTCTTCTACGAGTTAGGAGAATTACAAATAGATAGTGATCTCATATAGGGTCGGGTATTCATTGCGAAGAGCCAATATTCGATACTTTTCCCTGATGGCACACTTTTACATTTGGACTACGTTCCTCATTGACGATTCAACCCTTGCGCGGTCGAACAAACTGGATTAGCTCGGGACATGTTCGTTCACAAGGGAAATAAATTGATTTTTTTTATTTTATTCTGTTTCCAACTCGCGTTCGCAATAACGGACCACAATGAAAAATAATAAAGCTTAGTAGATTGAACTGCGAAAGCGATTAAAGTGCAATTAATACTTATGATTCACTATTATAAGACTTAGTAAAAGTGTATTCGATTTTCAGTTATATTGTTCAAAGATAACTTTTAGTTACACCTATGTGGGTCATATTTACTCTAGTAACAGTTAGCCAAAATATACACCATAACGGCAGTAGGATTAAGTTAAAAACTGACAGCGACTTTGACCCTACAATGGGGGTGCGCATCCTCGAGCGTGTTTTACATAAATTTTTATTTGTAACTAGCGGCCCGCCCCGGCTTCGCACGGGTGGACTTTTATACTCTACCCCTGCCCTACCCTACCCCTACCCTAAACCTACCCTACCCCTACCCTACCCTACCCCTACCCTACCCCTACCCCTACCCTACCCCTACCCTACCCCTACCCTACCCCTACCCTACCCCTACCCTACCCCTACCCTACCCTACCCTACCCTACCCCTACCCAAAAGTATCCTATGTCCTTCTCCCAGTTCTTAGCTACCTCTCTACCAATTTTCAGCCAAATCGGTTCAGCCGTTCTTGAGTTATAAATAGTGTAACTAACACGACTTACTTTTGTTTTTAAAATGTATTCTGCTATTTAGGGCGGAGACAAATCCAACGAAACAAAAACCATGAAAATTGATCCAGCCGATCTCGAGTTATAAGTGTTGTAACAAACCCGTCTTTGTTTTATATATACATAGATAGATACGATAAATATGTCCGAGGAAACCAAACTAAAAATTGGTAAAGACAAATTAAATTATATACCTAACAGTAATTATTTACATTTAATTTCATTGGCTAAATTAAATTTACTGTCTTGGTATCGTAGAAGTCTAACAATCGTTTTACTAAAAGGTTCGGATTAAATTCTTAGGTGTGATAGAATTGCCTAATACTAGCTTGAAGATTTGAATTGTACGTGCTATATATAAGTAAGTAAAAAATAAATTCGTCTTATTAATACGCTGAGTAAGATACTTTAAGGCATCACTTAATGACCCATCTTGGATAAATGAGTGAACCTAAACTATCTTTTGAAAGGTTAAAATTCAATAAAGCTTTACACCGTCTAATATAAGTTAAGCTTATTTAGTTTTGACCTTACATAAGATACTTTACATTTACTCATTTCAACGTGTAAAACTAATAAAGTTTTATTTTATTCTTGTTGGCTTTCCGAGATGACCTCGCAGTCTGTCCAATTTGTTACTAAAAGAATAGGTCAAACTTTCGTTATTGGTTTGCTACTCACTGTTGTATTTTTTACTAGGGATATGAAAAATCCATCAAAACTTTTTCATGTCGTTAGCGAATCTCGGCTTAACGGAAAAATATAGTCTGACGATATACAGCACATGTGCCACGATCGATCCAGTTTACTTATAAAAAATCTAACGTTCTTTTAGGTTTGTTGTCAGCAAGTATGTGAAAGGGAATAAATAGTATGGTCACAATAATGGATGGACCACTTTCAGGAATATTTGTTTATTACCGTATTCATAACATTTTGTATTATGACCTTCCATCGAGAACAAAAACTGCGTAAGTAAATAAAAAACACGGAACAAGAGCGCGTTCGACTTGCGCACTGAGGTTCCTGTACAAGTTTGTTTGAAGTTTCATAAACAAACAGTAAGTCCATCATGGGAAAATAGGTATTTTTTCGCTACAAAAATACCTTCATTTGTAAAATTATTTATATAATAAATAATGATACAACTTATCAACGGTTTTCTGATTTTCGTATGCTTCACTTATGTTGTGAGATCTAGCTTTTGACCGAGTTTTCGGACAAATAATTATTCTTTTAGAATTCCGTTTTATAATTTTGAAGACCAGATGCCTAAAAACACTATAACGATTGTAAATTCTCTTTAACTATTAGAAATCTCCGTTAACCAAAACAACTTTAACTATATTTTATGGCAATATTTCCAAGGGAACGGAAGGCACGCAAGTAGAACCGCGTACAAAAGTTAGTAGGTGATTTATAATTTGACTAAGTAGAAATCTCTTAGAATGATTACCTTACCAAATTAGAGAGTAAAGGAAAGGAAAGCTGAGTGGCTTGGATTTCGTCCCTTTTCGGTATTTACTGATGTAGAAAAGATAAACAAAGGCAACGGTACTAACATCATGAGAGGTACCCCAGTATTGTGTGTCTCGAGTAAATGAATGCAGTAACAATAACAAGTCAAATAACCTTTGTTAACATGTAATTTATATTTTTTAATGGAACGCCACAATCCTTTTAATATGTTTTTTTTTTATTTAATTTTAGAGGTCAGGTAACTTAGCCGATAATGGTAAAATTATTGTGTATAACTGACTGCCCGCGATAGGAAGACAAAGAAGAGAACAAGAATAGTGTGTAAGTTTAGTAATAAGCAGTGTATATTAATTCATGTTGAAGTTATATATACTATGAAGATTAAAAATATATCTATGTATTATATACATATACCTATATATGAATTAAAAAAATCATACATACTAATACATAAAGACATATAAGGCATCATAGACATACATACATACAAATATATACATATATTTCCTTTTTTTTCGGACTATCCTTATGTTGTTAGCCAGGAGGCTTTTGCTACTTCGTCGGTCATAGAGACGAGCAGAGTTCCAGCCTCAATAAATGGTTTAAATACTAGAAACCAAGCAACCTGCGCAAGAGGACACCCTATGAAGGACTTGGACCTCGGATCGGGGCGGTCGCTGGCGGGGAATTGAAGGAATTGAGGAATGACTTAGACTTTTAGGGGAATTTTGTACTTTACAGTTTGCGGGCCTGTCGGACGTCGGGTCTACGAGGGCATCGGAAGGCAGTTACCCAATGCCCTCACTAAGTAGTCAATTGACAGGAGCACCCGTTTGAGTTTGTTAGGTAGTGGCTGATCTCATATATCACAAACTCACTAACTTTACCTCTTTTATAATATGATACATAGTTGTTCTTTATTCAATACTAATTCGTTAGAAATACCATAAGTGTATAAAAAAAAGGATGGAATATGTAGAAAACTATTGAATAGTATCCCGCTTTGGATCTAATTATTGACCATTACTAAAAATACCAAGTTGTTGATTATATTAGTGTTTCTGGTACCCACTAATATAATCAACTACTTGGTATTTCTTGTAATAAGAAAATACAATACCAATTTAGATAATCTGTGGTATGTTAGATAACATCGAAAAATGGATTAAAAAAGCTTGTAACGAAATCTTTTGTTCTTTTCAATAACTAAAACACGAAAACCACTTTCGATAAATTCAATGGTTTGAGTTTCATACTAGCAATTTCCTATTTTGTTCATGCAAATATTTCTGAGGGGATTGTATCGACATGGTATCACATCGGGATATTTGGCTCGGTACTAACTGATTAAATTTAATCAATACTAAAATGTTGTATCGATTAAATTAAACCAGTTATATATTCTAATATTATTATATTATATTACTACTATTTTCTATTCTATATAAAACATGAGGTATTCATGATGATACGGTACCTCAAGGAGTTTTAAATTCTCTCTAAGGTTGACGTTTTTGTACTAAAATTCAGTCAGTACCAAAATTATGAAAGTCTTTCCAGCCTCTCCTCTCCTCTCCTATCTCTCCATAAAAACTAAAGAGAATCTTTAAAAAAATATAATAAATAAAAACTAAACAAATCACCCTACACCTCTTATACTTAATATCTATCACAAACACAAGTTGTCCTTTGACAAACAAAATGTGTCGCAAACCTCGCAAACTGTAAATATGTCATACTTACGTCATTGGCTGCTATTTCAAAGTAAACAAGACCTTTTCTGTAGGTACAATTCAATTTTCCTACGTACGACTTTCATCCTAGTTCGCGGACTCATGAGTGCATATTTGCTCAAGGGATAGAAAATCCTCGTCTGAGGAAATTGCCTCCAATCGGATTGGATGACGGTGCCGACTCGCCGCACCCGATTGTCATTTGTTTAGAGCTTAGTCCACGATCCCGAACTGTTTTCCATTATAGACAGTTTATATGTAAGCTTCAAATATTAAATATGCATACAATGCACATAATATTTGTTAGTTATAAAGCAGCCGTAGCTCAATGGCTAGGGTTTCGGACTTGTTATCTTGAGGTCATCGGTTCGAACCCCACCCATTGCACTACCGACGTGAACCCAATCGTAACACAAGCATTTTAGTTTTTAGTACGAGGGTTTAACAAGAATACAAGTAGACGGCAAAACAGCGAAAGAAATATAAAAAAAAAAAAATTGGCTGCACCGGTGGCTCAGTGGTTACGGTAGTTGCTTCTGAGACCCAGTGTTTTGGGTTCGATTCCCACCCGGGACAATTATTTGGGTGAAGCACCAATAATTGTTCTGAGTCTGGATGTCCTTTGTTTCCTTAATTAATTTCCCTAGAGCGGCAGTTGTCGTTTATTAACAAAAACAAAAAAAAACAGATCGAGTAATAGTTCCTGCCACACTATCTTCTTATGTGTGTCATAAGAGGTGAGGAAGGGACATTCAGCTGATGGATTGGCAGCAACATCTACAATTTTACTGCAGTCACCAATCCGCCTGCCAAGCGTGGTGATTACGGCAATATCCCATAACAACCAAGCAACAGTTTAGGAGTCGAGGTAAGCGGGCTGATAAAGTAAAGCAAAAGTAAGTGTTATAGTAGTGCAGTCCTTTTTATCAGGAAATAATAGCATAATACTTATAATGCCCTAAGAACAATAAAACGCGTAATGATATTTCTAAATAGTTAATATTTGTTGCACGTATACATATAAAATATATCTATACTTATATATAAAGCTGAAGAGTTTGTTTGTCAAACTACTACTGATACGATTACAAAACTTTTTACATTTTTACATAGCCCGTTTATCGAGGAATAGGTATATTATTATGCTATAAAAAATTATAAAGTTTTTTTGGGAACGGGCTTTACGCAAGTGAAACCGCGCGCGGAATCTAATTTTAAATATAAAGCATTAGTCACTAACAATGTCAAAAAAGGTAAATATTGTGTCCTAATTATTATTAACTATTTTAAGGCACTGTAGCATTGATAAATATCTTTCAATAAAAACGTAACTTGTAAACGTAAAAGACATGTTAGGTACCTACGTCCCGCGTTTTTTTACATAAACATTGTTTTTGATAACTCACACTAGAATAGGATACTAGATACTAGTATACCCTCATAAGCAATTGGCGAAGCTAAGCGCTTACTAACGTAGAAAATAGATCAGGGTCTCAATCCTGTTAATATCAGTACAATTACGCATATTCGATGTTACAGTCACAGCAAAATGTTTGGTATCCTGCTATCAACATCATCAGCCTGTATAATTTCACAGTTAAACGTAAAGTGGAAAGAATCGAAGAAGGTTTTTTGCCATAGTCACTTTGTTCAGGGAAACGCTGCTGCCCGTTCCTTAGTAGGTATTTAATTGATATAGATGATTTTATAACACTCAAGACCAACGGCTTAACAGCTTAATGACCAAGACACGAAGGGGAGTCCCTCAAAACAATAACAAAGGAAGACAGGAGCAAAGAAAGAACTCAATGCGTTACCACTCAACCAAGTCACTTAAACCAAGAAATAGTCAAATGCGAATTTCATCGTTATTTGACAGGTAAATGGCACATCTGTGAAACACACTTAAGCTTAAGCAGACAACTAAATGCCCAAAAAACTGTTTATCGATCGACCATTACGGTTCCTTGGAACCGTTTTCAAATTAGCAGAATTGGGGCTCAGGTAACCGCCCAAATAGTTTCATTTATGAACGGCTCGTGCGTCGAGGGCACGTTAAATTGTCGGTCCCAGCTGTAGTCATTTGACAACTTAAGCGTTAAGCCCTGTGATATGAGCCTATTGGGTGACTTGGGTAACTGTGACAAAAGGCTGACGGTCGCCTACGCAAAATGTGTCACACGATACTTAAGTGCTTCCCTATTTTTAAATTTTACAAATTGCATCTAATAATACGACAACCTCAGTGGCGTTGCGGAGAAATCTTTGTATAAATTCTAAAATTGCTTCCCAGGTCTGGTTGGTTGAGGGAATTCACAACGTACCTGAAACGAAGAGCACGTTAAGCCGTTGGTCCCGATTGTTCTGACATCATCTATAACAAGCGTATGCCAGGGAATGGGTAGCAGCGTGTCCTTGTGTGTCCTAATATTGCGGTCACCAACCCGCCAACAAGGGTGGTGACTATGACTCCCTTGGGAGCAGGCCCATGTTCAGCAATGGACGTGATACGGCCTGATGATGATGATGTAATAATAGTCGAATAATACCGACTCCGTCGTCCTGATTGTACAGTTCTCTCGTGGGAGGTTTTTCCATAGTCTTTATAGTATAAGGTACCAAACCGTGGCAGGCCGTGACCGAATAGATAGTAGATAGTGTATTTTCCAATATAAAACATAGTACAGCTTAATATGTTTTCCGGAACAATAATGATCAATGATTAATCTATTGAACCTGGAATATTGTGATGGAATGGAAACATGGTCTCGTATTTACGTGCTGAAAGTCAACCCGACTAGGTACATTTCGGAGTAGGCTACAAAGTCAAACAATAATAAATATTTATACTACAATTTCTAATTTCTTTAGAAATTAGAAATTGTAAAAAAATATGATAGAAGCAACTACTGTAACCACTAAGCTACCAGTGCTGTCAAGAACTGTGAACATCACTACATAGTTTAAAACAAAGTCGCTTTCTCTGTCCCTATATCCCTATGTCCCTATGTATGCTGAAATCTTTAAAACTACGCAACGGATTTTGATGCGTTTTTTTAATAGATAGAGGGATTCAACAGGATGGTTTATATGTATAAATAATACATCAGCATTTTACCCGTGCGGAGCCGGGGCGGGTCGCTAGTCATATTATAAATACGATGTAAAACAAATCTTCTAATTTGACCTGCAAGCCAAAAAATGTTGTCTATTTTCTTGCCAGAGAGCCGAGGTAAAGACGCTTTAATATTTTGTGTTTGCAGGCAGCCGTGATAATCATACTATTTGTCTGGGCACATTCAAATCCTTTCACGAAACTCAATTTTCTGCGGTACTGATGTTATTATGAGTTTTTATAGAATGAATGAAGGCTAATAAGCCACAGGTAAGGTTCGCTGTAATTTTCCGCGTTCCAAACAAATTAACTCTACGCCACTGAACATTATTACAGTTAATAAACGATTTAATGGCTGACCTATTTAGAACATATTAGATTGGCGCATGACACTTTGGTTTGGTACGGAAATTTAGCTAGGTTTTGTGCTATTAAACTCACCAAATGCTAATCTGAATATATGCTAAATTGTGGAACATTTGTGATTGTGGGGTGCATTTTGATGAGGTATATTCCCTTTGAGGAAGTATGTATATAAAACGGGCGTATTTTTTGCTATTTTTCTGTACACATTCTGTTTTAATGTTTTAACGGTTTTGACGTGAAATGTCTATTAATTAAACTTGGAATAAGAATTAGATATCTAATTAGCAAAACCATTTTAACTCAATACTTATATAATAAGTACAGATATATTATATCAGTGATTGTATTAATCACCGATATAATAATAGGTCTTCACCTATGAAATTGCTGTTTTCATGTATTTTTTATTTGTATTAATTGAAGTAATCACCCATGCAATCAATGCATCTTTGCCAACGCAGTTGCAGTTTATTGATGCCCTTCTTAAAGAAATCAGCTGGACGGGAGGGAACAAATTCTTCAAAGGCATTTTGTACTGCCTCTCGGGTATTGAATTTTTTTCTCGCCAAGAAGTTATCCAAATTCTGGAAAAAGTAGTAGTCTATAGGCGCAAGGTCTGGTGAGTAGGGCGGATAACGGAGAGCTTCCAACCCCAGTTCTTGCAACTTGGAGACCGTCTGCTGTGCAGTATGAGGTCGCGCGTTGTCATGCAGGAGCAGCGGAGACGAGCGATTGACCAATGCTGGTTGGAGATGTGCCAGCTTCTCCATCATTGTGTTCAGTTCTTCACAGTAGGTACACCGTTTGGTAAGAAGCTATGATAAATCACACCGGCGCTAGACCACCAAACAGTGACCATCACTTTTCTAGGGGTAAGTTTTCGTTTAAGGCATTGTTTAGGTGCTGAACCAGGATCCAACCAACTTGCTGAGCGCTTGCGGTTATCAAACAGAATCCATTTTTCATCGCAGGTAACAATGCGGTTCAAAATTCCTTCATTTGTGTGTCTGTTGAGCAGTGCAAGGCACGTCTCGATGCGTACTTCGCGCTGGCGATCACTGAGTTCGTGGGGCACCCATTTGTCAAGCTTTTTTACCTTGCCAATTTGACGCAAATGGACCAATATTGTTTTGAGGCTTACATCGAAAGCTGCTGCTAATTAATTCAGCCGTAGATTGTGTATCATCAGTTTCCACAATCGCCTTTAATTCGTCATTGTCGACCAAAGTCTTCGGACAAAAAATTTCGACCTGAAAAATGAGCCTCGCGGGTTCATTTTTCGGGTCGAAATTTCCAGAACGGAAGCGAGCAAACCAATAACAGGTGGTGCGTTGGTTTGTAGTGTTAGCTCCGTAAACGTCGTTGATGTTGCGTGCCGCTTGTGCCGCGTTGCTGCCACGACGGTACTCATATTCCATAATTACTCGATTTTTTTACGTATCCAGGATGACGAAAAAGATTGAATTGCGATGAAAATGTAACACTTATCAATAAACAAATAACTACTTTTGGAAAAAAAAAACATGTTTTAAAATAAAATTAATTTGAAATTAGAATTCTTAGCCAAACAAAAATTATTTTGATTTGAAATGGCCAGTACTGCGGAACGGCAATTTCTTAGGTAACGACCTAATATATATTAAAATAAAACAGTAACTATCACTCAAAACCTCTGACACAAAGTATGACGTTAAAAGCAATGGAACTAGATCCGGACAGACGCGGCCGTTGGAATTAAAGATTTAAGCCTTGCCACGTGCATGTTACGTAGGTCTGAAAATTTATGGGGCACCACAACAAGTAATTAGGTCCGGAATTGCTGTTTTTTTTGGCTATAAAACATCGCTAATACAAAACGAATATTTTCGCAAAGAAAACCTGACTGTGGTACCCCAGACGTCTCCAATGAATTCTTCAATATAAGTATAGTTTTAATTCATACTTTTCCGACACATTATATCTACTGCTGAAATATACAAGGGATAATAAAATACGTTTAGAATTTTAAATTCAGCTTGTAAATAAAACTGACCGTATTTATGTTGTTGCGATAAAACATCGGTAAACAATGTGTATCATCACATTTTTTTGGCAATAAGTGCGTACTAAATCATTAAATCAATATCCTATACAATTCTTTCCCACTTTCCTCAAAAGCCTGGGTTTACCAATAGCTCCAATAGTATCATTTATACAAAGTAGCATTGCGATACCGCCTCTCAATATTTACCTAACTAAAAGGGGGATCGCACAATGTGCCCAAAGGTTTTATTAAAATCCCGGGGTACGTATCAAAATATACGCAGAACTTTGAATATCACATAAACGCGGTGTGAATTCCAAATACTATTTATAACATTATAAAGGTTTTCTATTTTGATCCGTGCAAACAAAATATATGAGGAAACAGCTTAACAAATTTGTTATACTGCATAAAAAAAAACATGCGTGGAATGTCCAAAAAGGTATATGGTTGATGGTTGGTGACTGTTGTGTTTCCAATATATATCTACATATATAGCTACTGCCCATACCGTCCGATGCCCTCTTATTCCCAAGCCCGAGGGGCTCGCAAACTGTAAAGAAGACTTACAGTTACACAAGACTCTTCTAGAATCTCAGTAGTCATCATACCGCAACCGTCTCATCACGCCAGCGAAAGTCCTGAACCGAACTCCATTTATTGAACCTTGAGATTAAAGGCGAGTTAAAAGTTGGTAGCGGACCATGATACAGCAGCAAACGACGCGTCGCAGCGACTCTACTGGTTTCTATGTATTTCTATGAACTTGTACCTTTATACTAAGGAAAATTAAAATATTATGTTAGTTAAATGTGGGATACGGCTCTGTTAATTGGGTTTCTTTAATTAAATGCAATATTTTGGGGTGTTTTGTATTTAAGTCTATTGTATAAAGTAGTTTTACATATTCTTTTAGTTTACATGTAGAACGTAAATGTACACCTAATTTGAAAGTGTATCTATACTTATTTAGTGTTTTTTTTTTGTTATTTATTGACTGAGCTCATTATACCTTCTTAAAATATTAAGGTATACTTTTTTCCTTTCACTTTAACTCGGCCCGTTTACGTATCCTGCTGAGCATGAGCTTCTTAACCGACCTTGGCAAGTCAGGACCGTTGACGTGTACGCAGACGGATTGATGATCGCATTAAAATGGTAAGTATCCTTAAACTGATAGATGCTGCTGCCCATCCATCAGCTGTATGTCTCATAATCGCCTCTTACGAGACACATGGGAAAACACGCGGTGGGAACAACTGAAAATGAAATTATTGTAACGAAAGGCAATAGTAGTATCCCCACTATATATTCGTCGCTTATCTTTCTAACAGACGTATCTGTATTTTTGTCAAAAATTAGTAACTCATACCACTTAAAACAATTGTGAAGACGAAACGATCGGTCTAATAAACGTATATGTGTCTTCAAGCGTTACCGAGAAAACACATTTTGGCAGGTAGACGTAAGTAGCTTTTTTATACAAATATGATTCAGAAATCATATTTGTATAAAAAGCGTAATTTTTGACGAAAATACAATACGTCTGTTAGAAAGATAAGCGACTTTATTAATAAACGCTTATTTAAAAATGTAAGTAACAAAACGTGTCCTATAAAATAAATTAAATGTTTCAAGGCAACAGAAAATATCGACTACCAAAAACTATCTAATAACATTTAATGTTTTTCTTTCATCACCAACTATGGAAAAGAATTTGTATATTAAGTACGGTAACCTTTTTGTGACATTCGGCCCTAGGCTATTGTATTATTAAATTTATCTATTCACTTAACATTTTTACTTTGATAGTTAATTTTACTGTCTAGACTCAGAGCAAAATTGGCTTTGTTTTATTTCTTGAGTGTGGTTACTTAAGTAGGGTAATTCCGGGAGTGATGGACCAGTAGGTGAGATGGACCACTTCAAAAAAACTACCAAAAAATAAATTTAATAATAGTGTAGTAGTTAATAAAAGTGAATAGATAAATTTAATAATACAATTATTATTAAATTTATCTATTCACTTAACATTTTTACTTTGATAGTTAATTTTACTGTCTAGACTCAGAGCAAAATTGGCTTTGTTTTATTTCTTGAGTGTGGTTACTTAAGTAGGGTAATTCCGGGAGAGATGGACCAGTAGGTGAGATGGACCACTTCAAAAAAACTACCAAAAATATTTTATTTCTTTAAAATGGGAATACTGCCATGCATCTGTCAACCATTCCGACCGCTTGCGTGAAAAATCTATATGCTTTTCTTATTGTTTTTATTCAAAAAAATAGATGAAAGTTATTGGTAGTCTCTGTTTTTATTAGTGGGAGTTTTTTACTGGCAGGTATGTATTATTATTTATAGTTTTCAACAGTAGTAATGACTTTTTTGTGTCATTTTGTTTACAAAGTTGTGTTATAAGATCAAAAATGCTCCATCCCTCCCAGAACATTCAGGAGAGATGGACCACTAAAGTTTGGGAGAGAAGAACCGTTTTAAGGTAACTAACAGTTGTAGTCTTACAGTAATTAAATCCTTAATTTTTATATTACTTACAACAGAAATACTTTTTAACTATGTATGTTTAGGATCTTTTTTAGTTATTTCCAGCCATGTCGTTGCAATACAAGACAAAATAAACTCTCGAGGGGAGATTGGACTGAAGACGAGTTTAAAAATGCTGTTCAAGCTTATGAAGACGGGGCATGGGGTGGCATGGAGTAAGGCAGCTTATATTTCTCACATACCAAAGTCTAGGTTTAAAAGGAAACTGAATAAAAACCAGCTTTAGCAGCAGAAAACGAAAAAAAAATTGCACACATTTTAAAGCTGAAGAACAGATGGATGATTCTGTCACCTGAACTGATTCAGAACTTTTCATGACATTTCTGAAATAGAAGATTGGGATGACAACGAATGTGCAGGGTGTGGAGAAAACTATGAAGGAACAATTCGAGTCGTGAAGAAAAGCTGCAATGTACAATTTGCGAATGCTGGTCCCACGAAACTTGCACAAGTCCAAAAATATGTTTCATAGGTGTGAAAATACCATCACCAATTAATAAAACATGCTGTTTATCTCATAAGACATTTTTCAAATTTTAACCTTAACTAGGTTAAGGTTAAAATTTGAAAAATGTCTGGTAATTCATAGACTGTAAGGTCCATCTCTCCTAATCACGTGGTCCGTCACACCCACACAGTGCGGGATAGATGGACTTCTTAGATATTTATAAAATGACCAATAACTAAGGAGAATAGTTATATATTTTCAAAAAGTGATATTAATATGGGAACTAGTAATACTAAAATTATTAAAAATATAGTTTGTCATTTTATTTATTTTCTATCAAAAGTTATGGGTCGCCAACAAAATGTGGTCCATTTCTCCCGGAATTACCCTATAATGATTAAAAAGATTTTGAATGCTTGGAAACATTAAGTACCATAGTTAGAACAATAATTCAAAGTATATTGGGTGTAAGTAAGATTGAATCGTTAAGTACCCAAATAATTACTGTTTTAATTTAATAAGGGCCACTGGTATAATACTATAAATAAATTAAATGAAAGATATTTAACACTTATATATATACATATATTTGACATCATCAAAGCGTATAACGTTTACCATGAACCTTCCTATGAGCAAGGGTTTTGCCATAGTCACCGCGCTCGGAAAGCGGGTTGGTGACTGCAGTATTATTATAACACACAAAACAAACGCTGCTGCCTGTTCCTTGGTTTTCAATTGTTTCAAACGATGTTATAACAAGAAAGGAGGAAATCAATTTTGAAATTTAGACATAGATTTCTTGTCCGGCAAGTTGTGCGGCGCGTCGCAATCGAAATCACAACGTCTGAGACTCAACGCGAGACTTAGGCCGCTACGCCACCGTCGCTTGTTGACGGGTGATGTTTGGCACCAAAAGCTAGTAAGGTAATCAAATAATTTTGGGTGTGCTGCCAACAAAATGTATATATTGTGTAAAATTTAGTACCTAGCTAAAACAATATACAATTAAATGTAGAGAAATATATATCTATTAATGATAAAATACGTCTTTTTGTTTTTATAAGTAAAACGTTGAGAGCTTATTAAATTTAATTAATTGTTACGAATAGACAGTCAACTAACTAATATAATTAGGATTATATTATTTTCATTTGAGTATACGTCACTTCGATGTTATGTATGATAGAAAAAATGATAGGATTAGAAATGTGCCTTCGACAGTTACGGTTACCCGACATTGGGCGCACGCGTTTGTCGAGCGTGTGTCACTTGCTGTCACGATTCTCTGAGCTCGACGCTTGCGTCGCATCTTTCACACTCTAATGGATTGCGCACGTCGAATAGGAGGTCAATCTTAGTTGTTTGCCTTCAGTTAAAAACCCCTTCAACTGTAGGTGTGTAAGTGTGCCTTAAGGCACCTTTGAGGTGTAAAAACAACGGCTGAGAGCGCCACTGAAACTACAAATCACATGACAAAATAAGCCTACTGAACTGTCCTGTTCAATGCCTCCGAGTATTTTAATATTGTAGTTCCGAATGCTTTGACATCATCTATGACAGTCATATACCACATAATGGGCAGCAGCGGTTACCTCTGAATTTACAACTACCTACTAATTTATTTCATGAACACAATTCACCCACACAAGCAAATAATGTTTATATGTGTGTTTAAACGACAACCTCCGTAGCGTAGCGGTAGTAGCTCGACTCTACTTTAGTGATACTGCTACTGGATCTTAAACGCTACTGTACCTAAATACATATAATACTGCGGTCAAGATACCTTTTTTTTCCGACGGACATATATAGTTAAGCCTCGAGGCTTTTGCTACTTCACCGGGCAAAGGGGCGAGCGGAGCTCCAGCCTAGATAAATGGTTTAAACACTACAAACCAAGCAACCTGCGCAAGAGGGCTTCCCCTGTGGGACTTGGACCTTGGCTCAGGGCGGTCGCTGACGGGGAGATTGAGGGATTCTGGCTTCAAGTTTTTTTTTTGGGGAGTTTTGGGCAAGTGTCGCTCTACTTTACAGTTCGCGGGCCTCTCGGACTTAGAGTCTACGAGGGCATCGGAAGGTTCTTAGCAAACTAAGGGTCGGGAGGGCGAGGGGGGACTCGTTGCGTTCGCGGACGTACTCTTTTCCGGCGGGTCGGATAGAGTGGTCTCTGTGTATCAAGAAACCATCTTGCATCTGCTAGTGCGAATCTGCTAGAGCGAGGTGAATATGGCAAAACCTGATTCGAAGAAGGCCATCAGGATTCAACAGTGGATGTTACTCAAGCTGATAATAATGATGATGACTCAAAGTAACCGATTACATCTCCTTATAATATCATCATGTCATAATAAAATTAGTAGCTACAGCTATATAATAATAATATATACTTATCTATCTACGTGGTAAACCTCTCATACAAATATAACTTTGATAAAACTTTTGATGTTATGCCACTCTCTGGGGATACGTCATAAAATACTTTGTATTATACTTTACAGTGAATTATGTTTAACTAGCTGGGCCCCGCGGTTTTACCCACGTTGGATTGCTACTCTGCTCCATTTTAGCGAAATCCGTTTAGTAGTTTGTGCGTGAAAAAGATTCATTCAAACATTTTGGTTGTTTGTTTGTTTGCATTGAATAGGCTCCCGAACTATACTGATTTCAAAAATGCTTTAACCATTTGATAGCTACGTTATCCAGAAGTAACTTAGGCTTTATTTAATTATGAAGTTACTAGAGGATCGGGAGGTAAAACCAAAGAATTTACACATAAATTTCAAAATTATTATAATTTATACAATCAAAGGGAGGGGACGCCCTAGAAGGACATACACTGACCTCATAGGTGATGTTCTTCAGAAAGGTCAGGTGCGTAGTACTCGCAACCGGCGTGCGTGTATGACCAGATTTATGAACGTGGACGAGGAAAAGCGAGTGTGTAAGGATCGTAGCAGGTGGTGTTCTGTAGTTTCTGCCTACCCTCTTGGGAGAAAGGCGTGATTATATTTATATATGTATGTATCTATACCATCATCGTTAGTTCCCCATACAACAACTCCTCCTCCTCCTTCCTCCTTTTTTTTACTGAACATCTATATTCAATATCTTTAATATATAAAGCAGAAGAGTTCGTTTTTATGTTTGCTAGAACGCGCTAATCTCAGGGACTACTGGTCCAATGATTTTTGTGTTAGATAGCCACTTTATTGAGGACGACTATATAGGCTATATTTAAGTATGAAGTTGCTACGAGAACAGGAGTTACGCGGGTGAAATCACGCGTCGGAATCTAATAGATAGATGAAACCCGAAAAGAAACAATAATTAAGTCGCCAATAGTTTTTGTAACACTGATGGAAATAAGTGTTTGCAATTAGTAAGTATCTATACAATTGTATTAGTCGAAGTTGATGAATGTTACTCCCAATTCATCAGTATCAGACGCACGCGGCGGGAAGATGTATCGTTTTATTTACTGTTACTACATTTTATATATGACTAGCTTCTCGCGCGTGGTTTCAACCGCGTAGGTCCCGTTCCCATGGGAACTTAATAATTAAATATAGTCTGGATTACGTAGCTTTCTAATGATAAACCTTTTTTTTTAATCATTAGTATTTTTAACTTTTTGGAATATCTTATCGGCCGTATGACCGTAGCCGAATTGGTTAAGGCATTAGGGGCTAAGGGCTAGGGGCCAATACCTAAGAGGCAGGTTCGAGTCCTGCCGGTGGTCTAAATTTATTAATCTAAATTTTGAAGCCATATGTCTGTTTGAAAATTTTAATACTCTTGTATTAGCAACGTCTAAAAAATGACAGTGTATGTATATATATATTGCCAAAATCACCGCGCTTGGCAGGCAGATTGGTAAATGTGGTAGGATGGTAAATACCATTGAGATGATGGATGCTGCTCATCTATCGGTTAACACTCAGTTGTCTCTTATGACACACATGGGAAGACACGAGGTTATCTAATCTTCGCCAGAAACCACACGGTGGTATTATTAGAATTACCTTAAATTCTTTTAAAATTGCATCAATCATGCATATCATACTCGTTTGCGTCTCTTACTTTTATTGTAGTAACTAGCTTTCAAATGTAATTTCTGTACCTCCTACGTATACCTACTCCAATTCCCTCACTGCAAACTTTACTATTTTTGAGGAACTTACATGAGTTCCTGTTGTTTACTTTCTCGATTAAACTTAGTTTTCTCCGATAGGTTTACTTAAGCTCCAGGGGAAACTTTATACAAGCACTCACAATATATAAAATATTATTGTAACATTTGTCTTGAACCTTAATGTTTAGACAGACAGACAGACAGTAGGTGTGACGACAGTTAATATGATTTAAAAAATTAACCAATTTGATAATTATAAGTTAAGAGTAGCAGAAGCTAACTAAGAAAATATATGTATGCTAATATTATAAAGAGGATTTGTTTTTGTTTGTATTGAATAGGCTCCGAAACTACTGGACCGATTTGAAAAATTCTTTCACCGTTGGAAATTTGCACTATCCCCGGATGACATAGGCTATATTCAATTATGGAGTTCTCACGGGAACGGGAGATACGCGGGTGAAACCGCGCGCGAGAAGCTAGTTTTCTAATAAAACAAAACCAACAACGCTGCTCATTCAGATTCTGCTTACAGAATACCACAGCCAAATCACAATTTATCCATGTTGTGTTCCTTTCCATGAGTAAGGTTGCTAGAACTCACGGGGGGGGGGGGGGGGTTAAGGATTGTCAGGATAAGGGTGGTGGATTTTGTACATATTTTCTGTACTGGCGCTAGCTGTCCTATATTTAGGTTTTTGTTTGAACCAATTAAAAAAGGTAAAATAACTAGAAGTAGTACGAAAACATTTATTTCTTTCATGTAAATTAATTGATGGTAAACAATTAATACGTAGTCACAACAAGAGTCGTGAACAACATAAATATTGACTCAAGAGTAAACATACTTACATTATTTATGTTTCATCTCTATCAAGTATTTTCAAAGGTTACAATGATTAAGTAGATTGTTTTGGAACGCTTCAAATTATTCAGAGAATATATAAGAGACTATCACTTTTCAGAATCCACTCAAGGGTACATGAAAATTCATAATATTGTTTATGTGAAAACACAGCATAGTCCGTTTTTTGTTTGTTTTAAACAACTGTTTGTGTTCAGTTATGTGTTTGTGTTTACTCTATAGAATAACATTTACATCTAAAGTATGAGTAGCGTGTTGACAACCGAAGTGTGATCTTGTGACCGTAATTTTTATTAACAAAAATGTACATTTTTAAATCATTGAAATTAAAATTGATACCTCTTCAATAAAACTCTTTGTGAATTGTGATAAAAAAGCCACTTTTGGTAACCATCCGTCAGTATATGGCTGGTTTTTCAGTAAACCCCTCTTTTATTTCTTTTAATAGTCATGATTTCCGTGTAAAACTCTTCAGTTTAAGACTATGAAAATTGCTTTGTAAAGCTAAAACAGTTAAAAAAACAAAATGCTTCCTGTAAAGTTGGAAAACATGCCGAACTGACCCTTTGTTCCCAAAAGCGCGATATGGTATTTTTAGTTCAGATAGTTTTCGACAACTCACAAAGTTCTTATACAATTTTATAAATTGAAGCTGTAGAATAAACTAAGTAAGGTATTGGTTACGTACCTACGTATAATAAATTAAAAACATGTCAAAAACCACAAGTTACGTACTTAAAACAGCTCGATTACAAATTCAAGAGAGGCTGGATAAAATGACGTGGTTTTAATAAACCGGGCGCAGCGGAGCAGTGTCTGTTATAAATGTTATGTTATTCTGCATACTGTAATAAGACGCAACAACAATGCTGCCGTACCTATGTCTGCTGTAAAGCATAATGTGAACGTAGTTTCAGGAGCAGAAAGCCCATTTACCTTTTGTAGTGGCTTTGTGTTCGTACACTGGGGGTTAAGCGTAGCGGCGCAGTGGGGACAATAGCCTGGACCTTTTTTAAAATGGCTCTCTCATTTCTTGCTGCCAGTAATTCCCGAAACGGAATGGTTTCAACTTGATCAAATTGGTTTCGTACAGCTTAGAAAATGGTCTAAGACAAAAAGAATTTGTAACGAAAACCGCTTTTGGTTTTCTTTTTACACAATGCATGAATTCTTTTGGACTTCCTTTTATTAAACCGTAGGAATTCAATTCTTATATGTCCTTATGTAGCAGTAGTTAGTTTTATTGAATATTTACAAAGATATTTTGGTGCACAATTAAACTTTGTTTCGGGTAAAATTATTTGATTATTATACTGAATAGCAAAGTCTTTTTTATTGACATAAGGTCACGATATATAAATTTGTTTAATTTTAAAAACTTTCGTGTACTATAAAAAACTAGTTATTTAGAATCAAGATTTTTTTATACATATTGTAGAATAACAAAGAAGTAATAACTTATAAATATTATAAAGAGGAAAGATTTGTATGTCAGTATGTTTGTAACGAATTGGCTCAAAAAGTACTGGATCGATTTTAAAAATTCTTTCACCATTCGAATGTTACATTAACACTGATTAATGTAGGCTATAGTTAATTATGCAGTTACCTCGGAAACGGGAGTTACGAGGGTGAAACCGCGCGCGGGATGCTAGTAACTTATAAAAGATTAACTCAAGTTAGCTTACCCGGTAAATTTCCAAGAAAAATCTTCTGTTCCCATAAATATAACCGGAGAAAGTTCCCGGAAACAAGCAAAGAAAACAGCACAGATTACTGATGCAAGAGTGCTAAATACATTTCCTGTGTGCAAAATGTAACACGTTGTAAGTGCTGCTAACATAGATAAAACTTTAATAATGTGAAACTTTGCTTGCACTCTGTTACAGCGCGGTAAATTGTTGCCGTTGCGGTATTACCGCTGCACTATAATCTAATATTGGATTTAGAATCTCATTAGCATATTATATCTTGTTGTTTGTTTGTTTTCTGATTAATGCGGTTTATAAATTACTGTATTTGATTTGTTAGCTTAAAATGGTAATTGATTTTCTATTACATGCACTGTCTGTGTTAGCTGTTAATATGCGATTCGTCAATATGTTAATAATGGGATAAATGTAATCCATGTAAGTGAAATCAATCGCAAAATTGTAATCGCAATCGCGTAATATGTACGCGCATAACATGAGTACGACTTAATCAATTTGATTGATTCTTTTTATAGTGTTTGTAATTATAGATACAAGATTAATACAACAGAAACGTTTAGAAATATACACAGCAAATGACAAAAATATCTGAAACGGCACTTAGCCTTATAAACTACTAGCTTCCCGCGCGCGATTTCATCCGCGTTACTCCCGTTCCCGTGGGAACTTCATAATTAAATATAGCCTATATTAATCAGTGATAATGTAGCATTCTAATGGTGAAAGAAATTTTAAAATCGGTCCAGTACTTTTTTGGCCCATTCGTTACAAACATACTTAGTTTACATACAAATATTTCCTCTTTATAATATTATAATTAGTATAGATAGTCGACTCACTTAAGTCTAAGCTGTTACTGTCATTTTATACCTTATTTGATATTGTATCTTTAGGCTATGTATGTGTCAAAGTCCAATCCAATCAGATAAATAAAATTATATCTTGGTGAATTTACTTTAAAATACAGGAACAATAATTTCCCAATTATAAGGAAAACTGAACAAAAAAACTTATATTAAAGTAATAGAAAAGTGTTTTGAAAGGTTTCAAACACCTTTTATTTTCCAAAACTATTCTTAATCGATGTCTTAAATAAAGGTCAGCTAGCTGGTCACGTAAAACGTCGAAGCTTGAAAATATTTAGTTAAATATATCAGAAAACCTACGGGCCCAGGCGTTGTGATGTCCAGCTATTCAAAAACAATATTATCACGTAAAAATGTTGGAAAATAACATAAAAATATTTTAAACGAAACTTAATATTAGAACGAAAGACAAATTTAAAAGCATAGTCTCTGAAAGCGTAGGTCACGAAAATAAATATGTCAATAGTAATTTGTCAGTGTTAGTAGTACGTACTTACAAATAAAAAGAAAAATAGTTTTTAAGTGTCCATTCTTTAGATGCAGCCTGCTCTATAGTTCAAATGGCAAAGTTTTGGTTTCAGACAAGCCGACCTAAGTGCACTTTGTCACTTAAATTGGAAAATATTGTTCTCTGCAAAGAAACGGGAAATAACGGTTTTCAACTAAAAGTATGTCATTGTTATTTTATACAATTTAAAAAGCAGAGTTGGAGGCAAAAGTTTCTAGTACTATTTGGCTAAGAGTAATGTTTTGCAATGTTTCAGATTTAGTGCTTGCTTTATGGAGGTATACGGCTAAAGGCTGTGTTGAATTCTTATTCGCATATAAATACTGTGTTTTAACCCCAAATCCCAACAAAAACTGTTACAAATTCAAAGCACAGATATTACCGTTTTAATTCTATGTTTACTTTATCGAAGTGACATCGCATAAAACAGTAATATTTGCATCTTGTTCTACGTTCCGAGGTGTGTGCTGTAGTGCCCATATACCTAATTTATTAACATTTATAAAGTTTTTTCTTTTTAAATAAATTCTTTAATACTATTTCTTTATTATAATTTATATAAAATTGCGTATACATTTTAATATTATATAAATATTTTTATCAATTCTTTTTGTCCGTGTATTCTCTTGTGTTACTAGAGAATAAACGGATAAAAATGTTTACTACTTATTATTATTTAGGTATATGTAGGCTTACATTCTAAGCTAATTTTAAACTGTGATCAACAATTCCTTTATAAATTATACCTATAAAAGATGAAGGATTTCAAAAGAAAAGAAATCTCTTTTCACGGTTTTGTGTAATGTTGAGATATTATACCATAAAAATTATGTTATTGCATTAGTACTCATTTCTGAATAGACTCTTTGAAAACAAAATCCACGAGTTATTTTATTCCATACACCATCCGTTATAAAAATATTAACAAGCGACGCAAGAATTCCTCGTAAATTTTCAACAATAAATATTTAGGATCCTCAAGAATAAAAATACATCTATTGAAAAACTTCCCAATCGTCCTCATCCATCCGACAATCGAACACAATTTTCATTCCAATACCTAAAACTAGAACCATCTGGTCGTAATCTAGGCAGCAATTGAACCGTCTGCTTCGATATTTGAAATAGTATCAAAAAAACTAGCGAACTATACCTACAGTTTAAAAAAGCAATATGCTTTACATGCGTCATATTTCAGGAAAAAAGAGGTTTGTTTCAATCAAACATTGAAAAGCTTTCAACGGATTTCGCAGCTAGTACAATACTGTATGGGAAAAACGAATTCTATTTCCTTGGCTATACTATAGAATGAAGTTGCGGGCAGCGTGTTTTACAAACATTTGAATAAATATACAGGGTGAAATTTTAATCACCAGCCAAATTTTGATATGTTAATCTTTAGTAAAAATCATTGAATACGTGTTTTTTCATTTAGTATCACTCAATACAAAAATATTGAGAAATCACGTCACAAAGGCCCGCGAAGGGGTGCGCGTGGCCGACTAGATCATAGGTAGTGCCGCTCAGGGGTAGTGGGGGCGGGGGTAACGACGTGCGCTCTCATTGATGTTCGCGCGGCACGTAGTATTATTAACATTTTACTTGGTGACCACGCAGAGCGGATAATTCCTTCGAGTAAATTATAAATTATGAAAATTTTAGGTATCGTTTTTTTTTCAAAATTGGTGTTAGTGAATGATACCTAATGCCTAGAAAAAATTTGGCTGGTGACTAACATTTCACCCTGTATAGTGTTTTTAAGGACGCGATCAACGAATACATTTATACTATTATTCTAACTGCATTTGAAAAACAAAAGTTGAGATTCAATACAACTGGATGGGTAACAAAAAAATAAACTATACATTAAAATTATACTCCAATAGACCATTATTTTGTACAGGTTGAAACTGATTCAAATAACAAAGTATTACGACATTGTTAAAATATAAAGGTATGCCCTATGCCTTATGGTGAAATTAAACAACTCTACCGACACCTTACTCGTACTTTGTTCAACTGGAATTCAAATATTGAGGAAGATATGACGAATCGCTTGTAAGTAAAAACTTTGCTGAAAACGTAGGTAATAATATTTCAAGTTTTGATCAAACGTCCCACACGTTAGTAGACTCCATACTTCATAACCATGCTGAATGTCAGCTCAATACCTTCATCCATCCCAGGGAAAATCGATTGTGACAGAAAGACAGACACGTGAGTGATCGTGTATTGGTAACACTTTTCAATTTGGCATACCCAATCATTTTTATTTTTTCTATATGTTTGAAAACATTCTGATGCCCAGGATTGTTATCGGAATGCTAATTAGAATCTTGCACGCGCGCATACGTTAAATGAAATTATTAATTCCGTTTGCGAAGGAGATAATTCTGCAGAATGGTTGCGTTGTTTGAGTTTAATTAATTCGAAGCTTGTCAACGGTGGTTGTAATTTCTGCTGCGCGCCTGTCTGAGGCATGTAACTCGTTATTGTAATCACCTAATGTTCATTTAGTGTCAATGTATCTCAGAATAAATTACGTTATCTTGTTAATTATGCGTATTTCATACTATTTATTTGATATATCTAATTAAAAAGGTTTAACGTATTAGACAAAAATCATTACAGCAGCTGAAATAACATAAGAACATTAATATAAAATAAATTGCTTCCAATTTTCTTCACATAAACTCGGAGCAGTTGACGTAACTAAAATATGGTCCAGCAACGAATAGGAAACAAATACACCAAATAAGTTCGATGCTTTTCGAGTCGCGAAAACCGATAGGTAGACTCCCCGACGCACGCTGAGCCAAACAGAATCCGTACCATATTTCATGTTCTCTACGTTATGCGCTTTGTGAAAGAAAATACATTTTTCACTATCTTTAGAGCTTTCACGGTATATTTTCTTTATTTTGTTCTCTTTCACATCTCATAGTTTTCACGGCGCGTCACCTAAATTGAGTTTAGTATAAAACATTTTACGCAACTACAACTATGTTTAGCAAAAGTAACCTATAATTTAAAAAAAAATTTAGTATAAACTTAATAAAAAATATCAATGAAAGTGAAAAACAAATATATGCAGTTTTAATTTATTTCACATTGACGCATGTATACTAAAAAGTTAATGTATAAAATTGAAAAGCGCTCAAACGAGTTCCGCAGAATGATTTCTCGTTTGCCGACACTTGGTAACGATTCATTTGAGAAACTCATTTGCGCGAAGCCTCTTGAGAACGATCCTCATTTGCGTCTGTAGTAGAACTGGAACGTGCTGGTTACTTACATTGTTACACATCGAGCAGTAAAGCAAACACGCTGTTATTTCTAATGGCCCATTCCATCAAGCACGATCACAATTTATATTGCAAGGCGCGTTTAAAAAACGTCAAGAGAAAATAAAAGTCTCACATTCTTTATGCACATAAAATAACAATGTACGAAGTATTACATCAGTCGCGGAACATATCTCTTGGAAATGTCTTTATACACAACTGCGTAACAACAAAAGGCTGTTGAAATTTGCACTCTGCTTGCATCACAAGTCGAGAAGAATGCTCGACTTTTAGAGTGCGCGGAGAGCAACGGAACAGTGACATCTTCCCACTTAGTGTTCTCAACTGGCGAAGACGACTCCTCGTCATTTAAAACAAAGGGTGAAATTGCCTGGGGTGGCTTGCATTCTACCGCTGCCATGCTCTCGTGTACGTTGACCGCAGTCGAGGGCACTGTGGCCGCACGTTACATATGTCGTTAAACTGACTTTTTTGTTGAAATAAAGGGACTTATGCAACGCGTAATTTTCGAGTTATGAAAACGCATATAATTTGCGTGAATTTAACTTTTCGGAGTCAAATAAATATGAATAGTTGGAGAAGTTTATTTTTGCTTATCTTTTAACGTTCGAGATTTTCGACTACGAAACTGTCACAGATTAATGTTATGCTAAAAACATATAATCATATTTATCCATATTGCACTAAAGAATAATTAAAATATATATTAATAATTTATTATTATACCTGACTGTTTCAAATAAAATACTTACCGTATAGTCACTTAAATTGTAAACATTGTATGCTGCTACGCTAGCTTAGTACAAAGTTTGTTTGTTATCTTCATTGTTTCCGAATAACTAATATATGTAATGGTAACTACAAATTGATTTGATCTTGATACCAATAAATAGTATGTTCATGTATTAGTACCGATATCTAATTAAATTAATTGGTCTTTTTTGTAATATTTTAGACTTATAACGTTTACACATTATATACAATATAGATACCTACAATTGTACTTGACAGTGTGGTAGATAGCACAGTGTGGACAGACTTGTACTCGTTTATGTAATAGTAAATTAAGTAATTCAACATAAGAATATCTTAATTTTCCGAAAAAAATATAGAACATTTTTTTTTGTATACAAGCAAGAACATACTATGTTACATATGTTAGTAGTTACTCAGACAAAATATTGTCGGTAAACGGCACAGATTATCATTACTTAAAATACAACTCTAATTCTCGCTCAGTTGGATTTCCTTTGTTGACTAATAACATTTTTCGTTGTTAACCAAATTGAAGTTTATAAAAAGAAACAAAACAAAGGTGTGTTGGTAATATTTCATCGTTGATTAAAAAATGAGTGACGTATACCCATGCGTCGCTATGAATATTCAGACGTTCATCCCTAGGTTGACGTTTTATTTAAAGAGCACCCGATGACTGTGTAATTTTTTAAGTAATATTAACGTCAACAAAAAGGTCTGAAGTGACCCAGCATTAAAGTCAGATTATGACTAACAGCGTGATAGATTGCCGACCAGCCACCGCTCCCGTTTATTTTTTATTAAATGCCCCGGCATCTGGCTTCAATTGCGGTTACAGCTTTTTATAGTAACTTGCCGCTTGGTATTTACGCACGGAACGATTCGATCTTTTTGTAAACATTTTTAAGTGGTCTAGATTTTGTTAAAAGATAGTGAATTATTTGTTACAATCATATTATATTAGGACTTTATAGTTTTTTATGGTGAAATTTCCTTCGAGAGGTGGCACGTGTTCAGCAGTGTATGTTATACGAGCTGATGATAATAATTATTATTCCTCTTAGTAAAGTAGTTTCTAAATTAAGTAAACGTCAATTATGATTCCTTTTTAATAAAGATTTCTTTTAAAAAAACGACTACAGTCAACAATTGTTGATAGAAAATTTTCGTAGAAGTATTATTAAAATGTGAGTAGCTAAACCGAACTTGGACCACATTGTAGTAAAAGACTCACCTATAAACCACAAAACTCAATGAACCAGAAATGAGAGATGTGCAAAGATTTTACCACGATACACTTTTACATAGCTTAGAACTAAATGAAGAAGTATTATTTTAACTTAAAATGTGCCATTAGTTATATATGTAATATTGTTCTTGTATAGTTGGCTAAAAAATGTCTACAGGAGATTTTTTTAGGATTATTTTAAATAAATAATATAGTTATATTAGGCTTATATTACAGTGTACCTTGTTAGTCTTGTATCGACTGCGATACTGCGACTAAAAGCTAATAAAATAATATTCTTTTAAAAGCCTACTTTGATAAGATATATCTTTTTTATTTTGGTCTAATGTCAGTGTGTCGGTTTATTATAATTCAATCATCCTCTTTTCATCTTAACTTTTTTTTCATTCCAAATAATAGAAACTTAAATTCAATGTTTATTTAAAAATCAGATTGTTCTAGCAATACGAATTGAATAGGTACAATATTTTCACAACGAAACTTGTTATTTGGCATTCAATTGTTTTCCTTGTATATATTATACCCATGTAAATGCAATGTATGTATAATGTTTACAATAAATATAAAAAATACCAAGTATAACGTAATTGACGCAGGAAATAATAGTACATATACAGGGTGTCCCAAAAGATTACGTAGCTGGGAAGGGGGGTGATAGGGATGGTCACAAGGGTCACCAGAAAAATATAAAAAATTCCCTCTGGGTGTTTAAAAAAATAAATGGCATTTTTTAAAAGACTAAAAATTTTACACCTTGTGCTAACTGTACCTACAAATATGGCTGTATTTAAAAAAAATGCTGTTATGTTATCTTCAATAACAACAAGGTCATCAACATCAACATCAAAAATAACAAGGTGTAAAATTTTAAGTTTTTAAAAAAATGCCATTTTTTTTTTAAATACCCAGAGCGGATTTTTTTATATTTTTCTATTGACCATTGTGTTCACCCCTGTCACCCCCTTTCCCAGCTACTTAACCTTTTGGGACACCCTGTATACCGAACTCGTTGAACCATATAACGCAATGAATCGAAACAGATTTTCCGCAAATACAAATATTTTATTAAAATACCATTTGGATTTAATTAAGTTACTCATGTAAAAGTGTAAACGATAACTTTGATAATTAAAAAAATATAATTCATCAATGTTTTGTTGTAATTTAAACATAATCATCATCATCAGCCGTACACTGCTGAACATAGGCCTCCCTCATCGATTTCCAGCGGGAACGAATGATAGCGGCCTGCATCCACTGACTCCCTGCGATCTTTATGAGGTTAAACACATATATACATCACAATGAATCAATATTTTCCTTACACACGGCATCACGCATGAACGGCTGGACCGATTTTGCTGGTTATGTTATAAAGAAAAACCGTCCAAGAGAGAAATATATCACAATTTTTTCAGAATTATTTTAGTAATATTTCAAAAGTTAAGGGGGGGACGCTCAAATTTTAACTTTGGATTAGGTTATCTTGAGACTGGGGGGTTTAATCTATATAGTTTCAAGGTAGGTTTTGTTACATTTTAAAAGACCTTTCCAACAATACCCTATACGATGGCGTCAACTGAATACATTTTTTAAAATTAACTTTTCTTTCGGGGGCTGAAAAAAGAAAACATAATATTAAAAACCAAGTTTTAGATCTTCAATATTATAATAAATATTTCATTATTATAATGCTGCGTTATCCATCGCCATCCAAAGTAAACTAAATTTCATGATGAAAAGACACTTTTCAGAGGAAGAGAATAGGAGCTATGCGTGACAAAGCACAAGGTAAGGTTACATTTTTTTTCATTATTAGGTTTAAAATTGCGTCATTTTACAATGCTTCTAGTAGGCCCGCAATAAATATTGACGGGAATTTCAATAAGACTATGATTTTATAAAAGGGATTTGGGTTACGCAGAAAAAAAGCGCGGGTGAAGCTGCGCAGGACAACTAGGGTCGACACACCCGTAGCTACCATACCATACTATATCGTTATGGCTAAATGTGCATGTGCAAGCAGTGGTTACAAGTGAATAGCGTGTAGCACGCCCATTTTAATAAAATACCCTACAGAAGTCTATTGATACTATTTTTTCTATGTGACAAATAGGATCAAGTGACTTAATATTTTTTTAAAAGAATATTAATATTTAAAACAACAAGCTTCTATAAAATAGAATACAAGCATATTAAGCGATCCATCGTTGAATGTAGATATTGATTGTTAACCAATACAACTGAGATTGAATACAGCTAAGCCTACTACAACTTTAATCCGGCGCACTGGAGCGATTTTGTTCAGGTTCCAAATTTGCAAAACTGAATTGGACTGACCAACTTTGGCTCTTTTAGTGTAAGTAAATCTCTTTTCACAATATTGCCTTTTTATTTGTGCTGATACTGAATTTGACTTGTTGTATTTGTAAAATTATCGTCATTAACAAATTATTTTTTGTGGAAAATATAATATTTTTTTTGACGACGGTTTTATGAGTCGTCTTATATGTGAAACCCGAAAGCAAATTATAATAAAATACCTAGTATTTTTCAAGAATATTTTTAACCACCTTCTATTTTTAACTCACAGGAATCCCGAAATATAAAATAAAATACATCTAAATTTTATTCTAAAATATTTCCCCTTTTTAATGTATAAAACTTGTGTCGAAAATGAAGATATGTTTTCGCAATGAGTCACCATATTTTATAAATAGAAATGGTGCATTTATACAAATTTAAAATAGCTTTATAGTCAGCTTTAAAACATATTCACTCCAAGGCTATGAAGAATTACAAGTGGATGATTTACGATTGCTTAATTTTAACGTCAATACTCATTTGGACAATAGGATATAAATTACTTGACAAAGTTACTTCTAAAAATACGGCCATAAACGTTTATAATTAAGTACACTATTGTGTCGAAAATTAATGAAATACTTACTAAAGTGTACGCACCAATTTAACAACATAGGGTAAGTAAGTTAGTAAAGTATAATAAATGTTATAATATGCAACAATGTTAAAAAGAAGTTATTAATTATTCATAATGTATTGAGTTAATTCTTATTGAAATATCAATTATTTCTTATTTTAATTTCCATCTTTACATTCCATACCTTATTATCTTTAGTTACTAGTAAGAAGATACAGGAACCATTACTACATTTTCTTTTACTTTCAGAAATTTATCAGGATTTTAAATTTGAAACATAAAATTACCGCAAATTGAAATTAATACATTTTTTAATGTATTCATTTAATTTCTACTCGATACATCTCCACTCATACGTAATAATTTACGGATTTGCGCATACCGTACAGTTTATATTGTGTTTTTTTAATATTCTGTACTTTTTTAAATATCGTTAGTCGAAATGTATCCATATTTATTTATGTTTGTTATCTATTTTGTAATATCTTTTTAATGTAAATTTATATAATTGTATGTGCTCTATTTTTTAATTCCTTAAAATGTTTTTACTTGTTTTTCTTTGTCTCCCAATATTATATTATATTGTCATTTGTATTCACTCTGTACCCAATTATTATTGTTTTGCTTTTTGTTGTTTGTGTGTCTAATAAATATATTTTCTTTCTTTCTTTCTTGCTTTCTAATATTTTAAATACGGCACAACGATAAGCATAGCCAATATCTCTATAGCTTTGAAAACAATGGCGGCTCCCCATTGGTTGAATCAATTCTTATCCCGTATGTTTGAATGTGTCCATTGTTCAAATGTTACCGCAAATTCTTCCACTTAGCTTGGGCTCTTGACAAATGTGGAGGGTGGATTTGAAATGGTACATTTCGTTTTGGTCCCGGCGACGGTACGGACGTTGATAAGTGTTCGATGTGACAAGTCTTTATAAGGTCCGAATCAGGATACGCGCCCAAGAAGCCACGATAAAATAAGGTTTTGAAAAATTTAACATAGATTAATCGTTATTTATTTATTGACTGAAATCGATAGTATGTACGCGGTATGCGGTAGATAGAGACTAAAAATATTACCAACGTTTATACACGTAGTAATAGATTTGATATAATTAATGTTATACCCCGTTAACGACTCTTGCGGTCATCAGAAAACTTGCGACTTAAATGGCATGTCCATTCCAACAAGTCTGTCGATAAATCTTTAAGTGTACAGGCAGACCAATTGTGGAATGCCCTGCAGTTACAAATCTATTAATATATTTAAATACTAGCGGCCCGCCCCGGCTTCGCACGGGTGGACTTTTATACCCTACCCCTGCCCTACCCTACCCCTACCCTAACCCTACCCTACCCCTACCCTACCCCTACCCCTACCCTACCCTACCCTACCCCTACCCTACACCTACCCTACCCTACCCCTACCCTACCCTACCCCTACCCTACCCCTACCATACCCCTACCCTACCCCTACCCTACCCTACCCCTCCCTACCCCTGCCCTACCCTACCCCTACCCTACCCTACCCTACCCTACCCTAACCTACCCCTACCCAAAAGTATCCTATGTCCTTCTCCTAGTTCTTAGCTACCTCCCTACCAATTTTCAGCCAAATCGGTTCAGCCGTTCTTGAGTTATAAATAGTGTAACTAACACGACTTTCTTTTGTTTTTAAAATGTATTTTGCTATTCGGGACGAAAACAAATCCAACAAATCAAAAACCATGGCAATCGGTCCAGCCGTTCTCGAGTTATAAGTGTTGTAACAAACACGACTTTCTTTTATATATATAAGATATAGAAAAAGAAAAATATTTTTTCAAAACCAGCCATTGATATGGGTAATATGCTATCGCTATTATATATTTTTATCTTGTTATATTTTTTTATAAATTATTTTTTATATATATAAATGTATATATAACATGTTACGTATTTAGACAGCCGTAATAACTAGCAACCCGCCCCGGCTTCGCACGGGTACAATACTGATACTTATACTACAGAATGTCTTTAAACCTCTAACAAACGGGCGAAATTTGGTCAAAACAAACAGAAACAAATTAATATGGGTACCTACTCAAACTCAGTGAAATTAGTAGGTGGGTATACTTTTATCGTATGAAATACCTATACTCTTCAGGACTAACAATACAACAAACACTAATTAAATAGGTATTCAAGTATCTATCCATCATAGTTACAACGAACCTAAAACAAAAAAAATGCCCTATGATTCTTAAGGGTCGAGCGCGCATAATCGCATTCGGCCTACCTCACTCGCTGCGCTGAGAAAACACGCGCTGTTATTTTGCGATAACTTCTAAGTTATTCATTTAAAGTATATTGTGCAGGGGTAAAATAATCTGCATGAAATGCTTAAGAATATTAACTCATTTAAAATGATAAGGATAAATACTGAATCCGTCTGATTAGCTTTACAATTACCGCATTAGAAATGATCATTTTTCTAAAAGATTTAATGGATATAGCAAGTTAACCTTGAAAGATAGACATATGCTATTGTAGACTTTTTTGTAGATCTAAAAGAGAAGAATATTTCCGCCATACTTTGTTTTGTTATATCTCATAGGGTTTAGGCAGCGTTTTCGTTGAAAGCTACCAAATGGCTTCATTTTTTCCGACACCTCTGACAAATATCAATATATATTAGTCAAATGTACACATAAACTAAACAAATCATATACGTAAACCTTCCGGAAGAATCGTTCTATCGATTGGTAACAACCGCATGAAAATCCATGAAGTAGTTTTTGAGTTTATCGCGAACAGACAGACAAACAGACAGACGCGGCCGGGGACTTTGTTTTATAATATGTAGTGATGCGGGCGACCGCTATCACTACGATAGCGGTCGCCCGCGGCTCCGTGCGGATGTCGGTTACCGCTGCAAAAAGCCTACCCAGGAAAGACACGGTCAGCATAATGATTCCCAGGTCAATTCACAGACACCGACACAAACATCGACGACGCAGTCATTATCCGCAGGCTGCACAGATTGTCTTTCTGTGGATGTTAAAGTTGTTAATGATGAAAATATTTAAATGTAATTAATAGGCATTTTCAAATGTTCAAGAAAATATTAATAGCGTGTAATATTCTAGCTCTGAAAAGAACTGTTGTTTAGCCCTGAAAAGAACTGTTGTTTAGCTCTAAGAAGAACTGTTGATTAGCTCTGAGAAGAACTTTTGCGCAGGTGTAGTTTTAAGAACAAAAAATCGCACGATAATTTATTAGACTTCGCAACGGGCCGTGCAGCAGATATCGAAATATTTTCATTTCGCCATAACTTCAAAATCAAACGTCCAATTTTAATCATTGACAGACCAAATATTATCTACATAAACTATTCTTAGTGATGAAATAATTTATTTTGATAAGGATTAATAGCATGAGTAAAATAAACGGTTCTAAACGTAGTCAAAAAAAAAATCAAGATTTCTAAATAAAAAAATGGTTGTTGTGCCTCACTCGGCATAGATAGTTATAGTGTGTCGTGGACTTTTTTGTAGATAATTATAAGATCTACAATTAATTAGAACATTTGATGGTTCTATCTTTTATAGTTTAGGCAGCGTACGCAAAATAAGTAACTTTTCTGGTTGATTTTTTACACCTTGTGTCCGAAAAACCCAAATATGTTACGGAACCCTATTTTTCTTCCAAAATAAAATTTAGCCTATGTTACTCGTGGATAATGTAGCTTTCGAATGGTGAAAGAATTTTTGAAATCGGTCCTGTACGTTTTGAGCCTATTCATTACAACCAAACAAACAAACAAAGTTTTCCTCTTTATAATATTAGTATAGATACGCGACTATCACATGCCATATCAACATTGGTAAACTTTATTGAATAATATGATCGTTGAAATGTAAACTAATTTATTAGTCAAGATTTGTTTTCCTTTTCGTCATTATCATTGTATTTGACTTATAATAAGTACGATCGATTCGTCTACATTATCAATAAACGTTTTCATTTTCATTTATCTTATTTAACCCATATTACGTGCTCGCGCGTGTCACCGTCACCTTATATTTTCCATCCCTTTATTTATTATGTAATTTTTATAAAGATGTAATATTTACTGTATTTTATATTTTGCAATAAGATGTTCTTCTTTGCTCTGATAGTACTTACAAAACATAAATAAAAATAATAATCTTTTAAGTTAAATAGGTAGTTATTTATTATGATATAATTAATTGTTTTGTTATCTTTAATTTTTTTTCAATTTTAAATTACATGAAAATGTGCGTTTTAGGACTTTTTGCGCTCGAGAGGAAAATTTATTAACAAATTGGAACCATTTCAATCGTTTTCAATACTCTAATATAAAATATAGTAAACCGTAAATATGGGTATTTTCGTATTACTTTTAATCCGATAAAAAGGTTCGGTGAATCTGATTCAACAGTCAAAGGATCCTGCGATGCATATCAGTCTCACAAATGAGATAGAATGAAAAGCCCAGAGGCGTTCGTTTGAATCTAGATATACTTATGATTAGTCATTGACATGATAAACAATTACGGTTTCTTAATTTTATAATTTGAATAAATACTAACCTAGTTTAGTAAAACCTAGTTTATCTAAACTTATTAGGATTATTTAAGTTTCAAACCTAATTTACTTGCTTCCTGCGCGTGGTTTCACTTGCATAGATCCCGTTCCCGAGGGAAACCTTAAATAAATATTAATATCTCCATAAATAAATAAAGCCTTTTTTACTTTTGTTTTCTAATGATGAAAGATTTTTTTTAATCGGTCAAATAGTCTTGGAGCACACAAACAATCAAATTTTAAATCTTTACAATTTCGTTGTTTTAAAATTTTCACAAAAAAAAGATATATTTATCGAAGTAATGCGGATCATTACCGATAGATGGCACTAACGTACCCATTGGAGACGTGTTACAAAGAGATTAATAAATTTCGATGACCGGCTGTGGTTCCACCGTAGCCTAATTGGTTAAGGCATTAGGGTCTAAACCTAAGATGCAGGTTCGAATCCTGCCGGTGGTCAAATTTTATTCATCTCAATTTTGAAATATATTATAAGGTAAACTTTTGGAGATACATTTTGGACAAATGTATTTTTGGAGATATTTGTGAAAATTACCTTTTAATTAGTTTTTATATAGTAATACACAAAACCCGACGTAATCGGATGTAAAAGTTTAATAAGCGGCCGTAGCCCAATGGCTAGGGCGTCGGACTTGTTGTGATCATGTGATCCCCGGTTCGATCTCCACCGATTGTACTACAGACGTGAACCCATTCGTAACACAAGCGTTTTATTCTAGCACGAGGGGTTAACAAGAATACTAGTAGTGGGCAAAAACTATGCTAGTAATCTCACAAAAAAAAAATTATAACATTTATACAGGGTATCCCAAAAGGTTAAGTAGCTGGGAAAGGGGGGGACAGGGGTGGATGTGAATGGATAAAAAAAAATCCGCTCTGGGTATTTAAAAAAAAAATGGCATTTTTTTAAAACTTAAAATTTTACACCTTGTTATTTTTGATGTTGATGACCTTGTTGTTATTGAAGATTACATAACAGCATTTTTTTTAAATACAGCCATATTTGTAGGTACAGTTAGCACAAGGTGTAAAATTTTTAGTCTTTTAAAAAATGCCATTTATTTTTTTAAACACCCAGAGGGAATTTTTTATATTTTTCTGGTGACCCTTGTGACCATCCCTATCACCCCCCTTCCCAGCTACGTAATCTTTTGGGACACCCTGTATATACACATATAAAACTTTTAAACCATTCAAAGTAATTTTTATGTGACTTATGGTTTTTGACACCACGCAGTAGCAGTAGTAAGCAGAAACAATCATTAAGTATTTTAAATCATCTGAAAACAATACATTTAGAAGAAATCCCCTTCAGTAAACCAGAACCGAAAGGTAGGTAATAAAACAATCCAGCGGTGTGAAAATCTCCTCTATAAATGAAGTAGGTACACAAATCAAGCGCCCGACGGCCAAGAGAATTCCGTCACCGCTAAAGCGTATGCCTTCCGTCTAATCGAGTAAATGTTTCCGAACCAATGACTCGGACACGTCGAGTAGCAGCTACGAACCGTAGTAGACTGTAGCGCAACAGAGATGTAGCACCGCTACGAGAGTTGAACAAACATTGACGTCGCACTCCAGTTAAGTTAGGTAGTTACGATAGAAATATTGTTAGGAATCTATATCTTGTAGCTGTCGATAAATATTTCTAGTGCATCTCTCTCTCATGCGACTGTAAACTGATATTTGTATAGTTTTTTTTTACGGAATTACTATAAATATAATGTAACCTACCTGTGTTACATTATACTAGTCGTATGCTTAATTTTCAACGATTCCGAGATAATGAATACCTAAGGTATAAAATATCACCAAATACAATCTGCGTTTTATGCATACCTAAATAAATCTTATTATATTGTTCGGGATTTTAATTAACTTTTATTATTAATTTCAAAATCCAAACTAACAAATTTCGACGAAAATGATTGTAATGTAGTTAAAGTCAGTCATTGAAACAAAATTAATTTAATATTAGGTAGGCAATCTCGATGAAATGACAAATAACTTGTTTTCTAATAATATGATTTCAATATTAATTAATTGTATTATTAGGATTTTTTTTGTTTAATATTTGAACTTTCAATGTATGATCAAAGATTTTAACATCTCGCTACAATATAAGGATTATACACACGATTATTTTCAATGGTAGCAATCAGCAGTTTAGCAACTACAGTGCGTTTTGACGGTGCACATTTATAGAACGAAATGGCTTTTTAGAGATTTCAATCACATTTTATTTACTATAGTGTGCTTTAATTCAACCTATGTGGATATTTATAGTTAAATCCATTTGATGAGAGTAAAGCGATTTTAGATTGTTATTCCTTTCATACTTTGGAAATTGTATTTTCAAAGAATTTATTTTATAAAAGATTAAATAATGAATAGCTATACAAAAAATAATTTTATGAAAATATGCAAGAAACAAAATTCTAATAACTACAAATTTTGTTAACTAAAGCGTTATTTATATTAGAATTTTCAATAAGATCGAATCGTATGAAACAATTTCTTGAATAGTTTATCCACAGAACCTTTTATCATCGGTTCAGTCGGCGCACCATACAAGAAATCGTTTAATGTTTCTGTGTAGAATAAGAACTGTTTGTACCTATCGAATCACCCTTTTATATAGTTTATCTTTTGTTTAAGTCATAGTTTTATTGCATATTAAGTATGAATTATGTTTCATAGCGCCGGTGGCTCTTTGTTGACAGTAACTGTTTCTGAATCCGGTTATCGTCTGGTATTCTGGGTTCAATACTCTCGAGGATTTGTTTATTTAGTAGGATAGTTTCACTAAGACTGAGTATGCTTTGTCCTCTGCGACACAAGGATTAACTCCGGAAGTTGTCTTTAGATAAATATAGGTATATTGTAAACTATCTATGGTGAATGCGTATTTACGTGTTGTGGTACTCACCAACGGTGTACGGCATATTAAATAAATCTTTGAGCTATACAGTGCATACAAAATTAAGTTATCTCGGAATTTCTGGCTATCGTTGAATTTGCGGTGGTAAAACGTAACTGTTCCCAACAGTTAGTAAAGGCCAGGTAGGCGTTAAATACCTATATTGTTCGACGAGTCTTACAAGATTTCAGGTGGTTATAATCTTATAGGCTGTGCTTTATTTTATCAGCCCATTTACTTCTACTGCTGAACTCTTAACAGACCTTGGCAAGCTAGGGTCGTAGATATAATCACCACGCTTGGCAGGCGGATTGGTAATCGCAGTACAACGGCCCTTTGCCTGGTAGATGCTGCTGCCCAGCACTTGCTTCTCTAGTTGTAAATTACCCTTGAAGACTTATGTCTTATTTTATATTTCCTTTTCTTGTAATGTCTCCGCTTTGTAATGGAGGGAAGTGAAAACTTAAGTCTTTCTTACTCCTCCTATTCTTTTTTTGATTAAATTCGTTGCGGGTCCCAAGGCACTTTAACTTTTGTCCCGGGACTTGGTGAGCCTCGGTGCTTATTGCCATTTCCATTGTGTGCCACTGTTGGAGTTGCAGTGGTAGGAGTGGGTCCCAAAAAAAACTAATAAAAGATGCTGTTGCCCATCCTTTAGTTGTATATCGCTTAGTTGCCGCCTCTTACGACACTGGCGAGAAATTATGGGGTGTATTATTCTAAGTTTTAAGTATCTTGAATATCCAAATTAAATTACGCTACTGCGCGAATTCGTGCAATAGCGTTCGAGTGGTTAACATCCCCTGATGAGGCTCCGTGGAGGAGTGAAACACATGTCGGGTCTTCGGCTGGTGATTGTGTTTTTGCACGTTTTATTTTTCCTTCCTGCATGTGCATAATTTTTGCGGGCGGGAGGGCGGTGCATAATAGCATTACAGCATATAGACACATTTTTAGCGGAATTAACACTAGATATTTTGTATTTTAATTTGGATTAATATGGATTTCCGCAAAGTAACGCCTGATTCTATCAATTATATCTTGAATATCTCTATGGCGTAGCAGTGTTAAATGTTGAAGGTCGTGGAACGTGTGCGTGGACCCTTTTTTTGATAATAAAATCTGGCATTCACGTTTCAAGCTTGTGTAGTATTTCATCTATCCAAATGGTTCTTCCGAGTGTAGCAGCTATTAATAAATATTATGTTGTTTTTTATTACTTTTGGACTGTAAACAAATTCTTTAATAGCTGATAATTATCTTCTCCCATGTGAATATATGAGTTATTCAGAAAAAGAACTAAATAATTTAAGTTATCAAATTTTAAAAAATAATATCTACTTATGACAGTAGTTATATTCGTATATACGTATTTATTTTCGTCACAATCTAAATTACAACTACAACAATCATAAATGTCAACCATATTTGTTTATAATAAGTGCACGCCAATATCGTAGCAAAACAAAGCCAAAATTAATGTCACTGTTTGGTGATTAAGGTTGCCATATGGAAATTATCCAGTGTTTGTATTGTGTTGCCATAAATCCAGATTAACAAATAACTGAACAACAGGATTTGTTAATACCATTAATTTCGAATAATTGCGTCTAAATTGTACTTTATCTCTTAATTGCCATAGGTAATGTATGTTTGTTAATTAGAACCATAGTAGGGTTAAAGATAGGTTTATATAATCACTGAGAAAGGTTATGGTACTTAAATTATCACTTATATAAGTATAAGTTCGAAAAGTTCTAGATGGGATAATAGGCAAAAGTAAGGGAAAGATTTTGCCATAGTCACCATGCTTCAGTTGGTGCCCGCAGTATAATGTAATAACATGCATAGGTAAATCTGTTGCCCGTTCCCTGTTATAGTTGATCTTATCACCGGGGGACCTACAGCTTAACTCGCTTTTCGAGGCTCAGAGGGTAGTCCTTCGAACAATCAGATCCAGAAAGAAATCTTAGATTTTAAAAATCTTTAAAATTAAAAAAAAAATCAGGTGTTCCATACTTTTATGTTCAATTACCTCGACAAACAACTTATTTTTTTTCGCGATTTCAGGGTTGGTTCCATAGTATTTTTTTTTACAATCATCAGTACGTTCACCTCCTGATAGTTGGGTTGGCTTGTTGATGTTTTAGAAATAACGCGGTCGAAGTAACGGGCAAAGATTTGTATTAGCATAAACATCAAAGAAATAACTAGATACCTCGAGTCTGCTATTCCACAACGGTTGGTTTCAGAGATGCCATTCCAGAAATTTTAATTTGTATAAAAGCATTCTGGTTGACTACGAATTAGATGGCTCATCTGCTAATAAATTCAGCCTAAAAATGACTTAGTGGGTATTTTTCACGGCTGCTTGCAAATTATTTCAATCAATTTGCTGAAACAAATTTTAACGCAAAATTCTGCATGAATTGATGTATCGTGCAAGGTATGCTTATTTTAATGTATAAGCAACGTCAAAACGCTAAGTCATTTTTAGGCCAGTTTTTTCAACAAATTAGGCATCTAATCCATTGTCAACCAGAATGCTTGACAACGCCACGTGGTTTTTGCTATCACCGGGCATTTACAGATCAATAAGTAAGCACCAAAATAGTTAAGCATTTCTGTAATTAAATACTAAACATTGTTAACTTGATAGTTGAAAAATCATGATCGCAAATAAAAGTCGATAACCTGCCGTTTTAAAATTACAAAAGCAAAACATAGAGGAATGACATTGAAATGCACAGTCGTCCCAGGACTCCAGAAGATAAGTTTACACCTTTTATATCAATTAATGTTAATAAATATGTGTATTCCACGTCAACCAGTAATTTTAATGAGTAAAAAGTTCGCTGCTGTGTGCAAAAATATACAACAGTGAAATCTTCTCATAAAATCGGACTTAATAAGTTTAAATTTGTTTCTTAATGTGTAAACCGATCTCCTTGGTTGACTGTACCTATATGCTTAGAAATTATTATAGAATACATCATATTTTTAAATACTGCTCCATTATTCGATTTATACTCTGTTATGTATGACGTTCAGTTCAATGGACTATGGCTAGAACGTACGTAAATGCTGACTTGGACCGGTCACTGCTGACTTGGCACGCCCACGGATTTACCCGCAAGGCACTCGTGCTTATACCTATGCTAACAATATATGTACGTGGTTTTGGTGTGAACGGTGACTAAGCAAAACTTTAAATAGAAGTGAGTGCTAAGGTTTGACATTTTTTTTATTACCACGCAAACATTAACTATTCATATGGTCTAAATACTATGAAAGCAGTAAAAGTAAAAGTACAAAGTAGGTGTACAACTCAGCCATCCTTAATCCATCGGCCCTTTCCCTTTCCCCCGTGACCATATTCACGCACATGGATGTTGTGTTTCTGTGTTATGTTAATCAATAACTTTATTTGGCTGTGGTATTATGTAAGGTAAATGAACTTCCATAATCAAGCAGCACATTGAGAATACAAAATATCTAACTATTGTATTTACTTACATATATTCTCCTTGGCTTATAAGTTTTTATGTTTAAATATTATTGTTTTAATCAGTACATGTCAAGCAAAAGCAATAAAGAAAATCTTAGCTCAATGAGTAGACATTTCAAATAATTAGTGCGATTTCAAAATTTGAGATTAATAAAATTCGACCACCGGCAGGATTCGAACCTGCATCTTTGGGTAAAGCCCCCAATGCCTTAACCAATTAGGCTACGGTGGAACCACAGCCGGTCATCGAATTTTATTAATCTCAAATTTTGAAATATAGTATAAGGTAATCTTTTCCATAAAGAGTTAAAAACATTTAAATAATGTGAAAAACGGGCGGTGTCATCGTTTAATATTTGATACCAAATGTAACTTTGGCGATATTTATCGAAGTAATGCGGATCATTACCGATAGATGGCACTAACGTCCTCCTTAGAGACGTGTTACAAAGAGATTAATAAATTTCGATGACCGGCTGTGGTTCCACCGTAGCCTAATTGGTTAAGGCATTGGGGGCTTTACCCAAAGATGCAGGTTCGAATCCTGCCGGTGGTCGAATTTTATTAATCTCAAATTTTGAAATATAGTATAAGGTAATCTTTTCCATAAAGAGTTAAAAACATTTAAATAATGTGAAAAACGGGCGGTGTCGTCGTTTAATATTTGATACCAAATGTAACTTTGGCGATATTTATCGAAGTAATGCGGATCATTACCGATAGATGGCACTAACGTCCTCCTTAGAGACGTGTTACAAAGAGATTAATAAATTTCGATGACCGGCTGTGGTTCCACCGTAGCCTAATTGGTTAAGGCATTGGGGGCTTTACCCAAAGATGCAGGTTCGAATCCTGCCGGTGGTCGAATTTTATTAATCTCAAATTTTGAAATATAGTATAAGGTAATCTTTTCCATAAAGAGTTAAAAACATTTAAATAATTAGTGCGATTATTCTAAATTTCAAATAAAATAGAGCATGTACTTACTCCTTTGTGACCTAACGGTGTAAGTCTCACATTAAGTCTCGGAGATGGTGGGTTGTATCCCCACGCCGGACAAGATTTTTTTTTTGTGTGAAATCAAAAAATTCTTACCTTTTCTGGTTGGTTGATTGACTACCCTCGGTGTCTAGATAAGCACTTTAATCCATTGGTCTCAAATGTTATAACGTCATCTGTACCAATAGTATATCAGAGAACGGGCCTGCGCGTGTTATTACATAATACTGCGGTACCTACATTCATATTGTAACTATGGCAAAAATCCTTCGTCCTCCCTCCCGTGTTCAGTGAACGTTTTACTGCAGAAAACTATTTACTTTATTTATATATTTATAAATACTTGACATTTTTCGTACAGTTAAGAAAGCAAAGAGTAGGTACAACGACAAATCACTTGTACGTCTAATAATCCTCAATTGGAATCATGTGAATTTCACTAAAATGAGAAGTGAAGTAGAAGTCAGTATTCATGAAAGTATTTATTAAAGTGTACGTACATTTATGACAACTAAATATCACCGTTTACAGTAGAAATATATCAACATGTGCTCCAATTCACCTAAATATTTTACTTTCACATCGCAATTTCCAGCAAGTTCCGTCGATATCTCGATATCGTTATACTTGTATTTTCGATTCGTTTGAAATTATTAAAATCTTCCAGTATAAGTCTGACTGTCGCAATGCCGGAAAGCTAACCGTTTGCTATAAACTTTTTTGATATTACTCAGCAGCCGTTGCACGTAAATCTGCCCTTACAGTGGTCCCGGCAACTTTTTCAATTTAACAGGTAAGGATAAATCGTTCATTCTTTTTATTTGAACATAGAACATATATAAACTCCCGAAAGTTTAGGTGGAGGCCGATATTGTTTGCTTCCTGTTAACTTGGAAAATCTTTTGCTGAGAAAGATTTGGCTCGTGCATGCACGTCTCGGTAGCTCTTCTTTATTTTGTTCAGTTTATAAAATTTTCGATGTACTTTCAGTTCGTTTTAGCCCGTTTTCTATTATTGATTCATTTTTGGTATTTTCAGGTGATAGGATTTTGAATAAACATCAGTATTAAACTTCACTTTTTAAGTGCTAGACAGTATGTTCGCATTGCTCTCATCGACAAAGACAACCTCCGTGTCGTAGCGTTTTAAGTCGAAAGTTGTTGATTCTCAAAACTATATGTTTAAATCAAAGGTTTATTTAGTTGAAGAACTACCGTCCGTGCTTAAGCATGTTAAAACCGTAGGTCTCTTTTGCTATAATTATCTAAGACAAACGTAAACCAATTAACGGGCAGCAGCGTTAACATGATGTACACAATACTGTAAAACAATAATAATGTATTTATGATTGCTTTTTGATTGCATAAATATTATTATATAACTTTTATTGTATATGTAACAAATTACACAGAAAATAATAAAGAAGAACACAATATATTCTTAACTTCCATAATAATCGCGAATTGAAATGTTTATTAATGACACATTCACAGCAAACATGAATATAATTGGAACAAAATATACATTCTACCTGTGTACGACACAGTAAACGAAACAAAACCACAAAATATTTGAATTTTACCTTACCACTAATTACGAGCATCGTTAATATTATTGCACTGCATACAAAATTACTCGCTTTAAGTGTGATTTTATTTACTCAGATTTCAAATAGAACTAAATAACATATTTATTTTATGAAGCTACAGCTCGTATAAACTGAAATGAATTACGGATAACTGCAATCCACGATGGAACCACTGGAAACTTTATAATTGATAGAACTCATGACAACATTTCGATTTTAAATCGATTAATAGGTGAATTAGTAACATAAAACTTTTTCAATCGAGAACTTTTATCGATTAGCCTCTCCACGATGTTACTGTCATCTAGAGGGGGATATAGTTCAAATCGCATCCTTTATACTCGAATGCTCAGAGTCATTAAAACTTTTATCTGGCGCAGATGCACTGGCTGTGTGAGTTTATTGTTGTCTACTGGGGATGCTTTCAGTGAGCAAAGCATTTGAAAATTACCGTACGAATGCACACAATTGCTATGTGAATACGAAGATGTTTTAATTTTTTTGGGATATAAAATTTAAATGAGAAACACATTTCAGGTTCATAAATATGCAGAATTGCTGCATTCGTTTTGAAGTGCTCAAACGCTAAATAAATAAGGATACCTTGGAACACATAAATATTTTAGCATCGCCGATAGTCAATAAAGGAAAGAACTTTAGTAGGTTGAAAGTCACAGTCGTCCATTGGCATTTTAAAACGTACTGCAGTTAAAAATGTTCTTTCATTTAGGGAAATTTATGCTAGGACGTGTTTTATTATGTACTTGTTGAAACTATATTGCTTCGTAAGGATAGTATCGAGATTTATTTTTACTAGATTCATCCACGTAGATTTCGAATTCCTCATACAGATTTTAAAAATGTTTTTTTAATATGTTATGTTGACATACTATATATGTATATGTTGCTGACCATAGTAACTTTACCACCAATTCTTTAATACAAAATTATTAATTTTGAACCAAATATCAACTTTTTTTTTGTTGTCTTCTAGATTTTTTTAAAGTTCTGTTTTATGCCTCGTGTACACGATGTAATGAAGGAAGGTGCCAAATTTCAAGTTTCTAGATACCAACACATTCATTAAATCAGTTTTCCTTTTTATTTATGTATATTGTTGCTTAACCGTTTAATAATGTACTGTAATTTAGTTGACTAAATTCAAATTAGATGGCGCTGATCAATTATGCTAAGATTCGCTATTGAGGTGTTTTCATAGTACCTTTAGTTATAGTTATATACCTATAGTTCTTAGAAGTAAGTTTTTTATTGTTAACATACAACATTATCTTAGGCGCTTAGTTCTTTAACTAAAATAATCAATAATACAGGAAAAGGTGTGAATTCAGATGTAATTTCAATTGCTTTGTTAGTATTAAAGAGAGTTGTCACTCTTTAATGTATAAAGGCAAATGATTCGAGGAGCCATTTTCCACTGGCAGCGCACCTATTGAGTCCCGATGACAATGCTGTCTGCCGGAGGACGGAACCCTATTGTTATACTCGGATGCCATTATTGACATTTTCAAAGGGCTATTAAAATATTTTTTATTGAAAATCGTTTACCAACTTTTTTGACGACGACCAATAATTCATCGGTGTATTTCCACGAAATAATGTTAAATACGACACAAAGGGCGATCTGCAGATTTCGCAATTAAATTCTTTCAGAGTTCTGTTTTATTGGATTTATGATTTGAAATCGTTAAAAAAAACAGAAATCGTAAATGTATTGTGATTTTTTATTCAACTCGGGAATACCTACTTAAGAATAGGCTAAAGTTATACGTGTATACATGCGACACGTTCCCCAATGCTGGGGAGCGTGTCGCTGGTATTTCAATTTTATTATTTTCATTTATTAATGAAATTAACTCTTAAAATAAATCAGGCCATTATGAACAATGCGGCATCATAATTGTAAAGGAAAGCAAGATTATAATATAGACTATAATAGGTTATAATTATAACCTATTATAGTCTATATTTCACCATGTTGTCAAATCCTAATGAAGATTCCGACATGACATTTAGTATTTTGTTACGAAGCACAGAAAGTAAATCCTTTCATTATTATAATGCCTTTTAATTAGCAGTTTGCTTCAGGCAAACCACCTTAATGTAGTGAAAACAAAAATGAAAATAAAGTATACTTACTCACCTATTATATTATTAAAGGAGGAAATGAAGGCGGAAGTACGAACATAATCTGTTAATTTAATTCAAAATGTTCCCTACTCATTAATATTACTGAGATAATGAATCCTACATAATGAAAGAAAAGTCGGTGATGTTGGTTGGATGGTTACTCATTTTTGTTTAGTTTATTTAATAATACGACATATAAAAGAGCAGGAAAAACTACTTATTTCTGTTATGATACAAAGCGTACAGACATTTGTTTATCCTACATTGATATAAGAGATTCAGTAAATTTTAAACATATTTATTAGACGCTATATTTACTGCCAGGAATATAAATATTGATTATTATTTCAAATAGCCATTTCCGTGCGGTTTCACCCGCGTAAGGTTGAACCCGTTACCCGCGTCCCTTGCGTACGCCGCGCCGCTGCGTTTGTGCCATGCTTTTGGACATTATACTCATATTGGACACCAAATATTTAATTATTTTATTTTATTTATTCTTTATTGCACACATTAAAAACATAACATAAAGTTTATACAACGGAAACAACATGTACAAACGCGAGCTTAATTCAATAATGAATTGTCTTCCAGCAAACCTTTATGAAAGAAGCATAGGATGAAGTTAAGACTAACATATTATAATAAATAATAATTGAAATACCTGTTTTACTTACAAACTTATAAAATGTCATTATTATACACTCGGTTCCAAAAATAACGGGTCAGTCACATAAACCCGAATATCTCCCGAACTACGTATGCCATCCTAATGAAACGAAGACTGTTCAATTGAGAATTTAATTATACAGATAAAAAATAAAATAAAACTTAGTTGCACCCACAATATTAATCTCTAAATTAAAAAAAAACTAAAGTAGTCATATTTTTCTTAAGATTACATTTTTTTATGATTGTTTTTTTGCTGTATTTCTATTCTGTCACAAAAAAAATTATCGTGAACGTCTTCCACGTGCATAATTATTATTCTGTGAGGTGAAGCATGGCAGTCACGCTAGAGGAATGTACCAGAATCCTAACTTTTTTGGAACTTGGGCGGAGCCAGCGTGAAACAGCCAGAAACATTGGTGTTTCTTTGTCGACTGTTCAGCGGGTAGTCCAGCGGTACCAAGAGACCGGATCACACCTTAGAAGACCAGGAAATGGCAGACCAAGATGCACAACGGCCAGGGAAGACAGACAACTGGTGGCTACAATGCTCCGAAATCGTTTTCAAACTGCTGTTGGTCTAAAAACTCACTTTATTCACTTTGGAGGTGGCAATTTAAGCGCTCAAACAGTAAGAAGACGTCTTGCTGAAGCAAATTTGAAACCATTGAGGCCCGCAAATGGCCCCAAACTGGAACGGGGATATCGAATTGCAAGACAAGAATACGTGCGCGAGCACCTAAACTGGACACTAGACGATTGGTCTAGGGTAATGTTCACGGACGAGTCTAAATTCATGCTTTATAAGCATGATGGTAGACAGTTGGTGTACAGAAGACCAGGGGAGCGCTTCCATCAAGCGTGTGTGGAGGAAAAAGTGGCGTACGGTGGAGGCTCCGTACAAGTTTGGGCTGGGATTTCTGCTGAGGCCCGCACCGAGTTGGTACTCATTCAAAATGGAATTCTAAATGCAGAGAGGTACGTGGAAGAGATCCTCAATGAACATGTAGGTCCTTTCATGGCCAGGATGGACCGGCATGGCATATTAATGCATGATAATGCGCGTCCCCATACCGCCAGAATTGTACATGACTACCTTGAAGAGGTCGGTATCGAACTCATGCAGTGGCCAGCGCGAAGCCCGGACTTAAACCCCATTGAGCACGCCTGGGACGAGCTTCAGAGATGCGTGAAAGGTCGAAACCCCCCACCAATCACGCTTCCCGAGCTCAAACAAGCACTGGTGGAGGAATGGGAAGGTATTCCTGAGCACCAGCTCCGAAATTTGGTGTACAGCATGCCTAATCACCTGGAAGCTGTCAGAAGAGCTCGTGGAGGCAATACAAAGTATTAAATGAAGAAAGTAATGAAAAACAGCAAAAAAACAATCATAAAAAAAATGTAATCTTAAGAAAAATATGACTACTTTAGTTTTTTTTTTAATTTAGAGATTAATATTGTGGGTGATACTAAGTACACGACTTATTGTAGAAACATAAAAGTAACTAACTAACTAAACTTACGTTACATTTCTATTTTGAAACAACAAGCCAATTTTCAAAGAACCCCATAATTGTTTAAAACGGTAAACAAGATATCTGTTGTAAATATATAAAGTAGCAATTTTACGTACAAACCTCGGGGAAATCGTCCTATGATTTTCACTTAAGCCTCTTACCTGTACCCCTTACTCGGAAGTCGTGACTACGTGGGCACTTACCTGAAATTAGTCACACCGGTCCACCCAGTACGGTGTGATCCGCTTATAAATATACAATATACCCTTGTGATATCCACTTTCGAATTACCCTAGTCCCTAAAAGTGCTACTTAAGTAGTAAGTTACTTAAGTTAGTGCATGGTGGTAGAAAAAGAAAGGGACGCATCATAAGAACATGATTTAAAATATTTTTAATGTGTCTATATGAATAAAGAATTTTTGACTTTGACTTTGATTCTGTGTGGTGTCCGGCTTAGAATAAACCACTACCTTACCTTACCTTCCCATGGGTGTCATAAGAGGTGACAACGGGACATACATGTGATGGATGGGCAGCAGCATCTATCAGCTCAATGATATTCACCATCTTACTGCGATCACCAATCTGCCTGCCAAGCGTGGTGATTATGTCAGTATCCCTCAACGAATCTGGTTTCATGTATTGTTTAGGAATGGACGTAAACTGGCTGATACGGTACAGTATAAGTACATATTTGTAGGTACTTCATTGTACCTAGGAGATACCGCAGTGCCAAACTGGTCGCGGGTGCCGTCGGGGGTCGGATTGCTTATGCGTACCCGGCCCCCGCCGACGGCGGATCGAAGGAGTGTCCGGGGGGTTTTAGTGGTGTAGGGTCCTCTCCTCGTGGTATCGTATCGTTTAGCATACCACGCTATGGAGAGCGAGCCCCACATATCCCACCGCCAGCGCGCGAATACGCTGCAGCGGCGGTGGTGATGCGTAAATGCATTTCCCCCCGGACAACAAAAAAAATAGGTACTTCATTGTAAATCTCCAACGACGAGCAGCTAACCAACTTAACGTTTTAATAAATAAAATATACAAATGGAAAATGTTGTCTCGAAGGATGACGAAAAATTTAATGTTTCAAGCATGATTTGTCACATCATTTTTGAACATGATTTTTTTGTCATTCTTTATTTTTGTTCTTCAACATTACATTTACAATGAGACATTATTAATTATTCTTTTTTTTTTGCGTGCCTATCTGACTCGTTGAAGTTACAAATACCAAACAACGTCTATCAAGTACTCGTAGCCTTACTCCTACACTGACCTATTAAAAATTTGACTTTTTTGTCCATTTTAATTTTGTCAATGTCGAGTGCATTGACATTGTCAAAATTGAAGAGGTCGTGGAATTTAATTTTAAGGCTTAAAAAAGGAAACGAAGTCAGGAACCATTTTTTTTATTCATACAATGAAAACATTAGATGTAATTTTTTAATAAAGTGAGAAAGTATTATGGGTTTTAGTTTTCATCTATTATTTTAAGATTGAAGGTTCAAAATCTGCCGTCACAGCTTTAATTGATATATTCTCAAAAGTTACTTTTTTTGAAAAGCAAATGCGGCTGATCGCTACAGTTACACAATTCATACGTTACCATATAACAAAATGTATGCAATAAATAATATGAACAACACGTGTACAAGAGTGCAAAATTTTTATTCGTACTCATTCATATTCGAGTGCTTCTACCGATAGTGCTAAAACCTATACTATGCGTGTTGTATTCCTAAAAAATATAACGTTCTAGCTTGCCCGGTTACGGTTTAGCCACATAACTCATGTCCCTATGGTCTAAATAAAGTATTGGATTTATTACCTGTTGACAATGTATTTTTTTTTTGAGTTAAAATCAATTGTTAAATCTCTGTAGCAATATTTGTGTAACAAATATATATTAAATAATTAATATAATTAATATATATATTTTCGCTATAATATAAGCCTTGACTTATATAATATTCCCCTACTCTGGATACAATAATAATTGCGGTTGCCAAATCTTTACTAAAATCAAGCAACAACTTTAGCCTGAAGCTTTATTGGTAGAGTTCTGGTGTTAATATGTTCGATACATTAGATTAAATTATTTGTTAGAGAACAACTGTAAACAGTGTGTCCTGATTACAGGCTGCGGTCAGTCAACAATGGCTTAGATAGCAAAGGTGTTGTAGTTAGTAGCGCCTGATCAGGTACACTATATGCAGTAAACGCCTTCCGCTTCATCCAACGTGCGGTTGTATGTTACACTAAAACGTACAAAACGTACTCACGATAAATATTTGTATTTTTTTAATATGAAATTTACAGTCACGCCATTTTACACAAATAATTCGTAAATTTTATGTTATGAGTATATCATCTACATTAATACAGCTTTGTCAGTGTCTTAAGAGATAAAGGGCAGTCACAAATAGAAATATCGAGTTATTAACGGAAAACCAATTAGCTACTTATCTAACTCAGGAAGTTTTACAAAGGCTTTGAGCAGGGCTGCCGTTTGGTATATGACTAGCTGTTGTCTGCGATAACCTTCACCTACATTTCGACTTCTATATACACGTTTTGCCGACCTATCCCATTTCATCCTTTTTAAAAATGAGGGCGGATTTTTTGAAATTCGTTCTCATTAGATGCCTATGCAATATAGAAAATACACCCTCACCCAAGTCATTTATGACAAAATTATTTAAGTAGTGCTATTTATAGTCAATGCCGCTATGTTAGTGATATTTACTTATAATTTTTTTTTTAAGTATTGAATTAGTTGGACTAATTTAATACTTTTATACAGGCTTTATACAGATAGGTAGATAACATTTAACTTTTAGAATAAATTTGTAACAACAAATCAATTACATCGTCAAATTGTTGAATACCACTCCCGAGCGACTGCGATAGCTTGTCCCTCCGCCGCCAGTCACCTCTCCGCAATGAAACCGTTATTGAATCTATCTGGTACCAGGAACAAACTTATAGTAATAAGACCTATTACTTTAATGTATACCTACCAAGATCACATAATATCTTCAACCCCTAAAATCTTATTTATCTGCTGAATGTACTTTACATGTTACTGCTTTATTTTTTGATTAAAGAGGTAATTATTGTTGTAACTATACATATGACGTGACGCTGGACTGACAGACAAGTCATTAGCTAATTATATTATTTTTGTATTTAATTATATTAATCATATTTAATTGTGTATAACTGACAAGTGCAAGTGTATGTAAATACCTAAGTGCTGAATAAATATCGTTTAATTCGTTTATCAGCTTTATTATCACAAATAGTAATGCTACGGTGTGATAGAATCTCGGAGGCAGCACTAAGTACATAGGCGAGTCATCACTGGGTTTGACTGAAGTCATTTGCATCACAACAACACATCAAGACTGCATTCTGTAATGAAGTAGACTCGGCCGTTTGCTTGTTGGCTACGAAACTGGCCTAGAATATTTGTTAAACAAATGCAATGCAATTAACTGGATTCACGGTTATTCTGTTCCATTTGTTTAATTTCTTTTTATTAAAAAAAGTAGGTAAGTATTTTTTAATTCACTACATTATTCTATGAAATAAGTTGATGTCAAAACTTGCGAATTCATATTGCTATGATTAGGTAAGTCCTTTTATTTTTATTAATAAATCATTGAAATTTCTTATCCTATTCGTAAAACAATTTCTCAATTAGAAAATTACAGTATCCTTGTGTAATGCATACCACAGTTTTAAAATATATTCTATAGATATAACACATATAATAACACTAGCTTCTCGCAAGCGGTTTCTTCCGCATAGCTCCCGTTCCCGTGGAAATTCCATAATAAAATAAAGCCTTCCTCGATAAATGGTCTAACTAACACTGAAAGGTTTTTTCAACCCCGATCAGTAGTTCCTGAGATTAGCGCGTTCAGGCAAACAAACTCTCTAGTTTTATATATTCCCATATATTGATCAATATTAATATTAGTAATAATATAAAGAAAAGATATGGATATCTTTATTAGTATATAGATATGGATCAAAACCTATGCAAGTAAAACACGAAGAACAGGCTAGAAGGTAAATATAGCGGTTCGTTAATTATAAAAAAAATATCGTAACAGGTACGTAGGTAATCTTTTATTTTAACCTAAACAAACCTCAGAAATGTTTTCAGTTAATTTTCCAATAGGTATTACAAGCCGTTTGATTACGTGAGTATAAATACCTAAATATGTTTATACTTTAGGAAAAAGTTGATTAAATACATACATGATATCATATTTTCACTTTGAAATTCATATACTTAATGTAGATAATGATAATATTCTGTAAGCCGTATAGCACAAGCCAACAACGAAGAACCTACAATTTAACTACAAAAATGATTATCAACGAGCATTTTCTAAAATAAACCAAAGTAGTTATTTTCTTAGAGAAAATATCCTACTAGTTAAAACCAAGCGTGATCTGACGAAAGTTAAACATACTTTAACGCTAAAAACTGACGGAGCGATTTGTCCAGTGCCAACCGCGGTGGTGGAACTGCGGCGGTGATTTGCGCGGTCACACAGAGCCGTCGCGGTTGAGATTATGGCTCGCAAACTGGGTGATGATCGCAAGACGGGCGGTTGCAAGATAGACAAGCGATCGCAGAGCGCGCGGGCGCAGCCCTCCGAGGCAGCGGGTGTCGAGCATTCTAACCGCCGGTGTCGCGGGACCCACAAACAACCGTGCGCGCCGCGGGTGTAAAACGCGTCGTGAAATGTGCTTTTATTTTTCTACATCCTACGCGCGGGTGAAAATCGCTCCGTGAGTTCTTAGCCTTATAGAATATATTAAAATTCAACCCGATTGGTTGTCGATTTTATTAAATAAATGTTCGTCATCCAACGGACAAAAAAAAAGTTACATTTTCATTACTTGGGTGCTGTTTTAGACAACGAATATAATATTTATTTAAAATTTAACATTTGGTACAACTATTTTGTAACAGTACATACAGTTCATACATTTCAGCAAAAAGCAATCAACCATTGATTACCTGCAAGTATACTCCTTACAATATTATTAAATCTTATATATTTTTTCGCATCAGTAATGTTTTATATAAGCTTTAAATGCGTATTAGCATACAAAGAACAGAAATGACTTCGTTTATGTTCGGTAGTACTACGACAGAACCTTTATCAAACTCTGTATCTTACTTGGTTAGTGCCAAAAAAAATGGAAATGAGAAGTATAAATGACTTAAACAAACTCCATAATCATCATCACTCCGTACAACGTACACTGCTCAAAATGGGCCTACCTCGAAGAAGATTTTGCTATGTAGTAGTCACCATGCTTTACAGCCGAATTGGTATCATGTACAGCTTGTATTGTTTGTACAGGTAAACCCTGCTACCACGAAAACCCCCTATGAGAATCACCTATGCCTGATATACGATTGTCATAGAGGGATTTAAAGATTTTTTTTCTTTTATACAAAATGAACTTGGTATGCTAGAAGCAACAAAAAAACCACTACAGTTTAAGCTTGTGCTACCATAAGTCTGGCTTTAGCATAGATTTACACGTATGTGTTACAAGTTCATCTTAAAAACCAGATTCAGAGGGTAGTCCCTCAACCAACCAGACACGGGAAGAAATTTTTGATTTTACACAAAGATTTTTGGGCCGGCTGATGTGTTTATTGTATTTAGGTTAAAATATGTTGTTGTTTAACTCTAATGTTTTGGTAGTAAGTACTGCCTAGAATAAATTGTTCTGCCGAGGAACAACCATTAAAATTTTAGCTCATATGTAAACTAAACTAAACATTACTGTTCTTGCAGATAGATGCTAATGCCGTTAGAAATTGCGAATATTTCTGCTTAAACGTAGCTAAACGTTACGTTAGTACTTCCAGTTTAAATTTTATTAAGATCGTTAAAAATAGTAAAATAAATATAAAAAGGCACAAAATCTCTATATTTTAACAATCGCATCTTAAACATTAATAGAGATCTATGAAAATATATTCCAGAATTTCAACGCCAACCTACTAAATTTATTAAATATTTATCAGCATAAACATGTGACAGTTTTTTGCGTCCTGAATTTAAATTCAAAAAAATATTTTTTAACGTTTAGGCTGTCTGTCTAGCTGGAGATGTTATGCAATTCTTTAGGATTTTTTTTAAATCTACCCTCCGCTGCCTTGCTTCACCTCAGCTTTAAGTCTTACGACGAATACTAATTTCAGTATACCTAAAGCGTTATATCAATTCACATTCAACTTAAATAAAATCAAAAACTACGCTTATTTTATTCATCGCATAAACTGTGATATTTCAAAATGTGAATTAATAAAGACGTCAGCTGTGCCGCAGTATCAAAGAATAATCGAGGCGTAGAGAAAAGAAAAACGAAATTACATGTAAAAATGAGGAAAGATTAAATATTTCTGTACAGTTACAAATGTTGAATTTCCCTATTAAATTATTTAGTTATTGTAGTCCTTCCCAATGTTTCCTAAATAAGTACATATATTAGAGAACGTACTTTTATCATTACAATTATTTAATTGAAATGTAAATTAGATTTTTAATTAAATTGTACTAATGCTGACCCCACTTTGGGTGTGCGTGTCCCTCGAGGAAAAGAAAGTTGCGAACGCCGCGTGGGCCGCACGTATTGCGTCCCACCGGTGCAGCGCGCGAATCACTATAATCTCGATTATACCGGTGCCTCATTAGTTACGGTTGCTGCTTCTGAGAGTTGCTGTGTCAGGGTTCGATTCCCACCTAGGACAATTATTTTTGTGATCCATAGATATTTGTTATGAGTCTGGGTGTTATTTATGTCCATCAATTGGTGTTTGTAAAGTGGCCTTTAAAAAACATCTATATTATATTAACCGGTACAGAGACTCTTAAATTCATACAAAGTCTTATGTCCAGTTTCGTCCCTTTTGGGGTTGAATTTTGAAACCTAAATTCAACCCATAAAGAGAAAAACGAAACAAATCTTCAGATCAGAGATTTCGTGATTGAATTTAATTTTACTTTCTATGAAAAAGTTTAAAAACTTTGTATGAAAATTTAATTTAATGAAGTCCAGAGAAAATACTTGCCTTTTATAACCTTTACGTATTATTCTGTGTCTACATTGCACCTGTTCGTAAACAGGCATTAGTTTCAGACACCTGGTTTTGTGTAAATATCAATTTAGTTTCACATACAAACGCAATACGCATGGTCCCGGGTATCAACGGCTAGTATTAAGAAGATATATGTTGTACGTGCGTACGTGCCTAACATACAGATATCATACGAATTTTTCCGTCGAATACTACAGTTGTTGCCTAAAAACTAAACTTATTAATAAAAATGTCAGATCGACGTTAAAATACGCCGACGCAGTGGACCACTCGAGAAATATCTGAAATGGATGCCTTTATTGAACTGAATTTAATTAATTGGAAATTATTTATGAAGTTACGTTAAAGGTATCTCGGTGGTGTAGCGGATCAGTCAAATTGTTTATTTTTAAACAAAATGTTTATTATCCTTCTGACAGAAGATAGTGTCACATATGGTAATCACGGTAGCAAAAAAAATCTATGTAACAATAAATTTTATTAAATTATATAAAAGGGTGTCCTCTGTGGGACTTCTGTCTCAGGGCGGTCGCTGACGGGTGGAGTTGGTCGGATTGAACTTAACTAACAGACAGGGATGAAATACATAGAAAGATTTGATTCTTTGATTTGATTCCAGTAATTAATGCTTGAAAATCATATTATTTTGATTGTTTAGGTTCTTTTAATTTCCTGCAGAGTACGTCCATGATGGTAATGATCTCCATTTTTCTACATGACATGATAACGTAACGTCTCCGACTTCCCGGAGACTTCAGACGTATGTCGTGATGTTTGTAGTAAGACCGAGAGCTGACACCATTAAGACTGGACCCAGAAAGACTATGTACTTAACTATGCTCAAGACAAATGGATGTTCTAAACTTTTTTGTTTTTTTATATAATTATACAGAAAAGAAGTAATTCGAAGACATGGAACAGATGCAGCAGAGACCCGAGACGAATAAGGACACGTGCGCCACGCCATTTGTGTGTAAATTACGACACATAATCTACGTACATTTTGTATAATAACGTTTTAATGCGCGCTTAGCTGCGTCTGTTAACATCTTCGCCTTATATCAATTCTAATATTCCCGCCTAAAGTTCCACACTTACTTTCATCACAAGTTGCACCAATGCACAGCTTGAAAACTTACCGACAGTTTCGTACATATCTCAACATAATTATCGTTTACACAATACGTGCTAGTTACGTATGCAGTAACTTAGAAGTCACTTAGTAGTCGGAATGCAAAATGTATAACTAGCTTCCAAGTAATGTATCTTAGAACATTGCACACTAAACTATTTATACATAAACTACATAGACTGTAGTTATATTTCACGATGATAGAGACACAACACACCGCAACCAATAGATCAATCAGAATGGAGTGTACCCCACCCCTAGCTCTGTAGCATGTAGCTAAACTACGTAATGAGCCACAAGCTAATGACGGACGAGCCTAGTTACAACATATTGCGGTTTTAACGTCAAAATACGAGTGATTGAGCTGGAAATTAGTATAAGCATACTTATTTTGTACAAATGTACCTTAACAAAAAAATGTTCAAGAAGTGGTTTTTTTTTGGCTAGGTGAACACCCTTTTTTTCTGTTTCGTCGTTCGAAAATCAATGCAATTCAATGTGATACAAATATTTTAAAATTGAACAAAATCAATACTGTGCCAATTGTCACAGTCACAGAAAAATTAAAAATAAATGTCGTATACGAAAAATGTGATGCTAATAAAATACCTAAATCCCAAAACGAGTCAGCGTTAAAGCTTAAAGAGGAATAAAAATATAGTATAAATTGATTGATTAGCCAATTTCTGTTAAATTTTAAAAAAATCGCTTGAGTTTTTTCTTGGGCTGACATTTAAGTAAGTCCCGAGGCTTTTGCTACTTCATCGGCCATAAAGTCGAACAGGGCTCCGCTTTAACAAATTATTTATAAGCTTAGAACTAAGCAACCTCGGCAGCTCTGTTCTAATAAGATGCATTTGTCTATACTAATATTATAAAGAGGAAATATTTTTTTTTTGTTTGTTTGTATTGAATAGGCTCCGACAACCTCCGTAGCGTATTTGGCTCGCTTTAAATCTCGGAGGTTGTGTGTGGCACACCAGACAAGAAATCTTTGTGTAAATTCTAAGTTTTCTTTCTGGGTCTGGTGGTTGAGGGACTACCCTCCATGCCTCGGAAAGCACGTTAAGCAGTTGGTCCCGATTGTTATAACATCATCTATAATAATCGTATATCAAGGAACAGGCAGCAGCGTTTCCTTGTGTGGTACAAAATAATACTGCGGTCACCAATCCGCCTGCCAAGCGTGGTGACTATGGCAAATACCCTCCCTCGGGAGGAGGCCCATGTTAAGCAGTGGACGTCATACGGGCTGATGATGATGATGATGATGAGGCTCCGAAACTATTGGACCGATTTAAAAAAAATCTTTCACCGTTGGAAAGCTTCTCTATCCCCGGATGACATAAGCTATAATTAATTATGAAGTTCCTACGGGAACGGGAGTTAGCGGGTGAAACCGCGCGCGGGAAGCCTACTCTTAATGCCCAGATGCAGTTCCTCACAGGGTTTACAAATACGCAGCCGGGCTCGGAACGTGTTGCCTTGTTTGATTAACATAGAACACTTGCTGACCTCATGTTAAGTAAATTCTCGGCTCACGGGTACCACTGGGCCATCTACTTTGTGTATTAGATACTTGTCATACAATTGAAGCTAATATTCAAGTGCTTTGATGTTTAGTAACGGAACTAAGCTTTTCTTTTAATTGATAATACCTACATATGTAGGGCTAGCATCCCTAGCGTCTTAATGCTCAGTTTACCCGCGTATCTCCCGTTCTCGTAGGAATCTCCCCGTCAGCGACCGCGCTGAGCCGAGGTTCAAGTCCCACAAGGGACGCCCTCTTGCGCAGGCTGCTTAGTTTGTAGTATTTAAACCATTTATCTAGGCTGGAGCTCTGCTCGCCTTTATGCCCGGTGAAGTAGCAAAACTCTCGGGGTTAAAAACAAAGTGCAGTCCGAAAAAAAAAAATATTTCTATATTTTTTTATTTGGGTAACAAACTATATCACCATAACTTTTCTGTTTACAGTCTTACAGTATACAGTATTAATAACTAGCTGCGCCCACGGTTTTACCCGCGTTACTCTGCTCCAGTGGGTCGGAGCGTGATTTTTTGTAGCCTATATGTTAATCGAGCTGATGAACTTTCCCCTTGCAAAGTTTCTGCCAAATCCATTCAGTAGTTTAAACGTGAAAGAGTAACAAACATCGATCCATCCATACATACAAACTTTCGCGTTTATAATATTAGTAGGATTATGACATCCACATTGTTTACCATTATTATACAAATAAACTGACAGTAGTACAGTTTCGAGAGTAGATATACCTTCTATATGATATAATTAGACAACGTTGCGGTTTAAAAGAAGATGTAGTGACAAGAATTGAAAAGAGTATGCTTAGGTGGTTTGGTCATGTGGAAAGGATGAATGAAAGGCGAGTAACAAAAGGTATTTACAAGGCAGATGTAAGCGGAAACGCCGGGAGGGAATGCCCTAGAAGGACATACACTGACCTCATAGGTGATGTTCTTCAGAAAGGTCAGGTGCGTAGTACTCGCAACCGGCGTGCTTGTATGACCAGATGTATGAACGTGGACGAGGCAAAGGGGGTGTGTACGGATCGTAGCAGGCGTTCTGTAGTTTCTGCTTACCCCCATGGGAGAAAGGCGTGATTAGGTATATGTATGTATGTATATACCTTCTACAGCCTCACAAACAATCCACAAACAATTCACAAACTTTACCATTTTAAAATAATATTAAAGATTTTTAAAACTTCTAAACAAATAATGTTCTTTATATCAAAACCGAGCAAGGTGCAAATTATTTTTTTTGTAAACATAATAAAGTTAAGCCTGGATTAGTATTTATTTTAATGGTACAGCCATTTTAAGATTAAATTAAAAACGTTTTAAGCTTAGTTTAACTTCTTAAATAAATTGGTGCAGTGTAATAAAATAATGTTAAACATTTTATTACGGTAGTTACATACGTTTAATGTTTAATCTTTGAATGGTTGCATCGTATTACTTATATTGTGTGTCTTGTTAGGCTTTGAATTATTACAAAGTTTGTTGTTAGTAGTATGGTGGCTTAACATGATAAAATAAATAATAACCTGGTAGAATTGTAATAAAAATTGTGTATTTTTTTATTCAAAACATATTAGAACATTACATAAAGTCATCGTTTAAGGATTATTTTGATAATTGTATAAAGATGCCGCCGGAAGCCGTTGGTCCCGATTGTTATAACATCAACTATAACAATTGTATACCAAGGAACGGGAGGCATCGTTTTCTTGTGTGTTACAACAATACTGTAGTGACCAACCCGCCTGCCAAGTGTGGTGACTATGTCAAAAACCCTCCTCGTGAGGAGGCCCATGTTTAGCAGTGGACGTTGTACGGGTTGATGATGAAAATGAAAACGTTTATTGATAATGTAGACGAATCGATCGTACTGATTATAAGTCAAATACAATAATAATGACAAAAAAATCTTGACTAATAAATAAGTTTACATGTCAACGATACTTTTATGAAATAAAATTTACCAATGTTGTTATGCCATGTGATAGTCGCATTCCATAACAACAATAATAATTAAGCTTGATAATGATGATGAAACTGTGTATGTTTTATTCCAACTTAGACACATACACTATAAATAAACAAAACCTTCGTTCCCTTACAATGTTTAATTAAAATGATGTTTTTTTTTTTTTTAATCTTTGTGTACTTTGCTAGCATGATATTAAATAAAGGTCTAATCAAATCAATCAATCAAAGGTCAAAATCTTTGTTCTATTTAAGTCTAGACACATTATCTAGCAATAAACTTGACGTTAATTTACTTAATATAGGTGATTTTTTTATCATAACTTATATTATAATGTACCTATTTTTAAATTAAATAAAATTTAAACATGAAAAAAAATTCTTCCTTTAAAATGACGAAAATGTAATACAGTTGAAAACTTGACGTATAATAATTTATTAAGTCTATATTGATTCTCGACAAATGAAATACTCAGAACTTATTGAGCCAGTAATAATTTTAAAACGCTTGCTAGCGAACATGGTTTGCGGCTTAGAAGATAAAAGTTTTCGTTTTACCTCTTTCATGCAGTTTCACATTTTTAGGCCTCATTCTAATGGCAATTTCTTCACAATGTATCTAATATATTACGAAAAGTTTTGGTAAAATTAGTTCTGTAGTATACGTTAGATGTCGCCACGAATCCTTAATCGCGAAACCGAATTTTGCACGACACCTAACCTCAACACTTATTGTAGGAACCAAGACGGCCGGACACTAGCACGTCCGGCCTTAGTTTTGCAGACAAACATATCCAAAACCGACTTTTTTCGGTTACACTATGTTACAAAAAATTATCTAATTGGTATTAGTTTATTTAGTTCCATTCGGAAGTCTACTGGAAGACATTGCAACAGCGATAAAACCTTTTTATATATACAAAACGATTAAGTGTCTAAATTTCTGGCGTCCCATTAAAAAAAGCTATATTACATTAATTTAAAAATCCCTTTAATAAATTACATTGAATTTTGACTATCAACATACTTTAGTTTTGCATTCATATTAAATAATTAATTCTACATTTGCGAACCTTCACTAATGTTATCAATCCATTAAGCACTTTACTCGTATTGACGAAATCAGATTTCCGTATCCGAGTTAGCCTAGAATCTTTTAATTAAGTATTATAAAAGTAAGATATTCTTGCATAGCCCTGAAGAATTTTTCATCAAACATGACGTTAATGAACAACTTAATTACGACAAATAAGAGTATAATGGACGTTAATGAAAGCGAGGGGAGCTAATTAAAAAGAATCCGTATGAAGCAATTGCAAGGGACTCGCTGCCTTGATTATTTTTTTATTCGCGTTTGACTTTTGTTTAACACGCGTTTGCGTAAAAGATATAAGGGTATACAGTTATATGTTTTTGCTAAGAGAATGTTCATTGTAATGACTATATATTATTATGCCTTCATTAAGGGCTCAATGGTGACGTTTGCTTTTAAGACCTATGTTTGGATATCTAAAATGTATAAGTTATATTTTTATATACAAACCTTAATTTTTTTTGAGTTTTGATAACTTGGTTTACGTATGATTTGTGTGTTTATTATATCGATAAAACACTTCGTCCTGACGGATCAATACAAAATTGATTTGCGACGATAAAGCGTTTCATTAATATCTATATTAATAAAACCCTACAGTAATGAAGATATTTTTATAAAATTCATAGTCATATCGTTACGAACAGAAATACGAATAAAATTCTATACTTACCCTCGATGTAAGTATAGAATTTCGGTGTATAAATAGCTTTTGTGTTAATACAGGAACAAACCTTTGCACACCTTATTCATATCTTTTCATATTCGTAACACGTGGATGGCTACATCAACACGTAATACGTTACACCGTTGTTGAGTTTTTTTTTATAATTCACCTCCTTGCTCTACAAATTTTGTGGCAACATTGATAACTTATAATTTATAATTATTAGCATTATTATAATTAATCATTATGTTAAAAAAAAAAAATAATATCACATAATAATTGCCTTTGTAAAACTAGACTAAAAGATAAAATAAAAGCAAATACATATTATCAATGTTGGTACGGCCCAAACTAACAAATACACAACAGTTATGTCTTACTGTAAATGTGATAAGTATTTGTTAATGTTTAACCTAATGTTGTTGGCCGTCTAAATGGAAATTAGACGGCTGTTGAGTATTAAGGTCGCTTGACTCCAACATTTTACTTTTATAATATTATTAGTAAGCAAGACATTAAAAGTGGCCAGGTTTCGCGTGACATACCTGTAACGTGATCATAAATAAATAAATGGTACTAATTTTATGCAATAAAGCAACTATTTTTGCTTTGTTAAATAGAGTAATTTGTGTATGTCGAAAAACAAAATATTATTTTTTGTTTTTTTTTTTAATAATATAATAATCTCGCTTGATGGAAGGCGAAGATAAGGCCTAAGATGATACACGCTTGCCTAGATACACGATTATAGGTAGTAAAATCTTTTTATGGGTTTTGAAGAATTTTGCTTGGAACTATTATAGTACCTAGTGCCTAACCTACCTACCTATGTTTTAATAAAAGGAATAAAGTCTGAACGAGTTTATAATTTTTCACTCAACACATTCTAGGTAGGAAGTAAATTATGTTCCAGCTTTTCTATATTGGGATATAAATTTAACTAATAATGTTTTGCATGAATGAACATTTTTTTTTTATTGGAAGCATTTTTACATCATAATAGAACCTAACTTATATTTAAAAAAGGAAAAATATCAAAGATTTCTAAATATAACATCTAGATACCATTATAAGCTTATTTATTTTGTATTAAACATTACATCTATAAATATTTGTTGTTATTGTTTGTTATTGTCAGGAGATGGTTCTTATAAAAGAAAACAATAAGAAAAATGCGAGGAAAATTATAAAACTTAAGAATACCACTTTATAAAATTTTCTTATGTTACTTTGGCGCTTTTGACCATCTTTTGACATTATAAAGTTTTTTAATGTAATCTTATGGCTTTTGATATAAAATTGAGAGAATGCGTGCTGTTTTTTCATTAACATCACGGTTCAGTGCTATCACGCCTCTATCAACGGATCTATTCCCTAGTGGTAAAAAGATCACGAATGTGATACGAGCTATCGGAGGACTAAATATATATGATGGGCAGTTACTTTTTTGTTGCCATGCGATACGCCAAAGACCGTGTTTCATTGTAAACTTAAGATTGAAAAGTATTATTTTATTCTTTATGTATGTATGTTAACGGTAGCAGTATATAGTCTGTCATTGTTACTACTTTCGAAATCCTTAAAACATAGGAATTCCTAGGGTGTTACTCTAAAAACAACTTTGAATAGCCTATTTATACAAATGCTCGTATGTATTTTAGATATTATACATCATCATCATCATCATCATCACCAGCCCGTTGTAGTCCACTGCTGAACATAGGCCTCCCCCATCGATTTCCAGCGGGAACGATCGCTAGCGGCCTGCATCCACCGACTTCCTGCGACCTTTATGAGGTCGTCGGTCCATCGTGCAGGCGGTCGTCCTACGCTGCGCTTGCCAGTACGTGGTCTCCACTCGAGAACCTTTTTGCTCCATCGGCCGTCAGTTCTTCGAGCTATGTGTCCTGCCCATTGCCACTTCAGCTTGCTTATCCGTTGAGCTATGTCAGTGACCTTCGTTCTCCTGCGGATCTCTTCATTTCTGATTCGATCACGCAGAGAAACGCCGAGCATAGCTCTTTCCATAGCTCGCTGAGCGACTTTGAGCTTTCTTATGAGGCACACAGTAAGAGACCACGTCTCAGATCCATATGTCATCACTGGTAACACACATTGATTGAAGACTTTGGTCTTCAGGCACTGAGGTATTTTGGACGAGAAGATCTCTCGAAGCTTCCCAAACGCTGCCCAGCCGAGTCGGATTCGACGATTGACCTCTTTCTCTAAGTTGGTTCTACCTAGTTGGATCGTTTGACCTAGATATATGTATTCGGTCACAACTTCGAGAATGGAGTTTCCAACGGCTATAGAGTTGGGCACTACATGGGCGTTATGCATGACTTTCGTCTTGCCCATGTTCATTCTAAGCCCAACTTGTTGAGAAACTCCATCGAGGTCATTGAGCATCTGTCCAAGGTCCTCCAGCGATTCTGCCATGATCACTATGTCGTCGGCAAATCGAAGGTGAGTGATGTACTCGCCATTTATGTTGATGCCGTGTCCTTGCCATTCCAGGAGCTTGAAGGCGTCCTCCAGAGCAGCCGTAAAAAGTTTGGGAGATATAACATCTCCCTGTCTTACGCCTCTCCGTAGCGGGATTGCCTTCGTACATTGGCCCTGTACTCGGACCGACATGGTGGCGTTTTTGTACAAGCACTTCAGCACTTCAATGTACCGATAGTCGATACGACACCGCTGAAGAGATCTTAGAACCGCCCAAATTTCGACCGAATCAAAGGCTTTTTCATAGTCCACAAACGCCAAGCATAGGGGCTGATTATACTCCTCGGTCTTCTGTATAATCTGCCGCAGCGTATGTATGTGGTCTATGGTACTAAAGCCTTTTCGGAAGCCGGCTTGTTCGGGAGGCTGGAAGTCATCGAGCCTGTGTTCGAGACGATTTGTGACGACCCTCGAGAACAGCTTATAAACATGGCTCAGCAATGTGATGGGTCTGTAATTCTTCAACATGGTTTTGTCACCTTTTTTGAAGAACAGAACCACCACACCTCTGCTCCATGATTCTGGCGTTTGTCCCTCGAGTAAGACGGAGTTAAAGAGCTTCTGAAGGACTTTAAGTATCGGTGTTCCACCCGCATTCAGTAGCTCAGATGTGATTCCGTCATCACCTGGCGCCTTGTTGTTTTTAAGCTGTTTAAGGGCCATCATAATCTCGTATAGGCTGATGTCCGGGAGATCTTCGGTATTGTGTCGGGTGAGCCTTGCTCTGGGGTCTTTGGCTTGGCTGTTAGCGGGCTTGACTGTTGAGGCATACAGCTGGTTATAGAACCTCTCTATCTCCCGTAAAACCTCTGGCTTACTCGACGTCACTACCCCATCTTCCTTCTTCAGCTTTGTCAATTGGCTTTGCCCAATAGAGGTGTCTCTTGCGAACACTTTGGAGCCTTGGTTTCGCTCTATCGTCTCCTTAATACATTTTGTATTATAGGAGCGAATGTCGTGACGCAATGACGTTAAGATATGTCTATTGAGCTGCCTAAATGACTCCGCATCGTCTGGAGTCTGGAGCATCATCGTACGTCGTTTAGCCATGAGGTCCCGGGTATTAGTGGATAGTTTCTGAGGTCTATTTCTAGGGTGGGGTTTAAAATATTTAAGCCCCACCGTATGCACAGTGTCTACTAGCCCGCTGCTGAGATCGTCCACAGATTCGCAGCTGTCTAGACATTCGAAGCGATTACTTAGTTCGATCTGAAAGCTCTCGGGGTTTTGGATGTGTGCGTTTGAAGGTCGGAGCGTAGACTTCATCAGACGGGATCGTTCCAATTTGACATTAATATTTAACGTGCCTCTAACTATTCGGTGATCACTTCCGGTTTTAACCCTGTGAATCACAGAGACATCATTAAATATTTGTCTTTTGGTTGTCATGATGAAGTCAATCTCATTTTTTGTGGAACCATCAGGGCCCATCCAGGTCCATTTCCTGTGAGGTGGCTTCTGGAAGAAAGAGTTCATCATATAGAGTCCCTCTTTCTCCAGGAAATCAGCCAACCTCTGACCCCTTCGGTTCCGTTGCCCATATCCATGCAACCCCACTCTCATCTCATCATCGCCTCGTTTACCCAGTTTAGCGTTGAAATCCCCCATAACAACGGTGTAGTGGGTCTTGGAGCTATGTATGGCTTTACTAATATCCTCATACATAGCTTCCACTTCTTCGTCTGAGTGTGTTGAGGTCGGTGCGTAAACCTGTATAACCTTCATGGAATATCTTTTTGATATTCTGAGTATAAGGTACGCTACCCTGCTCGACACACTGTCGACGGCCACCAAATTGTTAATGAGGGACTTGCGGACGATAAACCCTACACCACCTTGGGACCGCTGTTCGCCCTCCCGGTAGAAGAACAAGTTGCCGGAATTCAGGGTCATCGTGTCCTGTCCCGCTCTTCGGACTTCTGACAAACCCACTATATCCCAGCGCAACTTGTCCAATTCCTCTTCCAGCTCTACGATCTTCTCGTCTGTCCTCAGAGTGCGTGTGTTGTGTGTTACCAGGGCCAGTTGTCGTGTGGGGTGGTACCCGGATCTCTTCCGGAGATTCTTAGCACCCCCTGCCCCGCCGTTACCATGGCTGGTACCGTGGCCAGGACTAGCGGGGCGGCCGGGGACTAGGGGCCTGATCCTGGTATGTGTCACCATGAGGGGTGTTTTGCCAATACTCGCCACGCTTGGCAGGCGGGTTGGCGAGCGCAGTGGAGTTCTTTTCATCACAGGAAACGCTGCTGCCCGTTCCCTGGAATTTCTCTTAGTCGCCTTTTACGACACCCACGAGTAGAAATGGGGAGGTAACATTCTATGCCGGCACCCCACGGATAGATATTATACACGGCTTTAAATATGGGGGTAGGTCTATTTTTCCGTGTGGTTGCCAGCTTAGAATAGATCTCCCCATATCTTCCCATGGGTGCCGTAAAAGGCGAATAAGGGACATACAGCTGATGAATGGATAGCAGCATCTATTAGCTCAAGGTTAGTTTGTATCTTACTTCGATGAATCCAATCCAATCCACCTGCCAAGTGTGGTGTTGGTTTGCCAAAGTCTGTTATGAGGAGGCCCATGTTCAGGAGTAGACATAAATGGGCTCTTGAAGAAGGATATGTATTGAGGAAATAGTGTATTCTACAATATTTCGTAAGTAGGCTCGGAACCACAGACATTATTTAGCCTTGATTTATTGGTAACATACTCGGGTTATAAAGAGTAGACATACCTATCATATTTATTTTTATCTTAATTAACATATACACTAAAAGGCTAAAGGACATAAATTAGCAAATTCAGTGGCTTATCAACTATGGAGTTCAATTTCGCTAATAGTAGAATGATGTAGGGTAGCTTTGATGTTTTATCGACTTTTACTGTATTCTATTTTACTCTCTTTGGTAATTGATCGGTCAAAATATATTCATACAGCTGGCTGTAAATCAACTATGCTGAATTGATGCAAATGATTTAAATAAAAAAAAATAAAAAAATAAACAATATGTTAAGCGGGCGTTGTGGTCGCCGGTTCGATCCCCACCCATTGCACTACCGACGCACTGTGTTGCCGCGGGCGGACAAAAACCAATTTTGAAAACTTGAAGGTATATGAAAAAACATAAACGGAAATCAAAATTGAATAGGTACTTCATCATATTCCAAAAAATGGAGAGTAGTTATGTAATAAAAACTGCGAGAAATCACTTGTCAAAGTACACTATCGTAAGTGACTGCGGTTTAAAGCGAAAACTTAACATAGTTAAAGTAATAATAATTTTAGAAGTGATTAGTATTTCCAAAATAAACAACATGGAATCTACAGTTCAAGGTAAGGTCTTTTAGAAATTATGCATAAGTTTCTTAAACATAAACCTATTTACGCATATAGCGTGCTTAAATATACGAATCAGAATTTGATTATAAATAAAATTCACGAGAAGATTTGTATGTTCTTTCTATTTCTTTCCGTAACAAAATTTTAACAGTAATTATCTCTGGACTACATACTATTAGCATGTTAAAACAAATGTTGCTACTACACACTACCCGATTTTTTAAAATTAATTGTTTATCACAGGACGCGTGGTTGAATTTACTCGTAAATAAAGTGTATTTGAATTCAAATTTGAATCAAAAATTCTCTGACGTGCAAAAGTGATTTTTTAAAAATCCTATTTGAATAAATGAGTTGATTTGATTTGATTTGATTCAAATCCTTTTAGGAGTAAATATTTCTAAACTTTACAATAGTATTTTTTATATAAATTTTTAAGCCTGGCAATCATTTAAATATCATTTTAATTAAGAATGACGGCAGATAAGTTTATTTTGGATACATGAGTAGGTAAATGAAAATATTATTTTATCAGTTTTTTCATGGAACTTGTCAATATTGGGTTTTACAACTAAAAATAAAATAGAAAACATTTGATACATGTAAAAACTAATTTAATTTCATTGGATAAGTATTTTTCGTACAATTACTGTCTTTAGGTAGTAAATTAATATCACAAATAATTTTGTCCGTGACTTAGTATGGAGCGGCAAGACTGTGCGACGTGAGCCCACTCGTAACACAATCATTTTAGCTTAGCACGAGGGGTTAACAAGAATTCTAGTAGACTGAAAAACTCCGCTAATCTTTATAAAAAAAAGAAAGTTATGTTGACCGCGTATCTGTGCATGGTCGCATTCCTTAATACTTATAAAATACCTAAAAATCGTTTAGTGACACTCCGTTTTTAAATTAGCGGAATCTAGGCCCTGAATCCATAAAATATAGGCTGCTATCTCATTTTTATGTTCATCAATCATACTTTCAAATCATTTGGGATGGGCGATAAGCACACTTTTTGAATAAGACAGTTTTTGAATAGCAAAGATATAACGACACTCCGTAGACTACGATTAAGATAAGATGGAGTAAAACGTTTTTATTATGTTTTAAAACAAAAGAGATTAGACTTAAAGAGTATAATAATGGATAAAAATGGAAGTAGCGGCTTTAAGAAAATATATTTAAAAAATTACTGGGTTTTCACGATCGTATTCTTGCCTCATTTGTCTTTTATATGGCCGTTTCTGTAATGTTCCCCAAGAGGGGAATACTTCTCCGATGATATTAATAACGACGGAGGCTGCCATTTCCCGACTGAATTTTTATCCTTCATATGTAATCCTTCTACGTTTGTGCGTATGGTGTTATTTCAAATATATATGAATGATCGCATGTTTATGTTATCCACTTTAATACGAGTATACTGGTATGCTCGATATGATACTGAGCTCACTTTACGCTTAATCATATTGGATGAATCAAATATATTGAGATGTATATTCTTTATATATATAATTCTACTGTACGTGTGTGTATGTCACTGAACTACTCCTAAACAACTAAACCGATTTGAATGAATTTTATTGTATGCGTTTGGGTGGCGCCCCGGATAGTTTAGATCCACAAATCATATATAATATATATATATATATATATATATATATATATTAATATATTATCACGGAGGACAATGTCTGTCGGGTCTGCTAAACACTCAACTAAAATTTATATCTTGTGCACCTACCACATTGTTTCTGCACCAACCAATGGTTGACTATTTTGTGGATATTTAAAAGATGCTGTTTTAATATATACTTTTTTGCAGAAGTACACGACTGTATTTCTTAAAAGTTCATTGTAGATTCAAAAAACTAATTTCAGTCTATGAATTGTGTTAATTTGTATCATTATATGCTCCGGGTTCACATACAATTCAGAATGAATCGAATTAAATTTATTATTTAAATTATTCAATTTGGCATCCATCAATGAAATATTTATATTTCAATTTATTTTGATGATCATACTAAACTTTTCATGAAATGTTAATTCAATTGATTTTGAGATAAGCTGTAGAAAATATAATAATGTAAAATTGTATAATATATACAAATGAAATGTTTGTTCTCAATAACTTTTAAAAGATTTAATTGAATTATGGTTCGTTATGTAATTACAAAAGCTGACAGTATTCCATAATTGCTGACGCAATATTATTCTTTTGCAACAGGTGCTTTAAATTTTATGCAAGTTGTATTTCGTTTTCATCGACGCCATTAATAATAAATTGATATCTTTAAATACGTGTGTCTTATATATACCTTTACCTAGGTATTTTAAAAAAAAGTTTGTCATGGGACCGCATTAGGTACTATATAGTACTTCTTCGCCGGCGCGGGAACGGCTCAGCGGCAGAGGGGATGCGTATAATTAATGCATTTCCCCCCGGACAACATTTAGTTTATGAGTAGATGTACAAAGCTTGGTGACTACGGACGTAATACGGGTTGCTAATGATAATAAACAAGATTTCTTAATTAATTCATCCATAAGTACTATTAAAAGAATAGACAGAATTTTACTTTTCTAACCGCAGTTCCCTATTCCATAAGTTAACGTTCCGCGTGACTGTTTAACGGTTCCTTGATAAACGACATACATTAAGTCGCCTCTTTACTCTCACAATCTATGTACATTTAAGCACTGGTAGTCGTGATTGTAAATGGTTGTATATTTGTCATAAAATAAGTTTATTGCCGCTTCGCGTTCAGTGTGACGCTTTTTTTTACAAGTTAGCTCTCGTTAATCTTGGTTGGAATACCTCTTGTTTGCCTTGTAACATCTGTTTGGGTAATAATTTACAACGATGTTGACATTAACATTTTTCTGATTGCGAGGTAAATTGTGATTTTTTAAATATTCCAGGATGTCGCGATTAATTAAAATCAATGTTTTATTGAATTTAAAGCAGTGAAAGTTGTTTTTATTTTTGGTTGTGTAAATACAATGATTTTATTTAGAGACCAAAACTGTTATTTAGAGGTATCATGATCATCATCATCATCGGCCCGTATAACGTCCACTGCTGAACATGAGCTTCCTCCCGAGGGAGGAATTTGTCATAGTCACCACGCTTGGCACGCGGGTTGGTGACCGCAGTATTATGTTGTACCACACAAGGAAACGCTGCTGCCCGTTCCGTTCCGTGTACAATTATTATAGATGATGGTATAACAATCGGGACCAACGGCTTAACGTGCTTTCCGAGGCACGGAAGGTAGTCCCGAGAGAAGTATATACATATAAATTAATAAGGCATTGACGCTGCAAAACATAAAAGGGGCCTTGTACCAAAACTTATTCCGTGGGCCTTTTATTATGGTGAAGTAGCAAAAGCCTTCTGGCAAACTACATACTGTCCATCCGAAAAAAAATGTGGTCCTTTTACGTGAAAGCGAAAATTGTATTAAAAGTTGCTTTAAAAATTTTAGGCCGCTATAGCCTGGGGCTTTGTGTCTTTGATACGGCGGCAGCTACACCTACGTATTAATGCCAACTAAATACATGGTTTATTTGGGTTTGGGGTTAACTTATTAGAACGACAATCACTTTTAGATAAAACAAATCCATCTCAATACTTTATATCTGATTATAATCAATCATTTAAATGTATTTAGTAAGCCTTTCATAGTTATTTTGTTTCATTTACGCCCAATATATTCTAAATCGTGCCCGTCGGAACTTTATTCGTATAATTTTTCTGGGTTTTAATAGAATTCGGCGTGATTGTATTATGCTGGCTATCCACTAAAAAGGGTAATGAACGGAAACGGACCTAGCGAACTGAGCGGAGCGGAGGAAATTAGCTGTGCACTTCCACTAAAAAGAGTTTCGGCATTTGCCTTCCACTGCCAGCGAGTAGCGGAGCGAGCGAGGCTGGAAATAAGGCTGAGCGAGTTTTAAGCTTCCATTAGAAGCGGAATCCGCTCGACTCTTCGACCACTTTTGTGACTCTTTGAACTCGTTTTTTCCGCTCCGCTCATTTTTAATCAGTGGAAGCAATATGCCATTCGCCATTGCGAGTTAAACGGACTCTAAACGGAGTCCGCTCCGCTCGCAGTGGAAGGCGGGCAAAACGGACTCCAAACGGAGTCCGCATCGCTCGCAGTGGAAGGCGGGCATTATTAAAGGTGCATGCTTGTTAAAAAAGGTGCATTATCGGGTTAGCGACAGACCATTACTCTAAAGTTGTATATATATAGCAAAATTACATCAACATACAATTTTCTTAATGTATTATACAATTTCTAACATGTTGATGTTTTCTTGACTTTTTCTTAAAAATACATTACGAAGGAACTATTAATAAAATGTCTACGAGACCGCCTCCACATAATTACATGGGCTAAATCCATTTAAACAACCAAATAACGTGTTATATTGTTCTTAATGACCTCCAATTAATTAAATGAATAGTAATGAATACCTACTGTATAACGCGACGAAACGCAATGTTGTGGTTTTTGAAGCAGTACATTGACGTTGTATTAACAGATTACATAAATTTTGTACAAACAGTGGGTTTCGGCGCAGCTGCAGGACTTCAACTAATTTCATCTCGACATGACAGGGGTATTAGTTGGGCCGAGTCGGGGCCCTTTTTATAACTCAGGCTTTGGTGTAGAGAAGTCTGTATGAATAATATACCTGAATTGTAGCTCGAATTAAGTCTTATGGTGTGTTTTTATTGCAATCAACCGTTTCCTTCAAAATATTAAAAAGGATAGGATAAAGGATAGTTCGGGCCATTCCTTTTTTTTTTTTTTTTTTTTTTGTTGACCGGGGGGAAATGCAGTTACGCATTCGACCACCGCCGTTGTGAAAACAACGGCGGTGGGATATGTGGGGACCCGCCCTCTCCAGTGCGTGGTATGCTGCTCATACCACGAGGAGAGGACCCTACCGCCACTAAAACCCCCCGGGTACTCCTTCTTCCGCCATGAGTGTGAGGGCCACCGGGTATCGCTGAGAAGCGCTTGAGTTCGGGCCATTCCTGACCGAAGTTACAGGAACTTCGTTTAGGAAGATCTCGAAGCCTACATTTTTGGTGACCAACAGGGCACTACATATGAATATTTATTAGATATATTTCCCAATAACATAAAATTTGAACCAATTTTATAGTCTAGTGCATTTATATTCAATACTAAATTAACCGACTTGTTTTATTTGATTTCACAATTTTTCATGGCAGCTTTTTATCTGTACAAAATTATAGAAAAAAAAAATTGAACACAATTTGATGTGTGTGCACTTTGTTACATAAGTACAACATTTTTTTGAGACTATTAAATTATAAAGAAAAGTCTTTTAAATTTGGCTTTATTTATAGGAATACTTTACAATTACGAAGTATATACGTAATAAATTAGATAATCCTAAATTCAATTTGAACAGATAAACAGTACAGAGAGACATACATAAATAATAAAAGGGTCATAAATGGGACATTAAACTGCCATTTTACAATAAATGCTATAGCAGACTTGAGCCCCTACGGTATTTGACTCACCACTAATGAGTTATCGTCATCACCCATGATGGATATTGGACACTCGCATAATGAACTGAACATGCACGTTTATTCAAAGTAGGCAACAGCTGAGTTTGTACTGCGGACATTGAAACAAAAGCATATTGATGAGTTAAAAATGGAGGTACTTTTTTTTTTTTGTGTAATGTTGATTAAGTTTCTTAACATTACAGTATAAAATATAAATTAAATGAATGAGCGCTTTTTTAAATCTATTCCTTTCTGGGAATTAGGTTTTGTAACTTAGAAATAGGAATATACGTGCCAATAGCATGCAATCTTGTGCCGCTAGGAGTGTTGACGGCAGACGTTGACGAGTGTGGTTGGAAAATTACATCAATTTGTAATAGCTCTACATTATATCTTATTTTGCGATCTAGGCAGGTATCTACAAATATTTCAAAACAATAACACAATAATAGATTAAAATGACATAAAACCTGTGTAACATGCATCATCCTACAACCTAATCTTGCATTTCTTCTTGCAGTACATTTTGCCAGTTAGATTTATCTTTCGTCTTCGCCTTCTACCTGCGTGTTTTTTTTAATAAACCTATGTTTTTTTTATATTACTGATAGCAAATCATCCTACAAATAATAATTAATAGCACCATAAAAAAAAATCACGGTGTTTATGTTGTGCCACATACGGTGAATAAGAATTTTAAATTGAATATCTTTAGAAGGAAAACTCCTGTAATACTTTATTGGTGATTGTAAAAATGACAAAGGCTATGGATCCACTGAGAAAACTCTCACGACTCTTCAACATTCAAGATATAAGCCTATTGAAGTATGCATTAATTTTTCTTTGTACTTCTGTATTGGCACAGTGCCAATCGGTGCCAATACAAAGCGGCGTCAATCTTGCTTGCAGCTGTGTGTAACAGGAGCGTGTTGAATTTAAAAATTATGGCCACCGTTTTATGTCTGAGTTATTGGCAAAATTTTGAAAAGTGAAGATTTCATTGTTACTATAATACCATAACACATTGTCACGCCATATAACGGGGCACAAAATTCTATTTTATTTAACTTTTGACTGTGTATAACGAATTTGACTGTTAATTTTGTGTATTTTGCTAATCCCGTAGTGTTGTCGCTTGTGAGCACAAAGCCTGCTTCTAAAAGAGTAATTGAATCTACCGCAAAGCTAAGCCGTGACAATTGTTATCGTGGAAACTCGCAGCTCGGGATTTATGTAGTTACTCCTAAATTATGCAATCATTTGTACCGAATTAAAGGCTTGTAAGTATTCTTGAGTAGTATTCGAGCCTCAGTAAGATTTAAGAGCGTCCGCGTCGACGCTCGCACAACTGAACCAGATAACAGTGGATTGCGCTAAGCCAGTAAATTACCGTATTTTCTTTGAGCGATACGGCCTCTATTTGTCTTAATGGAATGGAGCATAATTTAGACAAGTGTGAGCCCGAATATATTTAAATTCACAGCATACCTCGCGCGGGTTTAACAGAGTGAAGTTAGTAAGACATCATTAACTCGACAATAATCGTAATGAAACGTTCTCCGCCACCCAGCTGCGATGAGCGTGGAAGACAATATTACGAGCTTTTGACAATTTAAGGGGCGCCAAGAACGTTTAAATTACTGTCTGTTCTCTGAAATTATATGGTGAAAGAAGTTTAACGTAGTCTGAAAATGGGCAATAAAGAACTACGTCAGTTACATGTTATCATAGCAATTTCTCTTCGCATACGTAGCGCCGAGTCTGATATACATAAAGATTTTTGCGACAAATACTCGTACACGTCGTCCTCATAAGAAATTCACCCTTGTCGGTGGCGTCTGGCCCCCGTGAATTATAACATAGAACGCCAAGTTTTTGCGACGAGATTAACTGCGTATTACAAGCCAAAAGTATGCCAATGAGCCGGTGTTCTGAAACTTCTTAATTACTTACGAAGGGTATTTTTTTTGTTGCGACCGCCTTTCCGGAGTAGTCACGAATTGTTTTCACATTTCAAAATGGTAGAACGACAGCAGAAGTTTGCATAGTTAACGTTCGCTGCAAAAACTTTAACAACTAACTTAGTTGCGTTGTTTTCGCAGAAGTATCATATTATTATCTGTTTGAAACTTTGTTGATATTGTTGATTTTATTTGTTTTATAGAAGGTGTTGCACTCAGATGTATAAAGATATGAGATACGAATCGCAATGAAACTACTTCGTATGTCTCATGTGTTTCTTAGGAGTCTAGAATATTCCTTGTTATAGGCACAATATATTAAATTTAAACACGTGGTCTTAGTATAATTTGAGATATTTAAATGTTTTCTTCTTGTAATTTTACCTCACACACTTTAAGGTCTATTGTGAAAATTAAACAAAGAATATTTATTTTGAAGTATGGCTATTTTGTTTATCCCTACTAATTAAATGAATGCGAGAATAACGTAGTCTATCTACGATTTCCCGCCTAAACCATTGAAAGAAATATTCTTGTTTTGATCACTGACGACCAGGCAAATGACATGAGCACTTGATATTAAGTTAATTAATTAATTTAATTAAAACATTTATTTATTTTAATGAAATGATATTGTAATAAATGATATTCAGATTAATGTTAAGTAAGTTATGACGACCTTACTAACGCGCAGGAATACAAAGTTTATGAACAATGCTAATAATTATATTCTATTATTTTAATTGTTCCTCTTTAACTGCTCCTCCACTTTGGAGGAACAGTCTCCACTGTACCTCAACTTTTCCAGCAGATAAGGTGTAATAGCGCATATGACAAAGTTTTGATACAGAGATAGATTTTTTGTATGGACATTTATATAAATTTTGAGGTTTTTTTTGTGAGGCTTTTGCTACTTCAGCGAGCATAAAAGATAGACTAGACTTTGAAAAAGATATAGGCTCTTTTATCGAAAAAAACACCTACTCAAAGTAGCTATTGAACGCGGGCAAAGGCTGGTCCCATTTTTATAAACTAAGGCCAATGAATAATTAAAATTCCTATGAATTCTCAAAACAACCTAATGAAACACTGCTGAGATCCGAACGCGTTGAAATATAAAATGCATATTTAAAAGCTAGTCAAATGAAATCGTTTGAATAATAAATAAAGTTAATATGCCACATCCCTGGGGCTTAAAATTTTTGCTTAATGAATAACTCGACACTCAGAGTGTTTGAAAACATTACCAACTATGAAGTATATTTTCAACGAAAGAGTTATAATTATATTTGTTGTATATTTTATATGATGAAACCTTGGGCGTTATTATTGTAGATACGCCTTATATCTGTATAGAGAAACTAATTATTTAATGAATAAAAATCATTAGTTTTGACATTTCACGGCAAGGTAACAATAAATGTTGACTCTTGGTTTTTTTTGCGGAGGGAAATCTTTGCGGACGTTGCGTGCCTGTAGTGTTTTCACAACGGTTTGGTGCCGGTGGCTGGGTGTGCGATACTCCACTGGAAATGGTCTGCTAGTCATACCACGAGGAGAGGGACTATCCCTACAACCCTCCGGGTGCATCTCTGTCGCCATTTAGGAGAGCACTGAGAACAACATCTGCATAACATCAGGTACAGGATTTGAGATTTCAATTTACCATTTAGCCACAATAAACGACTAAAAACAATAACTGTTTATCGCGGCACTTTTTTTTCATTTTGGATCTTTATTTATTTTGTGTTCAACAGTAAAATCCTACAGTTACCTACTTACAACGTTCGCAGATAGAAAAAGAAAATTCATCCATTTCTGGGAAATAAACCTCTAACTTATTTTGCTATTTCAACATAAATTATTACCAACATCAATTAGGCATTATGTTCTATAGCCAAGTTAAGTTAAAAAAAATGGTTTACTATTTTATGATAGCTGTACTATGATATTAGCGCGCAATAGTTAATTTATCCTAGTCTAATGACCGCTTATCCTTTCCGTTGATGTCTTGGAGGTTTTAAGGTCGATTTCCATGGATTTCCAAAAATCTTATATCTTTATGGAAAATCAGAGATATCTTTTTCCTTCTAATCCGTTGGTTCTAGTTTCATTAAAATAATAGATAGCAGCGTTTGTCAGTGTACCTATCAAAAACACGATATGACAGTCATTTACCTACTTGCCTGCGGACATGTTATATACTGATTTATTTAGATTGATGTTAATTAATCAACATTAAGCAAATACTTAACGCTACTCACAGCGTTTGTTACGATAACATTGACATTGTTGGTGGGTTTATTTAGTTTATTGCTGTAGTAGAAGCAGTAGTGACAGAAGTGATCTACGTACTTAAACATTTTGGAGGGTCTTGGCAAACTTTACATAATGTGTTTTCCGCCTTAAGCACACACGCCCCGTTAGTTAGAACACAGAATACATGTAAACAGTTTGGACATTAAACATTGTCGTACACTATTAGTAGTCCCTATAATAGTATGTGTAACTAAACTTGCCGCGTAGTTTTACTTTCATAGCTGTAAATATAATAGATATACCTATAGCGATGCTTTTGGCAATTAAAATACAGTTTTCTAAGAGAGTGTCTAAAATTCATCGGTTCAGTAGTTTTTGAGCTATTACATTATAAATAAACAAATAATCATGAATATCACAACATAAGTATATTATTTCTAGTTGATCTAATCCGGTACATCATATATCAGAATTACTGTACTTGCCATTTTTCCTTTTAACATAGTATTTTTTTGTCCGGAGGAAAATGGTTGTCTTTAGCATTGGAATGCTAATAATACCACGAGGAGAGTGCCTACCCACTATAAGACCCCCAGCTTTCCTGCAAGTTTGCCGGTTAGTGAGAGCACTAGGCACTGTCGAGATACTGTTCAGGTGCCCTTCGGCGGTGCCCGCGTTAAATACATCACGAGCTCTCCTGAACTATTAAAAATGTTTAACAAATTCTCCTGGGACATACTAATCAACCGACCTTCGGACCGTCATGACCGTAAAAACTTACTTAAGGTTTTTTTTCTTTTTCTACACATACCTATTCATATAGTTATAAAAGGTAAACTCAACTGCTAATACTGCATTCAATGTAATTTGATTTAACATATGAAACATTGCTTTTGAAATCTGTATTAAGCCGACTCGAGAACGTCTCGTTACCAAATCTCATAGCTTATGTCAAGCTTTTCACCTTAAACATTGCAACACAGATAATGCCTTTAACCGAAACGGTTCATCAGTATTCAGCGGCGAAGCAATTGAAACTGCGGTGGTGCTCGGTCCTCCCACTCAATTTTCCTTGTTCCGACGGCTCGAGTTATTTGCATCACAAAAACACAATGTCGGGGGAACGCGAGACCATTAATCACGGGTAGCGGAACTTCAGCACAACCGTGAATAGCTTCAACCACACGCGAGTGATTCAGACGTTTTACTGGCCCGATCGAAGAACGCGTCATTCGCCAACGCGGTGTGATGTCGCTCAACCCGCTATGAATTATGATGTCATATCGCAGGGCCATGGGCCCTGGCGTAGTATATTCTGGTCAAGCATAATTGTGACTGCACCGGTCCACACGGTTATTTATTTAAACTATGGCTAGTTGTACACAACCTTTATGGCATAGCTCTCTAGCTTTAAGACTCGGAGATGTATAACTGTCCATTTTCTGGGTAAATTAAAAAATAACATAGGAACTAAGTATATTAAGTATGCACATTATTCAGAACGAAATAAAGAAAGAAAAGTGTAAAATTTCACAAATTATGTGCGTTCATTCATTTCCTTTTAATTATATGGAAGAAACAAGATTCATGACGGTTTGTTGATAAAGTTCACAGCCAACCCATTCGACAATAATATAAAATAGCTAATACATTTTCGTATCATTGAATAAAGTTTAATTTCCTATGACAACCACAATTGTCTTAATAACAGCGTAAAAAGGAGTATAGACCTAATCTAAAAAAATCGATCGTTCTTCTACAATCTCACTTGTCTTAAAAGGATATTATGGGGTCACAATCAGCATTAATTGTAGCAAGAAAATGAAAAACTTTCAATATAGAAATTATAGTAACTACATAACCTATTAGCTAACTACACCTAACCAACCTATTAATGTATTTCGTGTTAATGAAAGAAAAGTTTACATAACTTATTTTTTTTATTTTCTTATTTATTATAATAAACAACATGAACTGCAACAGAAATAAACATAAACTTGAACTTTAACGATTCTTGAAATATAACTCTTTACAGACTAAACATCGAGTGTTGTTTAAGTTCAATGTTCTAAAGAGTAATGAACTTATAAAAATGACTACGCAAAATCTCATACAAAAATTAATCCTTATTCGAAAAAATATAATAACAGGATGAACAACTTTAATATCGTGCATAACGGGCTGACACCTTATTGTTATGCATAACCCGCTTTAATACAATGTGGTGCTAAAACAACAAAATTATCACCGTAACAAGCAAAATTAATACAAACCCCTAATTAAATTTATTGTGTATTTCGCAACAATGTGCCTCTAGGTACTGTTCAAATTGTCTGTGCCTATACTTTAAAAGTTTTTTAAGTGCCGGAACAAGCCGCCGTTTTAATTGCGCCAACCGGAAAGGGGAGAGATGAATGGAAGGAAACGGTAGCAGCCTTGCCAACCGCCCTACATTATTAAAACTTGCCTCTTACTCTACCGCGCTCCACTCTTGCAACTGCGAGCATAATGAATCGCGCATCTCGAATAGACTTGAAATAATTTCGTTTATAAAAAAACATCACAGTGAAAATTGGAGAGCCGTCGAGATTTTATCTCGCAGTTGAATTTTACCGCTCAAGCACTAGTTTCACGTTTCTAGTTTGGGCAAGCAAACTTTTTAGGACACTTTTATTATATTTGAGGAGTTGAAACGACCTCGTTAGTCTACACGTGTGGATAAAATAAAGTCGCTCCATCACGCACGTGTTTACTTTGAGTCTACATTTTTCTAAACAGTTTTCATTTCTACTGCAAAATGAATAAATGTCAAAGTATCTTATAAAAGTCACTGTATAACACAATAATACTAAATTTTTATTGCAAAACTAAAACACGCCAAATGGAAGCTAAGAATGCAAGTTGAAATAGTACACGAGAGATGTACTTATTCTACGACATTTTTGTATGAATAATTCAGAAGATTCTTCATAGCTATGTGATGCAAAAAAAGAATACAAAAATGTATACACACAGTTGATAACATTTATTACAGGTAAAAAAATAACGATACGGTTTGCATGACGGTGCGACAGCGACGCTTCACGAGCAGTTGTTAGTGGCGTTTTGTGGATTTACATGCGGGTTCATAGAAAAGCAACAGTGAGACTGAAAGTTAATTGCGTCCTTGATACAACAAGTCCGCGCTTGGCGTAAACATTGTTTATAAAAGGTGCGAAATAGACGGGCATCCTCATATTACAGTGGCCGCCTTATTACATTGTACAAGTACCTTCACAAAGCCTCTAGCGTGCCTTATCTGTGGTACCACAAGAGCCTCATAAGCCCAGGTTGTTACCTCGGAACACATTGTAACACATTATGCGCCAACGTGACGCCGACCTAACGCTCTCATCCGCACGTAATAAGAATATGTAGTCTTATGAATATTTTGCTCTTTCTTGACAATGTGCGATTAGAGATTACAGTTTTGTGGCTTCTGTAAGGCGCATGAACTGATATTGCTAGCGCGACACAGATTTAGTTCTTGACGTTATTACGTCAACTTCGTGTCACACCTATACGTATTAGGCATGGCTTCTTCGGTACTTGTTATAAATATTTTTGATGTACAGTATTGAATGGTAGTCAATGTTTAATTTTAATCGGAAGTACCTATGTAGTAAGATTTTTTTTACTTTCACTTACATTGATGTTTTCATAAATGTTTTGTGGATTTTATTCTAAATACAATAATGTAGTTATAAGTAATAAAAATGAATAAAAAAATATCCAATAACTTATTAAAAATAAATTGAATACTTAATAATCTTAAAGCAAATTTGAGACTCTGCCTTTAATTGGTATGTTTAAATTTAATGACACACAGCTTTAAAAAAACACTTATAGGTTTGCGATGTCGACGCGTTCGCGACATATGAAGTCAGTTAAGTTATCTACTTAGATGACTAAATATTTTGCATTTAATACTGGTTGATACGTTTATATCCATTCTGGTACTTTTAATTGAAGATTGTTATTTCCAGAAGTCTAGAAGTTTTATTGAAATAATAAATTATTATGAATATATCTATTAATTAGTTTATGCTCACTATTTTAAATACACAAACTTATACCACATTTCTCGCTAAAAGGCATATCATGGGACCTAGTAAGACAGCCAGCTCTAATAATAAATATAATTATCGTGTTGTAATTGTATCGACAGTAGTTTGCTAATAAATAAATATATTGGAATATGTTAAAGTTAGTGTGCCTAAGTATAATTCAAAAATATTTTCACCCTACAACTCATGCGCTTTGCGATGTCTTATTTGAGTAATAAGTGGGTAAGCGTTTGTGTTTATAACCCTATACTTGAACTTATATCAAAATAAAGCTAAGGTAACTTACAATCTAGTAGGTAAATGTTTTGTGTGTGACTGAGCCCCGATTGCGGATAGATGAGCGGTTAAAACATGTAGCACCATTATAGAATAACATAAAATTTTCATATTCATATCCAGTCTCTTTAAAGCTGCGGTTCGCAACACCCCGAATGCAAAACTAACTTCACCGTCGTCGTGTGATCCCCACTAGGTTTGCAGAGTACGCATGTTTGCTTATTCCGTACTCCTTTAACGATCCTGTGAGGTCACACTATCAACGTAACATTATACACCTTAGTTTTATGTTAACCTAGTACTTTTGGGGATTCAAAATTACTGAGACTTTGCATATTTGGAGAATACTTGTTTTAGTTTAATAGAAATACTGCTTTGTTTGAGCAGTAGAATACATTATTCTATTATGCAACTCAAATTCAAATAATCATGTAAAAAAAAGATTCTACTGAGTTTTTAAGAAATAGCGTATCATTACATGATAAGTTATTTCTTACTACCACCAGAAAGAACTGGCAAAAACTAAGTGGAATCCTTTTTTTTATAAATATTTTTATAACGGGGCAAATGTTTCAATACCTACACGAATAAAAATTATCAGATGATTATATTTTATTGGGTAGATTTTGTAGGATAATTTCAGTCAAAACTGAAATTTATTCCTATGATATTTTTTATGTGACGATTGAAAAAAAATCCCTTAATTATAAGAAAGAACTCTTTCAGAGCAACTCATTGCCAGAAAGTTTTGTTAGTTACATAGTGAGAATTGTTACCTTTTTTATATGATGTTTATTAAACGTATCGTTTAAACATATTTACAGAAATATATCTTAGAATTTTTAAGAAGTTTGTTATAGAAGAGTATAGATTGCCCATAAAATAAATGCCTATTTTGTGGAGACGGGTATCATGTAAAACAAGGTAGGTTATTCTAATTTCTTGTATTTTTATTGGTGTTGCTTTCTTTCTAAAAACTATGAATATTCTTGTAAACATGCAAAAGGTTTTCATGTACATACTGTGATGTGACTATATACGTCTAGGTATTAAACTAGAATGTTATCATCGTAGGTACAAGAATAAGATTAGAAAAATAACGATTTTGTGATGTTTCTTGCTTTTAATACACCGGCGTAAGAATGATGCCCCCCATCTCTTCCCGTGGGCGCCGTAGGACCCGGCCAAGGGAAATACACCAGAAGATGGGCAGCAGCGTCTTCTTGGATTATAACACGTAAGACTGCGCTCGCCAACCCGCCTGCCAAGCGTGGCGAGTATTGGCAAACTCCCCTCATGGAAAATTTAAATAACACACGGCCCCGAGTCCCCGGCGGCCCCGCTAGGCCTGGCTACGGTAGCGGTCATGGTATCGGCGGGGCTAGGGGTGCTAAGAATCCCCGGGAGACGAGTGGCTACCAATCTTACAGGCAAACACTGGCCCTGGCAACACATAACGTGCGCACTCTACGGACCGAGGAAAAGATTGTTGAGCTGGAAGAAGAATTGAGCAGGCTCAGATGGGATATTCTAGGGTTGTCTGAAGTCCGTAGAGAGGGACAGGACACGATAACCCTGAAATCTGGCAACCTGCTCTTCTACCGGGAGGGCGACCAACAGTCCCAAGGTGGTGTCGGGTTTCTCGTTCACAAGTCCCTCGTTAACAACATAATTACCATCGACAGTGTGTCTAGCAGGGTGGCATACCTAACACTCAGAGTATCTAAAAGATACTTGCTGAAGGTTGTTCAGGTCTATGCACCGACCTCGGCACACCCAGATGAAGAAGTTGAGTGTATGTATGAGGACATTAGTAGGGCCATACATACTCATAAAACTCACTTCAATGTTGTTATGGGGGATTTCAATGCGAAACTGGGCAAGAGAAACGATAATGAGTTGATAGTAGGGAACTTCGGTTATGGGCAACGGAACCTTAGGGGACAGAGGCTGGCTGATTTTCTGGAGAAAGAAGGATTCTATAATATGATGAATTCTTTCTTCCAGAAGCCGCCTCACAGGAAATGGACCTGGCTGAGTCCCAATGGTTCCACGAGAAATGAGATCGACTTCATCATGACCGACAAGAAACGGATTTTCAATGATGTCTCTGTGATTCACAGGGTGAAAACCGGTAGTGATCATTTAATAGTACGAGGCACATTGAATATAAACGTTAAACTTGAACGGTCCCTTTTGATGAAGTCTACGCTCCGACCTACTCGCGCCCAGATCGATAACCCCGAGATCTTTCAACTCGAGCTCTCAAATCGATTCGATTGTCTAGATGAAGACGCATCAGTGGACGAGATCAACAACAGGCTCGTAGAGACTGTCCATACGGTAGGGTCTCAATTCTTCAAGGCTCGCCGTACCAGTAGAACTCAGAAACTTTCTGAAGACACCCTTAACCTAATGGTTGAACGACGCTTGCTAGGAATGCAATCTCCCGATGATGCTGAGTCACAAAGGCAGCTTAATAGACGAATTAAAAAATCCTTGCGACACGATGTTCGTAGTTTTAATACTTCACGTATTAAAGATACGATAGAGCGTAACCAGGGCTCCAAAGTGTTTGCAAGAGATATGTCTATTGGGCAAAGCCAGATGACAAAGCTGAAGAGGGATGATGGCAGTCTTGCGTCGACAAAAGCGGAAGTGTTAAGGGAAGTCGAAAAGTTCTACGGGCAGCTCTACGCTTCAGTCACCAAGCCTGTTTTCAGTGCGGCTATAGACCCAAGAGCCAAACTGACCCGACACTATACCGAGGATATCCCGGACATCAGCCTGTACGAGATAAGCATGGCCCTGAAACAGCTAAAGAACAACAAGGCGCCGGGTGAGGACGGAATCACATCAGAGCTCCTGAAAGCGGGTGGATCACCGGTACTTAAAGTCCTTCAGAAGCTCTTCAATTCCACTTTGCTCGGAGGCACCACGCCTAAAGCATGGAATAAGAGCGAGGTGGTGTTGTTCTTTAAGAAAGGGGATAACACCTTACTTAAGAACTACAGGCCCATCTCGCTTTTGAGCCATGTCTATAAGCTGTTCTCCAGGGTTATTGCGAATCGTCTCGAACGAAGGCTTGATGACTTTCAGCCTCCCGAACAAGCCGGGTTTCGAAAAGGTTATAGTACCGTAGACCACATACATACGCTGCGGCAAGTAATACAGAAGACCGAAGAGTATAACTTGCCTCTCTGTTTAGCGTTTGTGGACTACGAGAAAGCCTTTGATTCGGTCGAAACATGGGCCGTACTTGAGTCTCTCCAGCGATGCCGTATTGACTATCGGTATATCGGAGTGTTGAAATGTTTGTATAGAAACGCCACTATGTCGGTCCGAGTACAAGAACAGAGTACGAAGGCAATTCCACTAAAAAAGGGCGTAAGACAGGGAGACGTTATTTCTCCGAAACTGTTTACGACCACTTTGGAAGACACCTTCAAACTTCTGAATTGGAAAGGACTAGGCATCAACATCAACGGTGAATACATCACTCACCTTCGATTCGCTGATGATATCGTGGTCATGGCAAAGTCAATGGAAGAACTCAGTACAATGCTCGAAGACCTCAACCGAGTCTCCCAGCGGGTAGGTCTTAAAATGAACATGGACAAGACAAAAATCATGTCCAATGTCCATGTTGTGCCTACCCCTATTATGGTTGAGAATACGGTTCTTGAAGTTGTTGACGCGTATGTATACCTAGGACAAACAGTCCAATTAGGTAGGTCCAACTTCGAGAAGGAGGTCAATCGCCGAATCCAACTCGGATGGGCAGCGTTCGGGAAACTTCGCAACGTTTTTTCCTCTAAAATACCTCAGTGCCTGAAGACGAAAGTCTTTAACCAGTGTGTGTTGCCAGTGATGACCTATGGATCTGAAACGTGGTCCTTCACTATAGGCCGTATGAAAAGGCTCAGAATCGCTCAACGAGCTATGGAGAGGGCTATGCTCGGGGTTTCTCTACGAGATCAAATCAGAAATGAGGAGATACGTAGAAGAACGCGGGTTACCGACATAGCCCAACGGATTAGTTCGTTGAAGTGGCAATGGGCAGGCCATATAGCACGGAGAACAGATGGCCGTTGGGGCCGAAAAGTTCTCGAATGGAGACCGCGGATCGGAAAGCGTAGCGTAGGACGTCCACCTACTAGATGGACGGATGATCTGGTTAAGGCCGCGGGATCACGGTGGATGCAGGCCGCTTCTAACCGTAACAACTGGAGATCTATGAGGGAGGCCTATGTCCAGCAGTGGACGTCCTACGGCTGAAATGATGATGATGAATACACAAACTTTGGACTCAACTTAGTTGATAAATTTTAGTTATCCTTTTTTCAGCATCTTCGTCATCATCAGCCCGTATAACGTCTACTGCTAAACATATGCCTCCTCGCGAGGGAGGCGTTTTTGCCATAGTCACAACGCTTGGCAGGCGAGTTGGTGACCGCAGTATTATGTTGTACTCAACTTATACTACACATGAAAACGCTGCTGCCCGTTTCTTGATATACGATTTTTATAGATGATGTTATAATAATCGGGACCAACGGCTTAAAATGCTTTCCGAGGCACGGAGGTTAGCCCCTTAACCAACCAGGCCCGGAAAAAATCTTAGAATTTACACAAAGATTTCCTATCCGGCGTGGGGATCGAACCCTCGACCTCCGAGATTTAAAGCAAGCCAAATATCGTTACGCTATGGAGGTTGTCCTTTTTTAACGGATGACAATATTTATCTGTGTTGGTTTCAGCGCAATTAATTCATGGTTTTGTATATTCATACAGATATTTGTCCTCATGGCTTAAACAGACTTTGAAGTATATTTGCTGATAAAATAGATTCAAAGTCTGTTTAAGTCATGAGGACTGGTTTACCAGGATCATTCATATGATATCGTATCACCGCTGCGAACATAAATCTCTATCGTAAATGTCACTACGACTGGTGCATTGCTCACTTAGTCTTGGTTAATCAATTTATTAGATCTTTTAGTAATATGATTAGTTACAACGCAATAAGTAAATTCTAAGTGCTGCGGTTACAACCTAATATACGAAAACATGATTAATGATGTTTCAGCTAATAGCTTTTTTGCGTAATATAAATGTAATTAAAGCCAACATGGTACAGAAACCGAAACTTTAACTACAATGAAAAAAAGAAACTATTTGTTATTGTTACTGCTGTAACAAAATAAACTACAAGTATTGTATAAAAACGTAATTACTGAGGTAGTTGCTTCTGAGATTTAGTGCTATGTAACAGGTTTAATTCCAGGGTATATTTGTCTAGTGATGCAGTAGATACCTCTTTATTTTTATAAGAAAATACATAATTATCAAACAAGGACCTCATGTTACTATTTGCGAAACAATATGAGGGCTTTCCTGTAAAAAACTATGAAATTTACAAAACAGCTGTAAAAAGTTAAGTTTGAAAACAAACTATAGTTTTAGCAACAGTATTAGATTTGACAGCGAAATTAAAATACATTAACAGTATGAAAAACCGAATCTGTAATGGATTATTCATAATAATAATTGCAGTATCCTTAATATAACTAAAACTCAAAACCTCATGGCTTAATAAAAAACGACAATTAATAAAACTAATTTTAAAATTAAAATCAATTTTCTTTTATTAACTTCATATGAAGTTTAGGTTATAATTATAACAAAAACTTCATAATGAAGTTGATGGCAAGTATATAATTAAAAGACTCTCCAATATGCAAGAACATCAATTCACTTGAGACTATGAGTTTACTTGGTAATGTCAGGTGTCACTTTGATGATTTGACACTACTTACTCAAGTGACTACTTAAGTAAGTATTGTTCTTGCATACCACTGTTAGGAAGTGCTTAAGAAAGTTTTCTTGAACTACATAGTTAAATAACCACAACTACACAGAAATACAAACATAAGATGCAATTATCCTTCACACACACTCGCATACACACGCAACACCCATACATCCTTACATTTACATCCACACAAACATAAAAAAGTCTTCTTTTCTCCAATCTGTATTTAATTTTTATTTAAAATTTAAATTTAAGGGTCAATTTTATTACTATTTAAATATCATTGGGTGGAAGCTCTGACTTCAGTAACATAGCTTTTGAATCGCTCGGCTTCGTAGGATATGTGTAAACAAATACATATTTATTTGTTTACAATCAATACAATAACGGACATAAATATAAACGCCATTTTGTAAGATCATTATTTATTTCAACTTTAACGGCCCGTTTACGCTCGCTGAAAATGCCAAGACTGTCGATAGATATTGCCACATTCACTATGCTTGCCAGGAGGAGTGGTGACCGCAGTAAGATGATAGGTAACCTTAAGCTGATAGATGGTGCTACCCATCTATCAGGTGTATGTCCCTTTTTCGCCTCTTATGAAACCCATGGAATGATATGAGGTCAGGCCCCTCTTCCCCACTGGGCACACTGGGTACGTGCTCAGGGCACCGCGATGGTTTAGGGCCCCCTAGTCTCTTCTCCAAACGATAACCGATAGCAACTCTAAGGACTGATCGTAGATGCTTAGTGTGGATTACGTTAAGTTATCCACTCTTCATATCTAATGTCACCGTAAAGAAGTAAAAATAAAGCTTTAACTTTTCACATCTGCGTTCTTTGTAAAAATATATTTTAATTTACTATGGTGATAGGGGCCCCATTATCCTAATGTACCCAAGGCCTCTAATAGGTGAAAGACGGCCCTGTATGAGGTGGTCTAATTCTAAGCCAGAAACGGCCCAATTCTTTATTTTTATAAGATCAATAATAATACAACACACTCTCCGACCGACCGCTGTTACTAATTAAGTTACGAATTTCCGTTTTAGATGTCAAACTAGGAGCCTTATCACGTAACGACATTTCTGTGTCATCGTTACTCAGCGTTTATACGCAAAAACTTTAATTTTACGTTTAATATGTAAAATATTATTTAAATATGTAAATTAATTAAGTTGTAACAATAACATAGGAAATACGTTACAATAACCTTTACTTTAACATTTTTATCGAAGTCATAGTCATATTATCGTGATGATGATTAGATTCAAGTTTGTCACAACTGCCTTTATACTAACTATTAACTAAATCACTTAAATAGTAACAATATAAACGTTTACTTACAAACTCATTTGCAAAAGTAAAAAAATAAAATGTTAATTTTGGTCGTAACTACATTTTATAATTGTAGAAATAAGTCCTGTTCTTTAATGCCTCTGACTTAGTAAAATGAATGTTGTCCGGGAATGGGGAATTTCAGGGAGTCGTGCACAAAACAGCCATGCAGCGGCAACTTATACTTTTGTAACATTACTGGTGTGAAAATTTCACTCGTTATAAACATTCTTTATGTAGTTTAAGTCGACCGTTTAATGTTTGTTAGATTTGAATTTTAATGAACAAGATTCCACATTTTACTATTTTTTATTAAGATACTTATTCTGTGCAAGTCTTAAAATGTTAGCTTTGGTTTTGAAGACAACATTGATTGTAAAATTCCTGTAGAGTATTTATATATAGTAGATAGAGTTTGCTAAATGCTTATGAATTTTTATAGGAATACTCATAACGAAAACGATACATAATTAAAAGGTTTCCTGTTAATTTTAGGAACGGTGGGACCGATTTTGACAGAAATTTCACATGTAAATTTATAAGGTATTTGCGCTTGATTTTACTGGGCCGGATTGCTTATCCGTGCCCGGCCCCCGCCAACGGCGCGCGGCGGATCGAAGGAGTGTCCGGGGGGGGGGGGGTTTGGTGGTTCTTCTCCTCGTGGTATGAGTTAGTATACCACGCTATGGAGAGGACGAGTCCCACATATCCCACCGCCAGCACTTGAATACGCTGCAGCGGCGGTGGGTATGCGTAAATGCATTTCCCCCCGGACAACAAAAAATATTTACTATATAACATTAAATACAGCCTTTGTAACTCTTGGATAACATAGCTTTTTAATGGTATTTTTTTTTAATTGGTCCTCTAGTTCCAGATTCTAATCCTAACAAATAAAAAATCAAATCTGTTCTCTTTTGTAAAATAGTATAGACTACTTTTAATTTTGGGTTTCTTTTAGTTTATCCGTGTATTTCGACTAATCTCTAAACGGTAATACCGATTAAGATGTGTCATATATCGTTAGATAGCTTATAAAATTCCTATTTTACTTAAATGTCAGCTAGTTTATTTAATTTTAATCATCATTATGTAGGTATGAATTGCATCCTAGTTATTTTAATCACTCTCTGAAAAAATCTTTATTGCTGCCATTTATTTGAATCGAATTAAAATACACAACAACAATACGTAGGTAGTAATATACAAAGTATTCTAAATATATGCTACTTGACCCCAGAAAGTCACATCCAAAGCCACGTTCACTCATTATCGTAAAATTCTATTAAATAATCAGGCGTATTTTATATTTGAAAACTTTGTTGCAAATTTAAACTTCTACGTACTCTGACTCTTCGTCAACCCCGAAAGATAAACAAAAACGTTAAACATAACAATAATACTAAAACGAACAACAAAACAATTCACATTGAAAATTAAGCGACCCGACCGCTGCTGACTGTCGAGTGTCCGAAATACTGGATAAAATCTCGAGACCGCTTGTCACCGATATACAGAGGAAAAACTCCAGCCTCCGCAAAGAGGGGTCTAAGAGTCTACGTAATAATCGCTGCCGAAACGTCAATCACACAAGGGGTTAGCTTCGAGCAAGGATGAAACTGAAGGGTAGGCTTATAAGGGTCTAATTCTCCGAGGCAACTGGATTACTAATATTCAGGGCCATGGATAATGGCTTTAATTTACTTTTATTTAATATTCAATTGCAGGTAGCTTTTGGTAAGTATATCAAAGCTTAATCCGTAAAGTATTACGGGCTTAGGTCCTATTCGTACGTAAGTTTATGTTATAAGTCGTTAGACTGAACTGAACTTTACTCGTCTAAAGAAAATGTTACCTTATGTATTATTAGTAAGCGTTTGCATTTTGTCACAAATACAAATCGTTTTGTTAATATTGCGGTGGACTAAACTAGACTCTAGGTTAGAAATAATGAAATTTATTCAGCAGTTATACTCCATTTATTACATACATTAGACAAAAAAGGCTCGCAGAAGCAGGAGTACGAATCCTTTTATTTTTAAGTAAAGTTCGAACAATTTTAATAAATAATGTATAGGTATTTGTAGTTGTCTTTCATATTTAGATATCCCCTGTGAGATATTTTAATTTATTTAAAAACTTCTTACACAAAGTACATTGGTGGACTTAATGCCAAAGGCATTTTCTACCAGTCAACCGTTGGGTGGTGCAGAAACAATGTAGTAGGTATGAGATATATATGTACGCTAGTACATACAGATCGTTGGATAGTCCATTCATGGATGAAGGCTATAGGCTATATTTAATTATAGAGTACTATAGAACCCTAAAATAGAAAATAAAATATAAGTTCTCGTAAAATTTGGTTTAAAAGTTTTACTTACAATCCAATTAGTAATTTCCTGATGGTTGATTTAAGCATTGCCGGTAAATTATCAAAAAAAACTATATGAGAAGAAACCTAATTTTTTGGTTGTTTTTTGCGTTCCGAATTCCTGTGAGGCAATTTTCATTCGGTACATTTTCACTAGGTATAATTAATTAACCTCAACAGCCTCAGAATAGTTGTGATATACAGATTATACGGCTATTCAATGGGCTTTAGGTTAGTTTTTCTTTGCTACTGTCTCAACAAAAACCAAAGGAAATCTTTTCTCAGATTTCGGATTCCCTTAATAACTACATTTTGTGTGGAAAAAATGCGGTGATTATGAACCGTGTTTTTATTGCTACATTTTATTTAACATTCATTAGTTAGCAGTTAACAATACTATTTTCTGTAATAAGTGTGTACTAATCACTTTAAATACGTCAACGTAAAAAAAAACTTTATTGAATCCCTTACATTATTAAGCAAGGGAATTCTATAAAGTTATTTTTATTTTAAGTTGTTAAGAACGTGGCTAAGGGAGTGTGTAAGGATCGTAGCAGGTAGGGTTCTGTAGTGTCCGCCTACCCCCATGGGAGAAAGGCGTGATTATATGTAGGTATGTATGTTAAGAACGTGTTACTAGCCTAGGAATAGAAAATTAACATAACATAAAGAGATGAAAACGGCCTTAGATATTTTGGTCTATAGATGCAGTAAAGGATCACAAATGCATTCTTGTGCTGAGATTTTATAACCATGAACTTTGTTAATTTAAACAAGGAATATGAATACAGTAATTATTGTTTAAGAATTTATAATTGTTTATGTTTATTTATAAATCTTATATTATACTCGCTCAAAACAGTTTTGAGCGATCAGTGCTCGCTCTGCCTTCAACAACCAAAGCCGAAAACTGCAATTGAGGTTTTATTTATTCGATGACGTCACACAATGGGTGAGCATAATAACCAAAATAAGTAAATCAAATGGTATGAAGCCATCTTCCAGTTCATTTTATTTAGGTTCATTACTACAAATACTTTGAAAAATAAATATCACTGTAAATTAATTTGATATGAGTTGACAAGCTTATTTTCAGATATTTATTTGTACCAATATACTATTTTCTTTTTCGCATCTTTTGCATAGTAAAATTTAATATTAAGCTACAATTTAATATAACTTAATTTTACTCAAAACTAAATTCCACCAAGCTGTAGAAAAAACAAAAAATATTCGATTAAAAAAAAACTTACTAAGAGCATAATAATATACACGAAGAACAATTTGCTAATATAAGTTTAGATTGAAATTAAATTTATATGAAGCTTTTTGAATATTGAGGCTAAATAGTTTATAAACGTTAATAATGTGATGTAAATTAACTTAATTCACATGTTGTTATATTTTTTATAAATTTATATAGACCTAGACACAATTTTTTTTTCACTCTTCAAAAAGAGTTCCTTCTCTTAAGAATTTAAATGAAGTAATGGATCCTATTCATTACTTCATTTAAATTGTTTTTTTTATGGCAAAAATAGTCGCAACCTGCTAACCATTTTATATTATCTAGTATTATATATAGTATTGTGTGTGTGGTCTATAGTAATATGATACACTAGAGCCACTCTCAATCATTCATCATTCAGTACTACGAATCACAATTATGATTTCCATTAACAAAGTTGAGAAAGGCTCACTAAATCATATTGCGGTAATAATCTCATTTCACGAACATTACACATGAAAAGCTTCAACGTAAATGAGTAGCTTCTAATTAACATAGACCAAGTTAAAGTATATTATGCTAATATGGTTATAACAAAATATTCATAAAATTTGTTCACTGAGATGAGTAGGTATACGAAATAAGATACCTATTATACAAAATTGAAAAGTATGAGGTGAACGGCGCACGGAGGAGTCTGTATATTTTGCTAATTATTTTATCCGATATAGTTTTGGAAAACACTACTATGTACTATGGTAGATATATGTACTATGGTACATTACTATGTGAATTAATGATAGTTAGTTTTGTGCGGGAAGCTATGTAAAAAAATATATTGATGGTTTAAGGTAGGTACCTCTCTATATCGCATATAAGCATCTTCTAATCTGAACAATTAATCTAACTTTAAAACACAAATAAAAACCACACATAAGTAAAACAAGGAACAGTTTTACAGATGCAAGATACCACAGGATAATTACTTGACAATATAACTATGATTTTGATAAAAATGTCTTATTTACTTTAGGGTAATCAGTATATATTTCATAAATTATTTGCAAATTTAATAGCATACATAGTAAATTCTGAGCAGCGAAGACTTTTTTATAGAAGTCATATTGTTAGGTACCTACGTGATTAACCTCTAAGTGTGTAATTTTGTGGGCATGTTGTTCACAATTTAACTTAACAAAACACCTGATGTCTTCGTCCTTATTTCTACATATATTATTTATTTTATCTCTACATTATAAAGAGGTAAAGTTTGCGAATTTGAGACGTTGTAGAGGGTTATAAAATCATTTTACCAATAGAAATCCACGCTATTTGTAATTGTCATAGGTTATTTTAAGTGTACGTTTTAACGGGAACGGGATCTGCGCGGGACAGCAAGGTCTATACTAATATAAGAAAAGAAAAAGAGGAGAAATTGTATCTTTGTAGGTTTGTTTCGAATAAACTCAAAAACGACTAAACGGATTTCAATTATTATTCTTTCACAATTAGAATGCTACATTATCCCTGAGTAACATATGCTATAAATAGTAGAGGACCGAGTATTCCAAACATGAACATAGCGACACGGCGTATATAGACTAGGATTTCTACAAATAATCAGATAACTTGTCGTCGTCGAAGTCGCTGAACAATATATTTACATACGAGTCAATTTAGTAAGATGTTAAATAAAGTAAAATATTGAGTAGACTTACTTACCTTACTAGCTTACTTCTATTATATATGTAGTTTTTATTAAACTTGCAAACATGCTTAAACTTTTATTAATACCATCATACATAACTTTTTGAGCGTAATCAATAATTCCAATGGATACGGTCATTCAAAAATTAAATATAGAATCCCATTAATTTTATCTTTCAGCACCTTATTAAGTGCAATCGAACATCAATCAATTTAATTGAAACATTGTTTGTTGGTTAAAATCGAGTTGAAACCGCTTACCTGAATGCGGAACGCTAAAAATAATATGAATAATTTAGGCCGTCGGGCGTTTGGTGAATTGCAAATCGACCGAAAGATTGTATTTACGCGAAATTATTCATATTCAAGCAAATCTTTCCTAACGAATTGTTTGCTTCCTGCCAACTTTTGCCAAACCAAAATAGGTTGTGTATTCTAAAATGAATACATCGAATTTTTATTAATGGAAATTCTGAACAAATCATTATGAATTGTTGTAAACAAATAATTGTAGATTTGATTTGTAAAACATACCATTTTGTGACAAATAGTGAGGTAATGTAAGTTTTTCTGTATCGTGAAGATATCTTACCAAGTTTATCGAAACAATCAACGGGGAACCATGTGCATGTAGTCAGAGAAAGGGGCTCGGGGCTAAGTTGAGAATATATAAGCAGGGCTCGGAAGATAGTAGGATGCTCAGTTAAAGACAAAGGAATACGACACAAAGCTATTCCAAGCGAGTCGTCTGAATCTCTAGGGGTTTTGCGGCTTGAGTTTGCTACGCTACGTTTTCGCAGTAGCCAGCCTGTTGCTGCGAATGTAACACTTAAATATTAACAAAATTCAACTGCAGTATATTCGCATAACGCTTGCAATGTAGGTAAACGACTCACGTCTCAAGGCAATTAATTATTACCTCTATCCTTAAGTTCAGTTTACCAAGCATACATGTTACGTTTATTATTAAAAGAATAATCATATACCGTTATATGATTATTAATAACATAAAGCCACACCAAACTCCTATATTTCTGTTTAAAAATTCGTTGGTAAATGTTGGCCGTTTTAAATTCTTTCGTTTCATTTTTTACCATATTACATTCAGAGCTTTAGATTGTTTTATTATAAACTTTTTTTTAGAATGTGGAGTTTTCGCATACCTGCCTCTGTTTTGTTCCGTATCATGAATTCATAAAACGAAAACTTTTGCGTTTTAATTTTAAAAGTACTCATTTTTTGTGTTAAACCTCGACCCAGTGTATGTTGTAATGCATTTATTTATGTTTTCTTTTGAAGTTCAAATGCTTTATCATTTAGACCAGGTACGTGTAATTATTCTTATTAACCTGTCATGATTATATCTTTGTAACTTTAATGTAGATTAGATTAAATGATATATATGATTTTAGTTAAAGTTTCATAAAATTATTTACTAAAAAAAATTATTACGTTTTGAAAAATAAAACTTTTTAATTTCCTAATATACTCCTCCCGGATACATTCTATAGAACATAAGTGTCAAAACTGTCTTAAACCGGATGGTGTTTACAGTTTTAACCATATGACCAATGAGTATGAGCGTCGCATGATTGGCAGCTCAACGTGGTTTTCGAGGCACAGATGAAACACCACTAATTTCCTTACGGGCCTGTAAATCTATTGTAACAAAACTTGCTGCTGCTTTTTGCAGAACCCGGGACTCACCCTCGCGACCTCATTAGTTATTGTCGAGCAAACTACCGCTAGACCAACATGTAAGAAATGTGATAAAGTATTATAAACTCAGAATCAGAAATGAAGAGATCTGCAGGAGAAGGCACGCTTAACAGATTAGCAAGCTGAAATTGGCAATGGGCAGGACACAGACGCAACGTGGGATAACCACCTGCATAATGGACCGACGACCTCATAAAGGTCACAGGAAGTCCGCAAGCAATTGTTCGTTCCGGCTGGAAGTCGATGAGCGAGGCCTATGTGCAGCAGCAGACGACAACAGGCTGAAATGATGACAAGAAACTTACTTACTCCATACTTATGAATACAAATCTAACAAAAATATTAAACAATGTCATGTCAACACGCGTCCACAAACATTTGTCTATAGGACCACACAACACGCTTTCGTTTCATTTACATAACCGATATTGCGGTTTCATTATATTCCGTTAATATTATAACTCGATGTTTTGGTGGCATTTTTGTTCAAACACACCGGTAGGCCCAAAAGAATTATGTTGCCGTAAACATGGACAAATTTTAATAAACTCGCCATTCAATTTGTTATCTGTCCCTTTCCACATTGTTTCACGAAAATCTAATCAAGCTGGTGAAATACACAATGGATCCCGTTGCGATATCTGTTAATTAAAATCAATCCTTTCTTGAAATCAATTTCGTCAACAATAAAATGTGAAACATATTTTATGAATCTGTTTCATTTTGTTTATAGGACTTACGCGTATGTGTCGAAATTGATCACAGTGTAGCGAACAAATATAAACAAATATTGTTATTACAAGTATATTAGATCAATCCATTCTAACTGTGTTTGTGTAGGAGAAAGTACTTCATATAGAATTCATAATTTCATCATATTTGAATAAAATGTATTGGATAAAGGTACTTTTATCCAATACACTTTATGAAAAGGCAAATTTCAATGTGCTTACATATAATAATATATAATTCATGGCTATAGAGACAACTGTTCATGTAAACGTGCCTCTCTAACTAGTAGAGTTTGGCAGTCAGCTCTGCATGTAACGTCCTATATGCATCAATGCAAATAAATACCCGGATGCAAAAGGAGGAGGGCTTGGATGAGTCTTACTCAGCCGTAAAACAGTAAACGTCGAGTAATGGTGCCGACCATTACTCGACGTTGTCAAGTGACGCAAACACGGCTATCACATGCCATAAAGAGCTAGATTCACTTTTATAATAATGGAGAAGAAAACCCAATGCAATATATTTCCCTAGTCTGTCAGATTTAACGACACAAACAATGTTAAACAAAAATAATCGAACAATATTTAAAAAAAAACTGTACATATGAATAATAAACGTGGGACATAAATATAAATTTTTGTGTAGTTACAAAGCTAAGATTTATAAATACCTCAATATTTTTGTCTTTATTGTTTTCTACATATTTATTCACTCAATATTTGAGTATTCATAATATTCCGACTAAATACTAAAAAGTATACTTAATTTATATAGCATCAGATTTATATTTACCCGCGTTGGTCTACAACTCTGCTCCAGTGGGATGTAAGGTTATGTATTGTAGCTTATAATAATATGTTAACCCAGTTTATAAACTATCACCCAGAAAAAAAAAAGTGAAATCCATTCAATACCTTTTGCATGAAAGAGTCACAAACATCCATCCGCACATACTGATAATCTTTTTCGTATATAATGTTAGTATGAATCCGGCAGCTTTTTATGAAAATCAGTATGCATAAAACCAGCTACCTTGTAACAAGTCAACATACCCAAAAATGTCTTAGTTTACATAAAAGTTACGATACGGTGAATTTATAATAAAACGACAGCTAAATATCCGAACAGGAAATTAAATAGGAATCGGAACGAACCCCATTATAAACTCTCATCAATCACAAAATTCAACAAGAGTATGAACCTTGTGTGTAGAAATTATTAATATACTAAACATATTGTTTTTATAAGTACCTATTACGATCCCTTAGTTTATTAAATTTAGATAGTGGACGGAAATTAAAACATATTATTGTATTAACAAAACCTTTAGAGGAAACAATAGGACTGCTACGTAGGTATATTGATTTATTTATGAAAATCAAATGGCTATGTTTTTGTAAATACGATACAAAATAATGTTATGTTCCATATTTAAAACAGGTAGGTATTTACCGGTACTAAAAAAATATGTATAGAAACTAATATAGTTTAGACATTAATGAAAATACCTATGATTTGTTTGTATCCACATGTTTTGTAATCTAAGGAAGGATTTCGCAAAATTCATCCAGTCAATAAAATTTTATATGGAGAAATAGAATAGAAAGCAAAAGCTAGTTATGAATAAGATACAAGCTAACATATTAGGTTGCATAAACCTTTAAATTATATAAATTGATCTGCTAGTCTTAACAATCCCAGCTATTTCTATCGATCACATTTGTTTGTTAATCACATTTTTCTATGAAGTACCTACGTATTTTTATTTATATTGTCATCCGTATTAATGGCAAATTATTTGTAATTTTATATCAAGCCAAGAAATAGAAAAAAGTTGCAACAATTGTTCTGTAACAAAATTTAATGATAATATCGTAGTTATATTTAGTTAATATCCTTCTCATCTTCCAATATAATATTACATAGAACTCCGATTTTAACCTTTGAAATTCATACGAGAGAGATGAAGGCAATGGCACAAATGTTTTGCATTTACAAGTATTGAATTCTAAGCGTTCACTGAGCTAGATTACCAACAATGTCGAAGCAAAGTACCAGAACGTAAAGGACGTCTTTGATTTGTATTCTTGTTTGTAAAGAATATATTACAAAACTGCTGAATATTTTTAGTAAGATTACCATTTCGAAGCTACACGTTATCTCATCATCATCATCAGCCTGTTTAGCGTCCACTGCTGAACTTGGGCCTCATCCCGGGGAGGGTTCCGTAACCGCCGTATTATGTTGTAACACACAAAGAAACGCTGCTACCCGTTCCTTGATATATAATTATTTTAGATGATGTTATAACAATCGAGACTCGAGATCGAGAGTTTTTAACTTTCCGAGGCACGGAGGGTAGTCCCTCAACCAACCAGACCCGGAACAAAGACTTCCTGACCGGCGTGGGGATCGAACCCACGACCTCTAAATACCGTTGTCTAGGAGTAACAGACAGAAGACTATATTTTATGCACGTATGACGATTCCTGTGCAGTTTGAACAAGGTAAAGTTAAATGTTCACTACTAGTGAGCTTCATTGAGTGAAGTCAAATTACTTGTTTAAGTATTAATTAATCAGCTGAATTAAAGTGTATAGTTAGTTTAACTGAGCAACATCTTAAAGGAATGTTCAACTTCAACTGTTCGTTTACGTCCACTGTTGTCGACTCTTCACAGACATTGGTAAGCCAGATTCATTAAGCCATAATTATTACGCTTGGCACGCGGATTGGTGATCGTAGCAAGATGGTAAGCAACTTTGAACTGATAGCATTTGGTTTATATCCCTCCCCAGGAGATCCCGCGGTGCCATATTGGTGCCGTCGGGGGGCCGGATTGCTTATGCGTACCCGGCCCCCGCCAACGGCGGATCGAAGGAGAGTCCGGGGGGTTTTAGTGGTGTAGGGTCCTCTCCTCGTGGTATGAGTTAGCATACCACGCTATGAAGAGGGTGAGTCCCACATATCCCACCGCCAGCGCGCGAATACGCTGCAGCGGCGGTAAGTAAAAGCATTACCCTGGGCAAGAAAAAAACAAAAAGTTTTATATCCCTTAGTCGACTCTTACGATCTGGAGTTACCACTCTATTTTAACAGATTTTTATATGGTGGTCTACCGACCACCATATAAAAATCTGTTAAAATAGCATTATTTTACAGCCCAACAGTAAACGAACCGCTGTGGTCAACTGTAATTTAAAAGTAAAATCACAGTTTAAATTATTTATTCATACTTTAGTATGTAAATTTTAATTTGTACATTAGTGGGCTTACCACCTAATGCTTCTATCGGTGGACTGTTGGGTGATATTTATTTGTTTCCTTCATGTTAAAATTCCTAGCACAACTAGGTTCCTAAGGCATGGAGATAAATTTACAGTAAGTAACTCACATCCCCTCGCTGCGGAGCGAGATGGAGGAGCGGAATGTGAAATTTCCAAAATTTTACTTAGGAACGAAGCTAGTAAAAAACATGTAAGTATTGTGATAGAAAAGACGCGGACCTTTTAGCCTTTTTTTAAGACGCATTTATTGAGAAGGCTTGACTACTAAAAGCCTATATGTGTTGTGTGTCTTACGGATACTTAGACACATCAAAAAACATTTTAAAAATAATGATCTTATGATGCGTCCTCTTTGTTTTTTTCTAACACCAGTGAGGACTGGACGTAGCGACGAATCTATATCTAAGAATATCTGACAAGAAACTCAGAGGAATCTTGTTTTTTCATATTATGTAAAAAAAAATACACATCTAAAAACATTTTAAAAATAATGTTCTTTTGATGCATCCTCTTTGTTTTTTTTTCTAACACCAGTGAGGACTGGGCGTAGCGACGAATCTAAATCTAAGAATATCGGACAAGAAACTCAGAGAAATCTTTTTTTTTATATGTGTAGATATTACAAAAAGTATAGCAGAATTTCATAATATCTTATTCTAATATAAAAAGCTGAAGAGTTTGTTTGTTTGTTTGCTTTAACATGTCTATCTCAGGAACTATTGGCCCGATTTGAAAATAATATTTTAGTGTAAGATAGCCCATTTATCGAGGAAGGCTATAGGCTATATTTTATTAAAAAGTTACCACGGGAACGGGAGCAACGCGGGTGAAACTGCGCGCGGGAAGCTAGTCATAATATAATCTATGACAATAAAAGGAAAACGGGGTGCAAAACGTGCCCATGGCAGTACCTTCAGCCGTGGACGTTATACGAGCTAATAATGATGATAAATGATTATGAATAACGCTTAATACTGTTGTTATTTGTGCAGAGAATATACATTGAATAGTTTTTGTTATTGTATATTTTACGATAGGCAGTGAACGGAGCAGTGGAGTTGGTAGATGATGTCTATATTCGGTCGGCCTCGAATTGCTCGTTTAGTTTGGTTTATGTAACAATTAGAGAGGCAAATAACGGGAAGGGGTATCCGCGTATTCCCTAATGTTAGCCATTTGGAAACCGAAATTAAGCCGGTTGCGTATGTCGAACATTTTTGTTTAACTTTCCCATTCAGTTGCTCAGTAACTAGTTCGAATAGGCACATAGTGTTTTGGTGTTCCTTTCATGAAATAATTCTACAAAATTGTTAATATAATTTTTCTGGTTAAGAATAGACCACCCCATTTCTTCCCATGGGTGTCGTAAGTGCCGAATAAGGCATAAACAGGTGATGGATGACGATATCATCTTACTGCAACCACCGATCCGCCTGCCAAGCGTAGTGATTATGGCAATGCATATCATGTTCAGCAGTAACGTAAGTAACTAAGTAAGTCTTTTAGTGTTAGATAGCCTATTTGCCGAAAAAGCCTAGAAGCTATTCATAGGCTATAAGATAGTTAATCATGAAGTTCCGACGGAAACTGGAGTCACGTTGGTGAAACCGGTCGCGAGAATTTAGTATAATAGATAAGGCAGTCGTATTTCCTCCGTCGAGAAGCTCATTGTCATACGCACTACTATCATGTACTACATTCTCTCTTACTAATTTATGACAGACGCACAAAACTGCCCTAAAAATCAGCAGGTTGCTGAATTTGTACTTTTAAATTAATTAAAACCATCATAACCGGTGAAGTAGCAAAAGCCTAGTGGCTAACTACTTATATCCGTCCGAAAAAACTTATATCCCAACTGGAGTACATAGGCTTTCTTCATCCTATTTCCATACAGATTTTGCTGTTGTCACCATAAGTATCCATTTATTTATTTATTTATTTATTTTACTTTAACATAAAAACGGCCCATGGCCAATTACATTAGTTAAAGATAAAGAATTTACAATAATAATATACTATAATAAAAACAGACGTATAACATAAATTACTAACAATAAATTAAATACTATTATTTTCACAAAAGTGCAGGCACATCACCATCAAATCAACAAACTTGTCTGCGAATAAATCGCAGTCCAGGTTGGCTTCCACAAGCTTATTTAGCGCGGTCAATACGCGCGGTACGGGAGACGCATCACGGGCTGCAATCCATGCAGCGGACAAACGCTGTTGCTCTCCAGAATTGAAATGCTTATTCAATATACATGCTATAAGCATTTCAATGCTGGATATAGTAGACCGACAGCTTTATAATGCTTCAGGTACGGATGGTATGTAGTCAAGGTTAATGAAACCTAAGACATTAAATATCTTGTAATATTCTCAAATTCATTTGAGAGTGGGAAGAATGGTCTTTTCTTAGGTAGGTATAATTTAAATTTAAATTTGTTCTACGCCTTGGTGTCTAATGTCCAGGGTATATTTGTTATTAAAAATGTTTTGTAAATTAAATAACTGATTTAGAGGAAGGTTTAATGACAATCAAGACTATCCTAACCAATGGAGCAGTATTTTTATTCATCATATAAGCCTGTTGTCGTCCACTGCTAAACAAAGGGATCCCCCATTTTTGATTTCCAGCGGGAACGATTGCTAGCGGCCTGCATCCACTAACTTCCTGCAACCTTTGTGAGGTCGTCGGTCCATTGTGCAGGCGGTCGTCCCACGCTGCGCTTGCAAATTCGTGGTCTCCACTCGAGAACCTTTCTGCTCCATCGGCCGTCAGTTCTTCGAGCTATGTGACCTGCTCATTGCCACTTCAGCTTGCTAATCCGTTGAGCTATGTCAGCGTATTTCGTTCTCCTGGGGATCTGTTCATTTCTGATTGGATCACGCAGGGAAATTCCGAGCATAGCCCTTTCCATAGCTCGCTGAATGAATTTGAGCTTACTTACACTTCTTACTACTTACAGATCCACTGAAACGTGGATTTTAATTGCCAGTCCAAAATAAAGTCTCGGGGTGAGTATTTACACCGAATGTGCTTTAGGTATTCTAACTACATGCATTATGCTAAAAAAGTACTTCACTAAAGAAAGAAGATTCTCAATATACTCTCTATTTAATACAAAAGTCACATCTGTCCATACTCGCTCTTATATTAGACAGGCACTGGTCAGATGCGAGCGACACGTAATAAATAAAGAAGGAGAATACGATAATATTCGTGAAAATATATCACGCAAGGGTATGTTCATACTGTTTGCAGTTACAGGTAAGATCATTTTTATATTCCAAACTTGAATAAAATACTCCATGAACCTGTTAGTGTTATAAAAACCAATTATTATCATTTTAATTAATATCAGATGAAAAAAAAACAATGAAAATATCGATTTGATTATTTTTTTAAGTATTTATAGTAGCATATTGTCCCACTGCTGGGCAAAATTCCTACACGTATTGTTTTGCCGCGCCACCTCGAACCCGTCCTCTTGATAAGCATTGAGGTCATCTCGCCACCTCTTTCTGGGCCGTCCACGTTTGGCACCCATTGCGTGAATATTCTCGCCCAAAAGTAACAGCGCATGCGGCTAACGAGACCCACCTTATCCCAGTTTAGCCTGGCAGCCTACGTCCACTAAACTGACTTAATTGAAAAAAATATGATGATAAAATATGAATTATGATATAAATTTTATTTAAAATCTTATCTTTTTTTGGCAATCCCGCACCAGGGAATTTATTGTGTCGCGTCTAACTTTTCAAACACTAAACTCACGGACATAAAGCATACCCACACCTAAAACTCATCTTTGGTTCATAAAAATGATTATCCAGGGTGGGAATCGAATCTTTTCTCAGAAGGAACTACCGTAACTACTAAGCCACCGATGCAGTTATGTTTCATACAAATTTCGAAGACAAGTCATCAAAATAAATGTATTCAAATATTTACGCATACCTTTGAAACTATGTAAAGCATTTTGCGGACTAAGTTTTACCTCCATATAAAAGAATAAACTGACTTGAATATTATATTACAACCACATGTGAACTCGTGCTAATGTCTATCAAAATTGCAGCGCACGTATCTACTTATGGTTTTGAAGGGATTTTATGAAGCTAATATTAAAAGATTTAGAACATGCTTGCAACAAATATTATTTGTTTCTACCAGATACATTTTCTGTATTTTATACGGTATTAAGTTACATAATTCCTATTAAACAATTAACAGTATCAAGTAAATAGTAATTGTATTGAAAGTTCAACTTAAGCCAATTATTAATAATTATTTTAATTCAGATCGGCTGAAATACTTATATAATTTGGTAAATACCTACTACCTTCTGCGATACCTTAAAAAATTTAAAGCTAACTAAGCTTATGCCCGCCACTTCATCTATATAGAATAGTTACTTTGGGCAAGTTTTTTTGCAATAAAAATACCCTTGCATCTATAGCATAAAAAAAACTTATGTAGAGCCTTGAAACCGTAACAGACAGAGATACCTAGTTACTTTCGCAATTATCATATTAATATAAATGACACCAAAACTCACCAAATAAGTATCGAAAACGGCGCTGCAGAACATCTGTTTCTACTATTTCCGTAAAACATTTCAGCCAAATCTTTGGCTGAAATGTTTTACGGAAATAGTTTATAAACTATAAAATATCAAGCCACAATCCACTAGAGCAGAGTAGCATTATAACGCGAATAAAACTGTGGGGCACGAGCTTATGTACAAAAATAAGACATAGATCGTAACCGTTGTTTTTGGTTTCACCTTAGGCGATAATGAAAATATGTATAAAAATATAAACAGCTATCATTCTTAGTATAGAGTTTAATACATATATTTTTATTAGCCTTAAATCTTTAGTGTTATTTAAAGTTTATTGCATAAAATAAAAATATGATTATTCTATGTAATATTCGGTACTTCTTTGTTATAGATGTAATAGATTTTAGTTAGAGTCTCAGATAGCGATGTCTGGCAAATGTTAAATATCTTTACTACAATATTTTATTATATTACAGGTCTAATATAATAAAGTCTAGAATAATAAAGTCTCGCTATAAAACTGGGAGCAGGTGTTAGGCTTATCATTTTTACACGTTTATTTATTCTGGTTTGTCGTATTACGCCGAAATTGTATGGTATATTTTGTGATGCTTTCATAAGTTGTAAGTCAGTTTAATATAAATTGTGACGTCTAGAATGTTTACTATGTTTACTTACGTGTTACATTCCTACCTATTTTATATTATACATATATTCATGTCCGGCCCATATAACGTCCAGTCATATACATGGGGCTCCTTCGAAAGAGGTTTTGCCTTAGTCACCACGCATGGCAGGTGGATTGGCGACCGCAGTAGTGTGACAACGTACACATAGGAAAACACTGCCCGTTACCTGGTATAATATGATCATTATAGATAATGTTATGATAATCGGGAGTAACTAGGTAGTTCCTCAATCAACCGAACTCTGTTTATATATCTGGTTATGATAAATCTGGTTGGTTGAGGAACACATACATTTTTTATCTGGAGCAGGATCGAACCTACGTTGTTAATATTACAATAACAAAATAATTACTCAGTTATTCATCATTATGTTAAATATAAAAAAAAAATCTTTTATATAAAGCATTTCAAGCGAATATCATGCAAATTAGTACATTTTTGTAACTCCGGTGAACTTCACAAAACAGTTAGCAATGGAAGCCAGAATCGCTAGTCGGACTATACGTTACAATATTAGGTCGCTAATTTGCCGTGTGATAGCTAGAATGTGACCCAAAGCTTCGTGAATATGGCTAATCATGGTTAGTTACACATACACATGCAATGCATATATCGTGTCATTCTGCAAAGCTTCATTACTGTAGGCCCAGTTGTTACGATCGTATTACCATAAAGCTGCCTATATATTGTGCGTGCATTATGCGCGTAATCGTTGGACACCGTCTAGGGAAATATGTAGGTAGGGTTTGATTGTTTTCTAAGTGTAAGTAATTGTGATAACAAAATGACCTTCTCCGAATAGTTATCAGTCTCCTTATCTCTGCCCTGCTAATAGGCGTGACGACAGTATCAAAAAAATAAAGATTTAATGTTTTTAGGGGAAAGTACTTATAAAAAGAAATTATTACACTTATTTATTTTTATATATAACCTTGAGATTAATGTGATTTTTAATAAAATAAAAGATTAAAATACTGCAATCGGCCATTTTGATACTGAAACACCAATCACGGCGCATGACGTCACGATATTGTAACCATCAAAGAGAATTTAACCACTACGTTAGGTTTGGCGGACTCAATGACATTTTTTACAATAGCGTGACGTCATAGCCGACGCCATGACACTTGAGGCCTTTTTTCGCGCGCTATTTAAAAATTAATATAAATATGGCTTAAACTTCGTTAATTTTAAATTTATTACCGAAATATTGTGTTTTTCGTACTTAGAAAATGACTACCCACGTTGCGCAAGAGGATTTCAAAATATTGCCTCATGCCTATTGTACTTGCAGTAATCGACATTTTTGGGATTCTTCCTTTTTTGCGAAAATGACATTTAAGGTCACTTAACTACACATAAACATTTTCTTTTTCTTATTTTTAAGGTTCACTTTAAAAGTCATGTAATAGGCATGATGCAAGATTTTGAAATCCTCTTGCGCAACGTACGGGTAGTCATTTTCTAAGTACAAAAAACACAATATTTCGGTAATAAATTTAAATTTAACGAAGTTTAAGCCATATTTCTATTAAATTTTAAATAGCGCGCGAAAAAAGGCCTCAAGTGTCATGGCGTCGGCTGTGACGTCACGCTATTGTAAAAAATGTCATTGAGTCCGCCAAACTGGTTAAATTCTCTTTGATGGTTATAATATCGTGACGTCATGCGCCGTGATTGGTGTTTCAGTCAAAAAGACCGATTGCAGTATTTTAATCTTTTATTTTATTAAAAATCACATTAATCTCAAGGTTATATATAAAAATAAATAAGTGTAATAATTTCTTTTTATATGTACTTTCCCCTAAAAACACATTAAATCTTTAATTTTTTGATACTGTCGTCACGCCTATTATAGGCTTCTTGTTTACCGCGTTTATCTCGATAAATCGCTATTTTGCAAGTACTGCGTTTGCATTAAGGAGGGCAGATCTCTAGGTTTCCTTGATATATAGGTACGAGTATGGTCTACATAAACTAAAAGTCATACTCCGAATCCCTGTGTTAGCGACCGCCCTGAGTCGAAGTCTTAGTCTAGGGGGCGCCATCTTGCGCAGGTTGCTTAGTTTGTAGTTTTAAAACCTAATAATTTAATAAGGCTGGAACTTTGTCTCTTATGCCCGTTATACTAGCAAAGGCCTCTTAAAGTAAATGTCCGTCCGAAAAAAAAAATTGTTTGCATTTATAAAAAAAGGTTATTTACTTACATTTTGATAGTAATATTGATGGTAAATTGTTCTGCGAAATAGTATGTGCCAACTTTTCATACATTAATTACTTTCAAACAATACACATACCTATCAAAGTAACGTAATAGTCACAACAACAAGACTGCATTATTTTCCAATGCTTAACTAAACAACTAAAACCAATATGCATTGAGCGTTTACCTTAAAATACCGTCTCACATTTATGTACACGGTCGGGAGAAGCCGATTTCAAGACAAATTGTCGCAACCCACACTGCCGCAACTTGATGCGCTTCAATGAAACATTTTCCGTTCTAGAAACCGCGTCTCTATTTACTGAAACATCGAGCTATAGCTTTAAACACTTTAATTATTTATTTTTTATTTGGTTTTAAAGTTAGTAGAACCAATAAATCATTTATGGGAAATTGTATTAGATTTTATAACAAACTCCCTAGTCATGTAACTGATTTGCCTGATACAACATTTAAAGTATATACCTATTAAACGTGTCTTCATATCTAAAGGCTATTATAGCATTAAGGACTATATTGAGGATAAAGATGTTTGGCTTCATAAACCTGCTTGCGTAACACTTCCTAGAGACCCTGTATCCAAATAAAATAGTAGTGTGCTGTTCTGTGAACTATCTGTAATTGACCTACTTACATAATAATATATTATATTCATAGACCGCTAGTTCTGTCTCAAATTAGTTTGTTCTTCTATTAGTATAAAAACAAAATAAACAAATATTCCAAAGACAAATAATGTGTATGCCAATAAATAGTTAAAGTAACTGGACCAAAACCTACGTTCTGCCCAATTGAGTATGTTTGCCGGACCGTCTCATTTGGGTCGTGTTTAAACCGGCAGTAGAATAACCCACTGAGTTTGTTTCGCCGGGTCTTCTCAGTTGGGTATTGGATCCGGTGGTAGCATTAAAGCGCGTCCGTCGTTATATACTCATGGCCCACTTAAATAATGACAATTGTTCTAACCTAATATAGACAGAACAAGCTATTTGACACAATATAGTTAAATAATAAACTAAGACGTTAAAGACCGGGAGATACTGACACAAAATACTGGGTCATTTGTACCAGTATGGCGGTTCTTTAGGGGTTTAGTTACGTAATGACATTAAGAAAAATGATGATCATAGCGCTGGTACCGGCGGCCCAATCGCGTGGGCATTAGTCGAACTCGTCGGATAAATTACGAAAGTCAAACGATTTGTTCCACCAAAATGTTAGTATTTTCCGGTAGTCCATAAAAAAGAAGTAGGCGGTAGTGTCATGCCATACTTCTCCGGTGTGACTTACAGCCCGCCATACCGACGCGAATACGTAATTTAAAAAACACAATTCAACCATTTGTACCAGGCTAATTTTTGCACAGTTAATCATCGTCGTGCAGCCATTTACGAACATCACCATGCCATACTTTTTTTTTTGCCAAAATTAATTAGCATTGATTTTTGATCCAATATAAACAGACTGGTTTTAAGACATGTATTTTGATAGGTTTCCCTTTGCAGTTTACAATAGTCAGATCTTGAGTACGATGATTTGGCACTAGACACAATTTAAGCAAGTGATATAACAAATGCAGGTCGGGTAAGTAATTGATAATAATTACTGTCAATACTCAATATTTAAATTTATTAAAACGAGGAATGATTTGTGAATTGTTGTTGTAGTTTTGGTTAAAAATGGATAATATTTAAAACTAGTATGAAGCAAGGAGTCCGAATGAGAAAATTATTTTCACACCGAATATAACTCTAAAATGGCGAGACCAATTTCAATTTAGTTAAGATTTTTTGGATTATGTGTGCCAGAAATAACATATGCTATTTAAGCATAGTAACAATATAACAAATAATAATTTAACACGCGCGTTGTGTCGTTGTGACTTCATAATTAAATATAGCCTTTGTTACTAGTGAAATAATTTATGAAATCGGTCTACTAGTTCCGAAGCCTATTCGATGCAAGCACACGATCAATTCTCTCCTTTTTATAATATTGGTATAGATTAGAATAGATAATATATTACATTAACATTTATTTTAGTTTGCATCCAAAAGTTACCCCAAAAATCACTTACCTACGTAACAGTTGAACAAAAACACACGAGCAGTCATTTAACCTCTTTTTATTTCAATTACTACATAACTAACTCAATTCATCTCATAGCATTTCCCTTAAGTGTAATTGCGTTCCGTAATACGTAATTTGGGAAATTCCCTTCACCGGGAGCTGGCTCTACGATGGTATAATTAGATACGTCGTTAATTAGACGGTAGCTTCACAAGAGCACTTAGGGGCTGTTTTCGTTTACTTTCGCGCAAGAACTAGGCACCAACCCTTTCTTCGCCAGTAGGTAAAAGGAAATCACTTTATTATACCTATTTGAATTGTCTATGAGAGACGATGAAACGAAAGTATATTATGGGAAAATATTTTCATAGTCTATGGTAGCGATAGAAGAAAAATGTTAGTAGTGATCAGATATATTACTTTATTTTATATCCATGATGAAAATATTTTGTATGTCAACAATTCCACGTTCGTTCTCTTTTATTAAAAAATATCAGCATTTTTTTATTTGAAAATACTATTGTATTTATGTTTGATACCTATGTGTTTTTAATGAAGCTGCAACGTACTCGGCTTTTTATATTTTTGTAAACTTATTCAAGTAGGACTGAATCTGAATTTTGTTTTGAAATTACAATTTACATATGTTTTTTATAATATATGTATATTTAATCATGCGTTGATAAATAATTAAGTAATAGGTATTCCCTTTAATGCACCGAATTACAAAAAAGGCATTTTATTGTTAACACATGATATATTGTGAAAATTTAAGTTTGTTAATATTATTATATTGTTAATATTCTTCAGTCGCAGACAGAAATTGCATTAAATTTCGCTTCGGAGAAAATACATCCTGAAATATTTTGTTATATTATTCAAATTTTGAATACTAAACATTTCAATTAAATGTATTCCACAGAAGTATTATATAATTCAATGAATATTGTTTTGGTCACAAAATGGTCAAGTAAGTTCAGTTGAATTATTTTTAACGAACGTTGTTTGTTTGATGTATTTTTCCTAATCTAGGGCAGAACTGAGGGCACCAGAACAGTGCATAAGATCCCACTACGTGATATGAATAGCATACAGTTGCTAAAGGATAGGGCTAGTGCTATATACCCCTCTGACGGCACGGAAAATCTGCGCCCATCTGCGTGACGGCGGCGGAGAGAATACGTTACGCATGTCCCTCAGAAAAAAAAATGTTTGGAACTGCGACCATGCTACGCACGAACCGAATGTGCCACAGTAGCGAGCGGTAAGTGCTAAAAAAGTGTATCTCAGAAGAAGTGCCTCAGGCTTATAAACGTTTTTGAAATATATTTTTTATATCATTAAGTTGAACAAATATTAATAATAACTTTAATATTAATATTAATAACTTTTAATTATAATTTTAATTCAAATTATTCCGTGTATTCATTATTATTATTATATAAAATAATATTATGAGATTTTTTATGCCAACTATAATTCTTTAAAACTATTGTCTAATTAACAACATATCCACAACCGTTAACATTAAAATATTTCATCGGGATACTCAAATATCACTGAATTGAACGTTCAGTCAAAACCTTTCATGGCACTGTTTTCCCAACGATGAACACAATAAATATATCTTAGGATCTATTAGTTACATTGAAGGACATATAACAAAGAATATAAATATTGTGTCCACGTTTACGAAATTTTCTTTTTAATAAACCAAACAAAAGTCTTTGCACAACTTAATAAACTTTGCTATAAATTACAAAGCTACATTGTCCAACATCATAACCGCTGTTAAGTATAATAATCAATTACAAGAAAATAAAGCCCAAAATATCTGTCAGCTGTCTAATCAGAGAGGTAAGAAAAATTGCTGATATAATTTTCCACGAACACATGCCGTTCCCGAGAGAACATATTATAGGAGAAAGCTATTCTGTTAATGGAACCACAATGGAAAAGAAAACTCAATCAAGCGCACGAGTCACCGTGATTTCTGCGCTTAACTACAAGAGATAATATATTGTGGGTCGAGACTCGTCATTAGCCACGAAACGCCGCATTGCCCATACAGCGGTAGGGAATTTCTCTAAATAACTGCGTAACTTTTTATGTACAAAACTGATTTAACGCTCGACATCCGAGTGTTGTAAATTTTTATTCCTTTAACTTTTGTTTATAAGTATTTATTTATAAATTAGGCGCTTTCTTCCGCGATATGTCTTAAATATGCGCCGTTTAATTAAAACTGCCTAAGGCATTTTTATTTCTCTTCGGAGAAAAATTTGAATCAATACACTCGACTTTTATTCCCTTTGTCATTCTTCAGTGAAAATTCAATTAAATCTTTCGCTGGCTTTTTTTGAACATTGTTCATTCCATTATTATAATTCTGTATAGCATCTATAGAACGTAGCTGTACTGTTTCAGGCAAGATTGCCGTTTAAATATTTTGCAATCGAATAACCATAAGCGTTTATCACATCGAGTGCCGTAACAGTTTCGCTCATATTATAATGTGATCGTTAGGGCGTGTGCAAGGACGTGGGTATATACATATTTATACAGGCAGTTATCTCTGGCACGGTTGTCAAGCCCGGCACGTAACCGAAGCGTACCCGGATGAATTGAAAGGGATATGTGGTTAGAACTCATGACTCGTCAGATTATAAAATAAACTACAATTTACTGTAGGCAATGCAATCTTAATCGGCTTAACCTTTCACATGCACGGGATACGATTCTCGTTAAGATCGTGTGCTATTTCAAAACAATAATACACGTATATCATATTTGCAGTAATATTTATTGCAGCAATGATATAAAAATAATTTATTTATAGTATGTTCAATCGTTAAAGTTATGGTCTGAACTATACTATTAATCAGGTGCCTTGTTTTACTTCAACAAAAGCCTTGGATAGCTCCAAGGGTTTTAAAGTTTTATCTCCGGAAAGAATTATAAAGTGTACATTACACTGTAAGCCACTAGCAGTCTTATAAAAAATATGTTTGAGTTGTTATAAAACTCGTAATCCTAAAAACGTCTGTTCTTAATTTCTTTTCCGATTTTAAAAGAGCCATCTTTCATTTACGACGACATTTGTAACAAGAAAATTTTGGGCTTCGACACGAAGTTTTGGCAATTTCCGTACTTGGTGAAGCTTTTTTGTGACCCGTACTTTGTCGTTAATCTTGCGAACAAAAAGTCGCCAATGCTCGGCGAGTCGTTACTGGTAACTGTGTGAGGCGACAGATTTAAATTGCTGGATTAAATTGACCGAAGAAGCTCTCATTTTTTGACCAAAGTGTGCTACGTAATAGCATTAGATTTTCATAAGTTGCCGTGCCAAAATTTCTACATCATAAAACATTAAAAGCACAATTACGGGTAGATACGCAATTCCATTAAGCCTTAAATGATTTTATTTTTCATAGCCATTACACACAAAACTGAGCCGTCTTTTGTTTGTACTTTATAATTTCCGGCTGCTTATGAGACCTGACGTTCGTCGTTGTTTGTGTCATTTAAATGTTCTGAAGCATCCCCTTCGAAATCATAAAACATGGCATTACTATTATGGCGATTTTAGTAATCCTTAGGGAAAAACATAAAAAATAAGAAAAGCAATATTCTCAAAATATTTTATACAAACGTAATTTTATTAATATTTTCAATCTAAACTCTAACTCAGGACGCTCCAATCTCAGAAACTTCTGGATTTTATAATTCCTTAAATTTTATTTAGCCCATTTATTGAGAAAGGTTATATGTTATATTTAATTATGAAATTCTTATAGGAACGGGAAAAACGCTGATGAAACCGCGCGGAAGCTAGTTATTCTAATGAATAACATTATTATTAAAAAATCTCTGACTTAAGCTAAGACAGAGAATATAAAATAATTATGTCACGTTTTACATGTAAAAAGCATCATATGCACATATTTTGCATAATCAATTATGTAACAAAAGGTTTCACTAGATTTTATATTACTCTTGTAAAAGACCGTTCAGTCTCTTTATTCAAGGCTATATTTGACCCAAATTTGTCCAAATGCGGACACATTTTCAACGTCTCCCAGAACACTTTTCTTTTTATTGGAATGTATATTTCAGAAATTTCATCGGCACACTCCAGGGCATTCCCGAATTTTATTGCAAATGAAAACATGATGATAGGTTGCATCTCATAACGTTCGGGTTCATGATGGAGCTATAACAAGAGACGCGTATTTTACTACCTACGTTTATATCTTTTTTGAAATAAGATTTGCAGTAATATTAATTACATTTTTCCTATAAGGCAACGTCTCATATTCATGAGTTTAATTATCATACTATCACAAATACACAATTAACAAAGAAATGTATTTAAATCCCCAACTGATTTTATAGTTTTATCGCAACATTCATATTTATCTGCGCTACATTAAAGTGCAAAAAGTTGTCTGTATCACAACATTAACTGTTGTAAGCCACCATATCGGAAATTGCTAATATATTACTGCAAAATTTTATGTTTCCGCGGTTTTTATGGACTCATATATTGAGCTTATTCTATACTGGAACCATTTTTACGGCTTTAACGATCATAAGTACGTGTTTTACGATGGTCCAGTGAAAGTGAACGTTTTATAATAAAAACTAGCGGCCCGCCCCGGCTTCGCACGGGTGGACTTTTATACCCTACCCCTGCCCTACCCTACCCCTACCCTAACCCTACCCTACTCCTACCCTACCCCTACCCTACCCTACCCTACCCCTACCCTACCCTTACCCCTACCCTACACCTACCCTACCCTACCCCTACCCTACCCTACCCCTACCCTACCCCTACCGTACCCCTACCCTACCCCTACCCTACCCCTACCCTACCCTACCCCTACCCTACCCCTACCCTACCCTACCCCTACCCCTACCCCTACCCTACCCTACCCTACCCTACCCCTACCCAAAAGTATCCTATGTCCTTCTCCCAGTTCTTAGCTACCAATTTTCAGCCAAATCGGTTCAGCCGTTCTTGAGTTATAAATAGTGTAACTAACACGACTTTCTTTTGTTTTTAAAATGTATTCTGCTATTCGGGAACAAATCCAACAAATCAAAAACCATGGCAATCGGTCCAGTCGTTCTCGAGTTATAAGTGTTGTAACAAACACGACTTTCTTTTATATATAGATATACCTAGTTCGATTTTTTTGTGGTTAAGTCTCACTATCAAGTACAACAAACATAAAAATAAGAGATAAAATTTATTATTTCCAGTGGGACAATGATTTTTTTTAATGTTTGTAGTTTCAGATTATTTATGTAAAATATAGTTTCATGTTCTATAATCAAAGTACAAAGAATGAAACAAAATTTGAGTTTAATAGTTAAAGACATAAAACTCTTAAATTGTTCAAGCAGCTCCGAGATACATAAACAATTAAAAATATATAATTAAATATTATTCTGGACGTAAAACAACACAAATAAAATGCCCAAATATCCGAAAATAAAATCCGTATCGACACTCAAATACACACAATGCATACTACTCGCCGCAATTCAGAACCCGTCCATCACACTTGAGCAGAATACATCTAAGTTTATCGCCATACCCTGTTTACATTCAGTTCAAATGGCCCTGTTCAATATTTGCACTCATAACGTAAAAGAAGAGTGACTATTACACGGACAGCTGCCTTTTTGGTCGCATCCCTTCGTTCCATTTAAACGAACGAATGGTAAAACTCGTAAAGTTTCACGGCACGCCGCCTCCGCCTGTCAGAGTACGGCTGTGGAAGCTTCGAGCCCCGAGCATCACAAACCATTTACCACGATCAATCACTGGTTGAGCCGGGAACGTCTCCGAAGCCTATATCACTTTAGTAAATTGACTAAAATTTCTGCTCAGAGAGCCCTTTAAATAAAACTTTTGGGTGTTATTGCGATTCATGTGTGATTGTCAGCAATTAATTGTAATTTGTTTCATTCCATTTTATTAAATTGCATTTCTTTTACGTCTTGATAAAACCCTAATGAATAATCAAACATATTATGTATTTATTTTTGTTCGTTAGTTTCAATTGAGTGAGTTTCCGTAAATTTCATTGATCATTGATTTGATTGTTTCATTCCATTTTATTAAATTGCATTTCTTTTACGTCTTGATAAAACCCTAATGAATAATCAAACATATTATGTATTTATTTTTGTTCGTTAGTTTCAATTGAGTGAGTTTCCGTAAATTTCATTGATCAATCATTGATCACCAGTATTATAACAGTAAAATTGAAGCAATTAATAAGTTTTGCAGGTATTTATTCAACTGTAGATTAGAAACACATATTCACAAACATTTTCTTCTGTACAATACTTTAAAACTGCTGACTTTCAAAACAACTTGCAGAATACCTAAGTTAATAAATTTATCACAAAGAAAAATAAAATTGTAAACCATAAAAAGTCTGTCGTCGCTACTGAAAAAATTGTTTGTATTAATACGTACCGAATCTGTTACTCAAGTATTTAAAGTATCATCGATCACTTGCACTAAGTGACATTCGGTATGATATTTCAACTGAAAATGCATGTCTCTTGTACTAACCAATCATCACTGAAATGGAGACACAGATGCCATTATAAATCCTTCGCAATTTTGTAGAACAATTCACTTGCCTTTATACAAAAGGTGATCATCATCATCATCAGCGCGTATAACGTCCACTGCTGAACATGAGGGAGGATTTTGATGTAGCCACCACGCTTGGCAGGCGGATCGATGAATCAAATACAAAAGGTCATCATCATCAACAGCCCGTTTACGTCCACTGCTGAACATGGGCCTCCTGTTAACAGACCTTGGCAAGCCAGGATCGTAGAGGGATATTACCATAATTACCACGCTTGGCAGACGGATTGGTGATCGCAGTAAGATTTAAACGTTGAGCCAATAGATGCTGCTGCCCATCCATCAGCCATATGTCCCTTAGTCGCCTTTTACGACACCCATGGGAAGACATAGGGTGGTCTATTCTAAGCCGGAAACCACACGGGCAATACAAAAGGTATAAACAAGAAAATATAAATTTATCACGACCATCAACACAAATACCTATCATTTGTCATTAAATATTCTCCTTTGAAATAACCTAAGCGATTGTTTTTATTAAATTAACTTGGCTTACTCAACTTTACAGGGATCCAGTGGCAAATCTTGATTGATAGCAAGTACGAGAGCCCATCAATTTTCACACCAAAACCGTATTTGCACTTTAATAGCTACAAGTAGATAGTAGTAGGTAACATGCCTTTGTTAAATTATTCTATATAGAGTCTTAATTAATTCTGGGCTAAAATATTCATGTTATAATTATCACCTAGGCTTTTGCTTGATTTAGTACGGTCTGACGTCATTATATTATGTTACAGCGCCTTGGGAAGAGGATTTCGTTTCACATAGGTACATAAGAATTCCGTGATGAAAGATTAACGGCTTAAAACTAAGGGAAGCGAATTAAAAATGACAATTATGTTTTAGTAGCTTCCCGCGCGTAGTTTCACCCGCGTCGAATTCGTGGAAATTTCATGATTAAATATAGCTTATGGTACTCGGGAATAATAGGTCCCGTACCGTGGGAACTTTATAATTAAATAAAACCTATGCTAGTCGGGGATAATGTAGCATTCTGACAGTAAAAGAATGATTGAAATACAAATCTTTCCTTTTTATAATTATCATCATTAGCCCGTATAACGTCCACTGCTGTACATGGGCCTCCTCCCGAGGGAGGGTATTTGCCATAGTCACCACGCTTGGCAGGCGGGTTGGTGACCGCAGTATTGGGTTGGAGACGTATACCACTACGCCACAGAGATAGATACAAATTTATCAAGATTATTTCCATTATTGGTATACATGTAAACATAAACTTCCTCGGAATGCAAGTATTTTTGATAGCTACCCCGATATGCAATAAGAAATAAGAAAATTAATTATTGAATTCAGATCGCCTTTGTACATGTTGTTTCCGTTGTATAAACTTTATGTTATGTTTTTACTGTGTGCAATAAAGAATAAATAATATTATTATGCTCCTGCTAATCGTAGATTGGTGACCCAAATAGTGCGCTTTAATATTTTATGCCGTTACCCGTTCAATGGTAAACGACTGATTACCTACTTGCCGAGATATCAGGGTAATACCAATTCTATTTGAGAAACCTTTTATTTAATTCTTATTTCATATAGGTTATTATATTATATATCTTTATTGTGGAAAGAACAGGTATACATGGCAAGTGTGAGTGGCACAATCGGAAGGGGAAGACCTCGACGAACGTTCTCTGATCAAATCGGAGACATCCTCGCAAAAGGTCAAATAAGATCCACCCTAAACCGACGTGCTTGTATGAAGAATGTTATGAGAGTGAATGAAGCGAAAGATGTGTGTTGGGATCGTAGCAAGTGGAGGTCCATTGTCTCTGCCTACCCCGCTGGGAAACAGGCGTGAGCTTATGTATGATCTTTATTGTATGGTGTATGTGGATCAAGAGGTTGTGAATTTAATTCCCGAGCCGCATTTTTTTTTGTTTATGTTTAGTTAAGTACTTACCTAGCATACCGTTGGTAGTATTTGAACACAATATGTGTAAAATATTTACTTTTGTATTAAAAATGCGAAGAAACAAAATAAACTGAATTTATGTTTCTTTTTAATGTTTGATTGGATAGCTAATAAGCATAATAATATATATGCAATGTATACGCTTCTACAACATATTTCCTAATAATGTTAGAGATCTTTCTACAAAGTTTAAACGCCTAAGATAAATTATTTAATTTCTGATTATGTCAATGACAAAACAGCTTGGGAGTGAGTTGCTCTGAAACAATACTGCTTTATTAATAATTGTAACATAAAATTTATTTAAAAGGATTCCTCTGAGTTTCTTGCCAGTTCTTCTCAGATTTGCCTCGTCCAGAACTGGTGGTAGTGAAAGACGCATCATAAGAACATGATTAAAAATATTTTAAATGTGTCTATATGAATAAAGAATTTTTAACTTTGACTTTGACATAGTAAACCATAGCTATCGAGCTTTTAAGATCCTTAGATAAACAAAGGTATACTTCTAGGTAGCAATTTATTAAAGTTTACTTCGATAATAGCTACATTCATAAAAGTCAAGTATAGAAAGCTTAGCATAAAATAAACAAGGATTTAAAATTTTATAAAAGAAACAATCTACGAATTTTGAGTATTGTAGAAAATGTTGAGTTTTAAACTTATAACACGAATGTGTAGAATATAACACAAGTGTATTCTATAAAGTTAAAACAATTTAACTTTGCTATATTTCTACAAGTAAAATTGTATATTTACTGAATTTCAAAACAAACATTTTTTTAACTTTGGTGATACATATATGTGTAAACAATTTGAAATTCCGCTACGTATCATATTTACGTCCTAGTGGACACGCAGACCAACTATTTATTTATATGGGAAAAAAATCACAGTCACACGTACTCTGAGGCCAGGCTACGTGATATACGGCCAATCATGACGTATGCGAGCACTGTATTCTTACCGCGTTTTAGAAGTTTGTACCGCTTACAAACTATTCGACGAACATTCACTCGATGTTCTATTAGGAATGAACCACAGGTTCATTCTTAATGGCAACTAGCATTCCGATCTCTAACTGCATTCTATCAAGCAGAAGATAAAAGAGAGGCGACGGGTCACTTCTTTAATCCGTAGTTTTAAAATTGTCTCCTACGTTTATGCATGTTAAAATTATATTAATATCTCCTAAAATAATTTAGATCCCATTTTATTACAATATGTTTTATTATAAATGTAAACAACACAACATCACATAACTGTTAAACATTATCATGTATACAAATATTTGGGTTTTAAGCTGAAAAAGAAATGGAATTGTTCGCAGAACAGGCAAATACGATGTGTAGCAGAACTTTACCATGTGATTGCAGATTGGATGTATAATAAGCCTGTACGAAAGAGTCTCTGTCCAACTTTGTTCAATGGTAATTTTTGTGTGCCGCAATAGGCATGTATGTAAGTAGATAGGTAGGAACAACACCGCATGTCGCGCGCACTTGTTTCACCTAAATTATGGGCGGAGCAGACGCGCGCGACCAAACTTGCTGTTTTTGTTTCCAAGATTAACGATGAACAACGGCCCTCGAAAAAACGTGTCACAGAAAACGGATATTGCCCAAAACTTTGCCGCATAAATTTTCTTTGTTCAGTTTTATAGCGTTTATGTAAATAATGATACAGCCCTTTTATGATTTTTTCGTTCTCATCCTTTTATTTTTATTAATGTGCAACTTTAAATCAGTGTGTTCGATATGAATATCAAAATCAAAAATGTAGTTTTTTAAATAAATGGAATGATTCAGTCCATTTTACTTTTTAGGTTTTCAATTAGTTACAATATACTATTCAGAAATAAACGTAATGCTTTAGGGTTTTGCCATAGAATAATTCATATTATATGGTAAAGCCGTACACTGATGCGTGCAAAAGCGGGACCTGATATAGATTTTTGCTAGGGTGCCCTAGCGGAATCATACACTATAACGGAATTAACCGATATTCACTACCTTGTTCAACATAGTACACTATGAATATTATAAGATTGACTAGATAAAATAACAAATCAAATTGCTCGTCAACAAGAAAGTAACGCTCGTCAACAAGTACATTTCTAAAGCCTACTCACCGGTTTCCAAATCACGTCATCCAAACAAAAAGCACCTTTCCTCACAATCCATCGGAAAATAAGTCCACAAATGTCACTAAACACTAGAACAAATAATCAGAATCAGTCTTTCCCTAACATCAAAATAATTAAAAAGGAACGTATGTAATTTAAAATGAAATGAAAAAAATAAAATGTAAATAAAACATAAAATGCAGACATAATAATTGAATATAAGAGAGTCACAATGACGATTATAAATTAAATATTATTGAAGTGTTCTCCGATTTGATGACATAATAATATAAATAGTATAATTATTCACGATGGTCTCAAATTTACATAACAATAATTATACTCTTATAGCGTATTCTCCTTATCAAATAAAAAAATAAAACATGTCTAGTTATTTTAATTATTAATTTAAAACATAAGTAAGTAAAAGCTTCTTTCTCTATTTCATATTGGTTTGATTGTTTACCACAAAACTGATAAGAAATAGAGAAAGATTTTCTACAAACATGGTACCTACGTTTAGCATATATACATTTATCGTAAATACCATTGACTGTATGGTAGTCTCGAGCAATTCTCTAAGGAGGTTAGCCATTTGAGCAGAACATATTATAGTGCACAAGGATTTGCGCAAACACAGGTGCATTCTCTATTCCTTTACTCTCAAAATCCTATGGGACGGTTCTATCGAAACGACCGCTGAGAGGTCAGGCGCAGAACCGACAGTTTAACGTTTTCTCCAAGGCACGGTTACGTAGTAGGTACTAAGATTTTTCTATATAACAATTTTCTGGTAACGCATATTTTTTGCCCAACCCCGAGATCAAACCCGTGACCACGTGACACTATATAAGTAAAGTCATGGAAATTGATGTTAACACTAGATAGGCAAATGTGGATTGGATTGGTGTGATAAGGACGAATAAAAATGAACCAATCACGATAAAGCTGATTGACAGGCATGTTCTTTTTCGCTGTCAAATCCGCCGCTGTAGGTCTTGAAAAGCTCACTGAGTAGAGTTTATCATACACTCACGATACTGCTGTTATGCTGCTTCACTTACAATACACTTGAATGACGTCAATCAAAGTAATAGAGGATAACTAGCTTCCCAGCCACGGTTACACCCGCGTAACTCCCGTTCCTGTAGGACCTTCATCATTATTTATAGCCTTTGTTACTTGAATTTCTTTTTTCAAATCCTGAGATAGCAAACAAATAATAAAATAAACTCAACAGTATTATGATTTCCACTTTTCGGTTAAAAATAATGTAAGTTGTGACTACATAAATTACCTAAGTATGTCACAGTATCAAAGTAAGAATTTAAATATTTAACTTGATAGAAATTAATATGTGCGTGTGAACTGAGGGACCACACTGGGAATTCGCGAAAGGAAAATCCTAGGATTTAGTAGTAGACTGAAAACAATTGTAGAATTAATCTGGGAATTTGTAAACAAATATATTAAAAACTACGACCCATATAGTGTGGTCCCTCAGTTCTCACAGACGATCAGCCAGATCTCGGAAAGTATTAAAAAAAGGTTTTGTGAATACAGACATTTAGTGGAGAATTTGTAAAGATATTTACTAAATAACAGACCACAAAGCATTAAAAATAAAAAAAATATAACGACTAAACTGTAACTAAACTAGACTAGACTAAACGACTAACACATAACAAAGATAAATATTTTAGTAAATTATACTGAATAAAATTAAAAAAAACTGTTCTTTTTCTACATAAAGTTTTAGTAAAAGTGTTAAAACATTTTGTAAATAGAAATGGAGCAAAAATATCAAAGCATTTCGAAGATAGCGATGATTAAGACTGGTCCCTCAATCCTCTACTACACTGACATATGTGCGTGTGCTAGCGGCTAGACGAGAGGAATATCAGAAAGTCTAGTGTACCTAATTGTAGTAATAATTTTCTACCAAAATTATAGTTATATCAAATTGTGTATTTATTACCTCTTAGCTGAGATAATTTTATTTTTTTAATCCTATGAAAATAGATAGAGCAGTGTGACCACACAATAAAACAAAATGTAGACAGTACTATTATACTTCATTTAATATATAATTATTTATACGAAACGGAAACAAGGTTGTACGGTTAATTTAATGCTATATTATATGGCTTATGCATATTTCGTAAAAAGAAGATTACAAAATTAACTAATCACTTATTATAATACTTTTTACAAGATTTTTTACAAGCTTTTATTTTACTTGCAATGTATGTATGTATGTTACAAGCTTTTATTTAACTTACAATGTATGTATGTAGGTATGTAAGTATGTAATTTGTTCGGTTAGAATCTTGCAACTCAATTTTGAAGCAAATACGCTCAAAGGATTGAGCTAAAATTTTGCAAGCATATGTATATCACGTGACAATGCAATAATATGGAGCTACCATGGAGCTGATCTGATGATGGAGTCGGAAGGTGGTGGTGGATAGGTACTCTTGTACCTACTGAACAAGATCGTCGAGTTTGGGCTCGTTTGTTTTGTGTTTATGAGTACTTTCCATAAAAAGCTAGGACTACATAATCTTCCTTTATTTACCGATAGCAATGTTTTCTGAACGAGCTTATTTTACTATGATGATCAGTATATTAAAGTTACCTAAGTATGTCACAAATTAATAGAAATAGAAAAGCAATAACTTGTTAAAAATAATAATAACAATAAAACATATTATGCAAAATTAACAATCGTATTTTATGTACTCAAATAATTAAATATGTCGGCAGCTTTATTCATCTAAATGAAATCTACATGCTGCGTGCCTAGAGTGGCTTTACCACAGTTATAAGCCTATTAGCCCCGACGAGGATATGTGAATATAAAGCAAGTGTTAGTCTAGTATAATCTTCAAGCACTACACTAGGTCAGTTAACTAGAATACGAAATTATGTTATATTAAAGTAGAAAGCTTTAGACGTGGACCACATTTCCTTTTATTAATGAACTAACAACTCGCTTCATTACTGAAATTCTCTTTTGTGTAGAGGCGATTAGCAGTATCCTGACTACCTGTGGTCAGACTGTGGATTGGTACCTCTTAACCAGATTATTTAAAGTATATTTTTTTTTAATTTAATTAACATCGTCACGTTATTAAGTAGTTATAATTATTACTAACAATTTTTATGGTTCCGAAGTCCCTGAAAGAAATGTTAATGTTTCACTTTGTCTGAACGCGACTTAGCTTAGAGTTTGCTTTAAAAATTGTGCAACAGAATTGGTATTTTTTACGTAAGATTTAGGTTATGTAATTCGTTTGCGAACTTTAAAATGTCTTAGTCTCCATGATGGTAAACGGATGAAATTAGAAAACAAGCATGCGCGTAGCTATTAAAAATTTCTAAAATAAAATAAGTTTAGAAGTCGTTTAAAAATTTAGGCCACTTAATTCAGTTGACTATATAATGTCTACTTACACAACTTCATAACCAATTATAATCAGTTTAAATTCTGTCACAGATGGATAAACAGTTCTACCTTATTATAATTATTTTTGGACCATATGTGCCATTTTTCCGCGTTGCGTTCCTAAAGGCGAGTTACCATTATGTCATAACAATTAATAAATCGTTGGATGATTGTTGTTTTTAGCTGTTTCCATGATATCACTGGCTTATAAATTTTTTTACAATCTGTCGCCACTGAACAAAAGTCGTGGATGTCAGTTATAGTTGCGTTGGCCAATAAATTAATACGTACCTCGAATTAAATACACAACACACGACGGTGTGATGCTACGATATTTGTACTTTCAACATAATGAGAACGAACGGCACTGGCTTATAAATTTTTTTACAATCTGTCGCCACTGAACAAAAGTCGTGGATGTCAGTTATAGTTGCGTTGGCCAATAAATTAATACGTACCTCGAATTAAATACACAACACACGACGGTGTGATGCTACGATATTTGTACTTTCAACATAATGAGAACGAACGAATGTGCCATAAAAGTAACTGATACTTGATACAATGTAGATCAGATTAGTTACTTTCAATTATTTTTTTGTGTTGTCTACGACGTTAACACGGCATGATAAAATCTTTGGACAGATTATTATATCCGAAAACTTTGAAATAAACACCCGCTATTTTCGGGTCGACATTCCGAAGAAACTTGTTCTTAATAGAACCAACTCTGAATAAGTACAACGCCTTCGGCAGACGATTTCAAAGGGTTCTGAAGTTTCGATATTATTTCAAGTACCTACTTTAAACCGCAAGCAAAACTGTGGGATTAAAAAGTTTTTATCCGATTGACAAAATCATATTTGCGGATAGAATTAGTAACCTTTGTATTTATTTATTTAAAAACTTCTTGCACAAAATAGTACATTGGCAGACTTAATGCCAAAGGCATTCTCTACCAGTCAACCGTTGGGTGGTGCAGAAACAATGTGGTAGGTGCACAGGAGAAGAGGTTAAACAAACTAGAGAAAAATGATTACCATCAAGGGTAAATACAATACATAGAACTATAAAACACTATATAATTATAAAAACTATATATTATATATATATATATATATATATATATATATATATAGATGTATCCATTCGGCAAATGTTGATCAGACGGGTTGTAGCATCAGTTAATTGTTGATCAGTTAGCAATTGTTGATCAAAACAGTTTTTGTTGATCTAATGTATGATTCGGCATACAAATGTGGCTCCAATTTGATCAACAATTGCTGACCCTCTAGCGACACAAATAAGAACTATTAATTGCATTATTTATACAAATCCGCTCCATCTATTGTTGATCTGATTCAAATGGACCAATCAGAGGTCACCTTTGCCATGATTGGTTGGTTTTGTTATGCGCTGTTGCCACTTCGCTTCGCAATCTATACGCTATGATGAAAGCAAGACAGTGTTAAGTTAGGGACTACTTACTTGTAGAATAGGACTTAGGAGCTTGGTTCTCCATAAGATTCGACCTGTAATGAAATCTTGCAAGTTAAATTTGACACACTTTCCGGTTTCCGATTGAGTAAAAATTTTACACGCATAATAAATGGCGTGACAATGCAATATTATGATGACATGGAGCTGATCTAATGATGGAGCTGGAAGGTGGCCATAGGAACTCCGTTATAATACGACATAACCCTATCGAGTTTGGGCTCGTATGATTCGTCTCGATGAGTACTTTGTCTGTAGATGGTATCCAGGGTCCAGGGTATACAGGGACGATGATGGAGCAGGAAGGTGGCCATAGGAAGCCCGTAATAAAACGACACAATCCCATCGAGTTTGGGCTCGTTTGATTAGTTTTGACAAGTACTTTGGTCCTTAATGGTATCCAGGGTCTGATGATGGAGCTGGAAGGTGGCCATAGGAAGTCCGTAATAAAACGACACAATCCCATCGAGTTTGGGCTCGTTTGATTAGTCTTGACGAGTACTTTGGTCCTAAGTGGTATCCAGGATCTGATGATGGAGCTGGAAGGTGGCCACAGGAAGTCCGTAATAAAACGACACAATCCCATCGAGTTTGGGCTCGCTTGATTAGTCTTGACGAGTACTTTGGTCATTAATGGTATTCAGGGTCTGATGATGGAGCTGGAAGGTGGCCGTAGGAAGTCCGTAATAAAACGACACAACCCCATCGAGTTTGGGCTCGTTTGATTAGTCTTGACGAGTACTTTCGTCCTAGATAATATCCATATGCAACTCCATCAGATTTAATAAAATAAGTTCGTTCCATTTGTTATGACTGAATGTAAATTATATTTGATTAGATGGATGACCCAATGCCAAAGTGAGCACGTGCCGAAAGCTGAATAGTATGAGGGTGTATAAACATGTCATAATATCACTAATGTTGCGCCTCAGGGTACCAGGGCGAACCCTGTTGTAGCCCTCTTCCCTCTACAATGGACCTCTGGGGGGAACTACGCCTTAGTAAATATCTCTACACTTTACAACGGGATAGATTATAATTTAACGGAGGATACGTGTCGTCGTTGATACTGCAGCATCTTAAGTGACAGTTTCTAATGAGGTGTGATTTCATATGTCAAGAAATATTTTCTTTACATATGTTTTGAACGGCAATCAAATATATTTGCTACATTTGATTTTCAACCTTATTAGCTATTGTCACTTACGCGGTGTTGTATACTTTCATATTATATTTATTGTGAAATGGAACTATCTTTTGTTTCGCTTGCGATGTTGCCGCTCCGCAGCATCGGTGTACATTTCCGCGGCATTTGTTGATCTCCCAACGTTTATATTGATCAACAAAGTCACACAAAGTGTAAAATAAATGGCGGTTATAAAATCAACAATTGCCGTGTGAGTTGGTGACGAGCTAGAGTGTTTGCGGCGTAGTTAGGCACTGGGTCGCAATGAGGGGAATTCTTATATTCGAAGTATGACACGATATTATCAAAATTATCGAAGCTACAAGCCTCTAAAGGTGGATCAACATTTAATGCATATTTCGGCCTGATCAACATTTGCCGTAAAGCGGACTATATATATATATACACGCTGAAATTTAAATGGTTGTTTTCCCGCAGCGAAAAGGTTTGGTCTTAGTTAAACATTCAATTTTTACAAAAACTAAATATATAAACCAAAAATGGCCGATTAACAATCGTGAAAAACCGAACTCGAAAGTGACATCGAACCGATAGTAATACCTCGCGATACCTAGCGCTCGCGTCGATCGGTCGCGCGTTAGTGGACCCGGGTGTTAGTCAATCAGCTGATACCTACACCTTAGGTATCAGCTAAAGCTTATTATTATGATTGGGTACACAGTACCCAATCATAATAATAAGCTTTATCCAATACCTTTTTAGCTATAACTTACAGAAAACGTACCTAACTTAAAACAAGTTTATTATCTAAGAACAATAATTTTCTGAATTAGATACCTAATAAAGTATTTAAGGTGTATTTAACAAAAATGAAAAATTAAATGAACTCCGCGGAAATGATATGGATGCAGTCCTTCTGAGTTGAGTAGTTTCCAGACGTAGTATTGGCTTACGCCAAACTTAGCTGCCGCCATTCGCGTACTTCGGCGAGGATCGCGTTCGAAGTACTCGATGATATCCTCGTCGAGCTCTGGCGAAAGAACGGCCGATCGACCTCTGCCCTGTGCATGTGCTGGCACTTGGAACTGCCCATGATCGAGTAGCCGTCGCCGCTACGATCGTCCGGTCCTGTATGACTTGAGGGTTCAGAACTCCGCGAAGACGGAGTGACGCCAAGTGTTGCAGCTCGGCGTAAAGACGCCAGGCAGTATGGGAATTATAATTAGCCCTAGCGTACAGTTGCACCATAGCGACGTACTCTAAATTACTAAAACTGTAATGTCGATCCATAATACTAATAAAGTAATAAGATAACGCGTGCTGCGCTTCCGACGTTCACGGGACAACTAAGGAAGGAGGGAGTCGAAGGAGAGCGCGGGGCGTTCCGGCGTCGGCGCCGCGCGGCGAATTACAAAAGAAGCCGGCTCGTTTGTGATTCTTGCGTGCAGGCTATTTTATGCCGTATAACTACCATTAAGCTCTTATTTTGCTTTGAACGTTTATGGATCGTTCTTTACTTTGTCAGCAGCGCGTGCGATTCTAGTAGTACCTACAAGGTCCGTTCACTCCGTCTAGTGTTACTACTGTTTATCACGCTTTCGAGTTGTCTAATATTTTTTTTAATAATTTTAAATCCAAAACATGTATAAAAAAAAAAAAAAAATGTTTCGATAGTACTACCGACGGCAAGTTGTTCTGCTTCGGGAAAACAACCATTAAAATTTCACGGTGTATATATAGATAAATATTAAATTACTGCTGTAGTGATTCTGCTAACTTTGTTGTTATATGTTCACGAACTTTTTTTTAAAGGATAAACGATTCTTAGCCATCCTGATTCCAAGAGGCAGTGCATTCCAAAGTTGTATGGACTGCACAAAGAAAGAAGAATGAATGAAATTGGAACGGTGTTGGGGGCAATGAAGGAGACGATTATGTGAAGAACGCAGGGATTTGTTGTGATTGGAGAAGCGATATTGAAAGTGAGATGTTAAGTATTAAGGAGAAGAAGGAGAATCAAGTAGAGAAAAGAGTGTGGTTAAGGCCCTCATATTTCTTCGTTGCCGTATGGGCAACCATTTTAGTTGGGCTCGATATGCAGAAACATGGTCGTACTTGCGGAGATTGAAGACGAACCGAATGCAGTTATTAAGAAGTCGGTCGGTCGGTCAAGTTTATTGAGCTGATCTGCATTCAGGTCAAAGTAGCACACATCACCATAGTCGATTATTGGGAGTATCAAAGCCTGCACTAACGTTACTTTCGTTTTGACTGGAAGGAAGTTCTTGAAACGGTAGAGTGACCGCAGGATGCCCGTATGTATTAGGTATAAGAAAATACCGTTTGTTTAAATGTAATCGTAGGTACTTTAGTTTCTCAGTCGGTCAGTCTGTCTGGCCGCATTTTAGTTTGACAAGATCAAGAAGAAATGAGAAAATGGATATGTTGGAAGAGAGAAGTCAAAGAAAAGGTGGATGGACAGTTTTCACCCGATCGGTGAGAGCAAGATCAAGGTCACCGCGACTCGACAAGTAAGTCAAATCTACAGCTTTACAGCTTTACGTGCTGTTCGACGCGCGGGTGAGACACCACCGAGTTCCCGACTTCAGTCTAGGTTTTACATTTTTATCGAGAAACATTTCTAGACTAGTAATTAGTTCACAGTCCTGCATATAAGTACAAATAAATCTTTCAAGTCTAGACGCAATTAGCGTTCATAAGAGAGTGGTTTCACGAAAAAGAATTACACCTATTCCAATTGATTACAGACCCAATTTGTTACTTTAAACAATTTTGCCTAAAACCCTTGTTTGTTTATAAATTCTTCGTTAAGTATATGCCTACCTATATAACGTATTTGTATACAAGTGTTGTCTTAGGTAATGTAAAATACATTAACCTTAGAATACATGTCGTATATTTTTGAGATTTTTGATCTTGAGTTCGACTCTATATTTTTAAGTAGTTTCTACGGAAACCGTTGAATGATACAAAGCCTGCCTGTGATTGCATATAAAAGGCTACATAGAGCAAACTAGTAGAAAAATGATGTGTATAAAAATGTCACCTGGCCATAAACACGCAACAATGCTTGTTCCTCGTTGATAGCAGGATAGTTATCAATTAATGCTACGGGAGTATCTTGGTCAGTTCTCCAAACTCGTTAGTTCCGCGTTGTAAAATTTCTAATCGCATTTTTACCCACTCGCTTTTTTTGCAGTTCGCGTATTTCATTAATCGCTTGGGTAGACAAACGTTGCTTACTCTAACAGATTTTTACAGGTCTTTTTCAGAGAATAGAAGACCTTTTACTGTTTTCACACGTAAATATTTGACTGTTCCAATTAAATAATTCAACCTATTTTATTCATTCATCAAGTTTTTTTTTTAATTCTGCCCCTAATTGTACATTACATACAAACATTTTTTTGAGCATAAAATACGGAGTATTATAACCACCGACAGAACTGAAGGCTGCATTTAAAAAGGCAATGCTTATCTGAAAAAAAAAATAGGAAAAAAATCTTTTGCAGAACCCAACGTCTGTCGACCCATGCGATTGATGAAATACGCGAACTGACAAAAAGCAAATAGTGAAAAATGCGATTGGATATTTTGCTACGCGGAACTAATTAGTTTGGGCAATTGAGCTAACAACTCAACAGTAACTGTTGGTATTACGCAATACCTTCACATACCTACATTCTTTACGTTTTACGATTGTGCTTAATTGTTCCTCCGTAACACTGTTTTACATAATCGCACTGACGATTTACATCTTCTATACATCTTTTATTATTATTTCCTTTATCTCGGAGCAATAAAACTTTGGACGGCGTACGAGGGGCCGAAGCCAACTCGACGAGGCTCTTTTTACAAATGAAATTTAAAAATGATGTGGCACCAACTAATCATTATTATTATTACAAATAAATAAAACTGAAGTGCCTGTTTGAAATGGATAAATAACAGGTTTTAACTAAATGCATAGTATTATGATTCTGTGTAGGGTACTAATATATAACAATGTATGTCTGACACTATCTTAATTCCCTTGCAATTTGGTATTCTGTTAATACTTTATCAAAATAATTAAAGAAAATGTAACGTTGGTTGCATCATAAGAGAACTGTGCCGGGAAAAAATAAAGACCGTATGGAACCTCTCAAACCGAGAAATAGTAATAAAAATCATAATAGGTACTAATGTTGACATAATAATATATGAATAGGTATCAAAATACACTATCCTACAAAAGAGTCAACCGACAGCACATGTCGATACCATTGAAGCGTTTTAAATTAGCAGAATCTACCTTGGTTTAGCCAGGACTCATTATTGTTCTCCCTTATTGTACGCCGGCAGAGGGAATTAATTAAGTAATTGCTACATCTATGTCAGAGATTGAACTATTATGTATTTCAGTGAATAGTCTACGTATAATGTACTAGCGACCCGCCCCGGCTCCGCACGGGTACAATGCTGATGTATTATACATATAACCTTCCTCTTGAATCCCTCTATCTATTAAAAAAAACTGTATCAAAATCTGTTGCGTAGTTTTAAAGATTTAAGCATACATAGGGATATAGGGACAAAAAAGCGACTTTGTTTTATACTATGTATGTAGTGATGCGTAGTTCGTTTGATCATGTCGTGTACATAAATTTGACTTATAAATTAACAACTTTAAAGGGACTGAGTTACTCTGTATACTAAATTTATCTATGTAAAGGGAAGGGTGTTAATAATTTGTATATGTCTCTCGTGATTTTGCTTTTGATATAAGAGAAGAGTTAGGTTAGTTTATGATGGGCGACGGTCAAGTCATTGTATATGCTCTTAAATACTGTATTTTCTGTTTTGAATATTTTACGGCAAAGATTTAAAATTTTTAAATTTTGGCTCACCAGCAGGCCTCTAGGTAGGGCTCCGCTAGGGTATGAAGGCCTCCTCTCTCCATAAGGATGATATCCTAATCACGCTACTAGAAGATTGACTACACTCTTAGCCCCCTGGGTGCTCTTCCAAATACCAGTAATCCGAGATGGCACCGGTAACTGCGGTCGCATGAAATCTGGTACGTGACGTCTGATTCTACGAAGATGTACTTGTGACCAATAACAGTGAAGCATCATAAAATAATTTTGTTCTTAACCAATTGTAATTCCAATTTCAGAGCACTAATTAAATCAGTAAAATAGGTAAACAAACTATTGGACGAATCAAAGTTAATTAAACCCATTAATCATTTTTGGCTTACAAAGGTGGTTTACTTGTGTACCAACACTAGGTAACAATCAGCTGGACTAATTAGAATGGGAATTCAAACAAACATGAGACTTCACTAGTGGCGTAACAATTGGGTGGTGAGACGGGCACAATGCCACAACTATGTTTGGTGCCCCAGAACATAGGGGAAAGGCGCCATATTAATTAAGATATCTTTTGGAAAAGGAACCTACATTGAATTTATTGTTTAAGATACAGGAGCAGAAAACATATTATGTTTTTTTCAGAATAGAGAAACTAAAATTATTAAATTGGCGAGCCGTTTTGATGACTTGTTTACGCATTAGATTTACACTTACCCATTTTTTTATTTCTTTCTAAATACTGTCTGTACCTACGCTTAAATAATGTTTTTATTTGTTAAAAATGTTTTCTCAGTAAGTGAATTGTTGTTAATTCTTTATGGGGAAAATAAAGTTCTGAAACCATAAAATTATTTAGGAAATTATTAACGAAATATATGTATCCCTATGATAAATACCTAGGTAGCCCTTTTCTTTTTTTTTTGTAGTCCGGGGGGACGTGCATTGACGCATTCCCACCGCCGCTGCAGCATATTCGCGCGCTGGCGGCGAGATATGTGGGACTCGCCCTATCCATAACGTGGTATGCGCTAAACTCATACCACGAGGAGAGGACCCTACACCACTAAAACCCCCCGGACACTCCTTCGATCCGCCATTGGTGGGGACCGGGTACGCATAAGATAGCCCGCGCCCTCCTCAGTGCAACGAATATGCCAATGGCCCCAGACCATATCTGTAGGTGCCTACGCCTCTGAGCTTCACGTTACATTCGTGCTCCTAAGGGATATTACTATGATCTCTAAAGCACCTTAAATTTTCCTCCATTTTCCTCTTGTGTAGCGGACAATATAATGTAATATTGTAGGAATTTGAAAAGTAGGTCATTGAGCAGTGTAATTTGGTCATACGGATTTGGTACAATCTCTTCGTATGGATCCAGTGCTCTAAGATTGAAAATAGTGTCGGTAAAAATGGCTTACTTTTTAACAACATTTTAAAGATTTCTGGTGACGTGATAAAAATAATTTTTTTTTTGGCAAAAACAATAATTACGATATTTCGATTTTAGTCGGATTTAAAATGATTATATTTTAATTTTGCCTTGTTTCTTAGGTTCCGTAGAATTATTTATATAACAGTAGACTTTATATTATTTTAAGATTTTGAAATAGGTAACTATTTAAAGCGACTACCTGTTGCCGTAATTCACAGCGGGACAAAAAACGGGAACTGACGGTAGATATTTATTTACATTTTTAGTATCTATAGAGGCAACAAAAATATATCATATCTTTAATTTCAGTCTCTGGCTAGCTTTCACTATTCCTGAGATACAGGCTGGTGACAGACAGATAGACGGTCAAACGATTTGTACCTGGCTACATCTATAAGTACCTATTTATATAACAGGTCACGAAAAACATAAAAAAATCGATATATATGCACCAAATTCGGCTTTCTTCAGAGATGAGGAGAATCGCTCCTCGTTGAGAATATTATTGCATTTTTCTTTTCCATTCGTAGGTTTTATGGTTAGGTCTTCGACAGTCCAGGTTTAAAAAAGAAGTATGTATTTCGTTACATCACGGTGTAACAGGTGGACACTTTACACAAAATAACTTGGTAAACCATTGAGAATATTATAAAGTATTTTGGTAATGCTAAAGAATTATTCTGCGATTCTCTTAATGGTACTAAAGCGGACCCTTTGTAACGACTTTTATGAGTTTATAAACACTGAATTCAAGCTGTGTTAGTAAGTCTTTTAGTAAATTTTAGGTATTGTTAGATATCCGATCTCGGTTGGTACTATCTTAATGCTTGGTATTTATTTATCTGTAAACGATTAAAATTGTTATTGTATTATTGTAACTACAAATTAAAGATTTAACTAAAAGATTCCAGCATTAAAACATTAAAAAGAAATCAGACCGTCGCGTCGCGTCGCTAATCACGGAATAAATAGTACCTATCAATTGGGCAAAAATTTAAGCTTAATAAGTTTTGATATATGTAAATCTTAAACGCAATGAGGGACCATTAACCTATAAGCCTTAGCACCATAAGACTATTTCCCGCACCATATGTCATTCCACTACCCAGCGGGACATTGAGTTGATATGGGTATTGTAAGTGCCCACTCAAAACGCACTACGCTCCTCCTTTAAGCACTTCTGCTTCGACCCATCTGTCAACAATATCTACTTATTTAAATAAAAGAAGATGGAGAAAATAGTTCTTGAATAATAACTTTATATTTTTATTCTATTATAACACATAATTAATTGCCGAACATGAAAATTGAAAGAAACACAAAATAAAGAGGAATTTTCATCACTGGTTTTACAAATATTAAACTTTATTGTTAAACGTGCAATATTGTGTAACTTTCATTTAATAACAGCAGTCAAACGAAATTACCTAATGCTAATGTTTAGGCGCCCAGAAGTTCTTATGCACTATAAGGCTTTTCTCAGTCCAAGCCGTATAGGTATGCTGTATACCTAGTACCTACTAAGTAAAATTCCTTACTTTTTGTTAATATATTTAATATTACGTGACAGTGTGACATGTTCTCAGACTACAAGAAGTTGTTTTCGCTATATATTCATCATTAACTAAGGCATTATTTCGGTTTTAGTGTTTGTGAGTATTTGAACATTTTGTTTGTCATCATAACGACGGCAATAAACATTTCATGTTTACAAAATATATTTTATTTTTATTTTACATGGCCGTGAAAATCAAATATTCTCTTATATTAGGTCTTTATCTATGACATTGCCGTTCTGCAGTTCTGGCCATTTCAAATCAAAATAGTTTTTGTTTGGCTAAGAATTGTAATTTCAAATTAATTTTATTTTAAAAATATGGAATTTCTTTTCCAAAAGTAGTCATTTGTTTATTGATTAGTGTTACATTTTTATCGCATTTCAATCTTTTTCGTCATCATAGATACGTTAAAAATTCGAGTAATTATGGAATATGAGTACCGTCGTGGCAGCAACGCGGCACAAGCGCACGCAACATCAACGACGTTTACGGAGCTAACACTACAAACCAACGCACCACCGTGTTATTGGTTTGCTCGCTTCCGTTCTGGAAATTTCGACCTGAAAAATGAACTTTGCGGTCGTCCGAAGACTTTGGTCGACAATGACGAATTAAAGGCGATTGTGATGATACACAATCTACGGCTGAATTAGCAGCAGCTTTCGACGTTAGCATCAAAACAATATTGGTCCATTTGCGTCAAATTGTCAAGGTAAAAAAGCTTGATTTGATTTGAATGAAATTGAAAAAAGCTCAATGATCGCTAGTGCGAAGTACGCGTCGAGACGTGCCTTGCACTGCTCAACAGACCCACACATAAAGGAATTTTGAACCGCATTGTTACCTGCGATGAAAAATGGATTCTGTTTGATAACCGCAAGCGCTCAGCAAGTTGGTTGGATCCTGGTTCAGCACCTAAACAATGCCCAAAACGAAAACTTACCCCTAGAAAAGTGATGGTCACTGTTTGGTGGTCTAGCGCCGGTGTGATCCATCACAGCTTCTTACGAAACGGGGTGAGCATTACTGCAGATGTGTACTGTGAAGAACTGAACACAATGATGGAGAAGCTGGCACATCTCCAACCAGCATTGGTCAATCGCTCGTCTCAGCTGCTCCTGCACGACAACGCGCGACGTCATACTGCACAGCAGACGGTCTCCAAGTTGCAAGAACTGGGGTTGGAAGCTCTCCGTCATCCGCCCTACTCACCAGACCTTGCGCCTACAGACTACTACTTTTTCTAGAATATGGATAACTTCTTGGCGGGAAAAAGATTCAATACCCGAGAGGCAGTACAAAATGCATTTGAAGAATTTGTGCCTCCCGTCCAGCTGATTTCTTTAAGAAGGGCATCAATAAATTGCCACTGCGTTGGCAAAGATGCATTAATTGCATGGGTGATTACTTCGATTAATACATGAAAAAAATCATTTAAATTTTTTCATACAAAACGGCAATTTCATAGGTAAAGACCTATTATTAGCTCTAAGAAAAATAAAAGAATGTATATTATTATAGATTTTCCATATGTATACAGGGTATTTATGTAAGTTACACTTTATCATTTCTAGAGGTAAAAATAATAATGTCGTGCCCATAATAAAGTTTTTTTTTTTGAATTATATTGTATCTACACTCACTAAGGAAATATTTATTTTATTCTTCGAATATTTTTATGTTCCAACGTATTCGACTAATATTCTGTTTTTGTTAAACACACAACAACACAACACAACAGTTTCTTAAATCTTAAGCTTTAATCACTGGCCTGCCTTTTTTTAACAGTTAAAATGTTATTAATTATACCACCTGAAATCAACGATGTGGCATTGAACCTTATTATTATTTTATTCTTCTAGCTTCCCGTGCGCTATTACACTCGCGTAGTTCCTATTCCGTTACGAACTCCATAAAACAAGTTAATTTATAACATCCTTCGATAAATGCTATCTAATAGATACTGAAAGATTTTTTCAAATCAGACCAGTAGTTCCCGAGATAAGCGCCTTTATATATTAGTATAGATAGATTTGTAGAAATTGTACACTTATATATAATACAGATACCAACATTGATCAAGCATACCTTGTGTTTATTCAGTAACATATAAAAATAAACCTACCATATCTGAAATCACGTTCGTAACACATAATCGAAATCCAATATAGCAAATAAAGGGTTCCGTCGGGTACACGCATTTACATCATCAACCTTCTAAATTAAGTGAATATGACTGTCCAAAAAACACATATTGCAAAGCATATGTGTTGTAATTTTACATAGGTACATTTAGACATATATTTTTAAATATAGTATAGCAAATAACTCTTAAATTACCCAATTATATAACGGAAAACAAATGGTTTTTTTTAGATAAAGAAAACATCTTTAGAAGTTTTTTGTGGTCCATTTTAAGTTTTTATCCCTTTAACGGCTCTGATAAATTTATTATCAGTCTGAGCTCTTAAGAAAAGTTTGCGTAAAGATACCTTACGTTTTATAGTTTAATTTTTATGCTCCACCAGAGATTTTTAAATATTTTTGTTTTGTGAAGCGTAAGTTAATTTTCTCAGTGAAACAAGTTTTTGGTAAATAAAAATAGCTTTACTATTTAAATAGATTTTCAAGTTGAGCTCAAAGGTCATCTTTCGCAATGTCCCCTCCAGCCACTGTCTTAAGACGGGTCCAAGTCCCACAGTCGGCGCCTTCTTGCTTAGGTTATTAGTATTAGTATTAGTATTTAGTTTGTAGTTTTTGGACCATTTAATGAGTAGATACTACCCTATATCTTCCCATGGGTGTCGTTAACGGCGACTGAGGGTGATACAACTGATGGGTGGACAGCAGCATTTATCAGCTCAAAGTTACTTATCATCTTACTGCGATCACCAATCCGCCTGCCAAGCATTGTGGTTACGGTAATGCCCTCGATACCTCTGACGTATCAAGGTCAAAAGAAGGCCCTTGTTCAATGGATATAAACGTGGGCTATGGAATAAGCGTTGAAATCATCTAGCCCTGTATAACCGATGAAGTAGCGGAAACCTCGTGGTTTATTACATTTATGACTCCGTACAAAAAAAAAAATTGCCCATTTATCGCGAAAGGTCATATTCTTCTTCTTCTTCATGTCGCTGGCACGACTGAATTTTAAATCCCGTTGGCCCAAAACTTAGCCACATTCACGGCGTCATCAGTGGCAGCGCAGAGGTCACTTTGACTGCATTTTTTGGGACACAGAGGGCAGGATAGGAGGTGGAGCATGCGACTACATCTTCCCACTTGTGTCCGGAGCCGGTTCAGGGACTTCCAAGTAGACCACGGAAGGTTACACCCTGAAGTGAGATGCTCCTTTGGTGGTAGATAGTAAGAAGGAGGGGGAAGAGTATCCTACCATAGTTTGCAACGGGCGTTGGCCGGGTTTCCTGACAGCGACGTTGTCGATTTCAAGAAGCTGTGCCTGATAGTGTGTGTCTGGTATCGGATTCCTGTTTGAGGTTCTCCAATGCGCTTGCTACTTCTCTTCGGACTTAAAGTCATATTTAATTGTGAAGTTCTCACGGAAACGGGACCTATGCAGGTGAAACCGCGCGCGGGAAACTAGTAGAATAAATAAATACAAAGGAAGCTATACTGGCATCTCCATGCCCTATATGCCAATCCCGAAAGTCGGTAAGTACCTACATAATTATGTTATTTTTTATCATCAAAGATTTAGTTATGGATAAATATTATGTAGGTATTTTTGTTTGCTGTGTAGCTATAACTTTAGTTTGTTATCTATATCAATAAAACACATAAAAGTAACTATACAATATGTTTATCTACACAAATGTTATAAAGAAGAAATATTTGATTATTCGTTTGCATTGAATAGGCTCCTAAACTAGAGGACAGATTTCAAAAATTATTTCACGATTAGAAAGCTACTTTATCCTAGAGTAACAAAGGTTATATGTAATGATGAAGTTCCCACGAGACCGGGAGGTACGCGGATGAAACCGCGAGCGAGAAGCTAGTTGTAGAATCTTGTTTTTATTGTGAACAATTCACAGAAAAACAAGATTATTGTCGAGTATGGACGATGTTGGCGCACAAGGCACGCTTGCGCTTGTCGAATATGACCGCATTCTTTCAAATAATTAAAGTTACATTACATGGAATCTTAAACGCAATCGTCAAGTTTGTCTGTTCATTCGTCTAAGTACGAACCATTTACTTCAATTAACAAAAATACTAAGCAGCAATTAACTGGATTTAGCACTATCCTGTTAGATACTTGGTACACTCGAAATACCCACACAACCAGCTGTCGAAACAAAGTTATAATTATTTACTACTTTAAACTAGCGATTCTAAAACACAAAGGCTTACACTGAGCGAGTCGATCCCATTGTTCTTCGCAACCGATAGTTTTCACCTGTAATTAAAGTTTGCGGTGCGGCTTATATTGGTTGTGATTGTAGGCAACTAGACAACTGGGTACCTACTTCATTACCGACAATGTAATTCCGGGCAACGCGATTGGATCGCAAACGCGTCATAAGATTTACTGCACTTGACCTCACTTGTTTTGAGATACAAAACAACGAGTAATTATAATTATAACGCCGATTACAATCACTGTACCAATTACCAAGTTGAATAAAGCAATAATGTTTATCCCGTTTTACGAGTTTCAGAATTGATGACCCCTGTTTTAATGGGTCGAAAGAGTAATCCACCCGTAATGTTTGTCATAGCTATTGTACGCAGAGTAATTTCGTTGACTTTCTAAACTAATTATATATTCGTTCGTCGTCTCGTCTAGAGTGCCTTCACTGGAAAATTGGATTTTTATATACTGTCGTTTTTGTGACAGGATATTAAAATTTGCAAAACATTCAAAATCCGAATTGAAATTGTTATTTCGGTTCTTTATTGGTATTGTTTTGCGAATCAAATATATCTTTTTTATGAGCATGTGTATTAAGTATATTTTTTTTCATTCATACAAACGCATTGTTTATTGAGTAAAGGGACAAATAAACAACGTTAGAATCATTTTGAAACATTATAATAAAAGAACAAATAGAACAAAACATGTAGCAGTATTTTAATACCTACTTAATTAAAGTAGTTATGTGATATTTAATTAAATGAGGAAAATAATAACATATAAGACAACATATACGCTAAAACAATAATTGATAAAGCATTGATAATAAAGATTATGGAATTTACAACAAGAAACTGTAACTACAGTTCCACAAAGTTATACTTTTGTAGAACTAAAGCACTTCAATGTTATTCTGGCCCAAGTAATAGTAAAGCTTTATCGTTAAATATAAATAATTCTAATTATTACGTGCATGTTTTCGGCGACGATGGACCGGAATTTGAAGGATCAGATTTGGTTCCAGTTGTTGGTTTTTCAGGTGGTATGGAAGGCAAAAGAGCAGCTTGAAGACCAAACCCTGGTTCGGGAGGATTTTCACAGAGCGTATTTTGTCCACATATAGGCTCTGCGCCGTAACGTCCACTTCTGTAAGTAGGCATATTTGTTCATCGTACATAATAACTTAGAATAGGTAGGTACGTTACACAATATATTGTTATCAGCCTTGCGAAATACTTTTAGGTATGCGAAAAAATTACCCTCCGCGCAACTTTATATAGCTACAAATGTTTTTCTTTTTAATGGTATTTTCTTTTTTTAATAACATTTTTCAATAACTTTACAGTCTTTTGTCCTATAGTAAAACTTTCTTTAAATGCTAAAGTGAGAATACTTACTGAGGACCTTGTGGAGGTATCCCACCACATTTTAGAGTTGCGATGATGTTATACACGTCTTGCAAAGTCATGTCTTCCTGGAAAAAAATATAGTTTTAAGAATTTGTTTAATATTATTTTTCTTTCATAAAAACCTTCTCCTGACAATAAAAAACACAACACAAAAGAATTAGCGAAATCGACCCGCCGTTCACGCGTGATGTCGTGACCAAGGGAAATAGGGATTCATTTTTATATTTATAGATAAATAACGATGGTTCTGATATCTACGCCTGTTCTTTATATCTGAAGACATAATAGCCCATTACAAAATCTATACTAATATTATAAAGAAGAAAGATTTGTATTTTTGTGTGTATGTTTGTAATGAATAAACGCAAAAACTACTGTGCCGATATCAAATATTCTTTCACTATTGGAAAGCTACATTCACCCTGAGTGACAGGCTAGGCTATATTTAATTATGAAGTTCACACGGGAACGTCAGTCACGCGGGTGATACCGCCCGCGGGAAGATAGTAATATATAAAGATAGAGATACAGATAGTGTTCCTGCGTCTCATCGCGCCGGGCCGCCGCGCCGACCGGTTTCAACATCTGCGGTCCCCACCTACGGGCGCCCCGACATTCATCAGGCGATTCACCTGACCGCCACACGTATGTGCGCACGCATCGCGACAATCTTCGATGTATCAGTCACCTATTTAGATACAGTCATCAAAAACATATCAAGTCTTTTAATAGTCAAGACCCCCAGCCATACAACTGGAGCTTGATACTCAAACAGTGGTCCTTCGAGAGGAAGAAGATTTGGCGTCTTTTTTTTGCTGCGGACATTCGCCGTGATCTGTGGTCACCCACGTGTGGACACGCCCAAGTCGTCGCCACAACTTGAAACAACGTGGTGGAGAATCATCGCAGAGGCATATTGAGTGATTCTGAGTGAGTCCGTTCCATTATCCTTATTTTCCCGTCTTTATCTTTTCCATTTCCGGGATATACAGATAGTGCTATAAGGTCAGTCATTTTGATCTCTTCATGCGTAGCCTATACAGATCTTTTTAATTACATCTTATATTTCTTTTTACATAATTATTATTAAATTTAAACAGCTTAAACGCACTTTTTATTCGCATGGCGCTTGACCTTTCGTTGACTTTGCCCATTCACTATCATATCGCACCGCATTCGCATTAACGGCACATTTTTTTCTATTGCACGAACCGGTTTGCGACGACTGCATTGTCAACACACAGCTGTTATAGGTACCGGTAGCTTCGCCGCGTTTAATTAATTAATTACCTACGCATCTTTTTGCATTGAATCTTTTACTTTAATTTCATTTCATTTCATTCTCTTTCTACACGCTTTAGACTCTTAAATTGCCTTATATTGCATCATGTCTAAAGCTAAATTGAGGAAACTTGTAAAAAAGCGTGGTGGCTATAAAGCTTAGCTAACTTATTTAAAATAATTAGGTAACTTATTAAATTTTAATACGTTACAGGCGGAGTTGGAGCTGTTGTCGGAGGATACGGACGATGCCTACGCTGAGAGGGAACACTTCGAGTCCCAGTACCTACTACGCGCTGATGGGTCACGCGAAAGCGATACTGGCTCCCGCGCATCCCGCTGCGCCCGCGCTCACCGCCGCGGTCTCCGTCGACGACGGCCATCCACACGGCTCTGCTTGCAAGCATTATTTCATCCGGTTGAACAAGATAGACTTGCCTCACTTCAACGGGGACTATCAGCACTGGTTGGAATATCGAGATACGTATATTTTCCTTATACCCTTATTATTTTATTATACCATTTTGTGCGATAAAGTAGTGAATGTTATTTAGTAATTTACGACCGGCCTGACGTGGAATGATGAATCATTCACAAACTACCCCATAGCCTTATAATCTCGGGGGGTGACGGCTGATTGCATCAGCGTTTACAATCTTTGCGGGTCAGGTCCTAAATTTTGTAAACATTATAACGAAATCAACTTATTACAATTTATGTACAAAATTAAACCAAAATCACATTTAATTATAGACAAACAGACAGAAATAGATCTTATTTTAAAATAATACAATTTATAATAAATACTATACACAGATAAAATTAATTATAATAATATATACCATTTATATATACAATTTTAACTTTAATCTAACATACCTATATACATAACTGAACTTGCTTCAAAGTTCATCCTATCCGGGTCTTCATGGGTAACCTGCCTTTGGATAGGACAGATCTTCATTTACCTTTTTAATACAGGTCTTCATTATGCCTGACCAGTGCTGACAGCCGACCGTAAAACTTTTACGAGTTGTTAGTAAACTCTTATTTAAACATTTTTTGTATGCTTTGCAGTCAGAGACGTTTGTCTGGAGTTGGCATCCAACCTTACCAATGAGGACTTCATGCCCTCAGTCGATTCGCGAGTCGCGGGGCTAACCTCAGCGGGTATACTCCGACAACAGCACGAGCTTTCACGCTTCTTACAGGTTTTTTATAATAACATAGCATCAGAACTTGCTAATCAGGGCATATATAATATTTGCCTCTGTCATACCTCCACGCTTCAGTGGCTTCTGGAAGGCAGAGGTAAAATATTTTTTATCATTATTTATATTATATTTGCCTCTGTCATACCTCCACGCTTCAGTGGCTTCTGGAAGGCAGAGGTAAAATATTTTTATCATTACGTCGAGTCATGAGCTTCACTCACTTCACGTATGAAGAGCATCAACATGTCTCGTTCAGATAGTGGCTATCTTATATATCAGACCTTTTAACGCCTCTATTCCTAGATCCTTCATATCTTTCTTATATTTCCTTTTCTTTTATCCTCCTCGGACGAACTTTGACATCATTATCTCGTCCTCTTATGATGAACCAGCTGCTACAACGCGACTCCACGACTGCGTTGGAAACTTATGGCAGCATTTCTGACAACGCTTACTAACTAGTGTCTCTTCTGCAGCACAAGACCAGGGTTCCAGTATCTTGACCTAGGAGGGACAATGAGGACAGGCTTACGGCATATCCCTCTTCCATTTTATTGAAGCCGAAGACTTCAACCCGGGGAATATGTTCCTGCGTCTCATCGCGCCGGGCCGCCGCGCCGACCGGTTTCAACATCTGCGGTCCCCACCTACGGGCCCCCCGACATTCATCAGGCGATTCACCTGACCGCCACACGTATGTGCGCACGCATCGTGACAATCTTCGATGTATCAGTCACCTATTTAGATACAGTCATCAAAAACATATCAAGTCTTTTAATAGTCAAGACCCCCAGCCATACAACTGGAGCTTGATACTCAAACAGATAGAGAGAAACGTTATTTTATTTACCTATCAGTACGGTAGTAAATTAATTATTAACGACTTCTGTGCACCTATCACTTTTTCTCTGCACCACCCTATGGTTCACTGGTAGAAAATGCCTATGGCATTAATGGCCGTGTACTGTCAAAACTGAAGTCTAAATCAAATTAAAGTTCTTTCGCCACTTTTCTTTTTAAATTTAAAGCACTACTCTACTTACGTAATAATCATCATCGACTACCATAACTGGTGCATTAGCGCAAGCTCCTTGACACTGCACGATATCAACACCAAACATTTTATTAGGAGACAAACCACCCTCTCTACACTCTGTGGCATGTTCCACTGCAGCAAGTATTTCGTCAGATCCTCTTAGCATACACGGCGTTGTAACACATACTTTTACATTGTATTTACCTCTGTACCTCCTGGAAAAATTGTATAAAAAAAATAATCTTACCTAAGCAAACTTATTTTCCCACTCAGAACAGACCACCCAATGTCTTCCGTTGGGTGTCGTTAGAGGCTACTAAAAGACATACAGCTGACGGATGGGCAGCAGCATCTGTCAGCTCAAGGATACTCACCATCTAACTACGATCACCAAACTGCTTGCCAGCGTGGTAATCGTGGTAAGGTGATTATGGCAATATTCCTCAGTGACCCTGGCTTGAAAAGGTATTTTAAGAGGAGGCCCATGTTTATCAGAAGACCGGGTTGATAACGAAAAAAACCCTATTTGTAAACTATTGACTCATCATCAGCAATCTGTATAAAGTCGAGTATAGATCGTCCCACCACAGGGGTCGCCATTGTTACTACCCTTGGTAGCCGGATTAATGATCGCAATAAGATGGGAGTATCCCTGAGCTGATTGATGCTGCTGCCCCTTAGTATGCTCTTATGACACTGATAGGAAGCAATAGGGTGTTATATTCTAAGCCGAAAATCACATGGCGAAAATATATTGTATACTAAATAATGTATATAATATTTACTAAATGGCGCTAAATAATTTAACATCAATAATTGTCGGATACACTAACGGGTGTGTAATGTGAATACTAATGATGACGACATGTTACTAAAGCTAAGTTAAGGTTATTTTAACCTTACATTAGTTTTATGTTAATACTGATATGTTTTATGATATATCTGACCTTTTAATCATACTATAAAAAGTAGCAACTTCGTATACCCTCATTCTAGGCATGTTTAAATACTGTGCAATCTTGTGCATTGCCGATATCGGGACCCATCCTATTTGTCTTTGAACAAGTTCCAAAGCCGGAACGACTGCCGATTGCTTTGCACCTTCCGGATAATTCTTTATAATTTCCTCCAGTCTCTGTAAAATAAAATGTAAGTTCCTGTGATCTTTTTAAGATAAATAGGCTTCAAATGAGTTTTTTTGGCTGAGGTACTTATTCGTTGACATGTCATGCACTGCACGGCAAGGATGAAAAATGACTATTTCAAACGAGAGTACCTAATTATAATTATTTAAATAAATGCAACAACAAAAGCTAAGAAACTGCAACAGTTTATCATCATTAGCCCGTATAACTTTGCCTGTCGACAGAGGATTTTGCCATAGTCACCGCGCTTAGCAGACAGGGTGGAAACCACAGTATTATGTTGTACCACACAAATAAACACTGCTGTCGTTGTCTTTAGTAACCTGGTAACTGCCTGCTATAGATAATGTTATAACAATCGAGACCAACGGCTTAACGTGCTTTTGAGGCAGGGAGGGTAAGCCTTACAAACCAAACCGAACGAAATTTTAGAACTTACACAAAGTATTAATGTCCGGCGTGGTGATCGAATCCGTAATCTCCAAGACTTATACCATACCGCTACGCCACAAAAGTTGTCAAAAATGTTTGTGTAACACGACAATAATTATATTTAATACACTTTTTATGTAAAAAGTGAATATTTGTATAATAACTCTTGTTGTAATTGGATCAAAAATACTATGCTTAACTCCAAAAATAAAATCCTAATTTTAAATTGAAGCGAGCATATATATTTACTGACAATACAAAAGTCATGTACCAGACAAACTACAATGTAAGTTTCGTTATCTGAACCGGTAACGATAATCGATTTAATCTGAAAACGTAGGATTACCGCATATCCACTCAGTTTTTGGATCTCACAGGGCCGGTGAATATACTCGCGCGTATCAACATGACCCCTCGCTCGACATCATAAGAGTACATGAAGCGGCCCAATGGCTAAGGCGACTTGCGATCATGTGGTAGCCGGTTCAAGATCCACCCATTGGACTACCGCCGCGACATGAACCCACTCAACGTGTAACACAAACATTTTAGCATAACACAAGAGGTTAACAAGAATACTATCTAGTAGTAAGCAAAACTAATGCTAATAATCTTAAAAAAAAAAAACTTAAAAGTCTAACAACAAACACAATACAATACTAACTTTAAAGCTTATTTATTTCATTCCTATAAAAAATATTCTTTCGTACATATTTTATTCTCGTTTATTAGATTTTTTGGTGTAAACTAACAAACTTTTTGAAACTATTGGTAGAGTTCAAAATCACTTTATGAAAAAGAAAACTCGAATTATTTCAGTAACTAATTCTAAAGCAGGAAATGTTTAATTGACTATTAAAGCTTCCAACTTTGCTCAATTCACGAAGTTAAGTTAAAAGTACGTGATTCATGAAAGGCACACTTACTAAAACGATTTCACTATATAAAATATTGACGTTAAACCATAAACTGTATTAAATACTTATGTGAACGCGTATACTTCATACTGTTTTCTTATATAACGACAATTTGAATAGCGTCTAAAATAGTCTTGTATTTAACTTTGAATTGCTATGATTATCATCATCAGCCCGTATAAAGTCCAGACATGTAGAAAATAGAACTCCAAGACGTCATATAGATTCACCAGTGTCAAGAAGACTGACAGGCGGATTGGCCACCACTATGTTATGCACAGGCAGTAATTAGATGGTGCCTAGGCTAGCAGAATGCCACAGGTCAAAACCCCCCGATCCTTGAAATGTAATTAATTAATATCTAGTTTATTATATTACTAAAGCACAGAACATTAGACGTGGGTTCAAACCCCACGCCGTTCAAGAAATCCTTGTGTAAAATCTAGAATTTGTTTCCGGATCTAAAATGGAAAAGAATTTCCGAAAAATTGTGTAAAATGATACCCGGAAATAGATCAGTACAACTTTGCAAGTGACCGAAATGCAGTGTAAAACATTAGTTTCAATATTTCCCAGCATAACTTCAATTCAAGAAGCGGCCGTAGTCCAATGGCTAGGGCATCGGACTTGTGATCTTGTGGTCGCCGGTTCGATCCCACCCATTGCACTACCGACGTGAACCCACTTGTAACACAAGCATTTTAGCTTAGCACCGGAGGTTAACAAGAATACTAGTAGATTGCAAAACTCTGCTCGTAATCGTTAATATAAAACAGGAAAACCAGTGAAACAACGTCATTAAACTAATTACAATGTTCTGTGATATACACTCTCGTTTTTACATAATATGTGACTCAATTTAATATAATGCCTCTCATCGTTAAATATCATGACATGTCATTCAAGCGTCATTAATAGGCCTTATTATAAGTACAAATTGATTTTCTTAATCGTAAAGATAAGTATATACGTATAGACAACCTCCGTAGCGTAGCGGGATTTGGCCCGCTTTCAATCTCGGAGGTCGTGGGTTCTATGCCGTCCTCAGACAGGAAATCTTTGTGTGAATTCTAAAATTTCTTCCCGGCACAGTGTGAAATTCTGCCTTACTTGCGGTCATCCATGTATTATGAGCTCAATTATTAGGTATTACTATGACGTCAAACATTGGGGAAGTAACTAGTAGTCGTTTTTGCTTAGTTTTGTAAAAAAAAAATATTTTCTGATTTTATTAAAAAACTGTTTTTTAAGAATATTTTGTAAAATTATAACATAAAGTCAAAATGTTGTAATCAGGTCGACCTAGAACAATAACGTCTAGCTCTATGCAAAAATAAATAATGATAGCTGCAGTATTTTGAGAGATATTTACTAATTTATGATTTTTAGAAAACATTTTTTTTCCATTTTTCTAGACTTTATGCAAAATTTCTCACTTTATATTGATGCATCATATAATTATCTATACTATCTAAAAATATTGACTTGCCTATCTCATAGGATTTCGGAGATATTGCATTTCTAAGGATTTGGAAAATTTCTATGGAAATAGGGTTATCAACTCAATAGTGAATAGTGGATATAAATTAGGAACAATTAGATGTTTAAGGAACAATTAAAATTATGTCTCAAAAAAAATTCAGTTGGTAACCCTATTTCCATAGAAATTTTCCAAATCCTGATGACCGCAAGTAAGGCAAAATTTCACACTGTGCCCGGGTCTGGTTGGTTGAGGTACTACCTTCCGTGCCTCGGAAAGCACGTTAAGCCGTTGGTCCCGATTGTTATAACATCATCTATAATAATCGTATATCAAGGAACGGGCTGCAGCGTTTCCTTGTGTGGACAACACCAACCCGCCTTTCTTTTTTTTTTTTCTTTTTTTTTTGTTGTCCGGGGGGAAATGCATTGACGCATTCCCACCGCCTCTGCAGCGTATTCGCGCGCTGGCGGCGGGATATGTGGGACTCGCCCTCTCCATAGCGTGGTATGCTTAACTCATACCACGAGGAGAGGACCCTACGCCACTAAAACCTCCCGGACACTCCTTCGATCCGCCGTTGGCGGGGGCCGGGTACGCATGAGCAATCCGGCCCCCCGACGGCACCCGCGGCCAATATGGTACCGCAGGATCTCCAGGGCCACACTTGCAGTGGCCCATTTGCCCAATTATAGGGACGCCCGGAGTGTAGAGGCGTCCCTACTCCTCATGGGTCAGCCTCGAAGGGAGCGGGGCCCATGTTCCCCACTCCCCAAGGCCGAGCCTAGGGCGGTAGGCGGCGGGTTTCGGCCCACCGCCGACGGCCAACACGCCGTCTGCGAAGCGGGTGGGCAGAGGGATCTACTTCCCTCTCCCGCTCCGCGGCCTCCTTCTGTGACATAACTTGTCTACAGAAGGAGGCAACCGCCTCCCACGACCTCTCGCTTTGGACCATCTTCGAAATGATGGTCGGCAGCGAGAGGTCGTCTCCCACCACGCCAACGAGCTCCTCCCGCTCGTTGGCCCACGCCGGACACTCCACCACCGTGTGCTGCGCCGTATCGTCGGCACAGTCACAGTGGTGACAGCGAGTGTCCGGCTCTCTCTGCGCCACGTTGCACAGGTAGTGGCCGAAGCAGCCATGGCCTGTTACTACCTGTGCAACGTGGTAGGTGACGTCGCCGTGACGGCGACCGGCCCACTTTTTTACATGGGGCCGAATCGCCTCCACCGTACGCAATCCGCTCCGCGGCGCGGCCTCTAGCCGCTCCTGCCATTTCCGGAGGGTTTGGCGACGGATCTCAGTCCGCCACCGTGCAACACCCTCCGGGAGGGGGTCGCGGCCAGAACGCGCCCCCTCACACCTCCGCCGGTACGCGGCGGCCAAAACCTCCACCTCCAGGTCCCACGGAGGGGACCCCGCAAGGAGGCAGGCCGCGTCAAACGCGACCGTGCGGTAGGCGCGGGACGCCCTGATGGCCATCACCCGCTGCGGACGTCGCAGCAGGGCCATGTTTCGCCTCTTCAGGGCGTCGACCCAAATGGGGGCGCCGTAGAGTGCCATGGAGCGGATCACACCGGCGTACAGCTTGCGGCAGGTGCTCCCGGGTCTGCCGAGATTCGGCAAAAGCCGGCCAAGAGCACCCGCCGCCGCAACCAGCTTTGGGGCCAGCCGCTGGAAGTGGGCCCCGAAGCTCCATCTGCTGTCGAGGACTATGCCTAGATGTCGCATACTGTCCCCGACAGCAATGGATTCGCCACCCACTATGAGGTGGGCGCCTACAGGTGGCGCTCGCCGAGGCCCATGAAAACAAAGGGCCTCGGTTTTACCGAGCGCCACCTGCAGGCCCAAACGGCGTATACGGGCGACCATCTGTGCCACGGCTGCTGTGGCCAAGATGGTCGCACGCCGATGATCGGGCGCGCGGGCGGTCACCAGTGTGTCGTCAGCGTACGCTATCACGCTGACCCCCCGGAGACCGCGCATCCGCAGCGCCCAATCAAACCCGATGTTCCACAGGAGCGGCCCCAATACCGACCCCTGCGGAACACCGCGCGAGACCGCCCTCCGGCCAGTCTCGCCGCCGGACGTCGGGTACACTACCTCCCTGCTTTGGAGGTAGTGTCCCACCAGTGCCCGGAGGTACCCGGGCACCCCATGGTGCCTGAGGCCCTCCTCAATGCACGCCCAGGGGAGGGTGTTGAATGCGTTGCGGATGTCCAACGACACCGCTAACAACACCTCTCCTCGGCTGGTCGCCTCCTGCGAAAGTTCCCGCACCCTCGCGATCGCGTCTATGGTTGACCGACCCTGGCGGAACCCGTATTGGTCCGCGTACAGGTCGGGACCAACCTCACCAAGATGTGTGGTGAGGCGAGACGCGATCACCCTCTCCATCAGCTTGCCCAACTCGTTCAAGAGAACGATTGGGCGGTAAGCCGATGGAGACTCCGCCGGTCGCCCGTCCTTACGGAGAAGGACGAGTCGACCGAGCTTCCAGGCTGCGGGAAAGCGACCCTGCTGAAGGCACGCACTGAAGAGGGCGAGCACTCTGGGCTCCAGCTCCTCCATGGCGAGTGCCCAGACGCGTCCAGGCACTCCGTCCGGCCCAGGGGCGGTATTTTTGATGGCCATTTTTGCCACCGCCGCCCCCAACTCCGCCGGTGTGACATCCGGCGGAGTTTCCTCATCGTCACCGTCGTCGGTCGGCATCACGGTGTCAGCTGGCATGGCCATAGCTGGCGGCGAATATTCCTCCTGACTGGGGAAGAGCTCCTCTACAACTGATTGGAGGAGCCCTGGCTGGAGGCTCTCCGTCACCGGGGGAGCCCAGGGGCGTAGTTTATTACGCACCCCTTTATAGGGTCGTCCCCACGGATCTCTATCGAGGGCCTCCAGCGTACTCGCCCAGCCATCGTCTTTCGCCTGTGCTATGGCCACACTCAGCTGACGCCGACTCTCCCTGTAGTCGGCGTAGGCCGCGGCAACACGAGCCTCGTCCCGAGGTCTCCGACGATTCGACCGGGTGTACACGCGCCGCACTGCAGTGCACTGCGCACGCAGCTGCGCAATGGCGGCGCTCCACCAGTACACCCGTCGCTTCGGTGGACACGGGCGGACCCGGGGCATGGATGCGTCGCAGACGCTTACCATGGCCCCATCGAGTCCCCTCGCGACAGCGTTCACGTCGGAATCGGAACTACAAGGCCCCGCGACCCACGCCTGGACCAGGGCTGCTTCCTTCTGCAGCTCCTGGTCGAGCTGCCCCAGCGCCCATCGCCGACGCTCGCTCCTGGGAGGTGGCGCCGGGCGGGCGGTCAGAACCACGGAGGATGTGGAGAGTCCGAAACCGATATATCGATGATCGGACAAAGTCTCCACATCCTCAAGGACACTCCAGTCCTGGACACGGCGGGCCGGGGAGGGTACGCAAAAGATACGTCCACAATCGACCCCCCATTATGCCTCACGCACGTGTTAACGGAGCCGCGGTTTAGGACCACCAGGCCCTGCTCCACCGCCCAGTCCTCCAGCGTCCGCCCTTTGGGGTCAGACGCGGGGCAGCCCCAGGCTGTGGATTTGGCGTTCAAGTCACCCACCAACAGCACCTCGGCGCCACACCGACTCAGCAGGCGGCCGACCCCGTCGAGGAACTCCTCGAACTCGGCTAGCCCGCGATTCGGCGAGAAGTAAACGCCGATGAACACCAACCCGCCTGCCAGGAAAAGAGCCTATATTCCGCAATGGACGTTATACGGGCTGATGATGATGATAGATAAGTAGTCCATATAAGTGATATATTGTTATACAAGTATTTAATAGTAGATACCTAGTGTTTCGAAAAAATAAAACCATTTAATCTTTAATTGCAAAACCACAACTTTAGGCATAGGTACCTTATTTTTTTTCAATAATTGCTAATAATTGGACGATTTGCCATCAGTACCTATTACTATCGAAATGTAACACTAAAATTTTTAAATAAATATTTATTTATTTTCAATATAAAAAAAGTTTCTCTCAAGAAGACGACGACGTTTTACATCGTTAAACTAGACTCCTACGCGTGGTTTCACCCACGAGCTCCCGTTCCCGTAGGAACTTAATATAGGTTATTAGTTAAAGCCTTCCTTCCTCGATAAAGGGGCTATCTAACACTGAAAGCCTTTTTCAAAACGGACCTGTAGTTCGTGAGAGTAGCACGTTCAAGCAAGCAAACAAACAAACTCTTCAGCTTTATATATTAGTATAGTATATAATATTATAAAAGCAAAAGTTTGTAAGAATGGATGGATGGATGGATATTTGTTTCTCTTTCACGCCAAAACTACTGAACGGAATTGGCTGAAATTTTACACAGGGATAGGTTATACGCTAGATTAACATATAGGCTACAACATCACGCTCCGACCCACTGGAGCAAAGTAACGCGGGTAAAACCGCGGGGCACAGCTAGTATTAGTATAATGAGCTCTAGTTGTACAAACGGGAACCCTAACACAGGTTCAAATTTATTTCAATCTGTAATTTTTAAAGCTACTGAAAAAGTACACTTACAATTCACATAGATCTATTGTACTACCAAAAATTAATCATTCCAAGTAGCGACGGAACACAAGGTGGATTAAGAGGGCCGTCCCTCTCCTAGTGGTGTGACTAACATAGCTACTACCTACGTACCATAGGGACATGGGGAGTCGCATATATCCCGCGGCCATTGTGGAGATTACACTACCTTCAACGTTATTTAAAAGGAAGTAAATTATGAACAACCTTCGTGACGTAGCTTCTGTGAGAACTTCAATCCGATTTCCCCGCCGGACAAGACATTCTTGTGCAAAATCAAAGATTTTTCTGGGTGTGGTTGATTGAGGGTATTCCCTCAACCAACCAGAAAATATTCTCCCTACGTACCTCGGAAAGTACGTCAAGCCGTTGGTCCCAATTGTTATTACATCATTTATAATAAGCGAATACCTCGGAACGGGCAGTAGCCTGCTATTCCTAATGAGTTGCAACATAATACTGCGGTCAACAATCCACCTTCCAAGTGCGGTGACTTTGACAAAAACCCTGCCTCAGGAGCAGGCCTATATTCAGCAATAGACCTTATACAGGCGGATGATGATGATAAAATTATGTAGTAATTAGTTGAGCTGTAATAAAACTTTGTTTTAAGATTACCGTCAAATTGCTATCAGAAAACTCGAAAGGCGTCTTCGGGTTATTCTCATCGCTGTCCCTGTGGACCACCAAATCATGTGACGTTAACTTTGGCGTTGAAAACAATTTCCTGAAAGGAATAACCTGTAAAACAATAATTACATTATTATCCGAGGCAAGAAATGTTACGATGTCGGCTAATAGCATTATTTAATATAAGCCCACCCTTTCTCACAAGGGGAAAATTGTTTTGTTTCGGCTGAGTGTACGTGAACTACAAAAGTATACGATAGTTATACTTGTCCACATTGATTTTTCCACCACAAGTTATTTTCCCGTAAAAGTTGTGAAGTAGTGATAAGTCGTTTTTGTTGTTGAAGAAACAAAAGTTTCACTCCTTGATAATAGCAACGTGATTTGATTGATATTATTGTGTTAGAAGTCAACCAATCAAATCAAAGTACCTTAACGATAACAAATTTGTATTTTAAATCACAATAGTAAAACTGAACTTATCCGCGATAAGAGCCATGAAATGCTAAAAAGCAGCTTTCTAGAATACTAAGCTATGAAATATGATGGCGTAATAAAACTATTAAATACTAAACACGCTTCATTCTGTCAAAATAAGTAACAACTTGTTTGAAGCAATAATCTTAAATCTAACCTATTCATTTGAAAGAAAAAGCTAATACAGTTGGTAAGTACCTACCTGATTTTGTTTTTGCTATATTTTTTACATTATTATGACTCTAAAATAAAACTTAATACTTTGTTTATTCTAACTTTCATTCATTTGTATATTATAACTTTCATCTATGTGACAGAGGAATGCCAAAAGCATAAAAATTGTATATCATCTGAGCCAGTGGAGTGGTAACAAAATAATTTACTTAAGCTTTAAGACAAAGCCTGTCACTATCTCTATTCATCATTCCGCCAAACAAAGAGATAAAACATCATAACTTTTAAATCTCAAAAAATAGTAGGCCGTATGTATTTTATTTTGTGCACCATTGTGATCAAAGAATGCAAGCATTCGTACATCTATATCATATTTTATTACATTCCTCTTTGTTCAAAGGTTTGTGCATGATTCAAGCACAAAACCAAACTTTAAAGAGCTAAGTACAATCGAAGTAAAACGAGTTGGAATTTCAATAACAGACTGAAGTTCACTCTGAATCTTCTACAATGTGGAACTCGATGTATAGTAACTATAATATGGACTTACTCTTGGCAAAATTTGCTCGAACTTTAACAAATGTGATAACATTAGCATTGTTATGAAGATTAAATAAAAATGTTTTAAATTTACTCAAATAACCTATTTTAATTGTGACAACTTCAAAACTATTGTTTGTCATTACGGATAAAATTTTCTTGGTAGGTAGCTGTAGATATTGTTTTATCTATGATAGTGAGACATCATAATTTTATTACCAAAGAGTACAATACAATCAATTTATATAATAATTTAATGAAATTATAATTACTTTACGATCCATATCGATTTCCGCTTCGGATTGTGGACTATAGTATAGTTAAAATCTCGCTGCAGACTTGGTCATAAATCATAATCGGAGTAGGGATGTGCGCTAGTTGCGCCCGCGCAAGGCCATTATCGATAACAGAATCATTAAGATTATCACGTAAACATACTGCATTCATTAAGTATGCAGGGTAACTAATGAGTACTAATGTGTTTTTACGAGACTTCCTTCTCGTAAGGACACATTATTATCCATTAGTAATTCTATAAACAGAAGGTAATTATATAAAAACTAATATGTTTTCACGCTCTTACTTACATAAAAAGAGGGTAATTAACAAATATGTTTTTGTCTCCTTTGCTACCCGCTAGTTGCGTCGTGCTATTAAGTATATATAAATCGCTATAAAAAGAAATTAGATTTGACCTTCAAGATAGCTGATGTCGAGAAGTTAGTCGATGAAGCCATTTCCAATGACTCCATTGAAAATTGGCAAAAATGTGTGGAACATGCAGAATTGCTGCAAGATGAAGACTTAAGAAAAGCACATTTATGCGAAGAGTTCATCATTAATGTGGATGATGATGACGATGACTCAGACGAAGAATTTAAATTTTCTATTTTTAGTTTTATACTCGTATATACGTTCTTTTGTTTAAATATTTAATATGCTTTGTAGTAAATTTAGTAATAAGATAAAAAAAATGTGTATTTATTTCTATCACCCATTTATAAATATATAAAACTATCGATATCACTCATCGACTGCAGTGATACACAGGACTACGTATGGGCGTGGCCTGCTCATAAAGCCCGTGAGTGGGAAAGAGAGCGAAACACTCGAATGATTTATGACCGAGTCTGCAGCGAGATTTTAACAATACTATAGTGTTAATTGTATTCAAACTTTTACAAATTCACTTTATTATCTTATTTAATATAATACGTCCCCAGTGGAGAGCTGCTTAACTGGGGAATGACCTACACTTACAGAATACTACAGCCAAATAATTATATATATATAACGTACTCACTCTATGCTTTACCTCCTATTTTATTGTGTAATATTAAACAAAAACATTTGGTTAAATTGCATAAATGTTTTTGTTTCCAGAATACTTTTTTATACCGCCTAAAAATAACTTCCTAAATAAGAACAACAAAATAACATACATATACCATATTCTAAATATTGCCCACTCAACATATTTGGGTTATATGAGAGAGGTATAGTCGTATCGTCAAGAAAAGTGATTCAAACAAACTAAAAGTTGTTACCACCCACCCAATATTAACGGATATTGGAAAAATATGGTAAAAGATGGCAGTTGGCGGATCAAGGCTAGTAGGCACTAATATTCCCTGGATGCAATATCGGGGTTCATTGCCATAAAACCGCTCGAGGCGGATATCTCGGATACGATATTGACCTCATAGCGTTTTGCCGAGAAAGCAGATATCTGAGGCAATTTCAACATCGTAAATGATGTTTATCGTGGTAACCCACTGACCCTCTACCTATGAACATTTGTCAAATACCACTGTATCGGTTTCCGTACACGTATCAATGGCACGTGTAACCAAACTTCAGTACACTAATATCAGGTAGGTAGGTAAGTTACGCAATTTCGTATAACCCTTGTGCGCCTAATTTATATGCCGCTTTCTTATTAATGGAAGCCTTATTGTGTTTCCCTTACAGGTACAAATGATTAATAAATCAAATTTAAGTAATTTTCCAACGTTACACATACTTTGTGAAATTTATATGCATTGCCTCTTTATGTTTCAACAATAATTCTATTCATAAGCTGAGCTTTTACATTACGCGAAAAGACAGAAAACATAAAACTATCTGCTTTACAAAACATGGAATGAATGCGCTGCATGTAGATTTGCAACTAATTTTAACTAGACTCCCGTATACATTTTGCTAAACAAGTCCGTTTGCTTCCCCCCAGCAACTTGGACTGAGGCGTCTGAGCGTAACTTTAGAAAATACATTTTTATACAAGCACATACAGTCTGGACACATATATTCCTTTTGTTGAATGGAAACTGAAACAGTGTGTTGGACAAATGAAAAAAGTGTCAAACGGGTTTTCTATTTAAGTGCAATAGGTGTTTAGAAATCTACTGAATTCGCAATAAAATGACGAGTTCATTTGTTTGTAAAAAGGAAAAATACGGAAAAATTTATGCTTTTTTCACTTTACTTATGTCATTTTAAAAATATGAAGTTTTTTAGACATGGCAGAGCTCTTGTATGAGGCCAATGTGAATACCTAATTGTAAATTTAAAATGACACACGGTTAGCACAAAAGCCGTTTATAGTCAATGATGAATGCTAACGCATAAATCCACATCCACAAATCGGAAAGTAAGCAATAACCCAAACGCTGACATAAAATAAACGCTAAAATTTGGACGACAAATTAAATTTCTTGTTGACTGCGGCGGTGTTCGTTAGATTGAATCGAAATTTCAATCGAGCGAAAAAAATATTCAGCGCCAATTTTAAACGCAACCGGGAGGAGAGGTGATTCGTTAACACGTCTGCCTAACTTGTGATTCAAGAATATTTAAATGAGGGCTTTCTTATAAAGACTGATTTATTTTTGCATGAATATGCAAATTCCGGGTTCTCTCGTTCATTTTTAGATATTTAATTTTTCTCTTTGTTGTAGGTTTCAACTTAGTATAAAAAATACTTTTGAATGGTTTAAATTACACAATACTCTATTAGCCGGGCCCATAAACATTATTTGCCAATATTTGCTTTCAAATTTTCGCAGTCGAATTTTTAATTTTACATATTATATTGTTATATTTTTGAACACATATAGTATATTGTGGAATACAATTAATATACTTCGGCCTAAATTGAGACTATTTTTTTTATTATTTGTCTATACCTGTTATTGTCGATGGTAGTTATGTCTAGAAATTGATGTTCTGTGTTTGATTTCTACAAAGAATAATTATTTGAACCACGAATTGTCTAAATAGAATTTTCTAAGACTACGTATGCTTGGTATCTATAAATTATTATCTGTTTGAAAAGCCCGTGAAACACAAATTTATTTTCGAAATGGAGGTAGTTTTCTTTATCACAAAAACAAGATAAAAAAAATGAAAAATATGAAGTGAGTGCAAGTGTTCCTCTATCTAGGTTTATATACCATTTTTACCCTATATAATAAAAATACTTCATTAATAATAAGTTTAAATAATCATGGGTTTAATATAGTACTACGTTATAATTATTGTGCATGATGTGGTCTCCTGTAATTGAGGGAATACACTACCTCATTAATGTGTACATCCCTCGTTGGGGGCCATAATAAATAAATAAATACCTAATGATGATGTCAAGTTAACCTTTTTACTTAGTTGATTTTAACCAAAGTCGGTTTAAACATAGAAGAATATAGCAGTAAAAAATTATAACGTAACGTTATCGAAAAACTTTTCAATACAATTCAACCGCTTATCCAAACATGAAACGTTTTTCTTTTAATAAAGTTGTATACTTTTCTATTACCAACATCCTCAACTTAAGGATGGCCGCCGTAAAAAGACAACTGTGGAAAGGTGAAATTCTTTAAATAAGAGCAAATGGAGCAAATACAGAACCTTTTTAGAAAAGATAAGTGGTATTTTCATTTTTATTAAACACCACAATACGGTTATAACGTGTACCTACCTTTTTTATTAACTTAGATAAATAACTCGAGTTTACTTTAATCATAGGGACTTGGATAAATTCAACAGGAGTTGGCAATATCGTTGATAATGCTGAGTCTCATATAATCTCCAAGGGATGTAATTTAAGGCCGTAATTTCAACGAAAAAGTTAAAAAAGACATTGATCTTTGTGCCACTTCATTAGATTTAAGGAAAATTTATTCAAAAGCGTAATCTTGGGCACAATAATGATTTTAAAGTAAAAAGTACTCGTACCTATTGCTGTTGCTATATATTACAGAAACATTATATTGTAAAGTATTTATAATACTTGACAATATTATGTTTCGACGTTCAATGCGGGATCCAATACATTTAGATGTCCCGGGACCAACCTAAGCCCATTTGATCCTGGCTTAAAGGAGTTACAGTGGCGGGAGTGCGGGAGGGATTAGTCCAAAAAAAAGTATTTAGAATAGCACTATAAAACCGTATCATCACTGACTGACTATGAATCAGTTACTAAGTCAATTGAGTCCTATCAGTAATTTCACAAATATGAGCAAACAATCAAACAGAGAAACACACGCATCATTCTTCTACTGTTTTAAGGTTCCGTACCCGAAGGGTAATAACGGGACCCTATTACTAAGACTTCGCTGTCTGTCACCAGGCTGTATCTCAAGAACCGCGATAGCTATACATACACAAATTTTCACAGATGATGTATTTCTATTGCCGCTATAACAATAAAATAAAATAAATATTTAATAAGCGTCCCTAATATCCCAAACAACATTTTTTTTCCCATTTTGCTCGATATTAATAACGGCAACGCTTTAAAATGGTACGGAACCTTTCGTACGTGCGTGCGTGTGCGTCCGGCTCGCACTTGACCAGTCTTTTTTTCTTATTTTTAAATATGATACTATGACGCCATCAAAATATATTTAGCAATGAAAAATAAAATTAGTACAATATTACAGTATTCTAAAATTACAGTATTCTCAGTATTCTGGTTATATCCAAAACCAATAAATAGCACAGCGGTAAAACCACGAACACTAGTTAACTGCTATAATAAAACCAAATAACATCGACGGAATTTACGATCCAAACCTGCTAATGATATTTAATGAACCGCCCAAAAGCCGGCGGCTAAAAGTAGCGACATTCGACTAAATAATACCTATTTTGCATGTTTACAGTGCGACATTTTCAGGAGAATGCCACGGCCCGAGCTAGGATAATGTCAATCTGTCTGACAGGGGACTCGGCCTCACGCCGTGCCAGCCGGCGGTTACCAGGTGAGGTATTTTAAGCACCCGTATTCAAATGGAATGTTTGTATTATAAAACGCTTGTGATTTTTTACTCTTTAGGTCTGTTTTGAGTTGGCGGCGATCAAATGTTTTCCTTGCTTCTTTCTTTATTTTTGACATTAAGTCATATATTATATTAATAGGAATCCCTTCAAGTTTGTAGTCAAATGAAATAAAAAACACGTAATTTGTATACGAGCAAAAGACAAGATTGTGTACAGAAAAAAAAGTGAAGTAAGTAGGTACCGTCACTACCGTCAAGCTTTTATTCTGTCCACCGAATTAAAAGCATTTACAGTCCCGGGTGCCCCCATAAATGGCACACAGGAGCAACCAGGTGATGTTGTGGGTTAGTCCTCTCCTAACGGTATAATAACCATGTCATCGCAATTAAGAAGGGAGTCCTCCATCCTCGCCGCGGCGATAGTAGATACCTAATGCATTTTTATGTAAAAGTCAAAGCGGTCATAATATATCTAAGGCGAAGTCATTTGTGTGCCCGATATTTGTACATTTATTATGGAAGTTTTCAATGACAGTTTTCCTGTTCTTATATTGCTGGTTAACTAATGAAAACTATAGTGAAGTATGCAGTGAAGTGACAGGCCCCGTATCAAAGCTTGTTGGAGAGGCCTTCTACCGCACACTTTCAGGGTTCCTGCAGCCCGCGGCCCCGTATCATTAATATGACTGGTACGGCCCGCGGAAGTTTTAGCCTTGCAAGTACAGTAAATGCTCAGAAGTTTTTTACTGCTGTGGTGTTGTGGGACAAATCCCACATTGCTTCATACAACTGTAGTTCAATGTGGCTTCTGCGGTTGACTGCAGCAAGTCGTTAGACTCACCGCTCGTGAGAGTCAGGCGCACGGAGCGCCTCACCGATACTCTCTGAGCTGTGATTATGACATGACCACATGCGGTTCCTCCTAGATAAGCGACTAGGTAATGTGTACTTCTATTTCTACAAGGGGGCAAATTTAGAGCAGCTTCGCCCTGGGTACTGCCGCACTAAGTAGAAACGGACTCTCAGAAAATGCTCGTTATACTAAAATGGAACGAGAATGAAATATGTTTCTGTATCTATGTAAAATATATCTTTGAATAAGGTATATATTTTATTTTTAGTATTATTCTTTTTTTTTTGCACGGATATTATTAGCCACGAGGCTTTTGTTGCTTCAACGAGTATAAAGGCGAGCTGGGCACCATCCATAATTATAGTGTAATCTTATCATAGATTAACTTACCCAGTTTATGGGAAGAGTAAGCTGGCAACACTCACGCTCCACTCGACTGTTTCTATTAAATACACTCGAAATACTTGAACGTTACTGGTTTGATAGCTACTTGTACATGAGAGCTTCGAAAGCTCAAGGTTCTAAGCACACTAGGTATTAGTAGTTATTAACTACACCCACCAACTAATTATTCCACTACTCGTGTTTGGACTAGAAACGTTGTATTAGTACTTTGCGGTCAGGGTTACCATGTAAGTTTGGGAAATACCCAACACTTTATGGTAATATAATTATTCCATAACACGTGTCAACAAATTAAAGAGCACAGTTAAGTATTGTTTTGTTCTTGCGTTTACAACTTCAAATTAACTTTAGAAATTGGCCCAATTAAGTAATGATAAAAAAGTGTACAATAAGTACAGTAATCTTAGATTTTTTCAGTTAAAAAAATCATCATTTTGTAAATTATTAGTGATTTGAAAAAAAATAAAAACAAATATGCATATAAATGTTTGCAATTCTAATACGTAATAAGACCTACCTAACTATTTTTTAAACCTTTTTTATATTTTATGCTCCACTTAATAATCCAAACAGTTAACACTTCATAACAGAAAAGTTTAAACTTAAATGCATAAAGAACTTATAATAAGAAAATATGAATTTGTATTTCCATACAACCAAACTCCGTCTAACAGGCGTCCTTATTTTGCCCAATTTATGTCTCTTGGGGATTATCTAGACTAGAAGTCAACATACTTTGAATGAAAACACGAAGAAATGCAAAGCAAATATCATTTGCTAATGATTTTACTATATAGTTTCAATCAGATATTTATGAAAAAAAATGTTTACGTAATTAACAACTTTATTATTTAATTCATGTTTTGACTGTTTGTCATTTTTATAACCAAAACTTTTACTTTTAACTTTTTAAATAATATTTAAAGTTGGTCTCATAAAAAAATCACAACTTCAAAGTTAAATAGTGATAAAAAATATATTTTACCTGCGTACATACATTGATAAAAAAATCTTCATAATCACGTGGAAAGATAAAATTATAATGAGGAATATATACAATTTTGTGGAAACATAGTTAAACGATCCCATTTAATTTGTTCAATTATTGTTTAATAACAAAATTACTTACATGGCATTAATTATAAATGTAACGAATGTAATGAATGAAAGATCAAACATCCATAATTAAACGTTATCTTTCCTATATGAAAGAAATTAATGTTCAATTAAATTTACCAATCATTTGAATGTAATTGAACTACAAATAACAAGGGTTTAAGTGCCAAAAAGCTGAAAAATTTGAATCTTAAGCTTTTAGCTTCAAATACATTTGATTATTAAAATTGTAGTACATAATAATCTTTTATTACGTATATCATCATCAGCCCTAGAACGGGCTGATGATGATGAGAACCAACAATGAGACGCTGCTGCCCGATCCCTCGTTTAGGTACGCTTGTTATGGATGTTACAATAATCGGGGCCAACTTAACGCGATTTCCGAGGCACGGAAGGCAGTCCTTTAAACAACCAGACCTAGACAGATATCTCAGAATTTACATAAATATTTCATATCCGGCGTGTGGATCAAACCCACGACCTCGGAAATTTTGCCACGGAGATATCACTACGACACAGGGGTTGTTGTATCGTTTATTACAATAGAATTATTCTTGGCACCCTTTCCCTTTAGTTTATTAAAGTAGATAAGGGGGTTTGTAGGCTACGGTTACCGCTAACCATCAGATAAGTTGTTAACTTATTTGCAGACTTATTAAAAATATATATCCGTATTTGATTAAATAAATTTGATTTTCTATTGATTTGATTAACTAAATTGTGGTTATAGACAACCCTATGTTAGCACTATACAGTTTTATGTTTAAGAGAGAACTTTGGAAAAGTACTCTTAGGTACTTATACGTCTACCATCATATTCGAGCATGTATGTAGGTATTTCTAAGAAAAATAACAAAAAATCATAACCATCGAATACCACGTTGAATACTAAAGACATTAGTATAGATTTTTGTTTAAAACTTGACTTTGACAAATGAAATAAAACCCAATGTCGCGGTATTTAAACCAGAAATGCAAGAAAATGCCATACATATAGTGGCCCAAAAAAAAACCGCGGCTTACAGAATGTCAAGGTCGACATCTTAATAGTTTCTTGCATTTCCAAGTCTCGACAGACCGACATATAGACGGACAAACAGGTAACGTGAATTATATAGAAACGTAAGGCAAAGACGTGGTACAGACGAAAAATGCCGCAATGGATGAAAAATTTAGTATTTATTATACTAACCAACACCAGCGATTTTTTTAAATTCCTGACCAGGTGCAGGCCATTGACTCCTGTTTACCTCAGGTTCTGTACATTTTGGGAGATAGAGGTACTTCCCAAATCAAGCAGTTCATAGAGCGTACAAGCGCTATGCTCCACCTCTATTATATTTAATACCTCGATTCAATCAAAATGTACATAAAACATTGACCTATGAAAGTATAGGTAATCTTGAAGATGCCTCGTTGTTTCAATAATCAAAGAGACCCTCAGATCACAAGAACCTCTTCACAATACTATACAGTTATCTGTAAAACATTTGCGCATATCGTACTTATAATATTATTTCTGGTATGTCTAGTCCCCTTATTAAGCCTATACCTTTGGAATAGTAGGATGGTAGATAATCGAATTCAGGACACGGAAATCATTCAAATCAAAGAAATCAGAAGTAACATCGATACAAGAGAAGAAGAAAAACTATACTACAATTAACTGTAATCTATATAAATAAAAATTCTTTGAACATTAGTCGAACTGGTTAGGAAACTCTTGCAAAATGGGAGTACTGGGGACGCAAAACGGTTCATTCCCTTTGTTTTATGAGACAATTAAGAAGCGCCGGCGCGAAGAGTAATTTTTTGTTCTTCGTAATAAAAAAAGCGGGAGCATTTAAATAGCAGATTGAAAACTCCTAACGATCTATGTTAAGTTCACGATGTAACAAAGATTTTACGTTAAAAAAAGGTTACGGCACAACTAATTTACATTTTAGTGTCTTGTGGCCGGATTTATTCGAAAGTAGCTTCCTGCGTTACAACGCTTACGCAATGCGTTACAAAGTTTGAAGAAAGCTATCGTCTTGAGATTTGAGTTTGAAAGATGATAGAATTAAATACATGACAGATGGGGAAGATATTATGTAAATAATCTTATGTACCTAATGTTTGTCTCGGGGTGTCACTTGAGCTTGAAAAGCTCAAAGTATGCTTCTTTTTATTTTATGCACACTTATAAAATTGTAATCCATGTCTTTGATGTCTTTGCTACATTTTATCCATACACATAAATTACAACTATTGTGGCGTGAATGAATCGTAAACATATTTCTATCCAAATATCCATTTACAGTATATGGAGAAGAATAAAGGTATTTAATGTTATTTTCATTGAGTTTTGAGCATGTACAGTATACAATAAGATTTTCTAATAATTGGAACAATATTTTTCAACCAGTATTACATATCTATTATGACAAGGTAATATTAGAAAAATGTGCATAGCGAAATGAGCCGTCATACCTACTGAATAAAAAAAATAGAGATAAACAAATTTTTGACAGGGCTTTACCTAAGATGCAGGTTCAAATTTGCCGGTGCGGTGGTCTTAATTTACTGACGTAAATTGTAAACGCGTAATCTTATCTAGCAAAGATTAAAGGCATTCTAAACATTAGAATTGGTATTATTCAATGGTTCCATAAATCTTCCTTAAATATTGCCTTTACTCTACATTTATTTCCAAACAAAAATATTTAGTACACATCGCATAAAATTTAAGTGCAAGTTCACAGTTTATTCTTAGCTATAAAACATGAGATACGATGTTTTACTTAGCATAAAAAGTTTGAGTTTAAAACAAAACTAAATTGAATCTTAAAATATCTAGATATTTTAACAATTAAGCAATGCACTCCAACCTTATTGTTTTGAACTAAGAACTTTTCCATTAAAAGTTTTCTACGGCGCCTTTATAGAGCTATTTAGATCCAGATACTGTTATATCCTTTTATATTTTATAATTTCTTAGTAATGTACTGTAATCAACTCTAATTAATATTTTAAAATGAACTTTTTATAAGTTTTGATGTTGTTGCAAGCAAGAATCTGTTTTCTATCTACTTGAAAATTATGTTTCTTATTCAGTGTTATTTTATAAAGATTTTTACATGGAACTAAGAATTTTGATACTATTTAAATTACTTTAAACGTGTGACTTTGTTGTGGCGTGACTTATATTGGTTGATATTTTCAAGGGTAATTGTTTTTTGAATAAATGAAACAAAAAAAAACTCCAAATAATAAGAAACGAAGTTTATAGAAATTTATTAAAGTTTATATATTAACTATCGACCCGCTTCGCACGGGTGCAATGCTGATGTATTATTCATATAAACTTATATATTTCCTCTTAAATCACTCTATCTATTAAAAAAACTCATCAAAATCCGCTGTGTAGTGTCTAAGATTTAAGCAAACATAGGACAATAACAAGACCTTTACAAATACTTTCGTTGAAAACTGTAATAATAAAAAGGTATATCCATTTGAATGCCAAATTTTAATACCTCTGTGATGTTCATTGTTTGTAGGCAAATAAAATATTTTTGTAACGTTACAAAGGTTTCAATAATTCTGTTCAAGGTATTTCTCCGTATTAATTAATTTTTAAAAGACAATATTACTTTTATATTTCTTCTTCATCCCAAAACTCATTCAATCTCATCATAATCTTAAAATTCCCTCAATCACACAACCACATTTTGTTACAAATTTAAAACATTCTTTAACAAAAGCAAACCAAATTAATAAAAATCAAAAAGAAACAACCCATTCGCAAGATTTAATTTAAAAAAAGAAGCCTCAACACGACCCAAATACATTCGCAAAAACTCGACTCATCAACGCTTTAACAAAGGAAGTAGGTGGGCACAAAATTAGGCTTTAGAAAATAAGCTTATCTTAGACCCTTATAATCCCTACTCGGAACTTTGATCCCCTCAAAATGGAGCAAGCCTACAGAGATTGACATTTACAACGTTATCAATCCGAGCAGACGCTTTGAAACTAGTGTTCGCCGAAATATGATCACCGACTGAAATACCCGCACATATCAAAGGGTATGCCGGCAACCATCGTACTTTACAAACCAGGTTATGACAACTCTTATTTTGTGCTTTGAATATTATATTATACCTATATAATATATTTGAATGTAACACACGTGCGTATTGCGCTTAAATAAAACCATTTCTTATTTATTTATACTCTAAAGATTAATATTATCTCGACTTAAAAGTATAAGAAATGTGTTTTTTTATTTCATAATATTTTATAGTAAATATAGTTTGCATAATATTTGTACAGTTTTAAGTGATGCAAATTATTTTTCATCCCACCATCTCGGAAAGAGTATTTTTAATCTTCAATATCTGAGTGGAAAAGCCGTTTTTATTCTCTAGAGGATAAAGTAAATTGAATTTAGAACATCGTGTGCACTAAGTTTGTGAATTAAAAAAAAAAACATTAAACCTATTTACTGCTACCTCTATGGTGCCGAATATATCATACAACTTTTTTTTAATTTGTTAAAAACTCAGACTCGGAACCTTCTTGGTGTTCTTTTTTCAATTTGCTTTGTATGCGGTTCTTTACGCAGCATTTTTTCACGTCATTTTTAAACCTTATATTAAAAACAAGAAACTTGAAAACAAGTGAAAAAACTAAAATGAGTGATTCTAGCGACGAGGAAGTTTGTTTGACGCCAACAGAATTGACTGAAACTGTTAATAATGCGCATTTCCTCGCTGAGGTGGAATGAAAAGTAACGTGTTGCACTCACGTGCAAATATTTTTCACCTCGTGCTCTTTTGATTCCCTCGCTAACGCTCAGGATTCTAATTTTGAATCACTCGCTGCGCTCGTGATTCAATTTTAGAATCCTTCGCTTGCTCGGTCATCAAAATTGAACACGCGGTTAAAAAGCAACTTTGCACTCTTGTATAACAAATAACTATTATACCTATCTGGACTTTGTTGGAGGAGAGTGGAATCTTTTTGTTTTGGACGGAAAACAAATCAAATACAAAGTAAATAACAAGCGTGTTACTTATTATATGAGTGTTACTTATTGTGATACTCACAACCTGAGTAAAGGCGAATTCGAGCGCAACTACACTTATTATAGATAATTATAGAAAATATGTAGTGTAATGGACTTATTGACTTTATTATTAACTATAATTAGCGGGACCAGATCGAATATGATGTATAGAAACGTATAGCGGACTGGCGCGCTCATTGCCCTGATTTTACATAAATTAGAACTCATATTGTCAAGAATACGACTTACTGCTCTTATTCATGGCGTGGCAATAACTAGACAGATCTAGGTATAATAAGAAATAGATTCTAATTGAAAGACAGGCATAGACTGCTTTGTACCATTAAAAATTAAGTTATCACTACTACCTACAATTCATGCCTTACCTAACAAAAATAATTAAGAGAAAGCTATCAGTTTGTATTAAGGAACATGAGTAATTATCTTCGTTATTATTAAAGGTGTGTAAATAACGTACGCAAATTGGGGAACGTAATGGATTTTAGACTAAAAGCATCGAGACCTCATTGGAGCCGCTTTCCGTACTTCGAATTATTTATGTTGGCAAACAACACTGATGTTTAGTGGATTGCGTAGTACTTAATATTTATATATGTGTATTTTAACACACTAGCTTTTACCCGCGGCTTCGCTCGCATTGAAACCAATGTCCCTATGTAACTACTAATACCTCCAAAAATATATGCACAAAGTTTCATGATGATCGGTTGAGTAGTTTTTGCGTGAAAGCGTAGCAGACAAACAGACATTCACATTTATAATATTAGTAGGGATTACCCATTATGCGTAATAATATATTATGTTTGGAAATGAAACTTAAAATTTTAATATATTTTTGTACATAGACACATTCTCTATTTTCATTATCTATAATCTATATATATATATAATAGTTCGATCAACGCACAGCTGAAACGCTGGGCTAGACCCACCCAGTAGTTTTATCGGTGCGTTGATCGATCAGTCAGTAAGTGTCTTCGGTGAGCACAAGAAGGGATTTTTGGAAATTCACTCCTTAATGAGGTGAGAAGGGGTTGTAAAGTTTGTATAAAGAAATCTTGACTCGGACTAAGTCGCGGGCAACAGCAAGATTTATACATAATTGTGTAAGCTGTCAAGTTTTCATACATTTCCTTTAACATTTGGAAGATATAAGCAACAATTTACAGAAATATCTGTAATGATGACTGTTAAAATTATTTCAATTTTCGAAACAAAAGAATAACTTCTCTCTTTTCTTCGTTTTTCTGTTTATCTAAAATTAAGTTTTTTACTATTGACGTTTCTGAACGAAAATAATTATTTTAATTATATAGATTGACGAGAACGTCAAATCAAATTTGCTGACTTATTAGAAAAATTTGGAAACTCATTAGACATTAACAAGAGTTTTTACAGCTCATAAGTACATTTCAACATTAGTCTTCCGTTCTAAAACTTTTGTGTTAAATTTAAAACCTGTACTCTGTGGCTATTCTAACGAGAAGATAAAAAAAAACCCTTTCTAAATACTTGTATTCAAACATCATAAGGAAGTCATCAAATCGTTACCCGTAGATTGCTATGATATTAGTAGATAGCATTATTATACATAGTTACAACAAGTATTATATACTTTTTTAATCTACTTTGAGTTTGTTAGATAAGCTATAAAATAATTTGCACTTTTTATGAGTTCGTACCTAAATAAATCGTGCTGTAATGGCCAAACGAAATTGAACCTCTCGTAAAGAGCGCTTATCGATATTAATTTTCAATATTGCTGAAGTATGAGAACATTGTTTGAAACTCGTTACATTTTCTTAGGTAAGACCAATATCGATTTAATCAGTTTGTAAAAAGATGTTAAGAAAATTGCATTGATATATTTATTGCTAAAATAAATTAGAGACCGTTTCCTAGAGAAATTAGAAATATATTATGTTACGATAGTAATACTGAGTGCCAAATATTAGCAAGGATTAAAAAATACGGTGTAGTTTCGTCATTTATAATATGATTACTTGCTATCTATAAGTAACCCCCAGATGTCTGCATACATACATCTACTATATACACACACACGCACAAACACACACATACCTACACAAGTGCTATTTAATCTAGTTTCTTAAAACAATGTGTTTAAAAATGGTTTAAAAATTGTATTTTTATTAGTCTAACCATGTATTTTCTATTAATGGAAGGCGCTGACACCTGTGATACAGTGAATTCACAAGTACATGTGCCAACGTTCCAAATTTTGTGTATTTCTGGACTATTGTAAAAAACATTAATGTATGTGTACCTTTATAAAATAAATATGATTATTGATTATATAAGTACTGGTTCTAAATAGACATACCTACAGTAGCATAGTCTACCTATGAGTAGTTATATTTACCTACTCGTAGTCTATAGAGTAGACCGCCAACATCGAACTAGTCACTAGTGATAACATCATGCATAGTATGCTCATCGCTCCGTTTGTTTAGTTGGAGTGTACTCTCTTAGGTCCGTCAATATGAACGAAGTCAGAGTAGGTAAAGCACCTGTCTATACTTAGCGATAGTTCCTAAAATTACTATTTGTAGAAGAAGGATCAATAAAGACGTGTTCGATATCTTGTCTGTGTTTATATATATAAATTATGCATACCTACAATAGTAAGCTGAGTGTGCGAGTTCAACACCGTACTGTATTGTTATTTTTTGATTAAAGCTTTAAAAAAATAAAGCAACTTGATTATAAATATAGTCACTAGATGCTGATTATGATTCGGTTTGCAAGTTTAAAGTGAGGCGTATTACGTACATTACTTAAGTCACAGTTAATCACTTAAATACTTTATGTACTTACCTACTGTACTTTTATTTCTAAATAGGCAGATTTTTGTAAAGTACAAAGAAAATTATGAATGTAATAATACAACGTAGTAATAATAATAAATACACGGTTTTGTAAGTATTTAACAAGATTAACTTATTCGTTTATAAAGAAAAACGAAACCACGAATTAAATGTCTCTGTATGTAGGTATAATTCGTTAGTTAAATAAAATATCCTTCATTCCAGTCATTAACATCATCGATCAAAGTTCTAAACATCATTCAATATTTGGACATTAGAGCTATGCATTAATTAACTCTGCTTAAAATTAATAACAAACAGTTGTGAAATTTCCATTATTAGATTTGACTTTGAAATGTATCTAATTCCTAACACACTGTTAGAATGATGTAACAAACAGGAATTGACTATTTAAGGCAGATTAAATAAGTGGTTACATGATATTTGTATAGAATATTATTGTATTGTTCTGAATAATTTGTTTCATTTGCTGCAGTCCAAACTGTTAATAATAAAATCGCTTATTACAAAACGTATTATTAGTACTAAATTCGCTATTATTAGTACTAAATTCTGAGGTTCTATCATATGCGTTTGCTTAAAACAGGTACCTTTTTGTCTTTATTTTAAAAGACCACACAGAACTCTTACCCTGCTAGGGCAAATAAATCTCAGTGTCACACGGTAAACTTTACAAACATATAATTCACGGACACTAAGCACATCCAGACAGTCAATTGTCCCAGGTGGGTATCAAATCTCAGATGCGACTACAGTCGTCACCACTAAGCCAATGATGTATTCAGTCAGTCGTTGGTCATAATGACTACTGGCTGTATGTACCGTAATTTGGGATTCGTTTCGAAGGCTTCGTAAACGGTTTTAGCTCTAATCATTCTGATTCAAAGGAAATATTAACAAACCTGACAGAAAATTTCAAAGACAATATAATTAAACAGCTGTCCCGTGTAGATCACGGTACTATAGTAAGTTGCTTGTAGTTTGTCCTAACGAAAACTCCGTGAAAAGACCGCCAAATTTGAGCTAATTAGATGTGTCTAAATGTTCTCTTTTATTTTAATTTGTGGCGAAGACTGAATAACTTACGTATATAATTAGTAAATCTAACGAGATAAGGGACAATTTTCATAAACGTGTTTGAGAATTTAAAAGAAGAAAGGCAGAAATTGTTTAGGATTTCAAAACGTATATTTTTACAAAATGTTTATTTTGGCTATATTTTACTATGAGGTTCCAAGATAAACAGGCGGTACGCAGGTATATTTAAAAATCAGGTACTGAACCGTATTGTCACCATGCGAACGTTGTTTTTCTTGGCAGTAATTTTTTTTTTATTGGATTCAAAATGAGAAATACCAACCGTCGCCGCGTCGCGTCAGTAACTTATTTTCTGGGTTATATTTCAACCCAACATTATTAACCGTAGTGCGGGAATTGTAAAAAAATAATAATGATTATAATCAACAGCCTTTTTTTCAGTTTCAGCCGTTAACTACCCAATCTACGCACGCAACAAATACGCACAAAACGTTTCATTCAATAGATGGCATATATTTTCAAGTACATAATTATAAATTTACGTGGGTAACAACATAAACAAAAACATGCACTTATCAGTGACATATCACCGCATCGCGAACGCGCCCAAATTACTGACAGTTCAGGGTTTATTGAGCCAGTTCTAACACGTCAAAAACTAAAAATCAAAACATATTTCTCCTCAGAAGCATAAGAATGGATATATATTATACTTCAGAAGTGTGCCAGTTTACGACAAAGACACATACCTACGACGAATGTTTCTGACGTATAATGGCACATACGACCTTATGCTTCTGAGCTCTAAATTTGTCAACCTGTGGACTTAAACAGTTAACTTAAAGTATAACCACTCGAGCTATCGTAGTGAAACGCCAATATTTGCATTCACATAGACATGAGTAAATAACTAGTTCATAGAAATTAAGCGCGTTTAATATTATGCTGAATCGGAGCGTCATTCGATCAAATATAAAATATGATTTCTCTAAATTTGAGATACTTTAGACATAGACAAGTATGAATGTTAAAGATATCTAAGAATCGCGTTAGTCACTCTTTATTGATTAATTATAATTTGCACTGTCCGTTAGTTGTAAACAGAACATTTGCAATGTTTTTTTGCGAATTATTCAACGATGCCATATTATTGTACCTATTCGTCTCTGACAAAAAAACTAAGTATTTTACGGAAAGGATTCCTTATTTCTATTTATATTTTTGTTTGCTGAAAAATATGATTAATCAAATAAATAGGCCGCAAAATGTTATTGACGCTCATCTATACTAATACTAGCGGCCCGCCCCGGCTTCGCACGGGTGGACTTTTATACCCTACCCCTGCCCTACCCTACCCCTACCCTAACCCTACCCTACTCCTACCCTACCCCTACCTTACCCCTACCCCACCCTACCCCTACCCCTACCCTACACCTACCCTACCCTACCCTACCCCTACCATACCCCTACCCTACCCCTACCCTACCCCTACCCTACCCTACCCCTACCCTACCCCTACCCTATCCCTACCCCTACCCTACCCCTACCCCTACCCTACCCTACCCTACCCTACCCTACCCTACCCTAACCTACCCTACCATACCCTACCCTACCCTACCCTACCCTACCCCTACCCAAAAGTATCCTATGTCCTTCTCCCAGTTCTTAGCTACCTCCCTACCAATTTTCAGCCAAATCGGTTCAGCCGTTCTTGAGTTATAAAATTAAATAGTGTAACTAACACGACTTTCTTTTGTTTTTAAAATGTATTCTGCTATTTGGGACGGAAACAAATCCAACAAATCAAAAACCATGGCAATCGGTTCAGCCGTTCTCGAGTTATAAGTGTTGTAACAAACACGACTTTCTTTTATATATATAGATTATAAAACTGCAGAGTTTGTTTGTTTGAACGCGCTAATCTCAGGAACTACTGGTCTGATTACAACAATTATTTCAGTGTTGGATAGTCCATTTATCGAAAAAGGTTGTAGGTTATATTTTATTACGAAGTTCCCACGGGCACGGGAGCTACGCGGGTGAAACCGCGCGCGGGAACCTAGTAAATAATAAGAGTGCTTGTTTATTTGTATATCCTTTTCATCAAATGATGTATTTTATGTATATGGCTGCTTATAATATCTAGTTTGAAAAAAAAAGCACAGTTTTAGTAACACAGTGTACTACCAATAACCGTACAAAATGAAATTCCAGCTACATGTTTAGGCACAAAATCCCGCGACATAAATTTGGACTGTTTGCATTGACCTCAAAACCAGTAGTTGTTCCCTTGTGGCTATGACATCTACGTTCAAAGGAAGCCAGTTGAAAGCAGAGACCTCGCTGTTTTGTAGACAGGCTATTTCATGCGAAAATTTGTTAGGTAGCTTATGATAGGATAGACTTTAGTTGTAAATTTTATGCCTACCAATTTATAAGTTGAAACATTTATATGTTAGTAATCGAATGCGCATTTACAGTTAAACTAGCTGCGCCCTGCGGTTTTACCCGCGTTACTCTGCTCCAGTGGGTCGGAGCGTGATTTTGTAGCCTACATGTCAATCGAGCTTATTAACTACCCCCTCGCAAAGTTTCATCCCGATCCATTTATTACTTTTTGCGTGAAGAGTTATAAAAAAACATTCATACACTCATACAAACTTTCGAATTTATAATATTAGTAGGATATACCTACGACTAATTTTTTTGTATAATTAAAGTAGCAAAAACATAAAATAAATAAAAATTATGTCAAAATGTTGTACGGTAGGTATTGTTTTTTGATTTATTATTAGGTATAACAAAATTAAGGCCTGGGAACAAATGAAAGCCAAGACGTAAATGCACGTAAATGTTAATTAATATACCATTTAATATTAGATTTGTTTAATTTAAAGAACTCTAAAATATATACATATATAAGCAATAATATGGTGTGTGTTTTGATTGACATCCTATTATTCAGATAAACGTACAGCTACTATAAATATTTGCTTGGCGCTCATACTTGAAATACAATATTCAAGTTCTAAGATATTGCATGAAATCTTAAGTGGTCAACGCAATCTCGGGTGCTTTGTAAACCATTCAAACTTGGGAGGACCAAAATCCATTTAGGGTTATCGAGGTCTGTTTACTTTAAATTTACATAATAATAATACAGTGGCATATCAAAAGCTAAACTTGAATTTTGGTATCTGTTAAAGTTATGACTAATGTTTTAATAACACTGTTAGGAAAACTTTGGGTAATACTTATTGTAGGCACAAGATTTCTAGGGCATATAATGACTCTTAAGCCGGGACCGCTCGAACACTCGAAAAATAATTTAATTTTTTGGATTACGCTGGGCCTACTCTTTTTAAAATAAATGTATGCCACAATAAACTTGAAAATTACACATTTCATGAAATAATATTACATTTTATTAAACTATAATATAAGTAAGTAGGTACTCTTTGTAATATTGGTTTATACATATATTCACGATCTGTCAATATACTCTTATATATAAAATTCTCGTGTCACAATGTTCGTTCCCGTACTCCTCCGAAACGGCTTGACCGATTCTCATGAAATTTTGTGAGCATATTGAGTAGGTCTGAGAATCGGCCAACATCTATTTGCCGGGTCAGCTAGTAGTTTATAAAATTTAATAAATTTAAAAAATATGTTTAGCAAATTGATTATTTATATGTCTGCCACATATAAATCTTGAATTTGCTAAACATATTTTTAAATTTTTTGTCTCATAGATTTCCTATAACATTTATTTTTACCTAACTTACTTTGCCTTTGACAAATGTTAAACACTTTAAATTTAATTATTTCGACACACTATTCAAAGTCAAATAGCATAATGCCGGCATCGGTATCAGGATCCAAGTTACCGATGGTTATGTCCCCAGAGAAAGGAACCTTCCCACTACTGCCTAATGGAAGCCTTTGAATGTACCGTCAAAGCTTTAGCCATTAAGGTATGGGCAAGAGTCGCAATCAGTAGCATAATATCGAATAAACATTTTGAATGTCAAAAACCTCTTGTGTCAAATCGGTCAAGTCGTTATCTTATGCTGTTTTAATTTAATTAAAAAAAATTATGTAATTGACATTTTCATTTCATGTGTAGCTGAAAAATGTTCATACAAATTAAAACTAGAAGAAATAAATGCAAATATAATTGCATAATCTTCTATATATCCAAAAATCAATTGATGTTCGTTTATCTCGCTAAAAGTTAAAAACGGCTGGGCTGATTAAGCTGATTTTGGATTTGTGTTTAATATGATTTAAGTGGAATATCGCGACTAAAATACTTAAAAAACCGGCCACGAGCGTATGGGGCACGCACATGAAAGCGTTCCGTAACCATGCATATCTAAAATGCCATTTTTTTTAAATTAATAAAGCTAAATTTCATTTTGCGGTAGACTCCATACATTATTATGACGAATGTAGCTACATAAGTTGGTCAAGTTGTATAAAAAAACTATTTATGATTCCGAGTCCGCTATATTTTTAGTTGAAAGTACTAACTTAGAGGTAGGTATATAATAATATCACGTTTCTATCCAATGATATCATTATTCAACATCATACACGATGGGTTTAGTAGAATTTATTTTTTTAAATTCACTTCTAGCTGTGTGGGAGGGAGCTTTACCATAATTTCAAAAACCAAGTTTTGGATCTTCAATATCTCTCCACCCAATTTCGTGACAATCGGTGCAGTAATGACGGAGTACGTGCCCGGACAGACGGACGGACATGACGAAACTATAAGGGTTCCTTGTGGACTACGGAACCCTAAAAATGATGATTTAATTTTCCAATACAAATTGTTATACCTGTCAAAGGTTACACTTTTGTCCCTTCAAAGATTGATTAAAAACCTTAAATCTATTTTAAAAACCAAAAAGTGTCAGTTTTAGAATCAGAAATACATTTCCAGACGAAAGTTGATCTGTCGCCATTGACAAGAAGTTATAGGCGCGTTCAGAATTTTGTTTTGAAATTGAATTGAATTTGGCTTCTTTCGGTCATATCAAATTGCTTAAGCTCTGTCATGGCTATATTTAAATCTAGGAAACTTACTCTGCTCAAGATCGATTTATTAATGAAATGAAGAATTTATATATTGATGTTAATTTGTGTTTTAATAGATTTTTTGTAGTTTAGCCCTATTCATTCTTTTGGGTTAAGATTGTGACTACATTGAGAACAAAAAAAAATTAGGTATCTGCTGCAGTTATTGTTTTTCATTCGTTACAACGTAAAAAAATATAACTGCTATATTAATTTCGTCGTTGTCGTTCGATGTCCATTTTTTTCCGGTTTAAAGTGTATTAGGCATTAGGCCACAGTGGCAGGTTATGTAGAACTTGTCTGTTTATAGCAATAGTCTACCAACTAAAAACCCCGGGTGTTAATTAATGCATATACATCCGGTACCGTAGCAATGCCTACGACCTAGCTGTCAACTCTCCTGAGTCTTTGATTGTATGGCGCATGAAACACTACATCTCTACTCATCATGGGTCAGCCTCTAAAAGGGAGTGGGACTACGTTCCCCACTCCTCGAGGCCGAGCCTCAGGGGATAGCCTGCGATCTATGCGCCTTCGGTGAAATGGGTAAGAGGGGTCTTTCTCCCGAATATGTTCCGCGTACTCCTACTGACTCGACAATGTTCGGCATCGAGTGGACGGATCCCATCACTCTTAGTCCCCCACCCGAGCCGGACACTCCTCGACCAGTGTGCCGTGTGCTGCTGCAGTGATGCCATTGAGTTTCCGGATGTTGAATCACCCTCCCTCTACTATTTTCAGGCCATTCCAGCAGCTTGGACAGGATCGCTCGATCCAGTTTTTGAAGATCGGGAAAAATACAAAAATATTTGAAATGTATCGCATTGATATTGAAAAATGCTTTTTTTTAAATATCACTGCGATACATTTCAAATATTCTAATAACTAATCTTTAAATATTTAATAACTAATGGTAGGTCAGTGATATGAAGTCAATCGGGTCACCTAGCGCTAAATACAAATTAAAGACAAATTGAAATAAATTTAACTACTTGCCTATTTTAAGGGCACTAGATACTACAATATAAAAATGGGAAATTCAAGATTGGATTATAAATCTTCAAAATCTGAGTTCACTCAACTGATAAAATGGATTGAGTACCTACGTTTTTATACAAAAATGATCAAAGAAAATCTAAAGAGTATAATTGAAATTCACTTCAGTGAAAAACCTTTCGCTTGCCTCATAAAAAGATGCTAGCAAAGCTTCATTGGTCCTGAAGTAAATTCAACTTAGAAAGTCGAACAAAAATATGGAATATTAATTTAGGTAAGTTGCTTTAATTATTTATCAACAAACATAAGTTAAATAACTGTGTGTAATGAAAAAATAACCGGTATAGCTAGTGTATAATATGTATGTCACTGAGATTTGATGTGTGTCACATTACAACATGACAATATTTTTTTACTATTAGGTATATATTATTATTATTATATATATATATAGGTTAGCATTAGTACATAATGTAGCGTACCCATCGTATCATCATATTGGATATATTGTTTGATCTCGCTTTAAGCCTCGAACGAATGTCATGGGTCGATCCCCTCGCCGAGCAAGAAATCTTTGTGAAAATCTAAATTTCCATCCGGGTCTGGTTGGTTAATATAGTAACCTCCGTGCCTCAGAAGGCATGTTAAACCATTCGTTCCGATTGTTATCTTTAGAGATTGAACCTACACGAGGGAACAGGCAACAGCATTTCCCGTTCTGTAACTTGCCAAAACCCTTATTTGAGAGGAGGCTAACGTTCAGAAGTGGACGTTCACGTCTTGACTATGATGTATGCTTATAAGTCTATGATAATCTAAAAATATCCCATCTATTTAAGATGTTATATTTTTATCTTACCTACATATCCAAATAAATATCAAATTAAAGGAGATTAACCTTTTGTTAGACAACCTCCGTAGCGTTGCGGTATTTGGCTCGCTTGAAATCTCGGAGGTCGTGGGTTCGATCCCCACTCCGGACAGGAAATCTTTGTGTATATTCTAAGATTTCTTCCCGGGTCTGGTTGGTTGAGGGACTACTCTCCGTGCCTCGGAAAGCACGTTAAGCCGTTGGTCCCGATTATTATAACATCATCTATAGTAATCGTATATCAAGGAACGGGCAGCAGCGTTTCCTTATGTGGCACAACATAATACCGCTGTCACCAACCCGTCTGCCAAGCGAGATGACTATGGCAAATACCCTCCCTCGGGAGGAGGCCCATGTTCAGCAGTGGACGTTGTACGGGCTAATGATGATGATGATGATGAACCTATTGTTGTGATTGTTTAAATATTTTTTAACTAATAACACAATATCGACGCTCCCCTATCTAGGGAATGACTTTGAGGGAATGATTTTTACTTATTTGTTTAACTCCGCTAAACGTATGAATATCGCTAATTACAAAATTTCACTATTCTAGGAGCGTCTTGGACCTGAATGTGATTTCTCATTAGAGTAAAATCAACCTGTAGCTGAGCAAAGAACCTATAAGAATCTTTTCAGTAAAAAGTTTATTGAATTAAGGATTGCACCGTATTTACATCTCGACTCAAAGAAAATGTTCTACTTCGCTTGAAGATAAAATTTAAACTTACATATATTTATAAGTAGTAGAGACGTTTTATTTTAATTTAGCTACTTTTAGTTGTATATATCTATTTTAATTGCTAATTTATGCTAATTAAACTAAACAAATTTTAAAATTACCTATAGATCAAAATAAATATGCTATTTATATAGTTAGCAGTAGAGACCAGCAAACTTTGTATTACCGAACCAATGCTAGGTTCTTGCATAACATGGGCCGGATTGCCTCGCGTACCCGGCCCTCACCAACGGCGCACGAAGTGTCCGGGCGGTTTTTAGTGGTGAAGGGTCCTCTCCTCGTCGTACGATTAACATACCACGTTCAATCAAACATACCCTTCGCCGGCGCAGGAACGCTGTAGCGGCGGAGGGTATGCGTAAATGTATAAACTCAAGGACGAAAAAAAAAACTTGACTAACATTGCCTCAAATTTCAATTTCAGTTTCATATATTACATGCTTCTATGTACTAATAAATAAAGCTGAAGAGTTTGTTTGTTTGCTTGAACGCGCAAATCTCAGGAACTACTGGGCAGATTTGATAAATTATTTCAGTGTTAGATAGACCATTTATCGCGAAAGGCTATATTGTAGCATAAACCGCTGCAGCGTATTCGCGCGCTGGCGGTGGAATATATGGGACTCGCCCTCTCCATAGCGTGGTATGCTACACTCATACCACGAGGAGAGGACCCTACACCACTAAAACCCCCCGGACACTCCTTCGATCCGTCGTTGGCGGGGGCCGGGTACGCATAAGCAATCCGGCCCAACACTTTTTGCACCTAGCACATGTATTATCTTTTAAGTTTTTAAAGATGGATCTGCATAACACATACATGAACTGACACATAGATCTGGATTAAACCGCTAAACGTATTAATAACCCATGAAAATTGATTAACCTGATAGTACACTAAATGTAAGGTACAGTACTTGTTCATCATTTGTGCTTGAGAAGAATCGAGGTTTGTGTAACTCTTACAAACAAATTAGATGAATCAGTAGACATAATATAGAGTTTAATTAATCTATTATGGTTGAAAAACTTATTGAAATTAATGTTTCAATTAACCCAAGGGTTATTCGACTTACCTTTAATATATAATTTAATTATTATACTAGCTTCTCGCGCGCGATTTCATCCTCGTAACTCCATTTCCCGTAAAGTCCATAATAAAATATAGCCTTCCTCAATAAATAGGCTATCTAACACTGAAAGATTTTTTCAAATCGGACCAGTTGGTTCTGAGATTTGCATGTTCAATCAAACAAACTCTTCAGCATTATATATATATATATATAAGATTACGAGAAAGTCTTCGAAAGGTGTACTTGTACTAAATTTAATTTAAAAAAATAAAATAACTATAGAATAAAATCCAATAAAAAGATAAGAGGGTGACGTAAACTGTCAGTCAAAATAATAGACCGAAATATTAATTTATTAATAGTTCCTCAATGGTCATATGTGTAGGTACCTATCTTTTAAAATCGTTCTGAACCAGAACTAAGCAAGCAAAGTAAAAAGGATCGCATCAATACGTGTTCGAGATCCAGTTCCGAAAGTGCACTTTAAGCCGTCATTTGATTGAATGGGTTGTTAGAACGTGTCAAAGGCTTAGTGCGACTACTGACTATGAGTAGCTGAACTCTATAAGACAAAAGCACTAATTTATTAGATGATTCTAATTTTTTGACGTAAATAATAATTATTATAATACGTCTTTCTAAACGAACCCGTCGTGTAGTTTCCGGCTTAGAATTGACCATCTCATTTCTTCCCACGCGTGCCGTAAGAGATAACTAAAGAAGTTACAGCTGATGGGTGGGCAGCAGCATCTATCAGCTCAAGGTTACATTTGATCTTACTGCGATCACCATCTCGACTGCCAACGTGGTGGCAATGGCAATACCCCTCAACGGCCCTTATTGTCAGCCAAAGTGTTAAAGATTCTTTCTATTACACCTTGACCAATCAGGGCCGTACAGCAGTGGACGTAAACGGGCTATTGAAGAATATTTCATATTATCTATACTAATATTATGAAGAGGAAAGATTTTACTGTTAGTTTGTATTGAATAGGCTCCGAAACTACTGGGTCGATTTGAAAAATTCTTTCACCATTGGAAAGCTACACTATCCCCGGATGACATAAGCTATATTTAAATAGGAAGCTCCTTCGGGAGTTGAGCGAGTGAAACTGCGCGCAGGAAGCTAGTTATAATAATAAATAATAATTAAGCGAAAGTTGAAGATGAAACAAAAAATACGATTAATTATTAATAAAAGAAAACTAGCTGTGCCACGCGGTTTCTCCCGCCTATATCCCGTTCCCACGGGAATCTCGTCTCTAAATACAGTCAATGACACTCACAAATAATGTGGCTTTCTATCGACCGTTGACAGTTATTTCAAGCAACTGACAGTAATGTCAATTCATTACAAAAATAATATTGCAGTTGAGTTTTCTTACATTTTCTTATTTTTCGAGCAATATTATTTTAAAAGAACCTTCTTCTGACCATAAAAATCACACCTACTTCATAATGCTCTCATAGGTAATGTAATAATTTTAAACTAAATTTAAATTTAGTAATTGTCTACTCTCTATTTATAACATTGATTATAATTTTTTGCTTAGTTAGCGTAGTGATTAGTTTACAAAATTAAATAATGTATTGAGTAGTTTAGTATAAATAAATAAATAAAAAGTAATTTTAGTCCTGTTATATACAAAACAATCTTGCTTGGAAGGATCACATCTTGTGATTAGACCGTCTACTGAACTTGTATCTGTATCATATTGTTTCTGTTCGTTTAATCATGTCAGGATGAAAGGGCTATTCAAGTAATTCTTATTATATAAATTTTATTTATGACAATCTTCCGTAGCGCAGCGGTATTTGGCTCGCTTTAAATCTTGGAGGTCGTGAGTTCGATCCCCACTTCGTCTGGTTGGTTGAGGAACTACTCACCGTGCCTCGAAAAGCACGTTAAGCCGTTGGTCCCGATTGTTATAACATCATCTATAATAATCGTATATCAAGGTACGGGCAGCAGCGTTTCCTTGTGTGGTACAACATAATAGTGCGGTCACCAACCCGCCTGCCAAGCATGGTGACTATGGCAAATACCCTCCCTCGGGAGGAGGCCCATGTTCAGCAGTGGACCTTATACGGGCTGATGATGATAATGAATTTTATTCATTGCGGCTCGATCTTCTACAGGAACCGTTCTTGTTTGAATTGCCTGGAAGGATCACATTTTGTGATCCTGTCCTATCATAATGTTGTGTTCCTTCGCTAATTTGCAATTGTTTAAAATAAAGAGTTTATAGAATATCTATCACCAACTCACTAGTTCAATCTTGCTAAATAACGCGAGGCACTATTCGTGATGCAAAAAAGTACCTAAGACAATAAGAACAACAATTTAATTATTTCCTACAAACACACATGAATGGTATACTGTCTAAGTGTAACCACCCCTCGTCCGTGGGTCACTACTTGAGTTGCCAACAGAAAACCAGCGCTAGGTATCGCCTAGCCTATGCTAAGATGGAAACTTTTTCGGCAGACCATCCAAGGCATCTTATTGTTTTGTGCTGAATTAAATGTATTTTATTTCTGTTTCTTTCTTTCTTTCAATATGAAAAGAAATAAATAACCTTAACATTAATCCTCACGGTTTTTTCTTTATATGATTGTAAACTCTTAATAAACCAAAAGTGTCACGTCCGATATAAATGTTTTATTTTTACGTACCCAGTAATGGTGAAAGTCTCTTAGCGGGAACATAGCTGCACCAGCGACACTCCATTAACCAACGCATTATCTCTCAGTCTGCTAGCGCACTCCTCACTTGGAGACAGTGGTTCTTAACCAGTGTCCCGTAGATAAGATATAGTGACCTTGGATTATAATTTTAATATATATAAATTAAATGCGCAAACATGTAGGTACTTATCAAAATTTCGAGGATAATTATCAACGTTTTTTTTTCAAACTTTCCTTTATGTAAGCACCCGACGTGCTTACTTTATGGCAATGCGCAACGTCAGTTAATTGACATATCTAAGAAAAACTTATTAGTGCCATTAATATTTGTAATGCAACATTTGCTATCTATTTATCTTCAATAGAACGTGTATGAACATACACGCTATTTTTCAGACTATGTAAACGATTTTATATAGAGTCATTTTCTAATTTTCTAAGTCTAACAGATATTATATAATACAAATGTGTAACATAATATTCATAAACTTTTTATGAACATGACTTTAATAAAACAACATTTAATTACAAAGATCACAAAAGTCAACCGACGTCAGCTTACCTTCTGAAGATATTATTTTAAAAACAGTAATAAATCCATAAAACTCGTACGCATTACGCCAAAAAGGTTGAGAAGCATTGGTAAAATATATCTCATACCTAATACTCGTACTACAACGCTTTTACCGCAAAATGACGTTTTATACTCAATTAGAACGTGGTTTAGGCGTTGCTATGTTTAATATTAAGCATTTCAAGCACCTGTTTGAAATTTTAAAATGTAAAGTTTTTTAGATGGAACAGCTTACTTTACACTGTAAGATATGATGGTACCTAAGTTAATCTCGCACTAAACATCTTCTGTATATACTTGGTACTAAAATGATTTATTCATGATCATTAAATCGATCTATGTCTGTATTTTATCAAACCTAGTTGCCCTTATGTATCCTTGAGTAAATCTGATAATAAAATGTGTTTTAAATAGCTAAGGTATAACACTTTGGTTTTGTCCTTTTGTTTTAGGTAAAAACCATACCTTGGTTATACTAAACAGGTATCATTTTAATAAAAAGAATCGATTATGCATCAAATTCCTATTTTCTAACACCCGTAGAAGATAAATGACGGTCGGTCCGGAAGCGGCTAGCACAACACGGGCGCGCTCTCCGAAAATATCTTGTATTTTCGTTAGTGGCTATAGAAAATTCGAGATTTTAATTTCATCAATTAAATCTAATATTTAATAGATGAAACTGAAGTGTTGAACCCGAACCATTAACTCAATACAGCTAAGAAGACTCTAGTCTTCTTAGCTGTATTGAGTTAATGGTTCATCAATTAACAAACTCTTGGTCAAAAACTATGTAACGGCGCTACTTTTCCAAGTCCTTGGTATAAAAATAATGTTATATTTATTCTCATTCAAAACAAAAATAATCACTGACCGCTTTAAGACGAAACCCAACTTTAAAATCCGCAACTACTTTGAAACAAAACTTTGCACTGCACAAATTCTTTCAAGTAGGTTTGGCAAGAATAAAGTATCACTTCTCTTAAGAGATTTTGGTTTCAGGAACGAGCCATTATACTATCAACGTTGTCAAAGAGAAAGGAGATAAAATTGCAAGAATCTTAAGTAAATGGGAAAGATGCAATTTTGCTGAAACAAACTCTATTTCCTCTATAAATAAAGAAGTGATTCTAGTTATTTTACCGGTTTCTTTCATTAACAGTTCAGAGCCATCCCTTCAACTTGAGTTGTTCGATGATGAAGGAAATTTTAGTTGCACAAGCTGTTTTACTGTAGCGAGTTAATTGCGTTTTTATTTGATTTTGCTCTAACTACAGCTTAAAGGCTTATAGAAAACTGTTTAAAGTAAATTAAAGGAAAAAATAAAACTTTTGCTGCTAGTTAAAAATAAGTCGTGTTTATTTTTAATTTGAACTAGGGTTTATCGTAGCTTTGGGTACACTTCGTCATTTTAGTTACTAAAAGATTTATCTATCACACCATAAGAAGAAATAAAATACCATCAACACTTTATCAGACACTAATTCGAATTTATTCATCATGGTAGGATCACACACGTCACACCCATTATTGTGTCTTATAGCTAGATGTAAAGTAAAACGACAGTATTTTTCTATTTAATCACTTTTTTCTACTTATGTAGATAAGACCAATATGTAGGAAACCAAAATCTATGCCATTACAGTAACGACATTATAACATATGGTGCCCTAAAAGTTTTCTTACCCTTTTAAGGGAAAAAGTAACCCGAGCCGTTGGTTCGAAGTAGCCAACTTTTCCGCAATAAGTGTTGTGTTCAAAACTGCCACGTTTAGCAACGCTATGCGAAGTGTTTGTATGCCTACTAAATATATTTTTTACCGTACGAAGTTTTTCTGAAGTAATTTTAGTATAAAAATGTATTTAGGTACATGTTTTTATTCTTTTCACTTGACAATTATATAATTCATATACTTAAATGAATCCATTAAAGATGCACTTCACAGTGTTTAAGTCTGTTGCATGTAGTATACATTCTTGTTATGAAATTAATAGAGAAAATTATATTGCGCTTATTAGTATAAGAAGCTAATTTAAGGAAACACTCCATCTAGGCCACTAAGACATGCCGGATTGCTCATGCGTACCCGGCCCCGCCAACGGCGGATCGAAGGAGTGTCCGGGAGGTTTTAGTGGTTGTAGGGTCCTCTCCTCGTGGTATGAGTTTAGCATACCACGCTATGGAGAGGGCGAGTCCCACATATCCCACTGCCAGCGCGCGAATACGCTGCAGCGGCGGTGGGAATGCGTAAATGCATTTCCCCCGGAAAATAAATAAAAAAAAAAAAGCCCACCAAGACATTTCGAGAAAATAATTCTTGTTGTTACGACTATCACCACGTTTCTTAGACGTAAATCCTAGAAAACGATAATTAACAAAACTATTAAATTATCTTTTAAAATTGCTGTCAGATATTTTTTAAATTTTTTTTTTTTAAATTACGTTATTCATTCGATTCTGACCATAAATATTCATCATATATCTGGTAACACAATTATTGTTAAGTATTAATAATTAAATTTAAAAATTAAATTAATAAGTTAAACTTACATCGTCTGACATATTTTCAGAAATTAGAATGAAAACCAGCATCCATGTCTGGTTCTCGTAAACAGTCGGTGAAAATAATGAAATAATTTATTATATAGACCTTAGGACAAGTCCTTAAGGACATTTTATTGCCACAGTCAACGTGCCAGCACAATTCTCACGTAAGCGAATGTACTCAGTTGGACAAAAAATTCTTAGCTCCTCTGTAACGTACTAAATACATAATGAAACTGCTTTGTAACAACATTGAAATGTAGTTTAAAAAGATCAGTAGAACTATTCTATAAAAAATAATTATCTCCGTCAAAATAAACTTTATTAATGAAGCTATGATTAAAAATATTCATTGTATAAAATAAGATAGATTGTACAAAAAAAAAAGGTCATAGACCTACTTTAAAACAAAACAGTTATTTTTTTATTTAGATCTTACATAAGTATACATTAAGTACTATCGATGCGTTTATTTATTTATTTTGCTAGATTCTGAAAAGAATACTAAACATTTTGGGAATAGACCTGCCCTACCTCTATCAATGTCAACTTATCTTATCTCGAGAGATCAGTAAAGACGGCAGATATGTACATACATATTATTTACTCTGTCACTCCAATTTAATACTATTAATTATTTCAATAACATCATCTCAATCTTACTATTTAATTTACTCTGCAGCAAATACCACTGTTTTCTTAGCTCCCCACAAAAAAACTTTGCCCTACACATGTAAAGACTAGAGAAGACATAATAGGTGCTTTAAAACTGCAAACATAAATTTTAAAAGTTTTCCAATTTGAATTTAACTAACAACTTGAGATTTTCTTTGCAGCATACTAAAAAGTTCAGTATTTTAACTAAGCAGCCTTGGGACTAGAGTAAGGAAAAGGAGGACAATTATTAACAGCAGAGATTTACTGTGCGTTTAAAACTTTTATATATTTTTATAATGAAGAGGGAATGTTCAGGGATTAGCTTAGCAGGAAGGCTTACTGAGTTTCAAAGTTTCGATTAGCTTCAGTTAAAAGTTAAGTATCCCGCTATACTTAACTTTTAACTGAAGCTAATCGAAACATTAATTTAAAACAAAATTAATTATCACCATGCCATGAAAATACTGTACACCTAAAAATATTTGCGTATGTGCCATTGGTGATTATTATCTGGAACAGGTTACAGGTACATTATATTAAAATGTATTCTTTATTGTACACATGATTAATGTGTAATTTTGAAAAAAAAAAACATTTAAAGATGTACTTTACTCATTGTTGAGTTTCTTCCAGAAAACCATATTTAGATAAAAAATAATAATTTATTACTAAATTATTATTATTGCGTTATAAGAAGTTTATATCTTTGAATATATTTGATTATGCTCAAATGTGTAGTATTTTTCATTTATTAGAAATTATACAATAAGCATATTCATTTTATAATTACTAATAAATAGTATCGAAATGAGTTAAATTAAAAAAGAGAATACAAGTGACATTCAACTACCATGGTATTATTTTTAGGTAAGAATTAATAATAACAGTAATAGCTAGACTAAATAAAAGAGAAGTATATATCTCATGCAACTTTTACAAATGACAAATATATGTATAACCTCACAGATATTATAAATGGAATATATTTTGCTATTTATCAAATATAATGAGAGCTCATGAATAATATAGCCAATTTTTATTACATCATCGTTACTCAACTAATTTGATATAAGATTAGTATTTTTGTATTGTTATTAAACTCAATGTTATGAATACTTTTTATTTCTATTTTGCTGTAAAGTTTCTTAAAGGTAAATAGTATCTGATACGCGATTAAACACTATTCATTTTAAATGTCAAATGTCCAAGGAGGATTAAGATCACGTAGGTAGGTACAAAGACAAAGTAAGACACTTTCTTTAGACAGACAAGGTGCCCTAAATAATTATTTATTTCTCGGTACCTGTTTAATTTTACAGGGCATATTACAATCTGAAAGCAGCTTCAACTTAAGCATAAAATGTATAGCTTAAGTTCTAAATATGGCCTTATTGAAATACTTGAAAATGTTTTGCAAAAATCGTTTAGATTAAATTTAATTTAACTTACTCCCAAGTTGTGTAGTAGGTATTATATTACAGAGTTTATAAAGTTATTTCATTTCACTACCTCAGAGATAAAAGTTTCAGCTATATTCGTTTACTAATACCAGATTTTTTTATTCTGTCTTCAGTAATTTAATATTGGTGTATTTTGGGTTCGTCGAAAAAAGTTTTAGTTGTTCCAAATTATTAAAATAATTGTTTGCACAAATTGTGAACAGTGCCTTGTTTTGAAATTCAAATTTTGTTACAACATTTTCTGGTTTATTTTCCTTTTCTTTTGTTTTTTTTTTATTAGCTTTGGTACTGTTGGTTAAACTTTTTTTAATGTTATCGTGTACGGTACTACGACAGTTTTTGAACTACTTATATATATTATATTATGTTTTTGTACGTGATTGCGTGTGAAGTGAAGACAAAATTATAAAGATGCATTTAAGAAAGGTTGAGATTAAGCACCGTTCCGTTCATGGTACTTTATTGTTCCAATCTAGAGTATAATTAATTGCAAATAAAAGAAAGTTATAACTGTATAACTTTTATACGTGGTGTTATTAAATTTTTATAGTAAAATATTTTATGTTTGTTACTCAATGTCTCGACTCTTGCTCGAGTCGTATTGCAGTATTTTTATTGAGTTTTGTAGCTCTTGATAAATACAACGTTTTTAAACAAGTTTAATCAAGTTTTTGAAGTCTTTTTAAATTTGTGTAATGGAACTTTTTACTAAACACACACAATATAAGTTAAAAAACAACAGATAGATGAACGTGCTTTGTATGTTCATAGCTCCAAAGTGCCGACGGGTGTATTGATTCTATTTCAATATAGAACACTTTTTTTTTAATTTATCTTTCGCATATTTACTTTTATTGTTTGTTATAAAAATATACGCCGAAAACATTATTCATCTTTTTCATACTATAGTTAAATTAAAAAATAATGTTAGAACTTATAATTTTATATTTTTATAAATCATAATTTTAATATTTGCTTTTATATAGATATAAATATTTTATTTAATGAAATTAATGGCCGTAGTATTATTATTTTCAAATAGTTATCATAGACCTTTACAACGTGTGACATAAATAGAGTTCACGTACGAAGATGCAAGAGTGAGATTTATATAAGAAGTACATTTGAAAACTTCAGCCCAGCGGTCATTGTGGATTTTAGAACTACAAATTGCCATCTTACTACATATTACTTGCAGCAATAAAAAATAAAAAATGCCATTGACTAATATTTGGAAACTCTTAAATTTCTTTTGAAGATATGACGACCGACGACAACGACGGGAAATTTGGGACCTACTGAGTATTGAGTTGAAAAGCAGGTAGGATATAAATTTACTTCATTTAATCAAAAGTTCTTAGCTGTTATATTTCTGGTGAAGCATATCATGTTCTCTCAATTGATTTCACTATAAAAAAATAACATAATACAAGATGATGAACTCACGAAGAATCTCTATAGCGACTACTAAAATTTCTGAAGAATGCCATCTAGTGACATCAAACCAAAATAATCTTTACTATTATAATAGTATTACCAATGTACAAAAACCTATTTCTGCAGAGGTTCTTTACGCTGATACGTATGTTAGGTACTTTATTATTAGTAGTTAATATAGGTACTTATTGTTACACGGATATCTGTATTACAGTTATTGTTGTTGTGTTTACCTATAAGCTTCGATCAAGTATACAACTAGATACACAATCCACGACAGAAAAGCGTCCTAACCAAATGACCGCCCACTTGACGTTTTGGGTTGCCTTTTCATTCAGTAGCATTCGTCCGTTCCGAGCGTAAACATGCAGCAGTGCTCAGTGAAAAATTGTAAAAATCACACGTCCAGAACGTTAAAGGAATATGGAGTGTCATTTTTTAGGTAAGTACTTTTGTTATAATTACAATATGCATGAAATTCCCTTAGTAATTGACCAAGGAAATATAATAAATCATTTTTTTAGTTTACATTAATGACATTCGGCGAGAGTATAACCTTTGAAATTGAATAGACACTAGCCGAACTTACAATCCCATACCATTGTTTTTCAACATAATTTGTTTGGGTTATACGATAACTCTGTGTAATTTTTTTTATTTTTTGTAATATGTATGTATGTTATTATGTGGGTTCGGCTGGAATTTTGCAACTCAATTGCAAATATCTTTAACCGATTGAGCTGAAATGTTGTGTGCATTTGCATATGTATATCGCGAGACAATCCAATATTATGAAGTCAGCGAGCTGATCTGATGATGAGGAACTCTTTAATTTTGAACAGCCCGGTCACTATAATATTTTACAATGTGACTTCGCTCATAATAAAAGTATGTCACAAAATGTATTTTTGTAGAAAACTTATTTGACTATGATAATACAGTAGAACGCCGATTAACCGAATCGCCAATTATCCGGATCGGTCCTAAGCGTAATATAAATAATTAAAAACAAGTAATTTTTGTTTTATTTAATGTAACACCGATTTATGATTTGACTACTAACTTACTACCTACCTACCTACCTAATAAAAAAGTTGTAATAAACCAATTGTTATCTTTAGGATATGAACATTTTTGTATGTACTTTGAAACAATTGACAGGTTTAATTATTTCAGTGAATTCGACGAAAGATAACAAGAACTATCTATAACAATACAAATACAAATACAAATACAAAATTCTTTATTTTATAACTATTAGATAGATTCTTGGAAAGCACGCTGACGGTAGGTATATCAATCCTTTCTTTCCACGAAGCACAGGTAACAATTATGGTCATTTCTTACTTAACAAGATATTAAAGTCAACCTAAACAATTTCTATAACTAGTGTCTAAAAAATTTTACGAAGAATTTTTATGTGGTATCGACCCAGGCAAAATATTTTTAAAATTAACAAAGGCAACTCCACTCCTTCCTTGTTCGACGTGGCAGCGAGTGTCATAAAAATGTATTGCTTTATCCTGTGTTCAAAACCAAAGGTGATATGTACCAAATTAAACAGGTTTTATTTTCAACCTTACGTTACGTAGATAAGGTTTAAATTTGATTAAATTCTTTGACTCTTTAGGACATATATCGTAATACTTGAAGTGACATACAAATGTCTAAGTACGTATTGCAGTTCGGACACTATTTTATTCCATTTTGCATGGAACTGTGTATTTAGTTGTATACTTGATCGAAGCCTATAAGCAACTTAATATTTACATCTTCGATTGGGTATGTGAAATATGTATTAGTCAAATTAATGTCAAGTTATTAGTTAAACAAAATAAATAAAATAAAAAAACCGGTCAAGTGCGAGTCGGACTCGCGCACGAAGGATTCCGTACCATTTTCAAGTGCCTACCTTTTGACATCGAGCAAAAAAAAGCAAAAAAAGAAAAGAAAGTTTGTTGTATGGGAGCCTTTCTTAAAAATGTATACAGAGAGACAAACAGCGAAGTCTTAGTAATAGGGTCCCGTTGCTACCCTTCGGACACGGAATCCTAAAAACAATGATATTTCTATAACTACGCATACTTGGTCGTGGAAGTATCTCACTTAGAAAATGCTGTTGCCACCGGCAAAGAATATTTGCGAAAATAATAAAATAATAATTCTAATTCTGTTTCATGTGTAGATTAAACCCATAAAGAATCAACCTTATTTACTACCTACTTTACTACAGTCGTAGTGTCGTAGAACACGTAGCTACGAGTGTCGCGTAGCAACTCAGTAGCTCCACGTGACGTATAGTAGCAAAGTATCCGCGCTTCTAGATGTTTAATGAAATAAAATTTATTTACACTTGGGTATTGATATCGCTACATTTGTACTTGTCGAAACCATTACGGGAAATGAAATCTAATTAATTGATATGGTTACTGGGACATTAAAGCTAAAGGTAATATATATATGATAATTGTGAAAATGTGCTTAGGTAATTACTTTTATGTTACTTAAACTGAAAAACGTAGCGAAATTTATTTACTTATATATAAAGCTGAAGAGTTTGCTTGTTTGGACGCGCTAATCTCAGGAACTACTAGTCAGGTTTAAAAAATATTTCAATGCTCGATAGCCCATTTATTGAGAAAGGCTGTAAGCTATATTTTATAACAAAGTTCCCACGGAAACGGGAGTTACGCGGGTAAAACCACGCGCGGGAAGCTATAGCGTTGGGGATAAGAATCTTAAAATATCTCGTATAACAAAAAGTAGTAAAACAGTCAATCTGATGTACCTACAGCTATTAGCAAATATATTATATTCAATCAACACCATATTTAAATAGTTGTCTTTGCTCCAAGGATCGGAAACCCGACCCCGTTTACCCCATGCGCCAATATTTGTCTTGCCTCAAATATTTGTGCCTGACTCAGGGTGTGTATGCACGCAACACCTTTAATAGAACCCACCGCGACCACACTAAAATACAGACTAATTAATAACGAACGCTCTCTTGTAAGGAATAATTTTAGAATTTTTATAATAAATGCGACTGCGCCTTTGTTTACGTAAACACGCCTGACAAGAGAAATTTCCCTGTGGAAACAGGGCAATGCAAGCGTGACCGAAATAATTTAGATAATCTTTCATTGTAAAACTTAACGTTAAAGTTTAACGTGTCCGTGATATACATATTAATGTATTGTACAAAATTTTCTTTTCCAAAGTAATTTTTCACCGTATTTGACTGAAAAACCCTTGATGGGTACGCGTCTTGACTTCGATTTTTACTTAGCAGTAATAAATATTCTGCTGGCGTACTTAGAAGTAAGCTTCGGAGCATCGTGCAGGGTTATGTCAAATTCATGAGCTGTTCTGTACAACCTTTTTACAAAAAATGTCAGGTAGAAGCGAAATATTTCGTCATATCAACTTAGCAGTATGATATCGCTACGCGCCCCTCTGAAAATATAACGTTTCGGTGGATAATATAATATTATAGTTAAGTTATTTTGCTGTTTGTTTTGTTTGGTCTTAGCGTCTGTCCAAATCCACCATCCATTTTGTTAACCATGACTGGTTCTAGTTCCTAAACCACAATTTTATTTACTTTATCAGCCTTTGCTAAACATAGGCCTTCTCTTAACAGACCTGGCTAGTCAAATTAGTGATCGCAGAGCATCCTTGAGCGGATAGATGCTGCTGCTAATTATGCTGCCATAACAGTTGTATGTCGCTAAGTCGCATCTTACGACACCCATAGGAAGACAAAGAGTGGTCTATTTTAAGCGGAATACCCCGCGGTCTCAATCAATAGTTAATTAAACGTCTTCCTATTAACCTAAATTAATATATATAACCATATTTTTATCGATAAGATAAGCAGCTCCATCAAATTGCAAACCACCCATTTTTTCTAAGTCCAATAAACCAAACGTTATTCTATTATCAAGACGTATCAAATATATAACAAGTGTTACCACAACGTCCATTACAAATAGGGTTAACCTATTTTTGGGAGGCCCGAACGATCAACACGAAGGGTCGACAACAAATCATGTCTCTTCAGAGGGCATGGGACAAAATGACGGGCATGTTTACTAAGCCCTTGATAGCGACACTTTTGCACAACAAAGCAATCTCCGGGGATGAACTCATCAACACCGACACGCGATCAAATATTTAAAGCATAACGTTATTGACACCTTACTTGTATTGGCAATAAATAAAATGTGTTATGAAAATTCAGTTCAATTTTGCTGTTGTAGAAATTTTCATTCGCAATTTAGGTTGTATTTATTTGTGATTAAAACTCAGTTTAGTTACAAGATACTAAAGTTTCTTCTCCTTAATACCAGCCAGCGGTCGCCCTGAGCCGAGGTCTAAAACAGGGAGTCCCTTTTGCGTAAGCTAGCTGGTTAAATTAAAGTTTATAAACTATTTAATAATGCTGGCCTACATACCTACATATGTACTTTCGAGACAAAAGAGTCAGTATTGTTTATGTTATTAAAGGAAATATTTATAATGAATAAATGAATATTTGGTAGGTTAGTAAATCTTAATTTCTAACCTACGAAAGATGAAGTTGGTCCAAAATATGTGTTATTTGTTTATTTGCGCTTTCACTAAAACGTTTTTTCATTGAGACGTAAATAATTGTACTTAACATTCAACTATTGCAGCCCAATGGCTTAGGGCGTCGGACTTGTGATCTTGTGGTTTAAACTTGTGGTAAAAGTAGATCGCTTTGATCCCCACCCATTGCACTACCGACATGAACCCACTCGTAACACAAACATTTAAGCTTAGCACGAGGGGTTTACAAGAATACTAGTAGACTGCAAAACTCTGCTAGTCTCTTTTAAAACAAACACAGTTCTAAAATTTTATTTATAACTAGCTTTTCACGTGCGGTTTCATAGATTTTTTCTATTCGGACCATAAGTTACTAAGATTAGCTTGTTCAAGCTGTTTAGATAGGTATATAAACAACACAATTTCATCATTCAGTTCAGAACCAAAATATCTGCCAACTCGTTTTTCAAAAAGTAAAATTTATTTATAAAAAAATAAGATACTTTTTAAATGGTCCCTATTACAAACTCCATTGTTGCTTACACAATGATTAGAGTTTGCAAACTTTTGAAACATTTCTGTCCATCTTATTAATCGATAAGAAGCGTTAAAGGTATTCCTTCAAAAGTTATTACAAATGTTTTCAATGAAAACGGTGTATAAATATAACAATTGATCAAGTTGATCGCTCAAATAAATTACTGGTTGGGTACTCTTACTTTTATGAAGCGAAATATAAGTAAGTCAACTAATTGTGAAAGTTTGTTCTAAGTATTTCAATTACCTAGATAGATTTTTTTTAGAAGTAGAGTATAAAATGTTAAAAAATACATTTCAGCCTTATATATTAGTCTAGATTAGACCCTTATAATGTTTACAACAAGGAAACATTAAGATAAAGTTCCAATGCCCTATAATACGGTAATAAAACACGATAACACTAAATCCAATCCATTATTAAAACTAAATTACTGTACAGTGAGAACGATACTCATGAGAGCGATCTCTCGCATGTGCCAATAAGCCGACGAAATTGCTCCTTTACAATTTATATGTAATCGTTAAGGAACTAAATCAAGAGTCACGCAAGACGTGTGAAATTAATTACATCGCAATAAACAAAACAGGGCTGGATTTGGGACGAAAGCTTTTGTACCCAAAAAAAGAGGGTTTATTGATTTTTGTTAAAAAAGTTTGATTTAAAGTTTAAATTTATTATTATGTAAAAATAAAAAAATGACTAAAAGTTTATAATTATTATAAATGAAAGAGAATAACTAAATATAGAAAATATAAATAATGAATATCTAAAAATATAAAATACTAAATATGTTTAAAAAAACTAGTTTCTGAGTTAATGTTAATAAAGATAAATAAAATGTATTTAAACATTTTAATGATGACAATGGCTGGTCACCTCCTTCCTCTCTTCCATTTTTGCTGGACCCGACTTTTTGCTGTGTCCATGTTAGATCTAAATTGATATTATCTGTAACACCTTATATAATTATAATTTATAGCACACAGGTATTAACGCGATAAAATTACCTTTTTATATTACCCGAAATTTCGATCAAGTTACATTGATCGTGGTCGCGGGCAGACTCCACCGCGGACAGACCTTATATAATACCTTCACATGAAATGCAATAAAATATTTGAGTTTGAGTTTGAAGTCAATCAATCATGTCAAGTTTACGCAACGATATTTTAGACGCGGGAGTTTTACCTATATCTTTACGGGACCTTATTAGGTACTGTGTGCTATTCTAGACTATAAGCTGTCTGCATCAAATTACATTCAGTTAAATGTGATTGAATAACATCCATCGATTCAGTTATAACTTCCAAACTTTTGGTTTTTAAAGACATGATTGCTGTATACATTTTGTCAGATGTGGATTCGATCATCTGAAACAACTTGTCAGATGTTTGAATTCATCTCTGGCATCGAGATTAAGAGTAGGGTAATAAAATAAAGGCATCGGTGATGACGAGGCTTACGGACGTCGTGAAATCCATTCTTAATTTCTGTAGATGTAATAAGCTACAGGCTATGGCCGGTAACAGTTTTAGGCGACTCATTGTATGCGATTTATACTTTGAGAAAATATGTTATAAGTATACTGACTAAAACTATAAAATATCAATATTATTATGTTATAAAGCAAAAAGTTATATGTAGAACTATTATTGAAGGGTCCTTTGTAATATTTTATAAATTAAAATACATTTTCGCGTGGTTTGGGTTTTTCTACACCATTTAAATATACAAACAAGAAATATGCCCATTATATTATTAATATCAAAAATGAAATACTATACTATTTACGGATTCGTTTACAAACAAAACTAAACTAAGACTTTTTAGGAAGTATAACTAACTACTACTGAACATTTAATTTTGCCTCTTTTAATTGGGTTTTACATACTCACCGCTATTACAGTATTATGTATAGTAAATATGCAGATACATTCCTGCTGGCTACGTGGTATATTGATATATAGATAATATTATAACAATTGGGACCAACCGCTTACCGTGCCTTTTATGCCTATAATTTAAAACTTGTCGTCGCCAAATGATTGAAATTCGGACATAATTAAAGAGATATTTGCATTCTGCACTTCTTCTCTATATAAATTATAAGATTCCGAAATTGCATACTCCTTTGTCCGCGCAATTTTCGTAAAGGGTCTATAGTTTTTGCTTCACGTATTATTATATAGATAATTTACAATAGGTTCAATCATTTATACGACTTTTTTGTTTATATTTTATACCAAGGCTTGTCATATAATTCATTTCTAATTACATAAAAAAATACTTTTAATTTTCCTATATCATCTCTGATACAACGGCTGTACTTGTCTATATAAAATATTATAATATAATAGCAAACCTTAAACTTACTATATACCCGTGCAACAAAGTCCTTACAAGGAAATCCCCTGTTTAATATAAGAATATTGCAGGATGTAGTCACAAAGGAGGCTAGCCTACGGTTGAGGGTCTTAGTGAATTGGGTAAATGAGGTTATAGAATGTTTATAGCCTGAGCCTTTAGTATGAGTTGCAATAGTTTACCTTCTCAATCACATGTAGTTTTCTCCTAATAATGCAGCATTCGATTGGGAATAAGAAAAAAACAAACTGAGAAAGAAAACTACTGCAACAACATTAGTTTTCTTTCTCAGTTTGTTTTTTTTTCCTTATTTCGATTCGAAACTACATGTAATCGTTAGCATAGAACCTAAGCTTTATTCCGGGGCAAAAAGGGGCTAGGTAAAGTTACCGCCACAGCGGTATTAAGGACTCCCCTCTCCATAGCGATGATAAGCTAATCATACCACGAGGAGAGGATTTGCCGCCCATTAAAACCCGCCGGGTACTCCTTCGAATGATATTTGTGGGAGCACCGGGAACAAAAATGCATTCGTTTAGATACCGTTTGACGCAGCTTAGGGACGCACAGAGCTTCATCATGGGCTTACTCAGGAATTGTAAAACAGTAAAAACACGTGACGAAATATGATTGTTTATCTAAGACTTATTTTAAAATACTAGGTTCGCCCCGCGGTTAAACCCGCGTTACTCTGCTCCAGTGGGTCGGAGTGTCTTCCGTTCAGTAGTTTTGGCGTGAAAAAGTAACAAACATCTATCCATATATACTTACAAACTTTCGCGTTTATAATATTGATTGGATAGTAAGAAAATACAAATTAACTGATAAGACAAACTCTAACTCGACATACAGGTACTGTTCGATTTTTACTTTCATTGTTTTTTGTCGTATCTAGTATAATTACACTTTTTGTTTCGGAAATAGTTTTAAAATATTCTATAAAAAATCATTTATGGTTCAGTATGTAAGTATATAGTTCAGTAAACGAAAACGCAAAAAAATGTACCGTCACTTTATTTGGCGCCCAGCGCGTACATAATATTATAATTATATTTTTCTCGCAGCCATTCATTTCAAAGTTTAATAAAATAAAGCGTTTATTTGACATCTTATTATAAACTAGCTTCGCCCGCGCGGACTCACCCGCGTGGCTCCCGTTCACAAAGCACACCTAAGCTAGATGTGCTCTGTGTCCGTAAATTGTGTGTTTGAAAAGTTCTTTGTGACACAAGGATTAATTACCCTAGTGTGGAAGTTGTCTTTTTTTAAGAAAAATGATGTATTCTAGGGCGAACTATAAAAACATAACTAACTTACTAAATGTTGATCAAAGTAGTAAAATTTCACTTTAGCTCCCTCATATTTATGTAAGTATCTTTTTATGCTTGCATAAAGTTACTATTTTTTACATGCATTAAACTTTGAAATGAATGGCTGCGAGAAAAATATAATTATAATATTATGTACGCGCTGGGCGCCAAATAAAGTGACGGTACATTTTTTTGCGTTTTCGTTTACTGAAAGGCGGAAACATATATCATTATGTAGTTAAAACGCGACTCTCACTATGAACACCCGACGCGACGCGACGTGACGTGTTCATAGTGTGATTCTGGTCTATAGAAAACAATACATTTGATTCGACTCAACACGCGTCGCGTTTCATCAGGTCGCGTCGCGTTTTAACATTATGTTTCCGCCTTTTTTGATGGAAGTACGCAGTCGGTCTTTCATAAAAGGTCTGGTTAAGGTATAATAACTGATATGCCACAGTCAAACCGATAACATGGTTTTGTGGGACATACTAATGTATAATTATTTCCCGCGCGCGGTTTCACTCGCGTAACTCTCGTTCCCTTTGAAACTTAATAATTAAATATAATTTATAGGCTTTCTCAATAAATGTGCAGTAGTTCTTGAGATTAGCGCGTTTAAGCAAACAAACTCTTCAGGTTTATATAATACTAGCGGCCCGCTCGGCTTCGCTCGGGAACACTTTTAAGGCCTATGCTACTCTGGGATAGTGTAGCATTCTAATGATGAAAGAATTATCGAAATCCGTTAAGTAGTTATTGAGTTTATTCGAAACAAACATGCAAAAATATATATAAAAAACTTTTCGTCTTTATTATATTAATACTAGCGGCCCGCCCCGGCTTCGCAAGGGTGGACTTTTATAGTTACTCAGGGATAATGTAGCATTCTAATGGTGAATGAATTATCGAAATCCGTATCGAGAACCGTTTTTAAGTTTATATCGACACAAACATACAAAAATACTAACTGTTCCTCTTATAATATTAGTATAGATAACACTCACAAATAAAGTGTGTATTGGAAAATTATCTTTATGGTTGATCAGTTATCGACCGGCGAGGGCGGGAGATCAAATTGAATTGAGAAAAAAATCATAATTAAAGGAAATTGAAATTATAAACTCTGAATAAGAATTTATCGTACTACCATTATTATATTCTATTCCGATCTTGCAACCCTACTGCGGAAGTGTGGATAGAAAAAAAAAAAAAAGCGCGATGGAAAAATAAGGGTTCATTGTAGAGTGGTTTTCACCACTCTACGATCAACCCCTATTTTTTCATCGCGATTTTTTTAAAGGGTTGTATGTATGTTTGTATGTTGTATCATAAAAAAATAAAAACAAAAAAAAATTGTCTAATAATAAAAAAATTGGGGTGGACCACCCTTAACATTTAGGGGGATGAAAAATAAATGTTGTCCGATTCGCAGACCTAACCGATATGTACACAAAATTTCACGAAAGTCGGTCGAGCCATTCCGGATCAGTTTAATTACAAATACCGTGACACGAGAATTTTATATATTAGACTAGCTTCTTGGACATATGTATAACTAGTTCCCGCGCGCGGTTTTACTCGCGTAACTCCCATTCACGTGAGGTCATACTTAAATATAGCCTATGTCACTCAGGGTGAATGTAGCTTTCCAATGGTGAAAGAATTTTTGAAATCGGCACAGTAGTTTTTGTGTGTATTCATTACAAACATACATACACCAATACAAATCTTTCCTCTTTGTAATATTAGTATAGAATTATAGATTAGCATATAGATGTTAGTTCATAAAACATTCCAAGCAAATAATAAAGAAAAAAGTAAATTTTGGTTGTTTTAACTGAAATATCAACTTAAAATGCAAACGTGTAGTTATAAAGTTTGGGTAACTTTGAGTTAGTATAAAGACCAAAGTAAGAAGAAAGTTAAGCTTGCACCTCTAAACCTAGATAAATGCGACAAAAATACTGTCGTACAGTGGTGACATTTATCTTATTCAACTATTTTTAATAATAGTGTACTAAGACTAACAAAATGGTATCTTTCACTCAATCATTTAATAAATACGTTAAATTTCTGAGACCTAATGTGATGTTTGTTACTTTTTCACAAAAAAGAACTGCTGAATCGACTGAAAGTATGCACGCGGATTGTTTCAAAGCCGAATTAACATATTATTATAAGCTACAAAATATTTCGCTCCTACCCACTGGAGCTAAGTAACGCGAAAATAACGAAAACTTAAGAACGATTTAAATGCTTTATCTGCATTCGGAAATACTCATGTCATCATCATCATCAGCCCGTATAACGTCCACTGCTGAACATGGGCTCCTCCCGGGGAGGGTATTTGCCATAGTCACCACGCTTGGCTGGCGGATTGGTGACCTCAGTATTATGTTATGTTGTAATACACAGGGAAACGCTGCTGCCCGTTCCCTGGTATTCGCTTGATAGATGATGTTATAAAAATCGGGACCAACGGTTTAACGTGCTTTCCGAGGCACGGAGGGTAGTACCTCAACCAACCAGACCCGGAAAGAAATCTTAGAATTTACATAAAGATTTCTGGTCCGGCGTGGGGATCGAACCCACGACCTCCGAGACTTAAAGCGAGCCAAATACCGCTACGCTACGGAGGTTGTCATTACTCATGTACGCACTCAAATGTAAATAAAACACCTATCGCAGTTTTCTAACAAAACTATTGGGCAATAAATAAAATGATTTGAATTTCAGTAGAGCCTAAGCAACAAGCTAAGCAAAGCTCGAGGAAGCAGATACGAGTATAAGGTATCAGTTTAATAAGTTTATCCAATGTAAGCGAGTTTATCCCGTTCTTCGCTGGTTTAGTGGCCCCTCGTGCGGAAAATTACATTCCCTAGTGAGATGGATACTTTTAGTTCATACATTAATATAAGTTTGTATTTAGTCTTTTGATTTCAAATTATATACGGTAAGTAGAAGTAGTTGATCTATTATCGAGTTGGAACCACAGTAATATTCAAAATAAGATTATATTTTATACATGTACTAGCGTCTGGCGCGAGTTTTTACCCGCGTAACGTTCCTGTAAGAACTTCAGGGTTAAATCTAACACTAACATTATTTTTTCAAATTGGACCAGTAGTTCTTGAGGTTAGCTGTGAAAGCACACAAACCAACTCTTTAGCTTTATTTATTATTGTAAATGTGATATATTATTGTCACCAGCATTTTACATCCACTGCAGAACATAGGCCTCCACTTTACACACCTTGCTTAACCAGGGTTATTTGGTGACATTGCCATAATCACCACACTTTGGCGATCACAATAAGATGGTAAGTAAACTAAAGCTGACTGATGCTCCTCGTTTTATAGTTTTGTGGTCCTCCTCAGACCACTGAAAAAGAAGAGGCAAATCAGAAATAGAGTGATCTATTCTTAGCCGGAAACCACACGGCCAAATGTAACCTATAGTTCATATTAATATGAGTAGTATAGTATAATTTATAGCTTTGTTGTTATATCTATACTAATATTATAACGAAAGTTTGTGAGTTTTTGACGATGTAGGGGATAGTATCTGGATTTACTAAACCGATTTTGAAAATTCTTATACCAATAGAAAGCCACGTCATTTGTGAGTGTCATAGGCTATTTTAAGCAAAAGTTTCCACGGGAACGGAATATACGCAGGTGAAATCGCGTGGGGCAGCTAGTGTACTATCAGCAACATTCATCTCAATGGTCTCAATCGAGTTTTAAATCTACATACCAATCCTCGATGTATTCAATGTGGGACCCAAAGTCTGTTTAAATTTAGAACATGAAGAAGTCCTAGCCCTTTAGTTTTTCTCCTACTGTCACATCGCATACCCAAAGATCTTTTTTCGGGATCAGAATTGACGTGAACACACATGTCTATAATTGAATAGTGTAGTTTGCTTTGCCACGTAGCCTCGAACACAATCCTCGCGCGTCCTTTTGCAAACATTTCTTACCTTCCACTTATTTAGTATGAACAAGGATATAGTTTACCTTAGCTTTTTCTGAACTCTTAGTTTCAAGCGTAAAGACATTTTAAAGTCATGTTCGATCTAATCTAGAAATGTTGCTTTAATAAAAATAAAAAAGAAATAAAATTTGATATTAGTAAATAAATATTACTTTTATCGTAACTTTAAAATTCCAAAACAAATAATCGGTGCATTTGACGCGATGGCATATTTCCATCGTCTGTAATGTGTCATTTGTCTGGTTACATAGTATCGCCTTACAATATTCCTCGCCCAACAACAGTTCTGTAGCATTATGAACCAAAGTCTAAAAATAAACAAATAATAATAATAAATTCAAAAATACTCAGAAGCAAAGCGAGCTCGTATAATCTGCGGGCTAACCGCGCTTAGTCAGAGGGATCAGACTAAATATCCCGCATCCACAAATAAAAGTGGATTTTAGAACATTTTGTGTTTTGCTTGTGTCTACTCGTAGTCTTGCTCATGTTGTAGATATCTAAGTCGGTTTAATGTGTTGTAATAAATTAATAAATGATTAACAATAATCTTAGGTATAAAATATATATTAGCTACAAAATATTGTTTAACTATTTCTTCGATCGAAAAGTTCAAAGAGTTTGCTGTCGAATATTTCAGAGAGTAAGAATTATCTGTTAGATATAGTTTTTTATTTTATCTTATTACGTTGTAATTCTGACAAGTACAAGTGTATGTAAATTTCAAAGTGCTGAATAAAATTCATTATTTCATTATATTTACAGAAATATTTGAATAAAATTAATAATTATACCCATTACTAGATCATAGTCAGAATTAAATCATACTAATACTATAAATAGGAAATATTTGATTGCTTGTTAGCACTGAATAGGCTCCGGAGCGAATACATTGATTTCTAATTCTTTAACGATTAGAAAGTTCCGTTATCCAGAAGTAACATATATTTCATTATGAATTTCCCACGGGAATGGAAGCGCGTAGAAAGCTATTTTTTATATTCTTATAATAATTTCATCATATTGTATACCAACATTACAATAAAGTAATTATAATTTGTGTTTGTATATTTTTATCATCTTCATTTAATAATGTTCGTTTAGTTTTATTTCTTGTGGTGCCGTAAAGAATTTTGAATGGCATTTATGAAAGACCGCTAAGAATTCCTATCAAGTTTGTGTTATTCAAAATTCCAATAACCCTTTAGGAAACAAAATATAATCTTTTAACAGCCTATATTATGAAATCATAAAATGTTTTTTTCTAGCAAACACTTTTAGTTAGATATTTGAGTGACAACAGTTAGTAAATCATTAAACAGTGTCACTTTAGTCGTTTGGTGGAAGTTGTAACTTAAACTGTTTTATAATAAAACTAAAATAAAAATTTATCTACACCTGGAGCAACTTGGGTTGCATTATTAAGTGTCTCAAATTATATGGACACTGATAAACTAAGCCTTGAATTTCAGCATTGAAGCAGAGGTGAAGTGATCTGATAAATGTTGATAGACATACTGACAGTTCTTATTTTTATTCAGATAAAATACGGAACTTATTACTTGTACTACTATTATACTTATTGTAGGCTTAGAAAAGTTGTTGCAAGTACAGATGGTTAAATATCTCGTACAATATTCAGGGGTCCTACTGGTATATTGCAAAGAACCTTCCAATGGCCTGTTATTCCGAGAGGCCCGCGAACTGTATAGTAGAATTACAGTTGCACAAAATTCCCTAAAAAATCCAAAGCCGGAGGTATCTCAGATACAAATCCCACAGGGGTGCCCTCTTGCACAGGTTGCTTTGGTTGTAGTGTTTAAACCTTTTATTAATGTTGGCGCTCTGCTCGCTTTTATGCCCGGTGAAGTAGCAAAAGCCTCGTGACTAACTACAAATGTTATTCCCGTCCGAAAAAAAAACATGTCAACAAAGTGTTCTTGTTTAAATTAACATTATACTGTCATTAAACTCAGTACACCATGCGATATGCATTGCTCATAAGTAACACCGGAATCCATTACAAGGATCAAAAGCTTTACTGGATCGTAGAGCAAAAGAAATATTCCTCTCACGCTCGTATGAAGCGTAAGATTTCTCTTCAGTTTATGAAAGTTCACGCACGAAGAATCTCGAATTCCTCTAAGATATCCCTGAAATGATCTGTGGTTTCATCTAAAACATTTTTAAGCAGACTTTAAAGTAATAAGCTTTTAGTACATTCCTAATATTTGTAAAGAGGTCAAGTTTGTGAGGTTGTAGATAATCTCTGGATCTACTTAACCGATATTGCAAATTCGTTTACCAATAGAAAGCTACATTATTTGTGAGTGTCAAAGGCTATATTTTATGTCAAGGTTTCCACGGAAACGGGAACGTGAAATCCATGCCATGTCTTTAATAATGCCAAAACGAAAACGATTCTGGTGCTGCTGGAGCATGGTGCAAAAACAAACAAACATTAAACCAACCTTACGTGGCGATATATTATGAATATGCCTTTGGTAAAACGTTTCAGAAATGAATAATACATTATAATAATAAGAAAATAATTACAATAACCCTAGTAATAGGGTGATAATAATTAATTTCTTATGTCATTAAAATGAAAGTTACAGGAACTCAATTACTTAACATATATTCAAAAATTTGTAGTAAAATCAGAGTAGCTAAGACATTTTTATTGAAATGATAGTGGTATCGTTATAAGATCAGAAAAACTTCTCCATGTATTTTATTACCATGTAATGGTATATAAGTATGAGGTGGTTTTAAAATATATGTGTATCGTATCAGTTAACAGTATAGTTACAGTTTTTTTTTTTTTTAGTAATGTCCCTCTAGTCCCTCAAGGATATTAGGGAATTACATTATTTAAAAGATACATGCATTTTAATTATCATCTGTAGATTTTTTCATGAACGTATGGTTCTATCTACGCTTAAAGTATTATATTTCTGATAAGCATCTTATAAACCACATCAATTTTCTCTACTGCCTACAAAGCTTTTAGAATACCTTTTCGATGTAATTTTTAATAAATATTTATTCAACATTACTTCCAATACGTGAAGAATTTCCACATCTCCGGTAAAGTAGAGTTCACGGCATCATACGGATTATAAATTAGATTTCATTTCTACGCGTTCAGCGTCTTGATTTCTTATGTAATGTAATGTCGACCAGTAAATATATAAACTAAAAATAAAACTTACTGGTACCTTTGGTACTTACATAATAATAAATTTTACATTTGCCTCTGGTTTTTAGATAAGCCCATAAATCATAATTGATCAAAGTGATTCGTTTCATATTATTCTTGTCTATACTCAGTTGGTATGTAAGAAATCAAAGCAGGCGATAAGATCGCTCATTTTACATATTCCTTTTGTATATTGTTCAGTAAAAAGTTTTGTATCGTATTTTCTAGGTACCAACGCTAATCAATTCAAATTGTTTTAACTCAAACTGATGCTTAAATTATGATTTAAACATCGCCACACGCCAATGAACCGATTCATTAAGTTTTATTATGAAATAATAATGAAATAGTTTTAAACATCATCGTCACATTCTCGATAGGTAACTATATTCTCGATAGTATTATTAATAATATCGACGCCACTGAGCTTTCAGTTGCTTTAACATTATTTAAAGTATGTGTACTACAGTATTTATTAAAGCGGATTCTAAAACATAATAGCTATCTAGACCCAATCCTTTGTCTTAAATACACGTGTAGGAGGGTTATTTCTAGTAACGTCTTTGAGGCAGGAACAACGATAAAGTTACTTGATACAGTGTAGTAAAGACATAAAGCCAACCTATATTTATGATGCTAACTTATATTTATTTTCATAAACCGCTTAGACGACGGCGGAATATTCAGTGAAGATACATTCCTGATATACCAGCGACTCGTAAAAATATTAAAATGAGATGGATTTATTAAAATTCAACAAATCGCATTACGGTCGCTACGAAGATATATTATTCTTTGTGAATAAAATTATGCGAGGAATCTCAATTGATTCTTACCATGGTTTTAACTATAAAAAATTTAACAATGAGATATTTCAATTAAAAAATAACTTTTTTTATCAATTAGAGGTAAACATTTCATTCTTAATCAAAGCTCTTTATTTCGTTTGGAGACATAATAATATAAGCAAAGTATCCGATTTGAGAACTCAGCTAAACTACGCGTAGAAATTTTTATGCATTCCCCGTGTCTACACTAGTGGTCACACAGGTGTGACTACGAGGAACACTGTATTCCTGTTAGCCACACCAGAGTTTCCACCAGGAATACCTAATTTTAGGCATTCCTCGTGGCCGCCCCGATAGTTAGACTGGTGTTGCCAACAGGAATACCCAATTTTAGGCATTCCTTGTGGCCACGCCAATAGTCACATAATAAACCGGACTTTATATAAAATTAAAATACACAAATTGAGGCATTTATATATTTCATATTTATTATACTAGAAAGGAGCCCTATAGCAGGACTAAATCGCCGCACAAATGAAAAAGATTATATGGGCGCGAAGTTATGCTCCCATTTCAGTAAGCCACCGGCCAGGATGCACAGTATTTGCAAGTAAATATTTCAAGAGTCTTTTGTTCACAGTGGGTTGCTTTCAGCCGGAATGTACCCACGTATTACACATGCATCTATGACAAGACGAGACCCGTTAATATCATGTTTTCTACCGTATTATAATCAAGCCTAATTTAAACTAAATATTATCGTTTAATTACATATTTCGAAGCATTTCATAAAATCCATAAATTCTGAACACGCGATAAGGGCAATAACCTTCAGCTGTAAGGATTTATAACAAAATGACCGTCGTGAATAATCATGGCAACTGTGCCATTTTATGAGTAATTAAGTAAAAGAGTATATTTCAATTTCCCCTTTTATAATTGACGGGCCACCAGATTGACACGTCATTAAATTTAAATATCAATTTCAAATGGTTGTTTATTTATAATATCGCTACAGCTAGAGAATATTAAATTATTCTTTTTACTTAACAGCCTTTTACAGGCTTTGGCAAGCCAAGGTCGTTGAGAGATATTGCCGAAATCACCACGTTTGGCATGCGGATTGTTGATCACAGCAAAATGGGAGTATCTTTGAGCTGATAGATCCCACCATCAGGTATGCTTAGTGAATGACCAGATTAGCAGTATCTATCATCTTAGTCTAAGCTTACATAGGAAGATATTGGGTGATGTATTATTATCCGGACCCTACACAGTGAATACTTAAATAACTTTAAATCACCATCAAAACGGTTTGGAATAGTTGTCACCTTGTGAATTAAGATGGATTTATTTGTACTCCTCTTACTCAATATTCATGAGTTATCTTACAATAGATACATAGGTATCTTTGTTCTTTAACATTCACATTGTCATCGCGTAAAGAATAAACTACTAATTGCATATCAGTTAATAAATGGTAGCGCGAGTGAATTTTCCGCTCAATAAAAAAACAGCATACCACTAAAAAGGTAGCAACGTACCGTCGTCCAAATTAATCACAGTAAAAAGCGACTGTCAGAGCAATGTAAAGCCCTGTAAACAGCTGTTAACTGTTCCGTGAATTGAATTATCACAACATCCCCTCGAAACGCTTTTTTCAATTTCCGTATTTGGCTCCACTCCGAGACATTTTGCAAAATAAATCAACTGGGCTGATGAAATTTGTATCCTAATGGTTAATCATTGTAATTTTAGGTTGATTACGTTAAAATTGCTGCGGGCGCGGGCGCCTACATTCTAAAAGCTTTATATTTGGTACATGTTGGATTTTTTGCGAATAAAAACAACTTTTGCCGTTTGGTTTCCAGCTTAGATTAAACCACTTCATGTCTTCCCATGGGTGTCGAAACTCGACTAAGGGTCAAACCTACACCTGATTTATGGGTGGCAACATCTATCAGCTCAAGGATATTTACCATATTACTGCAATCCACCTGCGTAGTTATTATGGCAATATTCCTAAACGACCCCGGCTTGTCACGGTCTGTAAAGAGGAAGCCCATGTTCAGAAGTGGACGTAAACGGGCGGTTGAACTTGAAAATAAACATTATAAAATAAAATTAAAGGACTTTAAAGTGTCAGTAAACTCTGTATGTTCATTAAACTGTTCGTTAGCTGCCAAATATTATTATTTAGGGTAGTAATAGTTATGAGCCGAAGAAAAGGTAGGATCTTCGCTTAATAAAGCGATAGCTGTTTCCACAGACACTCCTGCAATATAGATTTTGGAAAAAATTACATAAATTGTGTAATGTAAGACCAAATAGGTCTATTTAGCCTCGCTTTTTTAGTCTCACAGGTCGTGGGTTTGATCCCCACGCCAAACAAGAAATCTTTCTGTAAGATCTTAAATTTATTTCCTGTTCTAGCTGATTTAGGGACTACCATCTATGCTATCCTCGAAAAGCTCGTTACTCCGTTGGTCCTAATTATTCTTCATCTTCATCTATAACAATCTTATACCAGAGAACAAACATACAACATATTAGTGCTGTCACTAGACCACCTGCCAAGCAAGGTGAGAATGGTAAGAACCTTCCCTAGCGAGGAGGCCCATGGTGAGCAATGGACGTTATACAAGCTGATTATGTGAATGATATAAAATGAATAGTTCCTTAGTATAATTTTGTTTTAATTTCTCTCAAAATAATGTCAACTTTAGCACTGCGCTTCCGCCGGCTAAACACTTACACTTACAGGTTCGTTAGATGTCTTTAGAATCCGAAGTAATAGCAAGGAGCTGCGTGTAGCAAAGCTACGTTTTGTAAATCTACATGTTACGTAGATAGACATGCTACACTAATGACTCAGTATTATTCATACAAACGTTGAGTACCTACTAGTTATAGTGTACTTTCCATAAATTTGGGTGACACATTAAATACTGACTTTTTTATAGTCAACGGGTTTACTGTCTTTAACTAAGCTAAATAGAGTCGTATAATGTTAATGTTTAATTCAATGTAATAGTTTATTGATGAATTTAAAATATACCAAAAGCCATTGAAATCTTTAGTTCCTGTAGATTTTGCTCAGAAACAAACATCCAAATATACTATTTACCACTCATTCTTATTACGAAATATATCGATGGATGGATGGACGGATGGCTAATTGAGTTAAGCGACACCATGAGCGTTATTGGATTATACGCTTAATGATCCCTTTATAAAATATATAATTAAATGTCGCCGAATGCGAGAGCATGGTATCGGTTAGCTCAATTAGCCTTTATCCTCTCGATATAATTTATATTAACATATTATATGTTATGTTGAAAAGCGGCCGTAGCCCAATGGCTAGGGCGTTGGACTTGTGATCTTGTGGTCGCCGGTTCGATCCCCACCCATTGAACTACCGAAGTGAATTCACTCGTAACACAAGCCTTTTAGCTTAGCACGAGGGGGTTAACAAGAATACTAATAGACTGCCAAATTCTGCTAGTAATCTTTATAAAAAAAAAACAAAATGCTTTGTCCTGAATGACTGACTGAAGGCTGTTCCAGTCAGTCATTCAGGACAAAGCATTTTAAACAGTTTCAGCTGCTGATTGTAGAGACCTGAAACTTGGGAGGTGTTTGTTATATGTATATGACGCAGACATCCAATAGGAAAGTGCTTGTAAAAATTCCACCCTTAACAGATTGAAAAGGTTGCCAAGGTTGGAATTTGTATGGAGCAATCTAAATTTTTGGTAAAATAAAATTATTTCACAAAAATCACTTAATACATTGTACTGTTAAAGGGATGGCATATACTTTGGAAGCACCTTGTACACTGTGATTTTAATCATTACTTTTGATAGAACAAAAGGAACCGGAAAGGAAACGATCTATGCGATAGTTTTTCAATACATACATTAAAGTGACATCGATCTGTTTTAGAGGCGCCCGTTCGTACAACCTAGATTCTCTTAGTCTTGTATTGCAAGGCACTAGAGTTCATTTATCTGCTGTAGCCGCGAGGCAAACATTTTTTTGTACAAAACATACCTATTTTAATTATTTTTTTTTAAACAATCCATACACTCCATTAAAACCAAGTTTTGGGTTCGATGTGTTATTCCTCTAATTCATATAAAAGTTACAATAAAATTAAGTGAGGGTAGTTTGGCTTCTATAAACAGCGAACGCACGTCACAATCCGGTACGTAAATGTTACGTTCCGATAGTAATACTTATGTGTAATTATCCTGCCAATTATTAGACAAAATGACAAAAAAAATACTACAGCAGGTGATATTTAAAAGTAATAGAACTATCACAAAAGCGTCCCAGTTGAACTCGTAGTATACCAACTATTTATAATATGTACAGATACGATAAACGAGAAAACTCTGTAAATGGAAAAGTAACGGGTCAGTAAACCAGTGCTTTTTTCGCGTTTTGTGACGTGATAAATGGCAAGAAACCAGTGAATTTATGCCACAGAAGAAAAAGAACAGTAGAAATGCGTAAAACCTATTGATTACCGTGTAAACAAACTGACGTTTTACTGAATTAAAATTACTTATTTATTAGTATTCCGTTGCTTTTAGTTAAGGAAATTGTTATACTTTCCTTAATGGGAATTAAAATTTCAATAGGGTTGTTTCACACTGAGAAGGTTTTGGCAACTTGCCTTACTTGTAATCGGGGGTCGGAATAGATAAAGTTTTAAAGTATACACGTAGACTTTTTATGAATTAGCCTTATAAAAATATCGGTTTGAGATGTAATCGGTATTTTTTAGATATTTTGGTAGATTTTTACTTACATTGAATACATTATTTATACATAAGTGGACATAGGGGACATAAAATGAATTGTAATATCTTAATTGACCATTTGCGGCATGTCATAAAGTAGGTATATATGTTACAGTAAAATCTCTTAACCAGTCAAAAGTACTTTTATCTAGCATAATCAGTCAAAATTAGTTTTAGGTTAGGTTAGTTTTAACTGATTTTGTTAGTTAAAAGTACTTTTGACTGATTAAGAGTTTTGACTGCAACATATACAATATATCACGTAGTAATGTACCTAATATACATCGGTCTCGTAGACAAAGTAGGCAAGTTCACGTTTTGATTTCGCTATGAAAATGAAGCCATTTGGTACTGAAACCGAACCCGGTTCTGAAAAATTGGTTAGAATAAAGGAAATATTAACAAGATAACAATTTAAAATATCAAAAATAATTTCAATGTATTTGCTAGTAAAACCTTCCATATATCCTATCGATAACACATAAAACATCTTGGTTTAAAAGTTCTAGAAGAGGCAGGATAGGTCAAGATTATTAGATAGAAAAATGTATCGTTTGTGACAGTAGATAGGTTACCGGTACAGTACTAGGGTAGTACAAAATACACTTAGTTGTAAATTGCATTATTCCATTTATACTATACTAGCGGCCCGCCCCGGCTTCGCACGGGTGGACTTTTATACCCTACCCCTGCCCTACCCTACCCCTACCCCTACCCTACCCCTACCCTACCTCTACTCCTACCCTACCTCTACCCCTACCCTACCCCTACCCCTACCCTACCCTCCCCCTACCCTACCGCTACCCTACCCCTACCCTGCCCTACCCCTACCCTACCCTACCCCTACCCTACCCTACCCTACCCCTACCCAAAAGTATCCTATGTCCTTCTCCCAGTTCTTAGCTACCTCCCTACCAATTTTCCGCCAAATCGGTTCAGCCGTTCTTGAGTTATAAATAGTGTAACTAACACGACTTTCTTTTGTTTTTAAAATGTATTCTGCTATTCGGGACGGAAACAAATCCAACAAATCAAAAACCATGGCAATCGGTCCAGCCGTTCTCGAGTTATAAGTGTTGTAACAAACACGACTTTCTTTTATATATATAGATAGATATATATGTCTTTTTTAATTCGTTATATCTTTTGAATGGAAAGTCCAATTTAAATAATTTAAAAACTATTTTATAGGTAGTTAAACGGTCTTGACCATTAAATAATTTATTTGGATAAGGATTAATATAAACACATAAATAGCATGGTTTGAATTTGGTTAGCATTTTCATTAATGTTTAAAATGAAAAAAGTTGTTGTAGTGACATAACTACAATAGTTGGACATATGCTACCGGGGAGTTTTTTATAGACATTATGATGTTCTTCAATATTGTTGTACATTATTTTGTTCTATCGCTAATAGTTTCGGCAGCGCATTCGACGAAAGACATTTTAAGACTCATTTTTCTACACCTTCGGTTACATTGTTCAAATTTTACCAAGGATCCCTAATTTTTTTCAAAATGAAATGTAGCCTATGTCAAATTGGAAAAATGTAGCATTCTATTGGTGAAAGAAATTTTTAAATCGGCCCAGTACTTTTTGAGCCTATTCATTACAAACATACAAACATACAAAAATAGGTACAAATCTTTCCTCTTTATAATATTAGTGTAGATAAGACACCGTGATGTTTTTCGACGTTTCTAAAACTAAGCAAATATTTAAATTTGATAGTACAATCGTATTTGACAAGCTTTTATTTAACTTGCAATAGATGTACCTATGTATTCAGGTGGAATCTTGCAGGTTAAATTCGAACAACATCTCGATTTTTTTTTTTTCAAAATAATTAAAACTTATTGATTAAAATTATTTTAAACCTGTGTTAGCAGCGCTTGTTCGTACAATCTAGATTAGATTTTATTTCAAGGCACTAGAGCTCGTGTTACCATAAAAGTTTCATCATTGCCGTCTCTTTTTGTTTTAAATATAATAAATAGGTATATCTGTTTTAAAATTTTAATGTTACGTCCTGCCAACATCTGCTGTCCTGCGGTAAAATTATTAGCAACGATTAAAATATCACGATGTATTGTTAATTGAGTGATTGATTGATTTCCCATTGAAGCAAACATGATAGTACTATTTACGAGTTAATTGCATTTCAATCAAACCACTCGTACAGTTTCAATGGTTAAATAAATAGAGTACCTACGTAATATACAATTGATTTTAACCGCTTACTTATTTGCGTTTATAATCAGGTATTTCGATTTTGCAAATTTTTAATAATCCGACAATAATATGGCTTAGTTGTCTAGCAACAAGTCAGCATGAGAAAAAAAGAATTAGAAGTAATTTAGAAGTAAAAAAAACAACTGTTCCTAGTTAAGAACAGATATAAATTTAATGTTAAAATAATAAACGTAAAAAGTAATTTGTAATATTTTTAAATTCAAAACCTAAGTCTTATCAATCACCCACCGCTCTAAATCATTCACAGAGCATTACAAATGAAAACCACATCAAAATCTATTCAGCCATTACAGAGCTACGGTGTCACGGACACAGACACACACAAGGACCTGTTAAACTTATAACTACCTACCTTCTTTTGCGTTGGAGGTAAAAATTAGTACCCACATTATACCATAAGCAATATATGATGGTAAAGAAGTCCTAAACCATTTGATACTACATAAAATGGGTAAATAAAATTGAAAACTAAATTGCTTTAGAGTAAACCAAATACTCCTACTATAATATTCACACTACGATAGTAGTACAAACACTGTCTAGACACGGGCGAAGCGGGCGCCAATGATGCGGGAAATTGCTCTTATTTTTCTCATCTTCTTAGTTACCATCGTATCCATCTATTTTGTTTACCAAACATAATTGTTTGTCTTTTAATTAAGACACAATGTTTAGTTTTTTTTACCTTTTAAGGTTTTTTTGTTTGGAGTTGGATTTTGCGTATTTTAACATAAGAAAACGATTTCTTGATTAATGTTGTTTTTTTTTGTATGTTAACGAAATATCTACTGGGATGGGCAGGTTGCTTAGTCTATAGTTTTTAAACTTGGAACTAGGCTCGTATTTATGCCCGACAAAGGCCTCTCGAATAACATTCCTAAATATCCATCTGGACAAAAAGACATTTTTTTCTCTACATTTAAATACGGATATTAAAAAGACGTAAAATTAGTAAAATGGTAATCTCCGGTAGGTACTACTGATACGATTAATTAAATTATTTAACATTAGATACCTACATTTATTTTAAGACGAGGTTTCCACGGGGACGCGATCTTCACGAATGAAACCGCAAGGGATAGCTAGTTGTAAAATTATTGTATTTTTTCTGAAAAAGCAATAACACAAAAGGAAATAAATAACATTTCTTTTAAGATAGTCTCAAAAACAATACAACGCCATCTATGAATAGTATACAGTAGTTGTAAGTCGTTAAGTTTATGGTTTCTGTTGTCGCGCCTACAAGCCGTGTCGGGTCGGACTTGTTCAAACTTACAGATACGACCTAAGTGATAAGCGACGCGATGCGTTTATGACTTTTGTAAGTAACTGATATTTTTAAAAACCATATAATCTGTGCGTAGTAAAAAGATTTAAAAAAATAATGAAAACAGTTATAATTTTTATTTAAAAAAAATGTTTTCGGTGTTAACAATTTGAAACCTTTAAACAGAGTCTACAAATAGATACGATGTCAGCCCCAAAATATTTACTCTGTATCTTGGGGTAAGGAAGCACAATTATCTACACATCTGTATGATAAAATTACTAAAATAATAAAAAAGTATCAGTCTCAAAAAAACCAGATGTGTATCGTGGTCGTATCGGGTCGGTAAATATAAATAAGTTCACGTACTGTTGCTGTTGTTTTTCGATAGATGGCATTAAAATTAGGATGCAAAATAATTCAACTTTACAAGAATTATTAGTCAAATGGTATCTGCTATTTTTGTTTTAACTTTTAGGTTTATATAATATTAGCTGCGCCCCGCGGTTTTACCAGCGTTACTCTGCTCCAGTGGGTCGGAGCGTAATTTTTTGTAGCCTTATCTTAATCGAGATAATTAACTATCCCCGTGCAAAGTTTCAGCCAATCCATTTAGTAGTTTTTTCGTGAAAGACGGACAAACAAACAGACACACACATACACCACTGCAGACATAGTAGTATGGATCAATAGAATATACCGTTGTATACGTACATATAGTAGGTATCTGTACCTATTGTAATTACCTACATTAATACTGTATTTATTTATGTTACAGGTAACTCCACAGCTTACAAGTTATATTAACGGTATTATATTTTATATTATTTAACCTACCTACTGATGACAAAATTATGGGTGTTTCGAGGTTTAGGTATATTTCATTATAGCATAATATTTAAGAATAGTATATTGCAGAATAAAAAAATATACAGAGATTAAATTCCAGATTTCATAACATGTACCTAGATTAATGGAATGAAATTGGGAATTGGAATCCATTGCATCGGACTAATTGACCGCCACTTTTGACCAAATTATGTAGTTTTAAGCATAGTTTTAATAATATATAAAATCTCCATCTATGATCTAATTCGTTACGTACAATAAAGAACAATATATTCAACAATTATTACAAATGCATTTTGAGATTTACTTATAAGTAACAAAAAATACATATTAAATTTTAACATTTATCAATTACAAGATACCTACTAAAAACATTGAGTATAATATTGTATCACTTTTTGTTGACTGTTTTGCAAAAACGGGCGGGAAGAGCGTCATCCGCGCTATCCCATGTGTCAGCATCCGTGTGGAGGCAAACCACAGTTTACATATACTAAGCAGATAAGAAAATGAAAAAAAAAATGAAATATTACACACTTTTCATTTTATTAAGTACCTGTACCTATTACAACGACCATGAACATAGCTGTAGCTGTAGGTATTTAATTAAACGCTTTTAAATACAGACAACGTTAACACTAAGAAAAAATATTTATTAACCTCCTTCTAAACATTGAGCCAATTAATCAAAATACATGATTATAGTGAATATTCGAGTCCAGATTCACAAAAAACACATTTGGATTAGCTATTTTTACAGGGACCTGCTGTATATCCCTGTATTCAGAGGCAGAGGCGTACAAAGGGGCGCGGGCGGAATAGACGCTAGAACAGCAACTGTAGTTGAGGCTACTACAGGTCGGAATAAAGAAATCCCAGCTCCAAATTGGAGTAACCTCTATCACATGACACATGTAGTAACTTCAACTACAGTGATATTTTTTTTACTAGTAAGTACCTACTAGTCTATCTATAATATAAAAATGAATCGCAAAATGTGTTGGTAAGCGCATAACTCTACAAAGCCTGGACCAATTTGGCCAATTCTTTTTTTTAATCGTGGAAGTTCAAGGATGGTTTTAACGGCGAAACGGTTTTAAAAATTCGAATAATTGCCTGAAAACCCCTTAAAACAGCCTTTTTCTTTTTCCCATACAAACGTTTTCTAACTAAAATGTAGAGTCAATTTGAGCTTTATTTTGTAAATTAAAAACTTGAATTTTTTTGCCAAGATTTTTTAGGGTAGGTGTAGGGTAGGGTAAGGGTAGATTAGGGGTAGGTGTAGGGTAGGTGTAGGGTAGGGGTAGGGTAGAGGTAGGGTAGGGGTAGTGTAGGGTAGGGGTAGTGTAGGGTAGGGGTAGTGTAGGGTAGGGGTAGTGTAGGGTAGGGGTAGTGTAGGGTAGGAGTAGTGTAGGGTAGGGGTAGTGTAGGGTAGGGGTAGTGTAGGGTAGGGGTAGTGTAGGGTAGGGGTAGTGCTAGTAGGTCCCCTAGTAGGAGTACCGCATACGAAGTCTCTACGGCCCAGTTTATTTTATACAAATGTTTAGGTCTTTTATGTATCGATTGAGGCAGTACGAAGTCTGCCGGGTCAGCTATTTATAAAATAGGGGCGCTGATAAGATGCTGATACGGCGGTCTCAACGTTTAATCCGCCTTAGCCTGTATATATCTTATCTACTTTATCTGAGTAGGTATCTATCTAACTTACCTCCGTTTTTTGCAAATTACTAAGTTGTTTTACTGTATCCATAAGTCATTCTCTATTCCGACATTCTTAAACGACCTACCACCCATTCCAATTCAGTTCATCAGGCAGTTTTTGTCGAAGGCATCTGTTCTCTTTACACTTAAAGCATTTAATAAGGTAGGTGTGTGCAGTTCTTTGAGGGACCATCCGTTTTAGTAGCTTTGTAACAAAGTTTCACTTATTTGACTCATTCAATAAATATGATCTTTAAAATATACCTTTGTCCTGCTTTAAGTCTCGGAAGACGTGGGTTCGATTCCCAAATAATATATTATGAAGTTCCCACGGGAACAGGAGTTACGCGGGTGAAACCGCGCGCGGGTCGCTACTATACAAAATAGTAACAAAAAATAAAAATTATGACAAGTTGTAGGTAGTGCGGCGTCGGCGTCGGCCTGAAACTTTTCACCGTTATTCAGGAGTATTCCTCTTTAAGCACCAATTTTTTTAACACCAATGGTTTTAGTGCCGAAACTGTTCCAGTTTATGTATAAAGCTTTGATACTGAAACCATTGGTGCTAAAAGAGGAATACTTCGATATTCATGTCTGTCTTGATCATACCGTCCGATCGCTTTCCTACCAGAAAATATGTACATACAAATAAAGCATCATATTTTTCCGCATTCATCACCATCCCTATCACATCAACTGCGGTGACGAATACGGCAAGAAAATGAATGTATACGGAAGCGGATATAAGACAGATAAATAAATACGAGTTCTTGCAAAACTGGAAATAAAGGGAAAACAATTATAAAAACCTTAATAGGTGGGAGTATGCATAAAATTGTGTATAACAAGGAAATAACACGACGGAGTAGTTTTTCCATTCATTTAGGTATGATCTTATTATCTATAAATGTATTTTTCTGTATACCAACAACTATCTATTTAATAATATTATAAAGAGGAAATATTTAATGTTTATTTGCATTGAATAGGCTTCGGAACTATAGGAACGATTTCAAAAAGTCTTCAACCGTTAGACAGATACGTTATCTAGGCGAATTATAGGCTATATTTAATTATCTAGGTTTAAACATAGGCAATGCTTGCTGACTGATCTATCAACACACAATTCAAACAACTAAATGGATTGCGCTGAAATTTGGCACGCACATAGTTATTATCAAGTAAGCATGTTCTTTTCAAAATTCGTCCCCCAAGTAGATTGTCTAAAACAATAAATAAATAAATAATACAATAATTTATTTGATAACCTTAAACGTACAACAAATTTGAGATTGGAGCCTCCTTTTAAGCAAATGTGTAGTTACTTGTTTTTCTGTGTGTTCAATAAATTATAAATAAATAAATATGAAACGTAGGTCGCTTTTAAGACACTTTGAAATGATTGAAAAAGTATATTCAAATATCTATTATACTATCAAAAATAAATTATATCGCTGAGTATTAACAACTACAAAAAAACACTGAAACAATTTAACTAACATTACAATATACATGATAGTTAAATTGCTTTAGTACGATGGCCTTGAGTAACTATGTTTTATTCTTTATACACTTTGTAAATAGAAAGAATGACAACATAAAACTATCGCTAATAAAAATATATTGCAGCTTACAGCTAGAATAATTTTCATCCATTACAATTAAGTGATATTATCCCCTGAGGCAAGCCTGGTGTTGCTAGCGCAAGACGCTGGCTAGACTAATTAATTCTTGTTTATAATTGAAACGACTAAAGTCAAAGAACTTTAAATGAAGAAAGTAAACTAATTTGTTTATTACCTACCGTTGCCATAGCAACCTTTTGTAACGTTCAGTAATTTACAAACAACACAGATATAATAATAATAATAATAATTTATTGACACATTTTGTTGATTACATTTTTACAAACAGATATATTTCTTAGTGTTAGAATATAAATAGAAGTAATTAGAATGATAAAATTAAAAATAGACAACAAATTGCTTTTTTAATAACAGTCCTTAATGACAGACTTTTGATTAGTAGGTACCATATATATTATTATATACTAGCTTCCCGCGCGCGGTTTCACCCGCGTAACTCCCGTTCCCGTGGGAAATTCATAATAAAATATAGCCTATGTTCTTTCTCAGGCTCTAGACTATATCTGTACCAAATTTCATTTAAATCGCTTCAGTAGTTAAGGCGTGATTGCGTAACAGAGTTACTTTCACATTTATAATATTAGTAAGGACTAGTAAGGATTTTGTTAGAATGCTAAGTTTTGAGCGATTTATTTTTATTCAACTTACATATTTTTTCCATACGTGAACTTTGAGTAATGTAATATCGTTAAATTTTCGTGAACATTCCATCGTTTAATTGAATACGCTCCAAAGATGGTACATTTACTTCGTGATATTCAAATAATATACCGAGTAAAATTTTCAAAAATAGAATTCCTTCATCCCATTAAAATCCAATGAGACGCGTAGACGTGAAAATTTATTTTATAGACGTGAATTATGTTACTCCAACGGCAGCCGGCAGCCCCAACGTCATATGAGGAAGAAAATTGTATATTTCCGTGGTAATATTTAAGAAAAATATTTCCCCGTTCCCAAAAATATCTTTCACTATTTTTCTCTGAATACAAACAAAAATGCACATCTTTATGTCATGTTTCACTTGTGAAAGGATTAGCTTTTGTATTTTAAAACTCCAAAGACCGATTTTTCACTATCCAAAGGAATACTTATCATTTCGACAAAATTTCCATTGCAAATCGGTCAAGATATAAACATAAATATGTTAATAACTTGACCGATTTGGAATGGAAATTTGTGTTATATTTTTTATCTGACAAATATAATATTTACGGCTTTACATATTATACAAACAATTTCTCTAGAAAACTAGTTAATAATAAACCTAATTTTTCCATTGTTAATGCAGATGAGTGAATTACAGCAGAAATGAAACGTTAACACCAGTTCTAGTGTTAAAATTTGTATTGTTGACTATTTTGGACTCGGTATAAATAAACAGGGCCAAATAAAGAGATCTGAATGCCTTGGGCCAACGAATACCTGAAAGACCCTTGGCCAAAAAAAACGAATAAAATAAATACTTTTTCAATGGATATTTTCATTAAACAATATAATTATCCGTCTGTAGGCAGGTAGGTTAAACTGCGAAAACAAAACTAAAGATAAGTTGTTTTCTAGTATTAACTCGTCGGAATCTGTAATTTATTTTACGCAGTCTCTATTGGGCACCTTTATTATGGTCGCCGTGGAGCTGTAGCCCTGGATGTCCTTTTTTAAATTCGGCCTGTAGGTAAAATATGTTTCTTAGTTAAAGACTTTTTGGTCACAGCATTAATTTAATATTCACTCACATTTTATATAAGTACTTTATATAAAATGTACATTTGAAAACTGACAGGCTGCGTCGGAACGTTTATACCTACTAAACGATTAAACTTAAATAATGTAACTATACACTAGCTGAATTTACTTATCTACAGTTCTAAGAAGCTGTCTACATATTAATATGTAAATAAAAATACGACCCGACCTTGGTAGGTATATTGTAAAGAAAATTGCGACAATTTCCTAGAATTATAGCCAATATACATAAAACGAAACTGTAGACAGTTTCGTGTTTGCCGCTCATTTTTAGACAGAATACTAACACTGACCTTCAACTTCCACGAAATAGCGTATTTGAAAGGGATTATACTTATTAAAGGTAAAGGTCACGGAAGTCAATTAAAAAGACACGTCAAACTAATGTAAAAAGTAGAGTAAAAGTAAAACACACTATCACCAAACTAATAGGCAAAATAATATATTACGTTCATCATCATCATCAGCCCATATTGTTTCCATAATTACTGCAATTTGGCAGGCGTGTGTCGTGAGATTCAAGGAAACTTTTCTGCTTAAAACTGCTCAATCAATGGCATACGATTATTATAGATGATGTTCTAACAATCGGAAACAATGGCTTAACGTGCTTTCCGAGGCACGCAGGGCAGATCCGGAAAGAAATCTTAGATTTCACATAAATATTTCTTGTCCTGCATAAGGATCAAACCCATGAAGATTTAAAGTGAGACTTAAGCTGCTACGCCACGGATGCTATACTCCGTTATAACGTTAGCATCTCTTAAATGATGTCCATACACATTATGATCATCATTGCACATCTTTGTTACAGAATCGGAACCAAAAAAGTGGTAAGTGATCATTAATTTGTTCAAATGCTACCAAGAGTAAAATATTTTAATAGACTTCTTACAAAAAGATTTTTATAGTTTACTTGTTTTACAAAGGAACAACAATAAACTGCTAGAATATCTCTTGGTATCTAACCACGAACATTTAATGACCTCCATATTTACGCGGTCGTGTACTTTTGTTCCGAGATAAAAGGAGCTGGTGCAGTCACGTCCTCATTACCGGATGCATCGGGTTACATTGCGTCTAACTAGTCGGTCTAGTGTTCTATTAACCTCTTCTGTTTAAAATGTCTAACGGCATCTGTCGGTGAGTAAGTCTTTTTTATTATCCCGTTTCCATGGAAACCTTGACAAAATGAATAATAATGGCACTCACCCTTTAGTAGTGGCAGCGAGTTCAAGTCTACCCTTGACAGCATCCGTAGACTACCCAATACTATGGCTTGGCACTTTAAAGGGTTGACCATTAGGTCCCGTTTTTACCCTTCAGGTATGGAACTCTAAAAATGATGAGACCCAAACGTATTAATATTGTTTTACACCTGCAGCAACTTGTTCAAAGTCGCTCAACGATCCATGAAGGGAGCTATGCTTGGGATTGACATTGAAAGTTACCGACAAAGCCCGCAGAATAAGCAAGTTAAAGTGGCAATTGGCTGGCCATGTCTGTAGTAGGGCCGATGCCGTTGAAACAGACGCGTCCCAGACTGAAGACCGCGTCTCGACAAACATGCAAGATGGACCGATGACTTGAGAAAGGTTAGCGGAGGACCTAGTGTTATGGAGCAAACCAGAGAAGGCCTACATCCACCAGTAGACTGAGAAAGGCTGATTGCTTGGTAATGACTGGTAAAAGAACAGCACAGTGTTGTACAGTAAATAAAAAAAAACGCGCAACCTACTTAGAAGAGTATGTAAAACGAAAAAAAGAAAAATGTGTAATGAAATAATGAAATAATGAAATTTATTCAGCACTTAGGTATTTACATACACTTGTACTTGTCAAAATTACACTGTATAAGACTAAATCACTAAAGTATCACTTAAGTAGCTAAAAACATTGTTATAATTATTTGATCTTACAGAATTTTTAATCAGTCTGTCCGTCTGTCGCGCGATAAATGACAAATGTACACATTAGGCATAGTAAGATGCCTTAAAAGTAACAGGTCTAAAATTAAAATTAACTTCAAAGAATCCGGCCAAAGTTTAAGCGAAATCCACCTGAGGGCATCCTTAAGGGGTTAGGACCAACGCTCAGGGTGCCATTGGAGTAAAGAGTAGATTTACGAACAGTGGTGATGATCGCTGGCACTAGATCACAGTTCGGGGAATAAGCAACAACGCGGTCCTCGGCCATGCCGTCGAGGATCCTACCCTAGCTAACCTGCAACCTTTCACTAGCTACCTAAGTGGACGACCCGGAGAAGAAAGGAAGAAAGAAACTCCGAGATTATTTTTTTTGTCTCTTTTGCTCTGTTTCTTTTTTTATATCAAGTCTTTTATCACAATCATGTAATATTGTACAATGTATATATGATGTAAGCGAATGCACGCACAGTACCATTTATTACCTGGTCAATTTATACCGACCAGGAGTTCAATAAGACGAGAAAAAAAAAATATACAGTAAATACTATAATGTAGATATTAAAGTTTACTCAGGCACAAACAATCTCCTACAAAGAAACCTAATGGCGGATGCATTCACATACATTTACAATATGACAATTTACACAAGTTCAACCAAAGGATATACCTATAATAATAATTATAAACAATAGCAAGAATGAATTAACAAAATATAAAATAAAAATAACATAACATAACCCCGACAACAGCCGACCAGTCACCACAAGCAGCACCCGTTCACGAGTATGACGTGTGACGCAGCCATCGCCTCCCTCGCCATATTAGAGGGAAGGTGGCGACCCGCCCCACACCGCCACCGCAAGCAATGACAGACAACGGGAGCATGACGAACTAAAGTGGGGATATCTACAAGTCTATTGATATTAAACCTTTAGCTGAACAATGTTTAAACTGTTTCAAAAACTAAGATTACTATGTTGTCTGTGTTTCACTGATCAACCAAGCGTTATTGTCGTTTAAATAGTCGTTTACTGAATAATAAGCTCTTTTTATTAGAATCCTCTTAACAGTTGACTTGAATCTATCATGAGGTAACTCTTGTAGGTGTACAGGTATTCTGTTATACATACGGACTCCTAATCCCACAAAAGATGAGTGTACTTTTTGTAGGCGATGGTATTCGGTGCAAAGTTTATGCTTATATCTAGTGTTTATTGTGTGTATGTCACTTCTTTTGTTAAAAAGGTTAATATTTTGCCGGACATAGATTATATTGGCATAAATGTATTGCGAAGCGACTGTTAGTATATCTATGTCCTTAAAAAAATTAAGTACAATATATTGGATACGGAAATTGGATAACCGTCATTCTGCAGGCGGACGTAACAAGAGTTTAGCTATACGGAGATATGTACCTACTTTAATTATAAAATTACCTGTTTTCATAGTTGGACTGATAAAGAAACCCGTAAAACCTTTGAGAGTGTTCAAAGCACTGTTCAGTGTAATCTAGATAATATTTCATTTACGTCAACGCAAAGTTATAATTAAACGATCTGCCTCAGGTATTTTCCATTAAAAGTTTAGAAACCACTTTAACACTGATTCGATCTAGTTAAAAGATCAAAGACGTTACTATTATTCTAAGGTTAGTGACGTAATAACAGTGTCATCGTTAGAGTGGCCAATGATGGTACGTGCAAATTTATATACCTACTTTTAAAGCACAATTTATATAATAAAACCGAATTATTTGGTATTTATCTTTAAAATTATTTGAAACTAGCTTCCCGCGGTTTCACCCACGAAGCTCCCGTTCCCGTGGTATCTTTGTAATTACATAAAGCCTATGTCATCCGGGAATAGTGGAGCTTCCCTACAGTGAAGGATTTTTTGAAATGGATCCAGTATTTTCGGAGCCTATTCAATACAATCAAACAAACAATAAAATCTTTATAATATTAATGTATGTATAATATCAGTGCAATATTTCCTTTATTTTTCCTAATAAATTGTTTGGCTATATTCTAGCTAGAGTATTTAAATAATAACAAAATAGGTGTTTTTAATATATATCGGTGTTATCAAGATTTTAAGCTGTGACTAGACAACATTTGCCCAGGTCTAATAGCAATAAATATTCTCAGCCTATCTTGTCTAAATATTCAATTAAATTACTAAGTATATTAAATTAGTTCCTCATTCCTATCTCGTTTCGAGTTTGCAGTAATTACTCATCGTGTGGTGGAATATCTATATGATTTCATGGAATGTCTTATATCTGGTTACACGAATGATAAATACCGCGAAGTTATCCACACCGCAGTGGCTTATACTAAAGCAAGCAATAGTTAAACTTTAAAATATTGAATACACTTTTCAAACCTTGAAAACAACTTCTGAAACTTGTCTAGGTTGTATGTATATGTAATTATTAACATAAAGCACACATAGAAATCCAGAGAGACATTCGTGAAGAAAATACAATAGATCCCTTTTTGAAAAAAATCCGACAATGTAGGGCTTCTGTCAAACCTAACATACTCCAGCTTTGGTATAGTTTAAGTAAGTTACTGTTACCCTGCATCATCCCACTGCTGGCAAAAGGCCTCTCCCCATGACTTCCAGCTCTTTCAATCCAGGGCTAAAGAAGGCCACTGGTCGTTTGTTTTTTAAGTTAGTATAAAGGATAATTAATATTGCAGAAAGCTAAAATCTATTCAAAATTTCTTTTAACCGGTTTTGGTTGGTTACCCATAAATACGCGTTATATAAAAATCATTTATTAGTGGATTAGATGACCTTAAAATAAAGTAATTGTCAATTTACAAAACCAAGGAGTGCCATAGCCGGAGGGCGCGTCGTCGCGTGTTACGTCAGCGACCAATCAAGTCTTCATCAAAGTTCAACTAGCAAAAAATAGATGCGAACCTGGTATCGTGAAGTTGATTTCAAACAAAAGTCTGATCTAGGCAGTAAAACACTTAACTTTATTTATTTTATTGTTGATAAAACGATGCTTTATCAACAATAAAATTCAAATTGCTTATTTACTTTATTACTAGGTATTTAAAATTTACGGGTGACAGACTGGCATTCCTTAAACATTAGTTGTTAAATTTGTCATCTTAAAATATTATAAACGTCATTATGACCGGACCAACTCTTGTAATTAAAAGATTACAAGAGTTTCCAGCTTCCCGCTGCGGTTCCTTTCCCATAGGAACTTAATGACAAAAATAAATAAATATATTCTATAGCCTTCCTCGAAATATGGGCTATATATTTAACACTGAAATTAGAAAAAAAAAATTGAACCAGTAGTACGAAGGTCGCTGACATAGCTCAACGGATTAGCAAGTTGAACTGGCAATGGGCTGGACACATCAGCTCGAAGAACTGACGGTCAATGGAGCAGAAAGATTCTCGAGTGGAGACCACGAACTGGCAAGCGCAGCGCGCAGAGTGGGACGACCGCCTGTACGTTGGACCGACGACCTCATAAAGGTCGCAGCGAGATAGTGGATGCAGGCCACTAGCAATCGTTCCCGCTGGAAATCGATGGGGGAGGCCTATGTTTAGCAGTAGACGACGACAGGGTCATGATGATGGATCAGTAGTGCTTGAGATTACCGCGTTCCAGCAAACAAAGAAACTCTTCAGCTTGTATTATTATAGTTAAAGTATTTAAATAAGCAATAAGGTTAACCCAGCATTTCTTTACCATTACTTTGTTGTAAAAAATTCATATAATCTTATTATGTACATACTTAAATGTGCCATGTCTTTTCTACATTTTCAACAATCAGCTGTGCAGCATGCGATGCCTTGATCAAGGTTGTCGTGCACGCGCCGCATACCACAAATCAAGATCACTATCGCCATCTCTTTCTATCAATGCGGCAGCGCAACATTGTGAGAAATATTCCGGCATTTCTGATCCCTTGAACTTTTAATAGAATCTAATTTGCTATGGAGCTATTATAGCTTTATATTCTTAAGTTAAATCTTTACTAATATATAAAGATGAGAGATTTGTGTGTTTGTTTGCATGAAGGCATAATCTCAGGAACTACTGGTCCGATTTGAAAAAATAGTTCAGTGTTATATAGCCCATCGATGGAGGAAGGCTATAGGCTATATTTAATTATGAAGTTTACACGGGAACGGGCGTTACGCGGATGAAACCGCGCGCGGGCGCTAGTATTGATTTGTAGGTAATTTGGTATTTCTCCTCTACGTCAATTTGTTGTCATCATTTAATTTACTCTAATAAAACTATCCAGTAATGGAAAAGTGAAACCATCATACGAGCAACATATACATAATAATGATTGTGATTGGATACTCAACTTTCCATGTAAATTATATGCACTTGGTATTACTATTCAAGCATACAAGGTAATTTATTCTCGGCAACTTTCAAACTATCGTTTATTTAGGTATCAACATAAACATTGTAATTTTCGTATATAACTCATATACTAACGCATTTTCTTCATACTAGCATAAAGATGGTTTTACTTTCAAATACAATATATCAATAACTGTTTACATAAAAGTGAAGTCATGCAGAATTTAAAAGAATAGTTTAATTAAATTCTAAATAACTAAAACGTCAAACAACATTCGGTTATGAAGTAAGTCTTAAAAAACATTAAGAAATGATTATAGTTAATATTTCAACTTTATGTAATCATAAAATTACTTGACTGTTCGACCGTAAGTAGGTAGGTACAAGAGTACAAGGGTCCTGGGTTTGTGGGAATCAAACCCACAAAACTTCGATACCTCGAGTTCTACTCTAACAACACTATCGAAGAAATAATGACTGTCTATTACCATATAAATCCGTCCAGAAGGACTTAAATTTTTAGTTATTATTTTTCTTTCAGTAAATAGAAATAACACCATTGCCAAGGCTATGTTTTAAGATTAGAGTACTCTTAATTGTATTATAATATTACGACGTGCCCTTATATTGAGTCAGTAACTCAAACTTTTAATCAAAGTATATCATACATAATGCTTTACTTTGAGTTATAACAATAATACGGTTTTCATAATCACAGTAACTATAATTGGTCATTTATTTTATATTTAGATAAGATCTCGAATATTATACAACATTATAACAGAACCGGCAATCGCAAATGTGTAAACTACACCTTATAGTAGAGGATACGATTAAGAACGACCTTCTCCAATCTGTTTATTGGATGAAAAGTTTTTTATAACAAATGTAATATATTAAATAATATAACGCGGGTGGGTTGACTAACAAATTCCTGGCCAAACTATTATTTATTAAAAAAAATGTTTTTTAAATTTTTATTGTAAATCGAAATATTTTATTTTTTATTGCAGATTGTAGCAGAACAATATTATATTTTGATATAACATTTATTTATTAAACAAACAGGTGAAGATAAATAGTATCGACATTCCTATTAATACCTGGCATCCCAGTAGTTATGCCAGGAAACAAAAAGAAAACCCAACGTTTTTATATTCTATAGGCTTCATACTTTCGAGTAGTATTAAATTTATTCGTTTAAAGTAAAGTAAATCAAATTTTTAAATAATAATAGTTTGGCCAGGAATTTCTTAGCCAACCCACCCGCGTTATATTATTTAAGTCATTAAGATATAAAATATTTTTTACCAGTAAACATATCGGTGAACGTCCTTCTTAATCGGATCTTAGACTTTTACATAAAATGTTACTAAAATATTTGTATAACTCTATGTAATACTAAGATACATGTAAATAGATATTTACGTAGTTATTGGTATGTAAGTTTATTATTGACCTACACGCAAATATTCGGCATGTTTTTTTTTATAATTTCTCCTTTTGCAATAAGCTGTACCTTTGTATCATGTGTCTTTCTTTATTTGTATGTGTTAGTAATGTGTACATAAATAAATAAAAATAGCAAACGCTCCTATTTTCCAGACACCATTTTTGCCCATTATATTAGCAATAAATTTCAACCCTTTTTCGTGTACACCGTAATTATTTTTAGCTATCAAATCAAGCTGACAGAGGTTAAAAACCAAACTTGAATAAGGATACAAAACATTATACCCTGCAAGCTGACGCGTCACGAATATAACGGGTCCCAAATGTTTAGGTTGCGATGCGTGACGAGACAATATGGTCCTGAGCTTCACAAGAACACGCCATTAGACCGTTTACAACCTGTGCCGTAATTACTGCAGACTGTGTATATTATTATGTTAATTAATGAACTTTGGGAGTTTATTAACTAATGGAAAGGAAGGGACAACGGCTTTACGTGACTCGTCCTTTGTAAAGATAACAGAGACACCTGTCATATCCTATTCTGCTATATTCTCAATTTTCCTTTAAAATTTAACTGCCGCAATTGATAAATTACATCGTCTATAGTGCTGGAGGTTTAGGCCAAAATTTTCTAGTTTACGGTCAGGTCACTTTATCAATTTTCTAGCAACAGTAAAATAGGGAGGCAAATTACATAAAACTTTTATTTTTATTAAATGTAGGCTTACGTTGGCCATAATCTCGCTTGATGGAAGGCGAAAATAAGGACTAAGATGATACACGCTTGCCTAGAAAGTGTAGATGTCCGGATTATAGCGTTCCGGAAAAACTGACCCCGGCAGAGAATTCCACTCCTTAGCCGTCCGCATTATGAAAGAAGAACCAAATCGCTTCGTGCGTATTGAAGAAATGTCTGTCTATTAGCTTAAATTCTGTAGATAACCAGTTTTAAGTATAGATAGATATAGTCCCTTCTGCTGAACATGGGCCTCCTCTGAACAGACCTTGGCAAGCCAGGATCGTAAAGGGATATTGCCATAATCACACCTTGAGCTAATAGATGCTGCTGCCCATCCGTCAGCCATCTGTCCCTTAGTCGCCTTTTACGACACCCATGGGAGGACATGGGGTGCTCTATTCTGAGCCGGAAACCACACTATATCTATCTATGTAATATGTCCCGCGCATTGTACCAATCTCGGGGGAAACGAGCCCGAGCCTTTACGAGAAGTAAAATTGCTATTACTAACTTCTATATTAATTACCAGAAAAGAAAGTTTTCTGGTAATGAACATACCTAAAGTAACGCAAATAGGCCAAGTGATTGAAATAGACTGCCCTTAAATTAAGTTATTTGTTGGTAACTAGTTAACTCTATTGTGACTGCGAGACAACAAACATGATTTATTTTATGATCTTGGGCAGTAATTATTGGTCAATACTATATGAAATGCGACTCAATAAGAACTGTCGGGGCTCTATTATCTAGCTTTGATTTTATATTTTGTGCAACTTTTGTACATTCAAATTTATGTATCACTAAATAATCCTTTATCTCTATCGCTATGATATTCGTTGTAACAACTGTCTAGTATGAGAAGTAGGAATAGGATACCAGAAGTTATGTGACCTAGTTTCTTAATCTTGTTCTAGCCTTTTATGCAATTTCTAGGCTATTAAACGAGAAATATATGAAACATTTTATTAAACTTAAATAAACTGAAGATCTAACCTCAGAGAACTAAAACACATTGACCTTACGATATTGTAATACAACATCACTATAGATAACGGCAAATACGCGATTAATGTGAATGTGTTCATGCGGTTGCATTTCGACCCGGTAACATTAAGGTTCATTATGTAACCAGGCGAGTGTGTAATGGCTGGTAACTGCCTATAAGTGGAGGTTACCGACAAACCTCGACGACGTATCAGCGCTAAATCACTGTACAATGTAACCAATCGTAACGGACACCCAAATTCCTGTTACTCAGGTCAACCTTCAACAAGCCAACCGATTAAGATACCCCAGATATAAAACGAGATACATGTTATCGGTTGACATCCGAAAATTGATCGGATTGCATTTCGCCCGCAGAAAAATCTGAGACACGCCCCCCAAAATTATATAGTACAAAGTGGTACACGGCCAATACAATGCTAAAGTTGAGTTTAAAAAATATTAACCACATCTGACAACATTGTTGCAATAAATTACACTTTATAGTATCAGACATAATATATTATTAAATATTGCCGATTTTTAAGTAATTTCGTTGAAGTGGTATTAAAACTAAGCAATATAGGTAGGTATACATCGTGACTTATTAGTCAATGCTAATAATTGGCACGAAGTCTTGCCATCAGTATTGTTAAAATAAGTATACAGGGTGTCCCAAAAGGTTAAGTAGCTGGGAAAGGGGGTGACAGGGGTGGACACAATGGTCACTAGAAAAATAAAAAAAAAATCCGCTCAGGGTATTAAAAAAAAATGGCATTTTTTTAAAAACTTAAAATTTTACACCTTTTTATTTTTGATGTTGATGTTGATGACCTTGTTGTTATTGAAGATTACATAACAGCATTTTTTTTAAATACAGCCATATTTGTAGGTACAGTTAGCACAAGGTGTAAAATTTTTAGTCTTTTAAAAAATGCCATTTATTTTTTTAAACACCCAGCGGGAATTTTTTATATTTTTCTGGTGACCCTTGTGACCATCCCTATCACCCCCTTCCCAGCTACGTAATCTTTTGGGACACCCTGTATATAAAGAGACGGTAATGATAAATGTACATTGAAAAATGAGTTCTAATGCCTTGCTATAAGAGATAATCTGGGCTGTGAGAACGGGCGGGCGCCCCTAACAAAGGTTCGAAGTCATTTTGAATCTGTATTTTTAATTATATCAAAAAAGTACATAAATCAATAATCCAGTGAGTATAAGTAACCACTGAAATATCACTACGTACATGTTTACTTAATAGGGGAGAAAACTACTAGAAACGGAACAATATACTGACAAGCATAGTGAGCTTTTATCACAACACTAGATATGTTACCACTTAATATTATAATTAGCTAAATAAATTAAGTCTAAATTTTGACCTGTCATCATTCCTTCACACTAAATATTTTCTGTACTTATACTGTATTATGCGAATGTACGTGGCTGTTAAATCACTATGTCTTTTGACTTGCTGACCTAACATCACGTAGGTATACACGCCTTAACATGCCTTGTAATTTGGGGTCACGAGTTCGATTTTTCACAAAAATTAACCTTGGTTTGTCAGATAAAAAAAAATCACAGAATGACTTGAAGTTCAAGGTGTCAATCTCGTCCCTTGACAAAACGTAATATATAATAAATGACACAACGAATATTACTCGGACACGTCAGACGCACTGCCATGCCCGAACTTTAGAAAAAATATGGAAATGTACCGTCACATAGCAGTCCAATTGAGAATTTATTCCATCAAGTCCATAGATATAAGCAAAAAACAAGGCATTAATTGTTCTATACCCATATTGTTTTATGGTACACATTATTGATTCCAGTATGGTACATACAGGTACATACATAATTATGGATGGTACAAGAGAATTAAATAGATTGTCACTACATATAACTTTATTTCTAATATCATATATTAAATACGTCAAATATAGTACAAAGTTTTTTTTTTGTGGAAACATTTGTTTACGTCTATTTTATTCATAAGTACGAGCAGCTCATTGTTGATAAAACACCTAGTTATCTCAAATACAAAGTGGTCGAATACTTAACATTACTTACATCGACTTACTCAACCGCTGAAATTACCATACTCATTTTATGACCGACAACGAGTAGGTAGGTAGACCTATTGCAAAAGTATCAACGGTTCCTCCTTCATGCAATTATGTAATAGTACTCGCACATATTATGTAGGTACATCACTCCTATTTAGCCTAACGGTATGAGCCTGGCCCCAGTTTCTAGGAAGTGAATTGTTTTTGTAGAACCAAAGATTTCTTTCTAGGTGCTGCAGGAACTACCTTATGTCTCAGAGTGCACGTAAACATTTATGGAAAACGTACCTACTAGAGATTGGTGTGTTTTGTCTTTGTCTTTTCAAATAAGAAAAATAATGTTTGTAAGTAGGTACAATGATAACAGTTTTATTAACGAATGTATCTTACGTATCCCCTAAACTTATATACTCATTAGTTTTTTTGCGTTCTTTCCGTGGCACTAAGTTAAATGCCCAAGCTACACCAAGTCGCAGGTTGCTCGTCTATATGCCCGGTGAAGTAGCAAAAGCCTAACTACGTATGTCCGTCCGAAAAAAAAGGACATCAGTGTGGCTTGACACACACTACGGAATACCTTCTGTAGAACAGTATTCCGAAGCATACTTCAAGCACCACAAGCGCCTATACCCATATTTAGCTTACAATCTTATAGAAAATCGTGGTTACCATGAGTGTTCGGAAGACTTTCATATTCATCTTTACTCATAGTAACGTGTAAACCTTTGTCCTAATGGTGTTATAGTAAAAAAAAATTGGTAGGTAGATACGGCACCCGGGCCTGAAAAATGTCACCACAAAACTGAGCTAATTGGCACACTTGAACGTATGTTGGTAACTTTTTTGCACGCTAATTTTAATGCTGTCCTGTTGACTCCCTAGGGACAAATTTTGTTTGTTTGTTGTGTCTACCTCTTTTTACACAACATCATTGGGGTAAACACATACTATTTCCATTAGGTCGACAAAGCTTTTCAAATGTAATACTACCTTCAACTTTAATAAGTATATAAAACGGCATTTGGTCATATTCCCCCAAGAACTAATTCCTATTTAGACATTCTATGGGTATATCCTTTGTTATGAAGCCGCCACCAAAGAGTTTTATGTTACTTCATATCCTGAAGCCTTATAATGCGTGTGGGGGACAATATTGACTCAAGTGGGGTTTCTGTTCGCTTGTTTACTGGTAAAGCGGCTTCGAAGCTTTGACGCTGGGAGTCCGAACGGCTTTCAGTTGACTTAGGTGTGCGCAGTGTTTAACCGACATGTAAATTCGGGGCTCATTTTTTTTTAAATAAAATTCAACTGACGTAGGCCGAAATCGTTGGTGTAATTTCAGCGGGCTTAACAATAAAAGTTTGCCTTTGTGGGAAAAATATTAAACATCTAATAACTTTATAGATACATCTAAGTTAGTCAAAAGTAACAAAAAATACTCAATGTAATTCGTACCGAGAGACATGAATTAAAAACAAAAGGTTCTTACACACTCCACTATTTTAAGAAAAAAATAAATATACATATTTTAAATCACATGCTATTAATGTTTTAACTAAAACCCGCCCATTTTTTTACAGTAGGGAAATACATTAGGTCTCTTTACCGCCGCAGCAGGTTATGTAGGATGCCCTTATTCAATGTGATGAAATCCTAATCAAACCACGAGAGGGCTTAGTGACTAAATCACCTCGCAAGATTCTCCAAACACCACGGGGATACGGGAACAAGGCGAATCAGCCACATATTTAAAAAAATATTTAAGTAACATCAACCTTTAACTTATCTATTAGCTATAAAACGTTAGATACTTAAAATTATATAAACGTGAAATAGATCTCAATTCGTTACGCAATTCACACTCGAAAAGTGCCAAGTTCATCAGATTCTCATACAGAGGCGAAAATTCTGATCTAATTATAGTTGTATAGGCCTCTTTGTTCTTACATCACTGGCTGGTAACTCTTAAGAGGCACTAAGGTATTGCGTAAAGGCTTCTGCAGCGATACATCACTTTCTCCTCAAAGATATCGGGCGTTAGCTTTTATTTGGGTCGGCTTGACTCATGACTTGACTTATGTATTCCGATAGCCGCTGAGCAATCTGTTTTAGATGTACATTGGACGTATAAGTATGTTCATGGACAGTTACACAATGAATTTATGACATTTAATTAAAGCGAGTAACCCGTCAAATTGTTTGGAGGCTATGTGGCAATTGATTCTCTGATTGCGCACAAAGTGAACGAGACAATAATTCTATAAAAACTTAGTGCTATTTCTTACTGAATGTAAATCACAAATTACTCGGTTCTAAAATAGCCAAGTATATTTTAACAAAACTATTATACTTTCTTTAAAGAGTTATTTATTCTTACAAATTTAATAACTTGTTAAAGAAATACACGTATTCATATAATATAATAATATTTAATAGCTTGGAAGTGAACACATATTCAGAAATTCTTTGAACAAGTCAGAAATAAAAAGATTAATATATAAAATGTATTTATGCTAGACAAAGGAAATTCTGAAAAACCCTAAACTAAAGGACTTTGACGACAAGATAAGGAAAACGTTACGTTAAAAAAGAGGTAGAAAGATCGTATCATGCACTTAGAATTTAATCTCTTTGAATACAAAAACAACAAACCTGATGTTCAAAGTGAACGAAAGGAACTAGAAGCACGATATAACAAAGAAACAATAAATCACTTAATTAAATCACATAACATCAAGTAAGTAATAACGAAATACATGAACAAGTAAGTAATATATTTTGTTTATATCCTACATGCCGAGAGGACAATGTTGATACGCTTGAAAGCGTAATACAACATTAATGACTGTATTACGTGTTGTCATAAACCGAGGACCCTCACATAATATTTCTTTTGCCTCGAAACTAAAACCGACGGAGAAAAAATACCTACGCGAACAATTCATTTTTTCTTTTGTTTAGGTCTGTTTTTTTGCAAATATGGTTGTGCTAAGTTTTCTTATAGGTATTTTTTTTATAGAATATTCGTTCGCTATAATAAATGCGTATGAACACATAATCTACTTATTAAGTCGACAGATTTAGGTACTATTTCTATTCATGCTAAAATATAAACTACAAATAGTTTGTTGATTGGTTTGTTTGCTTGAACGAGCTAATCTCAGGAGCTCCTGGACCGATTTGATAAAATCTTTCAGTGTTAGTTAGTCCATTTATTAAGAAAAACTGAATGCAACAACGTGGGTCAATCCACGCGAGGGAAGGTAGTTTCAAATTATTACTTAAGCCAAATATCAAAGCCAGTGACGGACTCCGTATCAAAGCTTATTAATTGGGACGTACTTCTACCAGGCAGCGGCAAAGCGCAAAAGGGTAGGGATTATAGGTTTTGCGAATTTTCGATTTCAGGGCTCCTAAAGTCCGGTGACCTTTATCTTCGATACGGCTGATACGCGACAGCTAAGTAAGGGGCTTAGGTCCCAAGCATATTAACTTATATCTTTTCAACATTTGGACTTCACTTTTATGGAGTAAAGTAGAAAAAATATTGTAATATATATTCTAATTTACTAATTTGGAACACTATAGCCATATAAGGCGGCGGATACGACAAAATTATAAATTCATTGAATAAAGCGCAAAAAAAAAGGAAATATTATATTCGTAAAATTTTAAAAGTCGCATAGCAATTATCATCAGCAATTTAATTGAGCCATGTTGATTGACAGTGTGACTAATATTGATCATTCAAGCTAACGATTATTCCCATAACTAATCGTTTTGTTTTATCTTTAAGTAAATATTTCTCATGACCGAGTCAAATTGTCCATTTCGGAAACAATTATATTAGGTACTTATATCTTCCATTCCTTTTATACAATATGTCAATACGTAAGTAGGTAAAACATTTGAAATTGTATGTGCTAAATTACTCCTATTGGATTTTATTTAGGTTTGAAATATCTGAAGTCACTTAAGACTAAATATCTACTTAATTTTCAATCCTAAGAAACCTAAATATTATAAAGCCGAAAGTTTGTGAATGTGGATGAATGGATGTTTGTTACTCTTCAGATTGATGATTTGGCTGAAAGTTTGTATCGGAATAGTTTATAAGCTGGATTAATATACCCACTGGGGCAGAGTAATGCAGGTAAAACAGCGGGGCGCAGTGCGTTTAGTATAATTATGGAGGTACGTCATCTTGAGCAGTACACAAATAGAAAATTCATGATTTCTTCTTATAAGAGATTTAGAATCTTAAGACATAAAATACCGTCGCATTAATAATGTCTATTTTTAGATACTATTATAGATCTACGATTGAGATATTCATCTTCAGAATTAAGGTAACAGAATTAAGCTTCATATTAATAGATTCCATTAAAAAATTGAATTAATTTCTCAATAACCACGTTTTCTCGATTACCTCGGTCGAGTGAGCAGGTTAATACGATACCATTCGCAACTAGTCATCTATTGAAATTGCTTGATGGAGATAGTATAGTTCGAAGAGTAAATAATTAAAACGTGTTCAATTCGAGAGTATTAATATTAAAAACACATGGTAGCACAAATAGAAATCCTCCTATCTCGCAGCTAATAATGATTTCTCTCGGTGTAGATTAAAGCAAGAGGATTCAGATAGTAAAATAGATAAGAATTACTGTTATTATTGGGGATAAGCAAATTGAGCAATGCTTTGTAAAAAAATATTACAAAATATATAAGTATAATTTTCTTTTGAACAAGAAATTTTAAGTACTATATAATACGGACCGCATGGCTTTATTTATATATGGCATTTAATTATATTATGGCAACATGCTTTCTGAGGCTCAGAGGGCAGTCCGTGAACTAACCAGACCCGGAAAGAAATTTTAGATTTCATACAAAGATTTCTTGTTCATCGTAGGTATCGAATCCACTACCTCCGAGGTTTAAGACTTATACCATTCTTAATGTTATATAACTTTATGAACAGTTTCAAAATTAGAATCAATTTAAAGATATTTTAATTTTATTTATACGTCTGCACTTCGAGAACCCCGCCTTAAATACGATGGATTTAATTATATGAAGCGGTAACTAGTTAAAGCTATGACGATCAATCCCTGTGGTTTCTGGCCACCTCACGTCTCTACATAGGAAAGACCACCTCATGTCTCTTCATAGATGTCGTAAAAGGTGACTAATGCTGCTGCCCGTGAGGCTAATGTCTTACTGTGATCACCAATACGCTTGCCAAGCGTGTTTTTTTTTATTATGACAATATCAGCAATTACTCAGAGAAGAGGAAGTTTTCATGTTCAGTTGTGAACGTAAGCGGGCTGATAAAGACCGCGACCGAAAATTAAAGCGTATTTATTTGTGAGATTATTTTTTTGCTTGCTGTGCATACTTGATTCATACGCTTTCAGATTGATGTTTTACTGACTGAACTTTTAGTTAAAGTGATATTATAGCTTTTCATTTTTCTAGTGAGGTAAAGAACGTATATACTACAGTATTTATAACAGTTATAGGTATTATAATATCCAATTATTATAAAAATACACTAAAAGAAATTCCTAATAAATGGAAAGGCATAATGAACTGACGTGTTCGACGCAATATGGACCTAGCTATAACTTTTTAAGGTAGGTTTTATAAATTCCTTGTTTCTTGACATAATACGAGTAAGTCTATGACGTTTTTCAATTATCCTCTCAGCTGTCATAAGCCCGGTAAAGTTAAAAATATATTAATGCGTATTCTGGCTAAATACACAATGTCCGTCCGAAATAAAAAATAAAGTCCGTCATAGGGTGTACTATTACACATACATAGTAACATTTTTTTAAATATTTTAAACAAAATACGTAAAATTTTACTTCATACAACATTTTTAAATTGACACTAATAAAATTAGTTCACCAGCAGGATTCAAACTAGCATCTTAGATATAACAATATCCGGCCACGGTGGATCCCACCGAGTCGTCGAAGCTGATCAATATCTTTATCACTCGTCTCTAAGAAGAACGCAGATGCCATAATACTCAATAAATAATTTATTACACATTGTGAAATGCAATACAGTAATAAATTCTAAAACCTAGCTAAAATTCTGTTAGATGGTTATATTTTCATTGTAAATGCCATCAAATTTTAACCGCAATCAATCAGTTGTTTGGAATTACATTTCGCATGTATTGCCCACAAAATAATAATTACTTTCAACATGAAAATTGTTCAGGAAATGTTTATTGATGTATCAATAAATACTTACTAATACACGAACTAATTAGCAATTACAAATTTTACGGCTGTAGTGAGTCTATCGCATCCGTGTTTTTGTTACGGCTCCATTAATGGAAGTGACTATTGCCTATTGTCCTTGGTGGGACCGACAGCAGCTATGTTCTCAGTACTAAGTTGATGAGCATTGATATATAGATATTTTTCTGACTGATGTGTGTAGTTAGCCACGAGGCTTTTGCTACTGCACCGAGAATAAAGCCGAGTAGGGTTCCAGTAATTACAAATTCCAAACTAAGCAACATGCTTAAGAGGTCAAAGGTCACTGTGGAAGAGTCACCGCAGGACCTCCTACGCATGTTGCATAGTTTTAGTTCTTAGTTCTTCACCTCGGTTCAGGGCAGTTGCTTGCGGGGGGATAGAGGAATGATCATTTTTATGGAAGTTTTGTGCAACTCTAGCTATAGTACTTCGGTTCTACGAAGCCCTCCCGACCCTTAGTTTGCAAAGAAACTTCCGATGCCCTCGTAGACCCAAAGTCCGAAAGGCCCGCGAACTATAAAGTAGAGCGACAGTTGCAGAAAACTTCCCTAAAATACAAAAAGTCAAAATCCCCCAAGTCTCATCGCCAGCGACCACCCTGAACCGAGGTCAAAGTTGCTTAGGTTGTAGTGTTTTTATCTAGGCTGGAGCTCTGCTCGCCTCTATGCCCGGTGAAGTAGCAAAATGCTCGTGGCTAAGTACATAAGTCCGCCCGAAAAAAAAAGGTTCTAAGAAAACATTCGAAGGTTTTTGCAAATTATAGGTTGGAAAGGCGAGTGGCACTGCCGTTCGCAGGCGTATTCTTCTCCGGAGGATCTTTTAAAGTTTTAACTGTGTATTGGTGTTAGTTTCTTGCAGTTTGCTGCTTCTTGAGAAATAGAATAGAATAGAATAAAATTGTAGGTTTATGTTCATGGAAAGTTTTGTGCTGTTTTCTCTTTATCTAATATCTTTGACGTAACATTGGCACGGGTATTTTATAACGTAGTAGGTATTCGTGTCGTTTTGTCAGTGTTTTTTTTAAATTGAGTACAGTCACGTAGTAAGTATAATATAATTTAGTAAGTGTAATATTTATAAATAGCCTGTGTTAGGTTTAAACATTTTTAAGGTAAGTATATAAAATTATTATAGAGGGAACTAGTTATACCTTACGTACGTACACAATCTTTGTAGTATTAATGTTGAGCTCCTTTGTGGCAACAAATTCCCTCGGTACTAAATAAAACTATTAGTATACGCGACACTGTAATGTTACTTTTCCTAAACTAAGTATTTGTTCACATCAATAAAGTTTTTGCGAAATTAAATCGTGAGTAACTTTCAATTATTTTACGAAATAATTCAGCAATACAATATTAGAAACTTGCAGCTTTCCAATAATATTATATCTACGTTGCGTAATTGAAATATGGCAATATTAGATCAACATTATTGATTTTATTATCTGAAAGTAAATTAAAATGTCCACCTTAACCACCGACTGATGTGTTAATTATGACTAGTGTGTTTGTCGTTAAAAAGAAGTAAAAAAGTTCAAAGCATTGCGAGTATTATTAACAGTAAAGCTCAATGAGTCATTTAAATGTCATGAATAGAGAAATATTTATAAAAGATATTCTTTTCACCGCTTTCATTGCTTACGACGTGATTAGGGATGCCACTTTGTAGAATGTAAAAAGAGTGCCATATAATTTCTTAATTTGCGTATAATTTCTGGATATCGATAACAGTGCCATCTATCAGGCATACAAAATGTCAGTAGTCAGTCCAGCGTAAAAGCCTTTTAAAGTAAATTTTTAATAGGTGCTAATACTCAGTGTAATCTTTGTCTAGTTTGTAGTAAAATCATCTGTGTAAAATATATTTTTTAATACTTAGTATAAAAAATCCAAAATAAAACTTAGATGAAATTAATTTAATTTAGATTATAATAAGTAACAAGTGTTGTAAGGCACTATATAGAGCTTTTTTTAACAAATCAATTTACAATTACAAATGACGTTTAATTTACAACATGTCCCAGTGACAAAGTCAATAGTCAATAATATCTTTATTCATATAGACACAATTCAAAAATAATTAAATCATGTTCTTATGATGCGTCCATTTCTTTTCCTACCACCAGTTCAAAGACGTGGCAACTCTGAGAAGAACTGGCAAGAAACTCAGAGGAATCCTTTTTTAAATAATCAAATCATCATTTATTTTACAATATTGTTAAGCAGCAGTGTCATTCCAGAGCAAGTTACTCCCAAGCCATTCTATCATTTTCATAATCTGATATTTTATAATATGCCTTTTTACATAGTTTAGCTTTGACAGTGGCTTTAAATTTATTAACAGATAATTCTCTAATATTATTTGGGAGTTTGTTATAGAAGCGAATACATTGCCCCATAAAAGAGTTGCTTATTCTATGGAGACGAGTTGCAAGTACTACTAAGTCATGCTTATGTCTAGTATTCATATTATGTATATCACTTTTTTTCTGAAACTTATCCATATTCTTATGTACGTATAACACATTTTCATAAACATATTGCGAAGCTAGAGTAAGAATTTTAATGTCTTTGAACTTCTCCCGTAGGGAAACCCGCGGTCCAAGTTTGTATATGGCTCTTACAGCGCGTTTCTGCAGCACAAATATAGTATCAATGTCCGCACAGTTTCCCCATAGAAGAATTCCATAGGACATAATGCTATGAAAATAACTAAAATATACTAGTCTGGCCGTGTCTACATCAGTGAGCCGTCTTATTGTCTTAACTGCGTATGCCGCAGAACTAAGTTTACCAGATAGATTTTTAATTTGTGGTCCCCATTGCAATTTGGAGTCGACAGTTATACCAAGAAAAACTGTTGACTCCACAGGCTCCAATCTCGTTCCGTTAATTAGTAAGTTGGTGGCGACCTGTTTGACATTAGGGGTGGAAAATTTGATAAGCTTGGTTTTTTTCTCATGACACATAGGCTTAACTAATCAAGTAAGAGAAGGATATCGGAAAATTAAAAACCCGCTATAATCTATTCCTGGGTTTAACGCTGCACGCCTTAATTGCTACTCCAGTTCAAATACTGTTAAAAAGTATCCTATATTTTTGCCCAACGAACGTCCTGCCCTGTCTAAATCTATCAAATATTTCATCCTAATTGATTAAATTATTTTGACTAAAGTTATCAATTGTATTACGAATATAATTTGAGTTCCAAAAGTATAAGGTACATTCGTTAAATTCAGACATTTGAAATGTTCGTTAATAATACGATATTCAATTTTGTAAGGGCGTAAACCCTAGCCCTGGACATAGTGGCTCCAGCTATATTGGATTTCATATTGAGGTATTTCCACGGGGTTTTTAAATTTGTTTTTCATTCAACTCACAGTTACTGCTTTTAGCGCTTCATATTTCATTCAACGTTCATTAAACTGAAAATATAAAGTTGTGAAATGGGAATATTTCCTATTATGTTATATGAGTTTTAATGCTGGTGTAAAGGCAATATCCCTTTATGATCTGTTTCATTACCGATTTGATACCGCCAATAAAAGGAAACTCATTATAGGTGTTAATGAAGTAGACTATTCTCATAAAGTGAATAATTGAATCGCATTCACATAATATACCTACTACTGATAAATGTGTTTTTGTGAGAATTAATCGACCTTTTGTTTGTCGTTATTGAATTAATGAAACGGATACATAATTAAGTTTGTCGACGACATGTGTTTTACATTATGCAGTTCCTGATTTCAATATAATTTGGAGTCTAAATTGGTTTAATATGCAATTATATTGCCATGATATTACAAAAGTATGGATTAAATTTAAAATTAACAGCTAAGTTAAATAATGTATCGGTCCGTCATAAAAATTAAAACCGGTAACTAACCTCAAGAAGATATATGTTATAAAACATTCATAATACATTTTTTTTGTTATTAAACTAAAACCAACTTATTCATCATCATCAACATTAGCCCGTATAACATCCACCGCTGAACAAGGGCCTCCTCCCAGAGGGAGGATTTTGTCATAGTGACCAGGCTTGGCAGGCGGGTTGGTGACCGCGATTTTATGTTTCAGTGGCAGTGGCAGCATTGGGGCCCTCGTTATTGATGACATGATGATGTTATAACAATCGGGACTAACGGCTTAACGTGCATGAACCAACTTATTACATAAAAACTATTCTAATTTTATGCTATAGGCAGCGTTCCCTCCCAGAATGCTGGCAGAATTGCCCAGTTATTTAATTTTATTTAATTAGTTACAAAAAAACCACTCGGATACCTACCTATAAATATCAAAACGAAACGTGTTGAAACCACATGCACAATAGTCTAATTAAATAAAATGATTTGCGTCATAAATGCACATGCGCTCATCACATCACACGCAATGTTCCTGTTTCTTTGTAAATATCGCGATCGTAGGTTTACGTTATAATTGTGTTATACAACTAATGTGAAAATTTTAATTTGCTGAATTGAATCAATGAATTAAAAATTGTAAACTGAAAGTGAAAATCATGTAAATTAGTTATTTTTATTTTAGAAATTGCGAACTCTACATTGGTTAAACGTTCACCATGGCCTCAACAAAAAAGCTATAAACAATTATTTTTTGTATGACTAGACACAATTAGTTCTACAATTCACCTGTAGTATTAGTAATACAAATACATACCAATATAATATAAAGCATCATACTTTTTTCCAAAGTGGAAGGAAACCAATTTTTTTTTTTTTTATATAGCTCATCATTATTTTACCAGTTATACCAATGTAAAAGGGATCAAGACTGTTGCCATATACAGCGCTCAAATTCAAACTTTTTTGATAACCTAATGCTTAATTACAGTCCATGACTGAGCATAAATATCTCATGAGATCATTTGAGAATGAATCTATGATTTCATTTTACTTTAGTATAATATACCATACCTTAACACAGTGCATATTCATTATAATATTTTGTACGCTTCCTTACTTAGGCATATTGAATATACTGGCACATGCAGAAATGTGCTCAGACAAAACAAGAAAATATTCCTTGTGCATCACATTGCATTGGTGCAAATTTCTAATTTTAAACATGAAACAAAATATACTTTTTATTGCCAGTATGAATCGAAAATATTGAAAAGAATCATGTAACGATAGAATTTTCTTGTTAATTTTAATGTTGCTTGAATAACACAAGCATTAGAAATGCGTTACAATAACCCTTCCTTACAGTAATAGAGACATTTTTATCGAAGTCATAGTAATAACGTGACGAGATTAGCCTCCTGACATATTTCGTTGATTCTTTCTTTTTTTTTCATATGTAGGTTTTTTATTTATTTAGTAAATTAATGTCCCAAAATTAAACAGAATTGAAATAAACGAAACTAAAATAAAATATAATCAAACGAAAATATAGGTAATACCATAAAGCTAACTCTCAAAATGGAACATTTCTACATATGTTGGCAGGTACTACCAAACAGGTACACATACTACCAAAAATAACAATTAGGTATTTATTTTAATACCTTTATTGATTTATTATAAAATACATTTCACGCGGTTTAAATACAGTAATACCCCGGACTTACGCGATAGGTGGGACCACGGGATAGCCGTGTAAGTCGAATTCGCGTAAGTCGGGGTTCAACTTTCCCTATATACATAATAATATAATGTTTGTGTAATCCGGACCAGAGTCTAAAAAGCAATAGATCAGAAGACACTCATGTTTAATAATACGTTAAATTATAAATGATCTTTACATTATCACACCATAACTCTGACATGGTTTTCATCAAAGCGATAATACCGTAACGTCTGAAGTAAAATAGAAAGATTTTCACTTATTATTTGGTTTGGTCAAATATCTTTGCTAATTCCTTTTTTCCTCTTAAGGTTATAATGATAATATTTAGTTTACACTCCAAAAGATAGTGTTTTTCGTTTCATGTTAGGTTAGGTTAGCAGTTAGCAGTTTAACTTGCAGTAAACCGAACACGCCATGTGCGTGGTGATCAAAAATAAAAACCGCGTATCTCCGAATTCGCGTAAAACCGGGTAGCGTAATTCGGGGTATTACTGTAATTACTCATCGTGATACCTATTATATATTTTATGTTTCTACTTAATTACAATAGGTACCTACTTAACAAATAGGTTCCTACACTAAAGATACCTACGAACAACCGATTATCTTAAATTGTAAATAGAAATAATACCTACGTAGGTAGGTAGGTACTACATTTCAATAACGCTACGACTGATACAGACTTACGATCTGAATTAAAATGCAAACGTGAACTTTATTCCCGTTACCAAACACTTATCAGGAGTAATCAATCAAACTTTTAAGTAGGTAGATGTAGATAAAGCAGCTTCGGAGGACCGCCCTTCAAGCTTTGGGTTCATGAGCCGAACGGGCACGATGTCTACCAGCGGCGGAGCGAAGCCCGAAGCTAACTATGCAAACGGCACGGACAAGCAACTACGCAGCACAACACCAGTCGGAAACGAAATATCGCCGAGTGCGTACGTTTCGTATCGCCACGCGCACGCGAACCTAACTTATTCTCTTCGTCACACATTTGTGACTGTAAGTGGAGTGAAAACAATGATAATTTAAAATAATATCAGTTATAAATCAGTGTTATTCTATGAAGGAGATATCTCACTGGATTTTTCATCGTTATTGTGGACATTCGCGCCACGATTTTGGTATCTGTTTGCGCGGTTATGCCGGTACATTAATAACTGTTTGCGGAGGTAAGCATTATTTTTTTGCTGCTATTATTGTAATCGAATAAAACAGGACGTCATTTTATAAGACGTTCTTCTTTTAAACGTTTGAATTAACTTGACGCAAGAACTGGTTATTATGAAGTTAACAAGAATGAAGGCAAATACAACTTGTAAGACAGCAATGGCGACATCTTTATAACAATCGCTTTTAAAACCTGATCACAATTTACCCTGTAATTTAGTTCTATTGTAGATGTATGTAGCCATTTAAGTTGTTATATTCTTCTTTTACATCAGTCCATCATTATTTTTGTCTTATTTGGTCACAAATCATTCATTCCATGTTCCAGGGGCTATAAAAAACGAACCTTTTGCATGTTTATATCTATCGGGCCGGCTCATCCGCCGACTTGAACCGGTTCTCGTCCAGATGATAGTTTGTTATTATTTTTTGCCTCAAGCGGGTATCTCGGCGGTTGTGCATCAGAGGAACACTTACCTACTACCATCTTAGGCCGAGAATTTGAATTTAGTATTATTAGGCTCTGGTAATCAATCTTGCTATAGTGACATAAACATTTTAGGAAATTTGAAGTTTGCTGAATGAAAAGGGTGCCATGAGCTAGGATGAATGGATTAAATACTTACGTCAAGATATTAAACAAAATTCGACGTAGGACCTATTAGGTACCTACCTATAATGTTTAATTTTGAATAGGTACAAAGCTTGGAAAGTTCGTCTTGTTGTTGTGAAATCGATCGAGGCGGATTTTATTAATGTTAATAGGTAGGTAGGTAGGTAGGTATCCTAGATTTCTGTATAGAACGAGCGGGTATTCTAATAAGATGTTTGTTAACTTTATTATCCATTGCTGCAACAATTACCTACCTAGGTATTAAGTACAAAATCATAACTGCTATTTTATTACCAGTCAATTTCAAAACGGTTTTAAAATCAATCGATTGGAATACCTATCGATTTAGTGTAGGTACCTATTATTTATTGCATAGAAGTTATTTATATTATCATTGTCATCATCCTATCTGCTTATTTCTCGGTAGATAGTTACCTATAAAAAAAGGTGAAATACCTACCTATGACCCGAAAACAATACTTATAGGTAGGTATGAAATCAAAAATAGAAGCGATATCTAGGTATAATTTATTTCAGTTTTTTGGTTTAAAAGTGTTATACCTACCTAGTATATTGTGTAAAAGTGTTATAGAAATAACGCTAGAAGGTAACATGGTCTATACAAAACACATAAAAACAAAAAAAAACTGGAACATCACACCTCATAATAAATGACAATGATAAACAGGAACATAATAAATGTCATTGTGTACCTATATTTCAATACGGAGAATTTCATTTTTATTTCACTCTGACCTTTTAAGTAATGAGTTCCCAATATCTGTCACTTTAATATACCTACTTACATAATTATTTATTACAACACATAACAACTATTCGTGAAATTCATACAACAAGTATATAGGTATTATTGTTGTTACTAAAGACATATTATTACCTACCTATGCCAAGGACGCTTTCTCGTAAGACGGTACTGCACTTTAACGCTATTTTGAAAAATTTACCAATTACACATAGGTATAGATAATATATTCTTATCCCTAGTACATACCTAATTAATATTATTCACAAAAGCGATAACTCCACATTTTAGTCGGTTAAGTTTACCACTGTTACCGTGCCATTGCACCGTGCACGGATTTTGATGAAAATTGGTAGAGGAAAGGAAGGAAGGTACCTGAGCTACTTTACACTAATTGCTCATGTCGTATTGTTAGAATAATATTATTCGACGCAGACGGCGTAGCGGGTAAAAGGTAGTAACAATACTAAATCTTTTACAAAATATATCATACAATATAAACATTCTTTTACAAAAGATTATCTACCTACATGGCACTAAAAAGGGTTACAATGATAAAAGCTTAAGCTTTTATCCATACATTTCCCAAGACGTATTTTCACCATCATTGTATTTTTGCTATCAATACTAACTAATTCGCCGGTGATACTGTAATATCTTGTGTATCTTGTGTACTGCAATAGCTAATAAGGTTGAAAATAAAATGTAACAAATTGATTTTTCACCCTATAAAACATATATCAAAGAAAACATTTCTTGACAGATAAAACTCGTCCTTATTATCAACTGTCACGTACGTTGTATTGCAATATTACCGACGATTTAATAAGAGAACTATTAACAGTATATTAAACCTTATCCTACCTTATCTTTAATCTTATAATAAGTCTTCCGATAAACTGATTTCCTGATCCTTCGATAGCTTAAATTAATTAAAAGCTTCAGGACGTTCGAGATAATTAAAATTCTGTCATCACCCAAGATTGCTTGTAGTTAAGGTAATAAATCTGTATACTAAAGTAGATCAAAGTACATAGGTGTGGACTGGATTTGTATGGATGTATTTCGATAGTTGTTTGGTTCTAACTTCTACTTAATGTTTCTAGTAGCTGACTAATAAATTAGGTTTCGACGATAATTATTGACGTTAATTTTGTGGAATTTAATGTTAAACATTATCATATTTTATAGGAAACTTGATTTGCATGGAATAGTTAGATACTTCGGCCTTATCTAATCTAACTAATATTATAAAGCTGACGAGTTTGTTTGCTTGACTTGAAAGCACTAATCTCACAAACTACTGGTCCAATTTGAATAATCCTACCAATGTTAAATAGCCTATTTATCGAGGAGGAATGATTATGAAAGAATCTATAGCTATTTAATTGTGAAGTTCCCACGGGAACGGAAGCAATGCGGGTGAAACCGTGCCTGAAGCTAGTCTATACTAATATCATAAAGCTGAAGAGTTTTTTTTTTGCTTCAAAGCGCGAATCTCGCATTGTACCGATAAAAAAAATCTTTCTAATATAGAATATATTTAACTATGAAGTTTCCACGGGAATGGGAGCTATACACGGGTAATCACACGCGATAAGCTAGTATATTTATAAAACTGCGTAACTGCCGTACCTATTTAAGACGTTCCGAATACGTCTGTTAAATTATGATACGGTGGGAGATTGAGGGCAAAATCATTTTCAGATATATGTTTGGGGCGGTCACTGGTAGCGGGATTCTTGAATCCCGCCACCACTTTTAGTTTTTAGGTGAGTGAAACTATCGCTACACTTTACAGTTCGGGCATAAAATAATAAATAAAATAAAATAAAATAAATAAATAAATAAAAAAAGTTTTTATTCACGTAAACCTATTACAGGCATTTGTAAATAGTCAAAACATATTTGGCTTATTTTCGATTTAATTAATCAATTTTATTTGTTTATTGATACGTATAATAATAGTTTATATAACTTTAGCCTAAAAGCTGTCAGGTATGAAAGTACAATATTATTTTATTATTTTATATCTATGATTAAATCTAAGTTCTGTCCTTTGAGTATGTTATTATTTAGACGGACCATAAGTATCTCGACGAACGCGCTTTATTGCTACCACCGGATCCAATACGCCCCAAATGAGAAGATCCGGCGAAACAAACTCAGTGGGGTTATCCTACTGCCGGTTTCAGCGCGGCCTCATCGAGACGATCCGGCGAAACATACTCAGATGGGCATGTCCAAGAAGTTTAGGTCCAGTTACTTTTATTATTTAGTTGGCATTCACAATTTACCAATCGGTTGTCTTTATACGAATTTTATTTACATTTTCATTAAAAAACAGATTAAATAATTTATTTAAAGACAGAACTGAATAAATATATTTGGTAGTATTATTTTATTATTACAGATAGTACACAGAATAGCTTTATACAGAATACATTATCTTGGTCTTTCAATGCTTCAACAGCTATAGGGTTACGATCTAGTGCAAGGAGGTATAACTTCCCATACATCTTTATCATCTACATACTCTTTAATACTATAGTAGCCTCTAGTCATTAGGATTCGTTTGACGTGCGCCTTAAATAATGAATCAGGCATGTCAGTAATATAAGAAGGAAGCTTGTTGTAAAATCGAATGCAATTTCCCATGAATGACTTACTAACTTTGCTAACCCTAAAGCACGGCATAGCTAGTTTGTTCTTATTTCTAGTATTTATATTGTGAAAGTCACTTTTCTTACTAAAAGTATCTATATTTTTTCGAACAAATAAAATATTCTGGTAGATATACTCAGATGGCACAGTTAATATATTTATATCTTTAAATATATTAACTTAACATACCTACTAAAGATTTATGTAGAACACTAGTTAGAAAAATGCGTCAAAATTTAATCATGAGCGAATTAGACTGGCGTTTAAAGTGAACTATGAGCTACAATATAAACTGAAATATGACTCGCTATTATTTCTACACTCAATTTTTTATTTATTATTAAATTTGTGTAACGGCGTAATTCAGTGATTACAAAAATTGCGTGTTTACGCTATTTTTGTATTCACGTTATTATACGGTTCATTTTAATATCATAAGTAATTGAATGTTTATAGATCCATAAAATGTGTCATGCTGCAATGTTTGGATATTTTCATAATTTATTAGTAAATAGTTTGGTAATTTACTTACTGATCATTAATTGCTGAACTGGTAAAAATAAATCTTCAGATTTCCGTTGCATTTTATGATCAACAAAAATACGGTAGGTATTAAATAATTGTATGACGTTTCAAATTTACTTTTCCATAACTACAAACAGATTGACTGAATCATGTCCACGGCTGGTGAGACTTAAATCAAAACTTAAAAAAAAAAGATTAGATCTTATAGTTATACAAGTAGACCACTTTAAACATTCCATTATCCTCAGTCTATATAATGTCCAGTGCTGTACATGAACCTCTTCCCGAGGGAGCGTTTTTGCCATTGTCACCACGTATGGCAGGCGGGTTGGTGACCGTAGTTTTATAGTATTATTATTAAGTTGCACACTTGTTACATGTAATGTTATAACAATCGGAATTAACGGCTTATCATGCTTTCGTGCACGGAGGGTAGTCCCATATCCAATCAGACTACTAACAGGAATATAGCCACATAATTTGGAATAAAATTAAATCTTTTCTAGAACAACCTACGCAACTAGTTGCCGTGGGAACTTCATAATTATACAGCATATATTACTCCAGGATAATAATCTTCTAGTAATTAAATAATTTTTGGAATCGGTCCAGTAGGACTACAGAGCCTGTTCAATGAAGACAATGAAATCTTTCGTTGTTATAAATTACCACGTAAGTTTAGTCAGCTACCTCTTATATCAGCTCAATTCTCAAAGGGTTTCAATAGTGACACATTTAGTTTGTCGCAAACGTTTGCTGGTTTCGACGCATTGGCGCAATCCCTTTGTAGGTTTTTGCGTTCCCAACGGAAGCAGACGGGACGTTCTTTGTTTATCGAGCCACTCGGGAGTTTGCCTTGAATATATTAATATTACCTACCTTTAACAACGTTATTGTGCGTGTGATCATTTATTTGGAATGGTCATGTCAATTGAAAATAAAAGATTGCAATATAATAATAAAACAACTCTGCGTTATAGAACAGCAGTAGAATATTATTAATCAGAAATAAACATTGGAATTTGGAATTGACTTCATTTTATTTTTAATAATTATTGGTCAGGCGGGGGCGGCCAATCGTAGAACATGTAGCCAAAACACCCTTTATGAAAAATGACAGAGGCGCCATGCCGATTGCGCCGACCCCAAATAATGGGACCAGATCGAACGATGAATTATATAATTTGACACTAGCTGTCCCACGCGCGGTAAAGTTTCCACATACCTTATGATACTCAAAAATTACATGGCTTTCTATTATATTGATAAAAGAATTTGCAAAATCGGTTGCAATAGATTTAGATATTACCCCCTACAGCCTTATAAACAATTAACAAACTTTATCTCTTTATAACATTGGAATATATTTTCGCGTAACCGGTATACAATATAAGTATTATTTTGAAGTGTACTAAGCAGTAGCTATATAAAAATTAATGAATATTTCAACAATACTTCCCCTATCTTTGTATTTGTGCTGAAAAAACTTCGAATTAACTTTATCTTATACTGGCAAATATACAGGGTGTCCCAAAAGATTACGTAGCTGGGAAGGGGGGTGGTAGGGATGGTCACAAGGGTCACCAGAAAAATATAAAAAATGCCATTTATTTTTTTAAACACCCAGAGGTGTTTAAAAAAATAAATGGCATTTTTTAAAAGACTAAAAATTTTACACCTTGTGCTAACTGTACCTACAAATATGGCTGTATTTAAAAAAAAATCTGTTATGTAATCTTCAATAACAACAAGGTCATCAACATCAACATCAAAAATAACAAGGTGTAAAATTTTAAGTTTTTAAAAAAATGCCATTTTTTTTTAAATACCCAGAGCGGATTTTTTTTTTATTTCTTGTGACCATTGTGTCCACCCCTGTCACCCTCTTTCCCAGCTACTTAACCTTTTGGGACACCCTGTATAACTTATCTTGTAAAAATATAGCCTATGTTACTTAAAGATAATGTAGAATTCTAACGGTGAAAGAAATATCGAAATCCGTTCAATACTTTTTGTGTCTATTCGAAAGAAACATACAAAAATATAAAAAAAAACTTTTCCACTTTATAATATTAGTATAGATATACAGTCTTTTCTGAAATTGTCGGAACTATATAAATCACTGACAAACATAAAACATATCCTCTCTTTCAGGTTGTGGTTAAAATGTGGTAAAAGTAAATAGACGTTGAAAATCTACCGTTCGTATTACGTTATCATAAATCGCTTTAGATCGGAAACGATATCGGTTTGAGATAGCGAAGGATTACCAGAGGGAACTGAATGGATTGAAATACATCCTAATGTCGATAATATTATTTACTCGTTGAATTGAATAGGTTTTTCTGATATACGATAAAAGTTTACTAAATATAGCTATAGAAAGAACCTAACCTTCCTTTTCGTTATACATTTCCGTTCCGTTAAGATGGATCTCTTCCATTTTACCGACTAAGTTCACGTCGAAACTAGAATTTACTTTACTATATTACATATTATATATATATACATATACACCGTGAGTGAAATTTCTTTTCTTAATAGCTTTAAAAATAACAGATTAAATTGTTTTCGAATCTGTAGCAGTAGCGCCCATTCGTACAAACTAAATTATTATTTTATTTTAAGGCACTAAACCTCATTTTGGCATGTCCATTTATCATTGCCATCTCCTTAATTGAAACCTTTATTTTTAAATAAGGTTTATTTCTTAATATTATGTTTCGATAGTTTTTTTGGTGACAATTATTGAAAATAATATTAAAAAATCACTGTGTATATAGGTAACTTAAGTTCCAATCTGTTCCTTTTTGAGTTTGAAATATTATCAAGTTATATAGTCTGGAAGTAACAAAGGTGATCACTCCTATGTTACTTTTTACACTAAGACATTTGGTACACAGAAAGTGTATAGTAGACTACCTTCCCGCGTATAATTTTACCCACGTACCTCTCACCCTCGCCCTCGTGGGAACTTCTTCATTAAAACAGCTTATTTTACTTGTCTGGATAAGGTAGCATTCTAATAGTGAATTAATTTTTGAAATCGGTCCTATTTCTGGAGCCTATTTGATGCAAGCAATCAATCAGATCATTCCTCTTTATAATATTAGTAAAGATAGATACTTACTATGAATTACAAGTGTCAACATCCTACATAAGAAAATTGTGATATAAAACAATATCGTGACTAATCGTGAAAGTGTTAGCCTCATAAATCTGGGAAGTATATTCTTTATCCCTATCCAATACTAGGCTATAGATAGACTCTTTAAAATTCAATGGAGTCGGAATGAAACGAGGTATCATTTTCTGTTAAGAAATCAACAGATACTGATTCCTTGAAAATAAAGTCTGCGCGGCCAAAGATGAGTGCGTAAACTAGTAACCCATAAAAGGCAAAAGACATTAAGTAGGTAACAAGTTATCGCTGTAAATAAGTTAGTTTTATTAACATAACTTATTACATCCTGGCCTTTTATTCTATGTATTCATTACGGAGAACCTGAGCGGAGCGAAGCTAAGCGGAGCTTCACAATTACAATATATACTCGAATATATATACTCCCTTTTAGTTGAAAGTGCTTAATTAACTCTTTTAGCTTTAAAATTTAATTAGTAAAACATACATGCAGACTTAAGCAGAAATGTATAACAACGTGCAGACTTTACGAAAACTTAATAAATCAATTATGAAAGAATAAAAAGAAGCAAATCGTTGGTAGAGAATACTATTTAAGTTAGCGTTATACTTTATATCACTTGGTATATTGTGTAGATGTTTGCAAATTTACTAATAGTATTCAAACACGGATGTCAAAGTGTTTTATGGACGATATGTTATTCAAGATTAAATATGTTCAAAATTTTAGCTAAAACCATTCAATATTCATTAAAGTAATAACTCTCAATCTTCCTCTTAGTAGAACTCAATTTTTAAATTATATAAATTTGAAATCATTCATTGAACTTAACACTGCTCAGCTCCGTTCCGCTCCGCCTCAGTAGAGTCGCTACTTTAACCAGTATGTAGTATAACTTTGCGATGACCTATCATTAGACGTCAGTGATAAGAGCGGGTAAATGTCCTGAAGGCATCCGGTAAGAGACAACGCCATCTTGCTCCTTATATTACCCGCATACTTGATAAGAAGTAAAATAAATTTTACATTTATTTTTATTTTATCTTCGATACAATTCTGAAGTTAACATGTTTACCTCGCTTAAATAAATTTACAACCTCAGTGGCATACATCTTGAAAGTACATAGTGGGTTCGATACAGCGGTAGCCAAACCGTCTACCAAGCGCGGTGACTATGGCAACGCACGGGGGAAGCCCGTGCAATTGAGCAGCCTGCAGTACCCAAACAAAATAATAATTTTGTAACAATAAAAATTGAATTTAAAAAAAGCCTTGCGTGTATTTGATAATAAAAGATTTTTAAAACTAATTATTGAATCTTGAATGCGTCTATAAGCGAGCAAGATTACAATGAATGGAATTCCACGGTTAATTACCCCAGCAGGTTATTCTGGAGGTAAGCTATTCAGTCCACTTTATTACGCCTCGTTAAAGATCAAAGCTAATTGTCTTTTGAGTAACATGTTTTAAACAATTTACTAATGATGGAGAAATTATGCCATAATAACAGGTTAGTTTGATTTACGCTTTATTAATTATATTTAGGTAGTGCTTAAACAGGATTAATTACTTATTATGGAGCTTGATTCTGACTTCCAGTAGTATGTGACGATAAGCTACAAAACAAGAGAGGAACGTAAATAGTCGAGTAAGTTTTTTTTATTTATTTTGTTACACCTGTCGGACGTATTTTTGTGGGTTGAATGGTTGAGATCCAGGAAGCAAATAGTGCCTTGTCGCGTACTTGCTTATTATTAGGTATGGTAATGAATTGTTACAATACGCACGCAATTACTTTACTATTCCCAATGTCAATTTATGTAAATGTATTGTTGTTGAGTCTATAAGAGATAATTTAAAAACAGCCCTCAGTTAACTTAACATAATGTGTATAAGAAAGCCGACTTGGGGGACTCAAACGACACAAAGTTAAAGTTAGCCAGAGAGCATCCAAATCTTTATCATGTCATTGTATGTTAATTCGATTTATCTACGAAAAAAAAACTGTATAAAAAACTGTATGACATTAATATTTTAGGTATCCGTAATTTATTTGTTGTAAAGTTAATTAAAATTGACACGACGACTGCTTTAGCTAATTTTCTAAATTAACCTTATCATCATTTTATAAGACTTTGCTGAAAGGCCAAGACGAATTCAAAACTCCGATAAAAAGTTAATTCCCTTAAGATTATTCATTCGTATCGTTTGCGTAGTAAGTTGTTTCGTCCCCTAACTAATTCAGCGATTTTATTCGGAGACCGTTAAAACATCTGCATAGCTAAAGTGGGGGAGTTCCGGTAAAAAAATTGTTTCCGTTAGACAAAAGATGTTATGCACACGGAAAGAATCGATGACCCAAAGATAATAATATATCGTCGGTGATACTGCGTAAGTGACAGTGGCTAATAAGGTGTGATTTCATCTGTCAAGAACATATTTCTTTATAGGTGTTGTCAAGGAAAAATATCAATTTGCTACATTTGACTTTCCACTCTATTAGCTATAGTCACTTACGCGGTATTGCGGTATCATGATATTATTTTTAATTGATTACCTACTTGTGTCTCGAAGTATTTAAAATTTATTAAGTTTGCCTTTGGGATATTTGAATATTCAAATTAAATAGCTGTAAGATTTTTTATGAGGTACGGTTTACAATTTTTAGATGACACCAAAATTATATCATCATTACTGTTGCACAACTTGATCATGTAATATATGCAAGTAATATAAACCCAATGGTTGAGACACCATATTTCCAATACAAACGCACACAGAATATATTAAAATGATATGATACTTCATAATGCAAAACATAATATATTAGAGAGCAATGTTATGCATGTCAATGAATTAACGTAACTTTGAAGATTGACTAAAACAGTTAAGTAAAAAAAAGGTTAAATTATCAACACCGAGATTTTTTAGCTGATCCTCATCGAAAATATTTATTTTTCGTAGTAAATCGATCTATGTATATTCTTTTTCAGAAGCATTAAAAACTACAGATTAAAATCACCTCGAATGTTAGGGGCGCCTGTTAGTACAACTTAGATTATCTTTTATTGCAAATCAATACAGCTAATTTCTCCATGTACATTACATTCAACGTAACCGTCTCCTTAAGGGCAACTTTTTTTGTAAAAATCATATGCGTATTTCGAGACCATGAAGAATGTTACGTTGTAACTGATGGCAAATCGTCCTTCCAATTATTAACAAAGATTACAAAATCACGATGTGTTTCCACAGTTTATAAAACGAAAACAACAAGTAGTGAAAACTAGCAGATGGTATTGCATAAACAGGAATAGAAGTTAATCGATAGAGTGACCTGGTAACGGAAGTGCTAGCTGAAAGCAATCGGAACATCCAGAACTGGCCCACCTGAGCGGGGGTGGTTCGGATATAAATAATGTGCTAATTCCATCGCTCGGTATTGTCGGCCGACTTGCAGTACATTGCCACTATTCAACTGAAATACACTACGTAATAATCACGTCACCGCCGAAACTAAGTCAAAATGCATGGTATCGAATATCGGAAGTATTGTACATTTTCTGACAGTCTGAAATGGTGCAGATAGCTAATGTGTTTATTTAATAAAGCAAACTTTTTGAATAAATAAGCGCAGTTTGCTTTTAAAATGCAGCGACCATTTCTCTTGTCATCAAAATTCTGAATGTTGAAACATAAAAGGAGATCACGTATTTTTTTTAACCACATGCTGTGATGCCCCATGTCTGTGTATTACAACCATACTACAAAATTCATATTCTTTAACAAAAACAACCGTGTTGAAACCCATAAACTTTTTATTCAGCTTTGAACGGTTGGCTGTGGAAACCTATTATGATAACGGCCTTTTTATGTATGTCACATTAAATTTCAATGCTAAGAAATCGGCACAATGCCGTTGACGCATAAATATTATAACGACTTTGTAAACATTCTTAGATAAATATTATGTTCTAAGACGTTCTTCAAAGTAAAGAGTAACTGTAGGTTCCCTATTAATAACCCAATTGGTTTATATTATGAATGATAATTGGGACTGGGCATCCAACCAAAAAGAAAGGAAACGACGGTGTTGTGGTACGCAAGCGGCCGTAGCCTAATGGCTAGAGCGTCGGACTTGTGATCTTGAGGTCACCGGTTCGAACCCCACCCATTGCATTACCGACGTAACACAATCATTATAGCTTAGCAAGAGGGGTTAACAAGAATACTAGTAGACTGCAAAACTCTACTAAAATCTTTAAAAAAAAACTTATGCTTGAATGTATGGTCTGGTCATATTTTAGTTGTAAGTACTGTTGCCGCAATAAGCATTGTGACGATTTGCGGTTACAAACCAATGACGCCATAACTTCAAGGATACAGTCAGGCCTGTGAAATCACGAAAAATATAGTCATCACGGTACTAGAATAACAGGTAGGACGCGCAACTCTCGTTGTTTAGCATAATGTACCAGTGTGATATTCGACAAGACCGGAATTCGGTTGTGTCAAATTTATGCTGCTTGCGACACAACTCAACACTAGTACGTAACAGTGTTGAAATGTCGCCCTCTTTTATTCTAACGCTTCATTAATCTCCATCTCTAATATTACAATCCAGTTTCCTATCAGCACGTCTCCGAAGCTAATTTTACTCTCTCATTCAATAAACGTAATCCTCAACTTATTGCTTTTCAATCTTCGAAGGTGGTCACATTTCTTTTAGCCAATAGAGTATAATGTTTAGCTTTACTAGGATCAACATATTGTTGTTAACCTGATGTATGTTAAAAAGTTATAACGATAGAGTAGCTTTTACAATGAACCGAATTTAAGCATGAACGGTTGGACTAAAAGAGCAGTGAACTTTACTGAGTGTCGAGGCTCTTCCACACCTGAGGTTCACTCACATAGCTATTAGTTCCGACAATTTACAATCTCAAGATAGATATCACGTGTTTATCACACATTTGGTGGACTTGGAAAGTTAATGATCAGACTATTAACTGGACAATTTTTTGATTTCACTGATAAAGTTATTACGTATGACAAAAACGAATGACGCAATATTTTTAGTAACAAACCTTCCATAAAAAATACATGTAATACTGAGATGAGAAATTAATAGGAGGTAAGTGCGTTTTGTATTTTCAAATAATTCCAGCAAGTCATCGAAGCAATAAGGTGGAAAATTGAGTTGTAATTGGTTTCCGATGAGAAACAAATTATGGTAGCTACCTAAGTACCTACAACACTTATTTATTATACATTGTGATTGGAGCTATATTATAATTATCGACAACCTCCGTGGTGTAGCGGTATAAGTCTCGCTTTCAGTCTCGGAGGTCGTGGGTATTTTTTTTTTCAAAAGATTAATAGCTGAGTTTTGCAATCTACTAGTATTCTTGTTAACCCCTCGTGCTAAGCTAAAATGCTAGTATTACGAGTGGGAACACGTCGGTAGTGCAATGGGTGAGGTCCGAACCGGTGACCTCAATATCACAAGTCCGACGCCCTAGCCATTGAGCTACGGCCGCTTCCCACGCCGATAGATCTTTGAGTAAAATCTTAGATTTCTTTCCGGTTCTGGTTGGTTGAGTTACTACTTACTACCCTACGTGGTCGGAAAGCACGTTATGCCGTTGGTCCTGATTGTTATAACATCATGTATAACAATCGCATAGCAGGGAAAGTTTCCTGGTTTGTTACTACATAATACCAACCCGCCTATCAGACTTTTTGTCATTATCACCACTATGACAGAAATCGTCCTTTGGGAAGAGACCCATGTTAAGCAGTGGACGGAGTAAACGGACAAACGAACAGACAGACAAAAGGAAAAGAAGACTATGCCAAATGTAACATTAGCTATCTACCAGTGAAAGTCGCATCGAAATCTGTCCAGCCGTAAGTGAGTATAGCCGGAACAAAGACAAACACAGACAGATAAAAAAAACTATTTTTGTTAGTTCCTCCTATATACAGGACTGTATATAAATTTGTGCCGCCCTGGGCACTGAAGATAATGCAGCCATATCACTGGAGTTTGACTTAATGTTTTTTTTTTCCGCTAGCCCCGAAAACCCTTAGGGTTAATCCACCAATGCCTGCATATAAATACTACATTGTGTCAGCTATTTTGTCTTTAGTCGAAAGCAGTATCATGTGTGTGACTAAGTGATTTATTTCTGGTTAGTACGCCGACTTTTATGGTGAAGAGAAGTGAATGAGTATTTTAAGTGCTGTCGTCATGACATTGGGTTGTGAGGGAACGGCGACATTCAAAGACACCGGATAATTAAAATTAGCGATTTGTTTTAGCCACCGACTTAAAGTACCTACTATCCGGTCAGCTACATTTTAAAATACATGTTTACAAATTATATATGTATATACAAATAAACATGATAAAGTGTCTTTATTTTCGGACGGATAGTTATGCAGTTAGCTACTTATGTAGTTAGCCACGAGACTATTGCTACTACACCGGGCATAAACGCGAGCAGAGCTCCAGCCTAGATAAATGGTTTAAACGCTACAAACTAAGCAACCTTCGCAAGAGGGCGTTCCCTGTGGGATTTGGACCTCAGCTCAGGGCGGTCGCTGACAGAGAGAATGAGGGATTATGGCTTTTAGTTTTTTCGGAGTAAAGTGTCTTTTGTAAAGGAACAATAACAGGTGATTACTTAATGCATATAGATAGAGTAGGTATAAAGGAAATAAATAACAAATAAACAATTATCAAAGATATCTGCATGAATAATATTTTAATATTTATCTCACACTCACGAGAATTGTGTCTGATGAAGCTTGTATATCTTCGTATAATGAACCGATCATTAACAATCGTGATTCACGATTTTACATTTTTTGTATTGACTTACTACGTGAATGCGCAAAAAATACATGTTTCAATAAATTGTGTGTCTTTTTTCTTCTACGTAATGCCTATTAATAGTAATATACAAGGTAATAATGGGGGTACCCCAGGGTTCAATACTAGGTCCGTTTTTGTTTTTAATATATATAAATGACCTCCCATATTTAGTAGATAAAATATCAAATATAGTTCTTTTTGCTGATGACACATCCTTGATATTTAAAGTAAATAGAAAAGATAAAGACTATACTGAACATTCAAACACACTTAGCTTAATATCGAATTGGTTCTCAGCTAATAACCTTTTGTTAAATGCTGGGAAAACGAAGTGTGTTAAATTTGCACTTCCAAATGTAAATAATGTCACACCTACCATTTCACTCAATAATGAAACGTTGGATCTTGTTCCTTCCACGGTATTTTTGGGTGTAACATTAGATTCTAAATTACAGTGGGGTCCTCACATTGAGAAATTATCGGGTAAATTAAGTTCTGCTTCTTATGCCGTATGGAAAATAAAACAATTGTCGGATGAAGCCACGGCTAGGTTAGTATACTTTGCTTACTTCCATAGCATCATGTCTTATGGCATCCTGCTCTGGGGGTCAGCTGCTGATATTAATACTATCTTCATTCAACAAAAGAGAGCGGTCAGGGCTATTTATGGACTAGGTAGCCGCGATTCTCTGCGAACCTTATTTAAAGATATAAATATATTAACTGTGCCATCTGAGTATATCTACCAGAATATTTTATTTGTTCGAAAAAATATAGATACTTTTAGTAAGAAAAGTGACTTTCACAATATAAATACTAGAAATAAGAACAAACTAGCTATGCCGTGCTTTAGGGTTAGCAAAGTTAGTAAGTCATTCATGGGAAATTGCATTCGATTTTACAACAAGCTTCCTTCTTATATTACTGACATGCCTGATTCATTATTTAAGGCGCACGTCAAACGAATCCTAATGACTAGAGGCTACTATAGTATTAAAGAGTATGTAGATGATAAAGATGTATGGGAAGTTATACCTCCTTGCACTAGATCGTAACCCTATAGCTGTTGAAGCATTGAAAGACCAAGATAATGTATTCTGTATAAAGCTATTCTGTGTACTATCTGTAATAATAAAATAATACTACCAAATATATTTATTCAGTTCTGTCTTTAAATAAATTATTTAATCTGTTTTTTAATGAAAATGTAAATAAAATTCGTATAAAGACAACCGATTGGTAAATTGTGAATGCCAACTAAATAATAAAAGTAACTGGACCTAAACTTCTTGGACATGCCCATCTGAGTATGTTTCGCCGGATCGTCTCGATGAGGCCGCGCTGAAACCGGCAGTAGGATAACCCCACTGAGTTTGTTTCGCCGGATCTTCTCAGTTGGGGCGTATTGGATCCGGTGGTAGCACTAAAGCGCGTTCGTCGAGATACTTATGGTCCGTCTAAATAATAACATACTCAAAGGACAGAACTTAGATTTAATCATAGATATAAAATAATAAAATAATATTATACTTTCATACCTGACAGCTTTTAGGCTAAAGTTATATAAACTATTATTATACGTAGCAATAAACAAATAAAATTGATTAATTAAATCGAAAATAAGCCAAATATGTTTTGACTATTTACAAATGCCTGTAATAGGTTTACGTGAATAAAAACTTTTTTTATTTATTTATTTAATATTTATACAGACTTTATTACCACCATTACGCACATATAGGTACTTATAAAATAGATGGCATCATTTTAAAACTAGAGTTTAAGAACATTTTAGTACTAACATTACGTCAAAAAATCTTCACTAATGTAAGTAATCACTATTGATTACTTACATTAGTGAATATTTTTTGACACATATCGTCACGCCCTTCTACCATAGGGGTGGGTCCTGCCCTACAAAGGAACACCACCTGTCCCCATCCTTTTTTTTTTTTTTTTTTTGTCCGGGGGTAATGCATTGACGCATTCCCACCACCGTTGCAGCGTATTTGCGCGCTGGCGGTGGGATATGTGGGACTCGCCCTCTCCATAGCGTGGTATGCTAAAGTCATACCACGAGGAGAGGACCCTACACCACTAAAACCTCCCGGACACCCCTTCGATCCGCCGTTGGCGGGGGTCGGGTACGCATGAGCAATCCGGCCCCCCTACCTGTCCCCATCCTGCCACACTTCATGCATTTTCTCCAGTTATAGCTAGTAACTTTTAATTTGGCCCTTTTGGCTATTAAATTGAGTAAATATGATGTTTCTAGGATACAAAATAAAACAGTCCTAAAATAAAAGTTTAATTTGAATAAAGTGGTCCCCAAAACTAGATATGCTGACCAAACCTTCCGTTGCATAGTGGAGTGAGAGGGATCTCACATCGGGTTTATATTTTGCATTTTAATGTAAGCTCAGAAGCATAGTGACGGATGTACTATTATACTTCAAGAGCATTTGGTCTTAAGTGCCAGTTAACGATAAAGGCACATCCGACCTTATGCCTCTGAGGTCTAGAGTTAAAGTTATTTTTAGGTAAAACAAAATTTTGTATTACACGTAAATTTCTTATTTACTTGTAATGACTGTAAAATAGGGTAAACCGAGGTATAACTGGCCGCTTTTATTAACTGGCTACTATCCACTTTAACGACATAAATTAAGAGTATTTTTTCTTAATTTTGATGATAATTTGTGGCCAATTATTAGTATTTAGGTGGCTACTTTAAAAATGTTATGGCCAGTTACTACTTAAAATTAATATTTTTCATTCGATTAAACTCTAGTTACGCAATTCTGTTTAATTAGATTTTTCACACATCAATCTACTAGACGCTTTAACCAAAGGTAATTAAATAATAATAATTTCTTTACACATCTTGATTTTACACTGACTTGAACTGGCCGGTGAGCTTAACCCAGGTAGCAAAATTCGGTTTTATAAGTATCCTAAGACCATATTTTTTTTACTCTTAAAAGACCCTTACTGCCGTCTGTAAGTGTCGAATTGGGCGCACTGTATAAGAATAATAGCCCTTATAGTTGTTATCATGGTCTCATTAAGTGTATATTTAATCTTATATTAATCTTGATAAAGCTACTGTAAGTAACAAATGATTTATATGTGTCTTACACTGGTATGCTATAAGGTCAGTTTAAGTTTTTAGTGGTCTTACTAATGCCGTTAAAAGAGTAATTCCCCTTATATTGCTCCCTGTGATGTCAGTGTAAGCGTATATCACAACTTGTCGAAAAAGCAAAAAGTGTGTGGTGGGCGGTGTGTTAAAAAATTAAAATTGGGGTAACAAATATAAGTAGCTTTATTTTCATACTTTATATTTACTACTTTGTATCTTTGGCAGTGTATCTTGCTATTATGGATAAACAACTTGCGCAATACATTTCGTTGATAGTTTTATAATATAAATAACAATATTTTTACGGGCCCCTTCTGAAATGAGTCTAAAATATTGATAAGTAATTTATTTAATTATTTTTCCAATATAAATGTGAATCTTAGGACATATTTTGGGAAAAGGTATTAAGTCTAATTGCTCTTCTGTAAGATAAGCGTAAGATGATTAAGTCTTATGTCACACTTGATAAGTGAACTATAAGCTTTTCGCTCTTGTCAAACACTGATCTAAGGCAATTTGACTGTAGCCATGTTTATCATTTAGGGTTCCATAAGAAAGAACAAAATCATACATTTTAGTATGAGTACCTATGTAATTAGGTAAGTAAAGATAATTATTAATTGTTTTAGACTAACCTGAGCCGTATCAAGATGGTTGTCATAATGGATGTCAACTGCTTTATTGATAAGAAAAGATCCAAATGCTTAAAAAAGAAAAGTGCCCTTGGAATACAACACACTTTATACGCTCTGACAAATGTATCGCTTGTGGATATGCTACAACATAAAACGCTGACGTCTCTCAAAGCCCTTCTCATTTTATAATAATAAATAAATAAGTAAAATAATAACTTAACTAACTTACCTATCACCAGTGGAGGTAACCAGGGAATTTCAAAAATACTAAAAAGTATTGGCCAAAATTGTTGTCGCGAGCTCTTGTAAAGCGGCAAACCATCAATATTGATATTAAGTGAAATATTATTTGGTAAAGGAACAACGTCGTGTTCAAAAACCTTTGACAGTACTTTTTGTAAGCCATTGTGCCAATAGTGTCCAGTCCCCAATGCAACAATCTGTACTTCTTGTTTAGTTGTTTGAAAAAGTGTACGGGCATCCTTAGGTAACATGTGTTTGATTCTTTTATTCAAAATCACAGAAAGTGCATTATACGCTGAGAGCGATATGTTATATTTGATGGCCCATATTTTAATTTCTTCCCGCAACTCTAAATCTTTTTCATAATCCATTTTTTCGACGTCCGATTCATTTTCCCATTCATCACTAGATGCACTATTATTTGAAAAATCTGTCTCTTCAAAGACTTCAGAAATAATATGATTTTCTGGTAGTACGGAACCATCAAATAAATTGTTAATTTCCGATCTCGTAGTAACTTGTACCGATTTTCGTATACACTCTGGCTTTTGTACTAACACAGAGTATGTTTTATGCACTTTTTGTCGGTATGCCCCACTTCTTTTGAATCTCTTCCATTTATATATATCCATTTTTTTAAATGACTTTACCTATAATTTAAGTTTTAAGTAATCAGTTTTACGATGTCCTTAAAAAGCAAGTCTTAAGACTTTTGCAAAAGCAAATGATCTTATGAAAGTCTTCCAATATTCTTCTACTCTTTAATGTCTCTTAGATAAGACAAATTACACTTATGATTGGTTGGAGATAGAGAAGTTGCATACAAGCTTTAGTAAGAGCAGAAGTTTAATAAAACACTTACTGCAGACTCTAATAAGAACAAATATACTTGTAAGATGCTTTTTTAAGTGTAAATAATGATCAAGAACAATTACTCTTAAAAAGTGCTCTAATAAATCTTTTGTTCTGAGAAATGTTTTATAAAGATTTCTTATATAAACCTTAAAGAGTTCTTAACAAGTGTGAATGTCCTCATAGCCCAAACTGTCTTAAAAAATGTCTTTAAAAGACGGGCTATCTTAGTCACGACACATATAAGCTTTTTATAATACCTAAGTTCTTATATAAGTTTATTCTTATGGCTATTTTGCTAGTTGGGAAGTGGCCAGTTACTGGTGAGTTTACCCTACTATGTACTGTAAATGGCGTATTTTTTAGAAGCAACTAATAGAAACGAACTACAACTTAGACTTGACCAGACTCCACAAACTGGACGGGTATAGGCAATTATCGAATGTTTAACGGTAAAATAATTCTAGTGCATTGTAGACCAATATTACTTGTGACTCGATCGTAATAATACCACCAGTAATACCGCAACCATGAGTGACCATGAAAACGTATATTATTTAAACCACAGTTTTACTCGATCGTTTATCGATTGTGCTAAGGCTGAGTTGTACTATGTACTATTCGTTTTGATAGAAAATACGTGAAAATCATCTAAATAGGTATATTTAGATGATTTGATAATGATGATTTGATAGGTATATTTAGATGATGACTAAGATAGCCCGTCTTTTAAAGACATTTTTTACTTTTTTAATCTATACGAATATTATAAAGCTGAAGAGTTTGTTTCCTTGAACGAGCTAATCTCAGAAACTATTGGTCCGATTTGATAAATTATTTCAGTGTTAGATTAATTTATCTAGAAAGATGAGTCCGTTTATAAAGCTATCAAGAATACTTAATTTTAGATACGTACAAAAAATAATTTTCTACAAACGTAACGTTTACTTACACTTTTAATTACACTTAATGTAAGTCCTGGCATTTCATTTAGTTTATAATGGTACTTGATATTAGCTTCAAGTACCATTATAAACTAAATGAAATAATAATGGAACAACATATTTTGATACAAAAAATATTATGTTAATTATTATTTGTAGAACATATTTATTTTGCAGTAAATTATGATTTCCTACGAAAATCACGTGTAGCGTAAACCGTGAAGAACGTGTGAAAGTCCTGGTATTTGTGCAGGTGTAAGGATCGCTGCCTATAAAACGTTCCAACGCGGCAACGCCTCACACTTTAACTAGCTACCATAAAACTACATTTACTGTTCGTATATGGGAATAGTATGGGATGCCATAGCTTGCCTCTATTATTAGGTTAATGGAATCCAGGCCATTTTGTTAAATGCTGGTTCGCTTAAAGATTTTTTTAAATGGCAATTACATACTGGTTTTAAAAACTGCATAGGTAACTCGTTTTTGTCGTTATTACGCTACGAACAATACGTAAAGTCACTATCTATGTATTATTATGTATGTAATTAAAGATATTATGTTATCTTACTGACATATAATTAATTTTAATTATTATCATATAGTTGCGCCCCGCGGTTATACCCGCGGTACTCTGCTCTAGTGGAATGGAGCGTGATATTTTGTAGCCTATCCGTTTATCCTGCTTATAAACCAGAGGCCCTCAAACTTTCGTAGGTCCCTTTTAAAACTTAACTGGTTTCGGTGGACCCCCTTCTTCTTCTCTTCATATCATATTACACACAACTTAGGAACCGAGTCTGCCGTGGACCCCTGGGGTATCTGTAACATTTTTGGAATCACTATTATAAACTATCCCCGTGCAAACTTTCAGCCAAATACATTCAGTAGTTTTTCACGAAAGAGTTACAAATCCATCCATCCACAAACTTAAGCGCTCATAATAGTAATAAGGATTACTTTTGTACCTACACATTTTTGTCGTAGGGGAAAAGGATTAGATATCCCCACCGCCACAGCTGCGGGATTGAGGAATCACCTTTCTATAGCGATGATATACTAATCATACCGCGAACAGAGGGTCAACCCATTAAAACCCCCCGGATGTTTCTCCAAACATCAATAATGGGGACACCTGAAACTGCGGATGTATCCGGTATACTTCTATGCACTTTGCCACTGTCTGTGCAACACGCTTTGTTTGATAACTCGCCATATACTTTCATTGAGTAAATGTTTTTTACGCGCTTATGCGCGTGAACTATATACAACTAAATGCAACTAATTTAAACCTAAACTAACTTATAAATACTCATAAAACTAAATCTATATTAGTAAGCAAGGTTCCCAGAAACCTGGCAGCATTGGGCTTATCTGCTGTAAAAGGTTTAAATAAAATGACTAAATAGTCAACGTCAACGGCAATGGGTTCAGTATTAAACCACCTGTTAGAAGAATGGGGTTTACAGTCCAATTTCCTTCACTTCTGTATAATATAACCATTGTCAGTCATTTCGGATTTTAATAAAGTAAAAGAAATACTTTGCCGTAATGCTAATAAAATGTCACCCCTGGTATGATAACACGAAAAAGGTTTTCTGAAATAGCTATTTACAGTTATTTATTTATCGTAATAAACAGACATTTTTTTCTTTTAACATTTAACTTATTTCCATACACCATTTCAGAAAAATAATTTTCTACAATCAAAATGTCAGCAAAGAATATTTAAATAAAGTGTGTCTGTATTAAAAAGCTTGTTGTTTGAAAGCGGTGGTTTTTATTTGAATACATCTGCAATAGTAATTAAAGGAGTATATTTAAATGTTTTTGTTTCTGTTTGCCAAACACTCATATAATTACTGCTCATCAAAAATACTGATTGCGAATCAGATTAAGGAAAGTTAAATCGTTAGACTCCCGACTAAGAGCACTCTGACTTGGATAGTTTAACTTGAGGTTATTGTTTTTATAACCACCCAGAAGTATGAGCCTAGCATCATTATTTTGGTGTGCAATAAACGTGTCTATATCTATTGTTATTCAATTTTCAAAGTTATGTTTATTTTGTTACTTTTTGGTGTTGAACTAAAACTAACTTAAAAAATACTAGCTTCGGCGGCCAGTTTCACTGAAAACGTAATAGATGTATGTCTGTTTGTGTGGTACCTTTAACTAAAGTACGAGGTAGCTGTCATTACAGGTAACATACGCAACTTAGGGTACTGCAAAAAAAACAAGAACCATTAACACCATTTGACCACTACGCGTGTCAAACCGTGCGGGATAGCTATTAATTTACGTAATTCGGTATCCTCCATATAACAAAAAAACTTAGACAGGTACCTCCTAATTTCCACGCTGACAACGTAATATATGTAACCTTATTATTTATATAAAACTATATTAAGGGAAGCCACGTTGTGTGTAATTGCTGAGCTTCTCACAATAAATGGTCGTCATTAAACCCGGAGCAAGGGCCATTATGACTCCGTGGCACTTACGTCTCGCCTTCGTAAGGGCACTGTGGGACACTTAGAAAAACCTTTCTATGGGTGTGTTTCACACTAATTACTAGGGACTTGTGGCAGTATGTTTCATAACAGCGTATCGTATACGCGTGTAGTTCTGGCATGGTGGATGGTAAATTTTTGTGCTATTACCAAAATTTGTCTATTCTTTATTAATAATATGAAGAGGTAATATAATGTTTACTTCTTCTAATTTTCGTGTCGACCTGGCGTTCAAATTGAGAAGACCAGTAATAAATAATGTTTACTGACAAATAATCTCCTTTTTGGATATTAGGTTATTTTGATTTAACCACTAGAATGACATGGGATATGCTTTTTGAAAATATTCCTACGGAAACTGGTTCAACGTGGATCGATACGGTCGATCTCCTTATAGTTTGATCGCCGTGTCCGAATTATGTCATCTGAAACCGAAGGTTCAGCATAAAAAGGTAGAAGAATACATTGACAATTATATGTTAATGAAGCAGATTAATTCGACTAAATACTTTAGGTACCTAAAATTGAGCTTCCCAGTTTACAGTTATAATAAAGGTAATTGGTAACCCGTCTAAACAACATTAATCACCTCATTTGTATGCAGTTTTATAACTGCACTAGCCTCCCGTAACCATAACTCCCGTTCCCTGTGAAAATTCTTCTAAAAAACTCTAATTATGTATAGCTTTAGGCCTTTCTCGATAAATGGGCTATCTCACACTGAAAGAATTTTAAAATCACTTAAGTAGTTCCCGAGATTAGCACATTCATGCAAAAAACAAACTATTCAGGTTTATATAGGAGTACAAGATAGTCATTTAAATTATTTCAATCAAACAAGTAAACGAAATATATCAAGGCAAAACCTATATCAGAGTTTTATTCTATCTACTGCACAATTTATACAAATAAAGTTTTATGATTGAACGCGTGTACAATACTTATATATATCGACGCGACGTTGAAAGTATAGGGAGGTACTTCCAACCGAAACCACAGTATCCGGTCACTTACCACAACTCGTCGATACCTTTGGGTTAGTAACGTTTTTATGTCAATCGTAACCCTTTTCAAACTGGTCAACCGCAACAGTAGAAAACACCTTGTGAATCAAGAAATATGAAGAACATCGTCAGATAATAATTAAAAATCTAAATTTAAAAAATAAGAAAATTGAAAAAGTATCTGTATGATATACTAGCTGCACCCCGCGGTTTTACCCGCGTCACTCTGCTCCAGTGGGTCGGAGCGTGATATTTTGTAGCCTATATATATGTTAATCCAGCTTATTAACTATCCGCGTGCAAACTTTCAGCCAAATCCATTCAGCAGTTTTTGCTTACATCCATACATACATATAACCATATTAGTATATAATATATGTAACCATATTATCATAAAATAAAAAAAAACAAAAAATTGAAATTGTGTGTCTGTTTTTAGGTTCCTTTAATTACAGTCCGAGGTAGCTCACATTACAAGTGATAAGAACCATTATTACTATTTGACCAGCACGCGTGTGAAAACTTGCGGGATAGCTATAAATGTAAATTAGTCAGGATGAGGAGGCACCTTTGCATATCGTCGCTAAAGTTCTAACACCACGCATATCGAAAATAGCCAATTTTCAGGAGTAAATTTTACTTAGGTATATTACATTAGTTATGCCTATATCAAAAGTCAAAGACAATAATTTATTTATTCAAATAGAAACAATTCAAAAAAAAAACATGTTCTTATGATGCGTCTATTTCTTTTCCTACCACCAGCTAGTGGCAACTCTGAGAAGAACTGGCACGAAACTCAGAGGAATACTTTTTTAAACAATCAATTATCAATTTAAACAACGAACGAAGTACATATATCTAGGACGACTAGTATGTGTCTAATTGACAGAATCGATGACTCAGTGGTTACGGAAGTTACTTCTGAAACCTTTTGTTCTGGGATTGCTTCTCACCCGGGAACTATTATGTGTGAACCACAAATAATTTTTCATGCAATTTAATGGCATCAAAATGATAAAACCGCCCAAATATGACTTAATTAATGTTAGAAATTAAACGATGATATGCCACATCTATACTAATATTATAAAGCTGCAGAGTTTGTTTGTTTGAACGCGCTAATCTCAGGGACTACTGGTCCGATTTAAAAAATTCTTTCAGTGTTGGATAGTCCATTTATCGAGGAAGGTTATAGGCTATATTTTATTTTCAAAAAAGTTGGGGATCCGTAAGAAAATTGCGTTTTTGTAACCCAAGGTGTAAAAGCGAAAACCTATTTATGCGTGCGCTGCAAAAACTATTGACAATAGAACAAAATGATGTACTACGGGTTTGTAGGTCTTATTAAGATCTACAAAAAAGTCCGCGAGAGCATATTCTAACTATCATAGTTTAGTCACAATAACCGCTTTTATGTTCATAAAAAATATTAAATCGTCTGAAGAAAGAAACTACGTTAAATGTATATCGTTATATTAATCCTTATCCAAATTAATAATGTTATTAAGGGTATTTATGTAGAAGTAAAATACTTTTTGTTTTATTCCAATCGGACATTTCGTTGAGAAATAATCACGAATATAAAAACGCAAGGAATTGGTACCTAATAAAGAGTTATTTGCCGTAATAGATAAAGGTGAAGAGTTTGTTTGCTTGAGAACGCGCTAATCTCAGCAACTACTGGTCCGATTTGAAAAATTCTTTCAATGTTAGATAGCCCATTTATCGAGGCTATATTTTATTATAAAGTTTTTATGGGAACGGGAGTTACGCGGGTGAAACCGCGCGCGGAAAGCTAGTACTAAATAAGGATTGAAATGAAGGCTATATTGCTCACTGACATAATTTGTAAGATTGATTACATGTTACCCTATTAGGAATAACAGTTTATACAGCAATAGAATTGCTACATGATATACAGCTGTGCAATCCTTAATGAATTCTTAGAAAATAGACGATTAGCTAATTATTCTGCACTAAATATAATATTAGTAGGTATACAAACTATGTGGGTAGATTATTCATTCTAGTAAGTAAGTAGTCTATTATTGAAGGTGAAAAAATGTGAATTGAATATAAGAATTTAAGTATTTAAAGTTCTATGTTGCGGTCAAAGCATATTGGTATAACGTTTTTAATGAATTTGCGTCAAACGCTTCTATACACCGCGTCTATTCATTGAGCGTCGTGACCTGGGCATTAGGAGCAGATATGCTATAGTCAACATCGCAACATATATTTAGAATATATAAAATGAAGTTTTTGTTTAAGAGATACAAAAAATGAATAATGCATTTTCATATAAACCTGCTGTTTCTTATTTAACTTGAGAACCATTAACTGATGTCGGATTTGACATTTTCATTTGGATAATTTCTTCCAGGTGGTTTAAATGAAAATAAAATATGTCAATATGGCTGACACCCGACTCGCCTTTAGCACAGAATAATAAATAGTTTCCGTTTTGGAAGACGAGGCGGCGCGCGGCGGCGGCGCGGCGATCCTACTAACAAACATTACCTTATCGTTCCTGTACTGCTGCCGTGACTATAGTTTTATATTATGTGTTTATTTTCATGAAGTTGCCGTTGCATCGCAGTCACTTCAGTACTGCGGTCCCTAACCTAACCTAACATCTATACGCCTCTGACATAATAATAATATGATAGATAGGGATAGAATAATATGATAGGGAATCCCTCTGATACGAAAGAGAAGAATTTTCAGTCATTGGTTCTACCTTACAAAATATGTATGAGACAAACCTGGCTACTTTAAAATAAGATATCATATGAGGAAATGACGCGGAATTGGCACCTTCACTTCACTTCACCAGTCAGCTTCACTTCACCAGGTTGACGATCGCAGTAAGACGGTAACTAATACCACAAAGCTGTATGGGGTATCGTTGTGACTAAATATACTGTTTTTCTCGTCTACGTTGTTGACTACAACCAAAATAAAATAACAAGCATTTAAGTTCCGCGTAGTATTTCTGATAATTATAGCAGCTAAACCTTAGCATGCAGATAATAAAATATTTCCTTGTTAATCGGGAAAATGAAAGAAAGTCACATGCAATATTTTCCCGCACCACTTGAGATCTAACAAAGGAAGTGCGTGCTTCAGCAGCTCCCATGCGACTTGTATTAAACGAAAATTGTTTAATAGCAACAAATAACACAATAATGTATTCTACATTTGACTTTCATTTTGTAAGCAATAAGATCTTAAATTGTATATTATCATATGAATCGTTTAACTTGTTTACCAGTGGTGAGAGTTTTGGAAAAGAGCAATCAAATCTTGAAGTTACTTGGTTGAAATTGTGAGACCAGTGCATGTATCCTTCATTAACCAACTAGATATCAAGGCTTTATTGGTTAGGTACTCTCGTATTTGGACTATAGTCCAAATTAGGTAAATAAGAATTACTTCTTATATGAAGAATGACTACACTGTCTATAGATAGGTACGTGTATAATCACGAAAATCGGTTTCTGATGGTCAAATCAAACTTAAAGCTCGAGGCTTCAAACGGACTTCCGTAATCGAACTTTGACTATTGAAATAACAACTGAAACGAATACTTTGACGAATCCGTAATAGATAGAGGTGTGTTTTATTACAATTGTTTGATTATTTAAACTTTTCTTTCGTAGCCTTCAAGAACATTACCCAATTTAAATATATTCGTTAAAGGAAAGTTTATCTAGATTTCTTTTTAATCACAATTTCTACTTAGCTCAGCAAGTGATTATTTTATCTTATACTTTAAATTCAAATGTTGGAACTAAAATGTAAAATAAACATAAGTGAAATAGTTCACATTTCAGTACAAATTTGATCAACACGTTTCAATCTAGTTCCCAACGGTCACTCACCCCAGAGGGTGCGACCTCAGTATTGCTGACCGCCCCAAATCGTTTAGCCGTCACAACTCCATGATTTGATGTTTTGTGTAAGTTATTTGTAGCAGAGAGCAAAGTTTGTTTTAGTTATGAAAGTCACGTTTTGAATCCCGGAGGAGTGAAATATGATAACAACGAATGACAAGAGTGTCATTCCAAGTTAGAAATGTACATTAATAGCAACTGCTATTTATTTGCTTTTTGTTATTATCCAAATTTGACAAAACCAGAAGATGTTGAGAAGTATTATAATTCTAGCAGATTATCAGCCGCAGCCTTATGACATAAAAAATGTAATGTAATGTACATGAATCACCGAAAAAAGACGCATTTTGGTAGCAACATGACATATTTTCACATTGAAAACATAAGTAGTAGTTTATTATATGACACTGGCAGAAGTGGCTGAATAAGTCGGCAGATTGCCATAAAAACGTAGTAGCTATAGTTGACAACTAGCCTCCAATTGCTAATAACGCGGCAATTTTTTGACGATTTACTATACATAATATGCTTAATTATTAATAACGTAACAATTTGTCTCAGTGATTACGTAAAAATCTGATAATCCAGCTGGTTGATTAATCATCAATCAATGTAATAATAAACAATAATAATAATATGTAACTTTTACTTTGGTGTCAATATAAATTCAGTTTCTGCTGACTAAATACTTTTCGTTCTGATCTATATGATCTAATAATCTTTACAAGAATGTTGACTGCTCATTGTTCTGTTGATCAGTCTTTAAGATACTGGGTGTTAGTATTTTTGTAGTGATAACGTATATTACACCGTAGCGGTTTTAAACCACTTAAATTATGAGCCAATGAACATAATAAATGATGAGTCTATTCACGGTAAATCATGCTACATTTTTACAGTCTACAAAAAAAAGTATGGTATACCTCGTTAGCCTCAGTTTCAACCGAATTTTATTTTTCTTATTGTTAATCAGTCCGTAGTCGGATTACATTTTGTTAAAGTTTGCTTGGTCTCTCAACGATCGGCAGGTCAATTATTACTTATCCACCCAATGTTAAGTAGCACAGGGGTCCAAATACAAAGACAGCTAGTGTCAGTACAGTAGATATGTACATTACTAGCCACAAACCTTATCCTGCCAGCCCTTTCCTCTTCCCCACGAAAACTCTGGCGACGTTACTCGGTCACATGAACCGCTATCAATTTATAGTTTTTATACTTCCCCAGTCGAGAAGCTAATTTAGCGTACTAACGCATTCTTAATATATTCTTCAGGAAGATTATTCATTAAAAAGCTTTTTACAGAAGATTTTATTATTCTTTAACGAACATACTAAACTCAATGTCGCCTTTAAAAAAAGTTTACGACAGTAGAGAAAGTGATTAGGAATGGCTATTTACACTGTTCTTAATTTAAACACCACCATAAAAACTGAATTCCACAGTTTTCGTGTTTTATGTCATTATAAAAGCTTTTTTGCAGTTAATGTAGTAAAAACATTGACACGCTCTATTACCTTCACGTGAACTAAATAACTGGCTACATTAACAAATCTTCCCATGGGTGTTCTAAGATGCTAAGGAACATGGATATAGCTGATGTAAATACAGCAGCATCTATCTTTAGCCAAGCCTGGTAACTATGGCATTACCCTGCCAAGGTTTGTTAAGAGAAACAGGCTGTTGAAGTGGAAGAAGAAATTTTATCGAGAAGTTTCTTTTCAAAGAGTCGCTTAAATTTTAATTGTAGGCAAACAATAATTTCAGTCATAAAATAAAGTAATTACGTCAGTTTTTATATTAATCTCTTTTATTGCATATATCTAAACTAGCTGACCCGGCAGACTTCGTACTGCCTCAATCGATACATACCCTACACTACCCCCACCCTACACTACCCCTACCCTACATTACCCCTACCCTACACTACCCCTACGCTACACTACCCCTACCCTACACTACCCCTACCCTACACTACCCCTACCCTACACTACCCCTACCCTACACTACCCCTATCCTACACTACCCCTACCCTACACTACCCCTACCCTACACTACCCCTACCCTACACTACCCCTACCCTACACTACCCCTACCCTACACTACCCCTACCCTACCTCTACCCTACCCCTACCCTACACCTACCTCTAATCTACCCCTAACTTTGTCTGAAAAATAAAAATAAAAATTTAGGGGTGGACTACCCCTAACATTTAGGGGGATGAAAAATAGATTTTGGCCGATTCTCATAGATACCGGATAAGCACAAAAAATTTCATCAAAATCGGTTAAGCCGTTTCGGAGGAGTATGGCAACGAAAACTGTGACACGAGAATTTTATATATTAGATATATGGGAACTAATGAAGTTGTCTAAGTATGTATTATACACATCTACTCATATATTTTATTTGAAATTGGAATGTTCTAAAACATATATCAATAGCAATGAACATGCAACGTTCCAATCGATTTCAAGATATTTTATGAATATAGATAATAATATATTCTTTTAGCCACACAAATCACAAATTATTAAACAAAGCTGCACGTGTGGCCCGTGTACAAACTTCACGAGGTCAAACAAAAAGTAGAGCAGGCAACACCAATGTTGTCCTCATATCATTGTCGTATTAGTCCTTCCTAATAATGACTAATAGTATTTCTAATAAGGATATCTCCAAACATAATATTATACATAATTATTATAACAATAACATTCTTCAGACCTAATATATCAGCTATTGCATTTGAATATAATGTGTGTGCAAAGGTGACCAGTCTTGATACTCATAAGTTAAACTCAACGACAAACCGCGGTCGTAAAATTATTATTATAATACGCTGTGGTTTCTTCAAACTGGAATAGAATTCTTGTTGCTTTGTGCGATGTGTCGATGAGAAATAAGATAAAGTTAAGTAAAGCGTACTTAGTTACAAGCGTTAAGTAATGGAAAGCATATTCAATTTATTAGGTTAAAATAAACAAAATATGAGGCATATTATAATTGGATTTTAAGATGTTTATTAGAGATTGGCCGATTAGCCGGCGACTATTCGGCAAAATATGCCGATTATGATCGGCGCATAACAAATTAAATAAAACAAATAATTTGTTCTTGTTTTATAATTTCTAAACATTACTTAGAGTCGTTAGCTAAAGTTACAGTCTTTAAAACATAGCAACGTATTAATCAGTCAGTAAAAAACCTCAGCGGCCGCGCGATGACTAAGCCGAGTGATGACGAAAACGCCTGAACACCTCCGACAAGTATGTATTAGAATGATCGGCATTGCTGATTAGTCGGCCGACTAATCGGCATTTTAAAAACCGATTAGTCGGCTAGTCGGTTAGTGGGCCCATCATGTTTATGCATAATTGCCTGTGTCATTAAAATTCGGTAGCAAGATATATTTCATCATTTGAAAGTATTTAATAGTTAGTCTATAGGTTAATTAGATATTTTTGTAAATGGTAATGCACATTTTCATATATTTGGTTAGACTATATTTTATAATGAAGTTCCCACGGGAACGAGTAACCAGGTGAAACCGCGCGCGGAAAGCTAGTTTAATCATAATTCGTTTTTGGCAAGTCATTATGTGCGTTAGTTTCAACGATGGAATCTTAAAAATAAACACATTTACCAGGTTCAATGCTCGATATGGATAAAAAGAAAAATAAGAACTCCCTAGTGCGGGAGTAGTCTTTTTAAAATTTAAAAAAAAAAAAAAAACATCTTCAAACATCAATAATCACAAATTACAAAAGCCACGGCGACTACAATCAGAAGACACTAACATTCTAAAATATGAATCCGCAAGCGCTCATAAAGTGTGTGGTTGTATTTCGAGCATTTTATAACTTGAATACTTTTCTACTCAGTTCAGGGCTACCACTAAGTCATGGTATTATTGTTTTTTGTCACGAAAGCTTTAACAAAATTGTGCAGTTCAAATGATCTGTTTTTGGTTCATAAATAAAACTGTTATGTCGTATACGGTCTACGTGTACAAAATCTTTGAGGACAATTTAAAGTTGTTTAACAATACCTGAAGCTCATGTTATCATGCAGTACGCGAAATATTTTGCTGGTTTTCAATTTAAACTTCTATCGTCTTAATGCAGAAGACTTAAAATAAACTGTAAAAACTTAAAAATAGTCTGTGAATTTAGAAAAAAAAATTGTTCGGAACGGGAATGGAACCTATGACCTCTGTGATTTACGGTGATTCTTATACCGCAGCGTGTAGCCGTAGCCGTCCATCTACATACTTTTCTCCAATGCCAGTCATGCATATTAGGGACATCATAAGTAGATATTCGCAACACGAACGACTGTCTTAATACATCAGAATTTTTTCTTACTTGCTAAATATTTTTTCGACTAAGTAATCATAACCTTAATAACGAATATTGAATATGCGTTATACCTATTTTCTGTTTTGGTTTTTCGTCTACTACATACGGGCGGCAATTTAACAAAAGAAGAAAGCCGGCTTAGTGTGGCTCTCAATATCTCTACAGTTGAGAACCATAAGGTTGGATGTGCTATTATCTTCAGAAGCATTTGGTCGTAAGTGCCAGGTTACGATAAAGGCACAATCGACGTACGACGTTTCTGACGTATTATGGCACATCCGGCCTTATGCTTCTGAGCTCTGGGACTGTTTACACAGCTTGCACCATTTCATTACGTATTGTTATGAAAATATAAAATAAGAGCTCTAATAAAGGTGATTTACGTGCACTTAGTCAAATGTATATTTATATTAAAATATGCTAGCGATGTATGGTGCAATGGTCAAAGCTGAGCTGCCATCCGATATGGTTTTATTTGTGGCTCGAGGCCGAAAGTTTCCAAATAAGCGATTGCCTTTGTCAAGTTGCTGAGATCCCTTATGCTAGTAACATTCTATATGTTCAAAATCACTTGTATGTTTCGGTAGATTTTATAGATATTATTTAAGCCCTATTTAATTTAAAACAATTACATATTAAATTTAACAAATGTGAGGAACTTAATCGTACTGCGAGTTTCTTGTAGGTGATGGGTTTTGCTAACGATCACAAAATGAAAAAAAATATATTTTACGGAAATTACATAAAATAGGTACGCAAAACGTGTTTTTTTTGCAGTACAATCAAAACAAGAACAAATCCACGTAAAAAATATAAAGGAATACATTAAATCAAGTTTTAAAACTTTCTTTGTTTCACCGAACCAAAATCGTCTACACTCTACACTCGAATAAACCATGGACAAAAACAAAACAAGATCTAATGTAAGAACTAGTGTAAAACTTGATACACTTCAGATAATGGTGTAATATTATGATTTTGATTGGACGATCATTTACATTTAGATCCGTTGTTTAAATTAAGTGGCCAATGTCTCGCGTGAAACAGGAATAAAGTTATTAACAGTAGGTAATCAACGGAAACATTTAATTATAAAGCATTCACTTCAACAGATAGAAATCGTCCTTTTAAGGTTACTCTATTTTCGAAATTAAACAACAAATGACTTAACTTTTTGACGGGCGACATCATGATGAGGTCTATCATAAAGTTCAAAATCAATGAATTATTAACATACCTACTGTCTGTGGCAAGGCTAGTGTTACCATAACAAAAAATTGGCAACCAGGCCAAGCCGCGGGAAACCCTAGATTTCAGAGTGCAGTACCCGGACATGTCAACAGGTTTTTTTTTACATAGGGTGCCGGGCACATTGCCTGTGTCGCGGGAGGCACAATAGCTTAAATTTTTGAACTCGGACTGTAATGGCAACCCGGACGCTCCCCGGATGCCCTATTTATTTATTTAAAACTTTAGCACTAAATAGTACATAGGCGGACTTAATGCGTAAGTCATTCTCTCCCAGTCAACCATTAGGTGGTGCAGAATGAAAGTAGGTGCACAGAAATGGAAACGTTGTAGGGAAAATAAATACCCTATAAACTAGAACAAATTGGGGAATTGCCCGGATATAGCAAGCCTATGAAAAGCCATCATTATTACTTACACAATATAAAGTCGTATTGATTTCGGTCAGTAAAAAAATTTTACTTTATTTTCTACTGTCCGACCGATTTTCTTCTTTACAATTTGCACGTTCAAGTTCAGCTCTTCAAAATTTATATTTATCTTCTTCAAAATTTACATTTATCAGCTATTTTAAATATGTACGAGCAACGTAAGTTACATACAGTTAAAAGGTAGAACAAACTCGATCGATATGGCTACAGGTAATCGGATTTACCGGCCTTTCCCCTGACACTAGGAAGTGACCCAGCTCAACGGAAGAATGAACTCAATAAGCCTTTATTTTACCTCTTTGTTTGTCCCATATTTCTATAAGGATCATTTTCAAATGACTATATTTAGCTCTGTACCTTTTGTGTTGCATATCTTTATAATTATAAAGCTGTAGTGTGTTTATTTGATTCTTTATTAAAAAAAGGTACAGCCTAAGTACAGATAACTTCAGTTAAGTAAAGTAATCTCAGGAACTGTTGGTCCGATTTTTTTTTTCACCATTACAAAGCTACTTTTACCAGGAGTATTGGCTATATTTAATGATGATATTTTTACGGGAATGGGAGTTACGCGTGTGAAACGGCGCGCGCGATCTACTAGTGTGACATATTCACTCAATAAAACTTTTAGCTATCGATACTGAAGCGGACTCATAAGTAACATACAAAGTATTTACTAGAATTACAATAGAAGGCGTAAGCTAATTCTATAGAAAGTTTAATATTTTAAGAATTGTATCATATCTTTTAAAATGCATATAGTCGTCAGCACAAAGTGAAATGTAAGACTCTGTTTGTTTACTCTTTTAATACCTACATTTTTATATATCGTCGGTGATAGGGCACATAAGTGACAGTAGCTAATAGGTACCTAAAGTATAATTTCGGACACCACAGAATATTACATTTACAGAATTTTACATTCTATCATCAATCTTATTGCTATTGTCAAGTGTATGCGGTATCACACTATTTGTATACCGAGGATATACAAATAGATCTTTCCTTCTTTGCATATGCTGGTAGGAATTGAGGAATAGTTGATCCGAAGAGATTGTATTTTCATGTGCCAGGAGACATATTATTATAAGAAAATGCAACAAGCTTTTTATTCTAAGAAAAATTATATAATGATCAATTTTGTTTCAAAACGTTAGTTTCGTTTTTTACGATCATCAGTGTGGTAACTACACGACAAATAACTTGAGGTCTGTAACTTCTACTATAACTAAATAAGTTAAGTTCAAACTCCATAAATTTACAACTAACCGAGTGTCAACAAACCCATTCATTAGTAACAAAGGAAAACTTAGTTGCAAATACTTCACGAAATTAACAAAATGTCGTTGACACATGTTGAGGCCGCTCTAACAATATTAGAGACCATTTTATCCTAACCTAAATACAAAGTAACTATTTAAGTAAAGCAGCCATTTTATTAGGCAAGACATTGTTCACAAATAGTCGGAAAAAAATTCAAAATATGGTTAACGTTAAATGTTAAAGACAATAAAAAAATCTTTTACGGTATGCTTTAAACAATTTACGGGTACAAATATACTTGATTGTGTTCTCATGAAATTGGAGACGTTTGTATGACAATGCAGTACTAAGTGTTAGTACTAACGTAGTATGCAAACTGATGAGTTAACAAAACATTAGCGTGGTGTGTCAGACTGCCTTGATATTATGATTTACATACGAGTTGCTTACAAACTGTCATCCTTTAACCGTAAAAAGTGTCATGTTTATAGTGATGATATTAGAGTCAAGATTATCTGATGAGATCAGATAACATACATATAAAAAGCTAATAATTTGAAAGTTAAAAAAATCGGCGATCTTATTGCAGACATCGATGTCTTCCAGACACCCAAGGAGTAAGAAAGAGGAAAATAAACTTTAATAAAACAAAATGGTTTAATTCGTAGAAATTTATTTGCTAACATAATCATAACGTTCCACTGTTTAAGTAATGGCATATATTTACGAAGCACCTTATTTAATGATTCTTCAAAGGAAATCTTAGTAAACAATAAGGTAGAACGTGAACCCTACAAAGTATCACGTAGTAGATATAAATAGCAGCTTTAGGTAGGTACGCGTTGTTTTACTGCTTTGTCGATAAATACAAGTCGGAGAAGGCGATTTAGGGGACTCATAAAAAGTGTATTGCAGTATTTGTTTCGTCAAGGTTGTAAGATAATATAAAATAAGTCGCTAGATAAAAAATGCGAATTAAATAAGCTGAACCTGCGGATAGGTTGTGTTACGTACCCCGTATAACGTCCACTGCTGAACATGGACCTCCTCCCGAGGGAGGGTATTTGCCATAGTCACCACGCTTGGCAGACGGGTTAGTGACCGCAGTATTATGTTCTACTACACAAGAAAACGCTGCTGCCCGTTAATTTATCTACGATTATTATAGATGATGTTATAACAATCGGAACCAACGGCTTAACGTGCTTTCCGAGGCACGGAGGGTAGTCCCTCAACCAACCAGACCCGGAAAGAAATCTTAGAATTTATAATGTATAGAAGAATAAAATAAATAATAATACGTAGTAAAATAAAACATCATAGCCAAATATTTGTACTATTTGTATTGAATATTTACAAACACAAAAAAAATGTATTTGTATAATATTTGTACTTTTAATTGTTATAGATACAGGTATGTACTGGTCTAAATTTAATAGGTATTTAGTTTTGGATCTCATATTCTAGTTCAGTAAATTATATTGCATTGGCTAATTCAGAATTTAGCATGTAAATATACGATTAGGTACGAGTTATAAAATGTGACTGTTGTAATCATTTAAAAAAAAATTAAGGTCATTTGCTTGAGTATTTAGTTATTAAAAATTGGATATATTTTAAAGACAAACGAAACAACTTCAAAATGTTTTAAGTCCGTCAAATATTATGGCAAATAGGTACGTCCAATTTAAGCATAAGCATTCCAAATCTATGAAATCTATTTCGAAAAAGAAGTTAAACAACTTTTTTATTATTTTATCTTTGTTTTATTAAAATACTAGCTGCGCCCCGCGGTTTACCCGCGTTACTCTGCTCCACTGGGTCGGAGCGGGATTTTTTGTAGCCTATATCTTAATCGAGCTTATTAACTATCCCCGTGCAAAGTTTCAGCGCAATCCTTTCAGTAGTTTTTGCGTGACAGACAGAGAAATCAAACAGACACACACATACACTTTCTTTTACTTTTCATATATCCATACTAATATTATATTATATATTAGTATGGATATATGAAAGTATAGTTATATGTAATCAATACCAATGGTATCAATACTTTAACTAAAGGTATCGATACCTTGGGTATCGGAACATCCCTAATTCGGATGTAAAGTTAATGATGTTTTCTTTTTATTTCAGATCATTAAATTGAAAGAAAATAAAAGCAATTAAGGATTTTTAGACGAAGAATTGATTAAGGTAAGTTCCTAAGTAGGTAAATATCCATCGTCTCAAACGAAGTGTAACTAATGGTACACTTTTAATTTATCCTACTTTTAAAGTAGGTATAATCGTAAATGTCTTACGAATAAAATAAAAATATAGGTAAAGTTACTATCGATTACTGATTATGTATCTATCACAATTCAGTCTTATGGTGACGATTGTACAACTTCAGAAGTTATTATTTGATACACGATTGATCTTAAATGAATACACAATATATATGTTACGGGCTATTTGATAAGTCCGGGCATTATTAATAATGGCCAGTCTGTATTAATAATGCCCGGTCTGTATTAATAATGCCCGACTCAATTGGGCAATGTGATTAAAACAGCATGATTAATCACTTTTCCCCGGCCATTATGAATAATGCCCACCCTATCTTGGGCATAGTAATCAAATAGGTGAAATGTAGTGTTTTTGTTTCATTAAATAAAATTAAACTTACAAAATTTTATATGAGCAGCGCAAAAGGTTTTTAGATGGTTAAAAAAAACCTAAACCAATTTATCACATTGCCCAACTACAAGTAGGGAATTATTCATACTGCCCGGTCCAAGTGATACATTCAAGCTATCTCAAACACTGACTTATTACATGGACCACGGGACGTCGGGCATTATTAATAATGGCGGGTCAAAGTGATAAATTAATCACTTTGCCCGTCGCTCTTGGGCATTATTAATAATGGCCGGACCTTATTAATAATGCCCAGTTAATCACGTTGCCCGTAACATATACATATTACTCGTTCAATATTTAAAAAAATAAGCGTAATAGCTACTAGACATGGGTAGCTCGCGAATGAGAGATAAAATTGAACTAGCTCTTCAATCACAATCTAGCTCCCAGTAGCTCAGTCGTTCACAGAATAGCTCACTAGTTCATTTAGCTCAACGGCTCACTGATTCGGCTCTAGTAACGAGTGATACCGTCGAGACGCCGACAGCGGCCGACAATGCCCGAACTTCCCCGACGAACAGGTGAACTATTTCGCATGTCGCTCACTGACCGACTCTTCGGCTCAATACGTCATAGTAAAATAACTCTAATTGTCGTTGTTTTAAAAGTAAAAATACTTTAGCACTTTTACATAAGTATGTAAGTAAGTAAGTATACAATCACACACCTACAGTTGGACATACTGCTGTGTATTTGTTTGTTTGGGCCGTATCTTAATTAATAATAATTGTTTGTTTTTATTTTATGTTAGTTAGTTGGATGAATGAAATTTAAATGTGTTATTTTATTTATTTATTGTATGTTCAAATGATTAATAATCCTTAATAATGTAATTAATTGGAAAATACAAGTTATCAATGTTGCCACAAAATTTATAGTGGCAGGTGAAATATGAATGGGGTGCGATGGCTTCAGCGACCTCCTCGTGGTGCACCCTGGGCAACGTCGGCCACCAATCTTTTGTTGGTGGTCGGCGGCTAACAGATGGCCAGATGTAGCGGGCCTCGTCTTGCGACTCGAGGCCCGCGGGCGGGTGGCGTCTTATTGGGCGTCCCCGCCAAGTGACTGTGATATAATATATATATTTTTTTTAATTTTTAATTTATTTATTAATTATTATTTTTATTAATGGCAGGTGGGTTTCTTTTGAGGCCCACTAGTGATTAAATGGTGGGGTCTTTTTGGGTCCCCTGTACTAGCTGTTAATGTTATGTTGTTCTGCTCACCGCTTTTGCGGATGAGCGTTGGTATTTGTGGGACCGGCCTAACCGCCGGTCGGAGAGCTTGCTCCCAACCCGTAATCCCCAGTCATGTTTTGGGGACCGGGGGCCTTGGCTTAACCGCCCGGGTCGCGAGGATGCAAACCTCTATAAAAATGCCCCAATCCAAGCTGTCGCACCGTGGCGAGGGATGGATGGCGGAGGGGTTACTCCGTCGCAAACGGTGCCAGCCCCGGTCGAGCGTGGCGCTGGCCGGGTGTATTTGCCTTGCTGCGGGAATGGGCGTCACCCCGCAGTCGACCTTTTATATCGACCCTGCTCGTGGGATCAATTATGAGATCAATTTAAAAAAAAACAGGAAGACGTGTGGCGGAGGAGAGTAGAGGCGGGAGCGCAAGCCCCCGCGAAGAGGGCGAAAGCCTGGTGGAGGCGCGGGCCAACAGACCCGCACCTTACAACCTGCGTAGGGACAGATCCCGATCGGGAAGTCCCATGGTCGGCCCAAGGAGCCTGGACCAATTAGGAGGGCGCCTTTCGGGTGCATCGTCCACCAACTCGCTGGTGTCGGTGCACTCGGATAATACCGGGCGCAGATCGTCCTCTTCCCAGAGGAAGAGGACGAGGGAGAAGCCGACCGACGCCAGCAATGGGGCGTCGGAGTTGGAGTCGGGGTCGGAGGGCTCTGCCAGCTCTGTGGTGGTGCAGAGCAAAGTCTCCACTCCTATGCCGAAAAGGGGACGAGGTCGCCCGCCTACAACGGGCGAATACGTGGGCCTCCAGAAGGCCAAGTTGGCTACTCTGGAGGCAGAGCAAGACCTGCTCAAAGCGCAGGCTGAGCGGGAGCTGGAGGAGATCCACCAGCGTCTGCCATCGCTGACACCGGGAGGAGAGGCCTCCCTTAAAGACCTCGATGAGGAGGTAGAGGCGCACGCTGCGGTCATCCTTGAGGTTGCTAAGAAGTCTAGCAACCACCAAGCCAGCCAAAAGGCGTTGAAGGTCTCCGTGGCGGGGCTCAAGGAGGTGTTCCAGATCCTCCAGAGCAGGAACGCCACGGATGAGACGCGCCAATTGAGGGAGCAGAACCGCTCCCTCAAGGAGCGTATGGTGAACCTCGAGCGGCAATACAAAGAGCTGCGAGGGGAGCTGCTCCGCAGTGGCCGTAAGTCGCCGGCGCCTGTAGAATGCTCCTCAGACTTGCCCCTAAATTTCGAGGAAATGAGCCGCGAATTGATGGGCAGGATGAGGAACTGGATGGAGGCCAATTATGGGCCTCCTCCGAAAACTCCTAACATGAGGCCACCTCTGGCTCATGAGAAGCGGAGGGAGGAACCCTCCGATGTCGCGGTGGCGTCCACCAGCTGGGCGGACGTTGCCAAGAAGGGTCCGGCCAAACCGATCGCCCCTAAGCCGGTTGCTCCTGCCCCAGGCTCTTCTGGAAAGGGCAAGGGCAGGGGCAAAGGGAAGATGTCGGTGGCTGCGGCTGCTGCTGCTCCTGCTCCCGCTGTGGCGACGTCTGTGACGCCAACAGTGGTGGAGCCGAGGAGGGAGGGGGGCTGGGAGACGCACCTCTCTAAAAACGCTCGGCGCAAGGAGCGTCAGCGTTCGGAGGCATCTCAAGCCCCTTCTCGTAAGGGGCCTCAGGCCCCCAAACAGAGAAGGCGTAGGGGGAAGCGCAGGGGTCAGCTGCGCGCCCCACGCTCGTCGGTGGTGGTACTCACCCTCTCTCCGGAGGCGGAGAGTAGGGGCACCACCTACGCCGATGTGATCCGCAGGGCCCAACAAACAATTAATGTGGCGGACCTGGGGATCACGGATATGCGGGCGAGGAGGGCGGTCACGGGTGGCCGCATATTTGAACTCCCTGGTGCAGATACCAGGGAGAAGGCGGACGCATTCGCCGCAAAGCTGGCCGAATGCGTTGACCCGGCGGTCGGGAAAGTCACCCGGCCTGAAAAGTGCGTCCGCGTTCGGCTTACCGGCCTCGTCGACTGTACGACGGAGGTTGAGGTCGTCAACGCGGTCGCCAGGGTCGGGAGCTGCACGGTGGAGTCTCTTAAACCGGGTGTGATCCAGAGGGATCACACGGGCCTCGGCACAATAACCCTCAGTGTCCCGGTGCCTGCAGCCGTCAAGCTACAAAAGGCGGAGCGTGTCTTGGTGGGGTTAGTCTCGGCTCGCATCCATTTGCTTGAGGCGAGGCCCCTGCGATGCTACAGATGCCTCGTCCGAGGGCACGTTGGCTGCAGGTGCGGCAATGAGGACCGGAGCAACCTTTGCTTCCGGTGCTCCGAGCCGGGGCACAAGGCGGCGCAGTGCAGAGCGCAGCCCAAATGTGTGCTCTGCCACATAGCGGGCAAAAAAGCCGACCATAGTGTCGGCTCTAAATTCTGCCGGGCGCCGCCCAGCAAGGGGGTGCGGAGGCTCGAGGATCTGCCGGGGCGAGTGGCTCCGGTGGCAGTGGTGGAGGAGATGGACACGGCCCTTAATGGATAGGTCCGTGTTCCGTCTTCTCCAAGCAAATCTCAACCACTGCGCCAGGGCTCAGGACCTTTTCTTGCAGTCCATGGCGCAGTGGTTGACTAATGTCGGAGTTGTCGCCGAGCCATACATGGTTCCCGACCGGCCCAATACGGTCGGGGACTTGGATGGCTTGGTTGCTTTGTGGTTGTCGTCGTCGGTCGGCACCCCGCCCTTCTCCAATGTCGTGAGAGGACGGGGCTTTGTGAAGGCTGTGGTGGGGTCGCTCTCCATTATCGGCGTCTACTTCTCACCGAATCGCGGGCTGGCCGAGTTCGAGGAGTTCCTCGACGAGGTCGGCCGCCTGCTGGGTCGTTGTGGCGCCGAAGTGCTGGTGGTGGGTGACTTGAACGCTAAATCCACAGCCTGGGGCTGCCCCGCGTCCAACCCCAAAGGGCGGACGCTGGAGGACTGGGCGGTGGAGCAGGGCCTGGTGGTCCTGAACCGCGGCTCTGTGAACACGTGCGTGAGGCACAATGGGGGGTCAATTGTGGACGTATCCTTTGCGTCCCCCCCCCTGGCCCGCCGTGTTCAGGGTTGGAGTGTCCTTGAGGATGTGGAGACTTTGTCCGATCACCGATATATCGGTTTCGGACTCTCCACATCCTCCGCGGTTCTGACCGCCCGCCCTGCGCCGCCTCCCAGGATGGAGCGTCGGCGATGGGCGCTGAGGCAGCTCGACCAGGAGCTGCTGAAGGAGGCAGCCCTGGTCCAGGCGTGGGTCGCGGGGCCTTGTAATCCCGACTCCGACGTGGACGCTGTCGCGGGGGGACTCGATGGGGCCATGGTAAGCGTCTGTGACGCATCCATGCCCCGGGTCCGCCCGTGTCCACCGAAGCGACGGGTGTACTGGTGGAGCGCCGCCATTGCGCAGTTGCGCACACAGTGCACTGCGATGCGGCGCGTGTACACCCGGTCGAACCGTCGGAGACCTCGGGACGAGGCCCGTGTTGCCGCGGCCTACGCCGACTACAGGGAGAGTCGGCGTCAGCTGGGTGTGGCTATTGCACAGGCGAAGGATGATGGCTGGGCGAATACGCTGGAGGCCCTCGATAGAGATCCGTGGGGACGACCCTATAAAGGGGTGCGTAATAAAATGCGCCCCTGGGCGCCCCCGGTGACGGAGAACCTCCAGCCAGAGCTCCTCCAATCTGTTGTAGAGGAGCTCTTCCCCAGCCAGGAGGAATATTCGCCGCCAACTATGGCCTCGCCAGCTGACGACGTGATGCCGACCGACGACGGCGACGAGGAGGAAACTCCGCCGGATGTTACACCGGTGGAGTTGGGGGCGGCGGTGGCAAAAATGGCCATCAAAAACACCGCCCCCGGGCCGGACGGAGTGCCTGGACGCGTCTGGGCACTCGCCATGGAGGAGTTGGAGCCCAGGGTGCTCGCCCTCTTCAATGCGTGCCTTCGGCAGGGTCGCTTTCCCGCACCCTGGAAGCCCGGTCGACTCGTCCTTCTCCGTAAGGACGGGCGACCGGCGGAGTCTCCATCGGCTTACCGCCCAATCGTTCTCTTGAACGAGTTGGGCAAGCTGATGGAGAGGGTGGTCGCGTCTCGCCTCACCACACATCTTGGTAGGGTTGGTCCCGACCTGTACGTGGACCAATACGGGTTCCGCCAGGGTCGGTCGACCATAGACGCGATCGCGAGGGTGCGGGAACTCTCGCAGGAGGCGACCAGCCGGGGAGAAGTGTTGTTAGCGGTGTCGTTGGACATCCGCAACGCATTCAACACCCTCCCCTGGGCGTGCATCGAGGAGGGCCTCAGGCACCATGGGGTGCCCAGGTACCTCCGGGCTCTGGTGGGGCACTACCTCCAAAGCAGGGAGGTGGTGTACCCGACGTCCGGTGGCGAAATTGGCCGGAGGACGGTCTCGCGCGGTGTTCCGCAGGGGTCGGTATTGGGGCCGCTCCTGTGGAACATCGGGTTTGATTGGGCGCTGCGGATGCGCGGTCTCCGGGGGGTCAGCGTGATAGCGTACGCTGACGACACACTGGTGACCGCCCGCGCGCCTGATCATCGGCATGCGACCATTTTGGCCACAGCAGCCGTGGCACAGATGGTCGCCCGTATACGCCGTTTGGGCTTGCAGGTGGCGCTCGGTAAAACCGAGGCCCTTTGTTTTCATGGGCCTCGGCGAGCGCCACCTGTAGGCGCCCACCTCATAGTGGGTGGCGAATCCATTGCTGTCGGGGACAGTATGCGATATCTAGGCATAGTCCTCGACAGCAGATGGAGCTTCGGGGCCCACTTCCAGCGGCTGGCCCCAAAGCTGGTGGCGGCGGCGGGTGCTCTTGGCCGGCTTTTGCCGAATCTCGGCAGACCCGGGAGCACCTGCCGCAAACTGTACGCCGGTGTGATCCGCTCCATGGCGCTCTACGGCGCCCCCATTTGGGTCGACGCCCTGAAGAGGCGAAACATAGCCCTGCTGCGACGTCCGCAGCGGGTGATGGCCATCAGGGCGTCCCGCGCCTACCGCACGGTCGCGTTTGACGCGGCCTGCCTCCTTGCGGGGTCCCCTCCGTGGGACCTGGAGGCGGAGATTTTGGCCGCCGCGTACCGGCGGAGGTGTGAGGGGGCGCGTTCTGGCCGCGACCCCTTCCCGGAGGGTGTTGCACGGTGGCGGACTGAGATCCGTCGCCAAACCCTCCGGAAATGGCAGGAGCGGCTAGAGGCCGCGCCGCGGAGCGGATTGCGTACGGTGGAGGCGATTCGGCCCCATCTAAAAAAGTGGGCCGGTCGCCGTCACGGTGACGTCACCTACCACGTTGCACAGGTAGTAACAGGCCATGGCTGCTTCGGCCACTACCTGTGCAACGTGGCGCAGAGAGAGCCGGACACTCGCTGTCACCACTGTGACTGTGCCGACGATACGGCGCAGCACACGGTGGTGGAGTGTCCGGCGTGGGCCAACGAGCGGGAGGAGCTCGTTGGCGAGGTGGGAGACGACCTCTCGCTGCCGACCATCATTTCGAAGATGGTTCAAAGCGAGAGGTCGTGGGAGGCGGTTGCCTCCTTCTGTAGACAAGTTATGTCACAGAAGGAGGCCGCGGAGCGGGAGAGGGAAGTAGATCCCTCTGCCCACCCGCTTCGCAGACGGCGTGTTGGCCGTCGGCGGCGGGCCGAAACCCGCCGCCTACCGCCCTAGGCTCGGCCTTGGGGAGTGGGGAACATGGGCCCCGCTCCCTTCGAGGCTGACCCATGCGGAGTAGGGACGCCTCTACACTCCGGGCGTCCCTATAATTGGGCAAATGGGCCACGGTAAGTGTGGCCCTGGAGATCCCGCGGTACCATATTGGCCGCGGGTGCCGTCGGGGGGCCGGATTGCTCATGCGTACCCGACCCCCGCCAACGGCGGATCGAAGGAGTGTCCGGGGGGTTTTAGTGGTGTAGGGTCCTCTCCTCGTGGTATGACTTTAGCATACCACGCTATGGAGAGGACGAGTCCCACATATCCCACCGCCAGCGCGCAATACGCTGCAACGGTGGTGGGAATGCGTCAATGCATTTCCCCCCGGACAACAAAAAAAAAAAAAAAAAAAAGGTGAAATATGAATAATAATAAAAAAAAAAAAAAAAAAAACATAAGTATGAAAATCCTTAGGGAATAAGTTTGTGATATTGTCAACAAAACAAACATCGTGTTTTCTTAAATTTACTTAAACAGTTTCGGCGGATTATCGTGTCATTCGTGTCGCATATTGCTGAGCGCAGTTTAGTTTTGGTTTCTTATCATCATCATCATCAGCCCGTATAACGTCCACTGCTGAACATGGCCTCCTCCCGAGGGAGGGTATTTGCCATAGTCAACACGCTTAGCCTTAAGCCTGTTCAAGTATGAAGGAAAATCATTGGCTTTCATTTTATAATAAAAACAAAACAACCCAATGAATCAAAGTTTATCTATAGCTCGCAAATAAGTTAAATTAACTAAAGAACTACATAGATTTCATAGAGCCACTGAGCTAGTTGTCTCGTTTGACTTGCGTAAAGTAGCGCGGCTCAATTTGATCTAGCTCGCCAATAACTCAATTGAGATAAAGAGTTAAAAGAGTTATTCGGTGAGCTAGAGACCTAAAAGAGCTATTTGTCTCGTGCGGATCTGTAGCTCGCCAATAACTCAATTGAGATAAAGAGTTAAAAGAGTTATTCGGTGAGCTAAAGAGCTAAAAGAGCTAGTTGTCTCGTGCGGCTCAATTTGATCTGTAGCTCGCAAGTAACTCAATTGAGCTAAAGAGTTAAAAGAGTTATTCGGTGAGCTAAAGAGCTAAAAGAGTGATATAGTTCTTTTGATCAAAAGAGCTATATATCTATTTTCTTTTCAGTGAGCTACATTTCGCATGTCTAATAGCTACCCAAAGTGACATTTTAATCGATATTTCATCCATAAACCAAGTCGTATATTTTTTTCAGACATTATTTATGTATTGTAGTCAGGCTTAAATCAAATCCATGTCATCTACAGACCACAATCATTCCTTTTTTTAAATTCAAATAAAGAAAAATGAACTTGCTTCTATTTTATATACATAGCATGCCATACAAACGGCACAAATTGCAGTTTGAAAAAAGAACACTAAACTTAAAAATGGAACATACATTCCTATGGCGCGCTAACAGAGTGGCAGTACCCTTCATAGGAATTTAATAAGTAAATGACCTGACAGAGAATCACATACCTACTTTTAGTATGTATACTAGGCGACTATAACATTGTAAGGCTCTTATTTCATAATATATAAAGTACAAGTTATTAGGTGTCATTAAAAACAGTCGAAAGCTTGTAATTATAGCTAATTAAGTACTAAGTGCTAATGTAATTTTAGATGTTGAATCGCCAAATTAAAGTTGTTCTTAATATTCTTCTTTTTATGTCATATCACCAAAATAGACAGAACAAAAAAATAAATAATGCCATCTAGAAATGAGTTCTCGTGATTGAGGCTTAGCACGAGGGGTTAACAAGATTACTAGTAGTGTGCAAAAACTCTCCTTGCAATCTTTAAAAAAAGTAGATAATTATACTAAATACTTGACACTGGCAGAAATAGCATAGTAAATTTAATAAGATATAAGATTGTCATTTACAATATAATATAAAAAATATAATAAATAAGATTACCAAATACCTCAAAAAACGACCATTAAAATCTGATCACGTAATGATATTAAGTACTATTGTAGTATATTAGTCGAAGTTCTAGTAAATCATTACGTGATTAGGTTCATGATTACACGAAGTACGATAGTGGACTTGGGGACAAATTATAACAATTAATATACAAGATATAGTAAAACATAAAGGAGTTCTACATATAGAACAGGAAGTTATAATTTTAGTGCAATATTTACATCTTCTGCGAATATCACCTCTGACATTGCGCTTGATAAACAAGACTGGACCATGTCTTACTTGATACAATAATTTAAAATGGAAGTGTTCTACAAAATGTCTTAAGACAGCTTTCTTTGTCTTCATAGATTAAACACATCATATTAATATGTGTTTTGTGTTATTACTATCCGTTTTATCAAATATTGAGACAATTAAATAAGGTGCTTCCGAAGTATACGCCATCCCTTTAGCAGGACGTAGAACCACATAATATAGTAATTATGTTATTGAAGTTTTTTTTATCAAATAATAAATCTTTTTTTATACATATAATAATAAAATTTCTTTATTGGCACAAAATTACAAGTAGGTACAGTAGGTACATGTCGGAAGTAGTAGAAAGCTTATTATAGGTACAGAAAATTTTAATTATAATGTTCTGCTGGCACTTAAAATAGTATATCCTGTGCTATAAGTACCAGCAACCTTCCAGTGTCACAGTCAAACTAGATAAAAATGTACTGGTTACAATGAGAAAGTAGTAGGGTTTACTAACAATATTTACTTTACGAAATTTACTTATTAAGATAAAATTAATGTTAAAGATTTAGTAAACCTGTTATATTACTATTATACGGGAATGTGTGGTGTATCTACATATTTAGTATCTGCTGCTTGTATGTGTGCGATTGAGAAGATCTTCGATCTGCATGAGTTTACTATTTTTTGTATTATCAAATATAGTTCCTTATATTATTGGACGTATAAGTTTTTCGGAGTCTTTATAAGAAAGTATACCTACAAAAAGTGTTATTTAAATAAATGTTTGTTTCGAATAAAGTTGTGTTCCGATTCTATGTGTTTTGGCCGCACCTACCGGTATATCGGGGAGTGCGAAGGGCCACAGCTCGCGTATTATTTATTTTATTTTTAGTAACAAAATATGTAAAATAAAATTAATTATTTCTCAAAAATGTTTTCACTAACGTAATCACTAAACATTGTACTTAATATCTTGTGTTAAATGGATGGCATATAATTAGTAAGCCCCTTATATAAGAGTATGTCAGACTGATAATATCAGAATGATACGACCAAACTAAATTATTATAATATATCGGAAATCCCGCAAAAAAAAATCGATCTTTCGATACAATGTCTAATCTATTATGTTTTATTTTTGTTTCAATAGTATACCTAGTTTGTAAAATTACAATTAAGTTAAAAGCGCAATGAAGTATTCTTTTAAATATATATTCTTCTTCAGTAAAATGTAAATTAAATGTTATCTATTTACATTTTGCTGTAGTATATATAGTTAAGGTTATGATATTACTGCTTCAGATACCGTCACCTGGTTGTTATAATCTGATTCTAAGATCAATTTTGTTCAGGTGCGCGAAATCCTGCCTGACAACGAATATAATCTGTTTAGACAACGTTTACTGCACTAGTGTCATCTTAACATCTTTAGATCTTCTTTCTAAAGCTATTATCCATTGCTGATTTTGCACGACATTTATTGGCTTTCATACTTGTAACAGATATAACTTTACCCTTTTAAATGGAAATGAGCTGTCGGAATTCGTTAATTGTGTTACTATATTATTATATATGCCAATTAAATTCAAAATATGAATATTAATCACAAATAAAATATTAAAAATGTATTTCGAGTAGCGTGGAATTGATGTGCTCAAATTGATCGTAAATATTTTAGCGAAGAGTTTCCGAATCGAAATCTTGATTATTGTAATGATTAAAAACAAATTAAACATAATAACAAATCGTACAAAGGTGGTCTCAAGTTTATCTAGATATCATTTTGGTTAAAACATCTGTAGTTACCCAGCGATGTATCGCGTGCTTATCGAAAATATCTGTACGAACAGAGTTGTCTTCGGGCCGGTCTCAACGCGGTGTCGGCAAAATAACTTTAGTTCCGTGGAGAGTTCCCATCGTATCGAACGCTTCGGTGTGCGTGACGCTTAGTGACATTTCTTACTGACTTTTATTTACTAAGTGAACTGTGGTGAAACAGGATTTGTTTATTGAAACAAACATTAATGTTTACTGTGTTTTTATGTGATCTGAAGTGATTTTGAGCGGAATTTTTGGACCAGTTTCGTGGGTGTTCTTTAACTTTTGAGGTATTTTGATTTTCATATTACTTACATTTCAACTTATTTCATTACATTAGTTAGTATTTGATGTTGTCAACAAATTTAATTGGTAGTGAAACATATTTTTATACACATTTTAAATTATAGGATATTATAGGATAATTAATACTATAGGAGGTATATTTTAATGTTTTAACATAATTTCTTTAGTTATATTCTTTAGTTGTCTTATTTGTTTATTATTGCCAATCTCTACAACTTTAGATATCGATTAAATTTTGTTGTATATTTTATAATCTCTTCGAATGGCCAACACCTTTGCATGTACCGGCTCATTAATTTGGCAGCAATCACAATTAGTTTCTGTGAACTGTGCGTGCTTCAGCTTGAATTTGCTTGCATAGTTATCAACCATGACTTGTGTCCAAATCATTGTAATTAAGATACGTAATTGTAAAAATTATTTTCTTAAGGGTTATTATTCTTAATTATTAATTTATTTACATAGCAATTCGGTAGGAACTATAATTTAGGATAATATCGATGGTGAAAAGAAATATATAACATAGAAACGTCTTTTGTATTATTTAGTTGCTAATAAATAATTTATTGAATTAAAGAAATTATTTTGAGCTTATCTACGGATTTAGGATTTTATAAGCTATCTAACAATGAAAGCCCCGTCTAAATCGGAACCATCATTTTGGAAATAAGGCGGAATAATAAGGGTACAAACGAACAGACAGACATACGAAGTTCAATTTTATAGATAAGATACCTATGTAAAAATGTTATTGTCTAATCACACATGCAATATTTGTCGTAATTAATATTACCATGTAAAAATCAGATATGCAATTAGTTCTACAGAAATCTGTCACGATGTTAATATCAAACGATTAACTAATGTACCTATATATGTAAGTATGCAAATAAAAACTACTTAATCATTATGACTAGTTCTAGTAATAATTCATTGGTTTTTATCTGTTTACTAATTAGCTTCTCCATTCGTGCCGAATACTAGTCCGTTATGTTATATATTATGCTATATGCTAACGCATGCATAATGATGTTAAGTCATCATTATGTCGATTATGAGTGTAATACTTAAATATAAATGAGGCGACGTATTCAGTGATCCGAGCTGTTATGTGAAACGAACATGAGTGAGATGATTATTACTGATTATGCTTGCTTGAGATTGAAAACTTGATAGATAGAATGAGAAAGATAGAAGTAGGTATGTCAATAAATATAGTTACGATACTTTCATAAAAAAAACAATATTTATTTAAATATAAATAAGATTATAACAAAAAATGATGCTGGTGTCAGGATAAATAGTAATATCAGTAATTAAACTAAATTAAACCCTATTAAGGAAGACACGCATGCTGATCGAATTAAATAAAAAATAAACGATAAAAATAAAATAATTACAACATGAATAAAATCATAATAATCCTAATAAATTTAAATTACTTTAATATTACAATTGAAATCTTAATATTACCATTAATCAACCAGAGTTAATTACAGCACTACGACATTGGAAGATGGCAAAATGTGTTAAAAAGAAATTAAACACATCTTCAAATTAACATATGTGTAGTTATATAAATAATTATTTAGAAGTTAAGGAAAAAAATAAATATTCTTTGTTTAAAATTAAAATTATTTTTCCAATATAAAAGAAAGAACGAAGAAAGAAAGAAAGAAGTAAAAGTAGTTTCTTATCTCATAAAACTTATAATTTCAAGTATCTCATAGTGCAATTCCATCCAATCCCAAAAATGGCTGCGGCTCGCTGCAGGAACTGTTGTGTCAGCTGTCAATTTAAAAAGATGGCGGAGTCCCAACCTAATAATAAAAAAAGTAAAAAACGAAGGCTCATGGCGTTCCGACCCGCACACGTTTAACTCCCATTGTCGTGAGAACCTCATCATAAAACATAGCCTTTTACTCCTGGATAAAATAACTTTCTAATGGTGAAAGAATTGCTTCAATTGGTTTTGTAGCTTTTGAGTTTTTTCAAACAAAAACAATTACGGTAACAACCCGCATGCTAAGTGACGTGTATGGAAAAACACTCTCGAGGGAAGCTGACGTCCAGCAATGGACATTATACAGCTTGATAATGATCATCGTTGTATAGACCTAACTCAAAACAACATTTACACCAAACTTATATCGGAGTCTGTCAAAAAACTACAGGTTTTCCTTTATACTCAAGGTTGCTTACTTACATACATAAAAATACCCGATGAGTCACAAGTCTTTTATTACCGTCTTGCATCACATTTATTGATAACAAATGTTAAATTAACTCAACATAAAACACTATAATTATGCTTATGAATACATATGAAACGTTCTGATATTCATTTACAGCCACTCAAGTACTATCAAAGATAATTTCCCCCGTCCGACTGATTTCAGCCACGGCCATCTACGAAGGACATAATAGTGCACGAGTGTGTGCCCACACGATGCACTCTCAAAATCCAGTATGCGCAGGACCGACATATCGCTGGGCTCTCCAAGACACGAGTGAAATACCACCAAATTTTAGAACATTTTAACACAATTTTTGCCCGACCCGGTCGAATATGTTACCGCTAGACAATCAAGACAGTCGAGATTACCTCAATATGGGTAGGTACTACCTGTAAGATCTGTAGATCAATAAACCGATGACAAATCCGTAGTAAACAAGTAATCGAACATTCTTAATACTCACCTTATTGGAATTCGTAAACGGATTTGAACAAGAACATTATAATAATGATGCATTAAAACGGAACTCTTGATGCACAGATTACAGAGTATGTGGATACCGTTAAAAATTTCACTGTTTAGCTAACACTCAACTTTTAATTTTATTACTATTGTGGTATTTTAACTGCTGGCGGGATACTTATATACGTAAGCCACGAGACTTGCTACTTCACCGGACATAAAGGCGAATAGGGCTCCTTAATATATGGTTTTTAAAAACTACAAACTAAGAAATTTGCACGGGCGGCTCTTGTGGGACTTGAATCTCGGCTCGGGGCGGTCGCTGGCGGGGAATAGAGAAACATTTTTTAAGGGTGTTTAGTTTTACTATTTCACTACTTTACTGTTCCCGGGTCTTCTGGAGATCGGGTCTACGAGGGCATTGAAAGGTTTTGCTCGAGCGTGTATCACGGTGTGTTGCAATTTGGAACTCGACACTCGCGTTGTTCACGACGTCCACACGCTCGAGGAATATTAACGCCCAATGTATGGTTAGTTATAAATTATATCGAGATTAATTAAAAGTATTAAATCTACTTGACATCAAAATTTAATTGTAATTGCAATTCAATGTATCGCTTATCAATTTCTTATCGGGTACATCACAAGTTAAACAAATACAAATAATTAAATAACCAAGCAATAGACGATAACCTAACGAAAAATTCAATTATTAGAATTTTATTTTCAAATTAATTACTATTCTTATGTGATAATAACTTAAACTAAATTTGCATTCTACTTATTTTATCATAGTTACCATTCTTGATGGGCGGGTAGATAATCGCAGTAGTTATGCTGATATTCAGACGATTGAGATATTTTATGTACAATGGAGCCACCGGGTTAACGTGGATTCTAAGGCAGCAAAGGGAATTCCTCAACCAATCAGACCCAGAAAATAGATTAAGATTTTACATAAAAATAAATGGCCTGGCGCAATCGAACCTACCACCTCTAAAGCTTAAGGCAATAATGCTAGGCTACTGATGTTTTAAAGTTGTAATGACTAATAATAAAGCCATGCCCATAACTAAAGTTAATATGCAATAACATAAATAATTTTAGCAGTTTATGTCTCATCTAAATAGGTCGCTTGGCTACACGCAATTTTAAGTATCATTGAAACATCCAAGTATCATTGAGGAACGTAATAACCAAAGAGTCATTGACATCTTGGCAACCTTGTAAAAGCCTTTTCACACCTTTTAGAGGAGACCTTTTCATCTCATACAACTCTCATATCTGCCTAGGGGGGTTACCTCGGCTTCTGGACTACTTAAAATATTTAGCAAATGGCCGAGTCGAAAATATGTATACTAGTAAAATATGAGGGTATGCGCATAATAGAAGTACCTATAAAGGAGGTACTTTTTAATAATGTGGCATCCACATTGATACAGTTATAATGATAACTATAGTAAATGCTGCAAAAGAGACGGACCTTGCGATGATTAGTGCAATAGTAGTTGCCTTACGCCTTATTCGCAATATACATATTTCCTGTATATTTTACTGTAAACCATAAACTAATTGACAATTAATCACCTCCATCGTTGTCCCAGTTAAGGTCTTGAAAAAAAAAAGAAAACGTCAAAATATTAATAGAAAAAATCGGCCAAGTGCGAGTCGGACTCGCGGACGAAGGGTTCCGTACCATTTTCAAGTTATGCTTATGAATGCATATGCATACTGCTACGCCTACTTGTTTACGTTATTGACGTCGAGCTAAAAAGGGCAAAAAAAAGTTTGTTGAATTGGTTTTTTTTGTATTTTTCTTATAGCGGCAAAAGAAATACATCATCTGTGAAAATTTTCACCTGTCTAGCTATCGCGATTGTTCAGATACAGCCTGGTGACAGACATACAGACAGCGAAGTCTTAGTAATAGGGTCCCGTGGTTACCCTTCGGGTACGGAACCCTAAAAACTGCCTAGCTGCGCAAAAGTAGGTTAAATTCTATGCATTTTCGGAAAAGTTTCTGTCACATAATAATACCGTACTTAAGTACCAGACAATCAGAGAAAGTAAAAGGTCAGTCTTTGTCAAACAATTGTTAATCGCTTAAAATTACTTCTAATACTCTTTGGTGGATTTACAAAGCAATCTAAACTTTAGTTTAAAAAGCCTGTGAGGTCGAGTTATTTACATAGCACTTACATTTAGATAAAGCTTCCGTCATTAAATGATCGTTGTTAGTGGACCATACAATTATTTTCTCACCTTGTATTTATGTAAGGTGATTATTAACATCATTTTTAGAATACATTATCTTCTATTATTTATGACCTTGCTATCTGGCGTCCAGGGGCGATATTGCAATAGGTTAGGAAAATATATCGTTTCCTTGTAAAATTACGTTCTTAATGAATATTGATCGTATTTTATGATACAAAAGATGATTGGTAGAGAATTGTTTCGTGAGTAAAATATTTAACATAATGATTCTGAAATATGACATGCTGCAGGTAACATTAGATTTCTATACTATCCTATGATTTCTTAACACTTCATATGACTTTCGTTGTTATATTTTTTTTAGTCTGCAGATACTTTGCAAATACGTTGGTTAAAGAGTAGGTGTTTATTACTATTCCATTACTAAACACGACAGCTATTTTTAAATTTTAAGCCATTTTTTTTTAATGTAAAATTTATGTTCAAAGTCTATTAGTCTATGACTTTCTTTGCGCATAAGGTTTTTTTATTTTCTTTTTATATAAGCTTTAGTAATGAAGTTGCAACGCAAAAATGTTCCTTTATATTTGCAATTTTCCTATAAAATGAGACAAATTGACATATATACGGCTTACTATTATATCGCATTGGCTAAAATGAAAGATTTTTTAATTATTTCTAGCTCATTGCTTGTTGTAGTTAAATGTTTAAATTGATAAACAAGAAATAACATTAATCTTGTACTTACTTCACTACAATGTCCATTAGCAACTTTCAAACAAACTCTAAAAGAAGTGTCTACTGAGAGAAGAATAGTCTTCGGGTTGAAAAAAGTGTTTCAAAACTTTATTCATGGAACTTGTTTAGGTATTGCAAAACTTTGTGAATGTTCCACATAATTTTGCTAACTCCTAATATGCCTAAGGTTTTTTTTTCTTTTTTACTAAAAAGATTTCTAGCAGAATTTTGCAATCTACTAGTATTCTTGTTAACCCCTCGTGCTAAGCTAAAATGCTTGTGTTACGAGTGGGTCCACGTCGGTAGTGCAATAGGTGGGGATCGAACCGGCGACCACAAGATCACAAGTCCGACGCTCTAGCCATTGGGCTACGGCCGCTTCAAAAAAGTTATTTGTTGTTTTTCTAAATACCTGGAAAAGAACGAATCATTTTTTTGGCAAATATCCTTTTTTTTATTATATAAGTTCGACAAACAAGCATGCGCGTTCCTGTCGCTCACTCAGGAACGCGAAAGCCGAGCTCGCTCCTCACGTAAGACCATTCGATGTCCTCGTAGACCCGAGGTCCAGGAGGCCCGCAAACTTTAAAGTAGAGTGACAGTTGCACAGAACTCCCCTAAAATACTAAAAGTCATAATACCTCAACCTCATCGCAAGCAAACGTCCGCCCTGAGCCGAGGTCCTTCTTGCGCAGGTTGCTTAGTTTGTAGTTTTTAAACCATATTTCAAATAACAATATTACATCAAAACATTGCGGGGGTTCTGAGTAAGTTAGAGATTTTCCAAATTACTCTAGATGAAGTATCGAAAAAGGGTATACGTATAGATGTTATCTGTTTATGTGAAACTTTTCTCAAACAAGGTCATGAATCGAATCTGGTCTTAAAAGGATATAAACTTGTTAGTTCATTTTGTAGATCCAAACAAAAGCGTGGTGGTGTAGCAATACTATGTAAGACATACTTAGAAACCAAAAATCTAAACATATTAAATGATCTATGTATCGAGCACTCGTTTGAATGCTGTGGGATTGAAATTCCAGTTTATAAATGTTTAATTGTATGTATATATAGAATACCCAACTCAAATCCAAATATATTTCTCAGTAAGCTCGAACAACTTATTATAATGTTACGGAGAAGAAAAAATAGGAAAATCATTATCACCGGTGACTTCAATATTGATGTTCTCAAGGAAAGTAATGCACATAATGAACTTCAAAGAATAATCCAGAACAGTAATTTTATCATACATGTGGGATAAAACATTGTAATTATTAAAGTATGAACGCAGCTTAATATTGTAATGATGGAACGCAGCCGATGAATGAACGGGAAGTATGTGTGCGAGTGAGAGGGAGTATGAGAGGACACACGACGAACGACGTACGGTTGTAATTTCTGGTGCTCTAAAAAATAAAATAGTTTTCAAAGTTTTTAGTCGTTTATTTTGCCACAAGATCCCACAAAATTGGGGGCTCGTCCGGGATTGGCAAAATAACAACACGGGTTCGAGTTTTGTACGACTGATCAACGACGACGAACGACGGCGACCGGCACGTGGCGTGGTACGGCGAACCGATTCGAATTTCGAAAATCAACGGCACGGCGGCTGAAGATAATTTACGACGATGGCGAAAGAAGAAGACGTGCGTGCTACGGGCCTAAACCCTATGTTGTACCTAACTTCGGACCTAATACCAAAATTCACTGGTCAAGATAAAACGTATCCAGTGACGCGATGGATACAAGACGTCGAAGACAACGGCGAAATATGTGGTTGGACGCCGTTACAACAGCTGCTGATGGCGCGGAGATCCCTATCAGGTACCGCCAAACTATGGATGCAAGCTGAGCGTCCTCACAAAACGTGGGAGGAACTCAAGGCGGCGCTGTCTAGAGAGTTCCCGGACACCATCGACATCAAAGCGATCCACGAGCGTATGAGTCAACGAAAGAAAAGACGTGATGAGAGTTGCATCGACTATATGATGGTCATGAAGGAGTTAGGAAAGAGGGGAAAGATCCCCGATTACGTGGCCATCAAATACATCGTCGATGGCATAGTCGACCACGAGACCAACAAAATTATGTTATATGGTGTAACGACGTATCCCGATTTTAAGGAAAAATTGAAGATATACGAAACTGTGAAAGAGAAGATGAAGCTGGAACATCCTCGAAGTAGTACCTATAAACATGAAAAACGCGGCATCTTTCGTCATGAAAAAACGTTAAAAAGGTGCTACAACTGTGGTGACGGCGATCATGTGTCGGAAGACTGTCCACAGAAGGCACAAGGTCCAAAATGCTTCAATTGCAATGAGTACGGTCATATTTCACCTAAGTGCCCGCATAAAAACATGGCGGTAGGCGGCCGTAAAGAAGATTCTAGTTCGAGTTCATCAAGATGGCGTAGTTCCGGCACTTCCGGCGATAGAAAAGTACACAGTGGGATCGGGAGCGGTGAACGAGTGAGCAAACAAGCTATGTTCGGTCAATCATCGTTCAACAACGCGGATGATACGTCACACTCACCGAATGACAGTGTCAAGATGACAGATGACGACGAAGATAGGAAACGTCAAATTGAATATGACATTTACGATGTAAACAAACAATCGCAACTAGAAAAACCTTTGAAGATCGTAGAATTATGTGGAAAAACGACAAGTGCGCTTATTGATTCGGGAAGTGACGTTAACTTAGTGTCTTCTGAGTTTTGTGCGGCTGTTAGTAAACAGATGAACAATAACATAACACTGTCTGGACTTGGTTTTGCTAAAGTGCAGTCATTAGGTTGTATAACAACAAATGTTGTGATCGACAGTACGAAATACGACGATGTGTTATTCTACGTTGTACCTAAAGACTGTATGCCTTTTGATGTAATAATAGGTCACGAATTTCTGAGGAATGTTACAATGGTGATGAATGGTAGTGCTGTGTGGATAAAACCTGTAGAATGGGTGAATTTAATTAATTGTTTTTGTTGTAGTGTCGATGTTGGTCACGTAAGTAATACTTACCTTAAGGATGAGGTTATGCAGATGGTTGAGAGCTATCAACCGTGCCAGACTAAAGAAGCTCCTATCCAGCTGAAAATAATCCTAAAGGATGATGTCCCTGTGGTGCAACGTCCACGACGCATATCTCTAAAGGAGCAAACAGTGGTTGAAGAACAAGTTGCAGAGTGGCTTGAACAAGGAATTGTACAAGTAAGTTATTCTGAATATGCAAGTCCCTTAGTTCTTGTTCGCAAAAAGGATGGCAATATAAGGGTATGTGTTGACTACAGAAAATTGAATTGTAAAATTGTAAAAGATGAGTTTCCATTGCCGATAATCGAAGATTACATTGACAAGTTGGCTGAGGCAAAAGTATTTAGTGTACTGGACTTGAAAAACGGATTTTTTCATCTGAATGTGAGCAGTGAGTCAGTGAAGTACACTGCATTTGTTACACATCATGGTCAGTTCGAGTTTTTGAAAGCTCCATTCGGCTTGTCTGTTTGTCCCAACTATTTCATGAGATTTGTGACCATAATCTTCAGAGAATTAATATCCAAGGGGATTGTCTTAATATTTGTGGATGATATTCTGATTCCAGCAAAAGATGAAGAAGAAGCTGTGGATAGATTAAGAGAAGTCTTAAGAGTGGCATCCGAATATGGGTTGCAAATAAACTGGAAGAAGGCGCAGCTGATATGTAGAAGCATAACTTATTTGGGTCATGCTATTGAGAATGGGCAAGTAAGACCTGCCAGTGAAAAGATTGATGCTGTCACAAAGTTTCCAGAACCCAAATCAGTTAAGCAATTACAAAGTTTTATCGGATTGGCATCATATTTTAGGAAGTATATTCAGAATTTTGCATCTATAGCACGGCCACTTACTGATCTACTCAAGAAAGATGTTAATTTCGAATTCAACGATGAACAACGGTGTGCATTCAATCGCTTGAAGGAATGTTTGACTACTAAACCAGTTTTACGCATATTTAATCCAAGATTGGACACAGAAATGCATACAGATGCATCCCGGCTGGCTTATGCTGCTATACTCATGCAGCAATCAGATGATGACGGCGGACTACATCCAGTATATTACATGAGTCGTAAAACAAATGATGCGGAAAGAAAGTACACCAGTTATGAACTTGAAAGTCTGGCCATCATCGAAGGAGTAAAGAAATTTAGACACTACTTGTATGGTATAAGGTTCAAAATCGTAACTGATTGCCAAGCATTTCAGATGACACTTAAGAAAAAGGATTTGAGTACGAGGGTTGCAAGATGGGCATTGCTTCTGCAGGAGTTTGATTTTGTGGTGGAACATCGGCCAGGAACGAGGATGAAGCATGCGGATGCATTAAGCCGGAACCCATATGTAGCAATAGTAACTCTGCATGATGAGATCAGACAAGCACAACAGTTGGATGATGGTTTAAAAGCTATAATAGAGATTTTACAGGAGAGATCTCATGGCGATTATTATGTTGATAATGGATTGCTGTACAAAGGAATAGAGAAACACTTAGTGATACCAAAGTCTATGGAAAATGAAGTCATTAAAAGGGCTCATGCAAATGGACATTTTTCCAAAAGGAAGATGATTGAATTAATAAGTAAAGACTATTTTATCAAGAACCTTGATAAGAAGATTGAAGAGTTTATTTTAAGTTGTATTCCATGTTTATTAGCTACGCGCAAAGGAGGAAAGCAAGAAGGATTCCTAACTCCAATTGAAAAGGAAGAATCGCCGCTGCATACACTTCACTTGGATCACATTGGTCCAATGACCGAGACGAAGAAGCAGTACAATCATATTCTTACGATGGTAGACGCATTTACGAAGTTTACTTGGATATTTCCCACCAAAAGTACCACAAGTAAAGAAACTATTGAAAAGTTGAAAATTCACCAACAACATTTTGGCAATCCGACCAGAATTATCACTGATCGAGGAACGGCTTATACTAGTAATGAATTTAAAGAATATTGTAAGGATGAAAACATACAACACATCAAAATTACGACAGGAGTGCCAAGAGGAAATGGGCAAGTGGAAAGAGTTCATCGCACTATAATCTCTGTGCTTACTAAGATGTGTATAGAAAGCCCTGCTCTGTGGTACAGGCATGTAAGTAGACTACAGCGCTCATTAAATAGTACTTTTCAGCGAAGCATCAACACTTCACCCTACCAGCTACTTATTGGGACTAAGATGAGAATGAAAGAAGATATTGAGATCTATGAATTGCTCTTAGAAGAAGAAAGAGAAAGCTTTTCAGAAGAAAGAGAAAACCTCAGAAAGAAAGCTAAAGAGCAAATTCTACAAGTTCAAGAAGAAAACATAAGAAATTTTAATAAAACGAGAAAAGAAAGTACCAAGTACAATGAAGGAGACTTAGTGGCCATAAAACGCACACAGTATGGCACAGGAATGAAGCTGAAGGCCAAATACTTAGGACCCTATCAGGTTGTTAAAGTAAAGAGGAACAACCGATACGATGTGGAAAAATTCGACCATAGTGCTGAGGGCCCTGGGGTAACATCTACCTCAGCAGATTTCATGAAGTTGTGGCCTGGTGTCAACTCCAGAACCTGAATGGTAGGAGTTTTTGTCTACTTATCTTGGTTGCGTATGAAAGGTTGTGTGCAATGTTGTTGTATCTTTTTTTTTTTTAAATTATACCTCAGAAATTTTGTGATGTTAAGCTGTAACTTTTTCAAATTATAACTCAGAAATTTTGTGATGTTAAGCTGTAACTTTTTCAATTTATAACTCAGAAATTTAGTGATGTTAAGTTGTAACTTTTTCAAATTATGCCTCAGAAATGTTAAGTTGTAACTTTTTCAAATTAAAACTTTGAAATTTAGTGGTGTTAAGTTGTGTTACTTAATACTTGTGTTAATACTGTATTAGTAATAAGTTAGCCTTAAGTTGAAAGCTAGAGATGAATGTTTGTTTGAATGTCTGAGGACAGACATGGATCAGGATGGCCGACTGTGGGATAAAACATTGTAATTATTAAAGTATGAACGCAGCTTAATATTGTAATGATGGAACGCAGCCGATGAATGAACGGGAAGTATGTGTGCGAGTGAGAGGGAGTATGAGAGGACACACGACGAACGACGTACGGTTGTAATTTCTGGTGCTCTAAAAAATAAAATAGTTTTCAAAGTTTTTAGTCGTTTATTTTGCCACAAGATCCCACATACATATAAAGGAACCCACCCGTAGAAATGCTTGCCTAGATCAAATTATCAGCAATATTCCTGAAGCCACCAGTAAAGTAATGCATCTTGGTTTATCTGATCACGACACAGCGCAAATTCTAAATATCCCAATTAGTAACAAGATTACACCACTAGAGCAATGGTACATATTCAGACGGGATTATAGTTTTCACAATACCTCGAAGTTTATCGAATACTTATCTTGCCTATCATGGTCAGATGTTTATGAAGAAGAAGAGGTAAACTTAGCCTTCAATAATTTCTATGATACATTTTTATTATTTTTTAAACTATGTTTTCCTGTGTGTCGTCGAAAAATTACGAATAAATTTAAATTATCATCGAACTGGATGACCAAGGGACTAAAAAAATCAAGTTCTACTAAACGAGTTTTACGCTTTACGTATTATAAGCATAAGACTCCAAAGAATAAAACAAAGTACAGAAAGTATAATAAATGTCTTAAAAATCTAATTATAACCGCACAAAAAATACAAAATGAAAAAATTTTAACTAAATCTAAAAATAAATGTAAAGCATCATGGGGTTTAATAAAAAACTCAAATTTAATGCATGAGAAAAAATATGTAAATAGTATAAGATATAATGAGCGCACTCTAACTAATATTTCTGACATAGCCAATGCTTTTAACGATTATTTTATAGAACTGACATGTAATAATATTCCAAATTTGACATCCGAACATAAACATGACATTTTATCAGTGGACTCTACACTTTTTCTATACCCAGTGACTTGTGATGAAACATTCAAAATAATCAAATCTTTAAATAATACACTGGCTGTAGGATATGACGAAATTCCCACCCATACTTTAAAATGTGCAGCACGTATTATCTCCCCGGTCCTAACCCATATAATTAATATGTCTTTTACGCAGGGTAGCTTCCCAGATAGGTTAAAGGTCTCGGTCATAAAACCCCTACATAAAAAAGGTGATCCACTGGAAATAGGAAATTATAGGCCTATAGCTCTAATATCTGTTTTGTCAAAGATATTCGAAAGAATCATGCACACTCGAATCATAAACTTCTTAGACAAAAACAATATATTAAAATCCGAACAATCTGGTTTCCAAAAAGGAAAATCCACAACTTTAGCTAGTTTCAAATTATTGAAAAAAATTCTGGAAAACGTTGATAAAAATACGCCAACATGTACTGTTTTTTTTGACATGAGCAAGGCATTTGACTTTGTCAGCCATGATATCTTGCTCAAAAAGTGTGAAATGTACGGTCTTCGTGGGATCATACACGATTGGTTACAGAGTTACTTGAAAAATAGGTCTCAGTATACAGCGATATCTAATATTAATTCCAATAAAGAGGAAACAATGTATCTCTCAAAATCAAGATATAATAACACCGGAGTTCCTCAAGGGAGTATCTTAGGTCCATTGCTTTTCTTATTATATATCAATGACCTACCAAACGTAACAAAACATTTTTATTCACTCTTTGCTGATGACATTGCTGTAGTCATTACAGAGAGTAAAACACTTAACTTCAACACCGAAATTAACGAAACTGTTGGAGTTATAATAAAATGGTTAAGTAATAATAACTTGCAAGTTAATATTAACAAAACGTTGTATATGCAATTTTATAACAAGAAAACGTCATCGCCTTTGGAAGTAACATATAACGACCAAACGATTAAAAAAACAGACGAAACCACGTTTCTTGGTATTACTTTAGACAAAAACTGTTCTTGGAAACCTCAAGCAGAAAAAATTATAAAAAAAACAAATCGGTTTGTTTTTGTTTTGTGGCGACTTAGTAAAGTAGCCAATATTAAGACAGCCCTTCTGGCCTACCATGGATATGTTGCCTCAAATCTTAGATATGGCATTGTCTTGTGGGGTAACACGGTTCTTATTAATAGAGTTTTTATAGCCCAGAAACAGTGCCTCCGCGCTATTTGTGATGTATCACCGATGACGTCTTGTAGACCTCTTTTTAGAAAGTTGAAGATTTTGACAGTTCCATCTTTATACATTTATGAATGTTGTAAATTTGTTAAATTAAACTACCAATTATTTCAACGACTAGGCGATACTATTAAATTGAATACAAGATACCCTAACAAATTAGTCCTTCCAAAAATGAAAACTCATTTGTACCAGAGTAATTGTTACCCAATGGTAATTAAAATTTTTAATAAATTACCTGAAAATCTTAAAGAAACGCCAATTATTAAATTTAAGAGGTCGTTATTTAAATGGTTGTTAGAAAGAGGGTTTTATACACTAAAAGAATATTTTGATTACAAAGAACCCCGTTGACATTGACAAACATCATTTAAATTATTAAAAAACGAATGACATTATTAAAATATTGTAATTGAATTTTGACATGTTTATGATTTATATTTTTTATCAGTACTATGTAAATTGTAATATTAGACATGTAATTAATTAATAATCTTAATTATAAAACAATTATATTTTGCATGCTATCCTATAGTGAATTGTATAGAGACTTAAAACTAAAGTAAACAACTGTAACAACTACAATTCCTGCAAAATAAATATTCTATTATATTCTATTATATTATATTCTAAGGCTGGAGCTCTACTCGCCGTTATGCTTGGTGAAGTAGCAATAGCCTCGTGGCTAACGACGTATGTCAAAAAAAAGGGCATCTAGGGAGCGTCCGAGCGGGGCTTCCTTTATAGTCCTGGTTTAAAAAAAATTAGTCTTGGGCCGCCCGTAACTCGCATTCTGTGACTATCCTAAAAATAAAACCTGTTGACATGTCCTGGTGTCCTGGTTGCCAAATTTTGGAGATGGCAAAGGTTACCCTTGTCATTAGTCGTCATCCACTACTCCCGCCGCCGTCCACATATGACCCACCCTGGAGGAAAGTGTACCCCAATGTGGGATCAACCTGGTTAACACTATAAACGCCTTGTACTAGAAGAAGAATGTGATTTTGTTGTGACACTTCTCTGAGTTATGTTCTTTCAAATAAGCAATTCTTTAATCATCACAAAGAGGAAGCCACACCACTATAAAGACGTAACCTACTTATTATGGTTTAATTATTCGTATCAAATAGACCGGCGTGCATTCTATTAGATACGTTTTTATTGCTCGAGTTTTATTATTTCTTTGCTACATTAAATAATATCTACGAGTAAATCAGCCCGTTAAACGTCTACTGAACTTGGGTCTCCCTCGAAGAGCGATTGTCATAGATACCCCGCTTGGTCTTGGGTAATGGTGAACGAATTATCGAAACCCGACTAGTAGTTTTTGTGTTTATTCAAACCAAACATACATACAAAAATACAAACTTTTTCTATCTATGTATAATATTAGTACTTACAGATAATAATCGGGTCCAACGTACTTCCCGAGGCACAGAGGTAGTCCCTCAACCATCCATATGCAGAAAGAAATATTAAATTTTACACAAAGATTTGTTGTTCGGCACGGGGATCAAATCCTCGAACACGGGAACAAAACCGAGACCTATACGCGAGACTTATACTGCAGTCACGGAGGTCGTAAATAAAAATATATTTATTGATACATTTATTGCTTGTTGCCAATAATTGTAAACACATTATCTCATATCACATAAATCTGAAATATTAATTGACTATTATATTAATGACTAAGAATAAAATGGCGGAAATTGAATATAACAAGTTCTTCTTTATTAGCATCCCTCAAGAATACAATAGATATTAGTTTCCTTTTATGATGACATTAGTGATTTGATTCTCGCTTCCCATCTATAGAAATGTCATAGGAATTTCTTCCGAGGTTCTAACCATAATGCGGTTAACTTTCTCAGCGTTGCTTTATCACGGCGATATTCTTACGTCAACTAATGTTTTGTAAAGGTGACAATATCACCTTATCGATTTCATCCACTAAAGTATCAAGATTGTTAATATTTTCATCATCACGTTCTTATTTAATATATTTTACTGATAATTTTAATATAGTACAGAATTGCTGCCGAAATTATAGCAATTTTTAGCAGTTTTACCTGTGGTTTTACTGACAAGTCAAAGTTTGAAATATTATGTTTGGTTGACCCCGTTTGTTTTGTACACACAGCTGGCCATAAAACATACTATGAAAACATACTTTTCAGATTAATTTATGAATAAATTTAATGGCTTGTATTTAATAGCATATTAGACTATATACATTAATGGTTGCTGCGTGGGACTTGCGATCATGCGGTCGCCGCCGGTTCGATCCCTACTATGTGGACCCACTCATTACATTTTAGCTTAGCACGAGGGATTAACAAGAATACTAGTAGTAAGCAAAACTCTGCTAGTAATCTTAAAAAAATACAACAACCTTTACCAAACTTTCTACTAAAATACAAAATTTACACCCAAAAATACTAGGTGCACATCAAAACGGGTTACACCCAAGAATCTACATAATGTACATAACATTGAGTTAATAGTCTGAACATCAAAAAATCTTATGGTACACCAAAATAACAGAACAACAGGGCGGGGTACTATGATGGCTTCTGACTTGTGAGTACGAAAATTAACCTTGTACTTATGTATAAAGTATAAAGTAGCATTATAATTTCGTAATCGATATGCAAGCAGCATTATTGATGATCAGTCACTATTCCAGACAGGACAGAATGTTTCCTATGTCAATATATTAATTCACCTGAAATTTGAATTTTGAAGTTGATTTAGATTGTAAACTACTACGTACAGTTTTAATAACACTGTAGCAGAGGGATTAACAATCTCGCAACTCTCTCACTCGTTCAGACTCCATGTAAATGAAAACTAGAATTAATTATTAACTAAAATTAAGCAGAAAATACCGCTGTATTATTAAAATAACTTATTATTACTGCTCTAGTTAAAAATAAAAAAGTTAGATAATTAATCTCCCTTCTTTCAGTATTACCTACGTATTACTTGTCATAAAATAAACCTTGGTAACATTCATCAAGTAAGACAATATTTCGTTCAAAATATTTTACTAAGGTTTTTTATTTTATTTTTTTAATGCTTAGGAAAACTTACATTAACTTAAAATACACATTAAACAAAAATAGCATTAGAAGCCACCAGTTTTCACATAAATATTATTATGAAAGAGGTGCTTAGGGGAGTTGGTAGACAAAGTAAAGAAAGTGAAGCAAAAAATAAAAGAAGACTTATCTAATTAACAGTTATTGAAAAAAAAATACTTAGGGTCTTTCTTATTAGACATTATTAACTTTGTACTAGACTGATTAACATCATTTCAGTTTTGCTGCGTAACCTGTTCCTTTTTTTTTAAGTCAAATAAGTAACTTATTTGACTTAAAATATAGGAATTTCGAATAAGTTCATATTAGAGAAAATAATTCCTTCTTCAGTTCAGATGGCTGGTTCTAGGGTAATAAATTTAGCTTTGAAAGAATATAGGTAATAAACTGCTCGTATAATTTGAAATTGCTTTGTATAAAGATCTATCTCTGTTATTTTTTTTTACTTTACAAGGCTATGTTTTAATTTTACGTTAACTTTGATCAACTGCTCAGACAATTCATCTTGAAAAGTCGTTTGACACGTTAAATTTTTTATACCTACCTATAAAAAGTAATTAGGTACAACCAAAGTAGTTACCAAAGTTAATCTTGTTTTATTATTACTTTTAAAAGAAACACAATGAAAACAAAAGTTTGGCTTACACAAGATTCGTGTTACAAGGTATTATTTAAGTAAGGCTGAACCTACATTTGTATGACACATGCGGTGGATGGTAGGGTGATCGGTGGCTGAGTCGTTAACTTCGACCACACGCTCGAGGCAATGATGATCGACTTTTATGAAACTTGATATATTATTTTTTAGATAGTAAAATTTTAGTACAGGAATGCTAATTAAATAGCTAGAATTAGTATTCCTGTTTTAAAATTTGATTTGATCCTTGATCATAAACCAATACCTACGTTATGAATTACAAGAGCAACGGAACTATACTATAACATGTGTCATTTCCATCATTGGTTAATTTATTTTTAAATATATTAGAATTTCCATAATTGGCAGATATTTTAGCATTTCTAGACTCTAATAGAAATAGTTGTATAGAAAGAAGAAGGTATTGCTGATCCACTAAACATGCGATTGGTTAACACGAACTAGTGCAAATTAGAAGTAGATAATGCGATCTTTTTGAACACGCATATAAAAATAAACACTAAAATTGATCAGACAACCTCTATGGCCAGAATCCAGCTGCGTCTACTTGGATACTACAATGCATCATACTGCGGTCGCCAACCCGCCATCCGCGGTGAATATGACAAAAACCCCTTTGAGGGAGGCCCATATTCAGCAGCAAACAATATACCTACAGGCTGGTGATAAAAGTTCCTATAGAATTAACATACAAACTGGTAGACTTTACCTAGTATTCATTACACAAATATCGCTTCACTATTCCAAAGCAATTTGTAGTAACGTACAATTTAGTTCAGACGTAAAGTAAAAAGCAGTAAAAGTCGCGCTGTATTTCTGCACTAGTCAGCTCTGACCCTAAAACAGAATTAATTCTGTAACAGTGAGATGTCGGTTACCTGTACTGCAGTTGTTTCTGTTTACCAGGGTTTCCAACTTAGGGGTTTTCCTCGTTTAGGGAATGAATGAGTGAAATGTTATTTATGTTAGGAACTTAAATTTGTAGGGTTACTTTTATTAACAAGTAGGATATTATATAAACCAATCTAGCCAATTAAAATAATTTATTTAAATAATATATAATACATAATGATTTTCGTTAATACATTTAAGTAGTAAGTATACAAAGAATGGCGGCATTCTTTGTTGAAAGAATGTTGATTTTAATGAGAGTCAACAAGGACTTAGAGTATTCTGTTATGAAATAATATTTGAAATATTAAATAGCGTATTATTATATTATCATATAAGATGTTAATTTTTATTTTTTAATATTCGTGTAATTGTGGTGATTTTGTTTTTTTTTTTTTAATTTAAACTTGAGGGGTAATTGTTTTTGACAGCTGGTAACACTGTTGTTTACCTAGTAGGTGTGTTGGGATGCAGTGCACTGAACTTTGTTCTGCTTAGTCACACTCCATTTGTTCCCTTTAGTTACTACCGTGCCACTGTGATATTAGACCGCTTTTATCAATCAAGTGAACCGGTAATCTAAGCTATGTGTTATATATGATAGATTAACGTTAACCTATACTTTGGTCGTGTCAATGAATAAGTTATGTTAGTAGCAAATGACACTCACACATGAATACCTAATGTTAAATGACATTCTTAATTTAATATTTGAGAATAGGAATGTTAAGTTTTGACAGCCGGTTAAAATCTGTACTAAATATATAAAGCTGAAGAGTTTGTTTACTTGAGCGCGCTAATGTCAGGAACTATTCAGGTCGGTTTTTTTAGTAAAAGATAGCCCATTTATCGAAGAACGTTTTTTAAATACGAAATATCTACGGAAAAGGGAGTTACGCGGGTGAAATCGCGCACGGAAAGCTAGTTCATAATATTTTTCATTATTGGCCCAGTCTCTCCCCGAAGGAGGGGTTTAGCCATAGTCACTACGCTTGGCAGGCTGATTGGTGACCGTAGAATTATATCGTAATAGAAAGAGAAACGCTGCATTTCGTTAATTGTATACGATTGTTATAGATGATATTACAATAATCGGCACCAACGGCTTAATGTGCTTTCCGAGTCACAGAGAGTAATCCCTCAATCAACACGAAGATTTCTTGTGCGTCGTGGGCGTCGAACCCATAACCTCTGAAACTGAAACCGATGCTGAATAGTTAGGGGGTGCATTAGGGGCTTTACCAAAGATTGCTACATAGTTCAAGTTTAAATATATTTGTGTCAAATTTTAATTTAGTATCTTATACAAAATGTCAAAAAAGCTATTTAGTTAATATTATACAAAAAATAAGTCGGACTCAAGTTTTCTCTCATGTTAAAAAAATACAAACAAAATCCATGCATGTGACTACTTTAATTATTCGTGCATTACATAACAATAGACTGTATAATCTTAAATAATGCATGGTCCCAAAGTGTTAATACAAAGTGAGAAAAATGGCTTTTTTACCGCCACACAATTACAATGTCTTCATACAAGTTACTCACAGCCATCAAAGCTACTTATTATACAGTGAATACGGAAGAAAGTATACAAAGAGGCAGACTAATGACGTTTTTGTTGGACGCTCTGAACGATTATTAACTTTTTATTGAACAAATTGTTTTAAAACAAAGAGCTTATTGATTGTTTCCATTCCCATGCGAATAAAGATAAACGATTAGTACTTCCGATATTTTACTTTGACCCTGTTTTTTAAACGGTACTTAATCTCAGTTTATTTGTTGGCTTCTTTTTGTTTGTGTCCGTTAAAGCCTAATAGTTTTACTCGGTAGTCAAGAATTCTACTGAGCTTAAATACAATGACATGAAATTATACTTCTAGAAACAATTTATAACAATATTGCTTGGCTTGAATGACACTCGTCCCAATATTTTGTAAATTATCTTAATACTTTAATTATATATGTATTTGTATGTATTTATTTATACTAGCTGCGTCCCGCGGTTTTACCCGCGTTGGACTGCTACTCTACTTCAGTGATCTCTACTCTGATGCATTGTAACATACATGTTAATACAGTCTATAAACTATCCTCGTATATTTTAGCGAACTCCGTTGAGTTTACTTTGAGTGAAAGATTAACAAATATCGATCTATCCAAACATACTTACAATCTTTTGCTTTTATAATATTAGTATAACAAGGAATAAGTGATATAATTAGCTTAAAGATAACTCTGTAGGATCTTTATCGTTAAAACGTAAAAATCGACGTAGATAAACGCTAATGATGATTAATAGATTTATTGTGTTAAAAGCCACCGTAAAAATACATACACAGACGAATAAATTATATATTTTATGATGATTATAATCAATTTTATTATAAGTAGTATTCTAGGTTTGTAATAGAAAAATATCAAAACATTTACCAAAATGCCTATGCATTTAGGTAAATGTTTTGATATTTTTCTAGCACTTCAATGTTTAGATATTTAGTTTAAACTAGGGATGGGCCGAAATTCGTTTTACATTCGGTTTAACCGAACTTCGGCAGCTTGAACCGAACTTCGTTATTCGGCCGAATTTCGGTTAAAATGCCGAACATTCTGCACTAAATATACTTGCACTATCATAATATAAATTAATGAAAAAACATATCTGTAGTAACAGTGAAATAAAATAAGTCTGATATACTCATAGTCATTTATTTGAATTAGAAAAAGTAATCATACGAGATAAACAAAAAACTTAAATTGGTCTTTTTAACTACCAGTCTCAAAAATCTTTGGTTACTTAATCAAACAAAACACAAAATTAAACCGCTCTTCTTACTAACCAAACCAGCCTTAGAAATCTTTCTTACTTAATCAAAAAACAAAATTTTACTGCTCTTCTCAACAAGTCTTAGAAATCTCTCTTACTTAATCAAAAAACAAAAATTAAACTACTTTTTTTAACAATAATAACCAACCATTAGAAATCTCTCTTACCTAGTCAGAACACACAATGTAACTGGAAGATCTTAATAATGAGTTTTAGCAATCTTTGCATAATCTTTAATATTTTGGACTATTATTAAACGGTATTTCTCTCTAATATAGACTAGTTAGTAAAAATAGACAGCTATTCATATTTGAAATTAACCAGAGGCAGGTTATGGTACGAAAACACTAAAGACTTGGCATTTTCTAGTAGAAGCCTGTTTCGTTTTTGTTCATACACATTTCCTGCCTCTGAGAAAAGTCGCTCAGAATATACAGAGACGTCGACGTCAACAAATAATGATAAAATATATCAATCAAACCAACAAAAATCACGTAAAAACCATTAATTTAATTTGCGTAATGTAAACAATAGCACGTGACAAGCTGGTGACGTCTTTACAAATGACTAGCTGGCTAACAGCCCTTAGTGCGAGCGAGGCACATCTAGCAATATTTGCAGCAAGTGCGTAAACAAGTCACGACACGAAAAAGCGCGGCGAAATTGAACCGAAGTTCGGCCGAACTTCGGCCGAATTTTTCATTTTTACCGAATGTTCGGCCGAAGTTCGTATTCGGTTCAAACCACATTCGGCCCATCCCTAGTTTAAACGTTTTGGGCTGATCCGTTACAGTTTTATCTTGAAGTTTAAATGTCGATTTTCATAATAGATAACACTATCCCATCTGAGATACTATCTTGTATCAGCAAGGTCTAGTCTACTAAGCGTGGCCATATGGGAGTCATACAACTTTTTACGTTATAAGTAATACAAATTTCATTTGAGTTCATTTGAAACGTAATATTATTTTCAGTTAAATTTCTATTGTTATACGTTTCCCTTTTTTAAGACAAATGCCGCATTTAAGAAATGAATATCTGTGTCGCGGAGGTCTTTACAAAAACATAGGTACCTAATTATATCCAAACTCAAAATAACTTTATCTGGACCATACAAATAGTTTTAGTGTGAAGTAGAATTATAAATTTAATGTGAAGTTAAACTTATTATGAGTAGAGGAATAAATGACAAGCTGACGGACGAACTACTTTGTCTGTAATATCCTACAATTTGCTACCTGTTAGTTAAGTATCCAGTTTAATTCGTAGAATAAGAATAATTGTGTAACATTGTGATTCTGACAAGTACAAGCGTATATAAATAGGTACCTAAGTGCTGAATAAATTCATTATTTCAGTAGTTCTGGATGGGGATCGAACCAGGTCTCAGAAGCAACTACCATACCCACTGAGCCACCCGTGTAATCAAGTATATACTTCAATATTTTGAATAAAAATACAACATTGGATAACACTTACAGTTTCTATTTGAAATAGTGGATGGTGTCCGAAAATACGTAGCTACGTTAGAACCCAGTATTTTGTGTTTGTCCAGCGAATGTACTCTGGGAAATGGAATTTGCATCCCAGTAGGCTTTTCTATCCAGGAAGTCTAAACAAAATACATGCGTATTCAAAACTTTATTATTCCATTCCGAAGGCAATCTATTTATAAATCTGATTATTGTTACAAGCAGCGTTTATGCTCAACATATCATAGAAAAATAAATTTAATTATTAATTTGAATCGAATGAAAAAAAAACGGATTTTACCAAAACCACGCTACAAAACATCAAAAAGTAATTTGCACGCACGAATATTCCTATAAGACCTTGTATTAATTGTGATGCAACCAGAAGCTAGAAGTCTCTCATTTTACCAACTCAATTTTCAACGCATATTCGACTTGGTAGGCGTTAGACTGGTTATTTAACTATTCAAGGGAGCACTCCGTAACCAACTGAATAGCATATCTCAAACAAATTTCATTAACAACACTTTATCTCTTTTATCTTGTAAATCTTCAACTTTGCCGTCAGGTTTCACAATTTTTGAACAAAGAACCTCGTGAATATTTCATGTTTTGTTTAAAATTATATTCTTCTGGAGAGCCAAAGTAATATTTCCTAAACAAAAACTTTACATGCTAAGTGCGCTGTACATATTCATGAGATGCCACTTACTGTTAAATGTCTACCATTACCAACAACAGCTACCCATAATACTTAGACAAAATACATGAGTACAAGTAAAATAAGCAAAGACAAACATAGTTGTTCAATCCAATATAATCGAACACTAAGCCAATGATATAGTTATATTGCAGTTGTAGCGCCACTTCGTACAATTTTGTTCATAAACTGACATTAATTCATTGCTAGTACACAATCTATTTGGAAAATACATACTAAAGTCTTCTCCTAAAGCCGTACCCTGTAGGTCACGTCCCAAACAATAATAGATACACGGCTGGGAGAATGTTTATTTGCTAAACACAATTCTTATCTTACAAAAAGGAAATTAAATCTCGTAAACAACCGGACTTACTGCGGATTCGAACGACAAATAAAGTTGTAATTAATTCTGTCCCTTGTGAGGTTTTTCTTTTTGGTGCCAACAACAATGACGCCTTATTATAATTATGCAATTCCATGGTAACAATCAACTTTATAGAAATGTACATAAACAAAAAAACCAAGATTAAGTCATAACAAAAGACTGGTTGAAAAGTTCTCGATAACGTACCTAACCTACACGTAATACGTGACGCAACCACAAATTGTATCAAACCAACAAGTTCACGGAAACAAAATAAAAAGGGTTTTCTGCACGTCATAAAAATAAAGAAACGGTTCGATCCCCTGAGTCAATTTCAGCTGGACCGTGAAACGTGCAAATCTTATTTACGAAGCCATTATTCCGATCTATTAAAAAAATAAAGAGTAAAGTTTGGTTCGGTTCGAAACAAGCAATGCTGCCTTTCTGTTTTATGAAAACAGTTCGCCAATATAATAAATCCTCAACCACCGTTATGAAGTATTCATGGAGTGTAAAGCCGCGTGTTTTGAGGTTGCTCCAGCTTTATTGACTGACCGAGTGCAGTCCATTCAAGTCGAGCCACAATGTACGTCTCAACACTCAATAGAATTGCCCTCGCGCGATGCACGAGTAAGTAAAGCGAGCCTGTTTCCGCTACGTAAAAAGCCTAAGCCGGTTCGGCAATAAAGAGTACAGATGGCATAAAATAGCTTATGTCAGCAGGCTATAGAAAAATATACGTTCTTAAAAATTGTTGGGGAAGGAAATTATAAAAGGTCGTAACGAATGGTGCTTCAGTGATTTTATAGCGTTATTTTTTATGTAAGATATGATATATTTACAAATAAAAGCGATAATAAATTAGATTAAGTAAACTGTTAGTTTGCTACCACAATTTTTTAGTTAAAATAATACAATATTCTTTTTCTTTTAATAATACTGATAGGTGATTAAACTTACAACGTTGCTTGCTAAAAGCTTTCTGTAAATGAAAAAATATTCTTTAAGTCACTTAGGGTACCTTTATACCCATTGGAATGTAAAAGTTGCATAGTGGTAATCAACAAAAATGATGAATATTATGAATTATCTTATAATTGCTTCGTAACTTTATTGCGTACGGACCAAACGATTGGTTCCGCAAACTCCCCTAAACCGACCGCTTTTATCACACACTAACCGAGTATTTGTACAGGATAATAACGTATTATACTTTTTGTGAAAAGAGCATATTACTGAGTCGTTTAACAATACTAGATTACATAAATAAATTATGTCAATTCGGTATTATAATAAAAAAACCAAAAGTAAGAAATCATTATAGTAGGTAATCTTATATCTTGCCACTGCTATTATCATCTGTTTTTCGTACAGAACACGTACCAGTTTGTACCAATAATAAATTTATAATCATTAATTCTATACTAATATTATTTTTTCTATATAAGCTCCGGAATGTCTAAACTGATTTGAAAACTTCTTTTACCATTAGAAAGCTGCTTTATCTAGAATTAATTATGAAATTCCCACGAGAACGGGAGGTACGCAAATGTAACTGCGCGCCGAAAGCAAGTCTTAAATATGCTTTTCTTTAATTTATTATGGTAAATAAAAGGAGAACATATACCTAAATATGTTGATAAATAAATAACAGCCAGTTTTGTTATAAATTTACTTTTCTAATTTTATCTATTGAAAAGATATCCAAACAAAACCCTTTTAGACCAATGTCCCTTGACATTAGTTGATGATGTATCTTCTTATCACAAAACCCTTCGAAAATATCCTTTTAGCATTAACTTGACACTTGAGAGTTTTTTATTCAGACGGTCACCGGTATATATAGGTGCTAAGCTGAGGTTGGACGTGGACCTCGGTTCAGGACGGTTGCTGGCTGGAGACTGAATTATGACTATCAGATATTTAGATGAGTTTTGCGCAAAATCACTAAAATTTAAGGACCTCTCGGGAGGATTCAAGTCTTCGAGATCATCGGATGGTTCTTTTCAATCTAAGGCTCGGGGTGCTAGAGGTGACACTTAAAAGACTTGCTTTTCTCGTTGAGGGTAGTGACCGACTATGACTAACATTACAGCTAATCTTAGATCATCCACACGTTGTAGTGCACCTTGATCTTACTGACTCACGTTAATAATAACACGATCATTAAAAGTTGATTGAGCTCTTTTACTATTGTTTGAAATAGTTTACACGTTTTTACTTAGCGCTCGTCTATACCTGTAATTAGCAGTGCAAACGGATAAAATGATAATTTATTACAAGTGATTAAACATATTTTAACATAAATAATTTCATTTCAAGAAGACTAGTTTTTTGCCGAGATATTTGTGTAGTGCTTCACAAAAATATAACACCCAATATCCAAATATTAGGTAGATATTTGAACTTTTATTAGAAATATATAAATCCATTAATAGAACAAACCATAACTCCAGTAAACGAATTAAAATACAAAAACAAACTAACTCAATATATCTTGGAATCATGATCACCTACGTAGGTATAAAGTATATTCTATGAGTCAGCAAGTAATATCAGCGATCTATGTCTGTTTAAAAACATAATGTTCAAAGCATACATTACTATTACAGATAACCCATTTACCATAACCCATATTTGTGCAACATGAATCATTTTTAAATGCTTATATAAAAAGCCCTTATAAAAAATATGGGTCAACGATATCGGATATTATCAATAAAACTGTCTGACATAACGCCGTGCGAAGTGAAATACAAACAACAATTTCTATCTAATAGATAACATTGTTGTCATGATATAAGATTTATTGATATTGTATTATCATAGTTTTGTTGGGGTGCAATGCTGACCTATCTATTTGAATGTCTTGATATCTAAAGTGAAATCGGATAGATATTACTTATGCACCGATAATGCAACTTTGTTTCTATAGCATTGTTTAGTGGCAGAATGATAGAAATATCAATAGTCAGAAATGCTATTTTAATATCATTGTATTATTATAAATGTAATGACAGCGGACGGGATGATAGTTTTAGTTAAAGTGTCGCTATGGATGGCATTAGACACGAGTGAATATTGAGGAAAACAGACCGAACTAAACATGTACGTAGAAGTACATAAACAGGTTGGAATATTTTATTGTTTAAAACCCTCCTAAAAGCTATTGGGATTGAGTTTCATTTGATTCATGATAATTGTAAAATACTGGAGCTGAAATAATATTCTGCTTTTTTCATAAGTAACGAACTTTGAATTCGTCGTAACTATTATTTATTATTTTCGTTAAAAAAAATGCTAACACTGATTAACAATCTGAATAATAAAATACTTATACATCATAACGATTATGTTATTCAAGATTCTAATCTTTTTGTGAGGCAAATTTCACAACATGCCTTTTTACAAACTTTGTCTCGCTTTTATCTTAATTAGTAGGAACCTTCAAGTTCATCTTTTCATTTCAAACTTATCCAATTTCTGTGAGCTATCTGAGAGTTCTGTCACTAAGACTTTTTCACATCCGTGACATCAGCTTAGTATTCAAACTAGCTACGCGGATCGCGACCCCAATATTGATTCGTAGTAGTACGTGATACTCGACTCCATAAGGCGTTTTCACTCGAAACCTTTCGATTGTAAAGTCGATACGAATCCCCGAATAATCGATCGTTCGCTCTGAATGCCAACTACATATATCCAAACTGTTTCATCTAAAATAGCAGATATATGAAAGATTGGAAGCAACACTGCTACTTTTACGTATACCTACCTAGTATTTTAGTATTAGAACTTATACAGATACCTAACAAAGATCGGAAAATAAGTTTTTCTATCTATCATCATGTATAATCAGTTTTTATGGACTTCTATAGATTAGAATTAACACATCTCATAGGACTTTCACTATATTCAAATGCAATACTGACACTTTAAAAAAACTCATGACTGTTTTAATGATACCTGGAATGCACATTTTGTCACTTCCATGCAATAAGTAAAACTGGCCTTGCATTTTTTCAACCATTTTCTACATGCAATGATTTTGTAAGTATGTCATTTGTCACAAAACATTTGCCAAACATTACATATTATGAGTTTAGTTCACATGACCTTAACACTGCACTGGGTTGCAATAAAATGGTAATTTCTTGAACGCCATGTTTAAAACCTTTTTAATGACCTGGTTTAATGTATTTTAGCGTTTCAATGTTGACCAATTTTGTCGTTAAATCGCTTCTGATAATCAAATTAAACTAAACGAGAAAAACTCAAGAGTCTTAACAAAAGCGAATGATCATTAACTACAATCATAACCATAAAACGGGACTTCTGCAGTATCTAAATGGAACATTATTGTAAAGCTGTGTTTTTATTACTGTGTAAGCAGTAACAGGTACAAGTATACAAATTGAACAAAACATGGTATGTCTACTATTATACAAAACTTCCTAGTTCAATTTTAATTGGTTGTTGCTTCCATGGGAAGTATATAAGATCTTCAGTTCTCAGATAACACAGGGCAAACAGAAAATAGAATGGAGGATTTTTTTAAAGTTTTACTTTTTGAATTGTTTGTTTAAATATTCAACCACGCTCTAACATGAGTTATTTTTCTACAGGGATTTCAGTTTGTATGTGATAATATTTATTTTTGATTCTTTTCTGATGATTTCAGGTAACATACTTAATATATGATGGCCATAGCACCTGGACTGTAAGTAGCGCGTAAAAATAATCGATATGTAGTTTATTTATTTTAATTTCGTGGTGTGCATTTAAATTGTTAATTAATCTTCTGGTGACTGATATAACCGACAATGATTTGGTTAGTAGTACTACAAAATTAAAATGTCTTCTTCAAAATGTTTGTGCACAATTGCTTTTCATTCCTAATATATACCTAAATATTTCTTTTGGTTCGCAGTTTTGAATTATTTTCAACAAAAGTGCTTTTATTGTACAGAATTCCATACTAAACGTTTCAACCAAGCGCTCGTTCCCAGATGCTTTCATATATTACTTTAAAAAATGCGGCAAGGGTTAATCAATTTATTAAATTTCAACGAACATTTTATTTTATCCGATAAAATATTGGTCACGTGAATAAATATTAGCTCGCACAGCACGTATAACGGAGATGAAGTGAGCATGCATTTTCATTAAATTGGTCATACATTTTAGCTGTATTGCTACATTTTGCAACTTTGTAAAGTAAATACCGAATTCTTATTTAACTATACTGCTTATCTGTAATCAATTTAAAGTATTTTAAGAACAAGTTCAGCATCATCATCATCAACCCGTTTAACGTCTACTGCTGAACATGGGCCTCCTCCCGAGGGAGGGTATTTGCCATAGTCACCACGCTTGGCAGACGGGTTGGTGCCCGCAGTATTATGTTGTGCCACACAAGGAAACGCTGCTGCCCGTTGCTTGATATACGATTATTATAGATGATGTTATTAATAATCGGGACCAATGGCTTAACCTCCGTGCCTTAGAGGTAGTCCCTCGACCAACCAGACCCGGAAAGAAATCTAAGAATTTACACAAAGATGGGAGAGATGGTGTGGAGTGGGGATCGAACCCACAACCTCCGAGATTTAAAGCGAGCCAAATACCGCTACGCTACGGAGGTTGTCAACAAATTAATCTAACAAGTAATTAACAAGTTAATAAAACACTTTGTCTGACTGACGGTTCTGAGGACAGTCTAAACAGCTAATCACAGAGATCGGAAGTTTATATGACGTAGGCTTTTGACATAAGACGATTTTTAAAACTGTCACCCTTAAGGAGATGAAAAAGGGTGCTTTGTATAGAAACAGTAGCGAGTTAGTCATAAACCCAAAAACGCTGACTTTAACACACAATAATTAGTCTGCGTATTATTGTGGAAACATGAATTAGGATGGACAGATAAATTGCAACATTCTTGTTTATATCACAGTTAGCTTTTTAGTCAACTTGTTAGTCAACAAAAGAGATAGGTTTACACCATCAGTATCAAATAAGGTAAATAAATATATTTTTTTCACTGCGACGGCGACAGTCGGTAGTTGTTCTTGGGTGAAGAGTTCGTTGCTTGTTCGTGTAAAAATACGCATAATAGTAAACTTTACTCATAAACGTGTACATATAAATTTAAAATGCGTTTCACAATGTGTAAACCTATCTCTTTTGTTGACTGTAGCTACCCATACGTAAGGTTGAGCAAAGGTTGTCGTTTAGATACTAAAGAATTCTTCAAAGGAGGCGCTTTGGCTTTTATTTTGTAGGGTTATAAATATTTATCGTTTCTATAATAATAATAATTCCAAGATTTTAGAATGAATCAGAAGTAGGTCATTAAATTATGTTTTAAAAAGTTTATCCGCATTAAACAGGCTAACAAAACTTATATAGTTTTAGGTTATGCAGGTAGGTATATAAAAAGGATGTTACATAAAAAAATTCTAATTATATATACTATTTCTAAATGAAGTTAAAGTGTAAAAATAATCGTCGATTTGTTCTATCTGAAACGAACTTTAACTTAACGCCGTTGAATTATTATATTACCTTTGTTTTTTTTTTTTCGGACGGACTTATGTTATTAGCCTCGAGGCTTTTGCTACTTTTTTACTTTGCAGCCTAGATAAATGGCTTAACCACTACAAACTAAGCAACCTGCGCAAGAGGGCGTCCCCCGTGGGACTTGGATCTCGGCTCAGGGCGTACGCTGACGGGGAGATTGAAGTATTATGGCTTTCAGATTTTTTTAGGGGAGTTTTGTGCAACTGTCTCTCTACTATACAATATTATCTTTCTAAAACGCATTTTTTCGATGCCCTATGATGCTGACTGATTGACATCTACATTCTGCTTATTCTGATTTCAATTGTATGTGACTGGTTTTGTCAATAACCACTTTAAAACATTGTAAAATAATACTTTCACGCAAAAACAACTAAAGCGAATTAGATGGAATTTGGTTTAAGACTAAACCTTGGAAAAATACACATTATGTCGCGGGCAAAAACCTATCGGCAAACGTCATTCTAAAAATACAATATAAAGAATTTTTTTTGCTTATTATATTATTGTCTGCATTTTAACATACATACCTACTTATTTATTTAGGTTGTTATTTCCTCATGCCAATTTTGCGAACAAGCAGAAATCCATTCGTATCAAAATTGCCATTGACTCGTTCGCAAAACATGGTTTCTTCGAATTAATATTATTCTTCATCATAAAATATTTGTTTATTGCTGAGTAAAATTTATTCACTATAAACAGTTATGTTACTGTGTACTATCGTAAATAAACACGATAGACCCTGCTCGCCTTTTTACCCGGTAACGTCGCAAAAACCTAGTGGCTCATATCGATGGGTCCTAAGAAAATTATAGTTTTTGACGCGTTACTAATTTTCAGAAGGACTGACATTTTAAACAAGCGTTATTTTTTTTTTTCGGATATATACGTTTAGTCACGAGGCTTTTGCTACTTTACCGGGCATAAGAACGAGCAGTACTCTAGCCTTATTAAATAGGTATGACATTTTAAACCGGCGCTAGTGTTGCTTGGCGTTCTCGTATAAAATGGCATACCTGAAAATTAATCACTCGCTAAATAACAGTTTTTTTGTAGGGACCTGATGATAAGTCCGTCAGATAAATAATAATACAATGAAATGAACAACGTAATATATATTGAACATATTTCCATATAGATGAAATGTATATCTCGAAATAACAACAGAAACAAAAGAGACGCAGTGAAATGAATAGAAGGAGATGATTCTCTGATAAATGTGCGTTTCATTATCCTTTCTTGTGTCCATCGTAGCGTGTTCCATTTATGTGAAAGGCGTTGTTTTGGTGTGCTTTTAGCCGTATTACCAATATAACAATATTATGTATATCGTTGATTAGTTTTATATTTGTATTATCTGGAATAAACAACGTTAGTCGTGTCGTAAGTTGTTAGCAACATCGTAATGTCTTTATTAACAAGAAATGATTTGAAACAGGATTAGTACAGAAACATATTATTCTGTTTTAATTAATGGTCTTAAGTAGTTGTTCCTATTCTTTTATTATAGTAGTTATAGTTTATTTATGTTGCCTTTGTTGTTTATCAAATTAACCTAAGTAATTTATCTGCGGTTTCATATTGAAAGAAAATAAAGCATTATGTTTAATTGAATTGAGAACCGCAGCAATATTTTAAATATATTATTTTACAATAAATCTAATAGGAGCTCGCCTTACAAGATTCCACTTATCAACACTATATGAGACTAGATATTCGCGCGTGGTTTCACCCGCGTTACTCCCCTTCACGTAGGAACTTCATAATTAAATAGCCTTCTTCAATAAATGTACTATCTAACACTGAAAGAGTTTTTCACATCAGACCATTAGTTCTTGGGATTTGTGCGTTCAAGCAAACAAACAAATTTAAATAATAGATATAAATAGTAATAAAATATTTTGTATGCGGAAATATTGCTATCGCATTCAATTTGTAAAACCATAAATTAATCTAACAATTTTATAGATTTATGTCCATATTCAACATTTAAAAAAATATTAAACGGCCTCGATGACAGTCTTATACCTAATCTTTAAAATCATTCCACACAAGCTTCCAAAAACAGAATTTTTGACAAATTAGTATACCTACTCTGAATATGAATACATTGTTATAGTTTTGTTTTTGTATAAATATTACTATTTGTAAAGGTTTTAATGGTTTATGTTCAAATATAGAACTTGATTAGCAGTCAATTATGGTATGTTTCTTAGAATGAGTTGCATGTAGGTTGTTTGTTGTATCTTGTTACCTAATTACGTGACTTCCTAAATAACACTTTATAGTCACAAAAGTGTTTACACGCAAATTATAATGTAGGTTATTCTTCTTTATTTATACTTTTTATTTCCACGTTGTACATTTATTATAAATAAAGTTTCACACGTGTATCTTCTTTGTAAATCATATTTTGCTTTTGATCATATTAATTATCTCAAGTGTTTTTTCTAAATCTAATAAAAAAAGAAAATTTTAATTATATAAAATTTTGAATTATGAATATTATTATAAAAACTAGCAACTATGCACCAATGTTAAAAAGGTAAAATACTTAATTAAGACAAGTTACAAATTGTCTTTTGACTTAGTTAATTTTTTTAGTTTCGCAACTTTTTATTAACATTACAAACTATTTCTATACACTTCCTAGAAAGTCGTTTTAGCTCATTTCATACTAAGTATTACTTAATCCCATAAAATACTGTCATTTAAACAACACAATCTTACTTAAAGCTGTTATATAGCATACATAATGACTACAATTTAATTAACTTCATAATTGCTACTAACTAGGTATACAGTCATACTTAACTTACGAATGTGAGACACATTATTAATGTTTGTGATTCTACGCTTCATACGGTCCTTAGACAGTGCCGTATTAAGCATTAAGTAATTGTTTAGGGCATCACGTCTTTAGGGCACCAGATATCATGCATTAGAAGTCCCCGATAACCCAATGCCCGATGAAACCCGGGGGCGATATAATAACATTTGCCCTGGAAAATAATGGAGTATCTCGTCTGGAACCCGTAGCAGCACCAAACATATTTGTTGTCACATGAAAGGCGAAGATGTTAACTCTTTAGAGAATCTTGAATTTCACTTTAAGATAACGTGGGCTATAAGCATGGATTGCATTAAGAAGTCTAATCCGGCTCTGATATTGCGTAGGTATAAATTTTCATCTGAATATTTAAAATGTTTGATAGATGATTTAAATGGTTCATCTAAGTATAATAGATGAACGTTAATTACTCGGCACTACTACTAGCGGGGATGAGGAGCGGCCCATTGTTTAATCACGCCGTTTGCAACTCCGCTAGTCGCTTTGTATATTTCACTTTCTAGGTTATAGTTTGTAGGGCAATGTAAAGAATTTGTTTGACAAGTCACAATAAGGGAATGCAATCTTGGACCAAGATTGGCTATTCAAGATCTTGGCGTCTTTTTTCTGAATCAAGATTGGTCAGTTCGAGATCTTGTCGAGATTCGGGTCGAGATCTTGGTCGCCAATCAAGATTTTCGGGATTTTCAAGATTGTGCAGATTAATTGAAAAAAAATTTTTTTTTGTATCAAATACTTGGCAAATTGATAGTAACCAGTATTTTAATATTATGTAATATAATTACCTAAGTATATTTTTCAAATTAACAACATTGTACCAACAATAATCAATGTTTATTTTTAAAATTAACAAGAAACAATCAACATTTTAGTGACAATGAAATAAATGCAATAATGCAATGAGATCACAAATTATAACCTATAATTTACGTTTAATGAAGAACAAAAAGTTTAAACCTTTTGAAAATGACTTCTCAAGAAACACAGTACGCTTAAAGTTTCATCACCTAATCGGCACCGTATATCAGTGGCTAAATAGCCCGCGGCTGAAAAGGCCCTTTCTGCCTCCACACTAGTAGGGACGAAAGTTAAAAGACTGTTAAAAGCGAATTTCAGGTATTGTCCTCTTCGTCTGAAAATATCGAAATCTTGTTACAATCTTGGACTGATTTGTATGTATATCGTCGCCTGGTACCCATAGTACAAGCTTTGCTTAGTTTGGGGCTAGGATGATCTGTGTGACATTGTCCCTAGATATTATTATTATTATTTGTCAAGATCGTGACCAGGATTTCGAAATTCAAGATTGATGGTCCATATAAATGCCCAGAGTATTCCGGCTCATTTTCCTGATATGCTGGTATCTTTTGACTGTAAAAATATTCACGCAATCCTTATATCTGAATCATGGTTAAAGCCATGTCTTCCTACTGCACAATATTCTCTCCCTGGCTTCAGTCTTATCCGAAACGACCGTACGAGTGGTGGTGGGGGTGGAGTTGCCATATATCTCCGTACTGATATTTCCTTTTCTATTGTGGATATGTCAGCTCAGCCCCCACCTACAACTGCTGGCGAACATCTATTCGTAGAAGTTGAACTTCACCACCGTAAAATTTTACTAGGAGTATATTATAGTCCATCACTTCGAATTGATTATTTTTCTTCGTTTGAAAACATCCTTGAAAACCTTCTCCCTTCTTACAGTCACACCATAGTCATGGGGGATTTTAACACATGCCTTTTAAAAAACGACTTTCGTTCCTCTCGCCTCATTGCTTTACTTCAGTCTTATAATCTATTCATCTGTCCATTAAATGCTACACATCATTTTCCCAACTCTGTCCCTTCACTTCTTGACCTTATGTTTGTTTCCTCTTCGCAACATGTCGCTAAGCACGGTCAGTGTTCAGCCGACGCATTCTCTCATCACGATCTTATCTATATTTCGTACAAAATCCGGCCACCTAAGCCCAAACCTAAAACCGTATTGCAGCGCAATTTTGGTAGCATGAATCTGTGTCATCTACGAGAGGATGCCAACTGCATTGACTGGACGCCACTTCTGACAGCTACTAACGTTAATGAAAAGGTTGATTATTTTACTCAGAAAATAATTGATCTAAACGACAAGCATGCACCAGTACGCCTCATCAAGATAAAACATCTACCAGCGCCATGGCTAACTGATGATATAAAAAAGTTACTTCATAAGAAAGTATCAGCCAAATCCCAACTTAAAATTCATAAATCGGATCACAAACGAAACAAGTATATTTGCATTAGAAATCGTTGCAATAAGGTGTGTAGGGATGCACAACGCCAGCACATTCACGACTCTGTCCAAAACGGAGATCCCGCAAAAGTGTGGAAATTTCTGCGGTCTATGGGAGTCGGAAAATCGCGACATAGTAATATTTCTAAAGACTTAGATCTTAACTTGCTTAATCTTCACTTTACTGCTTCGTCCACTTTTGACAGGACCTCAAAAATTGCTACAATCAATTACTTATCTTCTCTTCCGACTCCTAACCACTCAAATTTTGTTTTTAGTCAATTCTCGGCTTGTGATGTTAAGAAGAGCGTTTTATCAATAGCATCTAATGCTATTGGTAGTGATGGTATTAGCCGTAACATGATCCTTCCTATCCTCGATACAATCCTTCCTTTTATCTGTCACATCCTTAACTTTTCCATCAATAGCGGCGAGTTCCCCTCTTCCTGGAAAGACGCAGAAATAATTCCGTTACCTAAAAAATCACATCCTGAGTCTTTCTCTGAATATCGTCCTATTTCCATTCTTCCTTTCCTTTCTAAAGTTCTCGAGCGATTGATCCACGAACAACTAAGTGTTTTCCTTCGCAAGAACAATCTCCTTAATCCCTACCAGTCTGGTTTCCGTCCTGGTCATAGCACAACCACATCCTTGATCAATGTTACGGAAGACATTAGAGCAGGCATGGAAAATGGCGATTTGACTGTTCTTGCATTGCTGGACTTTAGCAATGCCTTTAATACTGTTGATTTTGATGTCATGTTAGCCATTCTGCGTTCTCTTAACATATCTCCAACGGCAATTGATTGGTTTCGCAATTACCTTTTTGGTCGCCGGCAACGTATACACATAGAAGAGTCCTTCTCTTCTTACTGTAATACAACCACTGGTGTACCGCAGGGCGGCGTTATATCTCCTTTACTCTTCTCTCTATTCATTAATGCTATCTCGGATCAAATTACTTCTTCCTACCACCTCTATGCCGATGATATGCAAATATACTTACACGCGCCACCTGAAAAGTTGTTGGAAGCGATTCATTTTATGAATGAGGACTTATCGCGTGTAAGTAAGTGGAGCATGCGATATGGTATTAATGTTAATCCTTCCAAGTCACAAATAATGGTAGTTGGCAGCTCACGAAAACTTTCGTCCATTGATTGGTCTCAACTTCCTCCAATTGTTTTTAATGGATCTGTGATGCCGTACTCGAAGAAAGTAAAAGATTTAGGTGTTTACATAGATACCACCTTGTCATGGGGACCCCAAATACAGGAAGTCAGTAGAAAGATGTTTGCTGCTGCAGGGTCTCTAAGACGCTTGCGTAACTTTCTTCCTACAGCTACCAAAATTGCACTTGCCCAGTCCCTCCTTCTACCCATACTTGACTATGCTGATACCTGTTATATTGATCTTACGGAAGACCAACTTGATAAACTTGAGCGGCTTCAGAACTTTTGCATACGATTCATATTTGGTTTACGTAAATATGATCATGTCTCAGAATTTCGCACTAAGCTCAAATGGTTACCTATTCGCCTTCGTCGGAATACTCACATACTTTATCTTCTGTACAACATATTGTTTAATCCCTGTACTCCCTTCTATCTTAAAAATCGTTTCGAGTTTCTTTGCTCAACCCATTCGAAAGTCTTAAGGTCGTCTGAAAACTTGCGCCTTAAAATGCCACAGCATTCCACCAATTTTTATGATAATTCGTTTAGTGTTAAAGCGGTTCGATTATGGAATGCTTTACCCTTAAAGATCAGACAAGCGAAATCCTTAAATATTTTCAAAAATATGGTAAGAGAACACTTTCTCACTCTGAATAGTCTCTAAAGCTATCGCGATACATATTATTATTTATATTATATATTATTATGTAGGTTTTTAATTTTGTATGTATGTAGATATATATCTATTTATATATATGAATGTAAATATTGTATAACATAGTCCTTATATGTAGATATACAGCCATATACTTTAAGTAATTTAACAACAGTCTTATAATGCGTACTTGTACGCGGAGTAAGTCTGCACACATATATTCCATCGTAACGTACACCTTTTGCGACCCTACTTCTTCTACTCTGTGGTCCTTCCACGGCATACGGTTGCCTGGAAGAGATTGCTTTTAGCGATAAGGCCGCCAATTGCAAAATATGTATTACTGTTATAATTAATAATGTATGTGTTTCTATTTTATTTTGCAATAAAGTGTACTTCATTCATTCATTCATTCAAGATTGAATCTTGGAAAATCACTCAAGATCTTGGTGGAATCTTGATCTTGCAGGATCAAGATTGCATTCCCTAGTCACAATTACGCCAAGTGCCAAGTTCAATGGTTTTACAGAAAAGAGGAATCAAAGTTCATCTATAATAATATATAGATGAACCACTTTAGTTCTCATCTTACAAACGTTTATATTCAGATAATAATTTATTATTAATAGCCGTTTGGTTTCCGGCTTAGAATAGACCACCCCGTGTCTACCGATGGGTGTCGTAAAAGGCGACTAAGGGACATATGGTTGATGGATGAGCAGCAGCGTCTATTAGCCCAAGGTTAACATCTTACTGCGATCACCAATCCGTCTGCCAAGCGTGGTGATTATGGCAATATCCTTCAACGGTCCTGGCTTGCCAAGGTCTGTTAAGAGGAGGCCCATGTTCAGCAGTGGACGTAAACGGGCTGATGATGATGAATAATTTATCAAAATAAAAACGTAGCTACCAGACAAGCTACCTAGGGAGTCACTATTAAATGTATTCATTATCATCTCTTCACTATTAGCATTAATTAGATGAGAAAACTTAAAATTTGTTAACTCCTTTCTGTAATATACTTAATAGAAAATAAGTATTTATTGAGAATGCGATGCTTGTTTACCTTTACCGTTCTGATGCATTTTAATATAAATATTTGCATTTTATGTTAGCATATTCTCGGCTTGTCTGACGTCATAGATAACGTAATTCCGTTAGCTAAAGCAATATTGAAACCTACACTATGTTGAAAATGACAGTTAGTAGGTACCTATTTGTGCGGTACTCGTAAACATACATAATGTTACGTGACAACGCTTATATCTGAGGTACTATTTAAAAGGTAATCTGAAGGTAATAAGATCTACTAGTATTAATTATGTCTAGTGAAGAACTGCTACTAAATAGGGACTCGTATTATCTACACTAATATTATAAAGAGGAAAGATTTGTACCTATTTTTGTATGTTTGTAATGAATAGGCTCAAAAAGTACTGGGCCGATTTAAAAAATTCTTTCACCAATAGAATGCTACATTTTTCCAATTTGACATAGGCTACATTTTATTTTGAAAAAAATTAGGGATCCTTGGTAAAATTTGAACAATGTAACCGAAGGTGTAGAAAAATGAGTCTTAAAATGTCTTTCGTCGAATGCGCTGCCGAAACTATTAGCGATAGAACAAAATAATGTACAACAATATTGAAGAACATCATAATGTCTACAAAAAACTCAGCGGTAGGGTAGGGGTAGGGTAGGGGTATGGTAGGGGTAGGGTAGGGGTATGGTAGGGGTAGGGTAGGGGTAGGGTAGGGTAGGGGTAGGGTAGGGGTAGGGTAGGGTTAGGGTAGGGGTAGGGTAGGGCAGGGGTAGGGTATAAAAGTCCACCCGTGCGAAGCCGGGGCGGGCCGCTAGTGTTTAATATTGATGACAAAGAATATTGATCAATATTAATTAATTAAGACCCCACCGGAGCCTATGGAGCCCCCACATGGCATATCTAAGGCTTACCCCACATTGTAAGTGCGCGTTTAACGCGGATGAAGGCAGCGGTGGTAGCGGCTGACAGGGTGGAAAGCCCGTGCCCGTGGCGTTCGCATCGTTCACACGACCGGGAAATGCGAATGCCTAATGTAGATTCAGCCTTAGATATGCTCCATACACTGCTTGGTATGCCTTACAATGTATAGGCAATGATAACGACATATTTAACCTACAAACCAATGCAGATGCAAAAACAAGTCGATAAAATCTCCTTTTTAAAGACCACCGACAGTGAAAAAGATTTAAAACATTATACGACAGACAATTAAAAGATAAAAATCTTGTCTATGCCACAGAAGACTCTATAGAACGTTTTGTTGATGGATTTATTTTTGAAGTTGTTAAGATCAGCGATAGTCTCTGTGCCTTCTCTATGATACCTAGAACAATATCATAAACAATTAACGTTTCTATTTTTTATTAATGATAACTGTTTATAGCGTTTAAAGATCATCATCTGCTTTCATTTGTGTTTAAGACGTTTTGTAGGTACTGCGTTTGAGTAAATAACATAATGTTGTGTCACAATGTAATGTAGAGATTATAATATATAAAATTAGATACACTTACGAGACACTACAGATCTTTAGCCTACTGACGCGTCGTGCGTACAACTTATGATATTTTATAAAGCCGATTTTATTTTCGAGATTTTTGGATGAACATTTATGTAGTTAGTCCTGAGGCTTTTGCTTCTTTACCGGGCATAAAAGCAGGGCTCCATTATTATTAAATGATTAGTAAACTAAGCAACTGGTGCAAGAGGACGCCGCTTGTGGGACTTGGACCTCGACTCAGAGCGGTCGCTGACGGAGAGATTGTGGGATTATAACTTTTAGCTTTTTAGGAAACTTTTGTGCAACTGTCTCTCTACGTTTTATAGGTCGCGGACCTCTCGGACTTGGGGGTCCTCGACGGCATATGTTAGTTAACCATGAAGAATGTTTTACAAGACATGTACTTATAGGACCTGAAAGGTGTTCTGGGTACCTGCAGTAGATACTTAGGATAATAATGACATATCTACTCACAAAGTTGTCACGTAGAGAACACGGACCTTGGTTACTAACGGTACTAGGTGAGAATTGCTTCTTAAACTTCTCCCAAATAAAGAAAATGCTCGATATTGAGTGACACATTCCAATTTAATATAAAAAATTTAACGTAAGTGTTTTGTACGATACGGTCTCTTTTGTAGTTCATTGGTATTCTCTCTTATTTTAGTCATCGTAGATAAAAGATTGCCAGCAAAATATGTAACATATCGATAAACATACTTGTTTCTTTTAAAATGAAATATTTTAAGATACAATATTAAGACTTATTTAGTGAGCCAAACATTGGGTAGAAGATAATTAAGACGATTTAAACTATTTCTTTTTTTTCGTATTTATTATAGTTTATGTTTGTTAAATTTTGATTAGAATAGAAGTATTTCAATATGGATAGCTTCTTCACAGCCCGTTAAATACGAATATTTATGATAGGTACTACGTTAATATAATGAACAATTTTATTACTTTGTCCCGTTGTAGCTGTCTTCCATTGTTCTTGAATGAAATTTGGCGTCCATTTATTACGACTGGAACTTTTTTGTTTTGCAATCTAATAATATTTATTTAATATCATCAAAGGAATAAAAAAAATCTATCCTATCAACAGTAGTAAAAATATTCCATTGTTCTTTTGGTCAAATTATCAGTAAAGTTCGCAGTGACGTAAGACAACGTAGACGCATAAAGGTTCGTCAACCAAAAAGTCACCGTGACATCATCACGGTAAGTAAAGTACACTAAGATATGAATCATGCGCGATTAACCACTGTACTCGTAGGGTACGTGCGACTTGGATGGGATGGCAACTTGACACTTTGTTATCTGTGACTTGTAAGAGTGCCTAGTTTCATACATTTGATACCGTCGACCGGGTTTACTTTGACATTCAAGGTCACGGACACGGTGACCGGTATCTGATCGGATTGGACCTCTATACTAAGAACAGTTTTAATTGCTCGAGCACGTTTCGTCACGCAATTTAAGCGTTTTGAAATTCGGGTCACCGGCACTGTAAAAATCACCCTGAATGCCATCGTTCATAAAAAAAAACAAAGGACTAAATCAGCTTTTGTGCGTAATTGGTTATTTTTTACGCGTCTTTGTCTAATAGTGCGACTTGGAAGGCTTATAGCCCGTGGATTGTTATCATTTTTTTTGTAAATATTTGCTTATCTAATGTTCACATTCAAATGTATGCTCATAGTTATCAACATCATTCTGTGTTTGTAACTAGCGGAGTGCAGCGCGCATGATAGAATTTCTAAGCGTATCCGCAACTGCTTGTTGAATAGGTAAGTAGAACTATCGTTTGTAATTTAATAGTTTACTAGATTAAAGAGTTTATGATTGAAATAAGAAGTAGGCGTTAACTTTATTTAACATACTATAATACTACTAATAGCTAACTATTAACATACTTATTTACAATGGCTGTAGTAATACATACGGAGTTATTTATAAATATATAATTATAGATATAAGTTTGATATCTAGAATCATTGTGTACATATAATAAATATCGACGTTAATTACCTAGTAACATTATCAACCAGTAATGATTACTAATAATATTCCATTCAATAAGTCTTATTTCACGCCACATTAATAAATAAAAGTCCATAAGCCTACATAAAACTTGCAATTTTAATATATTGAGAAGATAAAACATACATTTTATTAGGCTACCATCATCTTGCTTGCATAACTTTATTATAAAGTTAGATGGGAAAGTTTTCCTGTACACCATTCTGTAATGCCTATAATAACGAGGTTCGTATGAATCCCATTGTTCAGTGGCATTGTAATGATCGCTTCATTATCTTTGCTTTTGTTTTTATGTAATTCAAAACTAATTTGGATTCATTATACGCGGAAATGGTAAAATACAGACTATTGGCTTGTTCTATAAATCTTTTTGTATTCTATTACTTAGATTCAACTCTTATTGAAGCTGAAGCCCTTAATTTATCTTCAATCAGATTTGTCTTCTCCGATAGATATTGATTTAAAAACTTTACTGATAGATGAAAAATGTTGGAACTTAAATTGAATAAGTTTCTGAGAATCGGAAATAAGTTCTATATAAGAATATCTATTATCGAATTGTCCAATTAAATTCTTCGTAGTTTCAAAATTATAATATTTATATTTATAATAAATAAACGATCAAAAATTTGATAACGATCAGCAAATTGGTGGAGTGATATAAAAATATTAGATTGTATTTCAGCGATATTAATCATCAGAAAGAGATTGATGTAACCATTTTAAGCAATTTTTCGAATGAATGGCACATCCGCTATTAAAGCACAAATTGCATAATTATGATCTCATTGGTACATAATTGGTTTTGGAGGCAATTTTATATCCAATAGTATATTAACACCCCAATAATTAAATCGTGTAACCCCAATAATTAAATCGTGCAACCCCAATAATTAAAACAATCAACGAAATAAAATGAACAAAATGTACATTTCTTCCCATGGGTAAGAGGCGACTAAGGGTCATACAACTGATAGATGGGTAGCAGCATCTATCAGCTCAAGGACACTTACAATTTTACTGCTATCACCAATCTGACTGCCAAGCGTGGCGATTATGGCAATATCCCTCAATGACCCTGGCTTGCTATGGTCTGTTAAGAGGAGGCCCATGTTCAGCATACCCGCCGCCTACCGCCTTAGGCTCGGTCCTGGGGAGTGGGGGACATGGGCCCCGCTTCCTTCGAGGCTGACCCATGAGGAGTAGGGATGCCTCTACACTCCGGGCATCCCTATAATTGGGCAAGTGGGCCACTGTAAGTGTGGCCCTGGAGATCCCGCGGCACCATAATGACCACGGGTGCCGTCGCGGGGCCGGATTGCTCATGCGTACCCGGCCCCCGCCAACGGCGGATCGAAGGAGTGACGGTGAGGTTTTAGTGGTGTAGGGTCCTCTCCTCGTGGTATGAGTTTAGCATACCACGCTATAGAGAGAGATTTCCCCCCGGACATAAAAAAACGCCCATGTTCAGCAGTGGGCCTAAAAGGGGTGATACATTATTCATGGTTTCCTTCTATTCTACAAAATGCATTACCATAATTCGTTCGAATTCAATCGATTTCCTACGTCTGTTTCCTGCTCAATTTGTATTCAAAAACACAATAAAAGACGGCGTTATCAAAGTGTAGTAGTACACAGTTGAAAGTCCTTATATTTATTCAAGGTGCTTGTTAACTTTGAATGCTTATTTTCAATGAATGCAAGTGACTGACTCACACTATTTTCCCCTTTCTATAAGTTACGTTGAAGTGAGAAAGTCGCGTAACTACTAGGTAACAGGTGTATGTTTAGCGTTTTGATGTTAGCTTGAAGCTTAACAAATCCAATTTTGTATGTAGTTATTTCTATGCATGTATTGTGACAAACTTTTACTGGTTATATGAAAATAATTTCCCACTTGTAGCAGGATAGACGATCTTATTTTTTCTTTAGGTTGATTGCTTAAGAAGTGCATCGAGCTAAATGTAATTATATCAGCTATCGAGCTACCAACTTCACATAAAAATAATGTCTTTTTTAATTTGCATGGTGGACTTAAACAGGCTGTTCAAGTTACCAGCACCAGCAAAGAAATGGTTGACAAGATTTGTAAACTATAACAAGGCTGGAGCTCTGCTCGTCTTTATGCCTGGTGAAGAAGCAAAATCCTCGTGGCTAATTACACAAAGGTCCGTCCAAAAAAGGATCATTAAACTACTTATAGGCCCATTATCCAAAATAATTGTTAACAGTTAATCATGTAAATTAAAATTAAATTTAGAATACAAACTTATCAATTAAAGACCATAACATTACAATCACTGTCACAGACTTATGCTTTAATTTAATTAAAGTAACCTAATTCCATCCAATTAAGTGCGTTATAAATCTAATTAGAATAGTAATAAATAATTGTATTTGACTCGCTGCGTTTAGATTAAAAGGTTATCCAAGGCTGTGGTCGTTATTCTTTAAGATATCATTGACAAAAACTTGCTTCTCATTGTAAGACGAGACTAAATCCCACAAAGGTATCAAACTGTTATAAATCTTAAACCTTCGGATTAAAGTAGGTACATTTCATTTGGACGTTTCAATTACTTCTATTTCTTTCTTCCAAATTGTAGTTCAATAGTATTATCGCATAACAGAATTGTTTTATCGTTTTCAATCATTGTAATTGAAAGGCATTGAGAAATGAATTACCACAAACTTTATCGCCGTAAGACTCGATTACTGCAAAATTCGATTTGTTACTCAACATTTGTAATGCTCTTTACTATGAAGGACTTTTACCTTGATTATTTTACAAATTCGGGATATAAATACTTCTGTTTTGTCTACGGTGGTCATAATCCGTAATAATACGTACACGTCGTACTCAAGTCAAGAGTCTGTATGCATGGTAGAATAGTAGCAATATCTATACACGTTTGCTCTGAAACTGTTGGACAGATTTCAAAAGATCTTTTACTATTAGAAAGCAACGTTATCCAGTAGTTATTGACATCGAATATTAACCTTATTATGAGAGACGGGAAACGAGTTCTCATGCAGGTGAAGCTATCTTATCTTTAGTCTAAGGACTCGACATACGTCATGGACGTAAATCGCAAATTAAATGTGTGGCCAAATAAATTGTCGCAAACAAAACAAATTAGAATCACCTCTTATCATTATGACCATATAACAAGATGAGCTAATTTACGTAAACTGATGTGAAGATGTGACGGAGTACTTATTTAAATTGTAAATGGAATAAACGCATTCATTATTAGGACTGGCTAGTAACAAAAAGTGGTTCAGAATGTAATGTTCTGTATACTCCCCTCATAATTACTAAACTACCTGCAAAAAGTCGAACAATACCAGTTATCAAACACCTGCGCATTACATGCCAAGGCATAGACCGACCAGTGTTTGTATCAAGTTTGTTTTCGAAATAATTCAATAATAAGACCACAGTGTTAGTGATAATTACCATGTAGAAGAATGAGGTCGTGTATGAATTTTAATCAAATATTTAGATGACAACAACTTAAGGTTATTTTGTTAAGAGGCTTCATCTGAAACGTAGAGCTATGCGGTGTAAATAAATGTGGTGAATAGAAATTTATTAACAGTAACTACGAAAATTAATAGTTGTGCTAATTCAAAATCAATAAATCTTAAAATCATCAATCTTATTTTTCCTTTTGCACTAACTCGAGTGCAGTTCTTTGTGCGATCGTGTTTATATAGAAGTTTTTGTTACTCTAATCCCAAAACTGCTATGGCAAAAATCTGAAAATGAATCAATGGGATCCAATGTCTTATTCAAAAAAAAAAACATTAGCGAACGGCCTCAGTCGACTAAATATTGGTGATGCTAATTATATTTAGTTTGTTAGTTTAATAACTACTCATATACCTACGTATAGGTACCTCGATATTTGTTTAAAGTACTTATTATAGAGTAGTCATAGGTAAATAAGAAGATAACGGTCTTATACATAGTTTGAAGTGTTTGAACACATCTTTTGACATGAAACATTGTAACAAAGTAGTCAGGTCTCTTTTATTTTCTTCCTACTACATTAATATTAGCTGTTTCTCATCGTAGGTACTTCAACTTGTTTTTCTGCAAAATGTTCTTACACTGTACCCGACGCTACGCAACGAATCGGTAACAACATCGTAAGTTCCGTCGATGTCGAGAAAAGATAATGTAATGATCTGCGACTGTGATGTATTGATGTGTAATGCATAATGTAATGTTCTAATATACATACATAATCTATTAGTAAGACTTCCGTGGTTTTGTGTTATTACTGGTCAACAAACTTAGATACTTATATACCGATCCAAAACTACCGTTGTAATCTATCTAACTATATCTAATATACTTTGTACCTACTTATAATATGTTTTGCCTTTATTTTGCATGTGATTACAATTATTATTGGTAAATGATTTGGCGCTTTTTTGTATTCAGTAGTAGATTAACGTAATTTTATTGCAGGTAACCAGTACATAAACAGTACGGGATATCCAAAATCAATAACGAACATAATTACACTATTCATTGCTTCAATACTTATTATTAATTTAAAAGCAAAAACCCGACAACCTTAAGTCGTTCGCTCTTATTTATTAATCGGTCTGACCAATGGTCACCTTCGCTAAATAATTATCATTGAGTTTTTACACTTACGCAAGCGAGCCCATGTTGAAGCCAAGGTATGTGCAAATAGTATCGTAAAAGGAGACGGGTTGGTTAAGAAACCTGTCAGGACTTAATGACTTTGAAGTGTTCAATGGTGCTTTATGTACCGGATTGGCGTTGCAACATTATCGAGTTATGGTACAGCAAAAGACTAAGACTACAAATAAAGAAACGTCAATCCTAACTAAACTATTAAAACACAAAACGGTTACCACTAGTCACAAACCCTTTAATAAAATACAATTATTATTATATAATCGACAACCTCCGTAGCGTAGCAGTTTTTGGCTCGCTTTAAATCTCAGAGGTCGTGGGTTCGATCCTCACGCCGGACAATAAATCTTTGTGTAAATGCTAAAATTTCTTTCCGGGTATGGTTGGTTGAGGGACTACCCTCCGTGCCTCGGAAAGGACGTTAAGCCGTTGGTCCCGATTGTTATAACATCATCTATAATAATCGTATATCAAGGAACGGGCAGCAGCGTTTCCTTGTATGGTACAACATAATACTGCGGTCACCAACCCGCCAGTTAAAAGTGGTGACTATGGCAAATACCCACCCCCTGGAGGAGGCTCATGTTCAGCAGTGGACTTTAAACGGGCAGATGATGATTATGTAATTGGAATCAATACATACAGACAACTTCTGTGGTGAAGCGGGATAAGTCTAGATTTATATTCGTGGTTTTGATCCCCACGCCGGACAAGAAATCTTTGAGTAGATTCTAAGATTTCTTTGTGGGTCTGATTGGTTGAGGGTTCACCTCCGTGCCTATGAAAGCTCGTTAAACCGTTGGTCCTGATTTTTATAACATCATCTATAAAAATGGCACCAACACGCCTATCAAGGGTAGTGACATAGGAAAACCCTCTGACAGGAGGAGGCCCATGTTCAGCTGTAGACATTGTACGGGCTAATGATTATATAATTAAGTTGAACATTGTTGGTTATTAATCGTGCTGACGTCACCCATATACGTTATTATGTATGATAATTCATAAAAAAGTTACACTAGGTACAGCTTTTTGTGATCAGCACGCAGGCACAGTAATATACAGGTTTTGACTCTAAAACTATAACCCTGTTTTACTTCTTTATAACAAAACGTGATATTTATACGAAACTTAAATATTAGTATCTACTTGAATGATGTAATGTTTGGTGTTACACTCATTCAGTTTTTCATTGAAATAACGTAAACAGGTAAATGGCAAAAAAACAAGCTCGACTTAAAGGTCGACATTGAGTGACATTACCGAAATAAGATGAATGTTTCGTAGGATTTTTTTACTCCGTAAGTTATTTCTTTATCGTTGTAAAAGTGAGCGGTTTTTAAGTAAGATAAGATAGGTTTTAAAACAATTGGTGTACTACGTAGGTTCTGTTTTTGAACTAATTTAGAAGTCTCCGTCTGAGAGATGTAGGTTAATAACTTTGGATTGAATAAATTATACTTTTGTTGAAACTGTAAAAGCAAGTGGGTTAGACGAGTTACTAAAATAATTCCAGAGTTAAATGACTGACCTATAAAAGTTTTTAGAGCTGAGATCTCTCTAATATCCAACTCTGGATAATAGAATTTTAATGATACAGGCGCCTACAAGTCCCCATCTACAAACAGTTTAAAGAGAAAGAATAAATGGTATATTTAGTTAAATAAAATATAAATATACTAAGATTTTTTTTCTGTGAAGATTGTATAAGTTGATATTATATAAAGATGGTTTTCCTATCTTACCTTGAGAGTTGAAACGTTCGCACTTCAACGGGAAATTTGACAGGAAATCACTAATATTAATAAGAGGAAAGATTTGATTGTTTGTTTGTTTGTATTGAATAGACTCCGAAACTACGGGACCGGTTTGAAAAATTATTTCACCGTTGGAAAGCTACACTTTCCCCGGATGACATAGACTATATTTAATTTTCGCGCGCGGTTTCACCGTGCATGGGAAGCTAATCTGTCAATATTTTATGTAATATTTATTTTGCGAATGTAAAAGGCCATATTAAGATTGCTTTTTGACCTAATCATGACTAATCAGAGATCTATTAGGCAATAATAGGCAATTGACATTGGCAAACTAAATAATGTAATAATTTTAGGAATAAGAAAAGCCATATTTGATGAAATTGTCTGCCTATACTACGACCGTTCACCTTATCAAGTTAAATTTACCGACTCACTAATACAAAGGAGAGTTTTGCTTACGTGAATTAAGTAAGTGCTCAAACTAATAAAAACTCATTAAGTGAGCGTTTGACCGTTTGTCATTGACCTTTTTTACGGTCAATGGTGTTTATAATCTTTACTTTACTTGATTTATTTAAGATTATTTGTTTACGAGTTGTGACTTAAGCGCTGTTACATGACATATTGCATACCTAACTTGTGTTAATTACTAAGTCAAAAGTTCTACACCGTGATTTTTGTCGTTGTTAATAATTGGTAGGACAATCGATCTGTGTAGTCTGTATACAAAAATACAGATTAAATTAACTTCAAAGCTCTGCTAGGGGCGCCCGTTCGTCCGGATTACTTATGCGTACCCGGCCCCCACCAAAGGCGGATCGAAGGAGTGTCCGGGGGGTTTTAGTATGAGTTTAGCATACCACGCTATGGAGAGGGCGAGTCCCACATATCCCACCGCCAGCGCGCAAATACGCTGCAGCGGCGGTGGGAATACGTATAAAAGGGGGCGCCCGTTCGTACAAAAGTTGATTATCTTGTATTTTAAGGCACTAAATCTCAATTTGTCATGTACATTTACATCATCAGTGCCGTTTCCTTGAGAGAAGTTTAAGTTTTACTATTTGTTATTCGTACAACATACCATTTTATGACATAAATAAGTAAACAAAATTTAAAATAAAAACATAAAAGTCATTTTTAAATAATAGTTTACTAGCTTCCCGCGCGCGGTTTCACTTGAGTAACTTCCGTTAACGTGGGAACTTCATAATTAAATATAGATTTCCTTCCTCGATAAATGGGCTATCTCAAACTGAAATAATTTTTCAAATCGGTCCAGTAGTCCCTGAAATTAGCCCGTTCAAGCAAACAAACAAACTCTTCAGCTTTATATATTAGTATAAGATATGGAGGATGTGAAGACTATACTTGTTTGTATGACATAATCTCTCCGTATTCGTAATAAGTATAAGAAATTTTATCATATTATGTTGACCATATGTTTTCCTTTGTTCCAGTAACACAATAATGGAGTAATTAGCAGAGGAAATGCGGTGGTTCAAGAAGGGTGAGCCGCCGCGGCTGCTCGCCGTCACACCTGATGATGAGCAACGTTCTGCACGGAGGTCCAGAATTGGTGAGTGCACCTTTATGTCATAAGAAATAGGGTTTAGTTTTGTATGACAAGGTAATATATAAATAGAATTAACGTAAGTATAGAAAAATTATATCAGTTTCTTTCGACCGCGAGTCTAGCAGCATGCATTTTTTCTTGTGGTTTTATAGATTGTTATGAGGATGAATTCAGCTGAACACATTGGATTTCTATGGAAGCTGTATATAGCTTGTCATTTCTTCTAAATCCTTAGTATCTTTACTATTCGATATTCGATAGATGTCTATGTTTTGTCGGAGCCAGCAGAGGCGTTTTACCGATAGCACACGGGCGCAACGATCCTAGGGGCTCGCTACGGAGCCACACACTCTATATTTACGGAATGGGTATAAAGTGTGTCAACATGTAGGGGTCTGTGGGTTTTTTGACCGCGAACTAATTAGGGGACGCTAGGGTAATGTTTGCACACGGGCGCTAGATGGGCTAGAGACGGCTCTGGTAGTCAGAGTTATTAATCTAGAATTTCTCATTAAATTATAAGGTGTGTTGAAATTGACACTTTGATTTTCATCAAGTGTCTTTAATATAAGATATTATACACAGTGGTTTTTAAATCAAATTCATTTACCACCAGACTGTTGTTAAAGGAGCCAAATTACAATCTTCCAAATATATTTTATATGCCCTTATATTTTTTATATGCTTTAAGTACAAGAAAAAGATAAATATATCTCCATACCTATTGACAATTTTCTAACTCTAGGTCATCAGTCCTCTAATGAAGATCATCACTATGGACAAAATATGCATCAATCAATTAGTATTAGTGGGAAAATACGTACGTATAAAGTGAAAACACAACACCTAAAATTCAACTGACTGCAGTATAAACATGCATGTCGTCATTACTACTAATTAAATGAATGTGTTTGTCATCCCCTGCCATTTTTCGACCACATCCATGACCAAAAGCCTTTAAAGTGGCTTAGTGTATTGTCATATTAACAGAAACATATTGTAACTGTAATATTTCCCCGGTATTTTAGCAAGTGGTCGGAAACTGGATATAAGCTGAACGTCAACTAGATTTTCTGGTCGAAAACTGGGTGAATTTTCTTAGTTTTAGGTTTATTAAAAATTACATAATAATGTATAAAAACCAATAATTTAATTATGATTAGATACCTAATAGAACACCATGTTCTAGTAGGTACCTTTATCACAATTAAATGATTGCTTTTTACAATTTTTACTAACTGGATGAAAAAAAACTTAATTGACTAAAATAATTAATTTAAAATCCGGGTTACGTATTTAACTTTTCTTAAATATTTATTTGTTTTTGAATGTTTTAATCAATCACAGTTTAGAATACCTTTATAAATATACCTAAGTAAAACTATAACTTGTTTCTAAAATAATAACGGAAGAACTTAAATTAATATTATTATAGAAACAAAACAGAAAATAATAACGCAAATAGAATATGTGAAAATCTTAATTTTTTTTTTATCATTAGTTGTGATTATTTTATTCAGTACTTATATATTTATATGTAAAATACAGAGCTGGTACCTAAAATCTATCCCTTACTTCCTTCGAGACATATTTAGAGCGAAGAAAAGCTGGCATGAGATTAGACCTATTTACTCGGCGAACTAGCATAAACCTCGTGGCTATTATTTTATACTCTCTAATAAAGAATCAACATTCTACTTTCATATCCTTTCAGTCGTCTTAAATCTTATTATGTTATTACTTGCCCACGCTGCTCAATATTTGACACATATTTCGACAAAGAAGAGACATAAAAGTGGGCAAGTCCAAATAAGACCTCCATTGAGTGGGCTTACAAAATGCGTCCAGCAATCATAACTCCCACTTGATCTGAATATTGAACATTTGTATTTACTTTTGTTTAAAATTTAAAATAAATAAAAATAAGGTAGATATAAAAAAACAAAATACTAAAAATCTAGTTTCAGCCTATATTTTACTAAGGTACTAATAATAACATTCATGCATTTCAATTTTGTGTTACCTACTGACCGAATTATGATCAAGGTAACCAATTAAAGCAGTAATTATCTGCATAAATAGCTGCAATGTGCTATTGTGCTAACCAATCACATGAGACATGCATCTTTGTACTATTATTTTGGTTTTTGACGGCGATATAAGTGTTCATCTAACTACAATAAGCTCATGTATCAAATCATTTACAGATTTGATTTCAAATATTATCTATTTTAATTATTTTGTTTCACACTAATGTAAATCAATATGAAATAAATAAAAAATAAAAAAAAAACCTCTTAACGGTTACATGTAAAAATTTTATAATATTAAGTACCTACCTAAACATAGATAACTGGATATCAGAATATACCTAAATACTCATCAAACTCATCATTTTGTCTAAATGGATAAAATTATGACTACTGCCATTACTGTATTTTACCTTATTAGGAATGTGCAGTATTCATTTGTATTCAAATTAGGCAGGAAGACTGGCATCGTGGAATGCAATAGGCACGAAGCGTCTTCTATTTGTAGTCAACACTATTTGTCACCAATAAATTAAAAGCCTTTTCCTTGCGTAATCACGCGAAACTGCTATGTTGTTATGCAACAAATCGGTTAAGAATAGGAGAAAATCGGAAGTCAGTTCACTCGGTGACATTAGAATGGCGAGGTTGTCACCCTGTTTTCTCTTTAATAGGAAACTTGAATATATATGTTAAGGAAAATAAGGTAGCTAGTGACGTCATTAGTAATACCAAGAATTTACGTTATGTTACGGACGCAATTAATACGTAATTGGCATATTTAGAACAGCTAAGTTGTAATCATTTGATACCTAAGTAACTTGGCACTGGAAAGCTGGAAATTCTACCCGAGAAAGGGAGCGTTACTTTCCCTTGAACCTACTCTGTACTCCGTGTGTCTAGCATTAACATGTGTACAGTCTGTGAATATTTCAACGCCTTGAGTTTGATGACAAAATGTATGTAATTATGTAATTTAATTATATAATATATTATTAAATATTTAATTATATAATTATGTAGTTAGCCCCGAGGCTTTTGCTACTTCACCGGGCATTGTCACTAACTTTTACATTTAAAGTATTAGAAGGATTAGTTTTGTACCTATTTGACGCAGACAAATATTGATAGGTATTTATGCAATTCCATATATTTTAAATCAAATCAAATCAATCGTTTATTTGTTAGAATAAGGTAATACATGTTGTTGGTATGAAATTTTCGAGATACAGCTTATTCTGCCCTATAGGGCGTACAAATTACAAATTTAAACCTGAACTAAAACATAATTAACATTAGAAGTTAAATTAAGAATAGATATTTTAAAAAAATATATTAAAAAATAAAAATTTACTATTTCAGATATATCACCCGTACGCTGCCCCAATCGTAAAAGCAGCAGCAGTTCAGTGGAAACAAACTACTATAATCTCAGCGATCAAATTATAATCGTTGAAAAGTCTCCACATCAATGCCAACGCGGTGGTGAGACTCCAGTTAGTCGGCGTATATCGCTACAAAACGGTCCCAATTCACCGCAAGAAAGTTATAATGCATCGCGTAAAAACCGCGGAGGCTCACTTGAAAAAGAATATATGGTGTATCGAGAAAAGCGAAACCCGTTACTCGATAAAGTAAAGAACACTAAACTATCATGCTTTAAATCTAACGGTCCTTTGCGACATGGAGACGATGCGGCTTCAACATCAGGAAGTGATTGCAGTGGATTTGGACACGTAGAAGATGTTACTAATTGTAGATATACCAACAACTATCCTGAAACTCATATAGAATTTGAAAACCAAAACCCTTGGGTTAAAATGCCCACCTATGACGATGATGTATTTTTTGCCAAAAGTGTGACTAGTCCAGTGGAATGTCAATGGAGAGAAGGTAAATCATTCACAAATAGAGGCACTCGGTGTTATAGTTCGGGCTCTGAATGTGATCGGTATCACGTTATACCAAAAGCCGGTGCTAAATTATCAAAATCTAGTGATCAAATATTCAATGATGACTATGAACCGTACGATGATACACCCATTTCGCTCAACCCGCAAAAAAAGACTGATAAACTTAAGATAAAAGGTGGAAAGGGTACTGTAGGTCCCAGTTCTTGCCTATCAGCCAAACTTAGGGCAATGTCCGATCGATATCTCAAGTCGTCTACGAATAGATTTTTTTCAAAACTATATAGACAAGCGGGCGAAAATGATGAAGAGATAAATGGCAGCAATGATAATATTTTAAAGTCTTCTAATGCAGTAACTAAGAGCCGTAAAAAAAGAGGAGGTGTTAAAGCCAAATTAAGAAGCTTCTCATATGGAGCTCTGCCTGGGTTAGAAGAGTTCCAAAAAGGGCATTCTGTGTTTCATGATGACGTGTACCAAATATCATGTGATGATGAAAACGTTTTAATTCAAGACTGTGAAGATACAGATTCGGGAATTCTAGTCAATGAATCAGCGGCATCATCTATTTTTGATAGTGATAGAATCTCATCTCGTTGCGAAAGTTCTGCTTCACAACCAAATACACTTCTTCCATGTCATGGTAGAAGTGTATCTGGAGATCAAAGTTACATAAAAGCTAGAGCATCAGGTAGATTGAGTAGAGAAAGAAAAGATTGCCCAAGACTCAGACCGCGAAATACACAAAGGGCTTTATCACTTGATCGTAAGGAGATTCTCAGAAGAATGCCTAAAAAGGAAAATGATTATGACGAACCCCAGTATCTTCAATTAACTGAGAAACAAAAGATGAGACAAAGAGATGCTAGTCAAGATTGTGGCATGCCTCCTATCCCACCATGTAGGAAACCCACTAGATGTACTAAATCCGACAAAACAAATTCTGAGTTCAAAGTAGTGAGAATAATCAGAAACAACCCGGCGGATGAACTTGGAATATTTATCGCCAAAACAAAACTCTCCGATGAAGGTCACGTGGGATATCTGGTAGCCCATGTGGTACCAGGAGGTTTAGCTGAAAAGTAAGTAACATAATTTTTTTATTTTTTTTTGAATAACCAATTCTTTTTTAACTCATATTATATCTACCTACTTAGGGCAACATTTTTAATTCTCAGATTAATAAATAATGTAGGTAGTAAATTTAAATTTTAACAGGTTTTGTATATACATTAATTCAATATGTAAATTTATTCACCTGACAATTTTCTTTTAAAAGAATTTCCCTAAATTCTTTATTATTTTCATTTATAGAGAAGGCACACTACGCATCGGTGATGAATTGCTCAATGTTAATGGTCGAAGACTCCGAGATCTTACTATGTCAGAAGCCAAAGAAGCTCTCAAATCGGGCGTAGCTGAAATAGATATAGTTATCTGTCGGCAACGCGACAAAACTTCGCAAAATTTAAGGCTACGTGAACCGCCACAAAGGAATGTAATTTTAATGAGAGAAAGTTCTGTTGACTATGAAAATGCCATTATTTTGGGTAAGGAAAAACGTGTGGATAAAAATGACGTCAAAATAGACCGATGTCGGTCACAGGATGAATCGGCGTGTAATCGCAGCGCGCTATCAGCGGCGGACGAGCCAGCGGACAGCGCGGCGGGCTCGCACTCACATTTCCTCAAGGGACAGAACGCAAGCTACAGCAGCATGAACAACAAGCTGCTCCGCCGGCAGGTCGTAAGCTACGGTGGCGCCAACAAGGATGGACTCGCGCTCAGTTGTGCCGCGAACGTTGTTAACGTCGACACGATCGATGGAGTCGAACGGACAAAATGTAAAGACGATAGTGAGAGTGAACCACAAACACCGAACGCGGCAAATTTTTGCACGTTACCGAGAAGACCGCGGGCGCCTACGCATACTTATCATACAATCACCTTTGAAAAAGGACATGGAAAAAAACCTCTTGGTTTTACCATTGTAGGGGGACGCGATTCACCCAGAGGACCATTAGGAATATTTATCAAAAGCATTCTACCACAAGGGCAAGCAGTAGACGATGGAAGACTGAAAGCAGGTATGTTCTATGTGCATTTATAATTTTTATGGTTCCATAATTTCTACATATACAGGTATTTACATCATACAAAGTGTAAATATCAATGGTATCATAACAATTTGTACAATAACATAATAGTTGTGGTATGTATGCAATGTGATAAGGAAGGGAAGTTACGTTCAACGATGCGTGCACTATCAGCTAGTCGGGCTCTTGTAACCTGAACGTGATACCAATATTTATGTTATTGAGGATTTATCATATGTGCACTATATTGACAGCTGGTCAAATGTTATCAGCATAAATGTGGAATACACGGAGTTTCGAACTTTAACCTCAAATATAATGCGACACATTTAACAACTAATCAGGGGTACAAAAATTATTAATGTTCATTTTTTATCATTTTTATTTGGTAATTAATGTAAAACATGCAATTTAATCAAAATTTAAGACTAGTATAATGTTTACATTTTATTGTTTTAAAATTATTATTAATATGGAAATGCAAACTCAAAAACTAAAGACATGTTGTGTTTTCTGATATTTCATACAAATCAAAACAAAGAGAATGCGGTTAAATATGTCAATAATAAAGTTATTAATTTCAAATACACATAATTAGATAAACGAAAACAATATTTATTATATAAACATTTGTATTTATCTAAATGCCTATGGTTTAATTATAACTTACATTACATTATCTACACTAATATTATAAAGAGGAAAGATTTATACCTATTTTTGTATGTTTGTATGTTTGTAATGAATAGGCTCAAAAAGTACTGGGCCGATTTAAAAAATTCTTTCACCAATAGAATGCTACATTTTTCCAATTTGACATAGGCTACATTTCATTTTGAAAAAAATTAGGGATCCTTGGTAAAATTTGAACAATGTAACCGAAGGTGTAGAAAAATGAGTCTTAAAATGTCTTTCGTCGAATGCGCTGCCGAAACTATTAGCGATAGAACAAAATAATGTACAACAATATTGAAGAACATCATAATGTCTACAAAAAACTCCGCGGTAGCATATGTCCAACTATTGTAGTTATGTCACTACAACAACTTTTTTCATTTTAAACATTAATGAAAATGCTAACCAAATTCAAACCATGCTATTTATGTGTTTATATTAATCCTTATCCAAATAAATTATTTTATGGTCAAGACCATTTAACTACCTATAAAATAGTTTTTAATCTATATATATAAAACAAAGACGGGTTTGTTACAACACTTATAACTCGAGATCGGCTGGATCAATTTTCATGGTTTTTGTTTCGTTAGATTTGTCTACGCCCTGAATAGCAGAATACATTTTAAAAACAAAAGAAAGTCGTGTTAGTTACACTATTTATAACTCAAGAACGGCTGAACCGATTTGGCTGAAAATTGGTAGGGAGGTAGCTAAGAACTGGGAGCAGGACATAGGATACTTTTGGGTAGGGGTAGGGTAGGGTAGGGTAGGATAGGGTAGGGTAGGGTAGGGGTAGGGTAGGGTAGGAGTATGGTAGGGGTAGGGTAGGGGTAGGGTAAGGTAAGGTAGGGGTAGGGTAGGGTAGGGGTAGGGTAGGGGTAGGGTAGGGGTAGGGTAGGGGTAGGGTAGGGGTAGGGTAGGGGTAGGGTAGGGGTAGGGTAGGGGTAGGGTAGGGGTAGGGTAGGGGTAGGGTAGGGGTAGGGTAGGGGTAGGGTAGGGGTAGGGTAGTGGGTATGTCCTCTCTGCGGTGCGACAGCGCACCGCGTTCTATAGAGGAAGAGCCCCACATGCCCCTCGCTGGCGCAAGAATCACATAATAGTGATTCTTGCGCTAGCGAGGAAGTGCGATCACGCATTTTTACCCCGGAAAACAAAAAAAAAAAAAAAAAAAAAAAAGGGTAGGGGTAGGGTAGGGGTAGGGTAGGGGTAGGGTAGGGGTAGGGTAGGGGTAGGGTAGGGGTAGGGTAGGGGTAGGGTAGGGGTAGGGTAGGGGTAGGGGTAGGGGTAGGGTAGGGGTAGGGTAGGGGTAGGGTAGGGTAGGGGTAGGGGTAGGGTAGGGGTAGGTTAGGGTTAGGGTATGGGTAGGGTAGGGCAGGGGTAGGGTAGGGCAGGGGTAGGGTATAAAAGTCCACCCGTGCGAAGCCGGGGCGGGCCGCTAGTACAATATAATTATACATCTTTAGCAAGTATGAAAGTAAATTTGAAATGAAAAATACTCATTTAAAATCAATTGGGAATCAAAATTAACCAGTAGATAACTAAGTAAACTATAAAAAAAATCTATTTACAACTTGGCCTATCATTTTTTTTGGATTTGACAATTCGCCATTGGAATTAAGACAATCCGCAATAAATCTTCACAAATCTACTCAAAAATTTCGTGATTGTGGTGATGCTATGATAAATTTAGGTTTTACTTATTGCAAAAGATACAGTCGACGAAGCAGATAGGTATAGGTACATTATATTGTAAACCGCAATTTAAAGTTATATATCCATACGATTATGAGAAGAGTTCATTGTTATGTGTATTTGTAAACAACTAGCAGCAAACTCTTCACCCATAAAGGATAACCGGCTGTCGTACTGACATAAACATATTCATTTACTTTACTTGATGGAGAAGGTGTAAACCTATCTCCTTGGTCGACTGTACCTAGCGTTATTAGTTCCAGGCTTATTATTTCTTTCTGTAGACAGTTCTTTAATTACCTATGCTTTAACTATGATTTTCAGGGGATGAGGTGTTAGCGGTGAACGGACACGCATGCCACGAACTAGCCCACATAGAAGCGCTGACATTATTCAAGTCAGTACGCAGCGGGCCGATCGAGTTGAGGGTCTGCCGGAGAGTCAAGAACCCACAGTTAGTATATCAACTTACTTATCAGCCTGTATACGTTGATTGTTGAACATAGGCCTCCGTTGAGGGTTATTGCCGTAATCACCACACTTGGCAAGCGAATTGGTGATTGCAGTAAGATGGAGAGAAACCTGCTGATAAGTGCTGCTGCCCATCCATCAGGTGTATGTCCTTTAGTCGCCTTTTACATGACACGACACCCATGGGAAGATATGTAAGTATATTCTGAGCCGGAAACCACATGGCTAAGTAAATCAACTAAAAATATGTTATTATCAACCTCAGCACATACAGATACAGATGCGACGTAAAGCGTGGGCGGTGTGGGCCACCGTCTACGGCCTCGCGGCCTAAAGACGTCGCGTCTCAAAGGCCCACCTTACGAGCATTTTCTATCCGACCTGAGTATCCGACTGAGGACTTCGCCAAAACGTCGTCTATAGTCGAGGTGTAAAAATGTACAGCTGCATATGAACTTTTCTTTATAAGACCTAAGCTGTTACGTATTACACTATAATGCTAGAACCAATCATCTTGTATCAATGACCGCAGTTCGAGCACTATTAATAGTGAATAATAATGCTTATACCTGGAGAATGGCCAGTATAATAAAATAAAATAGCTCTTTTATAATGATTAAAATAGTAAAAATTATGTAGTCTCGGTAGGTAGATATTAAATCTTTTTATTACCTATTATAAACGCAAGAAAAGTAGCAATACAGGATAAAAATAAAATGTTATTTAGAATTACGTCTTGTCAACATATTTTAATTGGTTTTGTTATTTCCTTTACTAAATAGTTATTTATTCAAGAAAACCCATTCATAATAATGATACGACTTATTTTAGGTACACATATGTTTTCCCACATAACAAAATTAAAATGAAATGAAAACGTTTATTGATAATGTAGACGAATCGATCGTACTTATTATAAGTCAAATACAATGACAGAAATATACAAAGACAAAAAAAAACTTGACTAATTAATTAGTATACATTTCATTTACAGTATAATTTAAATCTACCAATGTAGCATGTGATGGTCGCGAATTGCGGGCTGAGATTAAGTCAGAAGCATAAAACGCGAGCCTCGCCTTGCAAGGACGACCGGACCCTATCCTAGCTTCCTACGAGTCTTTTTCTATCTACCTACGTTGTGACACACGGAGAAGAAAGACTTTAAGAAACTCCGAGATCATTCTTTTAAAACATTCTTTCAAAACTTTATTATATATCCATTAGGTTAATAAATAAATAAAACGTAAAATGTTTTTAATAGCATATATACCTACTTTATGAGTAGAAAAAAGGCAAATAAAATACGTTCTTCCATTTCTGCAGTCATCATTGAAATAAATCATATGATGTTATGCTATAGATGCATTGCAATTACCAAAACTGTCAATGAAGCCCTTATGCTCACATATTTTCTTAGATTCATCTGAAGTAATATTAATAATAATAAAAATAGTATAATCATAAAACAAATATTTATTTTTCCAGATCTACCAAAGCAAAATCGTGCACAGACCTTCTCAATGACGACGAGTGAAGCAACAATTTCTTCAGCAGCACACTATTGTAAATAATTATAATTTAATGCATGAACACTATAATTTTGCATGTCGTTTCTATCAATTCAACGGTATGTACAGCTTGAGCACTCTAAGTTCAAAAAATCTATGATGACAATTGATTTCAATTAACGTAACATCAGATGACTATGTCTACTGAAAAATTAAGGATGGGTCCCAGAGTGGACGGCTACGAACCTATACGCACCGCAAGATTGGCCCCGTATACCTAATATGGATCCTTCGAAAGGGCATACAATTTCACCAGTTAACATTTAATTATTGACTGGGCCAATCTGACGAGACGTATGAGCTCGTAACCATCATATTTTTAAGTCACATTAAAATTTTAATAACTATATTTAAATAGTATTTTTTGGGTTAGGTACAACGTATAACTTTACTCTAAAAAAAGGCCCAAAAAGTGTATAATGTCGAACGTAATCCACAAATGACACAGGAATTATCTACCTTTATCACCTGATGTAATATAATTGATTATAATATGGCTATGGAGACAAAAATAATTAAAACCCGACATAGCTAAACGTATTAAAAATATAATTGCAAAAAAATACAAACAAATGATGCGACGGCTTAATGAAATCGATGTCACAGTTCGCACCAAGTGATTTGATTCGTAAAATCTATCTAAATGTGCCATTTTATAATAGTTGCACATTAAACGCTTTCTCTTAGGTTAATCAAAACTATTTTTCTGAAATTGTTCGAGATGAAATCTGTACCTGACTTTATTTTTTCTATAATTTTTCCTTAATGTTACAACGCTCAAATCTAGTGGATACCTTAAATGAGAAATCCAAAGATAAAAATTAGAAGTTCTGATCGTTAGATGTTCTTACGTACACTTAGAGTAGTATAAACATAAAGTTTCATATTATATTATTCGTTCTAGATGTTTGTAAATTGACAGTAACTCATTAGTTTAAAAAATTCTAATGATTAAAAATATGTTCGATAACTACATAGAGTCCTAGACTTAATTAAATGTAGATTTTAATGAATTTCTATTCTACGTGCAATAAAATTATATCAAATATATTAAAAATAGAATGTGCACTCTTGAAGTAATGATCTGTCTACTGTGATAGTGTAATATTATGGAATTAATTTTGCACAAGGCTTACGCTCTATTGAGGAAAGATTTAACACATCATATTAAAGATTATACATTACACTTGTGGGGTTCGTGCACTTGTATAGGTACTATTAGTAGAAAATCAGACATTATGTCCATTTTCGAAATATGACCAAGGAATAGATACGTATTAACATGTTAAATTGAACGATTTTTTCTTACCATATGATTTCATTAAATCGCATCGTAGTTGTTCTTTTTTGTATGTATTTAAAATTATCATAATAACTGTGAAATTATTATGATTATGCAGATCCCTTTCAAGTAACTTAATTATACGATTGTAAGAGAATACCTAAGTTAAGTGCTTTAATGTTCATTTAATTACATTAAAAAGGTCCATATCAACAAAATGGGTGTAACAAAAATATATAGAAAACTGAAAATGTTTTTAAATGAACTGCGATCATAATCGTGAGTATAAAATATGATGTGTTTAAATAGTTAATTCAATACAGTTTGTTCTTTTTTTAGACTGAGCATCATTTGAAGGATAAGTTTCTTTGACTTTTTTATACTAATTCTCATATTTATAATAATTTTATAAATCATTTTATATTCATTTTCTCAAACTTTTTATTTTAGTATTCTATAAGACTTATCTTTCCAGTGAATCTATTGAAATTGTTAAAAAAAAGCTTGTTAAATTATTCTTGGTAGGTGATAAATTCAATTATGTTATGTATGTATTAAGATTAGAAAAAAATTTAATAAAAAATGTATTAAAAAATAGCATTAACGTGTAGGTAGTCAAGGTACCATAGATTCATTAAAGTTGCGGAAACATAGTAAACATTTTTTTCTATTATTTTCTTAATTCATTTCTATTGTTCTGATATGTCTGCTCAAATATTATTTTTTCTTGTCATAGGAAGATAATAGGAAAATATTAGAAATTGATTCAATCTACAATTTTTGTATCAACCAGGTTTGGCCTAAAATCGAATTATACGCCTAACAAGTAGGGCTGTTGTTCTATAATATCAATAAAACATGTTTCGAATTTGAAATCAAAATATTTTGTGCCGTATCCAAATTGTAGGTACAAATAGTACAAATGTGGCCATACTTAAAAATCAAAACACCTAAATTATATTTTATTGTTAAGACCTACTCTGTTATTTTTTAATCATTTATTTATAATTTTATTACAAAAAATAATTATTTGGAAACTTTGCTCGCGTTTTAACGAGCTATTGAATAATTATCTATATACAATTCAATTACATAGGTACTTTTGATTATAACGTTTGTAAGTAGTATCATTTTCTAATCGTTCGAAAAGGCTTATTTTATTTTAGGTACATATCATCAATTTAGAATTGTAATGATTGTTTAAATATAATATTCATAAATATTAATTACTTTTTTATTTATAATCCCCCTAAACCTTATGCCATAATATCCACCTGGAGGATATGACTTCTATAAAAATGTGTTAAGTAATTACTGTAACGTAACGCATTCCCTGTGTTATTGTTACTGTTTTATTAAAGCTAGGTAAACGCTGAACAGTGAAGACATTTGTATCAAAGTCATAATAATATCGTTACATGATTAACCTTCTGGTAAAAAATGGCAGATGGATACAAAAATAAGGACAGGTAGTGCCAGTGTAGCAGGTGAAAGCACTAGCCGGCCTCATTCCGTCTCCCAGGATTTGCTCACGCATCTCTTGAAGGACCCCGTCTCGAAAGAAAGAAAAGAAACACGGGCACTACAATGAAAAGACTTCGTTTGTTCTTGTTGTCGTGACTTTTTTGTTCGCGACGGTGTGCAGCGCCCTCGTATGCAGGTTGCTCTGTAATGTAGGTAGTTTTTAAACTTTTCTTGCCAATTATACGAAGGTCACAGGTTTGTTATTGAAAAAAAAAACTTTGTTTCAATCTAATTCAAAATGTTACGAGTAATTCTCAATACAATAATTGGTGAAAACACCCTCTAGCGATTTTGTAAGGTACTAATTTGTACGCTGTGAGCGTACTCTCCCCGTAACTGCAAGACCTTAGCTGGTTTAGTACTTTGTGCAACTTTCAACAGATGGCGTTACCAGGAAAATTGTGGTTTATTTTATTTTGATTTTTAATATGTTTCGAATCGCGAAACCATTTGAATTTCTAATTAATTTGGTTTACACTGACCAAAATGTTTTTTATTTTATTTTTTACTATACCTCGACTTTGTCTATAGTGAGTGCTTTTATTTCAGTTTTATTTTGCGAACGCATAAAGGCGGAAACATGTTGTTAAAACGCCACGCCACCGACACGCGACGAGTGTTGAGTCAACAAAAAAAAACTTTTATTTTGTTTTTGGAAAGTATCTCAATAATTTTTGGAGATATGAAATTTTTTTTTCAATTAAAGTTTGGGAGCATGAAATGTATAAAACTTTTTCTTGCAAAATGATTAGTTGCTGAATTCTAGCGCATGAAAATCAGCGATAAGTGGTAATACGTTAAGTATAAGTAAAGTCGATGTCGATGTATACCTACTTACAGTCTATTAGATATGCCAAATGTTTCATTATCTCAACATTGCATGACATGCACATATGCCGAATCTTCCATATTTTAAGGTACCTACCATTTTATGGACATCCTAAATCTACTTTAAAACTTGAGCGGTTCGATTCCTCAATTACAGTAGGTAGGTTACCTATAAGTAAAGAGGATGCCAGAACGACATTAATGGTCAAGTGAAATTGTAACTATTCGTACGATCCGCTCCACTTAAGTACCTAAAGCCACTCATCCAACAAATCAGTGGCGGATTTACTAGCAGGCTAAAGGAGTCTACACACCAAACCCGCCGACCCGCCGACACAACCCGGCGGCTTGGTGTCGGCAACCCAAACCCGCCAACCCGCCAACATGTGTCATGGGGCTGTGTCGGTGAGTTAGTCGGCGGCAAGAAATCAGTACTTACAACTTTTTTAGTTAGTGATTGCAGTGTGTACGAACGTGACGTGTTGTTTTTCTCGAATATTGCAGCCTACAATAAACATGGATACTGATGCTGATCTAATAATAGCAGCATGTGGAATAATTTTAGCTGGGTCCCTGAAGAGAAAACGACAGTGTTGGGTTAGACCAAGCTTAATAAGTCGCAGTCGTTACAGTAACAGTGACAGAATAAAAGATTTAAGAACAGACGATTTGATTGTAAAAAGACCCTTACATTTTAAGACATTTATGTCGTTAACGTTTACCGACTTTGAATATTTACTAAGCATTGTTGGACCCACAATAGTTAAAAAAAATACAAATTACAGAAGTGCAATTTCACCAACGGACAGATTATCATTAACATTAAAATACCTGACTACGGGAGATTCATTCAACAGTCTTTGTGACACCTTTAAAGTATCTCCTCAACTTATTTCCTACATTTTTCCAGAAGTGTGCCAAGCTATCGTAGATGGACTTTCGGATTATGTGAAGGTATGTACATATATGGGCGTTTAACTTTCTTTAATCTTCCAGAAAAACTATGTTCCGAAAAATTACTATATAAGTAGGCAAATGGCTATCCTATCACCGAGCACATTTCCGATTTCATATTCCACGAATATCAAACGAATGGACAAAAGTTGCAGATGGATATCTGAGTAGATGGAATGTACCTAATTGTGTTGGATCTATGGATGGAAAGCACATTAGAATTGAATGTCCAGCACGAAGTGGAAGCGATTATTTTAATTATAAAATGTATTTCAGTATTGTACTGTTTGCATTAGTGGATGCAGATTATAAGTTTTTATACGCTAATGTGGGGTGCCAGGGTCGCATTTCCGATGGTGGTGTATTTGCTAACTCTTCATTATGCAGAATGTTATATAATAATGATTTAAATTTGCCAGATAAAAAACCTCTACCTGGAAGAATTATGCCAATACCCTATTTTTTTTTGGGCGACGATGCGTTTCCTTTACAAACCAATATTTTAAAACCTTATGATGGTAATCATGCGAAAGGGTCTCCCAAGAGAGTGTACAACTATCGCATGTGTCGAGGTCGAAGAGTAGTTGAAAACGTATTTGGACAGTTAACAAAACAATTTAAGATATTTAACAAACCCATCCAGCTAAATCCACAAAAAGTTACTATTGTAACATTGGCATGTATTCATTTGTTCAATTATGTAAAACGACATGGTATAATACAACAAAATGAATATGATACTGAAAATAGTAGGGGAGAAATCAATCCAGGAGATTGGCGCAGGGAACCACGTGAAAATAATTTGTTTGCTGACTTGTCTAGACAAGACAATACACATTCCCTTGAGGTTACAAGGACACAATCTCCTGAGGTTATAAGGACAGAATTGGTTCAATATTTTCTTTCCGATGTCGGGAGATTACCATGGCAGAATGATCAATGACTAACTCGTAAGTTTTAATGAAACTCATACTTGTATTAGTACTTGTATTTTTATTATAATTTGTATTAAAAACTTCGTAAATCACTTGTTTTTGTTCATTTATAAGTGGTTTTATTTACCGAGTTATTCTATAAATCCCCACCGCGAAATCCCCACTGATGTTTTTATGCATTTTGAGTATACTATGACGATTCTATGACAACAACATAAAGACGAAATACTTGTGCCTACATAACGTTATCTCGCATCAGGTGATAGGGTTATTCTCAGAGTGCATACGGTGGGGATTTGTGGAATAAACCTATTTATCTGACTCAATAGATGATAATATGTTCTCAATATCACCACTCTCTTGAAGCGACACACGTAACGAAGGTTCAATTGAAGATGTTGAAGGTTCACCAAGAGGCGGTGAAACAGGGTTTGTTACGGCAGAGTTGGATGATGAGTAGTAGGAATTTACATCACATTGATCCATTGTATAATATCCTGGATGACTATGGGAAGTAGAAGGTCTTGGCGAAGCTTCGAACATGTCTGAACGATATCCAGTTTCGGTTTCAAAAAAGATATTGTTAATCCGATGTTTTATCAAATTTTCTAAGTTGTGTCGCAATATATTCGCCAAACAAATCGTCCTCATCTTTTATTTTTTGATTTGTCCGTTGACTGACTGTTCTCATTAAATTTAATGCTTCCGACACCATCTCATTACTTGGATTAGGTTTATAACGTTTATTCGCTTGGGGAATGATGTTTGACGTTTGAGGTGAATCGTTTTCCCCATGTTGAGCATCATTGTCCGCATGTTGGGCATTATTGTCAGTTGCTGTTATCTCCTGAAATAATATTTTATTTGAATCACCAACAGTTTACTTATGAAATGTATTATACACTAGCTTTTACCCGCGAGTAGGTACACCGCACGGAATATATGAAAAAAAAGACAATGGTCATAAATCATACCTAATACTAATTGTTTTAGAAATATTATTATTAATTATTATTTACATTGATAATTATTATCAATGTAAATAATAATTAATAATAATATTTCTAAAACAACCTAAAAAGAAAAAAAAGAAAATGGTACGGAATCTCTCGGTTTATAATAGAAATTCGGCGAAATCAAAAGTTTGTTGAGAAAAGAGTTGTTAGTTTTTAAAAAATACATTTGCTATGACTATTATATCTGTGCACATGCCATTCCAAGAAATAATTTGTTTAGAAATATTTCGGTGCAATAACAATAGCGGCAGCGCAACAACAAAGGCAGATAAAATAAGTACCTATGTCTTTATTTACCGCGCGCCTCTCTTCACTCGGGCCAAGCTTACATATTATTCTTGTGTGCTCTAATAATTAGGTTAGAAATAAAATAATACAACATCACTGAAATGTTACATACCGTATCGATTGTTCCAGTAGGTTTATTTTTATTGAGCAAGTAATTCAAAGATTTAAAGGCAAACCACTTGCTCTCATGAACAGAATCTGCGCTGGTTCCAGACTTTTTTTGATTCAATCGTCTTTTTTCTTTCTCTATAATATTGGCTCGTCAAATTTTTTATCTTCCGTTCTATTTCTGTGACATTTGTATTTAATTCGTTTGCCATCTCATTTAGTGCATCAAAACGTTTAGGTTACGGCTACATTTGTGATCCAAGTGTTTTGGATTCCATAATAATTCCTTTATGATACAAATTTATTAACTTTAGAGTGGTTTCTTCGTCCCATTCCATTATTGCAGAAAATCGCAAAAAAAAACACAAGCACGTCACTATCGCTGGAGTGTCGGCGGGCAACTGAGCGTGCGCGTACGCAAGTCGCCGGCCATGCCGCCGACTTGCACGCGCGGGTACGAGTCGCCGACATGATTCTTGAAGCAAAGTCGCTGACACCAAGCCGCCGGGCTGTGTCGGCGGGTCGGCGGGTTTGGTGTGTAGACTCCTTAAGTAGACTGGACCCTATGGCAATAGTATAAGTCCGCCACTGCAACAAATGACATTATGGAGAAGCGCAAATCCAGCATACCACACCACTGATAACGATCGTATACGGACCTAATTGATGCTCACGTGATTTTACTCTTCTCCACTCAAAGCGGGAAATAATTATTCTTCCTACTGATTGTGTGCTTCCTTGACTTTTCATAGAAAGTTGCTATTGATTTTAATTGCTGTGAAACTTTTCCTCTACTAATTTGTCTTAAACAATGGGCTGGTGCATGTCGATATGAACACCGATTGTTTTTCGTGACGAAAACTAATATTCATTAGTATAGTTAATCTTCCACCCGACTAGCTCCCGGTCACGTGGGAACTTCTTATTTAAACATAGACTATATTATGTACCCGTGTTTTTTTCTTTTTTTTCTGACGTACATATTTGTATTTAGCCCTGAGGCTTTTGCTACTTCACCAGGCATAAAGGCGAGCAGAGCTCCTAAAATGGTTTAAACACTACAAACTAAGCAACCTGCGCAAGAGGGCGTCCCCTGTGGGACTTGGAACTCGGCTCAGGGCGGTCGCTGACGGGGACATTGAGGGATTATGGCTTTTAGTTTCTATAATGTACCCCTGGATAACGTGCATTTCTAATGGTGAAATATTTAATTTTTCAAATCGGTCCAGTACTTCTGGAACCTATTCAATGCAAACAAACAATTCAATCTTTCCCCTATATAATATTAGTATGGAAGTACTAAGTATTGATTCCAAAAATTCTTAGTGGTCAAACAAAAAAATCCGCTAAGCCTTTACACACAAACAAGGGGCCTAGAACGCTACATTACCCAGGTAAATACTCAAGCCATTAACAGTGATTAAACTACTTGCTTGAGGGTAGCGGCCTAACGGATATTTTTTTGTTTAGGTACATACTTACTTTATACGTCCACAGCCCTTGCCCAGCCAGGGTCGTTGAGGGATTTTGTGGTAATCACCACGCTTGACAGGCGGATGGGTAATCGTAGTAAGCTGGAGTATCTTTGAGCACGGCGCATGTTTTTTGTTTGTAAGCTCAGGTATATAATAAACTAACTATCCTATTCATTACTTGTCTTGCATATTAATGCAAGACTACTTACTTACTTTTCACATTACATTTGTCTTGTGCCTACTTGTTAGTACCGATGTGCCATATGGGTTACTAGGGTTGCCACTTTTGGTTTTGTTTTATATAGTACTTTTCACAAAAAGTTGCTTTTCACAAATAGTACTTTTGGGAATTTCAGGAAAAAAAATATTAGTACACATTTATTTTAAATATTTTTTCCACGTGTGTGATCATCAATGCCGGATTAAGATTCTATCCGGAGGCCCCTCTTAATCATTGTTTTCATATGCCGCGCTGAGTGTGCGGTCAACATTTTTAAATGGGGTTTTAAATTTTAGTAAGCACAAAAATATAGCACTTTTTGTACTTACTATATTATTTTTGTATAATATATAGTACATTTGACTGAAATATAGTACGAAACTATATAATATAGTACGGGTGGCAACCCTATGTAATAATCCTAAGTATAATGCGTTGTATACCTATACAACGAATTATACTTAATTATTTCATCGGTACAACATTCAGGTAAAACTAACAAAGATTAGACTTTATAAAAGTCGTAAACTTGCCAAGTCAAGATTTCACAAGCTTGAACTTACAGTTACTTAGATAAATGTTGGCAGAAGCCTTGTATTATCTTTTCTTCGCTCCTGCAACATCAGGATAGACGTGTCTTATCAAGGTGACGAAACGACTTGTTTACGAGATAAAGTAAATGAATGGGTGTCAACGACTTGCCGTAGGTAGGTGTACACGTGTAGATTAAATTAGCTAGGTGGAAATCGATCCCAGAACACCAGGTCTCAGAAGCAAGCTCTACTCTAATCATTGAGCCACCAGTGCAAAGTCACATTTACAATAATTATAGAAATTGTTTAGAAAATTAAGACATTTAAACCATAAAGTTTCATGTTTAACTAAATAAATATTAATTTGGTTATCCACCTAAGTAGGTACGATGAAACATTGAGGCATGAAATATGTGCATGTATCTAACAATTTTGCCGTCAGCTCCAGAGTCAGAGATTTCTGTTATTCTGTTTGAAAATTGTTTATTGGCTGAAGACACATAGGTATACAAAGGAACGACATTTTCTTTGTACATTATTGAAACAGTAAAATATTACATATTTCTGCTTTATTAATAAAAATATACACAGGTATAGGTATTAATACCTTGGGTTTTATGATTATGTTTATTATTCAATATCATAGGCCATACAACTGAATAAGGGTTTTTTTGCCGAGAAAGTTTTTTGTTTAAATCATATATCTATGGACAACATGGAAATAAATCCGTTTAAAGCTTTAAAGAACTGCCTATGTTTGATCTTGGTAACGAAATTCATGGGATTAGATATAATGTGATACTTACCGATTTAAAGAATTTTATATTGAACTTGCTTCCCGCGCACGGTTTCCCTCGCGTTCTCACGTTCCCGTGGGAACTTCATAATAACCTATAGTTTTCCTCGAAAAATGTGCTACCTAACACTGAAAGAATTTTTCAAATCGGACGAGTACTTCCTGCGATTGGCGTGTTCAAGCAAACAAACAATATCTTCAGCTATGTATGATGTAATGTAGGTACATATAAAAGTATTAGATAGATTTTGTACAAAAAAAAACACTTTTCTCTTTTACTTGCGGAAATAACAAAGTAGTGAAATATCTTAATAATTTCGTGAAGTCGTCGTTTCCCTTACACAAACAATATTATTCCTGTGAATTACGTTTCAACTTATAAGTAACATGGAAACCCTTTTAGAAGGGCTCCCCTGGCCAATACTGCATGGACTTGGCTTAGAATCATTGTTAACTTGGGACTTATCAAGATATACGAAGTAAAACCCCATCTCTAAAATAAATTTTACATATTCCTAACATTATCCCCTTGGCGGTATTTGAGCACTGAAAAGCAAAATGTTATTTATATGCAAAACCGTTGCACTAGAAAATTTTAAAGTGTTTTTTGCGGAGAATGGAGTGGCAAGTGAGTTTTATACAACGTAGGTATCATGTAACAGATTGGTAATTTGTCATGATATAAATAAAGTTTTAATTCTTGCAGGTCATAGATTCGATCCCTACGCTGGGCAGGCAATCTTTGTGTAAATTCTAAGATTTCTTTCCGGGTATGGTTGGTTGAGGGTCTACCCTCTGTGACTCGGAAAGCACGCTAAGCCGTTGGTCCAGATTGTTATAACATCATCTTCAATAATCGTATATCCAGGAACGGGCAGCAGCGCTTCCTAATGTGATACAACATAATACTGCGGTCACCAATTCGCCTGCCAAGCATGGTGACTATGGCAAATACCCTCCCTCGGGAGGAGGCCTATGTTCAGCAGATGACGTTATACGGACTGATGATGATGATGAATTAATCCATTTTTTTTTACTTTTGTGGAAGTCGATAAATTTAATGAAAATCACTTAGTGAAGTCATTAGGAAGCAATGAGATGAATTATTCTTATTTTATAAAATATGTTTTAGAATTATAATAGTGAGTCATTGTGTACAAAAATGAGTATTGAATCTTATTTATTACATTAAAAATGTAAATTGTAATAAATGGATTCTTTGGTCAAAAATAATAAAACTGTAGCTCTCGCATATTTTATGCGCGGCGTAATAGCAAAAGCCTCGTGGCTACATTACACTGCTAACTACATTTTGTCCGTCCGACATAGTTATCAATGGATTCTTAAGTTTAATGTTGATACGAATGTCTGCTATTTTAGTTGATTGAACTCAGCATTGCAGACGAATTACTGTGGTATATATATAGCAATGTAGGTATTTAATTCTTAATTTACAAAAATATTTGTAAAAATGATGATAAATAAAAAAAATGTAAACTTAGCAACCAATATATTCAAAGTCAAACTCCAAGTAGTATTTACTTCTTTTTTTTTCGTTCGGACATATTTAGTTAGCTCCGAGGCTTGTGCTACTTCACTGGGCATATGTATTTACTTCAATTGCTTATAATACTTAGTAGGTACTGTAGTGAGCTTAAGGTTTTAATCTCACACTTCATTGATTGACCGGTGTGACGTTCTGACAACTAAAATATTTATCATTCGATTTTAAATGTAGGTAATCCAAAATTAAATTTTAACTTACACATTTCAAATGTCAATAATTTTTATATTTTGATGAGTACGTTTTGTACTGTCGAAGGTGTAAGAGTTAGGGCGTGAGCCCGTTGTAATTTAGTTTAAAATAAGAAGTGTTGTTGTTGTTTGTGCGTTCGATAATATACAATCATAATGTGTGCCTTCTTTCATTTATTAAAAGTGTTTAGTGATAAAGATCGTATCCCTCACACACCCTCTTCGAGGACTAGAAGCAGTAAGCCCTGCTGAGCTACGCACCCCAGTCGCAGGCGTTACAGTACAATATCTTCAAAACTCGAAAAACAAAAATTATTTAACATGTCGCAACTTCTGTCATCGACACAGATAAAAAACACAATGTGTTTTCAAATCAACCTGTTACGTGTTCTTAAGCTTAATAGTACGCGATAATTACTGGGCACGCAATGCCACAACAATTAAAGCCGGATAAGTTAAATGGTACTTAAACTCTTCTACTTTTTTATTTAAAACCACAATGATCGGTAATGTGACCATGTCAGCCGTGTGAAAATATTGGGAATTGTTTTTTTTATAGATTCTCTGAAGAGGTAAAAGAACAAAAATATTGCTTTTACTTTGAGCTACAAAATATCTTGGTATATTTCACTTAATTGGAAAACAAAACATTGAGATATCCAGTACTTAATGAACATTTTGCAAGGGGAATTCTTAGCTTATCTTACCACTTAATTTATTTACGTCTCCCTGTTGAAGACATAAAATAGGAGTAATTGATGGTGAAAATGTGGGTAGTGCGACAGCTAGTGGTCTACCTTTTAAGGCCATTCTAAATGGTTCTCAAACGACTTGATTTTCTTATTTATCTATTTGAAGGTTTATAAACTAAAGATACTAAACAAACATGCCTACATACTATGCATGCTGACTGAAAGTTCTTGATACAGGATAGTTAGTAGAATAGTTTTCGTCTGCTGTCTTTATTAAAAAGTAATAAGTCTATAACATTTTTGTAAGCTAAAGTAATGTATCAAACAATATTATTTATTAATTTGCTTTAGAACATCTTGCTGAATATAGAATTTTAAAATATTTATGAATAAATGTAGACCAACGGTAGGATTCGAATCTAGACCTAGGGCCTAGACAAAATGCCACGACAGGGGACCGATCGCTAGCATAAAATCGCTGAGGCAAATGGTAATTGACATTTGTCACGTGATCAAACGATTCTTTTTTTTTAAATACGTGCTTTTGTTGTTTGATTTGATCGTTCGGATTTCGGTTTCATAAACCTTGTTTATATCGCATAACGATTTTATTCTCGCATTTTCGATGGAGCCCCCAATGCCTAGGCCATTCGGCCACTTCGGAAATTTATCAATCTCTTTATAACACGTCTCTAAGAGGAACGTATACAGGGTGTCCCAAAAGGTTAAGTAGCTGGGAAAGGGGGTGACAGGGGTGGACACAATGGTCACTAGAAAAAAAAAAAAAATCCGCTCTGGCTATTTAAAAAAAATGGCATTTTTTTAAAAACTTAAAATTTTACACCTTGTTATTTTTGATGTTGATGTTGATGACCTTGTTGTTATTGAAGATTACATAACAGCATTTTTTTTAAATACAGCCATATTTGTAGGTACAGTTAGCACAAGGTGTAAAATTTTTAGTCTTTTAAAAAATGCCATTTATTTTTTTAAACACCCAGAGGGCATTTTTATATATTTTTCTGGTGACCCTTGTGACCATCCCTATCACCCCCCTTCCCAGCTACGTAATCTTTTGGGACACCCTGTAGAACTAAAGTAAGTAACCGTCGCGTCGTTAGTGACGCGTAAAATGTGATGGCAAATTTTACACGCCTGTATTATAACAATTAAGTCTGGGCAAAAAGCCTTTTAAGCCAAGCATTTAACGCCACCATAACTAAATTTTCTAACGATTCATTCGTTTTGGCAGAACTATTAAAGTTATATTCATCAATGACGTGTGGATAATACGTACTCCGCACGGCGTTATAGATTTATGTGGGAATCGTAATCATCTCAATATTATCACCTCTCTATGTATTAATTAGTGTTACATTTTCATTTCATTTTTCTTTTCTTTGTTGACCAAATATATATCACGTACAAGAAAATGATTGGAGGTCTGGTCACGACGCACACGTCGAGGCATCCAGCAACTCGAATGTAATCTTAATAAAGGGATCGGTCCCTCGCGTCCATACAAACTAAATAGGGCATTTCCCCCCGGCAATGCCTCATAAGTTGCAGGAAACACTTGTGGTCCGCGCAATTTACTAAAAAATACCGTAGAAATGTCACAGCCTTCGGTAACAGCTGTCGCAAATGTTTTGTGGGGATTGTGGACTAAGTGCAGTAAATGGTTCTTATTTTTTTATGGAGCCATCAATTATAATTTGAAGAGGAATACATAGTTCTTAGTGATATTTTTATGTATGAATCATATAGTGAGGTAATGTCACACGCAATCTTTGACATTTGTGTTTCGTTAGGCATCTATTTAATTAAAAGTAGTTTTATTTTTCATTCCTAACATATGACCCCACTTAATGTTAAGTGGTATAGGGTACCAAATACAGCTAGTGCCAGTACAGTAGATATATAAAGCACAAGTCACTCAAATCCCTGCCGGTGCTTCCCCCCCCCCCCCTGTGAGCAATGGCGACCTTACCGCACAGGTGCACAAAATACGTCAATAATGTTAATTTGGCTACTTTCCCAGTCGAGTGTAGGTACTAACTCTTTGTTCTTCTGGCGTGCTTATTTGCATAATGTTCCTTTACATTTTACATTATTTTTACCATAATATCCATGTGATAAACTAGATGGTTATTAGCTTAGTTAGACACGGCAGGTGTTACCTACTGTTGTCATATATCTAGAAACTGGGCTCGGACCGGATCGCTGGTTACTATAAATTGTATCATGAGTGAAGTATAATGGATATTATAAGTTTAATAATATACACGTTATAGGGCTGTAAGGATTTAAATATGCAATGAATATTGAAAAAAAGTTAAATGTAACAACCATCTCCGGGTTTTTGCTTCTTTGTCTGTCTTGATCATTACCTACGTGAATCAGTTGTATCATGTAGTACAAGTGACTTCAAATGTTTTTACCAACTGCTTAAAACAGTCTTTTGCCAATGTATACAAAGAATTACAAAAAATACAAATAATTATAATCACTAAGTAACTATACTTAAAAATCTTAGCTCCTATGGACGTGAAGAACATGTAGGTACCTACAATGCTTACCACACTGCCCAATGCACTAATAAAATACTCTATAAAAATTATCTAATTATAACAGTATTACTGTTCACCCAAAATCACGTGACTAAAAGTGTTTATCCGCTAAGCAAACAACAAGAATAAGGAAAGCTAAACTTCTATTATGTACAGTAATTATATTTTCCATTGAATAGACTAAATATCACGATTATCATATCGAATTGGCTAATTATGCTTTCAAAAACTCATTTGATACTTAGCAAATTAGTAAACTGAATTAATAAATCATAGTTCTTTCAGAATCTGGGTCTAAGAAATTTTAGTTTTGTGAATTAAATGTCCCCCGCCATACAAAGATTAATTTTACTAGTGCAAGAGTAAAAAAAAAAACAGAATGTCAGATATCAGTAAGAATAAATTGCTTTCTAACAAAGAATTTTGCCACTCCAGTATAACAATATCGATCTCAAGTTATGATTTAGAACGGGCCTTTTGATTCGAACCATCTCTCACTCACCACAAAGTTTCCACATAAAACGAATCAGCTGGGAAATGTTTCCGTTCCGATATCATTGTGATTTATGATAAACTACTTTCATTTCATTAGCTACGTATATTTATTTATTCAAGTCAATTTTTTATAGGTATTAGATTTTTTTGCCTTGTCGGTCTAGAGGTCCGGGATCAGTTTCCGGATCGGGCAAAAAATCGTATGACTAGAATTTTCTCTCGAGAAAAATCTACGAGTAAGTACCAGCATGGAGTCAGGAAATTAGTGGTGTTTTACCCGTGCCTCGGAGAGCAATTTAAGGCCACAGATAAACCCTATATGGATTGGCTATTTGCGCTGGACATAGTCTGCAAACATTGGCGCATCCTCTAATCCTTCAAAATCCGGCAGGTTGGTTTTACTGACACGACTGGCGAGATATCAGAGGAAATTTGGTTTAATGTGACCTCCGAGGCACGGGTGTAACACCAACTTCCTGTCTTCGGGCTGGAGGTAAGACATTTCTCGAGAGAAAATTTCTAGTGACAATTTTTCTGCGAACCGGGAGTCTAACCTTGGATATTTCTAGTTGTCGACGAAAATATGACCTAACGCTAGACCAAAGGTAGGCATTAGCACAAAAAAATATCGTCTCATTATCATAAACAGCCTGTTCCAAACGTCCACAGCTGGACATATTATGCCTCTCCGAAAGTCACTCTTAACAGGAGTTGGTGACTTAGCAGGGGGAGTGGTGCTTATATTGTTACCTCTTATTTATATTATAAAGCTGAATAGTTGCTTTGTTTGCGTGAACGCGCTAGTTTCAAAAGCCACTGGTTTGATTTAGAAAATATTTTCACCATTAGGAATGTACGCTATCTAGGAGTAGCATATTTAAGGACGGGAGTTATTTGGGTGTAACCGCGCGCCGTAAGCTAGTATTTTTATACACCGCAACGGTAAACGCTGCTACCCATTCCCTAATGCAATTGTCACTAACAGATCAATGTACATTCCACGACATAGAGAGTAGTTCCTCAACTAATCAGACCTATTGATCCTTTAATATACACAAATAAGTTTTATCCTACCGACTGTGCCAATGCCGGATGGTTTCCGGGTTAGAATACCACCCCATGTCTTCCTAAAGGACGGATTGGCAGCAGCATCTATCAGCCCAAGGTTAGTTACCACCTTGCTGCGATCATCAATGCGCCTGCCTGCGTGGTGATTATGGCAATATCCCCCATTGACCATGGCTTGCCAAGGTCTATTAAGAGGAAGCCAGTGTGTTATGTTTTTATATTTCTGTGTCCCTACGTAAGCGGGCTGTTGAAGTATGTTTTAACTACGCATTGTATGTAGGTATCTATCTTACTGACAGTAGGTATACATTTATCTTACTGACACCATATCCGAATTATTATGTAAAAGATAACACTTTCACTAAATTTGGCTTAATCAACAGAATTTACTGACCGTCATAAAATACATTTCGAGTTAATTTAACGTGTGATGCAAAACACTTTCCTCGCTTCACCCTACAATTATAGTCATTGTATAATGGAATGTTAGTAGTTTTCTTCAGTGCTATTGAGTGCACACCACACAAGTAGACATGCGCAAAATGTGTCAGTAAAAAGAAATGAATGAAGTATATCTTTTGGCTCAATGAAGTAGTCCACTGATTTAGTTCAGTACTTCATTTAGTTCAGCAAATCACAACGAATCAATGAGATAGACATGCAAAATGTGTCATTGAAGTGAAAAGAGTGATATACTTCATTTGAACTAAGTGAACTATATCACTCATTTACTTCACTAGTTCAGCTTATGAACAAGATTCATTTGAATCAGTTTTCGCATGTCCTTCAAACGATCATCGAATTCATTTACTTCACTAGTTCAGTTTATGAACTAGATTCATTTGAATCAATTTTCGCAGGTCTTTCAAACGATCATCGATCGTGCAATGAACTAATAACAAGAATGATTATATTTTTTTGTATTAATTCTTTGTTTTATTAATTATTAGTACCTATAGCTTTCATTTAAAAGCATTAAGTAATATTGTGTGTGTATTATATTGAATATAAGAATTTTAACACTGTGAACTAAATGGACTAAACTGAACTATTGAAGTATATGAATCTGCACTGAACGAAAGAGATACAGAGTGATTCCAACTGAAGTACTTCAATTGAAGGATTCATTCGCGAACTACACATCTCTACACACAAGTAAAAACGTAACAGAAAAAAGATGCGTTATTTATTAATAACTCGTGCGAATTAACATGACACCTTGCTCGACTATTACTCCTCCTCCCGTTACCCCGCAAGGCCCAGTTCTCGTCCTGGATGAATTCGGAGTCATTCGGACACATGAATGCAATAATTCAGAGTCATTTTTTTGCTTGATTTTTGTTAAGTTTCAACTAAAGTTACGTTGTATTTTTTGTTAGAGTTCATCAAATTGATACTTTGAAGAACTTTCATTATTTACAGATAAAAAAAGAAACAACCTCTAAAATATAAGGTGAGTCTTATCTGGTCTTATACCGCGAAGGTTAGTCGGTATTTAATTTGAATGATTACTAAAGTTATAGGAGCAAATGATGACGAACATAATAATGAGAAACACTCGAACAAATACATTATTGAATTGTTAAATATAATAACATAAATTGGTTACATAACCAGTAAATTTATTGTACAAATTACAGTAGAAGGGCATCCAAATTCAAAAAATGACATCGCATTCTATTGTTTCTGTGATCGCAGAATCACAAGCCTCGCGTAAATTAGAGAAAATGACACATAATAATTTAATGCTGTAACAAAAGCTTGACGTCACCGCCAGCAGTTTGTCGACGAAGTGTTATCGTGAGCGAGGAAGAGACGGTTTCGTAAGACAATATGAGCTGCAAACAATGCACGAAATCTGGAAGCATTTATTCTGAAGTTATTCGATATATTTTTATTTGTATTTGGGGCGCTAAAATGTAAATGTCAGTTTTAGTTAGCTTTTGTTTTTTATTTAGATTACTAGCAGAGTTTTTGCTCACTACTTGCACAGTATTCTTGTTAATCTCTCGTGCTAAGCAAAAATTCTTGTGTTACGAGTGGGTTAACTTTGGTAGTGCAATTGGTGAGACCCGTATGGATTGAAACGGCGCCGCGGCGCGGCGGCCACATGACCGCAAGTCTGACGCCCTAGCCTACGGGCCGAGCCTATTGGGCTACGGCCACTTGGCTTTCCTTAGGTAATATTTGTAATTTAATTGCTGTTAGTCGGTTGATTTTAATGTCATTTTTGCATTACATAACATGGTTTTCCGTAAAAAAGCATACGGTATAATCATTTAGGTATTTGGTGCATAACTGATGTAGATGAATTGTTTTAACAACGCAACTTGATATATAAGGTTATAATGTTTATTTTTCTTAGTTTAATGGGAATGGTAGCTCGTCTACATCGCCGAAAACCAAGAGTCAATAACAGGTTAATTTGACGCTACGACAATAGCGACCGATTTATTGACCAGGAACCCATATCTGTCATAAGTTTTGCAATTATGTGTCCCAAAATAATAGTTGAAACTATTTGACAAACAAGTCTTACGAAGTTCAAATTACGTAACACTGAATAATATGAAGTGGGTACCAAGTGAATCTGAGAATACCACTTTGTCACAAATCTAGAGACAACAAAGGGTTAGTAAATAAATTCATTCATTCAGTAATTTAAATAGGTATAATAATTTAGATAGATAAAACCGTACTTAACTGCTACTTCGTACAGTTCGATCTATTGTACGATCTTGAAACTTACTTTTTTGGAACTATGAATGCTAATTTAGAATTTCAATTCTGTCAATCCATATTATTAAACAAACTAATATATATCCAAAATTGACATTATTCTGGAGTGGGGGTCTGGTGATCTGAGATACAGGTGTTTACCAAGTAAGGACACCAGCCTCTGACAAAAAAATATGGTCAATGTATTGTCTAATTCGATGGCGACCGGTTCGATTGAATAGAAACGCGTCCCCGTCATTAGTCCTACACATTAGAATCCTAAATTGATAGTTTCAACTATTTTAACTATCTCGAAAATCATTAATTATGTACGACTCTGAAAAGCTAAATAAAGTCGAGTGATTTCAGAATAACACTTCTATATCGCGTGTGTCGCAAGTAGAGTGACAACAAAGAGTCGATTTGTCGCTGTACCTATTGTCGCCGCGACAATGGCGACCGGGTCGAGTGACTTGGAACACGTTAATGTGTCTCACGACAAGCTTCGGTAAACCTCACCGCTTTTACATACAACCGCGTCGCGTAATAATGAACCAAATCTGCTATTAGTATGAATGGGTAACATGAGTTATGGTACGAACGTGAAACGCTACTGTAGAGATAGTACTCATCTAGTTATTGGGCCGAGACCGTAGTAAGGCGCCATTGATGCAACGGTGACTTTGTGAAAACAAACTCATATTATAAAAATGTGTTTGTTCGTAGGATCGCCGCCGCTGTTGCCATATCAGTGGGGCAATGTGACAGAGACATCTTTTTTTTTAGAAAATTTATTAACGACAGCTTAAATAATATCAAATTAAAAGGATCCTGACATGCACGTTGCCTACAGCTAATAATTTACTAATTAAACGTGCAATCGAATTTTTATGTTTATTTAAAGTCAGTAGGTAAGTTCGTTAAAAATGATTTATCTAGCATGTAATGCTATCAGATCTTTTCCTACATAACACACGCATAATAGAAACGTATCTAATTGGTTGATCCGTTTCATAGCCAAATGCACAAACTAAACTTAGGTATAAGACCAGTAGTGGTATTCTGACAATCTACAAGAGGAGGTTAAGAAATTAGTACCTTAACATACAAGTACTCTTCAATTAAACAGACACAGTATTGCTGTGGGCATTATCTAGGTTATCGGCCCAATAATTTCTTAATTTCGCTTAAGACCACTAGAATTATCTACGAATGTAGTGTCAGAATGAAAAAGTAACCCGGTATCGAATTATAAACCCAAATGACTCCTCTTTGCATAACTATCATATGCTAATCTTGAAGATATGGTTTACCCACGTAAACCCCCCAGGTTCGCATACGAACGCCAGTAATGGGGGCACCGGGAACTGCTAAAACATGACATACGATAAGAGTAAACCTGAACCTAAACAAAAAAAAAGTATTTTAGATACATTGTATTTCAAATATAGTCAGTTACGTAAATTAAGTACGTAAATTAAAGCATTAATAGGTTCTCAACATAAACCCAGCCAGCAAACCAAGTTATAATAAACAAATACTTTACTACCTAGATATCACATTTGATAAAAACAAATGAGTACGCAATTACCTTAGTTATAAAATTTAAATTTATGCTCCTTTTATTTGCTATTTAAGATATCAGTATTATCTAAGTTACTTAACTAGTAGAACTCTACACGCTATCTTATATCCGACGAAGCCTGGTACTTAGTTTCCTGGATATTAATGCAACAAAGTGTGTCCTGATGCTTATCGAAAACGTGTATTGAATCATCCATAACCTTATTAAAAACTAGCTGTTCTAGCTGGTTTCACCTTCGTAGCTCCTGTTCCCGTAGGAACTTTATAATTTAATATAACCTAGGTTACCCCTGGTTAACAAAGCTTTTTATTTGTGAATGAAATGTTGAAATCTGTCCTATTGGTCTGCAACTACTAAACCGATTTCAAAAATGTAATGCAAATGAACAATCAAATCTTTCCTCTTTATAGATTTAATTTTAGTAGCTTATTATTTAGTAGTAGCTTATTTTTTTTATCAATTTGTACAGATTATCTCATTACCTGTAAACCAAACAAAACCAAAACTGTAGCAAAAAAACTAGGATATGGTAGGTAAATTAGTTAGACAATCTTCAAGTAATGAGGCTTGAAGTTAGTTCTGAATAGTGGGGCCCACAGACTGGAGGTCGTGAGCATTTGTTATCTTTATCCGGAACTGAACGTGGGATAGTCGCTAGGAATATGAAAGGAAGCTAAGCTTACACGCAGCACATTGAACCTAATTATAGATCCTAATTAAAGCAAAAACAATACATAAAATAATCAACTGGTTGCGTGATTCTTAGAACAATGGTAAATATTATTTTTTTAAATAAATAATAATAATTATTCTGTCCGTGAGTTTATTTTTTGCACCAACAGACACAGTTAATTAAAATTAAATCGAAAGAATTAAATTACTTGTCGTATCGAAGTTTCTGAAGAAAGATAGTAATCTAAAAAAATCAAATATTCCATTTTGTGAAAATAGTTTAAATAAAAAAACCGGTCAACTTATCGTTGACCTTTTTCTAAAGTTTTCAAAAGGCACAATAATACCCGATCTACGTTGTAATACGATAGGTAAATTACTACTATTAATCGTATCAAATGCAAATTAAAACAGCTTACGGTTACACAAGTTAAATCGTAATTAAATGCTGCTCACGCACGAAATTGGATCCCACAAGATAAACGTTGTGTGTATCATCGCAAATAAATTCACACGGGAATAAATATCTCATTACCTAATGTTTTCTTGATTTTTCACTTATCAAGATTATATGAAAGTTTCGCAAACAATGCATTATTTATCGACGCACCAGTAGCATAATATGCAATTTCATAATACCTACCTATCTAGATATTTTACCTTCTTATTACTTATTATCAGTCCAACCTAACGGCGGTATTATCTTATACCTACTATTATATAAAACTGAAGTATTTTTGTTTGTTTGCTTGAACACGCTAACGAAAAGAAATTCAGTGTTAGATATCCTCTTTATCAAAGAAGGCTACAAGCTATTTTTGATTAGGTCATAGCGCCAAGAGTGGATGCTGCCAGTAACGTCGATTCGTCCTTCTCCGCCGGCGTATGTATCAATACAATACGGCAATGTCCATCCTGGTAGAATAACGGCGGTATACTACGAATTTGATGGTAAACATCGTATCCAGTAATGACGGATACGTTGAACACGTTGCTGTGTGAACAAAGCATAATTTTTTGTCGTATCCGTTAAAACGGGTACCGTATACACGGAGACTATATGTGAGCGCGCACTTATACTACTAGGCCAAGTAAGTTGTCCTATAATACCTATATTTCTTAATAAACGCAAGTTAGTACCAACATTTGCATTGTACTAGAAAATAATTTTCATAGTATCACTGCTAAGAATGTTCGTAGCAATATTTTTCGCGAATGTTAATGTATCTGATAGCAAAGGAAGTCGTCGGCTGCGGTCGGCGGAAATTGTATAGCATTAGAGGGACATTAGCCGCTATGAAAGGGACACCTCGCCCTTATTACTACCGAAGGTTACCGGTGATTTAACGACGTAATATTTATCAGAACCGTGATCAGAGGGATATTAATAATTACATCCACACTTGTCACCGGTAAGACGGAGATAACAGTAGATATATGATTGTGCGTGCGAGCGTAATGAATGATACGGGAAGAAATGAAAAAGAGGAATTATTACGAAGGTTATTCATTATTCTTAGTTATTAGAGTTAACATCTGGAAGCCAACTATAATTTACGTGTCATCATGACAACCTCTGGCGTACCAGTATAAACCTCGGAGGTCATGGGTTCGATCCCCATGCCTAAAAAATCTTTACCTTAGTCAAATCTAACATTTATTTCCGGGTCTATATAATTGGTTGTGGGCTTGGAAAGCACGTTAAGCCGTAAGTCCCGATTGTTATAACACGATCATAATTGTATTGTATACTGGAAATCAATGGAACGGGCGCCAACGTTTCCCTGTGTTATTACATAATACTGCGGTCACCAACCCGACTGCCAAGCGTGGTGATTACGGCAAACATCGTCCCTCAAGAAGAAGCCTATATATCAAGGTTTTCTTTATTGTAATTGCAATTTTCGACTTACCCTACGAGAGTGACTATTTGGTTTTTTTTCCACATTAGGAGAACACGATACGCTCCATCATCGCCCCACTGGCCGTGGCTTAAAAAACTCGTGGACACCCCAAAAAAATGGCAGGAAAATCGTTGAATGACTCGAAATTTCGTATGACTATTCGTTTTTAGGGTTCCGTAGCCAAATGGCAAAAAACGGAACCCTTATAGATTCGTCATGTCTGTCTGTCTGTCTGTCTGTCTGTCCGTCCGTATGTCACAGCCACTTTTTTCCGAAACTATAAGAACTATAATGTTGAAACTTGGTAAGTAGATGTATTTTGTGAACCGCATTAAGATTTTCACACAAAAATAGAAAAAAACAATAAATTTTGGGGTTCCCCATACATAGAACTGAAACTCAAAATTTTTTTTTCATCGAATCCATACGTATATGAATAGGTATTCAAAAATGATGTTGAGGTTTCTAATGTAATTTTTTTCTAAACTGAATAGTTTGCGCGAGAGACACTTCCAAAGTGGTAAAATGTGTGTCCCCCCCCCTGTAACTTCTAAAATAAGAGAATGATAAATCTAAAAAAAATATATGATGTACATTACCATGCAAACTTCCACTGAAAATTGGTTTGAACGAGATCTTGTAAGTAGTTTTTTTTTAATACGTCATAAATCGTAAACCGCAATTAACCTTTCATTCAATCAACTCGAATATAAAAATATAAATTAATATTTCATTTCATAAACATACGCTTTTTTATTCTTGATATCAAAAATAGGCACGCACTTGAAACTGATACGGAACCCTTCGTGCGCGAGTCCGACTCGCACTTGGCCGGTTTTTTTTTATAAACAATCTTATAAAATTTTTGCTGTGATGTGCTAAGTAATTATGGTGGTGTACCTACCTACAAGAAAACTGAATGGTAAAATATTAAGATCTTGAATAGTACTTTGGATTAATTAGTACTATTGAAAAATATTATAAAATCTGGTTTATTGTATAAGCTGAACCCATTTCATTAATAAAATGTGCTCACAAGTAGTTTGCGACCTAGATTAGCATACCGCGTAGGTGACAATTTATTATTCTTCTTTGAGCGCCATATACTTTCTGGAACGCTTTTCTTTCTATCGTAGCTTTGCCAAATTTGGTTGCGGGGCTGCTCGAATTCCGTAAGATATCGAGATATCGAAGATGCTAATTAGGTGTAATTTTAATCCATCAAGAAATATTTTTATTATATGTGTTGTAAAGGGTGAAATATCTATTTGCTACATTTGATTCTCAACCTTGTTAGCTATTCACTTACGCGGTATTGCTCTATCACCGACAATATAAGATACTAGGCATCCCGCGCACGGTTTAATTAAATATAGCCTATGTCACAGATTAATAAATATTTACTCCTATGTCATCCGGGGTTAGTGCAGCAACGGTGTTTTTTTTTTCAAATCGGTTATACTGTTTCGGAGTTTGTTTTGTTTGTTTGAATATATGCAAGTTAAGATTTTAGATATAAGTAGGTTTCAAATCTTACTCCCAGTGAAACCAGCTTCCAATTAAAGAAAAACACATTTCAATCGGTTGATCTATCTGGAAACAGAATCAAATACATCCATGTGTTTAACGTATTTCGTTTAGAGAATCTGGTAGAAACCTGTACTTAATGAAAATAGCCATCCGAAGTCCAAAACCTTGAAGCTTTATTACCTGTATTAAACTTTCCTTTACGTCTAGGCTATCTAATCATAACAATCAACGACAATCAGACCCGCCTGAACTGGCCTATTTGTAGATACATTTCTATTAGTGGCTATCTAAACAATACATTTTATGCTATCAGCTTCGACTCGCTACAGTTTGATAGATCTAGTTTCTTATCATTTAGCGAAAAGTAGATTGAATTAGGTCGGCACATTTGCGAATCTCATATCGCTCCGCAACATTAACCTGATTACTATGTGAATACATTTCCTCGTTTGTGTGATTTATATAATAAAAGCTCCAACTTTGTATAACGAAAAAAATATCTACCTATAAGAACATTATTTAGGTTTTTATGTTACCTAACCTGTTTCAAGTATCAAGTTTATTTGTGTCGGATTATAAAAAGCATATTGAATTATAATTTGCATTTAATCTGCTAATGAAATCTGTGCAAGCCTCATTGAGCACGCACATATCGAAAAATAAAGGTGGTTATATCACTTCTAGCACTAACTCAGTATCATTAATGTATGTTATATTAGAATATCAGTCGTTGCAATCCAAACGATTTATCTCCTTTCCATTGATTGTTTATGTTCAACACGATAAGTGACGCTATTTACTGCTGTTTTAAAGGCTAGTTAATTGTATGCGTTATGTTATTTTAAATGTGATTAATTTGAATTGCATGGATATGTTAACGGAACATCTGTTTAGGCTCGTTGATAAATTCTTGTATTTGAGTTAGTCGTGTAACTAATCAATTGTGTGTATGTGCGTATTTGATAAACTTTCAGAGGGTTTATGTGAAATAATGAATAACCTTTGCGTGTATTTGCTTAAATATTGTTAAAAAAATATTTAAATCAAGCTTGTGAAGTACACGCGTAAAGGTTGGCTCTTGTAGAACATACGTGACACTCTAGAGCAGGGTTTCTCAAAGTGGGGTACGCGAACCCCTAGGGGTTCGCCATTCGACGGCAGGGGGGTCGCGACAAGATTTACGTAATGGTGGCTTGATAACTCGCAGGCGTTTTCTTCAAGATATTTTTTTTTTTTTTTTGGGGAGGGGGGGATTTAATTACTTAGGGGTTCGCTGTCACCTAAAAATTTTAACAGGGGTTCGTGGAGCCGAAAGTTTGATAAACCCTGCTCTAGAGTAATCAAGACCTACAACACAAAGGCAACAATGTCACGAAGACCGACGAGCGAACCTCTAGAACTTCAATGTATATTAGAGATATGCTTCCAAAACACATACATTGTAATGAACTATGCAAACAAAACCAACATATCTATTGATTTTCTATGAAAACTAGCATTTATGTAGTGTCTTATTTAGGAACATGTGAAAGTACTTTACTTATCTCTCATACATACTTTACTTATGCTGTCATAATCTGGGACTAACTACCTCCTCGTGAATCTGCATTTACCTAGCTGCCGTGTTTTCGTGAACCGTACTTGACTGACTGGCACGATTATCTGTACAACAATGAAGAAATAGAAAATTATGTACAGAATGTGGTAATTACAACTTCAATCTCAACAGCCCATTTAAGTCCACTGGTGAACATGTGCGTCCTCTTAACAGACCTTAGCAAGCCAGAGTCATTGAGAGATATTGCCATGATCACCATGCTTGGTAAGCAGACTGGTGATCTCAGTAAGATGGTAGTTAGTTAGTTAGTTAGGCAAA